>JALPQD010000088.1:407500-3216016 GCA_023101885.1 Typhlomys cinereus
TAATTCATTTTTCCTGATGGCTGTATAGTATTCCATTTTATATATGTACCCCATATTTATTATCTATTCACCCATTGTTGAACAAACATATAGGTGGATTACATTTCTTTGCTATTGTGAATACAGCTGCTCCTGAGACTATTTCCAAAGAACACTACATCCTGCTACAGGGTAATTCATGTTCAAAGTAATTACATTCAATCACAGGAATTGGAGAAGCCCAAGACATGGAAGCTGTTTCCAACAGGGATTTCTTCTTAATTAGGAGTAATGGAGGGGGAATCTCATTGTGTTGACACCAACATATGGTTTTTTTGGAACACAGAAAGATTTGGAGAGAATTGTAGAAAAATATTGCCTCTTGGGCTGAGGCTGATTGTAGGCACAGTAACATGTGAGAGTCCAAGGTGAGGTGTAAAGCTGAACTGAATGAAGGAAGATCTGTTCCTCGTGGGGGGCCTGGGCACAAAAGAGATTGTCCTTATTGGGTCTAGCAGAAATTTGAATTAGCATAACTCAGAAGATTTCTAATCCTAAGAAAAGTCCTACACCAAAGTTAAAAAAGTCTTTAGGAATACTGGAATTATATTTAGTACATTTTGCTAAATTTTAAACTTTGAAATACACAAGCATGTACTTAGTTATTAAACCCCAGGTAACAAGTGATATTATACTATATCTAAGTCAGACTATCTAGCATCTAATCAATGATTTGTGAGAAGACTAATAATGTAAGAACCTTCCCTAATAATTATGCAAATTCCCAAGTGGATTATCTATGTATCTATGTATACATGTGTGTATGTATGTATGTATGCATGTATGTATGTATGTATCTATCTATGTAATATTTTATTTTTATTGAGAGAGAAACAGAGATAGAAACAGAGACAGCCATGGTCCATGTGTGGAAAGCAAAGTACAATTTTCAGAAGTAGGTTGTCTTCTTCTACCATATAAGCTCCAGGATCAAAGTCAGGTGGCCAGGGCTTTTAACCACTAAGTTGTCTTTCTGGCCCTTGATTACATATGTTTAATTTTTTATTGCCATGTATTAATTATGCAAGAAAATTGATCTTCTTGTCATAATTTTCATAATGCGCCCAATGTAAGTTACAGCTTAGGTGGGCCTATAATGATTAAACCATCCCTCTTCACAGGTATGCAGACAGCACCAGTTCCTTTATTTATACCAAACATCTACACATCCTCCATTGTCCCATACTCCACATACCAAGGGACTAAGTGTGAAGGAAAAATCTACTAAAGTTCAGGAATAGAGAGAGGTTAATAGCAACACAAGTATTTTACTGCTAGATCCTGGCATTTTCCGTTGCTGGTCCTCCATTCCTTCCTCACTCTTTTCCCTCACTCTCTTTCTTCCTCCTCATCTTCCTTCTTCTCTCTCTCCTCTATCTTCTCTCTCTACTTCTCTCTCCTTTAATTTTTTACCCCCTTCTCTTTACCTTTTTTCTCACTCTCAATCTCTGTTTCTGCCTTTCTTCCTCTTCCTTTCTCTTCTCAAGCCTAGAAACAAGTGCTTCCTATATTATCCACAAAATGTCAGATCATTTTAGTTATTTTCCATAGACTTGGTTTGGACATCTTTTGTGGATCTAAGCTTTAAAATTACTCCATTCTATTAAATTCTTGGAACATGTATCTATTTCTCCATTACTTTCTGAGTGAGGTGAATTTTTTTTTTACGTTTTTAATTGTACTTCTAAATTTTGCTACCAATCCATGGATATTTTACATTTCTTATAGCTGGCAGTTAAATAATTCATGCTCTATTTTATTAAATAGCTCATTATAGGAAAGAGTTACTAAAAAGAGAAGAACATTTTCATTATTTCTGTCGCAGTTATTCAAATTTGGAGTTATCAAGTAAGTCTAAGCACTTTGACTATATTTTACAACTCAAAGCAATATTAGTCATTGTGATACTAAGTTGTAGTTTAAACATCAGAGAGTTTGAGTTAGTAATTAAGACGTTTAATTCCAGAAAATTGATGTAGTTCCTTGCAATATAACACTTTTGTCAACTAGGCTTATAAGAAATGGGAAAAATGAGCCAGAGAAATGGCTCAAGGGTTAAGCCTTTGCCTTGCAAGCAGAAGTCCCTGAGTTCCAATCCTGGATCCCACATAAAAATGCTGGACAGATATGTGTACAGCCTGTAATTCTGGCCCTGGAAGGCAGAATCTAGGAAACTTCAGAGCAAAGCAAACAGGAGGTAGAAGTAATCTAGGATGATTCCAAAAGTCATCTTTGTGCCTCCACAGGCACATACAGTACTCTCTGATATGCACAGAAGCATACACACACACACACACACACAAATAATAAAATTATAAAAAGAAATGAGAAAAATGTCAATCCTCTAATTAAAATTTATAGTCTTAAAAGTAACATATATACACAATTAATTGCATATTCATATATAATTATGTATAATGTATACATGTGCAAATAAAAATGAAAAAAATTATGTTGAATTATTTAAGTATGCATGTGCAAAATAAGTATGGAAGCTCTCTGACTTCTACAAATGTACTATGGCAGTGTTCCTCTCTCTCTCTTTCTCTCTCTCTCTCTCAGTAAAAATGAATGCAATAGAAATTTTAAGATGTTATGCTAAATGTTGCTTATTTCTTCTCTGACATACTCTTATATTACAATAATATATACACAAACAATGAAATGCATGCAAATCTGTATTCTAAATTGCAGGAGCAATGATGATTTGAATCACATGGTAAAATTATTCAGTCTTTGAGCCTCTATGTTCTCTGTCATAGATATTTCTTTTGTAGGAAGTTATCTTCTTTGCTATTGTTCCAGAACTGGAACATTCTTTAGTCTTGGCAGCACGATCAAATGTCCTCTGGCTAGACTTTCATGCTGTGTTGACGTTGATTTTTTTCATCTCTTCCAGTGGTTCTTCATCAGAACACTTTCTTGTGACATGACCTGACATTTCTCTGAACAGAAATTTACTTAAGAGTAAAGTAGCACTAGCAGCTATAAACCTGCAACCCCCCCCCCCATGATGCAACTTCAGAAGATGGAAGGGCTACAGAAAACACTTTTGGCAGTCATTACACTGGTCCATGATCCCCATGAAGAGCAACAGAACTTTATCTCCAGCATACGGCCTTCAAGACAATTATGTGTATGTTTCTCTGATATCACTATGCATACATTTTAAGTTTGTTTTGTAATTGTTTTCCTAAAATCACTGAATTATTGGCATATACACTAGTTATTTAATTATTTCCACTGTTCTCAATGATAAAGACTTTTGTTATTACAACAACTTCTTGGGCATGTTTCAATAATGTATTTCTCAGACTTGCCAAGTACCTGCTACTGCCTCCCCCCCCATTCTTGTCAACATGATATTACAAAGTGAGATTAGGCAAGTGACAGCAGACACAGAAAATTTAAGGTGGTGCTGCACATGCGTTTCCATTTACCACCAGGCCAGTATGCTTTGCAAGTTTCCTATTTTGTGAACCCATTCACAACTTTTACATCATTAACTTCCATCTGTTGTCAATACAGAAAGGTCTGGTTTAACATGTGGTACACTTTTACCCCTTTATCTGCTTGCCATTCTTTTTTAGCAAGTTCACTTGGGAAATAGTATAGGTCCATGATCCATGATCATAGAATCAAGCTTCGCTTGTTATTGAAGTTTGAGTATCATCAGAAGTAGACCCAGAGATACAGGTTAGTGAACAAAAGGCTTAAAAATGAATGCTCTGCAGATTTCACAGAGGAGAAAGGAACAAGCTGAGCAGAGACATCTGATTTGATAGTTCAATGTGGGACACGGTCGGCTTAGTGATTGGTTCCCTGGAGATGAATGGCTGCTCAAAATTGTCTTATTTTGAAGAAGAAGGGTCAGGATTTCTATGGCTGCAAATATCAGATATTGCTTATCAACTTTCTCTGAAAACAAATGACGTTGGAGGAGAATATATTGTCTTTCACTAAGGACTTCTAGGAACTCTTAGGAATGTTGTCCTAAGATGATCCGTAAGTGGTATCTATTTGGACAGCATTGTTCATGAAGATCCAAGCTGCACAGTGCAACATTGACATATATTTTGAAAGTCACTCCAGTTAAACTTTGGATTCTAAAATGTAGAAAATAAGTAACTGCAGGCTGTTTGGCACTAAACAGGACATCTAAACTACACCCCACTCCAAAGTTCAGGGAACACTGAGAAGAGAAGGCAGTAAGATTATAGGAGTTTGATGTAGGACATTGTCTCCTGGATATGACACATATAATCATTTTCCATGATTATATGGAAAATATGTATATTTTCATAAGAATTGCACGGCTACTTCCCTATCAACCTTCATCATGAAAGCTGAAGAATCTCAAGAAGCTTCATGTCTCCCTGAAAGACCAAAGAGCACTAATGGTCATAGGGAAGAATAGGAAAATGCTTTCCTCAGTATTCTACCCACTGATCTATACTTTCTGGAGCATGAATCCTGTTAGATATATCATTTAAAAAAGTCAAGACGAAACAGTGAGCCACACAAGTGAAAATAGGAGAGAATTTTGAAGGGGAGATGAAGGGTTATAAGGGGGAAAGGAGAGACTATAGGATTGGGGATTAAGGGATGAAAATACAAATTCAATATGTTCATATATGCAACACTGAAAAATAATGTGTGTATGTATATGTATATATATTGACCTGTAGATCAGTAGCTTAACAACTCTTTAAAAGAGTACTTTTTGTTCCAAATACTGTCCTACACAAAATCTATAAACACACACACACACACACACACACACACACACACAGAGAGAGAGAGAGAGAGAGAGAGAGAGAGAGAGAAATAAAACTATCTGCTCTTCCAGGCTGCCTTAAGTATGATTCTCAAAATATTTCCACAGATACTCTGAGACCAGAGCCTCTAGGTCCATGTTTGAAAACTGTTAGATGAGTAGTGGTTAAATTTGACTACTCTCAGAATTAGCTGAAATACAGGGGTGGGGGAAGAAAAACAGCATAAAATACTGAGACACTCAACATTTCTTTTGGCATGCATGTGTGGCATGAGTATACTTGTGTATGTATGCATGTGTATCAGTATATCAGAGGACACTTGAGTATATATGCTTGTAAAGGCCCAAGGGTGACATAGGGAATCATCCTGTATTGCTCTATCTCTTTTTTGTTTGCTCTTGGGTTTCCCAAACTCTGCCTTCCTGGAAGCACAGGCTGCTGTGATTCAAGCCTAGCTTTTTTACTTGGAATCTGGAATCAGTGAACTTAAGTTTCATCTGAATCTCTAATGTTATGTCAGTGGCTTTTATGAATGTTAATGATTCCTAAGGAAGAGATTGGTGGCTAATTTCTTTTGTATTGATTTTATTGGCTTACTTGGTGCTGGGAAGGAAACTCTGATGTGATTCAACTTCCCACCTTTGACTTCTTTAAAATGTACATTAAATGTAGTTGAAACATCTCTCTTCAGAATGACACTCTCCAACTAGCAATTCTCAAGTGATATGACTCCTCTACTTGGCAATTAGCACTTGGTAATGTTTATTCATTTATTAAGTAAATATTTATTGATCACCTGCTGCTGCGTGCTAAGCACTTTGCTGGGTGTTTGGGATACATCAATGAACAAAACAAAGCATTTTAGAAGATTGACAGTGAGCAACACAGATACTAGGTGAATATCGCTGGATGTTAGAAGTGCGAAGAAACAGGGAAAAATGCAGTGAAAAGTAAGTAGGGGGAGAACATTGTGGAAAAAGGAATAGAAGCTGCTATTTTTAGTCGAGGGTATGGTAAGTCTGACCAAGCAGGTGGCATCTGGGCAAGTCTCAGCAGAGATGAGGAAGACGCCCTGGGCCTGGGGGAGGCAATCAGCTTCAGAGGACCTGGGCTTTTCAAAGGTGACACTGACATTTTGGACCGGATAATTCTTGGTTTAGTAGAGGTGGGAGATGTTTAGTGTTTTACAGAATGCTCAGTTTTATCCTTGACCTGTATTATTTGGTCACCAGTGCTATCTTTTCTGTTGCTGTGGTACAACCTCAAATGGTTCCAAATATTGATATGTGTTCCATGGGAGTCAAACTTGCCTGAGTTTATACTACTGCTATAAGTTGCTTTAAGTGCTTTTGTATATTTCTATATAAATCCATCTTAGCTTTGTCCATACATAGCCAAACCTCTTGACAAATGTGAGATGCTACTTTTGCATGTAAGTTTGTGTCGTATGCATATGTGGATGTGTTCACATATATGTTCGTGTGTGGGGGTATACATTTGTGTGCATGTGTGTACACATATGTGTGGTATATGTCTGCACATGTGTTCAAATGAGCATGGTCACGTATGTGGGTGGGGTGCACCTGCATGTGTATGGAGGCTAGATATTGATTTTGGGTTTTATTTGATCATTTACTACTCTGCTTTCTGAGGCAGTCTCTCAATTGAACTGCAGCTTTAAAATTTAGATAAGACAGTCAGTTTACTACAGGGATGGATCCCTAAACTCTGTAGAGATAGGTAGTGAAATACCACACCATCCTAGCTTTTACTCTGGTAAAAGCTTTTGTCTACTGAGCCATCTTATCAGTCCCCAGTGTTGTTTTTGTCAAATATAAACTTCTTGTATTCGTGAGGTTTGGAATCCTACTTTATTTTATCTCAAAGTTTCTATTAATCAGTGTGATTTTGTAAGTTTTTACATCTGGAAGGTAAATGTGCTCTTTCTTATTCTTCTTTGAAGTTAGTCTAACCAGTTTTGGATGTACCATTCTCCCTCAATATGCATTTTCAAGTCAGCATGTCCCATTTGGTAAAAATTTCAATGAGAATAGGAAGGAAATCGTCAAATTTGTAGATTACTTCAGAGGAAATTGACACCTTGTTGAAAGTGACATTTTCCATCCATGATCAAATGTGTATCTTTCCAGTTCTTTAATTTCCAATGTCTTTCAATAAAGATCCTATTAGCTTTCTTCATATAGAAGAAAATTTCATTCCTAATAGGCTTATTTCTAGATATTTGATACGTTCTATGGATAATGTGAATAGAGTTTTTAGAGACAAAATTTATTTTCTGAGGAGCTATTTCTAGTTTATACAAATGTAGCAATCTTTTTTTTATTATTCCTAGGTTGCATCACAGGAATAAAAGAGTGTACGCACTATGTATGGATTCTGAAAAATTTAGTGTGATGTACTGGGCATGGACCATAGACAACTAATTCAGACTTTCCTCAATCAGCATCAAAAAGTAATTTTGTAAGAATTATGAATGTTGGATGCTCATGAAGCTTGTAAACAGCAAACTCACACATACACACATTCTGAATTTGATTTTTGCTCCAGGTCTGCTGTCTGTTAAAATCAGAATTATTATAACCTCTATTTTATATGATTTCTATAAAGGTCCAACCTGGATTAGCTTATATATTTGTGAGAAGACAAAATATGCTTTGTATAGGCATTAGGGAAAAACAAATTTTCTGCTAACAATTGTATACAAGTAATGCTTGGAAGAAATTCTTAACTTCTGGCTCTATAAATTAAAGCCTTGTCTTCCTCAAATACCGCATACATAACCTTACACTGTGAAAGCAGCTCTGTCTTTGAATGCTTTCATCATGGCACAGTGGATATATACAGTGGGCAATAGGCTTATTTCTGAAAGTCATTCCTAAACTGGCAGTAATTGTTTGGAAATAGCATAACTATGCAAAGACGTGACTCCAAGCTACATAACTGTAAGTCACTAAATGAAAACTAAATATACTCCCCAGCTCCATTTTCTACTAAGCAGATTCTAAAAAGTTTTATGATTCTGTCACTGTCAATTGATGCAATGATAAAATATGAGAGAAAGCCAGCTGTGATAAGTAAGGCAAGTTAATCTTTTACATTACAATGGAAACAAATGCATCTATCTTAAGAAATTTTTATGAAATATATGACCAGGTTGCTGGTCTTAACCTCCCCACAACCTTGAGAAGAAGATGAATAAGGTAGGAGCCATGATATTTGAGTTTTATTAAATTAATGCTTGATCTAAATCTAGGCATATTTAAACTATTTTTAAAAGAAAAAACTGAAAATATAACATATGGCATTAATAAACTTGTGTGACATATTTCACAGTATGTTCTCCTTGAAGCCTTGCAGAGTGGGGACACACTCAACTTTCCACAGAACATTTACCTCCAGACTTCTAATTAAAATAAGATGCCCATAAATCTTCCCTTTCATAGAGCACATGCACAGTGAGACAAAGGCAAGAAAAATTAACTTTAAGAAAGTGTCTGATAATTAAACATTAATTTTCCTTCCTACCCTGAACACTTACTCACTTTTCCTACAGTTCAAAGTTAGATTTATCCATTTCCCATCCTCACATAGCTCTCACTAATATTTGCTACTAATGAAGCACATGTGACTAAATATTCCAGCATGTAATGGGTCTACATTCATTTGAAGAAGGAAGATAAGCAACACTTTCTGAGTGCTTTGATCTCCATACCATTAATCACTCTTATTTTCACAGAGATATTTGTGAATGGCACATGGACCTTTTTGAACTTACCCACTGCTGGAAAAAAAATACTTTCTTATACTGAAAAGATGAAACATCTGCTTCAGGTTGTTCTCTCAGAATATATTCAGAGTTTTGAAAATTATTAAGGAATTCAAGAGGTATGTGCTGAAAATTATGGAACACACAATGTTTATCTTTCTTTCTTCACTTTCCTTACATCATTTTCCTTCCTCTCTTCTGGGCAGTCTCCATGAGTGTATCTAAAATATTCATATTATCTCCCATATTTCTATATCTGATCTTAGAAAAAGTTGTGAGAGAATGCTATGCATGGAAGAATTGATCCTTGATTTGCTTTTCACTGGCATTTCTGCTAGAATCTGTGAAGCTTAGCACACACAACAATGCAAACAAAGAATGATTACCTGAGAAAGTGCTCTGAACAAGGAAATGAATATTGGTTCTATGAAACCATGAAGCATTTAAAATGAAATATTTCTGATTTATTAAAGAAAAGATATACAATGAAAAGATGACTTTAGCTGTAAGGAAAGAGAATAGAGAAAATGAAAGAAATATAAAATCATGAGAAAGATATTCTGCTAATCAAGTATTTTTGTGAATCAAAGGAGGTTTCAAGATAACATAGATGAATTGCTTGATTTGGAAAATTTTCTGAATAGCTGTGGTAAATAAACTTACAGTGAAGTTTGAAACCTTCAATATTCTAAGTCTATCAAAAATGCAATTAAAAATGTGTTAGCCAGACGGGGGAACACAGAGAGTAAAAAGAAAAAACAAGTAATAAAAAATTCAAGCAAGTGAAAGGAATAAACCATGCACATGTTGAACCAAAAGACTGGATTTTAGCTTATTGTCCTGGACCTGGATCCAGACTCTGGCAGACTCCCTCCTACTCAAGTAAAGCCCATAGACCATGCCCTAGACCCCAGGTCATTGGTGTGCCCCACTAGCCACTCTGCCTTTCTGTCCTGGACCCAGACCAAGACCAGGACTTGAACCAGGGTGGACTCCCTGCTTCACAGAATTCAACGGAGTCTAGGGAAAAACCAAGCACACAAAAGGCTATGGGACCAACACCATTCATCTGAGGTCCTCTAAAATCATCCCATCATACAGGAGAGAATCTTCACATCCAGCTCTGAAAGAAGTAAACCCTTTTTACCATCTTGTTACTCTCACTTATTAGTTACTGTAGTTTAACATTTCCGTATAGCCACCCAAAACCCATACAACTTCAGGGACTATACTATTCACCGTCACATATCACCAAGGAAGTAAACCTAAAAATGTCATAATAATCTTCATTGCCTGCCTACTAAACCTGCCTTAATTGGTGTGGTAACAGTCCAATAACCTCATGTAGGAAATAACACCAACACCAGACAAGTATACCTAACTCCAAGGCAAACAGTAGCAATAACTACTCAATTCAGTTCAGCCAAAAATACACAGAAACAAAAAGAAAGACGTAAGAGATAAACAAAAATGCACAGGTCACAATGCAAATCTATGAGAAACAAAAACCAAGACAACAAATCTCCTACCAAGAGAATCAACCCCATAATGATAAAATCCAACCAGAACAAACTCACAGAAAATAGCCAAGAAAGCCATACCCAACATAATGATTTTCAGGCCTGATCTTTACTATGATCAAAACAATGGAAGAGGAAATCTGGGAGGAGTTAAATAACCACATCAACCAGTTTGAACAGGAATACAACAGGCACTTGGAGGAGATGAGAAAAACAGTTGAAGAAACAAAAATGGGCATAGAACAGTTAAAACAATCTCAACCAGAGTTTAAACTCGAACTAAAAGGCAAGCTATCTTCAAACCAAAACTCAACAGAGAGTCTTATTAGCAGAACGACTGAAACAGAAAATAGAATATCAGATATTGAAGACAAAGTGGAAGAACTAACCAGTTCAATCAAAGAGATTGTTAAAGCCAAAAAGATACTTGAGAGGAATATTCAAGAGTTATGGGATACCTTGAAGAAGCCTAAAATGTACATTCATGAAACACCAGAAAAAGAATCCAAAAATACCACCTGAGGAAATTTTTCTAAATATTATAAAGGTAAACTTTCCACATCTAAAGAAAGAGAGGCCCATTCAAATACAAGAGGCATTTCACACCCCAGACAGATATGAGCAAGATAGAAACTTGCTACAGTAAATAACAGTAAAGACACTACACATACAAGACAAAGAGAATGTGCTGAGAGCTTCAAGAGAAAAGAAGGTCACTTTTAAAGGTAGACCTATTAAAATAACAAATGATATTTCAGTGTAAACAATAAAAGCCAGAAGAACTTGGAGAAACATAATTCAAGTTTTGAAAGAAGACAAATGTCAAACCAGGCTGATAGACCCATCAAAACTATGAATCATGATGGAAGGTGAAAGAAAAATTTTCCACAGTAAAGACAACTTGAAGGTTTACATGACCACCAAACCAAGCTAGAAAAGATACTCAAGCCAAGAACAAGCATACACAGGAGGATAGAAGAGAAGTATATTACCATTACAACCTGCAAACTAAATAATACACCTATGAAAGCCACTAAACAAAAAAATGTCAGGAATTAAAAGTAATTTCTCTATTATAACACTAAATGTCAATGGGATTAACTCACCTATCAAAAGATACAATTTACAAACATGGATTAGAAATCACAACCCATTCATCTGCTGCCTTTAGGAAAAACACATGTCATTGCAAAAGACAGGCACATTCTAATAGTAAAAGGCTGGTCAAATATTCTACAGATAAAGGAAGCAGGAAACAAGCAGGTTAGCCACAGGTACAAGAAGACCACAATACTGAACATATCCACACCTAATATGGGCTCGTCCACATTCATTAAGGAAATGCTATAACATCTAAAATAATAAATCATCTCAAAATTATAATAATTTGGGATTTCAATAATGTACTCTCAACATGGGATAGATCAACAGGACAAAAACTCACAAATCCTTACTGAAATGGACCTTATAGATCTCTATCGAACCTTTTATCCAAGCACCAAAGAATATGCATTCTTCTCAGAAGCCCAAGGAACTTTCTTCAAAATAGACCACAGATTGGGCCACAAAACGAGTTTCCACATATACAGGAAAGTTGTAATTATAGCCTGTACTCTATAAGACTACCATGATCTGAAGCTTGACATGTACAATACAACAAACAGCAGAAAATACACTAACTCATGGAAACTAAATACTATGATGCTGAATGAGAAATGGGTTCAGAAAGAAATCAAAAAGGAAATTCAAGATTTCCTAGAAGTGAACAATTATGAAAATACAACATAACTAAGTCTCTGGAACAAAATGAAAGCTGTCCTAATAAGTAAGTTTATAGCTCTTAATGCCTATATTTAAAAAAAGGAAAAATCAAAAGTAAATAAGTTAACAATGCAGCTTAAAGCTTTGGAGACACAACAGCAATACAATCTCAAAAGCAGTAGAAGAGTGATTAGCAAAATCAGGGGAGAAATATTGGAAATTTAGATAAAGAAAATGATACAAAGAATCAACCAGATGAAAATCCATTTCTTTAAAAACATCAATAAGATTGATACACTGCTAGCTAAATTAACCAAAACCGAGAAAGAAAAACCCAAATTAACAAAATTAGGAATGAAAATGGAGTTATCATAACTGATAACCAAGAAATTCAGAGAATCATAAGGTCATATTTCAAAACCTTATACTTCATGAAATTTGATAATACAAAAGAAATGGATGAACTCCTGGGTAAGCACAACTTATCTAAATTGAATCAGGAAGTTTTGAATTATTTAAATAGTACTACGACAAATGAGGAAATTGATGAAGAGATCTCAAATCTTCCCACCAAAAATGTCCTGGACCAGAGGGATTCAGCACAGAATTCTACCAGACATTGAAGGAACAACTAACAACAATACTCCTTAAACTGTTGCATAAGATCACAAAGGAAGGAACATACAAAGTCTTTTTACAAAGCTTATGTCATACTAATCCCAAAACCTAGTAAAGATACACTTAAGTAAGAAAACTATAGGTCAGTCTCTGATGAACACAAATGCAAAGATTCTCAAATCTTAGCAAATCAGATTCAAAAAATATCAAAAGGATCATTCACTGTCATCACGTAGGCTTGATCCCAAGCAAACAAGATTGGCTCAACATACAGAAATCAATAAATGTAATTCACCATATAAACTAATCCAAAATGCAAGACCACATGATACTCTTGATAGATTCAGAGAAACTTTTGACAAGATATAACATCCTTTTATGATCAAAACCCTAGAGACAGTTGGAATGGAAGGAAGTCATATCAACATAATAAAAGCAGTTTATATCAAGCTAACAGCAAGGATTATACACAATGAGGAAAAACTCAAAAGCATACCCACAAGGCTGTCCACTCTCACCATTTCTATTCAATATTGTACTTGTCGTAGCTAGCACCATAAGATAAGAGAGAGAGATAAAAGGGATTCAAATCAGAAAGGAAAAAGTCAAGATATCTCCATTTGCAGATGACATGTATCTTAGGGGTCCTAAAAACTCCACCAGGAAATTCCTGGAACTAATACATTAGTTCAGCAGAGTGGCAGGTTACAAAATAAATGTGCAAATATCAGTGGCCTTCCCAATACACCAAGGATAAAAAAAATGAAAAAGTCCCAAGAGAAACAATCTCATTTACTATAGCCCCTAAAAAAATGAAATACCTTGTTATAAATCTAACCAAAGAAGTGAGAGAACTTTGTAATAAAAACTTTAAAACCCTAAAGAAAGAAATTACAGAAGACACCATGCTCCTGGATCAGGCAAAATCAACATCACAAAAATGACCATCCAACCAAAACCAATATACAGATTCGGTGCTATACCAATAAAAATCCCCATGCAATTCTTTTTTTTTAATTAATTAATTTATTTTTTCCACTCATACAAACTTGATAGGTACCCCATTCCCCTCAATTGCTCCACCCTCTCCCTGGATCCCCTTGCTCCCTCCCCCCATTTAGCTTTCCTTTACCCCCCTCCCTCCTTTTCTCCCATTGCCTCCCCCCACCCCCCGCATCCCTGGAGCATCCTTTAGTGTGCATGTCAAACTTGCCTCTGGGTCCTCTCCTCTAATGAGATATAAGGACACAGTAGCATTATCTAGAGCTCTTTTTTGTGTTCCCCTTTAGTATAGGACACTATTGTGGTTGTTAATCCCTTAGCCTCTAAGGATCCTAGTGCCTGTGATTCATGCTGGATTTTGAGAAATCAATGATATGTCGGTCATTGCGCAGGTCATGCAAAGTCCTATTATGATGACTTCGGCCCTAACTTGTGTGGAGTATCTTGCATATCATTGACTCCTCCCCATATTTAGGCTCTTACAAGTTTACTGCCCCCCCTTCCGCAAATTCCCTGAGCATTGGGATGGGGAGAGATTAGGCTGGCCTGGTTCTTGGTGGTTGATATAGAGTCTTGGATGCTGAATTATGGTTTGTTGATTTTTTTTTTCAGTTTTGCTGCTCCTGCACTACTCTTATCTCCACCCTGATGGGTATTGGATGTCACCCCCTGGCCAGAGAAAAAAGGCTGTTAAAATAGAGTCTTATCATAAGAGTAGATTCAAAGGTAGATGGAATAAGAGTAGGAGACCATGGTGAGGGGGGATCAGTCTCCCATTTGCAAAATGGTTACCTTCCATCTGCCAGACTGTATGCCCTCCCTTTCTGGTGAGATCATATCCCATCAATTGCAAGTGACCAGGAAGGAAATCTGTGAGCTTAACCAGATGTCTCATTACTTACTCACAGATGTTGATGGTGGTCCTATTTTATCTGCTGTAGCATGATCCCCTATCTCCTTGTCGCTGGTGGGGCCCTCCTTCCCCTTCCCTCCTGTTTATAATCTTTCCATTTATTGTAGGTGTTACAGAGATTTATCTTTGAATGTGGCACTAAGTAGGTTTGGTACTAGGATCTACCTATTAGGGAGTATATACGGTGCTTAATTTTCTGTGTCTGGGATACATCACTCAAAATAATTTTTTCTAATTTCATCCATTTCCCAGCAAATTGCATTAATTCATTATTTTTGATGGCTGAGTATAAATGTACCACATTTTCCTTATCCACTCGTCAACTGTTGGACATTTGGGTTGATTCCATGACTTTGCTATTGTAAACAGTGCTGCTATGAATATGGTCGCACTTGTGCTATCGAGGTGAACCTCTGCTGCATGGGGGGTTATTCCCAAAAGTGGAATCACAGGGTCATATGGCATTTCAATCTTTAATTTCTTTAAGAGTCTTTTAAGTTCCAAGGCCCATTTTTAATTGGCCCATTTGTTTCCTTGGTGTTTAGTTTTCTAAGTTCTTTGTGCACTCTGGATAATAGAGCTCTGTCAGATATGTGGTTAGTGAAGATTTTCTCCCATTCTGTGGATTGCCTTCGTGCTCGAGTTACAATCTCTTTATCTGAACAGAAGCTCTTTAATTTCATAAGATCACATTTGTTGAGTGTTGGTTGTAGTGACTGTGCTACTGGATGTCCATTTAGGGACTGTTGGCCTAGTCCAATCAGCTTGAGGGAGTTCCCCACCCTTTCAAATAAGGTTTTTATAGACTCTAACCTTATATTGAGGTCCTTGTTCCATTTGTACATAGTGACAAATATGGGGCCAGTTTTAATCTTCTGCATATGGAGATCCAATTTTGCCAGCACCATTTGTTGAAGATGCTGTTCTTTTTCCAAGGATTTTTTTGGGCCCCTTTGTCAAAGATCAAATGGCTGTAATTGTGTGAGCTTATATCTGGGTTTTCAATTCTTATCCATTGATCTGTGTGTCTATTTTGGAGCCAGTACCAGGCTGTTTTTATATCTATGGATTTGTAGTATAGATTAAGGTTTGGTATGGTGATACCTCCAGCAGTGTTTTTATTACTCAGGATTGTTTTTGCTATCCCCTGGGTCTTTTGTGCCTCCATATGAATTTTGAGATAGTTTGGTCCACTTCTTTAAAGAATTGTTTTGGGATTTTAATTGGTATAACAATGAATCTGTATATTGCCTTTGGTAGGATGGTCATTTTTATGATATTGATTCTGCCAGTCCAGGAACATGGCAGGTTTTTTCACTTTCTAGTGTCTTCTGTAATTTCTTTCTTTAGGGTTTTAAAGTTTTCATTGTAAAGGCTTCTTAGTTCCTTGGTTAGGTTTATACCAACGTATTTCATTTTTTTAGGGGCTATAGTAAATGGGATTGTTTCTCTCAGTGCTTTTTCACTTCTTTCATTCTGGTCATATAGGAAGGCCTCTGATTTTTGTACATTTATTTTGTATCCTGACACCCTGCTAAACTTCTGTATTAGTTCCAGGAGTTTCCTGGTGGAGTTTTTGGGGTCACTCAGGTATAAAATCATGTCATCTGCAAATAGGGATAGGTTGACTTCTTCCTTGCGGATTTGAATCCCTTTTATGTCCCTTTCTTGTTTTATGGCTTCAGCTAAGACTTCAAGTACAATATTGAATAGAATTGGTGAGAGTGGACAGCCTTATCTAGTTCCTGATTGGAGCAGGAATGCTTCAAGTTTTTCCCCATTGAGTATAATCCTTGCTGTTGGCTTGTTGTATACAGCTTTTATTATACTGATAAAGGTTCCTTCCATTCCAACTGTCTCTAGGGTTTTGATCATAAAGCACTGTTGGATCTTGTTGAAAGCTTTTTCTGCATCTATCAAGAGTATCATTTAGTCTTGAATTTTGGACTGGTTTATATGGTGAATTACGTTTACTGATTTGGGTATTGAACCAACCTTGTGTGCCTGGGATAAAGCCTACTTGATCCTTGTGAATGATCTTTTTGATACGTTTTTTGAATCTGATTTGTTAAGACTTTGTTGATAATCTTTGCATCTGTGTTCATCAAAGAGATTGGCATATACTTTTCTTTTTTAAGTATATCTTTACTGGGTTTTGGGATTAAGACGATATTAGCTTCATAGAAATAATTTGGTATTGTTTCTTCTTTTGCTATTTGATGGAACAGTTTAAGGAGTGTTGGTGTTATTTGTTCCCTAAATGTCTGGTAGAGCTCTGCACTGAATCCATCTGGTCCAGGACATCTTTTGGTGCGAAGATTCGAGATTACTTCATCAATATCCTCCTATGTTATAGGACTATTCAAATAATATAAAACTTCCTGATTCAATTTAGGTAAGTTGTGTTTACTTAGGAATTCGTCCATTTCTTTTGTGTTGTAAAACTTCACAGAGTATAAATTTTTGAAATATGATTTTATAATACTCTGAATTTCTTAGGTACCTGTAGCTATAACTCCACTTTCACTTCTAATTTTGTTAATTTGGGTTTTCTCTCTCTTGCTTTTGGTTAATTTAGCTAGGGGCATATTAATCTTATTGATTTTTTTGAAGAACCAGCTTTTTGACTGGTCGATTTTCTGTATCATATTCATAATCTCAATTTCAGATATTTCTCCCCTGATTTTGCTAATCTCCTTTCTTCTACTGATTTTGGGATTGGATTGCTCTACTGTCTCTAAAGCTTTAACCTGCATTGTTATTTATTCATGATGTTTCCTTTTGTTTTTGATGTAGGCATTAAGAGCTATAAACTTACCTCTTTGGACAGCTTTCATTATGTCCCAAAGATTTTGATAAGTTGTATTTTCATTATCATTTGCTTCCAGGAAGTCTTGAATTTCCCTTGTAACTTCTTCCTGAGTCTAATTCTCATTCAGCATCATAGTGTTTAGTTTCCAGGAGTTAATGTATTTTCTATTGTTTGTTGTGTTACAGATGTCAACCTTTTGACCATGGTGATAGGGTATAGGCTAGAATTTCAACATTCCTGTGTATGTGGAGATTTGTTTTGTGGCCCAATATGTGATCTATTTTAGAGAAAGTTCTTTATGCTGCTGAGAAAAATGTGTATTGTTTGGTGCATGGATTAAAAGTTCGATAAAGATCTGTAAGGTCCATTTCTTTAAGGGTTTGATTATGTTCCAAAGTGTCTCTGTTAAGTTTTTGACCTGTTGATCTATCATGTGTTGAGAGGGTGGTGTTGAAATCCCAAAGAATTATCATTTGGGGGTTGATTTCTTGTTTCAGATGCTGTAGGGTTTTCTTAATGAATGTGGAGGAGCCCGTATTTGGTGCATATATGTTCAGTATTGTGAAGTCTTCCTGGTGAATTGTACCTGTGACTAAAATGTAGTAACCATCTGTATCTCTTATGATTTTTTTTTGGTTTGAAGTCCACTTTGTCTGATAGCATAATGGCTACCCCAGCCTGTTTCCTGGTTCCACTGCAGAATTTTGGACCACCCTTTTATTTTTAGGATGTGCCTATCTTTTGTGGTGAGATGAGTTTCCTGAAGGCAGCAGATTGATGGTTTGTGTTTTTAAATACAGGTTTGTAATCTGTGTCTCTTGATTGGTGAGGTAATTCCATTGGCATTTAGTGTTATAATGGAGACATTATTTTTAATTGCAGACTTTTTTATGTTTAGTCATTTTTGTAAGTGTATTATTTGGCTTTTTGGTTTTTAGTGGTATTATACTTCCCTTCTGTTCTCCTGGATATGCTCGTTTTTTTCTTAAAGCTTGAGTATCATTTCTAGCATTTATTGAAGGCCTGGTTTGGTAGACATGTAAGCCTTCAAGTTGTCTGGAAAACTTTTCTTTCTCCCTTGATCATGATGGATAGTTTTGTCCAGTATATCAGCCTGGATTGACATTTTTGCTCATTCAATACTTGAAGTACGTCTCTACAAGCTCTTCTTGCTTTTACTGTTTCCACTGAGAATTCATTTGGTATTTTAATAGGTTTACCTTTAAAAGTGACTTGTTTTTTTCCCTTGAAGCTCTCAGCACCTTTTCTTTGTCTTGAATGTGGAGTGTTTTGACTATTATCTGCCATGGCAAGTTTCTATTTTGGTCATATTGTTTGGGGTGTGGAATGCCTCTTGTATTTGCATGGGCTTCTCGTTCTTTAGATGAGAGAAGTTTTCATTTATGATAATTTGAAAAATTTCTTCAGGTGTGGTATTATGGGATTCTTGCTCTAGTATTCCATGAATGTTCATGTTAGGCTTCTTTAGGGTGACCCATAACTCTTGAATATTCCTTTCAAGTATCATTTTGGCTTTAACAGCCTCTTCCATTGAGCTGTTAATACTTCCACTTTGTCTTCAAGATCTGAAATTCTATTTTCTGCTTCATTATTTCTGCTGATAAGACTCTCTGTTGAGTTCTGGGTTGAAGATAACTTGTCTTTTAGTTCAATTTTAAACTGTGCCTGAGACTGTTTTAGCTGCTCTATGCCTATTTTTGTTTCTTGAACTGTTTTTCTCAACTCCTCAAGTATATCTGTTGTGTTCCTCTTCAAAGTGGTTGCTACGGTTATTTAACTACTCCCAGATTTCCTTTTTCATAGTATTGATCATGGTAATGATCATGCTTTGAAAGTCGTTATCTTGGGCCTGGATTTCTTGGATATTTTTTGTGAATTTGTTCTGATTGGAATCTATCATTATGGGGTTAAATTCTTTTGTTGGGAGATTTGTCTTCTTGGGCTTTGTTTCTCATGGATCTGCATTTTGACTTGGGTATTGTTGTTTTGTCTCTTAAAACCTTTCAGTTTCTTTGTGTTTTTGACTGAACTGATTAAGTTGATATTACTACTCTTAGGCAGTTAGTACTAGTGTTTGCCTTGGAGTTGGGTACATCTTTCTGTTGTTATTGTTATTTCTTAGATGATGCTATTAGACTGTTAGTACATCAATTAAGTCAGGTTTAGTAGAAAAGGGGTGAATATTAGTATGGTAGTACACTTTTACGATTTAGTACCTTGGTGATATGTGAGGGTGAGTGGTATAATCCCAGAAGTTGTATATGCTTTGGGGGTAGCTATATGGAAGAGTTAATCTACAGTGATTAATAATTGAAAGGAGCAGGATGGTAAAAAGGGGGGGTTTACTTATCTTTCAGCTGGATGTGAAGAATCTCTCCCATGTGATAGGATATATGGCCTTTGTCCCCTAGAGCTTTGCTTGAGTTTCCTTTGGACTCTGTTGAATTCTGAGAAGCAGTGTGTCCTCCCTGCACCTCAAGTGATGATCCCCAGCCAGCCAGAGGGGCAGATGGGCTGATGGTGATGGCAGAGCTCTTCACCTGGCATCTGTTTCATGGTCCACCCAAGTTCCAAGCAGCCTGGGTGTTCCTCAGTCTGGTTGGTGGGAGGAGCTGGGACCAGCTGTTGTGACCTGTGGGCTGGTGGAACTTACCTGGGAAGGAGGACCATGAGCAAGCGTCCTTTCCCTGGCAGTGGGAGGGGCAGTGTGGCCCATGCAATTCTTTAAAGAAATTGACCAAACAATCTCAAAGTTCATATGGAGGCACATAAGGCCCAGGATAGCAAAAACAATCCTGAGGAACAAAAACACTGCTGGAGGTATCACCATACCCAAACCTTAATCTATACTACAAATCCATAGTAATAAAAACATCATAGTACTGACTCCAAAATAGACACATAGATCAATGGACAAGGGTGAAAACCCAGATAAGCCTACACAATTATAGCCATTTGATTTTTGACAAAGGGTCCCAAAACCTCAATGGAAAAAGAGCAGCATCTTCAACAAATGGTGCTGGCAAACCTAGATATCTGCCTGCAGAAGATTAAAACTGGACCCATACTTGTCACCATGCATGAAAATTAATTCCAAACTGATAAATAACCTTAACATTAGGCTAGAGACTATAAAAACTCTATTTGAAAGGTTATGGATTTCCCTTGAGCTGATTGGGCTAGGCCAATAGTTTCTAAACAGAAATCCAATAGTACAGTCACCAGAACCAACACTAAACAAATGCGATCTTATGGAATTAAAGAGCTTCTGTTCAGATAAAGAGATTGCAACTTGAGCACAAAGGCAACCCACAGAATGGGAGAAAATCTTCACTAACCACATATCTGAAAGAGCTCTACTATCCAGAGTACATAAAGAACTTAGAAAACTAAAAACCAAGGAAACAAATAGGCCAATTGAAAAATGGGCCTTGGAATTAAAAAGAAACTTTAAGAGGGACGAAATTAAAATGTCTAACAAATATCTTAAAAAATGCTCCACAGCCATAGCCATCAGGCAAATGCAAATCAAAACCTCCCTGAGATATCATCTCACCTTGGTCAGGATGGCAAAAATCCACAATACAAACACCACCAAATGCTGGAGAGGATGTGGCGAGAAGGGAACACTCCTACATTGTTGGTGGGAATGCAGGGTTATACAACCACTCTGGTGAACTGTCTGGTGATTCTTTAAAAAGTTAAAGATTGAAATGCCATATGACCCTGCTATTCTACTTCTGGGAATAATCTCCCATAAAGCAAAAATTTACCTCAGTGACACAAGCACAACTATGTTCATAGCAGCACTGTTTACAATAGCAAAGTCATGAAATCAACCCAAGTGCCCAACAGTTCACGAGTGGATAAGGAAAATGTGGTACATTTATACAATGGAATACTACTCAACCATCAGAAAGATGAATTAATGAAATTTGCCATGGAATGAATGGAATTAGAAAAAAATTATATTTAATGAAATATCCCAGACACAGAAATTTTGACACTTTATGTACTCCTAATATGTGCATCCTAATACCAAACCCAGTTAATGACATATTCAAAGACAAATCTTTGTAATACCTACTGTAATCACAAAGATTATAAACAGGAGGGAAAGGGAAGGAGGGTCCCCCCAGAAAAAAGGAGAGGGGATAATGCTTCAGTAGAGAAAATAGGTCACTATCAAGTATTGCAAGTATGTAGTGAGAGATCTAGTTATGCTCACCCACTTTCCTCCATAGTCACTTGCAACTGAGGGGGTTTGATCTCACCAGTCAGGGAGGGGGCATAGAGTCTTGCAGATAGATGGTAACCATCCTGCAAATGGGAGATTGACCCCTTCTCACTGTTCTCTGCTACTCCTATTCCATCTACCTTTAAATCAATGCTTATAGTAAGACTCCATTTAATCAGCCTTTATCTCTGGTTAAGAGGTGACCTCCAATACCAATCAGGATGGCGCCAAGGGCGGTGCAGGAACAGCAAAACTGAAACAACTACCAACCATAACTCAGAACACCAGAGACCCTACATTAATCACCTGGAACCAGACCAGCCAAATCTCTCCCCATTCTAAAGCTCAGGGAACCTTACAGAAGAGAGGGTGACAAGATTGTAAGGCCCTAAAGATGGGGAGGACCAATGATATGCAAGATAATTCACATGGGTTGGGACTGAAGTAGCCATAATCAGACTTTGCCCAACCTGCACAATGGCTGATATGTCAATGATCCCTGAAGTCTAGCATGAATCACAAGGGAGAAGGCTCCAGGCTATAGGATCCTTAGAGGGAAATGATTAACAGTCATAATAGAATTCCCATACCAAATCAGAGCCCAAGAAGGAGCTCCAGGCTATGCCACTGAGTCCTTACCCCTTATTAGGGTGGAGGGAGGTTTTGCCTTTCACACAAAAGGATGCTCTAGGGGATGGTAAGGAGGAAGGGGGAGGCACTGGGAGAGGAGGAGGGAGCAAGTGTTGTGAAAGGAAGGGGGGAAGGGAGGAGAGTGTAAGGGGTGACTGTGGAGGGGATGAGGGGTACCTATTCAGCTTGTATGATTAGGAAAAAAAATAAAATGTGGGAGGAAAAAAAGGAAATCATGTGACACAACAGTGCCAACTTTTTTTTAAGTTGAAGTTCTTATCTTGCTGAGAAGACTTTCACAGTTCTTCAGATTTTTTTTAAAGCAAATAATGAAATTTCAATAATTAGCACAAATTGTTGGGGGTAGGTGAAAGGAGTAGCATGGAAGAGTTTCAGGAAAGATCAAAATTGAAACAAGAAAAGGAAAAAAGAATCAAATCACTGGGAAGGGGCAATTAGGATGTATAATATTGAGTCCTTCATCTTTGACTCTTTATGTGACCATGCTCCATGTACAGATAAACACATTCTCTCAGCTATAAAAGAAAAAGGTATGAAGTTGATACAATTTGCTGGCTGGTCCAAGCTGATTCTAGTTATACTGTTTGTAGCAGGATCCTCCCTTCATTTGTCTCACTAGCTGGCAAAGCTGAAATAAAACATTTGTGCACCCCCCCCAAAAGACTGGATTTTAATGACTTAGGGAAACTACTCCCAATCTTGATCCTGAGATGTTGTAAAGTATCTGTCATATTCATTAAGCATTTCAATATTTTGCCCCAGTAGCTTAGAAGTCAGTGCATTTGGGGAACATGCTGAATTTGAACTCTGTTGGTCCCAGGACCCCCTAGGATGCCTGAGAGCTAGTACAGTGTTAAGAATTTGAATGCTAAGAACATGAAACGAACATATTACACAGTGTTAAGGAAGGAAGGACACAGAAATGAGCCTTGTCAGTCTTCTGGATGGCATCCATGGTGTGAAAGCACTCTTCTCTACCAAAAACAACCCACTAAGCCATCAAAACTGCTGGGAAACAGACCCCTGTGTGACTAATGCCTTGTTTCACTCTGTAACATCTCCACAAAGTTGCCCTTTGAGGTCAACAAGCACATCGTGGCACATGCACACCTCCATGTATGTGAACATGCATGCGTGCATATACACATCACATCACACATGCAATAATAATAAGTATTTTTCTTAAACTTAAAAAATAAAAAACCTGACGTGCTATTGCACAGCAATTTCAGTAATTTCACGTCAGCAATTTCATAAAGCCAGAGGAAAGTATTTGGCAGGTTTGCACCATTCAAAAAGCACAAATCGTGGAGGACCAGAACCTGAATCTAGACTCTGTGGCGTTTCCATTCTGAGACTTTAACACTCCTAAGCTTCTTTCGCTGTACTTCAGATGAAGATAAAAGTATTTGATCTTCGTGAATTTATGATGGTTCAATATACTGATGTACAAGGGACGAGGCACATTTTAAATTCTGAATCTTGCTACTTCCTGCTGGCATTTAGGATAACCACTCATCTCTTTAGTGAAGAATTTACTGACCATCTTGTCATATGCTTTAGACTTCTGAAGCTTTCCTAGCATACCATTGTTTTATTGACTAACCCTCTTGTAGTTGCTCTTAAACATTATAGCTGATATTATGTGTTTCGACTGTCACAGCATTGTGAAGACATAATCTTTATCCTTGCAACCTTCCTTCCTATAGATTATCACAATCCTTTTCAGTTTCTAGCACACGTTCCAACACTTAAAGCATCAAAGTATCACATCACACACATATCATTACAATTATTTTGGATGTCAGCATACTGTAAAGATAGACCTGGAGTCATTTCCTGCACATATATGAGCGTTTAAGAGACATACTCCTGAATATCCTGTAGGGCCATAAGCCTTAGAGTCCTGCGGCCTGTTTGCTTTTTCCTATCAAAAGATCAGTATCACCAAAGACAAGGATTATAGATTAGAACACGGAAAAGGGACAGATATTAGTCATGCAATTGTGAGTGTCAGGGTTTGGCCCTTATGAATGATGAAACAAAAGTTGAAGGTAGTAGTTAAACATTACATGATACCTTGGATATTCTAGATTTAAAGATAATAAGTCTTTTTTTAACCAAGCTACTTGGTATTGGGATACATCCCACTTTTAATTGCAAGTAGTTTACCTGATAAACATGCATTTTTCCTTTCCTTTTCCTGGAATGCCCATGCATTTCTATGTATCTGTGAAATTTTAGTCTGTGATTTCCTCTGTAAAACTTACCCAAACCATTTGTTTTTCCCAGGAAGGCTGGATTAGTAGCTCCACCATTATTGTACTCCCCCTATGTTATCTTAGCCATTGTAAGCACCTGTCTTCCTTGTAGACCACAAACTACCAGGTAAGCCCATGTCTCATTCAAAAATTTTTGATGCTTTCATATACAAATATAATTAATTTATATGTCTTCATCCCTTACTATCTCCTCCAATTCCACCCAACAGGTTCTCCTTTCCATTCAGTCTCCCCATCCTCTGCCAAGTTCCCCTGAATGTGTGATCCATTGAGCCCCATCTGTAATGCCCATGTTGGCAAGAGCCTGAACATCAATTCAGCCATAGGTAAGTTACCAACGAGAAAACTAGTTAGTAAAGAAGCTCCCCATTTCCTGTCCAGTATCAGTCTCAAACCACTTTCTCAAGGGTAACACCTTATCACCTGAGATTCTCCCTCCCTCAAGACAAATTGCTAATAGCTTGGTTATTGTGGAGGCCTATTAGAAGTAGACATTAGTACCGTGAGCTCTGTGCAATAGACTCATCATTAACAGAGGATACTGTCTGGAAGTACCACGTCCCACCTTCAGGATATTATATCCTTATTGAACTCTTCTTCTTCAAGGTTCCCTAAACTGTGGTATGGGCGTGTGGTTTGGATGTCTTGTTTAGGGCCCAGCACTCCACAGTCACTTATATTTTGCACTTTGGCCAGTTGTGGTTGTGTACACCATACATGTTCCCCTGCAAATGTACTCAACTCTATCATTTCAGCAGAGCAAACGCATTTGATAAAAGGCAGTGACATCTGCTCTATGATTTCATGGAGTAAAACACAAGAAGTGATTTGTACATACACCTTCACCCACCTTTCTTATGATTGGACTATAGGACTATTAGATCACAGCATTCTCTTTATTGAATAAACACATGGGAATCTGGAAGACAACAGATCACTTCTTTCATCTTCTAGGATGGGGGTGAGGTTCTGAGCCAATTGAGTCCAAACAGTTTGCTTTCTGATGACTTGGAACCTGAAAACTCGAGAATAGATTGTTTACCTCATCCAATAGAGTCTCACTTTTCATTATCATCTATGTTATACAAGTATTTAGCAGATACTGGAGTGTCATCAATTTATGACAGAATTTACAACAATTCGTAAATATATATATACATATATATGCAAATTCCTATAGTGCAGAGAGTCTCTCATGCAGACTTTCCTACTGAGAAGGTGTCTGCTGATTAACTGCTGAAGACAGCTGTCATTTGGTAGCTAGGATTTTACCCTGCCACTTAGTTAAAATGGCTTTGTAGTATCAAGCATTCAGTCCCATGTGAGTTTGATTGATGTGAGCCAAGTTTTCTAGAACTAAATTACTATAAGGAAGCCATTGAGGAATGCACACCTGGGAGATCAGTGGACAGCTCAGGTCTACCGGTATCCTACCTGGTGGGAGCTATTCATTTTCCTTTGCAATTTCACTCCTTTAAGTCTTGGCTGAGCTACTGGAGACACACTGAGCGTTATCAATATTTCATGGGGGCATGAAGGGAATTTCCTTGTATGTGTGGTATTTGATGACTGCCATCTAAGGACCACCTTTGCTTTGGACCCTCATTTCTGAATTTCAAATATAAAGTAATAGATAGAGTTTAATTTTAGAAACCTTTAAAATGAATCATGTTGTTTAAGGTTGGTAAAATAATAGGTGATACAATGCTCAGTAGACCTGAAGATCTTCTAAGCTCCAAAGATCCCACCTTACCCTAGCTCTCACTTCTAGAGCTGAGAAATTTCATTTTTACAGAGATGCTTTTCTGAGAAAAAAAAATTTCTCATTCCCACCTAGTACTGCATAGCCTGGCATTTTGAGGAAAGATGCAATTCTTCTCTATCAGACTCTGTCCACAATAAAACAATACTGAGCTTTTAGGAAAATTATGGACAATTCTTGAGATGGATCAACAATCACTTTGTGAATATTGGATTAATTTCCAACAGGACCTTAATTAAGTGCAGTGTAATACCTAATAGGATTCCCCCTAAGAAAGAGACTAGGACTGAGCTCACTGAAGAGAGAGCAAGGGCAACAGAAACATTTACTGAATAGGTACATTTACTGAATAGGTACACTGAGGTTAATAAGTCAAATATGCTCTGACAACAAAATGCCATTTATAGTTATGGGATTAAAACCTTGTAAAAAACAGATTCGAAGCATTTGAGAGCAAGCACAAACCTGAGAAAGTGACTTCATTCTGAATCTGCATTTCCTCTTCTCTGAAATAGTGCTTCTAATACTGTCTGAATTCTTTCTTGTTTTTCAGACAGTCTTACTTGACAGTCCATGTTTGTCTGGAAGTTATAATTTATCCCATGCTAGTCCTGAACTAGGGGTTATTCTCTTGTCTCACCTTTTGAGTGCTAGGGCGGTAGATGTGATCCACCATGTTTGGCTTAAATGTATATTATTTAAAAAGTTGGTATAAGATAATGCCACTTTATCATCTGCTAGTGTATGACCTTTCAAGTACTTTCAGTGTTATTCTTTACATAATTAATTTAGATTAGAAAACAAAGTCTGAAAAATTAGTTGCTTATGACTGCAGGCTGACTTTCCCTCATTGTTGCTGTTGTTGAAGGCAGAAGTGATAGGAAAAGAGAAGGGAGGAGTCCAGTCCATAGCCAGAGAGTCAAGGATAGGATTTTTGTGAAATCTTGCAAAACTGGACCATGGCAGAAACGTCTTGTTCTTTTGGTATTACATCAGGACTGTAAGCTCTTAGCTTCCTCTGATTTATCAGAACCCATTTTAGCACCTTTGTCATTTTTTTTTTTACTTCTTTACCATGTTTCTCAATACTCTCCTTCTGATGTCAGAAATGGTTTTGAAAAGTTATCCAACACTGCAGCAATCCTGACCATTCATCAGCTCTCGGTCTTCCAAAGTGTTGCTGTATTGTTCAGCAACATCAAAGGAAAAGAATTCACCCCTTGGGACATGCTCTTGATTGCTATTAGATTTCTAGTCATAGCAATTGCACTCATAAGAAAAATCTGAGCTACTTGGGCTGCCCTGCAGTTTTCCATTATTGTGCCCAAACTGTTCACTGAGAGACAGTGAGGGCCTGAGCAATGTCATCCATCCCAGTCTTGTTTGACTGAAGAATAAAGCCCATTGTTTGACATCCCTGTCTCCTGCCACCCTAAAAGTGTTCCCATCAATCTTTCCTCTCATCAGTTCTAGCAAAAATGACAGAGACAGACATTTTCACTTTACTTTTCTGTAAGGGCAGCTGGACTGACTTTTAGATGTGTCAAGAACATCACCTTACAGAGCTGTAGTGGAGCCTTAGCTGGTTCCATGATGAATACGGATGCTGACCATAACCTTGTTTCTGCAGGACAGTTTCCTGTCTAACACAGTCCTTAGGAAATACAAGAGTTGAAACGGGAGTCACTCAAATGTTGTTTCTTAGAGTTGACTTTGCTTACATGGCATTAGAAGATCTCTTAGCCTTGTAACAAAAGCATGTAAGGATGTTTAATATTTTTACATTCAAGTTCAAACTGGAACCATATCTGTTACAGTTCTTGAACCTTCGGTAAATATTTTCTTACCAAGTAGAGTCACGTGTTATCTTATGTAAGCTACAAAGCCTTTGTAATAAATATCAATAGTGGAATGATTGGGTGGGTGTTATTTGAAAGGCTGCCATTTTTTCCCCAGTGGGAGGCTGTGTGGATATACAGGTATGGAGAAACAACTACATATTAGAGATCTCAAATATCTCCTCGTTGGTGTACGCCTAGGAATGAAATTCCATATACTATCAAGAAGTATCCATATGAAGTACAAGCTGAGAAACTGTTTCAGGCCTTTTTCCAAAGTTGCACATTTCTGCCACACATAAGGTCTGAAGATGCTGAGTGTGGAGTGTTGTCAGGCAACAAGGATGCGAGAGACCAAAAGGCATCACAGTCTCTGGCAAAACTGAGTCTGGAAAGACTTACTAAACTTAGCACTTTCTCACAGAAAAGGTGACATTCATATCTCCAGTTCTCTGTAGGTCTAGTTTTGGGAAATTTTCAGAATCGACTTCATGGGTGGTGATTTACTTAGATCTTAGCTCATGAGCATTACTATATAAAAAGTATAACAGGGAATGGACAGATGAACAATATGGAGCATTCCAGTCATACAATGGAACACTGTTGGCTATTAAAAAAGTTATTAGCCCACCTAGAGACAGTAATTGCAAGGATTATGAACAGGAGGGATGGGGTAGGAGGGCCACACCAGAAACAAGGAGAGAAGGGACCATGTTACAGCAGAGAAAATAGGCCTCCACCAAGGACCCAAATAAGTAATGAGACATCTGATTAAGTTCACAGACTTTTGTTCCTGATCATTTACTACTGAGGGGGTGTGATCTCACCAGAAGAGGAGGGCATATAGTCTGGCAGATAAAAAGTAACCATTTTGCAAATGGGTGATAGACCCCTCCCTTAGTATGGTTTCCCACTTTTATTACATCTACCTTTGAATGTGCTTTTATCACAAGACTCTAACAGCTTTTTGTCTTTGGCCAGGGGGTAACATACAATGCCCACCAGGATGGAGTGAAAAGCATTGCAGGAGCAGCAAAACTGCAAAAGAAAATCAACAAACCACAATCCAGAACTTCAGAGACTCTATATCAACCACCTAAAACTAGGCCAACTTAATCTCTCCCCATCTTGAAGCTCAGGGAAATTTGCGAAAGAGGGGGCGGTAAGAGTGTAAGAGGAAAAGGATGGGAGGAGCAATGATATATAAGATACTCTATACTAGTTAGGGCTGAAGCAATCATAATTGGACTTTGCATGCCCTGCGCATTGTCCAACACACTGTTGACCTCACAAAGTCTAGCATCTGCTAAAGGCACCAAGAGCCTTGGAGGTAAAGGATTGGCAGCCACAGCAGTGTTCCTATACCTAAGGGGAACACGGGAAAGGGTTCAGGGAAAGGCCACTGGGTCCTTGTACGTCATCGGAAAGGAGGGCCCAGAGGAAAATCAGACATGCACAAGAAAGGACTCTCTGGGAACTGGGGTGGGAGGCACTGGGGGATGGGGAGGGAGAAGGGTGGGGAGGGGGAGCAGGGAGTACGGGGGGAGGAGGAGGAAGGGAGGGAACTGGTGTACTTAATAAGTTTGTATGAGCTGAAATTAAAAAAAAGTTATTAGTTGCTAGTGGGAAAGGGGCTAATGAAGGGCCATTCATCCCAAAGTTCAGTAGGCAATTAATGTTTGTGGGGAGGAGAGACAGGGAGATGAACCGTCTTTAGTGGTATAGCTTCCAATAAATTTCCCATGCTCTTGTAAATAGCTCTTCACCTAAGCTCATATGAGCGTTTGGGAAGAAGAAGGGGATCATCAAGAGTGGGAGGAAAAAAAAAGAAAGGGTAATGGGAGGTGAACATGATATAAAATATGTTACATACAAGTATGAATGTCATAATGGAAATTATTATGTGCAATTAATATATGCTAATAAAACTTTTAAAAAGGGAGCTTTTAAATCAAAAGCCAACAAAGCCTTTCCCAAGATGGAGGGGAGAATGAAGTACACTTGCAAGCTGCTCAAAACATCAGCCAAGTGAAAGATGCCATACACAAAAGACCATGTTATCTTTGATTTCAATAACATGAATCATCTGGAAAAGTGTCTGATGGCTGAGGATGCTAATGGAGAGGGACATAATGAGGGTGTAAAATTGCTGTTTGTGTGATGGAACTTAACTTAAATGTGTTTGTGCTAAAGGTTGCAGAGCTTTGTAGATACACTGGAAGCAACCTGGACTTGTTTATGCAAAACAGATGAAATTTGTGGTATATACATTTTATCTCAATAAAGCCGTTTTAATAAAAAAGTGCCAGGGGCCTTTGTGGAGGAACCAAAGACCTGATGAAGTCTGAAAGGTACCAATATTTGGCTCATTAATGGAGCACATGTCCTTGACCATGTACACAAGCCTCCGGCATCAAATTATTTATAGCTTCTTATTTTCAGTAGTGGAAAACAGGGTACTGGCAATATGTGTGTCCCTTTTATGTCTTTCTCATCTAGTTTGTAGATTACATTTCTCTACTTAAAAGACCCAAAAACTATACCAGAAAGGCTTTTTAAATCTGATAAACATTCCCAACAAAATAACAAGGAACAAAATCAACAGACAAGAATCGGTAACGTTTTTACATGTCGACAGCAAGCTCGCTGAAAAAGAAGTCAAAGAAACAATCCCATTTCCAAGACCTTCAGAATCCTTCCACATAACCTTAACAAAAGATATGTGATGGTCAATCTCTGCAATCAGCTTGACACCTGGAGGTGGACCTCTGGGAATTCCCATGAGGATTACATAGTTAGGGCAGGCATCTGAGGAAGTCTGTAGGAAAATTGCCTTGGTTAAATGACTGATGTAGGAAAATTTAGCCTATAGTGGGCAAGATTAGTTATACTGGGCAGATGGATGAAGATGAAGAGAAATAATTTGGAAGTTAACAATTTGGCATAGAAGAAAGTATATACCTTTGATTCTGTTCGTTGTTCTTGTTGTGGATGTGAAGAGACCAGATTCCTAATCTCCTAATGGTGCTATGATTCTCCTTGCCATCTTAGTCATTTCCTGTAATTATCAGCTGGCACAAGATTTTTTGTTCCCTTAAGTTGCTATTTTTTTGTTACAGCAATGAGTTTTGAAATGAAATCAAGTCAAAAGTTAGAGGGCATTATAATGGAAATTATAAGTCACTGAAGGAAGAAATTAGAGAAGACAGTTGATATGGGAAGAACTCCAATGTTCTTGGATCAGAAGAGTTAATATTGTTAAAGTGGAAACATTTCCCCAAATGTGTTGAATAAATTCACTGAAACTTCCATCAAATTCCAGTGATATTTTTCATAGAAACAGAAAAAAAATTTTGCATTCATATGGGAACACAGAAAAAAACTTGATAGCCAAAGAAATATGGAGCAGGAAGAACAATGTTAAAGAAAACAATGGTAACAGAAACAGCATAGAATGATTACGTAAATAGGTACAAACCTTATTGTAATAGAATATAAGATCTAGTAATAAGTTCACAGTATTGATCACTGGAGAACATCAAACAAAGGAGACAAAACTATACATTGGTAAAAATGGTTGCTTTACAAGAATGCTTGACGCCACATAGAAAAGACAAATAAGAACCCTATCTCTCACTCAGAATGGATTAAATGTCTTAATGTAATCCTGAAAGTTTTGAACTTCCAGAGATAAGTTTAGAGGAACTATTTCAAAATATGTAGGAGTGCATAAAGACTTCCTCCATATGATACCACTAGCTCAGGGAATAAGAGTTTGGACTGAAAAATGTGGTTATACAAAATTACAAAGCTTGTGCATGGAAGAAAACCAGCAGAGGGAAGAAAACCAGACAGAGCAAGTGCTGTTCATCAAATGAGGACTGATATTCAGAACACATGAAGTACTCAAGGCAGTAAATATTAGAAAAGCAAATAATCCAACCAATACATGGACAAATGAGTCAATCATACCCCTTTATGTGAAGAAGGACTACAAGTGGCCAATAAATTCTGAAAGATATACAATATCTATAGCCACCAGAGAAATGTGAATCAAAACAACAATGACATTTCATCTTACCCCAGTCAGAAGGCTACAGTAAAGGGAGACAAAGCCAAACATAGAAGTGTTGACAATTATGAAGGACCTTATTCATGGCCGATAAGAAGGTAAATTAGTCCAGCCATAATGGGAATCAGGGTTTGGAGTTCCTAAGGGGGGAAAAAAACACGGAGTTCTCATATGATCAAGTGAAAACACTCATGGGAATATGTCTAAAGAGTCCAAGTCAGGTTAATAAAGAGATAATTGCATCCTCACAATTATCAGTGTTATTCAAAATAGCTGAGTTATGATATCAACTGAGGTGCCCATTAATGGGTGAATTGATAAAAACAATGTGTCATATATATACAATGGGGTTTTCCTTAGCCATAAAGAAGTAAGCAGTGTTTGCAAGAAGGGGATGAAATTGGAGAGATTCATGCATCCCTTATGCATGTGTGCAATCAAAGGAGGGACACAGAACATAGAAAGGAGGAGGGGTACTGTTAGGAATGTGTGAGGGGAAAAGGGAAGAGAGGAGGGACAAGAAAGGGTAATAGAGAGGTAAACTTGATGAAAATAATTACATTCACAAATGGAAATGTCACAATGAATCCCTTTACTTTGTATAATTAATTGGTACATTCTACTGAAAAAGTAAATATATATAGATACAAGGAAGCAAAAGAAAGAAAAAAGGGACTCTGAATTTGCATCAGAGAGTACAACAGTGGTTGTCACTAGAGGGCACTATCATGCCATCACCTTTGTAACCACTCCCTACAGGAATGCACTGGGTTATAGACAGCTGACTCACAGATGATTTCATGCAAATATCTTCTCTTGACTACCCCCAGTGTACCTGCTGTTGGTCCTTCAGATTTTACTGGAGGGAGTTACATGACAAGGCAGTTCTACATGGTAAAGGTTCATGAAAGCCTCAGGCATCTGAATCTTGTTCACTTTCCTAGGTAACAGTACTCAGCATATTCACCCAGGGCTGCCTTGTATCTACGAGTCCTTGGACTGAAATACACAGGCGTTCAGAGAATCTCTGGTGTTCAGGAAATAACTTCAAGCAGCCATTGCTGGCCTCAATTGGATCTTGGTGAGCTTCAGAGATAAAGACCACAGGAGGCACAAGAAGCAAAGTTGAGTTTAAACTATGTCCCCAAATGAAATATTCAGGTTCTATATCCTTAGAGATTAAGGTACAGAGGAACTGGTGTTTGTAATGTGAATAAAAGTGGGTAGGAAAAACTTGCTTAGTGATGTCAAGTGGACAGCACTGAGCACTGTGTTTCATATGTGCCAGGTGGACACAAATGAATAAAATAAAATAAAACAATGAATATGAAAATAAGCGTACTCATGTAGAGTAGCCCTAATATCCCCAATTAAAAATCTGAAACCCAAATTGCTACCAAAAAATTATTTGGGTGGCAGCATTGTTCCATATCTGATCTCAAGCAAAGGACTTTTATGTAAATATAGACATGCTATTTTGCACAAATTTGTTTCCAGAGTACTGTAAATATGCTGCAAATATTTTTAAAATATTTTACATATATACTGTAAATATGAAATGAGAATTTCATGTTTAGATATGAGGGTTTTGAAGTTCATATTCAATTATCTTATTATATATATGTATAGATATGCATATGTGTGTGAAACTATTCATGAGGGTCAGAGATTTTCTGAAACACCACAAAACTAGCTTGTGTATCATCCAGAACTTATTCTAGTTAAGCTATATACACATGAGGTGTGGAGTTTCCAAAGATCTGAATCAAAGTTGAAGTCATGCTATAGTTTGTGTAGATTAGTACTAAAGTTTTAAAAGTGGCAGTATTTGCTCTGAAGGTTGTAGAGTGTACAACAACAATAAAAACAAAGCTAATCTTACCATTCATAGTTTCTTAATTCATAATTCAGGAAGAGACAAGTCATTAAAAAAAGTTTTTTTTTTGTGACTGAACATCTAATGTTCCTCGGTATCCTAAAACTTTTATATTTTATGGATAGAGAGTTCTTTGAATTTCCTAATTGGGGTGAGTGATTATTTTAACTTTCACTTTAATTCATTCATAACTGACCAGAATTAAAATTTTTTCTTGGAAAGATGCCACCAAATCTAGGTTGAAGCAAGTACTGGTGTGATTGACAGACTCTGGAAGTCTGGCTGAAAATACGCCAACATACTATCTTCTTTGCAGGAAGCATTAAGGAGAGCTCCTTACAACTAGCTAGATGGGAGATGCTTGTGATGCTGACCTGTGACCTGCAGATATGAGAGGTTTATGATACTCACCGCCTCTCTTGCCCTCATAAATTAACAACTAACAAGTTTTAACAGTGTCACTATTCTTGCTGTTTCTCTTTTCATTGGTTGCTATTTTTCTTAATTCACACAGTAGTCCAAGTCTGAGCAGCATGTAAGCACTTGGCAGGGAAGAATTGGGAAAGTCATGCTCCCCTCAATCATGAGATCTCTCATTGAGATTTTCGCCTTTTGATGCCTTTGCTTCAGAGATCAGAGAATTGGTGTCCTCATCACATGAGGTGTGAAGTGCTCCTTCTTCGATTTTCTAGAAGGATTTGTGTAGATTTAGTTTCCTTATTTCTTTTTGAGATTTTTTTTTCTTACTGCTACTTCAGGGGAAATTTGCTTTCCAAAAGGCACAATTTCTTAGTGGCCGAGTCATTGATACTACTTAGCATCCCCTATCCAGGGGAAACCTAAACTTTCATGTTCTGGAATCTCAAGAACCCTTTGCATATCTTCTTGAAAGACAAGTTTTCGGGGCTGGAGAAGTGGCTCAGGGGTTATGACTCTGCCTTGCAGTTGGAAGGTCCTGAGTTCGGATCCTAGATCCCACGTATAGACGCCGGGCCGAAGCAGAGGCGGCCTGCATTTCTGGTCCTGGTAGGGCGGAGCCTGTGAATCCCGGGGCAGAGTAAACAAGGAGGAGGTGGAGGCGGTCCATGGTGGTTCCCGAATTCATCCGTGGTTCTACACACACACACATACACACACACACACACACACACACACACACACACATATATACACACACGAGCACACATGCACAACTGAATAAATAAAAGAAAATTTTAAAAAGACAAGTTTTATATGTGATACACCTGGGCATCTAGCTTTGCCTCAGAATTTTTTTTCTGTTTTTATCTTAATTCATTCCCTCATTCCCCCATTAAAATGGAGAGGTAGAATAAATAAACAGTGAATAGTATTTTATTTGTAAGCTGCTCCATTGGGGAAGGAAAAAATAGTTGGTTCCCAAAACCAATGTAACTTCCACAGGGTGTTCAATGGTCTTGGCTTGCTTTAACGATATATCTTTCTTTTTTATGTGGCTGTTTCAAAATCAAAGTACATGAATTCTCTGTCCTACACATGCCAGAACATGTTTTTGCCAAAGGAAAAAAATATAGAATAAACTTAAAATTTATGTATATATATTGAAAATTCTTTCAGAAAAAAAGTCTTACACTGGCATGTTGAGTTAGAGATCCAGGTGTTCAAAAGCTCCCTCTCTACATGAATTCTGTAGTGCTGAATGTAAGCGAAACCTAAGTAAGGATGGCCGTTCTAAAGCTTGGCTATGAGCCAGGAGGATTACCTGAAAGTGTAGTATCAATTTACACTAGCAGAAGATGAGCATCTTGCTAAAACTCAGTGTTCTAAAGGTGAGAGATCATCACTGGAAAGCAACAGATTCAAATCTTTTAATATTTCAAGAAGAAGGTCTACTTCATACCATCATGCATAGGAATAAGGGAATACACATCTTTGACCCCAGAACATTCACAATACCTTTCAAAAGCAGGTATTCTCCACAGTCAGTGTGAACGTAGGATGCTAAGTGAACTGGAATAGGTACCAAAAAATTTCAATTCCTTCTGCATAGATGATATAATTTTTTGAAGTTTTGAAGACCTCCACTATACCAAGAATCTAGTTTAATGCAGTTAATCATATGACTTACATTGCATGACAGTTTTTGTGCCATTTCTAGACCTAACTCTAAATAATGATGATTTTTTTCCCTTTCTATAAAACTCCTCTAGTGCTAACATTGTCCCCAACATAACATTACACATACCTCATCTTCCTTTCCATGTTCTTTCTTCCATTCTCTAATGAGGATGGACTTCTTAATAAGAATAATAATCTAATGGTCTGTTCCCTCTGACATCAAATATGCTTTAAGTAAGTTCTCATTAAAGTTATGTCCTGTAAGTAACCCTAACAAACTCATTAGTCTTTCAAAACACAGACTTGGGTCCAATCCTTCCCTTGGTCTGAAGAGCCCTCTCCATCTTGGGTAAATAGGTGTTTCTTTTTTTTTTTTTTTAAACATCTTCCCATAAAAGCTATATGGCAGTTTCCATCTAGACCAGCGACTATACATGTGTAACCATCTTTATAATTTCCTGTTGCAGACCAGCATATTTTGTCAAATATACTAAAGGATGTCAATTTCTTCAACCAGTTCCACCGTCTTATTCACTTGCCCAGGACCTAATTGCACCCACCATGAATTGGGTCTTTCTTATCCGTCAGGCAATCCCTTGCAGGTTTGCAAAGGTCTTAATTCATCTATTAATTTCTCACAACTGTGCCCAGAGTTCAGAGCCTTCCATTGCCAAATTGGCCTGGAGTATCTAATTCTGATGTCTCTTAATAAGTTTAATAAAATGAGAGATGCAAGAAACCCAAGCTATTTTCTAGCCTGATTGCTTCATGGTGTAAATGGGAATTTTTAGGATAAAACCCCAAGATCCAGAGATCTGCATAACTAGGTAGACCTGGTCTAAATGCAGTCTCACTGATTACCATATCATCTCTGATCCTGTGAGTTGATCCAAAGACTATGGACAAGGTTGTTCTTAAGACAATCACTTCTGCTCTATCTAGTTCAGCCTCTCTCTCATGGGCAATTGACCTCATCTGAGGGAAGGTGTGTGTGTAGGTCACACAGCCAGCCCTATGGTGGCTGCTGAGATCTAGTGCTCTATCCACAATTCCTAAATGAAATGGATAAGATATTTACAGGAAAATGATTAGTGCCCAGAATCTGACTACTCTTCTCAGGTGCAGAACTCTAGACTAATTCTTCTTAGCCCTATGTGACTCTCAAAAAAGTCTAGGTTCCAAATGCATGACCTATTATGGGAAAGAGAATTCGTTGTGAGATTTACTTCTAAGTGCTGCTTTTACATAAGGGCAGGAGAAAAATAAATGGGGAAGCCATAAAATTAGGCACTGAGATGTCAGAGCCCTGAAAATGTCTGGATCCACTGGTGATACTTGGAAAGAAAATGATTAGGCCCATCACAGGGGATCAAAGGTCCACAAAGAGAAGCAAGTGCTATAATTACCACGACCACAAATAGTTCAAGGAAATCCTCAAGGCCTAGAGTTTGTGTTTCTTACAACTTCATTTTTATCTGGCTTTGTTTTCCACATTGCTTTGAGGCCGTTTTATTAAACCCATGGATCCCTCAGACAGGTATACAGCAAACTAGTATAATAAAATGAGAAAAATATATTTGCTATACAAAGGGGAAAGTAGAGAAAAAGATTGCCTGTTATGGGTAGGCTCTGGAAACCTCAGGTCTGTACCTGTGCCTGCTCCTTCACACTCACCCCAGTTCCCACAAGTAAGATATTATGAGAAGTAGAAGGCTACAAAGCAGACTCAGGAGAGGGTGTGGTGATCCTCTGCAGCATGCTGAAAATTCCCTGGGCATGTAAGTTAGGTGGGAAGTAGGGTTGCCTCTTAGCTACAAGGAATATAAAACTTCTGTTTCTGAACCCTGGATCAAACAGACCAGGGTTGATCTTTGTTTGGCCTGTGACACTGTACAGTTTAACCTCCTCAATTGCTTTCATTTCTAACAGGAAGAGTAAGAGTCATAATTAGTCCATATGGAAGTTTAGATTTCAATGGGATGATTTATGCAAAGCGTGGAACCCTTTGGTTCCTGGTGAGGAACCCTGGTGCGCTGTGAGTGCAAAGTGAATGATGGGTATCACTCCTCTGCTGACAGCTGTTGTCACCAGTAGCTTCCTAGATCAGCTTCTTTAGCAACTTTGGCAGTGTGGCTGCAGCAAGCACAGCAGAATTGGGTGGCAAAGCCCTGCCTCCAAAAGTTCTGTCTTAGCTCTAATATTTTATTTTTTCAAATTGCATTTTTCTAAAAAATTTCTCCAAGTCTTTCTTAGTTTTAATTCTATATCTAAATGGGAGAAATTTATAATAAAATCCTACAATAGATAAAAAAAACTTTGCACATTGCACACTGAATATGTAAACCTTGTTTTTTTAAAAAATATTTTATTTATTGATTGATTTTGTGTGTGTGTGTGTGTGTGTGTGTGTGTGTGTGTGTGTGTGTGTGTATGTATCAGAGGGCACTGTGTGTTCCTGGATTGCTTCCATTTCCTTTTTGCTTTCTCTAGGATTTCCCAGGCTCAGCCCACCAGGGCTGCAAGTGTGGGCTGCTGCTATTTCCACTTGGCCTTTTTACATGGGATCTGGGACCCAACCATTCTGCTTGTGAGGCAGAGTCTTAACCCCTAAACCAGCTCTCCAGCTGTTGTTTTTTTCTTTTGGTAGAAAATCTGGTCAGACTTCTGACCCTCCGCTTTGTGTATCTCCCCTGTGTGTGTGTGTGTGTGTGTGTGTGTGTGTGTGTGTGTGTGTGTGTGTGACATGTGGTAGGTGTACATGTGTCCTACTTTGTTCTGGAGTTTCCCAGACTCTACCTTTCAGAATCAGAATTACAGGCTGCCACCATATCTAGCTAGCATGGGATTTAGGGATTAGAATTTAAATCCTTCTGTTTGTGAATTAAATGCTTTAACCACTGAGCCATCTCCCCAGCCTGAATGAACCTGTGTCTTCTTGATCACAGAAATCAGCCCCATCGTGCTATGGGGAGCTTACATCACAGAAGTGAGAGGTGACTCTATTTTCTCATTTACTTGCTTTGATGACCTGTACTGTGGCTTCTGTAAAAATTTATTGTTGAGTTGTGATTCTCCGGGAGGTGTCACTCATTGGGACCACCTCAGCTGTCAACTTGACTTTTACAGAGCCGAGTCTTTAGATATACTCATGAATAATTATGTAGTTAAGGCAGTCCTTTAGATCTTGTCTTAATTACATGACTGATGAGGAAGTATCTAGATCATTGTGAGTGGGACTATCCTTGGGGCAGGTGGATAAGACAGAGACATCTGGTTATCAGCTGATTAGTATTATGGCAAACTTGGCAGCAAGCTAGGAAGCGGAACTGGCCTTGCCACTCTGGTCTTGCTGTGGATATAGTGTGGCCGGTTCTCTTGGGTTCAGCTGACCATTCTCCTGACATAATAAACCTCTACAACCTGTAATCAAGTGCATGGATACAATTCCCCCTTGTTTCCTTACATTTCTTGGGTCGGATTATTGTTTACAGCAACAGAATATGAAACTAAGAAAGCTACTTCACCTCCCTAACTTCCCTGCTTTTCCAACTCTTTCTCTCTTACCATCTGAGTGGCCTGGGGACATGGTCTCACTGTCTATGAACAACCTTGTGTCAACAGGATCAGCCTCAATCACTTCGGCAGCCAGGAACAAGAGAGGCCGTGCTGCGACTGTACTGTTGTAGCCTCGGGTGTCCTTGGTGGGTTGATGCGGTCCTTCTCAAGTAGACAGATCTTTGTGTGTGAATCCCTGGGAAGAGAATAAAAGCAGAGAAAAACTTTAGCCTGAGGGAAGAACTGCTCAGGTATCATCTTGCCAGCCAAGTTGTGCTTGTTCATGGAAGGTCTCAGATTGGTTCCTCAGAGGCAGCTACGCAGAGCTTCATCTGTCAGAGAGCCCGATTCTGGGGGCTGGGAGCGATATAACGCACGCACATTACTTTTAAACATATATTTTAGTACCTGAGAATCCAAAATAGTAGTGCCCTTCAGAGTAGAAGCTATGAAGGTCAGGGATTAAATATGCATTCCCTTGTGGCTAACATCTATAACTGTGTTCATTTCTTTGTGGAAAATACTGGGAATTCTCCTTTTGGCATGAAATCAGTGGCAATTATGAATTTACAGACAAAAGAAGTCTGTTACATTTGGTTGCCAAATTTTATTATCCAATTGTTATCAACCATGTAATTTATTTTTTATTCCGAATAAACTATAAGAGATAAAAATTTATTGTATATGCTAAATCCCTGATCCCTGTCTTATCAAACTGCTTTTAAGGGGAGCAGGCCATTTTGGGGGATTATCTCCAGGTTTTGGTTGCCTTTCCAATAAGCTTCTCAGTGTAAATTCACATTTGAATTGTTTAATTCCAAAGTCAATAAAATTTCCATTAAGGCAAAGTGATTGTTTCCAAAGTTTCAATCCATCTCTAAATGACCAAAAATTGTTGAAAATGCACTGTAGGGGAATTCTAAAAGTGGTTTGATGAAAATAGAATCAAGTTTTATGTTTTAAAATTGAGCCAAGTCTATTGGAATAAATTTATATGCTGACATAATATATAACTACATTGAAAGGGGAGTTGTTCATTTTCTACCACACATTTCAGTTGACTAGAAAAATATTTTTGCTTCAATGCTAATTCATAGAATTCTCTTATCTTCTCTATTTCTTTAGAGCATTTCTGTACATATATATATGGATATATTTATTCTTATGCTCTGTCTAGCTGCTTGTGTATTTTCTGACTGGTTAAGGGGCAGCTGATGGAGCCTTCATTTATACTGTACAGGTTAGGTGAGTTTTCCCTCTCTCTGACCTAGAGCCAAGTTGAACTCCAGGGATCTTTCTAGTCACTCGTGTGACATCTTCCTTCCTCTGTGACACTAGTGACCCACTTGTTCCTCATTCACAATAAAAAACCAAGATTGATAAGGAATGCCAATGAAAATTGTGTGCAAGAACAGGATTTTCCAGTCTAGTAGGAAGTGTAACCCATATTTAAACAAGTGGATATGGAATCTGAGCAGTGCTTGGCTCAGGGGAAGAGCTCTACAGATACTGGGCTTGCCTTTTCTTAACTGAAACTCCTCTTTTGCAATTCCTATGTGTATACAGGTGAACAGAGTATTATTTCAGGAAAAGCAGTCTAAGGGAGCATGTGAATCTACTCCTGTGGATATGCTGAGTCTTATCTCAGAATGTCTTAGATGGATTTTTAAACTCCCTAAGCAAAATCTGTCGAGCTGTGATTTTCCTCTTTGCTCCATTAAACTCCAGGGCTTTATAAGTCATCTCCCAGAGCGTCCTCAGGGCTTATTGGTTTTAAAAACTTGTGATTCTTTAATCTCGCTCGTGACATTGGGATAAAAAGATACATATTTTGAATCAATCTTTTGCAGTGGAAAGACAGAGAATCTTGAGCATCAATATACTCTGCTTAAATTCCAGCTTGGTTGTTTCCTAGACAAATTATCTTAGGAAAATCACCATACTTATATAATATATAATACATAAATAATATATATTTGCATATGTATTAATAATATGATATGTAAAGATATTTGGTATTTTTCCTAGTGTATTCCTAATACATGAAATACAGAATCTTATTTTTCACATCATTGTAGCCAATACACCCAACTGAACAACTTCATAAAGAAAGATTTATTTTGGCTTACTGTTCCAGAGGGATTTTAGTTCACTATGGCAGAGATAAGAGTAGACTCCATCATTAATGGCAGGAGCATTAGACTGTCCCTTGTTTTGGCAGTAGATGGAAAGCAGGGAGAATTAGACTGGAAACAAAGGGAGGGGTGAACTTCAAAGGCCCATCCCCTGAAGACTTAACCTGTCCACCAAGACTGTACCTCCCAAAGGCTTCACAGCTTTTGAAGAAGTGCCACAGGACTGGGCAAGAGCACTCAAATTGTGAACCTATGGTGGACAGTTCATATTCAAGTCATAATGAAAGAAGAGAGAGGAAAGAGGACAAAGAGATGTTGGTAGATGTAAATCTACTCTAAAGTATTGAATTTTCCTGTTTGTCACTTTCCTAGAGAGTGGAAACTAAGTCTCTTCCTTGCTCAGCTAGGTTAGGAGAGAAGAGGTAGCCCTCCGATAATCTCTGAACTAAGAAAATGCGTTTGGTCCTAGAACACTCCCCATTCTCCCAAACTAAACCACTCATCCAGAGCCAAAACTCTGCTTTCTCTGTGGAATTCAGTTGACCATCTCCAGGTGACAAAGGAAAATGAATTTCACTCCATATTTCATGATCATCTGCTCACCATCAAAGTAAGATCAGCAGCAGAAAACTCAGATTGTCTTTGAAATACCTATCTATGCTCAACATTAACTTTTAAAAGTATATTATAGGATAACTGAGAGATTCCGGACCAGATCTCTAAACCAGAGTCCCCACCTGACAAATCTTTGTCAGAGGTCCCACCCTATAGTATAGCCAGAGATCCCACCCATAGCCACAGATAATCTGATAAATCTGAGATAAAACAGATCTTCATTGGAGACCCCACCAAGAATGTTAATCTGACAACTGGTCAAACCCAAAATCCCCTCTCCCTGCCCTACAACTATAAAAAGCTTGTACTTTTGACTCCAATTCAGAAACCATTTCCATTAGGAAGAGAAATCTCTGCTCCCTGGAGTTTCCCAAAATAAACTTCATTCTGCTTGGCTGAAGCTTGGGTTCCTGTTCTATCTTCCATTCCCCTCCTTCTCCTTCATTGTTCTGTCTTCTTTCTCTCTTTTTTCTAAAATAACCCAGAACGATCTTTGAACTTGCCCTCATAAGGAAACTTCCTCAGTACTGTGATTAAGGCTGTGCACATCCACACCCAACTCCTGATGTTTGATTTTTAATATATCTTTATATCATTATAATTCTACATGTGACCTAGCACAGAGAGGCACCCACCTGAGTGCTTCCTTTAATTCTGAGTCCCAGAGTCTGCTACCCTGGGGTCTCAAGAAAAGCCATGAAGAGCACACGTTCTTTTGCCCAATTCCACTTGAAGAAATCTGTACTGATCTTTACAGTGGGACTTCTTTTCCTTTCCAAACAAAAACAAATATGCACCAGATTTTTTGTGCTTAAGAATAGCAAGCAGGGACTGGAGATAAACACCAGTGGGTGTTGTACTTGCTAAGCATGCACAAAGCCCAAAGTTGGGTCCCTCACACTGGGTGTGATGGTACATGCCTGAAATCCTAGCACTTGGAGGCAGAGGCAGGAGGATCAAAAATTCAAAGACATCCTTGGCTGCATATGAAACTCAAAGCCTCTCCTGCTACTTAAAATCTGATCTCAAAACAAACAAGCAAATAACAGAAAAAAATTTCCTAACTTTTTGCCAGTCTTCCTCTGCACTTTGTCTCTACTGCAGTCTTCTTTTACCCAAGTTTGATCCCTAAGGTTTTCATCTTAAAAAACAAAAACTTGTTAGTGTTACATACTAGGATCATTTTGAAGTTTTTCAAGTTTAAACACAAGCATACTCATTGTCATAATTTGGAATGTGTCCCCCACAGTCTCATGTGTTTGGCAAGGTCATGGCACCTTGAGAGGTGGATCCTTGAAGGAAGTCACACCCTATCTCAGGAGAAGTCTGCCTTTTTAGCAAGCAGTCTTACAGCTGACATAGCAAGATGTCTGCAGTGACATAGCCTCCTCCAACTTTGGCCAGCCAGCCATGCTGTCTCTGACTTGAAAGAGTGTATCTCCTCTCTGGAACCGTAAACTGAATAAATCTCCCTTTCTCCCTTAAGTTGTCTGACTTTGGGTGTACTCTCACAGAACTAGTTAAGAGTAACTATTACACTCATATTCTGATAAACTGGGACTCTTTACAAAGTTCAGACCATCCTGTATAGTGAAGTCCATGGTTGATGATGGCATGGCTATTGATGTATATTGAGAAAGACAGTTATTCATCTTTACTAAAATTTTGTTGAGTCACTCTCTAGGAATCTGTATGCATCCAGATTCTTGTGTTTGAAGTCGAAGATTAAAACCAGAACACCTGTAGAAGATTAAAGTAGAGTTTATGAAAGGAGACAAGGAACCGAAGTCATGGAATCCAGAGGTGGCATACCATGAGGGGTCAGGGTGCCCTGGAGAACTCATGGACTCCACGCATGGAGTTCTGGGAAATAATTCATGGACTCCAGACATGGAGTGCCCAGAGATGTAGGTGCCAAAGATGGCTGCCAGGGTCAAGTATATTTATACATTTAGGCAGGAGGGGAATGGCTTTCCTCGTTAGTTAGCGCATATTTGGGCCCAATACAGTTGATCTAGTGCTTGACCTCTAGTTGTATGTAATGGAGAACTAATCTCCATATTCTTTCATAAACAAAGGGTTGGGGGAAGTTAGGGAAGGGTGTGTTCCTTTCAGAGACCATCACTGCTCTAAAACTGCTTAAAAATCAAGGTACTGAAAAATGAAGTAAGATGAATTAATGCATGAAGTATTTAGATAGATGAAGCAATGGAATGGCCAGCAATCATCCCAAAATAAAAGACAATCTGTTTGTTGCTATTCCCCTGCATGGTTACTGATAAATGATCATCAAATGGCTTAAAGGAACAAAGGGTTCATTTTCTTATGATAGTTTGGTTACAGTTCATAGTTCAGCTTGATAGTAGAGCATGCATCAACACCAGGGTTGAGGGAACTGGCCACACCATCTCTACATAGTGGCTGCGAGAGGGACAATCCTTACTTGCCAGACCAGCATGTCTGGCCAAGTGTTCACAAGGATGCCAACTCTCTCAACCAGCTCTGTATTTTATTCTAGGACCTAATCCCATCCACCGGGCCCTCCCCATCAGCTAGACAATCTTCTGCAGGTTTACTCTGGGCTTAACCCAACCACTAATTCTCCAAAAATGTGCCCAGAGCTCAAACCCTCAACTTGAAAGTTGACACCTGTGCCTAACTATGACATTGTTCCTTAAGATTTGAACTGAAAGTCAACAGATCACAGGTAACATGCTAAGGATGGAGTAAAGGAACTATGTGTGGTCTGTGTAGAGAATTTTCTCCTCCAGGAGCTGTGTTATACCTCAACATTTCTTATTACTTTTCCTACCATAATGTGACATAACTTTCAGGATCATGAGAGAGAGGACCAGGCTGAGAGATTCTTATATCCAGTCCCTATGAAATGTCACACTGATGAATTCCTCTCTTTTTTCTGCATAATGTTTTCTCCTCTGGTTGAAGGTAAGTGTGAGAAAAAGAGAAGAAAAAGAAAGAAGAAGGAGAGGGAGGGAGGGAAGGGAGAAGAATGTGAACCTAGGATTCATGTAAGAAGACTGAAGTTTATTTGGGAAGCTCCTCCAAAATCCCAGGGAGAGAGCAGCCATTTCCCCTCAAGATGGAATTGCTTCTTACTTGAGTCAGGGGTCAGGGGGGCAAGCTTTTGATAGTGGAAGTGCTGGGAGGAAGAATTTTGGGTTTGACCAGTTGGTTCTCCTTTTTCCCAGTTACATGTTTTTCTTATCAGATTCCATTAATACTCTTGGTGGGTCTCAGGGGAAAATTTGTTTATCTCTGATCTATTGGGTGGGGGCTCTGATTTTGAAGTCCAGTTCCAGATTGATCAGTAAAATCTTTAACTCTTTAGAATAAGCCTGTGTTCTTCAATGATAGTATGGAAAAGGGGAAGACTAATCAAAGATGTCTCTCCTTTGCCTATACTGTTGCTGATAAAATTATCATCAAACAGATTAAGAGAACAAGGGGTTTATTCTCTTAAGATAGTCTGGTTATAGTTTTTCATCCATCATGGCAGGAGAGACCACACTAACATCATGGGGTCCAGGGAACTGGCAGTACCATATCCACTTAACAGGTGAGAGAGCGATGATCCTTACTTGTAGACCAGAATATCTGGCCAAGTATACGCAAGGAAGCTCCCTTTCTCCATTCCGTTCCCTCCATTTTACTCACCTGCCTGGGGACTAGTCCTACCCACCTGGATCTTCCCACCCACTAAACAATCTACTGCAGGTTCACTTTGGGCTTAATTCAACTACCAATTCTTTACAAATGGGTCCAGATCTCAAACCCTCAACTGTCCAGCTGAGACCTGTCTAACTATGACAGATGGATTGATAAATGAAGGCTGTGGTCTCCTCATTTTGCTATATTTTTCATGGATGAAGTTTGTGTATTTAGTAAAGGTCAATTAATTTGTGTGTCATTTGTTATGTGAAGAGATAAGTCCCTTTGCAATTTATCAGCTAAGATAGACAAGATACAAAAGAGAATCTCTAAAGAAAGGGACTATAGTAGCAACCATGTAAGTGTAACCAATTCAAACAGGAAGACTCTTTATTGTTGTTTCAGTCATTCTTCTGTTATTGTATTAAAACCCTTTGACAAAAGCAACTGAAGCCTGATTTTGGCTTGTAATTACAAAGAGATAGAGTCCATTCTGGCAGGGAGGGCATGACAGCAGGTGTAGGAGGCTGGAAACTATCATTACAGCTGTCCTCAGAAAAGAGAAGGAAAGAGAAAACAGGAAATAGGGAAGGGCAGATAAAGTCTCAAGGCCTGCCCCCAGCATCATATTTCCTTTAGTAAGGAACTGTGACTTTTCCAAACAGCACCATTGACTGGGGACCAAGTGTCCAAATGCTTGAACCTATGGGAGACAATTCACATTCAAAGCACAATGATTATGATATAATTCACATGCCATGGAATCTTCCATAGAAATTACATTGTAATGTCCTTTAGTATATAAGAGAGATTTGCATCCATTATGCCAATCAATTCAGATACTTTTCTTTATCTTCTTAAGAGAAATCCTTTTAACATAGGTACTGCCCCCGTAATACTTTAATTCTGCCTATCTCTAGGTAATGATTAGTCTATTTTCTCTGTTATATAAAATTTTACCACTTTATTCATTTATTTAAATTCAAACATTAAAACATGATTTAACTATGTCATTACAATCAGTTTCTTTTTCTTAGCAAGGTGTTTCAAAGCTTATCCATGTATGAATCCTTCAGTGCTCTTTATGCTCAATAATCTTCCTTTGCATGGATATTCCATATTTTATTTATTCATTATTTAGTTATGTTAACTTGAGTTATTTTTACATATTGTCTGTTGTGAATGATGCTGTAACCAATATTGGTGTACAAGTTTCGTGCATGGATGAATGTTTGGATATTTGTAAGTATACATCTAGAAGTTTAATTACTAAATAATGTAATGTTATTTATTAGTTTGGGGGACCTGCCAGACAATTTTTCAAAGTGGCTATACATAAATATGTTCTGTTACCAATATCCAAGGAGAGTGTCACTATTAATTAAAACTATTTCAATTTATTATTGCTGCAGGTTTTCACTAATAAATCCTTATTAATTGATTAAATTTGGATTCCTGTTCCATTTGTTTTTTTATGTGTATGTGTGTCTGGTACATATGCTTGTGTAATATGTATGTTCACATGTTTGTTAGTATATATGTAAGTGCATAAGCTTGTGCATGTGTATACACATAATATGTTAATGTCGAGAATCTTCCTTGACTGCTTTCCATAATTTTTCATTTAGAATCTCTTATTTGAACCCAGCTCAAATAGCTAATTTCACTAGCAAGCTTGCTGCAGGGATCCCTTGTATCTGTCTTCTAAGTGATACAATCCTAAAAGTCATCCACTCAACATTTATGTGGATTCTGGGCATCTGAAATGTAGTATTCTTGCTTGTATGGCAGATGTTTGAACTACTAGACCTTTTCCCTGGACCCATTTGCATTTTATAAGGTCTTCCAACAAAAGTTTTTGCATCCTAGTGAGCATAACTATGTAAGTATAACCATATGAATGCTAGGATATCTTTGAACTTGAGCTGCCTTTTGAAAGGGTTGCTTATAAATAGGAGACCCAGAATCAATGAGGCAAATAATGACTCAGCAGTATTCAGAACAGCAACTCTGAGAATAAAACCATCAGTATCTGGCACATTTAGAAGGATTTTTTTAAAGTTATGAACTATTTGTGTTCTTAAATATGTATATTGCTAATCAGATTCCCTGCCATAATGATTTTCTACCCCAAACAGAGCAATAAAATAAAACCAAAAGTACTTTTCATAAACTAAAAGATAGTGTTTAAATCTAATTGCCCATAAAAATACCAGCATCTGTGTAAGAAATGCCAAAGGCCAAGTCTCTGACTAGAAGAGTAGTTATTAAATTTTATTATATATAAGAAAAAAACAGTGGCTCTTATTTTCCTTGTAGTTCTAAGAAGCAACAGTTGCTATGGGTCTGTTGGTCAAAAGAGCATGCTTTGATTAATGAAATCTTGGACAACTACAATATGGTTTTTGGAGAAGGTTAAAATAGACATTTGTTTACAATGTTCCCCAGGTAATTTCAGTATTGAAGAATACTTAAGAAACTGAGCTATTTCTCTGGGGACCAAGACCAATTGTTATTTGCTAAGAATTTTTGTTACAAGTATATTATGGATAGTGCTCATTCCATTTTGCTAACAATGTCCCTAGCAACACCACTATATTGCCTAAGGAACAGTACTAGTGTTTGTTGAATGACTGAACAAAAGCTTAACTACTCTTAATCTCTCCATTGCAAAGATTGAGAAGCTCAGAAAGACGAAAAAATATATCTAAAATCATATAGTTAATAAATGGGAGAACTGAAATTTGATCCCAAGTTTTCTTATTTTGTCAATTACAATTTGCCTTTAGATCTACTTCATTTATTTCCTTCCTCTGAAATCTTGGTACTGTTCAAAATTCTACATTAAATAGCAGCAAAGCCAAACCTTGCTCTATTGAGTTCCTTTTCCATGGAGCTGAGCTGTTCTGCTTTGCCTTTCTCTAATAGTTATTGCTCTCTGATGTCATCTCCACACCCAGTGTCTTAATGCTTGTCTGACGAGTACTCTTCAGAAATCCAAGCTCACTATAATACAATCATTCTTTTTTCTAAATTTTTTAAAAATTTATTATTAATTCAATTGTGCGTGTATGCATGTGTGCACGTGTGTGTATGTGTGTGCATGTATGTGTGTGTATGTGTAGAACCACGGGCGAATTCGGGAACCACCATAGACCACCTCCACCTCCTCCTTGTTTACTCTGCCTCGGGATTCACAGGCTCCGCCCTACCAGGACCAGAAATGCAGGCCGTCCCCGCTTCCGCCTGGCGTCTATACGTGGGGTCTAGGATCCGAACTCAGGACCTTCCGACTGCAAGGCAGAGGCTTAACCCCTGAGCCATCTCTCCAGCCCTAATACGATCATTCTAAGAGACAGATACAGTGATTTTATCACCCATATTGTGGTGGAGAAAGACTAATAAATAGAAACAAAGTCATCAATGCAGGAGAAAACCATATAATCAGAAAAGAGACTCCAAGGAGATTTAAAAGAGAGCAAAGCATGGTAGTTAAAATAGGTTCCATAGTGTTGAAAGAGTTCAGGCATATGAAAGCTCTGTGATGAAACTGATCAAAAAACAAAATCATTTCATAGTACAAACTCAAGTTTCCTTTCTGTCTCTGTCTCTCTCTGTCTCTCATTCTCTGTCTCTTTCTGTCTCTGTCTCTGTCTCTCTGTCTCTGTCTCTCTTCCAGCATATACACATGTTTTAGTTATTGATCCTATGGGAGAACATTTCTTTGATAGGTAAAACTTTTGTCAGTCAACCTGAAACAGGCCAAGCTACATGGGTGCACATTATGATTTTTTGATGATTCCAAATTCATTTTGAACATCAATTTTGGTGAACAATGTGTCAAAAATGTCTTTTTTGACTAGAGAATAGAGCAGAATGCATAAAAATGAATCTCTTCTTTCTCTCATGCTAAAATAGTATTTAAAAACTCTTTAATTCAAACATGTAGCGTACATACTCCCAGCTGTACAACTCTATATGCAATTACTTTCTTTCTCTACATACCTTTGAAATTGTGCCCATAAAATCAATGGGATATTGACTTTGGGTACTCAACTTTGGCTATAGTAGCTTTGTGACAATTTGTTATTAATGTGAGAGATGTGGCCAATAGGAATGGAAAGAGCACATATGTTAATTTGGTCTGGGTTTCCTCTTACTATTGTGAGAAAGGCATCCTGGGCAAGCTGGCTGTCCCAGGAAATAGATGAGCTGTAAAATGCAGCAATACCCTGATTGGATACAGCCTGGAGCAGCTCACGGACATGAGAGTTATATAAGTTCTTATTACTGTGTTTACTGCTACAGGCTACTGAACTTTCAATGTCATTTGACAGAGTGGAAGGAAGGAAGAGTCAAAATCTTTATCCTCTGCATCTGACAGAGGTGAGGTGCTCTTTAACTTCATTCTGTTGGATAACCTTCTGTTTTCACTCTCAGTTTTTATTTTACCACATTGGGCAGAAGTGGTAAAGATAGGATGGATGTGTATATGATGTGTGTGTGTGTGTGTGTGTGTGTGTGTGTGTGTGTGTGTGTGGTGTTTTATCTGATAGTTTTCTTTGTCACTCACTTCCAAAATCCCTTGTTTAATTCTCTCCATCCTACATACAGTTCAATTTCAAGAACCTCTCTTTTGCAAAGATTTGAGGTGTGATTTTGTTTATCTGGGCATTTTTTTGCTTTCTGTTTAAGTTTTCCTCGTTCATCTTTAAAACTACACATAATTTTATCAAGGATTTAATGGAAGGCCATTAAGATGCTTTTATTAAAAGTTTCATAAAGACTACTAATTACTGAAAAATCACTAAATATTTGTTTCTGTGCTTTACTACGTATCATTATTTTTCAGATCACACTGAAACAAATCATTCTATTTGAGATTCATAATATAGATTAATTTGACCTTAATCAGTGAGTTTGGCAGTGTAAGCATTTTACTATTTAAAGATGTGTAATTGAGTCATGGAATTTATTTTTAATTCCTGTTACTTTCATTATTTGATGCAGAAATGAAATAAACACATCTAAGTTACATGACTAAATTTCTTATTGTAATATGAAACACATGGTATAAAATTTATCACCTTAAGCACCATTTGTAAGTGTAAGATGAAACACTGCTAGGTATATTTACAATGTTGTGAAGCAGATTTCCAGGTCTTTTAATCTTATATAATTGAAAATATGTTTGCATTAAAAAGGAAACATAACTTTTGGTCTGATGAGATGGTCAGTGAGAACAAATACCTGTGTGACCCAAGTTTGTTACCCATAGCCCATATGATTTAAGGAAAGAAATGACTGTAGCAAGTCGTCCTCTGACCTCCACTGCTCACTGTGACATGCACTCCTGATCACTTTCTCTTTTCTTTCGTTCTCTTTTTCTCAGAAAAACAAAAAATAAAGTGTTAAAAATCACATCTTCTTTCTTTTGCTGGTAATCACCATTCTACTTTCTATAGTTTTAACCACCTTAAATATCTCTGGACTTGAGAGATGGCTCATTGGGTAGTCATTGCTTTACAAGCATTAGGACCTGAGTTCGAACTTCAGAAACCATGGAAGAAGCCAGGCATCTTGGTGAGTGCTTGTAATCTCAGAGCGTGGGAATCAGAGACAGGAAGAAATCTGGAACTTAGTGTCCAGTCAAGTCTTACCTAGTGGTGAGCTCCATGCCAAGGAAAAAAGACCTTGTCTTCAAAGAGGAGGGTGGCATCCCCAAAAATGACACCCAAGATTGTCATGGGACTTCCACACATGGGCACATACGTAACAATTATTCTCATACACACATACACTCCCTGAATAAACACACACACACACACACACACACACACACACACACACACACACACACACATAATAAGTCTGATATGCTTTATTAGTAAAATTTTTGCTTTCCTGCTTGTTTGTACCTGCCCTTCTCTCCTATTTCACTGTAGCAATTGTTCACAGAACCACCATTTCTCTTAATATTTTCTTTATTTTTAATTTGACAGAGGGCAAAAGAGACATAGACTGCCAGAGAGAGAGAGAGAGAGAGAGAGAGAGAGAGAGAGAGAGAGAGAACATTCATGTCCTGGCAAAATTGTATGTATCAGAGCAAATTTTGGCAGCTAGGTCTTTTCTTGTATGCACTTCTAGAGACTGAACTCAAGTTGCTAGGTTTCTGAGCAGGCACCTTACTATTGAGTTCTTCCACCAGTACACCCCTCCCATTTGTTATCTGTATGCCAGATTAATAGAAAATGTGGCATCAATACTCGCTGTTCACTGAATGACCACATCTGTCTGTATGTTCTCAGCAACTTTGAATTTATGCATACTCTGTGAATGCTGGGACCAGCGGAATACTGGGGAAAATGATTTGTCACTTTCAAAGAATAAAAAATAGGCAAATTAGTGCTCATTCCGTTGAATCTTCCACCATCTTTCTTTTTCCAAAGATAAAGCTTAACACTGTCCCAAACAGCATGAGTGATAGAGCATCTGTGAGCAGGTCTGCTTCTCTAGAGTCCTCTTCTTTCAACTCATTGCCTTACTGTATGAAGGCACAGAGATTATAAGGCTCAACCCTGCCTGTATTACCTTATGTGGCTGATGGGTCATATTCATCTCTTAGCCACACTGAGTTTTGTAGCTCTACTGTGTTTGTTAAGAAGTTGAACCCATCCCTGTCATTGCTGACCGTCACATGTCAACCATATGTATGCAAGATATAGTCGGTCCACATCACATACCTAGTGAATTAAATTTTTTTCATTGAAGGTTGTGGTGGACTTTACTCAGCCCCATGTGGACTTCAATCTTGATTGAAACTTGATTACAAAACTTTGCTTTATTCACCTGTGCTCATCTTCATGTATGCTGATTTCCATTATTTCACAAGGCACGTAAATACTGTTATCAACTGGCAATTGAAGGCTTTGGCCCTGGACACATTTGCAAATAATTAGTAGTTTAGCCCTAAAGGAACCTCAGGAGATTGTCCAATTGATCAGGGGGACCCAGCCCATGATAGGTGGTACCATCTTCTGGGCAGGAAGATAAAATGGAGGGAACTGGCTAATAAAGTTGGCATGTGTCAGCATACTTGGTCAAACATACTGAATTTTGTTCCTCTCTCAGCACTCCTGCAGATGCGCCGTGGCCAGTTCCTTCAACCCCTGGTATTGATGTGGACTCTCCTGCCAAGCTGGATCAAGAACTGCAACCTAGACAATCATAAATAAAAAATAAAATCCCTTGTTCCCATAAGTTGTGCAATCACGAATTTATCAGCAACCTTGCAGAGCAACTGCTATATTCCACCTCCCATTCCAAATAAAATTCTTAGAATTTATTTACTTATACTTCTTAAATAATGTAAAGTGACAATTGGATAAAATATAGAAAAACTCGGATAAAACTGGATAAAATATATCCAGTAACTGGATCATGTATTCCAAATACCTGTTGAATTAAGCAATCTTGAAAACACATTCATCATTGTGGGAAGATTACATGCTTCTTGAGGGAAGGTACTTTGCCTTTCTTATCTTTGTGTTCTATAAAGTATCTTGCCAATATTAGGAACTTGGTAAACATTAAATTTGAATTTACCAATTAAGTCTGATTATATTAAGATTGGAGAAGGTTAATACTTGGGACATGAGGTTAGTGAAGTGTTCAGCAACAGCATCTTGGCGATTTATTTGTTCACCATCTGCCATGCTCCTCCCATATTCAATAATTATCCACATTTACTAGACACTGAAATGGTAAGCAAATATTTTGAGTCTTTCTTTTCAATTTGGCTTGCTTCTGAAAATTATCACAATGTATTTTAAGAGTCAGTCAAATCAATGTCTATTCAAGAATCATAATTATCCTCCATAAGTGTAATTACTGATGAATAAATGCTAATTTTATGTATATGTATGTGGGCTTATATGTACACAACATGTAACATTTAAGTTTTCAAATAAACTAATTATGCTTTAATGTTTATCTTTCTTGGGAGAAATTGTACTGCACCTTTGGTATTTGGGATGATTTGCAAATCATTATGATTTATTGCTAGTGCGGTTTAATTTCTTTGGTCATATTTTTCTTGCATAACTGAAGACATATTTTCCCATTCATTTGTCTACTCAATGACCATTGCTCTGCTGACATGAACATCATAATTAGCAATTCAACATGTCTCTTTTATCTAGAATCAATTAATTATAGCATTTGGTAATATGCTTCTACTACACTATTGGGGCATGCTACTGACTTGATAAATAGTTTTTTAAAAAAAACATAAAGAACTTCTATTTTTTTATATTCTCTATTTATGAAAACTTTGCAAACACATTTTCATGTGAATGTCAACCATCTGGATAGAATATAGATATAGTGTTACTTTTAAAATAAAATTTAAAACTACTTTAGTACCATTTAATTCAGCATTTCATTATCTATTCAGCAAATGCTTGCTAGACAACCCCAACAAAGTACTAAGTGCAAAGCAAGTGGAAAAGGATCAGAAAGAAATTCTAATGTTGTTGATGAGATGTGTATAAGCTCACAATATTGTGGCCAACAAAGTAGGCTGACTTAAGAGGAAAAGGTAGAAGTAGACCCAAGACTGGCTGAGGGATGACCTATGTAGAAAGGAGGGAACAGAAAGAAGTAGAGTTAGAAAAGGCTAAAAGCTGAAGTATTTTTTTAAATTTTTCTTCATTTCTACCTTTTATTTCTATAGGGACCTCACTAAGTTGTCCAGGCTGATCTTGAGTTCACTCCGTAGTACAAGCAAACATTGAACTTCTGATCCACCTGCCTCACTCTCCTGAGTGTCAGGGATTTCAATTCTGCTCCACCAGACCTGACGAGGTAGTTCTTTAAAAAAAAAATGAGCAAATTGCTCCTGAATGGAGACAATGTGGGCTTCTTTAACACCCAGCAGGGAAAACAGCATAATGTAAAGAACTAGGATTTGCACAGCACATGTTCTTTGACATATATACAGACATTTATGCTATGTTTTGGGACATATAGAAGAAGGCTGATGAGACTCAGGACAGAAAGAAGAATCAACCCACACAGGTTAAAAAAATCTTGTGAGCAACTGGAGGAATTGGCTTCTTTTTATTTTTTTTTCCTATTATCTTCTGTATGTCAAAGTTGGGGGTATAAGTATACATGTGTTTCATATATGTCAGTTTTGCATGTGTGCATAAATAAGCTAAATGTCATCATTGAGTATCTTCTCAATCACTCTCTGTTCCAATTACTTCTGTTGCTATTGTAAATAAAAAGCAACCTAAAGGTAGATATTTTATAATTTTTCCTGTGGTCCTGAGGAGATATAGTCTATCAAAAAGGAAAGAAGTGGTGGGAGACAAAAAAGGTATGTCAGCTAAAGCAAGCAGCTGGTTGTAACATTGCAGCCATACTCAAGAAGCAGAGAGAGAAGGAAAGAGCAGAAAGTGGGGCAGTGTTCTCATACTTCAAGGTTCAACTCAGTTGAAGTCCAGCAAGCCTCCATTTTCTAAAACGCCAGAACCTTCCCAAATGGCTCAATGACTCAGCAAACAAATATTCAAATACATGAGCTCTTGTGGGGACCATTTCACATTGAAACCATGACACTCTCCATGAAACATTCTTTTGCTGAACCTGAAACTCACTGATGGGTTAGATTAGCTCTAGGGATTCACTTGCCCTATGACCCTTCTCTCAGGGATAAGGCTACAGATGCATGTGACCACATTTGACTTTCTTACCTGGCTGCTGGAGCTCTAAATTCATGCCCCATACTTGTGCAATGGATAATGTATTGACTGAGTCTTCTCACTAGCCCCTCTCCCTTACCATGATAAAGCCACCAATATACAGCTTTCCACTGTGATACTCTCATTCTGTTCCATCACTGCCCAAAGGTTTAACTCTTGCACCACCCTCAGACAGAGGTTCATCCCTTTCCGTACCTCACAGTGAGGATTAAGCTTCCAATGTGAATTTCAGAGTGGGCGAATCACATTCAAGCCATAACAATACAGAATCAGGTACATACATTCAAACAAGACTGATGGCCACTGTTGTGGAGGAAGCTTTGTATGAGTGCCTGTGGGCAGAGAGTGATGTATTTTCTGCGGCAGTTAAGCTAGTTACAAAAGAATAAGCCTGGAACAGCAGACCTCCATCTTTGCTGTCATGGAAGAAAGTGTATGTGAACAAGTTGCAGGAGATTGGAGGTTTTAGAGAGGAAGACAAGTAGTACTGCTGACAATAGGGAGCTCTGTATCAGTTTTGCCTGGCCAGATTAAGCCCTATGGGATTTTCTGATTATGTAATCATAGGAATACATTTTTATATAAGCTAATTTAAGTTAGGGTTCTGTCATTTGCAAGCAAAACAATCCTTATCCTAAACGAATAAAGAATGTCTTAGAATAGGAGATTTACATTTTTTTTTTTTTTTTTGTATTCTGAGGAAGGAAAGTTTAGAAAATCTTTGGGGACCTAGATAGGGATGATTAAAATTTCTTTAAATAGTGTGAGTAAAGAAGAGGAACCTGCAGTTTTCTTAGGAAGGAAAGCAAGAACTAAGAAAGGTGTGGGCTGGACCTGAAGTCCCCAGGAACAGTTTCAGCTAGGGGATGGAGCTGGAAGGTTGGGGCTCATGATACAGTGACTGCTCTGGTCTATTTTTTTTTTTATAACCAACTATTCTTGTAGAGGTCAGGGTGAATAAGGACAGTCTATTCAATGTTAAATTCAATCTTCTTCTCAAACTGTACCTTTTATACCATTAAGTTACCTCTATAGTTATTCCATCTGAAATCTAGAATGTTTTCACAGCTCCATTTCACTTGGTCAGAAAAAAAATCTTTATAATAAAACATCAGGCTTTCCATAATTTGAATTTCTTTTATTTCTTTATGTTTTTCCTTTTACCATAAGCTAGACACACAACCCTCATCATTTTGCAGTTCCTGGGCCCCTGAATAGGCCACATTTATAAGTGACTCTGTAGGTTTGTGTGTCTAGGAAGCAGGCACTTTGTTGACAACCTGGGTAGGATATATGCACCGTTTATTTATATCTCTGCTTAAGAGTTTTCTCTGAGAAGCATGCTCATCTTCCTCCTTCATGATTTCTGTTCTAGTTAGTCTCCATTACTATCATGTTTCCCTCTGTATTCCCTCTGTATTACAGTAATTATGAGTGTCATGTTCAATTCTTCTATTACACCAGAATACTAATGATAGAATCCTGATTCTGGAGAAAAAAGATAGCATCTGTCTTACCTAGTGTTAGGCCCTGCATACTAAAGTAATGACCTTCCAGGTATGATATGCATACTGGTGCAATAGTGTCATAACTGTTATGGGGGCAACCCATCACTTCATGATCGGATTTGAGGTCTAATGTAGAGGAGGATATTGATGCATGTTCTGTAAATTCTGTCAAAAGCATATAACTGGGCATGTTATAAACCCTAATACTGTTGTTTTGTTGAATGGAGATATTGTTAAACACCTTTTAAATATTTTCATTAATGCCCCTAGATTTTTGCTGCTCACAGCCTTGATCAAAGAAGCAGACCAGATTTGTTTATTTTATATTATTTTAATTACTTTAAGTTACATACCCTTTCCTCCCCTACTCTCTCTTCATCTATACTGCTCTGTCCCATAACCTCCTCCTATCCCTTTACTTGTGTGTATCAAATAGGACTCCCTTTGGGGTGCTTGTGTTGGTAAGGAAGTTAGATTTCTTTTGAACTTTATGTGTCTCTCAAGGGGTTAAGTAGGGCAGTTCCTCTTCCATTGTCCAGAACATGTCTCTGAGACACTCTCTGAGAGCATCTGTTTCTTCTAAGATCTTAGATAGTCCTTGGGGGAAATGCTGGTATGTAGGCCATTGTGTAGGTCTGCATCATAGTAACTTTCTGGGAACATCATATTTGTCTTGGCTGAAGTGTGTTGGTCAGGAGTTTCTTCATCCTACCTTTAGCCTCTTACAGTTTTTTGGCTCCCTCTTCCATGAGGTTCCCTGGGTCTTAGAATGGAATAAGATTTTGATGAACTAATTGGGAGTGAGTATTCCAGGTTCTCTGATATCCTGTACTCTGGCCTGATGTGTTTCTCTGCCTCACTTGCACACCAGATTTATAACTAGTCAAAGTGTTGAGAATATGTCACCATGAAAACTGATATATAGATGGGATATAACCCCCTCCTCAAGTCTAAAAGAACATCACTGAGAGGAGGTGGGAGTACTATAAGAACCAGAAGATGGGAAGAGTGCTAAGAAATGCTGTCTTTTGGACATGATATGGTGATTATCCCCATGAACTCACAGCAGTTGTGTTACCTGCCCAAGACCTGAAAATGAGATTGAGCGAGTCAACATTTCAATAGGGATGGAGGTGTAGCTCACAAAGCCCTGCCTGTGTCTATGGAGCTATTGGCTGATAATATGCAGACAATGCCCTTATCTTAACATGGCTGTTCCTTTAAAATTTGTATGTTTTAATCTTATTTTATAGATTGCATATAAGAAGTTGGGGGGTCTGTGGTGAGCACAGACCTGTTGAAAATAGGAAGCACCCTTTAGGAAAGAGAGCTTATAGAGATACCTTGTCCTCTTATCATGTGAGATTACTATGAGAGATGAACCTCATTGATATTGAATCAATTTGACCTTGAACTCCCCCAGATCACAGAGGTGTCCTAAATATTTCTCCATTTTTATATGCTATCCTGTTGATGGCATTTTTATTAAAGAGTTTGAATGGATTAAGACAGCTAGACTATCACGGCTGTCAAATGATATGTAGTCCAATTCCTAGAATGCAAGTGCTGTTCAGTGAAGAAATGAATATAGGCCGCAGTAGGAGAACTGCATGGGAAGTCATTTGGGACCTAATTGAAAGGTGTAAGTAAGCCAGGAAAAGGCTTGAAAGACAGTGGTACCTCATGCTGAGGGCTGACCACTATTCATGATGCCCAGCATAAATGTCAGTTCCATCTCATACAAATTTTGCATCTTTACAAAAGCCTAAGTTCAGTATCTTCATCCATAACATTACATCATTATCACAGTGACACCTGTTTGGAAATTACTGGTTTCTGTGGATAGCATTGGTAGGCTGCTAAAGAAATGTTTCATTTCTCTGAGATAATATGGGTTTGGCTTGCCAGCATGGCTGGACTCACAGAAAGCCATCATTCCTGATTTTTTTTTTTTTTTTGTGGCAATTTCTTTATTTGGAGAGGGGAAAACACAATCTCATGAAAAACTTTGGTGATTTCAAAAAGAGGCCAGAGGCATGGAAAAATACCAGTCAAGGCATGGGACTAGATAATGATATATATCACTGGATGTAGAGACTATTAGCCCTGGAGGAGAAAAACCGTGGCTTGGTAATGGGGCTGAAGTAGGACCCTTAGGAATGAGAGTTAGAAAGGCTAGTATTAAATTTCAAGTTTAACAGGATCTAGGAGAACAGACAAGAACTAGAGGAAATGGAAAAATGACGAAATGGCCAGTAATAGTTACCAGAGAAAGAAAATGCACTGAGCTGTGAAACTATCTCACTCCCCTGCCTCCACCTTACATCCATTCTCTGGGATGTTCTGTCTAGGGAGCACCCAGTGCTAGGGGAAGTTATCTTGGCATGAAACCTGATGAATAGAATGGGAAGAAAGAACAAGCAGGCACAGATGTTTCTAACAACCTCCTGCAACTCTGACTTAAATATTGGGACTATGGGTATACTAACCTCTGTCTGGTGTTTGGGTATAGAAAAAAAGGGAGAGCCTTTAGGTCTTCTACCTTTACATTCATTTCTATGTGTGCCATTGCATATCTGTTTTTGTGGCCATTCTTGTGGTAGGGAAAGATGGCTTAGTGGTACCATGCAATGCTGGCAGCCAAATGGAAGGTAGCACTTCAGTTACAGCTTGCAGGCCCTTACTTGTAGATTTGTGAGATAGCATTAAGTGACCTGTGAACATTGTGTGCTCATTAGCTATGGCATAGTGTTTCAAGAAGAATCAACCCAGCTGGTTGACTAATAATTTCTCAGATGCTTAATCTGTTTCATCCGTCAGTGCTCACTGTTAATCTTCGAAGAGGAAAGACTAGGCAGACAAAAGGACAATGAAGTGTGGAGTAGACAGTTTTGCTCTCAGCATGTCCAATCTAATGAGAGAGACATATATAACCTGACCACGCCTTGGTTTGTGTGTACTCTGCTGAATGACACAACCGCCTTCCCACTTCCTAATTTCACTTACGGAACTGAAGATCAAATTAAATCTCTGACCTTATGTTAGTGGCATTTCATTGACTGATTCATGACACCAGGATTTGGCTAAACAATTGGAATCCTGGACATTCTAGATGGCTGCTCTGTATAAACCTGGGGCTGTATTTTATGATCCGTTCTTAGTGCTCCTCATTTATGATCCCATGTTCTAGTTTCAATGCTACCCATAAGATGTATGAGTTCTTTCTTTCAAGCACATAAAATTCTTAAGGAATAGATGTACCACATTTTCCTTATCCACTCGTCAACTGTTGGATATTTGGTTTGATTCCATGATTTTGCTATTGTAAACAGTGCTGCCATGAATCAGCCATCAAAAATGATGAATTACTGGAATTTGCCGGGAAACCGATGTCATTAGAAACAATTTTATTAAGTGCAGTATCCCAGACCCAGAAAATTAAGCGCTGTATGTACTCTCTAATAGGTGGCTCCTAGTACCAAACCCACCCAGCCCACATTGAGACACTCAATGATAAATCTCTGTAATACTGTAATTGGAAGGAGTATGAACAGGAGGGATGGGGTAGGAGGGCCACACCAGAAACATGGAGAGAGGGGACCATGTTACAGCAGAGAAAATAGGCCTCCATCAAGGACTGCAAGTAACTAATGAGACACCTGGTTACATTCACAGACGTTCATTCCTGATCATTTACAACTGAGGGGGTATGATCTCACCAGAAGGGGAGGGCATACAGTCTGGCAGATAAAAAGTAACCATTTTGCAAATGGGGATTGACCCCTCCCTCACTGTGGTTTCCTACTTTTATTACATCTACCCTTGAATGTGCTATTATAACAAGACTCCAGTTTAATAGCTTTTTGTCTCTGGCCAGGGGGTGACATACAATGCCCATCAGGATGGAGTGAAGGGCATTGCAGGAGCAGCAAAACTGGAAAAAAAATCAACAAACCACAATCCAGAACTTCAGAGACTCTATACCAAGCACCTAGAACTAGGCCAGACTAATCGCTCCCCATCCTGAAACTCAGGGAAATTTGCGGAAGAGGGGGCGGTAAGATTGTAAGAGCACAAGGATGGGAGGAGTAATGATTTGCAAGATACTCCACACAAGTTAGGGCCGAAGCAATCATAATTGTACTTTGCATGCCCTGTGCAATGTCCAACACACTATTGACCTCACAAGGTCTAGCATCTGCTAAAGGCACCAAGATCCTTGGAGGCAAGGGATTGACAGTCATAGTAGTGTTCCTATGCTTAAGGGGAACGCAGGGAAAGGGTTTACGGAAATGCCACTGGGTCCTTGTACGTCATCAGAAAGGAGGGCCCAGAGGAGAGTCTGGCATACTCATTAAAGGAGTCTCTGGGGATTGGGGGGGAGGCACTGGGGGATGAGGATGGAGAGGTGAGGGGAGGGGGAGCAGGAGGTTCAGGTGGAGGAGAAGGGAGGGAGGGAAGTGGTGTGCTTATTAAGTTTGTATGAGCAGAAATAATAATAAAAAATGTTAAAAAAAGAAATTTCAAACAGTAAAAAAAAATTCTTAAGGAATGATATGGGAGGAAGAAGAAATCTTTTCTCTCAGCAGATTTCACTCCTTCATTATCATGTTCAATGAATTCATTTCTTGGTGCGGCTTCAGGAAAATAAGTAGGCCTAGATATGACTGGCACACATAGTTGCCCAATGTGTCTGTTGCAAAATGCCAGGTCCATTTCAATAGGCAAAGATGAAGACAGCTCCTCTATAGTCATATATATTACCAAAGATGGTGACCTTGGTTTAAAACTAGTAGTATTTAGTCGTTTCCTCCTAAAAGAGGTAACTGTGTTGCAAAGAAAATGAGAGAGTCAAAATTAAAGTGCAATAAGCTTCAAATTTTGAAGGCTGAAAAATATATCTCTAAAACACAATGTTTCATTATAAAACAAATTATCGGGATGAATATCTTGCAATAATAATCTGGTAAAAACTTGAAATATAGCCCTAATTTTGAAACTTTGCCTTCTCTGTTTTGTAAGTGATTGATAATCATGGAGAATAAGGGCAGGTAAAGCAAAGCAGAACAGTGGTACTGATGTATTTAAAGAGTATAGGAGAAAAGAAAAAATTACTCAGACCATACCTCATGGACACCTGGATGTCAGAATCACAATGAACTATATATAAATACAATGGTTGGATTATATAATATACCCTGGTGAGTCATTCTGTGGGGTTTGCTAAGTCGCAAAAAAGAGTAACCGAAGTTATTCTTCTTTAGATAAGAGTGTGAAGGAAATGAACATTTTAATGTGTTTCCTGACACCCCTTTGGGAGTTAATTTCAGCAGTGCCTGATGACAGCATCACCAATAAATCTCAGTGCTGTTGCAGCTCTAGCATGGTGCACTGCCTCTATCTAGCTCATCGAGGTGTTCAGAATGTATTTAAACGGCCTCCTGGAGCAAGGTCTGTGTTCTCTGCACTACTGTGAAGTTCACCGTGTTAGGCAAGACTTAGGGCACCTTCATTGGAGTGAGAGCACTGCTGTGAAAGTCTAAGCTCCTTTGTTTCTTTATTTACCCTGATAGACTGTGACTCCACTGAATGCAAAGAGGCTCTGTTCCATCCCAAGCATCGCCCATCTCTATTAAGGTCCCTGTCACATATCAGATACTCACTAAACAATTGCTGAGAGACAGGGCATGGTTGCTAATCTCACCCATCAGCTGAAGATTTCATCTCTAGTCTCTGTGGCTGTTTGTAAATATTTATGATTCACCAAGTCCTTTAGTACTGTGCAAGGGCCACAAGGCTATTTCAGCCAAAATAGATGTGTGCACAGACTTCTTGCTATCCTGGCAAGTTCAGGAGTGGACAGCACTAATATCCATTCTGGATCAAAACCAGGAGTTCCTATTTGCTGAGGTTTCTGGGTAAATCTTCCTGTACATAGAAATGTCTCACATTGATGTTTCTAATGGACAGGCTGCCTGGAGCTTCATTGAGTTATCAATGTTTCTACTTGATCTATGGACAATGGAGGGTTGAAAGTAAGCAGCATTGCCAACTCCAGAGAGCTGATTTGAGGTCTGGCAAACAGGAAAGCTTTGTACAAAGCTGAGAGCTGGCACAGAGCTTGGGATTTGCAATAAGTTTCTGCAGTTGGCTGTAGGAGGTTTAAAAAAAAGAAGTCTGTATTCTAAAGCCAGAGTGGGAAATTAGGCCTTGAATGCAACCTGTATATATAAAAACCTTATTCCATGCAAGAAACAAGGCTGTGCTATGTGGGAATGAGAGAAAAGATGGGGAAGAAAGGTCAGCCTTCCTTTATCCTTTGGATGAGTCATTTGCCTTCTCAGATACAAAAATAAGCATGGATAGGGGAGCTTTAACATGATGTTAAAGTGAGCCAAGAGATAGTCAACGTGAAGGATATTTTAGTAAGATGTGTCTCTGCAAAATGTGGTGTTGTAAATAAACTGATGCATCCAAGAAACTGAGAAGCCTCAGTGATGATGAGTGAGGGTCAATGTGATTGGGATGAACCCTAGTTGATGTAAGAATTCAGGTTATGAAAGGCTTGGTAGACCACACGATGTATTGCACATTAACATAATGCATTGACAAGCTATTAAAAGGTGTTAAATGCATAGCTTCGTGAGTTATGATAGTCACAGCAGGGAAAGAAAGCATATGACATGGTCAGATATTATGTTGAGTGGTGTCACTTCTGTCTCAGGGAGCCAACGTAATGCAGACAGATCTAATAAAAGCTTTTTTGAGGCAGTCCAGATGGATTCCAAGAGTGACTTGCACAACAACGTGGGTGATGTGAATGTAGATGATGTGGCTTATTGGAGATGTAATGGGGAGATGATATCAACTGGTGTCTCTCATAAATGGGGGCAAGGTGCTCAAATTCTTTATTATTCTTTTATATTGAAAGATGACCCATATCTTTTGGATGGAAAACAGAAATAACTTAATTTTTTTTGTAGTTGAAAAATTGTGGTTGAAGTATGCATAGGAGGCTTTTAGGTAGAATTTTCGGTGGTATTTTTCTGTACTCTCCTTTTCATATGGCATTTTACCAGGAACAGACTGCCTCAATAACCTAGGTCTCAGCATGACCAAGATGTGGGACAGAGACTTAAATGACCAGTGATAAAGTGAATGAAATTAATTTTCATGTTCAAGTGTACATCAAATGTTTGCTAAGATGTGCCATCTGTTTTACCATAGAACAAATTTCAGTCCATTTCAGAGTAGAATCCCATCAAGAATGGTAATTGTTGAGAGTAGTATTAAATGGTGTAGTTGCTTCAGAAACTTGCTAAGTTGCTTGTTGTACTTAAAACATCATCTGATTTATGATAAGGAATTTTTCCTAGCAAGAAATGAAATCATATGTCCATTAAAGGCTTTCAAGAAAGCCCATTAATTTCTATATCATGGATTTTTTATAATAATGAAAATTATAATAAAAAGGTCATAATGCACTTTCTGTTTATCCCACTTTTCTGAAAATCAAAGGCTTTAAAATCGGTACATAGCTTTCTGCTTAAATGAGGTACACATTATGACTTCCGAAGTCTTTTTTTTTTTCTTTCAAGTGAATGGGAAGAAACTCTAACCATACTTTCTTTACAAATGAATGTTTGCATGAGGTTATCTGTACCACTGGGAAGAGGCAAGTGAGGCTGGAGGTCCTGAATTGAATTGCCTGTGTGCTGCTTTGCACTAGTGCACCATCAAATTTACCATCAAACACTTGGCTCTCATGTGCAAATAGTTCTACTGTAATATAAGAAATTGCCTGATCCTAGCATTTAGATCTTCATAAAAAGATTCCCAGGAAGGGACCATGAGTTGAACAGGACTTTTCAAATTAGCTTATGGTTTTTCTGGCCTCAACCTGGGATAGAAGGTAAAAATATACAATTTATTTGAAGTTAAGTAGTTATTTCTGCTATATTCAAATGATGGGAAATTGTCAAAATGATTTTTTTTGCAGAATTATCATAGGAATTGTTCTTACTTTATTGTAATTTGCTCTCCTTTGTAGGCTTTAGTCAATCTACTTGCAACATTGTTTATTAGTTGGTACCACAATCATCTACTCATGGATTCATTCAAGATCCCATTACTAAGTGCTTACCTTTCCACAGCTTTTGTGGGAAAACAAGAATAGGAAGCAAGGAGCTAAAGGGAATGGAGTCAATAATACACATATAGTATGATAGAGTTGCCAGGTAAAATATGCCTGGTCCCATTAGGATTGAATGTATAGTTCACTAGGATTTGAGAGCAAAGAAATTTTGTTCTAAAGAAAGGAAGATATTGTTGATAAGTGGAGAAGAGCATCTGAAAAGATAAGAGGCTTGAAACAGAATGAAGCATTGCAAATCACATTAACTTTCAATGGAGTTACATGTAAACCTTATTTATGGCAGAGGTCTGAAAAGAGGTTGATCGCAGACTGGAAACCACAGAAAACCAGCCAATGAGGCTTCATTATTATTCTTCAGCTTCTTTTTCACCACTCCTCTCTTGCTGTGTGTTCTAATATATTCTGTATCCTTGAATAATCCCCCCAAGTCACTTCTGTTCCTTCTCCTTGCAGGATGTTTGCACTGGATTTAGTTGAGTTTCCCCCTAGCTCTAGATTCAATCTCATGTTCTCAAGGAGACCGTTCTGACACTTCAAGTACAATTAGTCTTATTCTGCATGTCTTCTATGTTCTACATTTTTTCTAGTATATCCCTTGTTATGGTTGATACTTATGACATGGTTGACTCTGTGATCAAACAGGTAAAATGATATACCTCTTTTCTTCAATGATATATCTATGTTTTGAGCATTTGGTATTTGAGAAGTGTAGAATGCAGGAAGAATAGGGGCTGGAGAGATAGCTCAGAGTTTAAACAATTGGCTCACCTAAAAAAGGATCTTAGTTCAGATCCCAGATCCCCCCACCAGGCAGAAATGTCAGTGGTCTGAATTTCCAGGCCTGGAGGGTGGAATCTGGGAAACCCTACAAACAAAAAAGAAAGTAGAACAAACAATCCAAGAATACTCCTGAAGTCATTCTTGGACCTCCATGAGCACGTACCCCAAGTGCCTGCTTGTATGTTCCCCAAACACATAAGCTCCCACACCTACAACCACACATGCAAAAGAAAAAAGAAAGTAAGAATAATAAATTAGTAGAATTTATTAGATATCATTATCTACATGTTTTGCTCTGGTTGTGTCCGTAACTTTGTTTTTAATACTCAAAATCCTTTCAAGTTATTGTTGATATACTTTTATTATTTTGTAGGCAAAAAACTGAACTAGTGAAAGTTAATATACCTTCACATCTTATGCTCTGTATGCATTATTCTTTATTTCAGTTACATGATCTCCATTTCTACATAGAAGTAATCTAGTCATTTTATCATTGGAGTCTTATTCATTATGTGGAATTTTCTTTAATCCCACCTATATCTAAGAGTTTAGATTATCCTTGGTCCATTTTATGCAGCTGGATAGAAATCCTTCTAAGCTACCACCAATACTGCTTTTTGTCTGTCTTCCCATCTACAATGGGAGGCCTGGGATGGGGGGCAGGAATTTTGTTTTCATTATTGTATTACTTCTACTTCCCAAGCAACTAAGGTACAATCAGGTACTGAAATTAAAATGGGGTAGCTAGCCTAAAGGCATTTAAAAATTATTGTAGTGATTCTTTTAAACTCAGTCTTATAGTTGTAGACACACTGAATTAATGAGTCTTTCATATATCCACCTTTGTAATGATGCCAAATTACCTCAAGTTGTATATTAATGTCACATATATTCATTGACTACTTCTATAAAATAAGCACTGCTTGAAGTTCTAGAGAAATTCCAAGCTTCGGTTTTCATGGAGCTTTGGCTACAGATAGTTCAGCAAAATCAAGGGATGAGATGATTTTACATGAAACTGACATGCGATTGGAAACCCAGAAATAGAATGTGTATGTTAACACACTGAGTTATCATGTAATACAATCTAGGAAAATAGGGTTTTTGTTTCATTCCAGAACTGGAATGGGGATGCCAGCACACTCAATGATCACAGGTTGATATAATCTATGAAAACAGCATTTTCGTTTACATTAATGGAACATTAGCAATAATGTATTATTAATTCATGGGTAATTTATTTTTGGGTAAAACTTCATTGAAGCAAAGTAGAGACTCACTTAACCTGAAAAAGCAGGAGAGAGAGAGAGAGAGAGAGAGAGAGAGAGAGAGAGAGAGAGAGAGAGAGAGAATTTAGAAAGAACAGGGTAGAGATAAGGTTTTATTTTGGATTTTTAAAGGATCGTAGATATTTCAACATGTCTGCAGGATCAAGGGAAGAAGCCAACAGAGGAGGTTTGAAATATCCAACAGACAGAATAATTGATGGAGCAATGCTTTAGAGGAGAAAAAGTTCCCAGCATGGGTGGGGGCAGGACTTCAGCTTTAGAAAGAAAATGTCAATATCTTCTTTTGGAGAGGCACAAAAATAAAGTAAGGAAAAGTTTAAAGAAAACACATATGATAGACCAGAGGGAGTGTGATTCAGAAGCTCAAGTTATAGATTTACTTTCTGGAAGAAGGTCTTCTGCTGAGAAAGAACAGAGGGTGAGAGGGGAATTGATGGCTGAATAAAATGGAAAATGTTTGGGAAGTGTGTGATGAAGAATCAAAGGCAGACAAAGCCTTGTGAAAGATTTCCAGGACAGAAGTTGTATTATTTAGTGGATCCTGAGCTATGTTGTTCATCTTTTGCATGCCCTGTATACATAAATTTCTTTGATTTACCATTTTGCCTAATATACTTTTAGAAAACAAGCATTTGTTTATCACTATCCACCAATTAAATTTGGAATGTCCAGTAGACAATGGGCCAAATTAGTCATTTTCCTTATTTCTCTTTCTTCTTCAAATTGTTTAATGTAGATAATTCTTATGTCCATTAAGATTGGGAAAATTCATATGTATCTTTGCAATTTTTTCATAGGCCTTAATAAAACCTTATTATTTATATTCTTTACAACTTGCAAAGACACAGCTGTTATTGGTTCTATGATCTTGACCTGATTTAAGAAATTTTAAGATTGATGTACCTGGACAACTTGACTGTTGGAATAGGGGAATAATCTGCATGAAGGTGAAAACTGGACTAAGGGAACTAACTTTGATTTACCCCTAACTTGGCCCTTAGAGGAATGCTAGATTATAATTATAAAAACTGCAGTCTCAGAACTCAGACATAACTGACAATTATCAGTAACAAGAGAATCTAAGATAGATGTCTTGGCATGAAGGTTCACTGAAGTCTGAAATTCTGTGTCCTTAAAATTCATGGTGTGATGTCTTCATTGTGGTAGTGTTGAGCTGGGTTCTTTAAAAATTGACTAGATCATAGGGGCCCCATCTTCATGAATGGGACTGTTTCCCGAAAAAAGCCTGAAGCAGGTATGGTGTTTTAGGTTGAGAAAGGAAGACCATGAGTTGGAAACCTTCTGAAGTGCTATATAATGAGTTGAAGACTTTGCCAAAAACCGTAGCAGTGGTTTGAGAGACTTCTTTCTGACCCTTTTAACATGTGAGGAGGCAGTAACCTGGTGGATAGCAGGTGTGCATGTGGGTGAGGTAGAGAGATGGCCCCAAACAGACCCTCAAACCAGACAAAGTCCTCGTCAGACACTCAACACAGAACAAGTCCTCAAAAGACACTCAATCCAGAGTAAACCCTTACCAAACACTCAATCTAGAGCAGCCCCTCACAGGACACTCAGCCTAGAGCAAGTCCCACTCCATATTTAATACAAAACAAGCCCTCTCCAGACATTCAATCTACTTCTAACTTGATCTTAGACTTTCCTGCTTCCAGAACAGTAAGTGATAAATTTCTTTATTTGGAAGTCACTTACAGAGATGCTTTGTTATAGCCATCAAATACACTTGGAGAGGTTTCCAAAACCAAATAAAATATCACATAGATTGAGTAGCTCGAACAACATGAATTTACTTGCTTTAATTTGGTAGACTAGAAATCCAAGTTTGAGATGCAGGCAGGACTGAGTAGGGTTGATAGGTGAGGGCACTTTCCTTGAACTGTAGCCACCTGCTTTCTTGGATTCTTGGAACACAATTCACATAATCTGTCCTTCATGTGCACATAGTAATGATATTGTAGAGTGGTGTATGTGTAGAAGAAGAGCTGAGAAATGAGTACTTACTATCTCCCTTGTTCATTCTTTAAGAATGCTGATCTTACTTGATGACAACATTTTACTTATAGTTTCATTTTGCCTTAATTGCTTTCCTAATGGCCCTGTCTTCAAATACATCAAATCTGCCAATAGTCTACCTAAGCATTCTGAGTGGGGACACCATTCAATCCATAATTCCAAAAATGGAGCAAGCCAAGGAACCACTGATCATTTGTCAAAATAAATGACTATTATCACTATGGTATAAGGCCATTAACAGACCCTCTTTCAACTGGGGTCTCCACTAATCTTCAAGTTTATATGGAAATTATCAAGATGTAATATGACCTAACTGAGTGAGTTGGGACCCATAAAACAGAAAGTGGAAGGTCTCTGTAGGTCACAAGATACCATGTGACCAGCTTACCTCCCACATTGATGAAGCAAGGGATACTGAAATAGCATACTCTTATTAGGGTTGACTGTGGATCTGGAAACATCTATACCTGTTGGTGTATATAATTCAGCACTGGGTTGGTAATGATAGAAAAGCTGACATACCCTCTGCATCTGTTATTTCCTCTGTCTATATTCATTTCTTCAGTGTATTTACTCTTCCTGATATGTGAGGGATAAAGGAAGAGAAAATTTGAAATTGAGCCAGCCTGCTTAAAATCATATAATCAGCTAATGATATAAATGGAACTGAAACCCAAGCGCCTGCCTATATTTTCGAGTGTCATATTTGCTCAGCTGGTGCTCTGTTATCTTTCACTTCAAAATGGGATTTATATCAGTGGCTGGGAAAGAGGTTCTTTTTATGTCTCTACACGAGTGGCTGATGCTCAGTGTGTGAGACAGTTTCAGCAAAGATGAATAACAGATGCTTACAGGCTGGGAATGTTCAGAGTAGGGAACCATTCCATCCTCTAAACAGTCCCGTGTTCTGGGCCTCTTGTCAAGGATTGAAATGCGTCCCCCACCGTCTCATGTGTTTGGGAAGGTCATGACACTTTCAGGAAGCAAAGCCTTGCTGGAAGAAGGCAGTCATAGTGGGTGGGCCTTGAGGTGGATTAGTCCCACCCTACTTCTGGAAGAGGTCTGCTCTTAGAGTTGGCAGTCTTACAGCTCTCATCCTCCCAGATGTATGCAGTGACCTAGACCTACTCCAGCTTCAGCTGCCAGGCATACAACTTCCAGGATGAAAGACTGGATTTTCTCTGAAACCATAAGCTGAATAAATCTCCCTTTCTTTCTTAAGTTGCTTGATTTTGGGTATTGCCTCACAGCAATACAATAGTAACTAGAACAGCCATCAATATGATCCTTTACTATATGAAGAAAGAAAGTTTTTGAAGAGAATGAGATGCCACAGGCAAGTTTTAGCAAATTCATGGTTCACTCCCATTTTTGACTGAACACAGAGTCAAAGAATATAACTAGGAATCTAGATCCACATGCTTATTGAAAACTGACTGTTTTCCCAGAACAGAAAGGAAACTTCAATTAAATCTTTATCAGTGATTTCACAACACCTTTTATGTCTAAATGTGTTATTTGAAATTAACTATCCAAAAAACATGCATATTTTCTCAAATAAAAGCAAAATGGCCTACTCACTCTCTTTGCTCATTACAGATAGAAGTTTAAAAACATGTATTTTACAGAGACAAACTGAGAAGTTGTAAGCATTACCTTTTCCTGAAGCAATGATAGCAGAAATGTTTTCTCTCCAGTTAGAGTACCAAGGACAAACCAAAAGAACTGTGCCCAGCCTGGTCAATCAATGAGTTTAAATTATTTCCTTACAGGAGTATTGGTGAGGGCTTAGTTACACGAGAATGAATGAGGATTTATTTAAAGGAGTGTGTGCAATCCTGAAATAGCTTTCTTCCCTTAAAAGTCCCAATGCAGTACGGATGACAATTTTCTAAACCCTGCATGGTGGAGTCCCCTCTTCAATTAGCCTGCCCTCTGCCATGTATTGTACGGGGATTGAATGTGAAATTGTTCCCATACTTTTTGCCCAGATGGTGGCACTGTTCTGAGCAACTACAGAACCTTCTGGAAATGAATCCTCTCTGAAATATATCACTGGTGGTGGGCTTTGAAGTCTGATAAGCTGTACCTTCTCTCTCTCTCTCTCTCTCTCTCTCTCTCTCTCTCTCTCTCTCTCTCTGTCCTTCTCTCCCTTTCTCTCTAACTCTTTTTCTCTTCCTCTCTTGATGGCTGATGTTCTGTAAACTGGCCTTATGCCAGTCACAATGTGTTCATCACGGTGGATTCTCTCCTCTGTGGAACAGTAAGCCAAAATAGCAAATCTTTTCCCCCTTAAGTTGATTGGTTCAAGAGTGTTTTATCACAGCAAGAGGAAAGTAATGGAAACATCCTCAACACCTTCCAAGAGTACTTGTGGTTAGAGCAGCTGGGAGGGAGACAGAAAAGGAAGGGAGGGGCTGTAATCTCAGGTAAGGGAGAAATGACCCTACTCCGTCCTTCTATACAGAAACATCTACAGATCCAATCTCGTTGAGAGCCCCCTGTGTGCAATCACAGCTGCTCTGATTAAGGTACTAGCAGGTTAAGTCCAGAGGACTGTGTTCCACAGCAAGAGTCATTTCCTGAATGAATGAGCAATTCTGTGTGCATATTTGCTTGAAATCATCTCCTGACTTGAATAAATAATGCAATTGAAGACTTAGGAGATGAAAAATTTGAGATGCAATCCCCTCATGTTACTCATTCTCTAATCTTGGTGAGACCCCACAAATGCATGCAGAATTTTTTTCTTTTCTTTCTTTCTTTCTTTCTTTCTTTCTTTCTTTCTTTCTTTCTTTCTTTCTTTCTTTCTTTCTTTCTTTCTTTCTTCTTTCTTTCTTTTTCTTCCTTCCTTCCTTCCTTCCTTCCTTCCTCTTTCTTTCTTTCTTTCTTTCTTTCTTTCTTTCTTCTTTCTTCTTTCTTCTCTTTCTTTCTTTCTCTTCTATCTCTTTCTCTTTCTTTCTCTTTCTCCTTCCTCCTTCCTTCTGTCCTTCCTTCCTTCCTTCCTTCCTTCCTTCCTTCCTTCCTTCCGCTCTCTTTCTTTCTTTCTCTCTCTTTTTCTTTCTTTTTCTTCCTTTCTTTCTCTCTCTCCTTCCTTCCTTCCTTCCTTTCTTCCTTTTTCTCTCTCTTTCTCTCTTTCTTTCTTTCTTCCTTCCTTTCTTCCTTTCTTTTCCTTCTCCCTTTCTCCTTCCTTCCTTCCTTCCTTCCTTCCTTCCTTCCTTCCTTCCTTCCTTCCTTCCTTCCTTCCCTTCCTTTCTCTCCTCTCTCTCTCTCTCTCTCTCTCTCTCTCTCTCTCTCTCTCTCTCTCTCTCTTACTCTCTGGCTCTGCTTGCTAGTAAAGAAATGTTCCAGTTACTCCCAGAGGCACATTGACCCACTGTGCTAAATAGTCTCAGAATTTAAGGACTTTTTTCAGTACCCCATCATTTCCACTGACTCATTGCATGATTTGCTAAAACCATGTTTGTTCACTCACTGAGCAGTGCTAAGAGGAATAGCATGCCTAATTTTTAAAGCTGTGAGCAGACAACCATGTTATCTGGGAAAACAGCAAAGAATGCTCAACAAACATAAGCAGTTTAGGACTGCAGTCAAATAAAACAGCAAGAAAACGTCTGATGCGCAGTTAATGATGTGCTTCATCATGATTTCGCTGCATTGTAATTTGACCTAAATGCTGAGCAGTTTGTGTAAATTACTGTATTTATTAGCAATGACTATCTCTTAATGTTTGTAGGACACTTTAAAGTTTATAACACACTTTACTATAGATTATCTCATTATCTCACTTGAGAAGGTCTAATGGGCTCAGTAAATGTTAGTTTGATTGAAATTGCTCAATGTCATGTTAGAAAAACTGTGTAGATATGCCTAGGTCCTTTTATGGATAAGGATGCTGTGGATTAGGCAGAACACACACAGGCTCTCTACAGACAGAAAAGAGTAATTTGACTCCCACTGACAAATGTTCTTTCCTATACTATGTTGCTTTTCCCATTGTCAAACCTAGTGTTTCCCCCAGATGGTATCTGTGTTAAGTAGAAGACAGGTTGATTTAATTAAGGAAGGAAGCCTCCCAAATCCCATATTCCACTCAGTAAATGTTTAGTTAGCTTTCATTATCTGTTTCAAATGATCCTTCCTATAATGCCAATCTCTGTTCTATGTCATTTGAGATACTAGAAAGAGAAATGGGTGAAGGAGGGAAATAGAGGGAAGATGGAAGGGGGGAAGAAAATGCAGAAAAAAAAAGAGAAAAACACATATACAGAGAGAGAGAAGAGTGTCTTGCAAACTTACCACTAACTGCAAATAGTAGAAAGAACACTTTGTTTTTGCACACTGCTATGCAGAATTTAGAACACCTTTCTTTATACAAATTACAAAACCTCAAACCCCCAAGCTTATCATAGGAGGCTTTTCATTATGTTGGCATCAGTGTCATTTCTGACTCTCTAGTCACACAGCTACACAAAACAAAACTCTGATGCCAAGACTGTTGCTGTTGCTCAGTGGTACAGTGCTTGCCTAGCATGCAAGAGGATGTAAGTTCAATCCCCAGCGCTGCTAGGAAAAGAGCAAAGCAAAACCCCAAGCAAAAGAAAGCAAGCAAGCAAACCCAAAGTATATTGATCTCCCAAGACGGCTCATCAAGTAAAAGCCTTTACCATTGAGCTTGGAGACTGAGTTCAGTCACTGGAATTCCCATGGTAGAAAGAGAGCACCAGCTCCCACAGGTTGTCTTTGACTTCCATATATGAGAAGTGCCCCTCTCTCTCTCTCTCTCTCTCTCTCTCTCTCTCTCTCTCTCTCTCTCTCTCTCTCTCTCTTACACACACACAAACACACACAACGGTAGCAAAGTTCTCCTCTGTCCTTGATGGCTTTAGGCTAGTTACAATACTCAAGGCAGCTGTCCAGTTCAGCTTTCTTTGCTTAAATACCCATTCTTCTCCTTTTCTTCACATGCAGTCATCAAAGACCCCAGAAACACTGTAGGTCCCCTCTTCGGCCAGCTATACTCAGGATATGTATTTGTAGTCTTCCTGTTTCAAACCCAATGTCTCCAAAGGTTGTGTCGTTACTTGCTTGACTATCTTACTATGGATGTTATCAAATTTTGTAATTGCAGGCCACATTTTTATGCTGAACGAATAAACAGGGAAATGTGGCATGTATACATAGTAAAATATTATTTAGTCAAAAAAATGAGGAATAAACTGTAGACCAGTGTTTCTCCAGGAATTCTCCAGACTTTTAGCAACCAGAGTAGAACTGCTGAAATAGTCAACTCTTGAACTTAAAAGCTAAAGGCAGCCGTCGTTGGACTTCCTAGAACTTACGTGTGCATGTATGAGTACATGCATGTGTGTATATATGTTTTGCAGGTGGGTGAGTTCAAGTATGTATGCTGGTGAATGCGCATTAGTACACTCGAGAGTGTGTACATGTGGAGCCCTGAAGGTGATTCTGGGAATCTTTCTTGACTTCTCTTCTATCTTATGGTTGGGAGTCAACGTCTCTAGTTAAACAAACAGCATACCTTCACAGTTAGTCTGTCCAGCAACATTTCTCTGGTAATTCCAAAGCTCTGTCTTATGAGGCTGAAACTATAGGCAGTCTTTGACACCACCTCGGGATTTGCACGTGGGATCTGGGGATTTGGACACAGATCCTTTTGTTTGTGGGGGCAAGTGCTTTACCTGCTCAGCCATCTTCCCACCTCATAAATCCCCCCTTTTATAAGTAGTCATTCCATCCTTTCTGTGACTTTTAACTAATATGAGAGACAATGTTAAGATTCAAATTCACAACTTCTGTTTTCAATATTGCATACTGTGTTATTACATGCATGAATACTGAAATCTTAATTTTGTTTTCAAAAACTAAGATAAGTAAACTTTCAAATGCTTAAAAATAGAGTCGAAGAGGGAATAAGAAGGAATGATTTTACTGTGGTTTTGGAGCTTACAAAGTTTTAGAGAAATTTGGAAGTGATGGAGTTTAATGGAGTCTTCTAGTAACATATACTATTTTTTTGTTTTGGGCATCTATATAAATAGAATATAATATATGTTTCACAAGAATTCTGTCCAGGTGTGTGAGAATCAGCTACCAAAAATAGAAAGAGCTAAAAACCTAAAGAAAGAAAGAGATGCAACACAGCACAAAATACAATTTATTAGGTTACCAACTACTAGACAGGAAGATCTCTGCATTCCAGGCAGTATGAATGGATTTATTTGCTGTTAGGCAAAGGTAAAACTCTACCAAAGGCTGAGTACCTGACTTCTCTCAAGCAAAATTTGTATGTCAAATGCTACTTAAGCAATATGTCAGGCACAGGTAGAGATCAGAATGAAGTACTTGATGGACTCTATTAGTAATTCTGGTTACTGGAGCACTGTCAAGATTCTTTTTCTTTTTTATTTTTTGTGGATATTCAAGTGACTTATCCCTGTGGTCATGTGATTGTCAACTGATTCTGTGCTGCTTTGCCCTGCTTGTCATGTGTTGGTAGCTTTTGTAATTCTTATGCTGGATCTAGATTACTCAGTTTGCTTGGTGTTGAACTTTCTGAAATATTGTAGAATTATGGAAATCTTGATTCAGTATAATTATACTTATAGTTTGGGCTTTTTAAAATATTTTATTATCAGAAAATTAATTTCCTACCATATTAATTTATTTTGATAAGACTATACTGAATGCATACATATTTTGCAGATACTGAATGCATACATACATATATATACATATATGAAGTGAGAATTTAAATCTCCTCAGCAGCTTGTCTTACAATTCAAAAGTACAGTATATTTCTTAATTTATTTTAGTTCCTTCTTAGCATTTCCTAATGATATTTTACAGTTTCTATTCCAATGTCTTGTAAATAATTCACAGGTCCAGCTCTACATTTTTGATGCTACTGTAAGCAAGTCAAGTAACATGACCACATACTAATTCTGGTTGCTAATATTTAAAAATGCAACTTTAAAAAAAATAATTGATCTTATGACCAAACATGATCAGATATATTTTTCATCTGAAATGTGATCTGCTTATCTTCTTAGATTTTTTTTAACAATAATGACTCATCTGTGAACAGGATATTTTCACTCCACCATTCAAGTCCTTACAAATATTTTTTACTAGAAAGCAGAAAAAACTAGAATTTTGTTTTTAAGAGTCTCAGGGGAATCATACTTTCTCTTCTTTTGCTGTTCAGCATAAAATTTGTTCTGTATCTTGGGTAGTTTTTTAAAAAATCTATTTTCAGATTTTACAGATGGATGAGGAATGAGTTTTGAGTTTTAACAAATGGTTTTTCAAGTCTATGAAGATGATTTTATTTGGTATTTCTGCTTGATTGTTCATGTAGTAAATTATGTTGCTTTTAATCTGAACAAATGAGATAATCCTGAAAAATATAAAAGCAAACAGCCATGGTGTGGCATATATCTTATATTATTACTTCTATGAATTTTGAGTTTTGTTTCTATTCCACTTTTATCTTCTCTCCCTTTCCTTTCATTTCTTCTCCAGGATTTTTCTAGAATTTCCTTTCAAGTTCTTTCAAGTCAATATACTCAATCTTTTGATATCAATATTAGGCAAATTGTGTAGATATAGAAATCATAGTGCATTCTTTTTGAAGATATGTGTGGTGAATTCTTTGCAGGCAAATATCACAACCTATTTTGCCAAGTTGTGGTAATGGGGACCAAAGGCATGCTTTTAAATGGTTTGGGCATTTTCTTGCTTGAACAATGTAGTATATCTCTGTATAGGTTTATCAGGCATTTGATGTCACTGCTTCTCATGAAAACCTCTCTTTCTTTTCTGTCCTCCCAATAATCCTACAGAGAGATATGATGTTTTAAATGTAAACTTCTCAAGGCACAGTGAGAGTAAATAGTTCTCCCAACACAATGAGGTACATATGTCTAAGGTAGTTTGGAATTATACTCACTATCACACACGTGCTGGTCCCATTTTTCTTACTTGAGTATTCACGTTATGTGAAGTAGGAAACCTCTCCAAAGTCATAGAGCTTGAAAGGAATTAAATTAGATTTTAGACTTCTTAGTGACTAATTTCAGAGTCTATGCTTTCCATTCTGAGCCACATGTGTTCAATTACATTCTCAAGCCCACTTCACCTCACATTGTTTGCACAGACTGGGGCACAGCTTTTATGAGCAATATTATGCCTCAGAGATGAATGAGTAGACCAACTGCCCAGCATTCCTTCTCCTCTACTGTCAGCCTGATGACAGTACGCAAGTGTTTTGGCTTCCTGAAAGGACATGGTGTGGAAGAATGACAACAGCTTCTATGTTCTGTATGATTTTGTGGTACTGATAATTGAGCTGGGTGAAATCATAATACATTCTTCCTCTTCTAACATGTGAGTTTTGATCTCATTCAGCATTTTATGATTGCATTTGTATTAGAATGAATGTCAATTAAAAAAATGTCAAGCAGCATCCACTTATACAGGACATCTCTTGCTACATGACAATTTTCTTAAAAATTATAGCTGAATAATTTTTATCATTCCTCTTTGATAGGATGGTAGGGTAAAGTAGTGATAAACATAAACTCTAGTGTAAGACTCTGGGTACATTGTGTCTCTAGCACCTACTGGCTGCATGACTTGCAGTTGCCTTAACTAGATGGCTAGAATTATTTTTCCAAGCTTTTGTCATTTATAAATTAATCCAACCCAAATTAATTAAGTCAATTTTTAGAGAAATATTTGGCATCTTTATAGGTTTTTAATAAGAATTATCACTACTGTTATTATTACTGTTGTTGTCACCAAATAACTTGTAAACATTACACAATGTGAAAGGAGATATAAAAGCAAATTGAATGACATTTTAGAGTCACCAAGATGTGTGGCAATAGAAGAAAGGAATTCACATGATATGATTTAGCATGTGATATGAGCAGTGCTGCACATGTCATGTACATTAGTACATATTAGTAAACAGATCAATTGCATATCGATACCAAAAATCAATTTATACTGCCCTTCATTAAAATTTTTGACTGTGCCACAATGTATGAATATATATGTATATGTTTGTGTTTAAATCATGTGGTTTTTTTAGAACCTGATAATTGCTTTGTGTCATAGATAAGCATACATGTACACATATTGTACACAATTTTACTCATTAAGTTAAGTCCTTATTTGTTTCAGTTTCATTTTAACTTATAAAAAAACCACCTTATCCAATGAACTTTAGAGAAGACAGGACTTAATTAGCTCACTAGTTATATAGTTTATTATTGAAGGGAAGTCAATGTAATGACAGCTTGAAAGAGCTGGTCTCATCACATCTAGTTCAAGAGTGGAGGGCAAGGACAAGTGCTTGCGTGGTTGTTCCCTTGTCAATGCTCAACTTGATTTCTCCATCCAGACTACTTGACTAGGAAATGGTTCCACCCACAACAAACTAGGACTTCTTATATTAACTATGCAATGAAATCAATCTCTCACAAGTATGCACAGAGATCAACCTTAATCTAGAGAAATCCTATGAGATATACCTAGAATCCTACCTCCAAGATGTCAGGTTAACAGTTAATGAACACCACACTATCTACCACATCCATTCTTCCACTCCATGCACTGCCCTTTTGCATAATGCAGGATGAAATCACTCTGTTGCTGCAAATCATTTCACATAAATTCTTCCAGGTGTTTTTTTCTTTGCTATTAATCTGTCTATATCCTACCTCTTCCTATATAAATCTAGTACTTTTCCAAATGTTCTATTACCTAATAACATATGTTGAAAAATCTTTTTCATATTTTAGTTTTTCAATAGTTGCTTTGTATATGATTAAACAGAAAATGCACAATTTCAGCACAAATGCTTCTCTTAATCAATAGCCCATGAAGGTGCAATGGAGAGACTGAGGAAAGGGAGACTTTTTAAAAAAATTTTCTGCCTTTTAACTGGAATGTTTACTTCCTTTATATTAATTTAAAATTTTCTGTAGTATTAATGACATATTATTGATATGCCAAACCTCTTAGTTTATGTATACAATTTGATGGGATCAACAAAAGCATCATCATAATTGAGAATAAACACCGCTAGAATCTGCAAAAGCCTCTCCATGTACTTCCCCTGTTTTTCCTTATTTTTTTCTTTTACTTACTCTGAATTATATTATGGTAGTGATACCTAACATAATTTTCACAATCTTGACTTCTTCTTCATTTTTTTTTGCATTTGCATGAGTGTAACTGTGCAACAGTTGTGTTTCTGTGGCTGTGTTTAGAAGAGGTCCCTTGAGTGTGTGTTGCTTATGGAAGTGCAAGGGAATCACCATGAATTGGTCCACAGTAAGGAAGTATTCAAAGATGTTTATGAATTTACATGCAAAGTTTTTATTTTGTTAGTCTTAACTGTTGACAAACTCCTGAGTACTTAACTCACAGAAAGCAAACTGTAAATGTTCAAACTTCAATTTAATTTCTAGTATTGTATATAGATTTAGTATGATTTTGACTGAAGATGCATGCCTAAATCAGTTAGTCAATTGTTCACTTCAAACTGCAGTAAAAATAGGAAATCAAATTCTAATTGGTCAACTCAAAACATTAAGTATAAGATAAAATTTGAAATATGCATATTCTTAAATTCAAAAATAAATATTTTGGTTGAGTTATCTTCAATATGTCTACAAGTCAATTTAGTTCTCCCTAGAATTATATAGAAATGACTTTTAATATTAGTTCATATCACACACTTTAAGGATAAGTTTTTAATTAATATTTTCATTTGAGTTCTCAGATTATTTGATGTCTAATAATGGTTTTCAATTTCTATCAGATTACTATGAATTCTTTGTCAGTGATCTTCAATGAACCCTGTTACATTGTAACCCTCTTGCATCACTATGCTTATATTTACACTTATAAATTTAGTCCTAGGAACTTGGATTTAGCTTTTTCACTTTACTCTGTTGATTGGACTTTTTATCATTATAATTATATGATATATAGGTAATTATAAATTAACTCTGAAGTTATTTAAACTTGATCTTGATAAAAATTGAAATATTTAAATATTGTTTTGTTTTAATTTAATAGTGGAAAAGGAAGCATTAAGAAGTTCCCAGCAAGTTTCCCACATTTCAGAATATAGTCTTTCAGTTTCATAAGATCCAGATGGTATATTCTACTTCCAGTGATTGGAAACCTTAGCAGACTCCTATTAGAATTATTCGACTATGATTACTGTCCCCCACTTAAGAAACAAAGTCTCTAATCCAAGGATTTGAGGTATGTGAATCCAAATCACATTCTATGACACATCATTTGAAGTGATAAAGAGGTCAGTGAAGAAGAGCATCTCAACTTCTTGTTCTTAGAAATGAATGTGTAATGAAACAAGAAAAGACTATATCTGTCATTGAAATAGTACATATATATCATCCTTGTAGTAGATGTCAAGGAGCTACTATGGCAGGGATACTCCCTGCCATCCTGGGCAGCATGTATATGCTTTATGTGTTCTATATTAAGACAACCAGATTCTGTGGTCATGTACATGCTTATTGTCATTGCTCTTTTCCTGTAAAGCAAGTCCCTCGGGTGGAAGCTGGGACAGGATATCCATCACTCTCAAAGGCATGTGGATGGTAGTTAAAAAAGACACTGAAAAAGATAAAACAAACACACACTTCCAGAAGGTGTCTAGTTCAGTAAGGATGAATTATTGCTCTCTCCATGGCAGAAAATAAAGTATCTGCCAATCTCCTCAAGCAACTGTGTCCTGCTGAGTGCATAGTTTTGCTCTATGCTGTAGGCAGTTTGGTTTTGAGAAACACTACTCACATTGTTGAGAAAAAATAAAACACTGTTGGATTTAATAACACTCTTCATTGATGTTATCATGGCCAGGCTGCTCCAGAATTCATTATGTCAGCACCATGATGTTCAAGGAAAAGGCTGATGTCAACTGTATATTGTATACCAATATAGCATTTCTACATCACTTAAGAGATATTGACATGAGACATAAAGATAAATATGCTTCATTCCAATAAGCAAAGATCCATATACTCATCCCAAAAGTTTTCTTGTCCTTTTTTTTTCAATATTATTGCCCTCATTCACAATAAAACATTTAGTTCTCCTCAAAGTACAGTGCTTTATGACTTCAGACCAAGGCTCTCTACACATAAAATGTATGGTGAATTCTTCATGATTTCCTATGTTACACTCCTTAATGAGAGCAAATTTATGCAGAAGTTGTAAATGTCTTATGTTTGATAAACATTGTTCCAACACATTTTTTATGATACTCAGGACAGTGTCTATCTATGTGGTGCAGTAAATATACACTGTTAGCATAGACTGTATACTAGTGTAATTTAATCATATTTTCTGTATAGACTCAAACCTTGTCTCAAATGCTCTACTCCAACCATGTAATATAATTTTGTGGTACTCAGTATTCTTACTAGCCAGGCTTCTTTGGGGATCTTCAATTCTTTACAAAATTAGAGTTACAGGTAGGCAGCTATATCTGCCCAACTTATACATGTTCTGGGTGTCTAAACTCTGGTCCTCTTGATTACATAATATTCTTAAACTGGTGGCACATCCCGAATGCACACACTAGTTTTTAATCATGGTGGAATATTTTGCTCATGGTATGCAATACTTAAAGATATTTCTGGGTATCACACTTCTAGATGTGAACTGCTATTAGAATCATGGCAAAAGCCTGATATGCTGCTATATATCCAGACACATCTTGTGCACTCCTTTCTCTACAAGAAAAATGAATAAGCATAAAATATGAATAATTCTGAATTTGAGAAGCTTATATAGCAACACTCGTCTAGTGCTCAGTCTTACAAAATTCCCTGGCTATTTTTTAGGGAAAATATTAGCCAATCACAGGAAGGCACTCTTGGTCATTTATGTATGCAAATTAATTATATTACCACCTAGAAATGGCTAAAGCGCATATTATTGTACGTTAGACCAATATATGCTTTCTCTGTTCTGACAGTACTTGATGATGGAATGCTTCTAGGTAATCTGGTGGGTTGGACCACATTGAAAAAGTAAATAGCTGTTTCAAGCTTCTTTTAAAACCTCTCTTCTCCCCAAGTGATATGAATTTCTCTGAAACAAGCATATATTATCTATAATCTCTTATTTATCACCTTCAGTTATCATGCTGATATCTGCTTTTTGAAAACAGCATGACAGGCAGAGCTTCAGGTTGATAGAGGTTTCTCCTTAGCTGTTTTATGATTAAGAACAAGAAGTTTCAGTAAATGGTGGTAAATGTGTGTTTCTGTCCTTGTCAGGAGTGTGTCTTATGATGAAAACCAAGAAAATGTTATTTGTTAATTCAACAATTAGAATCCTTGTGCTAGAAGTTACACAGCATGGGATAATGGAGCCAGTACCCAGATAAGTCCACAGGATCTTACTATCAGTTGCCATAGTATATCTTATCTGCTTCCAGAGGTTAAAGAGATAGACTGAATATAGATATGGGGTATAGTCCACTGCTATTTCATCTGTTATGCTATAACAGATAATCCTAATCTTCTTTGTGGATTGCTGTATTCATTTTAATTTATTTTTTTGTCAGAGGATGAATGATATTGAGGACCTTCTATTTTACTCTTCCAGTAATGGTTTTTATTCTGCAAGTCAAGAAAGCTATAAAACTCTACTGAATGTCTGAATGGCATGCATATGAATCCAAATTTTACATGTAAACAACTTGACTTATGCATAGGCTGATTCCACAAAAACTGGATATAATAGAAAAGATATTTAGACAAAAATACTATATTTTCAACTGTCACCAAAAGTTAGAGGAGGTAAATAAGGGACCTGTGGATTTACATCATTTTTAGGACTATCTAACAATCTCTTAGAGACAACAGGCCCTGTCTTAGAGTGTACTCCCTATTCATTCATTTGCCTTTTTGTGGATTTCATTTCTATGTTTGTGAACCCTATTATAGAAAAAGAATGTTTTATTTCCCAGTAAAAATCTCTGGTGTTGGATTATCCTAAAAAATTACTGAAGAAGTTTGAAGGATAGATACTTACTGAAAACAATTGTTATGATATCTGCAAAGCTTTCTTCAAAATGATTCATCTTTCACATTAAGTTAAAGGGTTGTGGAATTGAATCTAGAACATTTATGCAAACACACATACATACACACACATACTTACACACACACACATGCACACACATACACACACAATCAGAAACTGTCCATTACGGCAGATGAACTAAGTTTTCAGTTTAGCAATTCTTCATTTTTTTTTGTTGTTCAAAGCAATCAGTATCCTACTTGGTTACTAAGTCTTTGTCTTAATAAATGATTACAACTAGCCATTCCTTGTAGTTACAGGACAAATGAATCTTTTAAAACTCACATGGAGATTAGTTTTTTCTGAAAAAATATATATTTATTTTCCTACTTTTACAAGCATATCGAGTAGTCATCCCAGCTTCCCTTCCTTCCCCCTAACCTCCATCTCCTCCTTTCCCTTCACCATTCTCTCCCACTCCCTATCACTCTTCTGCCTGTGTGCTTCTGTGGACCAGGGTTCACTCTGGTTTGTCTACTTCTGTGGGGACTCGGGCCTCTGTGGATATCGAGTTACTTCTCTTCAGACCACACCACTGATAGGTGCATTTCCCTTCACTCATCCAGCTTGAGACCCAAAGGTTTCCACTGTAAGTGCCCATTCTATGGGTATAATAACAACTACCGACAGAGCATTTTGATGTACTGTCTTAGTTTTGAGGGCATGTCTTGAGCTGCATCTATGGGTATATGTATGTTCTTCATCCAGTTTGACTCTTCAGCACCTCTATCTGCTGCAGTATTTTAATGCTTTAAGCAGAAGCATCTCCTAAAGTCTTGTAAACCTCATTGCCCTCGTGCTGGTTAAATGCCTCAGCTGCTTGCTTTTCCAATTCCTTGCTTGCTGTTCTGATTTTGAGATTCAGGAAAAGTTGGTTGTCATGGAGATAGGTATTAACATGTTTATCCAAATTAAAAATAGAGAAGTTTTAAAAATGCAGTTACATCCTTTGTGACATAAAATAAGTCTTACTTGGCTGTTTGTTTCTGCCAATTAATTCATGCACAGATATGTTCCATAAACCAAATGAACTCTAAGTTCAACTCCAACATTTTCAGAAATATATTTTGAGCACAAAACAAAATCTTTCAAACAAAAATCTAATATTTAAAAACTTACACTGAAATCAGCATTATTCCATTTTCCAAGCCCTTAATAAAAGAAATCTTTAATTTAAAAATTAGAACGATTAAAGTCTAACATCTATCAGATGTCAGTGTTTTTAATGCCACTCTTATATTGAGACACGCTTTTTCAATAATATTTAATATAACTTTTGTCATTATATTGATTGTGAGGTTTCTTGTGTCTTGTGTGACTCAAGGTCAAGGCTGCAGTGAAGTAAGAAGCCTTAAGACCAAAACTTAGGAAAGCAGTGACTCAGCTGGAGAGATGGCTCAGGGCTTAAAGCCTTTGCCTAGCAAGCAGAAGGACCTGAATTCAGATCCCCAGATCCCAGGTAAAAAAAAATCCAGGTTGACAAGACAGCTGCATGGATTTCTGGACCTGGAAAGTAGAGCAGGGGAAACGCTAGAGGAGAGCAATGAGGAGGAAGAATAGTTCAGAGTGATCCCCAATGTCACCCTTGGACTTCTATAGGCACACACACTCAAGTGCTCTCTTGTACACAAACATAGACACATACAAATACACACATGCAAAAGAAAAGAAAAAAGTCACAAGAGTAAAAAAGAGATGCAAAAGTGTCAAAAAACACTTATTATGGAGACTATGGAGACTATGACTTGAATATCCATCAATAATTAAATGTGTATGGTTCAGTATAATTTTGACACTTTTTGAACAAAAAAGAGATGTTGCCATAGAAGCAGAGGTTGGAATGATGCTTTTTGAAGATGGACATGAGCCACATGACACAGGTGACTTCTCAGAGTTGGAAAAAGAAAGGGAGAGGACATGGTTTTAAAGCATTCAGAAAGAGCACATCCTTGTAGATGTTTTGATTTAAGTCCTGCAAGAATCATGCAGACTTCTGACCTCCAGAACTCTACCATTTTTAGTTTGTGCTATTTTAAGCTAAATCTGTGATAACTTCTTATAAGTTCTATAGGATACCAATGAAAGCTTTTATAAAATGATTTGGCCATTTATCTTTGGGTAATTATGATATGCTACTAGAGCAAAAGACAATCCAGCATTAATTTTGTACTAGTTTTTCACTTTACACATACATGTAAGTACAACAAGATCTGTTCTTAATGATAAATCATCTTTCACTATAATAGGTTCAATGTCACACATTACCAGGGTGAGGCAGGTTGGGGAGCAATAACTGTACAGGTGCAAGGCAAGCATTTGCCTGGTCCTGACAGTCAAGTCTTTTTCTTTTACTTTTTTTCTTGTCTTTTCCTTTTTTCTTTTCTTTTGCATCTTTCTTTTAGTCTTGTGAGTTCACTGTGTCCTCCTGCATAATCCAGTATCATGCCTCCCTCTCAAGATAATCATATCTAGACAGTTCTTTTACAATTAAAGCAATATACTCGTGGATTATGGAGACTATGACTTGAATATCCATCAATAATTAAATGTGTATGGTTCAGTATAATTTAATATTTGTTTAAAAATCTTTACCAATATTGACATATTTTAAAACATAGTTTTGGTTGAATAATATCCAATCTAAATTGTGAATATTAACAATTAGGTACTAATTCCCTCAGTAATACACACACACACACACACACACACACATACACACACACACAAACACATACACACACATTACATGCTGTTGTAACAGAATAAGAATATTTCAGGGCTGGCAAATGGTTTAACAGTAGAGAACTTTATGCAAATGCTCCTTGAACACTTTGTAAATTCCAGGTATATGTGGAAGCCTAGATGCAATTGCAGCACCCTAAAGACAGAGATAGTATTAAAAAAAAAAAAAAAAAGAAAGGATTCTTGGAGCAAGCTGTCTCTACAGATTAGTTGTAATCAATTATTTCTAGTTTAATTAGAGATCTTGACACAATAGATAGGGAAGAGTAATCTAGGAATATTCTTGTCATTAACTAACACAAATACATGCTCACATACATGTTCAAATATATTCAAACATGCATGTATAGCTTATATGTACACACACACATACACACACACACACACACACACACACACACACACACAAATATCCAATGCCTAAACCAGAAAACAATGCTTCAAATACAGATATTTTTTAAGGTGATGGCATTCTATAGAATTATAATTGCAACACTGAGTGCACAAGTTTGAAAATAATTTTATGAGACCCATGAACAAAAGTCTGTAGCTGCAAGTTGTAAGCTGTGGTGATTACACCATGCTCAAAAAACCTTTCAATATGGAGAATGCCCATCAAGCTTGAGATCACTGCAAACAGATTTGATTGACAATTGGTATGTAATCTGTTTTCAGTTCCAACTTCTATGTTAAAGTGTTCTTTAAATATAAATGCTAGTAATTATATCAGCTTTGTTCTTCGGATTGTTGTCAATAATAAATGGGGAAAGTTCCCTCATTTTTTTCACAATATACAGAGCAAATTACAGTTATTAATGGCTCTTCTTTCTTTCTAAGTGATATCCAATCCTTTCTCTGTTGAAGACAACTCTACCCAGACACCTGTTTATAAGGAGATCAAAAGATCAAGCAGCAAATCTTGATAAATGCTGTACTTCTTACTCATTAAGTCATTCCTTGGGGAGATTTCACTGGAGATTGTTGGTAACTGTTTACTGAGTTGCAAAGTTCAGGTCTTTGGAGATTTCCCTTTTACTTGAAGTCTTTTAAAGGGGACTTTTAAAGGTTATACTGACATATGTCATCCTTATCCCTCAATCTTCATGCCTCTGAACTCCAGAGGACACTGATAATGGCTTTGTGAAGGGAAATTTACTACTCACTGAGATGCTGGCATTAATGACTTAGTGGGGAAAGCTAATGATTTTCTCATAAGATGATTGGAGATTCAACTAGTTGTTGTGCTTTTGATAAATCGAATGACTTTTCATATGGTAATGTAGAAAGTGAATGAGCTGCACATTAAGGAACTGTCTGAATGGGGAAATGTATTGACATCTTAGTATTTTCCAAGCTGTGTGTTAGGCGTGGCTATGTCAAATTAAAATGAACGAACAGATCAAAGCAAAAACAACAAGTACTTTCTCATGAATCAGAATGCTTTTCAAATGTTCTCTGATCCTCTGTGTCCAAAACATATGAGGCATTGTAGACTATAAAGACAAGCTCTCTTCATAGAATTTGGATAGGACACACAGAAAAAAAATGGGAAAACTTATTTCTCCATTTTGAAGACCTTTGACAAAGAAACTCTCACTCTTCACTCTGGTAGTTTATATCAACCTTATTTTGATGAAGAAGAAAGCTTTATGCTGCAAAATTCCTTCATGTAGAGTCCTTGAAGGTCTAATTCCTTTAAATGTAACTTGGACTCTTCTAATTCTTTTAATACTCTGCATCACATTGGCAAATTTCCAACTATTGAAGTAGATTAGGCATCATTTTTTTTTACAGCAAACTACTCAAATAATAACTCACACACATCATTGTACATGACAATTATTTTGTCCTGGGGTCATAAGATTCAAGAAATATACAGCACCCATGTTTTTCCCCCACATTTTATTTTTTTTCCTAATTATAGAAGCTCAATAGGTACCCTGTCCTCTCCTCCCTTCCCCCATCATTCCCCATTAAACTATTCTCCCTTCCCTCTTTCCTTTTACCTTCTCCCTCCGTCTACCTTTCCTGGTGCCTCCCTCTTCCTCCCTTCCATCCCCTGAAGCATCCCTTTATGTGGGCATGGAACCTCCCTCTGAGTCTGCCACCCTATTGAGGGTTCATGACTCAGGGGTCCCTTCTTGGGCTTCCCTTTAGCATAGGAACTCTATTATGGCTGTTTAATCCCTCTCCTCTAAGGATCCTATTGCCTGAAGCCTTCTCCCCTGTTATCTGTGCTAGACTTTAGGGGTCTTTGACATGTCAGCCATTGCCAGCACCCATTTTGTAAGACGCAAAACTCTTGTGTGAATAGAAAGCTACAAATGCTTTAGGTTTTGTTTCCCACAATTCCATTTACCATAGCCCCTAAAAAAATGAATCTCTTGGTATAAATCTAACCAAGGAAGTGAGAGACCTGTACAACAAAAACTTTAAAACCCTAAAGAAAAAAATTTCAGAAGACACCAGAACGTGGAAAGATTTTCTATGCTTTTGGATCAGTAGACTTAACATCTTAAAAATGATTATACTCCCAAAAGCAATATACATATTCAATATTGTACCAATCAAAATTCCAAGGCGATTCTTCACAGAAATTGACAAAGCAATCTCAAAATTCATATGGAAATACAAAGGGCCCAGGATAGTTAAAGTAATTCTGAGTAATAAAAACCTATGCTGGAGGAATCACTATGCCAGACATTAATCTATACTACAAGTCTATAGTAATAAAGATGGCATAGTACTGGCTCCAAAACAGATATATAGATCAATGGATAAGGACCAAAGACCCAGAAATAAGCCCCTACACATATAGTCATCTGATTTTTGACATAGGGGCTCAGAAAACTCAATGGCAAAAGAATAGTATCATCAACAAATGCTGGGGCAAAAATGGATATTTAAAAGCAAAAGATTGAAACTGGAATCTTAACTTGTCACCATATATGAAAAAGAACTCCAAATGGATCAAAGACCTTAACATTAGACTAAAGACTATAGAACCCTAGAAGAAAGAGTAGGTAGTTCCTCACCTGATTGGCTTAGGCTAACACTTTCTAAACAGGAACCAAATAGCTCAGGAAATTAAACCGTCAACAAATGGGATTTCATGAACTTAAACAGCTTTTGTTCAGCTAAAGATGTTGTCAACTGAGCAAAATGACAACTTATAGAATGGGAGAAAATGTTTACATATCTGATAGAGGACTAATATCTAGAGTTTAAAAAGAACTCAAAAAAATTAAACACCAACGAGCTAAGCAGCCCAATTAGAAAGTGGGCTATGGAACATAAAAGAAATTTCTCCCAGGAAAAAATCTAAATATCCGACAAATACCTTCAAAAATGTTCCACCTCCATCTAGGAAATGCAAATCAAAACTACCCTGAGATATCATCTCAGACTAGTCAGAATGGTGAAAATCCAAAAGATACATAACAGCACATGCTGGAGAGGATGTGGGGAGAAGGGAATCTTCATACATTGCTGGTGGGAATGCAGACTTTTACAACCACTAGGACATTTAGTATTGAGATTCCTAAAAAAGTTAAAAATTGAAATTCCATATGACCCTGTTACACCATTATTGGGGATATTCCAAAAAAATGCTTCATCATACTATAATAACACATGTACATCCATGTTTTTGCAACACTATTCACAATAGCACAATATTCACAGTCATGGAGTCAACCAAAGTGCCTGACAGTTGATGAATGGATAATGAAAATTTGGCACATATATATGATGGAATACTATATCGCTATCAAAAACACAAATTAATGAAATTTTGCTGGTAAATGGATAGAATTGAAAGAACTCATACTATGTGAAATATCCCAAAGACAGAAAAAACAGATGTCACATATTCTCCCTTATAAATGGAACCTAATTCCAAGTTCTCATAATGACACACTCAAGGAGAAATCTTTTTATTACCCTTTACAACCACAAAGGATTAGAACTAGGAAGGTAGGGCAAAGAAGACCCAAAGAGAATAAGACAAAGGGATAAAGTTCAATGGAGAAATAAGGCCACTATAAAAAAGACCCACAGTTACTGAGATATCTGATCCAATTCATGGTCAGTCTCCTTCCTCTTTATTAGTGTTTGGATTGACTTGAAGCACTGGAAATCTGTTCAGCATAATGGGAGGACAGTTAGTGATTAGTCAACAGCTGAATGATGTCCTGGAGCTTGACCCCACTTATTACTGTGCCCTACTCCTTATCCTCCCTTTCCTTCAAGCACTCCCTTGTATAAAGGCCTCTTTTTTAATAGTTTCTGTATTGTTGAATAGGAGAGAATCTAGACACCTAGATAGGATGCAGCCTTGCGCAGTGCAAAAATAACAAAATAGACAACAGCAAACTACCTGGATATAGAACACTGGAGACCCTACAATGTTCACCTGGAACCAGGTCAGCCAAATCTCTCCCCATCTGGAGGCTCAGGGGACTTTTCAGAAGAGGGGGCTGTAAAATGGTATAAGCCTAAAGATGGAGAGGCTCATTGCTGGACAGATCACTCCACTCAAGATAGGACAGCTGCAGCCAGGCACTTGTGGCAATGGGACTTGAACTCATCAGACCTACAAGTGGCCAACATGTTAACATGCCCCCTATGGACTTGAGCAGATCTCAGGAGAAATAGTTTCAGGAAGTGGAATCCTTAGGGTGAGGGGTCAGACAGAGATAGGAAAGTACCCATATCAGCATGCCAACCAAAAAAAGGTTTCTTGGTCTGCCACAGTGATCTGAACCCCCATGAGAACAGATGATATAGAAAGAACCCCAGGATCCATAGACAGGAAAGGACAGGAAAAAAGGAGGGAGTAGACTGGACCCATGTATGGAGGGGAGGAAGAGTGGGATGGGATGAGAATAAGAAGGAAGGGAGGGGGGAATGAGGGAGGCAAGTAACATGTATATAAAAATGTAAATTTAATAAATTTATTTAAATTGATTTGGTTACCCAGAAAACTATTAAAATTTTGGTAGGGATGAGTAAAATATCATTATATCACTTGTTTTGAATGAACTCTGTATTAGTCAGGGGCTGTCTAGAGGAACAGAATATGACACTATTAAATCGACTCACAAAAATTAACAGTGCCCTTCAAAGTTGCCGACTATAGCTGCTAAGTTCTTAAACTGAATATCTCACAAAGCCAAAGGATCCCACAAAGTCTGAGCCTCAATCACGCTGGAGGGCTGAAAAGGCTCGGCTCTGATGTTGCGATGGACCCAAGCCGGGGCAAAGACACTGGGTTATTCTGACTTCAGCGAGGACCACCTCAGTTCCAGTGTCAGTGATGAACAGCGGTAGGTCCCATGAGATTTGGCTGCCATGGCAGTGAGAACAGCTGCAACGTCAAAAGGGCAGAGCTCTGACATCAGCTAAGAACAGAGGTAGCAGCGGCAGTTGCAACAAAGAAGGCAGCAATGCACCAGCAATCGGCTAAACAGCAAGTCTGCACAGGATAAGAGAAGAGTGAGTCTCTCTTCCTTGCGCTTCCTTTTATCTGGTCCATCACTGGAAAGCACCATCCACCTTCGACTGGGTCTTTCACATCAATTAAACAATCATCTGTAGACTTGTTCAAGGGCCTGCTCCAACTATCGATTCTTCACAACTATGCCCCAAACAGGCCCCAAACAGGCTACAACTGTCAAGTTGACACCTGAATCTAACTATCACAAGCTGTAAGTATGATTTTAATATTATTATTCCTTGGAAATAAGCACAGGGTCTTGCACATGCTAGCTAGTGACTGTCCATCACTGAGCTATGTGCCTAGTCTCCTAATTATTTTAAAAGCACATCTTTTTTGTATGAAATGGTTGAAGAAGGAAACAGATGTACAATAAGAATTGTAAAGAGTTCCCCAAAGATATGGAACTTCTGTAAATTATCTTGTAAAGGAAAATGTCTATTGTTCAAAACTAGGACATTTGCTCAGGTAGTGAGGATTTGGTTCAGCTGATTCTGCATGGGTTAGATTCAAAGAGGAAAACTTTGAAACAGAAACTTTTTAAAAGAAAAAGGTAACTGAAACTCTCTGAACCACCTTTCCAATGTCTTCAACTTCTTTGCGAAGTAGAAAGTCATAATGCAATAGTTGTATTAAGCCTGCATTAATGAAGAGTTTGCAGAAAATGCTGGGTTGCCACAAGAAAAGAAGTTACCAAAACCTTCACTGTTTAAGGCACATCTGCATGTAGGATGCTGGCTTTGGAATTTAATTCATTCTCTGTGCTCAACAAGATGAGATAGATGAGGCATGATAACAAGGATTGACAATGTGATTACATGGGCCGTCTTTGGCTGAGATGTCTGAACTCACTCACCATTCCATCCTGGTCCTTGGTACTGCTTGGGGCTGGGCATGTATGACATCATCTTGATTGTCAACTTGACTGAAGTTGGAAAATGTGAAGAGATAAGTCTTTGGACACACTTGTGAGGAATTATTTCAGTCAAGTTATTTGAAATAGAAAGACCTATATTATATGGGTGATATCATTCTAGGGCAGATAGATAAAAGCATGATTTTTGCCCTGTTTTGCCTTTGCTCTCTTGGCAAAGTTCCCAATTTGGGAAAATGGACATTTCTGTTATAAGATAATTTACAAAGATTCTATGTCTTGGGGGACATTTCATCTTACCTCTCAATGGACAACTGTTTCCTTATCTAACCATTTCACACTCAAAAGATGTACTTTAAAAAAATGCATTGTAGGGTTGAAGAGATAGCTCAGGGGTTAACACTCTGCCTTGCAAGCAGAAGTTCCTGATTTTGGGTCCCCAGTACCACATAAAAATGCCTGAAAGAAATGGCAACAGCTTGTACTTCTAATCCTGGTAGATGGAGCCTGGGAAATCCCAAATTAAAGCAGTAAAGAGGTAGAAGCAAAGCAAAAATGATTCCTGAAGTCACCATTGGTCCTCTACAGGGATATACAGTGCCCTTTGATACACACACACACATACACACACACACACACACACACACACACACACATGCACACATGCTCACACATACACATAAATAAGTAATTTTAAAAAATTAAAAAATACATCCAACTTACATTGCCAGTGGTGCTGTTAATACAGTATTCCTTTTAAACATCAAAACCTAGTTACTTAGGATTTCCAAAATAAACGTTCATAGTTCTCTCTAATCCTTTAGGCCATCTGCTCCAGATTAGGAATGCTAAAATCCTCAACCTCATGCATTGAGCAGTTGCCATCTTCTCAACCTTTCCATTGTGAAAACAGCCAATGCTACACTAGCCAGACTGTGTCATGTAAGTCAACATAACAGATCCTGAAGCTAGATTCATTCTAGTGGTTCTGCTCCCTAGAGATCTCTAATACGGAATGCTTTTAGAAGTCAGTGACAGAGTGTTGTTCTACATGTTATGCTTTGGGGTTCATTCCTTAGCACTATGTTTGAACACGTAACTACAGATTCTCCTTTCTTGTCCTGTGCTTATCTCCACAGCAGTGACAACCCAGTGTTGAGTATACTGTCTATGAAAAATGGCTTTAGTTTTCACCAAGGCAATTATTTGTGATTAAGAAAATTTATGTACTAAAACAAGCAAATAATTGGGAACCATTTCTTGTCAAGTTGACTCTTAAGGTAAGATATGTTTCCAAACTTTCTGTACCATACCAACGGCTTCTACTTTTGCCTGTAGTCCTACATAAACTTCTCCCATTGCAATAGAAGAAAAAGTTTAACAGCTATTTGTCAGATAACCAGCACAGCTATTCATTATGAGAATATGAGGAGGAGCTTATGGAATGTGACATATTTTTTGAAGGGGTTGGAAGTACCTCATGTATCTGTAATAATCTGTTTAAAAAGAGAGGTAGTTCAAAACTACAGATTTCATAGTGATTTATCCAAAATTATCAGTAGGATCCTGTTGGAAATCTTATTGTAGAACTGGATTGGTGTGGCAGATGTGAATGTATTATACTGCTTTTGGACTATGAATATGCATTTTTTTCTGAGTAAGAAACCAGAAAAAAGAATGAGATTGAACATTAATGATATGTTTGTACTTATGTAACTATTTACATAACAGTGATTTGAATCAGAATCCTTGAAGTGTAGGTTGTAACACAATACGTGCTTTGGAAAGCTTTACCTGGAGACAGAAGTACACATGTGTGGATTGAATTCTATTAGCCATTTACAACTACTATGTCACAATCTCCTAAAAAGATGGGAAGTTGAGGGGAATGGGGCATAGTTCTCAATCTTTGGATTCATAGAATTTAAACATGTATGTAATAAAGTTATTATTATGGACACGTGATTCCAGATTGTAGGTAACAAAGCACCAACAACCAAAACAACAAAGTTAAAGATGAAGGGACTTCAGTAGCATAGCAGATAGAACAGGGGAAGAGTGTGTCCTGGATATTATTTGACGAGATGCACGAAGCATGGTGATTCTTTTTGCAGGTTAAGTGAGAGCCCTCACAGCATTTCAGAAACCCTGAAACGTAGGTGTTGGCCTGCTGCAGACATTCACATACTTTCCAAGTCTGCATGGGACAATAGGGTTGAAAGGTAGCTGGGTGCAATATTCCCTGATGTGGTAGGAATATGGAACTCCTGGTGGTTAGTATTTTGAGAATAAGGTGCAAAAGGCAAATGGACAAGGTGATTCTTAACGAAACCACAAAGCCCTGGAAAACACAAAATTTATTACGTGTGGTGCTGCATTTGCTTTCTTGAAGCGCCCAGATTTTGTGCTTCTATGCCTGTGGTACTAATAACAACAGGGAAATTCATGCAACCAGGATGACTGATGTCTCTCTACTAACTCATGGATTTCAAACTTGGTTAGGTTTCTGGATTCTCTGCTAGTACATCTCTATTTATCTTCTTTTCTATTCATCACAGCACTGTAATAGAAGAATATCCCCCCATGCAATTTCAGTGTGTTTTGAAAACACTATTTTTATAAAAGGCTACTTTCTATTCCAATGTATGGCTGTTTAATAATGTATTTAAACATTCTCTTATTGTTAAGCATGAAGGTTGTTTCTAGTTTTTAGCTGTTATGAATAACGTTGCCATGGATATCTTTGTACTAAATCCTCAGCAAATCTTTTATTATTCCCTTACAATAGATTCCTACATGTAACATTACAAAAGTAGAAAAGTACAACATTTAAATATGTACATATACTTATATACATTTATATGTTTATAATATAAATAATTTATGGCTATTATTAAAATTTATAAATATAGATAAGCATATATCACCCATAATCCCAAACTTTAGAGATTTGTGCAGCTGACATTTTACTAAGTACTCTTTTGGAAATGTTTTATGCATACGTTATGATTGCTTCAGATGGCTCATTATATTTCCTGCCAAAAAGCTGTCCAGAGAAACATGCTAGTATTCTACCTGCTGCATATGAACACTTTGATTATTATAATTAAAAAATCAATATGTTGGGAAACAGCATTTCCTTGTTCTTTTGTTGGAATTTGTATTGCTCTAGTAGAGTTGATTATAATTTTGCAAATTGATTTTTAGATTTCTTTTCTTTTTTTTAGATTTGTTTTTCTTATTCCTTTTCTTTTGCTCCATTATTTGTGGAGCATAAAGTTGCTAAAAGATGCAGACAAACATCAAAGAAAGGACAGCGGCTAGAGAGATGGCACTGGTTGATAGAGCCCAGTCCATGATACACGTGTGTGAACATGTCACTATGAAGCAGATTGGTTCTTTCAGCATAGTAATTATTTGGTAATAAGAGACAAAAACACATTAATTTATTATATTTTTGTATGAAAGTGTCCATTGGTTCCATTGGTAAAATTGCCTTTGGTTTTCCTTATCTTAAGCTCTTAAGGTATATAAGTGGTATATTATTATGTTTATCTTTTTAGAAATATTTATTCCTTTATGAGCAAGAGAGAGAGAGAGAGAGAAGAGAAAAGGTACATGCATGCCATATTGCACAGTTGGAGGTTAGAAGATGCCTTTATGAAGTCCATAGTCTGTTCTTATCTTTCATCATGCAAGCTTCTGAGGCTTGAGCTCAGGTTGCCAAGTTTAACAACAGATACTGTACTACTTATACTTTGTGTTGTTGTGAAGGAACACCTGAAGTCAAGCAACTTAATGGGAGAAAGGGAGATTTATTCAATGTACAGTTCCAGAGGGGAAATGCAGGTTTTCATGGTGGAAAGGCATGGCTGGCTTCACATCTTTCATAAGGCTCAGAGCTATAAGACTGTCAGCTGCAAGAACAGACCTTTCCCAGAAGTAAGATGGGATTAATCCACCTCAAGACCCACCCTCTGTGATTGCTTTTTTCCAGCAAAGCTCCACCTCCTAAAGGTGCTATGACCTTCCCAAACGCATGGGGGAACACATTTCAAACTATGCCATATACCTTATCTCCTGATCTAGCTCATCAGTCCACTTTCTCTTTCATAAACCACTAAAAAGCACATTAAACCCAAGTCCTGAAAGTATAACTTCTTTATTTTTATTGATTTTCCAAAATAGAAAAGTACTATGAGTCCTACACACACGTACATGTACACATTTACAAAAATACCTGCATTGAAAATATATAATATGGAATCAATTTCTTTTTCAGTTGACATGTTTTTGAAGTATTTATAAGCTATAATATTGCACTGTGCCTTTTCTTTTGAATTGTTGCTTATGCTTAGGATACAGACTTGTCCTTTCTTTTATTGATGGACATCTTGTTTGAAGATTTTTTTTTCAAAAGAAGATTCTGCTTTTCAAGGTAAACAAGAAATGTTTGTTTTTCCCAATATCTACCATAGTTCTGTAGGTCCTGCTCCCTCCCATCTCTCCTTTCCTCTGGGTAGGGGAATGCCTTAATAACAGCTCATTTAAGTCAATAAAGTTACTTTCTTTTATTAAGCTAGTCCTACATTGGTTCTTTAATGCTCAATAATGGATATTTTGGCATTCCATGCTGTAATGGTTACTCTTAACTATTGCTGTGAGAGAATACGCAAAGTTGATCAACTTAAGGGAGAAAGGGAGGTTTATTCAGCTTACGGTTCCAGAGGAAAGATACAGTCTCTCAAAGCAGAGGTGGCATGGCTGGCTGGCCAAAGCTGGAGGAGGCTAAGTCACCACAGACATCGTGGAAGTGGAGAGCTGCAGACTGCTTGCAGTAAAGGCAGACTTTTCCTGAAGATAGGGTGGGACTAATCCACCTCAAGGCCCACCCCTTGTGACTGCTTTCCTCTAGCAAGGCTCCACCTCTCAAGGTGCCATAACCTTGCCAAATACATGAGACTGTGGGGGACACATTTCAAACCATGACACATGCTCATATTCTGTTCAAAGGAATTCCAACTTTCTCTCTGCTATCCTACATTCAAAGCAACTGTAGCCATAATGGTTTGGATTAAGAAATGGAATAGAATGTTTGTAAGTACTGGTCTCCAATTCTTTCACATTTTCTCCCTTGTGATGCTTGAAAAGAAAAAGAGGTACAAACTTATTGTTTCTTTAAGAGAACAGCCAGATATCATCTCTTAGGTGGGTTGTATTCATGTTCATCATGGAATGATGGGTCATTAGTTTTTGATAGCAGAACATTTCCTGAATTTCCTCTGAACCAGAAGGTGTATGTCTTATCAGTGCAGTAGTCTCCCCAGTATCAGAATGTAATCCTTTACCTTCTGTGAGCTCCTTACCTTAGATCTCACCAAGCTGAGATTTACTAAGTGACCTGAGAAGTGGACAGAACAGATGTCAGTATCACAACTTCTTTGCCTACTTTTCCCTATCCCATCTCTCTCTAAACAAGTGGCATGGTCCCTTAGTGAAAATGGAAACCTAAAAACATAAATAAAAGTACTTCATATATGTATTTCCAAATAAATATCAGTGATTCTTGTGGATATAGGACCTGGAAGAAACCCTCCCCTAGCACACTCTTATACTATGGGAGATTGTGATACGTCTACTCCAGTATAATGTTCCTTTGGATAGGTTCCCAGGAGAAGGGGTTGTCCTCTAGAGTGGCCATTTCTCTATACTTATAGACAGTGTAGTGTTTTATTAAAAAAAAAGAAGGGAGAAATTTTCATTTGCTATCTAATGCCAGTTTTTTACAATGTGTCTATATTTTTATTGTTCTACTCAATGTATTTTGGTATGCCTACTTTTCTATACATGAATATATTGCTGATGGAAGATATCTGTAAGAGAATCTGCTGAGTCATAAAGCATGGGCCTTTTCAATTTTAATAGTTTAGCCAAGTTACCTTTTAATTCGTATTCTCACAACAGTATAGGAGATTATTTTTCTCTACTCTTAACTTTTTTTTAATTTTTAATTTTTTTATTTTATTATTTATTCCATTGTACATGTATGCATGTGTGCATGTGTGTGTATGTATGTGTGTATATGTATGTATGTGTGTGTAGAACCACAGACGAATGGGGGAACCACCATGGATGCCTCCACCTCCTCCTTGTTTACTCTGCCTCAGGATTCACAGGCTCCGCCCTACCAGGACCAGAAGCGCAGGCCGCCCTGGCTTCTGCCTGGCGTCTATACGTGGGATCTGGGATCCGAACTCAGGACCTTCCGCCTGCAAGGCGGAGGCTTAACCCCTGAGCCACCTCACCAGCCCTACTCTTAACTCTTATCCTGTGGATGAAACAGCATCTTACTTTTAAATCTTATCTCTCTCTGATTTTATGTTAAGAATATATTTTCATGTGTTTCCCTCATTCTTTTTTATTTTTCCAGTTTCACAAATATAATGAGTAGTTGTCTATCCCCTCCTTCTCCTTGTTTCTCTTTCCCCTTCCTTTCCTCCCCTTCTCTTCCTTCACTAATCCATCCCCCTCTCTTCCACCTTCCTGTGTATCTGCCTGTGTGGGCCCCAGGATTTCCTTTGAGTAATTGTTGTAGTCGGGGCTGAAGCTTCTGTGCCAGATTTAGTGTCCCTTCCTGGCCAGAACCACTGATATGGACACTCCCCTTCACCTGTCTATCCCTTGTCCGTAAGGTTCCCCCTGCATATAAATTTTTCTCCTGAGCAACTCACAGGTCTATGATTTGTCAGCTATTATGCAGGTCTGGACCCAGCAGCCCTGTCTTCAGTGGAGTGTCTTGGATGGCCTACAGTGAACATCTCCACCTGTAGGCTCTTATGATCTCACTGCCACATCTTTTGCAAGATGCCCTGAACCTTAGGATAGGAAGAGATTTGGCTGGTCTGATCCTGGCTGAGCATTTTAGGGTTGCCAGCTCTGCACTCTGGTTGGTGGTTGTCTTCTATTTCACTGCTCTTCCATTTCTCTAGCTGGATTTTGGTTGGGTGTTGAGATCTTTTTTTATCTAAGATGAAATGAGAGTTGTTTATAAGGAGCTTTACTATCCAGTGTTTGTGGCTAGTATTGAGACATCCGATTCTGTCTACTGTCAATTTTTTCCCTGTTCACTGTTATTTAGACTGGATTGCATTGTTGAGCATGTGTTTCCTGTCATTGATTTGGGTCAGGAGAGTTAGGGACTAGTAAGCAGTAGATAGTAGTGTTAGCCTCCCTTACTCATGTTATAGCATTAATCACTTTATTAATGAGCAGGGGATCTTTACTTTAGGGGAATTCTATTTTTTGTAATGATTTGCTTTCCTAACATGCACTGATTATTTGTAGCACCATTGCAAGAATGATCTACCTAAAATGAGCATAATATGGCACACTCCTGTTTGGCCTTTGGTGCGGCCAATTACACTTAAGGTGAACCTTAAGCTCTTAACAGAGGTGCAGATTCCTTGGTGATTGTTCTTTTGCACACTTTCTCAGGCCACCAATCATTATTGTTTGCCTTGTACTCGATGTGTCCACTCAAATTGCATCCTTGTGGCAAATCAGTATCTGTCCATTCTTATGATACCCTACTCTGACACATTCTCTGTTAATTTTCTTAGACGGTCCTCTTCCTTTCAATATCTATTCATATTTGATGACTTCACTGATGCATCATGGGTGACTTCATTCAGAACACCCTCCACGTCATTTTTCTAAAATTTCTCATATAGCAATTATATGATCTCTTTATGACCACACATAATTTAGCAATGTTTTGATTTTTTTAAATTTTTATTATATTTTTATTATATTTTATTATTTCGTGTGTATGTGTATGTGTGTGTGTCTCAGAAGGCACTGTGTGTCCCTATGGAGGATCAAGGGTGATTTCTGGAATCATCTTGGATTGTTCTACCTCCTTTTTGCTTCACTCTGGATTTCCCAGGCTCCACCCACCACATTTCTACCTAGTGTTTTTATGTGGGACCTGAGATTCAAATTCAGGATCTTTTTCTTTCAAGGCAGAGTCTTAACTTCTGAGCCATCTCTCCAGTTCTGTTCTGATATTTAGTATTGTGACTTGTACATTATATGACTTAATGAAAAAAAGTTTTGTATAAATGAATAAGTGAAGAAAGACAAGAAACAAAAACTATAGTTGTATTCCATGATCTAGTTAAAAGAAAATAAATATTTATTTGAAGGAACAAAGGAGAGAGAGTAGTCATATCTCAAATAGTGAAGCTGTAACTAGAGAAATTGAGGGAAAAAATTCTGAGATTGAAGCATACTTTGAGAAAACATTATTAATTCCAGAAATGAACCAATTTAGATTCTGGTATTTCAAAATAGAACATTTTCTCAGGATGCATGGGAATAGATATCCAATGCCACCATGAGCACGCTAATTTAAAGATTGAGAATTCATTAAACAGATTAAGAGAGCTAACTTTGCCATATATATCAGATAGGGGTTAGGATGGGGTTGAGGTTTTAAAGGTGGTTTTGGGTACAGGTGCTTGTGTCCAGCTGAATTCTGCTAGCACTGTAGACTAAAGATGTGCTTCAGAAGAACTTCACGGAGACATCTCAGTGTTGACACACTGACTGGTATGTGAGTACTACCTGAGAATAAAGGGAATAGTTCAATTATTAATCTTGTGCCTGTATGTGGGGGGTAACATATGAATGTTTGTGTAGGTGTGAAAGAGGAGCTCCAGTGTGCGTGCTTGTGAAAGAAAATAGGTGACACCAGAATTAACCTGGATTGTTTTATTCTTGAGTCTCCCAGTCACCTCTGTTCAAGGCTAGAATTATAGGCTGCCATTATTTCTACTTGTCATTTTTTTTTATTTCCACTCATACAAACTTAACAGGTACACCGGTTCCTTCCTTCTCTCCACCCCCCACCCTCCTGTGCCCCCCTCCGCTCCCTCCTCCCTCCCCATCCCCCAGTGCCTCCCCCTCCCATCCCCAGAGCATCCTTTAATGTGCATGCCAAACTCTGCTCTCAGTCCTCCTCTCCGATGAGGTGCAAGGACCCAGTGGCATTTCCCAGAACCCTTTCCTGTGTTCCCCTTAAGCATAGGAACACTACTGTGACTGTCAATCCCTTGCCTCCAAGGATCTTAGTGCCTTTAGCCTATGCTAGACTTTGTGGGGTCAAGAATGTGTTGGACATTGCGCAGGGCATGCAAAGTCCAATTATGGTTGCTTTGGCCCTAACTTGTGTGGAGTATCTTGCATATCATTACTCCTCCCATCCTAAGAGTACTTGTCATTTTTTAGAAAAAAATTTTATTTATTCTGCATGTGTGTGTGCACACATGCACATACACGCATTTGTGCATGTGTATAAGAGGGCACTTTTATGTTCCTGTGAAAGACAAAGGGTGATTTCAGGAATCATCCTGGATTGCTTCTATACCTGCTTCGTTTTGGATTTCCCAGGCTCTGCCCACCTGGGCTGGAAGTGCAAGCTGCAGCCATTTCTGCCTGGCATTTTTACATGGGACCTAGGATCCAAACTCAAGACCTACTGCTTGCAAGGCAGAATCTTAACCTCTGAGCCATCTCTCCAGCCCCTATCTGACATTTTTAAGTGGGATCTGGGAGCTTGAAGTCAGTCTTTTTGTTTGCAAGGCAAAGTCTGTAACCCCTGAGCCATCTCTCCACTCCCCAATTATTTTTAGTTGAGTACAAAGGAAACCCAGAAATGTCCACAGAAGATTGGAGCACAGTGGGCATGGAGATGACAGAAGTATTCGTTTCAAGGATTTGGGGATTTTGAAATTAAGCAGAGGTCAGTATTTCAATTCTAACTTTTGAATAGTATTTTGATAAGTGAAGAATGATCACAAATGTCCTGGGATATGCCTGAATTTTCTAGAAAGAAAGAATGAAAACTTTACTTAGTGAATGGCCAGAAAGAATGGAAGACAAAATCACAGAACTCCATGTTTCATCCCATTGGTTATGCTTGTCTGTGCTAATTATATTGCACTGAGGGCTCAGCAAACACTTGTAGAGCAGTTATAGGTAAAGTTTCTGTGTCACAGCAAGATATTTTGGTATTTTTTGTCCTAAAGGAGTTCTATTATATTTTGCAGACATGCAGATTCTCCTTAAGTATTTCCCTTAACAACCATGTTCAGGTCTTAAATTTTTGCCTCTGTTTTCTAGCACTATTTGGTTTAATTTGCCAAGTAAGATATGATTCCTCAGATAAATCAGAATATATTTTAATATCCTTGCATTATGGCCTCCTAGATCAGATCAATGGTAATGATCAGAATAGTTGAGTTGGCCACATTGCTGATACCTTAAGAAAATGACCTCATCATTCTGTTCATGAAGATGATTTTTAAAAAAGTTAAAATCCCATATGACCCTGCTAATCCATTTCTGGGAATAATCCCCCATATAGCAAAAATTCACCTCAATAACACAAGCACAACCATGTTCATAGCAGCACTATTTACAATAGCAAAGTCATGGAATCAACACAAATGCCCAACAGTTGAGAAGTGGATAAGGAAAATGTGGTACATTTATACAATGGAATACTACTCAGTCATCAAAAAAGATGAGTTAATGAAATTTGCTGGATAATGGATGCATCAAAGGAAAATTTTATTGGGGCTGGAGAGGTGGCTCAGGGGTTAAGTCTCTGCCTTGCAGGCAGAAGGTCCTGAGTTCAGATTCTAGACCCCACATATAGATGCTGGGTGGAAGCGAGGGCTGCCTGTATTTCTGATCTTGGTAGGGCGGAGCCTGCAAATCCTGGGGCAGAGTAAGCAAGGATGAGGTGGAGGCGGTCCATGGTGGTTCCAGAATTTGCCTGTGGTTCTGTAGAAACACACACACACACACACACATACACACACACACACACACATATACACACACAATTGAATAAATAAAAAATAGTAAAAAAAGAAAAAAATTTATTGAGTGAAGTATCCCAGACACAGAAAATTAAGTGCTGTATATACTCCCTAATAGGTGGATCCTAGTACCAAACCCACTTAGTGAAATATTCACAGATAAATCTCTGTAATACCTACAGTTGTTGCAAAGATTATAAACAAGAGGGAAAGGGAAGGAGGACCCCCCAGAAATAAGGAGATAAAGGATCATGCTACAGTAATGAAAATAGGTCACCATCAAGTATTAGAAGTAAGTAGCAAGACATCTGGTTAAGCTCACTCACTTTGCTTCCTGGTCACTTGGGATTGAGGGGGTTTGATCTCACCAGTCAGAGAGGGTATAGAGCCAGGCAGATAGATGATAATCATCCTGCAAATGGGAAACTGACCCTCCTTCACTGCTGTCTCCTACTCTTATTCCGTCTACCTCTAAATCTATCCTAATAGTAAGATTTCATTTAATCAGCCTTTATCTCTGGTTAGGAGGTGACCTCCAATACCAATCTGGATGGAGCCAAGGGTGGTGCAGGAACAGCAAAACTGAAAACAACAAATATAATCCAGAACATCAGATACCCTACATTAACCAACTGGAACCAGACCAGCCATATCTCTCTCCATCCTAAAGCTCAGGGAAATTTGTGGAAGAGGGGGCAGTAGTATTGCAAGAGCCTTAAGATGGGGTGGAGCAATGACACACAAGATACATATGCACAAGTTAAGGTCACAGTAGCCATAATTGGATTTTTCATGACTTGTGCAATGATTGACATGTCAATGATCCCCCCCCCCCCAAAGTCTAGCATAGATCACAGGTACTAGGATCCTTAGAGGCAAGGGATTAACAGTCACAATAGTGTTCCCATACTAAAGGGGAGCCCAAGAAAGGGCTTTTGGCAATGCCACTGAATTCTTACACCCAACCAGAGTGGAGGATGCAGAGGGAAGTTTGACATTCACATTAAAGGATGCTCCAGGGAATGGGAGGGGAGGAAGTTGGGGGATTGGGAGAAAGGGAGGAAGAAGAGTGAAAGAAGGGGAAAAGGGGGAGAGGTTGGAAGGGGGACTGGGGAAGGTGGAGAGAGGGAGAGAACCGGGATACCTATTAAGCTTGTATGATCATGAAAAAAAGAAAATTCAAAAAAGAAAATTCACAGATATACATGATAAAATATTTAGAAAATTTCAAAGAATTTTCTATGTAAATCAGATTAGCACAGTCACAGAAGAAATCCTTCCTTCCTTATGATTGCTTCTGTGTTTAGTATTGGCAAGGTTACTGATCAAAATATGTTGATTGTGAAGAGAGAAAATTGCTTTTGGTAAACGAGTATATCAGTTAAAGTTCAAGTGGAAGTTCTGTTATAATAATTATGACAAAGGAAATTTTTATTGTGGGAGATAGAATTCACATATTTGAAGACTGGCTGGGAAATTAAAGTTGTAAGAAGTGGTAGTTGAAGAAATTGTGTGTGTGTGGGTGTGTGTGTGAGACAAAGAGAGACATGAAGATACAGTGATAGAGACAGACACAGAGACAGAGAGGAGAAAGAGAGATAGGGTTCATAGCCAGCTAAGGATTAGTTGAATATGTTGAAGAAGGCTGGAGACTCTAGAAGACAGACTGTCTAGAAACAAAGCTGGTACACTTGTTCCTGAAAAACTGGTGGTTCTCCGTGTTTGTCAGCTCTGGCAGATTGAAACAAAGCATCTGGTGGTGTACCTGGGGTGCTGTTAGTAACAGGATCCATGGTTAGGAAGGAAAAATGGATGCAGAGGAGGAAAGACTTTAAGTCAACTGGGATCTATTGGGATTCTGCATCTATTGCTCAAGATTTCTGGAATTCACAAAGTAAAGTTCCTACCTCTGTTTCCAAACTCATAAGACTAAATTTATAGTGTACTCTGACCTATAATTATATACAAAAGAAGACTCTGGAAATGTATTTCTCAATATAACCAAATGGACACTAGAACCATCTGGTGCAGTCTGTTCCTTGCCAAGTTGGCATTCATACATGTCTTTTACCCCTTTAACTTCTGAGAAAAGTCAGTAGGAAAACAAGTTTGTTAACATAATGTAACTATGCCTTAGTCGGACAACAAGGTTTCTAACCTTCTTTCCAAAGGATGACAGGTAAATTCTCACTTTTTTCAGTGTGTGTGTGTGTTTGTGTGTGTTGAAGGAGGATGTTTATTCAATGTTTCTTCATTTTTGAAATCATCACACTCTTGTTTTTATCCCATTTGTAGATTAATTAGATCTAAAACTGACTTAGAGAATAGGAAAAATGAAAGAAATGAGAAGGGGAAAAAGATGAATTAATTTTTCCTTGAGTATAAATATTTTCACATCAAAGCTAAGGATATTGCTCTACCTGTGAATCCCGGGGCAGAAGGAGGTGGAGGCGTCCATGGTGGTTCGCGAATTCATCCGTGGTTCTACACATACACAGACACAGACACACACATACACACACGCGTGAGCGAGCACATACACACACACATGTACACAGTTGAATAAATAATAATAATAAAAAAAAAGCTAGGGATATTGCTCTTGACTACTAGAATTCATATATTTGCAACTTTATCCATAGCCAGTGCTGCAGGATTAGTTCTTTGTATCCATGTCAGATTGCCTTTTCCACCCATAACTACCCATGCTTCCTTTGCTAATAAGAATGATCCAAATCTGTTTTTCTAGATATGTCAGCTACAATTTTCCACTGAGACAAATGAAAAATACACTAGCAGACCTTGAATCTTTTCTACATTCCCAATGCAAATAAATAAGATAATTTATTTTCCAGTTCACATTCAGGAATAATCACCACAGTGATGTAACACCTTATGCTTTTTCCTTGCTTTACCAGCTCAAAGTGATCGAAGTGGCCAGATGGCAATTTTAACTCTTAACCTAATGCCGCTGTGGAACCAGGACCTGAACAATGAGACAGTCCTAAGTCATGAGGCAGGAGAAAAGTTTTGCTAGATGATCATTAGGAATAGCCATAAGCATGTCCATTATGATTTCTACTCACTCAATCTCTGTATACTGTCTAAAGACAAACAGCACCACATATCTGATGCAGATAAAATAATCTTTATCATATCTCAAAGATAAACAACCTAATCCTGCATGGTTGTCATTTCACTATGTTGCTGAGTTTTCAAAAATCATTATATAGCTCAAATGACTCAGGGTATTAAGGGAACATGATGACACCTGTAAATTGTATAACTATGATGAAATTGTGACACTTTATTTGCTAAAGATAAATTCCCTGATCAGAAGCAAGGTGATTCGAGATTATCAATATGAGCCAAAGAAAGGAAAGGAGAAAGAATGATCACTATGCAGAGAGATTATGTCTAAGAAATTGATTAAATGTTCACATAACTTTGAACTAGTTAAATGACAAAGTTGATCCTGTCAGCTGAAAGAAAATTGATTTTGGTGTTCATCCCACTTGGAATATAGAGGAAATGATTCAAGAAAACAGCAGGTTTCTAGGTATTAGGGGATATACAGATTGCTCCATTGGATGCTATAGAAGTTATCACTGAATTAAGTCTATAGAAATCCTCTGTAAGTTTTTAAAAAATATCCACCATGATCTCAGTAAGAGATGGGGAAGTTCAGTAGATATTTGATCAGAATCATCACTCTTTCTTTCAGTAGGAGCTTTATGGCAACAAGTGCATTCACAGTCCTTCCAAGGAAATGGTATTTAATAAGATTATAATTTTATTGAGCTGAGGTAAATATAGTAGGTAGTTTTTGCACTACATTTTCTATAGTTACAGCAATAATTTTACATTTGTGCTGGTCAACACAGGAATTCTTTCAGTTTCTAAATATTTCTACTAACTTTACATTGTGGAATTGAAGGGACTTCCTATATCTACATTGAGATACACTTGAGCCAAACTTTCCAACTACATGGTTTCCACAGTAGAAGATTTATTTGACTTCAAATCTAATGTTCATTAGTTCCTCAAATGCCTAGATATCATCTCTTCTACCCATATTACCCTGGTCAATGGTCACGAGTCACATTAAAGGTGATTAGGGAAGAGATTTTTACTATAGATTTTGTTAGTGTTTCATAAACTCACCTCAAGTGAACCAAGTTGATCAAATACCCATAACTGACTCAGACTCAAGTCTGGAATTAATTGCTACCTTTCGATATATTTGACAATTTAAGATATACTTCTTTTAGACTAGCTACCCCGAAGTTACTGTAAGCCTTAGAAATCCTTGCTTTTAGATGATCATGTAAACTATGTCAACCCCAAAATGCCAGATAAATTCAATGTCTTTTGAATTGAACGACAGCTGGAGCTGGTTTCTGGTATTTGTTTATTCAATTTTGACATGCAGATAGTTATGTAAAGTCTTAGTTATATAAAACTGTGCCCTCTGAATTCCTCATAGATTTCTCTCAATTTGATATCTGTAACTGCTTGTGATCCTACTTTTCTTCCTTACTTGGTCACTTTATATTCTCAATTGCTTGTCTTCTCCATTGCAGATATTCACTTGATACTAGTGATTTTTAAATCTCTGTCCCAGAGGAAAGTATTTTCTAATTCACAACCAAAATTCTGATATCTCCTGTGATAGTTAAGCCTGGGTGTCAACTTGACACACCCAGTATTAACTAAGATGGGGTGAGACCACTTCTGTTAAGGATCAACTGAGACCACTTGATAGGATTGTGCCCACCCTAGATCCCATCAGAATCTCCAGAGCTCTCATAGGATCCTCCCAGTACTGCATCATATAAAAAGGAGCCACCAAAGGGGCTGGAGTGGTGGCTCAGGGGTTAAGCCTCTGCCTCGCAGGCGGAAGGTCCTGAGTTCGGATCCCAGATCCCACGTATAGATGCCAGGCGGAAGCCTGGGCGGCCTGCGCTTCTGGTCCTGGTAGGGCGGAGCCTGTGAATCAGGGGCAGAAGGAGGTGGAGGCGTCCATGGTGGTTCGCGAATTCGTCCGTGGTTCTACACATACACAGACACACACGCGTGCACACATACACACGCATATGCACACAGTTGAATAAATAATAATAATAATAATAATAATAATAATAAAATTAAAAAAAAAGGAGCCACCAAAGAGAACAGATGCCTTCTTGCAGCTGTGCTAGGAATCGCTCTTCCTTCCGGCCGCCTGGCTTCTTCAATCCTCTAGCCTTCCAACCCTCCAAATCGTCATCACCTAGACTAAAGACTAGGAATTCTCCAGCCTTCAGCCATCGTTGGACTACCTCAGCTACCCTCAGCCATTGTTGGACTACCTTGGCTATAATGTAAGCTGACTCAATACATTCCTTATATTATATTCATTGTGTCGATTCTGGATCTCTAGAGAACCTGACTAATACATCTCCTAAATATTTTACCCTAACGATTCTTCTGACCTCAAATTCATTATCTTTTTACACAGTTATACTAGGTTTCTTTTTTCTTCTGGATCTCTTGGTTTTCTGACTCTCTCTTTTACTCTTCTTTTATTAGAAATTGCTACTGGGTCAGTGATATAGTCTAGTGAGTATCTACTTGCAAACTTGGTATCCTGAGTTTGTTCGCTGTAGATCCAAATGATGGAAGGAAGGAGAAGAGAACTGAGTTCTAAAAGTTGTCCCCTAACTTCCACTGTATCATAACATCCATTCTCTCTCTCTCTTCCATTTTCTTCTCTTAAAAAAGATAAATAGAAAAAGTAGAATTATTAAATACTGTTAAATCATTAACTCCTGAATTAACTTAGGATGCTCTGCTGCAAGACATTCTATAACTACTCAGTTGTAAAATATATAAGAAAATCAGTAGGTAGAACTAAGGGGAACCTGTGAGGAAGATCTGGAATAAGAATAAGGTTGCCTTTCTTCAAAGTTGACCTAGTGTTTCTTAATAAATACTCTGTGATGAGCTCAGGTTTATTGCTTACGTTGTTATAACTACTACAAGTCTGAGTTGACTCTGTTCGTGGAAAAAGTCAACCAGACTTTCTGAATAGCTGGAACCTGGTTGTCTCACTGAGGAAGTAAGTAAATAGTTGAACATTTATTCCTCCTACCCCTCTACCAGTTGGAATTTCTCTGTTATACTTGTTTCTGGTCTCTTCTTTATCTTTTCCTCATGCACCTCCTTTTCCTCCTGTTCTGTCTTCTTTTCCTCATCCCTCTCCTCTGCTCCACTTCTCTTCCTTCCCATACCCAAGCTATTTCTGTGTCAGACTTTCTACTGAAATAGGAATCAGACTAATTCCCGTTCTGTGCACCCTACTTTAACATCCAGAATTGCTCTCTGCAGTGTTACTCTTGTTTCTTTTGAATGGATCCCAGTATTCCCTTTCCCAGAACTGAATTTCCATTCTTTGATGGCTATCTTGACTGCCATCCTGATTTTATTTAGAGATGGGTTAGTAGATTAGTAAAGCATACTGCTGGGTATACTATGAGATTGTTTCTAGAGATAATTTACCAAGGACAACACCATTTAGAAGTTTTCTAGTACATACATTCTCTATGCTCTCTTTCTCTCTCTCCCTTCTTCCCTCCCTCCCTTCTTACCATGATGTAAGCATCTTGGCTCCACCATTAAGATTCTACTTTGAATTTGACCTAAAAGTATTGGAACCAGGTAATCATGAGCTGAAATCTCTGAAAGTATGTGCCAAAATAAATCTCCCCTCCTTTAAACTGTTTCTGTCCGTTATTTGTTGCAGCAACAAAAATCTAACATACTCTGACTTAAATCCATTTTCATGTTTTTAAAATCTGCAATAGAGGTATGTGAGTGACACTTCATATGTGTATGTTTGTATTTGTTATGATTGGGCATAGGTGTCAACTTGACAGATGAGGGTTTGAGTTGTGGGTACATTTGCCGAGAATTAATGGTTAAGCCGAGAGCAAACCTGCAAGAGATTGTCTAGCTGATGGGGAAAGTCCAGCCCATGGTGGGTGGGACTAGGCCCTGGAATAATATACCAAGAGCTAATTGAGAAATTTGGCATCCTTGTGTACACTTGGCCAGACATGCTGGTCTGGCAAGTATGGAGCGTCCTTCTCAGCCATTACATATAGATGATGTGGCCAGTTCCCTCCACCCTGGTGTTGGTGCTTGCTCTCCCATTAAACTGGATTAAGAACTGTAACCAGTAATCATAAAAAAAAGTAAGTCCTTTGTTCCCTTAAGCCGTTTGATGGTCATTTATCAGCAACCACGCAGACTCACTGCAACAGTCCTTAAGTATGTATATATGCCCACACATGTTGGGGTTAAAGGTAAGAGGTAAAAGAGGATGTTGATCTTATTCCATTCAGCTGTTTTTTGTAAAACACTGGTTAAAAAAATATGAGATAGAAGCTAAAAGGAGGAAGCGCTAATATATTTGTACCAGTGCATTTTATAGTCATTTTAAGTTCTTTGAGTTCAATACAACCATACTGAACATTTTTTATTTGAGCATACAGATTCTTTTTGTGAGTAATTAAGTGACTCATCCTTACTAACATGAATGAGTGAGTCTAAGCTTTTCATTTCTTCCTTCAGGTCTAGTTTTCTATAATTTGGCATGATAAAAATTGCCATGTTGGTTCTTAGAGTTTTGAAATAAAATACCATTTGCTGTACTTATCTTTGAGAATGAGTATAGGAGTCTTTGTAATGTAAAACTAAGCAAAATGTCCTTTAAGCCCTCTCCGTGAATTTTTGCCATTTGTATCCAAGAGCCTTTTATTAGGCTAGCCACTCTCTCTTATCTATTGCTTCTCATCTCTTGCACCAGGCATCAAGCTATTCTCTAACCACATTTCCTTTCTTTTGCAAACAAAGTCAGCCTTTAGTTTAATCTCAATCTTTTATCTCTCCTCTTTATCTCAGTGGGCAAACTGCATGTGGACTTCATCCCTACTTGTTTAGAAAGGCTCCATACTTCTGGAGAAAGCATGGCTGAGGAAAAGGAAAAGGAAAATGATACTTCAATATCTTCCCTAAAACATTTGAGAGACACGTCAAGCATTTTTCTAGAAGAATAAAGTTGAGATGCATAGTTTGCATAGATGCATAGTTTGAAAAAGCTACTGCTTGCTCTATTGACCTACGAGAAATCATTAAATTATATTTAAAAATATTTACAAATTGACAATCAGACACATACTAAGTTCAAATAACTTACATTGTAAATATTCTTTGATAAACACAGGAATGTTAATAAATACTGAAGATATCAGAATGATGTGACTACATGAGGTAATCAAATCTGAATATTTCCTCAATGCTTACCACCAGTGGATACAAGAATGAAAACAAAATAGGTAATGGCCTTTAGGCATCTGTAGTATATACTGCGACCAAACAAGGAAATTTAGTGCAATGTATTAAGTATTATAGTTATGTATGAAGATACAGAAAGTTCTTGCTATTGACAGTTCTGGACATTTGGGGATGCTTTAGCAAATACTTCATACAATTGATGTATGCCTGTGGAAGTTTTATAGGATAAAGAGGAGCACAACAAATAAAGGGCTAGGGTAAATCTAAGCAGAGGGCTCATAAAGCAAAATCAAGTGAAAATACCTGTTTTATTTAAGTCATGTACACTGTTGACCTGTTAATGTATTGAGAACTTCAGATGAGGGCAGCTGAAATGGAAAGAATTAAGCAGGAGCAGGCACTAGAATTGACAAGCTTGCTTCTGAAAATCCAAGGAATTTAGGATTCTTTACGTAGTTCATGAAGAGTAACACAAGGTTATGCTCACTGTTAGATGATACAGGAAAATTTTTACATATTTTTTAGATTTATTCCAAATCTCTCTTGCCTAAATTGAAAGAGAAGTTAGTGAAAAGAGTATGAAAAGTCATTGTTCTGATGAGAGATGATGCATGAGACATGCAGAAGATTCAGAAGCATTGACTTTTTTTTTGTTTGTTTATTTCACAGGCCTTTAGGACAGTGATGGCAGATATTATTTTCACCACTTTACAACTTGAGGAACTGAGTTGCCAGTTCAAATGACTTTTCCCCAGGGACTAAATTTGCCAATAATATGGCCAAGCATATTGGACGTTTTCTGAAAGGGTGCTAAAGTACCTAAACACTTTGAGGATATAACTGACTCTCAGGTGTTGGTTTTTTCCCCCACAAATAGAATAAACATTTTATATAACTGATCATCAAGGGCTGTTATTTCTGTTTACTTCTTTCAAAACACTTTTTGAAGGTCTTTGATAATTGGAAAAATCTGGGAATGCAGTAGAAAAAAAATAGATTGAGATCTTATTTTAATTGAGTTTATGTGCTAGTGGTTAAGTGAGCCATTCACCCACTAATGTAATGAATAAGTACATGTATCACATAGTTACCAAAACAGCAAAGCAAAGCTATGTAATGAGGTATAAGAAGTTAAGGGATAAGAAATGATGGAGGAGTCCTGTTCAATGTGACATTGTAGGAGGGTACTTGATGAGAAAGTGACATTTAGAGCCATGTCAAGCAGCCACACTTGTGAAGCTTTAGGAAAAGGTCATAGAGGCAGAAGGACCAAGGAAATGGAAGGTTTGTTAGAGATAAAGGGGGTGAGATGAACTATGTTGTGTACTTAAAGATTAGAAAGAAAATTTGTGTAGATGGTTCTGAATGAATAAGAGAGCTTCCTAAGAGAGAAGGTAGATATGGGAAAAGCTTATATCTTAGTTTCAGGCTAGATTTTCCTAAGAGAAGATGTTGCTAGTGATGTTGTACACTGAAAAAAAAAGACCCACAGTCATGATACTTCAAATCATCATAAAGTTAAGATGCCAATTAGAAGCCTGAGTAGTGACATTGTAATATATATTTGTATGCAGGCATTTGTAACAACTGTCAAAGTAAAAAGAGAAGATTTTGTTAATATGAAGCCATGCAATTAAATAAATGGCATACGGAATAAGCGTATGTGTGGTAGATAGTCAGACAATAGTGTCTTCCAAATTCACATTTGGGAAGAGCAGTCCCTGACATGGAACACTGAGAATATGATACATAGTGAGGGAATAGAAGCATAAGAAGAAATTTTCCCAAAAGGAGAGTGACCAAAGAATATTAAATGCAGAAATAGTCACCACTGTCAATGTTTCCAGTGGTCAAGTAAATGGAAGACCAAGCATTGATTGACTTAGGAAGCTGAAGATTAGTCACATCAGTGATTTGGACACACATAGATTTTGTGGAATGATAGAGTCCATATCAAAGTAGTAACAGAAAGGATTATCTAAGAGTAATTGTTTCTACCCTGTGAAAGCTAATACCCTGCCAGGAGTTTTTACTCAGGGAAATTGGAATATAGGCCAGTAACTGGAAGGGTAATAGGGCACTAATGGAGAGACTTGAGAATTAGAGTAATTATAAGCTATTTATGTGATGATAATGTTAGCCAAAGGGCTGATAAACAATTATAATACAGTGAAGAAGGAAAATATTGCCTCAGAGTGTGGACAGGGAAAGCTCCTTCAGATAAATTCATATTGATACAACTGGTCACTTAGAGTTATGAGCAAGCTCACTGAAGAACAAAACAGAATCAGCTAATATTTACCTCACACATACTTTGTGCAAATACTTTAATGAGCTCTTCTCTATGTATCTTTACATCAAAGATTTGAGGTACAACAATTACTATTAATTCCAATTACATATGAGAAAAGTAGTCACTTTACCAAAGTAACAATACCAGGAAGAGCCTAAAACTTATTTTCAAAACTAAGTCTGCAAGCTCGTGCATTTTAATTTAATTGAAGATGACGATGCATTTCTTAAGTCTCAGAATCTTTATTAAAATTTTATTTAAGTAATCAATGCTTTAACAATAGTTCAGCAGCTCTGTTTTTTTTTTTTTTTTTATAAAGACTGACTACAGAGTTGCAACATGTCTAGAAACTCAACTCCAATTCACTATTTTGTAGAACTGTCCTGACAAAAAGGTTCTCGGAGCATGTATTGCTTGTTGGGGTTTCTGCTGTTTCAGCATTTTGCCTACAGTACCACAATTTAATTTAAAAAAAGTCCATTGATCTGTATTGAACCAAACACTATGCTAGTCGGTGGGCGAATGTCATGAGCAAGATGAAATTTTTGTCAGTCAGTCTTCAAAACAAAGGGCAGATTCTGGATAGACCATATCTTCACAGGGGAAATGTTATCTAAATAGTGATATCACAAAGCCTTGGAGTTGGAAAACAGAGAAAAGGGATAGACAACTGCAGAATTCTTGTTTTCAAAGATCAAAAATGGTTAGTATGAACACTGAAAAAGATACAAGAGTGCTGGTGAAGGTACAAAATGTGAGTTTATTTCGAGAACAGAATTTAGAAACAAAGAGTATATATGATAGCTTCAGATCAGTGGGAGGGATTGGATGACCCCCCCCATACACTCTTAAAATTCGGCTACTGATAGGAGAAGAATTCATATACAAATAGAGAACAGCTGCTTCCTAATTGAATATAAATGGAATATTTATGTTAATATGTTTTTCATAGCCAAAGATGGCTTTAATTCTTTTTATGGGTCTGAAATTAAAATATGTCCCTGATATTTGGGACTTGACTTATTCTATTTTTCTCTCCAAGACCAAACATGCCTCACACGGCACGTAGTTTACTCTCAAGATCTGGGCAGCATGTCAGTTTGCTCCTACGCCACTCAATGTGCACCCACCTGTCTTTTGGGCAGATGTTCTCCTGTAGGGTACAAAAATGTCTCAACATTAAGTTTTAATTGCATTTCCATAATTGGATGTTAGCATTCATTTCAGGAGCCTATTTCTCTGTGTTAATTAGTATGTGGTTCAAATCAAGACAAACAAACAAACAATTGCAATAAACAAACAAAAAAACAGAATTCTTTTATATTTATAGCTAGTGAATAAGATAGTACCCCAAGCCATAACTGTGGCTGACTAATTGCTTGAAGTCTAACGCAGAACCAACACTGACTCCCTGCATTCATACAAGATTCCTAGCTGCAAACAAAATCGACTCTGATTTGTTTTGGAATCAATTTGATTTGAGAAGGCACTGGGGCTCTGTCAACAAGAAGCATACAAAATACAATTTCCTTGGAATGGAATTGGGATTATATTTTGAGGAGATTGCTTTTCTTCTGCTTAAGGGAATTGGGGGGAATGAAGCTGAAAACCCTTTTCCCAGTGGCAAAATATAGGAATTAGCCATTTTGAACCTCAGGTGCTTTTCCTCAAAATCTTTTAGTAAAAAAATTTGAAAGTCCCTATTTTTTTTCTGAGAAAAATGTAATCAATCAGAGTATAAAACTATCTAACTTCATGGAGTAAAATATATTTGGCATTTTTTTTTTTGCCATACTGACTTGGTTCTGGTATAGATTTGGCAAAAGAATAATAAACGTTAATAAACTGTTTTTACGGTTTTGGAGTAACACAAGGTCTGTTGTAATTCCCAGCGCCTTCATCAGCCAAAACAGAAAAATCAGTAATTAATAATTTTGAGGTTTTTGGAGGTATCAAATGAGAAAGTAAGTGCAAAACATCTGTAGATGATTAAAAGCTATGTAACATGATAGCATTGAGTTTTAAAATATGGTGTCTCTGGCCACTGAGATGCTCAGTGTGTGGAGATGTCCTCATTCAAACCTGGAGATCTGGATTTATTGCTCAAGGCTTACATGGTGGAAGAAGAGTACAAACTTCTGAGCATTGATTGTTATGCCTTAAGGCTTGCTCTCTGTCTCTCTGTCTCTCTCTCTCTCAAGTAAGTAATCAAAATTTAAAATACTGTAGTACCTGTGCACATTTCCTGTGCTAATAATTCATAGACTTTCTGAACTCCTTACTTTATTTAAGAATTTTGGTCAACATTCATTAATTCTGCATGTTAATGGGCTTCTTAATTTCGACACAGAAGCGAATATTTGAATTCTGTATTTTAGAACAAATTAAAATTCCTACTGTCATTGACTTCAGATTTATTATGGATTTGCTTCATTCTTAACATTCATAACACTGATGTCAGAAATAGTTTGCTTTCAAGGTATGTCTTTGGTTGAAAGGAAGCTACTTATCAAAGAAGTCTTTCACTTCAGCCTCGGGTCCTCCGTAGGTAAAGCTCTGCTCCTGCCACTAGTTTTCTTTTAACTTCATGCTTTGTAAGCTCTGGGCATCAATCCAGTAAGTGAATCTTTGTGACTGTCCTAGCGTGAGTTACAAATACCGTCTTCAATAGAAGGTCTCTATCCAGAAAGGTAGGGAAAAAAAAAAGCAGAGTGCACCTTCATTTGCAAATGTCAAGACTGCTTCTATGATATCAGACTTGGTAGGACATCTGGTCTTAGGCTGCTGAGATATAGCATTCTCTTGGGCAAGAAAATGATTTTATGGGGTAGGCTCTTCATCTGTGATTTCCAATTCAGCATCAGGCCAAAGCATCTGATTTCTAGAGATTCCCTACAGGTTGTAATGTCTGTCATTTGTCATCAAATGCTTTTGTCCATTTTCACTTGAGAAGGGTATCTTTATTGTAAAGAGTTTCAAACTTTATTTTGTGAGTATGTGTGTGTACGTGTGTGTGCATCAGAGGGAACTTTGTGTCCCTGTGGCAGACCAGGGAATTATCTTAGATTGCTTCTACCTACTTTTTCTTCCTCTGGGATTTCCCAGCCTCTGTCCACCAGGGCCCGGAAGTACTGGTGTTTTTTACATGGGATCTGGGATCTGAACTTAGGACCTTCTGCTTGTGAGCCAGAAACTCAATCCCTGATACATCTCTCAAGCCCAAAGTTACCTTCATGTCAGCTTATATATCATATGTGCTTAGTTCTTGGTCTTACAAACTCAGTCACATAAACTCAGTGAAAGGAAGCAAAGAAGCAAGACAAGAAAATGGTTTCAATAATCATAAACTCCATGGCAGAACTTCTCAAATTTTAATATAAAAAGAAATCACAGAGACACATGTCAGAGTGTACAGTGTGATGGAGTGAGGCTCAGTACTCTGCATTCAGTTTTCTGCATACCTTCAAACTTCCAGGTACTGTCTCACTTTGTGGAGCATCCTGAGCAGATATAATATTGCATACTTCCTTAGTATTTCTATACTCTTGCTCTCTGATTTGATTCATTATGGCGATGTTTCTCCACTGAAGCTGCTCACTATATAATCCAACTTAATTGAAAAATACTTCTGACTGATCCTGTGTCACAGAAATTCTGATTTAATTATTCTGGTGGAAGGCCAAGAAATCTACGTCTTTGTTAAAAGTCGCCAAACAACCTTAATGCACAGTTAGAATGAAGAGGCCTATCTTCAGTATATTTGACTAAATCCCAGCTTCCCCTTTGAAACTCCTTTCAGGTCACTGTGAGGTCTATACATCATGGAGTGAAGACTAGGTATCTGACACCAAAGTCTAAGTCTATACTGCAGTGTGATTTATGTAAATGATAAAATACCACGGATCACAAAACTCCCTTTACTTAGGGCTTTTCCAACACTTTGCTGCTACTTACCATTTCCATTGTTGTTGATGCTGATGCTTGTTTGGTGTGCATTGTTTACAAATGCATGCCCCCCTCTTAACTACCAGTCAAGGAAAGGACTGTGTCATATCATTTTTAATCTTACCAGGCTAGTAATAGACTAGTAATAGGAATAGTAACTTGGAATAGACTAGTAATCTGTACAGAGTTACAGTTTAAATTAGGAGAATCACTGCAGTGTGTTTGATGGGTTCCCTGAAGATCTCCTTAAAATCGTTCAGCGAGGCATTCATGCATGGAATATCTATGGGGTATATAGAAGCCTTCACTTCCCAAAGCTAAGCAAGAAACACCTAGTTGAAAAATAACACAGATAGAAACAAATATTTAACCACCACATAGGAACATCTTACTTCTGCTTGAAAGTCCAAGACATCACAGATGCCATAATTCCTAGATTTATTTATAGAGAATTCTGTTATATAACTGATGAATTTTTCAGTGAAAAAACAACTTACAAGTCTTCATTTTAAGTAAAATACCTGTAAAGCATTTAATGTTTAAAGTAAGTTTATATAGGATAGTAAGATGGCTGAGCCAGTGAAGGTATTGCACACAATTCTTACCAATCAAGTTCCATTCCCCAAGCCCACATAAAGGTGCAAGGACAGAACCAATCTCACTGAATTGTTATCTGACTCCTGTATACATGTTATCACTTGTGTGCACATGGATACACACACACACACACACATACACACACACACACAATTTAATAATTAAATAAAAAGCTGAAGTTATAAAATAAAACAATCCCCTTCTTATTCTGCTTTCAACTAAAGACTTCCTAGTAGCCTTAGAGTTAGAGAAAGGTCTAAGTTTCTCAACATGGTCTAAGAATGTTCTGTACATTCATTTTGGCCTCCTTGTGCAAATCTTACTATTTTCTTCCCTCCCTCTCCTTATCAGCCTACACTTCATCTGCTGAGATTTCAGTTGCATCAGTCTTCAGTGTATATACCCACCTCAATCTTCCACCCCAGGACTTTAGCGTGCATACTACTGCAATACATGCTCACTGCTCATTTCCTTATATTTTTAGGCACTACTTGCTTTTCTGTGCCCAATTCATTATTATTTTCTCACTTCCCAACATGAAGTTGAATTATTCTGTAATAGTGTTGCATAAGTATCCTCTATTCCTTATTCTAGCCATTAATTTGATATATAATTAAATTTAGGTAAGCCCTGTCTTCCTCGCTCTACTAAAGACTTCCTGAGGACAGAGATCCCATTTATACTTATCTTTCCTTTAATGTCTCCTGCTGTGTTTGGCACAAGGAATCATGGCACATGATTTTTGCCATTAAAGTTTTCTGTATCCATAAAACTTGACCACTGTTTGATTTCTCCTTCTTTTCATTGCAGAGAAGTTAAGCAATTATTCCAGTTTGGCTAATTTTGTGGAAGCTCTAAAACAATGTTTGCTTGAACCTCAACTTCTGATGATCTCAAGTACCTTTCTTTCTAAATTACACAAAGCAGTATCTGTAATCTAAGTGTTGATTCTGACTCTTGAGACTTGCCTGTCTTCCCCATTGCAGAATCTAATTTCCTTTTTGTGCTTCAGCCAGAAACCTCTGCAAACTACAAAATGCCCCCTGGTTCTCTCCTGGAGCTAATGAGCTGATCCTTGCAGTGAAACAAAGAACATGGACACTAAGGCTTTTTGTTCTATTTCCATATTTGGCTGAGTTGACAACTACTTGTGTGCATGTGTTTTACTTTTCTAGCTTATGTTTGGTGTATCTGGGAGTGGGGAGTAAGGATCTTTCAAGCATTTCAGTCTATCCTGGAGAGCCTTCTCTCCTGCTTGGCACTGTACTGCATAGAGCCATTGTGAGTCTGAGATCCAACACAGCCTTTTATCTGAATGGTAGCAGATGTTTGCTGCAGAATTCAGCTTCACACTGCAGCACATAGAATAATCATCCTTCCATGGACAGACACCTTACAGTAGGAGAGGATAGCACTTCAGATTAGGACCGAGTAAAAGGAGATGAGAGATATGATGAAGGGATACAGACAGGATGTCACTATGCAAGTCACTTAAAGACTTTCCAGGATTACCCTACTTGTTCCATTGGTGAGGAAACCAAGTTCATAATTTCCCTCTGTATCTAAATTGCTATTGTGATGTCAAGAAATTACCATTTTCCCACCTACCTTACAGACCAGTCACCTTATGTGTGTGCATATTAATATCTCTCTCTCTCTCTCAGTGTCTTTTTCTCTCTCTTCTTCTTTTACCTCTGAATGGAAGCTGTGAAAATAAATAAAAAGGTAAAGGATATGAAATTCCAAAGGAGGAATTTCATTTCTATAGTTAATTCATAGATAACTTTAGTAGCTAACTTTTATTCCTATACCTGATTCAATCATATACAAAAAAATCTTATACTTCTAGACCACTTCCATCTCTTATTCTACTGGTTACATTTTTATACCTGCTTTAGAAGTACATAGTGCATTTTTTGTGACATAGTGCATTCATTTTTTGGTAAGACATTGGCATTTAATACTTTATTAAAATGCTTTTAGGGACTGGAGAGGTGCTTCAGGGGTTAAGCCTCTGCCTTGCAGGCGGAAGGTCCTGAGTTTGGATCCTAGACCCCACGTATAGCTGCCGGGCAAAAGTGGGGGCAGCCTGCATTTCTGGTCCTGGTAGGGTGGAGCCTGTGAATCCAGGGGCAGAGTAAACAAGGAGGAGGTGGAGGCGGTCCATGGTGGTTCCCGAATTCGTCCGCGGTTCTACACACACACACACATACACACATGCGCACACATGCGTACACACACAATTGAATAAATAATAAATTAAAAAATTAAAAAAAAAATAAAATAAAATGTTTTTAATTTAAGGATATTTGACAATTTCATACATATATGTGTATCATTGTGAACATATTAATTCACTCTTTTCCACTCTTACTTCTCACTTCTACTGACAAATTTCTTCTTAATTATGCCCCAGTTCACTCATGCTTTTGTTTTTTTGATCTAGATTATCTAATACTTAGGTGATCATGGGTGGAAGCCACTCACTAGAACATGGACAACTAACCAATGTCCACCCCATTGAAAAACAAGAAATCCCTTCCTCAACAACCATTAACTGACAATGAATCCTCAAGAAGACACAGTGCCTCAAAAGACTCTCTACATTCCATGATAGAATGTTGAGGGATCCAGTCATAACTGCAAAGGTCATGTCATACTCAGGACACAGATTTTCATAGGATTCTTACCCAGTTTTCAGTTCTTACCTTCTTTTTTTTGTTTTTTTTTTTTAAATTTATTTTTCTTCAATTGTGTGTGTGTGTGTGTGTGCATGTGTGTATGTATGTGTGTGTGTGTGTAGAACCATGGACGAATTCGGGAACCACCATGGACCACCTCCACCTCCTCCTTGTTTACTCTGCCCTGGGATTCACAGGCTCTGCCCTACCAGGACCAGAAATGCAGGCCACCCCCCACTTCCACCCGGTGTCTATACATTGGGTCTAGGATTCAAACTCACGACTCCAGCCCCAGTTCTTACCTTCTTTATGTTCCCTTTCTTGCAGTGTCCTTTGAGCTTTACACTGTAGTTCTATTTATACTGAATACATCCATTCTTATCTCCATTCATTTATTTTTCTGAACTAGTGAAAAGTCAGTCTATGCTTCTACCTACCATGATGTCAAGATGCTCTGTTACTATATTTGAAGTAACCATTGGATGAGTTGTCTCTTGATTTCCCTAACTAGGTTCTCTGAATAGAGTACTCTAATTTTGGGGCTGGTACCTTGGTTCTAAAAGTAGACATTTCCCTTTTCGTCCAAATGATTTTCTGAATTATGGAAATGCTTATTTCATAATCTCACATTCATCCCAGCATGGAAATGTTGTGGCAAGTCATGAACAACTGTGTTCATCCTTGCTCATTGTCTAAGTATTCCTTGTTTAAGGATCCAGCTTCCAAGGGACTGATTCTATTTCAATTCCAGATTCATTCAGAGCAAGACTGTCTAATTTCCATGCTTGCATAGGACAGTGTAGACAATCTGCAATCGTAAGATATTAGCTAGCAGACTTCTGACTTCCATGATAAACTGATAATATATTGTCAAATATTTGACCAGCTTAGGGAGATTCAATTTCTGATAATTCTAGAGATTGTTTCATTTATTTGTCTTGACAGTATGACAATAATAAGTGACTTCCAAATGAAATAGAGCAAGCTTTACACATGTACAGGAAAAGATAAGAAGCTTCTCTTGCCTAATGCTTAAACAAAGAGATGCCATTAATGGGGATGCTGATTCACTGTTCAGATGTGTGAGATGCTGAAGATGCCTTTGGAAACCAGGAAACTCAGAGTCTGGAATTTGCCAAAACCTTAAAGATACTGCAAGAGGGATTCTTGACATGTAGAAACAATGTTAATGGTACTTAAGAATCTGAAGTTAGTACAAATGAGAAGTGTCCATTCTTCCTGGTAAGTGTATCTCAAAGTTTGGCAAACATCTACAATGTCAAGAAAGGAACTCTGAAAGCTAGTGTTGCAGTTAGCCTATATTGTTGCTGATAAAGTAATGATGCAACTGTTTAAGAGAATAAGAAAATTTATTTTTTCTTATTATAGTCCAGTTACAGTTCTTTGTTCAGCTTGACAGGAGAGCTCACACCAGCAAGGACTGAAGGAGCTGTCTATACCATATTCCACATAATAGCCAGGAGAGATAGACAATCTTCATTTTCCAGAACAGCATGTCTTGCCTAAGAATACAGAAGGATGCCAATTCTTTCGACCATTTCCTTCCATCTGCCCAAAGCTTAGTCCCACTCACCATGGGCAGGACCTTCCCCATCAACTAGACAATCTCTTGCACATTTGTTCTGGGTTTAACACAACTACCAATTCTCTGCAAATATATCCAGAGCTGGAACCCACAACCATCATATTGGCACCTGTATCTAACTATAACAACTACCATCATCCCGAGCATTTCTAGATAATTAACTCTAAAACACTCCTTAGGTACAAAGCCCAAAGATGCCCAAATTCCTTACATAAAATAGAGAGTATCTGCATATAAGCTGTACAAATAATCTCATGTATTTTAATTAGATCAATTATGACATCTGATGCAGTGCATACTATGTGTTGTTAAAATAGTGATTTGCTGCATTATTTAGGCCATAATGACAAGAAAACCAAGTCATAGGTCAACTAGATGACTCAGTGAGTTAAGACATGGAAAGTAAAGACAATCTCACAAGTCCAGGAAAGCTGAAACTTACAATATAAATAAGACCTCTCTCCCCAAGGTTATAGAAGCAAGGATCAATTAGTGAGGAGAGAAGACTCTCTGACAGCCCAAGTTCCCTCAAAGTTATACAAAGTACTCCAGGATTGCAATATTTCTGATCCTGAGTCATCAACCCATATCAAAATGGATTTTTGGGGGTATGATTACTCTAAGTCATACATGTTCCTGAAAATAATTTTTTGCTCATAGGCCTGCAAGTTTAACCTCCAATAAATTAATTGGGTTATAAGTTGGACTCTTGGTGAAAATTGTTATATTGTTCCTCATTTGTATTTAATCAGAGATAAATAGATGTTTGTGCACTGCAAATGTTGTATCTAAAAGAAAAAAATGGCAATGCATTGAGTGATAAGAATGGCAAGAATAGAGTGGACTAATAGTTTATTTTTTTTAAAAAAAGTAAGACTTTTATTTATAGTGCTATACACACGGTACTCAAATATTTAAGCTGATAAAATGCTGAGTTAATATTTTAATCTACAGATTCAGATTTAATATGGAATTCACAATCTATAAATGCTTCCATAACTTCAGATAAAATGCAGTTTATGTATTAGGACAAAGTTTACACAATAGGATGGTTAAAATTAGGGAGAATAGTCCAGAGACCTTCTGGGGGCTAGACTTGTTAGCTTGACTTCTGCATATTTGCAATAAAGATGCTTGATAGATAACTTACTTATCCTTTTATGCTGCACCCCCTCTCTGTTTAATCATCTGCTATAGTTAGAAATGTGGAAAAAAACCTCGAAAATAGGAGGGAGACTGGCTGGCAAGGGGGAGGTAGGAAGTGACTCAGGAGGGAGGATGAGATTGAGTAATAAAGGTGAAAACTCATAGAATCATTATATCTATGTATGAAAGTGTTAAAAATAAAGAAAAATTTAAAAAGACATATAGTATTTTTCTTTAATTTACTAGTTGGATAGATAGTTAATTATTTGGGAATGGGAGTGTTTTGCATATTGTCTTAAAGAATCAGTCTCTTTCCAGGTTCACCACCATCTGAGTTGTTAATTTAAAAGACATAATACTTTCCATATTGCTACTCAAAAGAGGAATCACAGCTATTGCAATATCTAGTGTTTTCATGCTGAGAAATTCAATAATTACTGGCCATTGTTCACTTTCTCTTCTACATGCATTCTTCACTCACATTCCCAAACAAACCACCCTCCAAGTAGTACATTTTCTCACTGATAACAAGTTGCTATTTAATCAACCACCTAGAACTAGGCCAGCTTAGTCTCTCCCCATCTTGAAGCTCAGGGAAATTTGCGGAAGAGGGGGCAGTAAGAGTGTAAGAGCATAAGGATGGGAGGAGCAATGAAATTTGCGGAAGAGGGGGCGGTAAGAGTGTAAGAGCATAAGGATGGGAGGAGCAATGATATGTAAGATACTCTATACTAGTTAGGGCTGAAGCAATCATAATTGGACTTTGCATGCCCTGGGCATTGTCCAACACACTGTTGACCTCACAAAGTCTAGCATCTGCTAAAGGCACCAAGATCCCTGGAGGCAAAGGATTGGCAGCCACAGCAGTGTTCCTATAACTAAGGGGAACACGGGAAAGGGTTCCGGAAAGGCCACTGGGTCCTTGTACGTCATCGGAGAGGAGGGCCCAGAGGAAAATCAGACATGCACAAGAAAGGACTTTCTGGGAATTGGGGTGGGAGGCACTGGGGGATGGGGAGGGAGAGGGGTGGGGAGGGGGAGCAGGGGGTACAGGGGGAGGAGGAGGGAGGGAGGGAACTGGTGTACCTAATAAGTTTGTATGAGCTGAAATAAAAAAAAAAAAAACAAGCTGCTATTTAAAAGCTGGAGACCTTCAATGAGGAGTGTTCTGGCAGCAGACTAAGAAGGCTGGGTTGAAGGCATGCTTGAGAAAGACTGAACAGGATGCAATCATTTGGGGGCTCAAACACTTAACAGATGAAATCAAGGGAACCTTTCTTCCTTCTTTCCTTTTAGTTTCCTGGGAAGTGATTTCATGACACCATTCTCAGATTCTCATTCAAACATTGCCTTTGGGATGTCTACAGCTTCCTAGATATTGCTAGGCGATGTGTATACTTTAATTTTCTAAATTCTGTAAAATTACTATATAAAGGAAGGGATTTCAATCCCAGTGGAAGAGACAGAGAAACTAAGGGCCAGAAAATTAAATTAATTACCTGTCTTAATATGCACCCTGAATGAATCACAGGACTAGGAGTTCAATGTTCATCTTCAGTCCAAAATTTATCATTTATTTCACCTTTCCTTTTGTTTAAAAATCAATTTCATCATACATTTCTTAATATACCTTAAAGGTCATGTGTATAAATGCAGACACTTTCAATGGGCACTATTTCACAGTAGCATTTACCATGACAGTAACTGCAGGAAATGAGTTCTTTGGAGTAAGTTATAGAAGCAGATCATTATGTACTGGGAGATTTAATTTTATAAAAAACAAAATTGCCCTTCAAATTGCAAGCATTTAATTTTTAATGTGCTAATTTTAATTAAGTTTAATTAATGCTGCTGAGCTTGGTAAACTTACAGAACTTCAGATGACACCACCAGAAGCCCAGAAGCATCTTTCCTACTTGTCAAGACTTGCTTCTGGCTCAATCCCAACTAATGCCTCAACAGAAATTGCTTACTCTTTACTCTTTCTGAATCCTTACTATCATTTATCCATTTGTTATATGAAATCCAATTTGTAATTGAATCTTTGTCCAATATTTTATCAGAGAGAGAGATGAGCTTGGAGAACATTCATTATCTCAAACAGCTCAGCAGAGTTCTGCAGCCCTTCCCTAGTGGATAGCCAGGCTTGGCCTTGAAGACTTGCTCAGATGCAGTGTTTGATGCAACTGCTATTACAATTTGTGTGTCCAGATGAGGGCTTTTTCTCTGCTCTGTCCTGTACAAGTTAAGTGAAAGGAAAAGCTTCGATATCTGACATCTGATCCTTTCTTTCCATGTTGTTTCTGGATTCTTGAAAACCATGCAAAATAGATTCTAATAGATAACCTTAAAAGCTCTAAGTTGAGGTGGAACATAGTATTTTGTTATTCACATTTAAAGTAGCTTAAGTACTGTGAAGGTTTTGCAATTTCCAGACTGAAAACTAGGTAGAACACAGGAATTTTAACTCAATTTAAATCTTCGAATTTTCTCGAGATGGATCTCAGGGCTCTGCTATGTCCCAAGCTCCCTGTGACTTCCATTTTCTCCTTTGTTATGGGTTACTGCTTCCAATTATCAAGGATGAACACTTTCTCCTTCCTTTCAATGTCAGTTTTCTCACACGTGCCCTACAGCCTAGCTCTTCCACCTTCCCAGTGATTTGGCTGGAGACATGTTCACCTCATGTTTCTTTTTGAGAAGGAGATATTCCCTTAGGTATACTTGCAGACATTTCACATTGGCACAGAAATTAGGATCCTACACTTTTAAAATAATCATATACTTAGCTTGTCTGCTAAGTATTTCTTTTTTTTTTTAGTGTGTGTGTGTGTGTGTGTGTGTGTGTGTGTGTGTGTGTGTGCATGTGTGTGTAGTGTGTATATATCAGAGCATACTGTGTGTACCTGTGGAGGCCTAATGGTGACTTCAAGAGCCATCTTAGATTGATTCTACCTTCTTTTTGCTTCCACCTTCCAAGGCCTGAAGTGCAGTCCACCTTCACCTCCCCCTAGCATTTTTACTTCCGATCTGCAATCCAAACTCAGGTTCTTCTCTGGTCACAAGGTAGAGTCTTAATTCCTGGGCCCCCTCTTCAGACCCCTCTTTATGTGTCCATGTCTATTAGAAAAAATATCCAAAGCCTTACTTGTTTTCACTTTTGTTGCTTCTACTCTAATTCTTCTTAAAATATTCATATCAACCTTTAATTTCCAATATCAGTTCACAGCCGCTTTCTCAAGATTCCATTGTCTAAACTGAGCAAATCGGTTATCATCTTCCTGCTACACATTGATGGGCAAGTTCATCATGATGTCCCACACTACATTCTGATTACTTGTCCCCTGGTTCTCCATTGTCTACTTAGTCTTAGTCCTCTTGGCTTATTTATTTATTTATTTATTTATTCATTTGAGTTTAAAAGTACTCATGAGTTCAGTCCTTTTCTTAAACCCTAGGATCATATATTTTTCTTATATTAAATATAACTTTTAATATTTCAATTTAGTGCTCCTAACTAGGCTTTGGGAAATACTCTCTTTAATATATACATCACCATTATGATATCATCATTTTTAGCTGGTTGAAAGTTGGTCTCTGAGTTCCTATTTCCTCACAAATGTTTTACTCTGATTCCCCTGATTATTGCACATTCCACTAAGAAGTTATTCTGGTTTTATCATCAGTGAAAATTCAGGAATTTTCTTATAACTGCTGTTATTACCCTGTAGAACCAAGTCACTGCTATCTTAAGCTTGGATGATTCCAAATGCTGTTTAGCTAATAGCTCACTTTAGCACTTGCTCTCCTTTAGTTATTTCTTAATAGAAAAGGCACATATATCACTTTAAATTTTAAATATCAGTCCAATTTTGTTCTTTTTCCTGAAAACTCCCAATGTTACCCTATTTACCTCTGAGTGGTTCTTGTATCTCATAGAAATGTTGTCCATATCATAATAGGAGTTATTTACAGCACCAACTACACATTTACTCATTACAAAAAGCAAAAGAACCAGCATCTTTTAAGAAACCTTATGTTTTAAAAAAAACCTATATTTAATAGCAGGAATGTATAGTGGAATGATATATAAAAGACAGGAAAAGAACACTTGGTGAAAGTAGTAAATATTCAAAAATAAAATTTAGATAAGTTGGTGATTAGAAACCTAGGCCCCTTAGAGATTCAAATGTATCCTTACAGCCCACAGGTGGCTTTTAGAAGTCGGACTGTACTATATGCACTAGCAGAAATACAGAGTGCCAATGGACCACAGAGCAAGAACAAATAAGAATAATGAAATAAGAAAGAACTTACATTTATAGTTCTGAATACTGAGTCAGATTCAGCAGACAATGGGGAGGGGAAGGCTGGCTGTTAAAGATGTTTCATAGGGAAAACAAAATGGGAGTAATTTCATAAAAGTTTTTTAAAAGTTCCAAAAATACTACACTAACAGTGAATGAGTGTTATATATTCATTCATATATACATAGAATGAATAAGGGTTTCTGCTAAATTGGTATGGAATGCTGGAGAAGCAGTGTAGAACAAAGGGAGAAGCAAATAACACAATACTAGAAACAACCAAGGACTATTAATATGGGTTCCTTAATGTTGTGTTCAGAGATGTGTGGGCTTTCCTTTATTCCAGTAGAAGTCATTACAACTGTCTGGCTGTGTTTCACTTGATCCAAAATTTCAATTTAATGAGTGCATTGTTGCTTATTAAATAGCCAATATGTCCTCATCGCTACCTAGACAGCAAGATATTCATAAAGAATAACCACTTCAGCTGTTGAATAAAGTCTTGAGGCCTGTGTACAGTTATGATAGTTATGAAGGCTGATATGCAACACACAAGTAGCAGAAGATAGTAACCTGTGCACCCTACAAACATGTTTTCCACATTTGCAGTGTAAGAATTTCAGGTCCATGTACCGTCACCTAGGTTTAGGCAGTACTGGTATTTAAATCCAGAACCTCTGGTATGCAAAACCAGGACTCTATCCATTGAGCTACTGTATCAATTACAATAAGTTTAAATTTTATATTGAAAATAAAATTTCTTTCCTAGTTTAAAAGTATTAAAGTCACTGTAAGGTTATGTGATGTCAACATTAAGAACTTTCTCTGCTGATACATTTTATTTTCTAATTTTTATGAAATCAAATACAGTAATTTCTTCAATTCATAATTTTACTTAGAAAAAAACTTATCCATGCCATCTCTTTAACAAAATTTTTGCAATTTATGGGAAATTACAGCAAATTTTCCAGGATTCCTTTCGCACTAGAGTGAGAAATAATGCTGTGGCTTAAATTTTGTCTTCGAAGTCAGATTTTATCCAAAAGTTTATCAGATATTGCACCATTTACTTATTTGTGTCTGTTTGTAACTGTCTGTCCTATAAGGAAGTACATAAGATTTGACCAAAACTATAAATTATATAGATGCATAATGTGTACTTCATTTAAATTTTGGAAGTCCCCAGAATTTGAAGGTCAGTAAAATCAACATCAGTATGTTTCTTACTTATAATCACTAACCCTGTTTTCTGCTTATCCCAGTTTCCAGGAATATCCATTAATTTCAAGGAGACAAAGAAGCCCTTTATTTCAGTGGAGAAAAGGATCTTCAAATATTAGGAGAGGAAATATTTTTGTAACAATGACAGATACATTAACAAGCATCAATGTCCTTTGTGATGGATTCAATATGCCTGATTCCTCTTAAGCAACACTGACATCTGATTTTTTTTTGTCTTAGGCTTTATGTTTTTATATCCTTAACTGTTGGGATGGTCAATAGTTATGTCACCTATGATGAATGGGTACCTTTTCTTCATTTCTAATGTGGAGAAAATAGTAGTTGAAAATGGAAATAAGTACATTTAGGTCAATAATTTTTGGATTATTATATGTGATAACATGTAAAAGAAGGAGAAAGACATGTCTTAAAAAAGTGAAGGTAACTGAGATATGCAGCCAAAACTTAAGAAATAATAAAAAGAAGGATGATCATATAGTTTATAATGCAAAGAAAACAGGGTTAAATGAGAAGTTATGCCAGCATTAAATGATGTCCTTTTAAGTCTTGCATTTATGATAGTTTACAAACAGTTAGTAAATGTCTGGACCTTAAATGGCATTAATTTTACTTTGTCTATGTTCCAAAGTGAATTACTACATGACCTGCCTTAGTAATTTGTTTTATTGATAATTCATAGCATATATAGTCTAAGTAGCACTTTTATAATGCACAAGGTTTTTTTCAAATAAAGTATCAGACAAGTAATGGATAACAAATGTATGTGTAATTCTTTCCAAAAGGCAACAGTTGAAGTTAATAATGATAATGTTCAAATAAAAGTTAAAAAATTAGTCACAAGAAAATCTAATCAAATAAAGAATAGGCAGTAAATTCACATAGTCATTCATGGTGAGGGGGGAGTGAGTGATGGAGGCAGAGAGTCATGCAGCCTTCTTCTTTCCTTTAGTTAATAACTCTTGTTCTTTTATTTTCCATTGTCACCTAGACTGGTCCAGTTGGCCAAGAATACTCCTTAGTTGAATTTCTCTAGTATCCCATTCTCTTCGGTTATGTTTAATGACTATAGTGCAGCAAATACCCAAATCAAAATTTCATGGTTAATTGGTAGGCTAATGAGGCCACAGATATCTTATCAATTAATGCCCTCATTGAGTGACAAGAGAGAGAGGCCTGAGTCTGAGCACTGGAAACATTCAAAGTCTTAACATTAGCTCACAGATGACATCTCACAAGAACAACTACCATACACAGCTTATGTGAATCTACAGTTTCCTTAGGATAATCAACAACTAAATCATTGTCAAAATGTAGAATTTCTAGGAGCAACATTGAATTCATTTTCTTTCCTAACCTTTATGAGAGTACTATAGTCAGAAACAGCTCTGACATTTTTCCAGTCACCTAAACTTGAAAAACTACATGCCAGTGTCATATATTCCTCCTTTCACAGGTCAATAGTAAAGAGCAGAAATGTTACCAATTCTGTTTGGAGAACTGAGTGGTACACATTGCACTGAATTAGGGAGGATTTACTAGGAAATTGCACAGATTAAGGAAACAGAGCCAATAAACAAGAAGCACTTGATCAAGGTTTTTAATGCTTGGTCAATTATAATTTAAGAAACAAATTCTAATAAATGTATATATATATATATATCTATATATGTATTTCACATATATATGTATTTCACATGTGACAGGAAAATGTGTTGTCTTAAAATGCCACTATTCATTGAACAGAATTCACATATTTTATCAGAACATACTAGAAGTAAAATACATGGATGTTTTAATATACATTTAATTTGAAGGAAGTCAGACAACAAAGATCTTCTATTTTTTTATTTTTTTCTGATGGAAAACAAGGAGATTCTAACGTCTTTCCTTGAAGGGCATCTCATTATGACCCAGAAACATCAGTGCCACTGCCACAGAGTTCTTGTTTTCTCTGAAAATCTTTTAACTCTATTAGTGACAAGTGATGAGATTCTCATCATAATGAGTTTGATAAAGGCAAATGCATTTCTAAGTATTATACTTTATACTCAACTCCAGAATTCACCTCAGTATTCTCTGTTCTCAGATAGAGCTGTCAACTTGACAATTGAAGACTTGAGATATGGGCACAGTTGTGAAGAAATATTGATTGAGTTAATCCCTGAAAAACCCTGTAGGAGATTGTCAAGTTGATGGAAAAGGCCCAGTCCATGATGGTTGGGACATTCCCCTGAGCAGGTGGATAAGATGAAGAGAGATGACTGAGGGAGTTAGCATTCTTGTGCATACTTGGACAGACATACTAGTCAGGCAAAGTGAGACTTTTTCTCTCTCAGCAATGGTAGGGTATGAATAATTCCTTTGGACCCTGGTGTTGTCCTTCCAAACTGGACAGAAAACTGCAACCAAAAATCCTGAGAGAATAAAATGCTTTGTTCCTCATAAGCTGTTTGATCATGAGTATATGCCTTTAAGAGCACCCCTACCCCAGACTCAAATGTAGTTCTTACTCATTTGTATTAATCAACATCTTTTCATTTAGATTTTTTTTCATTAATGTGTTCATTTCCAGATGCTATATTTCTGGTCGCCTTCCCTTCAAAATATACATATATTTCATTGCAGTAGGTTTCTGGATGCAGCAATCCTATCAGACCTGCATGATGACTGACATATCAACATATCCTAATAGACTAACAAGGAACTCAAGATAAATAATTACATGCAGGTTGAACCTTAGGAGCCAGAGTTAGACAGGTTAAGGAGGGTACCTCTATCAGTGGGTCTACTCAAGGAAGAGACACTTAATCTGAACCAGAGACTGAGTCCATACCAATGCAGACAACCTGAAGACAACTCTGGGGCCCACACAAGCAGACAGGCAGGAGGGCAGGAGAGAGAGGGAAGGATTGACAAGGAAAGGAAGGGTGAGAAAGGAAAGGGTGAGGGAAGGAGGGGAGAAAGGGAGGTATAGACAACCACTCATTATGTCTGTAAAACTAGAGAAAAATTATATGTGTGTGTGTGTGTGTGTGTTTAATCTCTTAATTTACTTCTTGTGTTTCTTTCATTTATTTGTTGGAGATAGGTCACTTTGCCTACAGTGTTTCTTAAATCTTAGATTTTGACAAATAAACAATCAACAACTGTGGCATAATATGGAAGCTTTGTTGTTTAACTTAATCCTTTCTGCCTTTAAATTTCACATGGAAGTCTTGCTTTTCAAGGATACTAAAGATATAGTTACTAGGATATTAACTAACTACTATTGATTTGTCAACATTACATGTAAATTTCTAATACTAATGATAATACAATTACTATTATGAATAGTCAGAAAAAAATCTGTGCACATATTTTTCCATTCTCCAAACCTATCTATCTATCTATCTTTCTATCTATTTACTTACCTATCACTTGTCTATCTATGTCTGCCTTTGTGTTAACTGAGCATATATTAATTGCTTGTTTTGCTCCCTTCCTGTTATTCTGTGTCTAATCTTCGTTTATAGTCATTTGTGATTAATTTTATACTTCATATTTAGACCAATGAGCTTATTTTTGGTGTTGTTGAGTGAAATATTGTCTATGTTTTTAAGTATGCATTCAATAAGTTATTCATGAGAAAGAATTTCCCTAAGTACTTTCATGTTGCTAATAGTTTATGAGTTCATTGTTTTTTTAAATATTTTTTATTATTTATTCAATTGTGCGTGTATGCGTGTGTGCGCGTGTGTATGTATATGTGTGTGTGTGCATGTGTGTGCGTGTGTGTGTAGAACCATGGGCGAACTCGGGAACCACCATGAACCCCCTCCACTTCCTCCTTGTTTACTCTGCCTGGGGATTCACAGGCTCCAGGACCAGAAACGCAGGCCGCCCCCGCTTCCGCCCAGCCTCTATATGTGGGGTCTAGGATCCGAACTCAGGACCTTCTGCCTGCAAGGCAGAGGCTTAACCCCTGAGCCACCTCTCCAGCCCCCATGAGTTCATTCTTAAGAGTACATTTAGCTGGGTATAAAATATCTAGTTCTTTTTTGTGTGAGCGCACTCATATGGGTGTGCGTGTGTGTGTGTGTGTGTGTGTGTGTGTGTCTGTGTATCAGAGGACAGTAGGTTTTCTTGTGGAGGACCAAGGGTGACTTTGGGAGTTATCCTGGAATGTTTCTACCTTCTTTTTTGCTTTGCTCTGGGGTTTCCCAGACTCTTTCTACCAGTGTCAGAACTTCAGGCCACCTGGCATTTTTTCCATGGGACCCAGGATCCAGCTCAGGTCATTCTGTTTGCAAGGCAGAGTCTTAACCCCTGAACAATCTCTGCAGTTCAGCTCATTTCTTGTCTACTTATTATCTCTGAACAGCTGAAGTATATTGCTTAATTTTCTTTAGGCATATAGAATTGATACATAATTTATTTCTCTAAAAAGCCCATTTGTAATGGTTACTCTTTTGTGTTGCTGTGAGAACACCACCCCAAGTCAAGCAATTTAAGGTAGAAAGAGAGATTTATTCAGCTTATGGTTTCAGAGGGGAGATACAGTCTTTCATGGCAGAGGTGGCATGGCTGGTGGCTGAAGTTGGAGGCAGGCTAAGTCATTGCAAACATCTTGGAAGCTGAGAGCTTCAAGACTGCTGTTACAAAGACAACTTTTCCAGAATGTAGGGTAGGATAAATCCATATCCAGTCCTACCCCCTGTGACTTCTTTTCTACAGCAAGGCTCCATGTCTCAAAGATGCCATGACTTTCCCATATACATGAGACTGTGGGAGTCACATTTCAAATCATGACACCATTTTTCTACTTTCTATGTAGATTTTACATTTATTTTATTTCTTTGACGTTTGATAGTTTTGCTGTATCACTTTGCAATATTAGTCATTTTGGGTCATGTAGTAACTATTACTTATTTAATCTCAGCAGTGTTTAATGTAATGAACTTTTTTGAATTGTAATATATCATTTTCTCCATTCTTTTGCTTTGAATTTTTTTTATCAGAACTCTTTGGCCTCTATAAGTTGAGCATTTACTTTCTGTCTTTCATATTTACAATTTTCCAGAATCTTCTAAAGTCCTATTATTTTTTTCTCCATTTGAATGTTCTATGTTTTCTATACCAAGATTATCCTTCTCTCTCTTTTCGCTGTTCACTAAAATTTTAGTCTTTCCTAAGATTAAATGCAAGAATTGCTAATGAGCTAAACCCTCACTAGCCATTACCTTCCACTGTTTTCCTATGTCTGGAATTACATCATTATCTGATTCAAGTTGCCTATTGTGGTTGTAGTTTTGCTACTGAATTGACCTTTCCTTTTAGGACAGTATTTGCAATCTACAGTACCTGGTTGCTTTTGACTCAAGAGACTTGGAGATATCAATTAGTGCTGACTCTTGGTAAGAAGTTTCAGTTTCTCTTCCTGTTGCTCTTTTAACAATCTTGTGTGAGCTAGCTCAACCCACAGATAATATTCTCCAAGAACAAGAATCAAAGAAAACAAATTGAATACACAATCCATTCTAACCTTGATTCAAAGATCACATGTCTTTCCCATAGTACTTTGCTGAACAACCTCTGTGTCCATATAAGAAACAAAGATGATATCAGAAAGTCATGCATATGAAAAGACAATGTCATGAGGTTCCAATGCATCTCAAAGAATGGCACCTCTTAACCCATGAAATAATTGCAGAATAATACATTATATTTTGTATATGTATACACATCTTATTCCTTTTAACTGATTTTGAGTTTTTCTAACTTCAAATTCTATTATTATTCTGTCTTATACCTACTTCTTAATCATGATTAACTTTTCAATGTAGGTAGCTGTCTTGGTTCATTCTCTAAGCACGTCTTTCTGGTGTACCGCTGTGGTTTGTAAAATTTTATTCTGTTTATTATTTTCTATTCCCTTATGACTGTTTTTCATAAGATTTGACTTTGGTAATTTTATATTGCTTATTTCATATGAAATTGGGTTTTTCTGAACTTTGAGGAGATGTGGCTCAGAGTAGCTATTATAATTTCTCCTTTCTTGCTTTCCAAGAGTGTTCAAAAACATATTGTCTTGCTTTTTAAGATATTTGGAACCTGTTCTCCTCCCAGATGTTATCTGGACCTCTTTTTATTACAGTTCAGTTGAATTTTTTATTCATTTCCCAGAAGCTTCTCCTAAGCATGAGGCTTTTATCTTGAGGGGAGACCTAGTGCTTAAGGGAATTTTAAATATTAAGAAGATATAGACCACCCAATTTCTTGACTATTTGTTATAGACCTTTGATTTAATTCCAAAACTCTTCCAATATTAGTGCATTGCTTAAAGTGGTCCTCTGTGCTCTCTAATATATACCTCTTTCCTGGTTTTATTTTGCTGTCTTCAGGCTCATCAAATGTCTCACCAAATACATGCAGAGATGCTTACAGTACAGATAGCTGTTGGTACTATTAGATGACACATCACCAAACTTTTGAAACAGTTTTACATAAATTTTATTTTTCTACAGTTTTTGAGAATTTTTTCATATACAAACACAATGAGTTTATATCCTTCCTCATCTCCCTTCTCTCCCACCACTCTGCTTATCCACTTTCCTCTCCCTTCAGAAGTCCAGCCAAGTCCCTTTCCTGCTTTTCTGTCCTGCTGCATGTGTCAATGATAGAGCTCCTTTTGGGGTGTTTGTGCTAGTAAAGAACCTGGTCTCTATGGTATATGTGGCCCTTCAATAAGCAACATCACAAGTGGGGAGGCTCTCTTTCTTTTGTTTGGCACCTGATCCAGAGATTCTTTCTGAGTGTAGTTGCTTCTTCTGAGATCTTTCCTGGTCCATATGTGGAAGTTGTTATTATAGCCATTGTATAACTCTGGTTGTAGCAGATCTCATTACAATGAGCCCCTGATTGCAGCAGACATGTTGTGACTGGATTGCCTTGGGCAGCAGTATATTGCCTCAAATTTATACTTTTACAATCTTACTGCCCCCTCTTCCACAAAATTCCCTGAACTTGGGGATGGGGAGAGATTTTGATGGCTTGATTAGGGCTGATTGTTCTAGAGTTGCCAGTACTCATTGCTTTGGCCCATTGTATTTTTTTGCCTCACTAATCTTCCATTGCAGTAGAGTGCATCTTGGTTCAGTGTTGAGAGTTTTTTTTTAATCTATGAGTATAATAAGTGTTTAGATTGCATTTTGTCATCAAGTATTTATTATCAAAACTAAGAAATTTATTATTGCTTGTTGTCCATTTTTCATCTTAATTTTTATGTTGGTGTTGCAGCTAAATTCACAACCAAAGATTTTAGGGAAACAAGCGAGTTTTATTCTTTAATATAATTCTCAACTACAGTCCGTAATCCAACTTAGAAGGACTTATATTAACACTAGGGGTCAAATGAATCAGCTACACAATGGATACAGGATTGCCAAGAGAGTAGAACATCCCAGTTGCTAGACGGTAAGATTGCCAATGTATGCTGAAGTGCCAAGGTGTGCCAATTTACTGAACCAGCCCCCCTCCCCATCTTATCCACCTGTCTAGGAAACAGTCCCAACCACTATGGACTGGATCTTGCTACATTAATCAGAAAATCCCCTAAAGGCTTGCACAAGGGCTTGCCTGAACTACTGTTCTGCACAGATATGTCCAGAGCTCAACCTTCATGATAAGTTGACATTTATATATGTAAGCAATCACAGTTGGTATTCAAAGAATTTTTTAACCTATAAAAAAATGTGTGTGTGTGCGTGTGTGTCTGCATGTGTGTGTCTGTGTATGTTTATCTGTGCTGTGGAGGCCCAAGGGTGACTTCTGGAATCACCCTGGTTTGTGGTACTTCCTCTTTGCTTTTTTCTGGAGTTTCCCAGGCTCTGCCTTCTAAGGCCAGGATTACAAGTCGCTGCCGTTTCTGCCTAGTGTTTTTAACCCCTTGCCTCTAAGTTTCCTACTGTTTGAAGCCTTCTCCTCTGTGATCTGAGCTAGACTTTGGGGGGTCTTTGACATGTCAGCCATTGTGCAGGTCAGGCCAAGTACAATCCTGGTTGCTGTAGCTCTAACTTATGTGGATTATCTTGCATATCATTGGTCCTCCCCATTTTTAGGCTCTTACGATCTTGCTGCCCCCTCTTCAGCAAAGTTCCTCAAGCTTTAGGAAGGGGAGAGATTTGGCTGGTCTGGTTCAGGTGATTAATGTAGGGTTTTTGGTGTTCTGAATTATGGTTTATTGTTGTTTTCAGTTTTGCTGTTTCTGCACTGCCCTTGAGTGCATCCTGATTAGTATTGAAGGTCATCTCCTAAATAAAGATAAAAGGCTGTTTAAATGAAGACCTTAATATAAGAGGAGATTCAAAGTTAGATGGAAGAATAGGAGTAGGATTCAGCCCCGGGGGGGGGGGGGGAGAGTCAGTTTCCCTTTTGCCTGTGGTTACCATCTATTTGCCAATTCCTATATCCTCTCTGACTGGTTAGATCAAACCTTTTCAGTCCCCCAAGTGACTAGGAAGGGAAGTGAAAGTGAACTGCACCAGATGTCTCACTACTTACATGCAATAGATGACCGTGGCTTATTTTCTCTACTAAGCATGTTTCTCTACTTCCTTTCTTTTGAAGTCCTTATTCCCCTTCCCTCCTGTTCATAATCCTTTGTGATTACAATGGGTATTACAGAGATTTACCTCTGAATATGTCATTAAGTGGAATTGGAAGTAAGATCCACTTTTTTTTTCTTCAACATTTTATTTTTTTCCTAACCACACAACTTCAATAGGTACCTCTGTTTTTTCCCTCCCTCCTTTCCTCCTCTCCCTGTCATCCCCCATTGCACTCTCCCACATTCCCCCTTTCCTTCAAACCCTCTCTCTCCCTTCCCTTCTCCAGGTGCCTTCCCCTTCCTCCCTCCTGTCCCCTGTAACGTCCCTTTATGTGGGTGCTAAACCTCACTCTGTGTTATCTACCCTAGTGAGAGTTTAAGACTAAGTGGCATAGCCAGCGGCCCCTTCTTGGGCTCCTCGTTAGCATGGGAGATCTATTATGACTGCATAATCCCTTGCCTCTAAGGACCTTACTGCCTGAATTCTTCTCTCCTGTGATCTATGGTAGATTTTGGGGAGGTCGTTAATATGCCAGTCATTGTGCAGGTCAGGCAAAGGATACAGTTATTAAGGGGTACATATGGTGACTAACTTTCAGTGTCTGGGATAATTGACTCAGTATAATTTCTAATTCCATCCATTTCCTGGCAACTTTCAACAATTCCATCTTTTTTGATCACGGACTAGTATTCCATTGTATAAATGTACCACATATTCATTATACATTAATCAACTGTCAGGCATTTGGGTTGATTCCATGACTTTGCTATTGTAACTAGGGCTGCAATGAACATGGTTGTGCTCATGTCAATATTGTGAATTGCTGCCTTTGGGGGGACTGTTCCCAGTAGTGGTATAGCAGTATCATATGGCATTTCAATCCTTAACTTTTTTAGAAATCACCATACTGATCACCAGAGTGATTCTAATCAGAAAAGAGAAAGTCAAGATATCTCTATTTGCAGATGACATAATCATATACCTAAGAGATCCTAAAAAGTCCACCAGGAAACTTCTGAAAGTTCAGCAAAGTGGCAGCTTACAAAATAATTGTGCAAAACTCAATGGCCTTCCTATATACCAAAGATGAAAAAAGTGAAAAAGTCCTAAGGGAAACAATCCCATTTACTATAGCCCCTAAAAAAATGAAATACTTTGGTATAAATCTAACCAAAGAAGTGAGAGTCCTTTGTAATGAAAAATTTAAAACCCTAAAGAAAGAAATTACAGAAGACACCAGAAGGTGGAAAGACCTCCCATGCTTCTGGATTGGCAGAATCAACATAATAAAAATAACCATCCTACTAAAACCAATATATAGATTCAATGCTATATCAATCAAAATTCCAAAACAATTCTTTAGAGAAATTGACCAAATAATCTCAAAATTTATATGGAACCACAAAAGGCCCAGGAGTGTAAAAACAATCCTGAGTAACAAAAACACTGCTGGAGGCATCACCATACCAAACCTTAATATATACTACCAATATGTAGTAATCAAAATGGTATGGTACTCGCTCCAAAATAGACATGCAGATCAATGGATAAGGGTTGAAAACCCATATATAAGCTCATACAACTCTTTGACAAAGGAGCTCAAAATCTCAATGGAAAAAGAACAGCATCGTCAACAAATGGTGCTGGCAAAACTGGGTATCCACATGCAGAAAATTTAAACAGGACCCATACTTGTTACCATGCACAAAAATCAACTCCAAATGGATCAAGGACCTTAATATTAAGTCAGAGACTATAAAAACTCTAGTTGAAATGGTAGGAAACTCCCTTGAGCGGATTGGGCTAGGTAAACTTTTCCTAAACAGGACCCCAATAGCATAGGCACTAGAACCAACACCCAACAAATGGGATCTTACAAAATCAAAGAGCTTCTGTTCAGCTAAAGGAATGTAAACTGAGCAAAAAAAGCAACCCGCTGAATGGGAGAAAATCTTCACTAATCACATGTCTGATAGAGCTCTATTATCGAGTGCAGAAAAAACTTAAAAAAATAAACACCAAGGAGATAAATGGGTCACAGAACTGAAAAGAAACTTTTCCAGGGACAAAATTGAAATGTCTAACAAATATCTTAAAAAATGTTCCACATCCCTAACCATCAGGGAAATACAAAACAAAACTACCCTTATATATCATGAGGTCAGGATGGTGAAAATCCACAATACAAACAACACTGAATGCTAGAGTGGATGTGGACAGAAGGAACTCTCATACATTGCTGGTGGGAATGCAGGCTTATACAACCACTCTAGTGATCAGTATCGCGATTTCTAAAAAAGTTAAGGATTGAAATACCATATGACCCTGCTACACCACTTCTTGGAAGAGTCCCCCAAACGCAGCAATTCACTATAGCGACATGAGCACAATCATGTTCATTGCAGCCCGAGTTACAATAGCAAAGTCATGGAATCAACCCAAATGACCGGCAATTGACAAATGTATAATGAATATGTGGTACATTTATACAATGGAATACTACTCAGCCATCAAAAAAGATGAATTAATGAAATTTGCCGGGAAATGAATGGAATTAGAAAAACATACTACAATCTTTAATGGCTAATTATATGCCAATTAATGTCCCTATATGAGTTTATATTAAAAGTTTATAGTAAGCAGAGTTCTTCAGAGTAAGAGAGAGAGAGAGAGAGAGAGAAAGAATGTGTGTGATAAAATGGAATTTACTTAAAAGCCTGACACTCTCAGAAGAGCCATTGATACTCATTTCACCTTGGAAGTGGGCTTGGAAGCCTGCAAAAGCTTGAGTCTGAGGTCAGCAAACCAGAAAAGCAACAAGTAGTAACAGCTTGCCATCAGGAAACTCAAAAAAAAAAAAAAAAAAAAAAGAAAGAAAAAGAAAAAACAAAAACCATAAAACACAAAGATGTTGTTCTTCTGTGTCTGGTCTGTTGGAATGGAAAAGGGAGTGAACCTTCCAACTCAGCTGGTGATAAGGAGGTGTTTCCTGAGTTGGCTCTGAATCTGTCAAATTGAAAAAGCTCTATAGAGTTTAACTTGGTCAAGTTAAGACTGTGTGTTTATTTGATCGTTTCATGTCTATCATTTAAAAGATCACATGTAAAAATCATTCTTTAAAAATTTCAATTATTTGCCCTGAGAAACTATTTGAGGTTAATGCCAGATAAAAGAAGGAGAGTTTTCTTACTCAATGATTCATTTATTTATGATTATTCGTTGATTCCCTAGCAAGTACTGAAATATCACAAATGAAACACATGCAAGAAGACAGGACAGTAGGAGGGAGGCTGTCATCAGAGAGGAGGACACAGAGGGAAGTTTGACATGCACACTAAAGGATGTTCCAGCAATGGGAGGGGGATGAGGGAGCACTGGGAGAAAGGGAGGGAGCGGGGAAAGGAAAAGGAAAAGGGGGGAAGGAGGGAGGGGATCCAGGGAGGGGTGGAGGGAGGGAGGGGAATGGGATACTTATCAACTTTGTATGAGTGGAAGAAAAAAATAGGAGAAGTCTGGTTTTAAAATTTTAAAACTAAAATTTTAGTTTTAAAAATCAAAGCACAGAAAGCCTGCATTGCCATAGAAGGCAGAAAATGGAATTGAGCAATAAAGGGTGAGAATACATAAATTCATTGCATTTATGTATGTATAAAGTATCAGCCAATAAAAATTTAAGTATTTAATAAATCCTGACATAGTAGCACATGTTACATACATAAACACAAATCGAAATATATTATGAAAGAGTATATGCATAGTTTTCAAAAACTAGTGAAGAACAAAAATAGGGGCTATTGTCATTATTTTTAGTTTTAAAGAGCAATATCTAAAAAGGTAAGTGTAGCTATTAGGATAATACTAATGGCTATTGAATAATACTTTTTAAACTTCAACTTTTGCATAATTATTTAATGAAACCACCAACACTGAAAATGTGACTATTTTAAATTTTATAGGTTAAAAAGAAATTGCAGCTCAGACTAATTTCATTTGCTTTGGAAAATAAAATTATATTTGTTGTCTATGACTAATTCCATTCTACTGAAAAGGATTGAATACAGGCCCCAAAGGTCACATGCACCGCAGAACTCTTAACAGAGAAATGTTGCTGAGCTGACCTAAGAGTTTGCTGAATGAAAGCATGATTTAGGCAATGTTCACATTGACTACCATCAAGAAAACTAATGACAAACAATGAGAAGAATGTGGGGAAACAGGAACCGAACACACCACTAGTGGAAATAGAAAATGGTACAATTACTGTGGAAATCAGTTCAGAGGTTTCTCAAATGAATGAAAGAATGACTGAATGAGTGAATGAATGAATAAATAAATAAATTAATTAATTAATTAAATATAGCAATACCATCTGGTCCAATTTTACTATTCCTGGATATGTGCCTAACATCATAAACTACAAAGATATTTGCAGCTTTGTGTTTATTGCTGCAATTTAATCAATGGCCACAATATGAAACCAAACCAAGATGTCTGTCAATAGATGAATGGAAGAAGAAATGCTGCTTTATTTGCACAGACTGGAGTTTCATCCAGCTATTAAAAAACCTGGAAGAGTATTTTTCCCAGAAAAGTGGAAAAGAAGAGCAAAGCAAATAACAATTCTGACAAACAGCAGAAAGAATCAAAGAATGCTGCACCTGTGATCCATACAAAACACCAACATTTTGGGTTGTACATAATTAAAGAAATATCTCACTTTTTGAAATACTGCAATAGCCAACACATACATACATGCCTTCACATGGGCACAGGAATGCAATTTAGAAAAGATAAAAAAATCACGTCAGTACTACTGAGTTTCTTTAAAATCACTGAGCAAAAAAAAAAAGAAAAAGCAACGTTGAACTTCCATACTGGTTTTATACAACTTCTATACAGTACCTTGACTTAAATCCAAGAGCAAAAGTTGAGAGACTCCTCCTCTATTTTTGGTAAACAAAATGACTTCCCCCTGGATTTTACCTGGGAGTGGCCTTTTAAATATTTCATTTAAAAGAGGGCAGGTTTGGCACTTTTATACTGATGTCACCAATGTTAATATTTCTTGGGATCTCAGGAAGATTCATATTCTTTGCAGCTAACACGGCCCGGGCTGGAGCTCCTGCTAAGCCAGCCTTAGATTTCTCCAGTTTGTTCTTGCATCGATCTGTTTGACAATCTCATTCATGTTCGTCTCTAAAACCATTCCCCCCATCACCATTTCTGCAAGAATATTGTGAACCTTGTCTACATGGAATATTAAATCCAGTTCACAGACATTTTCAAAACACTTTTCTAATGTTTCCACAAATACTTGAATTAGATCTAAAATGCCAAGTTCACTTTCTGACGAATCCACGCAGAAGACAAAATATAGTGTTGCATAATGTCTATAAATCAGTTTGTTGTCAGATCCTCCAATTAATAATCCTCCTTCTAGGAAATTACAAACATTTGCATCTCGCTTAGACACCAAATGGAAAGTCTCCTTAATGATTTGCTGTTGCGTATCTTCACTGTAGGGCTGGTAGAACTTGGAGAGCCGCGGCTTCCCATGGTTGTTGAAGATGAGGATCGCCTTGATCATGGCTGGGCCGGGCCGACCGGGTGGGCGCTGGGGGGCCGGGGCGGGGGCGGCCACGCGATCCTCGCCTCTGGAGCTAGCCGGTGATGCTTCCCTACCCGCCCCCTATTATCTCCATTTTATCTGGAATGAACACTAAAAGGAAATGCCATGAAAGTAATTGTTACAATACCTTGCTTAGGGAATAATGACAAGGAAAAAAGTACACATATTCTGTGCAAACACAGTTTTATTTCTGAATATTTTTGATCTACATTTGGCTGAATCTGCCTATAGGGATCCTGCAGGTGGGAGTGTTACGCTGTCCTGATCTATAAATTAGGTGGAAGAGCACTATTCATTTGATGATGTCATTGTGAACATCAATTGATTTAGTTATTCAAAGTTCTTGTCAAAGCTGTGATTATTTGAAATCAGTTAAGATGTTCAGGCTGCCTATAACACTTATGCCTTTCGATTCTACAGTTATTGTTGATATTCAAAACAAGGTGGTATTTGGAACTCATAGATATTTTAGTCTAATATTGCTTTCAAAATCCATTTCTTATTTACAATTTATCACTGTTAATTTTGTCATAAAATTTGGCAATGTGTGCGCTATTGTGTTAGTTATTTTTACGTTAATTACTTTTACTTAGTTCTGATCAAAATACCTGCAGAAACAACTCAATAGAGGAAGGATCGATTTTGCTTCACAGAATTCAGGCCATGGTTATTTGGGCACAGCATACCTGAGAGGGGAGTGTGATACAAAGTAACTTCTTCACTTCCTGGCAGACAGCAAGCAGAAATCGGAAGGATCTAAAAACTAGGTATCACCTTCAAAATCACGTTCCCAATGATTTACTTCCTCCCATTATATGCTGCCTGCTATTGTTTCTAAAAACTTCAAAAAATAATGCCACCATCTGAGGACAATCTATCGAACACTAGAACCTATGGAAGCTTCATATTCAAACCATAAAATAAGTGATGATTTTCATGTTTATATTGAAATATGATGCCTTTGATATAGATCATAAAAAGTTCTAACACAGATCCTGGGAGCACCATATGATTTTTCTTGTGCAGCTATCTCTGTGTTACAGGGTATTGTGCATAGAGATCAGATACTTCCATTAATATTTAAACTTTTTTTAAAGAAATGACATGTAAAATGTAAGGGCAGACGCGAAGGATATTTAATTTTCTAGGGGAATCACAGAGAACAGCTGCTTTCTAGTCTGAGAGAAATCAATGAAAATTACTTTCATCCAATACCTCAGGTCTTGCTAATGCTTCCATCTCTGTCCATTTACATATCGTATTTGCTGTCTGCTAGTGAGTGTTCCACTTATTTTTGACATACACTTGGCACTCCTTTACATTAACATAGCTAAAGGGAATTTTTCCATTTAAATTAGTTTCCACACAAGTATAGTTCCAGGGACCTTGAATGCTCCTGTAATGAAGTCATCAATGCCAAGTAAAGCAGTTAGCCTATGCAGTGCAAATTCATCTCACTTGTAGGAATCCTGCAGGGACAAATACAGAGTTGGGGAGTCTCACGTGTTCAAAGCCAGTGTTTTTGAAATTAATAGCTGGCACATTTTGAAACACAGCACAAGAGCACCAAAATAGATCCTTATTAATATACTTGAATCTAGACCTAGAAGGACATTGTAAGATAGAGAAAATGACTCAGAACATTGATTGTTCTAAGATGCATTTGCTAAAGATGAAGGAAGTTGTGTATCAATAAAAAATATTGCTCTAATCACAACAGTGAGTAACATTACCCTTCCTGCCTCCCACCCCGGAGCCACCCGGCCAGCAGAACCACGCGCACCGGCCACCAGCTTTGCCCCCGGGAGGCCGCCGCCCCCCTCTGCGCCGACCTTCCCAGGTCGCAGGTGAAGAATTCTGCCATCAACATCAGACCCTCTGCCTCTCTGGCCCACCGGGGACCTACGCATGTGGTCCACGGAAGACACACTGCTACTCAGAATTCAATAGAGTCCAAAGGAATCACAAGCAAAATTCTAAGGAACAAAGGGAACACAGGCCATACATCTGGACTCCACTACAATCATTATATCACGTGGGTGAGATTCTTCACATCCAGCCCAAAGATAAGTAAACTTTTTCTTTTCACCTTACTGATCCTTTAAAGTATCAATGCTATAGATCAACTTTCTCATACAGCCACCCCAAAAACATACAACTCCAGGGAGTATACCACACACCCCCACATTTCACCAAGATACTAAATCGTAAAAGTGCACTACCAAACTAATATTCACCCCCTGGTTTCATAACCTGACTTAACTGCCGTACTAACAGCCTAGTAGCCTCATCTAGGATATAACAATAACAATACACAAACATTCCCAATCCAAGGCAAGCACTAGTAAAACCTGGCAAGTGTAACAATACCAACTATGTCGATTCAGGGAAAAGCACACAGAAACTGAAAGGTCCTAAAAAACAAAACAACAATGTACAAGTCAAAGTGCAGATCCACAAGAAACAAAACCTAAGAAGACCAATCTCCCACTGAAAGAATCAATCCCATAATGAGGGATTCCGACCAGAACAAATCCATGTAAAATAGCCATGAAAGCCAGACCCAATATAACGACTTTCAGAGTATGATCATTACCATGATTAATACTATGAAAGAGGAAATCTGAGAAGAGTTAAACAACTGTATGAACCACTTTGAACAGGAACACAACAGGCACTTGGAGGAGTTGAGAAAAACAGTTCAAGAAACAAAAATAGGTATAGAGCAGTTAAAACAGTCTTAGGCAGAGTTTAAAATTGAACTAAAAGACAAGTTATCTTCAACCCAAAACTCAACAGAGAGTCTTATCAGCAGAACAAATGAGGCAGAAAATAGAATTTCAGATCTTGAAGACAAAGTGGGAGAATTAACCAGCTCAATGGAAGAGATTGTTAAAGCCAAAAAGATACTGGAGAAGAACATTCAGGAGATATGGGACACCCTGAAGAAGACTAACATGTGCATTCATGGAATACCAGAACAAGAATCCCAAAAACCACACCGGAGGAAATATTTCAACTCATCATAAATGAAAACTTCCCACAACTAAAGAATGAGAGGCCTATCCATATACAAGAGGCATTTCGCACGCCAAACAGATATGACCAAAATAGAAAATTGCCACGGCAAATAATAGTCAAAACACTCCACATTCAAGAGAAAGAAAAGGTGCTGAGAGCTTCAAGAGAAAAAAAGCAAGTAACTTTTAAAGGTAAACCTATTAGAATAACAAATGACTTCTCAATGGAAACAGTAAAAGCAAGAAGAGCTTGGAGAGATGTACTTCAAGTATTAATTGAGCAAAAATGCCAACCCAGACTGATATACCCGGCAAAACTATCTGTCATGATTGAGGGAGAAAGAAAAGTTTTCAAGCACAAAGACAACTTGAAGGGATACATGTCTACCAAACCAGGCCTTCAAAAAATGCTAGAAATGATACTCAAGCTTGAAGAAAAAAACAGGCATATCCAGGAGAGCAGAAGGCAAGTATAATACCACCAAAACATAAATATCAAACAACATGCTTACAAAGTCTACCAAACATAAAAAATGTCCAGAATTAAAAATAATTTCTCCATTATAACATTAAATGTCAATGGTATTAACTCACCAATTAAGAGACACCGATTACAAACTTGGATTAAAAACTACAATCCTACAATCTGCTGCCTTCAGGAACTCATCTCACCACAAAAGATAGGCACATCCTAAGAATGAAAGGCTGGTCCAAAATCTTGCAAGCTAATGGAACCAGGAAACAGGCAGGGGTAGCAATTATGCTTTCAGATAAAGTAGACTTCAAACCAAAGAAAATCATAAGAGACACAGATGGACACTACATTTTAGTCACAGGTACAATTCACCAGGAAGACTTCACAATACTGAACATATATGCACCCAATACGGGCCCCTCCACATTCATTAAGAAAGCCCTGCAGCGTCTAAAGCAAGAAATCAACCCCCAAACGATAATTCTTGGGGACTTCAACACCGCCCTCTCAACATGGGATAGATCAACAGGTCAAAAGCTTAACAGAGACACTTTGGAACTTAATCAAACCATTAAAGAAATGGACCTTACAGATCTCTATTGAACTTTTCACCCACGCACCAAAGAATACACATTTTTCTCAGCAGCACACAGAACTTTCTCCAAAATAAATCACATATTGGGCCACAAAATGAATCTACACATATAAAAAAAGTTGAAATTCTAACCTGTGCCCTATCAGACCACCACGGCCTAAAACTGGACATCCACAACACAACAAACAAGAGAAAATACACTTACCCCTGGAAACTTAACAATATGATGCTGAATGAGAACTGGATTCAGGAAGAAATTAAAAAGGAAATTCAAGATTTCCTGAAAGTGAACGATAATGAAAATACAACTTACCAAAATCTCTGAGACACAATGAAAGCTGTTCTAAGAGGTAAGTTCATAGATCTTAATGCCTACATCAAAAAAATGGAAAAATCAGAAATAAATAACTTAACGATGCAGCTTAAGGCTTCAGAGAAACTAGAGCAATCTGATCCCAAAAGTAGTAGAAGAGAGGAGATTAGCAAAATAATGGGAGAAATATCTGAAATCGAGATTAGGAAAATGATAGAGAAAATCAACCAGTCAAAAAGCTGGTTTTTTGAAAAAATCAATAAGATTGATACACCCCTAGCTAAAGCAAGAGAGAGAAAACCAAAATTAACAAAAATAGAAATGAACATGGATTTATCACTACTGATACCCAAGAAATCCAGAGAATTATAACATCATATTTCAAAAATTTATACTCTGTGAAGTTTGACAACACAAAAGAGATGGATGAATTTCTAAGTAAACACAACTTACCTAAATTGAATCAGGCAGGATGTTCTGAATTATTTAAATAGTCCTATAACATAAAAGGAAATTGAAGAAGTAATCTCAAATCTTCCCACCAAAAAATGTCCTGGACCAGATGGATTCAGCAAAGAGTTCTACCAGACATTTAAGGAGTTAATGACACCAATACTCCTTAAACTGTTCCATCAAATAGCAAAGGAAGGAACACTACCAAATTCCTTCTACGAAGCTAATATCGTCTTAATCCCAAAACCTAATAAAGATTCACTTAAAAAAGAAAACTATAGGCCGAAATCTTTGATGAACACAGACCCAAAGATTCTCAACAAAGTCTTAGCAAATCAGATTCAAAAACATATCAAAAAGATCATTCACAGGGACCAAGTAGGCTTCATCCCCAGCACACAAGGTTGGTTCAACATACGCAAATCAATAAATGTAATTCATCATGTAAACCAGTCCAAAGTCCAAGACCACATGATACTCTCGATAGATGAAGAAAAAGCCTTTGACAAGATCCAACAGCCTTTTATGATCAAAACGCTAGAGACAGGAATGGAAGAAACCTTTATCAATATAATAAAAGCTATATACAACAAGCCCACAGCAAGGATTATGCTCAATGGGGAACAATTGGAAGCATTCCCACTTCGATCAGGAGCTAGACAAGGCTGTCCATCATCACCACTTCTATTCAATATTGTACTTGAAGTCTTAGCTCAAGCCATGAGACAGGAAAGGGATATAAGAGGGATTCAAATCGGCAAGGAAGAAATCAAGCTATCCCTATTTGCAGATGACAAGATCTTATACCTGAGGGATCCCAAAAACTCCACCAGGAAGCTCCTGGAACTAATTGAGAAGTTAGGCAGGGTGGCAGGATACAAAATAAATGTGCAAAAATCAGAGGCCTTCCTATATGCCCAGAATGAAAGAAGTGAAAAAGCCTTGAGAGAAACAATCCCATTTACTATAGCCCCCCAAAAAATGAAGTACCTTGGTATAAACCTAACCAAGGAGGTAAAAGACTTTTACAATGAACACTTTAAAACCCTAAAGAAAGAAATTGCAGAAGACATCAGAAGGTGGAAAGACCTCCCATGTTCCTGGATTGGCAGAATCAATATTGTAAAAATGACTATCTTACCAAAGGCAATATACAAATTCAATGCTATACCAATTAAAATCCCAAAGCAATTCTTTAAAGAAGTTGACCAAATAATCTCAAAATTCATATGGAGGCACAAAAGACCCAGGATAGAAAAGACCATCCTGAGTAACAAAAACACTGCTGGAGGTATTACCATACCAAACCTTAGTCTATACTACAAATCCATAGTTGAAAAAACAGCCTGGTACTGGCTCCAAAATAGACACACAGATCAATGGATAAGGATTGAAGACCCAGATATAAGCCCACAAAATTACAGCCATTTGGTCTTTGACAAAGGGGCCCAAAGAATCCAATGGAAAAAGAACAGCATCTTCAACAAATGGTGCTGGCAAAACTGGATCTCCACATGCAGAAGATTAAAGCTGTACCTGTGCTTGTCACCATGTACAAGACTTAATTCCAAATGCATCAAGGACCTTGATATAAGGCCAGAGACTACAAAAACCATAGTTGAAAAGATAGGGAACTCCCTCGAGCTGATTGGGCTAGGCCAACATTTCCTAAACAGACACCCAATGGCACAGTCACTGCTACCAACTCTCAATAGTTGGGACCTTGTGAAGTTAAAGAGCTTCTGTTCAGATAAAGAGATTGTAACGCGAGCTCAAAGGCAACCCACAGAATGGGAGAAAATCTTCACTAACCACATATCTGATAGAGCTCTACTCTCCAGAGTGCACAAAGAACTTAGAAAACTAAAGTCCAAAGAAACCACTGGCCCAATTTAAAAATGGGCCCTGGAACTTAAAAGAAATTTTACCAGGGATGAAATTAAAATGTCTAACAAATATCTTAAAAAATGCTCCACTTCCTTAGCCATCAGGGAAATGCAAATCAAAACTTCCCTGAGATATCAGCTCACTCTGGTCAGGATGGCAAAAATCCACAATACAAACAACAACAAGTGCTGGAGAGGGTGTGGAGAGAGGGGAACTCTCCTACATTGCTGGTGGGAATGCAGGCTCATACAGCCACTCTGGAGAGCCATCTGGAGATTCTTAAAGAAATTAAAGATTGAAATGCCATATGAACCTGCTATTCCACTTTTGGGAATAACCCCCCATGCAGCAGAGGTTCACCTCGATAGCACAAGCACGACCATGTTCATAGCAGCACTGTTTACAATAGCAAAGTCATGGAATCAACCCAAATGTCCAACAGTTGATGAGTGGATAAGGAAAAGTGGTACATCTATACAATGGAGTACTACTCAGCCATCAAAAATGATGATTTGCTGGAATTTGCCGGGAAATGGATGTCATTAGAAACAATTATATTATGTGAAGTATCCCAGACCCAGAAAATTAAGCGCTGTATGTACTCCCTAATAGATGGCTCCTAGTATCAAACTCACCCAGCCCACATTGAGATACTCAAAGGTAAACCTATGTAATACAGTAATTGCAAGGATTATGAACAGGAGGGATGGGGTTGGAGGGCCACACCAGACACAAGGAGAGAGGGGAACATGTTACAGCACAGAAAATAGGCCTCCATCAAGGAATGAAATAAGTAATGTGACACCTGGTTAAGTTCACAGACGTTCGTTCCTGATCATGTAAACTGAGGGGGTATGATCTCACCAGAAGGGGAGGGCATATAGTCTGGCAGATAAAAAGTAATCATTTTGCAAATGGGTGACTGACCCCTCCCTCACTGAGGTTTCCTACTTTTATTACATCTACACTTGAATGTGCTATTATAACAAGACTCCAGTTTAACAGCTTTTTGTCTCTGACCAGGGGGTGACTTACAGTGCCCATCACGATGGAGTGAAGGGCATTGCAGGATCAGCAAAACTGCAAAAGAAAATCAACAAACCACAATCCAGAACTTCAGAGACTCTATATCAACCACACAGAACTAGGCCAGCCTAATCTTCCCCCATCCTGAAGCTCAGGGACATTTGAGGAAGAGGGGGCGGTAAGAGTGTAAGAGCAAAAGGATGGGAGGAGCGATGATTTGCAAGATTCTCCACGCTAGTTAGGGCGGAAGCAATCATCATAGGACTTTGCATGCCCTGCGCAATATCCAACACACTATTTATTGACTTCACAAAGTCTAGCATCAGCTAACGGCACCAAGATCCTTGGAGGCAAGGGATTGACAGCCACAGTAGTGTTCCTATGCTTAAAGGGAACAGGAGAAAGGGTTCAGGGAAATGCCACTGGGTCCTTCTACGTCATCGGAGAGGAGGACTCAGAGGAGAGTTAGGCATACACAATAAAGGACTCTCGGGGTATTGGGGGGGAGGCACTGGGGGTTGGGGAGGGAGGGGGGAGCAGGGGGTTCGGGGGGAGGAGGAGGGAGGGAGGGAACTGGTCTACCTATTAAGTTTGTATGAGCAGAAATAATAAAAAATGTATTAAAAATATTACCCTTCCTTCTTGGAGTAGAGTTATACAAAATCTAACATAGAGTTTACTATGTATCTATAATATAAAGTGCATGATGGCTTGTTATAGTCACCATTGATCAACTATCTTTATGAAGAAAGAAAAGAAAGAAAGAAAGAAAGAAAGGAAGGAAGGAAGGAAGGAAACAAAGTATTAGATTTGAAACAAAGTATTTATCAGTCTGACCTGATCTCTGATTGTAAAATGTAAACATTATTCATAAGAACAATCACATAATTAGAAAACTAGAAATATTTGGTGTTTTCTTCCTTCCCCTCCCTTCCTCCCTCCCTTCCTCCCTCCCTCCCTCCCTCCCTTCCTTCCTCCTTCCCTTCCTTTCTTCCTTCCTTCCTTCCTTCCTTCCTTCCTTCCTCCCTCCCTCCCTCCCTCCCTCCCTCCCTCCCTTCCTCCCTTCGTTCCTTCCTTCCTTCCTTCCTTCCTTCCTTCCTTCCTTCCTTCCTTCCTTCCCCTTCCTTTCCCTTCCCTTCCTTCATTTCCCTTCCTTTCCCTTTCCTTCCTTCCTTCATTTCTCTTCCTTTCCCTTCTCTTTCCTTCCTTCCTTCCTTCCTTCCTTCCTTCCTTCCTTCCTTCCTTCCTTCCTTCCTTTCTTTCTTTCTTTCTTTCTTTCTTTCTTTCTTTCTTTCTTTCTTTCTTTCTTTCTTTCTTTCTTTCTTTTCTTTCTTCATAAAGATAGTTGATCAATGGTGACTATAACAAGCCATCATGCACTTTATATTATAGATACATAGTAAATATGAGAACAGAAACACATAATCATACCATCTTAAACAAAATAAAACACAAAACAAAACTTTACATGGTAAATAGAAACTAGCCTGATTTAAGGAAAGAGAAATTCCTGACCATTGGTTGTAAGCATGCATGTGATCCATTTATTATTTTTCTTTATTTTTTAATATGTGGATGTATATATGAACTGCATGCTTGTGTGCCTATATGTTCACATGTGAGTGGGTGTATATACTCATGTGCTTAGAACCTTAAATTAACATCGAATTTTTAAATCTCCACTTTCAATATCAAGACAGAGTCTCTCCTGAACACTGAACTCAGCAATCAGTTAGACAAGCTAGCCTGCTTGCCCTAGACATTCCCTGTCCTTGCCTCCTGAATACTGGGATCGCAGCTCAGATTTTACGTGGGTTCTGGGAACCCAAACTCTGCTCCTCATGCTTGCTTCACAAATACCTTAGCCACTAAGTCATCTCCCCAGGTCTGCATTTTATACATTTTTTTGTTAATTTAAAAATAATTTGTGTGTGGGTGGTCATGGTTCATTCCCCAGTGCTGTGCCGGACAAAAGTTAAACAAAACAGACATGTTTATGGGATAGGTGTTAAAAATACAAATAACACTTGCCCTAAAGCTGCATGGAAACCTACTAGTAAACAGAAGTTTATATTTGCTACATACAGTGGTAGACTTGTGACATTTGGGAAGCACAAAAACAATGAAAGGGGATACAGGTTATAATCCAGAAAGAAATTGATACAGGAGTTAATTTGAAATCTTATAGTATCATGATAATAAAGGTTTCCAATGAGTTGTATAGCTTTTTAAAATCTGTTTTGTAGAAAAAAATGTGAATGATTAACATGTTTGATTTTTTTTAATGCTTTGAGAATTCACTAGTGAAGTTATTTCAGACCAAGTAATCATTCAAATAATTTTGCATGTTCTTGTGTGTGTGCATGTATATGTGCAGAGCCATCTTTCTGGTCCCTATCTTAGAATCTTAATGAGCCCTTGTTTTAGTATAACTCAATCAATCCACTCATATCTGCTATTCTACAAAATGCACAGTATGGAGAGTATATACATGTGCATGCATAGCAGTCAGAGGACAGCTTTGTGGAGACTGTCCTTTCCTTCCATATAATGTGTAGGTTCTGAGGATTAAACCAAGGTCATTAAACGTGCCTCGAAAAGGGTCTTTACCTTGCTGAGCCATTTTGCCAATCTAACACTACCTTGAAAAGTATACAGCATGAGTTAGAAATCCATCTTTTGATTTTAATCCACTGAGATTTCGCAATTAATTTTCAGCACAGCATAGGCAGGACTATATTGACAAAGACATCACTGAAATGAACAACATAAAGTTGAAAAGGAACAGGATGAAATGGAACAGTGTTTTTTTCAATACTACATTTCCTTAACGGTTATTCAGCATATCATCTCCAAGGATGAAATGGAACAGTGTTTTTTTCAATACTAGATTTCCTTAACAGTTATTCAGCATATCATCTCCAAATCCTGACACATTAAGGCAGTCTGAGAAGCTGAGCACCACACCAGCTTTGCAGATGGAAAGCGAGAAGGCACTTTCTTCAGAACAAGGCGAGGCTCATGGGCTGGGGGCTTACTTGTACAGTAACCCCCTATTCAGAAGCTCTTTTTTTGGAATTTAATGATTTACGATTGTTTTCTTAATTGTATTAAGAATCTTACATTCAAATTTTGTTCTGTAAGCAAATTTTGATGGGATGATGGAGCAGGAGTCCAAATTTTGCCTGAGTTATCATGGTATTATCTCCAACTCCTGGCTGGGATGATGCCCCCTGCATGTTTTCCTTAACATGTTGTCCTGCATGCCTGGTATGTTTCTTTCACAATTTCCTCCTGATGGTGGGGAACAGAGAGTTGACAGCAGCTAGCATTAGGCATAGATAGTACATTTTGTCTAACAGTGCTCATGTGGTAACACCCTTGGTAAATGATAATACACAGAAATCTGGATAAGTATGTCTGTGGAGAGACATGACATCTGCATTTGCCACTCCAGAAGTTTCCTTGAAGAAAAAAAAAAAAAACCTGAGCTGATTCACTTAGAACCCAGTGACAAAATTACACTAGAAGTGACAGGAATGTGATAGAATGTTGGTCAAAGAGGCTTTAAAGGCCACCCCAATATTTTGACATTGCTCCTGGTTGGTCTCCAAAAAACTGTCAGTAAGACCCTATTACTGAAGATGCAACACATATGGATCACAGAACATGGGCAAAATACATCAACTACAACTGTTCTGAGAACTTCTTGCCTACCAGATAGCTTATGCATTACCAAGGAATACTGGAGAAGCTGCTGGGGGATAGAAATAACCACAGGCCCCATCAATGCACCCAATCTGTAAGTTGCAATAAAAATCACCATGGCAACAGGTGACCACCAGTGTAATGGTGGCATAGGTATCAAGGAGACAACCAATAGCTTTCTGATTGAACTCAAGACCTGCTTGCAGAAGGCAACACATCCCTGTTACTGTAAATTAGAACAAGAACCTATATAGATCAATAAAACAGCCAATGAACTTATAGTAGGAAGACGGTACACCAAACTGCTCTGTAAATAGTTGTTATTATTCCCAAGATTTGAAGAACACAACACTCAGCCTAGAAGTCTTTTTTTTTACAACAGAGGTAAAGGATCTCAACACACTGACAGGATGCAACCTAGAACAGTATAAGAGCAACGAAGTGGACAGCAATGCCCAGCCATTATGCAGAGTACCAGGGACTCAGCAAGGCTCACCCAGAATCAGACCAACCTAATTTCCCCCCATTCTAAGACTTTGTGAACTTCACAGAAGAGAGAAAGGTGAGATCGTAAGAACATAAAGATGGGAAGGTTCACCTTCGGACAAGACAGTCCACTCAAGGCAGGACTGTTGCATCTAGGAACTCACTATAGTGAGACTTGTCCTTCCCAGACCTGCATAATGACTAACATACCAACATGCCCCCATAGACTATCTAGGAACTCAAGAAAGATAAGAACATACAGTGGAAACCTTGGGGACTAGAGCTGAATGAATAAAGGGAAATGTCCCTATCAGTGGGATGGCCTGAAAAGAGGCAACTTGGTATGCCACAGAGACATGAACTCCACAAAAGTAGACAAACTAGAGGGAACTCTGATGTACATAGAGCATATAGGCAGGAGGGTGGGGGGAGTGCAGGAACTGATGAAGGGAAAGAAGGAAATGAGAGGGAGGGGAGATAGAGGGAAGCAGAAAAAATAAAATATGAAAAAAAGAATTTTCCCTGGCCAGGGCATGCATGATCAATGATTTAGACAGCCATTGTTAATGAGAGCAAGTAGCACATAGTTAACAGGTACTTGGCAAAGCCCTGAATGTCTGTGAGATACTGACTTTCTGCAGAATTAACTCTGCAACAGAATGATGCTTTGAGCAGGCAAGTCAAATGTCCTGGTGGTTGCATTTACAGCAGCATAAAGATAGATGGTAAGATGTGGGTAATAGCTTAAATTTTAATTTTCTTTAATTATAATTAGATAAAAAAGCGGAAGTTAAAAACTAGAACATGAGAGCCCACAAAAGGAAGGATAAATATATTTCATTATTTCAAGTGGCATTTTTCCTTGATTTCTGAACAAAGGGTGTTTTTACTTTGTATTAAACCCTGCAAGCTTTGTAACTTCTTAAGAAGAAACTATCATTGAATATGGCCATGAGGAAATGACCTCGCTGTGAGAAATTTTCCCATACGAATCCCCTGTGGTAAACTTCAGGTGCTTTAAGTTGTTAAGTTGTCCAGTTAAAGTTGTCCAGAAAAAAAAGAAAAAAATAACACCCAACAACCTACATCCAACCTCACCCAGATATCTCTGAAGTCATTCTGACTTTGAGTTGGATACAGCTTTGCACAAGAGACTTACATCTCTTCCTTAACTATAATACTAAAATAAAATCTATGAGGTCTACAAAGAATTGCTGAATGGGTTTATCAGATCCCCACAGCAGTGGGAAGTCACATGCACACAAAAAAGTCAGAACAGTCCTTTTCTCCATACTTGCTTTTGAAATTTCATCCCTTTAGCTCCTCTGTGCTTCCTTTTCAAAGGGCAGACTTTATTTCTGCCAAAATCTTTGCAACAGAGCCAACAGAATTTATCTCGAGCTTGGCAGTCATTATACATTATCCACAGGTTTCTGGCTAAACTATTAAAATTAATCAGGTGGCAAACTTGCATTTTAGCAGCTCTAATAAACAAGAGAACCAGATTCTCAGGGGTGGGGGTGGAAATGTCAGTAAATACAGCAGCTTTGAAAGGAGGAAATTCTTCAAAGTGTCTGAGGATGCACTCTAGTCTTAGTCAAATGAGCCTGGACTACATTCACAGTACAGGCAAAACCATTCATTTTTATTGAGACATTTTTCAGCGTAATAGGAATTAAGGCTATGCTAAATGCAGGACTTCAAGCAATCCTTTGGCTTCCATTTGCAAGGTTGCAGTCGAAGAGTCTCTAGGGGCAATTTTTTCTGTATGTATGAACATCAAAATTATTCCCAAATCAAGTTTTAAAAATCAGTCCTAATTTGGAACTTGAGAAACACATAGGATAAAACTCAAATGTGTTTTCCAACATGAATCAGTGGGGGTGGGGGTCTTTTGGAGTCTTTTGTCTCTCTATTACTATACATTCTGAGGGAGAAGCAGTGAGTGCCTTTTCTGGCGTGCCAGTGGTGGAGCCCACCATGTTACAGTGGACACTTGCAAACATATGATCACTGAGATGACCCTGGCCAAACACAATGGGTCTCAAAATAGCAGCAGCAGCAGCAACAAAAAAAAAAAGTGATAAAGAGACTTCTGTAGAAGTGTCTATTGGTGAAGGCGGGAGGCTAGAGAAGGTGAATGTTACTAATTAGAAAGCAAAATGTACTAGGAAGAGATTCTCAAAGAACAAACCCAACTGCAACAAAAGAAATGTGTATGCTAATATTTTCATAGTTTCATAGAGAAAACTCTCTAAGTTTTCTAACACTGAAGCAGTTAGGAATGTGTATGTATCTTGCTCCAGGCTGAAGTGACATGCATTGCTTCTAAGCCAAAGCTTGGATGAACAGTGTGAAATCTCCACCTTGTCTTCCCATATTGCAGTGACAAGATGATTGAACGTGGCACAACTTTATTTTACTAGGATCCCTGAGGTACCAAGTGAAACTTGCCCCTTGCCAAATTGTGTCAGGTCAGCAGTGTGTAAAGGTAATAAACACTTTCTGTATTAAGGCAATGGCATTTAAGATGCAATTGATAAGACAAAACATCTTGTATGAATAATAAAATCAGTATCAATGGTGTGATGTGATCACAGAAGCACTGAACATGGTGGGGGCAGAGACCCTGCAGGAAAGTTCCAGGTGGACAGAGACCTTCATTAGAAAATGGAAAATCATTTTATAAAACTCTAACTGCTGTAGTAACTTGGAAGGAAAATATCTCCTTCTACGCAAATACATAGAAAACAAAATGTAGCATTTGTAGGTATCTTCACTATATAGTTTGAGATTACGGAGAGATGATCCGTGAAAGAATTGTCTAGTGACAAGCAGAAATGTCAGAAAGCTACAACAATGAAAACAGCAAAATAAATAAAAATGTATAATCTGGGAAGGCTGAAAAAATTATTCAGAATGTTGGAATCTATCATCAGAAAGCAGTAGAGTAAGGGTGTTGACTTTGAACTGAGAGTTATTAAAATCTGTCCATGGATTAATGTATCACATGACAAAGATCAGCTAAAATATATAATTATTTAGTTCCCTATGAACAAAGGCCTTTAATAAAAACAGTTTGGGGGAATTGTATTTTCCTGCCCTTCATGAAACACATGGTGCAAAGGTTTTAAAAAAATGTGAAAGCTAAATAATATGGGAGATGTTTATAGCAATTTCCTGGCCATAGAAAAAAATGGAAACAAATAAACATGTCATTTCCTAAATTTTTGAGAAAGCAACAAAGAAGCTGAAACCCTGGACTGGCTCATCTTGGACCACTGCTTTCTCTAGACAGAGTGTGGGTATTGGCAAAAATGTCATTTGTATACATAAAGGGGGAATAATGAAGGTATTAATGTTCTCTGTCTAGAGGCACAGATGAAGTGTACCTAAATTACTAGGTGACTCTATCATTTGTTCTGGGGATTCTGCACTCTATATGGAACATGCTGGGCAGATGAAGATTTCTTGTGCAAGTATCATTTTTACTAAATCCATAAGAATGACAATTAAATTTGATATAGAGGCTCTGGTGCTTCACTGGAGACATTAGGGTTTGAGGTGATACAGCGAATATTAGAAGCGTTTTGGTGAATCCTTCCTGTTGGAAGGAGAATGGTGTCAATGGCGTAGAAAGATGAGAATAGAGATGTTATTAGTGATCAGAAGTCGTAGCTGAGAAGATAATGCACAGGTTCCAAGTGCTTCTCTATATCCTATGTCTGAAAATGGGAAAAGGCCATGTGACTAATGATGTGATGAAGAATGTCGCATCTGGCTTAAGACTCCTGTGGACTTTCTTCTTCTGTCATTATGTCCAATGATTTATGTGAAGGTGTTGAGGTCATTTGCAGTGATTTTTTTTACCCCTCTGCTGCCTCATCACATTTTCTATGTAATATGAAAAGAGAAACTTCACTTAAATTTGGTAACTGAGATGTCCAAATGAATTTGTTACTGCTTCATAGCTTGACTTAGCCTGGCCAAGGCATATGGCATGGCACAGGAAATATGGAATAAAAACCAAGAAGTTTCTACCAAAAGAGTAGCAGGATATCATCCCTGAAAATAAAGTGGAAAACAGTTGGAATTTGGAATCCAGAATGCCTAATTTTCTCTTTCATCATTCCTTTCTATCACTTTCAACATACTATTTAAATCCTTTTACTCTCACTTCATAAACTAGAGGAGAGAAAAACTACTGTTTAGAATTTTATAATGATTAATAAGAAAATGTTGCAGCAAAAGTCTTTGAAAATAAAATTGCTATGACATTGCTATATAGTTCTAGCTGATTCTCCTCCTCTTTTAACCCTGCCATTCCCTTACTGGAGGAATGTGGTTGAAAAGGACATCAAATGAGGAATTCTACAGTAAATCAAGGCATTTAAAACAAGGGTCAGATTTATAACATAAACTATCAAAGCAGTCTCACATAAAATGATTAAATATGATAAAATTATCTGAACTGTAATATATAAATATATATTACATATAATAAATATTATATATATTTTGAGTACATTTATATGTATATGTATGCATCTTCAAATTTTAATAAAAGGAAAAAAGGGAAAAGAAAGAAACAAAACCTCCAGACAAGTCAAATAGCATGAATTAGATCTTTAGGATTAAGATTCAGCCATCAATTTGTCAAGATCTATAAAAGAGATTAACTAGTGAGAGTGAGGGCTCTTTGCTAAATGGCCTAAGTTCAGATCTCAACATGTGGCAAGTCTCCGAACACCCTTAGTCCTTACTTTCCTGAGTGCAAAATAAGAAGCATGATACCTATCTCATTGGATGTAGGTAAAAACAGTACCTATACAACATAAATATGACAACTTGCTGGTGCCTCATAGATATTGTTTTCTATGATTATGTCCATCAACACCTACAGAATGGTTATTATGGTTGATGGTGTTAATATAGAAGGCCCTTTGCAAGTAAGTGAAATGGTAAAGCTAAATATGGAAGCTTTTGAATAAGAATTTTGTGAGGAAGTTACAAGATTTTGTAGGATATTTGAGCTAGAGCTCTTTCATGGACCACATCACACCAAGAGAGCAGATAGATGTTCAACCTTCATTTCTAAGACAGAGACTCTAAATTAGGCATGCAGTTAAAATGCTGACTTAATTAGGATATCATAAAGCTTTGGAATACTCAAAGTGCAAAAATGCATTCTTCAATAATAGCTACTTTAGGTGTTAGCTATAGATAATTGTTAATTATTAACTAAATGTTTCTTTTACCAAGTAAGTATTTTTCTTTAATCACTGTGCTCTAACCTAGTGAAGGAAATGAAGGAACAGTGTTACTTGCTAAACACACATACACACACACAAACAGTGTGTGTGTGTGTGTGTGTGCGCGTGTGTGCGTGTGTGTGCGTGTGTGTGTGTGTGTGTGTAAAGATACAGCAGTCCCCTTGGCCATAAAGAACTTAACTCCTAAAACAATAAATTATACAACTTCTTCACAACATCTTGCTCTATCCTGGTTTCTCTGTCCACTGATATCATGGTAGCAGTAGCAGATAAAGAAGTCTGAATGTCTTTTTTTAAAAAGGTAAATGATTTCACAAACTGTGAGTTGCAAATATAAGAAAGTTTAAGAAAATCTAAAGAGGACTCTCACCTAAGATGCAAAACATGGCTTTTCTAATATACTTTGAGGTTCTATTTTTCTCTTATATGTATAATACATATAAAGATACCATTCTTTTCACAAGGAAATCACCGCTCACTGGGAGTACCAAAGATGGCTAAACTAGAAGTGAACTTATCTTCTGAAGCATCATATCTAGAACTCAAATTCCAATCTAAAGGAATTACAGAAAAGCAGGTTAGGATACTAATTGCAAAAAGAACCAGAATATGCAATCCAAGTTGGCTTACTGAGGCCAAGAACTGATTATTTTAGCAAAATACCACATTCTGATGTGAGACCTGAATTGTAATCCCCGGTTATAATGAATGATTCGCATTACATTTATTACATGATTTCATCATATTAAATGCTAATGGTTATAAATCTGTGAACTAATTAAGGGCTTCCTGATAGTCAACAGACTGCCATCTCTGCTGGTGGTAAAACTACTGGCTCTACTCTTCTTCTGAAATCAGCATATCTGTTTTTTTTGCTAATATTGTGCTCGGATGTTGTTCGAAATATGCTCCACAAAGCTTTCACTGAAAATAAAACTATTACGTATATAAAATGACATGCATTTTTTTCAAGGAAGTCATTTACTCAGAGATAAAAGTTTTAGAAAATGCATGCTTTTGGCTCAAAAACTATTTTAACTTTTCTATTAACAGTTTCAATCAAGCATTTTTATACAATATTTGGATGCAGGATACTTATAATGTGGGAACATGAATAGAGTGTAAATTGTTATTAGAGAAATAGTGTGGATGTGTGAGAGAACATTATGCAGTCATCAAAATTATTTTCAGAGAGTACTGATGATATGTGGAGATAATTGCCATATAACATTTATAGGAAAAGAGGTAGCTATACTTTAAATTTAATTTATTTCTATTTATATTTGGAATACATTTGTGAAATATTAAAGGGAAATTTTCTTCATTTGTCTGTGCTTTTTCTGATTACTGAAAAGCCCATGCTTTATTGAGAATTTTGCTGTTATACTATCATTGTCCTGATTACCATGGGAAATTCAAAAATAATGTCACCTAAGGAAGAGACAGAATGTGGATTAGCTTATCAAAACCCAATCCAGTCCTGTAAGAAGAAGCACCCATTCATATGAGAAAAGTGTTAATTAATTCAGTCACAAGTTTCTTCCCATAAGACCCAACACCTCCCACTGGATGTGCCTCTCAGCACTGCTGCATTAAGGAATTAAAGTTATGGCCCTTAAACTTATGGAAAACATGTTCAAATCAAAGCAGAAATACATCAAAATATTAAAGTGTGTACCTATTCTAGAGATGCACTGTGTCTCTCTGGAATATATATCTTGAAATCATTACATTTAATATCTTAGAATGTGACTGTATCTTAAGGAAAGAGGCAATATGAGGTCATCAGGCTAGGATCTAACAGAACATGAATGTCATTCTTGTAAGACTCAGAATAAGGACATAGACATAGAGAACCATCCATGTGGAGACACAGGAAAAAAGTGACCATCTATAAGTCAAGTGAATGGGCTTCAGAGGAAACTAACTCTCCTGATACCTTTCCAGACTATTTGATTCAGAATTATGAGGAAATATATTCTTGGTTGTCAAGTCATGAAGACCATAGTATCTTGGCCTTTGACTAGTAAGAACACTGGGAGATTACCTCTGGAGGATAGATTTACAGGGGGTGGGAGGGGTTATTTTATCCATTTGAATGTAGCTGCCAGGGTTTTTCTCAGCAATATAAGATCTGAGTTCAGATTCTACTTTCACAGAGGCATGAAGGTTTTTTCTTATGGAATAATGGAGCCCTATAGATATCTGTGGCTCCCTGAAATGACTGTGAACCTTTAGAGGCCAAAGCTTTTATTCAAATAAAGTTTATTGGGTAGTAAAGTTGGTTTGCTGGACATTCCCAAATGATCATAGGCTGACATTTAGATAGCACTGATTTATACACGACATGCTCACTGTAATTATAGGAGCAGTGTTCTCTATAGATATGGTGAAGACACTTTTGGATGTCAAATGAAGATTTCCCTTTAGAGGGAAAAGTTAGTGTTACATTCTACTCCTCAAACAGTGCTGCCTGGTTTAGGTACTGGCTTTTCATGAGCAACCCTATTTTCTCCAACCCTATTTCTATTCACTTTTCTCTCCAAACCAATTTCTTCACATGCAAATACAGTCTTTGACTACATGTGAGTAAAAGATGAAGGACTAAATACAAAATAAAATTGATCTAAAAGCTTACAAATTGAATCATTGTTTGAGTCAGGGGGTAAAGTAAAAAATCGGGAATACTTGTTTATTTTGTGAGAAAAAGCAAGAGAACAACCATTAGCAAATACCTCTCTTCTCCATTTTAGAAAGTGAAATTGGTTTATTTTGTAGGAAAGGGCAGGAAAGCCTCAGCAAATTGGAATGAATGTCAATCCTTTATCTACTGAATTTGACCTCAACAGTGAACCTTTAGTAAAACATCAATGTTTTCTCTAGCTACTTTTGAGTATTTACTAATTTCCTAGCATTTTAAATAAACTATTTCTAATTTAAAAATCATCCCTGAAATATGGTAATATCAATGTCAAAGAAACTTACCCAAGTGTTGAAAACCTTGTCTAATGTCACAAGATGTGTTCAAGATAGTTATCTTAATGAAAATTCTTTAGAAAATTCTTCTGTCTTTCCAAAAACAGATTCTAACAAAAACAATCATGTTTATTAGAATTTTGAGTAGTCAGACATTTTACATTTATAGTGATGTTCAATTTGATCAATACTGCCAATAGATAGAAATGAAGATTGCGATTTTACATGGCAGAAAACTGAAACTTACAAAGGTGGAGTGAACCCTCAGGTAAACCCAGTGTTGCATAAGAACTGAGATGTAAGTTTCCATCTTATTCAGAATGTCAGGATTTAGAAAGAGAAACAAAGATTTGTGAAGAAACTTTAGTGATAATATAATAATCCCCTTTCTACCTTGCATTACTATGCCTCATTTGGTTTGGAGCTAAGCTATGTCTCTGTCGCCTCAAAGATATGTTTCTGAGAACAGGAAGTTTGTCCAACATGCCCAGTTTCCAGGTCACTTTATTGTAGAGATGTGTTCTTAGATGCCCTTAAAATTTCCAAGAATCAGGGCTGGGGAGATGGCTCTGTGTTTAAAGTCTTTCTATTGCAAGCAAAAGACTGGAGTTCAGATCCCCATAAAAATGCCAGATATATATGGCAGCATCCAGAAATGCATGGGAGGCTGGGAAACCAGAGCAAAGCAATGATGTGGAAAAGCAATCTTTTTTTATTTTCCATTACTTAGAGAATACTTTGTTAGTTTCTGTAATCAAATCCACGTAGATAAGACCTTACATATTTAATACAGTGCGTTACCCCTGTACAAATGGAAAAAAATTAAGTTTAATGTTTCTAGACCAATAAGGCTGTTAATCCCTGCACAATGCCAACTCAACACAGTAAACTGGGATATTTTTTTTTCAAAGTTGACAGCACAGATTAAAGTTTCCAAAAATTCAAATTATATATGTATATATATTTATAGTTATATAAAAACCAATAATATCAGTATGTTTTGCATCAATAGCAGCAACAGCTTTGGGAAAAACAATCTTGAATGATCTAGTTGTCACCCTTGGACTTCCACAGGCACACATACTGAAGTACTCCCCTGTACACTCACCTGTACACACTGGTACACCCATCCATATGCATTGGCACACATGCATGAAAATAATGCCAAGACAAAACTGGATCTCCACATGCAGAAGATTAAAGCTGGACCCGTACTTGTCACCATGTACAAGACTTAATTCCAAATGGATCAAGGACCTTGATATCAGGCCAGAGACTTTAAAAGCCATAGTTGAAAGGATAGGGAACTCCCTCGAGCTGATTGGGCTAGGCCAACACTTCCTAAACAGACATCCAATGGCACAGTCACTGCTACCAACTCTCAACAGTTGGGATCTTGTGAAATTAAAGAGCTTCTGTTCAGATAAAGAGATTGTCGCACGAGCTCAAAGGCAACCCACAGAATGGGAGAAAATCTTCACTAACCACATATCTGACAGAGCTCTACTGTCCAGAGTGCACAAAGAACTTAGAAAATTAAACTCCAAGGAAAACACTGGCCCAATTAAAAAATGGGCCCTGGAACTTCAAAGAAACTTTACCAGGGATGAAATTAAAATGTCTAACAATTATCTTAAAAAATGCTCCACTTCCTTCGCCATCAGGGAAATGCAAATCAAAACTTCCCTGAGATATCATCTCACCCCGGTCAGGATGGCAAAAATCCACAGTACAAACAACGACAAATGCTGGAGAGGATGTGGGGAGAGGGGAACTCTCCTACATTGTTGGTGGGAATGCAGGCTCATACAGCCACTCTGGCGAGCCGTCTGGAGATTCTTAAAGAAATTAAAGATTGAAATGCCATATGACCCTGCTATCCCACTTTTGGGAATAACCCCCCAAGCAGCAGAGGTTCGCCTCGATAGCACAAGCTCGACCATGTTCATAGCAGCACTGTTTACAATAGCAAAGTCATGGAATCAACCTAAATGTCCAACAGTTGACGAGTGGATAAGGAAACTGTGGTACATCTATACAATGGAGTACTACTCAGCCATCAAAAATGATGAATTACTGGAATTTGCTGGGAAATGGATGTCATTAGAAAGAATTATATTAAGTGAAGTATCCCAAACCCAGAAAATTAAGCGCCGTATGTACTCCCTAATAGGTGGCTCCTAGTACCAAACTCGCCCAGCCCACATTGGGACACTCAAAAGTAAACCTATGTAACACAGTAATTGCAAGGATTATGAACAAGAGAGATGGGTTAGGAGGGCCACACCAGAAACAAGGAGAGAGGAGACCATGTTACAGCAGAGAAAATAAGCCTCCATCAAGGTCTGCAAGTAAGTAATGAGAAACCTGGTTAAGTTCACAGACGTTCTTTCCTGATCTCACCAGAAGGGGAGGGCATATAGTCTAGCAGATAAAAAGTAATCATTGTGCAAATGGGTAATGGACCCCGCCCTCAGTGAGGTTTCCTACTCTTATTACATCTACCCTTGAATGTGCTATTACAACAAGACTCCAGTTTAACAGCTTTTTGTCTCTGGCCAGGGGGTGACATACAGTGCCCAGCAGAATGGAGTGAAGGGAATTGCAGGAGCAGAAAAACTGCAAAAGAAAATCAACAAACCACAATCCAGAACTTCAGAGACTCTATATCAATCACATAGAACTAGGACAGCCTAATCTCTCCCCATCCTGGAGCTCAGGGACATTTGCGGAAGAGGGGGCGGTAAGATTGTAAGAGCAAAAGGATGGGAGGAGCAACGATTTGCAAGATTCTCAACAATAGTTGGGGCCAAAGCAATCATAATGGAACTTTGCATGCCCTGCGCAATGTCCAGCGCGCTGTTGCCCTCATAAAGTCTAGCATCTGTTAAGGGCACCGAGACCCCTGGAGGCAAGGGATTGACAGCCATAGTAGTAATCTTATGATTAAGGGGAACAAGAGAAAGGGCTTATGGAAATGCCACTGGGTCCTTATATGTCATCGGAGAGGAGGACCCACAGCGTTACACACATCCATATTGATTGGCACACATGCATGAAAATAATGCCAAGAAATCATATATTTAATTGAACCTATATTTAATTACATTCTCAGAAGCATATTTATTTCCTACTTGTGGATCTCCTCCTCATTTGCTTCTCTTATGTCTCTCTTTGGTATTTGTGTTTTTCTTTTCACTTTTCTCTGCCTTTTCCATTAGCATCAACTTCTCCATTCCTTAATGCTCCTGAAAGCTTTTAGTTCAATGAGTTCTTTTTACTTGAAGAACTCTTACTTTTTCCTTGCATATCAGGGTTTTTCAGTGAGATTTGTAAGAAAGTGCCAAATATACTCAACCTGTCATCTAGAACTAGATAATATTCACTTCTTACCTTTTTCAAGTTCAATGACAGTTTCTAGCTTACATCGTTCTTTTCTATTTGTGCGGGGAACAGCTAGAGTAATAAAATTCAGGATTATTTCCATAGAATCTTAATTTAGACTTCACCTGGATAATGAGTTGAATTACACTGAATCAGTTTTGGAGTGGAGGCTAAGGTTCTGTATTGGCATCAAGCACTGTGTGATGAGGATGTTAATGGTCCATAGGCCATACCCTACCTTATGGATGTAAAGTAGTAACAGGAACACTTTTACAATGTATCACTGTTTAGCACCAATCACCTTCAGAAATAAATAACTCTTTCATATTCTATAACTTTCGTATTATTACAAGTTGCTCAAATATTCTCACAGTTGATTCTTTTTTATTTTATTTAATTAATTATTTTTTCTCCCACATTTTATTCTTTTCCAATCATACAAGCTCAGTAGGTACCCCTGTCCTCTCCCTCCATCCCTCCTTCCCTCCCTATTCCCCCCTTACACTCTCCCCTCCCTTTTCTCATTCCTTTCACCCTTCTCCCTCCTTCCCCTGCTCCAAGTGCCTCCCCTTTCCCCCCTCCCATCCCCTGGAACATCCTTTTTGGTGAATGCCAAACCTCCTTCTGAGTCCTCCACCTTAGTATGGGGTAATGACTCAGTGGCATAGGTTGGAGCCCTTTCTTGGGCTCCCCATTAGTATGGGAAGTCTATTATGACTGTTAATCCCTTGCCTCTAAGGATCTTACTGCCCGGAGCCTTCTCCACTGTAATCCATGCTAGACTTTGGGGGGGTCGTTGACATGTCAGTCATTGTGCAGGTCATACAAAGTCCGATTATGGCTACTGTAGCCCTAACCTGTGTGGAATATCTTGCATATAATTGGTCCTCCCCATCTTTAGACTCTTACAATCTTGCCATCCCCTCTGCTGGAAAGTTCCCTGAGCTTTAGGATAGGGAGAGATTTGGCTGGTTTGACTTCAGATGATTAATGTAGGGTCTTTGGTGTTCTGAATTATGGTTTGCTGTTGTTTTCAGTTTTGCTTTTCCTGCGCTCCCCTTGGCTGCATCCTGATTGGTATCAAAGGTCACCTCCTAACTTTAAATGAAGATTTTAATATAAGAGGAGACTCCCAGGTAGATGGAAGAATAAGAGTAGGGCACAGCAGTGAGGGGAGTGAGTGTCTATCGTCTATCTGCTAGTCCCTATACTCTCCCTGATTGGTGAGATCAAACCTCTTCAGCCCCAAGTGACCAGGAAGGAAAGTGAGAGTGAGCTTCAGCAGATGTCTCACTACTTACATGCGATACTTGATGGTGACCTATGTTCTCTACTGAAGCATGATCCCCTCTCTCCTTTTTCTGGGGGGCCCTCCTTCCCCTTCCCTCCTGTTTATAATCTTTGTGATTACAGTATTTATTAGAGAGATTTACCTTTGAATATGTCATTAAGTGGGCTTGGTAGGATCCACCTATTAGGGAATACATACAGTGTCTAACTTTCTGTGTCTGGGATAATTCACTCATATATTTTTTTCTAATTCCATCCATTTCCTGGAAAATTTCATTAATTCATCATTTTTGATGACTGAATAATATTCCATTGTATAAATGTACCACATTGTCATTATCCATGTGTCAACTGTTGGACATTTGGGTTGATTCCATGACTTTGCTATTGTAAACAATGCTGCAATGAAAATGGTTGTGCTTGTGTCACTGTAGTGAATTTCTGCATTATGGGAGATTATTCCCAGAAGTGGTATAGGAGGTCATATGACATTTCAGTATTTAACTTTTTTTAGAAATTGCCATACTGATCTACAGAGTGGTTATATAAGCCGGCATTCCCACCAGCAATGTATGAGAGTTCCCTTCTTTCCACATCCTCTCCAGCATTTTGTGTTGTTTGTATTGTAAATTTTTACCATCTTAACTGGGGTGAGATGATTTCTCAGAGAAGTTTTGATTTACATTTCCCTGGTGGCTAGAGATGTGGAGCATTTTTAAAGATATTTGTTAGGTATTTCAATTTCATCCCTGGAAAAGTTTCTTTTGAGTTCTGAGGCCCATTGGGCTATTTATCTCCTTGGTGTTTAGTTTTTCAAGTTCTTTATGCACTCTGGATAATAGAGTTCTATCAGATATGTGGTTATTGATGATGTTCTCCCATTTTGTGGGTTGCCTTTTTGCTTGATTTACAGTCACTTTATCTGAACAGAAGCTCTTTATTTGTTGAGTGTTGGTTCTAGTGCTAGTGCTATTGGATTTCTGTTTAGGAACTGTTGGCCTAGCCCAATCAGCTTGAGGGAGTTCCCTACCTTTTCAGCTAGAATTTTTATAGTCTCTGTCCTAATGTCAAGATCCTTGATCCATTTGAAATTAAATTTGTGCATGGTGACAAGTACAATTTTAATCTTCTGCATGCAGATATCCAGTTTTGCCAGCATCACTGTTCTTTTTCCATTTAATATTTTGGACCCTTTTATCAAAGATCAAATGGCTCTAGTTGTATGGGCTTATATCTAGGTCTTCAATACTTATCTATTGATCTACATGTCTATTTTTGTGCTAGTATCAGGCTGTCTTTATTACCATGGATTTGTAGTATAGATTAAGGTTTGGTATGGTGACACCTCCAGCAGTGTTTTTGTTACTTAGATTGTTTTTGTTATCCTGGGCCTTTTGTGCTTCCACATGAATTGTGAGATTGTTTGGTCAATTTTTTTAAGGAATTGCTTGGATATTTCGATTGGTATAGCATTGAATCTATATATTGGTTTTGGTTGGATGGTCATTTTCATGATGTTGATTCTGCCAATCCAGGAGCATGGTGTCTTCTGTAATTTCTTTCTTTAGGGTTTTAAAGTTTTCATTATAAAGGTCTCTCACTTCTTTGGTTAGATTTTTTTTAATTTTTTTATTATTTATTCAATTGTACGTGTGTGTGTGTGTGTGTGTGTGTGTGTGTGTGTGTGTAGAACCACGGGCGAATTCAGAAACCGCCATGGATGGCTTCCACCTCCTCCTTGTTTACTCTGCCCCGGGATTCACAGGCTCCGCCCTACCAGGGCCAGAAACGCAGGCCGCCCCCGCTTCCATCCGCGTCTATACGTGGGGTCTAGGATCTGAACTCAGGACCTTCCGCCTGCAAGGCAGAGGTTTAACCCCTGAGCCACCTCTCCAGCCCTTTCTTTGGTTAGATTATACCAAGGTATTTCTTTTTTTTTTTAAGGTCTATAATAAAGGGAATTGTTTCTCTTAGTACTTTTTCACTTTTTTCAATCTTGGTGTAGAGAAAGCCACTGATTTTTGCACATTTGTTTTGTAACCTGCCACTCTGTTGAACTTATATATTAGTTTCAGGATTTTATTGGTGGAGTTTTTAGGATCATTCATCTGCAAATAGAGATATCTTGACGTCTTCCTTTCAGATTTGAATTCCCTTTATCTGCCTCTCTTGCCTTATGGCTCTAGTTAAGACTTCAAGTACAATATTGAATAGAAGTGATGAGAGTGGACAGCCTTGTCTAGTTCCTGATCAAAACGGGAATGCTTCAAATATTTTTTCCCATTGCATATAATTCCCATTGCTGTTGGCTTGTTGTACACAGCTTTTATTATGTTGATCAGTTCCTTCCATTCCAGCTGTGTCTAGGGTTTTGATTATAGAAGGATGTTGAGAGTATCATGTAGTCTTGGACTTTGGATTGGTTTAAATTTATTGATTTGTATATGTTGAACCAACCTTGTGTGCCTAGAATAAAGCCTACTTGATCACAGCTGATGATCTTTTTGATGTGTCAGTTGATTCTTAAAATGATTTTAATGATACTCAGGTTTTTTATCTGAATTCACCAATCTTAGTCATCTCTCTGAATGAGTTGAAAAGATATGAATATGAAATTTCCATGAGTGGAAGTTACTTTGTGTTTAATAATGTACATGTCTCATGACTAACAGGTTCTCCTCCCTGTATCCAGGCTATTTATCAAAAAATTAATATTTTTAGAAGTCCATGCCATTACAACAACATATAGTAGCCATGTTTTTGGCTTCTTCCCTTCTCTCCTTTTCTCCCTACCTGCACCCTCCCTCCTTTCCTTCTTCCTTTTTTATTTCTATTTCTCTGTCATCTCTCCCTTTAATGTCTTTTCCCATCTCCTCACCTCCCCTTATCACTTCTGTCTTTCTTCTCTCTTTCTTTTCCCATTATTCCCATTCTCTGTCTTCTCTAATTTCTTCCTTTCTGCCTTCCTTCCTCCCTTCCTTTCCTCACCTTCCCTCATCTGTTTCTTTCCTTTGCTTTTTTTGTTTTCTTTTCACCTTTTCTGCTCTTCCTCCTTTTAACCTTCCCATCTCCCCCTTCTACTTGTCTTCTCCCTCCCTCTTCCTTCCCTCCCTCCCTCTCTTCCTTTCTTTTCTGTTATACAGACTACCCACAACCTTTTCCATACTTATGATGAGCTATTTTACCCTCAGCTCTACCCCTTTTTGTTAGTTTACTTTGCTCTACAAATCTTTCTTATTAACACAGGGCTTAACTCACTACTTCACTGCTGTTTATCCCTTTTTTATCCCCTTGTGAACTTCAAGATCCACGTGGATGATCTGTCAGCACATGGGAAAACTAGTGTTGGGCAACCTTGATTTTGCAATCATTCTCTTTAAGTCAATTTACCACTGACTGTTCTAGTTAAAACAGATCGTGCAGGGTAAATGTGCCATTTATCAAGGCTCAATTGTAGGCAATTTCATGTCTAGATATAATCTATGATTCTTACAGAGAGCTTTTGTGCAGTTATCCTTATCTACCAGTTCAATAGAATTATATTTAATGTAAATAATGTTCCTTTCTACTGTATGAATGCATATAATTAAAAAATAAAACCTTGTTGACTTTCAATTAGAGAAAGACAAATAGAAAAAAATTATATAATGGTCTTCAAAATGTATAAGTGCTTCTGCAATAGGCACCAATGCCCAAGCGCAGAAAGTCTGCATGCAAGATAAGGTAATTAAAGAGCAACTTATCTCATAGGATCACAAAAAGAAGCTTTGGTGGTGAGAGTAATCACCCTGAAGCTGTTACACTTGATCCATCTCAGTGTCAAGGGTTGAACAGATGTTTGCCAGGAGTCTTCCCAGGCCCCAGCTGTTGATTGAAGTGTCTCAATTTGACTTCACGTGCAGTGCTGACACTGTGGAGATCCTGCTTTCTCTGTACAAACAGAGGAATATTTATTTCCTTGCCTTTTTGGTGCTTAAGTGAATGATACAGAGGCCAGTATGAGCATACTAATTATTCAAATGTACTTATTATACGTAAGCGACGTGTTTGTACTGTCCCTATTTGGGCATATATATTTATTTTTTTATGAAATTGCTTTCCTTCAGTGAGGATAAGAGAATGGAATAAGCATATTTGTCCTATTTGTTGTGAAAAAATATGAACTTAAGATCTCTATGCTGATTTAAGAAGCGTCTCCTTAAGGGTCTCTGGTGAGTCTGATGGAATACAATTTCCGTAATAAATACAGTTGTGGGATCCTGCATTTGAAAGCAGCATTAAGGAGAAATGACATGAAAGAGTGGTACAGAAGCTTTTTAAAAGAATTTGAACATAAGCACAGCGATCCCTACAGAAATGGATGTTGGAAAAGGATGGAAAGAAACAAAATAAGAAGCTCCCAGGAACTTTTATTTTCTAAAAAAAGAAAGAAAGAAAGGAAAAAGATTGATATTGGGACATTGAAGGAAATGAGAAGTGTTGAGGGTAACTGGAAGGGAGGAAGAAACAAGAAGACATAAGCATTGCTTTAGGTAAAATATTCACAAATCTTTGCATATCTTGGAAGGTTGTAAAGAAAGGAGCCATTTTATATGTGTTGAGCTAATTGTGAATTTTCTGTGTTGACACTCCTTCACTCAAAGACAGAGCCCTGCCTAGAGATGGCTGTTGCTTGCAGGGGAGGCCAGGAGGAGAGTCTGAAGTGTGAGCTGGGCTTTGTGCCACTCCGCAAAATTTCCTTGTAAAGCAGGAACAGGTGCCGCACGCCCCAAGCTCTTTCTGCTCAGATGTAATTAGGACTTGGATTTAGACTGTCTTTTGAGATAGTTCTTGATTTGCCTGTCCTGATTGATCCATAGCGTGACAAACAGTAGAGACAGACTATGTGAATTTAGGGAGAATATAAATAAAAAAATATTATTTATTTCTTTAGCGTGTGTGTATGTGTGTGTGTGTGTGTGTGTGTGTGTGTGTGTGTGTGTATCAGAGGGTACTATGTATCTTTGTGGAGGCCCTAGGGTGACTCCAAGAATCATCCCAGATTGCTTCTACCTACTTTTTGTTTTGCTGTGGGATTTTCCAGGCTCTGCCCACCAGGGCTGGAAGTGCAGGCCACTACTGCTTTTGCCTGGTAGTTTTACAGGGACCCAAGATAGAAACTGAAGACCTTCTGCTTATTAGGCACAGTCTTAACCCTTGAGCCATCTCTCCTTCCCATAAATAAATAACATTAAACTTATCAAGTATATACATTTTTTGTTGTTATTCTGTGTAAGGTAATTGAGACCAAACTTTCTGTTTGGGTATTGATATACAATATATACGTTGGCTATTTAAATAAGCCAATTTAAATTATGAACTATTATCTTTAAGTAATTCCTAAAAAATATCAGGTCAGTCTACCCACAAGGAATATTTATTATGTTGGCATTCAAATACTTGATAATCTAAAATAACTAACATGTATCATGTTATGACATAAAGAAGACAGGAATAAAAGTGCAAAAGTTATGAATTCTCAACTTTGACAATAATTGGCTGTAAACTGGAATAAGTGTCTTGACACCTTGCCTAAACATCAATTTTTATTTTGTAGTATGTAAGACAACTCCTAATTTGACTAATTTGTAGTGTTTTATGAGGGATATATTCTTTTTTACTAATTAATTTATTTTTTCCACTCATACAAACTTCATAGGTATCCCAGTTCCCTCCCTCCCTACACCCCTCCCCGGACTCCCTTGCTCCCTCCCCCCTTTTCCTTTGCCTTTCACCCCCTCCCTCCCTTTCTCCTATTCCCCCTTCTGTCCCCCCCATTCTTGGAGCATCCTTTAGTGTGAATGCGAAGCTTCTCTCTGGGTCCTGCACTCTAATGTGGTGTAAGTACTCAGTAGCATTGCCTAAAGCCCTTTCTTGTGTTCCCCTTTAGTATAGGAACACTACTGTGGCTCTTAATCCCTTGCTTCTAAGGATCCTAGGTCCTGTGACAGGGATATATTGTTTTAAAACTAGGTATCTCAGGTTGCAATAGGTGAACATATTCTGAAAAGGTCTGCGTGGATTCACACTTTTGAATGTAGTCAGAACCTTTGACTTCCAACCAATCAAGTGGGACAAAATAATGGACTCCTATGATAGTGTTACTCTTGTAAGCTTCATTTGTTCCCAAAACCAAAAAGTCATGGAGGGAAACTTGAAAGTGGCCTCTGGTCACAAGTTGCTGAACAGGAAGAGGAAGGAGGAATGACGGCCATGTACAAGTGAAATGACTCCTGCCAATAATGTGCATAAGCCTGCAAGCTCATGATGTTCTGATCAAGCACCAAGATGAGAATAGACTGGATGACGTTGGAAAGCAGCCTGGTGAGTCCCAAGCAGAAGAAACAGCTAAGGCACGCTAGGACACTACACCAGGGAGACCGTGAGATTGCGAATATTGCAATAAGTTATTGTAATTGGTTGACACTAAAGAAATGCAGGCTACTATGTCTGTATTTATTTAGCAGGAACATTGAAACACTAAGATAGGTCAGGAGACATTGCTCTATCTTAGCATGTTGGTATTATTATTATATTATTGAAACATGTATAATACATAATATTTCTTTTATTTTGGCTAAATAACATTATTGGGATCTCTGAAAGTCATAGTTCACATGTTTGGATAAACCTATTTTTTTAATGTTCTTAATGCCACCCTCTTTATACTTTTCTCTTGTCTCTTGTCTCTTGTCACCTATACTCTTGACAAAAGGAAACTTACCCAAGATCATTATTTTCTATAAAATTTCTTTTTCTGCTTGCTTCTATTGATTAGTCCTATTTCATGTAGCCATGATGCCTGCAGTCATGTCCAACCAATCATAGGATATTTCCTGCTGCTTCTGCTTAGTTCATGACTTTCAGATGATTCATATTGGAAGAATCTATGATTTATAAGGGAGATAATAGAATGGAAAAGTATCTTTTCATACATTTATGGGATATCAATCAGGGCATACAAGGCATGCTCATGATTCCAAATCAATGAGAGATAGAGGTCTCAAAATTACTTATCAGGACTCCCTGATGTTAACATAGATGATAAATCCATATATATCTGAAATCAGAACTATCATTAGGCTTTAAAATTACTTGAACCAATTCATACCAGTTCTTACATTTGCATTCTTATTCAGGAATGTTAGGAATTAACCAATATGAACTTAATTAGAACTTTAGTTGCTGTGTTTTAACTCTTGAGTATTAAAAGCTAAACTCTACTTTTAGTGTTATTGTGTTATCTTCATTCCTTCATAGTACTTCTCTTGACCACATTATATGTGGGTAGATGAGATGGAATTTGTGACTAGGTTTTTGACTGAAACTTCGGTGCTTTTTCTATTATAATGTATGGGCCACAGAAGCACATACCATTGATTTGCCATGACTCAGTGTCTATATATATGATTTGCCATGCCTCAGTGTCTATATATATATGATGGATAGCAGAAGGGGGCTTTTTATTGCTTGCACCATGACTTATAGGTCAAGCTGTGTGCAGACTTCCACATGATAGTGTTCATATTTGATTGCTTAGGGTCTCATTTTATGACTAGTTCCAACATGTGGACAGCCCTACAAATTTTATACCATACTTCCACAAGCTGACCTAGCATGCTGTTTTGGCCAGAATTTGAAAATGTCTCCCATAGCCTCATATATTTGAACATTTTTTTTCTCTCACATCACCATGTTGGAGAAAGTAGGCAGACTGTTAGATTTTTTTCCCTGTCCTAAATTCTGTCAAATTTCTATTTCCTGACTCTAGACAGAGTGTGACTATTGATGCATCATGCATATACTGCTGTGTCTTCCTCATCCTTCCTGAAACTGTGAACTGAAATTGCACCCTCCTTCCCTTAAGTTGCTTCTTGTAATGTATTTGTTCACATCAATGTGAAAAGCAACTAACACATAGGTCTAATTCACTCAGCTGCTGTCACCATCATTGTCATTTATTTCCTAATATTCTTACCATAGATTTATTGAGTGATGCAACATGCTAATATTTGAAGGTATTATTGTATTCAATGTTCATAACAAGGTTAGGAGCCGGTGTCTTTATTATTCTTGCTTTATACAGAAACAGAGTGAGTGAAATAATAAAGACGTTTAGTCGAATCATGAATCACTTACTAGAGTAACATTTTGAAAAATATGTTGTTAAGTCATTACATCATTGTGGGAACATCATAGTATATTGTTGTGGGAATTTAAATGGTTCATGTCAGTCCCTCAGAATATCCTCATGATCCAATCAAGACATATGGTAACAGGATAATGCATATGGCACTGCCAGCAAAGCATGACACTATTTTATAGTAAATTTTATATAAGAAGATCAAGTTCATTTTAAAAAGAGAAAATAGCATCAAAAAGTATAGTATAGCAGATACATATACCAATGACACACATTCATCAACATTTTTAACTATTAGTGCTTTATGTAATAGTATGTGCTATGATTTTATGATTGACAGTATAGCCTGTCTTTGTTTAAATGTTAAATGCAACTCAAACATGACTAACACATGGTGTTTTGATGCTATGATGATGGTGATGTCACTCAGGGAAAGGAATTTTTAAAATCCACCCTAAACAGTCTCATCACTGACATGGGTGAGGCTAAATTGGTTCAACCATCATTTCACAGTGCAGATCTATAATGATAGAAGACACATTTCTTCTGATCATAGTACTAACCCAAGAAAGTTTGTAGAGTTCAGAGGGGTAAGAATGATGCTTAAACGAAAACATAGGCTTGTTTCAATCTGTGTTGTTTCCTATCTAGCTACAGTGAGTAGAAAAAGGAGAGATTACTAAGAATAAGCAAGCCCAGAGCTTCTTTAGTCTCTCATTTCCTGCCTTGTGTTCACCTAGAGGTTAAACATAAACTCATTTGTTTCCATTACTAGCAAAAATGCACGAGGAACATTTATATGCCTCATTTCCAAAAGTCTGATAGTCTGTCTTAAAATAGAGCTAATTAATACAACATAGCATTGTAATTAGACTTTTTGTCATAGATATCGAACAGACATTGCAGGCTTATCCTAGAAAATATTTTTCATGGCACTGGAAGAATAATGAGTCTCATTCACTTTCAGCCTGAGCCATATCTGAACTAGTGACCCAGAGGTGGATGGCTCAGAAGCCCATTACCAGCACCCTTGGCCATCTATTGTGACGAGAGCTATGACAGCTTGAGCTAAATGCTGCCTAGATAATATCTCCAAATCCCAAGCAGAAGACCGACTGCAGCTGCAAGGTGGACATAAAAGTCTCTTGCTGAGATTTGTAGAAAATGCTGTCCTTTTAATTAACATTTTTAAGCAATAATAATCATTATTTAGTATTGCAAAAATAAGCACACACCAAATGCTGGATTTCTAACTGTGTTAAAGTAAGGAAAAAGTGTTCTTTTGGGACAAGAGAGAAAATTTGGTTTGCAGTTTCTAGACTCAGAAGATCGGATTAAAATGGTATTTTTTTTTTTGCCTTTTAAATAAGAAAGTGGTGTGATTTATTCTGATATCATTCTTCCTTGCTAATTTGCCCCCCTGACATGCAATACCTTTTCAGAAATTCTTAGAAAGGATTAAAATTGTAGTTTTTAAAATCAGCTTGAGATTTTTGGGCTTTATGTTCTGCAGAAATATGAGGTAATTGGTAGTTCTTTGGAACTTGGAAAATGAAATCTATTTCTGCATGAGATTAACTTTTTATGTAAAAGAATGAAAGAAAACAGCTCATCACTTTCTCTTATCAGAGAATTTCTGTAGTTTTCAAAACATTGACTTATTTTTCTGATGAGACCATTATTCCCACACCCATCCCTTACAAAGGGACAATGATTGGACCCAGAAAGTGAAGTGTTGGAACCTTTCTTTCCCTTTCTCTTTTTAGCACCTTAGCTTTGGTTTCCATGTTGAATATGTGTTCTTTGTTCCTAGTCCTGTGTCTCTGTGGCTTCGTCCTTCCTATTTCAGATAGATCTTCTTGGCTCCCTCTTCGGGTTCAACTCTGTGAATGACTTGAGAAAGAACAACTTCACAGCCATCAGCTGCTGACAAGGTCTTAATATGTGTTAAGGCTAATGTTTCCTTATCTACTAGCATTTGTGAGGGTTTTTGATTCTTTCAATCAAAATCAGTTTTACAATGGATGAGGCTAAAGTACAAAGAAGTCATGTAACTGACACTCTAAGAGAGACTCTGAGCGGTCTGACTGATTGCGTGGAATGATCTTCCCACCTGTATTCCAACATTCCCTCTCTACTAAGCCAGAAACATGCAGAGGGCTTAGGTGGATCAGCGTCTTGCCTTGTAGATCTATTTCCAGATATAAGCCAAGTTCTGCTTCATTGTGATTCCAAGTGATCCCTTGCTCTTCCAGGGCCTCCAAGGTCATATTTTGCATTCCAGTCCCTCAGATACTTGAGATCTCCCTAGAATCTCTCTCAGTCCTCTCCCACGTTCTCAGGCAGGAGATTCGTGAAAATGCCAGTGGTTCTTCAGTGACTGACTTTGAATCTTGTTCTGAACAGGCTGGTCATCTGTCACCATGCATGTCTATATGGAGTGTGATACTGTAGGCGATAAGTTCTACCACTCTCTTGCCTTTTCCATTATACTCCACTTTATCACTTTCATGTGACGGTCTTCTCTCTTGAGCACAGAAGTTTTGGATTTCTAGTGGGTCTTCTCACTTAACCCTTTACAGGAGTACTCCTTTTCTAAATTGTATCCAGGGAAACCTACTGAATACCCCACCATGGTCACTTTCTAAAGTATCCTTGTTACAGTGTAAGTTGTCCAGCAAGAAGGAAGCTCTTAAATCAGTTCCAGTTGGTTTATTTTCCCCATGTCTTGTGATCCATATAAGTTGAGTCTTTGGTAATAGGGCTCATTGTCATTTTTGTGGAGGACAACCAAGGGCAATAGCAAAAGCCCATAGTGTTTGGGAGTCTTTGAGACCTTTCGGATCAACATCTTATCAGAAAATATCTGCTACTTCTAATGTAGTTTTAAGTGTTGCTGGATTCTAAGTGGACCAGTGGGTATTTTCTGGGTTTTCCCTATTTTCCTGTCTCTATGCTCCTCTGCATAAGGACTGTCCATTCTTGTTCCTTTTTAAAAAAAGAAATTGTTTTTTGACATATTAATAACATAGAAGGTTTTTATAGGGTTCCATCCAATAATCTTAGGGTTTTTCTCTAAGATTCTCTGTCTCTCCTAAATGCCATCTCCTCATGCTCCCTTAAGCATTTTTTCCATTATTTCCTCCTTTATTCTACCTGACATAGTATCCTATATCTCCCTCTTGAAAATTTTCACCCTAACTATACCTTCTCACCTTCTCACTTATTGATCTTTTTTTAATTTTCCAACTTATACAGTAATTCCAAGCAAAATACCTGGATTAGGTGATCAATGCATATAAGAAAGAACATGTGGCATTTGTCTTTTTGTGTTTGAGATACTTCGCTCAATATTAAATTTTCTAGTTCCAGCCACTTACTGGCAAATTCCCTAATCCATCCTTTCTGATGACTGAGTAGTAAGTATCCCATTGTGTATATGTGTAGGGAACACTCAAGCCCAAGATCTCCATTTCTTGAAGACAGATGCCAAGGGCATCCCTCACAGTCTCAATTGCAGTGCGCCTCCTATCCTAGCAGAGTTCTGTGCCTATGCCAGCATAGATGCCAGTCTATGCCCATATAGTTATAGGCTGACTCCTGTTGACCTTCCTGTAAGGGGCAGGGATGGATCTTGTCTTGTCTCCACTTGGGATCAAGGGCAGAGGTGTTTTTTTTATATAGTCCTTTCTGTTCCTTGGAAGCTGTCTAGACATTGATTAGCACACCTAAAGAACAGGCACAGAGCTTTATCATTGTAATTATATCACCTTGTTCCTGACCTATCAGTGGCCTGTTCTTTCCCTACTACATATGGGCCCAGCAGGCTTATTAACATGTCTAAGGATTGGCAGGGCTGTATTGTTGGTGATGGTCCCACCTATTATGGATTTTGCACCAGCAGTTTGTCTGTCATTGTTGATATCTTTGCTCTGAGCAGTTACCCCCGGTTTAATGGTATGTAAGAGATTAGGTTCCATAATAAACTTGACTTGGTTTTAGACTTTTCCAAGATTTCTCCTTTGACCTAGCCTGATTTAATTCTTGCTGATCCCCCTCTGGTACCCATCAGGATAGCAAGGTAAGCTTGCTGATCACAGGACCCTGCATATATGTACCACATTTTCATTACCCACTGATCTGTTGACAGGCATGTTGACTGATTTTCTTGCTACTGTGAATAGTGCTGCAATGAACATAGATGATTAAATGTTTTTATAATAAAATGTGGAGTTTTTTGGGAATATTTCCGGAAGTGGCATTGCTGGGAACTTTCTGGGGAACTTCCACACTGAATCTCCAATGTGACTGCAGTAATTTATACTCCCTCGAGCAATGAGTAAATGTTCCTTTTTCTCCATATCCTCGCCAGCAATCTCTGCTGCTTATGTTCTTGATATTATGCATTCTTACTGGAATAAGATGATATATTACAGGGTAGCTTTAATTTGCATTTCTCTGATGACCAGGGAAGTTAAGCATTTTTAAAGATATTTATTTGACATTTCAATTTCTTTTTGTGTGAAGTCCCTGTTTAGTTCCATGGCTTATTTTTAATTGGAATGTTTGGGTCTTAGTGTTTAGGTTTTTTTTGTATATTCTGTAGATTTTTTTCTGTATATTCTATATATTTTTTTCTTTGTATACTCTGTAGATTAATGCTTGTCAGATTCATAGCTAGCAAAGATTTCCTCCCATTCTGTGGGTTTTCTTTTTGCACGATTAGCAGTTTCTTTTGTAGAACAGAAGTTTTTTAATTTCATGAAGTCCCACTTGTTGATTTTTGGCCTTAGTTCCTGGGCATTTTGGCTTCTGTTTTGAAAATCTTTATTTAGGCCCATCTATTCAAGTGTACTTCTACTCTTTCTTCTAAAAGTTTCAAGGTTTTGGTTTAATAAGTCTCTGATCCATTGGAATTGCTTTCTGTGTAAGGAAAGAGACCGCAGTAAATTTTCATTCTCCTGCATGTAGATGTCCAATTTTCCCAACACTACTTGTTGAAGATTATACATTTTCCTAAGCATGTTTGTTTGTCACCTTTATCAAAAGTGAAATGGTTATATGTGTTTGAGCTTGTATGCATCTGTTTTTGAACCAGTACCACACTGTTTTTATTGCTATAGCTCTATAATATAGTTTGAAATCTGGTATAGTGATAGTTTCAGCAATGTTTTTATTGCTCAAGATTCTTTTGGCTAATATGAATCTTTTGTTCTTTCACATGACTTTTGACATTATTTTTTGTAGTTCTGTGAATAATTGCATTGGGATTTTATTTGGGATTGCATTAAATCTGAATAATGCCCTTGGTAGGATAATTATTTTTACAACATCGATCCTGCTAATCTATGACCATGGAAGGGCCTTACACTTTCTTATATCCTCTTTAATTTCTTTCAACAGTGTTCTGTAATTTTCACTGTATAGATCTTTTATTTCTTTGGTTAAGTTTATTCAAAAGTATTATGTTTTTTTTGAGCCTATGGGAAATAGGACTGACTGATTCCCTAATTTCTTTCTCATCTTGTTTGTTTCTGATATATAAGAAAGTTATTGACTTTTGCATGTTGATTTTGTAGCCTTCCACTTTACTGAAATTGTTTATTTATTAATTCAAGTAGTTTCTTGATAGAGTCATGTAGACTTTCAAACATAGAACCACATTATTTGAAAATAGGAATACCTAATTTCTTATTTCCCTATTTGTATCCCTTTTATCTCCCTCTCTTGCATGATTACACTGGCTAGGACTTCAAGCACAATATTGAACAGGAGTGGTGATAACAGACAACCTTGTCTCTTTCCTGATCTAAGTGGGAATGCCTCAAGTTTTTCTCCATTTAAAATGATGTTTGCCTTAGGCTTGACATATATAGCCCTTAATATATTGAAATATGATCCCTCCATTCCTTCTTTTTTCCAAAGATTTTATCATGAAAGGACTTTTCTGCATATATTGAGAGGATAATATGAATTTCTTTTTGATTCTGTTATGATGAATCACATTATTGATGTACATATGTTAAAACATTCTTGCATTCTTGGAATGAACCTGACTTGATCATTTTATATGATCTTTTGGATATGGTTTTAGATTTGTTTTGCAAGTACTTTAGTGTAGATTTTTGCGTCTGTGTTCCTTAGTGAGATTAGCTTATAATTCTCTTTCTTTGATGTGTCTTTAGCTTTGGAATCAGAATGATACTGGCTTCATAGAACGAGTTTGGAAACATTCCTTCTTTCTCTATTTTATGGAACAGTTTGAGTAGTAGTGGTATTAGTTCTATGAATGTCCAGTAGAATTCTACACTGAATCCATCTAGTTCTGGTCTTTCTTAGTGGGACAATTTGTAATTACTATTTTAATTTCATCACTTATTATTGGTCTGTTCAAAGTATCTATTTCATCTTAAGTCAATTTTGTAAGTCATATGTGTTTAGGAATTTATTCAATTTCTTTAGCTTATCCAATTTAAGGTAATACAAATTTTTTATATTTATGTTTTTCCACTCATACAAACTTGATAGGTACCCAATTCCCCTCCCTCCCTCCATTCCTCCTTGGATCCCCTTGCTCCCTCCCCCCTTTTCCTCTTCCTTTCTCCCCTCTCTCCCTTTCTCCAATTGTCTCCCCCCCCATCCCTGGAGCATCCTTTAGTGTGCATGTCAAACTTCCCTTTGAGTCTTCCTTTCTGACGAGATATAAGGACTCAGTAGCATTACCTAGAGTTCTTTTTTGTGTTCCCCTTTAGTATAGGAACACTATTGAAGCTGTTAATCCCTTGACTCTAAGGATCCTAGTGCCTGTGATCTATGCTAGACTTTGAGGGGTCAATGATATGTTGGTCATTGCGCAGATCATGCAAGGTCTTATTATGATTACTTCAGCTCTAACTTGTGTGGAGTATCTTGCATATCGTTGATCCTCCCCATCTTTAGGCTCTTACAATTTTACGGCCCCCTCTTCTGCAAATTTCACTGAGCTTTAGGATGGGGAGAGATTAGGCTGGCCTGGTTCCAAGTGATTGATTGGTAATACAAATTTTTAAAGTATATCTTCATGATTTCTAGATTCTCTGGCAACTGCTGTGATCTCCCCCTTTTCATTTCTGATTTTATTAATTTGAGTGCTTTCTTTTCTTCTTTTGATTATTGTGGCTAAGGGTTTGTCAATTTTGTTTATCTTTTTCAAATACCAGCTCTTTGTTTATTGATTTCTTATATTGTCTTTTTCAGTTCCAATCCATTGATTTCTGCCTCAATCTTGGATATTTTTTCCCATGTGCTACTTTTAGGTTTAGTTTGTTCCTTTCTTCTAAAGCTTTCTAAAGCTTTCATTTGTAATGTTAAGCCAAATATTTAGAATCTTTCCTTTTTTGTGATGTAGGCATTTAATGCTATAAATTTTTCCTCTTTCTACTGTGTAATGGTTTCTCTTTTCTGTTGCTGTGAGAAAACACCCAAAGTCAAAAAACTTTATAAGAGAAAGAGAAATTTATTCAGTTTACGGTTTCAGAGGGGAGATACAGTCTTTCATATTGGAGGTAGCATGGCTGGCTGGCCAAAGCTGGAGGCAGACTAAGTCAATGAAAATATCTTGGAGACTGAGACTTCTCCCAGAGTAGGGTGGGACTATTACACCTCAAGGCCCACCCCCTGTGACCACCTTCCTTCAGCAAGACTCCACCTTGCAAAAGTGCCATGACTTTCCCCAACACATGAGAGTGTGGGAGACACATTTCAAACCATGACTAACTGCTTTCAATGAGTCTTATATGTTTTGGTAAGTTATATCTTCATTTTCATTAGTTTCATGGAAGTTTTTAAGCTTTTGTTTTATTTCTTCTTTGACACATTCCTCATTCAATTATAGGTCATTTAATTTTCATGAGTTTGTGTGGTTTCTGTTGTTTCCTTTGTTGTAGATATCTACCTTTATTCTATGATGGTCAGTATGCAGGGAAGGATTTCAATTTTTCTGTATTTATGAAAGTTTAACTTTTGTCCTAGCATATGGTCTATTTTTGAGAATGTTCCATGGGCTGATGAGAAGAAAGTATATTTTTTAGTATTGGGTGAATGTTCTATAGCTATCTGTAAGGTCCATTTCACTTATGGTTTTACTTGACTTTGATGTGTCTCCGCTTAGTTTTTGACCTACTGACTTGTCCAATGGTGTGAGTAGAGTATTAAAGTCACCTACTATCATCGTATTTGAGTTGGTTAGTTGTTTTGCCTCCTATAGTTTCTTTTTTGGATGAATTTGAATGATCCTGTGTATGGTGCACATATGTTTAGATCATCCTGCTGGAATGTACCCCAAACTAGGATGTAGTGTCCATTTGTATCTCTTATGATTTGCTTCAGTTTGAAGTCTATCATGTCTAATATTAAGATGGTAATACCTACTTGCTTCCTCTTTCTATTTGCTTGGAGTACCTTTAACCATCCTTTCACCTTGAGAAAGTATCAATTTTTATGGTGAGATGTGTTTCTTGGAGGCAGAGAATTGATGATTTGTGATGTTTGATCCAAATTAAAAGCCTGTATCTGTTGATTGGGAAGTTGAGCCCATTGACAATTAAAGTTATTATTGAAATGGTGTTTAATGTTTCCTGATGTTTTGTTGATCTTCTGGCGTTTGCATTTTTTAGTTTCTCATTCAGCTCTTGTGCTGGTATTATTTATTCCCTTTAGTCTCTTTGATGTGTTTATCCTCTTTCATCTTGGACATTCTTTTAGTATTTTAGTATTCTCTAGTCTAATGATCATATAGTCTTTTACTTTGTTTTAGTCGTGGCATATTTTTCTTTCACCTTTGATTATGACTGACAGTTTTGCTGGATATAATAATCTGAGTTGGCATTTTTTGGTCATTCATAACTTGCATTGTGTGTCTTTAAGGCCTTCTGGCTTTTACCATTTGTGTGGAAAACTCAGTTGTTATTTTGATGGCTTTGTCTCTGTATGTGACTTTTTCCTTCTGTCTTGCAACTCTTAAGATCTTATCTTTGATGTGCTGTGGAGTACTTTTTAAAAATTTTTTTATTATTATTTATTCAACTGTGCGTGTGTGTGCATGTATGTACGCGCGCATGTGTGTATGTGTGTGTGTAGAACCACGGATGAATCGGGAACCACCATGGACGCCTCCACTTCCTTCTGCCCCGGGATTCACAGGCTCTGCCCTACCAGGACCAGAAGCGCAGGCCACCCGCGCTTCCGCCTGGTGTCTATACGTGGGATCTGGGATCCGAACTCAGGACCTTCTGCCTGCAAAGCAGAGGCTTAACCCCTGAGCCACCTCTCCAGCCCACTTTTTTTTGAGGGGGAGCCTGGGTATTTGATGCTCTGTATGCTTCTTGAACCAGTATTGATATCTCTTTTCTTAAGTCAGGGAAATGTTCCTCTATTATCTCATTGATTATGCAAGATTGTGTATCTTATCTTATTTTCTAGTTCTGAGACTCTGCCTTCTACACAATCAGTTTTATTTTTGTGACTTTCTTTTTTTATTATTCAATTGTGCGTGTATGCGTGTGTGTGCGTGTGTGTGTGTGTGTGTGTGTGTGTGTGTGTGTGTGTGTGTGTAGAACCACAGGGGAATTAGGGAACCACCATGGACCGCCTCCACCTCCTCCTTGTTTACTCTGCTCCAGGATTCACAGGCTCTGCCCTACCGGGACCAGAAATGCAGGCCGCCCCCACTTCCGCCTGGCGGCTACATGTAGGGTCTAGGATCCAAACTCAGGACCTTCCACCTGCAAGGCAGAGGCTTAACCACTGAGCCACCTCTCCAGCCCTGAGACTTTCTTATTGCACTGTTTAAATTATTTAGTTCCAATGTTATTTCAGACTGGGCTTTTTTCAGTGAATGCTTCCATGTAGATCTCTTTTGGCTTTTCCTCAGTGTTTTTAGATCTGTTTTCAGGTTTTCTTCTTTCATCCTAATTGTGACTTTTTTGCTTGTGTTTTCCTTGTTTTCTTTCCTGAGTTATTTGTGTTCTTCTTCAAAATTGTTTAGGCATTTATCTATGCTCTTTTGGAACTGTTTGAACGTATTTATAATCACTCTTTGAAATTCACTGTCCTGATTATTGCTTTCTTGCTTGCCTCCTGTTGCAGTTCACCTGCATAGTTGCTGATAAACGACCATCAGACAGCTTAAGGGAACAAGGGGTTTCTTTTCTCTTACAATATAGTCCAGTTACAGTCTGTTCCAGCATGATGGGAGAGCACACACTAACATCAGGGCCAAGGGAACTGGCCATACCATGTCTATGTAATGGCTGAGAGAGAATAATCTTTAATTGCCAGACCAGCATGTCTGGCCAAGTATACAAAAGGATGCCAATTTCCTCAACCAACTCTCAGTATTTTATTCGTCTGTTCAGGGCCTGGTCCCACCCACCACAGGCTGGGCCTTCCCCATCAGCTAGACAATCTCTTGCAGGTTTGCTCTGGGCTTAACTTAACCACTAACTCTCTATAAATGTGTCCAGAGCTCAAACAAGTTGACACCTGTGCCCAACTATGACACTTCACCTCTTGTCAACTTGACATAAAAACATAGCACTTTTAAACTGTAACCTTCAATTCTTATCCCCATAGATGTTAAATGTTATCTTAAAAATATAAATACATCTCATAAACAAATTTAAAATATTCTCTCATTAAAACTTCAGTTCCAACATTTTAAAAGTTCAAAGCTTCTTAGCCTTAAGAGTCTCAAATCAGAATAATTTAAATACTTTAAAACAGATAAAACATTAAAACAGAAGGTTCTTGAACAATAAGGAAACATTAAAAAGATCAAAGTCCAGAAAATCAAATACCACATCCTTTACTTCAGTGTCCATCTTCTGTTACTCATCACATAGTCAAAGTGGCAAAAGATTCTAGGCATTCCCTGTCCCTGTTTGCAGCTTGAAGTTGTAAAAGCAGAGTTCCTCTGAACCAGGCTGAATCTCCACTCACAGCTATCTTTAGGATACATCCCATGGTTCTGGCATCTCCAACACTCTGGATTCATCTCTGCAGCTATAAGTTTCACTTTTCCTTTCAGAACTCTATGCCTGCCTCTTGGTGCCAAGCTTTTGCTGCTTTTCATGAATAACATAATCGTACACCAAAACCAGTACCACCTGAGGGATGCTGCCATATTCCAAAGCGAGGCTGAAACTTAGCTTGGTCCACTCCAGCTACAGCTGTACCAACTCTGCACTAACTCTGGAAAAGCCTCTTTCTAGGTAGCTGAAACTTCCAAATGGCAAGAAATGGCTTCAACTTGGGCTTTTGGCTCCTGAAGGAATCTAGGTTTTCATGTCTCCCACCATCCCAGTGCAAGTCAGTAGGTTTTCCTTTATTGATGTTCATCTCTCCAACAGCAGCTGTTCTGCTGCCTGCCCTTTCCACATCCAGAGTTTCACGGCCACCAACACAGCTCTGTTCTACCAAGCATACCAGTCTTTCGTCTTTAAGTTCAACCTCACTGAAGTCCTTGTTTCCCTCATCAAAAACTGATCCAAAATAACCAATGACTCTCTCAGCATCTCTGTTTTCCAAATAGCTCCCAGTTTACACTTTGATTTGACTGAACTCTTGATTCTAAGATGAGGATCAAGTTCATAGCAAGGAGAGTTTCTGAAGGAAATGTGTTCAAAAAGCCTCTGTTGCTGTGTGCCCTGGGTCTGCTGTACAGAGTCTATGTGTTCCCTCTTCTCACCCTAGAGCAGCTGACTAACAGGAGCATGTGAAGGAAGGGAAGGAACAAACATGACTTCCATTTTCCTTCTATGATCCCAACCTAAGCATTAAAGAGCAAACTCTCCTTGGACACTTATGTAATGACTTCCTATATATCTGTCAATCCTTCTGATCCTTTGAATAAATGTTCTCAGGTTTTCTGGACATATGGGGCTTTCACTTATTAAAGGATCAAATTACATGCAGCATGCCCTACACTGGAGGCTGTGAGGTTCAGGAACTATAGCTGTGTTTTGTAAACTATTTCTGTATGGGTTAATTTAACATCTTGTGTGAAAGTAAAAAAATGTTGACTTTCTATAGATTTTTTACAAAAATTATTAAAAATTCAACTTTTTAAAATTAAATTTCATATTAAATAAAAGTTCAGTGGGCCACAAATTAAAAAAAAATATGAAAACAGGATGGAGACTGGAAGAGAAGAAGAGTTTTAATGTGAAAAGAAGGGACCAATGCATGAAAATAGCATGTATTTACTGTATTTACATAAGAATCTCTAAAACAATACAAACTAATTTAAAAACATATTCCCAATATAAATGATAATACTCAGGATGGGTTAATAAGCAGGGAATTTGAAGAAAGACATTTTTCCATAAACATGTATTTGCTTATTATGGGAATAACCAGGCCCACAAGGCAAGGAGCCTGGTTTTGTTGTCTTGCTTTGCTTTTTTTGTGATTCCCTGGGTTAATTAAGTTTTATAATCCAGAGTTTGGAAATTATCTAAATGCAGCACAAATGCTGAAGTCTGGCAACACAATTTAAAACATGTATTCGCTTCTTTTGGGAATGCTAAGATCAGGTTAGCATATTTTATTATGAAGCCAAGCACCCAGTTTGCATTTTTTAAAAAAAATTTTATTATTATTTATTCAATGTGTGTGCGTGTGTGTGTGTGTGTGTGTGTGTGTGTGTGTGTGTGTGTGTGTGTGTGTATAGAACCACAGGCGAATTCGGGAACCCCCATGGACAGCCTCCACCTCCTTGTTTACTCTGCCCCAGGATTCACAGGCTCTAGCCTACCAGGACCAGAAGCGCAGGCCGCCCCCGCTTCTGCCCGGCATCTATAAGTGGGGTCTAGGATCCGAACTCAGGACCTTCTGCCTGCAAGGCAGAGGCTTAACCCCTGAGCCACCTCTCCAGCCCCAGTTTGCATTTTTTTAACCAAATAAGTTGTTAGATTTTTTTTTTAATTTCTCTGCACTGGAAGTCATATTTTCATGTTATGACACCAATTTATTCAAGCATCCAATAATGTTTTAAAGAATAGTCAGACAAGATACAATGACAGCTAGGTAGATATGACATGATAAATTGAGTTGAACAGTCTCATCTCCATATTTAACCATCTTTCTATGTGATGTAGTGGTGGTGACTAAATGAGCTTGAACAATGTAATATCATACATCACCCATGCCCCAGACTAAATGCTTTCTTAAGGTTGATTGTTATGTTGTTGACTAGTTATGTTTTTTTTGCAATTACATACTGCCCGCAATCCACAGAACTCCATTAATTATTGTCCTGGAAGCAATCCCTTCTTTTTTGGTGACACAAGATGTTTTCCTGTTAATGTTAGATCTTCTCCAACATACAGGCTTATGCATCATAATTTCATTAAGTTTCATAAGGGGATTTGTATATATAATTGTATAGTTCTCTCAGTATTCCATTAAGTTGACATAGAGAGGAAAGAATATTTTGTTAATATAAAATGTATAATTAAGATAAATAAACTTACTTCACACTATTCTTTGATAATAAAGTTGATGCCACATACATAGACAAAGATATCTTTCCAAAATCAGTTCTTCCTAGATTATGAAAACCATGCTTTAAAAGCATACAGACAAGACCTTGCAAGAAGGTAAAAGAATGAATTATTAAAAGTACTGCAGCTTCTTGATAAAAATTTTATGATTACTGTATAGTTCATCTAACCTTGCCTTTTAGCGAAATGGAAAATAGAGGTTTGCTTATTTCAAGTTGTAATTTTGTTTCCTCTTATTGTCTCATTTAAACAATCTTTTTTCCAGAATAGACTCACTGGTACCAAGTGACTCTAAATTGCAAACTGCGAACCTTTCTTCCCTCCATTTAGCATTACTGGGCCATGATCCATGATATCAGCACCTTCCACTGTTATTTTTTTTTTTAGATAACAAACTTGCTCTTACAGGGGAAGTTAGGTTTCTTCAAAACAACATTCTAATGAATCCTAAGTATTGAGAGGGAAGATGGAGAGTCTGAGCATTGAGTTCATTCCTAAGTAGAGAACATCAACACCAACAAGTACAGTATTTAGGATGCACTAGGATGGAAAGGGAGACAGCTGAAGGAAAATTATTCTACTGGCACCTACTATCCATTATAGAAATAAAAGACATGACGCCCAAAACTGAGGTGACTGCAACTCCCTTTCAGTCTTATATTTGCTTGTTTCCTTTCTCAGAAGTACAGAATAGAGAACATTCATCCTATGGGAATTCCTACATGAAGACAACACAGGAAACAATTTTTATCTCAATTTTGCCCTAAATGGATCTCTTTAGGTTTAGTGAAAGATAAATGCAAGAATCTGTTACTCAGCTTTGTTTATTCCAGAGTAACTGCAACCAGTCATCATGGGGAGGAGAATGTTCCCCAGCACTGAAGGGGCTGCTGCGTGGCATTTGGTCTCAATCTCCTGCTACTTGACTTAACTTGAAGCAGAGGGCGCTAAGGTCAAACTTGTTGAAAAAATGCTTAATTGCATCTTATGGATATAAGGAAACAAATTCATTTCACACAGGTACTAGAGGAGAGACTGGAGCCTGGACATCACAGACAAAGACCAAGGTTTCAGACGTGTAGGGTCATCACTTCTTTTAAACCTTTTTGTCTTTTTATATAGACTATAGGATATCACTATAGGTGCACAGATTCACATAATGTCTATCATAAAGGTAACTTCCAGTAAATAATGGGATATTCACTTTTGAATTTGCCTACCTCTGAGAATTCGTTCTCTTGTTCTTTATGTGAGTTAGCATATGTTAGTTTTATGTCTGCAATTATGCTGATTGATCAAAAAGGCACCCAAGGTTTCATTTAAATTGCCTGAATTTTTAAAGAACAGCAGAAATTGAAGTTGTTCACCATGGTTAAAGTACATAAAATAAGTTATGTTAGAGCAAACAAGATATGGCATACTATCTGATAGGATTTATGCAACCAAAACACCTACATTTTTACGGTGTAACCATTGGTTGGTTGGTTGGCAAAGGGATGTAGGCATATATGCATATTAAAGAAATAACAAAGGATAGTTTGAAATAAGTAAAACTTTAGTTTCCAATAAAAATATGAAGTTTCTGATCTTATGAAATGTCTACTGAAATTGCATAGTGATTTTACATCTTACTCAGAAGAATTGGTGATTATTCTTTGTTAAGATTCAAATGAGAATCTATAATGCTGGATCCTAGGCACTGTTATGTGCAAACAGTAATTCAGTTTTTCGAAGGAGGAAATAGCCAAGCATAGATAATATGAATTTACCCAATGCTTACTACATAAACAAAATACTCAAAATGTTTTATATTCTCTATTTCATTTAATTCTACTTAGACAACAGATCCTTTCTTCTTAGAAAAAGATATTGATTACTCTTTGCTGATAGTTCTCAGTATCTTTATCTTCTTAAAGATTAAAAAAAGGGTTATGGGAGGTATCTATTTATGAAAGCTTGTCAGAGACAGTTCTGGGGTTTATAATCCTTACCTTAGTACCACTAGTTGATTTGTTATGGCTCTCTTTTTTATTATTTTTTGTGTTGGCAGTAATTTGTATAACTGTCCAGGTATGGCACATGAATTTTACTCTGTTTTGCTTTGAGTCAGGATGGGTCTTGACATCTAGGAAGCTGAGATAGCCATTTCTTTGACCCATTATTTCTTCCCTCTTGATTCTTCCAGAACCTTCTTTGCTTTGCTTTTTTGTCTTGGGACCACTAAGATTCCCTCTATAAAATGAGATGTGATAAAATGATCAAGGACTGTTTCCAAATGGTTGTGTTCACAGAAATCACCTTTTCTTCAGAATCTGAAGTAAAAGGTATTTCATTTCTTGTTATTTAATAATGTTGCCTTTGCAAAAATGGCAAATTCCCATGTATGATGCCAAGAACACTGGCAGTAAGTTTGTGTTCAATAGTTCACATATGAATAGGTTCAGATAAGAGTGTCAATCAATTTGTGAAGAGCAAACTGTGTCTAATGCTTTCAAAGTACCATATGTGATGTACATCATATGTAAATGAAGATAGTACTTTGAGAAAGTATTGTTTTAATAACAGGTGTATAAATCGTGTGTGTGTGTGTGTGTGTGTGTGTGTGTGTGTGTGTGTGTTTGGAGGAATAACCTTAGACTAGATGATAAATAGATGAATTGTAAATGGGATAATAAAGAAAGAAAGATTTTCGAATGTTTCTCAGTGATCCTTATTTATTATTTCATATTGATATCTGTGTGCAGTTCCCTATCATGTCATGTTTCGACTGATTCATATCAACAGGGCATTGGAGAAGTGACAGTGAATGGCTTCTGAGGCCAGGTCTTAAGGACTTTGTAGTAAATACTTTGACAATGAATTCTTCCCTCTGTGCAAAGATATCTACAAGATGGTAAGTATGCTTAAGAAACTATATGGAAAAACAGTATGAGTTCAGTAAAACTGGATATCAATAACTATCACCAATCTTTTAGCCATGTTCTGAGACTCCTTATAAGGCAGATGCTCCATCTTCTCTTATACCCAGGAATAACCACAGCCTCTGTCTCCCTAAACTCTGAAGCCTTATAAGAAATATAAAGCCAGAATTATCCATTTAGGCTGCTCTCAATTGCCTAGTATGTAAAATCAGGAATTAATATTTACTATTATTTTAAGATTCCTATTACTGAGTTAATTTTTAAGTGACAATGTATAAATATATCACCGTATTTATATTTGGAGAGCACATGCTCATACATGTGATTATATAGCAGAAAAGTTTCTGATGCAAACCATACTTCTTGTGACTTTTTGTACTAAAATACTTTAAGAATATCTATGTACACTAGCAATGACAAGAAGAGGTTAGGAATATATTCATTACTACAATATGTCTGCCACTGTGTTGCATATTGTTCCCAATTCCTTACATAGTATTTTAAAAATATTTTAGTCATGTATTTGGGAGGAGAGAGAAAGAGTGAAAGGGAGAGAGATAGAGTCCATGTATGCATGCCATGGCATGCAGGTGGATGTCAGTGTACAGAAATTAGTGTATGTGTATGTGTATGTGTATGTGTATGTGCATGTGCATGTGTATGTGTATGTACATGTGTACAGAAGACATAGGATTTATAGAGATCATCATATGTGTCAAGGAATAGTCCATATGTGTGAAAGAATAGCAGGGATGGCTCAGTTGGTTTGAATTTTATGATAACAACTCCCACAGACCACTAAACAAAATTATCAAGCATTTGAGAGAAGATGCAACAGAGCAAGAGTTAGAGATGCAAGAAGTCAGGTTTGCAGGTGCATTGTATCTTCACAACATGGACAGGAAGTCATTGTATTTAGTGATTGATTGATGCTGTCATGTGGCATAGAATGGCCTTCAACTCTTCATGTCACTGTATATCTAGGGCATGGAGAGTGAACTTCAGCTTTCTTTCCTGATAGGTTTTCTGGGCTTAAATTCTGGTAAATGATGATAGCTTCCCTCCTTCCTCCCATTCTTTCTCCTTCTATCATTTTCTCGTTAATCCCCTTACTCCATTGCTTCCCTTTATATCTTTCCTTCTTTTCCTCTCTCCTCTCTTCCTTTTAGTTTTCTCTTCTCCTTCTAGTCATCCTTTTCCTTCTCCCTCTCATCTCCCTACTTGCTTTTTTTCTTCTTTCATCCCTTCATTTATTCTTTCCTCCCTCCCTCCCTTCCTCCCTCCCTCCTTTCCTCCCTCCCTCCTTTCTTCCTCCCTTTGTTCCTTCCTTCCTTCCTTCCTCCCTTTGTTCCTTCCTTCCTTCCTTCCTTCCTTCCTTCCTTCCTTCCTTCCTTCCTTCCTTCCTTCCTTCCTTCCCAATCTTCATTTTAAATATTTCTCTTTCTTTAAATTCATTCTTTCCAAAAATAGGAAAATATTCAGACCTTTTGCGTATTTATTCCTTATATTCACTGTATTTCATCACTCTGCTAAACACCAGCAAGTCAAAATAAATAAGCCACAGCCCCTATCCTCAGGAAACTAAAAAGTTTATGAGGCAGATAGGTAAAAACATAAAAGAAACCAAAATCCCCATAATCACTTCTTGTGATTGATAGTGGATGCACTATGAAGAACTGGGAGAAGACAGAGAAGAGATAAATGAATTCGTTGTAAAGTCAGCACATTTACAGTGGTCAAAAGAGAGAACAGAATGGCTGTGAGCTGCTGTCATGAAGAATCCTCCTGCTGAGAATGGTTTCCTCACACATATTAACTCATGATTCTTCATGATACATGATACATGATGCACAGGGATGGTACCACCATTGTTGTCATTTATTTAGATTTTGAAGTTCAGAAAAATCATGACTTTCCAGGGTCATATGTAAGACTAAATCTTTCTTTTTTCATATGGCATTATTATTATTGCTCATGTTTTTATCTTGTTGTTGTTATTATTTTTTGCTTTGAGAGACTGCATACTCTTTAGTTAGTATGACTGAACACAGACCATGAAGATGTACATTAGGTAAATTTATGCAGATTTGAATCTGTTCAAGGTATTTGTGATGTTAATTCATTGATGGTTCTTTGAAATAGGTACTGCAAAACAAATCACAAAAGGCTATGATCTCTGTTTTTATTAGCTTTCTGTTACTGTAATAAATATCCCAGGTAATCCACTCCCAATTCATTTTTGAAGACTTCAGTTTACCTCTGGTGGTCCCCTTAATTGGACCTGTTGTGTTGCACTCTGGTGTGTGTGTATGTCAGGACAAACCTGTTCAACCCAAAGATGGAGGCAAATGAGAAGGAGAAGCATGCACTGGGTCTAATTTTCTCCCTATCATCCCTTCCAGTGGTCTAAAGATCTCTCCTTGAGCCCACCTGGTGAAAGTTGTACCAGTTATTTTAGGAAGTACAATCTGCAAACTAACTGCCTTCCTCCAGCAAAGCTCCAACTCTTAAAGGTGCCATGACCTTCCTAAACAACTAAAGATTCAAACTCATGAGCCTGTGGGGAAGAACTCACATTCCCAACAATCTCAAAAGTTCCACCACTCTTTAACACATAGGCTTCTGGGGGTGTTTAATATCCAAATCTTATAATAGTTTAATAGCGACATGATACGCCAAACTCAGTTATTCTTGAAGCAGTCACTCACAGGAAATGAATCAATATGAAAGCCAGGAAGTAAATTGTGAGTTCCAGGTAACCAGTAAATGTGACAGATGACCAGTGTATAGACAGAGATATCCATGAGAGAGCTTCTCTAACTGTTCTGACCTGTGGAGGCAGTAGCAACCTGCAATGATGGGAGTGACTTGTGTGAAGGGCTTTACACTTTCCTTTGCTTTGTGTATGTATTAGTCAGGGATCTTTGAAGAAACATAATCTACAGAATGTAGTATATATAAATAAGTTTAATAAAAAATAACTCACAATAAAAATAGTGTCTTTCAAGGTAGCCGCCCACAGCAGCCTCATTCTTGACTGGAATTCTCCACAAAACCGAAAGATCCAGAGATGGTCTCAAGTCCTTGCTTCTCTGGAGGGCTGAAGATGCTGGATTCCTGAAAAAAAAAAAAAAAAAGAAAATGCTGGGTTACAATGTCAGTGAAGAACAGCTGGGCTCTGATGTCAGCAATGGACAGCGAACATCGCCAAGGCCTAAAGACCAGGCTCCAAAACAACAGGAACAGCAACAAAGTGATGGAAAAGGTGAAGCTCAAAGTCAGCCATGATGCTCAAAAGCCAACTACACATGCAGAGTGGACTGCACAGCAAGTCGACACCAGATAAGGGAAGAACAAGTCTCTCCTATTATCTGTCCACTGGAAAGTACCATCCACTATGGGCCGGGTTCTCCACAGCAAGCAATCCATTACCTGCAGACTTGTTCAGGGTCCATTCCAACCATCAACCTTCCACAGCTGTTCCCCAAACTGTCTGCAACTGTCAAGCTGACACCAAGACGAAACCATAACAGTGTATACAATCTTAGGAAGATTACTGACATCTTGAAGTTTTAAGTTTTTCATTTGTCTAATTCAGTGTTTGCATTCATTTCAAATGATAGAAGCAGTTATTCAGCAGTTTCATTACACATTGAAGCCATAAAAATTCCTGACCCAAGCTACTTACGGGAGAAAGAGTTTATTGGCTCACAATTTCACGTTACAGTCCATCATTTCCGGGAAGCCAACTAAAGCAGAAGCCTGGAACTGGTGGCGACATCAATCTGCAATCAAGAATCAGAGAGGCTACGAGAGAAGTGAACACATGCTTGCTCGCTTGCCAGTGCTTTGCTTATTCTCTCTACTTCAATGCATTCCTGGACCACCCACACAGGGTATGGCTCTGCCCACTAGTAAAGTAGATTGTCCCACATCAGTCAGTGCAATCGAGTTAATCTTTTACAGGCACGCTTGGAGGTCAATGTTAATCTAGACAGTTGCAAGTGCCTACTTCTTCCATGTCAGGTTAGCAATGAATGGTAACCATCACAGCAGCTAATATACCATTTATACTCAAGAATGTTTTCCATTCATATTTTACTTGAATTTCAAATGCAGCTAGGCTTCTTTTGACAGTGGGTAAAAGTGAATTGATTCTTTGGCTTTGCTTTTAAGTCTCTTAAGACCTCTTGGTGACTGGATCCTCAGGATTTGTTTCTTTGTTGTCATATGTTTTTGTTTGTCCTGTGGTTTGATTTTGCAGTATCCCAGCATTGATGCCACTTCTCACTGTGGCTGAACTTCTGGTTTCCTGTCTTTGAGCCTTGCATGTTATATCCATCATTTCAGCTTTTTCATCATGCTGTAATTGATAGCATGAGTGGGTGTCTCCAGGCCATTTTCCCAGTGACTAAAAGAAAGCTGCATTCTTTTTAGACTTGATCTCATAGTCCTTCCATGATAGAACAATGCTGAAGTGGAGGCTTGAGGTGAAAGGCAGAATAAATGAAGGACTGCAAACTAGCTGCCCATTGACCTTGTCCTGAGAGGATAATTTGTTACCCATGAGGCAATGGCTCTGAACATATACCTTTATTCTATGGCATTTCTAACTTTACCTTTTGTTCTGTCTCTCCACTGCTAGATTATGACTTATTTATTTTCTGCAGCATGCTCATGCAACAACCTTAAACAGCATCAGTGTTCTCTCCTAAGTGTACATACCAGTCTTTTCCAACCTGAATAATCAGCAGATGGTACAACCAAGTGAAAAGTCCTTACATAACACTGCAGGGTTTGCTGTACCCAGCAGCTCTGCTCCTTGCTAAGATAGTGTGGGGAGCAATTACTACTATCATATAAAGGGCTGCATGCTTTCGTCATTGTTGGATAAACAATTTTATTACACTCATTAGAGACAAGAGAATTTCTCTTCTCCAATGGGAGTTTCTAAAACAGGACACTGAAGAAGAGCTTGACAGAGGCAGAAAAGCCAGCAGAGGAAAATGTGAGGAAAAGATCTGCAAGTCCTCGCTATGAAATAAGCCCCTGTGGATCTGGTTTTTCTAGTCATCATCAGAGAGTGCCTCTTGCTTACAACTGAGATTGCTTTTACCTGTACCTATAACAAAATGGCGAAATTGAACATGAATCACTGGAGAGTGGCTGATGTGGGACACAACTTTGGGTAATTTTTTCTTTTGGAAGCCATGAGATTAAAGTAGAAGGGTTTTTGACTTCTGCCCATGTAAAAGTGAACAACGATAGGGTTAGATGGGCCCAGCCTTATGAGTTACATGAGTCTGGGATAACTTCTGGAAGAAGAGTAACAATGAACCTGCCTCTGGTCCTCAGTCACACCCCACTCTATATTCTTGTTAGTATGGGCACTGGGTATAGGCTACAACTTCATGGGCTTATCACTTGGACTAAGACGCACTGAGAAAATAATGAGAGGGAATACAGGGTGACCCTTCGATTTAAAGGTGATAAGTCTCAGGTTTAGGGTGGAAATACTGTCAGAACTTACTAGAGCCTTTGGCCACGTTTTGGAAAATTAGCTTTGAATGTGTAAGTGCATCTCTGAAAAATAATACATACTTATGATGTAGGTATGATGCAAACACCAAAGCCCAGCCATGGAGTGGTATGGATTATTGATTGTTGGGAAAGACAGACTCCCTTCCTGTTCCTTCCTCTTATACTAGGGCACACACATACTTATGGAATTTTTATTGTGGGATCAACAGACATTTTAGGCAATTTTGTCTCTCAGGTCCTGTGTCAGGAGCTATACGAGTTGTGCAAATATAACACTACTTAAGAGCTTGGTGAGCTGGATTCACAAAGACTTTTAGTTCTATTTCATTTTCATTCATTCCTCATAGCTCTCTGTCTTTGAGGAACTAGATCAAGTTAGTTCTCTAATATTCATGGATTTATGTCAAGTCTGGGCCCCCCATGGTCCAATCTAGCTTATTATTGAGATCTCATGTGTGGTTCATGGTAGTAGAGAGACTGTAGTTTGTGTCTACTGTTTCTTAATGGAAACAATTTTAGAGTTCAAGAGAGTTTAAAAGAGGAGAGTAAAACAAAGCTGAAGAGACTTTTAAAAGTCTGTTTGGGGATCTGAATCATTTGGTGGACACTTTAGACATTTGAACTTATTCAAATCGTTGCAAAATTTTATAAAACAATTTGAAGATTGCATCCTTTACAGATAACGATCATCAAGGAAGGAAGATGTTAAGCATTATTCATTAAATGATATTATTACTGGAAGATAAAAGGTGTGAACATGGAAGTCACTGGCTTCTACAAAGATGGCAACAGAGATGATTGGTATGAAGGGAACACGGGAATTGGAGACAAAGCCGAAAGTGGATCTTGGATGCTGCGTCTGACAGTAAGTGTTCCTTCCAATCCATTATTTCAACTGGAGCAAAGTACCTAGAAAATCTATAGGTAGGAAAGGACAATATCAAGGACAAAAGTGGAGAAAATTGCACTTGCTGCAAACAGCATCTAGGGTCTGACTCCTTTCTTCTCTCACTGTACATGATTTCATAATATAGGAAAAGGAGTTTAACAATTTTCAGTTTGAGCTACAATGTCCCTGTAATGTTTTTTCATAACATTTATTTCTCCCTGAATTGCTTCCATTGCCTATTGAGTATTAGTAGGATGCTCGCGCTATTCGGTAAGAAGCTTTGCCCTTGATGAAATGATGCTATTTTATAGTCTCTAGAAGCTTTGTAAGACTAGAAATGGATTTATTGTGATGAGGCCTCTTACTTTCCATGAAGAAATCTGCATGTCTTCATAGCAATTTTGCTTTGTAGACTAAAAGTGTGTTTTTTTTTGAGGAGGGGGGACAAGGGACATAACAAAAATAATGTAATTTTTTTCTGTTTAGCATATGAAATAATTTATTAATACAGAGTGCTTCACAAGAGAAAGAGTAAGAGATATTTAATGAATTCACATAGTTACTGGTAACATTTCAGCAATGTTAGGTTCAATGATAATTGTGTAATTTGTACTTCAGACAACATGAGTCTTATGCTAGCTTCTTTTTCTGTCATACAGTGGTAGCTGCATTTTCTAAGACCATCTTAGGTAAATGCAAACAATGTAATAATAAAGCATTCTGAGCTACTATCTGTTGTTTGCTTTTGACTTACATATTTTAGCCTATCTCTGATTTTAAAAATGCTTACTTCGGTTGTTCTCAATTATGTTTATCTTGTTTCAATGCCTTTAGGGATATGCAGACAAATCGGTAAGGAGCTAGAAACTGAGCAAAAAAGTTCTATTTAGTCTGTGACACTATGTCAATGACAGTTAGTGTCTTTCTTCTCTTACAGTTTAAACTGAGAAATTTTTAAAGGGATTAAAATTTTCATCCTGTTTGGCGTGACTTTTCCAACCTATAAAGCAGTTCCTGGTTTCTATTTTGAAACAAGAATGACAAATTGGATAAGGTTGGAAGAACAGAGCAGCAGTGGATGCATGATGTGTGCCTGTCTCGTCCTCAAATATATTCACAGGCGGTATATTGTGAATTGCTGTTGGAAAAAGATCACCCATTTACTCTAATGCAGGTGCACCTGTTCATAACAGTCATCATTATCTGTCTGTGGGTATAGATTCCTTCTTCAGGTTGCTTGTATTAGTGGCTTCCTTGACATTTGATAGTGATTCAGATTCTTGAAATACCATTTCATTAGCTGCACAAATGGGTGCATGTGGATGTGTATACATGTATTCACATATAGAGATCAGAGGAGGACATAGGGCATTCTATTCAATCACTCGCTACCCTATTCCTTTGAGGAAGAATCTCTTACTAAATTTAGAGCTAGGCCATGGACATCAATTGCCAGTGAACCTCCATCTCCTTCAGATCCCACCCAACCATTACAGGGTTATAGAGGTCCATACACCCACATTCATCTTCTTCAAATGGATACTAATAGGTTTGTATTCAGGTACTCATGATTCCACAGCAGCACTCTACTGTGTGGGGCCATCTCTCCAGCCCCTTTGGCAGCATGCTTAAGTAGAGTAACAAGGTTATTAAACAAATACTATAATTAACTTCTAAAACTTGTCAGTCGCATAGGATCATGTACAAAATAAAAGTATTACATTTAGATCCTAGATATTACTCACTGTCATTATTCACCCAACAATATTTTCAATATGAATATGAGAATACACAAGCTCTGGGAACCCTGTGGAATCATTTGGCCCTAATGATCACAATAAGATACACCAAATTCTGGTTTTATTTTTTTTTCTAACATTAAGTAAAAATTTTAAGTCACAATCCAAACCTGCTCTGAAAATCATGCTGTCTAAAATGTAAATGTACTTTACTTCAAGCCCAAACCTTATGCTAATGGAAAGTCTAGTTAAAATATGTCAGATAAGTAAAAACTTCTACTTTATGCCATGCATAGTCTACCCTACCTTAATCTTCCTTTATAAACATCATTGGCACAAAATCTGGGAGAAAATAAATTTTAACTAATGTATACTTTGATTGGCAACATATCTCAGTTTAATTTTCTTAAACAAGATCCTAAGGCTCCATGGGAAGCAGTTGAGAGATGAATTAGAAATGTCTGTACTGATGTCTAACCATGGTATAGGGTATGGATGCCATGGTCTAAATAATAACCCTTTCCTAGTTTTGGCTTAACTTTCCAAAAAATAGCATTACTGGCAAATCACAAACATCTAGAGAGGAAAGATTCTCTAGTTGCTCTATATTGTAACGAAATGAAAGGGATTGGGGTCCCTAGAATTGTTTTCTTCCAGAAAGAATTGCAATAATCCTTTAGGAAGGAAGATACCTGTGGCAGTTAGCTTCAATTGTCAACTTGATACTTCTGAGCTAGACATTAGGCACACTTTTGAGGAATTATCTAATTAAAACAAGCCTATGGAAGGTTGTCTAAATGAGATGAAAAGAACCAGTGGCTGAGGCTATTCCCTAGGCAGGTAGATACGATGGAGACAGCAAGTAAGCAGATTTGGGAAGCTTTCAATCTAGAAGAGTATCCATAGTTCCTGTCCCTCTGCTCTTGTGCATTAGATGTTGCTAGTACCCATGGTTATAATAAATCATATATGAAAATAAGCTATAATAAACTCTGACCTAAAATCCTAAGCTGGAATAAATATTTCCTTTTTCCTTAAAATTGTTTGGATAATATACTTAATACAGTAAAAGAATATGAAACACCAGATAAAGAAAACAATGAGCCACATTAGTTAGCATGTTCTCTTTTTTCATATTGTTCTTGCGTGATGTGTTCATGTAAAGCAGAGGTTTGTGCTGCTTGCTTGCTCCATGAGCACTGAAATAAAAGTAAATAAACCTGTGACTGTGACTAAAGAAAACATAAACAAAACACCCCTCAAAAAGAAGTACAATGTATCAAAATGAATTTTTATTTATATTTAGGTAAAATAATTAGAATTTAGTATCTCAGCACTCTGTTCTCATATGAAAGTGACTAATTAACAAAGAGATTACCTAATACTCTGCTGTCAAGAGAACAGATTTTTTTTTTTCATTCACATCTCTCAGTCTTTTATTTAATGTATCAGATTTACTTAATCTTTGCTAATTGTTAATTTTAAATAATCAAAAAGGGTATTCCACAGGATATAAACATTATTTCTTAGTGCAATTAATTTTTTTAAGCACAGAGGCATGGTATACAGGCAATGATGGGGAAATTTTTTAAAAATTGATTTCACTGAAAATTTTGATTACAGACATAACATGAAAGAATAATATGATTAAATGCTAATATTATCAACCAACTTTTCCTATTATCTACCAGTGATAATGGTAGATATGGCTCATATTTTTCAATAAGTTAAATACCCTTAGACATTTTGATTCAAATTCTGGAAATCATTGGCATTTAGACATTGATATGTGTGAAAGCTTCATGAAATTCATAATTTTCCAAGACTCCATATAGGATTTTACAATATTTTCACCATTCATGGTGAGTCTCAGGTCTACTCCAAACCCCTGACTCTAGACTATCACAAACTCAACCTACCCATGTAGATTTCTCTATTTTGAACATTTTACATTTAGATCACCTACACTGCTGCCTGTTATTTTAATTTCTTTAGACATTATTTATGTACATACATATGTATACATAAATGTAGTCCATGCTGTATCACACATCAGCATTTCATGTTTTTATTTTCTAACAATACCTTATTGTGTTTCATATTTTGTTCATTGATGGACATTTGGCTTAAATTATTTCAGCTATTAGAAATAATGCTGCTACATTTTATTTTTTTCTTAATCATACAAGCTCAATAGGTGCCCGGTTTCTCCCTCCCTCCTACCTCCCCAGTCATCCTTCCTTGCACTCTCCCCACCTTTCTCCCTTTCTTTCACCCCCTCCTTCCCTCCCTCTTTCCCAGCGCCTCCCCCTTTCTCCCTCCCATCCCCTGGAGCATCCTTTTGTCCTTTTTCCTGTGGGAGAAAAAAAAAAGAAATAATTCTGGCATAAGTAAACATGCTTGCCCATTTCTTTGTGAAAAAATATTCATGTATCTATTGTGCATGAAAGAGAATGGATTATATCGTAGTAGTCTATTTAAAACAAAACTCGAAAGCTAAAAGTCTTTTGAGGAACTATTAGATCATTTTGCAACATGACCATTTCGTTTTATTTCCTGGCCAGCAATTTATGAAGTTCTGATTTCTCCAGATGTTCACCAGACCTTGTTATTACCATTTTTATTACAGCTGCTGAAGTGACTGTGATTGGGTAGCTCATAGTAATTTTGATTTACAATTCTCTACTGACTAATGTGTTATCAGGAAATATATTTTCACATCTTAATAGCCATTTATAAAACTTTCTAGAGATATCTATTTAGTTTTTGCTGATTTTGAATGAACCACTTTTCTTTTATATGTAATATAATATGAATGCTCCATTTTAAACATTCTCATTGTCTCAAGATTTAGCAAGTGAATCCCCAAAACAGTCCTTAATAATTTTAATATATTAAATCCTGTTCTGTTAAAAATGATGAAAGTTAATGAAAGCTGTTCCATGATCATGGATTTGAGAAAGTACTACTACAGTGAAATTTTGTAATTCTGAGTATTTTATAACAACTTTGTTCTCTGCATGAATATTAATGCTATTCTTATGTTAATGTTTGAAATCACATGAAACATAAGAAAATATATAGTATTATATTTATCCTTATTTTTACATTCTTCATCAGAGTTACCATGTACCTTAGATGCAATTTTATGTAAAATTTAAATAATGTCTAATTGAGAGTCGAATATTCTTTCCACAAGTAAAAAAAAGTTATATGGGATATGGGAAGATGAGTCTATAGACAAAGGGCTTGCTGTGCAAATGTAAGGACCTGAGTTTAGATCCCAATACACACTGAGAAATCACATAAATCATCTTCAACTCCAACGTGGTCGGTCAGAGACAGCTGATCTGAGGGGCTTTCTGTCTAGCCATCTAACCTAAATGATAACTTCAAGTTTAGTGAGAGATCATGTTCAACAGAAAAACACAACAAATAATAAGATGGGAAACAATAGGAAGACACTTGATGTTGACCTTTAGTCTTCATTTGCTCATGCACGAGCATGTGCAGATACAAACATTCATACACTTGTATATATCAAGAACACATTCACACCTAGAGACATGAATAAGTAAACAAAATGAAAAATAAGTAAATAAAAGAAAAATATGATAAAACAAAAATCCTAACAAAAATAAAATAAAACTGGTACTCTCATCTATGTTAGTGAGTAGTAAAAGTAGGTTGCACATTCTGTTATGATGTACAAATGTTTTATCATGTTTTATGAATGGACGTTGCACTCTCTTAGTGATATTGTTTGTGGTCAAATCATTGCTTTTGATGACATCCATACATATTGTGTACTTTGGGGTTCATGTTTTTGGTGGCAAAGTTATGCAAACTTGCTACACACAAGGTGATTGGATTCATTCCAGTAGTTCTTTTTCAGTTTAAACTTTCACTATTCTTTCTGCATAAGCTCTCCCCCTCCCTCCACCCAGCCAGATGCCATTGTTAGAAATAATTAACCTTAAATGTAAGGATTTACTTCAGGACTATTGTTTCATTTCTTTGATTTACATATGGGAGCTTAGTCTGGCACCAGGCTGTCTTTGTTACTACTCCTTCTTAGGAAGCTTGGAGTTAGACAGCAAATCCTTTAGCCTTCTTCTTTGACTATTGACCATCCTAAGTTACTTATTGTCCATATGCACTTTAGCATCAGCTTGTCATTTCCTTGGAAATCACACCTGGAATTTGGGTAAGAAGTATGTGGACTTTGAGAGTAATGTTGGGGCTATTTCCTTCTTAGTGTCTTTCATTCAGTGACATGGGATTTTTTTTTTCATGGCATATAGATTTCTTATAAATCTTACACTGTAAAAAATAAATAAAAGAAAAGAAAAAGAAAAAAATCTCACACTGTTTCCGTTAAATATATTGCTAAGTACTTTATGTTATGAATGCAACTGAAAGTCTGGCTGTTTTCTGAATTCTACTTCCTATTGTCATTGCTGTCGTGTAGAAAAGGCACTGGTTTTTCTTTGTATATTGTGCTTTTTAACTTATGGAAACATATTTTTTAATTATCACTTTCTGTAATTTTTATGTCTAATATAGAGGCTTTATATTTACTTTTCAATCCACTGTCAAGTACAACCATCAAAAATATTCACTTTTGTCCTTCATTTGCTTTAGCAGCCATGTCCCTTGTTGTTTGGTGTGATGTGAGCTATAGACCATCATAGATGCCCATAGATGCCAAGCTGAGAATATTAACTCCTAATCTGCACTGATTTAGAGATTCATCTCTGTTCTTAAGATACTTGCCTTTCTAATAAAATGGGATCCTGTTGCAGATGCATACTAGGGTACATATGGGAAGGACAATGTGTACTTTTGATAAGAGTTCTTAAATGCTATAGTCAGTAACCACCAGTAATTATAAGTTTATAAAATGTTCTTCTATTCTGTCTTAGTTACAATCAATAAAATTAATCTCAGGATGATAGTACATATGGGAAGGACAATATGTACTTTTGACAAGAGTTCTTAAATGCTATAGTCAGTAACCACCAGTAATTATAAGTTTATAAAATGTTCTTCTATTCTGTCTTAGTTACAATCAATAAAATTAATCTCAGGATGATAGTACTCACAGACTAAGTCCCAGGGTGATCAGACAAAGAAGAAATAATTCACACAAGTGAAGTAAGGAGATCAGCAGACCTGGTGGTGGATGGAGGATCATAGCACAGTCTCAGTGAGATCTCTCCCACTGCCCACTGCATGAACTTTATTTTATACTGTAATATAATTAGGAGTTGGGGATCAGATTTCAAGTTAAGGAGAAGGACTTGTGATTAGTGGAAAGAGAGATAGGGAAGTGAGAGTCCTCCTGGCTTCCAGGGCATGCTCAGACAACCAGTCTGTGATATCAGAAGAAATCAGCCTCATGCAGAATCCCTCAGATAATGTGACATCCATTAGTCAAGGTAAAATTTTAACCACCACCTTCCTCCAATAGGGTTATCACTGTAATACCAGCAGAGATCCCACCTTTGACTCAATCTTCAAATCCAATAAAAATCTTAGAAATACATTTTCAACCATTGCTATTCATTTGAAGGCTGCATTCTCCTTTAGATTTCCACAAATTTTGTCTGGGTTTATTTTTGTCTCTTGCTTCATTTCAACTGATCAATTGTGTCAGTTTCCCAAAACATTTTTATGCAAAATAAAGTGTTGCTTGCAGTTCTCCAGTTTTTCAATAATAATTTTATTTAATGACACTCTACCCTGAGTTTATATATACAAAGATAAAGTCACATAACATATCCATTTATCCCACATGCATTGTCTTAAAATTTTTGAATGCATCAAACTTATTAGTGTGTAATATTGTCAGGAATATGGAAGGAGAATCATTGGGAAACGTCCATTATTCCTCTTCATGTACTCATAAATTGCTTCACTTACACCAACATATTACTGAACTAGTATGAATGGAGATAAGCTGGATCATCTACTTCCTGATAAGATTTAGGCATTTTAAGCTTTTGGTTATGTGCTATTTTCCCCTTCAGCATATACTAACAGGTGGCTGAAACATTTATTTTTGAAAAACAAATGTTCATAAATGAACTTTGTCCTCACCTATGACTGCTGCCCTAGTTGATATATTTCCTGCCATTTTAAACTGCCTTTCTCTAATGTATATGAGCATGATATGAACATTCTTAAATGTGCTTAGATATCTTTCTAAGGAACTGCTTAGCTAACACCTGTCCATGTTTTAAGGTTTATGCTAACTTTCAAATTTTAAGCATGCTTTTTTTATTTCCCATGTTCTGAGGCTGATACCCTTTGTCACCTTTTAGGACAATAGGTCTAGCTTGCCAATAACAGTACATAGGTTCCTATCTTTAAACTATAATAATCTTGCGCACAGGTATATGGTTTCATTTTCTGAGCACCTTGATTTTAGGAAAATATTTGACAATGTCACTATTTATTGAATTGGAAGGGTCCTTAGCTGTTAAACACACATTGCTGCAGAAAATTGACTCATTATTATTATAAAGCTGGAGGTCTCAAGCACAGTAAATAAAGGAATATCTTTAGTCATCATATAAAGTAGATCAAACTGTAATATACAGCACAGCATGGATATCTTGTTACATTTCTTACTGCTTTAGAGAAGACGATTGTTTAGAAGTAGAAGCAACATAATGGAGAAGTGTTCCAGTCCTTGATCTCCATTTGTGTTTTGGTAGTTGAAGATAAACCACTGGAAAAAATGGCAGTAATGATAATAAAATCATTGAGCCTAAGATGACTTGGGTACATGACTGCAAATGCCACAAGCCATTTTCTTCCAATAATACAAGTTAACAAAAGGTATTCTGATATTTTGCACAATAACATCTTAGAATGCTTTCAAATCCCAGGCACCTATTTTGAAGACTGACATATAAAGGTTAAGTCATGTTAAGTCAATTTTTAAGACCAAATAATGAATTCATCTTATCCATAGCATAATAATTTTAAGAAATCTCCCTCTGTGTATATTCACATGTGTTTAAGCACAAGTTATCAGCAAGCACAAGTGCACATGCCTGTGAAGGCCTGAAGTTGGATGAATTAGAAAAATAGCCACAGGAAAATTTAAATTTTAGTTTCTTCTCATTAGCTAGGAGCTAACAAATTGAAAAGGAGCTAGTTCTTTTACAATAAATGAATCACTTTTTCAATTACACTTTGTATTTCTGTATTTCTCAGAATATGTATTCTATGTATACATATTTGCATGTATGTATGCACAGTTATGTGTACTTACAACTTTTATCATTCATGATTTTTTTTCATGGTTGTAGAGAACAAGTGATAAAAGCTGTGAAATGGTAAAGGGTCAGAGAAAAAGGAACAATTTTAGAATCATTATTACAAAGACATAGAGTCTAGTATTGAGTTTACTTTTAATGTGTGTCTTTAACACTTCCATATTCAGTAAACTCAACACCACAGGTTCACCTTGGGTGTAAGTGGATTTTTAATGTAAATGTGAAAGATATTGAGTTGGCTTCACTTCAGTATTACATAGGTCAAAAAGAAATAAGAGATTGCTAAATTAACCTTCAGGTTGAACTAAGTTCATTCAGATCTCTAGACAATGCCTGGTTTGTTTTAAATGGCTTTGTAATTACAAAATCCTTATTGTTTTAGAGTTTCATATACAAAAGAGTGAATTTATTATATTTTCACAACTTAATCCCCATCCCATCCCCCTCCTTTTTCTATAAAACCCTTCTTCATTCTTACCAGTCTCCCTCTTATTTTCAGGTTTTCCACCTGTGTGTCCTACTGATTTTTCATCTTGTTTGCCTTCAGTGGCATGTGCCTGAGTACTTGCTGAAGCCTGAATTACATCACTACTGAGTAAAGTATATTGTCTTTCCCCCATGAATATTAACTCTCAACAGTCTCACAGGGAGGTATAGGGCATCTTGAGGTCTTTCCCATTCTTGGTAAATGGTCGAATCCCATGCAGGTCTTATGGAAGCACACATAACTGCACTACATTCACAATGCAGCAGCCCTTTCATGTCCAGAGGATAATGTCTGGCTGCTGCCCCTTTTTCTGGTTCTTGTAATCCTACTGACTCCTCCTTAGTATCTCCTGAGCCTTGAGGTAGAGGGTGATGCTGTCGTCCTATTTAAGGCTGAACCGTCCACAATGATTTATTTTCTGCATTTTCAGGCAATGAATGGTTGCAGTATGTCATTTTTCCTCTTGACAGCCATCTTAGGCTTTGCCTTAGTCTAAGCTAAGGAGGTTGTGAAAATTTCCCATTTTACAGGAAGTCTCAGTAAACAAATTTGTTCGGCTCAGGATGTTTCTGAAATAATAAGCCAGGGAGAGTTTGCTCCAGAATGCAGCTGGATGGGGAGGCAAGATCAGTACAGTCAGTTCAGTTTGAAGAAGACCTTTAGAGCTGAGGAGACTAGAAGAGACTGCTGAACAGCCAAGGAGGCCCTGCAGAAGTTCAAGACAGTGTGGAGAGGACCCTGGAGCAGCAGTCTAGAAGAGACTGTTGAGTGGGCACCAGAAAACTAAGGGGAGAGAAAGAGTAAGAGAGAGAGAGAGAGAGAGAGAGAGAGAGAGAGAGAGAAAGAGAGAGAGAGAAAGAGAGAGAGGAGAGGAGAGAAAATTAGAGCACCCTAGAAGTTTGGAGAAGCCTCTCCTAGCAAGCCTCCTGCACAGAGTACCAAGCGTACAACTTCCATGAGTCGCGCCATGCTGGGGGGAAGCATTGTGGAGATGGTTTTTGTCCCTGCTCTGTCAGTAATCCTCATCCTTACTCTTCCAAGTAGCCCCAATAAATTTGTTGGCTGCCACGTTAGACCTTGGAATAATCATCTCTTCGATGGGTCATTGAACTCCTATCTGGAGCAGGTAGACTGTAGTGTGGCATCTCTGTAGGAAGCGTTCACAGAAACCTGTTGAAAGTCTACCCTGTAGAGCCAATTCAGTGACTGGCTTTGGCCCTGTGTTGAAAAAGCAGGGAGTATCTGACCCCAAACTTAAAGGGACCCAACTTTCATCTTGCTTTGGAGACTATTAGTACATAAACTAATTTGAAGAAGGATGATAAAAGTCAGGTTCATCATGTGCTTTGTATACATACGGATAAGGGATGTTGATTCACATAAAGGGGTCTTCTCAATTCCTAGGAAAAAATTCAATGGTTACTTTTATTATGCAATTGGCTTATAAAGTCCTGCATTAGATTTCTTACTATATATGAATATATGCCAAATTATCAATTGTTTACATTTCACACCTTGTTAAAGAGCATATTAGTATGAATGTATATCTGTGCATGTGTGTACATGCATGTATGTGTGTATGTGTAGTCTGTGTGTTTCTGAATTTCTAATCTATAACCTCATACATGCTAGGCAAGCATTGTATTACTGATTCATACCTTTCAGTGCTAAGAGCATGGATATCAATATTAGAGCTTTATGATTCCTAGTCTCCTGATTTGTTAATATATAAATGTTAGTACAAGAAAAAACAGGAAATTTCATTGCCAACACCTTCCATCTCTTGGGTTAAAAGAAGATAATGCAGAACATTGATTATTAGAAATAGGTCTAATTGATAACACACACGATTAGAAAGTACTTGAGCAGTGGAAGTATATATAGAAGTGGAAGAGTGTATAGCTCCTTTAATAAGTAAGTGTACAAGGAATTTCAAAGCTAGGCACATGTTTTATGATACTTTTCACACTTCACTTATTTTTAAACTTTGTCAACCAAAAGTCTTATGCTCACTACTGGTCTTATTTGATACATATAAAATAAGGCCTATTATAATATCAAAAGTTATTAAACACCCCCCATGACCCATCCCTTTTTAAAACATGGTGTCATATGAATGCATTCATAGATAAAATGTTTTCCTAATAAGTATAAACAATGACAAGGTGATATCATATCCGTGGTATTTTATGTACAAGTAATTATACTCTGTGAAATTTTACAGCCCATTTAAACAGTTTATGTGTTAATATGACTTTCAAATGCTGACTTCTGAGAAAATAGCTGTGTAATATGATGGTATTTTGCAACCTCTGCATCCATTCTGAATTAATGTACTACAGAAATGCAGTTAGAAGACATAAATGTACCTATCTCCCAACATATTTTAATTGGTTATAGCAATTAAAAGAAATGGGTACCATCAACTGTAAAGTAACTTGATTTTGCATCTTTCTTTTTTGTTCTGATTACGTGACCTTCTCCCTTTTATTATAGTTAGCTATTTAAGAATTACATTGCTAGACAACGTCCTTTGGTGGTCATGATGCTCTGTAGAAGAAGATGCAAATTCATCAGCATCATCTGATATCAGATACTAGAAGTGTTGCTGGAAGCTCAGAAATATGGATGGGTCATTGCTGTTGTGTTTTTCTTAGATTGTTGTTGTATTGCTGCTTCTCCCTTTTGGTGTCAGTTTAACTGGCCTGGTCACAGGCATAGCTCCTTTTAAGCCATAGCTCTGAAGCAAAACTGGAAAACAGTTGTACCTCAGAAACAGTTTTATTACAATAGTCCGGTCAATGTAGCCTGTCATCAGAAGACACTGGGAGCTGCTCAGTTGATAAACATCAGTTCCAACTTGTCTGCCTCATCTCTCCTTTTCTAACTAAGTGCAAGTGTAGAATACAGACTAGCATCACTGATATTTACTAGTAATTGAGGACATCCCAACTGTTTAGTAACAGAAGGCTACATAATAGATTAGTGCTAATTATATGGTACTGTGATACAAGATAATGTTGTCTAAAGAATAACTGCAGCATTTGGTGACAGAAGTGTTTCCAATTTTTTCGTCAAAAACCTGTTTCAAAACAATATGTATAGAATAAACTCAAATCTGTGAAAATGAAACACATATGTATGCAAAGGTAGACATCTAAATGGTAGTAATGCTTATACCAAATAACAGCATTGCAAATAATTTTCACAAATGACTATTTTGTATATTTACATGTTTACATAAACCTTCATTATATTTCCTGTAGCCTGTTTTAATTAGAATCTGCTTAGTCTTTACCTCCTTTAAGTCTAGAAATCTTAATATATTGGTGCTTATTTTTGTGTGAATTTCCTCACTTCCTAATCATAGCTTCAGACTATTTTAATTGTAAGTTAGTATTTGTCACTCCTTTAAAGCCTCTGTCTGGAAAGTAAGTAAGAAATACTTGTGGTTTAATCTATTCAACTTTTAAAAAGATCTTCCTCATCTTTCTTTCCTTTTTGATTTGTTGACATTTCTTCCAATTAGGAGCATTTGTGACATTCCAAAGTTATATATCACAACATGTATAAAACTTCAATTGTAGGTCACAGAGATGGCTGAGAGATTAAAATCTCTGTCCTACAAGTCAAATAACCTTAGTTTGTTCCTAGATCCCATGTAAAAATACTAGGCATAAATGGCTGTACCTTATACTTCTGATCCTAGAAAACAGATCCTCAGAAACCCAAAGCAATGAGAACGTAGAGCAGTCCAAGATGACTCTTGAAGTCACCTTGGGCCTCCACAGGCACACGCAGTAGCTTTTTCTATACCCATATGTACACACACACACACACACACACACACACACACACACACAACTACACTTACACACTCCAAACAACAAAAAAAAATTTAATTTCTCTTTAAATTTCTACCTCCTTCCTCAAACTACCCCAGGAAGGCAGAACAAGATCACTGTGTGTCAAAATTCCAGATGTGGTCTCACAAGAATAGTGAGTGACCAAGGAATGTATATCAACTAAAACAAATAGTGAGTGAATAAATTTATATATTTTAAAGAGAATATGTATATTAAAGAATGGTATTTTGTCATTGGTATTCTATTTATGCAGCAGTAAGATAAATAATTTAGATCGATACTTCATTAAACAAAGCCCCAGCTTCCCAATTACAATAGAGAAAAAGAGTGTTCAGAGCTTATGCTGAAAAGTAGGAACACTGAAGTCTAGATTGATAATGGATATATAGAAAAAAGAAAAAAAAACAAATTTTGGAATATAAGTATCAAATTTCTAAACTCACTGAACGAATTAGCAAAGAAACTCTCCAGGCTGGTTTTCCTCCCCCATCCTCAACCTGTTTTTCTGTCGATCAAATATGTTATATAAGCTTAACCCACACATCAGCAGACTGGAAACAACAAAATCACAAGGCCGTTGTGATTGAAATAGATCATATCAAAGACATATAGCAACAAAGGATCTAATTAAAATTGGATGTCCTAGCTTGCCAGCTGTATCTATTATTTACAATTAGGATTTGTGATCTTATTTAAAGCGAGTTCCAAGATTGCCTCCCACTCTAAGGGAACTTTACTGAGCAGTCCCTGGTCACTGGGAGGATGTCAGAATCACTATATCCATCCAAATTCTTGCTGGGATCTGTGTTCATGAGAAAGCAAAACAAAACAAAAATTCCCTGAGCATCTACTGGATTCATATTGTTCCTGACTACATATCTAGGTGCTACAGAAAAGGAACCCTCTTTTTGAATGCAAGGTGATGTTTGGGTGTGAAAGGAATGTTTGTTTATAGAGTACCCAGATTTCTCATCTCTCTTGTGAGCTGTGAACTTGGGCAGACAACCTTGCAGTCTTCTTTAATGAGTTTCTCAAACAAGCATTAGTGGTGAAAAGGAAATTGCATTTCAACTTTCTTCAAAAATCTAGCAATTTGTTATATGGCACATATAACATATACTGCAATGAAAGGCAGTAAAGAATAGGGCCACATTCATTCCAGATGAAAGGAGGAACAAAGTTCTGTTGAATGATTATACTTCAGTTCTTAGGATTGCTTAGGAAAAGCTTTGTTTGTTAGACATTGAATTCATGAAGTTCATGCTTACTAATTCAACATTATTCACAAATAAAAGGAGCGAGCATAATTCATTCTGTCCTCACTATATGCAAGGATATATGTCTCTCAATGAACTAGCATATATTAAAGCCATACTGGACTTGCCTTTGAAAGTCAAATAATTACTTACCTTCTCTCAATCAACAAGAAGTTTTTTTTTTTTATTAAATCTTATCATCTATTTTGGTTCAATAAAAAAGGAACTTAATTCTTTTAGCTACTAAGTAATTTAGATTGTATTTGGACAGTGCCAAGAAAGTAAGCAATTTAATTTGTTGAAACAAAAGCAATCAAGTCAATTGTTTGTTTTCTTTGATGGCAATAAACTAGTTGCTTATGAAGTACCATCTTTCATCAAGTTACTCTATTGATACACAGATGACACTGGGTTTTCTATTTAATGAACAATGGAACATATTTTTACATACTTTCTTATAAGGTGACAAGAATAGATAGACTTTAAAAATCTAATACCATGCCTTATGCTAGACAGTATCCTAGAGCGGAAAACATTGTCTCATTTAATTTTCATAGTATCAATATGAAACAGTTAATTTCAGTTCTTTTGATCAGATGACAAAAGTTAGTTGCAAATAGTTTGCTACAGGCCAATGTTGCTTATTTTATAAGAGGATGGAACACACACATACACACACAGAGATAGATAGATAGAGAGAGAGAGAAAAAGAGAGAGAGAGCTCATTTCTTTCCAGATGATAGCCCCATACTCTTTTTTATAAGGTTGAGTTATCAGTTTATTTTAAATTAGTTCTTTAAATAACAAACCAACATGTGTTCATAACTATAAAAATGCAGTCATTACCAAAAGCATATCAGTCTCCCTCTTCCCCTTCTATATCTTGCTTTTTTTAATACATTTTTTATTATTTCCGTTCATACAAACTTAATAGGTAGACCAGTTCCCTCCCTCCCTCCTCCTCCCTCCAAACCTCCTGCTCCCCATCCCTCCCTTCCCATCCCCCAGTGCCTCCCCCCAATTCCCAGAGAGTCCTTTATTGTGTATGCCTAACTCTATTCTGGGTCCTCCTCTCCGATGACAGAGAAGGACCCAGTGGCATTTCCCTGAACCCTTTCTCGTGTTCCCTTTAAGCATAGGAATACTACTGTGGCTGTCAATCCCTGGCCTCCAAGGATCTTGGTGCCTTTAGCTGATGCTAGACTTTGTGAGGTCAATACTGTGTTGGACATTGCGCAGGGCATGCAAAGTCCTATGATGATTGCTTCGGCCCTAACTAGCATGGAGAATCTTGCAAATCATTGCTCCTCCCATCCTTTTGCTCTTACAATCTTACTGCCCCCTCTTCTGCAAATGTCCCTGAGCTTCAGGATGGGGGGAGATTAGGCCTGCCTAGTTCTATGTGGTTGAAATTGAGTCTCTGAAGTTCTGGATTGTGGTTTGTTGATTTTCTTTTGCAGTTTTGCTGCTCCTGCAATGCCCTTCACTCCATCGTGATGGGCACTGTATGTCACCCCCTGGTCAGAGACAAAAAGCTGTGAAACTGGAGTCTTGTTATAATAGCACATTCAAGGGTAGATGTAATAAAAGTAGGAAACCTCAGTGAGGGAGGGGTCAGTCACCCATTTGCAAAATGATTACTTTTTATCTGCCAGACTACATGCCCTCCCCTTCTGTTGAGATCATACCCCCTCAGTTGTACATGATCAGGAATGAACGTCTGTGAACTTAACCAGGTGTCACATTACTTACTTGCATTCCTTGATGGAGGCCTATTTTCTCTGCTATAAAATGGTCTCCTCTCTCCTTGTGTCTGGTGTGGCCCTCCAACCTCATCCCTCCTGTTCATAATCCTTGCAATTACTGTATTACATAGGTTTACCTTTGAGTGTCTCAATGTGGGCTGGGTGGGTTTGATACTAGGAGCCACCTATTAGGGAGTACACACGGCGCCCAATTTTCTGGGTTTGGGATACTTCACTTACTATAATTGTTTCTAATGACATCCATTTCCCGGCAAATTCCAGTAATTCATCATTCTTGATGGCACAGTAGTACTCCATTGTATAGATGTACCACCTTTTCCTTATCCACTTGTCAACTGTTGGACATTTGGGTTGATTCCATGACTTTGCTATTGTAAACAGTGCTGCTATGAACGTGGTCGTGCTTGTGCTATCGAGGTGAACCTCTGCTCTCTGCTGCATGTGGGGTTATTCCCAAAAGTGGGATAGCAGGGTCATATGGCATTTCAAACTTTAATTGCTTTAAGAATCTCCAGACAGCTCGCCAGAGTGGCTGTATGAGCCTGCATTCCCACCAGCAATGTAGCAGAGTTTCCCTCTCTTCACATCCTCTCCAGCATTTGTTGTTGTTTGTATTGTGGATTTTTGCCATCCTGTCCGGGGTGAGATGATATCTCAGGGAAGTTTTGATTTGCATTTCCCTGATGGCTAAGGAAGTGGAACATTTTTTGAGATATTTGTTAGACATTTTAATTTCATCCCTGGTAAAATTTCTTTTAAGTTCCAGGGCCCATTTTTTAATTGGGCCATTGGTTTCCTTGATGTTTAGTTTTCTAAGTTCTTTGTGCAATCTGGACAGTAGAGCTCTATCAGATATGTGGTTAGTGAAGATTTTCTCCCATTCTGTGGGTTGCCTTTGAGCTCGTGTTAAAATCTCTTTATCTGAACAGAAGTTCTTTAATTTCACAAGATCCCAACTGTTGAGAGTTGGTAGCAGTGACTGTGCCATTGGGTGTCTGTTTAGGAAATGTTGGCCTACCCAATCAGCTCGAGGGAATTCCCTATCCTTTCAACTATGGTTTTTATAGTCTCTGGCCTTATATCAAGGTCCTTTATCCATTTGGAATTAAGTCTTGTACATGGTGACAAGTACAAGTCCAGCTTTAATGTTCTGCATGTGGAGATTCAATTTTGCCAGCACCATTTGTTGAAGATGCTGTTCTTTTTCCATTGGATTCTTTGGGCCCCTTTGTCAAAGACCAAATGGCTGTATTTTTGTGGACTTATATCTGGGTCTTCAACCCTTATCCATTGATCTGTGTGTCTATTTTGGAGCCAGTACCAGGCCGTTTTTATAACTATGGATTTGTAGTATAGACTAAGGTTCGGTATGGTGATACCTCCAGCAGTGTTTTTGTTACTCAGGATGGTCTTTGCTATCCTGGGTCTTTTGTGCCTCCATATGAATTTTGAGATTGTTTGGTCAACTTCTTTAAAGAATTGCTTTGGGATTTTAATTGGTATAGCATTGAAATTGTATATTCCCTTTGGTAGGATGGTCATTTTTACGATGTTGATTCTGCCAATCCAGTAACATGGGAGGTCTTTCTACCTTCTGATGTCTTCTGCAATTTCTTTCTTTAGGATTTTAAAGTTTTCATTGTAAAGGTCTTTTACCTCCTTGGTTAGGTTTATACCAAGGTACCTCATTTTTTTAGGGGCTATAGTAAATGGGATTGTTTCTCTCAAGGCTTTTTCACTTCTTTCATTCTGGGCATATAGGAAGGCCTCTGATTTTTGCACATTTATTTTGTATCCTGCCACCCTGCTGAACTTCTCAATTAGTTCCAGAAGCTTCCTGGTGGAGTTTTTGGGATCACTCAGGTATAAGATCATGTCATCTGCAAATAGGGATAGCTTGACTTCTTCCTTGCCGATTTGAATCCCTCTTATGTCCCTTTCTTGTCTTATGGCTTCAGCTAAGACTTCAAGTACAATATTGAATAGAAGTGGTGAGAGTGGACAGCCTTGTCTAGTTCTTATCGAAGTGGGAATGCTTCCAATTGTTCCCCATTGAGCATAATCCTTGCTGTAGGCTTTTTGTATACAGCTTTTATTATATTGATAAAGGTTCCTTCCATTCCTACTGTCTCTAGCGTTTTGATCATAAAAGGCTGCTGGATCTTGTCAAAGGCTTTTTCTGCATCTATTGAGAATATCATGTGGTCTTGGACTTTGGACTGGTTTACAAGATGAATTACATTTATTGTTTTGCGTATGTTGAACCAACTTTGTATGCCGGGGATGAAGCCTACTTGGTCCCTGTGAATGATCTTTTTGATATGTGTTTGAATCCGATTTGGTAAGACTTTGTTGAGAATCTTAGCGTTTGTGTTCATCAGAGAGATCAGCTTATAGTTTTCTTTTTTAAGTGAATCTTTATTAGGTTTTGGGATTAAGACGATATTAGCTTCATAGAAGGAATTTGGTAGTGTTCCTTCCTTTGCTAGTTGATGGAACAGTTTAAGGAGTATTGGTGTTATTAATTCCTTAAATGTCTGGTAGAATTCTGTGCTGAATCCATCTGGTCCAGGACATTTTTTTGGTGGGAAGATTTGTGATTACTTCTTCAATTTCCTTATATGTTATAGGACTATTTAAATAATTCACAACTTCCTGATTCAATTTAGTTAAGTTGTTTTTACTTAGAAATTCATCCATCTCTTTTGTGTTGTCAAACTTCAAGAGTATAATTTTTTGAAATATGTTATAATTCTCTGGATTTCTTGGGTATCAGTAGTGATAACTCCATGTTCATTTCTAATTTTATTAATTTGGGTTTTCTCTCTCTTGCTTTTGGTTAATTTAGCTATTGGTGTATCAATCTTATGATTTTTTCAAAGAACCAGCTTTTTTTTTTTTTTTTTTTAAGAACCAGCTTTTGGACTGGTTGATTTTTTGTATTGTTTTCTTAATCTCGATTTCAGATATTTCTCCCCTTATTTTGCTAATCTCCTCTCTTCTACTACTTTTGGGATCAGATTGCTCAAGTTTCTCTAAAGCCTTAAGCTGCATTGTTATTTTTTTCTGATGTTTCCATTTTTTTTATGTAGGCATTAAGAGCTATGAACTTACCTCTTAGAACAGCTTTCATTGTGTTCCAGAGATTTTGGTAAGTTGTATTTTCATTATCGTTCACTTTCAGGAAATCTTGAATGTCCTTTTTAATTTCTTCCTGAATCCAGTACTCATTTAGCATCATACTGTTAAGTTTCCAGGAGTTAGTGTATTTTCTCTTGTTTGTTGTGTTGTGGATGTCCAGCTTTAGGCCGTGGTGGTCTGATAGGGCACAGGTTAGAATTTCAACTTTTTTGTACATGTGTAGATTCATTTTGTGGCCAAATATGTGATCTATTTTGGAGAAAGTTCCGTGTGCTGCTGAGAAAAATGTGGATTCTTTGGTGCGTGGGTGAAAAGTTCGATAAAGATCTGTAAGGTCCATTTCTTTCAAGGTTTGATTAAGTTCCAAAATGTCTCTGTTAAGCTTTTGACCTGTTGATCTATCCCATGTTGAGAGGGCGGTGTTGAAGTCCCCAAGAATTATCGTTTGGGGTTTGATTTCGTGCTTTAGACGCTGTAGGGTTTTCTTAATGAATGTGGAGGGGCCCGTATTGGGTGCATATATGTTCAGTATTGTGAAGTCTTCCTGGTGAATTCTACCTGTGACTAAAATGTAGTATCCATCTGTGTCTCTTATGATTTTCTTTGGTTTGAAGTCCACTTTGTCTGAAAGCATAATTGCTACCCCTGCCTGTTTCCTGGTTCCATTAGCTTGCAAGATTTTGGACCAGCCTTTCATTCTTAGGATGTGCCTATCTTTTCTGGTGAGATGAGTTTCCTGAAGGCAGCAGATTGTTGGATTGTGGTTTTTAATCCAAGTTTGTAATCTGTGTCTCTTAATCGGTGAGTTAATACCATTGACATTTAATGTTATAATGGAGAGATTATTTTTAATTCTGGACTTTTTTATGTTTAGTAGATTTTGTAAGCATATTGTTTGATATTTATGTTTTGGTGGTATTATACTTCCCTTCTGTCCTCCTGGATACGCTTGTTCTTTTCTTCAAGCTTGAATATCATTTTTAGCATTTTTTGAAGGCCTGGTTTGGTAGACATGTTTCCCTTCAAGTTGTCTTCGTGTCGGAAAACTTTTCTTTCTCCCTCAATCATGACAGATAGTTTTGCCGGGTATATCAGTCTGGGTTGGCATTTTTGCTCATTTAATACTTGAAGTATGTCTCTCCAAGCTCTTCTTGCTTTTACTGTTTCCATTGAGTAGTCATTTGTTATTCTAATAGGTTTACCTTTAAAAGTGACTTGCGTTTTTTCTCTTGAAGCTCTCAGCACCTTTTCTTTGTCTTGAATGTGGAGTGTTTTGACTATTATTTGCCGTGGCGATTGTCTATTTTGGTCATATCTGTTTGGAGTGCGAAATGCCTCTTGTATTTGGATAGGCCTCTCATTCTTTAGTTGTGGGAAGTTTTCATTTATGATGAGTTGAAATATTTCCTCCAGTGTGGTATTTGGGATTCTTGTTCTGGTATTCCATGAATGTGCATGTTAGGCTTCTTCAGGGTGTCCCATATCTCTTGAATGTTCCTCTCCAGTATCTTTTTGGCTTTAACAATCTCTTCCATTGAGCTGGTTAATTCTCCTACTTTGTCTTTAAGATCTGAAATTCTATTTTCTGCCTCATTTGTTCTGCTGACAAGATTCTCTGTTGAGTTTTGGGTTGAAGATAACTTGTCTTTTAGTTCAATTTTAAACTCTGCCTGAGACTGTTTTAACTGCTCTATACCTATTTTTGTTTCTTGAACTGTTTTTCTCAACTCCTCCAAGTGCCTGTTGTGTTCCTGTTCAAAGTGGTTGATACGGTTGTTTAACTCTTCTTGGATTTCCTCTTTCATAGTATTAATCATGGTAATGATCATACTCTGAAAGTCGTTATGTTGGGTCTGGCTTTCATGGCTATTTTCTGTGGCTTTGTTCTGGTCAGAATCCATCATTATGGGATTGATTCTTTCGGTGGGAGTTTGGTCTTCTAGGGTTTTGTTTCTCTGGATCTGCACTTTGACTTGAGCATTGTTGTTTTGTTATTTTTGGAACCTTTCAGTTTCTGTGTGTTTTTCACTGAACTGATTTAGTTGGTATTGTTACACTTGCCAGTTATTACTAGTGCTTGCCTTGGATTGGATATGTTTGTGTGTTGTTATTGTTATATCCTAGATGAGGCTACTAAGCTGTTAGTATGGCAGTTAAGCCAGGTTATGTAACCAGGGGGTGAATATTAGTTTGGTAGTGCACTTTTACAATTTAGTATCTTGGTGAAATGTGGGGATGTGTGGTGTACTCCATGGAGTTGTATGTTTTGCGGGTGGCTGTATGAGAAAGTTGATCTACAGCATTGATACTTTAAAGGATCAGTAAGGTGAAAAGAAAAAGTTTACTTATCTTTGGGCTGGATGTGAAGAATCTCGCCCAAGTGATATAATGATTGTAGTGGAGTCCAGATGTATGGCCTGTGTTCCCTTTGTTCCTTAGAATTTTGCTTGCGTTTCCTTTGGACTCTATTGAATTCTGAGTAGCAGTGTGTCTTCCCTGGACCACGTGCGTAGGTCCCCGGTGGCCCAGAGAGGCAGAGGGTCTGATGTTGATGGCAGAATTCTTCACCTGCGACCTGGGGGGTGCAGCGGAGGCTCACGGGGGCGGGTGGGTGCGAGGGGCTGTGGTCCTGGGCGGGGCCCCGGGGTCAAAGCCGACAGGGGGTGCGTGGGGTGCTGCTGGCCGGGTGGCTCCGGGGTGGGGAGCAGGGGAGCCCCATACTCTTTAAACCTCATTATACAGTAATTCAGGGTCTTAATGAATGTAAAACGTAAGATAAGAGGAAGATATAGTTAGCATGAAATGACAGGCACAGAACTAGACAAAATAATGATTCTGGATGTTAATGGCTTCCATTTGGCTTATGCTATCAGGGATTTTCTACTGTAACAGCTCAAGTGATTTTTAACTTTTGCTGTGAACTCCAATCTTCTGTCCATTTCTTCAAAACCGTACCTTGTATACTTCTTTACTACCAATTAGTGGGCTGTTGTTTGGAAGGAGAGATAATAACCAAAGTATTTAATCCATTATTTTTCTACTATTCTTACATGTAGGCAGCATAAGAAATTTTATTTTCCCCTGGTTTTGGACCTGTGTTCATACCTGAGACTTAATAAAAGTTTTGTTCAATGAGTTTTACAGTACTGTTTCCTAGCTACCATTTATTACTTAGGTTGTCTCATCGCTACCTGCTTCATAAAAATCCAACATGACAGGCTTTTGGTGCCCTGGAGCCCACTCAGCCACATTTAAAACATTTACATTTATAAAAATCAGTTTCACTAGCATGAGAATAGGAGGACTGAATTTTGAAATTATGTTACACACATTAAATATTACTCTGATTATAAGAAAATGATTAAAAATAATCTTCCATTAAAAGATATATCACTCTCAATCATAAAACATGGTTATGATTTTTATTGTCTCTCATAGGCAAGTCTGTACAAAAGGATGTAAGTTCTTGCTTTGTCATCACATGATTCCAATTTCCATAGTCATGGAAAAAGACCACACAAAAAACAATCTCTGTAATAGCCCTGACTGAGTCTGTACCAGGTCTGTTATTTAATTCCTGAGGTTTATTCTTTGAATAATGAGTACTAACAGATGGTTTACTTATTTCATTCTCTAGAAGAGCTAATGTAGTGAAGGTATGTTTTTGATAATGATTGGCATTACATTCAGGAACCTCTAGGGAGAACACTGACTCAAGCAACAGGCTTTATGCCCATCCAAAAAGGTCTTTTGGAAATGAGAAAAAAATGAGATAACATGGGTATTGCCCCTACTTTCTCCTGATGATGTAGTTAAGTAAGACCATCATTTACTTTTGACCTCTGTCTTGGCCTTAGCAAAGTGCAAACCAGTCACAAGTCTTTTAATTCTCTATACATTTTCTGTTCTACATTTATTACATACTTTTAGAAGACTTACTTTAATCTTCCTTTTCTTTATACATCTTGTTATTATTAGTAGGATCCTGCAAGAAAGAAGAAATCAAGACACCCCAGACTGTAAAAGAACTATTCAACTTTTACGGGTATTATTTTTAATAGTAAATTCATGAGAGAAAATTCCTGAAATTCACAGATTATTGGCAGGCTAAACTTCTTAGGTTTTTTAGGGAAAATTGTTCAGTGAATATAACTGTATGTGGGTCCAAAATCATTGCACATATAAAGAACTCTTGCTGGCTATAAAGAAAACTGGGTAATTCCAGAGGAGGAATGCTCATTATGCACCTGTTGCAGGAAGTCTGGCATGGTTAAGGGACCATGTGCTATAGAAAAAAAAAAAAAAAGAGCTTCAAAAAATGGACACAGCCATGAACATAGGATTTTAGCTAATGTCAAGCTGGCCTGGAGATAAATACTACAAATATAATCCTTATTTCCCTCACTGTTACTTTCACTTTGTTGGCCAGACAATGCAAATGATCACTTTAATTTTAAATATAATCTCTAATCTCAGATCACATGCACATGTTATGTTAGATGCATAAGATGGTAAAACAATATATATTAGATCCTGATCATTATGGGAAGATTTAATATGATCCAGGAATTTCTTTAATAATAGCTTTGCCAATTAACTCTCTCTCTTTCTCTCTCTTTCTCCCTCTTTTTTTTCTCTCTCTCTCCCTTGCCTGCTACTCAGCCTCATATACATGAGATACTAGGAATGACTTCCTAGCTATGTGGGACACTGAACATATGTGGTAACATGTATGTGGCTTCTGGATGCACAAAACTGTGACTTTTGGGCAACGGGGAACTAATTTCTAATGACTATTACATGTTATTAAATAACCTGGACCAGATAATTGACAAGCTCATTGCAACTCCTTCCCTATCCTCCTGGGTATAATAATTCATAGCCTTCCTCAATAAACCCTCAATTAAAATATTTTTAGTTCTTTTATGTGGATGCTGCCTTTTTAATATTCTTGTCAGTCTTGTCTCTACTAGGTTAACACCTATCTAACTCCGCTTCACCATGGGTCACCAGGATGGGTCTCTATCACTCCAGTTTGTAACCTGTCCTACACAAGCCCCATCCAGCAGGAAATAGTAACGAATGAATTTGTCAATCCTTATCATCAATAGAAGGCTGAAATGATAGCTTCCCTTTCCTACAACCCCCACATTCAGAGCAAAAGCTAGCACTTGTAAAACCTGTGCTTGATCACGTACCTCATTGGGACAGGGGATAACTCACTCCCCTCTGTACTTTACCCCTATACAAATCCAGGGATAGAACTTGACTCCACCTTCAGTTGCAGCTTCTTCTCCCTTCTGAGAATTAATCCCTGTTGCAATGCAACCAATAAACTTCTTTCGTTCTTTGTCTGTGTCAGTGATTTTTTTTGTCTTACTCCACCCCAGCTCCATTTGCTCCTCACACAATTATACAGAAGCTTCCATACATTTGATTGGATCTTCAGCCATGGATGATCTCTGTGAACATGAGAAGCAGGATAAAGGATTTCTTTTTTGCCTTAGATTAAAGACTAGAGAAGAAACACCTCTGTATTTGTTGCCTTGGAGAAGCTGATTTTCTCATAATCTTCCTCCTGATGACCATGTCACATAATAAAGTGAAACTTAAACAAATCCTAGGTCCCTTGTGAAAATATGCATAATGTTCTAAGCACATAACACCACTGTGCAAGTTTATCCTAGGTACACATGCATTATGTCATCAGAGGCAAGAGAATGAACTCTAGGCTGATACTGAGAAATCAAGAAGCAGCCTGTGTTGAAATACATGCTATAAACAACTCAAGGGGATGAATGATTTGCTTTGGTTTCAGAGACGTCAAGAACATAGGTCATGCTTGTGTATCTATATAACTGTAAAGATGTACAGCATGAGCTATGATCTTTTAGACATCATTTTTATCATGGCTGTCAGAAAGCAGAGGAAACAGAATTCAGAAAGTGGTCAGGGCAAGATATAACTATCAAAACCGACCCTGCCTCCTACTTTTCGTTGTTTCCATGTAATGCTATCTTTCAATGAACCAGTCAATAAATTAATCCATTGATTCGTTCAGAGTTTTCAGTCTCCAGTTCATTTCTGAGAATTCCAGAAGCTGGGATGCAAGATCCAAGTACAAGAGCCTATTCTGACCAGGTCATATTCAAATTATAGTAGAGAGCTTTCTAAGGAAGAAAAATAAAAGATTTTGCTGTTAGTATCCATGCCCTTAAAGCATGGAAGCCTCAATAAAGAAGCCGCAACAAGCGGTTCAGATGGGCAATTGATTCTAATATGGATAGTGTCAGATAGTAATGTCAGTGAGTGCGTGGGGACAGTAACATTTGAACAGTATGATGAGGACACAATCACAGAGTTCGAGGAAAAATATTCTAGTAGTAAGTGATTTAATATCAAAATCAATTTTATTGTTCGGTGAGACAACTCAGCAGGCAACTCACCTGCTTACAAGCCTGGCATCTCCCTCTCTCAAGTAAAAAATATTTTTAAAAGTCAATATTAAAGTTCTGAAATAAGTATATTATAATATAATGGCAAAACCTGCCCTGTTTAAGAACCAGAATTGAGCTACATTCTTTTAATGCATAGTAATTTACATTTGTAATCCTACATATCTTTTTTTAAAAAAAATTTTTAATTATTATTATTTATTCAACTGTGCGCATGCGCGCGCGCGCGCGCGCGCGTGTGTGTGTGTGTGTGTGTGTGTGTGTGTAGAACCACGGACGAACTCGCGAACCACCATGGACGCCTCCACCTCCTTCTGCCCCGAGATTCACAGGACCAGAAGCGCAGGCCGCTCCCGCTTCCGCCTGGCGTTTATACGTGGGATCTGGGATCCGAACTCAGGATCTTCCGCCTGCAAGGCGGAGGCTTAACCCCTGAGCCACCTCTCCAGCCCCAATCCTACATATCTCATATATGTAGTATATATGCAAAAAGATAAGTGTTATTTTGTTAAGTAAAAGACCAAAATCTTTCATTTATCAAAAAACTAGAAGGAATTATATCAAATGTAATAAATTAGACAAACAAAAACACATATTTTTCATATAGAGAAGCTAAAAATCAGTCCTAAATGCACAACCATGATTGCTAATAAGGTTGGGAAGGGAATAATAGGGATGGATAAAGAAAATGTGGAGATGCTGTGAATTATGCAAAGTGTTATGTGGCCTGGTATATGACACCAGACCCCACTAATATGCACAATTAATATAAGTCAATGAAACTAAAATAACATATTTGTAGAGAAATCTGTATTGCACACAGTAGTTTGTATCCTCTTCTCATGTTTCCAGGAGGTAAATATTATCAACTAATTGCTGCTTTTGGAAAGCATAGAATGAATTCCTGCTCTGGGAGTAGGTGTTAAATGAAGGCGTCAAATTGCTGATACAGTATGATGTGAATTAATGATATAGGAGATGATCTTTAAAGTGTCTTGTCAAAGATTTGTTGTTTTATGGCAAGATTTAACATCGCTCCACATTTGAAATTGATTTTCTTTCAGGAATTCTTGTTTCTCAAATCAGTAATGTGAGCGAGTGTGTGTTGCCACTTTGATAATGTATAAAATGCCTGTTTCCATTCTTCAAATGGCACATAAAAGGTAAAAACAAACAATCGATTACTTCTGACATTTTTGAATAAATTTTGTACTCTGAGTTCAAGCTACCAAGGGAAAAATGTGTTAAACTATTACGTAGCTTCTTCTCTCCTTTTTCTTCTCCCAGGTTGAGGATTTCATTTGTTTGGCTTCCATCTGTATTCTGTTTCTTTGGACTATGACCAAAAAAAAGGCAAGAAAAGGGAAGGCTTTTTTTTGCAGGTTTAGATGGACCTGTGATGTACCTTCAAAGTTCTTTACTCACCCACAGTCTAGTCAAAAGAGGCAATAGCTTAATATCCATGATAGCAACTCTGAGCTGAACATTGGTTATTTCATTCAATGTTTATAAAACGTTCATAATACAATTATTATCAAGATAATCCTAGAATTGCTTTTGAGGAAGACTTAAATTGTTACAATCACAGACTAAGTATATACTTTCTGATTCATTGAAAGTAGCTTCAAATGCTTTCAAATTCCTTGATACTTTTAATGGGTTTAGAAAGACATAGTGTTATGTAGATATTTTCCCTGAAATGAAACATCCTTTCCTGGAGGGAAAAAAGAAGCTAGTGAGACTTAGGAAGCTCATTAAATTTGTAAAATTCAGGTATCTCAGGAAGCTCATTCAGTTACACAGGCCCATTATGTAATCAGTGATCAGTTGCTGTGGGAGTGGAGACTGTTCAATGAGGATGTCTGCAAGCTGTGCAGGGAAGTCCACTTGGTGTAGACCTATACAGTGAGAAAGATGCCCAAGATGCCCAAACATTGCCCATGCTCCTGTAAGTAACTTCTTACCCGTGCTACTGCCAGTGACACCAAAGCTCACTGTGGCCAAGCTGTACTTAGATGGAATCGTATCTTAGTTGTGTTCACTTTATTAATGACAAGATGTTTGCTCACATAGTCTCAGAAAAAAATTCCAGAACAGGTAGCAGGTATAATTTCCACTAGCAACACTAGTAAATATTTAATTATATATATGATTTATTTTAACAATAGATCTGTCTCATTTATGTTTCATTTTAAAGCATTAAAGCAGTTCAACACTTTTTATTTTTTCTGACTAAACAATTAATTTTGGATCCTTGTGATTTATTCAGGGTCATAGAGAAAATATTCATCAATCGGTACAGTTCCACTATAGCAACTACTGCAAAGAATGGAAGTTAGTTGCAAACAACCTTTAGAGAGTTAGCCATTATTAAAAGAATAAATGCCAGTTTTAATTTTATAGTCTCTTGACCACTGTTAGACAATGAGAAGAGCCAACACATGATAGATACATTTCAAGAACTGGTTAAGATTTTTCTCCCTACTGCTGGGTCTTTGCTTTCTGTAACAAAAACATTAATTTGCAAATTATATTGCATTAAAAACATCACTGAATATAGCATGAGCAAAATTTTCCATTTGAATCAGTATATTATCCATCTAGAACATTTTTGCCACCCTTCATATAATAAATAGTCTTTATCAACTTGATGGGGCTTGGCATCTCCTAGGAGTCATATCTGTAAGAGAATTTCCAGACAGAATAAATTGAGGGGGAAGATCTGCCCTTAAAATGGCTGATGAAATGACTGGCCTCGCTACAGTGAAGTCAGAGAAAATAGCAGTGTGCCATGTCTGCTTTCTTCTGATTAAGACTCTATTGCCCTTTGAAACCAATACTGGACTCTTGCTTCTTTAGCCTTTGAATATGTACTACATGTAGGAAGCTCCAAAGAAGCTTCCAGACTTTCAGTGCTGGCTAGAGACTGCTAGGCCTTCCATCCTGATGGATTAAGCAATTACCCAATCTTCTGGCTCTCTGGCTTTGTATAGCACAAAACAGAGATATCCTATATAAACTAGATTGTGTATGTGTGGTATGTGTGTGTATGTACATTTTTATGTTCCTATAAATAATCTTATTTATTTTGATTCCTGAAATGATCTTAGATTTTTTTAGTGTGTAGATTCTTCAGTAATCATGAGAAAAGTGCATAAATCTAATTCTACTATGGAGAAACAGGTTTTTTCTATAATATATTCTGTACATCTAGAGTTGTGAAATGACTTTTATTTCACGTGTGTACGTGAATTTTCATGTGTGTAGTCACACATGTGTGTGCAGGTATTCAACCACATAAGTGTGCATGCATGTGGAGTCTAATACCAGGTTTTTTCTTCAATCAATCTGCACTTTATATATTGAGGCAGTCTGAATTGCATCTAGAGCTCACCATTGAGTCTACCTGACCTGGAGACACTTGCCTGTCACTCCTGAGTGCTGTCATTATAATTCTTGTCCAGATTTTATGTGGCTCATTGGTATTTGAACTGTGTTTTTTTGTTTATACTGCAAGCACCTCATTCAGTTCTTTCATTTTCTTAGCCTTGAACAGAATTTGGAACTCTATGTTCTCTAGTATTGTCACAAAAGAGGGTTTCTTGAGGCTGGATTATCTTCTCAAGATGCATAATGAATGTTGTGTAGATCTGGGGTTGAGGATACAATAAAATAAAAATTTTGGCTTCTGAGGCTGTGAGATAGATTAACAGGTAAGTCACCTACTTGCAGAACTGGTGATCTGAGTTTGATCGCTGGAGACACACATGATAGAAGAAGGTAGTTGACTTCTAAAATTTGCCTCTGACCTCCAACCTACATGGCCCTGTATATAGCACTATGTCTCTATCCTTACATGTGTATGTCTCTTTCCCCTCTCAAATAAATAGATGAAATGTAAAAAAATCATGATTCTGAAAAAATGCATCAAATAAAGTAAAAAAAAATTGGAGATGCCATAAGAGTAAATACAGACCTAAGCACCAAAACCAAAGAGTGAAGAGTCTGAAGAAAATTGACATTTAAAGATGATATTTATAGCACAAAAATGTCAATAACTGTGAGAGTTTTGCATCTGTCCCTTTTCTACCTTCTTGAATAGTTTGTACTTGGATCAAACTAATTCCTTTGCCTTTCAAGTGCACTTGCTAGTCCTTGCTGATGAGGTACATCAGTTGGAAGTTATGTGTTAAATAAGCTAAGTTGAAATAAATTTAGCTTTTGTTTTATATTATTTTAATAGGCTGAAGTTCCCTAATCTAGAGAAGTTGTTCTTAGAAATGACTAAGTATCAATATACCTATTGGGCATGTCCAACTGTTTACACTGTTAAAAGTCATTATGATCTAGAAAGTTTAAAAATCGAGAACTGTGGAATCTACTTACATCAGCAACAATAGCAACAAATTGCATAATGAGCTCAGAATGTGTTAAGTAAGCTACAGATTTGTGTTGGGTTCCTTTCCTACCACAGTTGGAATTGTTTTCAGTTTCATGGGTATAAAAAGCTGTGGGTTGGATATGAATGAACACTAAAATATTTTTCAAGACCCAACTTTGGAGATTCTCTTCCCTAGGGTTCTGGGTACATATACATTTTTAGACAGAGCCTGTACAGTTAATGATAGATTTAAGAAGAGGACATATACAAAGGAGCTGCAGAAAAAGCAGTAAGAAAATATTTCCCAACATGAATCTTTTGTGTACTGGATCTCAAGGGACGTATTTTTGGAAAGAAAATATGCTGTTGCAGTCAACAATGTCAACCTGAAAACGCTGGAAGTTTTTGGGAGCATCAATTCCGTTCTTAATTTTTTAATCATTTCCTATGAATTCCGAAGCTAAAAATAAATACAGTTGGATGACTTTTCTATCTTAAAGTATTCTTGTAAAACAATTTTATGTCAGGCTTATGATATTCTTGTGAGCCAATAACTGGTGCTGTTAGAAGTTGATAAAAACCAAAGCTAATAAGATGACAGAATGAATTAAAGCTAGTTCCTTGTTCTTTGAAATAATGGGCAATATTGCTATGAAACGAGCAAATAAAGAAGAGATGCCAAAAACTGAAGATCCAAAATTAGCTATCTATGTGGTTCTCTGAGCAAATGACTAAGTCCATAAGCTAAAATATGAATTTTTTTCTTTAGACCAGTAGTAGATTTATGTTGTGTTGACTGACTATTAGAAACATTTGAGGAGGGTGAAAGGTTACATCTTTTGACATTTTAAATTTATAAGAAGTTTTTTGGCAATGAAGCAAGATGTTTAGAGAAGATATGCTCTTGTTGACTGTAAAAATATACAACAGTGTGATCCAGGAAACCTCAATCAGTAAGAAGAAAAATACCACTCAAAGCAAATTTTTAAATATGAAAATATTCTTATTTTGCCTAAAAATTTTCAAATTCTCAAGAAATCGAAAGTGTAATATTAATTGCTATGGCAGTTTTTTTTTAATATGAAAAAACAAACAAGGTCTTAGGTGGTCTATGCTCCTTTGAAATCTGTATGTAACTAAGACTGAATTCATGGTCCTCCTACCTCTATTTCCCAAGTGCTGGGCTTACAGGTCTGTGTCATACACACCTAAAGCACTGACATTCTTAACTACTGCTTGAAAGAATAGTCTCATAATATTCTGTTACTAGCATGAACGTGATTAAAGAGACAATCACATTCAAAAGCAAGAGTGAAAAATAGCAAACAACTTAGAAAGTAAATGTTGAAGTGGCCATTAGAATTAACTATGTACAATTGGCCTAAGCACAGAAAATAAATGACTGTGGCATGCTTGACCTTAAACAGAACATCTATATGACCCCACATTCAGGGAAAATGACAGAAGAGGGGACTGTAAGACTGTAAGAGCCAGACAGTGAGAAAAAGTGCTGACGCACAGTACATGATGTCTGTACCTGTAAACTTACTGCTGTTTACTTCCTTAACACCAGCACAAGATTTGACCTATCAACATTTCGTTATAAAATAGGAAAGACCTCACCGAAGGACACTAGAGGGTTGATACTGGCTGTGGGAAGGGGAGTTCCATTTTCAGTGGTATGTCCAATGATAAATAATCCATGTACCAACAAGGGTCTAGACATAGGCTAATGCAAACAACTCTTTGAAAATTGGTGATCTACACTTACAAAAAGAAAGTAGAAGATAACCTGGTTTGGAAGAAGGTTTTAAGTAAAAGAGGGAGGGTAACAGGATTAGCCAATATGGGGTGACAATGACTTAACTATATCGTATTCAATTATAGAGTTGTCAAAGAATAAAAACATTATGGACAACATTGTTTAGCTCAGAATTTGACTTCTATAATTTTTCTTTATCTACACATCCACACAGACATACACACACACACACACACACACACACACACACACACACACACACACACAGAGGGAGAGAGGCAGACAGAGAGAGAGAGAGACGCTAAAAAAATAAGAAAAACACATGATCAAGAAGTTCTCCTATATTACTACAACACAATATTTAAAAGACTGTCAGCTTTATATGTGATGGCAGGAAGTCACCACCAGAGCATATTAAGTATAAGCATGAAGGAACAGAGTAATTACCCACCATGTAGATGCACACACATAATGCACATACATAGAAAATATAAAGCATTGCCTTTGGCATATGCTATTTCTATCATTATATTCAGTGAAATAGAACTGTTGTCTTTAAGGAAGATGCAGAGTGCATAGAGACACAAATTAAGACAGATTTCCCTAAGTACCCTTTGGGGCTACTCTATTTTTTGCTAGTCATGAATAATCTTTGAAGACTGATTTTCAAAACAAGTTAATTTAACTTCTGATAGACTAACTTTTGTTTTACCATGTAAGTTTTTAAACTTTTAAACTTTAAAAATGTCATGTTTACTGATGTATAATAGTCATACATTATAAAATCCACCTTTTCAGTATACAGTTCAATGGTTTTAAGGAGAAATGTGTAAGCAACACTATAATCAAGAAACAAACTATTTCTAACACTAAAATCCTGCCTGTAAGAAAAAATGTACCTAGATGTATTTAGAAGATGGTGAGAGAAGAATAATTACTAACTATAAATCATCTGGCATTCAATCCTTGTGAACACCCGCAGTTGGATTTTGGTTACATATATGAAAATTATTAGGAAATTTTGAACTTCCTGGATCTCTCTTTACATAAGAAAGACATGAAGGTAAGTAAGACATTAGGAAAGGTATGAAAGACATTAATAATACATAGTAAATCACAAATGCTATGTGATAATTTAGTAATGCATCTAAAATTGTTGACCTTATTCAAAGAAAATTAAGTTTTAGAAAATGAAAGGAACTTGCTCATAGAAGGTGAGATGACTGTTAATTGCATTTCAAACAGTTTAGTTACAATTTCAGTAATAGTCCACATTTTTCACAGTTACCTTTGTTTAGTCCCATTAGCTTCGGCATACATAATTAATTTTGCATTACCAAGCAATGTCATTTTCTCTCTTTTCTCTCTTTTTATGTATATTTCTTTCTGTCTCACTCTCTTTTTCTACTGCAATAACTTCATGTGCTTTGGAAGGGGAAGTACTTTTTCAGTTCTGGGCTGTTCTTCATGGAGTGTCCAGGTTCCTATCCCATGGAATTTGTTAAATGTAATGCTGAAATTCTTGAACCATTCTGCTTTCCTCGCCCATATTCTTTCTTCCCAGATCATGTGACTGTAAGACCATGCAAATTTGAGCTGCTTTGTCTTGGCAAAACTTTCATTGCAATTTTATGGGCTCTTTAATGTGCAGCCATTATTCCTTCTTTTTCATTTTTACCCAAGATAAAAGTATGCTTTCTTCCTTCCCTTATGGCTCTCAAAGTAAAAAAGATAATGTGCAAAGGAGGAACCCAATGCTTCCATTATATCAGGGAAAATGGCACTGCGACATCCATAACATTTAGTAGATTTGAATGTTTCCATTCTTTCTAATGCTTTATGTGTTAATGGGCCTCCTGGGTTTCCTTGGGGTTGAACTTGCCGACTACATCTTGAATTCTGTAATCCACCTGTAGGAATCAGTAATAATTCAGCCAAGGTATTATGTTCTGCTTTGGACAGGGGTGTGGAAAGGAGTCCTTCATTTCTTTTTCTTTCATATGGAATGTTTATGAATGTTTATGAATTCATGTCCAGAGGACCATCATTTTCATTTCCTTTTCAGTGTTGTGGTTGAAACTAGGCACACATTTCTTTAAATTCAATAATCATGTGGTCTTCAAAGGCTCCATAAAAGAAAATATAAATAGCTTTAGCATACCTTAGAAAGTGAGGCTTGACATGTCTTCAAGAATCAAAATGATGATTGGTGATGAAGGAATTTCCAGAATAAATACTGCAGCAAGGAAATGAACTCATTTTGATCAGTCTTACTGCATTTTTTATTTCACATGGTGTTTTATAATTTAAAAGATCAATTTTTGTTTATCTTTGCATTGATGTTTGAAATAAATAGCATATATGTTATTCCTAAATTTCTCAAATTTTCTACTAAAGGCTTAGGGATCTCACATAATGCTAGGAATGATTTTAATTTTTTCCTCCCACATTTTATTTTTTCCTAATCATACAAGCTCAAAAGGGACCCCTGTCCTTTCCCTCCCTCTTCCCCTACCCAGTCATCCCCCCTTGCACTCTTCCCATTTCACCTTCCTTTCACTCCCCTCCCTCCCTCTCCCTCTCCCAGTGCCTCCCCTTTTCTCCCTTCCATCCCCTGGAGCATCCATTTGTCCTTGATCGATTTAGAATTATTTTTTGTGCATGGGGACAAGTAAGAGTCCAGTTTTAATCTTCTGCATGCAGTTATCCAGTTTTGCTAGCACCATTGTTGAAGATGCTGGTTTTTTCCACTGATTTTTTGGGCCCCTTTTTCAAAGATCAATGGACTGTAATCATGTGAGCTTATATCTTTGTCTTCAACTTTATCCATTGATCCATGTCTATTTTGGAGCCAATACTATGCTCTTTTTATTACTATGGATTTGTAGTATAGATTAAGGTTTGATATGGTGATACCTCCAGTAGTGTTTTTGTTATTCAGGATTGTTTTTGCTATCCTGGGCCTTTTGTGCTTCCATATGGATTTTGAGATTGTTTCGGTCAATCTCTTTAAGGAGTTGTTTTGGGATTTTGATTGGTATAGTGTTTAATCTGTATATTGATTTTGGTAGGATGGTCATTTATATGACGTTGATTCTGCCAATGCAAGAGCACCACTTTCTGGTGTCTTCTGTAATTTCTTTCTTTAGGGTTGTGATAAAGTTCTCTCACTTCTTTGGTTAGATTTATACCAAGGCATTTAATTATTTTAGAGTCTATAGTAAATGGGATTGTTTCTCTTAGGACTTTTTCACTTTTTTTTATCCTCGGTATATAGGAAAGCCACTGATTTTTGCAAGTTTATTTTGTATCCTGACACCCTGCTGAATTTAAGTATTAATTCCAGGAGTTTCCTGGTGGATGGAGTTTTTAGGTTCACTCAGGTGTATGATCATGTCATCTGCAAATGGAGATGTCTTGACTTCTTTCTTTCTGATATGAATCATTTTTATTTCCCTAAGTAATCAAATCAGGAAGTTTTGAATTGTTTAAATAATCCTATAACAAATGAGGAAATTGATGAAGTAATCTCAAATCTTCCCACCAAAAAATATCCTGGACCAGATGGATTCAGCATAGAATTCTACCAGATATTTAAAGAACAACTAACACCACTACTGCTTAAAATGTTCCATAAAATAGCAAAGGAAAACTTCCAAATTCTTCCCATGAAGGACCTTAATATTAGGCTAGAGACTATAAAAACCCTAGTTGAGAGTAAGGAACTCCCTCAAGCTGATTGGGCTAGGACAACAGTTTCTAAACGGAAATTTAATAGCACAGGCACTAGAACCAACACTCAACAAATGGGATCTTATGAAATTAAAGAGCTTCTTTTCAGATAAAGAGATTGTAAACTACGCAAAAAGGCCACTCACACAATGGGAGAAAATCTTCACTAACTGCATATCTGATAGAGCTCTATTATTCAGAGTGTCCAAAGAACTTAAAAAACTAAATACCAAGAAGATATATGGCCCATTAAATAAAAATGGGCCTCAGAACTCAAAAGAAACTTTTCCAGGGATGAAATTGAAATGTCTAACAAATATCTTAAAAAATACTCCACATCCCTAGCCATCAGAGAAATGCATATCAAAACTACCTGAGATGTCATCTCATCCCGGTCAGGATAGCAAAAATCCACAATACAAACAACATCAAATGCAGAAGAAGATGTGGAGAAAAGGGAACTGTCATACATTGCCTGTGGGAATGCAGGCTTATACATCCACTCTGTAGATCGGTATGGTGATTTCTAAAAAAACTTAAAGATTGAAATGCCATATGACCCTGCTGTGCCACTTCTGGGAATAATCCCCCATAATGCATCAATTCACTACTGTGACATGAGCACAGCCATGGATGATCACCACAGAATGTTTTCCCTGTCTATGAAGTCCTTCCATATGTATAAATCACTTTCTCATCACAGTGCCAGTCATTTCACCTTGATAGTGGGGAATAGCCTTTTCTGATGTCAGCTTTGTTTCTGCAAGTAGACCTTCATGACAAATTATTTAAGACAACTGGTAACACATCAAAGTAAGAGGAAATTATTTCCTTCCAGAGCACTAACATTGTAGAGAAGGTCAAAGGGGTTGTTGACACAATATAAGGGGAGAATTTCTTTCCTCCAAATTAATGCGTTTGTTCAAATACAATATTCCAGGAAGGGATAAAAGGAATTAAAGCTTTTTCACAGTTCCTTACCAGCAAATAGCAGGTGATAATGGCAGCACTCTGGCTACTGAAATAGTAAATGAACAAGGTAGAGTTCAGCACTCCCTTGATTCACAAACCTCCCTTTGCTCATTAGACAAGTGAGAAATAGCAATCAGGAAAATAGAGGTAGTCTTTAGAATAAATGAGCAAGAAACAATATGGTAGAAATTTTATAATTTCTGCTTTGACAAAACCACCAAAATAACATTTGAATAAAACAAATATAATATATGCAACTGAGGGAGGGAAAATCAGCAATTTTCATGATGTTATTTTTTTCTCTCACATTTTGTTCTTTTCCTAATTATATAAGCTCTGTCCTCTCCCTCACTCTTCCCCTCCCAAGTAGTCTCCCATGCATTCTACCCCCTTCTTTCAACCTCTCCATCCTTCCCCTTTTCCTGGTGCCTCTCCCTTCCTCCCTCTCATCCCCTGGAACATCCATTTATGTGAATGCCAACCCCCCCTCTGAGTACTCCACTCTAGTGAGGGTTCAGGATTCAGTGGCATAGCTAGGGGTCTCTTATTCGGCTCCCCATTAGTATAGGAACTCTAGCATGTCTGTTTAATTCCTTGCCTCTAAGGATCCTACTGCCTGGAGGCTTTGCTAATGTGATCCATGCTAGACTTTTTTTTGGGGGGGGGGTCGTTGACATGTTGGCCATTGTGCAGGCCAGGCAAAGTCCAATCCTGTCTGTTGCAGCCCTAACTTGGGTGTTGTATCTTGCATATTGGTCCTCCCCATCTTTAGACTCTTACAATCTTGTTGCCCTCTCTTCTGCAAGGCTCCCTGAGATTTAGGATGGGGGGAGATTTAGATAGTCTGGTTTCAGGTGAATAATTTATGGTCTTTAGTGTTCTGAATTATGGTTTGTCATTGTTTTCAGTTTTGCTATTCCTGTCCTGCTTTTGGTTGCATCCTGATTGGTGTGGAAGGTCACCACCCAATCAAAGATAAAAGACTGTTTAAACAAAGATCTTAAAATAAGACTCAAAGGTAGATGGAAGAATAGGAGTAGAACACAGAGGTGGGTGGGGGTGTCAGTGTCCCATTTGCCAGGTGGTTTCCATCTATCTGCCAGTTCTTATATCCTCCCTGATTGGTGAGATCAAACCTGTTCAGTCCCAAGTGACAAGAAAGGGAAGTCAAAGTGAGTTGCAGCAAATGCCTTGCTACTTAAATGCAATTCATGATGTTATTTTAACTGTAACAAGTTTCTAAGTAATTAACTAAAGTTTGAATGGTAGGTTATGAGGATGAATCACACATGTAAAATCCCAGAGAACAGGGGATGAGAATGTTGATGGGCTAGTTTTGGTGGACATAATCAAGCTATTATTGTGAAACTTCTAAAACAATCAGTGAAACCAATCCACAAATATTTTGAATGCACTGAGTTGAATCTCAGGTGTTGGCATTTGTTTTAATTACCCAGGTGCTTCTGTAAGTATTGCTCTCAAATGATCCTCAGAACAACTGAAAGATTTCCGAAAACGAAAATATTTTCATTTAAGGACTATAGTATTAAAATGTCTGGGTAAAGAAACAAAGGCTGACATAGGATGCAAAATTCATTTCTCATCAATTGTACTTACTCAGAGACAACTGAGTGTGTTCAATGGGTGTAGTGCTGAGCTAAGTTTAAGGAACTTAGAGATGGATTAAAAAAATCCTACAGTTAATGTCTGCATGAGCCTGCCATCAATTACACCAAAATGTTTATGTCAAAAAATGGCATGGGGGAGCTGGAGATATGGCTCGGGGGTTAAGACTGTCTCACAAGCAGAAGGTTCTGAGTTCAGATCTTCTATCCTATGTAAAAATATCAGGCAGAAATGTTCTGCATTTCCGGCTTTGGAAAGTGGAATCTGAGAAATCACAGAGTGAAGCGAAGAGGAGGGAAAAGTAATCCAGCATGACTCCCAAAGTTAACCTTGGGCCTTCAAAGGTACCCACATTGCTCTCTCTCTCTCTCTCACAGATACACACACACACACACAGAGGCACACACAAACACACACACATAGAGGCACACACAAACACACACACACAGAGGCACACACAAACACACACACACGGAGGCACACAAACACACACACACATAGAGGCACACACAAACACACACATAAAGGCAGGCACACACATACACATAGAGGCACACACAAACACACACATAAAGCACACACACACACACACACACACACACACACACATGCTCTAAATGCTCTGTGCAGGGCTTGGGAAGCAGCTCAGGTAAGCACTTTGCAAGTGTGAGAACCCAGTCTATGTAACACTAAGTGCAGTAGCAGACATCTGTCAGCCTAGAGCTGCTCTGGAGAGATGAGGAATTAAAAGAGGAAAATCCCTGCAAGCTCACTGTCTAGCTATCCTGACATAAGTGGTGGTCAACAACAACACTCTCTTAAAGGAGATAGTAGGTGAGGATTAATACCTAGAGTTATCTCCTGACCTGAACATGTGCCCTGTAACTAGCCCCATATACGTGTGCGTGCACACACACACACACACACATACACAATGGTGAAAATTCATATGATGGTAATAAAGTGGCTGTAAGTTCATAACATGCAACAATGTAGGTGAGTGAATTGAATTTCCACTTTGAGTAACTCCAACTCTGAACATTCTCCACACTGGCTCCAGTTAGGCAATGTGACAGGGGACAAGAGAATCTTTTTTTTTTTTATTCAATTGTGCGTATGTGTGTATGTATGTGTGCGCGCGCATGTGTGTCTGTGTGTGTAGAACCACGGACGAATTCGGGAATCACCATGGACACCTCCACCTCCTCCTTGTTTACCTGCCCGGGATTCGCAGGCTCCGCCCTACCAGGACCAGAAACGCAGGCCGCCCCCGCTTCCACCTGGCGTCTATACATGGGATCTGAGATCTGAACTCAGGACCTTCCGCCTGCAAGGCAGAGGCTTAACCCCTGAGCCACCTCTCCAGCCCCGGACAAGAGAATCTTGACCACAGAACAATAGAAGTTTCAAGCTGAGGAAGTCCAGGGCATTTGAATAGTCTAAGAGAGAATTTGGGATCTGGAGATGTTTACAGGTTTATTAAGCGGGCTGCATGGTGTGCTTGGATGGGTTCTGATTCTAGGGAACTTGCTCTAAGCTTCTGAATTAAGTGTTCAGAGTTACAGAAAATTACCACTGGGCCACAGTGTCATTTCTCTTTGTACATAGGAAGTCATCACCTTCTGACCTGCTGTGAGTAAGTAGAAGCACTGATAATCTGTGTTTAAAGTGAATTTCCACTCTGTCTCCCTACAGACACAAGCTTGACAAATTATCATGTTAATAGTCATTAAGTAACAGCCATTAAGTTTTAACTGAAAACATCTACAATGAACTCCACAGCAGACTCCATTCAAACCTGAAGCCCACAGGGAAATATATACATTCACACTACCCGATATACTTGTAACTCTGCTTCTTTTGTCTGTCTAAATTGCCTCTGACATTTAGTTCTTCATTTTATAAGAGAACTCAGAGCATGAAATTACCATAGTATGTAATTTGGAGTATCTGTTTAATTTTGCTTGATATATATGCACATAGTTACATTTGTTGTACTCTCTGAGCATATTTGACAAAAATTTTAGTAATGAATGCAATAAATTTTTATACAGATCACAGGCCAGCAATATGTATGTATATTTATGAAATTTGACGTATTGTATTGGAATAAATTGTTATTTTCTTCTTTCTACTAAAACACATGAATACTCCAAATAGCCTAAACTGACAATCTTAACCTCCAAACATTTTTTTCAAAGTTAAGTTTTTATAAGGAAATAATACATAATTTAGCTGTAGAAGAAAGAAAATAAAAATAAAATGGATTATTCCTTTTAAAATCAGTAGGGGTGGATAGAACTGTCTTTTCATCTGAGCCATGTCCCTCTGTCCCTACCCCTTTTCATGCCCCACCCACTCCTGCCAAAAAGTAGAAAAATCAGAATTTTTTTCACTGTCCATTGCTCTGTGTTCTAATAAACAATTTTAATGATAAAAAATTAGGTTCTTCATAAAGAGGTATATAATTCAGTCACAGAAGAAAAAAGGGAGCAACAAAGAAAATCTCTCCTGAGAAACTAAATAGCTGAGTATGTCTACATATGCAAAGTGAATAAAGAATTTAATCTATCACTTTAGAATGTTATCCCTAAAGCTTGGTATTAATGAAAAATGTAGCCTATTCTAAGAACTGAGTTAGCGGTTCTGTGGCTTTATCAGCCTGATGAGTGATTGGCTGTGCACTTCTCTGGACTCTTTGAATTTAATTCACCATGGCAGGTAAAATTCTCCCTTGTAAAGTGGCCAGCTAGGGAAATCACTCTGGAAGGTGAGGAAAGTGAAAACTTCTTAGAGAAGCAGAGAAAAATGAATCTGGGGATCACACTGAAGGTTTTGAAAAATGGATAGATTTCTAGTTCAAGTACATTGAGAATGTTATTCAAGGACTCTGGAAATGAGACCAGGTATGTTTGTACATAGCAATTACTGACTACTAGGACATCATGTCCAACTAACCACAGAAAAGCATTGTCCATTTGTTAAGTAAACACACAGTGCTATCATTTTACAATTTTTTCCAGGAAAAGGTCATTGTTTATTTCTGTTTTATAATTGAAGACTCTTCAAATTGTTCTTTAAGACGAAAAACATACATTTTTATCAGTCACCAGGTGAGGTCCTAAGGGTTGAATTATTTTGATTTATTTTTCACCAACTACTTTTGTGAATTTTTAATAGTTTCTGTAATTATCTCTTTTAACTTACTTATTTTTATTTGAAGACTCCATATAAGAACATTTTGATTTACAGCAAAATTGGGAGGGAGTTACAGTGATATCAGATATGTCTCATGCGCCTCTACTCATGCATACCCACCCACATTAACAAAATGATATGCTACTGGAATGCAATATCTGTGAATTGATTTACTGAAAATGATGCATCAAATTACTAAAGGGCTATTGTTTACCTTAGTTTACCTGGTGTTGTAAACTTTTGGTTTTAAATAAACATGTAAGGACACAGACCCAGAACTATTGGACCATACAGACTATTTTCAGTGGCCTGTAAAAAAAATTAGTGCTCTGCCTACTTATCCTTGACCTCAACACCACTCCTCCACAACTACTGATATATATTTTTTCGACAATAACACTCCACACACCTTATTGTAAGATAAGAAACTTAGCTGTAACTGAGCTGGAATCTTTCTCCTGACTTGCTTGCTTATACATTGCTAGAAGGTGTTCTTCAGGCTACTGAGGTAGGAAACACATCAATGATCTTAACTATTTGTGAACCTTATAATGTTTAAGATCACTTTGCCAGGCAAGAATCACCCACTGGCATGAGTGTTACAGGTGTAACCAACTCCTCTATGACTGTTCACTCCATAGGAATCCATGCTTTGTACTGTAAAACCAGTGGGGGTGAAAAAAAAACACCCATTTCTGAAAAGGTCTTAAACCCTGGATTGGGGAAGGAGTTATTACTGTTTTTCAGCTAAATTGACATGGCCAAAAAGTTTTTTTCTAAATATTCATATTCATACCTGTAGGCAAATATAACCCCTAACCTTGTTCAGACAAACATCTCTTTTAAATGAATGGCAGAAGACCCATCCATGGTTGTTGTGCTGAGAATAAATGATGATTGGTTGCTCAGCCTTAAGCAGTACATTTATACATTTGCACTACTGCCTCTAAGGCTTACGGAACATCACAGGAGGAGGGAGGGCAGAAGAGCCAGAAAAAAATTATGGAGAAAAACTGTCAAGTGCTTCTTCTGGGCAGGGCATAGAGATTTCAATCACAGTCTCACAGCAGCAGTGGTTGTCTTCCTGGGGCCTGTTAGGACTGAGTCCATCTTTCATCAGTCAGTCATGGACCAGGGAGTGGACTTGTGGAGCCTACCTCTCCATCTTGTGGTATTGGCCATTAATCAATTACGGGCAATCAGAGGAGCAGCACTCCAAACCATAGTTATAGAGACATGCCTAGTCGAACTCAGTGAGTCACAAAAACAAAACAAAAAGACATGAATATGAGAGAGAGACTTGAGGGAATAGAGGCGTTAAGCAGGATGCAGGGATAGAGGAAGTTGAAGCTTAACAGTAACCAGAATATTCTATATACAAGTATGAAAATATCAAAGTACAGATCTCATAAAAGTTATTTTAAACATGGAGCTGAATGAGGCCAAGTTAAAATGACAAAAATTATGAGAAAGGGTTCATTTACTACCATTGAAACTTAATGTGGATCAATAAGAAGGCTCATGTATTGCTGGTGGGGATGCTAATTGATATTTTGAAGATAGTTTGGCAGTGTTTTTTTAAATACTAAACTGAGCATACTCATATCATACCAATTTAGTACTCCTATTTGCTCAAGGATACAAAAACTTATGTCCATTGACAACTGCATACAGGGATCTTGATAAGCTTTATTAATGCTTTTGAAAATAGGAGGAAACAAGACATCTTTAAGTAAATGCACTGATAAACTATGGTATAACCAGAAGATGGAATATTATTCAATATTCAAAAGAAATAATCCATCCAGCCACAAAAACACAAGAGGTAAGCTTGAAAGAAGCCAATATGAAAGAGGAATGGTATAGGTCCTATTGTACAACAATGTGAAAAATCAAAGCCATGGGATGCTTCAAGGCATGAGAACATCATGTAGTGCATCTACATTTTTATTTGTCTTATATGAGACAGTGACTTCCTATGTAGCCTAGGCTGGCATTGCTTCCAATCCTGCTCAGCCCCCAATATACTGGATGACAACTGTACACTGACTACAGAATGCTTAAATCAAGGTATAGCTATCTAACATCTTATATTTTCTCAGCGACATGATAGAAGATGTTCATGAAGGTGCTTTCTCTTTCTGAACAGACAATCTTGTGTGTTTTGGCTTGGGTTTAGTTATTCACTCACCGTAATTCAAGTCATCTAGAAATTTTGTGAACACTTTTCCGTAGAAGTGAAACCACCAGATGGTGGCTTAAATGCGTGATTTTTACAATATCATAGCAAGTGAGCAGAACGAAGTATGAAAATGTACTTTGTAGGTGAGCACGGAGTCCAGGCTTGGGTAGCCGCTGTGGCTGATACTGCTCAAGACATGCAAAAGCTGCCCTGGTTCACGCCTAAGAAGAATAGTTCCTGATGGATCGCCCGCGGTTCCGTCTGCTGCCAGTGCCTCTACGTCATCTCCTTGCCTCTTTTTGCCTTAGAATGGCACTCAGAACTCCTGGTATGGTTGGCCCCGAAAGGGTCCCCTGTGTACGTGTCAGTGGCCAGCTCCCCCACATGTGTCTTTGTTCCTGAACAATAAAGTGGACACTATCTTTCCCCAACATGGTGTTTCCGGTGTCTGTCTCTCTGCCTCTCTGCCTGTCTCTGTTTCTCCTTGGCATCATCCTCACCCCTGTCGTGCCCCGAATAGCCCCTGCTGGGCTGCAGCAACCACCAGCAGCTCTGCTGGTCGCTGCTGCGGCACCTGCCGCTGCAACATACTTCTTCATTCTCAGAGATTGGTGGGAAGAGAGGAAGGTGTGCATTTCAGATTGTATTTTATATTGAAAGTCATGAAGAAGAACTCAGAACTTTTTTTTTTTTTGGCTTACAAGCTGCTTCTTTGTGATTTGATGCTAATAATAATACTACAACTGATTATAGAATTCAATTTGAAAGCTTGTCCAGCAAAGATGTTTTATGACCTGCAGAGACCAGTGCCTCTCAAACTAAAGTGTTCAAATATGGCTATTTGTCTTTACTGATAAAGTACTGAGACATGGAGTCATGGAAGAGTCTCTTCTTAAATGACTACTTTTTACCTCCTCATTAATTTTCTAGACATAGACTTTGTGTTGTGTGCTGATTTTATCTTCAAAGAAATTACTAATTGAAGTTTATTTGGTTGGCATGTGGCTGAGAATGAGGTACAACTTGAGCAGATAGATTGACATTGACCCTTGTTAATACCTATGGAACATTCTGTTAGGGATGTAATGAGATTGTTTTTAACACATCTTGGTTTCTCTCCTGAGTTTCATTCGGCATTTGACTCCAGGCAGCAACCAATGGTGGAAGAAATAATAAAACCTCAAAATGAACTCTGGGTAATGAAAATTTTATAGAACACCAATCTCATTAAAACCATAATGGACAGAGTAAATATTGATTGGAAGATTGAATAGTAGAGTGGGATGAGACATAGGTTTGTAACATTTTTGTCTTCTCCTGTCTCCCGTTTTTAAAAAATGGATGTGTTAGTGATAGGAAATCATATTTGGCAGCTCAAGATTCAAGGCCTACTGCTATCCTGACAGAAAATAAGTGTTCCTTTCCAAGCTGGTGATTGGTGCAGTGTTTTAAATTATAAACAGCCTCAGGAAGATAAGTTATCATTTCATCTAATACAATTCAGAAGCAGTGGCTCAGAGCAACTATCCTCAACCAGGAATCATTCACTGGGGGCAGCTGGATTCCACTCATCTGAAGCTTATTTCCAAAATTTCTATAATAGAGTATTGATTAATTCAGTTACTTAAGTAAACATTCCCAGGAGGTTTCTCCAGGAACACACATCACAAAATAATTATGTATTTTCTGTGTATACTATTACAGTGTTTCTCTAGTCACAACATTTTGGAACTATCAGCTCAGTGCTATTTTTCCATTAATCTAAACTAATAGAAAAAGTGCTTGATTTTTACATTATGTTTTCCTAATTGATAAGATGCTGAATATTACCTTTTATATTTTCTCTTAAAGACATTTCATGTAATTGTGTGTGTGTGTGTGTGTGCGTGTGTGTAAGAGAGAGAGAGAGAGAGAGAGAGAGAGAGAACATGTGCTATAAAGTATACATGTTTGTCAGTATAACATTCAGAAATTGATCCTCTCCTCCATGTGGGCTCTACTCTAACATCAAACTTAGATCCCTAGATTTGCATTTAGGTGCTTTTACCTAATGAGCTATCTCGCCACCATTCATCTTTTCTTAAAGTTACTTCTTAAAGTTTTTGCCTATTAATAGGTTTTCTTTCTGTGAAGTTCTGAGAGATTTTATGAAAATATTTGTCATGTGAGCCTTTTGACTGATATGCAATTCACAAATCTGCAAATTGTGTGTGTGTGTGTGTACTGAGTCATAGTTTTGGTGTCACATTCTAAAAACTTTTTGTGTAACCCAAAGCCCTACTGATTTTTTTTTTCCCTAAGTCCATCTGAAAGTGTGAAGTCAGATCAGAGAGGATGAGTTCAGTTGGTGATTTTTGTGACTACATATTAGATATGATATGATAAAAGCTAGCACCTTTCAATACACTCAGGTTAATGCATTCTGATTGACTCCTGGTTATGAATATGTTTAAACCATTAAAATCAGATTTTAAATAAGGCAAGTAAATTCTTTAGTGAAGTGGGACTGGAAATTAACTAGTTTCACTTTTGTGGATATTATACTATAGAAAGACATTCATGCATTTAATAAATAAATCTAGGAGTTAGCTCTGTAGCAGGCAGTATTCTAGCTTTTGGTGGTTCTCAGTCATTAAAAATCACAGCAAAAATTACTCTTCTTATGAAATCTACATTTGAGTGAAATACATATTACAAATAATATATGTATTACAGATTTCAAGACAGAGGTAACAATTTAATTCTGTCAGTCATTCTATTTAGTGAACTCAATCTATCTTTAGATGTTGATTGAAAATCAGATATTTCTTCCAAAAGTCTCAGTTCCCACACAAATCAGCTGATGCAAGTATTTTCAAGGACAACATAAATCCTGGGTTCAAAACCTTATTTCTAATACAATTCTTCAGTTCAAAATAGAAATTTTGTTGAAAAACTTTATTATGCATTATCAACAAAATGCTTTATTTATTATTTATTTATTTTTAAATTAGCCTCTGCCTTGCAGGTCCTGAGGAAGGTCCTGACCTCAGGAAGGTCATGAGTTTGGATCTCAGATCCCAAAATGCTTTATTTTTTTATTCAGTTTTATATTTCATTTTCTGAACCCAGTAACTATGTGTTCTAGGACAATTCCCATAAAATGAAATTCTCTTTCTTTCTCTCTCTCAGGGTTTGTGTGTTTTCATATGCATGCGTGAATCAAAACTGGAGGATGGAAATGGATGTCTTCACTAGTGTTCCTTACATTTGAAATGGATTCTCTTACTGATTGGAATCCACCAATGTAGTTAAACTGAATGGTCAGAAAACTACAGGGATTCTTTTCACTGTTCACCTAACATTACGTCGACATACTTGTGCCACCAAGTTTGACATTCTTCCTGGGTTCTGCAGTTCCAAACTCAGATTCTCATCATTATGCAGCAAGCACTTTACCGACTGAACCATTTCCCTGGCCCTGAAATATATATATAATATTAGTGAAGCTCTTGATGTTCATTATGGGATATTTATTAACTTTTTAAATTTTTTTATTATTATTTATTCAATTGTGCACGTGTATGTGTGTTTGTGAGTGTATGTGTGTGTGTGCGTGTATACATATATATGTGTGTGTAGAACCACGGACGAACTCGGGAATCACCACGGACCGCCTCCTACTTATTTACTCTGCCCCGGGATTCACAGGCTCCGCCCTACCAGGATTAGAAACGCAGGCAGCCCCCACTTCCGCTTGGCGTCTATACGTGGGGTCTAGGATCCGAATTCAGGACCTTCCGCCTGCAAGGCAGAGGCTTAACCCCTGAGCCACCTCTTCAGCCCCTATTTATTGACTTTTTATGTAAATACGTCTCACTATTATATTGTATGATTTCTTGCAAAATGTGTCTGTACATTTGACCTCCTGCTTCAGAGGCTATGGAACCAACCTATAGTATCTGGGGCTTAACTTAGGGAGGTGGTTTGTTTGGATTGTGGTCTTACTGGTTCCAGCTCAGCCTTGAGTCTATCTGAAGTTTCAGAATTTCCTGGCCCACTGCAACATGAAGTGTCTCGGTCACACTCTCCTACCAGGATGACTCAACTTTGCTTTTCCAATCATGATGTGGATATTATATTATAGAAAGACATTCATGCATTTAATAAATAAATTTAGGAGTTAGCTCTGTAGCAGGCAGTATTCTAGCTTTTGGTGGTTCTCAGTCATTAAAATCACAGCAAAAATTACTCTTCTTATGAAATCTACATTTGAGTGAAATACATATTACAAATAATATATGTATTACAGATTTCAAGACAGAGGTAACAATTTAATTCTGTCAGTCATTCTATTTAGTGAACTCAATCTATCTTTAGATGTTGATTGAAAACAGGATGTTGATTGAAAACTCTAACAGGAAACCAAAATAAATCCTTCCTCACTTAGATTGTTTCCTACTGCTCAAAAAGAAAAGCAGCACATTTATCTATCATTAAAAGGATGAAACCAACCTGACTTCATCCAAGGAATCAGTTCTGGATATGTACCCAATTGTCTATCAAAATTAGAATGCATATTAGAAAGTATTCAAGGAAGCCCACAATAGTGATAGGCTTGAAAAGTTACTCTTGAGAGGATAGATAAGTATTTAAGGTGGTTAGCTTTCAAAGTTGTAAAAGGCCCTAAAAATTAGAACTTTTATGCACCTAAGTCAAGTAGAAGCTCATAATTTAGTCATAAGATGCAATGCTATGTGCACTTTGACCTGTGAGTTGCTTTGCTCACAAACTGAGTGACTTGAATTCAATCTCCTGGAGCATTCAGGAGGGAAGAGGGGAAAATTAATTTTAACGGTTACTCTTTACTATTGCTGTGAGAGAGCACCCAAAGTCAAGCAACTTAAGAGAAAAAGGGAGGATTATTCAGCTTGCGGTTCCATAGGGGAGGCACAGTTTCTCATGGCAGAGGCGGCATGGCTGGCTGGCCAAAGCTGGAGGAGGCTAAGTCACTGCAGACATCTTGGAAGCTGAGAGCTGCAGACTGCTTGCAGCAAAGGCAGATAGGGTGGGACTAATCCACCTCAAGACCCACCCCTTGTGACTCCCTTCCTCCAGCAAGGCTCCACCCCTAAAGGTACCATGACCTTGCCAAACACATGAGGCTGTGGGGGACACATTTCAAACCATGACATTAATTCTGAAAACTTTCTGCTACTTGTGCACTATAGTATTCACATGTAAACCTCCCTCTCTCTCTCTCTCTCTTTTTCTGTCACTCATAAAAAATAAAATACTTTTAAAATACATAATACCTAAGAAGAGTGCAATGTTTAGACTAAGGCAAAATCAAATCTTCAGCACGTTGCTCCAATGTGTTTACGAGAAAGAGTACCAAGAGGAATGCTAAAAATATTCAGCTTGGTAAATGCAAACTTGCAGATTATAATCAGAAAAAAGTACACACATGTTGAGTTGTATAGATGAGGAGAGATATGTTCTTTCACAGTCCCTCCAGTATCAATTGTAGCAGCAGATTCAGTTCACACATTTACACTGAACAAGGCTTAATTCAGTAGGTGAGAAAGCCAGGAGAAAACACATCTTTACTGGAGAATGGGCAGAGTCAAGTAGAAACAACAAAGGCCTTCCTTTAGTCTCTGGACTTAAAAGTCTTAATCTACTATTTCTCTTCCCATTGTTCATTGTTGAGGAAGTTTGGGTGATCTTCCTTCTGAAATAAGTGGAGGCTCTCTTGGAAACCATCCTTACTCATGATTTTAGTCTGCTGCAATCAGATACATTAAATTCAAGAATATGTATAAATGTATAACGATTCATAGGGTTAAGGGCTTTACTGTGGGGAAGGCACAGTGGTCTTAGAGGAAAATAGGGAGTTCAGATATGCTAATAATGTAGCGTTATTAAGGTAACAAGAAAATGAATGTAGTCACAGAGTCTTAATCCAGATCCCTTGATCTGGATTTCTGACTGTTCTGTCTTAAATTTGGGTGAGATGGGACTGATAATTCTCTGGTTGTGATTCAGAACATCTTTAACATGTTCATGAGTTTTAAAAGCCCTTGTATTCCTGGGTGCTCACTTTTAAAATATTGTATTCTTCAATAATAACTTTTGAGGTATGACGAATCAGAGAATATAGACTATTCTTTTTTTAAGTTTTTTTATTCAATTGTGCATGTGTGCACATGTGTATGTATGTGTGTTTGGGAGGGGGGTCTAGGATCCAAATTCAGGACCTTCCGCCTGCAAGGCAGAGGCTTAACCCCTGAGCCACCTCTCCAGCCCCATATAGACTATTCTTGTCAAGGACTTTCTCAGGAATACTTGTTTTGTCAACATGCACTTTAATATTTGATCCGTTGTTAGCTTTGGCCCTATGAAACATGCAAAAATAACATAGGTAAGAACCCTAAATACAAGGTCAGTCAACTTCCTTTTGGGGATCAGACAAGACTCCTGGGAATTTCAGATTCAACAACAGATGAAGACCAATGCCTTATTCATTCAATTCAACATTATGGCTTTTCCCCTAATATCCAGTTCATCCCTCTTATTTAGGATGGTTTTAGTAATGAACACTATCACTGTAAAGGGTTCCGATGAGCCTCACTTGTCAATCTATTTAATTGCTTTCCAGTCAATGGTGTTTGGTTTAGGAACCCATAGACAAGTAAACTCAGATAAATCAATTTGCTGCTGGTTATCACTGGGGTAGGTGTACACAGGTCATGTCAGTTGATTTAATCAAGGGAAAAAGATACACTTTTGTCATTTGCTTCATGACATGCCATAAGAAAGGTATTGTCATATTGCTAAAAGCTATGAATCCATGACCATAAGAGAAAGGGCAGAGTTCTGATACACAGTGATAAATGAAGTCTGGATCAATGCCTTCCTAAAGTCTGGTCATTTCCATTCTTACAGTTCATGAGTTCATGAAATAATTGTATATGGCTGACCAGAGTTAAAGTATTCTCTCCTATGTAGGGCTGGAAGTGTTCTAACTAAAACTACACTGCTCCAGCTATCAGTCAATCCTAAGGAAAAATGGGGATGATCTGAGGAAACAATCCTCTCCTTCATTAGAATTTCTCCTTAGATATAAACTATTTTGTTGCAAGAATTCACAGATTTGTTCCCCCTGGATGTTCATATGTACAATGATTGTTATTTGAGGCTATACTAATACCAGTAGGTATCATCTATAACATGATCTTGTGCTTTAGAATTTCTACATTGGCAATGTAATAAATCTTGCTAACTCTGTGAAGGTGTGCTGGACATAACTATGAAAATATCATAATACTGTGTTGGTGTTTTGTCCAGGATGTGAATAAAATATTAATGGATAACTATGCAGGCAACCATCATAACAAAATTAAAGGGATGATACTTATCCTATAACCTTAAACAATTGTGAAGATTTTAGGCATTTGAAGTCCATGTTAATAGATGCTAACAAAAAGTTCAGCTTTTCCTCACTGAGTTCATAGCAGGCATGATTACCCAAAATTATATGTGAGAAATGAGTTTGAAATGATATGGGTATTTCACAATAAATGGCCACCTCCAATTATGTTCAATTGGAGGCTTTGGCTATTAGAATTCTGTCACATGAATAAATACAGCAGAGACATCTTCATCATATGAAAGGAGGAGCAAGAGTTTACAAGCTAATCAATTTCTAAATAAAAATGTATGGAAAAAAAAGTTTACTCACCAGCTGTAGAAATGTAGGGTAGTCACGTGCCTTGTCAAAAAGGAAGATACTTTCTGGATATTTTCTCATTTTTTTAAAGCTTTTATGGTGTTGATTTCCAATCCAGGGACTCTCCCATAGAAAAGGTTTCTACCACCGAGCCTCATTACTTTCTGGTTTATTCTTTGAATTAGCTTACATGAATTGTTTGACAGGACAAAGGAGTAAATAACATGGGCCACAAGAAAGTCAAGGAAGAGAAGAGAAGTTGGAGTAATTAATTCTATGAAGACTTCAGAGGAAAAGATACTGATGCTGTTAACCTGTGGGAAAATGGCTCAAAAAGTAAAGCATTATCCATGCAAGTATGAATTGACAGGAATTCAGATCTCTAGGTGCCAAGTATATACTGGATTCAGTGATGTAAGCATCTGTAATTCCTGCTTGTCAGTGGAGATGGGAGCTGGCAAATCTGATAACTCCTTCAAACTTGCAGGCAAGCCACCCTGAACTAAAATGCAGTGATGGAGAGAATCATTCTCAAACAAAGCAAAAAGAAAGTAAAGAAAAACATGCAAAGTCTTCTACCTCCACATCTCTGTTGCATGCATAGGTGAGCACTCACATGTATGTCTATTCACCCACATAAACGCTCATATCACACACACAGCTCATATCACACACAAATATGCATACACACATATGTGGGAATGAAGTTACATATGCACAATGGAGTATGGCACAGCCACAAAGAAGAATTAAATGATGTTACTTGCAGGAAAATAGATGGAAATAAATATAGTTCCTTCTGGTCTAGCTTGGCAATGGAGATCTACCAGCCAGCATTATGTCTTCCTGAAGAGGTTTGGATCCAGTAATGGAGTTAATGGAGTTCCAGGAATTTTGGCCAGATGCAAGACTTTTTATGTATAGCATAACCATGTTTATTAAAAATATATTCCAAATCAAATGGCAAATTTCAGCAATGCACAAAACCTCAATTACTTTTGGAATGATCTAAAAATTTCTGAGCACAAGCTCCATTTATATCATCATCATGATAATGTAGCTGAGACTTTATTGGATCAGAATGGTAATTTTCAGTTTTATTCTGCTCAACCTGCATCTCATGCTGTTCCTTTACTGTATTGATTTCTAATAAACACATAGAACTCTGGAGCCCCAACTACTTTGCTATCTACTTCTAGAGACAAAATTGTTTTTTGGTTTTTCTATGTTTGTATGTATGTGCTAGTACGTGTACATGTATGTGCGTGTGCATGTGCATGTGTGTGTGTGTTGATAGATAGGTGATAGTTAATAGATGATAGGAAAATATACAAATACATGGGATCATCTGTGTATCTGCCTGTATTCTATATTAAGCTTATATTGAAGAAACTCTAAATTCCTACCATTAAAAGATAATTTATTTTAAAATGTCATATTAATATTGAGTTACTTACTACTTGAAAACATTAATTAGTGGCTGGTACTTGATGACCAAAAAATGTTAATAGACATCAACAAATTAACAAATGTTAATGATGTGTGTATAAAATATACATGCATACATATGCAACATCTGTTAAGATGTTAATGATTCATGTAAAGATATACATGCATATATACATGTATGTATGATATAGGCAGATTAGATTTAGATTAGATAGATGACAGATAAGACTGATCTATGGCTGCATAGGCAAATAATTGTACATTTTATATTTCTTGAGAAGACTTCAGGAATATGTGAATATGTTCATCATGTAGCTTAATTTATGCATAGTGCTTTCCAGAATATAGTAATTACTGCTAAAAAACTGTGGTTTTCCCGTACTTTGAATGGATTACTGACAAAATTGCCTCATTTTTCTATACAATAAACTCTCTATGACTGTATTTCACTAATATATCATAACACTTCCAAACAAAGTATTTACATTTAGCAAACTTCTCATTATAGATGCTTATTAGCTGAAGGTAAGTTCTACAAAAACCCATAAAATAAAGTGTTTCTGTTTCACATGCCCTAAAATTAGCCCAGGGCAAAGTATACATCTGTTGCAGTTACTCTTTCTTTTTGCTATAACATTCAGATCCAATCAACTTGAGAGGAGAAAGGGAGATTTATTTGATTTATAATTCTAGAAGGGAGATATTGTCCATTACAACAGGATGAAAAAAGCGTATTGGGCTACAGGAGCTAGAAATGGCTCAGGTCATGTCCACTATGGATGTAGACAGAGAAAACAGCAACTACAAGAATAGTTGGTAGCAGAAGCAGGGCTGTACTACTTTTCTTCCAGAAAGACTCCATGTTCTAAAAGTGCTATGACTTTCCCGAATATTAGCCTCATCTGAGGGTTTAAGCACATGAGAATGTGGGGAATTCATAGTCAAACCATGACAGTATCTATAAAAGAAGTGCAGCATTATTCAATGCCCATATTCCAACCCTAATAATGACCTAGATAGAATTGTCTACATACGATGACATGCGAACCTAGCAAGTTGCCTATCACACCAACCGTAAGAAAACCTGACATATATGGCTAGACTCTGACCTAGTACAATCCTGTACACAGAGCATAGCACTATCCATTGCTCTATTCCTAACTCTAACCCTAACCCCATATCTAATCCTAAACCTAGCCATTACTGTGATCTGTAACTAAGACCCAGATATAGCTCCAAGGCAAAATATTTCATACGCCCTAACATTAGCCCAGAATGTAGTATGTCTTTATGAAAAGAGTATAGCTGTATCCATAACCATAATCCTAACCCTAAAAGTAATTATAGATTAAACCCCATACATGCCATTACATGCAAAGAAAGACCCAAACCTAGGCATAGCACTAACCTTAATTAAAGTCCAAAACCTATCACAGGACTGAGAACTAGTATGAATCTGTACATGAAGGAGAGCTCTATCCATGCTCAAGACCTAACTTTAACTCCAAGGAAATTACTAAATTTTCCCAAACTGTTCCAAGGACATGGTATATACAACACAAATATAACTTTATGTAAAAGACAAGTGTAGCTTTATCCATAAGCCAAATCCTTATTCTAATGACACTACAGATTTAATTTTATATATATATATATATATATATATATATATATATATATATCATTACACACAAAATAAGCCTTACTCCTAGCTGTAGCACTAGCCTTAACCAGAATAAATCTCCTAGAACTAGAGTAAGGCATGAGTATGTACATGAAAAGTAGTACTATCCATTGCCTGATTAATAACCTTAATCCTAAACTTATTCTTGATCCTACACATACCTCTAGATGTGTCTTATGCATAAGACTTGTCAAACCTCAAAGTAAAACCAATTCAGGAACACTAATTCTGGGCACTGGTCTAGAATGCAGCTATGAAGGGAATATAGTCTTATAAACTCCTTAACCCTAACTTTATCCCTAGCCCTAGATCAAATCATACATATACCATTACATGAAAAACCTACTCATGACTATAACACTATTGCAACCAAAATCTGACCCTTATAGCTAGAGTGAGACCTAATATGATTCTGTACCCAAATTTAGTCCTATCCATGTTTCATTCTTATCTATAATCCTAGCCCAATGTCTAATCCTAGATGTACCTCTTAGTCTGACCCATGACCAAACCTTGTTACAAGGAAAACTATATCATTTTGTCTAACATTAGCACAAAGCATAATATGTGTCTATAAAAGAAGGACAGTCCTACAGACAGCCCAAATCCTAATACTAGTCCTATCCCCAGTCTAACATAAAGCTATTTTCTGTGGTTGCCTTCCTGGGATGGACACATTTCAAACAACTTCTATAGGTTGATCTTTTTACACATTGTTCAGTGCCGCTCTCAACCTTGGTGAAAGGACCTTATTTTTAGAGTAGGCTGTGATTAATGCAGCGACTTCTAAGTCATCAAAATCCTGATAGTAAATGACTGTTTAATCGTCATCTCTAGGTGGACACACCTGTATCATACCTTATGGAAGAGGAGGTAAAAAAGGTAGCTTTTATTTTGCAAAATATGAATTTTACAAAAAGTAAAGCCAGTAATCATATCCTGTGGGAAAGTTGCAGATAGTGTCGCTTTGTTGTTTCATTTGTATAAATAAGTAACGTGAGTATGCAATCATCAAGATAGTTTATAAACTAGCTAAAAAAGCATGCATATTCACATTTTAATGGTGTCTGTAATATGTTTCATAGTAGTAAAATTGTGAATATGGAAAATTAATTTAAAATCCTGGTTGAAGGTGAGCAGGTGGCCCCCTCCTGGTAAAGATATTTACAAGGAAACATTAAAATATGCATTCAGCTTCTACTGAATAATTCATATCACAATCTCTGGACAATGTAACATTTGAACTATGTGTATTGCAAGTTGATTTGAATGACATTTTCTTATATAATTGATGTGTTCCTCATGTGTATATACATACCATATTTATAAAATCTATGATGTTCAGAGCTTTTATTTGTATAGTTTGGGCCAAGTAAACAATTGATATGTTAAATTTATTTAGAGTTTGTGTGCAGGGGAGAAGAAAAGTATTATTACCTTCTTCTGATTTTTTTCTTTCCTTCAAACTAGCAGAAATAGAGCATCATAAAATGGTCAAATACTCTGGAGAAAACATTCAATTAAAATTTCATGGAATTATACATTATATTCTATAAAGGACATAATGGTTTTACACATGTTCAGTGCAACGTTCATACATGCAAAAAACTGATCTGTGAGTGTTAAACTGTACCTCTAAACCCACAGAATTCTGAAGAATACAGTACATCCCTTAACTTTTACGTAGAAATTCAGAAAATAACTCCTTTTCCTTTTATTTTTACTTTATAGATATAGCAATATAGATACTTCCAGACTAGAAGACTGAATGTTAACCATAGGGATTAAGACAGGTATTTTTCTTTGTGAAACAGAGGTGAACGAGAAGGGGCAGACATTTACAAACACTCATTGTAAACCAGAAACAATGTTTTGTGCTTTTACATGCATGACTTGTTGGGTTTGCACACTGTCATGAAGCGTCTTATAGGGAAGTGAGAAAGCTGTATAAATGATGTATTTCAGCTGCCCCATTAGGGAGGCAAACACAGGAACCAAATCCTGAAGCTGGTTTATTTTGTCTTCGTTGTCTATCTTGCTTTTCTATAGTGCCATGAAAGAGGTGATGTGAATACAAGAGACACATAGAGGAATGTGGATAGAGTGATGTTGGAATGTTGCATCTTGTGTGTGTGTGTGTGTGTGTGTGTGTGTGTGTGTGTGTGTGTGTGTCTGTGTGGGTCCATGTATCCATGTATTCATTTGTCTGTGTGTATCAGAGTGCAGTGCGTGTGTCTTTGGAGGCCCAAGGGTGAATTCAGAAATCATTCTGGATTGCTCTACCTACCTTTTTTGCTGCTTTAGGGTTCCCAGGCTCTGTCTTCCAGAGTCAGAAGTGCAGGTCACTGCAGTTTCCACACAGCATTTTTACATACTTGTCAAGCTCAGGTCTTTCCCCTTACAAGGCAGAAACTTAATTCCTGAACTATCTCTCCAGCCCATGTTGCAACTTTATACTTCATATTTTTATATGTGGAGGTCAGTATGGGCATTTAGGAGTTAACATTTGCTTTACCTACCAATAGTTCACAATTCAGGTAAGGTCACTGGAATGGTGATTCAAAGCTGCAAACAGTAATGACTATCACATAATATTGGTATAATTTGAATCATTCACACAGTCATCATGGATTTATACATTTCCTCAAATATTTAAAAATTCACTTAAAAACATGGGCATTTCATTTTTCCTCCTTTGAATATGTTTCCTAAACATCATTCTCCAACCCCATAGCCTATGATACAAGTCCAGTGTCTGGTTCTCTTCTCACAGGTTGGTGATAACCATAATTACAGTGTCAGGCCTCACTGCCTCCTGTATATCCATATGGCTTTGAGACAACATGGCCAGGAAGAAACTCCATCTTTCCATTCTTATGGAAATGACCAGTTTTTACTACCAAAAGTCTCTAACACACTTCTAACTTGTTCTCTCCTGTCACTTAGCAGTTGGAATTTTTTAAAAGATTTTAGAGACAGAATTTATGTACAATGCTATAGCTTTTCTACACATGTCATTTTCAAGTTTTTTTCTTGAAAAACAGAACATTAGCTATTAAAAACTGACTCTGAAGCCTAGTTTAGCTCTAACCAGGGTGATATATGAGCACTAAAAAACTCAAAGGTAAACAGTTCAGAAGGAATGAATGAATAAAGATAGGAAGCGAGGGACATAGGTCTGGTCCACAGCACAGTCACAGGGGGCCAAGACTTGTCTTTGAGAAGAAAGTTCACTGCAGATGAAGATAACAAACATTGGCTTCTGGATCAAATAGGAACCAGGTAATATAATATTATTTTTCTTGCAGTAAATCTATATTTCTGAAAAACTCTGCAAGACTGAACTCATAATATGACAATACAAAAACTGCAGTATTCATTCTCCATAAAAGTATCTGTTTGGTTTGGACAAAAAGTAATAACAATCTAGTTAGAAAATGGCAGAAACAAGCTAATACAGATTGCTCATCGATACCTCTTGGGAACTGCCAGAGATACCTAAAATTCATAGGATATTTGACAAAGATGTAGATTTCCTGATCACATTAATAGATTTACCTAAAAATTAAGAAATATACAGCATGAAGATTGACTGCAATTTCTACCTCTCATAGAGTATTAATAGATAGTCTTCATAGATTCACATAACCAAGGATCTCATAATTTCTGACATGCGGATGTACTTAAGTGTTTAGTAAGTCTTGTGACTACATGTTGTATGTTTGAGACACTCTTCCTCGAGTGATACATAAAGAAATATAACCATGCTGATGACTATAATTTAATGGTCCAGGACCTAAGGGTTTAGAAATAGTAATACATTTAATTCTCATAACTTGAAGAAAGAAGTGCTGAATCTCATTTTTTACACTAACCTGCTAGTGGCCATGGAAAGTTGTTGAATTTATGTGTATTATGGCACCAGCAAACAGTCCAAAGAATATAGGATACTGCATGCCCTCTTGAGAGACATGCTGAGTATACATACACGAAGCATGGTAACCTTCATGTCACAGACAGCAATGACAATGCTCTCTCCAGTCTTTAGTTTTCTTCTCTTGTGCTACAATAGCTGTAGAGGATAATGATCCTTTCTGAAAAGGAACGTCCAAGGGATGTTTACTTAGAAATTACCCATATGATCCCCATTTGCTCTCTTTGTATTTCATTCTATTTTTATATAACAAAAACAAAATTTTCAGTGAGTGGTGAGAATGATCTGTACACTGTTGTTCCAGTTTGCCTTATGTGCCATTCCTCATTCCCTGTCTCCGCTCAGCCTAGTACGTTGGAGGCATCAAAGGTCACTGGGGAGAATCATCCATCAATTTGACACCTTTTATGAGTTAACTGCTCCTGATGGTGATTATGGGAAAAGCTGCTTAAAAGTGATAACTGCCAAAGGCACTTGACGCTTATTGTGGTGAATGATAGAAATGTGTCGAAGTTCGGAATATCAGAAAAAAATAATAAATATTGAAGGACAAGCTGCAGAGGGAGCAAAATGCAAATGTAATGTACAATGCATTTTGAAGAAGAAATATTGATTTCAGGGAGAAATGAGCCTATTAGCATACCATTCAAAAAGCCCATTCTCAGGGATTATATCTTTCCCATGAGATGACAGAATATCCACATGACAGTTAACCTTTGAGCCATTGTCCTAACATGCTGTTCACACAGCATTAAACATGTAAATTAGGCAAGTACCAAATGCTGACTGTCATTACAAAATGAAATCAGTGCTTTGTTGAAGATTCATTGTAATAGCTAAAATAGGCATGATCTTTCTACAGTGCTCATTTTTGTATTACTGACTTTTGTTGCTCAATATTGTGTAGTGAAATGATATGGTGTAATGTAGTCATAATGACTAATATTAATTGAACATGAAGGAAGTGTTAAGCATTGTACTAAACCCTCTATGTTTCTTATGTTAGTAGTTGCATAGATAATGTTATTGGAGGATTAAGAAGCAATTGTTTGTTTTGCTTTTCCTGAGTTTAGAAACAAAGTGGTATGAAACACAGGAATAGTACACATTGAAGATAATATTTTGGCTTTATTGTCAGTGAGATTTATTGTAAATTTGGGTTTGCTGCCAAAATTGGTTAATCTATAACTTCAAAGCAAATAGATCTATTTCATTCATTGTCTGAATTTGGACTGAATGAAAACAGTCCCAAGAGTTTACTGCCTTTTTTGTTATGTGCCAGCATGGCAGACACAATGCAGTATCTGACTTTCAGAGACAAAAATGGTTCCGCAGAGATGGGAAAATTCAGAGATAGGTGGGTATATTCTCTCTCTACACCAATTAACCAGATTGAACTGCTTTGGATTAACTAGCAGACAGATTAACTAGAAATGCTTCTCCAATGATTTTCCTACTATGAAAATTAAAGATCAAACATCCTTAAATCAAAAAAGTAATGTAATATAACCTTACCCATAAAAGATACTACATTGTAAAACTAAAAAAATAGGAAGTTTAATATGTTAGCTCTTTTCTTAGTTTAACAAAACTAAAAGTTGCAGAAGTAGGCTCCTGATAAATCTTTCAACTTTCAAAGTTTTTATTGTGCCTTCTTATGTGTATTAAATCATTTAGGATCATATACTAATAAAACACAGCGGAACTTTGATCTTGCATAATTTGTGTCATGCCTACAATATTAGACACTTTGTGCAGCTGAGACTGAATTGTACCAAAACATGGGACAGAATAGGCATATCAAAGGTTTTGCTTTTCAATTTTACTTCTTTTGAATAAAATAGGTAATGCATTCAGGCCATTAAAGAAAATGGTTTTGCAGGCATAGAGAAACAGCTAGAAACATACAAAAATACAAATAAAGTTTGTATGCTCCAAGAATCAAAGAAAATTTCTTAGAAAGTGATGAATGCATATTGAACAATGGATGGGATGCACCATACGGGATGTAAAAGGATCAAATAAGGAATATTGTGGCAACATTCCAAGGGGCTTAATGTTTCTCTGAAAGTTGTCAAGAGTACCCCTAATTTGAAGAAGATGACATCAATGTAGAATTTACACTTCAAAAATATTGCTCTGGTAGAAATATGGAGGAAATATCAGAGCTTCCCACTGAAGTACTAAATCAATATATGTCAGAATTCATAATTAAACTTCTCAATGCATGAGGACAGTGGAGATAGAGCAACATGATGTTCTTCTCTGATTTTTTTTTTCTTTTCTTTGGAAGAACGTACTCAATCTCAAGCAAGTTCAAAGTAATGAATCATGATGAAATTTACTGTATGAACAAATATTTTGAATCACACATACTAGATTTACACTTTACAAACAGGGGAACCTACTATGATTGTTTTGTTAAATGGACATATTACTAAATTATCTCTAAACATTTGTTTGTAACCCAATTGGTGTTGCCCTGAACTTCAGAGAAGTTTCTTTTAACATTGGGCAAGAGTAATGTAAAGACACACAACTGATCAATGTGCTGAGAAACAATGTGCTGTGACTATTGACTGTTCAACCTGAATGGAACATCTATGTCACCCTTTTAAGCTTCAAGGAACATCACAGAATAGGGGAGGAGTGAAAGTAACAGCTAGTGAATGGGAAGGAGTGCTGTAAAACTGTGCTTCGGACATGACATGGCCGTGTAAGCCATGAACTTATTACACAAGACGTGCACAAAAGAGTGCCCATCAACATTTCATTATAAATGGGGAGAGTTTATGAAGCCTCACTGCTCCATGAAATCTCTAAGAGTATACAGAAAAATCAATAAAACTTTGTGATTGTTAGTTCAAGTTCTCTTAGAATTTTGACTACTATGAACTGTGCTTTGTAGACCATTTATGTGTTTTATTTTTGCATGTGTGGGTGTCTCTGTGGTGTGTGTGTGTGTGTGTGTGTGTGTGTGTGTGTGTGTCTGTGTGTCTGTCTGTCTGTCTGTGTGTCTGCGTGTGTGTGTAAGAGAGAGTTTCTATCTATCTGTCTACCTATGTAAGTGTGTACCAGAGAGAAGGCACTGTGTATACCTGTGGAGTCCAAGGGTGACTTTGAGAATCATCCTGGATTGTTATCTCCTCTTCACTTTGCTCTGGAGTTTCCCAGGCTCTGCCTTTCAGGGCCGAAAATACAGGCCACTATCATTTTTGTCTCACATTTTTTATGTGATATCCACGTTCCCAAATCAAGACCTTCTGTATATGAGGCAGAAGCTTAACCCTGAGCCATCTCTCCATCCCAAGTATTTATTTTAAAAAGTAGTATGCTTATCAAAGCCATATAATTAATTACTGAAGTTGGAAGCTATATCACATACATAGTCATCTACCTAATGTATGAATGTGTATAAGTAGTATTGTTTCTGTTTAAAAGTATTTCAAATATGTGTATTTTTAGTAAGACAAAGTTTTAACTTAAATATTGAATGGCAACTGTGAATTCACTGCATATTTAATGAACTGACTGACTCACAATGCAACTTCAGATATATATTCATCTCATGATGATTCAAATGCTTTGTAAGGCAATAAGAATAAAGAAGACAAAGATGTCTGAATAAATAAAAAGGTATTTATTTATACACAGGTGATTCAAAGCCTTAAAGGAGACTGGCTTTTTGTGGTAGCTCATTGTTAGGATACTTGTCCAGCATATGAAGGGTCATCAGCTCACTCACCCATGCTGCCAGGGAAAAGGTCAGAATCTAAATTCAAAAAAATAGAATGTAGAAAAGCTCTATTTGGAAAAGGAAGGGAGCTTGCAGGTGGTGGGGACAGAAACAAAATTAGGGTGTATACATGATTAAAGTGTATTTTATACACAGTGGAAATTTCATACTGAAACTCATATAATTAATTAATATTAATAAAAAAAGAAAGGGAAAGGGATGTCCAGTGATATGAAATTGCCTCCATTCAAAGAACGTATATGCAAGGGGGAAAAAAGACCATAGAAGAAAATCATGGTTCTGCCTGGACCTGGCTCATCGGTGGGGAAACAAAATTTCCCACAAGAAAAGTATGAGGGCAGTCAATCTCCACTTTAAGAGCATTTTGTGTATTCTCTTACCTTTTTGTGATGGCGGTGAATCAGCTTTTGCTGTTGTGTGCTTTGCTTCTACACACTGAGTTCTTAGTGAGAGTGTTTGTATTTCAGTGGTGAGTACAGGATCTGGTATGTGGTGGGTGTTAACCAACTGCAACTGATGCAGTGCAGGCTGAGGACAATGTGTAACCACTCCTTTGTGCAGGAGTTCCCTTTTGCTCGGTGTAATCATCCAGCTCTTCTCATTTGCCTTAGGAAAATAATTGGTAAAAACTATTTTGGGAAGCTTTGTGCAAAATGTTAAAGAAGCCACAGACCATAATCTAGCTGCTGATGTTCCTTCTTTCTCTCCAGGAAGTTAAGATACTGCTGGATGTCCTCCATGTATTTCTTTGGTTTACTACTGTGTATCCATTACTTACTACAGACCAAGGATTTCTTGAGTGTCATGGTTTGAAATGTGTCCTCCACAGATTCATGCGTTTGGAATGGCCATTGCACCTTTGGGAGGTGGAGTCTTGCTTGATGAAGGCAGTTACAGGGGGTGGACCTTGAATTGGATTAGTCCCACCCTACCTCCTGGAGGAGTTTGCCTTTGCAATGAGTTTTGCAGCTCTCAGCCTCTAAGATGTTTGCAGTGATTTAGCCTGCCTCCTACTTCAGCCACCAGCCGAGCTATTTCTGCCATGAAAGACTGGATCTCCCCTCAGGCATTGTAAGCTGAACAATTCTCCTGTCTCCTTTAAATTGTTTGCCTTTGGATATTCTCTCACAGCAACATAAACTGTAAGTAGCACAGAAATTAGTACTGGGAGTGGGGTATTGATGTGAGATTAAGAGCACCTGGTACTACAAGATGAAGTGTTTTGAGGCTGAGAGAAATTGGTATCAGAGATACTAATGATACTAAGAGAATCTGGTATTAAAAAGTGAAGATGAGAGAAATTGGTACCTTGCAATATCACCAATGTTGTGATGTGGCTAGTGTGCTTTGAAACTATTTGTTAGGAGAAATATGAAGAACTTTGCAACTTTGTGCTGGGAAAGTCTGTGTCTTGGTGATGGGTCCAAATGGGCCTTTCTTGTGAGAGCTCCTAAGAAAACAATGCTATGAGAGATGCAGGCAGGGGAATCCCAGCTTGTGATGGTCCAGAGGGGAATAGAGATTGTGTTTGGAACTGGACAAGTGGCAAATATGTTGGCAGAGAGTTTAGTGAAGATTTGCCCTTGTCTTGAAAGGGTGACTGAAGTTAAACTTGAGTGCTCGATGGAGGAAATTTCAAAGCAATGTAGTCTTAACAAAGTGACATGGCTACTTTTTTAGTTGTCTTCAGAGTTATGAAAAAGATCAAGGAATCAGGTAGAAAAAAGCAAAAACTGTAAGAAATGATGATGAAAAATGCAAGGGAAACTTAAAGAATTAAACCAGGAAGAAGCAGAGAGCAAAATGTCAGCTGTTAAAGAGATTCACTGAATATATCTTAAATTATAAAAAAGATGCCAGAATTTCAAAATGTTATGGGAAACAGCTTGCTGCTTTTCCAACATGGACAAATAAAAATAACTTGACAAATAAATAGTTTTAAACAAAAAAAGTAAAATATGAGTAACAAATATTTTCTATTTATTCTCTTGAATGTATAGCATTAAGTATGATGGAATGCAGACTCCTAGCAATCTTTTACTGTGTTCCACATAAAAGATAACCAAAACCCAGAAATAACTGAACAACTTTTATTCAAAGCTCTATTCAAAAGTATCTGGGCATCATTATTAATATTTTGTCATTCTTTTAAATGTTAAAAACTGCTAGCCATATAAATATTCATGCTAATTTTATAATAGTAGGTAATTACAATAGTTAAAATAGTGAAAGCATGTCAGTCAAATGAAGTGTGTATCCAAAGTTCAAAAAATTTTTGCTTCACAACAATGGCACCTTAGGGATTTTAGGAAATCAGCCACCAAAATAGAGTTTGCCTGTGGTTTTAAGTTACTTAACTACTTTTTTCTCTTATTCTACTCAATGGGATGAAAAATATTTCACTGGCATACATATAAAGAGTGCAAAGCAGGCGATTTCAGAAATAAACTCTGCTCCCATTGCTCATGTCACTACAGAATTTTTGAATGATTTACTTTTTAATTATTAAAAGAGAATTGATCTTGAAATCTAGAACTAAGAGAAGAAATGTTTAGTCTGGAAGACATTGAGGTCCATATATCCATAAGAAATGAATAAGCGTTATAAATATTTCTAAATAGCTAGAGTTTTTTTTTAAAGAAAATAGATTGGAGAGAAGTGCAGTAACATCAAAACTGAAAACAACCACAAACCATGATTGAGAACACCAAAGGCCCTACAATACTCACCCAGAACCAGACCAGCCCATCCTAAAGTTTAGGAAACTTTGCAGAGGAGGAGACAGCAAGATTGTAAGAGCCTAAAGATGGGAGGGCTACAGCAGCAGGATATAGCCACAATGTGATTGGACCTTGCCTGACCTGCACGATGGCTGACATGTCAATAACCTCCCCCCCAAGTATAGCATGGATCATAGGGAAGAAAGCTTCAGGCAGTAGGATCCTTAGAGTCAAGGGATTAAACAGTCATAATAGAATTCCCATGCTAGTAAGGAGCTCAAGAGGGGGCTCCAAACTATGCCACTAGTCCTGAACCCTCACTAATGTAGATGACTCAGAGGGGAATTCATTGCCCACATAAACAGGTGGTCTGGAGGATGGGAGGAAGAAATCAGGAAACAACAAGAGAAGAGAAGGGAAGGAAAAGGAGTGAGTGGAGAGAGTGGGAAAGGGGAAAGAGTATAAAGGAGGGACAATAGAGGGGAAGGGAGAGAGGAGGGAGAAGAAAGGGTATACCTACTGAGTTTTGTGTAACTAGGCAAAATATGTAATAAAAAGATTGGCACCAATTATATAATAATGGAAATATTGAAGCATATCTAATTCCTATCTAATCCATAACGATTATTTATCAAGAAAACAGTAAATAAGAAACACTACAAAACCAATGAATCATGGATGAATGTGTTACAGTTCAGAATGATTTCAGCACTATCTTGTGAGATGCCTTATGATTCTTCATAAAAGTTTCAGGAATAACCTTTCATTGTATCAAAAAACTTTGCTTCCAGGTATATAAAATATTAAGTTTCAAAAAATCATGATTAATTACATATTCGTATTTGGGGTCACTTTGGTCTACGTGATACTGTGGTCCCATTTTTAAAGTATTTGGAAATCAATAAAATAACAGAATGAGACACTGTAGATTTAGCCCCCTCACAGAAGCTAAAAGCATACAATTTCCATAGATAATAACTTTGTGAAATCTGCCTGACTTAGGCAGCTGGCAAGCTCTCTCTACAGCTTTGAAGCCAAGGTTAAGACTGTTTCAGAATTTTAGAAAGTTGTGATCTTGAATTTTATTCGCTGGAAATATTTAACTTTAGACCCTAACTGAAGGCCTCATACACGTTTCATTTCTTTTCTGTCTACTAACACATGTAACCTACAACCCACATAGCCATAGTAATCTTCCCCTAGCATATGAGTCCATCCTAAGGTTCCTCAGAGCAAACATGGAAGTTTGTGCCCCTGAATTTCACAAGGCATAATCTCTTCCCCTTACCTATCATGGAGTAAGACTGGCAGCCTGATGTGAATGGGGAACACAGTCAATGAACCTGCACAAACATGGTGCATAACCCACAGCACCACTCAGTCACAGATTAGCCAGCAGCCCTGAATAACTGAGGGTCACACAGTATAAAGCATAATCACACAGCCCATCCTTCCATACATTTTGCTAAGGAGTACAGCTTGGACTCCCAACAGATTAAGAGTAATGACAGAACCCAGTCAGTGGTCCTACACAACATTTCAGAGCGGTAGTGGCAACATGGAGTCAGTCACAGTCTGTAACTCATTCCAAGAAGAGTCAATTGAAAACCCTGCCAGCAACTCTAGCTGACTACACGATACAAACTAGGGACTCTAGTAGACGACAGAATACAAGCAATAGCTCTCCTTGCCTTTAGAACACAGGTGGTATTCTCTCTAACTATAGAACGCAATAGCAGTGCTGCATGGTTGTGAGTACTACCCAGTAGCTGCTCTAGAACCTTTGACTAGCCAAAATAACATTAAGTACAAAAAAAGCTAAGGATAATACGGTGTCTCACTTCAAAATATATTACTAAGCTGTATGAACAGAAACTGATAGAAGAAGGAAAAGACAAGAAAAAATCTTCTAAATGTAAATCAAGGCAATGATTCTTTGTGTATAACTCCAAAAGTGCATATATCAAAAAGATAAAACAGACAATTAGGATTAACTAAAACTGGAAATGTTTTTGCGTGACAAAGGAGAGAATCAAATGATGAAAGGTGACCATCCACATAGAAAAATATTTGCAAATTATAGATCTGAGAGTTAATAATACCTCTAATATTTGATGAATTTAACATCTTATTATTAAAATTGGAATTTTATATGAAGTAATGCTCAACATCTATAATCATGGAAGAAAATAAATATTGTTCAAATAATAATTTTGGAAGGAATTAAAATTAATTAAATTATATAATTAATATGAAGATACTTAAAATAAATATAATTAATATTATTGTTGAAATGATAATTTTAGATAGTATTAAAGTTTAAAACATGAAAAAGAAAAATATATTCACTAAATACATCATTTTTAAAACTGATGCTAGGGAGGAAGATACAGAGGTATCACTTAGTTTCAGATTTGTTATAAAAATGTACAGATAACTTCATTAACAAAATATTGAAGTTTCATTAAGAAACAAGAGAGATGTGCATATATCTAAGCATCTTAGCAACTAAATCAAACGTGACAAGTAAGACCAATGGTACCTAGGAAGAGGCAAAACATGAAAAAGATGAAGCAAAGGAAATGTTTGAATAAAACACAAGTGAGAAAACATTAAATCATCATATTCTTCTTCAGAGCTAGAGTTAATATATTAGAACGTTATTTTGAAGATTATATTATTGTGTATAAAAGAATCAGAAAGTCTGTGTGTGGTGATTCATACCTGTAATCCCAGCAAGGTTGAACAAAATTGAGACTGAGGTAGAGACCAGACCATATGTAAAAAAAGAAACTGGAAAACATGATAATGTAATAGATGAAAATGCAAGAATTTATAAACATACAGATTGAAAAGTGAAATTCTAATGAGACTAATGACATTTAAAACAGTGTTATAAAACATGCATTTGAAGAAGTACTTTACAGAAAGTTGTACTTTAAATAAAAAATTCAATACAGTTTTTATATTTTTGTAGATGAGTTTTGATTTCAGATAAAAATTATATATTCTATCATGTAACAATAAATTAAACAAGATGGAAGACAAAAAAGAAAACAAAAATTAAATAGAAAATAAAATTTATTTTTTGATGCTTATTTTATTTTATTTCATTTATTTATTTTTTCCACTCATACAAACTTGATAAGTACCCCATTCCCTCTCTCCCTCCACCCTTCCTTGGACCCCCTTACTCCCTTCCCCCTTTTCTTCTTCCTTTCCCCCCTCCCTCCCTTTCCCCCACCCCCATCTCTGGAGCATCCTTTAGTGTGCATGTCAAACTTCCCTCTGGGTCCTCCTCTCTGATGAGGTATAAGGACTCAGGAGCATTACCTTTTTGTTCCCCTTTAGCATAGGAACACTATTGTGGCTGCTAATCCCTTACCCCTAAGGATCCTAGTGCCTTTGATCCATGCTAGACTTTGAGGGGTCAATGATAAGTTGGTCATTGCACAGGTCATGCAAAGTCCTATTATGATTACTTTGGCCCTAACTTTTGTGGAGTATCTTGCATATCATTGCTCTTCCCCATCTTTAGGCTCTTACAATCTTACCTCCCCCTCTTCCGCAAATTTCCATGAACTTTAGGATGGGAAGAGAGTAGGCTGACCTGGTTCCAGGTGGTTCATACAGAGTCTCTGATGTTCAGAATTATGGTTTGTTGATTTTTTTTTCAGTAGAAAACAAAACTTCAATGACCTTAAATTTTAAAGAGTTAAGAAACTTATACCAACCAGTAAGGATATTATAAATTTTATCAGTGATAATTATAAAATTTCCTCTTATGATCACAGTCTGAATAGTGTATAAGTTTCAGATATTATTTATATATATTACATTATACAAGTCATTTCAAAAAATAAGAGTTTATGAATGTAATTTATGTAGCATTTACACTATAAAATTTTAGAGATGAAAGCTTTCCATACCTCCAAATAATACAAGAAAGTTTTAAATAAAGTATTTGCAAATCAAAATAAAACTTCAAATATATACATGCTTTAACAATTCTGCAAAATAAGAAGAAAATTGCTATAGGATTTCACTTCTCTACAAATGAGAGAAGAAGCACAGATACAAAGAGTTGAAGAAGAAATCCATGATTCTTCATTAAATTATGTGAAACCATAACTACCAGAAGTGATCATGAGTGAACTCTGCTTGCCCAGCTGCATTGCTGTCCCTGGACATCCATTTGTGATATATTCTCCCATCTCTGTCTCCTATGGTCATGTGATTGTGTTATGACAAATAGGCAACACTTCCAAGTCTAGATTATCAAAGCCCTTTTCTTAACACTATCTCTATCTCTTAATTAGATGTAGTACCGGAGAAGTCTTGAAGGTAAAGATTAACATTTCAAATTCTTTTCCTAATTGAATCCTCAAATGAAGTGGAAAACAAATAATACTCATCGTCAATGAGTGTTTCTGTTTTGATTCTTGGACAATCTCATGCATGTATAAAATGAATTTTACTCCTTTTCACCATCACTATGTTCTTTCACCCCCTTTCATCCCCACAAAAACTGTTCTTACCAACAAGCTCCATCCTACTTCGATATCTTATTTGAGTGAACAGTGATACATTTTATGACCAATGACTTCAGTTATATTTTAGGTCACTGAATTTTGGGACTTTATCTATTGTATTATTAAACATTGCTTTAAAATTTAAATCGAGAAAATTCTGGGAAAGTATTCTATAGCAAACAATATATATTAAAAAAGAAAATTCTGGTTAAGGTTGGAAAAGTGACAAAGATGGTCACTGTTTCGCTTGATATTTAATGATAAAAATCATGTCCTAAATATAAAATAAAGTGGTAAAAGAAATAATATTGTAAATATTGAAAGAGAAAAAGATAACATTAAGTGCAGATAATACTATTCTCAGCATAAAAATGACTATAAGAAGTAGACAAGAATTAACAATGGAGCTTCGCATGGTTTCTGAGTGGAATATCAACATAAATATTTAATTTTGCTTTTTAAAATTAGTAATAAAAGTAGAATTTATGATTACAAAATTCCACTGATTATATTATGAATATATTAGGGGGTAAACTTGTCAGTAAAAAAATCTAAATTCTACACAAGATAATCTCAGGTTTTATCAATTGCCTATAATTGTAGTTACTAAAACATTTAGAACCTAGTTAAGTGAAGAGTATATTCAAAGTCTAAAATAATTTTGAAAGAGATACTAAAGAGCTTTTCTACTTTTTAGAGAGACTATTGTTAATAAATATTTGCTACTAAACTGGCCTGGCAATGTAATTCAGTAATATACTACTTGTCTAGCATGTGTGAGCTTTGGATTAAATCTCTATCATCACAAATACTAAAAAGTTATACTAAATACTAAACATTAGGTTGGAACAGGACTAAGTAAGCAGATCATGCTGTCAGAATAGGAGTCTCTGCAAAAGATTGACCATATATCAGTACTTCTTCCAGAATGGAGAAGATATTAGAATTTAACTGAGAATTTTAGGTTATTCAATAACTAGTGTTATTGATATATTGGGTCTTAAATCTCTCAGTACACACCAAATAAAAAGTAAATTTTCATCATTTCATGAACCTGAATGTGAAAAAAACCTTATAAAGAATAATTTACATTTTGCATCATTAGACATTGAAGGATTGCCTAACTTGACACAAAAATGAAAAGGCTTCAAGAAAGCCTCAGTAATAATGATATTATCAATAATGAGGCTGCAAAGGTAAATGACAAAATGTAGTTTGTTAAAAAATGCAGTATACAAAAGTAATAATGCAGTACATAAAATAAACCTACAAATAACTAACAAAAGATGTACACAGGTTATACATGCATAATTTATAAAAATAAATCTTAAACATAGTAAATATACTTATAAGGAGTTATTCAAACAAAGACATAAAAAATTAAATATTTTCTTAAAGCCTGCTGATATCAAGTATTGGTAAATATCTTTAGCGAAAACCATGAGACATTATTGCAGTTCACCTGCATGGTTGCTGATAAATGATAAATGCTGATAAGCTTCACCTTCTCTCACAGGAACTCTATGCCTGACACTTGGTGCCAAGCTTTTCCTGCCTTCCATGAACCCCTCAAATCATTTACCAAAACCAATACCACCTGGGGCATGCTTCCAGACTCTGAAGCAAGTCTGAAATGCAGTTTGGTCCACTTGAGCCACAGCTTCACCAAATCTTGTGCTTTGATGCTAAAAAGCCTCTTCTAGGCAGCCAAACTTCTAAGGACAAGAAACAGCTTTTACCTGGGCTTTCGGTCCCTGAAGAAATCTGAGTTTTCAAACCATGAATGTTTTCATGTCTTCCACTATCCCAATGCAACTCACTATGTTTTCCTTCATTGATGTTCATTTCTCCAACAGCAGCAGATATTCTGCTGCCTGCCCTTTCCACATCCAGAGCTTCATGGCCACCAACACAGCTCTCTTCTGTCAAGCAAACCAGTTTGTTGTCTTTAAATTTAACTTCACCAAAGTCCTTGTTTCCCTCATCACAAATTGGGCCCAAACAATCCATAACTCTCTCAGCACTGGCATTATCCAATTGGCCCACTGAACTCTGAGGAATGTTAATCCACAAAGTGACAATCTTTAAGCATTTCCTACTTCGTCCAGTGAAACTATTCAAAAGCCATAAAATCCACATAGTCAGATTTATCAGCAACACCCCACTCCTGGTACCAAATTCTGTTGCAGTTCACCTGCATGGTTGCTGATAAATGACCATCACACATCTTAAGGGAACAAGGAGTTTACTATCTTATGACAGTCCAGTTACAGTTCTTAGTACAGCTTGAAGGGAGAGCATACACCAACCCCAGGGCTGAGGGAACTGGCCACACCATTATCACCACATAACAGCTGAGAGACAGACAATCCTTACTTGCCAGATCAGCATGTCTGGCCAAAAATACCTAAGGATGCCAACTTTTTCAACCAGTTCTCCATGATTTATTCCAAGGTCTAATCCCACCCACCACTGGCTGGGCCCTCCCCATCAGATAGACAATCTCCTTCAGGTTTGCTCTGGGCTTAACTCAATTACTAATTCTCCACAAATGTGCCCAGAGCTCAAACCCTCAACTGTCAAGTTGACACCTGTGCCTAACTATGATAGATATTAAAGAAAGGAGTTTAAAAAGATGTTAAAAGATATGTTCACTGATTAGCAGAATTAAGCAGTTTGTGTTAAGCAGTTTTTGCTTTCATGTATGTGTGTATGTTGTATGTACATACATACATGTTTGTGAAATGTGTGTGTGTGTGTGTTGTGTGTGTGCATGATTTATATATGAGTAGGTGTATCTGGGGATCCAAACTCAAGTTCCTTTGCTTGTGAGACAAAGGCTTTAACCACTGAACCATCTATCTAATGTCAAATCAATCATATTTTTGTGAACAAATTACAAAAGGTGATGCATATTCAGTGAAATCCTGGTGTCATAGTTAGGCACAGGTGTCAACTTGACAGTTGAGGGTTTGAGTCCTGGGCACATTTGTAGAGAATTAAGTGGTTGAGTTAGGCCCAGAGCAAACCTGCAGGAGATTGTCTAGCCCATGGTGGGTGGGATTAGGCCCTGGAATAAAATACAGACAGAAGGTTGAAAGAGTTGGCATTCTTATGTATATTTGGCCAGGAATGTTGGTCTGGCAAGTAAGGATAGTCCCTCTCTCAGCCATTATGTAAGAGATGGTGTGGCCAGTTCCCTTGGCCTAATGTTGGTGCAGGCTGGACTTAGAATTGTAACCAGAAAATGATAAGAGAAAATAAATCCCTTGTCCCTTTAAGCCATTTGATCATCATTTATCAGCAAACATCCAGTCGAACTGCAAATACCTGGTCAACGTTCTAATGATGTTTTTCACAGAAAGAAAAGATGCAATCCTAAAATTCACATGTAAACATAAATTACCCTGAATAGTCAAAGCAAGTCTAAGCCTCAGAAATACATATTACCTGAGTTCACAGTGTATCATTGAGGCCTTGTAACAAACAGGCATCTTACAAGCATAGAGATGAGCACAGGAATCAATGGAATAGGATAGTAGATCTGGAAGAAAACCCACAGAGCAACTGACATCTTGACAAAGATGTTGAACGACATAATAGTTACTCTTCAGTTGCTGGTATAAAATACTCTTCCTCAAGCAAATTAAGGGAAAAGTGCCTATTATTTAGTTTATAGCTTCAGAGGGAATAGTTCATCACAAGAGAAAAAGCAGACTTACGGAGAAGGAAACTGGCTGTCACATTTCTGCTGCATTTATGAAGTACAAAGTGACAGGAAGTGAGTCCAGGCTATCAAACCTGAAGGCCAACTTCCATGGGGCCACTGTCCCTTGCTGGAAGGTTTGATAGCCTTCCCCTAACTATGAACTGGGGTAAGGTCTGCACAAATGTGAAGCTGTGAGAGACATTTCCTCTGTAAATTACAACAAAAGTAAGCTAGAAAAAGACAACCTTTTTAACACTGCTGGGAAAACCAAATATCCTTATGACACTAGATATCTATCTCTCACCTTATATAAAATCCCAAAATCACATTCCTTGGGACAAATTCTGAAACTTTGAAGCTTCTAAAGGGAAGTAGAAGGGAACTATTTCCATATGTACAAATTGGAAATGACATTCAGAACAGGACTCCAATAGCTGAGTAAATAAGAGAAAGAACTGACAAATGAGAGTGGATTAAACTCACAAGTTTCTGAGCAACAAATGAAACAACATGAAAGACTGTCTTTGGAACAGAAGTTCTGTTCTCGCAGATAAGTATTCAAAAAAGATATTAGCTGCCCCCGCCAGCTCCCAGGTGAGTGAGTGAGAGAGGTGTCCCCCCCCTCCCCGTCTCCCAGAGAGCAACCCTGCGGCCTCTGGTTTTGCCTGGGCCCTGACCTGGACCCAGCCCTTCCGCGGCCTCCCGCCCCCATGCGCCTCCGTTGCCCCACCAGCTCCTAGGTCCCAGGTGAAGAATTCTGCCATCAACATCAGACCCTCTGCCTCTCTGGCCCACCAGGGACCTACGCACGTGGTCCAGGGAAGACACACTGCCACTCAGAATTCAACAGAGTCCAAAGGAAACTCAAGTAAAACTCTAAGGAACAAAGGGAACAAAGGCCATACAACTGGAGTCCGCTACAATCATTATATCACATGGGCCAGATTCTTCACATGCAGCCCAAAGATAAGTATACCTTTTTTTTTCACCTTATTGATCCTTTCTAGTATCAATTTCTGTAGATCAACTTCCTCATACAGCCACCCCAAAAACATACAACTCTAGGAAGTACACCACTCACCCTAACATATCACCAAGATACTAAATCGTAAAAGTGCACTACCATACTAATATTCACCCCCTGGTTACTTAATCTGACTTAACTGATGTACTAACAGCCTAATAGCCTCATCTAGGATATAACAATAACAATACACAAACATACCCAATCGAAGGCAAGCACTAGTAATAACTGGCAAGTGTAACAATACCAACTACATCAGTTCAGTGAAAAACACACAGAACCTGAAAGGTCCTAAAAAACAAAACAATGCCCAAGTCAAAGTGCAGATCCATGAGAAACAAAATACAAGAAGACTAATCTCCCACCAAAAGAATTAATCCCATAATGATGGATTACGAGCACAACAAATTCACAGAAAATAGCCATGAAAGCCAGACCCAACATTACGACTTTCAGAGTATGATCATTACCATGATTAATGCTATGAAAGAGGAAATCTGAGAAGAGTTAAACAACTGTATCGACCACTTTGAACAGGAACACAACAGGCACTTGGAGGAGTTCAGAAAAATAGTTCAAGAAAAAAATAGGCATAGAGCAGTGAAAACAGTCTCAGGCAGAGTTTGAAACTGAACTAAAAGACAAGTTATCTTCAACCCAAAACTCAACAGAGAGTCTTATCAGCAGAACAAATGAAGCAGAAAATAGAATTTCAGATCTTGAAGACAAAGTGGGAGAATTAACCAGCTCAATGGAAGAGATTGTTAAAGCCAAAAAGATACTGGAGAGGAACATTCAAGAGATATGACACACCCTGAAGAAGCCTAACATGCGCATTCATGGAATACCAGAACAAGAATCCCAAAATACCACACCAGAGCAAATATTTCAATTCATCATAAATGAAAACTTCCCACAACTAAAGAACAAGAGGCCCATTCAAATACAAGAGGCATTTCGCACTCCAAGCAGATATGACAAAAATAGAAAATCGCCACGGCAAATAGTAGTCAAAACACTCCACATTCAAGACAAAGAAAAGGTGCTGAGAGCTTCAAGAGAAAAAAAGCAAGTCACTTTTAAAAGTACACCTATTAGAATAACAAATGACTACTCAATAGAAACAGTAAAAGCAAAAAGAGCGTGGAGAGACATACTTCAAGTACTAAATGAGCAAAAATGCCAACCCAGACTCATATACCCAGCTAAACTATCTGTCATGATTAAGGGAGAAAGAAAAGTTTTCAAGCACAAAGACAACTTGAAGGGATACATGTCTACCAAACCAGGCCTTCAAAAAATGCTAGAAATGATACTCAAGCTTGAAGAAAAGAGCAAGCATATCCAGGAGGACAGAAGTAAAGTATAATACCACCAAAACATAAATATCAAACAACACGCTTACAAAATCCACTAAACATAAAAAATGTCCAGAATTAAAAATAATTTCTCCATTATAACATTAAATATCAAGGGTATTAACTCATCGATTAAGAGACACAGATTACAAACTTGGATTAAAAACCTCCATCCAACAATCTGCTGCCTTCAGGAAACTCATCTCACCACAAAACATAGGCACATCCTAAGAATGAAAGGCGGGTCCAAAATCTTGCAAGCTAATGGAACCAGAAAACAGGCAGGGGTAGCAATTATGCTTTCTGAAAAACTGGATTTCAAACCAAAGAAAATCATAAGAGACACAGATGGATACTACATTTTAGTCACAGGTACAATTCACCAAGAAGACTTCACAATATTGAACATATATGCACCCAATACGGGCCCCTCTACATTCATTAAGAAAACCCTACAGCGTCTAAAGCAAGAAACCAACCGCCAAACGATAATTCTTGGGGATTTCAACACCACCCTCTAAACATAGAATAGATCAACAGGTCAAAAGCTTAACAGAGACACTTTGGAACTTAATCAAACCCTTAAAGAAATGGACCTTACAGATCTTTATCGAACTTTTCACCTACGCACCAAAGAATACTTTTCTCAGCAGCACACGGAACATTTTCCAAAATAGATCACAAAATGAATCTACACATATACAAAAAAGTTGAAATTATAACTTGTGCCCTATCAGACCACCATGGCCTAAAGCTGGACATCCACAACACAACAAACAAGAGAAAATACACTAACTCCTAGAAACTTAATAATATGATGCTGAATGAGAACTGGATTCAGGAAGAAATTAAAAAAGAAATTTAAGATTTTCTGAGAGTGAATGATAATGAAAATACAACTTACCAAAGTTGCTGGGACACAATGAAAGCTGTTCTAAGAGGTAAGTTCATAGCTCTTAATGCCTACATAAAAAAATGGAAACATCAGAAATAAACAACTTAACAATCCAGCTTAAAGCTTTAGAGAAACTAGAGCAATTTTATCCCAAAAGTAGTAGAAGAGAGGAGATTAGCAAAATAAGGGGAGAAATATCTGAAATCGAGACTAAGAAAACGATAGAAAAAATCAACCAGTCAAAAAGCAGGTTCTTTGAAAAAAAATCAATAAGATTGATACACCCCTAGCTAAATTAACCAAAAGCAAGAGAGAGAAAACCCAAATTAACAAAATTAGAAATGAACATGGAGTTATCACTACTGATACCCACGAAATCCAGAGAATCATAACAACATATTTCAAAATCTTATACTCAGTGAAGTTTGACAACACAAAAGAGATGGATGAATTTCTGAGTAAACACAACTTACATAAATTGAATCAGGAACTTGTGAATTATTTAAATAGTCCTATAACAGATGAGGAAATTGAAGAAGTAATCTCGAATCTTCCCACCAAAAAATGTCCTGGACCAGATGCATTCAGCACACAGTTCTACCAGACATTTAAGGAGTTAATAACACCAATACTCCTTAAACTGTTCCACGAAATAGCAAAGGAAGGAACACTACCAAAATCCTTCTATGAAGCTAATATCGCTTTAATCCCAAAACCTAATAAAGATTCACTTAAAAAAGAAAACTACAGGCTGATCTCTCTGATGAACACAGACACAAAGATTCTCAACAAAGTCTTAGCAAATCAGATTCAAAAACATATCAAAAAGATCATTCACGGGGATCAAGTAGACTTCATCCCCGACACAAAGGTTGGTTGAACATACACAAATCAATAAATGTAATTCATCATATAAATCAGTCCAAAGTCCAAGACCACATGATACTCTTGATAGATGCAGAAGAAGCTTTTGACAAGATCCAACAGCTTTTTATGATCCAAACGCTAGAGACAGTAGGAATGGAAGGAACCTTTATCAATATAATAAAAGCTGTATACAACAAGCCCACAGCAAGGATTATGCTCAATGGGGAACAATTGGAAGCATTCCCTCTTCAATCAGGAACTAGACAAGCTGTCCACTCTCACCACTTCTTTTCAATCTTGTACTTGAAGTCTTAGCTGAAGCCATAAGACAATAAAGGGACATAAGAGGGATTCAAATCGGCAAGGAAGAAGTCAAGCTATCCCTATTTGTAGATGACATGATCGTATACCTGAGTGATCCCAAAAACTCCACCCGGAAACTCCTGGAACTAATTGAGAGTTCAGCAGGGTGGCAGGATACAAAATAAGTGTGCAAAAATCAGTGGCCTTCCTATATGCCCAGAATGAAAGAAGTGAAAAAGCCTTGAGAGAAACAATCCCATTTACTATAGCCCCTAAGAAAATGAAATACCTTGGTATAAACCTAAAAAGGGAAGTAAAAGACCTTTACAATGAAAACTTTAGAACCCTAAAGAAAGAAATTGCAGAAGACACCAGAAGGAGGAACGACCTCCCATGATCCTGTATTGGCAGACTCAACATCGTAAAAATGACCATCCTACCAAAGGCAATATACAAATTCAGTGCTATACCAATTAAAATCCCAAAGCAATTCTTCAAAGAAGTTGACCAAACAATTTCAAAATTCATATGGAGCCACAAAAGACGCAGGATAGCAAAGACAATCCTGAGTAACAAAAACACTGTTGGAGGTATCACCATACCAAACCTTAGTCTATACTACAAATCCATAGTTATAAAAACAGCCTGGTACTGGCTCCAAAATAGACACACAGATCAATGGATAAGGGTTGAAGACCCAGATATAAGCCCACAAAAATACAGCCATTTGGTCTTTGACAGAGGGGCCCAAAGAATCCAATGGAAAAAGAACAACATCTTCAAAAAATGGTGCTGGCAAAACTGGATCTCCACATGCAAAAGATTAAAGCTGGACCCGTACTTGTCACCATGTACAAGACTTAATTCCAAATGGATCAAGGACCTTGATATCAGGCCAGAGACTATAAAAACCATAGTTGAAAGGATAGGGATCTCCCTGGAGCTGATTGGGCTAGGCCAACATTTCCTAAACAGGCATGCAATGGCACAGTCATTGCTACCAACTCTCAGCAGTTGGGATCTTGTGAAATTTAAGAGCTTCTGTTCAGATAAAGAGATTGTAACATGAGCTCAAAGGCCACCCACAAAGTGGGAGAAAATCTTCACTAACCACATATCTGATAGAGCTCTACTGTCCAGAGTGCACAAAGAACTTAGAAAACTAAACACCAAGGAAACAAATGGCCCAATTAAAAAAATGGACCCTGGAACTTAAAAGAAACTTTACCAGGGATAAAATTCAAATGTCTAACAAATATCTTAAAAAAATGCTCCACTTCTTTAGCCATCAGGGAAATGCAAATCAAAACCTTCCTGAGATATCATCTCACCCCGGTCAGGATGGCAAAAATCCACAATACAAACAACAACAAATGCTGGAGAGGATGTGGAGAGAGGGAACTCTCTTACATTGCTGGTGGGAATGCAGGCTCATACAACCACTCTGGCGAGCTGTCTGGAGATTCTTAAAGAGATTATAGATTGAAATGCCATATGACCCTACTATTCCACTTCTGGGAATAACCCCCCATACAGCAGAGGTTCACCTCGATAGCAGAAGCACGACCATGTTCATAGCAGCACTGTTTACAATAGCAAAGTCATGGAATCAACCCAAATGTCCAACAGTTGATGAGTGGATAAGGAAAATATGATACATCTATAAAATGGAGTACTACTCAGCCATCAACAATGAAGAATTAATGGAATTTGCCAGTAAATCGATAGAATTAGAAACAATTATATTAAGTGAAGTATCCCAGAAAATTAAGTGCTGTATGTGCTCCCTAATAGGTGGCTCCTAGTACCAAATCCACCCAGCCCACCTTGAGACACTCAAAGATAAATCTCTGTAATACCTACAATAATTGTAAGGATTATGAACAGGAGGGACAGGGTAGGAGGGCCACACCAGAAACAAAGAGAGAGGGGACCATGTTACAGCAGAGAAAATAAGCCTCCATCAAGGACTTCAAGTAAGTAATGAGACACCTGGTTAAGTTCACAGACTTTCTTTCCTGATCATTTACAACTGAGGGGGTATGATCTCACCTGAAGGGGAGGGCATATAGTCTGGCAGACAAAAAGTAACCATTTTGCAAATGGGTGATAGACCCCTCCCTCACTGTGGTTTCCAACTTCTATTATATCTACCTTTGAATGTGCTCTTATCACAAGACTCTTGTTTAACAGCTTTTTGTCTCTGGCTAGGGGGTGACATACAATGCCCACTAGGATGGAGTGAAGGGCATTGCAGGAGCAGCAAATCTGCAAAAGAAAATCAACAAAATACAATCTAGAACTTCAGAGACTCTATATCGACCACCTAGAACTAGGCCAGACTAATCTCTCCCCATCCTGAAGCTCAGGGACATTTGCGGAAGAGGGGTTGGTAAGATTGTAAGAGCACAAGGTTGGGAGGAGTAATGATATGCAAGATACTCCACACAAGTTAGGGCTGAAGCAACCATAATTGGACTTTGCATGTCCCATGCAATTTCCAACACACTATTGACCCCACAAAGTCTAGCATCTGCTAAAGGCACCAAGATCCTTGGAAGCAAGGGATTGACAGCCACAGTAATGTTCCTATGCTTAAGGGGAACACAGAAAAGGGTTCAGGGAAATTCCACTGGGTCCTTGTACATCATCGGAGAGGAAGGCCCAGAGGAGAGCCTGGCATGCACATTAAAGGATTCTCCTGGGATGGGGGGGGAGGCACTGGGGAATGGGAGGGAGGGGTGAGGGGAGGGGGCGCAGGGGAGTCGGGGTGAGGAGGAGGGAGGGAGGGAACCGGTATACCTACCGAGTTTGTATGAGTGGAAATAATAATAAAAAATGTAAAAAAATGATATTAATAATCATAAACAAATTATAAAACAGGAGAACAAATAATCCAACCAATCAATTGGCAGACAAACCGAACAAGTTTTTTAAAACAAGAATTGAAAATGCTCACTAAAACATCAAAAATGCTCAATTTTTTATATCAAAGACATACAAGTTAAAATTACATTACAGAAAAGAAAAGTTTCTGTTGAGTGTCAAAAGAGGAGTTGGAGAGATGGCCCAGTCAGTAAAATGCTTGATGTGTAAGCTTGACGATCTCAGTTGGATCCCAGCAACCACAAGATATCCAGATGTGGCAGCATATTAATAGACTTAGTACTGAGGAGGTAGAGACAGGAAGATCATTGGGGTTCAGTAAAAGATCTTATCACAAGGAATGAGGTGGAGAGTGATGGAGGAAGACCACTGAAATCAAGTTCTTGTTTCCAAGTGTACCTGCACATATGTGGATGCGTGTGTGTCTGTGTGAGAGAGAGAGAAAGAGAGAGAGAGAAAGAGAGAGAGAGAGAGAGAGAGAGAGAAGGAGAGGGAGAAGGAGAGGGAGAAGGAGAAGGAGAGGGAGAGGGAGAGGGAGAGGGAGAGGGAGAGGGAGAAGAGAAAGAATTGAGGTTCTTAACTCACCCAAATCAGAACAGAATGGTTATCACGAGAAAAAAATGAAAATCATTAAATGTTGTAGAGGAAACAAGAGTGCTTGCTAGCAGCCTTAAATACTACTAATAGAAAGGGAAATTATTTCAGTTATGGAAGTTAGCAAATACATATGCTTCTGCTTATTATTCTTTAAGAGATCACAATCAGTTGATGATAAAGATATCTATATATACATTTTTGTGCCACGCTGCTCATAAAACCTGGGCTATAGGATTAGCCAATAAATGATAGAATAGATAAAGAAAATATGTGTGCATTTCTTAATTCAGCCATGAAAGGAATTATTTCATATGGTTTGCAGAAAAAATAGATAAAACTGGAAACCATCGTGCTTAGCTAGTGTCACAAATATGAGTAGCACATGCTTTCTATCTGTTACATGAGGCACCTGGGGGAAACATGAAAGCTAAAGAAGACTATAAAATATGAAGAAGAAGGAAAAGAACATTAAAAATGAAAATAAAATAAAGCAATTAAGTTAATTTTTATAGAAGACATTTTATTTATAATCATATTCATAAAATGGTAAAAGGAAAATGTTAACCTCTAATTTATTTTTTAAACAAAATGTCTGAAGCAAAGATGTATGAACATCCACAGCAAGTTTGTAAAATTCTGATTCTAGGATTAAATCCTCATAGTCTAAAACCTACTCTAATTTTACTGAACAGTCATTTGCTGAACTTCCCTGTGTCTGTTTTCACATTTTATATAAGACTTCATTGATGCTTAAAGGAGTTAATATACATAAAACATAACAATAGTTTCTGGAGAACTTAGAAATAACCATTAAAAAATAAGTACTGTCTTACAATGGTGATCCACAATAAATCTAACTAAACGAAGTTTGAAGATGTAAAAATTGTCCATCTGAGGGCAGATGGTGGTTGGTCTAGTTCTCCTGATTATTTCCCTGCTATTTCTTCTGCCACGGTTTTCCTAGTCACCTATTTTCAATATTGAATTTTGTGGCTTTAAATATGATTTACTATGAAACTTGACATTGAAAATCAAGATGATTCTCATGATCCTATAAAAATTCATACATGGATCTTGAGATGCTTTGTTATGCCATCTCACTGGATTCCCCCAAGGTGTCCTTTGTCAAGGCAGGGTGAGAATGAATATGCACAGAGAAGGTGCATTGCTTCTTCATTGATGTGTCTTTTTAAGTAGGTTTTATAATCTCAATTACATATCAGAAAAAGGAAAATGTCAATGTATATATGTGTAGATGACTAGTTGTAAGAATATAAACAAATTTAACCCATGACAAACAATAATATGAATATTGAACGAACATTGCTTAACATTCATAAAATAGCTTTTATTTATTTCCTTTTTGACTTTTCTTACTTGGTTTTTAAGTCTCTGCTTCACCCTTGTCTCATTTTGCTTTTAGTTGTTTTTCTACCACTCACTGTTGCTGTCATTATTATTTCTAATCCCCAAATCTTAGGAAATCTCAAATGAGTCATAGTAGTGACTAAAATGGGACTATTCCAAAGACCATCTCCACTGTAATCCATGAATATTTTCATATATGGAAAAGTGGTCTGTCTTGGGATAGTTAATAAACTCTCACAATATCATATTAGATCAGCATCAATCTTAAATATAGAGGATAACCAGCAGAAAACAAACATCATGCAAGTACATGTGGAAACCAGGACAGAGACTAGAATTACATGTCTATACTCCAAAGGGCACCAGGGACTGCCAGTAATGCAGGAATCACAGAAAGCTATGGATCCAATTATGCCTTTGAGTCTTCAGAGGAAAATACTCTTGGCAATATGTCCATTTTGGAATTCTCTTTCCAAAAGTGTGAGAGAAAATATCTCTGTTGTTCAAATCATACAATAAATTGTTATGGCAACCCTTGGAAATTACTGCAACCTTGTCTTTTTACAGGCTTCCCAGGAACATTGGAAGGAGGAAAGTTTCTCTGTTGAGTGACAAAAAGAATTTGGCGAACACCATTTCATATTAAGAAAATGTTCATGTCACATCAACCTTTAGTGCTTTCGAGGAGATAAGGGGCAGTCAGGAGTACTATTTCTCCTCCTGGTTAAAAAAAATCAATGAGAAGGATCCCAGTCCATGTCTTTGATTGAATTCTGCTATTTTACAAAGAAGAAAATGTGAGCAAGCAAAAGAAGGAAAAGAAATTGAAGTAACTCTTTTCTTGACTTCAACTGCTAACAGTGTCAGTAAGGCACCTTTCACTTCAAGACATGGGAGCCTTATTATAGTTTAACACTGTTTTTCATTGCTTCAACTCACAACAGCAAAGGAACTACCAAAGTGGAAACTGTCAATCAGTGGCAAAAAAGAGTCATGGTTTCCATAGTAACCTACTCTGTCCCTGATACATTATAATGCATATAAAACTGAGTATTCGGTCCTAGAAATGGCAAGAACTTGCTGAGGCTCAAGAAATTTGCTTTCTCCAATAGTACCAGACAGGTGAATAGCAATTACTCCCAAAAAATGCCCTTTAAGACTTTAGAAACAAAGTGGAAAATAATTTTTTCTTAATTCCCATTAAGTTCTATAAACCTGGCACTTGTATGATTGGTTCAAAATATTTTTTTAGTAACTTAAAGCTTTATAACCCTATCATATACATGAAGAACCATGACTCCACTTTTCTTGTATGAACTGCACAATTGTAATGCACTATGACAAAACACTTCACAGAAGCAACTTAAAGTAGAAAAGGGATATTTTGGCTTATGGTGTCAGGGAATTTCAACTATCTGGACAAGGGAGTTATGGTAGAGCAGTTCTGTCCTGAAGAGAACATACAACTTCCCTTCCTTTTTGGGCAGCACAATGGGACTAGAACCAGTATCAGGCTATACTTTCCATGACTGTTCCTGGAGGCCCTACTCAAATAGTAGGCCCATGTAGTCCCAAGGCAGATCCAATCTCTGAGGACTAGATATTCAAACACCACAATAAGAGGGAAACCAGGTTAAATTTTGTGTTTCTGACTCAGAGTCCTGATTTTGAGAGTCAAAATCCCTTTGCGTGACATGAGTTTGTATTTTTAATACAATCCACATATATAAATTGGTGTAGTTGGAGAAAGTCAGACACTACATGTTCTTCCTTATAAGTGGAACTAGTTCCAAATCCTCATAATGACATATTTAAGGGAAAATCTCTATAACACCCACTATAACTGCAAAGGGTTATAACTAGGAGGGCAAGAGAAAGAAAACCCCGAGAGAATGGAGACAAAGGGTCACAGTTCAATAGGCCATGATCAAAAAAGTAGCAAGAAATATGATACTGCTCACTCTCACTTTCCTTCCTGTTCACTTGTTTTGATGGCCTTAATGTGTTGGGCATGTGTCCCCCATCATGGAGGAGTTAGGGGTTGGTTGCAAGTTGATAGCTGATTGGCAACCTGGAGGTTGACCCCACTCACTATTGTTACCTGTTTCTATTCGTCTTTTAAGCCTCTTTTTATACAAAGAACTTTTTTAAAACAGTATTTTTATATTTGGATAGGAGAGGACCTCAACACCCAAGCAGGATGAAGCCTCATGCAGTGCAAGAGCAGCAAAATTGAAAACAACAGCCAACCATAATGCAGAATACTGATGACCCTACAATGTTCACTCAGAACTAGGCCAGCCAAATCTTTCTCCATCTAAAACTCAGGGAACCTTGCAGAAGAGAGGGTGATAAGACTGTAAGAGCCTAAAGATGGGGAGGTTTACCACTGGACAAAACATTCCATGAAAGGCAGGGCTGCAGAAGCCAGGAACTCAATGCAATGAGATCTGAACTTACCAGACCTGCACAATGGCTGACATGTCAACAAGCTCCCACACACTGGCAAGGATCTCAGGGAAGATGGTTTCAGACAGTAGGATCCTTAGAGGAAAGGGGTTAGACAGGTATTAGGGCAGTACACATACTAGAGGGCAGGTCAAGGAGGAACCCCCTGGTCCACCACAGAATCCTGAACCCCCATTAGAGTAGACAATTCTGAGGGAATCCCAGGACCCATATAGTGCACAGGAGGGTGGGAGACATCAGATTGGAAAAACTAGAAGAGGAGAGGGAGGAGGGAAGGGGAAAAGAGGGAGGGAAAGAGAAAAGGAGGGTTGGAAGAGAATGAAGAGTGAAGGGAGGAAGGAGGCAAGAATACTTATTTATTCAGCTTGTATAACTATGAAACATTAAAAACAAATTGGTGTAGTTGGTCTTTATGGATTTCTTACAAAGCAATTCTGTAAATTATGGATTTAAAGTGCAGAAGAAATATTTGAACATGGTTATTTCCTAGAATTTGTAAGATACATTACACATTTGATAAATGCATATCATTTTATCTGTGAACTATTAAAAACAACGATCTTCCCAGGCACATAAATAAGGCTTATTTTTTACGAAATATGAGTTTGCTTATTTTGCCAGGTTATTCTCAAAACCCCCTAAAGAACTCAGTGAAAGAGGAAGACACAGATTATGTAAATCAATGTAGCAGACAAGTAAAAAAAGGTTGTTGGAAGACATTTCAAATCTGCCGAACTGCATTAGCTTACTGCATTAGCTTACTGTATTAATTACCTTCCTCATTGATATAACAAAATACCTGGCCAAAGCTACCTTTGGATAGAAGATATATCTGGTATCACAGTTCAAGGGTATAGTTAGTCCATTATGGTGGGGAAGTCATGGTGACAGGGTTGTGAGTGTGCTGGCTAAATTGTACCCATAGTTAGAAGCAGAGACTAATGAATGCTGATGCTGAGCTAACTTTACCCTTTCTCAATTCAGGAACCTCTTCATTGCAATGGTACAACATGCAATGTCTCACCTCAGTTAACCGGATCTAGATTATGCTTCCAAGGCATTCCCAAGCCCAGTCCCCTCACTGATTCTGTCTCCTAATAAGTTGACAATCGATATAGAATCATACTCATCATCCTAGAATGGCCTTGAGTTTATTTTGGGAAAGAGGTCTAGTAAAATAAATATCTAGTAAATGAAACTCAGATAAAGAACATTGCAATTATTCAAAATGTTCCTTAGATGATGGTGCGGGTCCCTTCCATGAAAATATTCAATTATGATAACATTTAATGTTAACAATGGCACCAGGGTTGTAAAGGGTGAAACATTTCCCAAAAGTTTTCATATAAAGCATATTTTATGTACTTTAAATGTACCTTATAAGGGCAGATGTTACCAACAATATTTATAGGTAAGGGCAAAGTTGTCCAGGACAAAATAGAGACTTTCAAAATCATGTCTGACAGAGAAATTTTTTTTAATTTTTCTGAATTCTATTTTCCAATGCCCCACTCTCCCCCTGTGTCTCCTTACCTTTCTGAGAAAGTCATCCTTTTCTTTGCTGTTAATACCAATCGTATCAAATATAGGATCTACTATACCAAATCCAGAATTATAGAAGAGATTCAAAGCAACTGTTTAATAAAAATATGGACATGGATTTCAGATAGTTTTGAGCTGCAGCTTTGCCATTTATGAACTGTATAAAAGGGCAAATTAAACTTTCAGGCTCAGCGTTATTCTCCCACATAAAATGAGCATGAAACTAATATTCCATATACTAGAGAGTTGCGGGAGGTCTATAAATAATACATCTCAGTACTCTGAAATCCCTCACAGTAGATGGTATTGTATCATAGTGAGAACCATTATCAAGATATTGAAAGCCCCACATGTATGAAGCAGCACAGACAGGAAAGGAAACATTCTGTGGAGGGGTTGTCTGGTATCAAACAGAACTTTTACAATGTGGCATGCATTAGTTCTCTAAGAGGAGAACTTACTCCTAAAAGGGAATGGAGACTTTTTGTGGGGACTGTCAAGGATATTTATAAACAGTTTAAGACACTCATTGACTGCTTGGGGTTTAAGGAATTTTAAGGAACTAACTCTGCTCTGAGGCAGGCAATGCCTGCAGTTTTGCTTTTCAATCTTGACTCTGTTGAGCATAAGGAGCCAGGGGAAAGCTAACATGGTCTGGCTGCCTAGGGCTGGTCCCAGCTTCCTGGCTTAAGAAGAAATTGATAAATGATAGTCTCTGCTTTTCTTCAAGTTTGTGTGCTTTGAGTCACCAGTGTAAGCATGGAGGAATTGATTTAGGTCAACAACTCTCACTAGGAAAAAGAATTATACATTTGTCTCAGATAACTCAGTCTCCTTAGGACTTGTGGCTAGTAGTCAGAGAATATGTGTGCAGGGAGTGAACCTTGGAATAATTCCTATCATAGGCAAACAATGTGCTTTTGGCATTATATTTTCATAAGCCAGAGCAAGCTTTTAAGGCATGTTTGTCCCTTTTTATGAGAAAGTAAACAAAGACTCAGATTACAAACTTAATTTCTTAAAAGTTTCAAGCAATAATTTTTTTACTTTCTTCTAGTGTTTCATCCATGAATATATTGAATTTATGTTTTTGTACCTTAATCCCAAATCCCATCTCTTCTCTTCTTCCCATTGTAAACTTTCTTCTCCCTTGTCAGACTTCCTTCTATTTTCATGTCTTTTTGCTTGTATGATCAACTGAGTTTCATCTCGTTTACCTTTGATGACTTATGCCTGAGTACTTTCTGGATCATGAATCATTTATTAGTGGGTACACCCTTGAAGTAAGCATCTTCCATTTCCTCCCCATTAGCATTAGCCCTCATCAGTCTCTCAGGGATGCTTTGGGCCACATAAGATCTTTGCCTTTTCATGATGAAATGTTGATAGGATGATTTCCATGCAGACCTTTTCTGAAATTTATGGTAACTGCAGTGAAATCATAGATGCAAGAACTCTGTCATGTCTAGACTTTTACAATCTTACTTATCCCATTTCTGCATGTTCCCTACATATACATTTCTAAGCCTAAAATGGCAATTTCCACTATACCCATATGCCTGATATTATATATATTATGTGGCTATTTCTTTAAATTTTCATTCAGTTTAAAATTGTACTATTAAGAGATGTAAATATATTTTACACTGAGCATCTAGTTCTGACATGAAGGACTCATTATCATATGCCTTTTCTTGGGGAGACATGAACAAATGTCTATTCATCCCACATAGGGCAAAGGATCAATTACACTGAGGTCCCGTTTATTAAAGCAGTAAGTTTTGCTGGGGCACTTCCAAGAGTATGCATCAAGGGTTACTTATAAGGACAAAGACAACTCAAAGCAGCTGCATCAGTAAAAGCCCACCTCATCATGGAGGAAAACACTCGCAAAATCTTTATTCTTGAAGTTCTCAGCATGTCTTGTAAGAGGCTCAACAGGTTTGATAATCTTCTCTGTCCAGCATTTGCTACTGCTTACGTAACCTTGAAGAGTGACCTTGTGGATTTTGTAAGTTTCAGGAGCATCCAGAAGCTAGTGAGTTGCTTACTGCCTAAGCCTTTTAATTTTTGTTTGCTTCCTAAATCTTAAGGGGCCTGACCTCCAGGATGATATTATTTTATTCAGAAGAAATTGCTGGGCATTTGCTCTCATTATTCCTCCAAGAGTATACTACTCAATTTCTTTCCACCTTGAATTTCAAGACCTGAAATCTGACTCATCAGTTACCATCTAAACAATTATACATAGACTGTGAATAGACTCCTCACCTTTACATACCGTTACTTTTTTCTTGAGAATGAAGTGCAATGATACAAAGTCAACAAGAATAATGACAAGGAAAATAAATCCACTTGATTGATTTGTTTCTCTCTTCTTGCTACCAACTCTATCTCCATATAGCATTTTACAATAGACCACATCTAAAATCCCCCGCTGCATACAAATTAGCAGGATGTAATGAATTTCAGGCATAAAAGCATATAATCCTCTGAGCATCCCAGAATCATTAAGATGGCAATGGTAGAATTTATAAAAAGGCAAATTAGCATAGCTCTTCATTAGTGATCAGAAACAAATCTCACGTCCTAGGCATGCATCAGAGCAGCAGATTTCAATTTTTAAGTCGTTTGTTGCCTGCTATCTCAAGATTTCAAAGGAGTGTGATTTGCAGCTTCGAATTTAGAATAACTCTAAAAATAAAATTTATTGCTATAATGAATAAATATTGGGTGGACAGATATGTTTAGTTGCCCCCATTGTGAGTTTTTTGTGCTTCTTAAGTGCTCTGACTTCTTGGGTCATATCACAGTCTGGTTTTCCTTATCTTCCCTTTTGTTTTCTTTTCCAAAGAAAGAAAAGATAAATGAAAGAAAAAACCCTGGATTTATTTAACATTGTGTTTACTGCTCTCATGCATTGTATTTAAGACATTAAAAACAGGAAATTAAATAGATGCCTGCCAGACAAGGCCATTATTTCTACCCATTACACTTCAAGACCAGACAATTTTACTTCTTGAAATGGCTTCTCTTAATTGCTTCATGCTTTGCACAGTGACATTAACTCCAAATAGCCACTTCTTTTGTTTTATTGACAATGTATTGTTTGAACTATGAGTTGTTGACATTCTTGCTGGCAATTGTGTTCTTTACTGTTTGCTTTCTTTTTTTCATGTTTCATTTGATATTTTATAGTGACGGTGCCATATATAAATTAATATTTGTTTTATTCATAGCTGTGGATTCTATTTGTCTATCTGTGGATGTGCATAGATATCAATATACAATCATATATATTTTTATTATTATTTATTCAATTGTGTGTGTATGTATGTGCGCACGCATGTATGTATGTGTGTGTGTAGAACCATGGACGAATCGAGAACCACCATGGACGCCTCCACCTCCTTCTGCCCCGGGATTCACAGGCTCCGCCCTACCAGAACCAGAAACGCAGGCCGCCCCCACTTCCGCCCAGCGTCTATACATGGGATCTGGGATCCGAACTCAGTACCTTCTGCCTGCAAGGCAGAGGCTTAACCCCTGAGCCACCTCTCCAGCCCACAATCATATATATTTTAATAAGATTTACGTACTGGGATTAAGAATGCAAGTTTTCTGCTATCTTCTTCAGTTGTATTATCTCATGTCATAGTCACCATATGTAGTTATTTACCAGAAGTAAAATCAATGAATATATGGCTACTCTGGTACATTGATTCAGAAGATTCCCATCATAATTACAGATGAGAATCTATTTTTAGGGTGTATTTTTTTTAATTTTTTTATTATTATTATTATTTATTCAACTGTGCGCATGTGCGTGTGTATTTGCGCGCACGTGTGTGTCTGTGTGTGTGTGTGTGTGTGTGTGTGTGTGTGTGTATGTAGAATCATGGACGAATTCGTGAACCACCATGGACGCCTCCACTTCCTTCTGCCCCGGGATTCACAGGCTCCGCCCTACCAGGACCAGAAGCGCAGGCCGCCCCCGCTTCCGCCTGGCGTCTATACGTGGGATCTGGGATCCGAACTCGGGACCTTCCGCCTGCAAGGCAGAGGCTTAACCCCTGAGCCACCTCTCCAGCCCTTAGGGTGTATTTTTTGAGAAATGATTTTCTTTATCAGCCTTGGTTGACCTGTTTTGTCCAAGCTGGGTGCCACTTCAAGGATTTAATGAAAGAGATAAATCGACTACTTCTTCACACAAACGTGAAATCGGGAGTCGTTGAAGATGACATTAGATACTCTGATAAGCATTCTGTACTGAAGCAGGCGCACTAGATGTTCGTGTTGGTTTCTGATTCTTCCCTGAGTGTAAGCTATGCTTACCGCTGTAATTCCAACTCTCTTATATGTACCGATGTGTTAAGTATCAAGAACTGGACTGAGAAAAGACCAGTAAGTAAAATTTGTGTTTGAAGATATAGTGAGTGTGTATAATAGCAACAGAAATTGATGGAGATGGATTATGTTAAGAGTCTCTTTTCTGGAAGACATTAGATGAAGTTGAACTCTACAAAGGAACATTCCTTAGGGGAGAGATAGTTACTTCACAAAAATAGATGATCTGTTCAGATAGTCTTAAGCTAATTGGCCAAAAGGAGCACACTTCTGAGCTATTTTAAAAAATGTATCTTACTATAAAAGCAAAGATGCCTTCTCAGCACGCTCTTGGCCTTGGGGCATCTGAATGATGACCTTTATTACAAACTGAACAATAGTAACATCTGGGAAGGGAATGCTGTATTCTTTTAGAATAGGGGTGAACTGAGAGAGACGATGTCTTATGGGCTATCAGTAGCAGCAATATCAGAAACTGAGAGGGCAGCACTTGACCCCATCAGAGAGCACTGCAACCCAGAATACCCTGAGGGAGAAGGATGGCCCTAGAGACACAGAGGGAAGAGAAACACAGTGAAAAATGCTTATCACTTCTCCATGCTTGTCATCATGAAAATATTGGGTCCTGCAACTTAGTTTTCAACATGGAGGATAATGAGAAGCTTCTGTTTGCAGTAGCATTGGTAAGTGCTAAGATTCACGGCTTACGAAAGTGCTGGAAAAGACTGGCTACTAAGCATTCATCCCTAAGCAGGACCTGATCCCAAGACTCAGGGAACATCAGGGAAGGAGGAACAGAAGAAATGCTAGAGCTGGTAGATAGGAGGAGTATTGTGGGGTATTGTCATGTGGACATGACATGGCTGTTGTACACATGAACTCATAGATGCTATGGTTATCTGCAAGAACTATGTGAGATGGGTTCCATCAATATTCTTTCCTGAATTGGGAATGGCTCATGAGGTCTCATATTTCTCTGAAGAGATGCTTATTGCCTGTTGGGGCAGTGAGAATCATTTTATTATTCAATGGTCTAAACACTGATAATTGTCCAATTCCAATAAATTACTGTATCCCCCCATGTTTATTGTAAATAAGTGTAATTAATCTCAGCAGATCACAAAACAATATGAAAGCAGGACTCTCACTCATGAAATGCCAAAAATCAGCCAAAGTATTTGTGTTTCTGCTCACTATCCCTCACAATTGACTCTTGAGGAAGTTTTTCATTGATACAGGGGTTGTTTGTAAAAATTATGCCTTAATATTTCTACATAAAACGTTTCAATCACTCTCTCTTTCTCTCTCTCTCATGTGTGTGCACATGTGTGTCCATTATTGTATGTCTTTTGAGAGTTCCTTGGTAGCTCAATAATACATTGGAGTCCTCTCTAATTTAGCTAAAACAGTTTCTTCTACTTTTTATTATACAATATTTGGTCCAACATGAATTAATGTTTATAACTTAAGGAAACTAAGACTATTATGGGTGACATACCTACCATTAATGCATTTGCTTAGTTACTAGAAAAGATGGATAGATCCGTCAGGAAACTAGTCCTAGTCTATAGCTCCAAATTATGTTCTCTTCCTTCCTCTTCTTTCATTTGCCTTGCATTCTTTCCATCATTTTTGCTCACTGTTTCTTCTTGAAACATAAATAATTTTAAATTTGAATGCTTTCTCTGGCTCCTAACTTGTAAGCAATCTTGCAGTTACAGTCTAGTACTTCTGTATCCATATTTGAGGTTGTTCAATTTCTATTAACCATAGAATATCCTTTCAAGCATCTTCCCACTCTGAGTAAAATATAGGTTTTCCTATCTCATTCCTATATAATTTCAAGTACTCCTTTGTATCTTGGGAGGAAATCTTCCTCAGCAGGTATTTGGTTTTTCGTTGTCATTTAATCATGTGCTATTCATGTAACACAATGGAGCGATGGAAATTTGGCTGGCATAAATGCAAAGGTCATTAGCATAAATAGCATGATTACTAAATGGTTGCCTCTGAACTTTATTGTGTAACCTTTAAACACTAATGAAGTCGTCAGATAACTTGAAGTTAAATTCTGATTTGGAGCATAAGTAGTAGTATTTTTTTGTAACCAACATTTTGGAGGGAAAATAGAAACACATGAAAAATACAAGTTCTGTTACATTCAGGAAGGAAATACCCTCCTGGGCTTTATGACAGCATGTGTAAAACAAGCAGAAAATATGTTTATCCTGACAGCTGCTAGAGAGGTATCCAGAAAGAATGGAATGTGTCAACATGGACTCACCTTTTAGCAGAGGTGTGAAGCAAAGGGAGGGCATTATGAAAAGCATGTCAGAAGAGGAAGGTCTTGGGAATGCAGAATGTGTCACTCAACCTGGCTCACTACTAAATGGCAGGTGAAGAGAAATCTGGTGCCTATCTGAGAGGAAGTGCTGTGGATTATAAAGATGCTGAGCAGACAGAGTTTTGATTGTTCAAAGTAAATGTGGAAACCTGAGGCCGGCTGTTGATTAGTATATCTCGGTGTCTCCTCCATAGTGTAAATAGATGACTGGGGTCCAAGTTAAGGCCAAATAAGACACGATACAAAAGGGCCATAGAGCTGGAGTGTCAGGAAAGGGCAATGTAAATCAGCTGCCACAGGATCTGAAAAGAGAGCCCTGGAAGAATCTTGGCTTTACTGTTCCTTTTCGAAGGCAGTGAGATTTTGTTCCTTCTGAGAACACAGTGGCCAGAAAATGTTTTGGAGAGCTAAGCTCTGAGCTAGAGGTCGGCGAGAATGCCAGTTCTGCTGTTTCCACAGAAAGCTAAAAGATTCAGCCTCATCCTGCCAGTGGTCTCTCGGGCCGTTTCCTTTATCCGAAAATACAATACCAGTCTTCCAAAACTTCTTGTGCCTACAACATATCTGCAGAACTTTTCAAAGTGCAGTTTTGTAAGCTAGAATGAGACCTGGGAATTTCATTTAAGTGGAGATTCTGACTTTATCTGCTTTATTGCCATAAATAAATTCTGAGGAAGGGCCATGTCCTGAGGGAATACTTTTCTTGTACTTCCGTTTGCCGAAAGTGACCTGCAAGGATATACCTGCCAGCAGGCTCCCTTTCTTTTTCCTCCATGTCCTCCTACTTGTTCCTCCCCATTCTTCACTGAGTGGAACTCAAACACTAGATTTGGCATCTGCAAATCTTTCACTAAACATCTTTGTTCTACAGGGTATTTTTTTAGACTAAATATTTCTAAGACGGGTTGGAGTTGTGGTCCAACTTGCTTTCCAAACAAGCCTGCACAGCAAGCTGGTATCAAAAATGTGGTTGTCATTCCTTAGTGATTTCTTTAATGGGTTCATCAATTCCTCCACAGCCCCTTATCTCCTTTCTGCTTTATGCTTGACCCAAAGAACCTAGAGCTTCCTCTGTCCATGAACTTCTCTGCCACATCAACTGCTGCAGCGTGGATGTCAATAAACTTTCTCTGTTTCACTTTAAATGACTGAGACTGTTAAAATACTCTCAAGTATGACAATGTAAAGCGTCTCCATATAGAATGCATTGTGCTCTTTTCTAGAAAGTTAGGGCTTTCCAGTGCTGAAATTAGAAAAAACAATGAACCTTTTATCTAAATTAATTGAAAAAAAATCTTAGGAAATATCTGCAGCTGGGCAGACATAAATCAGGTGACTCTATCAGAGAAGGAGTTGTGTTGTTTTGTGAGTACGTGATTGTGTATTATAGGTGAGGGTGTGTGCATGTGTGTACATATGTGTATGATAGTTGAGCATAGTGTGCATATGTATGAATGTAAGTACACACATGCTAGGCCATGCATATGAAGGTCAAAGGATAATCTTTGGGCATTTCTTGTTTTCCACCTTGGACAACAGTAAGTCTCTTCATTGCTACTATGTCATCCAGGATGATTGGCCTAAAGTTTTTGAAGGTTCTCAGATCTCTTTCTACCATTTCCTGCACTTATTAGGACTGTAGATGCTTATGCCACCGTGTTTGGGGTTTTCATAAGATCTGATGATCAGAACTTATGCATCTATGGCAAAGGGTTTATCCTCTGAGCTGTCTCCTTAGCCTATGAGTTGCCTTTTAGCTGAAGGACATCACTGTGAGTATATTACAAACCTGGATGGCATAATATTAATTTCAGAGAAGATCCACAGAAGATTTAGATTAAGTAGAAATTTAATCTAAAAAAACAAACTTGGAAAAGTCTAGTTTTTACCTGAAAATACATTTTTCTATTTAAAAAACCCTGGTTTTAAACAAGTTTAAAAAAAAGAGAACCAGTATAGGACAGGTCTAGGCAGATAGACATTTCCAAGTTTTTTTAAGAATAACTTTCAACAGATAATACCACATATCTAACATGCAACAGGCAGTGTGCTAAGAACAACATAGATTAATCCTCAGAAATACTCTATGATAGATTTTTTCATGACATATTGAAAAATAAACCATCTGAGCTGGATTTTTGGTATATACTTCCCAGCATTTGGGAAGCTGGGGTAAGAGGATGAGTAATAAGATGTCAGTCTGAGCTACATAGTGAGTTTCAGGTCAGCCTGCCCATGTGCAATGAACATAAGCTTTGTCTTAGTGTCTTTTACAGTTGCTATAATAAAATGTCCTGAAAAAAATTTCATGGAGAAAAGGTTTAATTTTGCCTATAATTCCAATGTATACAGTCCATTACTGTGAGGAAGTCAAGATGACAGGTGCATGAAGTAGATAGTTTCATTTCAACCAAGGTGAATAAGGGTGAAATGAATTAAGGCATTCATATTTACTAGATCTTGAGCTGCTTTTTGTACCTGAAGCAGTTCTTGATTCCTCACCTAAGGAATGGTCCCTTCATGATTGGTTCATTGCTACCAACTACTTATTCCTAGGCCAGTTAGGTAGCCTTTAGATCATCTTTGATGATAATGTCCTGAAGGAAATACTCTCAACAAGGCTCAGTGGAACTCTCTCATCCTTTAGGGCATCACTCTGCCTTCCTCCTCCCTTATGACAAGGTGAGTTGCTTCAGTGAATCTTGCTCAAGAAAAAGTCAGACATTACGAAGATTACAATAAAGAAATAAAGCCAACAGTTATACTATGTTTACTAGTCACAAATTACAGAATAAATGGAAAGTAATAGCTCCTCATAAGTTATTGGTATTTCAAGTCAAATGATTTCAGATCAGTTTTGCAGTAATAATTCTATACTCAGGCTTGAATATGTTGTTTCTCATTTCCATAGGTGAAATAGAAGAGAATGTGTTTATTTATCTATGAGATACTTCAAAGAGTCACAGTAATGGTGGTAACAAAAGAACTGAAAGTGAATTCAAGAATGAAAAGAGAGTTACAGTTAATCTCAGTCAGTAGAATGCTAGTTGCACACTGCATAAAGATCTGAGTTTGATTTCAGAATCTGTGTAAGCTGGATTGCAGCACATGCCTGTAATCTTCAGTGGCCAGCAAGCATAGTAAAATCAGTGAGCTCCAGGTTCAACGAGAGACTCTATTTCACAAAATAATATGGAGAGCTTTTGAAGAATGTCAGTCTCTGGTGGCATCCACATGTATGTTCCAAAGATGCACACAAACCTATGTACACATACATATAAACGACATGAAATAAAGTCAACATTAGTAGTTCATATCTTACATGTTCATTATATTAAGTTGCAGGTTGGTAATTACATTTTATACAATAAAAGAACATGTTTGTATATTTGAAGCACTAATTACACACTTGACTCCATTAAAATTTTTTTGCATCTTACATTTTACTGTGATGTTCAAGTGCTTCTGTCCACATTTATGGCATTCATAATGACTTTTGATAGTCTTAAAGAGAAAATGTATTTTTATAGTCACTACTCATCTTTGTGCCTAAAGTAACAGCGTGATAAACCTTTCCTTTTTAAAAAACTTTTCTTTAAAAAAAAACACTCAATTGGTTCAGGAGTTAAAACCTTTACCTCATGAGCAAAGGACCTGAGTTTACAACCCCAGATCCCATGATAAAATACATGGTAGATATTGCAGTGATTTGTAATTCTGACTCTGGAAGATGAAGTCTGGGAAATTCTAGAGCAAAAAAGTAAGAAGGTAGATAATGATTCCCTATGTCACCCTTGAGCATCCAAATGCTCATAAACTCAAATGACCTCTTGCATGCACACGCGTGCACACACACACACTTATTAGCAACTGAGAATATAAAGTGCTTCATGTGCATCACTACATTTTATTCTCAGAAGTCCATAGATGGGGCTCTACAATTATGATTTGTCTTCTACAGCTAAACTCAAATGCAAACAACTTGATGTAGGTCACTGGTAAATGAAGAGATAAGACATGCTCCCAGTGTTGCAATCTAGAAAACTGAAGACTTTTTTCTTTGGTGCTGTTTTACCAGTTGTTACTGAAATTGAAAGTCCTGGGAAAGTCCTGGAGTTGACTAAAATGGCTTCATTGATGTTCTCATATTAAAGTTCAAATCAGTGAATGTATAAGCTCTCAGATTGTCCAGAAAATTTAGAACTACCTAAAAATCCTATCGATGCTACATAGTCTCTTGGCACTTAACCCAATGTTTCTTGTATCATTAGTTTTTCACTTGTAAACCTACATTAGCTATCCATTTAAAATTTAGATGCTAATAACCAGCGTGTTCTTCTAATAAAGCAATGGATATGAGCCTTTGAGGGAATATCAAAAATGCCTAGCCATCTGGAACTGATTCTTTTTGGTAACAAATCCCTTTCCACAAAATGCATAATATGAATTAGCTCTTTCACTTGCCAAATGTTAAATCCTAAAATAAAGAGATGGAATTTTCCCGAGTAGATTTTTGTCTGATAATTGCTGGTTTCTAGCTTCCATTTATCTATAGCTACATCTCTCCATTCTTTCTGAGACTCTTCTCCAGCCTATTTCTCTTAAATGGAAACTACAAGTTAACCAATTGAATTAGCAAACTCTTTCTATTCTCCTTGTAGCAAGAATAACTTCTCTGTCTGTGAACTTTGTTGCTTATTTCTGTCAATGACAGACACATCATTCAGGGCTTTGAAAACATATTTCCAGGGCTGGAGAGAAAATTCAGGGGTTAACACTCTGCCTTGTAAGCAGAAGTTCCTTAGTTCGGATCCTAGGTCCCAGGTAAAAATGCCAGGTGGAAGTGGCAATGGCTTCCACTTCAGGCCCTGGTGGGCTGAGCCTGGGAAATCCCAGAACAAAGCAAAAAGGAGGTAGAAGCAATCCAGGATGGCTTCTGAAGTCACCCTTGGTCCTTCACAGGGACATACAGTGCTCTCTGATACAGAGAGAGAGAGAGAGAGAAGAGAGAGTAAAAACAAGAAAGTCAATTATAAAAAGATTTCCAATTTAGCAAAACTATGGAAAATGAGCTTCTAAGACTGGCTTTCAGGCTCTATTTGGAGACCTTGCATATTTCAACTAAATACTGTGAAAAATGAACTACTTCTGAGCTTGGAAGATTTCATGCGTCTTAGCAAACATTAACACAATGTCATTTTGTATAATGTATTATTGTCTTAGGGCCCCATTGTCACGAAATTCTACAGTGTACATTACACTCATTGCCATAAACAAGGCTTTTAGTTTTTATGAGGACATCACTTAGTACATAATTATAAATATGTGTATATTAAAATATTTAGACATGATTACCCTCATTTCAACTCTCTGATTCTGCTAAAGAGAACAGAAGAAAGTGCGGTGAGTAAATTTGCAATGATTTACTCAAGATTTGTAGGACGTGCTGGGAGTCACTGTGCACACCTTATGGTTGACTAGTAGAGACCTATATATAAAGCATTCTTACTGCTTCCCCTCTTCCTTTTTAACCCCATCTCATCCCCCACTGAAACCCTCATATCTTCCTTTAGTGCTAGTGCTTTTTAGGGTCTTTTGTATGGTCTTATTTGGGACCATCTCTTGGAGGCTGACAGGTTCCCCCATCCGCTTACAGATGAGTAGTGCTGTTCCTCCCTCACTTGTAATCTATTTAACTACCCATTTTTCATTAATACTATGAAGGGCCGCATGGATGTCTCTGCTGTTCATAACTGACTATTGGCCAGATAGGTCCATTGCAGGCTGAGCGTCAGTAAGCCCTCTATTGTGGATTCATGACAACCATGCTATGTGATTTTTTTTTTTGGAGAATTGCTTTTTAGAGTCATTTGCTCCATCATTGGCACTTACATTCTTTCTGCCCATTCTTTTCTTGACGTCCCTGAGCTTTTGGAGGCAGTGTGTAGCCTGTTTTGAAGCCTAGTCCTTCATCTACTCTTGGCATCCTGTGCAACATGGTTTTCTGTATTCAACTCCAGTCACAACAGCAAGAAAGTCCTTATATTATTAAAGAGCAATATTCTCCAATGAAAAGTGAAAAACAAAAAATGAAGAACAAACAACAAAAATATGAGAAACAACTGTGTAAGTGTCCAAATATTTACACAAATAACAAATGTGTGAACTATAGAGTTTTCAGTTCACGTAGATCCAAGTCTATTGCATTTCATGTCAAAAGAAGAATCCCGATTTGCATTCAGTGCCTTATGCTTCTACTGACAGTTACAGAAACTTAATATTCTAAGGTGGCTCCTTCATCTTTAACATAAGATGGTAACATACAAGTTATAGATTTGGACAGTGAGTTAAATGGAATCTTCAGCAAAATTGTTTGTTAAAGTGATAGGCACAGGACAGATACTCAACAAGTATTTAACTTAGTTATATGAAAATTCAGTGGCACCTGAAAGGTTGGCTTGGCAATTATGAGCATTTTCTGTGTAAGCAGGAAGTCTTGTGTACAGCACCCACATAAAAAATCTGGAAGGGTCATCCTAGCAATGGAGGTAAGTGGTAGAGACAGGAGGATCACTAAAATCTGCTGTCTGTCATTCTAGTGCCTAATTTGGTAGCAGAATATTTCTCAGGGGAGTAAGCTGGAAGGTGAAGGAGCAAGATATCAGGTCGTTTGTACATATATACATGTGTGAGCATCTGCACATAGATAACCTGAAGATCCACCCCCTTGTGACATGCCTTCCTTCAACCAGGCTTTACCTCTCAAAGGGTCCATTACCTTCCTGAATGTTGAGCTTAGCTAAGAAAATAAACACATGAGCCTATAGGAGACAACTCACACTCAAACCATGACATATATAATCTCCAAAGGTGAATATACAAACTACCAAGTCGCAACATGTGTCAAGTAGACTGCAAACATCCTGTCTAAGCAAGTTTAGCATGTTTATTGTTCCACAAGAAAGTCATTCTGTATCATGACTTAGTCCCCGTAATTTTCATCTCCTAAAGGTAAAAGATACTTGTGTAAAGACGTTCCATCATCCCAAGAACATGGTCTAGGAGGAGACTAGAGCCACCTCCAAAAACATCAACAGTAAACAACCCAGAAAAGTTTCAGATCAAATCAAGGTCTTCTCTGTAAAGACTCATATTGCACATCCTTATCAAGTCCCCTCTTCTCATGAGATTCTATTTAACCTATGACAAGAAAACACCAGGACAATATATGATTACCCAGCTAGATACTGGCTTCTTAACAAAGAAAGCATTGTTAATGCATTAAGATAACAAAAGTGAGTCAGCAATTGACTTGTGATTATAGTAGACCCAAGTTCCAGGTAGTAACCTATAAATGTTTCCAATAAAATTTATGAATGTACTTAGAAATTTCACAGTGGATGCTTGTCATTGATCTTTTGCATTGATTAATACCCATATTATTCCTAATTTGAGTCTCCTCTCTGAACCCAGAAAATACTCTAACAAGGACTTGGGCATGGGGCATTTATTTGGAAGACAACCCCAAGACGTATTAGTAAGGAGGCATGGGCAGCAGGGTTGGGGAAAAGGCGTGAGCTGCAAATCATTGGTTACAATGGTGGTTGAATCCCAGTGGGTATCCTCTGAGGATTTCTGAGAATATCTCTTCAAAAGAACTCAAGGACAGAGGACACAGAATAGTGGCATATTTCTGTCCACCCCTGACCTCTTTTGATAATAACTGCCTCTGGGGAAAAAATTCTATCACTGTTTTCTAGATTTTCTGACTTGGTAAATTAAGTATCTAGGGAGTTAGAGAAAACCCTCAGGAGCAGAAATAGAATCAGGTATATTTGAGCTGGAGGCCACCAGAGCGGAGGGGCAAGCCCTACTAGAGATGCAGAAGGACACAGAGAGGACAAAGGGCAAAGGAACAGCTGCTTGTTTGTTAAAATAATTGACATTCCATCACATCACACATTGCTCCGTGATAATGCAGCTATGCATGATTCTATGTAAGTCTGCACATATGCAGGAAATTTCATCATGTAAAAGCAGTCAGCTTAGAGTTTGTCTATGGCGGTCCTCCCTCTTAGCCCTCTTACTGCCCCCTCATTCCTCACATGTCCACTCACTGCATCTTGTTCAAGAAAGCTTTTCTTCATCCCCATAACTAGGTCCAATTTGTCCTTTCAATGCATTCACAGAAAATCCATTTTTCTTATAATGTGGCACTAATTAGACTTGCACTTTTAAAATGAGTTGTGTGATAATTTGATAAGCATTTTTCTCTTTCATGAAAATCTAAGGTCCTTGAAGTCAATAACTGGGGCCTGTCAAAGGTCTTTATTTAGAGACCATATAAGCACAGTGAATGAATATATCTTTTCAAGAGAGCATAATTTCAAGGGAGAAATGTGTAAGACTTCATGGGAAAAGGGGGTTGGAGCAAAGGGATCCAGGGAGGGGTGGAGGGAGGGAGGGGAATGGGTACCTATCAAGTTTGTACGAGTGGAAAAAATAAAAAAATAAAAAAGAAGCACAAAATAATGATTATTAATGATATGATAAAAGGAAATAGATTCTACCCTTTATGAAAAACACTTTTTAATTTTATTGTCATTTTATGTTTCCATCCATACAATAAAGGCTAAATGACTTTAATGTGTATCTCAACATGTTTCTTTAAAAATAAAGAGTAAAGCAGAATCATATGTATTCATTGGAGAGCCCCTTAGTATGTGTTATCAAAATTTAAAAAGTTACAAAGAATTATTATTACAATTATATATGTATACAAAATAATGATATAGAATGAATATATATATATATAAATCATATATTTCACTAGTAATAAAGAAGATATTGGTAAATGTTAGAACAGGACATGAAGCAAAATTAGATACCCAGGCAGTGGAGAAAATTAATATACAGGAAATTCAGAAATTTGTGCATTATACTTAAGAGTGGTCAAATCAGTTTCATTCAAAATATCTACTATATATGTACATTTACATTGTATTTATTTTTATCTACATATGAGCATGATATAAATATTGAAGATGTGATACATATTCATATAAGTGACTGCCTATCAACAGTTGACTAATCCTTTCATATAAAAGATTTTTTCACGGGGCTGGAGAAGTGGCTCAGGGGTTATGCCTCTGCCTTGCAGGTGGAAGGTCCTGAATTCGGATCCTAGATCCCACGTATAGACGCCAGGCGGAAGTGGGGGCACCCTGCGCTTCTGGTCCTGGTAGGGCAGAGCCTGTGAATCCCGGGGCAGAAGGAGGTGGAGGCGTCCGTGGTGGTTCCCTGAATTCATCCGTGGTTCTACACACACACACACACACACACACACACACACACATATACACACACACGTGTCCCGCACATACATACGCACACACGCACAATTGAATAAATAAAAAAAATTGCACTTTTAAAATGAGTTGTGTGATAATTTAAAAAAAAAAGATTTTTTCACAATGAAATTTACATGCATGACATACAGAAAAGTCATTTATCTCTTTATGAAGCAATTATGGAGCAGAAAATTTGAATGGTAGACTATTCAGGAGATAGATATGTTACAATTGTTGAACATCTTTACATGTAAGTTCCAATGTGATTTAACTATTGAATAAAGAAAACCATTAGCTTGTTTGCCCCAAATATAGAAAATAAGAAAAAAAGCAAATAAGCTTGAGAACCACTTTAGAATTTCTACCTTAAGTAAGTTTTTCAAGTTTCTAATTTGATAGGGCCAAGGCTCCATTTTTCACTGTTTCACTTTAACCCCCAAGGTGATGATGCTGTTAGATATATTTTAGGATGGAAACTTCACTAAAGAGATTAGCCATCCTAAGAAAATAAGAGTCCCACAGAATTTAGCCATGGGAGAAATAGTCCTAGCTTCCTTGTTCCTTTGATCACGTGGTATAAAAATATATCTATGGTTCAAGACATGGGACTATGCCACATACTTTATAGTCTTGGTTCTGGAATTACTGTTGTATATATGATACCTGGTCTACGACAAATGTTTTAGTCATCCAATGACCTAAGACACTAATGAAGCATGAACAAACCTCAGACAGTATGCCAAAGTGTCTTTAATAGACAGATGTTTTAGGACTGGCAGTCTTGAAAAATTTTATCAAGAATAAGGAATCCATCCATTGAGAATACTGTTGCCTTGGTGACTGCTACCAGCATATCCATCACAGATGAAGGACAAAGGGATTTGTCTCAGGAACAGAGACCGAGCTAGTAGGACTATCTCGACTTGTATCACCATCAGGACTGAGAGAGAAAAAAAGGGCACTAGAAGGGAAGGAGACAGAGATTTGCCAGGTTAGCAGTAAGCACAGAACTTATTAGATAACTGACAACTACTCTCTTCTAAATGGTAAAATTTTATAGTTAAGTCTTATGACCGTAGAATGGTTGAATGATGTGACTTTATGACGTGTTATATTTTTCCATCCAGGCATTCAGAATAAACCTGGAGTGGAAATAAAAACAGCAAATTTTTCATGCAGGGACAGTTTTAAGACAATTTCCCTTATTTCTGCTTTCAATCAAGTTGTCACTTGTAGGTACTACTTATGTAGAAATCCTGGGTTTGATTCTGACTACACAGCATAGATAATACTCATAGTTATAGGGTAGAAAGTACCCACGGTTGAAATTTAAGATGAGGTCTTTCTCCAAAGATCCCCTTTTCTATTTCTGCTGAATTTTCTCCTCAACCTTATCACAGATAACTTGAGAGATCTTATTTGTTGTTGCTGTTTTGTGTGTGTGTGTGTGTGTGTGTGTGTGTGTGTGTGTGTGTGTGTGTGTGTATGTGTGTGGTGTGGGCATGTGTACAAGAGGGCACCTGTGGAAGCACTAGGGTGATATCTGGAATCATCCAGGATTCTTCTACCTTTTTATTGTTTTGCTCTGAAGTTTCCCAGGTTCCATCTTCTAGGGCTGGAGTTGCAAACCATACTCATATATTCACATTTATATGTTGGATCTGGGATTTCAAACGCAGGCCCTTTTGTTTGCAAGGCTTTAAGCCCTGAAACATCTCCCCAGTCTATTGAAGACAGATCTTACTGGAGGATTATAACCATTTATCTCTTTTCTCAATAGACATTTTTATAAGCCTGAAGGATTTGTATTGACTAATAAGGATGATGCACTGGGCTCAAAACTAGAACTACTGGCATGACATTTTAAATCATATAGCATGATTACTTATAGGAGACACAGCCCTTTTATAGACTTATGATGCCTGCTGTGTCATGCAATTAAAAAGTTCCAGAAAAGCCTTCTCAGCATGTCAAATTCTTGAGGCTGATTTATAGGATTACAGCTTTCCCCCTTTGTGATTCAATTAAAGCATTTTTACACTGGGCTATTAAAGAGCTTAGACTCTGATCATAGTTTGGATGCTGAAATATTAGATTAGCATGTGATATGATTGTAAATACGTTGAATTTCTTGTTTGCAAGGGTCTGTAATTAAAGTTTTAGTCACAGGAAGCATTCATGTAAAGACCTGTGTGATGGATATTGGAGATAAAATTGGATGACAGCAAAATGCAATTGATTACTGCAACCTATAGACAGTGAAGTATTTTAGTAGAGATGCCTAGATAATAAATGCTTTTGATTTTAAGCCACTTGCAGATTTGTTGATATGACCAAATGTTTGAGAAAAAAAGAATTGTCATAATCCACGCAAATTCTCTTTTCAGGTATTGATACTTAAGAAAAGTTTGATAATGGGGCTGGAGAGGTGGCTCAGGAGTTAAGCCTCTGCCTTGCAGGCGGAAGGTCCTCAGTTCAGATCCTAGACCCCACGTACAGACGCCCAGTGGAAGCGGGGGCGGCCTGCGTTTCTGACCCTGGTGGGGCGGAGCCTGTGAATCCTGGGGCAGAGTAAACAAGGAGGAGGTGGAGGCGGTCCATGGTGGTTCCCGAATTCACCCGTGGTTCTACACACACACACACACACACACACACACACACACACACACAATTGAATAAACAATAATAAAATTTTAAAAAAGTTTGATAATATCTAGAACATTATGTTAGTTATGTGCTCATATGTTTGTATGTAGACGGAACTCTTAATGTGATCAGCTAGAATCTGTATTAGCATCTGCATTAGCATCTGTGTCTGGTTGGTGATTTAGAAGACAATATACTTCCTATTCTTTGGATATTTAATTTTTTTGATATTTGGTCCTGAGGAGAGATGAACCAAAACTGAGTGATTTGGACTGGACATTTAAAAAGAATGGTGCCTGTCTTCATAAAGGGAAGAGGGCAAAGGCAGAGAAAAATGAAGACCAAATAAATCTTTAAATGATGCAATAAAAGAAGACTAACTTAGAGGTAATGTGTTTGTCATGGCCCATAGAGATGTCAAACTTCCACCTGTGGAGATTGATAAGGAGTTTCTCTTAATAGAGAGATACAATTTTGGGAGAATAGTGGCCTGTACTATCACTTACAAAAGTGATGAATGAATGATCTATCAGTACTGCAAATTTCACAGGCTTCAGTCTTTGAGGATAATATTAGGTGAAGTATATTTCCATCATGAGAGAGTATCACTCCATTTCAGAGACTCCTTTTCCCATGCTTGGGCTTTTGCAAGTCTCCTCAGTGGTATACTGCCTTCTTTTATGAACACATCTCCATTCTTTTCTTTTAGCGAGTATTATAATCTCCCTAAAATTCAAAGTTTAAGCTTTTTAAATAATTGAAGACATTTCAAAATATCCTATTCATCTCCAGACTAACACCCAGTTGGATTATCATGGCATAAAGTGCCCTTGGATGTTAAGTCTCTCATCTGTCCCCAGCAGCAGTGGGCATTATGTTGCCTCTCTAACTATTCCACCAAATCTGAATTACTTTATACTCTGTGGAAGTCTTGTTGTTTTGCATTTTCGTGTCTAACCCAGTGAATGCCTGTCATTCTAAATACTTATTTTGTGCTTAAGAAGGCATATCTTCTTCACAATATTTACCAATGAATTGTCTGACTTGCAATCTTATTTTTCATTAATGCTTTATATTTTCATCAGATCAAATTCATCAAACCACAATAGCTATACTTCTGAACTCATTGATTAAATCCAGTCATTTCCTTACAAAGGACAAAAATGCTATGAAGGTGAAATCATACTTATCTTTTACATGTAATAATTATCAGAGTTGAATACATCATGTGTTTCTTAAAGTCTTCAATAAGTGGAAGCTGTAGAGAATGTTAGTACATTTAATTGGCATTATTTAAAAATGAAGAATTTAAAGATTTTGTACAATTTGAGCTTTTATGAGCTTTGCCAGAAATCTAAATAGTCAAATTTTGTGTGTGTGTGTGTGTGTGTGTGTGTGTTACTGTTTTAGTTTATTCATTTCATTATTTTTTCATGTGAAAAGACACGAAAATAGGAGAGAGACTGGTAGGGAAGGGTTGGTATGGGGAAAAGAGTGGGAATAGGATTGGAGATTAAAGTGTGAAACATATCATAAATTCACTTTTCATACATGAAACTTTAAAAGAGTTTAAGCAAAGAAAGAGACAAAAGCCAAAAGACTGTTTTCTCAAAATAATGGAAACTCTTACTTCCTAATCTCTCCTTCCTAATCATGCCAAGTCAATATTGCCTATGTCTTAAATTTGTCACTGGGGGCAAGGAGCAGTTATATAGCTCAGCAGGCAAATCATCTGGTCACAAACCTGGAGACCTTATTTCCATCCCAGACCAGAGAGAATTAACTTCTTCATGTTGTTCTCTAACCTTCTGATTCTACCTGTCTTCCTTAAGTAAATAAATAACTTAAGAAATTGAGTAGAAGATGGCACTTGGCTACTAAGAATTCCTCCCCAACATAAAAATTGGGGTGCAAAAATTATGGGAGACAGTTATTCCCAAAGAGCTAACTATTCTATTTTATTTTTCTGGATGACTTCAACAGAGACTATAACTACACTCTTCCCTCAAGTTTCCTGTCTCCTAACCAATATGGTACTTACCCTGCAGTGACCACTGCCCACATACATATACACAGTCATACACATATATGCACATATATATGCATACAAACACATATAAAAATACACACAAACACATCTACACATGTACAAATATACAATATACACACCTATCCACAAACAAGCATACATGTAGCATACGTGCAAGCATATATAAAACATAACATACAAACACATACAACATATTTATGCCCAGAAACACACACATTAAGTGTACATTATACATATCTGCATTCTACAAACATATTTGTATACATACCTCCCACATACATACATATTTGATGATCAGATTCCGTGAAGCTTGATATTAAGCATCACATGAGAACCTATTCGTCACTAAGATTACTAAACACCTTTGAGAAAAAAGATGTAGGTAGGAGCCCTGAAAAGCAACTAAAATTTTGTGTAAATATTTATTCTCATAAAAACTGATGTAGGGCAGGAGAGATGGCTCAGAGATTGAGATTCAGCTTCACAAGCCGGAGGTTCTAAGTTCAGATCCTAGGTCCTAGGCCAGGCAGAAACAGGAGTGGCCTGCACTGGTGAGCAGAACCTAGAAAATCCCACAGCAAAGGAAAAGGATGTAGAAGCACTCTAGGATCATTCCCTGCCCTTGGCTGCATCCTGATTTGTTGTTGATGTCATCTCCTAACCAAAGATAAAAGACTGTTGTTTAAATGAAGATTTTAATATAAGAGACTCAATAGTAGATGGAAGAATAGGAGTAGGATACAGTAGTGAGAAGGGTCAGTCTCCTTTTTGCTGGTTGATTACCATTTAATTGCCATTTCCTATATCTTCCCTGACTAGAAGATCAAACCTGTTCAGTCCCAAGTAAACAAGAAGGGAAATAAGAGTGAGCTGCATCAGATTTCTGGCTACTTACATGCTATACATGACTGTGGCCTAATTTCTCTATTGAATGGTGTTCTTTTGTCTTGCTATTGAGGTCTTCCTTCCCCTTTTCTCCTGTTTATAATACTTTGCATTTATATTGAGTATTATAGAGATTTACTTTTAAGTATGTCACTAAGTGGGTTTGCAATTAGGATTCACTTATTAGGGAGTACATGTGGTGTCTAACTTTTCGTGTCTGGGATACTTCACTCAATGTAATTTCTTCTAATTCCCCATGCATTTCCCAGCATATTTCATTAATTCATCTTTTTGATAGCTGAGTAGTATAACAGGGAATAATCCCCAAAATGCAGCAATTCACTACAGTGACACGAGTACAACCATGTTCATTGCAGCACTGTTTATAATAGTAAAGTCATAGAATCAAACCAAATACCCAACAGTTGAGTAATGAATAATGAAAATGTGGTACATTTATACAGAGATCATATCTTAACAGATTTAAATATATCAGAATTGCTATGAGGACATATCTATCCTAACATATGTATGAATATAAAATCTCTATGCAGTTTTGTGAGATTGTATGTTTAAAAGATAGTTGTGGTATGTATGTACCAACATGTAAGATAATATGATACCTGTTTTCAAATGCTCTATAGATTTGAACATATGGCTTATGAAATAGTAGAGGAAAAGACATCCAAGGAGTAAGATCTTCAAGGTTATTGTCTAGAATGTGATACCAAAGGGAAATTATCAATGCATGCCTGAGTTAGGATTTTAAATATATGCTGCTTAGCTGACAATGAGTTTTAAAAACTGGAGAAAAATTTATTTGCCAGATCAATTATTTTTATGAAATTCTATGGACTTTATTAATTTGCTCTGTGAGGGTATTCATATATGGAACTTTCATTTCAATGGAAGTCACCTTCTAACTGATTAAGTTCTCCATAATCCTATTATTCTCAAGAAATGTCAATCATTCACATTGGACAGACTCAAGAAATAGGTGGAAATTAATTTAGAACTGCCACCTTTCTACTGTTCAGAACTTACAAGATAGCTTTGCAATTTTATTAAAGGTGAATTACTTCTTTTGATGCATTGCTTTAGCAGGGAGGGCAAATCCAGTAGCTTTCACTTGCTATTATTACCACATTATCTTATGAATCCGTTCATGAGTCTAGGTTTCTGTGGGTTGCTAATCTTTTTTTTCTACCACATAGAGGGAACTTGAAAAGTACTTAGGAGGTATAGCTAGATTCCCTCTGGACCAATCATGAGGTGAGTACAAGTCAGAACTTCCTTTATAACTACATCCAAGTTCCCATTCTGATGAATATATTTCCACTTCATGTGATACAATGTTATACAATTTGGAGAGTTCCCATTTCCACTGAATAGATGCCCAGGTCAATAGAAGCTTGATAGGATATGAGATAAACATTAACTTGTGTCTAAGAATTAGGGGAAAGGTCTAATTCTATAATAACCTCTCATATGTACTCTCATATCCTGCACATATTGAGGAGTTATTGCTCTCCGAAATAAGGACATTTCACTACTCCTCTTGTGTATAATCATACCACCTCCTTTATAAACCTTGTTAATTTTTTATCTCCTGTAAACACCTTTATGAAACATCTCCCTGTATAGTAAAGAGGCTTTATTTTTATCATAAATGATTCAGTGTGACTTCAGCATTGCTTATCAGTTAAATTTGATGTGGTTACATGCCTATTTCTACTTCCAGCAATCTCACACTGCCTTTTTTGTCATGTATGTCTGAAAGTAAGCGATTGCATACTGAATTTCAGCCACAGGCAATTATAATAAGTTTTTTTTTATTTTAGCAATTTTCCCAGAACTGATAATCATATTCTTATTATTGCAATTAAATTCAAAATTTGTTATTCAGGTGAAAGGTGTTTGGGATTAGTATTCTTGTCTTTGCATCTTCAAAACAGAAAATATCAGCCAAATATGTAGCCACCAGCATAGCAGGATTTAAGAAGATCATATGAACGTATAATTAAGATTGTCAATTTATTACTACTTAACAGCAAGATTTCATTGACATTAACAGAAGATAACATATAAATTCATAAATCTACTTTGAAATCATAACAGTTTCTATCAACAAAATAAAAATATGAAGAATTTATTGACGACAAGATGGAAATTAGACCAAATCTTTTTGATTAAGGATCTTGTACCTGTTTGTGTTAAAGGAGAGACCATGATAAATAATTGTATTACTTTTCAATAGAGCATCAGAATAATTGAAGATTCCTGAATAGAGAACCTATGACGTCAGCAGTGAAACTAATGAGAGATTAGGAAAGATTTCTTTAAGTCTCTTGTTTTCTAAATTATCCTTCCGTCTACTACTGTTTGCCTTTAGGATAAATCATGAGCAGAGCCAACCTATTCTATAATAAACTGAAACAGTATCTGAAGCGCCAAATCCACAAGTGGAGAAGTTGACTTGCCAGAGTTGTTAAGCCCAACGTGCTAACTGTGTGCTGACTGCAGCTCACTCCTTTTATGGATGGTGTAACATAGCCTGTCAACGTGCTTATATTTCAGAACTGTTTTCTCATTTAAACTTTGTGGGAAAGACGCTGAGGGACAGAGGAGTGGATGAAGTTGGTCATTGGGTTGCCATGAAGAACTGGTATAAGAATTTCTCCTGCTAAGTCAGAATGCCAGATGTGAGAGAAGCCGTAGAAGCAAAAGAAAAAATAATTTTACTGATCATGTAATTAGCTATGTCCATGTGCTCGCTGAGGATGAATTGTGGAAGTACTCAGGAAAGGATTGTGTGAAATGTCAAGATTTAATTTTATTTCACATCACGATTCTGTTATGCTAAGTAAAAATCTAAAGGCATATACTCCACAAATGATAAAGATATTCTTCTCAACTTGAAGGGTGATAGCTAAAAGAAAGAAAGTCAGTGGATACTACCACCACACTGAAACATTTCTCACACCAATGATGCCATCTACTAACAAGTGTTTCTTAACAGCTGATCATAATCAAGACAAAATCTAAGTGGATAAAGAAAGAAATGAGTGCAGAATAAGAAATGGCATATAGAATAAACCAGAAGAATTCCAAGTTTATTCTGTTGAAAGTTTGGGTTGCACATACATTTTTCTGAATGTAATTATGTAAATAAAAAAGAAAGAAGTTTAGCATTGGGCTAGTACCATCTATACTCACAAGTTCTGTCTCCCATCTCCTTGTCAGTAATGATGCTTTCTGGATTGGCTGACATAATCCAAATCGAACTATGATTTTTACTAGGAGACATGAATTTACCATGAAGAATTTGACTGATGTAGGAAAAAGGATTAAAAGCCTGGAACAATGGAAATGTATCATGAATGTAAGATGTTCACCCTCTCTCAGGTCCCCTGAACAGTTACATACTCTCCTTTCTTACTAATCAGTTGAAACAATTGGTTCAAAACTTTCAAGTAGAGTTCTTTTCATTATCCTCTACAGAACAGGAATGTTTACATGATATGTGAGAATTGACATTACCTTGGGTAGAAGAAATCCAAGAATTTGTCCCTATGTTCTATCAGTTCAATACATGTCTTTGTTTACTTGTACTGCTGTAACATAACATTACAGATTGAGTGAATTTAAGTTATCTGTTATATTGATATATTTCTTACAGTTCTGGAGACCTGGAAATTTAAGGTCAAGGGGTCTAAATCTAGTTAGGGACTTCATGTTGCCTCATCTCACAGTGCAAGGCAGAGAAGCAAAAACAGGGGGCAGAACTTGCTTTTGCAGTTTTTGCAATAATATAGAATAATAATCCACACACGAAGCTAGAGCTCTTATGAGCCAACCAAATTTTAAGGCCTTAGCTTTCAATACTACTTTGGGTGCTAAAATTTGGAGCACATACTCTTTGGGGGACACATTCAAACCATGGAAATGTGTTAAGACAGAACACAGTCATTATACATGTGAGTGTGAGAGTATTGTGTAGGGATTATAGATCCACACATGTCTTGTAAATAAGAGATCTTTCTTCTTTTCTGGTGATGATTTTCCAAAAAGAAATCACAAGAAAATAATCCCATGATCTTAGGGGGTGAGACTGCTATTTGTGAGTATATGGTATGAAATTCTGAAAACTACAGAGGAAAAATAAATAACTTGCTTACGAAGTTCTGATATGCATAGAGAGGCAGAACTTGGATTATGACTGGATAAGGGCAGGTCTATAGTTTTTGGTAATTTAAATTATTTGGTTTCATGAATGCCCATGCACACACTAATACAGGCTATCTTATTAAAATTAATTGCCCCCCAATAGAATTACATAAAAACGAGAGGGAAATTTGTTGGGAAGAAGATAATTTTCAGTGGGAGAAGTGAGATGAGGTAGAATAATATGGGAGAAAAGTGCATTCATATGTGTGTATACATACACATGCAATTAGTTGAAAAACTAAATGCTTTATGATTTGATTTGATTTGGACTAGATAAATCTTAGAAAAGATTGTAATAAATTTGGGTGGCAATAAACGCTTAGAACATTATCATTTCCCACTAACTAGAATGAATTTACCCCAAACAAGTCTAATTCTCTTCTAGTCTTTTTCTAACGCTCTGCTTCATCTATGTGATAGCATTTCAAAGTCACAGGTGTAATCAAAGTATAATGAATGAGAAAAAACTGAACATACATAGTGTGCTGAGTCCATGCTAAGCACTGTCTTCCTATTTCTTATTGCCAAGAACATTGGGTTCTACAGTAAGTTATGCTTGATTAGGGATTGAAGAATTTTTTACTCAAGATTTTTCTTCCACATTAACATTTTCAGGGTCCATTTTGTTTGAAATACTAGTATATTGTTCTCAAAAAATTTTAAAGCAGCTGTTCTAAAATGAAATTAGCCATGACCATTAACTAATTAATCATTATTGTCATTCGCAAGTTCACCTAAGAACACTGTGCTTCCTATTCATATATCTACAGTATGCATTTCTTCAGAATAAAACAAAACTTAGGTAATAGTTCAAGGTTTCAAGTTAAGGGAAAACAAATGTGTGATTAAGGTGCTTTGTTAGTTTTTAGTTCTTCGTTGAGTTCTCATTATTCTTCTACCATTTGAAAAAGATCACATTTAAATTGGCTTACTTAAGGATTTAAAACATATGCTTCTATATTTGAAATTTACAATGGCACACAGACTAGAGAAAGTATGAAAGGGTGAGACAGGAAACCATTGATTTGATTTTGTTAAGTTGCTAATATCATGATCTATTTATCATGATGGAGAAGTAGTGAAACTTTAAATACAAACTGATGAACTGGAGAAATGGCTCAGTGGTTAAAGCACTTGCTGCTGCATATGCCAAAGTATCAGAATTCAGATCCATAGATTCCATTAAAAATGCAAGTTGGTATGTAATTCTGCCTGCAATTCCAACCTCAGAAGAGAGAGATTGGGATTTCTCAGAGTTATTGTCCCTATTAGTAAGTTTAATTTGAGTAGAGTCTATGTCGCTAAACAAGTAAGATAGAACAATGACAAAGGATGATTCCCGCTATCAACTTTGGGTGTAACGTGCACAGTTACACACATGCACAATAAAATAGAGAAAGAAAAAAACCTAAATTGTTGCCTACCAGTGGAAGGGTCCTCTCCCTGAATTCCTGTGAAGGACACCATTGAAGAGTATAGATAGAAACGGTGCTGAAAGAACAATGTTTAGAAATAAGGTTTCTTTGTGTTCATTCATGTTCCAATTAATCTAATTGATGTATGCACTGAATGACTTAAAATACACTGTTATAATAGTAGCAAATATGCATTATTAATGCACCAAGAATTGCTAGACAATATTGTGAAAGCATGTATCTCTGTGGTTTATAAGGACATTTTTATTTTTTTAATCTCATCTATTTTTATATTATTTATTTTTTTATTTATTTATTTTTTTCCAATCATACAAGCTAATAAGTACCCTGGTCCCTTCCCTCCCTCCCTCCACCACTCTCCAGACCCCCTTGCACCCTCCCTCCTTTTCCCCCTTCCTTTCATCATCCTCCTTCCTTTTCTCCTAGTATCTCCCCTTCCTCCTTCCATTTCCTGAAGCATCCTTTAGTGTGAATGAAGGACATTTTTTAAGTTGACTGTGATTGACAAGTGATTTCTACAGAAATGGCTGAGTTGTAACAATGGAAAATGTAAGCAACAGAACACTAAATATTGTGAAGAAACATACTATCTTAAGATAAAAAGCTATATTATTTCCATCAGTGCCAGGATGTGGTTTTCTGATTTTATATTTACTACAAAGCTCTCTAATAGAGACCAAACAACAAATTTGAGGAGAATTTTCAGAAGACAAGATTTTTTCAGCTTTTATTTATTATTTTCCTTCTAAAGAAAGTCAGACTGACTCTGAACTGGATCCTGAAATAAATGAGAGCCAAAGTTACAAGTTTCCTCTTTTCTATTTCTCACATCTGTGAGTGAGTACTTGTGCTTTGCTGGGATGAAGTATACTCACAGTTGTAAGAGAAAAATATGCAACTCTGTCTACTCTGAATCATTGATAATGCCAATGCTACCATTCCGATTTCTTTCTGTTATTTGCAAGATGGTAAAGATAAGGATCTTTTCACTAAAAATCCCTTGCCCTGAGATATTCAGAATGATGGTTTGGGAGTAAGCTCTGCTCACAACTGAACAATGCACAGAGTCTCACTCTTTCTCTACAGAACATTATTGTACAGTTGCCCTTATAATTCTGAAGGAGAGCCTCCACTGAAAATTCTTGCAATAATAAAACATGTATTGACTGTGTACTATGACAGAAAACATGCTAATTTATTGCAAAACTGACTCTGTTAAGTCTTCATACTAAGTCAAGTATTTGAAGGTTAACAAAATGAGCCTCCAAAATTTTCATACACAGAATAGTAATTTTGCTTTCTTCTATTTTTTTTATTCCACTCATACATAAAGAAGCATTTTAGAACTAAGTAAAGTACTGTGAACCATGGGTTGGAAGCCTTCTGTTTTACATTTTAGATGTATAAAGGGTGTGCATTGACTTGGGTAAGGTGGGTGCATCACATTTTTAAGGTCCTCATTTTGCTCAGAATAATGTAGTTCAATTGGCAAATAGGTTAAAGTAAGAGAATTAACCTAACAAATGGATCCTTCCCTGTACTACCCCCAGTAACAATCATCATTTTGTGTTATAAATTTTACAATCTCCTTTCACTCAAGGGATCAATGTTTAGGCAAAGCAGAGGCACCAAACTTGTCATTGATTTTTTAGCTCTTCCCAAACAAGGATAATTGATATCCCACATTGCTTATATACATTCATATATTCTTATGTTTCATTACATGTGTTTGTGTGGAATTATATGTCTTTAATTTGAAAGTGTATGTAAATGTTTTATTTTTGTGCCATTTTTTTCTTTTTCACTAGAATTAGAATTCCTAAAGTTTCTCATGGTTTTAGATATGGCCAACATTCTTTTTTTCCTTTTCTATTATAAATTATTTTCTATTATAAATAGTAACATACTTTATCCATTCCCTTGCTGGAAGGAATATCATCAACACAGTCTCTTGCCTTTAAACAGAATTGCATAAATATCCTTGGACATATGTTCAAAATGTCTCTAGGGAAAGTAAGATTAGCAGAATTGCTTCATCACAAATGAGATGCTTAATAATTTTATATATCCATACATATATATAAGTATGTGTGTGTTTGTCAGTTATTTTCCAATCATGGTGTTAACTGGCTATATCCCCAACAGTAATATAAAATAGTCCCAATTTTCATTTTTCACTGGTAATACTTATTAGATAGATTAATTGCTCACAGTATTGTATATACAAGTTAGCAGCATTTATTGAGGTTTTTACTTTCATGATTAAGAAGTAGGTTGTAAATTCAGTATTCTTTCTATAAGTCGAATATTTACATATATGATGCATTTCTTTTTACTGAGTTATTTATTTCTACTTTCATTTTTATATTCAGTTTACAAATCATTTGTGTATTGTATATCTGACTTGACTCTCTCTTCATTTTATGTGCAGTAATCTTTGTCAAATAGAAATGTTGATTTTTAAATGCAAACGCTGCCAAACTTTCATGCAGTGGTGGGCAACAAACCCAGGTCTTGCATGCTATGCAGGTGTTCTAAACACTGAACCTCAGTCCAGTGCCATAAAATATTAATGAAAGGATTTTTCCCTTGTCAAACCTTATCTACCATTAACCTCCATTCTCATATTTTTAAGGTTTGTTGATAAATTCACTTACTCCATTCTTTTATTTCTTGTTGGGCTTTTTTAATTGTATAATTGACTCTTGCTGCAGTTAGCCTGCATTGTTGCTCATAAAATCACAACCAAATAGCTTATAGGGGAACAAGGAATTTTAGTCTTGGATTACAATAGTTTGGTTGTAGTTCCATGTCCAGCTTGGTGGGAAAGCCCACATCAACAGGGAACTGGCCATGCCATATCTGCATAATGGTTGAGAGAGTGACATTCTCAACTTGCCAGACCAGTATATCTGGCCAACTATATAGAAGGATCCAGCTTCCCTAACCAACTCCCTCCATCTTACCCACCTGTCTAGGGATTAATCCCATTCACTATGGGCTGGGCATTCCTCATCAACCTGACAGTCTCCTGCAAGCCTGATCATGAGACTCCACTCAACTAAGTCTCTACAAATGTGTCCAAAGCTGGAGCCCTCAACCACCAAGTTGATAGCTCTATCTCACTGTGACAACCCTATACATTAAAAATTAAATTAGCCTTTTCAAAGTATCAATGTGTAGTACTCTGTCTCTCCTTTTCTTCTCTCAATGACTTCTTACTTTCTGGCTCTTAAATGTTTGTGTTCTTACCCTGAAGAAGACCAACATGCGTATTCATGGAATACCAGAGCAAGAATCTCAAAATACCATTCCTGAGGAAATTTTTCAAACAATCATGAAGGAAAACTTTCTTCATCTAAAAAAAGACAGGCCCATCCATATACAAGAGGCATTCTGCACCCCAAACAGATATGACCAAAACAGAAGCTTGCCACGGCAAATAATAGTCAAAACACTCCACATTCAAGATAAAGAAATGGTGCTGAGAGCTTCAAGGGAGAAAAAACAAGTCACTTTTAAAGGTAAACCTATTAAAATAACAAATGACTTCGAGTCGAAACAGTAAAAGCAAGAAGAGCTTGGAGAGACATACTTCAAGTATTGAATGAGCAAAAATGTCAACCCAGGCTGATTTACCCTGCAAAACTATCAGTAATGATCGAGGGAGAAAGAAAAATCTTCCAGCATAAAGACAACTTGAAGGGATACATGTCCACCAAACCAGGCCTTCAAAAAATGCTAGAAATGATACTCAAGCTTGAAGAAAAAAACAGGCATATCCGGGAGAACAGAAGGGAAGTATAACAGCATTAAAAGCAAAGCACTATACTTAAAAAACTAAAAAACATAATAACTGTTGGAATTAAAAGTAGTTTCTCCATTATAACACTAAATGTTAATGGAATTAACTCACCGATCAAGAGACACAGATTACAAATTTGGATTAAAAATCACAACCCATCATCAATCTGCTGCCTTCAGGAAACCCATCTCACCACAAAAGATAGGCACACCCTAAAAATAAAAGGCTGGTCAACAATTCTAAAAGCTAATGGAAGCAGAAAACAGGCAGGAGTAGCCATTATGCTATCGGACAAAGTGGACTTCAAACCAAAGAAATCATAAGAGACACAGATGGATACTACATTTTAGTCACAGGTACAATTCACCAGGAAGACTTTACAATACTGAACATATATGCACCCAACACGGCCCCTCCCACATTCATTAAGCAAACCCTACAATGTCTAAAGCGAGAAATCAATCCCAAAATGATAATTCTTAGGGGTTTCAATACTGCCCTCTCATCAAGGGATAGATCTACAGGTAAAAAACTTAACAGAGACTCTTTGGAGCTTAACCAAACCCTTACTGAAACGGACCTTACAGATCTCTATCGTACTTTTCATCCACGCACCAAAGAATACACATTTTTTTCAGCAGCACACGGAACTTTCTCCAAAATAGATCACATATTGGGCCACAAAATGAATCTACATATATACAGGAATGTTGAAATTCTAGCCTGCACCTTATCAGACCACATGGCTTAAAGCTTGACATCCACAACACAACAAGCAACAGAAAATACACTAACTCCTGGAAACTTAACACTATGATGCTGAATGAGAATTGGATTCAGGAAGAAATTAAAAAGGAAATTCAAGATTTCCTGAAAGTGAACGATAATGAAAATACAACTTACCAAAATATCTGGGACACAATGAAAGCTGTCCTAAGAGGTAAGTTCATAGCTCTTAATGCCTACATCAAAAAAATGGAAACATCAGAAATAAATAAATTAACAATACAGCTAAAAGCTTTAGAGACACTAGAGCAATCTGATCCCAAAAGCAGTAGACGAGAGGAGATTAGCAAAATAAGGGGAGAAATGTCTGAAATCGAGATTAGGAAAACGATAGAGAAAATCAACCAGTCAAAAAGCTGGTTTTTTGAAAAAATCAATAGATGGATACACCCCTAGCTAAATTAACCAAAAGCAAGAGAGAGAAAACCCAAATTAACAAAATTAGAAATGAAGATGGAGTTATCACTACTGATACCCAAGAAATCCAAAGAATTATAACGTCATATTTCAAAAACTCATACTCTGTGAAATTTGACAACACAAAAGAGATGGATGAATTTCGAAGTAAACACAACTTACCTAAATGGAATCAGGAAGTTCTGAATTATTAGGAAATTGAGAAAGTAATCTCAAATCTTGCAACCAAAAAATGTCCTGACCAGATGGATTCAGCACAGAGTTCTACCATACATTAAGGAGCTAATAGCACCAATACTCCTTAAACTGTTCCACCAAATAGCAAAGGAAGGAAAACTACCAAATTCCTTCTATGAAGCTAATATCATCTTAATCCCAAAACCTAATAAAGATACACTTACAAAAGAAAACTATAGGCAAATCTCTATGATGAACACAGATGCAAAGATTCTCAACAAAGTCTTAGCAAATTGTATTCAAAAACATATCAAAATGATCATTCATGGGGATCAAACAGGTTTTATCCCAGGCACACGAGGTTGGTTCAACATACGCCAATCAATAAATGTAATTCATCATGTAAACCAGTCCAAAGTCCAAGACCACATGATACTCTCAATAGATGCAGAAAAAGTTTTTGACAAGATCCAACAGCCCTTTATGAGCCCTTTATGATCAAAACCCTAGAGAAGGTTGGAATGGAAGGAACCTTTATCAATATAATAAAAGCTGTATACAACAAGCCCACAGCAAGGATTATACTCAATGGGGAAAAACTTGAAGCATTCCCACTTCGATCAGGAACTAGACAAGGCTATCCACTGTCACCACTTCTTTTTAATATTGTACTTGAAGTCTTAGCTGAAGCCATAAGAGAAGAAAGGGACATAACAGGGATTTGAATCCGCAAGGAAGAAGTCAAGATATCTCTATTTGCAAATGACATGATCCTATACCTGAGTGATCGCAAAAACTCCACCAGGAAGCTCCTGGAACTAATTGAGAAGTTCAGCAGGGTGGCAGGATACAAAATAAATGTACAAAAATCAGTGGCTTTCCTATATGCCCAGAATGAAAGAAGTGAAAAAGCCCTGAGAGACTCAATCTCATTTACAATAGCCCCTAAAAAAATGAAATACCTTGGTATAAACCTAACCAGGGAGGAAAAGACCTTTACAATGAAAACTTTAAAACCCTAAAGAAAGAAATTACAGAAGACACCAGAAGGTGGAAAGACCTCCCTTGTTCCTGGATTGGCAGTATCAGCACCATAAAAATGACCATCCTACCAAAGGCAATATACAAATTCAATGCTATACCAATTAAAATCCCAAAGCAATTCTTTAAAGAAGTTGACCAAACAATCTCAAAATTCATATGGAGGCACAAAAGACCCAGGATAGCAAAGACAATCCTGAGTAACAAAAACACTGCTGGAGGTATTACCATACCAAACCTTAGTCTATACTACAAATCCATAGTTATAAAAACAGCCTGGTACTAGCTCCAAAATAGACACACAGATCAATTGTTAAGGATTGAAGACCCAGATATAAGCCCACAAAACTACAGCCATTTGGTCTTTGACAAAGGGGCCCAAAAATCCAATGGAAAAAGAACAGTATCTTCAACAAATGGTGCTGGCAAAACTGGATCTCCACATGCAGAAGATTAAAACTGGACCCATACTTGTCACCATGTACAAGACTTAATTCCAAATGGATCAAGGACCTTGATATAAGGCCAGAGACTATAAACACCATAGTTGAAAGGATAGGGAACTCCCTTGAGCTGATTGGGCTAGGCCAACAGTTCCTAAACAGACATCCAATGGCACAGTCACTGCTACCAACTCTCAACAGTTGGGATCTTGTGAAATTAAAGAGCTTCTGTTCAGATAAAGAGATTGTAAGAGGAGCTCAAAGGCAACCCACAGAATGGGAGAAAATCTTCACTAACCACATATCTGATAGAGCTCTACTATCCAGAGTGCACAAAGAACTTCAAAAACTAAACACCAAGGAAACCAATGGCCCAATTAAAAAATGGGCCTTGGAACTTAAAAGAAACTTTACCAGAGATGAAATTCAAATGTCTAACAAACATCTTAAAAAATGCTCCACTTTGTTATCCATCAGGGAAATGCAAATCAAAACCTCCCTGAGATATCATCTCACTCCTGTCAGGATGGCAAAAATCCACAATACAAACAACAATAAATGTTGGAGAGAATGTGGAGAGAGGGGAACTCTGCTACATTGCTGGTGGGAATGTAGGCTCATACAGCCACTCTGGCGAGCCGTCTGGAGATTCTTAAAGAACTAATGATTGAAATGTCATATGACTCTACTATTCCACTTTTGGGAATAAATGCCCATGCAGCAGAGGTTCACCTCGATGGCACAAGTGAGACCATGTTCATAGCAGCACTGTTTACAATAGCAAAGTCATGGAATCAACCCAAATGTCCAACAGTTGACGAGTGGATAAGAAAAGGTGGTACATCTATACAATGGAGTACTACTCAGCCATCAAAAATGATGAATTACTGGAATTTGTGGGGAAATAGATATCATTAGAAACAATTATATTAAGTGAAGTATCCCAGACCCAGAAAATTAAGCACCATATGTACTCCCTAATAGGTGGCTCCTAGTACCAAACCCACTCAACCCACCTTGAGACACTCAAAGATAAATCTATGTAATACCTACAGTAATTGCACAAGGAGAGAGGGGACCATGTTACAGCAGAGAAAACAGGCCTCCATCTAGGACTGCAAGTAAGTAATGAGACACCTGGTTAAGTTCTCAGACATTCGTTCCTGATCATTTACAACTGAAGGGGTATGATCTCACCAGAAGGGGAGGGCATATAGTCTGGCAGATAAAAAGTAACCATTTTTCAAACGGGCGATTGACCCCTCCCTCACTGTGGTTTCCTACTTTTATTACATCTACCCTTGAATGTGCTCTTATAACAAGACTCCAGGTTAAAAGCTTTTTTTCTCTGGTCAGGGGGTGACATACAATGCCCATCAGGATGGAGTGAAGGGCATTGTAGGAGCAACAAAACTGCAAAAGAAAATGAACAAACCACAATCCAGGACTTCAGAGACTCTATATCAAGCACTTAGAACCAGGCCAGACTAATCTCTCCCCATCCTGAAGCTCAGGGAAATTTGCAGAAGAGGGGGCGGTAAAAGTGTAAGAGCAAAAGGATGGGAGGAGCAATGATATGCAAGATACTCCACACAAGTTAGGGCTGAAACAATCATAATTGGACTTTGCATGCCCTGCGCAATGTCCAACACACTATTGACCTCACAAAGTCTAGCATCTGCTAAAGGCACCAAGATCCTTGGAGACAAGGGATTGACAGCCACAGTAGTATTTCTATGCTTAAGGGGAACACGAGAAAGGGTTCAGGGAAATACAACTGGGTCCTTGTACGTCATCGGAGAGGAGGGCCCAGAGGAGAGTCTGGCATGCACATTAAAGGATTCTCTGGGGATTGGGGGTAGTGGAGGCACTGGAGGATGGGGAGGTAGGGGTGAGGAAAGGGGGAGCAGAGGGTTTGGGGGGAGTAGAAGGGAGGGAGGGAAGTGGTGTACCTATTAATTTTGTATGAGCAGAAATAATAATAAAAAATGTTAAAAAAAAAGAAATTAAAAAAAATTATGATTGGACCTTGCCTGACTTGCACAATGGCTGACTACTCAATGACCTCCAAAGTCTAGCATGGATCACAAGGGAGAAGGCTTCAGGTAGTAGGATCCTTAGAGGCAAGGGGTTAAATAGTCATAATAGAGTTCCCACTCTAGCGGGCAGCCTAAGAAGGGGCCCCAAGCTACGTCACTGAATCCTGAACCCTCACTAGTGTAGACGAAGATTCAAAGGGAAATTCAAGGTTCACATAAACATATGTTCTGGAGGATGGGAGGGAGAAAACAGAAAACACTAGGAAAAGAAGGTAAAGAAAAGGGGTGAGAGGGAGGCAGGGTGGGAAGGGGGGCGGAATTCAATGGGGGACAACAGGGGAAGGTAGGGAGCAGGGAGAAGGAGGTACCTATTGGGCTTGTATGATTAGGCAAAAAAAATGTAATGATATAAAAAATGGGGCTAGTGGGCGGGGCTGGCCTGTGCTCCGCGGCTGTCTGTGGTAGTTGGAGCCCGGGGCCACTTGCGCCCCCATGGACCCCGCCATGGTATGCACCAGCACCATGGAGATGCACCTGCCCATTTCCAGCTTGGACACATTCGGGGACCTGAGGAAGACAAATAAACAACAGTGGCAGTATGGAGGTGACCTTTCACAGGGGAGACCTGCTGTTCCTCACTAATTTCTGGGAAGATCCCATCAGAGCTGCTGAAATCGTTGTTTTTGAAGCTGAAAGAGGAGACATTCCAATAGTTCACAAAGTAATCAAAGTTCATGAAAAAGACAATGGAGGCATCAAGTTTCTGATTAAAGGGGGATAATAAAGAAGTTGATGACAGAGAAGCCTAGAACTGGCTGAAAAAGGACACGGTGGGAAGAGCACGAGGGTTCTTACCATATGTCAGGATGGTTGACGTTACAATGGATGATTACCCAAAATTCATGCATGGGTGCAAATCTGTTACTGAAACGTGAATCTTAGCATGATATGCGGCTCCTAGGACCAGACTGAAATGAATTCTGTTGAAAAAGAGCAAAAACTAATATGTTTGAAATGTTCCACTTTCTTTGTAAAAGGAAACTTGGAGGGAGATGTTTTTGTCTTGTCCAAATAAATGATTCACTGGTAAAAAGTGTGTATATATATATATATAGTTACCAAGTCATTACTTTGGGACTGAATTCCTTTGTAGGGCTTTTAGGAATTTAAATCATAAGTCTGGGACAATAAGTAGTATTGCGCTGTATTTGGCTCTGAGTTAGGAAAAATGAATATTAAATTAATGATTTTGCCAAAAAAATTGTTCGTCAGGATTGTCAAAAATTATATGAAATAACTCTTTAAGATATTTATCAAAATTGCTTTGTGTTCATAAAGGGAAGTGCCTCTATCAGTTGTCCACAAGCCAAGACAGGATCACTTGGTATGCCACAGACACTTGAACCCCCATTACAGCAGAGGTTCCTGAAGGAAACCCAGGATGGTCAGGAGGGTGGGAAGAAATACGTTGGATCCATGAAGGGAAGGGAGGTAAGGAGGGAGGGAAGAGGGCAGAAAGAGAAGGTAGGTAGGTAGGTAGGGTTTAGGGTTGACTATGCATTATTCTTGTTAATTTTATTTAATAAAAAGACACAAGAAAAAAATCCAAACAAACCATCAACAAAAAAAAAGAACAAGAGGGAAGATTTCCTTTCTACTTTTCCTCAAGTTACCGTCCAGATCAGTTTTTCCTTAGCTACTTAAACTGGTATGTGTAGTGTTACTAGCACCATTAAAATTCACTTATCAAAGACAAGTTACAATTACTCTATATACAAAAATTCTTTCAAAATTATATAAAATAGCTGCTTATTAGCAAAGTTAATAGGCATTTTTGGTGGCCACAACACTTGTGTCTTATCTGTCTTTTTCCTATCCAGACATCATTTTAAAATCTGGCTGTAACTTTTCTGATTGTACCTCAATCCTTCTTTCTACTTTTCTTAAAGTTTTCAGAATTATTTCATGCTATTGCATTATTTCACACCTTGGCAATAGCCCATTATTTCAAATTGTCATGTGGTGACATCTCATAAATCTGTCCAGGTGCCTCACCTTTTTTCATGAGCCAAAGGATCCATCAAACTCAGATTGATAAAGAAACTTTTCTATTTTTTGATCTTTGTATGTGTGGGAGTGCACATGTGTACATATATTTGCATGTGTGTGTTTCAACGTGATGAAAGAAAAACACTTGCATGCATGCTTGTGCATGGATGCTTGAAGGTGATGTCAGATGTCTTCTTTGATTAGCTCTCCATGTTGATTGCTAGGAGAGGGTCTCTCAGTTGAACTCAGAGCTCTCCAATTAGCTTGCCTACATAGTCACTTTGCCCTAAATGTCCCTGCCTTTGCCTCTTGCATGCTTAATAGTCTACTGGATTTTACCTCATTTCTAAACTCTGATTCCCTTACTTGTGCTTTGTCTATAGAGTTATTTTCTTTCCTCAAAGGGCATAGAGATCAACTGAACTCTGACATGTGGAACAAAGCTGTTTCTTTGGATCCATGAGGGATGTTTAGAAAAATGATAAGAGGTTTAAGGCAAAAATCAGTGTTTCTAGGAAGTTAGGATTGGAAGATGAGTGTTTCTCATTTACTTGAAAATGAAATTGGAAAGAAAGCAGTAGGAGGTATCAAATTCACCATAAAGTGCAAGAGCATGAATTTATTATTATGTTTTGAAATATCTTCAGAGTCTGAGGCAGAAAAATTCTAAATTATTAGTTATGCCAACCTGTCCGATTTTTTTCACATTTCTATTCCTATGTTTAGGATTATAAATGTAGGCAGGAGGTAAATGTTATTTTTCTCATTGCTATGACCAAATAAGTGACAAGAAACCACTTAAAGAAGGAAGGGCTTCTTTCTGCCCAGGACCTGGACCAGGGCAGACTCCCTGCTCCTCAGGTGACCTTCCATACCAATCAGAATGCAGCCAAATGTGTGCAGGAAAAGCAAAACTGAAAACAACAACATGCTGTAATTCAGAACATCAAAGACTTTACATTATTCATCTGGAACCAGACCAGCCAAATCTCTCCCCATCCTAAACCTCAGGGAAACTTCCAGAAGAGGAGACAGCAAGATTGTAAGAGCCTAAAGATAGGGAGGACCAACAATATGCAAGATACTCCACACAAGTTAGAGCTGTAGCAGCCAGAATTGAACTTTGCCTGACCTGCAAAATGGCTGACATGTCAAACCCCCCCCCCCAAAGTCTAGCATGGATCACAAGGGAGAAGGCTCCAGGCAGTAGGATCCTTACAAGTAAGGGATTAATGGTCATAATAGAGTTCCCATACTAATGGTGAGCCCAAGAAGGGGCTCAGGGCTATGCCACTGAGTCATTACCTCTTTCCAGGTTGGAGGATTCAGAAAAAGGTTTGGTATTCATGCAGCAAAAGGATGCTCCAGGGAACAGGAGGAAGGAATGGAGAGGCACTGGGAGAAGGGGAGAGAAGGAAGGGGGGGGGTGCAACAGGAAGAGGGGAAGTGGTGAGAGTGCAAGGATGAATGACTGGGGAGGGGAAGAGGGAGAGAAAGGACAGGGATACTTATTGAGCCTATATGATTAGGAAAAAAATAAAATGTGGGAGGAAAAAAAAGAAGGAAGGGCTTATTTTAGCTCACCCATAATAGGGATATTGATTATCAAAGTGGGGAAGCCATGGAGCACAACAGAATTACAGCTGTGGAAGTGGGAACATGAGGTGGCTGGTTACACAACAAAAATTCATATCAAAGCAAAACCAAGTAAAGAGAGAAAAACACCAACCCCTACCCCATGTTCATAATGTGAATATCATGATAACATTATCTATGCTCAAAAAAAAATCTGGGCAATCTACATGTCTCTAGCTCTGTTTTCTGTAGGACAATTCAATTCTCTCTCAATCTCTCTCTCTCTCTCTCTCTCTCTCTCTCTCTCTCTCTCCTCTCTCTCCCTCTCTCTCCCTCTCTCTCCCTCTCTCTCCCTCTCTCTTCTTCCTGAGAAAGTCCCCTTGCTTCTGCTTCTGTTAACATACATTCTCTGCCTTTTCCATACATTTCCCACCATGACTGATTCTCTCCCTTTGGAACTGTAAACCAGAGTAAATCCTTTTCACATTGCTTTTATCAGGGTTTATTTTCTTACCTAAGCAACAGGAATGATAGACTGAAAGGGAATAAGAAAACTGAGTGTCATATATGGATGTCCATAAATGACCTAAAATAATGACAGATATGGATAAAGACATGACTTCTTTGACCCTACAGGGTAAAAGTGTTTTATTAAAAGTTTAGGGAAAAGATTGTAAGATATTCTGTAGATGACCACTTCGTAATATAATTGTAATGTTTACTCTTAACTGTTGCTGTGAGAGAACATTCAAAATCAAGGAACTTAAGGGACAACAGGGTATTTATTCAGTTTATTGTTTCAGAGGGGAGAAACAGTCTTTCATGGCAGAGGGAACATGCCCGGTGGCTTAAGCTGGAGGCAGGCTAAGTCACTTCAATTATCCTAGAGGCTCAGGGCTGCTCAGAACAGTAGGCCTTTGCTAAGTCTTCTGTTCTATGGTTCCTTTTCTCTGGTTTGCTACTAGGGAGATTCCAATCAGATCTAGGGCTGGTGCTTGTATTGTAAATGTATTGATATGGATAATCTCCTTAGGTAGTCTGACAGCCTACCTTAATCAATGCCAGGTGTGGTCAAGTTGACACACAATATTAATTATCACAATAATAAATTGCAGATTGATGAACTTTGTGGGTACCCAACTGCCTGGTACCTGTACCTAATAGCTTGAAGGACAGTGACTTTTCTTCTAGGTCTGAAGATAAGCAGGGTATGAGAAAAAGCATCAAATTTTACTACATGGAAAGAGAATTCTAGATCTAACTTGCTTCAAGGACATAAAGGGAACCTTTGAAGATGATGACATGGAGAATTAGTGAGTATTGAGTAATAATCTCAAAGATCTCTGTGAAAAAATATGAGAGATAAGGGAAAGCTTCATTAATAAAGGGAACACATTAGAACGAGAATTGGAAATTTTCTTGTTGAAAACCAACAGTAATTCTGATATACAGAGACATGGGACCTGACATGTAAGGTATTAATGGTCACATGTAGTAGAGACTGTACTGGATCTACAGTTCGCGGACTAAATGAAAGAGGGTCTGGGCTTTAGGCCCCACAGGGCTGCTATCAGCTTAATGTAGGATGTGTGGTAAAGGTTTCTTGTCTGACACTATTGCTTTCATCTCTATTTAGTTCCCTGATATTTTTTCTCTTTGTTTCCATGGAAATACAGGCTAGAAACTATTATATCAGTATAGGTCACACATATTTCAGGTTATGTTGAATTTCTTCCAGCTGATTTTCTAAGTTTTTCTTCAGCTGAAGTTGTTTGAATTTCATTTATAAAAACTTACTTTATTCTTACTCCATTTTACATGACACAGTTCCTAAAACAGTAACTGCCCAAGACAAAAGACCATAGTGTTTCCAAACTCGAGAGTCAATATATTCAAATATAAGCAATTGAGCGATGTGCTATGCTTAGAATTCTCCAAATTCAATAGGACAAAATATTCAATTTAAGATATAAGCTAGCCAGCTCATAAAGCTATTGTATTTGTTAAGCTTATATTTTCATACAGCCATTAAAAAATATCTAAGACCAAGGATTAAAACTTGATTAACTTTACTGCTGCTGCATAACTCTGAAATCTCGGCATAATTTAGTACAAAGTGAGGAAAAATCGAAGAATCAAGCAGTGCATACACCCAATAAACATGAATGTTTGAATATTTCATTAAAGGCCAACTAGTCCAAGAATTTTTTCTCTGTGAGAGAATTCCTATGTCCTTTGCAATTAGTTAAAGCACTCTTATTTTCTTTTAGTAATTCCTAGTTTTCTTGATTCTTTCTTGTCTAGACACTGTCATTCAGTTTGAGCTCCAGACTGGTTTAGAAATATTTCAATCATGACTTCTGGTTACAATCATTTAGTTATAGTTAGAATCCACAGAAGCTGAAATTTTGGTTCTGTCTTTGGAGAAGACATGTGGAGATGGACTATCTTTGGACTCATTATGGTAAAGATGTTACAGTGTTAGTGGAAACAAGTGACTAGGGACAAATATTTTTTAAGCCGTTGAATGGAAGGGCAATTGAATGACTCACTGAATGAATAACTGATGGGCCAAAGGTTTCTTAAGTGTCTGAAATATTTCAGACACTATGTAGGTACATTGCAACTTCACTAGATCATGGTTCTGGTTATCTCCAACAAAGTTCAGTGAGGCAAGTGATTCATTGTGATAAATACCAAAACAAAACTTGAAGCTCAAAGAGTTCATATGCTACTTATATCATAAAGCTTTAAAAGAAATTTGATATTAACTCTGGTTCTCTGGCTACAATTCTGAAACAAATCCTTATCTACAAAAGTAGCAAGCCAAAAGAAAAAAAAATCAGTTTAATGAAGCTTTTTTTCAGTGAAATAATAAACAAATGTCTTGGTCAGTGAGTTAAAAATGACTGCTTTGGGAGCCAACAATTGGTAAAGCACTTGTTCACTAACCTCTTGTCCTGAGCTTGATCCCTAGAAGTCCACATACTGAAGGAGAGAAATTATGCATGCTCCTCTCAATAACTTTACTCTTTCTGTTTCCAATAAATATGTTTTTCATTCAAAAAAGAAAAGCTGATTTTGCAAATTAATAAGACCATATCTGTCCTTTTGATTTATTCATAATTAATCCATAAGCAGAAGGGATGAAAGGTAACTATGAGTGCTTTCAGATCTACTATAGGCTATTTTTTTTAACAAAAAGTTTGTAATTCAAGGGTTTTGGAGTAAGAGTCACCATAAATATTGAGTCTAACAAGCCCTTCAATAACCAGGGAACATTTGTCATTGAGTACAAGGTAGCCTAGAGAGAAGTAAAGAACAGTGATGTTGTGACTTCAGCTGTTCTGACCCCTCCCCCACCTGCTGTTCACTTACCTGAGAGCATGCATTGAGCTTCTGGTAATGGACAGCACTATTCCAGACACCATCCACACTATTACACAGTCACACTAGCTATCCACGTGTGCAAAATCCATGCCTTAGTGGAAGAGTTGCAAAATTGTGAAATCTTTCAGAAAATGCGTCAAAATACTGCACAGAGATACCTCCAAGCCCTGAAGTCTTACTGATGAAGGGAATTTAACTTACTCGTTTCAAGTCAAAATGATTTTTCTGTTTGTTGAATGGTAAGTAACAAGCTGCGTTCACTAGCTAGAAGGAAAAGAAGAGGGTTCACTCGTGCAAGAAGCTATGAAGCAGCTTGGAGACACGAAAAAGCACGGAACACTTAGCCAAAATATGGTGCACGAGAGCAGTATGCGTAAAATAAAATATGCCTGAGTGCATGTGGTGTTTCTGTGATTGGGGCATTGAGAAGAGTTGAACAATATGGCTGTAGAACTGAGCATGAATTAGATTAAATGAATTGTTCTAAGTTGCTTTAAGAATTTTAGACTTCTGGGGATGGTTAGGGAAACACAAATTGCTTTAAGCAGCAAAAATCAAAAATGGTAACGTTATAGAGAAATTGCTGGTAAATAGAAAGACTGGAGACTAAAAAGCAACCTTTCAGTAGTACCAGAAGAAGAAATGGGTACTCTATCAACATAGTAAATATACACAAGGAGAAGGGAAATGAGGTAAATCCAATTCCAGCTTCATCTAATAGGACATTGGCTAAAAGATGCATTATATCTAGTAGAGTTAGGTTTAAATGAAGGGTAGTGGATACCATTTTCTATTGAGCATAATGGGAAAATTTTAAAGTTACAGCTATTCACATCACAATACACACATACCACCTGTACATATACCACTCACACACATACACACCACATACACTCATACCACACAAAACACATACCACACATACACAAATATCACACACATAAACACACATTCACACACACACCACATGAACACATGCCATATACTCATCTATATACACAAACGACATGCATACAAATTACATACACACGGTCTACACACACATACCACATAGACATTACACGCACCATGTCATACATGTATACTACACACAGAAACATACACACAATATACAGCTCTTTTCATTTGCTCCTAAATCACCTCCTTCACACAATTAATTCTATTTAATTTTCTTAGGAAAATCCTAAACATTTTGTGCATATTTAAATGCAAGATAATCAGTAAATATTTAAAGGATTTTACATTTTCAATGGGCAAATTTTGTTCCTAGGTTACATAAAAATATGCTAGTACTCCCTTCCCTCCACTCCGCCTCCCGGGACTCGCGGGCGCGCGATCCAACCGGGCCTCACCGCGCGACCCAGGTAAGCTCGGTCCCTGCCCACCCCCCAGAACCCCAGGCCACCCAAGGGACCCAGCTCCTCCCACCATCCAGCCGGAGCCGCAAGCACAGGGCCTGGGAGGAGGAAAGGGTACCCCCTCTGTGCTCGGGCCTCGCCCCCAGGTCCCCCAGGTTTAAGTAGCGCCCACCGATACCCCATCCTTCTTTCCCCCACTCCACCGCCTGGGACGCATGGGGTCCAGCCTGGACTCACCTCAACCTAGGTAAGCTCCGTCTCCGCCCACCCCCAAAACCCCAGGCCAAGTAATTCAGTTTAGTGGAAAATGCACAGAAATTGAAAGAAGATCTTAAGAGTTAAAACGACAATGCCAAAGTCAAAGTGCAAATCCATGAGAAACAACACTCAAGTAAACAATTCTCCGACTGAAGGAAATAATCCCATAATGTTAGACTCCAACCAGAACAAACCCATAGAAAATGGCCAAGAAAGCCTGACCCAGGATAACGACCTTCAAAATATGATCATTACCATGTTCAATACTATGAAAGAGGAAATCCGGGAGGAATTAAATAATTGAATCAATCGCTTTGAAGAGGAACACAACAGACACTTGGAGGAGTTGAGAAAAACAGTGCAAGAATCAAAAACTGGCATAGAGCAGTTAAAGCAGACTCAAGCAGAGTTTAAAACTGAGCTAAAAGACAAGCTATCTGCAACCCAGAACTCCACAGAGTCTTATCGCAGAACTAACGAAGCAGAAAACAGAATTTCAGACCTTGAGGATAAAGTGGGAGTATTAACCAGCTCAATGGAAGAGGTTGTTAAAGCCAAAAAGATACTTGAGAGAAATATTCAGGAGATATGGGACACCCTGAAGAAGCCTAACATGCGTATTCATGGAATACCAGAGCAAGAATCTCAAAATACCACCCCTGAGGAAATTTTTCAAATGATCATCAAGGAAAACGTTCCTCATCAAAAAAAGAGAGGCCCATCCATATACAAGAGGCATTCCGCACCCCAAACAGATATGACCAAAACAGAAGCTCGCCACGGCAAATAAGAGTCAAAACACTCCACGTTCAAGATAAAGAACTGGTGTTGAGAGCTTCAAGGGAGAAAAAACAAGTCACTTTTAAAGGTAAATCTATTAAAATAACAAATGACTTCTCAGTCGAAACAGTAAAAGCAAGAAAAGCTTGGAGAGACATACTTCAGGTATTGAATGAGCAAAAATGTCAACCCAGGCTGATTTACCCTGCAAAACTATCCGTCATGATCGAGGGAGAAAGAAAAATCTTCCAGCACAAAGACAACTTGAAGGGATACATGTCCAGGCAAGTATAACACCATTAAAAGTGAAGCAATATACTTATAAAAACTACTAAACATAATAAATGTCTGGAATTAAAAATAGTTTCTCCATTTTAACACTAAATGTTAATGGAATTAACTCACCAATCAAGAGACACAGACTACAAACTTGGATTAAAAATCACAATCCATCAATCTGCTGCCTGCAGGAAACCCATCTCACCACAAAAGATAGGCATGCCCTAAAAATAAAAGGCTGGTCAACAATTCTACAAGCTAATGGAAGCAGAAAACAGGCAGGGGTAACCATTATGATATCAGACAAAATGGACTTCAAACCAAAGAAAAGTATAAGAGACATGGATGGATACTATATTTTAGTCACAGGTACAATTCACCAGGATGACTTCACAATACTGAACATATATGCATCCAATACGGGCCCCTGCACATTCATTAAGAAAACCCTATAGCATCTAAAGCAACACATCAACCCCCAAACAATAATTCTTGGGGACTTCAACACCGCCCTCTCAACATGGGATAGATCAACAGGTCAAAAGCTTAACAGAGACACTTTGGACCTTAATCAAACCTTGAAAGAAATGGACCTTACAGATCTCTATCAAACTTTTCACCCACGCACCAAAGAATACACATTTTTCTCAGCAGCACATCAAACTTTCTCCAAATTAGATCACATATTGGGCCTCAAAACGAATATACAACTATACAAAAAAGTTGAAATTCTAACCTGTGCCCTGTCAGACCACCATGGCCTAAAGCTGGACATCACAACACAACAATCAAGAGAAAATACACTAAATCCTGGAAACTTAACAATATGATGCTGAATGAGAACTGGATTCAGGAGAAATTAAAAAGGAAATTCAAAATTTCCTGAAAGTGAATGATAATGAAAATAAAACTTACCAAAATCTCTGGAACACAATGAAAACTGTTCTAAGAGGTAAGTTCATAGCTCTTAATGCCTACATCAAAAAAAATGGAAACATCAGAAATAAACAACTTAACAATCCAGCTTAAAGCTTTAGAGAAACTAGAGCAATCTGATCCCAAAAGTAGTAGAAGAGAGATTAGCAAAATAAGGGGAGAAATATCTGAAATCGAGACTAAGAAAATGATAGAAAAAATCAACCAGTCAAAAAGCAGGTTCTTTGAAAAAAAATCAATAAGATTGATACACCCAGCTAAATTAACCAAAAGCAGGAGAGAGAAAACCCAAATTAACAAAATTAGAAATGAACATGGAGTTATCACTACTGATACCCACGAAATCCAGAGAATTATAACAACATATTTCAAAAACTTAAACTCTGTGAAGTTTGACAACACAAAAGAGATGGATGAATTCCTAAGTAAACAAGACTTACCTAATTGAACCAGGAAGTTGTGGATTATTTAAATAGTCCTATAACATATGAGGAAATCAATGAAGCAATCTCAAATCTTCCCACCAAAAAATGTCCTGGACCAGAGGGATTCAGCACAGAATTCTACCAGACATTTAAGGAGTTAATAACCCTAATACTCCTTAAACTGTTCCATCAAATAGCAAAGGAAGGAACACTACCAAATTCCTTCTATGAAGCTAATATCATTTTAATCCCAAAACCTAATAAAGATTCACTTAAAAAAGAAAATTATAGGCCGATCTCTCTGATGAACACAGACGCAAAGATTCTCAACAAAGTCTTAGCAAATCGGATTAAAAAACACATTAAAAAGATCATTCATGGGGACCAAGTAGGCTTCATCCCCCGGCACACAAGGTTGGTTCAACATACACAAATCAATAAATGTAATTCATCATATAAACCAGTCCAAAGTCCAAGACCACATGATACTCTCGATAGACGCAGAAAAAGCCTTTGACAAGATCCAACAGCCTTTTATGATCAAAACGCTAGAGACAGTAAGAATGGAAGGAACCTTTATCAATATAATAAAAGCTGTATACAACAAGCCCACAGCAAGGATTATGCTCAATGGGGAACAACTGGAAGCATTCCCACTTCGATCAGGAACTAGACAAGGCTGTCCACTCTCACCACTTCTATTCAATATTGTACTTGAAGTCTTAGCTGAAGCCATAAGACAAGAAAGGGACATAAGAGGGATTCAAATCGGCAAGGAAGAAGTCAAGCTATCCCTATTTGCAGATGACATGATCTTATACCTGAGTGATCCCAAAAACTCCACTAGGAAGCTCCTGGAACTAATTGAGAAGTTCAGCAGGGTGGCAGGATACAAAATAAATGCAAAAATCAGAGGCCTTCCTATATGCCCGGAATGAAAGAAGTGAAAAAGCCTTAAGAGAAACAATCCCATTTACTATAGCCCCTAAAAAAATGAAATACCTTGGTATAAACCTAACCAAGGAGGTAAAAGACATTTACAAAGAAAACTTTAAAATCCTAAAGAAAGAAATAGCAGAAGACACCAGAAGGTGGAAAGACCTCCCATGCTCCTGGATTGGCAGAATCAACTTCGTAAAAATGACCATCCTACCAAAGGCAATATACAAATTCAGTGCTATACCAATTAAAATCCCAAAGCAATTCTTCAAAGAAGTTCACCAAAGAATCTCAAAGTTCATATGGAAGCACAAAAGACCCAGGATAGCAAAGACAATCCTGAGTAACAAAAATACTGCTGGAGGTATTACCATACCAAACCTTAGTCTATACTACAGATCCATAGTTATAAAAACAGCCTGGTCCTGGCTCCAAAATAGACACACAGATCAATGGATAAGGATTGAAGACCCAGATATAAGCCCACAAAACTACAGCCATTTGGTCTTTGACAAAGGGGCCCAAAAATCCAATGGAAAAAGAACAGCATCTTCAACAAATGGTGCTGGCAAAACTGGATCTCCACATGCAGAAGATTAAAACTGGACCCATACTTGTCACCATGTACAAGACTTAATTCCAAATGGATCAAGGACCTTGATATAAGGCCAGAGACTATAAAAACCATAGTTGAAAGGATAGGGAACTCCCTCGAGCTGATTGGGCTAGGCCAACATATCCTAAACAGACATCCAATGGCACAGTCACTGCTATCAACTTTGAACAGTTGGGACCTTGTGAAATTAAAGAGCTTCTGTTCAGATAAAGAGATAGTAACAGGAGCTCAAAGGCAACCCACAGAATGGGAGAAAAATCTTCACTAACCACACATCTGATAGAACTCTGCTGTCCAGAGTGCACAAAGAACTTAGAAAACTAAACACCAAGGAAACCAATGGCCCAATTAAAAAATGGGCCCTGGAACTTAAAAGAAACTTTACCAGGGATGAAATTAAAATGTCTAACAAATATCTTTAAAAATGCTCCACTTCTTTAGCCATCGGGGAAATGCAAATCAAAACTTCCCTGAGATATCATCTCACCCCAGTCAGGATGGCAAAAATCCACAATACTAACAACAACAAATGCTGGAGAGGATGTGGAGAGAGGGGAACTCTCCTACATTGCTGGTGGGAATGCAGGCTCAAAAAGCCACTCTGGTGAGCCGTCTGGAGATTCTTAAAGAAACTAATGATTGAAATGCCATATGACCCTGCTATTCCACTTTTGGGAATAACCCCCCATACAGCAGAGGTTCGCCTCGATAGCACAAGCACGACCATGTTCATAGTAGCACTGTTTACAGTAGCAAAGACATGGAATCCACCTAAATGTCCAACAGTTGACGAATGGATAAGGAAAAGTGGTACATCTATACAATGGAGTACTACTCAGCCATCAAAAATGATGAATTACTAGAATTTGCTAGGAAATGGATGTCATTAGAAACAATTATATTAAGTGAAGTATCCCAGACCCAGAAAATTAAGTGCCGTATGTACTCCCTAATAGGTGGCTCCTAGTACCAAACCCACCCTGCCCACGTAGAGACACTCAAAGAAAAATCTCTGTAATACCTACAGTAATTGCAAGGATTATGAACAGGAGGGATGGGGTTGAAGGGCCACACCAGAAACAAGGAGAGAGAAGACCGTGTTACAGCAGAGAAAATAGGCCTCCATCAAGGACTCAAATAAGTAATGAGATATCTGGTTATGTTCACAGACTTTCGTTCGTGATCATTTACTACTGAGGGGATATGATCTCACCAGAAGGGGAGGGCATATGGTCTGGCAGATAAAAAGTAACCATTTTGCAAATGGGTGATAGACTTCTCCCTCACTGTGGTTTCCCACTTCTATTACATCTACCTTTGAATGTGCTCTTATCGCAAGACTCTAGTTTAACAGCTTTTTGTCTCTGGCCAGGGGGTGACATACAATGCCCACCAGGATGGAGTGAAGGGCATTGCAGGAGCAGAAAAACTGCAAAAGAAAATCAACAATCCACAATCCAGAACTTCAGAGACTCTATATCAACCACCTAGAACTAGGCCAGACTAATCTCTCCCCATCCTGAAGCTCAAGGACATTTGCGGAAGGGGGGGGTGAGAGTGTTAGAGCAAAAGGATGGGAGGAGCAATGATATGCAAGATACTCAATACAAGTTAGGGCTGAAGCAATAATAATTGGACTTTACATGCCCTGGGCAATGTCCAACACACTATTGACCTCACAAAGTCTAGCATCTGCTAAAGGCACCAAGATCCTTGGAGGCAAGGGATTGGCAGCCACAGCAGTGTTCCTATACTTAAGGGGAACATGGGAAAGTGTTCAGGGAAAGGCCACTGGGTCCTTGTATGTCATCGGAGAGGAGGACCCAGAGGAAAATCAGGCATGCACAAGAAAGGACTCTCTGGGAATTTGGGTGGGAGACACTGCGGGATGGGGAGGGTGGGGGTGAGGGGAGGGGCAACAGAGGGTATGGGGGAGGAGGAGGGAGGGAGGGAACTGGTGCACCTATTAAGTTTGTATGAGCTGAAATAATAATAAAAATATATTAATAATAAAAAACATTAAAAATATGCTAGTAAAGGTCATACATATATACATCAATAGTCAATATATAATTAATTCCATTGCAGAATGGAAAGCCATAATCTTTGTTGATGAAAAACTGATATTTTGAGGCTACTGTTAACTTTCCAGTAATTGTTATAATTAGCCACCACATAGTCACACATTAAGTGATGACTTCAGTGTGATTAGTGGAGAATCCAGGTATTTTCATGAAGGAAACACCAACATTAAGATTCTTAAGCCAAATCAAAAACCAAACAGAAAAATTCTACCATGTGATAGAAATATTACGTATTGATGGGATCCATATTGTTTAAACCCACATTTATCTTTGTCTTCAAATATTGTTGTATTATGTGAAAAAGTAGATTTTTTCTGCTATTGGATTACTATAATTACTGAATTTTTTAAGGTATGCACCAATTGTCAATATTAAATATTAATGAAAAATATGAAAATGTAAATAGAATATTTTTATTTATTAGTATATGTTAATATGCAGAACTATTTTCATTCTAAAATTTTCACATATCTTTATAATTACATTGATCATATACATCCCCTTCTCTATTTTTCATCATCTGTTCCCCTTCTGCTTCCCTAATATCCTCCTTGAACTTATAGTTTTCATTATATTAAATTTATACTTATATATGGAGAAAATATCCATTTTTGTCTTTGTGAGTCTGTCTTATTTTGATTAACATGACAATTTCTAGTTCATTAAATTTTCTCAGAAATCACAGTGCTTCATTTCTGCTTATGACTGGATAAAGTACTACTATGCTTTAAAAAACATTTCTTTTTAAAAAACATTATTTTTCATTTAAAATTATGGTGGATTTTTATTATCTCCCATCCATTACTTACTTTACCCTCCTCTTCTCACTGAAGGATATCTTTTTCAGATAAGTTTCCCTTATACTCCAATGTCCCTTCTTAAGTATGTGTAACACTGTGTCCTGCGAGGGATTTCCCTTCTTGTATATTCCTGGGTTCTTGTTGGAGCACAGCAATATTTCAGTAAACACACTTCTGATGAATGAGGGGACCTCTTTAATTGACTTTGACTATCAATGGTTACTGCTAGTGAATAGTACCAGATGAATCTGTCCCTAGTTTACTATACATTGCATCAAAACCAATCTTGTATTGGTGTTGTGCAGGTGATTCTGGCTGCAATGCACTCATGATTGCATTGGTTTTATGTCTGGAGAGTGCTGTTTGTCAGTGCTCCTCCTCCCAGTCTGACTTTTACCTTCTTCTAAGCCTGTCCTTTGTTCTGTACCTTTTCATTTTGGAAGGATAGAAGTGTTGATGTCCTATTTGTACTCAGTATTATTCAGTTGTTTACTTTCTGCCTTTAGATCAGTTCCTATTCAATGTATTGACAAATTTTCATTGAGGAAAGACTTCCTGGATGTAGATTGACAAGCGCACTATTCTATTAGTTTAAGTATCCTCTTGGCAAGGCGGTCGTTATGGGTTCTCTTCTAGAACTTCCATAGTCAAGGTTTCTCAGCCAGACTTATAGTGAACATGCTTAGGTTTTCTCCTGATGAATCATGGAGGGGTAGTTCCCATATTATTCATCCCACCATTTTATTGCTATGTTCGTTCTGTTGGGTCCATGTTGAAGCTGAGTTTCGAGCTTGGTAAGACTTGTCTTTTCTCCTTTGGTAGCTTGGATATGTCAGGTTGCCAGAAAAGAGATACCCTTCATATAACTTTCAGGTTGGTTTAATAATGTTCTGTGGACAAAGTGTTTGCTATTATCTTCAATAGGGCTTTAGTGTCAGGTTCTAGTGGGCAACTGCTGTATAACTCATTTTCTATTAGCAGCCATCTTAGACTTCACCCCAGTCTAAGCAAAGGAGGATGTTGAGACATCTCATTCTGGGGTAAATAGTCCCTTAAATTCACCAAGTTCCTGAAACAAACAAAGTAATGGGAAGGGCTTCCTGCAGGGTATAGAAAACTGTAAACAGCAGAGGAAGGAGACTCATCTGGTAGCCAAGCAGAAAAAAGAGGCATTTCTGAGCAATTTTAGCCAGATTAATAAAAATCCCGAGCAGTCAACTTTGTAAGAAACTGAGAGCAGACCAGTAGAGGAGTTGGGAAGAGAGAGACTAGAGAACAATCCAGTAGTCAAAAGGAGACACCAAACAGTCCAGAAGTCTGGAGGAGACTGCAGCAGAGATTTTCAGAAGCACAGATTCTGTGAATCTTGCCCATGATGAGTGGGGGGAGGCTTTCTAGTGATAAAGCTGCCTTTGAATTATCCCTGCTCCTATAAGTAGCTCTTATGCACATAAGTAACCCCAATGAATTTGTGTTTTGTAAAGATGGACCTTGCATATATATATATGCTTTGATCTACTCTCAAATTCATATATGGATAGAAAGAGTTGTATGGCATAACATCTCCTCAGGAAAAGTGTTCATACAACAGCAGCTAAGAGCTGTGCAAAAACCTGAGTTGTTTGGTGTGAGATTTCTAGGACCTCTATAATACATGGCTCCTTCAAAAGTATCTCATGCCTGGAACTGGGAGATTTATGTGGCTATGTATGTCTTCTGGAAGAGCAGTGATTATTGCTCTCTTGGGTTCTTCTCTTAACAAAATACTACATTTTATTCATCCACTTATCAGTTGATGGACATCCAAGATGATTCCTTATCTTGCGTGCTATAAATAGTCTTTCCAAAAACATGAATGAGCACACATCTCTGTAATAAAATGACTTACATAGTTTGAAATATACTCAGAAGCAGCGTATCTGCATTATATGATATTCTTAGTAAATTCTTTCTTTTGGAGATAAGAATGGCACCCAAATCCTTGAGAGAGTATTCAGAAAGTTCATAGTTTGATAATATGTGCTATAAAGAAGAGAACTATCAAGGAGGTATAAAAACTCCAGTGGCAAATGTCTTCACATTTTGATGACAAATTTCAGTGAGAATTTATTTCCCTACCTCTTATACAGAAACTAGTTCTTAGGGACTGTGATCAGTTTGCTGATATAAAAGGAAGTAGAAAAATTGAAACACAGGAAAAATTGTAGCCATAAATATTTGTTTCAACTTAACTTGGTGAGCTGATATAGAACTACTGATTCTTCCTATTTTGAATATTTCTATTTATAATAAAGTTGTTTCCAAATCAGAATCACAGCTATTAACTGTAGAGTGAGTCTACATTTCAAAATAAAGTAGGAACTGCAGTTAGTGCTCTTTTTTTGTTCTGGTCAATCATATACTGACACTTAAAGGAATTGTAAGTGATCATTGCAAAAGGAATGACTGGGTTGGAGAAGGGCAGTTTAAGGAAGTTCTCTCTTCTTTATTAATGTTAAATGAGAATTCAGGACATTTCTCAAACTAGAAATCTTATAGTATGGAAGGAACCAATGTTTTTGCTCTCTACGATGGCTTATAATCTATTATTTAGAAATATGTTTGAATTTTGTGTGAAGATAAAGCCATGGGGAAGGGGAAACTGTATGAAAAGCTTCATGTAGACAATATAATATATAATTGTTATTCTTTCCTCAAGGTTTATTCAACCGATAGTCTCCTACCAGTCACATTTGTAACCCCAATGAAAGAACAGACAAAACAAATCATAATGTAAAATTTGAATACTATTATAAAAGGCATGTAACCATAATTTTACAAAGGAAGTATAACACTTTTATTAAGGTTGACAATCTAATATTTTAATTGTTTTGGCTTATATTGCCTAGCATACGAATGAATTTTAGGCATATAGAGTGTTCTATTAGGATACATCATCTAAAAAGTATTATCACAGTGTCATGATTCATTTAGACATTAGTTACAGAACTATTTAATACTACAGATTTGGTCTTCATGCTCAAACATACTGAGTCACTAGATTTTGACTGAATATTAAGGGTTTTATACACTTATAAATTGTAACACAGTTTGTGATAACCACATTTTAATTTTACATATATAGTATTGGATTCCCATGAATTTATATATAATTTTATAATGATCACATTGGGATAATTGGCATGTCTGTCACCTCAGACGTTTATCATTTCTTCATGCTGGGAATATTTGAAATCTTAAATATTAGCTATTTTTAAATTTAGAATATATACTGTGTGCATGTTTCTATATCTGTTAAATGTGTATGTGTTTGTATTGGTGTGTGCACTTGTGCAATTGTGTTCATTTGTGTGTACAAGCTAGAGGATGACATCAGGTATCTTTCTCAATTGCTCACTACATAAAAGTGAATATGTGTTAGTTTATACAGAGAGAGGTTGAATACGTATGTATGCTGCAGCATGCAAGTGAAGGACAGACCTTTCAAGTGTATTTTTTCTTTCCATCATGTGGCTTTGCAGGAATCTAATCCAAGCAACCAGGTGGTGAGCAGATACCTTTACCCACTGAACTATCTCGATGGTTGCATGTCCTACTTTTCTTTTAGGACTGGGGAGGCACACTTAGGTTCCACATAATTTTATTAAGCTTATCCCATGATTTTTCACAATACTATTGTTGTTACATATCTTAAAAAACATGGAGAAAAAAATTATGACTATTTGCTAAAGTTTTTTTCTCAGTACAGGCAGATGAATGTTAAGCATTTTAGTTGCTTTTGTAAAACTGTGACCAGAGTACTTGAAAGAAACAAATTTTTTTTTCCACAGGAAACACCTTATTTTTATGCTTTTATTTCTTCTTTAGCTAGTAGATGAAATAATGGGTTTCATTCTTAGAAAGAAACAAATTTAGATGGGACATATTTAATTGGATTTAGAGTTTCAAAGGGTTGTAGTCCATACTAGAGTGCAATCATATTAGAATAACACAGTTTATTATGACAGAAGCATGAAAAAAGAATGTTACATCATAGTTGACCAAAAATAAAATGACCATGGCATGAACTAGTGGCTGGGTATAACCAGCAGGGCCCCAGTTCTCATAAGGATGACATCTGTTGAGATAGATAGATGTACCCCAAACATACTAGTGGGAGGGAGATTTTTAGATTTAAACTATATGAAAGTGACACAGGAATTTGTTTCCCTAAAGGTTACTTTACCTTTAACCACCAAGGAAGACAAAGAAAAGACGAGGTTCATTACAACTGGACTTGAATCCTTCTGAAAAGGAAACACTGAGGCAACAATCATAAACAAGTCTGAAGCTTTTGTTTAAGAACTGGGAGTGGTCTGAGGACTGAAGTGAGGGTTTTCTGAGGAATTTAAGAAATCGAGTCACAAATGTAAAAAATTGTTTATCTGTAAGCAATGAGAGTGTAAACATTTCCATAAGCACTCTCATGAGAGAGTAGAGTGCTGTCACTTGTGGCATGCACAGCCTCATGCCCTGTGGTCAGATGATAGTAGGAGGTGTGTCACTCAGGTGGGTCACAGTGCAAGGAAGAGTTCACTTGAAAAAGAATACTGACATAATGCTATTACCAATAAAATAAGTCATTCCATGCCTTTGTGATTTTTTAAATAGGTAAGTATTCAAAATGGTATTGAATATGAGTTAAGGAAAAGAGTCTAGTAAATTTCTAATAACAAGCAAGAAAAGACAACACTAATTTTAGCCATGTTAACCAGTTTTGATGGGACTTTAAGGAGTAGACAGTGAGTATTGCTTTCTTCTTTTGCACAGGTTGAACCTTTAAATTATATTTTTGGAAATTTTGCAACTTTCACTAATTTATTCTCTGAAGGAGAAGAGCAGTCTTAAGTTAAATTGGAAAATGTGTCTTTGTAGACATTTTGGTTTATGCAGTGTATAAGCATCACAAATTTCCTGTGAATACATATTCCTGCTATACTTTTTCTATTCTAACAATACATTTTTATGGAAAGCACACATAATTATCATATATATATTTATTTTTGCTCCTTTTTTTCTTGGAAAAGCTGAAACGAAGTCAAGTTTATTATGGAGTCTAATTGTCGGTTGCACACCATTAGGATTTGCTGAAGAGGCAGAGGTAGGAGGATCAGGAGTTGAGGTCAGCCTGGGCTATTTTTGCTGTTTATACACATATTTGCTAAGGTTCTAGACTCTGTTTCCAGACCTTTACAATATGAATGACATTATTTCTTTTTTAAACATTTTTATTATTATTTCTGCTCATACAAACTTAATAGGTACACCACTTCCCTCCCTCCCTTCTCCTCCCCCCGAAACCCCTGCTCCCCTTTCCCTCACCACTCCTTTCCCATCCTCCAGTCCCTCCCCCCCAATCCCCGGAGCATCCTTTAATGTGCATGGCAGACTCTCCTCTGGTCCCTCCTCTCCGATGATGTACAAGGACCCAGTTGTATTTCCCTAAACCCTTTCCTGTGCTCCCCTTAAGCATAGGAACACTACTGTGGCTGTCAATCCCTTGTCTCTAAGAATCTTGGTGTCTTTAGGAGATGCTAGACTTTGTGAGGTGAATAGTGTGTTGGACATTGCGCAGGACATGCAAAGTCCAATTATGATTGCTTTGGCCCTAACTTGTGTGGAGTATCTTGCAAATCATTGCTCCTCCCATCCTTTTGCTCTTACAATCTTACTGCCCCCTTTTCTGCAAATTTCCCTGAGCTTCAGGATGGGGAGAGATTAGTCTGGCCTAGTTCTAAGTGGTTGATATAGAGTCTCTGAAGTTCTGGATTGTGGTTTGTTGATTTTCTTTTGCAGTTTTGCTGCTCCTGCAATGCCCTTCATTCCATCCTGATGGGCATTGTATGTCACCTCCTGGCCAGAGACAAAAAGCTGTTAAACTGGAGTCATGTTATAATAACACATTCAAGGGTAAATGTAATAAAAGTAGGAAACCAGAGTGAGGGAGGGGTCAATCGCCCATTTGCAAAATGGTTGCTTTTATCTGTCAGACTGTATGCCCTCCCCTTCTGGTGAGATCATACCCCCTCAGTTGTAAATGATCAGGAACGAACGTCTGAGAACTTAACCAGGTGTCTCATTACTTACTTGCAGTCCTTGATGGAGGCCTATTTTCTGTGCTGTAACATGGTCCCCTCTCTCCTTGTGTCTGGTGTGGCCTTCCAAACCCATCCCTCCTGTTCATAATCCTTGGAATTACTGGAGGTATTACAGAGATTTATCTTTGAGTGTCTCAAGGTGGGCTGGGTGGGTTTGGTACTAGGAGCCACCTATTAGGGAGTACATATGGTGCTTAATTTTCTGGGTCTGGGATACTTCACTTAATATAATTGTTTCTAATGACATCCATTTCCCGGCAAATTCCAGCAAATCATCATTTTTGATAGCTGAGTAGTACTCCATTGTATAGATGTACCACCTTTTCCTTATCCACTCGTCAACTGTTGGACATTTGGGTTGATTCCATGACTTTGCTATTGTAAACAGTGCTGCTATGAACATGGTCTCACTTGTGCCATTGAGGTGAACCTCTGCTGCATGGGCGTTTATTCCCAAAAGTGGAATAGTAGAGTCATATGGCATTTCAATCATTAGTTTCTTTAAGAATCTCCAGACGGCTCGCCAGAGTGGCTTTTTGAGCCTGCATTCCCACCAGCAATGTAGGAGAGTTCCCCTCTCTCCACATCCTCTCCAACATTTGTTGTTGTTTGTATTGTGGATTTTTGCCATCCTGACCGGGGTGAGATGATATCTCAGGGAAGTTTTGATTTGCAATGAATGACATTATTTCTTATAACATTTCTATGAGATTGACACTCTGTGAGTTGATATTTTAAAGATGAAGAAGTTTAGGTACTATGAGGTTATCTAACTTGTCAAACATCACATATATGTTTGGTTTCTAGTCTCAAGTTATTTGGTTTGAAAACTTAAGATCTCACCTATGATAGAATCCCACCCACCCTTCTACCATTGACAGTGCTGTATTTCTCAGTAGGGCTGTTGAGATTATTGAAAATGTGCAGGATGAATAGATAATGAATTTTCTGAAGATATTCTCATTCAGAATTATGTCTGTTAATCTTCAGGGTACCTTATAACTCATCCACAAGATAAAAGTGGACACTTGAACTGTTCTGACCAATGGAATGTGGACAGAAATGACATACCTCAATCATATTTAAGAACTCTGCTCATTTCTGCAAAACTTGACTTTCTATGGTAAACCAAGAAACAATACTGACCAGAAGTGCAATAAAATCAAAGTAGCTCAGAATACTAAGCTACAGAGAGGATAGTTCTGGAAAACTGCTCAGATGGTTCAGATGAAATAATGTTTGATATGTTCAGCCACTAAAACTGTGATTCTCAATCAGAAGTGATTTTTGTCTTCGAGAAAATATTAGCAATGACTAAAGACAGTTTTGGTAGTCATAACTAGGGAAGATGTTCCTGCTGTCCTCAAGTGAATCCAGCCCAGTGATAATGCCAAGCTTTTTACAATGCTATTAAAAATCTCCATTACAAAGAAATACCTGTTCTAAAATATCAGTGGTGTTAAGCTGGAGGAACCCTGATCTTGATCCTTGAGATGAGCATCTCAATACTCACATTGCCTCACAGTGAAGAGATATGCTGAGCTAATTAGGTTTTCAAAGGTGACTCACATGAAATTGCACTTTAAGCTTCACATTACATATTTTTTTCTGCAAGCGACAGCTATAAAGACCTTACTCATGTAATTCCCACATAAGTTGGTTTTGTAAAAAAAATGACAATTTCTGCATACACACACGCACACACACACACATGCTTGAGTGTATGTATCCATAATCCTTGCCTATGTGCTCCTACTAAAAATCCTCTGTTTCCATTTAAAAAGTAGTCTGGCTCCTCTAAGACTTACAAGAACTCGCATAGATGCAAATTATCAGTTATAAGCATAAACAAAGAGAGTTTAAATAGCATTATCAGTCCTGAGGAGTGCAGTTTTCTCCTATGAATGACTCTTGTCAATTATAATTAGGCACATAAATTACTGTGCTCAGAGAAAAGATTTTGAAGGAGTAGCAAGTCTAGAATTCTGTGGCACCTTGGCTTTGCTATTATTTTAATTTTTGTCTGAAGAGGTTAAATAATATCTAAGTTGTGGAAGTCACTCATTTAAAATGTAAAGAATGACTCACTTGAAGTGGAAAAAAGATTTAGCCACTCACTCTCTTTGGAAACACCCCAAGATATGTTCTTGACTTAGGTATGGAATTATATTCAGAGGACCACTTTGAAATTGCTAGCACCTTGGAAAAGTTAAAGGTTTAGATTTTGAACAGGACTTGATAAATTCTCCTGTTTAAGCCACATAGAGATTTTTTTCAGGATCTGTGGGATAAATCAGCTCTGCTGGACTGATAAGTTCTTGCTCTTATCATGAAACGTCATTACAGAAAACTAGTAAACTAAGGACTATAGATATGCTTTAAGGAATTCTTTGTTTTAATTATTCTTTTAATTTTTCATACATGAATACAATGAATTCATGCTTCATGTTGTAATCCCCACTTGAAATCTTATTAAGGAATAGATTGTAGGTTGGTTTTTCTTATGAACATCATTTTGTTAACTTTTATTCTAGAGGATTCAGTCATTCTTGAAATAACTATCAGACTAAACGTTTCAAAGCATAAGATAGGATGAAAAGAACAAATGGAAAAATAGTCTGAAGGTGCAAATTCTTGCATGATAACAGGCTTCCTGAGTCCCCAGAGAGTATATGTGGAAGAAGAGAACTGCTGTTGAAAGTTTTCTTCTGATCTCAATGTATGGTTTGGCATATGCATCTCCTCATTTTCCTCCTTCCCTTTCTCTTCTTTCTCTATTTCTTCTTCCTTCTCCCCACTTCCTTCTCATCCTTCTGTTGCTTATGCTCTCCCTTCTTCACGTTCTCTCTCCCCACTCAAATAGATAGATAAAACATTTTTGAAATGAAATAAATTCATATTCATGTGCTACTTACAGTATCAAGAGCTGTGCCATGCTGGAGAAATTGCTTACCTATGTGGAATGTATCAAATAATTGCATGTCCTAAAATGTCAGTCATGCTGAAGGAAGACTCAACTCTTTGCTACAAAAAATGTTGCAACATCTAGGAGCATCAGCTGAAGTCTGATAGAAATGGTGAGTCTCAAGCTCCATCACACTTCTTGAATTAGTATCTGTACTTTTTAAATTGAAATGTGAATGTCACCTTCTCCCATGTATGTTTTCTCATAATATTTTCTCTAATATTTTCTCATAATGATGGAAACATTATGGCTGTTTCACCCCTCCTCCTAAGGATCCTACTACCTGAAGCCTTCTCCTCTGTGATCGGTGCTAGACTTTGGGGGGTTGTTGACATATCAGCCATTGTGCAGGTCAGGTAAGGTCCAATCTCTTTATGGCTATATCCTGGCTGCTGCATCCCTGACTTGTGTGAAGTATCTTGTATATCCTTAGTCCTCCCCATCTTTAGGCTCTTATAATCTTGCTGCCTCCTGCAAGGTTTCCTGAGCTTTAAGATAAAGAGAGATTTGGCTGGTCTGGTTCTGGGTGAATATTGCAGGGTCTTTGGCATTCTGAATTATGGTTTGTTGTTGTTTTCAGTTTTGCTTTTCCTGCACTGCTCTTGGCTATGCCACTGAGACCTGAACCCTCACTAACGTGGACAACTCAGAGGAAAATTCAGCACCCACGTAATCAAATGCTCTGGAGGATGGGAGGGAGAAAGCAGGAAGCACCAAGAGAGAAAAAGGGAAAGAAGAAAAGGGGTGAGAAGGAGGAGTGGAGAGTGGGAAGGGAGACAGAGGAATGAAGGACAACAGGGGAGAAGGAAAGGGGGAGGGAAAAGAAAGGGGGGACCTATTGAGCTTGTATAACTAGGCAAAAATGCAATAAAAAAGAAATTGTATCAGGAAAATTAAATATTTTCACAAGCTCTTTAAAAAAATTTAAAAGATGGTAATATTATTTGAAAAATATACATCAGAACAGTTAAAAGCTCACTTGAGGTTACCTTAATAATAAAGGTCTGAGTCAGAACCCAAACCTACTATCTGACTTCAGAATGAGCCTTTCCTCTGCTGTGTCTCATTATCTCCTTGATCAAACTGCTAAAAAGCTTTTAAACTATATGAGATTTATGCATGTATTTCCTTGTTATACTACATATGAGCAAACAACTACTACACTGTAACATTATTTATTCTTGTAAGGAAAGAAGGAAAGTTATGCTCTTATGAAAGAACATTCCTGATCCTTCAAGAACCATTTAGTATTATTTGAAATGAAGATCTATGTAAGTCTTGCACAAGAACAAGAAGTGAAGGATCAGATAGATGCCAACTAACTCTCTATAATTGACTAATCGTTTTTAATTCTTCTGAAGGATGGCCATCTATCCAATGGTAGTTTATGGAAAACTACCATTGATGGGCTATCATTTTTTGAAAAATCACAATGTGGACTAAATTGACATAGGTTAAAAATTTTTTTGAAAGACTTAGTTGTTACTTTTCTCAGTTTTCTTTCCAAAGAATCATCTCTGATTTTTCCTTTGTCCTACTAAACTCAATGGGAGTACAATGACCATACTAGCATCTAAGGTTTAACTTCGTTATAAAATGTGGAACTGTTTGAAAGTTTGAGACATAATGGGCAATGTCCTGAGGTATTGCATGTGGAAGAAGATATATGAGTAGCTATAAAAAAAAACAGCAATGATAAAGAGAAAAGAAAACATTTTCTGCACTTCCTGGTGTAGTTGGAGAGAGAGATTCCAGGGCCACAGCCCTCTCTTTCTAAGTATTATTGTCTCTGGATAGCACTTTGTTTGGAACAAACATGACAATAACTTTGTCAATAAAGAAAAATTCAATGTGTTTAGACTTCAGCACTTTATGTTTAGATGGTAAATTTATGTGAAATCTGTCTAGTTAAGCAGAACTTCAAGAGGCCTTTTGGTCTTTCAGAAGAAGCCACTAGTTTCATGAGAAGTCCAGTTGTGAAAGGCTTCTGCAGCCAGGGTGGGGGAGGACAGGTGACGGTGTCTTCAGATTCCTGATGTCCCATTGTCCAGGAGCCTGTTATGATTAACCAAAGACAATGCAGAAGCTCTGCTAGAACACAGACTGATCGCTTCTGATCTTAGCCGTGTCTTTCGAATAAACGCTATTGGAAAAATATCCAAACAATGCCACATACTGTGCACAAGGCTTTTTGTTTGTTTTGTTTTGTTTTCCTACTACAAAGGTTTTTAAAGGCTTCATGAACAAGAAGTCGTAGACTCTATGAGGGGCACTGGGAAATCTACTCAGGTTCTGCCATGGAACTTCCTCAGCAAAATATAGTGAACTAATATTTACTCAGTTTTTCATGCCCTGCTAAGCCAGCTCTATTGTCAAATATTTGCAGAATCACACGCAATGATATGCATTGGGGACACAAATCCAAATACAAAAGTTTGGCTGAATTTTAAGAAAAAAGAAACATGTCTAAGAAAATAGACAGACCCAGCTCATATTTTTAGAGAAGCAAACTGATTTTGAATTAAAGGATAACTTGAAAACATTTAACTACTGAAGAAATACTGTGACAAAAACTTCAAGAAATAGTTATAGGCAAGAAATTTCTGGATGAAAAAATTGATCCAAGAATTGATGAATAGGATTGAATGAAATTAAAAAGCTTTTGTGCTGCATAAGAAACTGCTAACATGTGAACAGACATCTTACAGAATGGGAGAAAAAGGTGGTATAGTCAATATGGAAATCAGTGCAGAAGGTTATTAAAAATCTAAGACACAATACTTTAAGATCACCCAAATATTTTGGGCATATCTCAAAGATATCTACATCTGATAGCAGAGATATTTGCACACCCATGTTTATGTTTTTGGCTACTTGCCTCAATAATAATTTAATTAGCCTAGGTGTCCATCAACTGATAAATAAACAAAGAGTGTGTGGTACACATACACAGTAGACTCTTTTCAGTTACAAGGATAAATAAAATTGTGAAATTGACAAGAAAATGAATGGAAACAGTGAATATTAAGTGAGTATTATATTAATTAGTATTAAATGAAAGAAAAGCCCCACATATATACTCTTGTGTGTGGAATGTAGCTTTTAATTTTTCATATGTATATTTAGGTTAAAATAGATGTAAGTCGGGAACCAAGAAAGAAGGTCCATAAAGACAAGGAACAAAGGCTTTGGGATAAAGGCTACCTGTTTCCTGTTCACTGACAGATCATTTGGATTTCCAAATTCAAGTCAAAGACTTTCATCTTGCCTTTTGCCACAGTAAACAGGAAAACTCTTGTGCAACTCAAATAATAAGACTTCATCACTCTGTTCTTGAGAAAACAACCCTATAAAATGAAACTAGGGAGGACCATATCATGGAATTGTACTAGAAGATACTTTCCTCCATTTTCTGACTCATCAGTGATCTGAGATTCCAATACCTTTGATTTTTTTCCCAGAGCTGACTAAACTGAATTTTCCTGAGATAGCCACTGTCCTCATGCCTGAGGGATGACCACCTGCTGTGCTTGGTGTCTGTTGAATAAAACCATCTTCTTGACTGGTCCATACTTTTATTACTGGACAATGTTTCCCTTCAGCTATAGTATCTCCATAAAATATTATTCTACCATTTATTTTAGTGCTACTTAAAAGTAGTCACCTGCACAAACAGACACATATGAAATTGTACATGCATGGAGATAGGTGTTTTCTAAGATCATAGAACTGCCCACATTCAATTGCGTATTCTACCTCTTTCCCCTCCCCATATTTCCCGATACTAGAATTGATAAAGGCCTTTCTCTTTCAGTCCAGAGCCCACTCTTTTCTCTTTTGTGAGGACATAAAATACTTCCTGCTGTATTTATGTTGTGTTGACATAGCCTGTAAACACACCCATTGCCTCTACCCTCAGTTCTTTATATTAACCCATCAGTGCATTCTAGGGGGATCATCTCATCCTGACACACAATAACTGCTCAGTAAATAGTGCTGGAACATTACAAAAGTAAATTACAAAGAAGGTGGCTCTCCGTTCATAATTTACTACCCTATTAGCAATGATGAAATATGAATGTATCCTTAACATTTTTCTCAACAGGTTTTTTTCTACTTTTATCACAGCAAGTATTACCCATGTATTCTTTTGAGATTGACAAGTATTTCCATTTAGATTTGAACCTATGAATAGCATTCAGTGAGGATCAAGAGTAAAGGATGATGATTCATAGCCAGAAACAAAAGAAGCAAGGATGTTTTTCTAGGAGAGAGAGTGTTGATTAGAACTACTGCCCAGAACTGTGAAGTTACCAGTGGAAGAATGTGGTTTGGAGACAGGCAGTGTTTTGAATGGTTGAACATGTTGATGAATATGCAATGCGGAAGTAGCAATTTCCACAATGATGCCTCTGGATGGAATAGATGTTATGTGCTGAAGGACATTTCATGGCAATTGGGGCAAGAGAAAGGATGGCTATTTTTTGAACGAATCTGTGTGTTCAATCACGAGTTCTGTTTCATTTTCCTCTCATCTTCTGGCTATAAGTTCTCAGAGTTAAGTGAAGCACCTGTGACGGTAACTATAGATCAGCTTTTAAAATGCTGGCTTAAGTCGAATCCTGTTAAGACCAGAGAGGCCCTGGCGAATCACAAATGCTTCTCCTAAGACGACCAGGTTTGAAGCAGGGATTGAATTGGGATATGACAAATGGTTGAAAATCGAGAGTGCTGGAATCGCTGGGGTTTCAGCAGCAGGTGAAAGTTATAGAAGAAGTAAATTTAAAACAAGGGAATGTGGAGAGAAAGTGTTCTTTCTTAAATATGTCTCTTGGCCTTGTTTTTCTGTTAGAAATTTGAAATGGATGTTGCTGATATTAAAAGACAAAGGTGCATTTGATTCTTTAGCTTTTAGCCTGTGGAATTGAAGGATTTCAATAGTTTGTTTCATTCAGAGTCAGGGCATTGTCATTCAAATGTTTTATTTACCAGAAGGTGTTTTTGCATGCATTTTATTGAGGTCATGAAATATTTGACAAAATAGGAAACAGTATAGCTCTTTCAGATCCTTAGGCAAGCAAAATTGTGTAATACTAATAATATAGTACGTTGCTGACACTATCTTCTTAACTTTCCTGATTTTGATGATCATAAGGGCTCAGAGTATGTCCATCAGTGGATTCATCTCTTTTCCAGCAATTTATATTATTTCACTCGTGTCCTTGGAAAAATAAGGTGCCCTTTTTATGTGGATTTGAATGTGCACTCAGAATAGAAAATTGCATGAGTATTTTTGGGGAAACAAACACTATCCCACAGTTAAATACATTTCTTTGTTATTGTACTCGCCGTTCTGGTACAAACATTCATTTTGTTTTAAAAATGCACCTCTCTAAATGGCTTTCTTACCTGTAGTGTAGACACAGATAAGAACCAGAGTAAAGACACTGCTCCACAAATAGCAGCAAGGTATAGGTGCAGTTATTTTGCCAAACTGTTTCATAAGATTTGTGGTTTTTTTATTTCAGCTTCATGAACTTCACTGAAATATTTTGGTTGATGTAGATATAATTCTGATGTCATGCTTAGAAGAATTTTATCAAATATTTATAGCAAAAAAACTAGTTATCCCTGACATGTATAAATGTCTGATACATGAATACATGTGCACCCACACATATGCACACACAAACACACATACACATGCACACATGACACAGCTGTTCTAGGTAAGCCTCTAAAAGTAATTTCACATGAGTTACCTCAAAGATCCAATAAGCGCAACTTTTTTGAAATTTTTTTCATTTATTTATTCAATTGTGCATGCGTGTGTGCATATGTGTGTGTGTGTGTGTGTGTGTGTGTGTGTATGTGTGTGTGTAGAGCCACGGGCGAATTTGGGAACCACCATGGACCACCTCCACCTCCTTCTTGTTTACTCTGCCCCGGGATTCACAGGCTCTGCCCTACCAGGACCAGAAACGCAGGCCAGCCCCGCTTCCACCCAGCGTCTACTACGTGAGATCTAGGATCTTCTGCCTGCAAGGCAGAGGCTTAACTCCTGAGCCAACTCTCCAGCCCCAGTAAGTACAACTTTTGAACCTTACTACTTTCAAATTAGCACTCAACCTTTAGTGGATACCTACCAGCACCACAGAAAGCATGTAAAATTATATAAAAATGCACTCTGGCAGGCAAATATTTTTCCTGTGAACCAGTTGTGTTCAGCTACCTCACTAACAACGTATTAATGATAGGCCATGACTTTCCAGGTTCATGCATAACAAAAACTTACATCCCTTCAAATGTTGTTAAAACAAATAATAGAAAGCATGAGAAAATGGCAAAATTCGGTGAGAATATGGATTTCAAAAAGGTTTCTATATTTATGTATGTGATACAGGCATTATACTCTGTTTTTTTTTCTTTACGGTTAATAGATCTCAAAATGTTACATCAGTGTAGAGAGAAATCTGTGCAATGTAAAACTGTTAGAGGCCTACTGAAGTACATACTTAGCAGTCAAGGAAAGTCCTTTGCAGGACTGCAGATTATCTAATTAATGTAGGAAGGCTCAGAACAAAGTGGATGGGACCATTCCCTGAGCAGGTGGGTAAGATGGAGAGAGCTGGTTCAGTAATTTGCTTTGAAGATCTCAGAAGAGCTGTGTTCAGGCAAATGAGGAAGCTTGCCATATCTCAGCAAATCCTGTGGATATTGTGTGCCAGTCTCTTGACTCCTGGTCTCCATATGAGCTCTTTTGCTGAGCTGGAATATGATTGATTCTGATTCAACCAGAATTGAAATATGAATATGAAATAAACTCTTTGCTGATATATGATTTTGGTGTTGAATTGAATTTTATCAGCAACATGCAAACTACAACAAATGCACCAGACTAAAAGTGTAGTTCAGTAGCATGGCATGTGTTTAACACACACAGCATCTTGAACTCAGTCCCCAGCCAAATGAACACACACACACACACACACATACACACACACACACACATATATATATACATGCACATGCACACACAGACACATGAGAGAAAGAGAAAGAGAGAGAAAATGAGAGACAGAGAATGAGAGGAAGAATGAGAAAGAGAGTGTCTATATGTCTTGGTTTAAGCAGAACAAAGCACAATAAATTTGCACAATGGATGAAATGAATTTATATTTGGTAAATTTCCTATGGAAGGATTTTTGCTAATTTTGATGAAAATAAACACTAAAAAGTTACAGCTTAATGATTAGATGCTTGTAAAGAGAGATAGATATTGCAAATAAAGAGAAATAGAGATTCCAATTTCATTAAGATTTATCAGCGCCTAATACAAAGCATATAATTAAAAGAGAAGCAAGGTAACAAACTACTTGCTTTATGTAGAGTGTATGAGTAACTCCTAATTTTCAGCTATTTTCTGTAAGTTGCTTCTGAGAAATGACTGTGAGCTATATGAATATCAGCTTTCTTATTTTCTGGGTTTCAGTTAGACATGCTGGTTTTTTTTGATAAGGAATACTATTTTGTATTCATACTTGGACATTTATTGCTATAAATGTTAGGGTTTGAAGCTTGTATGATGTTATTTTCACATAGAAACTCAGATTTCAAGGTTAGAATCATTTATTACTATTAAGAGTAGATATAAATGAAAATATTACCAAACTTCCAATGTGGATGAAGGTCAGGAAAACACAGCTGTAGCAAATAAAGAGAAAAAAATAGTTTGACATTATTTTTTTCCAAGTGGGAATGCCTCCACTGGGATAAACTATTTATTTCTTCATTACAGTCTGTGGTACAAACTCACATTTTCTACCTACAGGTTTATATTTTTATAACACTTTAAATGGGCATAGTAATTTATAGCTAGTGCCCAGAAACTATCTCTAAGAGAGAGGTGTCTTCAGAAGGAATGTATTATTATCTGTATTTATTCTCTTATATTAATTTCCTTTGGTTATTGCAAACAAACATTAACAGGGGATGTGCAGACAGTATAATTACCATAGTTAATACTTTCCAGAAATACTATACATTGAATTGGAAATAGGCTTAGAAATTTATTAGGTATTCGATAAAATTTACAACTTTCTACTTTTCTTTTAAAAAGCATATAGAAAGAAATTAGAACTGATTTATTTTTCTCGTGAACCATCAGAGTACAGAGGTTTGATTTATTCCAAAATAATGTCTTTGGAGCCGATAGAAAGTTGTTTCACAGAACATAGATGGTTCTTTCCAGGGCAAAAAATTTTTGTACTCTTATACTCCATGAAATAACTATCTTTCAGAGCTTACACAATACTTTAAAATGAGCAGAAACTCAGGACCCCCGTGGTTGTCCCTTCATTCCCTCCTAACTCAGCTTTGTGTGTGTGTGTGTGTGTGTGTGTGTGTGTGTGTGTGTGTGTGTGTGTGTGTGTGTGTGTGTGTGTGTGTGTGTGTTGTGTGCGTGTGTGTGTCTCAGAGGGCACTGTGTGTCCCTGTGAAGGACCAAGGATGACTTTGGGAATCATCCTGGATTGCTTCTACCTCCTTGCTTCACTGTGGGATTTCCTAGGCTATGCCCATCAAGGCTGAAAATGCAGGCCACTGTTATTTCTGCCTGGTGTTTTTACGTGGGACCTGGGATCTGAACTCAGGACCTATTGGTTTCAATGCAGAGTCGTAACCCCTGAGCCATGTCTCCAGCCCCTCATTTCTCTTGCAAACGTTGGAGCACACATCATTTTGACTGTTGAGTAACCTTTGCTATTGTTCCCCCTGTAGAGAATCTTCCATCTTATCTTAAATATTGTCACAGTTACTCTGAATTGTTACTGACAAATTTGTGATAAAATAGCTTAAGGGAACAAGACATTTTCTTTTTCTCTTAGATAGTCCAGTTATAGTTCTTAATCAAGATGGCAGGAGAGTCCCCACCAATACCACTGGCCAGAGGACCTGGCCACACCATATCAATATATCTATAAGACCGCTAAGAGAGGCAAAATCCTAACTTGCCAGGCCAACATGTCTGACAAAATATACCAAAGGATGCCAACTTCCTTAACCAGCTCTTTCCATCTTATTCACCTACCTAGAGGTTCTAGTCCCACCTGCCAGGGCCTCCTCATCAATCAGACAATTTTCTGTAGGCTTGTTGAGGGTTGAACTTGACTACCAATTCTTTACAAATGTGCCTAGAACTAAAACTTCAACTGATGCTTAGATACCTGTATCTAACTATGAAAAATATATATGTACATCAGATATTCAAAGTCTAGAAATTACCTTAGCCCCTACCCCCATCAAGCATTTATATAAAAGTTGTTTTCATATCTCTCCATTTCCTTGCTGATATTTTCTCAAACAAGATAAAGTTCTCCTATTTACTTTATTTTATTATTGTTTTTACACTTGTATAAGTCTACTTACATAATACTTATAACACAGTCATGCTTAATAAATATTTAAATAAAAAGAAAAATTCTGATAACTACAGAGCTGGAAAGCTGGAGAAATCTATATTGGTCTTTTGATTCGATAAAAGTTTTATAGTGGAGATTTTTGCAAACTACAAAGCAGGTAGCAGTTTTCTTAACTTTTTACTTACTGGCCCAGTTTCTTTTCACTAGGGAATATCTGGAGCTCTTTGTTTTGATGATTGGAGAATTGAGTTTTACAAATTTAGCACTTGCTAGAAAAGATCATATTCTGAGCTAAAACTGAGCTGTTAAGTTTCGAGGGAAGGACTATAGTCTGAGTTACTTTTTTTCCTCAACGTGGAACCACTGAAGAAGCTTGCACAAAGACATCAGTTAAACAAAATAAAACTTGCCTTCCTTGGAAAATAAGCAATGTGAGAAAAATCACGATGCCTTTGGTGAAGTTACTTCAAATTAGAAATAGAAATCATGTGTGTGTGATATTTGTGGTGCTTTGTTGCAAAAGAAAAAGTAAATAAACAAGACAGAGGGGAGGGGTACATAAGATCTCACAGATAAGCAAAAGAAACAAGAGGAAAATGAAGTATATTGAAGACTTACAGAGTCCTTTTGGAAGTCACGGCGGGACGTTTATAGGACAGTATGAAAACAGAAAGCCCGTCTTCATAATCTGGTAGATGAGCTTAATGAATTAATACAAGAGAGGATCAATTAAGTTTATCAACTTAATGAGTGGCTAAGGAACCTTCTGAAAAAGGATCACAGACTAAGGGAACTTGGACACTGAGATTCCACTAGCTGGGAGAAATCAGTGGTGGGTGATACACGATGAATAACATTCAAATATTCTAAAATGATTGCTCTTTTATAACATAATCGTTGATGCCTTTCCTTTCATTTTCATCAATCCCAGTAACTTAAAGTAATTTTTAAACTTTTTTTCTGGTAATGACACTGGAAAAGTGGCAAATGTTCATTTTTTATTTGTGATAAGAATAGGGATGTATGGGCTGGAGAGGTGGCTCAGGAGTTAAGCCTCTGACTTGCAGGCGGAAGGTCCTGAGTTCGGATCCTAGACCTCACGTACAGAGGCCTGGCAGAAGCAGGAGCTGCCTATGCTTCTGGTCCTGGTAGGGCGGAACCCGTGAATCCCTGGACAAAGTAAACAAGGAGGAGGTGGAGGTGGTCCAGGGTGGTTCCCAAATTCGACCATGGTTCTACACACATACATACACACACACATACACAATTGAATAAAAAAAAATAGGGATGTATAATAACTGCTACCACCCAACTGTTGGAAGAAAAGGAAAGGACAGTAATATACAACATTATTCATTTACAGTTAAAAGAAAAACATTAGGGGTCTTTCTTATACTGTGCGAGGACGTGACCACACAGTACCTTTGCTGAAAGCTATTGTTAATCTATCTTCTGAGCTTCCTAAACCTCTTTGAAGAACTATTTAGCATATCCTGTACTTGGGGAAGTGTTAGATGACTTACTGAAGTCAAGCAAAGGAGTTCAAATAATTTAGAACTAAAAGTCTACTCATGTAATAACAGAACAATTGTCTTAACATTTACTTAATCAAAATTATTCACTATTTAATCATCCTTTATTGAAATTTTGCTCATGCAAATAGTGCAAAGCAGAGTCTTTATGGAGTATGAGGGAGATCAAATGACTTGCAAGCAGGTAGCTGCAAGGGATTCACAAAAGAGAATTATGGAGATATTTCATTTATAAACACTCCCTTTTTTCTCATTCATGAAAGGATTTTGGTTTAGAAAAATCCTAGCTACCAACCTGCAGTATGCAGGGAATACTTAATTTGTTCCTTCCCTTTATAAATAGAAGGCATCCAACAGAAATATCTGTAGTAGTCACTTTTCCCATAGTGGCTAGACAGGAATTCTATGCCAAAGCAAAGAAACTGGATGTCTTAATTATTCTGTACATCCAAATCTTGAACAAAAACCCACTATTCATTAGTATTTTGCTCACTTTCATTTTTTAAGAAAACTCTCTACTCAATTACTACTCAGGAAATTTAGTACCCCTGAGTCTCCAAGCTATAAAGAGATTTCTGGACCCTGGAGAACAATTAATAAATAAGCATAGCTGCAACAGGGGTGGAATCTAGCCAAAATCAACCACAATTAGGTTTTTATTGAACTACAAAACACAATTTATTTTTCTAATAAAGAGAGTGCATTTTAATACAATTGGCATTTCATAGTGCTACTTATCTTTCATTTGTACAACTTTATCTCATCAGGCTAGATACTGCTTTCAGGGAGGTTACCTTCCTATGTAGAGCAGGCTTCAGAAGCAGTTATTTCTTCAATTAGCTTTGGTGTTTGACTCTTTGTCTCTTCTCCTTTACTATGAAATGGGGTGAAGGGGATCATTCTCCTATTTCTGTCACGTAACACAGGCCTCACAGACTGTTTCTATGCATAGCTTACCCCTGCTTTTAAAGATAATGATTCTCTGGCTGGAGAGATGGTTCCAGATTAAGATTCTGCTTTGGAAGAAGAATGACCTGAGTTCAGATTACAGATCCCATGTAAAAAGGTGTAAATGGAGGTGGACTGCACTTATGACTCTGGAAGGTGGAGTCTGAGAAGTTTCTAAGTGAAGCCAAAAAAAGATAGAAGGAATCCAGGATGATTCCTGCAGTCACCTTTAGTCCTCTACAGTGACACACAGTGTCCCCTGATTATATGTATAAACCCCCCTCACCCCATTTCATGTATACACACACATGTCAAAAATAAAGAAATGTACATTAAAAGATAATGTTTCCCATGTCGAGGTGCCCCATGTATTCAAATTCTTGGTCCTCTTATAACGATAACTAGGATATTCCTTTTATTAAAAGAAGAGAGTTCTGTGATCATATTTACTGCCTTAGTTTCTGATTTCTTTTAGCACTTTATTTATCACTAACATAACATTTCATGTATATATTGTACAAAATTTAACAACTTTCTACAGATTCATAAATATTTGCCCTGCCCAAATTCATTAATATACTGGTAGTTTTATAGAGAGCTTGATCCACAAATTATACCAAATACATATAGCTTTTTTAGACTTATTCCTAGTGAAGTGATGAGGAGGGTAATAGAGTCTAAAAGCAGCATTTTTCATATAGAGCATTGATGGATGTATACTTCATGGTCATGCTTTTCTGTTTTCCTAGTTACATTGGTCTGGCGCGGGAGAAAAAGCTGATCATATATTCATGCCCCTTCCCCCCAATAATATTGCCTCTGAAATCTGGGAACCAATGACCAAATTATGCCAAATAATAATGTTCCTAGCTCTACCTATCATGGGAAAGAGATTTAAGTAATTCATTTACACTGGGTAATTTCCCTTTTATTTATGAAAAAACTGATAATTTCCAAAACAGATATATCATTATATTCTTGTATCAGTTTCATACATGGTGAGACTTCAAGATTAACAAACTACTGAGAGATGTATCATTCAATAGAGGTTATTGAATTCTGCTCACCCAATGAGTGTGCTACTCAACAATATCTAATGAGTAATACATTTGTTTCTCTACACATGGTTATGACAAAATATTTGGTGACAGCAACTCAAAGAAGGAAGGATTTTTTTTGCTTATATTTGAGGATCTATTCTATTATGGTGGGGGATATCTGATAGAAGGAAAATGGGGCAGCTAGTCAGATTGTACCCTGAATTCAGGAAGCAGAAAGGTAGAGAGGGAGAAAGAGAGAGAAGGAGGAGGAGAAAAAGAGGAGGAAAATATCTATATTATTATACATGCGTATAAGACTCTGCAGGGTAAGAGTTTTCCTTAAGCTAAGTATGGTGAATGTAATTATGTTCCATCTTCACAACTGGCCTGATTGAACAATGGAGAAATGTTTAGTCAGTTCTGAGACAGAACTATAAGACTAATTTGACGCATTTTCTAAATAATAGGTACAACTTTGTTAACCCTTGAGGGAAACTGAAGCACAAGTTGGTAGAAATTATCTGGGCTTATTAAAATTGGATCTGGGCAAAACACACACTTAAGAACTCTTCAAATAGGGACTCCAGGATAGTGCAAATTCCAAACAACTTTTAAAGGTAAAACCACAATTAGGAAGATGAACAACATGAATGATTTGCTAGAAATTTTATAATAGTATGGACAGGTAGGAAGTTGACTTAAAAGAGAGATGTTTGGTAATAGAATATACAGGAAGAAATTATGAGAAAAGGTGGAAAGAAGGACAAAGACAAAGAATATTCTGGAAAAGAAAAGGAATTAATGAACCTAAAAGTCCTTTGTGGCTCAATGTTTGGCCTCTTCTGTTCTAATGATATTTATAGCTTTCAGCATCTAAACTGCAATGTGAAGCAAGTTTGGACATTCTGGGGATTTACTATTTACTTAGGAAGTGTTAGGTTTTAGCTTAGTATGGGGTCGAATGTTCTCTATGTTAGACATAACAAAGGCATAGTTTCTTATGCTTTCTTTGTCTGAAATTTTGGAAGCACATCAATGTACTTTGTCCAGTCATGCTAATTTATTTTACAGACTAAATAATAACATATTCTAGAAATGTTCACACATACACACACACTTTCTTAAATCAACAAATCAGAATAGAGTGGAAAAGTGATATTGACTCATAATAAAATGACTGAATTGATATGTATGAAAATTACTCAGATTAAGTCATTGTTTACATGTATTGAATGCCACACTGTACCTTCCATGAATAATTTAAAGATATATATATTTACTTTGTATCAATTACAATAATGTATATATTTAAAATACTAAAAATCTTAAAATGTTACCAATAGAAAAACTGTAAAAGGAGTATAGATCTGCTTTTGTATTTTGGCTCTACTATATGTAAATTCCCTTTGTGTGGCACTATCGATTCAGGGAGGCCCTAGTCCGGGCTCGGAATCCAGGAGATTTGGCTACAGGCAAGTTCGGACATGCTCCAGACATGTCCCAATAGAGGAACCATACAAGCAGAGGCATGGACAACCAATGGGAAGGAGGAATGAACAACCAATGGGAAGCGGCCTCTAACCTGGACACCTAGTAAACAGCTAAATGATTGGTCGTTGCTCTCCCCCTCCCCCTGAGTAGAGAGGTGGCCACACCTGATTGGACCCCCGACCATATATATAAGTCCAAACACTTCCTGAATAAAGCAGAGTCTGCAGCAAACTTGTCTTGTGCCTACTGCTCCCCTGACTCCTGGGGTCTGGGTGGTGACCCTGTCACCGGCTTGGCCATTCGTCTAGCGCCCAGCTCCCATTTCCCTTCTCCCCCGGCTCTCGGCTGGATGGGAGGGGATTCGGCAACCCCTTTTGTACCAATTCCTTAGTTTACGCACTCTCTTTGAATTTTGAATGGTATACTTATTTAGCTGTGTGGATGGCTGTGAGGCTAAATAATGCAACTTTCAGTATGGTGTTTGCCATATCATCAGCATACAATTAACATTGAGTGAACTGTGGCCAAAATAACATACCATGAAAACTCTCCTAAAAGAGATAATTGAGGATTTACAAGACATTAGCAGAAACAATTTCTGATACGGAAGTCTTTTTCAGTTAACAACATTCAGACTTTCATCTCTAAATATATGTGGAAAATTGATCCAAGATAAGTCTATGAATGAGGAAGAAACAGAACAGAATAAAGTTGGGTCAAAAAGTTTAAAAAAATGAATTCCACAAAAAAATCATTTCTATGTAGATTTCTCTTAGTAAGAATGCTCATTTTTTAATATATATTACTCCATTTTCCTAACCAGATGGATATGATAGTTCTTTCAACATAGCATGCTTTTACACCCATGCCTTGTGCTAAATGTGACTCCTTGGACTGAACAGAAACAATGTGCAGTTCTCATTCCTCATTTTTCTGAAAAAGACTATGAGGCTACCATCATTCCATGATTACCAAGATTTACGTCAAGAAAGACTTTTATGCATATATTCAGTGTGATTTGACAACATACAAGAAAGCCATTAATTCTGCATAGTGTTTATCTTATTGATTCTACTTCAGGAATCATAAAAGCATGAATGTGAAAAATATTTAATCATAAGAATATTCCACAATATGCTCTATAATATATCAGAATATTTCCACCTAACTTTCCATTAATATGGAAATTTTCCAACTTAATATTTGTAATGGTATTGTATTAATAGCAATGAGTTTCTTAGATAATAGATTATTGTTGCTTGCTATTGCTGATTAAAGAAATAATTCAGATTGAGGCATAACATTGCTTAGGTAAGATCTTCATGCATGATCAGATCAATATTATGCTCACTATATTTTGTGAAGATACTCTAGTTCATGATTAACATGAAAATGTTAGGGAAAATTTTGAATTCTTATGAAGATTATAAATGGAAATATTTTCATATACCATGGACTTACTTTTACCTATGTGTTTTTGTACATATTTATAATTTTAACACTTGGGAGGTGAAGGCAGGAGAGTCAGAAGTTGATATTCATCTTGATTATGAATTTTTATATTTATATAGAATTTTTATATTTAATTTATTTTGAATATTTTTAGAATTTTCAACCTTAATCCCCAATCCCATCCTCATTCCTTTTCCCTTAAAACACTTTTTTTCTACTGCCAGTTTCACTCTTATTTTTATGTCTTTTTGCATGTGTGGCCCACTGAGTTTCATCTAGTTTGCTTTTGATGGCATGTACCTGAGTACTTGTTGTAGCATGCCTCATATATTAGTGGGTGTAATAATACATAGAATTTCAAGGCTAGTAAATTTCAAGATAGTAAATAGCAACAACAAAAATCTTACTTGGCAAAATCATTAGAATAAGGATTAGAAGTAAAATTTAAATTGTTGATATAAGAACCTTGTATCTCGGTATACATACACTCATGTGTGTGTGTGTGTGTGTGTGTGTGTGTGTGTGTGTGTGTGTGTGTGTGAAAGAACAAGAGAGAGAGAGAGAATTTATTGCATGAGGCCAATTTGGCTATAGAGGCCAAAATATCTCACAGGCAGCTATTAGCAAACTGGTCTCAGGAAAGTCAGTATAATTTAGTTTGAATTTGAAGGACAGTGAATCAGAAAAGATAGTTATAGGAGTCCTGGCTTTCCATCCAACATTGAAGAGCCAGGAACATTGGTGGACAGCCAATGGATGTTCCAGCTCAAATAGAAGGAATGAATTGGTCCTTTTTATTTTATTCAGGGTAGTCTTTTTCTTCTTTCTTGCCTCCCTACTCACCTTACCTATTGAAATGCTAATCACGGACACACTGAGAAGTGAAATTCTGTCACTCAGCTGCACCTATTAGCCTGGTCAAGCCAAGCCGAATCAAGTCCACAAAATAACCATCAAACATTTATACCCATTATGTCCCAACCAGAAAAATCTCTAAACTCATGCATATAAGCTATCAAAAGTAGCAACAGAAAACAAACTCCAGCACTGTTTACATGAGAATGCCCTTTCTTTTTTGTACATTTACCTATAAGTCATAGCTTTTTAACTACTGTGGCATCCTTTGCTACTAAAAAAAAATCAGTCAAGAGCAAATCCACAGGTGCCAATGCCTTCCCAATTTTTCTTTGCTTGTCAAGTTATAAAAGTGTGTATGTATGTGCATCTGTGTTTGCATGCATGTGTGTATATTTGTTTCTGTGTAGCTGTGAGTATATGTTAGTAGGGATGAAGGAAAAATAAAGCTGTTTTTGATGAAACTGTAACCAAAAATCCACTGTTTAAAGATAAGTTCTACCCTATGGATCTTTTAATTAAAAAAAACCATAAAATAACATTTAGAGAAAACTGAATGAACTGAATTAGATGTTAAAATCATAACTAAATAACATTTGCTTATAATTGAACATGCTTGATTTAACTTCCTTCTAAGACACTAAAACAATTAGTGATGAATTTGAAAATCTTATACTCAAAAAGAGCAGCTGAGATGTCTATGAATCTGGAACCATGCGTGTCCCTATTTAGATATTTTTTTGTGCTTGTGTAAAGCTGGTTTCATAGTCTCCATAAGGCTGTGGACAACTCTGTCTTTTTAGCACTGTCATACACTGGTGTGTGTGTGTGTGTGTGTGTGTGTGTGTGTGTATTATGGGGATAGAATATGAGTGTGTACTGATACAAAATTTTTACTGGATCCGTATCCATGTTTTTTTTATTTCATGTTTAATTTTTATCCTCGAAGACAATGATTTTCCCCTTACTCTATACTTGTTGCCTATTTAGGGCAGATTGGAATATTGCAATAGACCATAAAACCTCTGTCGTCTGAAGTCCCAGAAACCTCAGGAAGCTTTTGCTTCTTCCTAAGAACCATGAGACTCATTATCCTCGCTCCATTGTGCTGTCTCTTTCTTAGACTGAAGAAATTCTTCACTGTGAGCACAAGTGGGAGAAACTTAGTAACAGACCAGGAAAGAATTTCATTTCTGCTTCTCCATCCTGAGTTCCCCAAACATATGTAAAGTTCCTGACCTTTAAATACCCAAATATTTGGAAGTCAAAAGTCAAATCTACTAGCATGGCATATAATTTTTCACATTATTGCATACCTTTTCCATGCAAGTAGTCATGAAACAAGTCATTTCTTAACAAGACAGAATCAAAAAAGGGAAAAGGATGTGGGGAATAGGTGGCTGAAGAAAAATACTCCCCCAATCACAAAAAAATGTTATTGATAGTTATCATTGCATTCATTAATGGAAATATATAGTAAGAATTCCAGTGCCCAAAGGTCCAATGGAGAAATCAATTAAGTATTCCAATGCACAAAGGCCCATGGATCTAGTAGTTTCAATCTTTGAACTAATAACTAGTCATCTGTGTAGACCTTCTACAGGTCTCATTATTTTGTTGGTAACTTTTCATTTCCTGTTCTCTCACCTATCTTCCTGTTACTTTGCATCCTCAAGACCTAAAGGACGTGAGAAAAAAAATATAAGGAAACTTAAAAACCAAAAGCTTAAAAATGTGATTCTGTGATGGCTGACTGACATTGTCAACCTGACAGAATGCAGAATCACTGAGGATGTAGGCCTCCTGGAATACCTGTGAGGGATTATCTAGATTAAGGTTAGCTTCTGAGAATGCTGATGTGGGAGTATCCTAATAAGGTTAGTTACATGGGAGGATCCATCTCCTAGATGGCAATCCTAAACTATATAAAATGGAGAGTACACAAAGCACAGGGATTCATGTCTCTGTGTTTTCCCACTGTGAGCAGGATGTGATCAGCCACCTTACGCTTCGGCCAGTTTGACTTCCTTGCCAGGTGGAGCTACTGTTTTTCTTTTTAAGTTGCTTCTCTTGGAGTATTTTAATACAGAAACAGGAAAAGAAGCTACAATAACTGAGATGAATATCTTTTGGGAAATAATAAAAGAAATAGCTATTGAAAATCTGTATAGACATATATGAAATACTTATGGGTGAGTACTAAGCCAGAACTTCATAAGATTTTTAACCGTAGTATTCCAGTATTTCAACCAAACTAGAAAGAGTGTCTGTTTCTTTTAACCTATGCCATTCTGCTACTAATTTCAGAGGTCCATGCAGCACAAATCCTGAGCTCAAGTCCCTCACAGCTGAGGAAATTCTTTCTTTCCTTTTCTGACAAGTAGAATTTCCTGCTCATCTCACACCCCTGAAAACACTGCAAATTTCATGATACATTTTAATGAGACAAGTAACATGTTACAAAATAGTGTAACATTAAGAATGAGGTAAATAGAGATGTAGGCATTGAACAAACACATTAATAATGTAAATGCTCAACACACCTCTGGTTTCAATGAGAAATAATTGATAAAACAGAAGAGGCACTCTTTTTCCAGAAGTGCTAAGAGAGATTATTTTTCTCTTTTCTTCATTTCTGTATTTTGCCAGAGTGCATTAATTGTTGTTCTCGTAAGCTGCATATCCATCCCTGATCCAGTTCATCATGGCATTTCTCACAGCAGAAGAGTTGGCTCAAGTGTTAATGTTTATATGGTCTGAGAACAAAGCTTTGGTCATATTGTTCGGACCTACAATAATCATGTTACATAAGCCAAAGCTTCCTTATGATCTCAAGACAGATGTTCTTCCCTTTTGGAGGTATCCTGCTGGTTGATTTGCCACAGATCTGCTGACTAAAGAGGGTCACTGCAATGGTTTCTGCCCCGAAGGTTCCATGATGCACATGAGTGCATATAGCTACAGCAGCTAGCTCCTGAGTGAGTCATGCTTCCGAGAATTGATGGGGAAACAAAAAAAAAATGTAGGTTGATAGTCAAGATCAGCAACTGCCGCTGGGTAAACTGGCATCTGATGAACCTCCCTCTCCATGCTTTGGTGTTTGTGTGTGTGTGTGTGTGTGTGTGTGTGTGTGTGTGTGATGGGGGTGTACATGAGGGTTGACTAGTACACAAGAGATAATTCAGTGCGTGTGCCTGTAGAAGTCCAAAGGTGCCGGGTAAACTGCTTTAAGTTGCTCTCTCCTACCTTACTGCTTTGCTCTGAGGTTTTCCAGGTTCTGCCTTCCAGGGTCAGAATTACAGGCTGCTGTCATTTCCATCTGCTGTTTTGTATATACCAAGGAACTAAACTCAGGTCCTTTTGCTTGCGAGGCAAAGGCTTAACCCCTGAGCCATTTCCCCAGCTCCACCTCATGCTTTACTTTTATGTTTCTGTATTTTTAACTTGGGCCATTTAAGGCTGTTTTCCACTTTCTGCTGCTTCCTTATGCCCCTGTGCTTCAAACTGTCAGGAACCCATTGTGTGCGAAGTTCAGTGCTTGATGGTTTCCTCTTTTGACAAGTCATGATTTGTTTTCTACCACTGTCTCTTATGATCTAGTTTATTTGCTCTGTCCATTTTCTGACTTTGAAATGAGCTGTGCTCTTTCTTCCATCAGACTATCGATTTTGCCTTTAAAAAGGTCTCTCTATTCCATTATCTCTCCTGGTCGATTCAGACCATTTTTGCATGAGAAATTTTCCCCTCTCTCCCACCATACAAGATGTCTTTGTTTGTATTTCACGTTCCTCTATTTGCCATTTAGAGAACATTTAATTACATCCTCAGAGTTTGTTTTGAAAGGTGTTGATTTGTTTTGAAAACAGACAAACCACTTGATAATTGTTGCCATCTTTCTTTTTTGAGTGTGTTTGGATCTTCATTGATCATGGTTGTTGTTCTGCATGTTGTGGACTGTGCTGATGTTAAAATAAAAAAATATATTGGTGATTAAAATAAAATTTAAATTAAATGATATTTTGATAAACAATGCTTATTATGTTATCAGCAGGCAGTACCTGGAAATAATATGACCTTTAATTAATAATAATGAGTAAATATTGAATATGTTTGTTTGAGGGCATTTCTATAGAGTTTGTGTAAGAACTACATGTCACTCTCAGCAGCAGTTGAGGATGTACTACAGCATTTTGATGCTCTCCACTTTCATATAAGAAGATAAGGTAAGAAGAAAATGAATGAGTTGGCTATAGCTAAATAGTGGTACAGACTGGTCATGACATGGTCTTCTTCTCTGCTCTTTTCTGAGGGTACATTATTATTGGTATGTAATATAATTTGCTCTCCAACATAGAAGACAAATGTCATGTTGCACTGAAAGGAAACACATTTCCATTTATCTATAAAGCTTACCTAGAAAATTACCTGGACATTTTAGTTTCTCCTTCCTGGAATCTAGTCTTCTTTTTGACAAAATTTATTAAGGAATTTGTCTCTCTGGTATAGCTGTGTGTGGAGATCAACAATTTCTGGACTGTCTGTTATCAAATGGAAGAAAAACACTCTAGAGCTTAGTCTTGACTTTTCCTTGATTTTGTATTATTGTGTCATCTCATGTTTTCCAAGCTCCTTCCACGCTGTCATCTCTAGAGTTCTGGGCAGATTTGGGGAGAATCAGTAGCTGAGTTACACTTGAAGCTAAGCCTTCAAAAGATTGTCTAATTGATAGAAAAGATCCATCCCACGATGGGCAGGACTAGTCCCTGAGTAAGTGATTAAGGTAGAGGTGGCTGGTTGAGAAAGTTGGCAGTCTTGTGTATACTTGGTCAGAGAAGTATGCACAAGTATATGTTGATCTGACAAGTGAGGATTGCTTCATTTTTGGCAGTCCTGTCCATGTGGTACAGCCACTTCCCTCAGCCTTTGATGTTGGTGTGAGCTCTCCTACCTAACTGGACAAGGAACAGTCACCAGACAATCACAAGTCAAAATAAAACTCTGTGTTTCTTTAAGCCATTTGGTCACAAATTTATTGGCAGCAATGCAGGCTCACCGAAACACATACCAAATCTCAGAGTACAAGGAGAATTATGGCCATGACATTGTTTCTACTCTGCCTTATATTGCAATATTTTAAACTATGGAATAATTCTTTGTAGTGTCTTCAAAACCTTTTTGGGCAAATGAGCAGATAATAGGGAGTATTCCTTTATTTCTGCTTTATCAGTATGCCTCAGAGATGTTTCTTATTTTGAAACATCAACATGAGTTGAAAGAGCTTGACCTCTGTAAGGACTAGGGACAGCTAAACTCATTGACATGTGATCCTTAGAGTGTAGAGATCCAAGAGTCTTAGCAGATAACTGTGAAATTTAGCTCTGTGTGCTTGAATTCAAGGTTCTTACTGTGTCTTCTTAATTTTTCTCATCCTTCTATATCTATTTCCCCATCTTTTCTCTTTATTTCACTCTTCCTTTTTTCTCCTCCTATTCTTCCTCCTTTTCCTCTTCTCTTTCTCCTCCTCCTTCTCCTTCTTCTCCTCTTCTCCTTCTTCTCCTTCTCCATTTCCCTCTTCCTCTCTTTCTTTGTCTTCATCCCTCACACTTATTTTTGAGACAGGCTCTTGTATATAACCCTGGTTGTTTTCTACCTCAGTCTATGGCCTCACTTTGTCATCCTACTTCAAACTCAAGTTAAGTAGCTTGGATTACAGTTTCATACTACCTCTCATGAAATATTTATGAAACTTTCTATTCCATTTCTACATGAGAGAAGATGCATATATTTGGAAGAGATTTCATTTAGCTTTTACAAGTAAACTTCTCATTGCAGCATCCATCAGTATTGGCTATTAATTACAAACTTCAGAAAAGACTGTTTATATTCCTTTTCCAAAGGTAACCCTCATTCTTGATATAAAAAACTCACTTTCTATCTTTTCTTTAATACAAAATTCCTTGCACACTCATGTAGTGAAAGCATGAATTACAGCTGATGGGCTTCTGTGCAATGATTGTATCACGAGGGTGTTGGAGTGCTACACTATTTCATTGTTGAAATGTGATGGAAAGTAGAAAGTAGGCCCTAGTTGGATGATTTAGATCAGTGGGAATAAACTCTAGGTTTGGAAATAGGTAGATCCTGGAGCTCACTGGATATCCACCATAACCAAAACCAACAAAACTCAAGTTTAGTGAGAGACTAGGTCTCAAGGGTTAACAAAACAAAAGAAATAGAGGAAGATACCTCATTGCCTCCACATATATTAATAAGCTCCTGCCTCCACATGCATAACTGCATACAATACACACACACACGCACACACACACTCACACACATTCACTGCAAAGGTGTATACTTCCACAAGACCTTCACAATATTTAGCTTATAAATACTTCATTATGGAAGTAGGAAGATCTCAATTCCTCCCCAAGAGATTATTGAAGGTAAGGCCTGACTGGAGAATGCAGCCTACTTTCCTGGATGATTTACTTAATGACAAGCCATCCATGCCTCAGCATGTGTTCAAGCACATGCTAGTACTGCATCCCAGATAAAGCTTAGTGAGTTGTACACACAAACATGAAAGAAGGAGGGAAACTGGCTAGAAAGCAGAAAAGATTGGGAGATGGGATTCATTAGTAAGAAATGAAAACCCATGGATTTATTGTATTCATATATGGAAATGAATGAATAAATAGGACAGACAATTCTTTCATATTATTGTACATACTAGTGTATTGCTAGGTATTACTTGTTAAATTATTTCACAACGTTTTATCACAAACTTTATTCACTCCTCATGCTTATGAATATTCTTTTCAGATTTTACTCATTGTGTATTATTATCTTAAGATAGCCACCATGTATGCAAATTGTATTAGGAGCCTATCTTAGTATCTCTTCTGGATAAACACATGAGTATACTGAGCTATAGCATAGTAAAATATTCAAATTGATGGGATGATATCCTTGTTAAATCCTTTCCCAGGAATTGAAATATTTCACACTTTAATCAACAATAGAAATGTACCCTAAGTGTTTCATGTTTTGTCTAACTGATAATGTTAAATTTTTAAAAAATTGTAGCACTTAATAATAGTGTCTCACCCATGTTACAGCAGAGAAAATAGGCCTCCATCAAGGTCTGCAAGTAAGTAATGAGAAACCTGGTTAAGTTCACAGACGTTCTTTCCTGATCTCACCAGAAGGGGAGGGCATATAGTCTAGCAGATAAAAAGTAATCATTTTGCAAATGGGTGATGGACCCCTCCCTCAGGGAGGTTTCCTACTCTTATTACATCTACCCTTGAATGTGCTATTACAACAAGACTCCAGTTTAACAGCTTTTTGTCTCTGGCCAGGGGGTGACATACAGTGCCCAGCAGAATGGAGTGAAGGGAATTGCAGGAGCAGCAAAACTGCAAAAGAAAATCAACAAACCACAATCCAGAACTTCAGAGACTATATCAATCACACAGAACTAAGACAGCCTAATCTCTCTCCATCCTGGAGCTCAGGGACATTTGCGGAAGAGGGGGCGGTAAGATTGTAAGAGCAAAAGGATGGGAGGAGCAATGATTTGCAAGATTCTCAACAATAGTTGGGGCCAAAGCAATCGTAATGGGACTTTGCATGCCCTGCGCAATGTCCAGCGCACTGTTGCCCTCATAAAGTCTAGCATCTGTTAAGGGCACCGAGACCCCTGGAGGCAAGGGATTGACAGCCATAGTAGTGATCTTATGCTTAAGGGGAACAAGAGAAAGGGCTTATGGAAATGCCACTGGGTCCTTATATGTCATCGGAGAGGAGGACCCAATGGAGAGTTAGGCGTATACAATAAAGGACTCTCTGGGAATTGGGGGGGAGGCACTGGGGGGAAGGGGAGGGGGAGGAGGGGGGAGGGAGGGAACTGGTAAAAAATTTTAAAATGTATAATTAAATTTTTAATTAAAAAAAAATAAAAAAAATAATAGTGTCTCAAGTAGGTTTTATTTTGCCTTGCACTGATAACTGAAAAACTGTGTATAATTATATTTTATTTGGTGCTTTGATTTATCTTCTTTTGTGAATAATGTGCATAATTTTATTATAATGTTTAATATTACATTATAGGTATGTTTGATACATATTATACACACATATTCTTAGCCAGATATATTTATTGTAAAGATTTTCTCCAAGAATGTAGCTTGCATTTTGATTTACCGTGTCATCTACTGAAGAGGCAGCACTTTTAGTTTTGATTAGGATGATCTGTTTTATAGATAATTACTGCTTTTTCTCTCATAAGATATTTTGATAACATTAATGTTATATAGATGTTTTCCTACACTGTTTTAGAGAGTGAAATTTGAAGTGTTGAAGTTTAGGTCTCTAAATTTTTTCATATGTGATATAAGAATTATTAACATTTTGTTTTACTTATGTATATATTTATCTCCTCATTCTGTGGCATTTTTTGAAAATATCATTGTCTTAAGTCCTTTGGTTGCAATTTTATATTTGAATTTTGCTTCTTTGACAGTTTTTCTGCAGATTCTCCCCCTCCTCCAGTATCACCCTACCTTATCTCCACCTCTCTTTCTCCCAATGAGAATCTTCATCCTACCAACAAGCTTACCTCCTAGTCCTCTCTGTTGCTATCTACTGAGTCCAATAATTCATCAGGACACAGAGAGACATGAAAACACATGAGCACACACACACAACTTTAAAAATTAAGAGTCAGCATACAGTTATTTGTTTTTATGGCTGTATTCCGTCGATATGGTTTTGATCATTACTCTAACACTATGGAGTGATTTTTGTTTTTTATATGGTCAAGAAATGCCTATGAACTTAATAGATATTAATAGATGAGTAACAGTAATAATAACAGTAATAGAAATTAATAGATGAGTAACAGTTAATGATGCTCTGAGAAAAATCTAGAAGTTAACAGGATTGTGTTCAGCACATTCCAGTGTCACTTAAAAAGTATCAAAGTTTGCTAAGGGAAGGAATCATCTGAAATTTTCTTCAGTGGTAATTGTCTAAAGCAGATGAGCTTCATCTGAAACTTCACTTCTAGCAAAGACTATATATGAAATAGAGTTCTTTGGAGTTACTGTTTCCTTAATTTTTCTATTTAACAACACTAAGTGTAAGATATTTATGGCAGGAAGCAGTGTCTTTTTCTTGGGATGACAGTTCATAACAGATTTCCCATCATGCATGGGAACATAAATCTCTTGTGATTTCTATAGATGCACTAAAGGATGTTCTTGAAAATGGCAGTTCTGAATATTTTTGTCTGACTATCCCATATCTAATGCATATCTAAGCAGTTATTTTTTTATTTCACTCCTCCCACCAAATTTTCTTTGAGGAAAGCTTAGCAACAGAACTACAACAATGAATCGCTGTCGTTATACATTTCTATGTTTATACTGCTAAATTTTAAGCCGCCTACATTGTATAAAAAATGTTATTCTTATATAATTTACATTATGTAATAGAAGAAGTAGCCCAAATTACATAGTGTATGGCTTTTCTAATCTTAAAGGAAATTTGTGGATCTTGAAGATCTCCTTGGATGACACAAGTATAAACATGAACAACAGGAAACTTTCTGATTTAAACAGAAGTGTAGGAAGTGCTCAAGTTATGACATCATAAAACAGATGCAGTCATTTCTAAGTTTTTACTAGGATGTGTGCCTTTCAGAAATAATCAGTTTTCTAGTAACACTCTGATAACCCAAGAAAGTGAACAGTCCATGTCTTTATAAGTTCATTTAAATGATTTGACAGTTTTAAGTAAGCTCTCTTCTTCTAGGATCTTGAGTTCTTTTTTTCACATTTTTTACTGAGAATTTATCATTTTCAGACACAATCAGTTTATGTCCTGGACCCGTTCCTCTCTTCTCTCACCACTCTTCTCTCTCATCTTTCATCAACCTAGCCATGTGCCTCCCGCCCTCCTGACCCTCTGAATGTGTGGATTACAAGGCTCCCTTTGGGGTGCCTGTGCTAGCAAGGAATTAATTCCCTGTGGTAGTATATGTGGCTCTTCAGTGAAAAAACTCACAGGTAGGAAGCTCCCTTTCTTTTGTCCAGTACTTATCCCAGAGATTCTCTTTGAGTGTAACTGTTCTTCCTGAGATCCTCACTTGGCCATGTGGCATGTTGATACATCCGCCATTGTGTAGATCTGATGGAAGTAGATCTCATTACAATCAGCTCCTGGATACAGCAGTTCTATTGTTATTAGAGTGCTTGGCCTGCGGCACGCCTCCCAACATTTAGGGTGTTACAATCTTACTGCTCCCTCTTCCGCAAGGTTCTCTGAATCTTGGGATGGGGAAAATTTTTGATATCCAGATTAGGGCTGATCATTCCAGAGTTGTCAATACTTTGTGCTCTGATTAGTTGTGTTTTTCTATCTTACAAAATGCATCTTGGTTGAGTGTTAAGGTCTTTCTGTTATCTAAGGGTATAATAAAAAAGCGTTTACCTGCACAATGGCTGACATGTCAACAAACCCCCCAAAGTCTAGCATGGAGGACAGGGGAGAAAGCTCCAGGCAGCAGGATCCTTAGAAGCAAGTGATTAACAGTCATAATACAGTTCCCATGCTAACAGGGAGCCCAAGAAGGAGCCCTAGGCTATGCCACTGAGTCCTTACCCCTTACTAGGGTGGAGGACTCAGAGGAGGCCTGGCATTCACACAAAAGGATGCTCTAGAGGATGGGAGGGAGGAAGCGGGAGGCACACAGAGAGGGGAATGAGGAAGGTGGGAGAAAGGAAGAGAAAGGGAGAGAATCCAAGGGGGGAGGATTGGAGAGGGGAAGTGGGAAGGAGAGGATGGGGTTCCTATTGAGCTTGTATAATTAGGAAAAAAAATAAAATGCGGGAGAAAAAGTGTTTAGACGGCAGTTTATTATTAACTATTTATAGTTAACACTAAGACATCTGTTCTGTCTACTGTCATTTGGACAGGTTGACAGTACCAAGCATGCGTTCTTTGACAATAAGGGGGCAGGAAGGCATGAACACTTTTAGAGAGTAATTGATGGCCTATGTTTCTCCACTGGATTCTTCTTACCGACGTTGTAGCTTGTACTTTTTATAGCTGGGTGAGGTCATTGATCACTTTTTCCTTAACCATGTGCCTTTATTTTTGTCTTCTTGATTTATACCTGATGACCATGATATTTACATAAGTCAAACTATGACAGAAAACAATAGGAAAACCTAAATTTACCATCAGCAAGCAGGTAGTCAGTCTCTCTTCAAATGATATCTTACAATTCAGAGAAGTTGTAATCCATATTTCAGTATTTCGCACAATGTTTGTAACTGAATCACAACCAATTTAATATATTTGTATAATATATATGTATAATTCCAAGTGAATAACAACTTCAAGTAGAAAACATTGCTATTTTATGGAATTTATATTTTTTCATTTCTCTAGTAGGAATTTTCTTTGATGGTAATGTATGCCTTCTTTATTCCTAATCAAAATTATTCTTTTTAAAAATACATTGCTTTCATTTTTTCATCAGTTTAAAAAGTATGGGGAATAGGGCAGGGGAGGTGATTCAGTGGGCAAAATGTTTGCTGCACAAGCACAGGGAACTGTGACTGGGTCTCTGGACTCAGGTAAAAGCCAAGTACAGTGGTGTGCATCTACCCAGCATTGTGGAGGAAGACAAAGTCAAATTCTGGGAGACCTCTGACCAGACAAACTACCTAAAGTGTGAGCTCTAGCTCATGGAAACATCAAGACTAAGACTAAAAAAAGTTGTAAAGCAGCTGAAAAAGAAAACTAACATCGTCTTTGAGTCATCCCCCCCACACACACCTTGCATACATATACAAGCATGTCACACATGCACTCACACATAAAGGGAAAAAGGGAAGGTATATGTCTCTTTAATTTAGAATTTTTTGAAATTTGTTCATTTCATTTATCTTGGATATTAGCTATAATTTACATTAAATTTGACCTCATAGAATTTACTTAATCTATTGTAACTAAAATTCATTGAACAGAAATTTAAGTTATAAATTGTATCTCATGCCATCATTTCAAGTTTCAAAATATTCTGTGTCTTCATTGTGTTTTAAGTAAAACTCAAATTCCTTTTATATGGCAGTTTTTATAAATATGTTATGGAATGGTTTTATATCTTCTGCAATAAATACTTGTACTTTTATTTTGTCTTGACATCTATGTTGAATTTGTTAGACTTTCTCATGACAGAAACACCCTTGACAGAGTTTTCATTTCGGCTCCTCTGTGAGGCTAATCCACAGATTTTCTTTTACAGCCCTTCTCTGTGATCAGCCTACTGGACTGGTTTATGACCTACCTCCTGCAAGATGTGTGAAAGTATATTAGTTCTCACAACTCTGCCACCAGATCCAGAATTAATTCTTTTGTTTTCAAACACCAAAGGTAAGTACAATTGGGCCATCTATTAGTGTAATTTTCTGTAATCATTATCCACAGTTTCTTTTATCTGATTCCATGATTTCGTTGACCTCAATGTTATGATCCCTCTGGTTTTTACTATGTATTCTCCAGGTTACTTATGTTATAAGTCCCTTGTTTCTATCTGCATTTCTCCTAATCATCACTAGGGTACGTTCTATCTTCTATATCTTCATTTAAAACATCACCCAAACTATATACATTAAAGTTCTGCAGCCAAATATGGTGATACTTGAAGACAGGGTCTCCCAGAGATGATTAAAGTCAGATGAAGTCATGAGTACAGACACTTCAGGTACTGGTGTCCTTACAACTGTCTTATAAAACAGTGGCACAAAAGAGCAGCTGAGCCCCCACTTTATTTTCCCTGGACTTGATCAGAGGAAATCTGCTTCTCACAGTAGTTAAGCACTATTAAGCATTGTTAAATATTGTTAAGTACTGCTAATGCTATTAGAATTGTTTGTTCTACTTTGAGCTTGTTAAGCTTTATTTGTTAAGCAATTCTTTTAATGCTTTCTGTGAATGATTAGAACTGCCAAGTGAGATATCTGAGGGGCCTTTCTATTATGCCTAGAAAGGGATCTCTCAGTCAAACTGCCATTCTTACTAGAAATCTGCTGAATTCCCCTTTGAGAAATGACGGCTTTACTGTAACTCCAAATATATTCCAGAAGTTGCAACCAGTGTTGAGGATGCATACCAGTCATGGTTGCTCCAGATAGACAAAGCCAATGTAAGAGGCATTCTGAATCAGATATGTCACTTCAAAGAATTCTGGGTAAGCATGCATATTCTGAAGCTGTTCTCTCACTCAGGACAGAAGAGTGACCCCTGAGGGTCCAGCAGAAGTCACTGATGGATGGAAACATAGAACTTCATTTGCATGAAAGTCTGTGCTGAGTTGAGTGCTTGGTGCAAAGATCCTTGCCACAGACCTCTTCTGACTATGTGACCAGCTTGTTCAGTTCTTTGACTCAGCTAGAGGATACAGTCCTGTGCTTCCCCCTTACATTAAAGTTGTGAAAAATATTTCTCTTTAGTGTATTTTTTGCCTACTTTCTATCTTCATGATTAATAGACTGGGCTTCACTGGTAATATGAAGAGGGTGTGTTGGAAGCCACAACAGAATGGTAGTTGTGACAATAGTGAGGTGGCAATAATAATATCATCATCATCATCATCACCATCCTTAACATCATCATCAAGAAGAGCAGAAAAAGAGTTTGTTGATACATTGCAGTCCTTGAAGGCAATTTAGAGCTGAAGACAAGGTATCTGGGCCTCTAGTAGCTGGAAGAATTTCAAGGAGTTGCCATTCCATAAGAACTCCCTACCCTACCCCTAACAGCTATACACTGGCCAGGGTAGTAGCCCAGGGTCTACTGCAATACACATGTCCACCCAGAACTGTTACATTATCTATGAGGTGCTATCTGCTGCTATTCAGGGCTTCTAGCTACAATTCCAATTACTGCCAAGTTCTAGGGACACTGGTAGTTAAATTCCACAGCAAATAAATTCCAGCTCAAGGACCTACAACCAAAGTCTCTACCTTCCAAAGCCTGAATCAATAGCCCGTTGCGTTCAGCTTGTCAGGTATTAGGTTGTACTGTACTCCTTTGTTTTGATTCCTAACTCGGTCCACTATTAGTAAATCCTTCGTAAAATGCTTTTCTGCTTTTAGACTTCTTGCCTCTTTTCTTTAGATTCTAGACAATCTGTATAATCACTCCATGTATTGGTCTTTGGTGTATAGAGGAATCATAATGTTGAGAGTATTTCACTGAAAAAAAAAAACTCGACAATATTTTGCATAGATATTTGATATTTGCATTAATTTATTAATATATACTATACATAAAAAGAGATTGGGGCTATTGTGTGATGACTTAGCCAATACAGATGTTTGTGTGATAACTTACTAACCAGAGCTTGATCCCCAGTACTTGTATATGGAAAGAATACCTTTTCAAATTTCTGTAATGGTTCTTTGACCTCCATATGTACCATGGCAGGCACATGCTTGAGTGTGGTCTCTCTGTCTCTCTCTCTCAAGTAAAATAAAATAATTTTTAAGGGATGGGGTGGGAGGGAAAGCATAGGGAGCATGGACAAAAACATACTTTGTTTGTATATAAATATAGTTTTTAAAAGTGGAATCAAAGATAAAAGACTGTTTAAATGAAGATCTTAATATAAGAGACTCAAAGGTAGATGGAAGAATAGAAGTAGGACACAGCAGTGAGGGGTGGGGTCAGTGTACCATGTGCCGAATGGCAACTTAAAGCAACAACCAAACATAACTCAGAACACCAAAGACCCCACATTACTAACCTGGACCCAGACCAGCCAAATCTCTCAGGGAACCTGGCAGAAGAGGAAGCAGCAAGATTGTAAGAGCCTAAAGGGCAGAAGGACCAACGATATGAAAGATAATCCCCCACATTATTAACCTGGACCCAGACCAGCCAAATCTCTCAGGGAACCTTGCAGAAGAGGAAGCAGCAAGATTGTAAGAGCCTAAAGGGCAGAAGGACCAACGATATGAAAGATAATCCACACAAGTTAGGGCTGCAGCATCCAAAATTGGACTTTGCCTGACCTGCACAATGGCTGACATGTCAACACCCCTCAAAGTCTAGCAGGGATCACAGGGGAGAAGGCTTCAGGCAGTAGGATCCTTAGAGGCAAGGGATTAAACAGTCATAATATAGTTCCCATGATAACGGGGAGCCCAAGAAGAGGATCCACTGAGTCCTTAACCTTCACTATGATGGAGGACTCAGAGGGAGGTTTGATGCCACACAAAAGGATGCTCCAGGGGATGGAAGGGAGAAAGGGGTTGACACTGGGGGAGGGGGAGTGAAGGAGAGGGGTGAAAAGAAGGGGAGAAGGGGGGAGAGTGGAATGGGTGAAGATGGGGGAAGTGAGGCGGAGGGAGAGGACAAGGGTACTTATTGAGCTTGTATGATTAGGAAAAAAACTAAAAAAAGTGGAATCAATCCTTATTCGCTTAAATGCAGCACAGAAATATTCTGAGATATACAAGGCATAATGTGAAGGCATTCAGAAAATTACACAGAAAACAAGACTGATGGAAAGCCTATTATCCTTCAGATGTACCGATTTCAATATTTAATTTTACCAATTGTCACTGTGCTAGGTAGATACAGATATCACATGGAAAATTGAGGGATGGGCTTTTGGCCACGTCTGTGAAGTTACTCAATTAAGGCAAGTCCTGCACAACCTGCAGAGTGATTATATAATCAATGTGAGAAGACTTGATCCATGCTCGGTACGGTCCATTTCCTGTGCAGGTGGATAAGACAGACATTGAGGTGTGTGGCGATTGGCATTCAGGCAGACTGTCAAGTCAAGAAATATGCTACACTCCTAGGAGTTCTTATGAATGTGGTGTGGACAGTTCCCTCAGCTCCTGATGTTAGTGTGACCTGTCCTGCCATGTTGCTGAGAGTGACTGAGAATCATAAGCTAGAACAAAACCCTTTGACCCCTAAATTGTTTTGTCTTGGATTCTTTCAGCCATGGAAAGATGGAACTAGCACGTCACAAACATAAATAGAAAGGATTTGCCTTTGTGGATTTAATTCTAAGATTATCTAAGTGCCTTCTTGGTTTGTTGTTTGAATCCTGATTGGTATTTATGGTGTGTGTGTGTGTGTATACAGTGTATGTACACATTTTTGTAAATCTTTGTTGTAGTTACAATTTTTCCACTTGTTTGTTCTTTCGTGACAAACTTTCTCATGGAAATCACTCTTTGAGGTATGCCTTGTTTTGGGTTGGAAACATTGACAGCATTCCATTTATGGAATGCTTATTTTCAGTGATTTTTTGTCCATATTTTTCTTTCCCTCTCTTTGAGTGAATTGTTTATGAGTGACAACAACATATCACAAAATATCTGTGCATCGTTACTACCCACTTTCAGAAGTGTTTCTACGTATTGAATGGCTTAAACCAGGATGGTATTTCTGGAGTCTAGATACAAGTTCAAGTTCTTAACAGGGCCATGTTCTTAATGAAGTTAGAAGTTCAAAACTTCTTATTACATGGTTTAGTTATCCTGGTAACAAACTTCCCCATCTTACAGCTTCTCACAGCTTTCCAAACATCAGTCCACTGAGGTGAATGAAGATGCAACTGAAAGAGGTTTGTTAAGAATCATGAAAGCCTCCTCTTTCACATTTATTTTATTAGAACTAAACTAGAGTCATTTCAGACATCAAGGGGAGAGTTTAAATACTCTATTGCAAGTTTGTCGTATTGGTCTAATCCCAAAAGAAACTACAGATGTTTTAAATGTGCTGCCCCGTGCTCAGAACATATAGATGAAGATATATGTTACATTGAAATATCCTAGAGATATTTCAAGAACTTCATATCTGGAAGTGGAGAGATGACTCAGGGGTTAAAACTCTGCCTCTTAATCAGAAGTTCCTGAGTTAGAATTTGAGATCTCACATAAAAGCACCAGGTGGAAATAACAGCAGCCTGCACTTCAGGCCCTGGTGGGCAGAACCGGGAAAATCCCAGAGCAAAGCAAAAGGGAGATAGAAACAATCCATAATAATCCCAAAAGTCTCCACACATAGTGCCCTCTGATACACACACACACACGCACACACGCACACGCACATGCACACTCACACTCACACACAAACAGTAATTAAATAAATACAGTTTTTTTAAAGAAAGAACTTCATTTCCAAATGAAGTCAAATTTGCAGGTATTGGAGGTTAGAACTTCAGCACAGGAAGGGGACTGAGCTTAAACCAACCCATAACAGCAGCAATCTTGTCACAAATATTTCCTTCACACTATTTTCCCAGTGTCTCTTGAGTACACATGAACTTCGGATTGTATGTAGTTTAGCTTTAAGTTGATTGTAAGCATGATTGTCCTTTTAAAATAAATGATCCATAATAGTGGCATATAGAATTGTTCATATTCCTACCTTTTAAACATATGACTAGAAATAACTACTTAAGACTTTGGTAACATAAAACAGCAGATGTTCCTTCAGTTTGTCTGATGAAGGAATTAGCTACATCAAGCACATTGTTGATAGTCATTGCTGAAACAATTTTCTCTTTTGTCTAAGTTTTTCATTGAAGAATAAGTTGGAAGATTATGGGAGGATTCAAGAACTTTTTGAGCTATTAGGTTGCTTGAAAAGAATAATTCAACCTACTAAACATTTTTGAGAAAGACTATTTGATAATGCTTCCTAAGATGTTAGAAGTACAAAAGACTTAGTTGTTTAGATGGTTGGCTTAATTGTGAACTTGGCATCTGGAAGCTAATATCTGAACATACCAGTAAAAGATTGTGGTGATTACTCAGTGGACCACATGCACAAAGATACAAAGGCAGGAATGCATCTAGTTGACAGGATATTCACTGCAAGAAGAGGGGATCATTAATATGGGGTGAAAATGGCATACATTCATTGTATTTGTGTATGAAACAGTCAAATGGAGATTAAAGAGAGTAAAATGAAAAAGAAAGAAAAGATTATTTTCAACTTTTCCTTCCATATCGAGATATTGATGAGGAGGACTAACAATATGCAAGATACTCCAAGCAAGTTTGGGCTGCAATAGCCATAACTGGACTTTGCTGGTCCCTTCCATCAATGGACAGGATAGCTGCTTCCCATCCCAGTGTCAGACATTTAGCTCTTAGGAACACTGTGGTCCACCTGCTCATAACCATTTTGCCATCTGTGGATTTAAAAAATATAGTTCCTCCCTGCTGGGTACCTGGAAGTTGACTGCTTCTCCTTAATGAAAGCTACAAATTCCATTAGAAATTCACCTTTTGCAGCATTTCCTCCCTCCCCTGACATTCAAATCCAGGGGTAGCAATGCCTTTCCATTTTACTTTCCTACCATGTCTCTGTTTTTCTTAATTCCTTCTACATGTTTGTTATCACTCTGTTAGTCTTTCCAGTTACCCCCATTTAAATGTGCTTTCTTCCTTGCCAGAGTCCTCCAAAGATAAAATATGTGAGTGAGCAAAAATTTATGAAGTCTCCTCTCTTCTTTCTTGTGTCTTTTCATCTAATTTATATCCTAGGTCTAGAAAGAAGGATTTGAGTGTTTCTGATATATTTACAAGCCAGATACAGAATTTATGTCTCATTCATATTTCAGAGTGCTACTATTTATTTAATAATGCAAGTGTGTATAAGAAATGGAGGAGTGGCTTTCAGAATATATCTCACTAACAGATATTTATTAGATATAAATATGTAGAACATATATGCTAGGCTACTTTTTGTGATGTACAAATAATAGGATTGACTGTCAGGGTTCTTGGGTTAAAATTGTAACATGGCCTTTTTGAAGGCAAACATATCAGAAGTTGCCTGATAAATGTTAAAAATCTCACATTGTTGCAAGAAAGAAATTAGTGTTCAGTTCAGACTTTTATAGAGTACCCTAATACATACATCCATATGTTTATGAAAAGTTTGAGAGAGGATAAACATCCTTTCCACTTCCCTTCACTAGAGTACTCATGGCTCCTTGAGCGCTCATGTGATTCATGAGTCACTTGAACAGTCAATACTAGACACAATGCTCAGTATAGTTTAGTCTTTGTGGCTGTATTTCTCACATGAATTTTTCCATAGTTTTGTTTTAATGTTGTGAAATTCCAGACTTTACCTGATGTAATTATTTTCCTGGGATGTAATCACAAATCAAGTGAAACTACTAAAACTAAATGTTACTCAAGAGTAGAACATTAAAACATCCTCAGGGGTTATGATAATACCCAGTCCAAAGTAAGATGTCTCTAAAAGCTAACAAGAACTTGTTTTGTGTCAGTCACCAATGTAAGGACATATTTTTAAATCCATCATTCTTCATTATCAAGTCAATTTGGAGATTTGTCCTAAGACATATCCAGAAGCAGCAACTAGGCCAGTCAGATGCCAAAGGTTGAAAGATGGGTCTCACTGTGTAAGCTTTCAGAACCAGAATATATGTAGGATCAGCAAGAATGTATTTCAAGGTGCAAATCTCAAAATAAAGAGGAGCTTCTTCTTGCTCTCCTCCCCTGCACGGGAGTATATCTGTGAGCTCTGCCCTCGGAGGCAGACAACTGATGCTCTGATTGCTTTCTAAATTGAAAGCCTCACCTGCTGTTTGCAAACGTGTTCTCTTCTCCTTTGCCCTGTTATTGAACAAACAGGCATTGATTTCTATCTCTTTTTTTTTCAAGGCAACAACATCCCACAGATATTAGATACAACCCTGCTTGCTTAGTGAAAGGTTTAACTGAGTCATATTAAAAAAAATTAAAAGACTCTAATTCTTGCACAACCTGTTAGTAGACTCCTATTATGAAAACAATGAATCTGGTGTGACAGATGGAGCAGGTGTAATCCACTAATTATTAATACGCAGCTTCCCAGGGAGAAAAGTGTGTTGAAAGATATTCATGACAGCACTGCAGCTAAAAGCAGTTGAGTAAACAGACATATCAGGGGTGTTTGGTGATATCTGTGCTTAGTAAGCAGAACTGAAATCTTCTTTTGGATCAAGATCAGCACATCCATATGCAATGAGCCAAAGAAAGAGGGAAGAAAACTCATATTACCGCCATACAATAGAGCAAGTACTGTTTATAGTACAGAAGAAGGAGGTAAACGCACATTGAAGAGATGTTATGTTAGCGTGTCCCCAAAAGTAATTATCTGGGGATGGGGAGATGTAGCCTGGTATATGTGATGTGCTGAGATTGATATCCAGAGCTACAAACTAACTATTGAAGTTGTGAGCTAAAGTAATAAATAAATATTTTAAGCATATTTACCTGCAGATATCAAACCAGACCACAAAAAAAATGTATGAGTTCCCATTTTTTTGTGAAGAATGAATGATAAATGAATTGCAGATATTCTGATCAAGAATTTAAGAGCTTCCAACACCCAAGAAAACCCAGTATATTCTCTTTCAATCTTAATCCTTGCCTTTGGTATACTACTGACTTTACACATCCTGTGTTTATTCTGAACTTATAGTTCCTTGAATCTTGCCTTGGGTATTATTAATTAAAAAAACACTGGAGCCCTGACCTCTAATTTTTTATTCATGTATCTTGATTCATGTATGTAAAATTTGGCTCATCTTCCCAGGTATTCAGCTACCCCTTCTCTGATGTGCATGAGCCCAAGGGGTAAAAAATTATCAACCTTTAAGCTTATTTTTCTGGGTTTCCTTAACTCCAGTACTTTGTCATCCTTAATCTATTAGTGGTCTGATGCTTGGAACAGATTTTTATAAATTCAAATTTTTAAGTTGCTTTCTGTGGGTTGGATGGGTCCAAATTACTTAGTCTATCATTTATGGTCCTTCAACTCATTTTCACTGGCATTGCTGGATTCTCTTGGTGATACTAGAAAGTAAAATGGAAGGTATATATGTTCATGCGTGTGTGTTTGTGCAAGAAAGGAGGTAGAAATGGAGTAGTTAAGCAAATTTTCTTGACGTTGTATATCAATTACTCTGTATTGTGTAGTAGCAACTGACACTTTGAGGCAACTCTCAAACTCAAGAAACTAAAAGGGAGAAAGGGATATTTATTCAGTTTACAGTTCCAGAGGTACATTCCTTTATGGCAGAAAAGACATGGCTAGCTAGCAAAAGCTGGAGGAGGTCATTCATCATGGAGGCCAAGAGAACAGACTGCCAACTTCAAGATCAGACTGCTCAATGGAAGCAGAGTGGGGCTTACCAACCCAAAGTTATCCTCCTACTCCCGTGCCTTCCTCCAGCAAAGTTCCAACACCAAAGGTACCATAATGTATCCAACTTTCACCTAAGTTTTCAAACACATAAGCCTTTGGAGAACAACTCACATTCAAGCCATGACATATCGTATGCCTTCTAAGTAGGTACCTTCTCATTCAGTTCTACTATATGATTTAATGTCTTTCAGAAAATCACATTTAAGAGTTTGGAACTACTGGCCTCTGCTTTCTTCACAAGGCTATCTGCATAGTGCTTTATAAATAGAACACCTCAGAATATGACTCAGAAATAATAATCCATTACTGATTTTCTTATTATCATAATGATTTAGTTTCAGCAGAGCCCTATGATTACAGATGGTTTTCAGGCATCTTTTAATTGAATTGGAAAGATGATCTTAGAGGTAATAGAGCATTGCTTTTTCAAAGTCTATTCCACAAAGTTGAAAATAGTCTCAAATCAGTAAATAGTTTAAGACCTTGAATGACTTAGTGGGGATATCATCGGCTGTAATCCTGACTTTGCTATTTACTTGCTCTGTGATTTGCATGTTACTTTTACCTTTACCTTTCCTAGAAACTTCTGTCCTTTTAAGATGTTTTGAGACTAAACAGAGCAAGGAAATACTGTCTGATGTGAATGCAACTCATATTTGTATTGTTTTGGGTCCTTTTTTCTTGCATCCTGAAATCAGTATTTGTTTCACTCATTTGGCAATTTACAGTTACTGTGTTTTCATCATTTTTCAAAGAATTCATCTGAAGTCAAGACATTTTCTATATTAGGATATACCCAAATTGATTCCTCCAATGGTCTGTGTCAAACTTAAAATATCTGAAGGTTGAATGGATCAATTATCCAAATGGAAATCTTGGTATTCACATGTTTATTTGAGATCTCTTTGGCAAATGGAGAATGTCCAACAAACATTTTAGGCATTCCCTTCTGATTCAAATGAGCCTTGTGATAAGGTGAGAAAATTCCAGGAAGTGAATACTTCTGTTATGAGGCTGAGTTAAGAAGACTAAGTAATAGTTTGTATTCTTGCCTATGTGGAACATAAGACTCTGGTTATGGTCATGTTACAGAAATATAATGTTTCAGCAGTTATTAATACTAAAATTATCTGCCTTCTATGTAGGAACATTACATGTGAGAATCACCATATCTGGTGGGCTTTAAATAAAGATGGTGCTCCAGATACCTGTACTTCATTGTTCTATATCCAGAAATCTATACACATGTCTTTCCTTTCAGGGGGATACATAGATCTCTGTTTCTGATACATGGAGTAGTTCACAGTTATTTTCATATACACTCGAACTGTAGTTGAAAGTGAAATGATGTGTCTGTGGAAGTCAGGGGACCACTTGGGTATTGGTCATTGCTTTCCCCTTTGTTTGAAACACAGTTTCTTGCTGTTTCTAGCTACTCATACCAGACTTTGAGCTTCTGGAGATTCTCCTGCCTCCTCTTCCATCTCACCGTAGGAACCCTGGGATTCTGTATACGTATGTCTTATTTATGTGAGTTTTGGGAATCTGAACTTAGGTTCTCATACTTACATAACAAGTACTTTACCACTGAGTGATTTTACCACCTGACAATAAGAATCTCTTAATAAGACCATATATATCAAGCTCATAATCATGAACATCAATTTCTTTGAGGATCTATGACCTCCTAGGGATTTTTATCCTTTAGCACACTATTATGATTGCTTATGGCCAACTGGAATGGAATGTGTAGAAGAAGCTAATCTATATTTTGCTGACAAATCTGTTTTTTTAATAATATATTATTATCAGTGTAGTTTCTGTTCATGTTGCTGATAAGTACATAACCAGACAACTTAGAGAAGCCAAGGGTTCATTCTCACTTGCCATTCTGGTTACAGCTTATAGTCTAGTTTGACAGTAAGGTTCCTACCAGCATCAGGAGCCAAGGAAACTAGCCATACCTTGTATTCACAAAGAGCTAAGAAAGTGATACTCTTCCTCCATAATACATGCATGCCAGTATGCAAAACCATACCCATCTACTAAACTAGCTCTCTCCATCTTATATGCCTGCCCAGGGAATGTTCTCACTCACTATGGGCTAGGTCTTGCTACATCACTATATGATCTGCCATGGTCTTGATCAGATTTTACCTAAGCAGTTATTCTTCACAGATGTGCCTAAATCTCAGCCTTTAATTGTAAGATTGATATTTATATCTAACTGGCTCAATTATATGAATTTCATGGAATCATATTTTATTAATCAATTTATGCCTTATTTATCATATTATAAAATATTTTATATAAGGTCATAGTGTATTAATATATATGAGTTAGGGTTTTTCCCCAACATCTCTTTATCATATTTTAGAAATCTTATTTTACATCATTAAAAATAATACAATTTAAGCAAAAACCCACTAATTTAAATAAGAGAACATTATCACAGTGGGCATATCAGCAAGAGTTTTGCCTGGGGGCAATCCCATTTTCTGCCACTCTCAAATTTGTTTAGCAAACATATTTAGAAATGTCTAAACTACTAATGTGGCCTTAGAGTCATGGGTACTCCCCATGTGGTACAACAGTTTTGTGAATTTGCACACACGTGCATGCACACACACACATGCGTGCGCACAGACATATATACATATGCACAGATATATACACATACATAAACAGAGACATACACATACACACAAACATACACACATACACACAGATATACACATGTATACATACACACACAGACATATGCACATACAAATAGAGAGACATGTAAACATACATACACACAGAGATACACACACGTACACAAAGTATCTGTGTTACTGGACCTCACCATATTGCTTATCTCTGTATTGAAAATAACATATATTTCCAGTAGTTTCAGGCTTGCAGGAATATGTCATAAGAACTATGATATTAAAATTTAATAGGATGCCTGGAACCTAAAGAATTTTAGCTTTATTCTTTATGAACCCATGCAAATTAACAATCCACGGGTTTGCATGTTCAGATAAGAAAACTGAGCTGCAGAGAACTCTCCTGACTCGCTCACTGTGGCAAAGTTGCTCATCAACACAGCCAGCAGCCAAGCAGCCAGGCAGGCACTGAAATCAGAGATGCTTCCTTCCTATGCTTTGGATCCTCTGCCATCCAAATTCTGACTGTGAGAAAATGCAATGCTGGTTCATCTGGGTAAACGCAGTGGCAATTTATCCTCTTTGAATTCCAATTAAAGGCGTGTCCCACCATGTCTTGGAATGGGAATCTGGAGACCTACCCACAGAATTCCCCATGTCAGCTGTTTTCAACAACAGCAATTTTCAATGACCACATATTGTTTATTCAAGGAAGACATTTCTCACAATATTTGCTGACCGTTTATGGGTGAAAAACATAAAATGAAATACCCCAAAACATGTGTATTTAATGTTAAATTAAAAACAGGCTATCTACATAATCCACCCAGTAAGCAACAAAGGAAGAAGAATCTAAGCAAATCTTTTTTTAAGGAAATAACTTTTATAAGTTCTACAGTGTTCATAGTATTTATAAACGTTTATTGTATAAATTTGCATAGTGCAAAACACAAATTTGCATGAAACTCACCCAAAGCACCAACTAGAAATAATCATCATTCTAATTTTTCTATCTTCCAACAATTTTTCAAAAACTTGAGTATATTGCAGAGACTATTTTATTGGTTTTTATATTATATAAATTAAGAATTGTACTTTCATTACATATATATTGCAGATACTGTATAATGACTGACATATACTAACATGCCCCCACTTTATATGATTTTGGCTAGGAGTATTTGTACTAAAGTGCATGATTTCCCTTTGAATTAAATAAAAATTGTACTATAGTGTGTATACATAAAAAGGCAGAAAAATATTAGACTACAGCAGTGTCCATTTTTAAAATATGTGTTTAGTAATTATTTTAAAATTCAATCAAGAATGTAATGTTTTTGAAAGAAAAGCTGATTTAACTTCACAAAATATATGCAGTGCCTATTAAATATCATTCTTTCTATGTAAATTTGAAGAACTTTTGTGGCACTTTCACTTGTCTCTCTCTTATTTAAACTTTTAAGTTGTCAGACATTGTGATTGACTCTTGTGATCCAAGCACTCTGATGCATAAGCAGGAAAAGCTATAGGGCTACACGATTACATAGCAATTTGCAGATTAGTCTGATCTCCTTGGAGAGACTGTCTTAAAACAAAACAAAATAAAAAGAAATGATGTCTACATTTCATTTTTTTTCTGATTATACCAGCTAGAACTTCTTGTTCTGGTGAATAGCAATGGAGGAGTAGGCATTCATGCCTAAGTACAATATAAGGGAAAACCAACAGACTTCAACTGTTAAAAATGCATGTAGTTTCACTTTTCTGCATGAGCTATTGAGTTTTACCAGCAACATTTGCTGAAGATTCTGTCTTTTCCCCCATTGTCTATTTTTGGCATCTTTGTCAAAAAACAGGTTGCTATATTTGCATAGACCTGTGTGTCAATTTCCAAAACAAGTGCCAAGATTTTTTTAATTTTTATTTTGCTAGTTTTACAAACATAATGGATGGTTTTTTCCTGTTTCTTTCCCTCCCTCCTTCACCTACCTTTTCCTACTGTTATCAATTCCTCCCACTCTTTCCCACCCTTCTGTCTGTTTTCTTCGTTGGCTCATGTTCTAGTATGGGCTCAGGCCACACTAAGACTAAGTGGCCCTTCTGTGGGTATATTCACTGATAATGGCACATCCTTCTCTTGTCTGGCCTTAGCCCCTAAGTTTACCATTGCATGTAATTGTTTCTCCTGAGACCCTTATAAATCTATGAGGGAATGTTTATATGTCAACTGTGCAGGTATAGTGAGGATATGTTTCATTGCCATGGGCTCCTAAACATAGTAATCCTGCCTAAACAAGTAATTCTTGGCCAGTGGTGGACCTCTTCATCTTTAGGATCTTACAATCTTACTGTCTCCCTCTTCCACAAGATTCCCTGAGACCTAAGATAGGAAGAGATTTGGTTGACCTGATTCCAACTGAATGTTTCAGGATCATTGGTGCTCTGCATTCTGGTTTGTTGCTGTTGTCTACGCTGCTGCTGTTCCAGCAATTTTTATTTGGGTGTTGTGATCTTTTCTCATCTAAAGATAAAATGAGAGGCGTTTCCTTGGAAGTTTACTCTCCTTAGGTGTCTGTGGTTAGTATTGAGGCATTTGATTAGACTGGTTTACAGTGTTGGGTATATGTTCCCTGTCATGGCGTGGGCTGTTTAGGGGCTAGTAAGCAGGTAGTTGGTTACCTGGATACTAACCTTACTGTCTGCTGTGTTTTATTCTTGTTCTTCCCTCTCCTTTAAGACTTTTCTTACATAAAAGCCATTTTTAAGTATCTTTACCCATGATCTTTTGTTTCTGCTGTTATGGAATCTTATTCCACCCCCTCTGGCTTGTGTTTCTGGAACACAAAGTTTCTTCTGTTTGAGTCCATCAAACTGAGGCATTAATGCTAGGATCCTCTTATAAGGAAGAACAAGTGACATCTTTCTTTCTTGGTATGAAATGTTTTACTTAGAATGATTTTTTCCAGTTTCACTGATTTATTGGTAAATTTCATTAGCTCATTCTTCCTGACAGCTGAATAGTATAACACTGTATATATTTACCACGTTTTCATTAATTGTTCATCAACTGTTGGACATCTAGTTTGGTTCCATTTCTTTGCAATTGTGAAAATGGCTATTATAAATATGGTTGTATACATGTCTCTGGTGTTGGATGAAGTGTTCCTAGGGGATATTCCCAAGAATGGTAACTGGATCATATGGGTAAAAGATCAATCACTATGACCAGGATGGGTTTATTCCAGAAGCACAGATATGGTTTAGCATACATAAATTCATAAGTATTACTCACCATATTAAAATGCAAAGCGAAAAAAACACATGATTGTCTAAATTCATACATATTGAAAAAAAACTTTTGTTAAAATCTAGCAACCATTTATAATAAAGACCCTGAAGCAAATAGGCTTGGAAGGAACATTTATCAACATAGTGAAGGCCATATACAACAGACCTATGGCTCAAGTCATCCTAAATGATGAAAAACTGGAAGCATTTCCACTTTGATTGGAGCTAGACAGACTGCCCACTCCCATCACTTGTATTTAACATCATGCTAGAATTCTTAGCTGGATTCATAAGACAAGAGAGGAATACAAGGGATACAAACTGGAAAAGAAAAAATCAAGCTATCCCTATTTGCAGATGGCATGACCCTAAACCTCAAAGACACTAAAAATTCTTCCAGGAAACTCCTGGAACTGATAAACCAGTTCAGCATAATGGCAGGATACAAAATTAACATTATAAAAATCAGTGGCTTTCCTACACACCAAGGATAAACAAAGAGAAAGGCCTGAAAGAACAATACTATTTACCCTTGCTCCTGAAAAAAGAAATCCTGTGGAATAAACCTAACCAAAGATAGGAAAGTTCTATATAATGAAAACTTGTAAAACTGTAAAAAAAGATTACAGAGACTCCAGAAGATGAAAAGATCTCCCAAGCTCCTGAATTCGTAGAACTAACATTGTTGAAATGACTATTCTACAAAAAGAATTATACAGACTCAATACAACAGTAATCAAAAATCGAACCCAGTTCTTTACAGATATTGGTAAAACAATCTCAGATTTCATACTGCAACATAAAAGACCCAAGATTAAAAAATCCTTAATAATAAAAACTCCATTGGAGGTATCACCATACCAGACCTTAAACTATACTATGAAGTCATAATAATAAAAACAGCATGGTACTGGCTCCAGAAAAGAGATATAGACTAATGGATTATAACTGAAGACTCAAATATGAGTGAGTTCATCTACAGTCAACTGATCTTTGACATAGGTGCAAAAAAATCCATTGGTAAAAGGACAGCATCTTCAACAAATGGTGCTGGCAAAATTGGATTTTTACATGCAGAAGAATGAAACTGAGCTATATTTGTCTCCCTGAATGGAAATCAAATCCAAATGGATCAAATACCTCAATGTTAGACCAAAGACTATAAAACTCCTAGAAGAAATAGTAGGGAACATCTTCTAATTGATTGGCCTCAGCCTACATTTCCTCAATAGGACTCTAAAGTCACAGAGATTAAGTCCAACACTAAACAAGTGAGACTATATGAAATTAAAAACTTTTTGTTCATCAAAAGAGACTATTAATCAAGCAAGAAGGTAATCTACAGAATGGGAGAACATCTTTACTAACCAAACATCTGACAGAGGACTAATATCCAGAGTACTCAATGAGCTTCAAAAGTTACATTCCAAAGAAGTAAATAACCTCATCAAAAAATGGGCTATAGAACTAAATAGAAACTTCTCACAAGATGAAATTCAAATGTTTAATAAACATCTTTAAAAAATCTTCTATTTCCATAGTCATTGGGGAAATGCAAATCAAAAACAACCTGATTTATCATTTCACTCCAGTTAGAAAGGCTACAACTCAAAACACAAATGATAGCAAATGGTGGTGTGGATGTGGGGAAAAGGGGACCCTCATACATTGCTTGTGGGATAACAAACTCATACAACCACTTTTGCAGATCAATTTGGAGGTACATAAAAAAGTTAAAAATAGAAATGCCATGTTTTTTTAATTTCTGAGACTCTGTAATATAGCTTTGAATCACATATGATGTGTATTACATGTAATGTATTACATGTACATTGGACATTTTTCTTTTTGCAGTAAATTAATTCGGGTACCCAGGGATTGGGGACGTGTGGGGCAGGGGGTTTATGCTTCTATTAAGATTGTTTTTTATCTACTTTTGATCCATAATAATGCTTGAATTTTGTCAATCTTATTCATCTCTTTGAACAATTTGTCTTGGTCTGTTGCACCTCTTCTGTGTGGCATTTAATTCTTCTCTGAGCTTTTTCCCTGGATCATTTTGTATATTTGCATTTTATTAACTTTTACATTTTGATCTTTAAGGAGGAAATTTCATAATTTAAAAGGAAAAATTAATTTGAACTTTAATTTGAAAGGAAACATCATATTCAAAATTATTAATATATGATTACTCACAGATACAGGTATAGAGAAAAACTATATTTCTTTCAAATTACCAAAATAATATGACAAATTACAATGAGAAAATAAGTAAAAATGATACACCAGAAAATTAATGCAAGGAAGAAGACAATGAAAAAAGTACATTTTCTGAGAACGGAAAGCAATTTTGTATGTTTTCTAAGCTGATTTATAACAATAGACATATTGAGGCATATTAACAGAATAAATTCATGCCAGAAAAACCTTTCACATTTATTTGTTTTATCTAAATTGGACTTTCAATTCAGTTCAATGTCACTCTTTTGCCATATTTTCTAAGATTGTTCTTAATCCAGCATTTAGTTTTGTAGCATTTGTATTCTTACATTTCCAAGTTCACTAATAATATTTTTTCCACAATTAATCTCTATATGACACTTGCACATATAGTCAATTGTTATTTTGTCTCTGTAACTTCCAGAATCATTTAATGTCTCCTGTATGTATTTACTACTTTTTAGTATTTTATTATTCTGGGTTCTCAGATATATAAAGTACCACTAAAGAACCATTAGCTTTAATGCCTTTTAATTTTATAACCTCATTTCAGGGTCAATATTGGCATATTAATTTTTCTCTGTATGATTGGTTTTATTTTACTGCTTCTCTGTATGTTTTCTTTCACCTTATCAATTAAATGGCAGACATACTCTCTTTTTCCTCATTCAATGTTGGGTATTTTGCACTTTTCAAATATTGTTTAAATCACTTTAAGATTTTCAGCATTTGCTGAATCATTATTAATGTCACCAGAAAAAAAAAAAAACATGTAGTGTAGAGGCAATTCTATCCCATTGGGGATATGTTTGTCTGAGTAGTCTGAATGTCATCAGGGAACTGTGGATTTCATGGGAAATGATTGCAGTTATGTATGACCTCCAAGGATGTCCTTAAGGAATTGGAAAATTATTGCAAATGTATATGACCTCCAGAGACAATTGTTCCATCCCTCCCAGAAACTTGTCTTTCAAATCTGGGCCATTTCCTTATGCACGTAACTCCAACAGTTCTCCAGTGAGCACTTTCTGGAGTGCCTCTGAAGTTGCCCAGGTTTCTGCTTGTTTCATTTTTTTCATCTCTCTGTGACATATTCTTCCTGTTTGAGAGTTGGATTCATATTTCAAGTCAATTAATAATAGAGGTTAAAACTTTTTGTTGATACACCTAGAACTAGGCCAGACTAATCTTTCCCCATCCTGAAGCTCAGGGACATTTGCAGAAGAGGGGATGGTAAGAGTGTAAGAGCAAAAGGATGGGAGGAGCAATGATTTGCAAGATACTCCACACAAGTTAGGGCCGAAGCAATCATAATTGGACATTGCATGCCCAGCGCAATGTCCAACACACTATTGACCTCACAAAGTCTAGCATCTGCTAAAGGCACCAAGATCCTTGAAGGCAAGGGATTGACAGCCACAGTAGTGTTCCTATGCTTAAGGGGAACACAGGAAAGGGTTCAGGGAAATGCCACTGGGTCCTTGTACGTCATCGGAGAGGAGGGCCCAGAGGAGAGTCAGGCATGCACAAGAAAGGACTCTGGGAATTGGGGCAGGAGGCACGGGGGGATGGGGAGGGAAGGGTCAGGGGAGGGGGAGTGGGGCGTTCGGGGGGAGGAGGAGGGAGGGAGGGAACTGGTGTACCTATTAAGTTTGTATGAGCTGAAATAATAATAAAAATGTATTAAAAATTTAAAAAAACTTTTTGTTGATAAAGAGATTGCTTACTAATACATTCAGTTTCAATAGAAAGTCACCATTTGAATAAAGCAAGCAATACGAATTAGAAATAGATGCAGTGTTCAACAAGAGTAGACAAGCCAGAGAGAACCTGGGGTTCTGTAAAAGGGGTCAGGTGGGAGGGAGGGATTGAGATAGATTGATGAAGGTAAGGAAAGGGGATGGAAGGGAGGAAGGGATAAGTACTCAATATGCTTGTAAAACTAAGAATAAATAAAATAAAATAATAAATAAAAAAAATGACATCCTATGAACTGACTAATGTCAGGCTGAGTTCTGAGAGGATGGGGGATAGCTATTTTGCTTCTTGTATGATTAGGAAAAAAATATAATGTGGGAGAAAAATAAAAATAAAAAAACACTCCTGGGGGAAACAGCAGTGGCCAGCACTTCAGTTCTAGCTCTGGTGGGTTGTGCCTGGGAAATCCTAAAGGGAAGCAAGAAGGAGATAGAAGTAATCCAGTATGATTCTTGAAGATACCCTTGGTCCTCTACAGGGACACACAGTGCCCTCAGACACACACACACACACACACACACAAACACACATACATACACACACAGAGTAAATAAATAAAATAAAAAATCTAAATCTGTGTTACTTTAAATAACTACTAAAGAAATTGTATGACTGTACAAATTATATTTTCCATGAAGCAATGATATTAACAAGATTAAATGACAACAGATCATGAAAACAGATATCAGGACAAATCCTTTAAAAGAAAATGGCGGTGGGAATATTAATATATAAAAAATAAACATTTTTGTCAGTGTAAATGTGTTAATGCTTTGATCTGTCAATTCTCTATCTGGGGGATCTTTCCAAAGGAAATAAACTGAAAAAGAAAAGATCTTTAAACCAAACATTATGTTCATTGTTATATTTTATAATTGCAAAGGCTCAAAATAATTCTTGGCCTCAAGACGTGGCAAGAGTTGAATGAATCACCTCATATTTTCATTTGAATCTTTTATTGGCGAGAAGTGATATAATAACTTTGAGAAAGCACAGGCCAATGTTAATTCAGATAAGAAGGATAACATATTGTGTAGTATAATTCTTAACAAGAAAATGCATTCAAATGGAGCTAGAAAGTCAGCATATTAATTATACTTGACTTTGCAGAAGGATGGAATGTTTGAAAGAAAAGCAGTAATTAGGGTGCAAGAAGTGTAACCTCAATGAATCAACATATCCTCAATATGACTCCTCTTATATTCACATGTATTAAGTAAATTTACCTAAGGTCAACTTTCTTCACATTTTTAAACTAGGCTTTAGTATTGATACTGAATCATCATACTATAATTTTACTAAAGATGCTAACATGTACCACATGCAAAACATTTAGAACACTGCTTGAAACAAAGCAAGAACTCTTTAAATAGCATCTGTTAATGAGGTAATGGACAGGTTCATTTGTGATGAGCAGATTTTTTTTCATGGAATCTCAAAATAAATCATCAAGAGAAACTCACTTGTCAAAACTTCCTGCACTTTATTTTCTATTTTCAAATCAGTGAGTGTGAAGAAGAAACTAAGGAATTTCATATTCCAAATTTAGCCCCAATGGCATAAGGGTTTTCAAATTTTATGTTCACCTTGACAGAAGCACTGAGCACTTCCCTTCTCCCTTCACCTCATGTGCTATGCCTTATCCCCCTACCATCAGCCTCTACATTAACTGGTTAAAAAGATTCACGCTTTTATAGATTTTTTTCTATATCATTTATTTATTTTATGGTTTACAAATGTCAAAACAATCTCAAATGATGGAAAATCAAAGTATAATTTTTCAGCTTAGTAAAATGTGGTATCAGAGTTAGTGAATTATTTAGTAATGACTTTGCTGGTTAAATGAAAAGCAGCAAAATAAAAACAATATCTTCTGCCTATATATGCTAAAGCAAGGTAAACCGTTAATAGTTTTAACATATGGACAAGAATATCATGGAATTTATATATAGCCATAAATGAATATTCATCATGATGTACAAAAACTATTCAAATGTCTGAGAATATTATAATCAAACAGCTCCACCGAACTCAAAAATTAAGTACTTAATACAAGCTAAGTGCTGATTTTTCTATAATATTATTTCTCTGTCTTTCTCTCTTCATGTATGTGTATGTGAAGATGTTATGTGTGTGTGTGTGTGTGTGTGTGTATGTGATGTGTGCATGCACATGTGTATAGATATATGAAGACTCCTCAGTGCCCTTCAACACTGTTCTCTATCTCTTTCTTGAGGGGGGTCTTCCACTGAGTCTGAAGTTACCCAATTTGCTAGCTACCAAACTATAGGAATCTATCTCTACCTCCCCAACTCTAAGATTATTGGTGTGTGCTGTTATATCAACATTTTGTATAGATGGTAGGATCTGAACTCAGGCCCTCATGCTTGAATAGCAAACACTTTGTGCATTGAGCTGCCTCTACTTAATATTCTTTCATAATTTCACAATATTCACATTTCACAATACTTCACAGACCTGCAATACCTGCAGACATGCCATTATTACATAGTCAGATGATGGTACTTATTATTTCCATGTTAACATTTAATTATATGGAAAACATTGGAGAAAAGCTTATTTCTTTTAGAGTGTTAGAATTGAGTCATACTGGTTTTGAATAGTTTTGTTTGAACCACAAGCTTACCATTAAATATACACTATGACCAAGATTATTAGGTGTGGTGAATAGAAAGATGGGAGATACGCTTCCACTTCAAAATTGGAAGATATTCAACTGGTGTTGATTCCTATCGATGGGAAGTATATCATGGTTGTATCCTAATGGAAATTAGGCTGTTATTGCAAAGAAGCAGCAACAAACCAAAAAAAAGCTTTCTGAAATATTAAAAGTACATATGTGTTATATATATAAACATATATATTAATTTGCTATCAGAATGCATTTTTAGCAATTAGCTTCAAACGTAAGCTGTATTTCTTTATTTCCCTTTTTTCTCTTAAGATCTTGAAAGTCATGAGTCTCTAGGGTCATTTTATTCCAAGCCTAGTCTCAGTTTTAGGCTTCAAAGTTCAGTCTAAACTATCCTGCCACCACATTCATCCTTCATTTAATATTGTCTTGATTGTTTTGTGCATATGTCCCCTAGGTATAGTCTTAATAACTGACATAAACATTGGAAGTAAGAAAGGAGTTGATGTTTATTCTTTAGTCCTGATTCTCTTCTCTTTGGTTTCACTAGAAATAGAGTTGAAAGGTAACTAGCATAAGAATCCAATGCTAGCATATCTGTTTTGTCTAGTTACTTCCTTATACTATTGATTGTTTTGGTTTACAGTATCAGGCATGATTTCCCTGACATTAAGGGGACTAGAACCCATTCAGAGAGTAATTGTTTTCCCATGGGCCTTACATACTTCTGTTGCTTCCCTAGAGTCTTCTTACTGGAGTTGTAGTAGCTTACAGTATTCACTACTGGGATAAGCCATTAATCTCTGTTTTTCCCTTGAGCCACTTCTCTTTTTTCCCCCTCCTTTATCTCTTATTAAGATGTATCCCCTTACTTTCCTTCCCTCATGAGCTTTATTTTTATAGTGTTTTTATTTATCTACTTACCTGTGTTCCTGTATCTCCACTCTCTTGGGGTCTTCCTTCCCCTATCCCCAACCAAGTTGTATCCTATAACAATGGAAGATCAGTGAGGTAGAAAACCACATTAGGCAAGAGTACAGAATATCAGCCTGGAATACGCTGCTCTAATCAGCCCATCAAAATCTTATGCCATATCAAGGCTTAGAGAACCTCAGGGACTAGTGGGTGGTAAGATTCTAAGAGTCTAAAGGTGGGATGAAACACTCCTGACTAACACAGGCTGCTGTACCCAGAAGATCACCGTAAAAAGAATTTTCACCACCAGATCTACACAATAGCGGGCTTATTAACATTTCTCCAAGAACTAACCAAGATCTTAAAAGAAACAACTGCTCTCAGATAGTGTCTTGGGGCAGGTTCTAGACAAGGAAAGAGGAACATCTCCACTTATGACTTTACTCACTGAAGAGTCACATAAAATTCAACAGAAATCTGACTCCCGTCATAGTTAGGCACAGATGTCAACTTAACAGTTGAGGGTTTGAGCTCTGGGCACATTTGCAGAGAATTAGTGGTTAAGTTAGGCCCAGAGCAAACCTTCAAGAATTTATCTAGCTGATGGGGGAAGGCCCAGTGGATGGGACTAGGCCCTAGAATAAAATACAGAGATCTAGTTGACAGAGTTAGCATCCTTTTGTACACTTGGCCAGACATGCTGGTCTGGCAAGCATGGACCATCCCTCTCACAGCCATTACATAGAGATGGTGTGGACAGTTCCCTTGGCCCTGGTATTGGTGCATGCTCTCCCATCAAGCAGGGCTGAGAGCTGTAAGTGGACTGTGGAAAGGAAATAAATCCTTTGTTCTCTTAAACCGTTTGATGGTCATTTATTAGCAACCATGCAGGAAAACTACAACACTCCCTTAACAACACAGGTACCAGAGAGTTCTGTGAGACACACTGCAGAAGGACAGACGGAGAGGCTGGGGAAGCAGAGGGAGCACAGAACAGTACTGATACAGGGAGAGAAAGGTGGGAGAAATGTGTGTGGACAGGGAGAGCAGGAGAGGAAGAAAGTGGGTAAGAAGGGGATAAGGGCAAAGACATAAAACAAATTTGCTTATAAACTGATAAATTAAAAAAATAAAGCCATGAGATGATTTCTTATAAAAAGAAAAGAATCCGGGGCTGGAGAGATGGCTCAGGGATTAAGCGTCTGCTTTGCAGGCAGAAGGTCCTGATTTCAGATCCTAGACCCCAGGTATAGACGCCGGGCGGAAGCGGGGGCGGCCTGCGTTTCTGGTCCTGGTAGGGCGGAGCCTGTGAATCCCGGGGCAGAGTAAACAAGGAGGAGGTGGAGTCGTCCATGGTGGTTCCTGAATTCGTCCGTGGTTCTACACACACACACACACACACACACACATACATACATACATACATACATACATACATACATACATACATGCACACCTGCGCACATGCTCATAAATGCACAATTGAATAAATAATAAATAATAAAAAATAAATAAAAGAAAAGAATCCAATTGTTAGTCTCACCGAGAGATATGGATGACTCTTCATGGTATCTGTTTGGAGAGCTTACCTTCACTCTTGCTCTGATCTTCCCTGTTTTCATCTAAACATCTAAAACAAACTCTGAGGTCCATCGCTATCGTCTTGTTGCTAAGATCCCCTTAGTCTATCAAGTTTCTTGCAGCAAGCTTCTCTAAGAGAAGCGACATAGATTCCTTGCACAATTTCTTGGTCCTCTCCTTGGCCGGTACTTTAGGTCTGGGCTGCTTGCGCCATAGATTTCCTCTCCCTTTTGACTACTTTACCACTTTTCAATTCAGGGCAGGTACCTGCCTTAGGTGCCTTCAAATGATAATCAGATACCTAACTCTCTGTTTCAGTATCTTTCTGAATTTGAGAGACCCACATTACTGAATACTACATTTTCTCTCACTAATCCAGTACTGCCATAGGGGATCCAGTAATGGAACAAGATGGTGTTTTGTGTTACTTAAATATAATCCCAGCTCTAGGACTCTGTTTGTGAGCTCTTATTTGAACCCACCTTCTCCCATGACAAATGGTGGAAAAGTAACAGACTTTTACCTCTTGGATATTCCCCCAAATAGCCTAGGTTTTTTATTTATATTCTGGATAAATTATGTAATCAATGGCTTCAGGGACATATTTGTTCTCTTTTAGTAAATATTACCTGAATGTATATATCACATTTATTTATAAATCAAGGTGGTATTCATTATTCATTTTTTCTGGCTTTGGGGTTTCTAAATAAATACTGAAATACATAAAAGTTCTGTTTCATTTCATATTACTTGTGTGATAACTTTATATTCACAACCACTGTCAAAATACAGAGGATTTTCTTTCATACACTTATCCCAAGAGAAGTTTGAGGCCGGTACTTTTTTTCCTTTCTTCAGATAAAAATTAATGAGTCACAGAAGGCTAACTAACGTACTGAAGCTCTTTCACTGGTATCAAAGCCAAAGCATTGACTTTTCTATTTGTAACCCATGTTTCATCTTCGAAATATTTTGAAAATATTTTGTATGAATTTGTTGTTAAACTGAAAGTAATGCAAATTTTACATTTGTGTTTTATTCTAAAATGTGTTTTTATTCACTATTAATTCCATATGTATACAATTTTTGCAAATATATTTGTATTTATGTACATCTCTACTTATGTGTATATGTGCTTGTGGGTGCATGTTCATGTGTTTTGTATATATGTATATATGTGTTTGTATGTGTGTGCATGTGTTTACACGTGTGTACATGTGCATACATGTTTGTGTCTTTATGCATATGGGTGCATATGTTTTTGTGTATGTGACTCTGTGTATATTTATGCAGCACATTCATTTTCTATTTCTTTTGATTCTACTGCTTGGAAAACTTTCAGTTATAGTAAACTTGACATATGTTTGCCTGGGAGTCTGGTAAATCACTCACTTATTTTATGATTAAGAATTAAATATAATCTTTGATGGATCTGAAAGGCTTTATAATCAGAACTCATTTATGATTGCTGGTGATCAGTGAAGAACACTAGTGGTAAATAAAGAACCCTGGACCAAAGAGAAATCCGACTTCTCGCCTCTTTTTGGGAGCCAAAGCAGAGAACAGATTGTCTTCTATTGAGAGGGAGAGCATCTGGGTTCCATGTGCTCAGTGCAACATGAATCAGACCTGCTCCTCATCTCTCTCTTCCAAATATCTGTCCATGGCAGCCAAGAGCCCAAAGAGACCAGACTGACTGAGCATGTTACAGAGTCAGGGCACTGGGGTTGTTGAGACTTCCCAGGGCTCCTTATTTGGAAGGGAGATGTCAACAGTGCTGTCACAGCCAAGACCTGCCAGTCACAAGCCACAGCTTGCACACCAAATGTGTGAAAGTGAGATACTGCTACATATCTACAGCACTGACATCTTTCCTCCTGGACCAACTGGTGAGCAGAAGAAGATTTTAAAATTCTCTCCCTCTTTGAATGTTGTCACAGCACCCAAGTTGACAAACACATTACTGTTTTGACTGCTGGGCTTTACAATGAAGTCTGCACTACAGTTTCTATTATTGTAATTCTCTGCTTGCTTCTTTTCTCAGCAATTTCTGGTGCCTGTCCTGTTTGTGGCTCATTGTCTTCTCTGCTGGGAAGCAACACAGCTCTGTGGAAAACACTAGAAAAATATTTAATGTGAACTTTGTCCAATGAATTGTGGACACATTTAAATAGCACTTTGAGTGTATGAGTCATAATTAAAGGAAAAGGAACTTGATGTTAAGATGAAGAGAAGCAAAGGGTAGGTTTCCTTCTTTTAATGCAAATGGAGGATACAGGATCATCCTACAACTACTAAGTCAGTGATGGGAAAAGCTGAGCCAGATAATTAGAAGAGGAAAGAAACATGCATTGGATCTAATGAGAGAATCAAGGCAAAGTCAATTGCTGGAGTTCCTGATGTCTCATGCTGTGACTTTTACAAAGTATATTGGGGTGGGAGTTTAAGAAAGATCATTGGCGGGGCTGGAGAAGTGGCTCTGGGGTTAAGCTTCTGCCTTGCAGGCAGGAGGTCCTGAGTTCAGATCCTGAACCCCACGTAAAGACGCCGGGCAGAAGCAAGGGCAGCCTGCGTTTCTGGTCCTGGTAAGGCAGAGCCTGTGAATCCCCCGGCAGAGTAAACAAGGAGGAGATGGAGGCGTCCATGGTGGTTCCCGAATTCGTTCGTGGTTCTACACACACACACACACACACACACACATGCGTGCGCATACACACACAACTGAATAAATAATGATTTTAAAAAAAGAAAAAAGAAAGAAAGAAAGATCATTGGCATGCATTGAGAATTTATCTAAGCTCCATTCTGGTGAGCCAGGGTAGCATCTTTAAGTTTTTATAATCAGCATATAAAATGCCAAGACATTCAGTGGCCTGTGAGTGTGGAGGCTACTGAGTGGTAGAGTTCAATGATATCCTTGGCCCTTATGAGCATCCAGTCATGTCATTAAATTATTCTGAGCAGGAATCTATATAAATACATCCTCATATGGCTATTGAGATAGTTCACCTGGAAAAGTGCCTGTTGGCATACCTGTCTACCTGAGTTTGATGCCCAGAAGCCCCTGTGGTAGAAAAGAACTGACTTCTGAAAGATGTCCTTAAACTTTCACTCATGAAGCATGTTCTGTACATTTCTCATCTCTTTCTTATACAAATAAATATGCATAATTACAGATGACAGCTGTATTATTAAACTACTATATTAGGGTATATTTTAAAATACATGCTTTTTACTGGATAAAAATAAAATCATACATACATATGAATGTCCATATTTTCCCAAAAACCTTAGCAACATTATCTCACTTGACCTTGAAATATTAAGATATACTTTTTGTGGATTTCAATCAAAACCATTTTCAAATCCGTTATCTCCATTGGCAGTAGTGGTAGGTAGACTATGAAAGTTGTTGCTCTTTTACATGGGAAAAAATGGAGGTATGGGCAGTTTGCAAACCATTCATATCAGTTTTTAGGTGTAGAATTGGTTTTCCTAACTCAATATACAGTAGGAACTTACAAAATTCTATAATTCAGTCAGCATACCAAGTATATGACATATAATATGTTGGACATATCATATATAGTATATCCCATTCATTTGTCCTTTTGAGACTTTCATCATTTTATAGAGAAATTCTAACTCCTGAATTAGCTTTACAGATTGAGGACATGGGATTCCACATTTTTGTACTTTGGTTTTCTATGCTGTTTTCCAAAAGTTGGTCTAAGCAGATGGTCAGGTGGGTAAAGTATTTACTGTATGATTATGAGAGTTGGATCCCTAACATCTACATTAAAGCTTGAAGTGGCTGCAAGTGCCTTTACTTCAATGCAAAAAGGTATAGAAAGGTGGATCCCTAGATTTGACTGGCAGATGAGTCTAGATGACAGAGTGAGCTTCATGTTTATGGAGAGGCTCTGTCTCAAAAATAAGGTGGCCTATAATAGAGGAAAACCTCTAACAGTTACCACTAGCCTCCATAGGTATATGTGTGCACACACACACCCACGCACACACAGTCACATACAGTCGCACATAGTCACACACACAGTCCCTAGACTTTGACCATTAGGTGGTGAGTGAATTGAACATGATTTCTATTTTCTTCATATAAAAAAGGACATGTGTAATACAGATTTTTCCAGGACTGTATTTTCATTTATTATTGCAACCTTGATCATCGATCATTATTGATGATATGTTAAAGCTGCCTGTACTTAGCAGAATATTTTTATATTTGAACCACCAAATTGTACTCTTCTATCATCTTACCTATGACTTAGTTAGACTGTTCTTGTCTGTTTTCTTTTTTTTTTTTTTTTTGAGCCTTTCTATATGGTGTACGATTTTCTTAAAGCTGGATTTCAGCATTAATAGTGAGTGTCTCATTTGGTCTTCTTGCTTATTTCCAGCAAATCTGGGCTTCTGTAGAACAAATGACTAGATTCCCTAGCTGAATTTTATTTTTATTTTGCTATCAGATGCTTTCTGGCATATAAGTATACTCCCTGTTTGATTGACTACCCTTTAAAGAAAATATTGTTGCCATTTATTCATTTATCACAAGCCAGGAACGACTACTGAGCTACTTTTGTGTCAGCTCACTTAGGTTTTATATTAACTGTTTATGATGTACATTAGATTGCACATTTTTAGAGTTTTTTTTATTTATTCAATTGTGCGTGTGTGCGTCTATGTATGTGTGCGCGCGCATGTGTGTATGAATGTGTGTGTGTGTAGAACCACGGACGAATTCGGGAACCACCATTGACGCCTCCACTTCCTCCGCCCCGGGATTCACAGGCTCCGCCCTATCAGGACCAGAAGCGCAGGCCGCCCCCGCCTCCGCCTGGCGTCTATACGTGGGATCTGGGATCCGAACTCAGGACCTTCCGCCTGCAAGGCAGAGGCTTAACCCCTGAGCCACCTCTCCAGCCCTAGATTGCACATTTTAAAACCCTGGATCATGAAAGATACAGAGCCAGATGTCACAAGAAATTACTTGGGGTAGACAGTGCTGCTTCTGCTTCAGGATAATCCTTCATTTCATTCTGCACTATAGTAATTGTACTTAAAACAGCCGGTTTTTTCTTTTTCCCCCTTTTTTTTTTGAAATTCTAACATCGTATTGCAAGGAATTGTTCAAATGCAAGTCTTTTTAAATTACTCAAGTATTGTATTTAAAGCTCACACTGCACAACTTAGGCTTTAAAACTTTTAGAACTGGTTAAGAATATCTTTTTTTTTTTTTGGACAGTGATTATCCAAATCTTAAAATAACACGAAAATTTGCCCCTTTTCCCATCCAAAGGTTACATCTCCATAATTTAGTTCAGTACTTTAAGAAATAATATACATGCATTCTATTTTACTCGATAGGTTCAAAAGTAGAAATAGCTATTCTCATTGGTCACAATAGAATTATTCATTAACAGAAAGAGGACATCCAAAGAACAATTTCAGCATAAATAGTCATCAGGGTATACTGACTTCTTAATTTGTGCATTGCATAGTATTTCTCAGAGATAATGAGAAAATGAACTATATAAATTACTGGGTCTATAAATTGTGAATATTACACATAATCCTATAAACTCATGGAGCCTAATGGAGTGCAGTTTTTCTTCAACAGATATTGTCGTGTGGTGCCATTAATGCACATTGTAACTGAAGGATTTCTTCAAATTTATCAATTATTTTTCATCTTTGTGTGCCAATTGTCAGCGGATTAAGTGATTCTAGCACATTCCATTGGCCCTATTCTTGTTTTGCCGATAATCCCTTCTCTTGTCTAGGGGCCAAGGATCACTTTCTGATGATCCATTTCCTCTTTGTATTCCTATCAATGGTTAGCACAGGATGCTACATGAATTAAACTGCTATCAAATCTGTTGAGTTGCGAAATGGGTTTCTGATATGTCTGTGAAAAATTGTGTGGGAAGTTTTTCAGAGCATGCTGCTTAGAAATGGTGATGACATCACACCCATAATCATGCCTTTGAAACTGGTTTGATTTATAAAACTTGCAGGTTACAGAAAAGATGCATCATTTAGCCAGGATTAGTGTAGGCACAAAAAAGGCCATGAGGATATATAAACCTAATTAATCAAAAGAAAGCAAAATGGGATGGGGGTTGACTAACATGTATAAAGCCTTCTTTTATATCAACAAGGTAACTTGTGGTAAGCAGTCTTGTGTAAAACACTCTTCAAAGAGACTTTTATATGACAAAACTTGAGCGAAGAATCCCCCAAACACTGATTGTGCAGAAGTGATGTATATTTCTTGTAAAATTTTCTAGTGCATTAACTTCCTTCTTTACTATTACCCTGTGGAGGCTAAGTTACTTAGTGCTGGTACTATAAATCTTCCATAGCAAGAAAGACTATCAGTCAATAAATACTTAACAACTGTGTAAATTATGTATGGTAGAATAAGAGTACTGCAGGAAAGCAGAAACTAATGGATCTGCGTACAAAATGCCATGAACACTGAACATCCCAGTCCTTCATGTAGGGTGACATTAGATAAAAAATAATAAAGAATCCTTGCAAAAAGTTATCATCTGATATTGGGGAATGATTTTTAGAAAGTCAGTGGGCGATATGTATAAAAGCCATTTGGTAGCTGTAATTGTTGCAGTTACATCTTACTGCTGCTGCTGTGAGAAAATACTCATAAACAACTTAAGGGAGAAAGGGAGATTTATTTGGCTTACAGTTACAGAGGTGATATATACTCCATTACATGTGGAACTCACACAGCAGAAGGCATGGCTTTGAGGCATAAACAGAAGTCTGATTCAGATCACGGGAGACATCATGGAGGCAAAGAGAGCAAGAGCAAACTTGGAGGAGCCAGCACTGGGCTATCAAGCTCAAAGCCCCCTGTAATGTGATTTGCTCCGAGGCTCTACCTTTCAAATGTGCTACAATCTTCCCAAACATTAACATCATCTTAGAATTCCAACAGGAGAGCCTGTGGACCTCAATTCACATTCAAACCGTGATAGTAATCAACATTTCCTCACATCTATGATCTGCCACATACTCTTCATCTGGATTTACTTTTAAAATGCAAAGGAACTAAGTGAAAGATAGGATGCTAATGAGAAATTTTATCTTGCTCACTATTTGAAATATATTTACTGGCATTATGGAGATTATGGTGCTAGTTATCCATTTGTCTTAGATCTGGTTTACTTAGAGTAAGGATCACTAGTTGGTTCTTGGAAACATTCTTTGCAGTGGTTTCTTTGACTAGGGAAAGTGGCATAGACACAAAATTAAAAACAAGTGTCAAGTCATTACCAAGGAAACAATGCCAAGAATGAACATTTGATTTTGTTTGCACCATATATTTGTGGTTTAACTCTATTTATTTGTGAGATCTGAGAAATTATAAATTCTAAGGAACAATATCAGCATCTTTGATGGAGGCAATGAGAAAATCCTCATGCACGACTAAAAAGTCACTCACTTCTAGCAGTCTCTTAGATAGCCCATAATGTAAACATCACAGAGAAATAGGAATATAAAGACAAGGAGATGAAATCCAAACTCATACATTGTCCTTATATTGAAGTATCTCACCTCCTCCATAAGAAATGTTAAATGCCCAAAGAAACGCTTTTAAGTGATACTAACTTTGGAAAGCCGGTGTATTCATACAGATTGTACACACTGATCTTGTTTGTAAATGATCCAATTCTATACTGTCTCCTTAACATTAAATGGTTAACCACAAAACCACAATCATTGTCTGAATCTGTCACTATAATCAATATCTCTACAAGTTGTACAGATTGACAGAATCAATCATGTCATAATAAGATTTTTTAATTCTTTTTCTATTTTGATGTGTCTGTATTTGTTCACATGTGTGGAGGTGCATATGTGTATGTGAGTGGGTACACACACACGCACATACACACACACACACACACACACACACACACCCATGCATGTGGAGCCTAAGGCATCATTCATGATCAGACTTCTACCTTAGGCTTTTTGTAACAAGGTCTCTAATCAAACCCAGATCACACTGATGTGACTTGGCCAAGTAATCAGCTACTGTGGGGGAATATCAGTCTCTGCCTCCATTGGCTAGAATTACAAGCATGCCATTAACATTTTAACTTAATTCTTCTTTGATCTACTAGATTTCCAGAAACATTTTTTCCTTACAAAAATAACTTATTTTTCCAGTCATCGTCCTTTTTAAGTGTCAAATAATGGTCTTGGGTACACAGTTACACCAGAAAAACAGGCTCAGCAGCACATAAAAGCACTATGCACCATGATCAAGTTGAACATATTCATGGAGTACAAGGATGGCTCAGCCTATGAACATCAGTCAGCATGATGCATCACATCTGTGGAAGAAAGGATAAAAGAGAATGTATATTTTTGTGGATGTACAAAAGATTTTTGACATAGTTCAATATTGTCTCAGAATAGAAACACTTGACAAGTTAGGAATCATGAAATATAATAAAGGTCACATAGGAAAAACCCACAGGAAATATCAAACTCAAAATTGAAAAGGAAAAAGGTAAAGTCTTACCTTCAAGATCAAGGCCATGACAAAAATGGCCACTTTTGACATTTTATTCAGCATAGTTATAGAAGTCCTATTGACAATAATTAGGGAAAAGAAAGAACTAAATATTAGAAAGGGGAAAAGGGGGGAGGGAACAAGGGGATCCAGGAAGGGGTGGAGGAAGGGAGGGGACTGGTGTACCTATTAAGTTTGTATGAGCGGAAATAAATAAATTTAAAGAAGAAATTAAGTTATATTGGCCCTATGAATAGAAATCATGATCATATATGTATAAAAATCATGAAAACACCATTAATAAACTTGGAAAAAACAAAATCAACAAATTTGCAAAAAAGGTCAGTTTATGCTATACACTAAGATATAACTTTGTGGGATATTAAAAGCAATCCATTTGCAATATCAATAAAAATACCTAAAATTTATTAATAAACTTTAATTATTGAAATTTGTTATTTGAAATTCAGTAACAGGCTAAAACAATATACCAAGAACTATGAATCATTGATGAATTCAGTGAAAAAAATGAAAAGATATATTGCATTCATGGATTGGAATACTTAATATTGTTACAATGACCATGTCACTCAAAGTAAGCATCAGTTACAACACTTAGTCGAATCCACATGACATGTGAAAAAAAATAGGTAAGGCTCAGTATGTAAGAGAATTTGCTATGCATTCATGAGAATCTGAGTTTGTAAACCTAGTATATACACAAAAAGTGGGACATGGCCATGTGTACCCTTGTAACCCCAGTACGGTAGGAGGCAGAGAGAGAATTACCACTGTGGTTTGCTAGCAAGCTAGTGATTTGCTAAGTTGTGTTAAAGACTGGGTTATTCATTATGTTACATTCTAAGAGTTAGTCAACGAGAAAATATTTTTATATATAAACATTTGTATCCATATGGTGATGTCTAGCTGGAAAAGGAGAAGATTAATAATTCAGCTTCAAGAAAAGTCTGAGAAAACACTGTAGGAGACTTAAATTATTCAGTCTGACTTCCACAAAGATCTAATCCACAGGCTTTTACAATTTCATTTTTTCAGTGTTGACATAGCCTAACACCCTCATCGGCTTTTGCTCATCAAATATTTGCGTGTCTAAAAGACTTTACAGACTGTGAGAACCTAGAGTAATTGAGATAATTTTGGTTGGTTATTATCATGCATTCAGTGAGTCTATTCTGTAATCGCACATTGTTTCAATAAGTCATGAAAAAAGCCCCAATGTGTTATAAATACAACTAAGAAATTTCTAGAATCTTAAGTTTTTTTTTCTTTCAAAACTATTTTCTTAAGAACATGTGCCTTCTAATGAATAGAAGCATAGTGCCACCAAAGTGTTCTACCTCATGAATTTGAGTTGTCTAGTTTAGAATTTTTTAGTAACTGTCCATCATGACACAATGACTAGTGGATTCTCTCATCCTGATATCCTACCATCCACCTTGCAAATTATATGTCAATAATACTGAATTATGAAACTCAGAGCAGGGCATATTGTTCATTGTTCATGATATGCTATTCAAAACTTGCAGCACTCCATAGCATACTTTCTAATTCCCACTGATCTTTCCCAGAAGTTTTACCATATTCTGTTTTTCATGCAGGTTGAATAATATTTCCTTTCATGTGTTCACTGCACAAAGCATCATATTGCATTAAAGCTACTGTCCAATGTGCTCATTGTCCTTCTACACTATTCACAATAAAAGAACAACAGAGAATCTTCAACGTATCTTATGTAAACCATATGGACATCCCAATTCATAGCATGAGCAAATATTATTTGTTCAATTAAGCTGAATTACTAAAATAATATATTACCAGACAACAAAATGAAATTAAATATTGTAATGATATTAAATTAAATTAAATGGAAGCAATTTAATGTATAAACAGTATTCGTTATTGGATCCAAATAACTACTACTTAATACAAATCTGCAGTCAAAATTTGGATTCTGCTTTTCAAACTCACTAAACAATTTTAGAAAAATAATTATTGAACCAATTTCCTTCTGTTATAAATTTGTTTGAGGCATAGAACCAAAGTGAAAGAAATTTCACTTCATTAATTTAAATTATAGCTACCCAGTATTTTAACAAGATCTTTATTTCATACTGGCAGAAAATAAAATAACTCAGGAATATTTGTTATGCTCAAATTAAATGTATAATACAGGCAGAAGGATAGATTTATAAAATAACTTCCTCTGAAGAAAGAGGCATAGGATATTTGCAATATGCATATATATGCATAATGATATATCACATTTAAAAGGTAACTAGTTGTTTGCCATTGACTACTCTGTCATGATAGACTAGATGTTGATGCAATATCACATTAAATCTAGGATACTACTGAATCTTCCTCATGGGAGTTCCATTTCTCATTCATGCTACAGGGTGTTTCATAAACTTTTAATGATAGCCACATCATACTTGGGACTACGTTAGCACATGTGGAGACTAGGGCTTGATATACTGAGATTTCTTTTTTTTAATTTTTTAAATTATTTATTATTTATTCAATAGTGCATGTAATGCGTGTGTGAGCATGTGTATGTATGTGTGTGTAGAACCACGGACGAATTCGTGAACCACTATGGACACCTCCACCTCCTCCTTGTTTACTCTGGCCCGGGATTCACAGGCTCCGCCCTACCAAGATCAGAAACGCAGGCCGCCTCCGCTTCTGCCCGGAGTCTATATGTGAGGTCTAGGATCCGAACTCAGGACCTTCTGCCTGCAAGGCAGAGGCTTAACCCCTGAGCCACCACTCCAGTCCCGATACTGAGATTTCTTATTCAATCAGTTATGAATCTTATTTTTGAGGTAATATCTTTCACGGAACAAACAACTTGCCATTTTGGTTAATCTGGCTGCCCAGTGAACCCTGAGGATCTATATGCTGTAATTACAGATAAGTGTCACCATTCCCATCTTTTGGAGGTGCTGGGCGTCCAAACTTGGCTCCTCATGCAAACTCTCTACATATTGAGCCATCTTTGCAGCCTAAAGATTTTTCTTTCTTGCATCAAATTTCAAAGCAAACAAATTTCATTTTGTTTTTATTTACATTAGTGACCTTTGAGAACAGAGTCAGCTTGGTTTAATAATTAGGCTTTGCAGTGAAAATATTTTGTTATGATCAGTAATTAGCATAGTATATGTGAACATGGATTAGAAACTCTATTCCATTCCTTTGTAGGTTGGATAGACAAACTAAACATATACTTTTCTTCAGTGGTTTAATACTTAGTACAAAATAAAAAGACTTCCTGTTTCTTTGGATTGGGTACTTGGACACATTACTCTAATATCTTCCAGGATGACGAAGAACTGTCCAGAGGGAATTTTACATTATTATTTTGAAATTTGAAGAACAGTTGGGCTTATCAATGGAAAATTAGATCCATCCAAATGTGTTTTTATGAAGTATTGTCTTTTTGTACTTTTACTTGCTGAGGTAAAATAGTTTGTATTTTAGAATTTCCCTCATCAAAAAAGAATATTTCTAAGAATAGTCCAGTGTTTATGAAATTTATTTCTAATGGAAAAAATTACCTGTGACAAACTGATAAAACTGTTTTTTGTAAGCAAGTATATTAGGGTTTCTATTTTTTTTAACTTCTTTTTATTCTTTTAGTGTTTCGTACATGAATATACTGAATTTATATTTTCATACATTAATCGTCAATCCCATCCCCCTCTACTTCTCACTACAATTCTTAGTCTATGCCAGTTTCCCTCTATTTTCTTAGCATTTCATATATGTTTCATCTTGTTTGCCTTTGATAGCATGTTTCTGAGTACTTGCTTAAGCTTGTTTTTTTGTATTACCTAATTGGATCTATATTAAAAATGAGATTTTCTTTCATTCACTGGATTATTTGAGTATTGTTAGAATTTTCTCTTCCTGCACATTGATGTAGACATTGTGTTACTGCCATGCACAACTCAATCTCTTTTCACCTTTTGCTTTTCAGCATTGCAGGAAGCATCTAGTGTCTTAAGTGGCTATTATGAAGAGTCTAAATTCCATCCTTTATCTAAAGTCTCTCCTCCATGCCTTGCCTCTTACCACCAAGTCCTACAACTTTGATGTCCATGAAAATGTCCAAAAAATGTACAGTGTAGGATACTCCTTTTTCTTCAAGAAAACACTGATTATTATGTGAGTTGGACTTGGTTACTCACTTGTAGTAAGGAAAGAAGAACATTAGTAACTTTGTAGTGGATAAACTTGAACAGCATCATTTCCAGCAAGTGGCCAAATTTAGCTCCCTTAGTGATTCATAATTTTAACAATTTCCCAAAGCACATAATGAATTAATATTTCACCTCTATGATATACTTTTAAAAAACAATGAAATGTGTATAGATATAGTAAATCATTAAACATATTCAAAGTGTGTAAAATTTTGAAAAATAATTGACTGCTACTCTAAATAGACTCAAGATAGTAAACTAAAGAAAAACTAAGAAGCTATCACAGAATCTGGAGTTTGAGAATACATAATAGTTAAATAGAATTTGTGCCCTAGGTTAGATGACAAAACATAAAAAGTTGCATTGGCAGGAAAATGGAAAAAATCCAAATAAAGAATAAATATGGTATTAGTATTATGTGTGCAATAATTAGTGAATTTATGTGTGCCATAATATTACATGATATAAAAAGTATTTCTTCTCTTGAATTCCATAACTACATCAGTTAAAAAGTTTTGTGAAAAAACATAAAATATTAACCTCTTTCCATGGCCCATGAATATAACTTCACTATAGTTATTCTGATGAATAATTTTAATACTTTGACAATTTTACCCATGCATACTCTGATTCCTCTCCCTAATTTTTTTCTTTCTTTTATCCTTGTCAGCTCCTCTTCTTTCCTACAACTCTCCCATATTTGTATCTTTCTGCTTTTTGTGTGTCCCACTTAGTTTAACCAGGGTAGTCTATGTAACTATGGATTTGGAGCTATCTGTTGGAACTGGTGGGCTCTACACAACTGGATCTCACATCTTTCCCTCTCCCAAAATCAGTTTATTGCCAGTAATTCGACATTAAGCAGTCACGCCCCTTTCATTTCTCCCCATTATTAGCCACTTGTTATACAGGTAAGAAAGCACTGCTCCTATGAATTCATGATTACCATGACATAACCTCTTTAGAACTGTCATTCTGCAGCCCTACTCCTGATTTTCAGCTCTTACGATCATTTAGTACCTCTTGTGCAATGATCCCTGAGTCACAAAGAGATGCACATGCTTTTACAAACCACACATCCTTTCCATATACTAGTGATACATTCAGAAGCCTCAAAGATTCTTGTTTCTGGATAGTTTCTCCTGAAGGAACAACCCATATTGAAGTCTGCTATGGAGTCAGTGTTCCAGAGGGAGCCTTATTACACGCTTGCCTTTAAGTCAAGGCTTTAAATTAAGTAATTAGTGATGCATTAAGTTGGAGAAACTAAATGTCATCAGTATTGAAAATACGGGGAGAGGGGATTTTACAAAAAGCAGAAGTTACTGATAACTTTTTGTAATATATCCAACAATATATTTAAGTACCACTTTGCCAGAGTATCAATCTTCTGGGAAAAATATAATCTCAGAACCAATACCAAAACAAAAGTCCTGATTTCCAATTTTACAGGCTTTGGATGTCAATGAGTAAGGACTCTGGTCACATGATATATTCTGTCTTCTTTTATTTTCATGAGGTGCAACATTTTAAAAGAATTGATTGTTATTGTAAATAATACTGCAATGAACATGGTTGTTGTTCTTGTGTCACTGTAGTGAACTCCTTAATTTGGGGGGATTATTCCAAATAGTGGTATAGCAGTGTAAAATAGCATTTCAATCCTTAATTTTTCTGGAAATCACCATACTGATCTCCATAGTGTCTGTAAAAGCCTGCATTCCCACAAGCAATGTATGAGAGTTCTCTTCTCTCCACATCCTCTCCAGCATTCGGTGTTATTTGTATTGTGGATTTTTCCATCCTGACCAGGGTAAAATGACATCTCAGGGTAGTTTTGATTTGCATTTCTCTGATGGCTAGGGGTGTGGAACATTTTTTAAGATATCTGTTAGACATTTCAATTTTGCCCCGGAAAAATTCTTTTGAGTTCTGGGGCCCATTTTCTAATTGGCTATTTATCTCCTTGGTGTTTAGTTTTTAAGTTCTTTGTACACTTTGGATAATAGAGCTCCATCAGATATGTGGTTAGTCATGGAATCAAACCAAATGCCCAAGAGTTGATGAATGGATAATGAAAATGTGGCACATTTATACAATGGAATGCTACTCAGTCATCAAAAAAGATGAATTCATGAAATTTGCCAGGAAATGTATGGAATTAGAAAAATTATATTGAATGAAGTATCCCAGACACAGAAAGCTAGAAAACTTATGTACTTCCTAATAAGTGGATCCTATTTCCAAATACACTTAATGACATATTTTTTTAATTTTTTTTATTATTTATTCAATTGTGCATGTGGTGTGCACGTGTATGTATGTGTGAGTATGTATATGTGTGTGTGTAGAATCACGGACGAATTTGGGAACCACCATGGACACCTTGTTTACTCTGCCCGGGATTCACAGGCTCCGCCCTTCCAGGACCAGAAATGCAGGCTGCCCCCGATTCCGCCCAGCGTCTATACGTGGGGTCTAGGATCCGAACTCAGGACCTTCCGCCTGCAAGGCAGAGGCTTAACCCCTGAGCCACCTCTCCAGCCCCCACTTAATGACATATTTAAAGAAAAAAAATCTCTGTAATACACACTGTAATCACAAAGGATTATAAACAGAAGGGAAGGGGAGGGAGGACTCAAAGAAAGTAGATAGGGGGAACATCCTTCAATAGAGAAAATAGGCTACGGTCATGTATTGCATGTAAGTAATGAGACATGTGGTAGAGCTCACTATCACTTCCCTTCAGGTCACTTGGGACTGAACAGGTTTGATCTCCTCAGTCAGAAAGCATGTAGGGACTGATAGTTAGATGGTAACCAACCAGCAAATGGGAGGCTGAATCCCCTCACTGCAATGTCCTACTCCCATTCTTCCATCTACTTTTGAGTCTCTTCCTATATTAAAATCTTCATTTACACAGTCTTTTATCTTTGGTTTGGAGGTTATCTTTGATAGCAATTGGGATGCAGCCAAGGGCAGTACAGGAACAGCAAAACTGAAAGCAACACCAAACTATAATTCAGAACGCCAAAGACCATCCATTTTACACTTGGAACTGGACCAGTCAAATCCCTCCCAATCCTAAAGCTCAGGGAACCTTGCAGAAGAGGCGGTGGCAAGAGTGTATGAGCCTACATATGGGGAAGACCAATGATATGCAAGATACTCCACATACATCAGGGCTGCAGCAGTCAGGATTTAGCTACAATGTGATTGGACTTTGCTGATTTACACAACAGCTGACATGTCCAGACCTTCCAAAATCTAGCATGGATAACAGAGTAGAAGGCGTCAGGCAGTAGGAATCTTAGAGGCAAGGCATTAAACAGTCATAATAGAGTCCCCATGCTAGCAGACAGCGCAAGAAGAGGCCATAAGTTATGTCACTGAGTCCTGAATCCTTAGTAGTGTAGAGGACTAGGAGGGAGGTTCAGGGTCTACCTAAATGGATGCTCTGAGGATGGGAGGGAGGAAGAAGTAGGTGGCAGAAGAGAGGGGTGAGAGGTAGGGGAAAGTGGGGAATGTGCAATGGGAACTACGGGGGAGGAGAGAGTAGAAGGATAATAGAAGGGTACCTATTCCATTTGCATGATTAGGCAAAAATAAAATGAGTAAAAAAAAATTGCTTGTGTGAACATTGAGATAATTCATTATACCTTTTTCAACTAAAATACATCCTATTTATGTTTTCACTAGCAGTGCATTTACTAACAAAATACATTCCATATAATTTGAACTTTATTTTCCTTTGAAATCAATCATTCTGCATTTGCATTAAATTGCAGAAGCCGATTAATCAACAGTTATCTGTATTGGTAATTGAATAACTCTGATAGCAATCCTTAGTGACATATTGATTTTTCAATCTTTCTAAATAATTACCCCCTCACCAATCTTAATAACTATTTCTGCTCTCAACACTTAATAATAAGAGGATCCTATAACCATAGAAAGCCATGTAGCTATTCACTCATGCCAGATCTCCTAAGGAAAACCATTTTTAAAATATCTTTATAGTACCTCCATCCACACTTTATTTTGGATTCCATCAACTGCAAACTTCTTGTTCACGTACTTTCCAGAATATCCTTTTCTGTTCTCCTTCTATGTCTGTCCTGTCCTTCCTCCCTCTCCATTCAAAAAACATATGTTTAATTTCTAAATATTTCTAATATTTCTTTTTTTATTTTTCTGCTCATACAAATATAATAGGAACCCCTGTCCTCTCCCTCCCTCCACCCGTCCCTGGACCTCCCTGTTCCCTCCCTGCTTTGTCCCTTCCTTTCCCCCCTCCCTCCCTTTCCCCTAGTGCCCCCTCTGAAGCATCCTTTAATGAGTATATCAAACTTTCCTCTGGGTCCTCCTCTCTGATGAGGTGTAAGGACTCAGTGGCAATTCCTAGAACTCTTTCTTGTGTTCCCCTTAAGTATAGGAACACTATTGTGACTGTTAATCCCTTGCTTCTACGGATTCTAGTGCCTTTAGTCCATGCTAGAATTTGAAGGGTCAATGATATGTTGATCATTGCGCAGATCATGCAGAGTCCTGTTACAACTGCTTCGACCTTAACTTGTGTGGAGAATCTTGCATATCATTGCTCCTCCCATCCTTGTATTCTTACAGTCTTACCGCCCCCTCTTCCGCTAATTTCCCTGAGCTTCAGGATTGGGAGAGATTAGGCAAGCCTGATTCCAGGTGGTTGATATAGAGTCTTTGATGTTCTGAATTATGGTTTGTTGATTTTTTTTTTGTTTTGTTTTGCTGCTCCTGCAATGCCCTTGGTTCCATCCTGATGGGTATTGGATGTCACCCCCTGGCCAGAGATAAAAACCTGTTAAATTAGACTCTTGTTATAAGAGTATATTCAAAGGTAGATGGAATAGAAGTAGGAGACCGCAGTGAGAGAGAGGTCAATTACCCAATTGCAAAATGGTTCCTTCTATCTGGCAGCCTATATCCCGTCCCCTTCTAGTAAGATCGTACCCCATCAGTTGGAAATGATCAGGAAGGAAAGTCTGTAAATTTAATCAGATGTCTCATTATTTACTTGCAGTCCTTGATGGTAGCCTATTTTCTCTACTGTAACATGGTTCCCTCTGTTTCTGGTTGGGCCCTCCTTCCCCATCCCTCCTGTTTATAATCTTGATTTTTAATGAATATAGTGGCTATCTGATTTATCATGTAAATGAAAGCTCCTTGGAGATTAAATGTGAGCACTAAATAAAAGGGACACTAAGACAAAAGGAACCACTGACACTGTCCAAGCTAAGGAGTATGAAATCTCTTGGCACAATAATGTTAGGTTTCCCTGGAATGAAAAGGAAAGTTTAATAGGCAGGGAGGGGCTTAAGCTCAACTAAAAAATGTAATTTTTATTGTTGAATTTCAAATAATAATCAGTATTTCTCCCATTTTTCACAGCTTAGGGAGTCTTTACCTATAGTTCAAAACACTGTGTCGATTTTCAACCCTACAATATTTTATAGACACATTAGTAGCATTGTCAGCAATGAAATTTTATCATTAGGCATAAATATGTTTTAAAGTTTCACAGTGGCTACTATCTTACCTTAAGTTTCTAAAGACTCTTTATACTTGTGATATTATTACATCTTTTGTCATGGATGGTGGCACTGAGTCAGCATTCAAGATATGGATTTCCTTTATCTCCTTATCATGATCCAAAAACTGCATGTGTCCACTCTTCTCCCTGTCAGACTCCCCACTCAACAGTAAGATGAAAAGGATGAAATCCTCTCTCCAAAGTGCCCTGTTATCTTATGGGAGGAGATAGGTGTTGCAGTCATCAGTCACACTCTGTATCCAAGACATTTAGAATACAGCAAGTCCTTATACTCCAGCTTCAGTCATATCTGTTGTTCATATTTTTCAATGAATTGATGATATAATTTTTAAACTTTAGTAAAACCTATGCTTGTGTTTGTTCTGTTGTTGATCCATGAAGCATTTGTCATGTGATTAGAGATCTTTCCTGATGACCAGAATTAAAATAAAAGATGAGTTATTAATGTGTTCTCTTCAACAGGCATCCTGATAACAACAACTGTAGGCCAGTGACAAGTGAGTTTTGGGTAGATGCATGTGGTTTCTCAGGAATGGAACTCATCAAGAAGAAATAAAGGCACAATTAATTCTAGAAGCACTTGAGGCCAATACAAGGAGAGATGAATGAAGGAATAAACTCAGGTGGCTCAGAAACTGGTATGTGTGTATTGGGGGGAGTTTCCACTCATCTGTATGTGCATATATAGGGGTCAGAGGTCAGCATCATCTGACTTTCTCTGTAATCCTCCATCTCATTTTTTTCAACACAGGGAACCTAGATCTAATTGACCAGTGAACCCCAGCATTAGTCTACCTCTGCCATAATTGTGCTAGAAGTACGGATGGTGCTGTCACAACTGACTTTTTTTTTAATTTTTTATTATTATTATTATTATTTATTCAACTATGCGCATGTGCGTGTGTATGTGCCCGTGTGTGTGTGTGTCTGTGTGTGTGTCTGTGTATGTGTAGAACCACGGACGAATTCGGGAACCACCATGGACGCCTCCACCTCCTTTTGCCCCGGGATTCACGGCTCCGCCCTACCAGGACCAGAAGCGCAGGCCGCCCCCTCTTCCGCCTGGCGTCTATACGTGGGATCTGGGATCCGAACTCAGGACCTTCCGCCTGGAAGGCGGAGGCTTAACCCCTGAGCCACCTCTCCAGCCCACAACTGACTTTTATATAAATACTAGTGATACCAACTCAGAAATTCATATTCTAAAAACAATCATTTTATCCATTAAACAATCAAGGTAGCCCCAAGATTGCTTAAAGAGAGTTTTAAAAATATGAACAGGAGGGAAGGGGAAGGAGGACCCCACCAGAAACAAGGAATGAGGGGATCATGATATAGCAGAGAAAATAGGCCACTGTCAAGTACTTCAAGTAAGTAGTGAGACATCTGGTTAAGCTCACTCACTTTCCTTCCTGATCACTTGCAACTGAGGGGATTTGATCTCACCAGTCAGGGAAGGCATAGAGACTGACAGATAGATGGTAACCATCCTGCAAATGGGAGACTGACCCTTCCACACAGTCTCCTACTCTTATTCCATCTACCGTTGAATCTACTCTTATGATAAGACTCTATTTTAACAGCCTTTTATCTCTGGCTAGGAGGAAACATCCCAATACCCATCAGAATGGAGCCAAGGGTGGTTCAGGAACAGCAAAACTGGAAAAAAAAACACAACAAACTATAATTCAGAACATCAGAGACCTACATTAACCACATGGATCCAGGCCAGCCTAATCTCTCCCCTTCCTAAAGCTCAGGGAAATTTGTGGAACAGGGGGCTGTAAGATTATAAGAGCCTAAAGATGGGGAGGAGCAACGATATGCAAGATACTCCACATAAATTAGGGCTGAAGTAACCATAATAGGACTTTGCATGACCTGTGCAATGACCGAAGTAGCATTGACCCTCCCCCCCAAAAGTCTAGCGTGGATCACAGGCACTAGGATCCTTAGAAGCAAGGGATTAACAGCCACAATATTGTTCCTATTCTAAAGGGGAACACAAGAAAGGGCTCTTGGCAATGCTACTGAGTCCTTACACTTCATTAGAGTGGAGGACCCAGAGGGAAGCTTGACATTCACACTAAAGGATGCTCCAGGGATGAGGGGAAAAGGGGGCAAAGGCAGAAAGGGAAGGAGGGGGGAAAGGAAGGGAAAAAGGAAGAAGGGAGCAAGGGGGTTCGGGGAGGGTGGAGGGAGGGAGGGGACCGGGATACTTATTAAGTTTGTATGAGTGGAAAAAATTAATTAATTAATAAAAAATATAATGATGCAAATCAGGTTTGCTTATTTTAAGTATATTCACAATTCATTCATAGTAATGAGCCACAATGGTCTGCAGTGCTCATGTATAAATTAGATCCATGGTACTGCATTGCTGGCATCACCAGTGAGCTTTGTAGAAATGCAAAACTCAGTGTCACGGAAATTTCTACAAGTGAACGTTTGGAAGAACAGCTGTCACAGCATTGTGTATATGATGCAAGATCATTGTTCAAGGGAAGTAAGCTCTAGAAATAGCCATTTAGTATCTCGTCTAAATCTGTGATCCTTTATGGGAAACTCAAATTTTCCCATAAAGTAAATCTTTCTGGTGACATGCTATCTATAAAGCACTGGATAATTATCAGTATTATGTTTTGATGGAAACCATGCATGCGAGGATGATTTCTGGTTTATCTCTTACTTACTAGTTTAACTTTCAAATATTCGCTGCCAGTGAGTGCTGCTAATGAGATGATTTGCAGTTGTAGTTTCAGAGAGATTCCAGTTGTTTCTCCATGTTCTTGTATATTCACCATAGAAGATATATTAGTTAGACACGCATTAGCCATGCTATTACTGAAGCAGTAAAGGGTGTCATGGCAGAGACGACCACTCTTTCCCATTCAGCATTTAAGCAAAATGTCATTATAGCAGCTTCACAGTTCCTAGTGTTTAAGGAAATTACTCAAGGAAAAAGATTTTTAGTAAGATGACTTCTTAAAATCCTAAAATGTTATGGTTCTCTAAATGTAGCAAGATACGAAGTGGAAGATTATGAAATTGGACCATCTGGGATCTAATTCTTGAATTCAATCCTTAAAAGCCACAGGAATTCAAATGAATTACCTAATATCCACAAGTTTTCACTTTCTAATCTATGAGATGGAAATGGTTTTTGCTTAAATCAAAGGAAAGGTGTAAAATGCAGTGAGGAATGTGTGTGAAGTGCTAGCATGCCTGATACCCTGTTTAGATCTTTGCAAATGCCAGAGCTGTTCATTTGTTGTCCTATTTCTCCAAACTGATAAAAGTCTAGGGGGAAAACCATTCAAACTGTTTATTTTCTTATTATATCATCATGGAAAGCACAAACGTCCAAGGAGAGGAGATCGCATAAGTGGAACAAATATTGCATTTTAAATGTGATGATATCATATATTCAAACAAGAGCTTTAGAATCTTATTACGCCAGGAACACATTATAGCACCATCCTTAAGTCAGTGCTGCAAAAACACCTAATATGCTAGCTTAGGGAGAATCAAACCGCCCAGACATTTTCTCAAAGAACATAACATATATCACAAATCCATTATCTACTTTCTGTTTTTACTTTCTTAAAGGGTCCCTTAGACTGAGACTGTATCTAATAGCACTTATTTTAGCTCCCAGAATTACACACACACACACACACACACACACACACATTTTCAGATTTAATATTTCCCCCATTGATCCTCCTCTACCAACATTAGTTATCTGGTTCTAGGGAGATAGCTCAGCCTACAAAACATAGCCACACAAGCACAAGGACCCAGAATTCAATTGCCAGCAGCCATGTAAAAAGTCCGCATATAGCAATGTGCATCCAGAATCTCTGTGTTGGGGAGGCTAAAACAGGATCATACTTGAGATTTGATGGACAGTCTGTATAGCCAAAATGGGAAGCTCCACATTCAGAGACAGACCCTATCTCAAAACATAAGGTCAAGAAACGTTGAGAAAAAAAATCCAGCATCAAACTTTGCCCTCCACACATACACACACATACATGCATAAGTGCATGCACAAATGCCTACAAAGCGCATACACATGTACACATGTGCATATACACATTAATTGATCATAAAAAATACACATGGAAAAAATCAAAAACACATGAATTCATTTGTTAATTTAGTTAAGGATTAAAATCAAAAGTCCATTCAAGCAATAAAAAAAATTTAAAAAAAAGACAATAAAACCAAAACAAAGTATTTTTTAGTAATGAAAAAATCAAGTAAGGACTTAGATTAAGCAATTTATAAAAACCCAAAATGTATCTCTTCGTTTTGGAAGCTGAGTAGTCACTATCAGATATTGTGCCAGGTAAAGGGACTTTTTAAAATATCATTATCCATTTATTTATGTATTTAATTTATTTATGCATTTGTTTGGTGTGTGTGTGTGTGTGTGTGTGTGTGTGTGTGTGTGTGTGTGTGTGTTTGTGTGTGTGTCAGAGGGCACTGTATGTCCTTTTGGGGGACCAAGGGTGACTTTGGGAATCATCCTGGATGGCTTCTACCTCCCTTTTCCTTTGCTCTGGAGTTTCCCGGGTTCTGCCCGCTAGGGTTGGAAGTGCAGGCTGTTGTTGTTTCCCCCTGGCATTTTTACATGGAACCTGGGATCCAAACTCAGGACCTCCTGCTTGTTAGGTAAAGTATCAACCCCTGAACTGTCTCATCAACCCTGAGACCACTTTTTTCCTTTTTCTTTTTTTTTTAAATTTTTCCCACATTTTGCTTTTTTCCTAATCATACAAGCTCAATAGGTACCCTAGTCCTTTCCTTCCCCCTCCTTTCCCCAGTTGTCCTCCATTTCACTCTCCCGCATACCCTCTTCCTTTTACCCCCTCTTCCACACCTTCTTCCAGTGCCTTCCCCTTCCTCCCTCCCATCCCCTGGAGCATCCTTTTGTGCCAATGCCAAACCTCCCTTTGAATCCTCATACTTAGTAAGGGGTAAGGACTCAGTGGTATAGCCCAGAGCCCTTTCTTGGGCTTCCCATTAGTATGGGAACTCTATTATGACTGTTAATTCCTTATCTCTAAGGATCCTACTGCCTGGAGCCTTCTTCCCTGTGATCCTTTTCTGTGAATGTCAAGCCTCCTTCTGAGTCACTCGCCTTGGTGAAGGTTCAGGACTCAGTAGCATACCCTGGAGCCCCTCCTGGGCTCCCCGTTAGTATGGGAACTCTGTTATGATTTTTAATCCCTTGCCTCTAAGGATCCTACTCCTTGAAGCCTTTTCCCTTATGATGCATGCTAGACTTTGTGGGGTCGTTGACAAGTCAGCCATTGTACAGGTCAGGCAAAGTCCAATTCTTCCTGCTGCAACCCTAACCTGTGTGGAATATCTTGCATATCATTGGTCCTCCCCATCTTTAGACTCTTACAATCTTGCTGCCGTCTCTCTTCCACAAGATTATCTTAGCCTTAGGATGGGAAGAGATTTGACTGGTCAATTCCAGGTGAATAATGTAGGGTCTTTGGTATTCTGAATTATAGTTTGTTGTTGCTTTCAGTTGTGCTTTTCCTGCACTGCCTTTGGCTGCATCCTGATTGGTATCAAAGGTCACGTCTTAACCAAAGATAAAAGACTGCTTAAATGAAGATCTTAATATAAGAGGAGACTCAAAGGTAGATGGCAGAATAGGAGTAGGACACAACAATGGGGGGGATCAGTGTCAGTTTTGCTTTTCCTGCAATGCCCATGACTGCATTTAAAAACATGACTCCATCTATGCGTTGTCACATATAATTAGGTGTATACTACTGTGTCCTTGCATAGCAAGAAACAGATGAGCCTGGGCAGCTCTCTGCATCCTTTGTATGAAGATGCTGGCCTTTTAAATGTAATTAACTACTGGTACTATCACCTTGGGATTTAAGTTGCAATATAACAGAATTCAGAGCAGCACATGCATTCAACCCATCAAAAAATTAATCATCTCTATCATTTCACAATATATTTGGATAAAATAAGTGATATGGAAATGGAATTGTAATAATATCTCAAACCTGACTATGTGAGAAGCTAAGGGTTTTTGTGAACAATAGTTTCCGAACATGGTACCCTTCCAAATATAGAAAGACATCTTCCTGTTGACATCACTACCAGAGTATCATCTGTTTCATTGTCAACTAGAATTTGTTGTGTGAGAGGGGATTGGAGTTCAGTTTCCCAGTTGGCTTGTTTATTTGTCTCTAATCTACTGAATTCAACTCACTATATACTGACAGTTCAGCTGGCACACTGCTGAAAATCAGGCCAAAATTTTTCTACTTGTCTAGTTTTCAGAAGTCATATAGCAGTGTGGAACAGATGATGTTTGTTTCCCCCAGATATGTCCACATTAGATATCTACATAGCCAGTATTTACTAAAGTCTCTGTTCCACTGTTTTTATTCTTTACTGAGAAACGCATTCACACCTTCAATGAGAAAATGATGCTCAATTTTAACTGCAGTTTCTGGTAGGAATTTTACTGATTCATGCTGAAAGACGTTATTTTAAGAGGAAAACTCAGAAAATGATTTTCCTCCAGAATATAAAAATATCTGTTCTCTATGTCTCTGTGTTAAAAGTAAAAGGGGAAAAATGTATGAAAAGATTCTTGGATAGTCAAGTCTCTGGCCAGATGTCTCACACAGTAACCTGTTATCTACTTAAATTTAAATGGGAAAATACAAATGTGCAGTATCTTAGATTGATTCACATTCAAGAATTGTAGAATATACAACATTACTAAATTTCTCCTTTGTTCCACATGAAACCCTCATTCTACACATAGTTTGGTCTAGGATTGCTAGATATAGTCAATGGGTGTGAATGTGCCACATAGTCTTTAACCAACCACAATATCATTGGCCATTAAACTCAATAACAAGGCTTAGGCATGTATTTGTGATTTTAATTGTGGTTCATCCACTTTGAGAAACATTTGTCTATCAGATTTTTGGAACATAAAAATGAATGCTTTCTTTTCTCCCCAGGATTCTTTGTCTATTGGGAGAAGTTGGTAGCTGATCATGTGAATATATGTTTATGAAAGGACTTGAGAAAATGTTTCAGATGTTACAAAAATATCAAATTTTTTACGCAAACAAGTAATTATAGTCAGGAAAAAATAACAGGAATTCAGTATGATCCAACTTTCTATGGTAATGACATATGTTCTTTTCATCCTCACTTGCTCAGTAATCAAAGATAAACTGTGTACAGACTTAAAACAATTGGATTTTAATCAGGCAATCTTTACTTTATCTTCTACACACTATGCACATTTGGTTAGTTCCACTGCATTTTGCATCCCAGTTTGTTTTTAATACAAAGTATGTAGTGTACTACTGATTAATAAAAATTTGCTATAAACAATTTGAAATAATATAATTTATATTTACTTTAGTAATATAACCATTTTTAAATAATGTGATTATAAATATCTGGTAAGTGGAAATACTTGCTTAAAATGTCATAAATCAATACAGAAATAAGCATAATAAAATAATAACACATTTACAGGGAATTTAAGATGTGAGACAGTAACTTGAGCCATTTGCATAAGATATGTCTGCTTCCAGAAGACATCCTGTAAGAAAATACTATTATTATTTATATTTTAGCAATGCAAGTAAATGTTAGCTCATTTTTTTAAAAAAATAAAGACAAGGAAAATTGCTATGTTTTGAGTTCTTAATACATGATTGATACTATTTTAGGCCATTAAATAATTTATTCATCACTATTGAATCTTTCATTTTCAAATTTTATGAGTATTATGGGATAAATATGTGTTCCAAAAGTGCATCTATTAAAATCCCATCCCCTAGTACACAGAATATGGCTGCATTTACAGATAAAGTTATTAAATAGCTGTTTAAATTAACCGATGGTCCTATATATGGATTCTAATTTAATAATCTGGATTAAAAGAAAATTTATATAGATAAAATGTATTTAAGCAGAACCACACATCCAACAAGCCATACAAGGATTCAGCAAGGTGGCTGTATTAAAAAGGAGGAAGACTTCAGATAAAAGCACACATCTTCACTAACCACTAACCTCTAGACTTGTGAGAATGTTAATTTCCCTGTTTTTCCTTATGGCAGGCCCAGTAACTCCTAACAGTTGACTGACTAAAACAGAGAAGTCCTGTGTGGGTAGTTGGTTCACACTTAGCATGCAGAGAAGCATGGGGTTCAATTGCTGGAAGTCTTACAGAAGATTCCATATCCTTAGCCTCCTCAGGGGAAATCCTCTCAGAACAAAGACCCTGTGAAAGGAATTCACACACTCAGATGCACATCCTACCACAGGACAGCTCAATGGATTCAGCTTCAGGACTGTTGTCTTTCCTCCCTCCAGCTCAATTTCAAAGGAATTCTGTAGTGCCCAAGATAGGTAGCTTAGCTAAAAGCTGCATTTCGTTGAGTTGTACCTTTCCTGCAAGGGAGAATGGAGGAGAGGCCAGGTTAGACGCATGTATACAGACTGCTAAGCTAATGTTCACGGGTGAAAGATGGTAAAATTTCGCAAAGGAGCTCTGTAGCTACTTAAAGGCATTACTGTCATATTCCAAACTGTTCCTCATAAGCTTTACATCCCATCATTCTTTACGATATCAATTTAAACACAAATTTTATTTGTTGTGCTGATGTTAAAAGCCTTTTAGTGCCTTCAATAGGCACCAGAAGAACCATTTGAAGAGATGTTGTAAGTTATAAAGGGTTTCTCAGGAGTCTGACTATTCACACATTTTAGTTAGTGACCAAAATATTGGAAACATTGCTGTGGACTGATTATCTGTTATTTAATAGCTTCAACCAGAGCTTCCTCTTTTCTGGCACATAGCACTCTATTTCGATTTCTAACACCATTCAATGTTGCCTATGGGAACAGGGCCCTGAATTCTAAAGGCCAGGAAAAAGGAAATTTTGGTCACACCAAGATAACTCTACATTTCAATGTTCTTCAATGTTCCATAGTGTTATATAAAACGCATCTCATATTTAGATATCCCTATAAAGCAATGAGCATTATTGCATTTTACTAAATCAGCAACAAAATCTTCCATGGGAATCTGATAATGCTACTTAAGATAAATACCACAAAGATTAAACATTTTGACAAAGTACCATATTCTAGACTCCTAGTAGTTTGTTTTATAGCTCATCTAACATTTAAACATCTTCATCTACCATAGCTGCAGCTCTTAAATGAAAGTACTTAAGGCAGTAAAAAAAAAAAAAAAAAAAAAGAGCAACATGAATGAAAACATATCTGCCTGCCTTATTATTTATTTTTAATTTGCATATGGGAGTACTGTATGCATATATGTACACATGGATATGGAGGCCAGATGTTTATGTCAGGTGTCTTTTTATTATTATTTATTCAATTGTGTGTGCATGCGTGTATGTGTGTGTGTGTGTGTGTGTGTGTGTGTGTGTGTGTGTGTGTGTGTATGTAGAACCACAGACGAATTCAGGAACCACCATGGACCACCTCCACCTCCTCCTTGTTTACTCTGCCCCGGAATTCACAGGGTCCATCTTACCAGGACCAGAAACGCAGGCCACCCCCGCTTCTGCCCGGCGTCTATATATGGGGTTTAGGATTCGAACTCAGGACCTTCCGCCTGCAAGGCAGAGGCTTAACCTCTGAGCCACCTCTCCAACCCTATATCAGGTGTCTTTTTATATTTTTATCTCCACTTATTTTTTTCTGAAAAAGTGTATCTCACTCAACCTGGATCTTGACAGTTTGACTAGACCAACTAGCCACAAAGATCTTGTGTCCCCACTCAATGCTGCAATGGCAGACTTCTGCCATTATGATTAATGTTTAACATGTAAAAGTCCTCATAATTTTAGAGCAATTTTTACCCACTGAGCCATTTCCCCAAACTCTGTGCTTATATTTTTATATGTAATGTCTTTCTCAAGTACCTTTTTTGGATCACAGTTTAAGTAATGTCAGTAGCATTCATTATTAGATTTTATATGAACTGTGTACCAGCCATTATGCTGAGCACTGCATCTACATTATAGCTATACATAATGATCCAAGCAATTCTCATAGCAGTCCTATAAGTTAGAGAATAGTTACTGCTCATTTTTGTATATTAAAAAATGAAAGTTGTAATTGCAGAGTTCAATGTGGAGAAGTCACTCATGGCTTCTATAGAGTCCAACTCCAGAGGAAAGAGATTTAACTTGTGATGGAGATTCAGGTACTTTTTGATCATTCCAGTCACTGAGTCAGATCTTCCACAGCCATGTTTCGTGTTCCTGCTAAGTACTATGCTATAAAAATGATGGAGAGAGATTTATATGAGCTCAACATGACTGCTGCTTCAGAGAAGAATGCTAACTACAGAGGTGACAAAGGAGTGCTGATCGTGAGCTACACAGGACCCTGTGGTGCTCACATCTTGACAGTAATCACTCCTGGCAGCATGTTCCACCAAATATCCATTTGTTTTGGTGAAAAAGGCAAGAGAAATTGCTTTGCATAACCCTTCCTAGAGACTTGTCATTTACATCTGTTCATTAAAGGCTGTTGTGAAAAACAAAGCCCTTTAAATGTTTTGTTAACACACTTGCCTTTGGGACTATTGTGTTTTCAGTAAATTTTGAGAAATTAGCTACTCTTGAAGTCTTCCAAAACAAAGCTACCAATACCTGATGTTATGTCATAGGTAATTCTACATGCAAAGCCAAGATAACCCTTAAAAACAACATCTTCTGCCTCATTAGGCTACAAGACAAGAACATATCTTTGAAATGACTAAATTCCATATGTAGCTGAAGCGCTTTATTTAGTCTTGCATTTTGCTAACTAGTGACTCTCCTGTGTGGGCAGAAGTATAAAAAACTCTTCTTTCTAGTTCCTCCATGTGAGGGAAGGACTCTCAATCTGGCTAAGAGAGAAAGAGTGGGGGAAAAACAAGGAGAAACTAAGGTTTATACAAATATCTTATTAGTTTATCTTTAGGGAGAATGAGAGGGAGAGAGAAAGAGAGAGAATTATATCATGCATGTAGAGGTCAGAAGAAAATTCTTTGTAGTCGAGTCTTTCCTACCATCTGGGATTCAAGAATTGAATTCACGTAGCCAGTTTCTGGGCCAAACACCTTAACTTGCTTAACTGTCTCATTGTTCTTGTCATTGATAATGAATCTGAGTGATTCTGTATAAATGTTCCAAAGAAATAATTTGAATACCTTATGTACTATATCATCAGATTATACTAGATTGCATGGGAAATACTTGTATCACTTTTTTATTCACCTTTTTAATTTGGCCAACTGATGAGTCTCAAATGGTATTTCAAAGAAAACAGCAACAAGCTCATAATGACTATTGCAAAATAAGAAATTAGGAGATAGGTATGTAAGGGCTGTACAGTCTGTCAAGAAATACATTCTCAGCACAGGGGGGAATCTAAGATTGCAGGATGAGGTGCAGTTGTGGCTGAGTCTAAGAAGTCTGCAGCCCACGTTTCTAAGTCCCTAGACACTGGGATTATGACTACAATTAATGAACTGATAGTATACACCAGATTTCAGCCTAAGTACATACGTTACTGACTAAATCCTCTCTTGATCACAATGCTGCTCCTCTTTTACAAATGAGGAAAATAAACTTTTGTGATATCATCAGGTTCACAAAAAATTCAAATGTAGACTATAGTTACTGAACATCTATCACTACCTAATTTGTTCTGGATAAGAGAGCTGTAAAAGTACAAGTAACGATACACTTGCAAGCATGATTATTAAATCTTACAGAGAAAAGTATAACTATAAAAATGATTTCAAAATAATATAGCAGTGAAGGTGTTTTTGAAGAGAACAAAATAGAAATAATCCAATTGTTAAATTTCTAGAGCTTTGGGAGAGACACAGTTTGAGACACATGTGAAGTCAGGTCATCCTTCAGCTGAAAGGTTTTGTGCAGCAGATAGTGTGATGTGGTCCAAAGTGAAGCTTCAGCCATCTCAGGGAACAAAGGGTATCCTTCCAAGTTCTCAGAAGAGAGAAAGGTTGAGACACAAGGGAAGTAAATCCCAAAGGTGGTTAACTTTTCCAAATTAGATGAAGACTCTGTGTGCTAAGCACTGCTAGAACAGTTGTTTATGTTGTCCCAACACATCCATGGCTGATCATAGTTATGAACCCAATGACACCTAGACTCACCTAGAGGACAGGCCTCTAGGGATGCCTGTGGGGGATGATCTTGGTCAGATTAGTTGATAGCAGCCATACTTCTAGAGGAGGGTTCTGTATTGTATACAAAAGGAAAAAAGTGATGAAAGTCCATTCCGAGTATGGATATACTGTGATTGGTTGCTTCAAGTGTCTGTTGTCTTGATTTCTCCATTATCATGTACTGGTCCATTGAACTCTAAGTCAGAATACCTTTCACACTTATGTTGCTTTCATTAGGGTATTTTATCACAGCAACAAGAATGGTAAATAAGATACTGGTTAATATCATATATGGAAAAGAAATGGGTCAAGTTAATACATGACTTACTCTAATTTGTGAGCCTGGGCTGTAGGGAAGTTGGGGATGTTTGTGTTCTGTCTGCAGTCTTCTGCATTTAGGGTTCTAATACCTGGAAGGTCTGGTTTGAAGGGGAATGCGATTACTTTGTCTCTGAAGTCTGTCAGGCATGAGTGGGTGTGTAGTTGATTTGAATGGCAACATGGCCTCTAAGTAGAGGCTCTGGGCCATGTAGTACAGAGAGAAATAGAGGAGGGGCAGAGAAAAGTTACTGAAAAGTTAGGTTTAGCTTGGGTGCCAATATGACTCTTCGTTTAAACACAGCCTGCACCTCCACACATCTGATCACTGTTTAGGATTATTAGCAGATAAGATGGGCACCTGACCTCCTTATTGATCATTAGCAGAGAAGGAGAAAAGGAGAGAAGTTTGGGGATGGGCAGGAGCAAGCCGCAGAGATTCTTACACAGACCATTCACTGTCAGAGAATCATGTTAGAAAAAAGAAGATAAAAGAGAAGCGGGAAAGGAAGATAGAAGGGAAACCCAAGCTTCCTCCATGAAGACTAGAGTTTATTCAGGAAACGCCTACAAAACTCCAGTAAAGAAGCAGCAATCTCCCTTGGAGATGGAATTACTCCTACTTTGGAGTAGGGGGTACTAATTTTTAACAGTTACAGTGTGGTGGTAAGAGGTTTCAGATTGACTAGTTAGTTGGGTCTCAGAATGACTAAGAGTCTGTCCAGTTGTCTCTTTTCCTTATCAGATCTGTAAAAATTCTTGGTGGGGGTCTCTGGTCAGAAGTCTACTTCAGATCTCAGATCTCTAGTCTGAGGTCTTGTTCTGAATCTATCACTCCTCACTTAAGTGGTGTGACACATGATAGACATTCTTTTGCCCTGATAATTGGGAGACTTCACACAACCTTCTCCGACTTCACTGTTTCTTCCTGCTAAAACATGTCAGACATGTCAAACACAAAATGACTTAAGCTCCCCTCCCCTCCATCTGATATGTGTATCCAGACAAAGAATCCTTCTCAGTTTCCAGTCTACTTAGATAAGACAGTTCTATCCTTCCAAGGACAACTCCACAGCCCCTGCCTGCCTGCAGCTTCAGACCCCCAGCCTGTCTGCAACTTCTCCACAGCTCCATTTCACCTGCATCTAAGATAAACTGGCACATTCTCCCAAGGACTTTTTTTAAATCCACTCCGAGGTAAGCCCCCCTTCTCTTCTAAGATCTCTAAGAAATCTTAGAACTAGATTCTCTCTCTCTCTCTGCCTTTGTGTCTGCTATAGAGATGGCCATGCTGCTTGCTACTTGCCTGCTTGCCATTCTACTTGTCCTCCTCCTTGTTTGCCAATAAATCTCCTTGGCATATTATATGCTGGTTTTGGTGTGACTTTGCATCCTTCATCAGCCTGTAGTGGGGAGCTTTTCCAAGAGCCCCCATATACCCATCTGTATTAGTATAGTAGTGGAGAAAGCATTGACTGAAAAAAAAAAACAAACAAACAGAAAGTCATCCTAATTACTCATCTTCAAGTGATTTTTTTTTGTTTATTAATTTTAAGGACTATGGACTAGAGATCATTCATTTCAATATTAAAATACTGGCATAAAACCAGAAGTGTTGTCACATTTTGGAGGGATTTGACTTGATCCCACTTATGTTTCCCTGGAACATTAAAATCTTGGTGTCCTCCTTTAAGTTAATCAACTAGGCCAGTTGCCTTTCCAGGAACCACCAACGCCTCCTTGTCACTCACACACCTCTTGGAATTTGATCCAGTTGGCGGCATGTCAAGAATATGGCACGCTTCTGCTTTGCTTTTCCAAAAGTCAAGTCTCCCAACCCTTCTCCTGATCAAGCCAAAGACATAAAACATAAAACAAGAGCTTTCAACATGTGATTTGCAAGTCACTTGTCTTTGAGCTTTAAGGTTGAACAGCTTGCTCATTCTCTGTCTCTCTGTCCCTCTCCCTTAAATTTAAGACATTTTTTTTTCAGTTTCTATTCTAATTTCTTTATCTTGAGGCCACTTTCAGTATCTAAGCATGACACTTTCTCTGCAGATGCCTTGATTCCCAGTTATCTGGATAGAGGTCCTGTTGTATTGCTAACTGTTTTAAAATAAACATAAATAGTCTCAACTCTTTCACTCCATAATTCATTATTTTGTGTAAAAAAAAAAAAACACCCAAATACCCCTAGACATAGTATTAAAGTGTTTTGAGGGAATAATGAGCAATGAGATTATAGACTGAGTTAGAATTTGGAAACAGTACAACTGATATGACCTCATATAATAAAACAAAATAACCCAAAATGTTAAAAAAGCTAACAATAGCTAACTTTTCTCCTGTTTAACTTATATACAACCTTGGGGATTGCATAATGACCTATTAAAGTTAAATATTCTTTTGCCCCTTAAGAAAATAAATTTCATATCTAATGATTTCTTATAGCTTTCATAATCAATATGGCAATTTTATTATTTTTGAATCTATTCTTACATCTAGGAGTTTGCTTACCACAGTTTGTACTTTATTTGAATTAATTATAGCAAAAGACAATATCCTGGCTTACTTGTATGTGTGTTCCCTGCTTAGTGCGTACCTTCTCATTCTCCTTTGCTAGTTCATAAACTCATTTCTCTTCCCCCAGGAACCCCAGTTATGCAATAAAGTAAAAATCTTTATTCACATTCTGTACAAGTAAGGAAAGGAAGACCCAGAGATATTTAGTATATTGCTATTCCTAGAGCTAGCGATTAGATGCAAGTCTTTGTTTCTTTGTTAGTTTTCACTTGGCCTATTTCAAACCCCATTGTCTTCTTATTGGGTTAAGCAGAAAACTGGGGAGGAAGAAAGATAATTTTCTATTGTATTTGTAAATCAACATTAGAATGGGTATGCAAATACTTTCCATTCTAAACTGAAAGTCTCTTAATTTTTAAAAAAATTTTCTCAAGAAAATAATTTTTAATGAATGGTTTAAAAATCTCCTCTTTGACAATGTACCACATTCACCAATTAAGGGGTTGTTGAATTGATTATCTATTTGTTTTTTGACTGGATACAAATAACATCTCCAGTAATGTAAAGCTAAAGACTTTCAGAGAGTTATCACAATGTCTGACTCACCAGGACTGGGGATATGAATGGCCAACATTGCTTCTATCAATAACTTGCTGCCCAGATAAATCATTGATTTCTTATCTTTTAATCTAATCAACCAGTGTCTTATGCATTCATCAGACTAGCTCTCTTTGACCTACCCTTCTATTTTACATAATACTTCAATGAGAACCTGTCAACAGAAAGTCCACCTGTACTCTATTACATTTCTGAGAAGCTGGGTACAGCAGAGTCCAGAAGATCTATCCACAACATATATGCATGCTCAGAGCACATGGTTCATATTAAAATGAGTAGGAATATGTTTTCCTCCACTCAAATAGAATGATGGACGATTATATTGGCAAGTCAAAGGAATGAAGAGCAAATCCACAACAATGTGTAAAATGATATGTAGGTCCATTATAAAGACAAGGTAACCCAAAGGAGAGATTTAATTATGATTTTTACTCAAGCTGAGAACCTTGTGGCCAAAATAGTTTAGCTTTAAGGTAGGAGAATATTAGAACAGAGGAGTTGGCATAAGTTCAGAGACTCTAGAGATAATCTCCATGGGCAGCATGTGGGAAAAATTTAAAAATCCTTCTGCAGAGTTCCAGCACAAAAGACGGAATATATCTTTTATAGTATGCAGAAGTTGGTAAGCAGTAAATAAACATACCATGTTAAATGCCAATGGAAATGTTAGGCAGAGAATTAACCTCAAGTACCAGAAACAGAGAATGAAAGAAATTACCTTTGACCAAATGATGTATCAGTAAAGATGAAAATGATAAAGTGGTTTGGAGAGACATTTTAGTCAGTAAAGAGCTAGCCACATAAGTGTGAGGCCTATAGCTCAATTGTGCATTACAATACATGCTTTTAAATCACAATATGGTGGAAACAGAGACAGGCAGATCCCTGGGATTTGCTGATCAACAGTCATACATACCTAAAGAGTGAGCCTCAAATCAGAGCAAAAAACCCTGTCTCAAAAAGGTTGACAGAGATTAAGAAACATGCCTAAAGTTGCAGCTTTTATCTCCATATATGCCCATATACCAATACACCTGTCCAAGCACACACACACACACACACGCACACACACACATACACACACACACACACACACACATACTCCCAATACACACAAAATAAAGAAAAAAGCCATCCATGAGAGGTATTATAAGCAGAGGAAACAGCCAGTACTAAAACCTTAGGAAATGTGACAGGAGTACAAATGTTATTCCTGTGACCCAAGTCTAGAGTATTTGAGGGGAATGGAATGGAAAGAGAAGAAAGGTATGACAAGTCACATGCTTGGAGCTACAAGAGCCATGATAAAGACTTAAGCCTTGCTGGCTGTGTTCTAGCGAAAGATAGACACTATTGGGGATATCCTTTCTGAAAGGCAACAAAACTGATTGATGTTGCCAATCAATGTCTTTCAAACTCATTCTGAACATAAATCCCTGGAATATGTTTAACACTCGGACTGACTTATGAAGTATAGAATAGAACTGAGTTCCTTCCTTCCTTCCTTCCTTCCTTCCTTCCTTCCTTCCTTCCTTCTTCCTCGCTCCCTCCCTCCCTCCTTCTCTCCTTTCTTTTTCTCTTTTTCTTTTTCTTTCTTTCTTTCTTTCTTTCTTTCTTTCTTTCTTTCTTTCTTTCTTTCTTTCTTTCTCTCTCTCTCTCCTCTCTCTCTCTCTCTCTCTCTCTTCCTTCACTTTTGTGTATATATAGCATGTATAATTAAGCATATGTATGTATGTGTGTGTGTTTGCATGTGGGTGGGTATATTACAGGGCTGCACTTGATGCATGTGCCTATGGAGGCCCAAGGATGATAACAGAAGTCATCCTTGACAATGGGACGTTTTCACCTAATTGTTATGAACCTGGATCTCTAAATAAACCTAGAGCACACCATTAAGTTTAGTTAGGCTAGCCAACTTTCTCTGGGAATTACCAGACTCGGGGCTAGAATTTTATCTACATTTTTATGTGCCCTCTGGGGATCTTAATGCAGGTCCCTTTGCTTGAGAGGCAAGATCTTTAACTGCTGAACTAACTCTCCATTCCACCCAAAGATTCTTCCTTTCCCACAAGCACCATTGGATTGGGCGTTGGTGCTAAGGAGTCAACTTTTTGAGCAATGAGGCTTTAAAACATTCCTGAATGTCAGTGAAGAATGAATATCAGGGAGATAAGAGAACTGAAGGGAAGTGAGCTCCAAGTCTCTTCTTGTAGCATTTCTGGTGAGATTTGTTGCTGATGGAGAGTGGAGAAGCCATTTGCTTTCAGCATATGCTGAGCAAGTTGAGGTGGCATGGGTCAGTCACTACTGGAGAGAGAAGAAAGAAAAGGAAAACTCATTGAAAAACACTGGAAATTGGGGCTGAAACACTATGCAATGCAGATCAGGACCAGTGAAGTAACTAAATGGTTAAGGTGCCTGCTTGCAAGCACGGCAATATGAGTTCAATCACTGGAAGTCAAGTGGTAGGGAGAACTGATTTCCTAAAGTTAATTTTCCTCTGATTTTCACCCATATGACATGGCACGCTCTCTCTCTCTCTCTTTCTATTTGTCTCTCTCTCCCTTTATCTTTACATTTACTCTCCCTTTTTCTCAAATAAATAGCACATCTACATATAAAAATATGTTGATGACAACTTAATTTGTAAAAATATAGGAAGGAAAGATAAAAACTACATCAAATGAATGTCATCCTCCTCCCAAGATTTAGCTCAAGATATAGATAAGCAAAAAATGAGAGATATTACTTTTCATAAATATTAAAGGTGCAAATTGTCTGTGCTGTGATGATTTTATCCTCAAGTGATGGCCTACTTATAAATAAAGATGTCAGTAGATAAGAAGTCACTTAGAAACTGAGTTTCCCAAATCTACTCCAAATTCTATGTGCACATAAAAATTATAACTGATACATCAACTTAAAGGAAACAGGGTGAGGAAAGAAATGACTAGAGAGCCATATAGCAAGGTCAGTTGAGTTGCAGATGGCTGAACCTTGGCACTCGCTTTGAACCATAAGCCTCAGAAAATTAAAACGGAGAATATTGTTTATACATTAAAACAGTCAGCCATGGAGGAGTATTAGTGCTTATGGGTTGTGAGAAAGGTTGGCTCCTGCTTCTCTTTGTCAAAGGTGATTAATGAGATGGAAAGCTTCTCACTAAATTGAAAAGCTGTTAAATGACAGGGGAATGCTACAATACAGCCAGGCGATTAGAAGCCAGTAGGCTTGTAACTCCCTGGATGAAGGCCCAAGGCTTACTTCTGGAGCAGTGTAAAAGATGAACTGACTCTGTCTCAAGAGTCTCTGTTTAAAGATGCTCATCTTGATTTCACTAGCACTATATCTCAAATAGGAGACATTTGTGAACATTTATAGGCATCCACGGAGTCTGTTCAAGAGCGAGTCACAAGACTGCAAACAGCGCTCGCTGCAGCAATTTTGTTTGGTCTCAGATCTTTCCTTACAGACAAAGAAGTATAGAGAGAGGAACTCCATCTTACTCCCAGAACACTAAAACCAACCTAATGAGTAGCAAAAACTGACCATTAAGCAATCTTCCCAATTATCTGGTGCTGATCTGACTGAACGGTACTTTGGCTCACAGCCAATGATGATGGTTTTATATTTTTTTTTCATTAAATCAACCGAAGTCAGTAACTTAGTAATGACAGTGGACTATGTTATAAGCTATAGGAAGATTCCACATAAAGGTATAGAGTGAATAAGATTTTAAAGTATGTTCCAAGACAGATGGAGGAAAAGGTAGTTTCCCTGTTTGACAGCTTATACAGTACTACAGGGTGAAAAATGAAGATGTTTCCTTTATCTTCTCTGAATGAAAAACTTAATGAGTTGGTTGGTATTCATAATGGGTTGGTGCGCTATTTAGATACAGGTGTAAGTTGACAATTGAAGGCTGAGCTTTGCGTATATCTGTGAAGAATTGGTAGATAATGCAAGCCCTAAACAACCCCACAGGAAAGTATCCAAATGATGTGGGAAGACCCAGACCATAGTGGGTGGGACTGTACCCTGGAAAGGTGCATAAGATGAAGGAGTTGATATTTTAGCATACTTTGCTAAAATACATGTGGTCTGGAAGTAAGGTTTCTCTCTCTCTCTCTCTCTCTCTCTCTCTCTCTCTCTCTCTCTCTCTCTCATCAATCCCATTGGATTTGGTGTGGTCAGTTTCCTGGACTGTGGACATTGGTATGAACTTTTCTGCCAAGCTGAACTATGAGCTGTAATGGAGAATTACAAATTTGGATACAGCTCCCCCCCCAAGTTATTTGTTCATGAATCAGCAACATGCAGACAAATGTATCGGTTGGTATTTATGAGCAACCAATCTTGGAGAGATATACAACTTGAATTCTGCTGAATTATAATATGGTATTTGGTAAAATGTTCTATAGTTTGCAGAACAGAGACAGTTCCTTCTCTTAATGTTTTCTTTGGGGTTCCAGCATCTCAGGATTCTTACTATGTTTTATTTTAATTGTTTTTATATAGAAAATATATTAATTAAAATACCAAATTTATCTCAACCTGAAAATGCTATTTTATACTGAAATACATAAACAATTTCTTGTTCTTTCTTGTTTGGGGACATATTTCAAAAAGACACTTAAAGTGTTCAATATAGCTTTAGAGCTTGCTCCTATTTAATTGAAATATTTTATTACTACCGTATTTTAAGGCAGATTCCTTCCCCACTGAATTTTCAGCACTATTACCACATTAATTAAAAAAGAAATTATTGCAAACACCATATCATTTGAGCCCACTTATTTTTTTCTTTGTTTAACATTTAAAAAGAAGAGAAAACCAACTGAGAATTTAGATGAGAAACATTGGCACATGAAGAGTTCCTGACTCACGAAGTTTCTGTTGTAGAACCAGAGGTAAAATACAGCTGCTGTGACTCCAACAGCTCTCTGTTTATCCTGAGATTTTCTGGAAGAGCCACTTGAAGACTTGCTTAAAACACTGAGGAAAGCAGTGAACTAATTACATCATTCACTCTCTTTCCTTAGAGAGTGTTCCTTTCTCAAAGTCCAAAATTCTCTACCTAGTCAGCATCCCAACTATTCAATTTCCTGGCTGTAGTGATGTTACCTTTAAAGGATGCTGGTATTCAAGGATGCCAATCTCAGCATTTTGAAAATCTTAAAGCATAAAAAAATTTTCTATGGAGAGTTCATAGTATGATCTAGCTCTTTACACATGTCGTATATATAGTATCTGTTCTTTATTTTTAAATAAAATGTGTGGAGAATAAAATTTTGTATCACTATCATGAAAATCATGTGAAAAGTGAGTCTGGGATAGAATTTCATAGTACAGTGCTTGCCTAGCATGATCAAATCCTGGCACCAAAAAGAAAAAAACACGTAAAGAAAAACAACAGTTTACTCCCAGTTTAGTCTAGCGTGTTCAATATATTTTTCCAATGTTGGATAGATTAAAACCATCCTATTAATTTTTGTTTAGTTTCCTTCTATTACAACAAAAATCTCAATTTTACAACACAGTGGGAGAGTGTTGTTATATATTCTCATAAACAACTTGATATTTTTCCTTTAGCTTATCATATACACTGTTATCAATATAGTCTTCAAAACAATCGGGCATAAATTATAATCATACTAATATCTCCATATAAGGACATCGAAGAGCACAACTTTAGAAATATTTTTGAAGGGTACAGATTCTGAATAGGACCCAATTTCCATAGCTCTGTGTTCCATAAATTATAGCTTGAAATCTTATTGAACAAAGAGGTCAATTTGCTCAACTTCTTTATTGCTTTATTCATAGTCTATAGACTGGCATCTGATGAATCAAGTCCATCTAATATTTGCATACATATTCTACTAAATTTTTTGGTCTGTCAATTCCAACTGAGTATTTTCCCAAATAAAATCTGAATTCTGTCCAGACACAATTATGGAGATACTAGGGAGATATTTATTTATTTTTTATTAATAATTTTATACAAATTTGATAGGTACTCCATTCCCCTCCCTCCACCCCTTCCTATATCCCCTTGCTCCCTCCCTCCTCTTCCCCTTCCTTTCCCCCCTCCTTCCCTTTCTCCCAGTGCCCCCTCCCCCTCGTCCCTGGAGCATCCTTAAGTGTGCATGTCAAACTTCCCTCTGGGTCCTCCTCTCTGATGGAGTGTAGCGACTCAGTAGCATTGCCTAGAGCTCTTTTTTTGTGTTCCCCTTTAGTATAGGAACACTATTGTGGCTATTAATCTCTAGGGAGATATTTATGACTCTTGAGTCTAAGTCAATCATCTGGTCCTTGCTCTGGAATCAGGGATTCTAGAATTGATCATGTACAGCGCAGAATTTCTCAGAGCTGGGTTAGTGCTACACTGAACACTGGACACAGCATCTGAGATGTGGCATATGCTTTCCTTTAAATAGAGTCATGGACAATAAGGTTGGAGTTTTTAAGTTAACTCTTTCATAATCCTAAAGACAGTAGACATACCTCTGTCTCAAACATGTTACTCAATTGCCATGAAAAATCTTGTTTACGGTAACTGGCACTATGCCTTGTATCCAGAAATTGCTTGCTTGACTTTGATTGGAAATTGAATGAATAGACATTTGGTAACATTTCTGAAGTTTAAAGTATGTATTTTTTGTTCTGGCATAAAGGGAAGTAGTTTCAGTATAATTTGTCAAGATTCTTGTAGCATAAAGCAAAGAACATTCGACGAGAATAAAAATTCTGAGTCTTTTCTAGGTTGCTCACAGCTGTATGGCCAGAGAGGACTCACTTAATTTATGTCTGCATGTAGAGATGGATATACTTGTGTGTGCTTCTAATTCTGCCTTCTAGCATGCAATGAATGAGAATGAATGTCAAGGTGTTCTTCTAACACTGAATAAAATAAAACAAATGGAAAATTGAGTATAGAGTTTTTTTTACTTATCAGCTAGGGATCATACTAACAATCAGGCAGAACTTTTATGGCCAGGATATTTATGAATAATCATGAGTAGCCAAGTTGATATGGAATTTTTGAACATCCAGCTTCACCAATACCCAGGAAACAGATAAATTTTATGGGACATTGAAAGTTAAAATGAATCTGTAAGGGAAGCCTTCTGACAAGACTGAGGAAAGAAAAGGCAACTTTCAGGAAAGTTTTTTACAAGTCTGTGTAAATGTTAGAATCGATTTCCCTTATGAGTAGTGTCTTTGTGACCACTGAAAAACTGTGTAGGCTGTAATCCTGAGCTTTGTCCCTACACGAGTCCTTTGAAATACAGAAAATCTGTACAGGTATCAGACAACAGATGGTAGCGCAATTATCAGCTGTCGGCCAGAACCTGTACCAGTTGTGTATCTCTTCTCAGTATTTCTTTTGCGCATTTTCACTTCTGGGGACCTATGGATTCAGCATGTGTTTCTGACTTCTGTTTTGTCCTAGGACTTTCTTCTCCACCTCTACGAACCCTAGGCAACCTAGCTTCCTGTGTGCCGCTTTTGGCTCCTTTGCAAGTCCAGTGAAGACACAGCTGTTTTGTTGCTAGCTAGGACCTTGCAAGCCTCACAGCAGGAAGGCTAACTTCACCTTCTGCCCTCACACTGATCCCCACCGTCCACAGGGCACGAAGGAGAGAAGCAGGTACTTTCTTGGTTTGTTGAGTGAATGGACACTAGAGGGCAAGTGTGAAAGTTCAAGCGCTTTGTCTCGATTCCATTTTTTTCTACCTCAACATTTTCTTTTCTTACTGCCAGCCTCCTAGATGAATAATTCAGATATTATTTGATTGTTTATGCTAGAAGATGTGAGGTACTTCACACGTGAAAATAGATGCAGTAAGACTGAAAAAAAAAGGACATAAACATAAGTAATCTAATAGAGGGAAAGGAAAGCTACGTAAATTTGGCGAAAGCAAGGCTGTGTAGAATCAAAGGACTCGAATCCATCACTTATGTCTCTGTTGTTCATCTACCAATAAAAATATAATTGCAATGCATGTGTGGTATAGTAGTATATGGGTTATTCCTTTGCCTTTCTTTCAATTTTGCTGTGCAACTAACACTGATCTAATAATGCAATGTTAATAGCTTATCAATAACAAACATATTTTCTCTTTGTATGATCTAGACAAAGATTTGCTGAATGATACAATTAAAATGCAATGTTTTATTGGAAAGATGGCATACAACTCAAATTTTGTAAGTGCAGTGGGTATATTTATTAGTCTGATAGTGATAAAACAAAAAAGAAGTGTAGAATTAAAAGAAGAATAATGTACTTGGAATATTTGTGAATTACTAAGAAATAAAAATGCATGTAAGCCAATGCATTAGAGCATTGGACTAGCTATGTAACAGATTACTTGGGTTAGAAGAAAGAACTGATGGGCAAGGGCAGAGGGTCTGACTGTTCCTGCATTGATATATAGAGATGTCATCTGAACTAAGGAATTACAAAAAATAAGGCTGTTGCCAAGGTTTTTTTTTAAATATGAAATATAGTCTTTGTATTGCATCTGCAGAGACGCAAGTATATAGAGACTAATTCTTATCCATTGAATGTGTTCTTAGTATGTGGGCATTCTTCCTCATCCAGTCAATCTGTGATTCACGTGCAACTTTTTATACCCTGAGCTCATCAACTTGCATTTTCTGAATGGGTTTTTACAGGATCCATCAGTCCTGAATTTGTTTCTACCAACACAAAAAGTCTGGTATTTCCAGACATGCTAGGACAACCAGATGAAAAGACAACAAATCAGCCTTCCTTCACATTTGTTGCAATATAAATAGGAATGCATATCACTGTTCAAAGTCCTAGTTCTCTTGAAAATATAGCTAAGAATTATCTCCAACTTATTACCATATGTGATTATTTATTACTTCATATATGATTGTTATTACTTATTCTGTGCTTGTATGTATTCATGTGTTTATGTTCCTGTGTATGTATGTGGTATACTTGCACACATGTATCAGTGGATTTGGAGGTCTTTCACTAAACATATAGTACCTCAATCTTCTTGAATGTTCCAGGAATCTATCTATTACAGACATCTGTTACACTGCATCAAGCTTATACTGGGAGCTGGGAATCTGAGCTCAGGTCCTCATGATTATACAGCAGACTATATGATATCTGAGCTATCTCCTCAGCTCTTTGATATTTTCTGGCTGCTCTAGAGTTGTTGGAGTGTTGCCCTCATTGGTCCAAAGACTGGTACCATCTATAAAACTTCCAAAACTCTGCTACTATCTACATCTTCCGCCCCTGCCACATGCTAATATTTAGCCCATAACAAGCTATAACTGAACTTGAGTCTATACTTCTCACGCCTTTTGAGGGAGATGCTTGACTTGCCACTGAAGTTCGTCAAGGAGCAAGACAGAACAGCACCTTCTTTAATGTATTTTTATATGGTCATTCATGGAGTAAGCTTTCCATGACGTCTGTGTATGGCTTGTGTCATGGAAGAAAAATGTACAGTGTATTTGATATCCTTGATGATAATGCTCTCAAATTATCCTCTTGATAATCACCTTCCAATGAAGACTATACCTTATGTCACCAACCCTCCCAATACATGAGGTATTATTCATTTAAGTATCTCATTTCCTTTTTCTTGCAAATAGGTCTTGGTTAGAGAAACTGAAATCCTGTTGGTACAGATAAAATTTGCTTCCCCTCCCTTCAATTCCCTTTATGACATTTACCTACTGTATTCTAGGTAACCTTTAAGCTTGGTCTATTAATAATTTATCTTTCTGGAAAAAATAAACAGTTCTATATTCTTACTATATAGCATTGAGACACACATACCCATAAGTTTAAATTTGAGAAGGACATGGATATAAACATCAAGGAGGCTGTGGTTTCACAGGAATAACAGAATCTGAATAAATATTGATAAAAGAGAATGTGTATTATAGAAATTTCAGTCTTAACAAACCAAAACCTTCAAGGTTTATCAAAATAACACCTGAAATAAATACAATAAAACAGGTCTTAGCTTATTATTTTAAGTGTATTGGGCTAATGCAAACAGATTGTATAAGACAAACATAGAATATAAAGTCAAAAGTTTTTAGTTTTCTAAACTGGATTTGCAAATAATGTGCCTTTCTGACAATATTTCAAATTGAAATTGCCCATCTCCACAAAAATGAAAGTTTTCCTAAGTCTTCCTGTCTCAGCGAATTTTTCTGGGATGTTGCCCAGATCTCAATAATATTAGTTCTTATGCTTTCTCCTTTAAGAAAAAAATATAGTTAAAATCAATAATATTAGTTCTTATTTTTCCCCCTAAGAAAAAAATTATATAGTTCTATATACCTTCCCTGAAGAAAAGGATTATTGTATTTCAGTGAAAAACTCATATTGTGGTTTTTCCTAAGTTAGTTGATTGAAATTCAAGGATCCTATGTTCTTCACTTTCCTTGTAATATTCTATTGTCTTCATTAAGCAATTTCACTATTAGCAAAATTGGGTGAAAATACTATTTAAGTTTTAATCATATTTCTGTCCTTTGCAGACTGAGAATGAAGTGATCTACTTACAAATGGTTCAAAATCTTAAAATTTTAGGATTCTTTTATTTTGAAGGTCAGCACTGAAATTTCTCAGCATATTTTTAAAATAAAATCAAGTGTTTAATCACACTGTAGCAGTTAGCCTACATGATTTCTGATAAATCACCATCAAACAGCTTAAGGGAACAAAGGGTTTATTTTCTCTTTTGATTGTCTGGTTACAGTTCTCAGTCCAGCTTGATGGGACAGCATGCAACAACACCAGGGCCGAGGGAACTGACCACGCCATCTCTACATAATGGCTAAGAAAGGACGATCCTTACTTGCCAGACCAGCATGTCTGGCCAAGTGTATACAAGGATGCAACTTCCTCAACTATTAGTGTTTTATTCACTTGTTCAGGGCCTAGTCCCACCTACCATGGGCTGGGCCTTTCCCATCAGCTAGACAATCTCCTGCAGGTTTGCTCTGGCCTTAACTGGACAACTAATTCTCTACAAATGTGCTGAGAGCTCAAACTCTCAACTGTTGACACCTGTGCCTAACTATGACACACACATATTTTTAGCCTAGCAAGCAATTAGACAAAAATCACACTAAATTAAGTCCATGAAGTCAGAGAGGAAGGAACAATATGTGATGAGAAGAATACACTTAGGCTAGTGAGATGGCTCATCAGGGAAAGGCCCTTGCAGCCAAGTCTGAAAGCTTGAGTTCACATGATGGGTGGAGAGAACCAAATTCCACAAGTTGTCCTGTGACCCCACACAAGTGATGTGGTGTGCTCCAACTACACATAATGAATATATAAAAGGAAAATAAATAAATGGAGAAGACACTCATTTATTTTCTCTCTGTAGGTGAAAAATTTTCAGAATAGAGAAATAATTGCTTAGTGTTGAAAAACATTAATTGTAGTTACAGGTACTTAAATTGGGTTATCCGTTTCCTATGGCCTGTTTTGCACCCGATGTTATCTTTGCATACCGTCTGTATTAGTTAGGTTTCTGTAGAGACACATAATCAACAGAATGAATATATAAAAAGGGAGTTTATTGAGTTGGCTTACAAGATATGGCTGAAGCAGTCCAACAATGATGCACTAGATGCTCAGCCCAGTATTCCAGGTGGGAGCAACTGAAGGCTGGAGGATTCCTGGAGAGTCTTCAGTCAAGTTGAAGGTTTGGAAGGTTGGAGGGCTGGAAGGTCAAAGAAGCCAGGCAGCAGGAGAGAAGAGAGTTTGCAAGCACATCTTCCAAGACTCTTCCAACTCTTCGGTTTTATGGTTCTTTTATCTGGTCTTCTACTGGTAGGTTCCAATCATATCTAGAACTGGTCTTGTATTACAAATGTATCAATCCAGATAATCTCTTCAGGTGGTATGACAGCAGATCTTAGTTAATTCCTGATATGGTCAAGTTGACACCAGGATTAACTATCATACTATCCCAAGCATTTTACAAATAATATTAAGTCATTCAACCCTCCCAATTGCTCTGACTTAGATAAAATTATAATCCCTTCAAATTTACAGAAAACAGTAATGAGAAACAAAGTCTAGCTGGTTGTGATGCAAACCTTTGTAGATTGAAGGTGGCAGCCAAACTCATAGTCACTCTGGTATACTGCCAATTCCCTCATAGTTGAAGTTTTCACACATTGCTATGTCACAGATTTCCCATGAATACTTATCACTAGTTCCCAGTCAGATCAATGAGATCAGAATCTACAGATTTAACTGTATAATGGGGGTAGATTTCAACAAATATTGTTCCTATATGTTGGGAGGTTAAGAGTCTCAGCCAATCAGGAAGTTTCCTCATTGCAACTGACTCTGGACTCCGTGAGCAGAGAAGATCCTGGATTTCAAGGTGAGCTGCTTACTCCTGTCCAAGTGGGACTGTGAGGAAGTTACCTAGTTTATTGTGTCCTGCTTTCATAGACAATCTACTAGAACAATAGTAGTAATACAGTGTGATATCTGTCTAATGGAGATCCTGTGTATGTGTGTGTGAGGGGATAAAGTATCTGTGCTTTCTAGAAAGCACATTGATTGTCATGCAGTTAACATGCTGTTAACAGATCCTCTTGCATTCTTGATATGGGGTATGACAGGCCAGAAGTGTATCAAGTTCTAATAAAATAATAGACTTTGATAAGTTGATGGTAAAGATAGTTACTACTTTTTGTTTTGTACTACTTTGTTTCACAAGCTACAGGATGTGACGGAGTGTTTAATCAAAATATCCATGAATTTTGTACACCATTTTTATGTTATTGCTATTAAATAAATTTATGTAGTCTGATTTTACTGCACAGTAAATTGTGAAACACAGCAAATGTGTTTTTCAGTATCAGACATTGATATATATATTTTCAAAATTTTCCTGAAATTTCACCAAACATAGTTCAGGTTTTCCTTATAAGGATATTTTCCTTAAAAAGATATATGAGTTATCTTGCCCTGATCAGTCAGTGTTTGTCACTCTAATAAAACATCATAAGAAACTCAAAGTATAAAAATCCAATAGATTATTTTCTGCCTTTAGTTGTCCTGATGCTTGTTCGCCTGACCTACTTAGGGTTGGTTAGCTTGGCTTCCTGCTAAACATCAGTTCATATGGGCTTAATGTGGTTTCTTTGGGAATATGGATGATTCTGGGAATGATTTTCGCCATGTGTACAACAGAAGTAAAGAGGGCTTTGTGCAAGGTTGCAATAATTTTTGAGGCTTGAATATAAGCTTGTTGATATTCATTTCTACTGATTGTTGATCAAATACTGATGAACAGGGATGCATTTTCCAACTCTTTTCAGTAGAAACTGCTGAAGTCAATTCAAAAAGGTTAGAGAGGAGCTGGAGAATAAGTGAGTAAGAATAGCAGCTGTTCATGCAAATTTAGGTGGGTTTGGGTTCCAGTAGGTGCATAAAGATCTAAGCATGGTTGTGTATCGCTGTAGGACCAGCACTATTGGGACATAGAAAAGATTTTTGGAACTTGTGAACTATAAACCTAGATTCAGGTTCATTGAGAGACCCTGCCTCTAAAGAATACAATGGAGGATCAGTCTCCCATTTGCAGAATGATTACCTTCTATCTGCCAGACTCTATGCCTTCCCTTTCTGGTGAGACAATACCCCATCAGTTGCAAGTCACCAGAAAGGAAAGTCTGTGAGCTTAACCAGATGTCTCATTACTTATTTCAATCCTTGATGGTGGCCTATTTTCTCTGCTGTAGCATTATCCCCTCTCTAGCATGGTTCACAGGCACTATGATCCTTAAAGGCACAAATTAACTAGCCACAATAGTGTTCCTATACTAAAGGGGAACACACAAAAGAGTTATAGGCAATGCTACTGATTCCTTACACCTCATCAGAGAGGAGGACCCAGAGGAAAGTTTTTCATGCATAATAAAGGATGCTCCAGAAGTGTGGAGGGTGGGGGAGGAGGCACTGGGAGAAAGGGAGGAAGGGTGAAAAGAAAAGGAAAAGGGAGGAGGGAGCAAAGGGAATCCAGGAGGGGTGGAAGGAGGGAGGAGAATGGGGTACTTATCAACATTGTATGAGTGGAAGAAATAAATAAAAAAATGTTAAGTTAAAAAAAAGAGTAAAATGGAGAGTGATAGAACAGGGCACTCAAAAGTCCTCTGGCCTCCAAGCATGTACACACACACACACACACACACATACACACACACACACACACACACACACACACACACACACTGACACCATATGCAAACATTATACACTAAAACAGCAATCAGTGAAAAATGGAAGACATAGGGAGATTGTTAATAGGTCAATGTCAATGATGCATGATCCTCTCAGCTAGTAAAGAGCATAGCTCATAATTGCAACTGAAATGCCTCTTACCTCAGAATCAAGAAGGCTTGTGAAATTCTTTCATTCAGAAGTTAGATTTGATCATTCGAAGAACCCAAATAGAAAATGATTTAATGAATTTTAATGGGTTTTTCAAAACTGCTTTGATCTGCTCCAGTTAGAATGAATAATTGTATTACTTTTACCTGATTTGTAGGATTCCAACAGTCTAATCTACTGTGAACTATCTATAATCATGATTATCTCACCATGCAAATAGTACTCATATTAATCAAAAGAGACTATGTGTGGATACACATGTACAGTGAAGATTACAGCCATAGGAGACTGTTTTACATTCCATTTGAAACTTCGTAACCAACCATACTGACAGCTGTGCATGGGTTTAAAAACTTACTTTTCTTTCTTCACTGCATACGTATTAATCCTATTCATGAAGATGTGTTTTTTTCCATCTAGTCAATTATTTGCCAATTTAATGAATATTTTATATAGACAGTGCAAGAGGGTTGTTGCTAAATGATTGGTCATGATAAAATTTTGTTTGTTTTGGAATATAATTATGAACATGGGTGTCACATAGTTTTAAACCTCTTTAAACAAGTTTACAGGGTTGTTAAAATATTGAAGGATATATTGTGCTTTAAAATCTGAACTTGTTCTTCCTTTTAGCTAAATAATAGTTTCTTGTTAAGTGGCTTTACTACTGTGTGTACACGTGTGAGTATGTGTATGAGTGTGTGTGTGTGTGCTTCTCAAACTTTATGGGGTTTGAAATTATTCAAATCTCTGCTTTTTAGAACCAGAAGGGAATTCTTTGATATATTACTCATCACAAACAATCTTAGCATGAATAGAAATGCTATGCCAGATGTTTTTCAGTTTTCATTAAATGTAAGGGTTGACATTAAAATACAAATCTAACAAGGGGCTTCTCTTTGGTTAAAATTTCATTTTTACAGTTGTTTTATTTATTATAGTTAAGGTAAGATCACTGGATGAATTTTTGTTTCATTGTGAAATATCACGTGTATACCTAAAGGACTTGATTATATCCACCTGCTTCTTAACATTCCCAATCCCCATCTCCATGGAATGTTCCTTTATGTCTCTGTAAAAGTCTATATTCCATATGTGAGAGAGAATGTGTAATATTTTTCCTTCTGACCCTAACTACTTGTATCTTAATATGAGGGTCTAAAGTTTCATCCACTTTTCTAAAAGTGACAGGATTTCATTGGTTTACATGGTTTGTACTCCACTGTGTATTTAGATCCTACTTTCTACATTACCACGCCATTAGGTATTATTGTATGATGAGTCCTAGAGTTTATCTAAGAATGGTACACTTGGATTATAAGACACTTATAGTTTACATTCAGAAGAAATATGAAACATTTTCAAAGTGTTTGTATAAATGTATACTTTGTATAAATATTGCTTTAGCCTTAGATACCTACCAACATTTGTTGCTTTATTTTTTTATTATGTTTATTTATTTTTTTCCCAATCATACAAACTGAATAGGTACCCGGGTCCCCTCCCTCCCTCCATCCCTCCCCAATCCCCCTTGCACCCATTCCCCCATTCCCCTTCCTTTCACCCCCTCCCTCCCTTTCTCCCAGTGCTCCCACCTCCTCCCCTTGCCCACTCCCTGGAGCATCCTCTAGTGTGAAAGTCAAATCTCCCTCTGGATCCTCCACTCTAATGAGGTGTGAGGACTCAATGGCATTGCCCAGAGCCCTTATTTGTGCTCCCCTTTAGCATGGGAACATTATTGTGACTGGTAATCCCTTGCCTCTAAGGATCCTAGTGCCTGTGATCCATGCTAGACTTTGGGGGGTCAATGACATGTTGGTAATTGCACATGTCATGCAAGTCCTATTATGATTTCTTCGGCCCTAATGTGTGTTGAGTATCTTGCATATTACTGCTCCTCCCCATCTTTAGGCTCTTACAATCTTACCACCCCTTCTTCCGCAAATTTCCCTGAGCTTTAGGATGGGGAGAGCTTAGGCTGGCCTAGTTGCTGGTGATTAATGTAGGGTCCCTGATGATCTGAATTATGGTTTGTTATTCTTTTTTTTTTCCTTCTTCCATTTTTGCTGTTCTTGCACCGACCTTGGCTCTATCCTGATGGGTACTGGATGTCACCTCCTAGCCAAAGATAAAAGGCTGCTAAAATAGTGTCTTATAAGAGTAGATTCAAGGGGCTGGAGAAGTGGCTCAGGGGTTAAGCCTCTGCCTTGCAGGCAGAAGGTTCTGATTTTGGATCCTAAACTCCACATATAGACGCCGGGCGGAAGCCGGGGTGGCCTGCGTTTTCTGGTCCTGGTAGGGCAGAGCGCGTGAATCCCAGGGCAGAGTAAACAAGGAGGTGGAGGCTGTCCATGGTGGTTCCTGAATTCGTCCGTGGTTCTACATACACACACGTGCACACACATACATGCACAATTGAATAAATAATAAACAATAAAAAAATTAAAAAAAGAATAGATTCAAGGGTAGATGGAATAAGAATAGGAAACTGCAGTGAGGGGGGTCAGTCTACCATTTGCAGGATGGATACCTTCTATCTGCCAGACTCTGTGGTCTCCCTTTCTGTTGAGATCACACCCCATCAGTTGCCAAGTGCCCAAGAAAGAAAGTCTGTGAGCTTAACCAGATGTCTCATTACTGACTTGCAGTACTAGATGGTGACCTGTGTTCTTTGCTGTAGCAGGATCCCCTCTCACTTTGTTTCTGGCAGTGCCATCCTTCCCCTTATTTCCTGTTTATAATCTTTGCAATTACTGTAGGTATTACAGATATTTATCTTTGAGTGTGTCACTAAGTGGGTTTGGTACCAGGATCCACCTATTAGAAAGTACATATGGCACTTAATTTTCTGTGTCTGGGATACTTCACTCAAAGTACACATGGCACTTAATTTTCTGTGTCTCGGATACTTCACTCAATATAATTTTTTTTCTAATTCCATCCATTTCTGGCAAATTTCATTAATTCATCATTTTCGATGGCTGAGTAGTATTCCATTGTATAAATTTGCCACATTTTCCTTATCCACTCGTCAGCTGTGGGGCATTTGGGTTAATTCCATGACTTTGCAATTGTAAACAGCGCTGCTAGCAACATGGTCATGCTTGTGCTATCAAAGTGAATTTTTGCTGTATGGGGGAATATTCCCAATAGTGGAATAGCAGGGTCATATGGCATTTCAATCGTTAACTTTTATAAGAATCGCCAGAGTGCTCAAAAGAGTGGTTGTATGAGCCTGCATTCCCACCAGCAAAGTAGGAGAGTTCCCTTCTCGCCACCCCTTCCAGCATTTGGTGCTGTTTGTATTGTGGATTTTTGGCATCCTGATGGGGTGAGATGATATGTCAGGGAGGTGTTGATTTGCATTTCTCTGATGGTTAAGGATGCAGAGCATTTTTTAAGATATTTGTTAGACATTTCAATTTCATCCTTGGTAAAGTTTCATTTGAGTTCCAAGGCCCATTTTTTAATTGGGCTATATGTTTCCTTGGTGTTTAATTTTCTAAATTCTTTGTGCACTCTGGATAATAGAGCTCTATCAGATATGTGGTTAGTGAAGATTTTGTCTAAATCTGTGGGTTGCCTTTGTTCTTGGGTTACGATTTCTTTTTTTTTAATTAATCAATTAATTTAGTTTTTTTTATTTCTACTCATACAACTTTAACAGGTACACCAGTCAACTCCCTCCCTCCAACGTCCCACCACCCGATGCCCCCCCTCCACCCTTCCTCCCTATCCCCCAGTGCCTCCCCCTCCCATCCCCGGAGCATCCTTTAATGTGCATGGCAGACTCTCCTGTGGGTCCTCCTCTCTGATGAGGTGCAAGGACCCAGTGGCATTTCATTGAACCCTTTCCTGTGTTCCCCTTAAGCAAGGAACACTACTGTGGCTGTCAATCCCTTGCCTCCCAGGATCTTAGTGCCTTTAGCAAATGCTAGAATTTGAGGGGTCAATAGTGTGTTGGACGTTGCGCAGGACATCCAAAGTCCAATTATGATTGCTTCGGCCCTAACTTTTGTGGAGTATCTTGCATATCATTACTCCTCCCATCCTTATGCTCTTACAATCTCACCGTCCCCTCGTCCGCAAATTTCCCTGAGCTTCAGAATGGGGAGAGATTAGGCTGGCCTAGTTCCAGGTGGTTGATATCAAGTCTCTGATGTTCTGGATTATGGTTTGTTGATTTTTTTTTCCAGTTTTGCTGCTCCTGCAATGCCCTTCACTCCATCCTGATGGGTATTGGATGTCACCCCCTGGCCAGAGATACAAAGCTGTTAAACTAAAGTCTTGTTATAAGAGTATATTCAAAGGTAGATGTAATAAAGGTAGGAAACCTCAGTGAGGGAGGGGTCAATCACCCATTTGCAAAATGGTTACTTTTTATCTGCCAGTGTATATGACCTCCCCTTCTGGTGAGATCATACCCCTCAGTTGTAAATGATCAGGAACGAAAGTCTGTGAACTTAACCAGATATCTCATTACTCATTTACAGTCCTTGATGGTGGCCTATTTTCTCTGCTGTAACATGGTCCCCTCTCTCCTTGTTTCTGGTGTGACCCTCCTACCACATCCCTCCTGTTCATACTCCTTGCAATTACTGTATGTATAACAGAGACTTATCCTTGAGTATCTCTAAGTGGGTTTAGTATTAGGAGCCACCTATTAGGAAGTACATATGGAACTTAATTTTCTGGGTCTGAGATATTTCACTCAATATAATTGTTTCTAATAACATCCATTTCCCGGCAAATTCCATTAATTCATCATTTTTGATGGCTGAGTAGTACTCCATTTTATAGATGTACCACAGTTTCCTTATCCACTCGTCAACTGTTGTACATTTAGGCTGATTCCATGACTTTGCAATTGTAAACAGTGCTGCTATGAACATGGTCGTGCTTGTGCTATCAAGGTGAATTTTTGTTGTATGGGGGAATATTCCCAATAGTGGAATAGCAGGGTCATATGGCATTTCAATTTTTAATTTCTTTAAGAATCTCCAGACAGCTCACCAGAGTGGCTGTATAAGCCTGCATTCCCACCAGCAATGTAGAAGAGTTCCCTTCTCTCCACATCCTCTTCTGCATTTGGTGTTGTTTGTATTGTGGATTTTTGCAATCCTGACTGGGCTGAGGTGATATCTCAGGGAAGTTTTGATTTGCATTTCCCTGCTGGCTAAAGATGTGGAGCATTTTTTAAGATATTTGTTAGACATTTTAATTTCATCTCTAATAAAGTTTCTTTTAAGTTCCAGGGCCCATTTTTTAATTGGGCCATTGGTTTCCTTGGTGTTAATTTTCTAAGTTCTTTGTGCACTCTGGATAATAGAGCTCTATCAGATATGTGGTTAGTGAAGATTTTCTCCCACTTTGTGGGTGGCCTTTGTGCTCATGCTACAATCTCTTTATCTGAACAGAAGCTTTTTAATTTCACAAGATCCCATCTGTTGAGAGTTGGTAGCAGTGACTGTGCCATTAGATGTCTGTTTAGGAACTGTTGGCCTAGCCCAATCAGCTCGAGGGAGTTCCCTATCCTTTCAACTATGGTTTTTATAGTCTCTGGCCTTACATCAATACCCTTGATCCATTTGGAATTAATTCTTGTACATGGTGACAAATACGGGTCCAGTTTTAATCTTCTGCATGTGGAGATCCAGTTTTGCCAGCACCATTTGTTGAAGATACTATTCTTTTTCCATTGGATTTTTTGGACCCCTTTGTCAAAGATCAAATGGCTGTAGTTGTGTGGACTTATATCTGGGTCTTCAATCCTTATCCATTGATTTGTGTGTCTATTTTGGAGGCAGTACCAGGCTGTTTTTACAACTATGTATTTTTAGCATAGACTAAGGTTTGGTATGGTGATACATCCGGCAGTGTTTTTGTTGTTCAGGATTGTCTTTGCTATACTGGGTCTTTTATGTTTCCATATGAATTTTGAGATTGTTTGATCAACCTCTTTAAAGAATTGCTTTGGGATTTTAATTGGTATAGAACTGAATCTGTATATTGCCTTTGGCAGGATGGAAATTTTTATGATGTTGATTCTGTCAATCCAGGGACATGGGAGGTCTTTCTACCTTCTGGTGTCTTCTGCAATTTCTTTCTTTAGGGTTTTAAAGTTTTCATTGTAAAGGTCTTTTACCTCCTTGGTTAGGTTTATACCAAGGTATTTCATTTTTTTAGGGGCTATAGTAAATGGGATTGTTTCTCTCAGGGCTTTTTCACTTCTTTCATTCTGGGCATATAGGAAGGCCACTGATTTTTGTACATTTATTTTGTATCCTGCCACCCTGCTGAACTACTGTATTAGTTCCAGGAGCTTCCTGGTGGAGTTTTTTGGATCCCTCAGGTATAAGATCATGTCATCTGCAAATAGGGATAGTTTGACCTCTTCCTTGCCAATTTGAATCCCTTTTATGTCCCTTTCTTGTTTTATGGCTTCAGCTAAGACTTCAAGTACAATATTGAAAAGAAGTGGTGAGAGGGGACAGCCTTTTCTAGTTCCTGATCGAAGCAGGAATGTTTCAAGTTTTTCCCCATTGAGTATAATCTTTGCTGTGGACTTGTTGTATACAGCTTTTATTAAATTGATAAAGGTTCCTTCCATTACTACTGTCTCTAGGGTTTTGATCATAAAAGGTGTTGGATCTTGTCAAACGTTTTTTCTGCATCTATTGAGAGTATTATGTGGTATTGGACTTTGGACTGGTTTATATGGTGAATTACATTTATTGATTTGCATATGTTGAACCAACCTTGTGTGCCTGGAATAAAGCTTACTTGATCCCTATGGATGATCGTTTTCATATGTTTTTGAATCCGATTTGCTAAGACTTTGTTGAAAATCTTTGCATCTGTGTTCATCAGAGAGATTGGCCTATAGTTTTCTTTTTTAAGTGTATCTTTATTAGATTTTGGGATTAAGACGATATTAGCTTCATAGAAGGAATTTGGTAGTGTTTCTTCCTTTGCTATTTGATGGAACAGTTTAAGGAGTATTGGTGTTATTAGCTTAAATGTCTGGTAGAACTGTGCACTGAATCCATCTGGTCCAGGACATTTTTTGGTGGGAAGATTCGAGATTACTTCCTCGGTTTCCTCATATGTTACAGTACTATTTAAATAATTCGAAACTTCCTCATTCAATTTAGTTAATTTGTGCTTATTTAGGAATACATCCATCTCTTTTGTGTTGTCATATTTCCCAGAGTATTAGTTTTTGAAGTATGATGTTATAATTCTCTGGATTTCTTGGGTATCAGCAGTGATAACTCCATTTTCATTTCTAATTTTGCTAATTTGTGTTTTCTCTCTCTTGCTTTTGTTTAATTTAGCTAGGGGTGTATCAATATTATTGATTTTTTCAAAAAAAACCAGCTTTTTGACTGGTTGATTTTCTGTGTCATTTTCCTAACCTCGATGTCGGATATTTCTCCCCTTATTTTTCCGATCTCCTCTCTTCTGCTGCTTTTGGGATTGGATTGCTCTAGTTTCTCTAAAGCTTTAAGCTGCATTGTTAAGTTATTTATTTGTGACATTTCCATTTTTTTGATGTAGGCATTAAGAGCTATGAACTTACTTCTCAGGACAGCTTTTATTGTGTCCCAGAGATTTTGGTAAGTTGTATTTTCATTATCATTTGCTCTCAGAAAATCTTGAATTTCATTTTTAATTTCTTCCTGAATCCAGTTCTCATTCAGCATCATAGTGTTAAGTTTCCAGGAGTTAGTGTATTTTCTGTTGTTTGTTGTGTTGTGGATGTCAAGCTTTAGACCATGGTGGTCTGATAGGGCACAGGCTATAATTTCAACTTTCTTGTATATGTGGAGATTCATTTTGTGGCCCAATATGTGATCTATTTTGGAGAATGTTCTGTGTGCTGCTGAGAAAAATGTGTATTCTGTGGTGCTGGATGAAAAGCTCAATAGAGATCTGTAAGGTCCATTTGTTTAAGGGTTTAAGTTCCAAAGTATCTCTGTTAAGCTTTTGACCTGTTGATCTATCCCATGTTAAGAGGGCGGTGTTGAAATCCCCAAGAATTATTGTTTGGGGGTTGATTTCTTGCTTTAGACACTGTAGGGTTTTCTTAATGAATGTGGAGGTGCCTGTTTTGGGTGCATATATGTTCAGTATTGTGAAGTCTTCCTGGTGAATTGTACCTGGACTAAAATGTAGTATCCATCTGTGTCTCTTATGATTTCTTTGGTTTGAAGTCCACTTTGTCCGACAGCATAATGTCTACCCCTGCCTGTTTCCTGGTTCCATTAGCTTTCAGAATTTTGGACCAGCCTTTCATTTTTAGAATGTGCCTATCTTTTGTGGTGAGATGAGTTTCCTGAAGGCAACAGATTGTTGGATTGTGGTTTTTAATCCAAGTTTGTAATCTGTGTCTCTTAAAAAGTGAGTTAATACCATTGACATTTAATATTATAATGGAGAAATTATTATTAATTCTGGACATTTTTTATGTTTAGTGGGTTTTGTAAGCATACTGTTTGACATTTATATTTTGGTGGTATTATACTTCCCTTCTGTCCTCCTGGATATGCTTGTTCTTTTCAGCAAGCTTGAGTATCAGTTCTAGCATTTTTTGAAGGCCTGGTTTGGTAGACATGTATCCCTTCAAGTTGTCTTTGTGCTTGAAAACTTTTCTTTCTCTCTCAATCATAACAGATAGTTTAGCTGGGTATATGAGTCTGGGTTGGCATTTTTGCTCATTTAATACTTGAAGTACATCTCTCCAGGCTCTTCTTGCTTTTACTGTTTCCATTGAGTAATCATTTGTTATTCTAATAGATTTACCTTTAAAAGTGACTTGCTTTTCTTCTCTTGAAGCTCTCAGCACCTTTTCTTTGTCTTGAATGTGGAGTGTTTTTACTATTATTTGCCTGTGGTGATTTTCTATTTTGGTCATATCTGTTTGGAGTGCGAAACGCCTCTTGTATTTGGATGGGCCTCTCATTCTTTAGTTGTGGGAAGGTTTCATTTATGATGATTTGAAATATTTCCTCAGGTGTAATATTTTGGGATTCTTGTTCTGGTATTCCATGAATGCACATGTTAGGCTTCTTCAGGGTGTCCCATATCTCTTGAATGTTCCTCTCATGTATCTTTTTGGCTTTAACAACCTCTTCCCTTGAGCTGGTTAATTCTCCCACTTTGTCTTCAAGATCTGAAATTCTATTTTCTGCTTCATTTGTTCTGATGATAAGACTCTCTGTTGAGTTTTGGATTGAAGATAACTTGTCTTTCAGTTCAATTTTAAACTCTACCTGAGTCTGTTTTAACTGCTCTATGCCTATTTTTGTTTCTTGAACTGTTTTTCTCAACTCCTCCAAGTGCCTGTTATCTTTCTGTTCAAAGTGGTTGATGCAGTTGTTTAACTCTTCTCAGATTTCCTCTTTTGTAGTATTAATCATGGTAATGATCATACTCTGAAAGTCGTTATGTTGGATCTGGCTTTCTTGGCTATTTTCTGTGAATTTGTTCTGGTCGGAATCTATCATTATGGGATTAATTCTTTTGGTGGGAGATTAGTCTTCTTGTGTTTGTTTCTTGTGGATCTGCACTTTGACTTGGGAATTGTTGTTTTGTTTCTTAGGACCTTTCAGTTTCTGTGTGTTTTTGACTGAACTGATTTAGTTGGTATTATTACACTTGCCAGTTATTACTAGTGTTTACCTTGGATTTGGTACATTTGTCTTTTGTTATTGTAATTTCCTATATGAGGGTATTAGGCTGTTAGTACATCAGTTAAGTCAGGTTAAGTAGACAGGGGATGAATATTTGTATGGTAGTGCACTTTTACGATTCAGTGTCTTGGTGATATGTGAGAGTGAGTGGTGTACTCCCTGAAGTTGTATATGTTTTGGGGTGGCTGTATGTAGAAGTTAATCTACAGCGATTGATACTAGAAAGGATCAGTAAGGTGAAAAAAAGGAGGTTTACTTATCTTTGGGCTGGATGTGAAGAATCTCTCCCAAGTGATAGGATGATTGTAGAGGATTCCAGATGTATGGCTTTTGTCCCTTAGACTTTTGCTTGAGTTTCCTTTGGAGTCTATTGAATTCTGAGTAGCAGTGTGTCTTCTGTGGACCATGTGTGTGGGTCCCCGGTGGGCCGGAGAGGCAGAGGGTCATATGTTGATGGCAGAATTCTTCACCTGGGATCTGGCGGACTGGGGGCAGAGGCACAGGCTGGAGGGAGCGAAGGGCTGTGGTCCGGGGTGGGGCCCAGGGTGGGTTTCGATTTCTTTATCTGAACAAAAGCTCTCTAATTTCATATGATCCCATCTGTTGAGTGTGGGTTATATTGACTGTGCTATTGGATTTCCATTTAGGAATTGTTGGCCTAGCCCAATCAGCTCAAGGGAGTTCCCTACCCTTTCAACTAAGGTTTTTATAGTCTCTGGCCTTATATCCAGGTCCTTGATCCATTTGGAATTAAGTCTTGTACATGGTGAAAAGTACAGGTCCAGTTTTAATCTTCTGCATGTGGCCCTTCAGTTCTGCCAGCACCATTTGTTGAAGATGCTGTTCTTTTTCCATTGGATTTTTTGGGCCCTTTTGTCAATGATCAAATGGCTGGAATTGCATGGGTTTATATCTGGGACTTCAACCGTTATTCATCAATCTGTGTGTCTATTCGCAGCCAGTACCACGCTGTCTTTATAACTATGGATTTGTAGTATAGACTAAGGTTTGGTATGGTGATACCTCCAGCAGTGTTTTTGTTACTAAGGATTGTTTTTGCTATCCTGGGTCTTTTGTGCCTCCATATGAATGTTGAGATTGTTTGGTTAACTTCTTTAAAGAATTGCTTTGGGATTTTGATTGGTATAGCATTGAATCTGTATATTGCCTTTGGTAAGATGGTCATTTTTATGATGTTGATTCTGCCAATCTAGGAACATGGAAGGTCTCTCCACCTACTGGTTTCTTCTGTAACTTCTTTCTTTAAGGTGTTAATTTTTTATTGTAAAGGTCTCTTACTTTCTTGGTTAGGTTTATACCAAGGTATTTCATTTTTTTAGGGGTTATAATAAATGGGATTGTTTCTCTCAGGGATTTTTCCCTTCTTTCATTCTGGGCATATAGGAAGGACACTGATTTTTGTATATTTATTTTGTATCCTGCCACCTTGTTGAACTTCTGTATTAGTTCCAGGAGTTTGCTGGTGGAGTTTTTGGGATCACTCAGGTATAAGATCTTGTCATCTGTAAATAGAGATAATTTGACTTCTTCCATGCCTTTTATGTCACTTTCTTGTCTGATGGCTTCAACTAAGACTTCAGGTACAATATTGAATAAAAGTGGTGAGAGTGTATAGCCTTGTCTAGTTCCTGATTGAAGCAGGAATGCTTCAAGTTTTTCCCCATTGAGTATATTCCTTGCTGTTGGCTTGTTGGATACAGCTTTTATTATATTGATAAAGGTTCCTTCCATTCCAATCTTCTCTGGGGTTTTGATCATAAACACTGTTGGATCTTGTCAAAAGCTTTTTCTGCATCTATCAAGAGTATCATGTGGTCTTGGAGTTTGGACTGGTGAATTACATTTATTGATTTGCGTATGTTGAACCAACCTTGTGTGCCTGGAATAAAGCCTACTTGATCCCCGTGGATGATTTTTTTCATATGTTTTTGAATCTAGTTTGCTAAGACTTTGTTGAGAATCTTTGCATCTGTATTCATCAGAGAGATTGGCCTATAGTTTTCTTTTTTAAGTGTATCTTTATTAGGTTTTGGGATTAAGACGATATTAGCTTCATAGAAGGAATTTGGTAGTGTTCCTTCCTTTGCTATTTGATGGAACAGTTTAAGAAGTATAGGTGTTATTAGCTCCTTAAATATCTGGTAGAACTCTGTGCTGAATCCATCTGATCCAGGACATTTTTGGTGGGAAGATTCGAGATTACTTCCTCGATTTCCTCATATGTTATAGGACTATTTAAATAATTCAAAACTTCCTCATTCAATTTAGGTAAGTTGTGCTTACTTAGGAATTCATCCATTTCTTTTGTGTTGTCAAATTTCATAGAGTATAAGTTTTTGAAATATGATATTATAATCTCTGAATTTTTTGGGTATCAGTATTGATAACTCCATTTTCATTTCTAATTTTGTTAATTTGTGTTTTTCCTTTCTTGCTTTTGTTTAATTTAGCTAGGGGTGTATCAATCTTATTGATTTTTTTTCCAAGAACCAGTTTTTTGACTGGTTGATTCTCTGTATCATTTTCCTTATATAAATTTCTGATATTTCTCTCCTTATTTTGCTAATCTCCTCTCTTCTACAGCTTTTGGAATTGGATTGTTCTAGTGTCTCTAAAGCTTTAAGCTGCATTGTTAAGCTATTTATTTGTGATGTTTCTATTTTTTTTCATGTAGGCATTAAGAGCTATGAACTTACCTCTTAGGACAACTTTCCTTGTGTCCCAAAGATTTTGATAAGTTTTCATTATCATTTGCCTTCAGGAAATCTTGTATTTCCTTTTTAATTTCTTCGTGAATCCAATTCTCTTTCAGCATCATAGTGTTGTTTCTAGGAGTTAGTGTATTTTCTGTTGTTTGCTGTGTTGTAGATGTCAACCTTTAGACCATGGTGGTCTGATAGGGCACAGGCTAGAATTTCAACTTTCCTGTATATGTGGAGACTCGTTTTGTGGCCCAATATGTGATCTATTTTGGAGAAAATTCCATGTGCTGCTGAGAAAAATGTGTGTTCTTTGTGTGTGGATGAAAAGTGTGATGGAGATTGCATGGTCCATTTCAGTAAGGGTTTGATTAAATTCCAATGTGTCTGTTAAGTTTTTGACTTGTCGATGTAACGCTTGTTGAGAGGGTGTTGTTGAAATCCCCAAGAATTATCGTTTAGGGGTTGATTTCTTGCTTTAGACACTGTAGGGTTTTTTTTTAATGAATGTGAAGGGGCCTGTATTGGGTGTATATATGTTCAGTGTTATGAAGTTTTCCTGGTGAATTGTACCTGTGACTAAATGTAGAATCCATCTGTGTCTCTTATGATTTTTTTTTTTTTTGCTTTGAAGTCCACTTTGTCTGATAGCATAGTGGCTACCCCTGCCTATTTCCTGGTTCCATTAGCTGCTTTTGGGATTGGATTGCTCTAGTGTCTCTAAAGCCTTTTATTTTTAGGATGTGCCTACCTTTTGTGGTGAGATGAGTTTCCTGCAGGAAGCAGATTGATGGATTGTTATTTTTAATCCTAGTTGTAATATGTGTCTCTTGATTGGTGAGTTAATTCCATTGATATTTAATGTTATGATGGAGAAATTATTTTTAATTCTGGACATTTTTTATGTTTAGTGGCTTTTGTAAATATATTATTTGGCGTTTAGGTTTTGGTGGTATTACACTTACCTTTTGTCTTCCTGGATATGCTAGTTTTTTTCCTTCAAGCTTGAGTATCATTTCTAGCATTTATTGATGGCCTCGTTCGATAGACATGTAAGCCTTCAAGTTGTCTTTGTGCTGAAAACCTTTTCTTTCTCCATTAATCAATGATGGATAGTTTTGCCGGGTGTATCAGCCTGGGTTGACATTTTTGCTTATTCAATACTTGAAATATGTCTCTCCAAGCTCTTCTTGCTTTTCCTGTTACCATTGACAAAACATTTTTTTGATAGGTTTACCTTTAAAAGTGACTTTTTTTTTGCCCTTGAAGCTCTTAGCACTTTTTCTTTCTCATGAATGTGGAGTGTTTTGACGATTATTTGCCATGGTGAGTTTCTATTTTGGTCATATCTGTTTGGGGTGAAGAATGCCTCTTGTATTTGGATGGGCCTCTCATTCTTTAGATGAGGAAAGTTTTCATTTATGATAGTTTGAAAAATTTCCTCAGGTGTGGTATTTTGGGATTCTTGCTCTGGTATTCCTTGGATACACGTTAGGCTTATTCAGGGTGTCTGATACCGCTTGAATATTTCCCTCAAGTGTTTTGGCTTTAACAATCTCTTCCATTAAGCTGGTTAATTCTTCCACTTTGTCTTCAAGATCAGAAAGTCTATTTTCTGCCTCATTAGTTCTGCTGATGAGTTCTGGGTTGAGGATAACTTGTCTTTTAGTTCAATTTTAAACTCTGCCTGAGACTGTTTTAACTGCTCTATGCCTATTTTTGTTTTTTGAACTGATTTTCTCAACTCCTCCAAGTGTCTGTTGTGTTCCTCTTCAAAGTAGTTGATGTGGTTTTTTAACTCCTCACGTATTTCCTCTTTCATAGTGCTGATCATGGGAATGATCATGCTTTGAAAGTCGTTACCTTGGGCCTGGCTTTCTTGGCTATTTTCTGTGTATTTGTTCTGGTTGGAATCTGTCACTATGGAGTTAATTCTTTCAGTGGGAGATTTGTTTTCTTGGGTTTTATTTCTCATGGATCTATGTTTTGACTTGTACATTCTTGTTTTGTCTCTTGAGTCCTTTCAGTTTCCATGTGATTTTTTAAAATTTTTTAAATTTATTTATTCAATTGCGTGTGTGTGTGTGTGTGTGTGTGTGTGTGTGTGTGTGTGTGTAGAACCACGGGCACATTTGGGAACCACCATGGACCGCCTCCATCTCCTCCTTGTTTACTCTGCCCTGGAATTCACAGGCTCCGCCCTACCAGGACCAGAAACGCAGGAAGCCCCCACTTCTGCCCAGCATCTATACGTGGGGTCTAGGATCTAAACTCAGGACCTTCTGCCTGTAAGACATAGGCTTCACCCCTGAGCCACCTCTCCACCCCAGTTTCCATGTGATTTAGCTGGTATAACTGCTCTCTGGTAGTTATTACTAGTGGTTGCCTTGGAGTTAAGTGCATTTGTCTGTTGTTATTGTAATTTCCTAGATGAGGCTATTAGACTGTTAGTATGTCAATTAAGTCAGGTTTAGTAGACAGGTGGTGAATATTAGTGTGGTAGTGCACTTTTATGATTTATTATCTTGGTGATAAGTGAGGGTGAGTGGTATAGTCCTGAAGTAGTATATGTTTTGGGGATGGCTATATAGAAACGTTAATTTACAGTGATTAATAATTGGAAGGAGCAGGATGGTAAAAAGTGGGTTTACTTATCTTTGAGCTGGATGTGAAGAATCTCTTCCATGTGATAGAATGATTTTAGAGGACTTCAGATGTATGGTCTTTGTCCTCTAGAGCTTTGTTTGGGTTTTCTTTGGATTCTGTTGAATTCTGGGAAGCATGGTACCTTCCCTGGACTGTGAGAAAGTGATCAAGTGTGCATTCAGGGCATGTGGAAGGGGGAGAGGGGCTGAGAACAATTGGTGAGCTTCACGGGTCTTGGGGTCCCACCCAAGCCCTGTGCAGCTTGGGCACTGCTCAGGCTGAATGGTGGGAGAGGCTGGGAGGAACGGGTGACCTGTGTGCTCGTGGGAAATACCTGGGAAGCTGGGTGCCTTATCTGGACCACCAGCAAAGGAGTGAGGACCATTTCTCTTACTTTTAATTTTTCTTTTATACAACAGTGGTTGTCCCTGATCACATTCACCACTCCCTTTTACTACTCCACATCTTCCTTTCCCCACCTGCCCTGGATGTCACACAGTCCAGCCAGGACACACTGCGACCTAGGTAAGCTCCCCTGCTCATCCCCCAACCCCAGGCAACCCGCTAGTCCCAGCTCCTTCTACCAGCCAGCCTGAGCAGGAGTTGCTCCAGGCGAACTCCAGTTCAGTGAAAAACACACAGAAATTGAAAGAAGGTCTTAAGACTTAAAAACAATGCCCAACTCAAAGTGCAAATCCATGAGAAACAAAACCCAAGAAAACAAATCTCCCACTAAAGGAATTATTCCCATAATGATAGACTCCAATCAGAACAAATCCATGGAAAATAGCCAAGAAAGCCTGACCCAAGATAATGACTTTCAAAACATGTTCATTACCATGATCAAATACTATGAAAGAGGAATTCCGAGAGGAATTAAATAACCGCATCAATCACTTTGAAGAGGAACACAACAGACACTTGGAGGAGTTGAGAAAAACAGTTCAAGAAACAAAAACTGGCATAGGACAGTTAAAACAGACTCAAGCACAGTTTAAAACTGAACTAAAAGACAAGTTATTTTCAACCCAGAACTTCACAGAGAGTCTTATCAGCAGAACTAATGAAGCAGAAAATAGAAATTCAGACGTTGAAGACAAAGTGGGAGTATTAGCCAGCTCAATGGAAGAGGTTGTTAAAGCCAAAGAGATACTTAAGAAAAATATTCAAGAGTTATGGGACACCCTGAGGAAGTCTAACATGTGTATTCATGGAATACCAGAGCAAGAATCCCAAAATAACACACCTGAGAAAATTTTTCAGACTATCATCAAGGAAAACTTTCCTCATCTAAAAAAAGAGAGGCCCATCCATATACAAGAGGCATTCTTCGGGCTGGAGAGGTGGCTCAGGGTTTAAGCCTCCGCCTTGCAGGCGGAAGGTCCTGAGTTCGGATCCCAGATCCCACGTATAGACGCCAGGCGGAAGCGGGGGCGGCCTGCGCTTCTGATCCTGGTAGGGTGGAGCTTGTGAATCCCGGGGCAGAAGGAGGTGGAGGCGTCCATGGTGGTTCGCGAATTCGTCCGTGGTTCTACACATACACATACACAGACACACGCGCGCGCGCACATACACACGCACATGCACACAGTTGAATAAATAATAATAAAAAAAAAATAAAAAAAAAGAGGCATTCTTCATCCCAAACAGATATGACCAAAATAGAAACTCGCCACAGCAAATAATAGTTAAAACGCTCCACATTCAAGACAAAGAAATGGTGCTGACAGCTTCAAGGGAAAAAAAACAAGTCACTTTTAAAGGTAAACCTATTAAAATAACAAATGACTTCTCAATGGAAACAGTAAAAGCAAGAAGAGCTTGGAGAGACATACTTCAAGTACTGAATGAGCAAAAAAGTCAACCTAGGCTTATATATCTGGTGAAACTATCAGTCATGATTGAGGGTGAAAGAAAAATTTTCCAGCACAAAGACAACTTGAAGGCTTACGTGTCAACCAAACCAGGTCTTCAAAAAATGCTAGAAATGATACTCAAATGTGAAGAAAACAACAAGGATATCCAGGAGGACAGAAGGGAAGTATAATACCACTAAAACATAAAAGCAAAACAATACACTTACTAAAGCCACTAAACATAATAAATTTCCAGAATTAAAAATAATTTCTCCATCATAACATGAAATGTTAATGGCATTAACTCACTGATCAAGAGACACAGATTACAAACTTGGATTAAAAATCACAACCCATCATCAATCTGCTGCCTACAGGAAACCCATCTCACCACAAGATAGGCACATCCTAAAAATAAATGGCTGGTCCAAAATTCTGCAAGCTAATGGAACCAGAAAACAGGCAGGGGTAGCCATTATGCTATCGGACAAAGTGGACTTCAAACCAAAAAAAATCATAGAGACACAGATGGATACTACATTTTAGTCACAGGTACAATTCACCAGGAAGACTTCACCCAATATGCCCCACACACACACATTCATTAAGCAAACCCTACAACATCTAATGCGAGATGTCAATCCCAAAACAATAATTCTTGGGGATTTCAACACCACCCTCTCAACATGGGATAGTTCAACAGGTAAAAAACTTAACAGACACTTTGGAACTTAATCAAACCCTTACTGAAATGGACCTTACACATCTCTATCGAACTTTTCATCCATGCACCAAAGAATATACATTTTTCTCAGCAGCACACAGAACATTCTCCAAAATAGATCACATATTGGGCCACAAAACAATCTCCACATATACAAGAAAGTTGAAATTATAGCCTGTGCCCTATCAGACCACCATGGTCTAAAGCTTGACATCACAACACAATAACCAACAGAAAATACACTGACTCCTGGAAACTTAACACTATGATGTTTAATGAGAACTGGATTCAGGAAGAAATTAAAAAGGAAATTCAAGATTTTCTGAAAGAGAACGATAATGAAAATACAACTTGCCAAAATCTCTGGGACACAATGAAAGCTGTCCTAAGAGGTAAGTTCATATCTCTTAATGCCTACTAATCCACCTGTTTCCTTCCCACCTTGGTGATTATTTGGTCCGGTAGACCTCAGAGTTCCCTTTTGCTTGTCTCCTCTTGTAGAGGCTCAAACTTCTGCGGCAACATAAGTGGCCCATCCTTGGGTAAACACACAAATATTGATGTTCCTTTCGCCTGTTTCTAGTCCCTAAGCTTCCCTAACTTGTACAAACACACAAATATGGATGTTTCTCTTTATCTGTCTCTAGTCTCTCACTCCTAAAATTTCCATTGCATGTGGTTATTTCTCCTGAGTTCTTTGCTGGTCCATGGAGTTGGGATATTGATATATCAGCAAATATGCAAGTCTGCGAACACCATTTTTTGTCAGATCACAAATTTGTTCCAATATATGTTTTTGGAACCATTGTTGAGAATCATATAACTTGGGGTTGCTAGATGCTATTTCTTTGGTTTGTTTTTCTCTTTGCCATTGTTGCAGTTCCCCTGCATGGTTGCTGATAAGTCATGATCAAATGGCTTAAGGGAACAAGGGTTTATTCTTTCTTACAATTACTGGTCACAGTTCTCAGTCCAGCTTGACAGGAGAGCATGCACCAACTCCACAGATGAGGGAACTGGCCACACCATCACCACATAACAGCTAAGAGATGGACAATCCTTACTTGCCAGACCAGCATGTCTGGCCAAGTGAACAGAAGGATGCCAACATTCTAAACTAGTTCTCGGTGTTTTATTCCAGAGCCTAATCCCACCCCCCATAGTTTGGGCCTTCCCCATCAGCTAGACAATCTCCTGCAGATTTTCTCTGGACTTAATTCAACCGTTAATTCTCTATATATGTGCCCAGAGCTGAAACCCTCAACAGTCAAGTTGACACCTGTGCCTAACTATGACAGCCATTCTGTTTTGGCAACTAGGATTGACATTTTTTTTTCCCCTTTAGATTTTGTAGAACGATTTGAGAGATGAGTGGTGCTACTTCTTACACAAAGTGATTTTAGAATTCATTGGTGTGGAAAGAGTTCTAAATTTTATTTTTGTTTCTGTTTTTATTTTTATGTTTATGTCTGTTTGGATTCCCAATGCATCCCATCCCTGCCACCAGTATAAAACTTGGTAACCCCTTTTTTATTAAATATTCCTGTTTGCTCTCTTAATTACTAGTCCAAGGACTTAAAGGCTATGGTTTCTTTTAATGTCTTTTTTATTATTATCTAATATTCTCATTCATCATCCTGTCTTTAAACTTAAATTCTTCCCTCTGTAAGACTCAGTTGATAGTATTTAACAATGATTATTATTGATATTTTTATTTAATACTGATTGTTGTTGACATTTTTAATTTTTCATTTTCAAAATTTCTGTAACTTCCTTGAGCATCTCCACCTCTTCATTAAATTCATTGACTAATATCCAGTCTCTTCTTCAGTTTATTTACATTATTTGATATCACAGATAATTTAAAAATTTGACTTTTATATTAATTGTCCAATTATCTTGAGGACACAAATGAAAAGATCACTTATAGAGTGAAAAAATCACAGAGTCTAAATGTTTATTCTAATATGAAAACTATTTAGCACTCAAACTCCTTTAACAGAAAAAAATCAAGACCGGCTCCAGGACTGTTGAATCTCTTCTTTTCCTGGCAAATCCCAATTTTTATTTCATATCATATTTTATGATTCAATGTACAGTTTTCTATGTTCCAGACACAGCTTCATGGGCTTTCATGTGAAATATAACTATTTTAATAAGCATAAAAATTTGTTTTAATTTGTGAAGCAAATTAAATTATAGGTATATGTACACATACCTATAACATTATATATATGTATATATCTATAACACTAAGGTTATAGGTATATTTTTAGCAAAATAGGTTAATATAAAAGGAATGCTTTTACATAAGAAAGTGATTTCCATGGTAATTTTATCCTAAGGGAAGACATTGTTCCAAAATGTATGCAGACCAAGAGAACAAAAATATAGCTTTATGAGAATTAAAGCAAGAATAAAGGTGGCATGAATATAGTTAAGTTAATTATAATTAAAAGTGCTAAACTTCCTAAGGTCAAAATTCAATACTCCAAGATAAAACCAGCATCAGAGTCTCTGTTTGCAGTAAAAGGTTTCTTTATCTGCAAAGCCATCTTGTGAGCAGAGCAAGAGGGTTTTCTTGAACATTTCTCTACTCTTAGTAATACTTATACATATTTTATATAGTTACATATATACATTTCATATACATATATATATTTATATATATGAAAACTGGCTTAGAAAACAAGTTATCTTATATTTTATCCTTTAGTAAATGAAGTACTTAAAATTTATTGATTCAATATTTGTCCACATACTGTTTGTATGTTTTCTCACTGGGTAAAACCTTTGCTGGATAATCACTGTTTTAACAGCTGGGGAAAAAATTTAAAAGGCAGTATTTCTATTTAGGACATTCCTGCTAATCTCTATAATCATTTCAAATGATACTTTAAGGATAAATATTTGAATCCATAAAATTTGGTTTATAGTAAAAAACTTCCATTGCATCTCTGAGCTTCATGCTTAGGATGGTTGTTTAAGTAAAGATTACACTACTTTTGAAAACTGACTACAGCCTTTGACTTCTTCAGCCTAATATACTCAGTTCTGTTAAATATGAAAACTATCCCTTCTGGAAAACAGTCATTTTCTCCTTATAAAAAATAAATATTGCATGCCCTATAAAATTAAGTGGAAGAAAACATATGAGCCATCTGTATTAAAAGGAGACAAATAAACTTAAGAGACTTTTACTCTGATAACTAAAGCTTCAGAACTGATTGTGAAGTATCTCCATAGTAACCACCAAGCAGAATAAATATTAGAGAACTAAAAATTTAAGTCAGATGTTGTTATCAGTTGAGGCTAAAGATATCTCATTAGATAATCTTTTCAACCTGGAGGGACAGGTGCTTCCAGCTTCATCCTGTAATACAAAACTTCAGGAGATAAACTCTTTGATACCTGTTTTTCACCTCAGACATATACCAGCTTTTTCTGAGAAACAATGTTTGTTGGCAGACCTCAAAAAAAACTTAGATGATCATCTTCAACTGTGTTGACAATTGGGGACTCTCAATAACTAAACTCAAAACTCTCTAATCGCATATCTAACTTTTCCTTTTTGTACTTATTACATCTTACCATATTTAGATATTTAAAAAATTCTGCATGACATTTGGAACCTTTTGAAAACCTCCACATGATAAAAATAATATTGAGCATGGTTTAATATAGCTACAAATATGCTGTCCTAATGACTTTCCTAATGATTATCTACCCAGACATCGTAATGTTTTGAAATTATAATTTTTGATTGGTTTAAAATTTTTGATTATTATTTGTTGCATTTACTTCCTAACCCACACTTCAGGTATAATTCTCTTTATTATGTTTCACCTGTAATTGTAGTACATATTGAAGTAAAAAAAAATGAGATCCAGATCATGATGGAAAATAGATTTGATATTACCTAGGAATTTCTTCTGATGGCATGACAATTAATTTTACTGTCAACTTGACAATTGAGAACTAAGTCTTTAGGCACATATATGATACCTTTTCTTTTGTTTAAGTTAAAAGAAGCCTCTGAGCACACCTGCAGGAGATTAGCAATTTAACTGAAATTCAAAGACCCAACCCATTGTAAGTAGGAATATATCCTGGGCTGGTGGATACGATGGAGAAAACTGATTCAGTATTTTAATGCACTGGAAAGGTTGAAAATATGTCCCCTTCTCTGCTTTTCCTGTAGATATAATGTGACCTGTTTCCTGGTCTCCTGATTTTTGTGTGAACTCTCCTGCCATCATGGTTAAATTTGCAACCCAGGAAATCATAACCTGTAGGAAAAGACCTTGTTCCCCTAAATTATTTGTTCATATATTTATATCAGAAAAAGAAATATGGTTATAATAATAGTTTCACATATTGTTTCTCCTTCCTGAAAACTGTCTTCTTGCCTGCTCAGCTTCTTTTGCATAGATCCTAGAAGTGAGGCTTCCTGGCAACATGATACAATATTTGATTTTCATGTGTGTAAAATTAGACGCTTGTCCAAGAGGGAGGACTGCAAGGTGAAGTTTCCAGCCAAAGACAACTGTACCTGTTTTAAAGTCTCTATATAGCTGATTGATTGTAGAGAGTCAAAGTATCCCATTTAGGAGCAAATTTATTATCGGGCATCTTTGGCCATCTATGTATTACAGGCAATAACAAAATGTCCCTGGGATTTAGGAATAGGGGGACTTTAAGAAAGAGTGCGTTTTATGCTAATGAATCAGGATTACTTAGAGATGCTGTCTGAAGATGTATTTAAATTTTACCAGCAGCTATCTGAATTATGGGCCACGCGATCTAAGGTAGAGTATTAGATACAGTGTTTTCTCTCTTCAGCTAAAATCCTTGATGATCATCCTCCTGACCTTTCTGTTCAAACCCTATTCTATTAAACCTTTAGCAAAATTAGGTTCTTCTCATACAGAAGTGATCAAACTCCAACTGGTCCTACAAGGGGATTTCAATACAATCTGAAAAAAGAAACCCTGTGATCTCCATGATTATCCCAAGTCACCAAAACAGATAGGTGTGAAACTCAATGAAGGGCATCTCTAGGTCTCCACTGGATCACCTAGACATGTGAATTTCACAGAAATTCTTTGATCCTAACCTGGAAAACTTTTCTTCAGGAAAATTAGCTGGACAGACCAACTTTTTAATATATTAATATCCATATTTCAACAGAAATCAGTGGCTAGAAGAAATTCTTTACCTTCTGTTTTCCTAAAGACCTAAAGATAAAATATTCTCAGGAGGAAGTTAAAGTGGGTGAGTATTGGTAGAGCCCAATCTGAGATTACTACCTTTAGAAATTATGTTTAGTCTAGGTGGGTCAAAATCCAACACCTTTCATTTATTAATATTTCATTTGTTTAAGAGAGAAAAGAGAGAGAGAGAGAGGGAGGAGAGAGAGAGGAAACCATGACACATGAGTTGGATATCAGAGGGCAAGTTTCAAGCTTAGTTCTTTCCTTCCATCATTTGGCATTCCAGGGATTGAACTCAGTTTGCTGGGATTGTATGCAGACAATTTCAACTCTGAATTATCTTGACATCCCAGCACCTTCCCTCTTAAGGGCAATTTGATGTCAGGAACATCATTGGAGAAGGAGATATAAGTCTAATCTGGGTGCAAACACATGTCTTGAGCTTTTTCTCTGAGTAGAAGCCCCTATTTACCATACCATATGCATGCAGGATGGGGACTACACATGTCTAAAATTAGGGCAATGCACAACATGCACATGTGCAGTTCATTTAAAGTTATACAGTAGCCCATCTGTTAATCAGAGTAAGAATCCACTCCACTTCTGCCATAAGCAAATGACTGGGAAGGAACCCCTGAAAAATGAGTTATATACCTGCTCAAGCTATTCATATTCTGTGTTGTATATTGCATGTGTTCAAACTCACTTTTAATGAATAGATACTTTCATTCCTCTTCCTCCATACCTTGTCTATTTCATATTTTGAGACACAACGATCATAGACATGGGATCATGGGATACCTGGAAACAATTTCTACAATATTATCCTGTGAACAGCTTGCTGCAAAGTTTGCAAATCTCCTGTGATAGACTGTATTTTTGTGAGGTAGAAAATTCTGCATTTGTGAGCTTCTTGGGGCTGTACTTCTCTGTTTTGCCTACAATGTTGTTGAAGGGAATCTTCCTTCCCTGTCTCACACACACATCCTTGGGGCCAGGTTGATTCTGCTTCTCTTAAATTCCAAGGTTATACATTCCTGGATTTCATTTGATCACTGATTGCTGTTGAAAACTCATACCTTTTAACAACACTCTATCTGTGATCATCCAAATTTGTTGATTTGCTTCAGCCTTCTTAAATGTGACACTTTACATAGTTTCATGATTGATTTAAAGCAAAGCATACCTGAAGCTCTGCAGCTTTCTAAATTAGGAGCAAATCAAAGTAAGGATAGTGTTTTCTGACTTGCAGGAAGAATCAATCATTCTAGTAATAAATGCCAAGCTCTCCAATCTTTAATTCCTATAAGAGAAGGACATGTTTGAGAATTGAGCTTGCCAGACAATCCAATCGGTTGTGTTTTATATGTGGCAGATTCATTTAGCTCTTGTTTGACATTCAAATATTTTTTTCTTAAAGGACTGACTGTCGAGGAGCTTCTTTTGTAAACTTAATTTTGATTATTATATTTTGCAAGTGTAATATGCCTTGCATTTGTGTTTGCACATCTGTGTACATGTGCCCTCATGTTTTGTGTAGGTCCATATGATCATGCATGTGTGTATGTATTTTTAGAGTGTCAAAATTAATATTTGGAGTGTTTCTTAACCTTCTCCACCTTATTTACTAAGGTAGGTTCTTGACGCTGGGTATTGTGTCTGGCAGTTTGCTACAGTGATTTCTCTATCTCTATCTTCTGGGTGTTAAAATTACAGACGGGATAACATATCCACCTAGCATTTCCATAAATCCAGGTGTCTAAACTCAGGTAAGGAACATCTTTACAAAAAGAAAACATGGTTGGGTCAAGAGTGAATGAGAAAACCATAAAGAAAAAAAGTGGTCATTATTCTAATTTAAAATCATAATCAACATTTTTTGTGTATATTATTGTTTCTCTTTTTTTTGGTAGGCACTCTGTATGCAATCCGCATTGACAATTAACTGATTGTGTGGCCCAAACTAACCCAAATGTTTAATGTTTATGCTTCGTCCTCTGATTTTATTAAATGGAATATACTTGTTATTCTTACTATGGAGTAGTGAAGATACTGTGCATAAAATTCATATGAAAGATGTTTGATACAGCTGTCATGTCAGTTTTCAATGTGTCTTTTTTTTTAATGAAAATTCAGAATCCATGCATAATCATTTGATTTCCAAGGTTTTTGGGGGAAGTCTTTTGCTCCAAGAAATTTATCTCATTGACCACTAGTTTTACAAGAAAAACATTGGTCATAAAACTCTGGAATGAAACTCAACAAAATTTTCATTTTGGAAAAAATTAAAGTTTTATAAAAATGTAGCACAGATACACATGCATTAAGTTCATGGTCTGTTTATATTTTACTTATTCCCATTCTGCTTCTGACCATGGATATATTAAGGAAATTTATGACATCATATCATATCATCAATGGCTTAAATGGAACAATTTTGATGTGTCTAAGTAAAAATTTTGAGTAGGCAATAAGAAGTTTTAGTGTGATAATCTTGTGCACTTCTGCACCAAAAGCTTATGAACTAGAATTAAAAAAAATACTTATAAAAGTCTGTTTAGGGCCTCAATTGCCACTGGCCCAGTACTTGGTAAGTAGTGAGACCCTTCACTATCAGAAGCAGCTGGTGACAGCTGCCCCCAGGGTCAGCTAATCCTGTAGCTCTGGAATCTTGGGACTCAGAAGCCTTAGCTTTCAGGTCTTTGTAGCTTCCTTAAATTCTTCCACTAAGGAGGGTCTATAGCCTCTTATATAGTACCCAACACCTTCTATAGGCTTGGTCCTCTATCTTTTCTTTCTTTCTCTGTATTTCCACCATCGTTAATCATCTTTACTGTCCCTCTTCTTGGAATATTAACCCTCAAAAATCATTTGGGATTCATTTTCCTTTTCTTTCATTCATTGATTCCTTTCTTCATTCCTGCCTTCTCCTCTCTTTTCCTCTTTCTAGCCTTTCCTTCCTTCTTTCCTTCCTTTCTCCCTCCCTCCCTCCCTTCCTCCCTCCCTTCCTCCTTCTTTCCTCCTTTCTTCTTTTCTTCTTTTCTTTCTTCTCTCTCTATTCTTTCTCTTCTCTCAATGAATGATTAGCTTTCTTTGCTGCCATCAGCTATTGAAGATCATCACCAATTTGTTTTAGATTAGGATTGAAGAATGTGCATGCTCCTTGAGATCATGCTTTCATCCTATTTTAGCTCAAACAGCTTTTCCCAAGAAGAATCCTCCTTTCTCAAAATCTTGGGACCATGAGCTATGCATTTCATAGTAAGTCATGAAAAATATTATACATTTGTGTATCCAATTTACAAAACAAAACAGTTTGTTTGGCATCTTTAGTTTTAACCTGACTCTTACTCATTTAACCACACACTCAGAATTTTAGCATGGTTTACACGTTTCAGTCCACTATGATTAATATAAATATTGATGTTAAAAATTATCTCAAATTTGGCCATCTATGGCTTTATCTAATTAAGTCTCTAAATGTTTCAACACTATAGAAATAATATATGAAAAGACATTCTGTATTATCCTGACATTACATATTGGCATAATTCCTCAAAAGTTCTTTCCATTTGTCCTGCACCAGGAGTAAATGAGTACATGTTGTTATTGGAAACCTTTCTTTTTCTCCACATACTGATTCATTCAAATCTTTTCTTTCAGTTCCCCTTCTGCCAGTAATTTTGTTACATGTAGAGTTTATCACGAGTGATATCTGTTATGGACTGAATATGGATTGTTCCCTTACAGATTTATGTGATTGAATATTCGATCTGAAGCTAGTGGTACTCTTTGGGAAAGTAATGGGATATTTAGGACATGAACACTTACTGGAGGAACCATGTCATCAGAAGTAGTCTGGAGGTTTGGTAGTCTAGAACTCTGACTTCCTCTGACTCCTAATGGCTAGAGGGTTTCAAACCAGCTTTGTGTTTGGATTCCTGACTTCTATCCCATATTGACTGACATTATTAGGCTTTATGTCCTTCCTTCCTTCAGCTGAATGAATAGTCCTTTTTCTATTAAGTGTCTGAGGTCAAAATGTTTTCTCACAGAAAAGAAAAAAAGAATGACTGCAACACTACTTGTTGTATTTAAAGATTCTTATACTGAAACATGCAATGCTTATTCTCCTCTTCGAAATACTTTCAGCAATTGACAGACAGTATCTGGTGTCAAGTGAAAAATGAGAAAATTAGCTGAACTGTGTAAATAGCAATGTGGTAATGAAGTAGATCATTATCAATACCTGATTATCTTCTCTGATGATTATTCACAGTGATGTGCCACTTAAAATATTACCTGTCTTAAAGTAGAAAAGCAATGGACCCTTTTCAAATTTTCATGAATGGAGGTTTAGATTTTTGTGCCCTTGTCTGTGGCTTATTTTCCAGGATGGTATAGAACATTGATGATTGGTATACTTTTTGATAGTGCCATTAGAGCCATCTTGTATACATTGCTGAACATAGAATTCAGGTTTTTTGTAGATGCATAAAATTGTATGTAACAGTTTTCTTCTTTTCTTCCAGCCCTGTTCTTCTTGATTCTATTGATTCTTCCTTCTTTTTTTTAATTTTCTTTTTCCTTGTTTTTACTATTTTGCTCTGAAGTTGCTTGTATTAGTATCTCCTTTTGATTTGTGTTGTTGCATAAAGTCATATGATTGCCATAAGGATGCCAGATTATGTGACTTTCCAGGCGAATGTTTGGAGAGTGTTTGTATAAATGACTTTCTACAAGAATATATTACAAACCTAATAGATATGTGTTGGAAAATAGTGCCATTCTTTACCCTTTTTCCACTTTTAATTAAGAAGTTTTTATATATACAAACAAAATGAGTTTTTTCTATGCTCTTCATTCCACCTATTCCATACCTTTCTTACACTCTCCTCCCTTCACACATTGTCCCTGTCTTTCTGCCCTCAATGACATAATCCCTTCATGGACTCATAGCATGATGGAATCATCAGCATGTATTGAAAAGTGGAAGGTAAGGATTGGGTAGAGAATATAGGATTCTGAGTGTTTTCCTTAGGAGCCATCTCTTGCACTGAACGCTTCCTGTATTCCTTATTCTTTCTGGCCACCTTGAGGTAAACCACCATTACATATGCCTGTGATGGAACCAAGACAGGACCAAGAAACCTAGGACTGAAACTTCATGCAAATAAATCAAACAAAAACAACCTCCATAATAACGAAACTTGTGCCTGGGAAGATTTCTTGGTAATTACAGAACTTGAAACAAAGCAAAGAGGACCAGAGTTCAAGATTCCAGATCCTACTTAAAGTATAAGTAGGAACAGAAGTCCCTGTGTAATTCTAGCTGTTACGGTGGAGTGTGGGAATCATCCAAGCAAGATGGCTAGCCAGGTCAGCCCAGTAGGTATGATTTACATTGAGAGACATAGCTTCCTAATAGTAAAGTGAAAGAGCATCAAAGGATGATTCCTAATAACACCTGAGGCTTCCACAGGTACCTGCACACAATGAGTTCCTCTCCCACACACAAGTGTGTATGCTACTCATGGATAAACAAAACACACACACACACACACACACACACACACATACACACACACAATGAAAAAAATAAAAAGCAAAAAAAGGAGGAAAACAGAAATCAGCTAAAGTGAAGTCAGTTTTCTAGGAAGAAAAAGAGTGATGAATTTTTAAAGTATTTTAGTTTAGGCTACCTGCATTTCTTTGTTGTTTTTCCATAGTGAAATTGTGTTGAAATCAACCCATGAGGATTAGTTTTTATTTGTACATTGTAGGATATAGGAAGATTGAAAAAGTTTATCAAACACTCATAGAGTGGTGAAAAAATTGCATTATGTATAGGCTTGGTAGTATTTCAGTATTTATTAACAAACTAGGTTACAACCCATACTCAAGCATTTAAATTATATTGTCAAGTCTCTAAGACAATTAATTTTAAAGAGCTCTTTTGAGTTCTACTTTCTTCATAACTGTAAAGAATATTTTACTTCCCTTTTTGTTTCTACAGGGCTTTTTCTACAGAGACTAATACAGACAACCTTGTGGGACTTCTGTGTGTCAAAGAAAATACAGAAAAACATTGAACTTCCTGTCCTTTTTAAATACAATCTGCTTTATCTCTTTGTGAAATGCATTTCATCAATAAAGCAAAAATTATTTTCAATCAGTGTTTAAGCCCCAAATTTCTGTTTATGCTGATATATTGCCTGTAATTTATCAGAATTCATGTGAATGGAGTCTTAAATTTGTCAAAGAAATTTGCAGTTAATCAGAATGTAAGAGGCAATATTCATCAGAACATGGCCATGAATTACTGTCATTCATTTTCTTTTTAGCTGACCATAAACTGTACAACTTCAGCTACCTTCTCTTCACCAGCATGGTGTCCACTGTCTGTCTCCTCACTGCAGATGCCACTGAACACGGAAATGTACATTTAATGATTTTCAGAAAATCTTTCTATATTAAAATAATATTTAAATATATCATTAGAGCCTAAATTTATGTTTCTGGGAACCACACATCACCTCTCATTTCCTCATCACTTAGCTCATTTTTTTATTAAGGTGTGTGATTCTAATTGCTTACCTTCTAGTTTATGCCTTGGCTGTTTATTTCCTCCAAAGCTGGCTCTGAAGCAGAATGTGGCAACCCTGGCTTCTCTTCTTTTGACGGATCCTAAAGACCCACAAGATCCATAGAACAGAAGGAAAGGGAAATGGGTAGGATATGTGTTTTCACACAACTGCAGACATTTTTCATTGTAATCACAATCATCACCCACATAGTTTCCCACTCAAATGAGGATCAATAAAACTACTAGAAGGCATGTGGAGAGTTATCACTGGACATCATAAACCCATAGAATGGACCTGGTGTCTTTCATGTCAGTGTAATACAAAGCAAGCATAGCTCAGCTTATATGAAAGCCTCCCACTTTTTGATTTCTGCACAAGATTCTTCTTTCTGCCTCTTTGTGTGGTGTCCACTGTCATCACTGCTGCCCTTGACCATACAGTTAGCAGTAATTCTTTAATAAAAATGATGTTACATACAACCTTGAATCTGTCTGCTTCTTTAGATTCTTAGCTGTGTATTACTCCAATGGTCAGTTATTTTACACTATTATTTTCTTGAACTGAGTGGAGAACAAGCCCAAGTAATTTAAAAATGAAATTTATCACTCCCGTAGACTCTCTTTTCAATTAGCAGCCTTTAAATTTTGACAGGGTTTGTATTTTCTTTTTTCTAAATCTTTTAAAAATTCTTTTAGTATTTAATATATGATTATAATGAATGCAAGTTCTAGGGCTCATGCCACTAAAGGCAACTTTGATGACATTCAGTACACCAGTCATGCAAAAAGACTAGAAAATAGGAGGACAGTTAGCAAGGGAGAAGAAAGGTTGTAATGGTAAGAAGATTGGTGGAATTGAGGATTAAGTTGTGATAATCTCATGAAACTAGTTGGAAATAGCACCCCAATTTTCTATAAAGCTTTATAAATGAATCTTAGATCTACAAGACATTCTGAAATTGTGTTTTAATGTGACAATACATTTCTTTTAGTCTGTCAAGAGCAATATTCATCTATCTATCTGCTCTCCTCCTTTGGGTTGTGATAGGAAAAATCAGCACAATCTCATTCTCTATAACAACACCAAATCAAAATCACAAGTTGCTTGGTCTTGCTTGGTGCTTTTTGTAGTCATGAACAGTTATCCTAGAAAAATCCACCCCAAAACCTAAGTAGATTTAATTACTCCTAAAAATCTATGGAATGCTCATGTTTTAAAATAAAACAACCAGTCTCTACATATTTACTCTTTTCCAAAGATGTTTTCTTCACCTACTGTATCTTAAAAAATATTGTACCATTTGTTTCCTGGAGAAAATATAGTTGTGGGGAATTTGTCATTTTAAAAGTGAAATTTATCACCACTATAAAATGATAAATACATGATTATAGAACATGATTATAATGAATGCAAGTGTTATGGTAAGAGAAAGAGGTAAGAGAAGGTAGAGAAGAAAGTTTTGAAAATGTCATAAGCTCTTTATAGTCATGAACTACTTCTTAAATGTGTATTTTTTCATTTATTAATAGAAGCAGTCTACATTTCTTACAGGCCATTGAGATGAACAAATCCTGCCATGTGGAAACTACAATGAGGTAGAAGAGCCTAGATAGCCTGAGAGTTGAAGGAATTGATGGGCCAGTACAATGAAGAGATTGGTTAAAGTCATCCAAACACACTTTCCCTCTGTCTAGAAGGCAAGCCTTCCCCTCTAATTAAATATGGCTGGGGGCTCTTTCCATCCCATGATTGATAGCTACGAGTTAGTAGGTGAACTATTTTCTAAAGATGGTATAAAAATATCCGTGCATTGGATGACAAAATAGCTATCCTACTCTCACATTGTAGTTATTAAATGTTTTGAGCTAACTAAATTTCAAAAACTGTTGAAAAATACTTAGTGTAAAATAAATAGCTTCCCTCTTTGTCAGAAGAGAGGTGTATAACAAATTTAGGGGTGACTGCAATTGAGCTTTGTTTATAACTTATGAAGGTGGTCAACATTGAACAATGAAAGAACTTTGGGTTTTATAAAGAGGGCATAGGCAAAGAAAATATCAGAATAAGAAGTGGGATTGTCACTATCTTCCTTCATTTCCTTCCTTCCTTCCTTCCTTCCTTCCTTCCTTCCTTCCTTCCTTCCTTCCTTCCTTCCTTCCTTCCTTCCTCCCTCCCTCCTTTCCTTCCTTTCTTCCTCCCTTCCTTCCTTCCTTCCCTCATTTCTTCTCTGTAAAGGTTAAACTTAAGAGATGATTCCTCATGATTACTAGGCTGAACTTGAATCTCTAGTTTACAGTATAAATTTCTTAGGCTTGTACTGTCTACTACCTTATAAAGTTTCATTTTTATCTTGCAACATTTAATATAAGTGAATCAATTCTGAAATGTTCCTGTCTTTTGAGGCAGAATGCAGATACTCATTGTATACAATGTGTTCCTTCAATCTGTATTTAACCATTTATACTAGTAAAAAAATTTTTTCAGCAAACCTGACCTCAACCAAAATGAATTTTTGTGTAATTTTGTCTAAATTAATTTTGTCATCATCTGGGAAACATTCAAATAACATACACTATACCTGTGCTAATCTAAGTGTCCCTAATTAAACTCAATGGAACACACACACACACCACCACAACCAGCACACAACACAATACACAGACATGAAAGTAGGAGCAAGACACATTAGGAGGCAAAGAGCAGTTGAAGGGAGGAAGCCTGTGTTGTATTTTGTAAACATTGAAAATAATGCAAATATTTTCCTCCTGGGACTCCATTCAGGCAGGACCTGCTGGCAAGGCCCCTTAGACCACGCCCCAGGCCACAGGTGACCAATCCTCCCAGCTCCTCCTACGAGCCAGCTAGAGCTGCAGCCAGCTGGTCTGGCATTGGGGAAGGCCCCTGGGCCACGCCCCAGATCTTAGGTGATCTGCTGCACAACTAGACTCATGGCCCTTTCCTCCTGGGACTAGGTCCAGGCAGGACCTACTGCTCCTCTGGTAAGGCCCCCTAGACCACGCCCCAGGCCTCAGGTCACTGTCCCAGCTCATCCAGGGAGGACCCCCTGCTCCTCGGAATTCAACAGACTCCAAAGAAAACCCAAGCAAAGCTCTAGAGGACAAACGCCATACAACTGAAGTCCTCTAAAAATCATCCTATCACATGGGAGAGATTCTTCACATCCAGCTCAAAGATAAGTAAACTCATTTTTTACCACCCTGTTCCTTTCAATTATTAGTCACTGTAGTTTAACTTTTCCATATAGCCACCCAAAAATGTATACAACTTTAGGAACTATATCATTCACCCTTATATATCACCAACGTACTTAACAGAAAAAGTTAAATCTTTTTACTAATCTTCCCTCACTGTCTACTAAACCTGACTTAATTGATGTACTAACAGTCTAAAAGCCTCATCTAAGAAGTAACATCAATTCCAGACAAGAATACCCAACTCCAAGGCAAACACTAGTAATAACTGCTCAAGAATAGTAATACCAACAAATTCAGTTCAGTCAAAAACACACAGAAACTGAAAGAAGGTCCTAAAAGATAAAACAACAATGACCAGGTCACAGCACAAATCCATGAGAAACAAAAACCAAGACAACAAATCTCCCCGTGAAAGAATTAACCCCATAATGATAGAATCCAACCAGAACAAATTCAAAGAAAATAGCCATGAAAGTCATACCCAAGAAAATGATTTTCAAAGCCTGATCTTTACCGTGATCAATACTATGAAAGAGGAGCCCTTTCCCCACCCGCCCGGGGCAGCCTGAACTCATGGCGACCTAGGTAAGCTTCCCCTGCCCACATCTCAAACACCAGGCAGCCCACCGGACCCAACTCCTCCCACTAGCCAGCTGGAGCCAAAGCTGCTACAGGCGGGGGAGGACCCTCCTGGGCCACGCCCCAGATCCACAGGTTAATAGCGCCCTGCCACCGCCATCGCCTCCCTTTCTCCACAAGCCTGGGACACGTGCAGTCCAGCCAGGACTCACAACGACCTAAGTAAGCTCCCCCACCCACCCCCAAACCCCAGCCAGCCCACTGGTCCCAGATCCTCCCACCAGCCCTCTAGAACTGCTCCAGGCCAAATAATTCAGTTCAGTGAAAAACTGCACAGAAATTGAAAGAAGGTCTTAAGAGTTAAAACTAGGGCTGAAGAGGTGGCTCAGGGGTTAAGCCTGTGCCTTGCAAGCTGAAGGTCCTGAGTTCGGACAGTTAAAACAGACTCAAGCACAGTTTAAAACTGAACTAAAGGAAAAGATATCTTCAACCCAGAAATCCACAGAGAGTCTTATCAGCAGAACTAACAAAGCAGAAAATAGAATTTCAGACCTTGAAGACAAAGTAGGAGTATTAACCAGCTCAATGGAAGAAGTTGTTAAAGCCAAAAAGATACTCCAGAGAAATATTCAAGAGTTATGGGACACCCTGAAGAAGCCTAACATGCGTATTCATGGAATACCAGAACAAGAATCCCAAAATATCACAGCTGAGGAAATTTTTCAAATTATCATCAAGGAAAACTTTCCTCATCTAAACAAAGAGAGGCACATCCATATACAAGAGGCATTCTGCACCCCAAACAAATACACCCCAAACAGATATAACCAAAATAGAAACTCGCCATGGCAAATAATAGTTAAAACACTCCACATTCAAGATAAAGAAATGGTGCTGAGAGCTTCAAAGAAAAAAAAGTCACTTTTAAAGGTAAACCTATTAAAATAACAAATGACTTCTCAATGGAAACAGTAAAAGCAAGAAGAGCTTGGACAGACATACTTCAAGTATTGAATGAGCAAAAATGCCAACCCAGGCTCATATGCCCCACAAAACTATCCATCATGATCAAGGGAGAAAGAAAAATTTTCCAGCACAAAGACAACATGTCCATTAAACCAGACCTTCAAAAAATGCTAGAAATGATACTCAAGCTTGAAGAAAAAAACAGGCATATCCAAGAGAACAGAAGGGAAGTATAATACCACCAAAACATAAAAACATAACAATAGACTTACTAAAGCCACTAAACATAATAAATGTCTGGAATTAAAAATAGTTTGTTCATAATAACATTAAGTATTAAGGGATTAACTCACCAATTAAGAGACACAGATTACAAACTTGGATTAAAAATCACAACCCATCATCAATCTGCTGCCTGCAGGAAACACATCTCACCACAAAATATAGGCACATCCTAAAAATGAAAGGCTGGTCCAAAATTCTGAAAGCTAATGGAACCAGGAAAGAGGCAGGGGTAGCCATTATGCTGTCGGACAAAGTGGACTTCAAATCAAAAAAAATCATGAGACAGATATCACAGATGGATACTACATTTTAGTCATAGGTACAATTCACCAGGAAGACTTCACAATACCGAACATATATGCACCCAATACGGGCTCCCCACATTCATGAAGCAAACCCTACAATGTCTAAAGTGAGAAATCAATCCCAAGACGATAATTCTTGGGGATTTTAACACCACCCTCTCAACATGGGATAGATCAACAGGTCAAAAGCTTAACAGAGACACTTTGGAACTTAATCAAACCCTGAAATAAATGGACCTTACAGATCTCTATCGAACTTTTCACCCACGTACCAAAGAATCCACATTTTTCTCGGCAGCACACGGAACTTTCTCCAAAATAGCTCACATATTGGGCCACAAAACGAATCTACACATATACAAAAAGTTGAAATTCTAACCTGTGCCCTATCAGACCACCACGGCGTAAAGCTGGACATCCACAAAAAATCAAACAAGAGAAAATACACTAACTCCTGGAAACTTAACAATATGATGCTGAATGAGAACTGGATTCAGGAAGAAATTAAAAAGGAAATTCAAGATTTCCTGAAAGTGAATGACAACTAAAATACAACTTACCAAAATCTCTGGGGCGCAATGAAAGCTGTTCTAAGAGGTAAGTTCATAGCTCTTAATGCCTACATCAAAAAAATGGAAACATCAGAAATAAACAACTTAACAATGCAGCTTAAAGCTTTAGAGAAACTAGAGCAATCTGATCCCAAAAGTAGTAGAAGAGAGGAGATTCGCAAAATAAGGGGAGAAATATCTGAAATCGAGACTAAGAAAACGATAGAAAAAATCAACCAGTCAAAAATCTGGTTCTTTGAAAAAATCAATAAGATTGATACACCCCTAGCTAAATTAACCAAAAGCAGGAGAGAGAAAACCCAAATTAACAAAATTACAAATGGACATGGAGTTATCACTACTGATACCCAAGAAATCCAGAGAATTATAAAATCATATTTCAAAAACTTATACTCTGTGAAGTTTGACAACACAAAAGAAATGGATGAATTTCTAAGTAAACACAACTTACCTAAATTGAATCAGGAAGTTGTGAATTATTTAAATAGTCCTGTAACATATAAGGAAATTGAGGAAGTAATCTTGAATCTTCCCACCAAAAAATGTCCTGGACCAGATGGATTCAGCACAGAGTTCTACCAGACATTTAAGGAGTTAAGAACACCAATACTCCTTAAACTGTTCCATCAAATATCAAAGGAAGGAAGACTACCAAATTCATTCTATGAAGCTAATATTGTTTTAATCCCAAAACCTAATAAAGACTCACTTAAAAAAGAAAATTATAGGCCGATCTCTCTGATGAACACAGATGCAAAGATTCTCAACAAAGTCTTAGCAAATCGGATTCAAAAACATATTAAAAAGATTATTCTTGGGGACCAAGTAGACTTCATCCCCAGCACACAAGGTTGGTTCAACATACGCAAATCAATAAATGTAATTCATCATGTAAACCAGTCCAAAGTCCAAGACCACATGATACTCTCGATAGATGAAGAAAAAGCTTTGGACAAGATCCAGCAGCCTTTTATGATCAAAACGCTAGAGACAGTAGGAATGGAAGGAACCTTTATCAATATAATAAAAGCTGTATACAACAAGCCCACAGAAAGGATTATGCTCAATGGGGAACAATTGGAAGCATTCCTACTTCGATCAGGAACTAGACAAGTCTGTCAACTCTCACCACTTCTATTCAATATTGTACTTGAAGTCTTAGCTGAAGCCATAAGACAAGAAAGGGATATAAGAGGAATTCAAATCGACAAGGAAGAAGTCAAACTATCCCGATTTGCAGATGATATGATCTTATACCTGAGTGACCCCAAAAACTCCACCAGGAAGCTCCTGGAACTAATTGAGAAGTTCAGCAGGGTGGCAGGATACAACATAAATGTGCAAAAATCAGAGGCCTTCCTATATGCCCAGAATGAAAGAAGTGAAAAAGCCTTGAGAGAAACCATCCCATTCACTGTAGCCCCCCCAAAAATGAAATACCTTGGTATACACCTAACCAAGGTGGTAAAAGACCTTTGCAATGAAAATTTTAAAACCCTAAAGAAAAAAATTGCAGAAGACACCAGAATGTGGAAAGACCTCCCATGTTCCTGGATTGGCAGAATCAACATCGTAAAAATGAACATCCTACCAAAGGCAATATACAAATTCAATGCTATACCAATCAAAATCCCAAAGCAATTCTTTAAAGAATTTGACCAAATAATCTCAAAATTCATATGGAGGCACAAAAGACCCAGGATAGCAAAGACAATCCTGAGTAACAAAAACACTGCTGGAGGTATTACCATACCGAACCTTAGTCTATATTACAAATCCATAGTTATAAAACCAGCCTGGTACTGGCTCCAAAATAGACACACAGATCAATGGATAAGGATTGAAGACCCAGATATAAGCCCACAAGGTTACAGCCATTTGGTCTTTGACAAAGGGGCCCAAAGAATCCAATGGAAAAAGAACAGCATCTTCAACAAATGGTGCTGGCAAAACTGGATCTCCACATGCAGAAGATTAAAGCTGGACCCATACTTGTCACTATGTACAAGACTTAATTCCAAATGGATCAAGGACCTTGATATCAGGCCAGAGACTATAAAAACCATAGTTGAAAGGATAGGGAACTCCCTCGAGCTGATTGGGCTAGGCCAACATTTCCTAAACAGATATCCAATGGCACAGTCATTGCTACCAACTCTCAACAGTTGGGATCTTGTGAAATTAAAAAGCTTCTGTTCAGATAAAGAGATTGTAACACGAGCTCAAAGGCAACCCACAGAATGGGAGAAAATCTTCACTAACCATATATCTGATAGAGCTCTACTGTCCAGAGTGCACAAAGAACTTAGAAAATTAAACATCAAGGAAACCAATGGCTCAATTAAAAAATGGGCCCTAGAACTTAAAAGAAATTTTACCAGGGATGAAATTAAAATGTCTAACAAATATCTTAAAAAATGCTCCACTTCTTTAGCCATCAGGGAAATGCAAATCAAAACTTACCTGAGATATCATCACACCCTGGTCAGGATGGTAAAAATCCACAACACAAACAACAACAAATGCTGGAGAGGATGTGGAGAGAGGGGAATTCTCCTACATTGCTAGTGTGAGTGCAGGCTCATATAGCCACTCTGGCGAGCTGTCTGGAGATTCTTAAAGAAATTAAATATTGAAATGCCATATGACCCTGCGATTCCACTTTTGGGTATAACCCCCCATACAGCAGAGGTTCTCCTCGATAGCATAAGCACGACCATGTTCATAGCAGCACTGTTTACAATAGCAAAGACATGGAATCAACCCAAATGTCCAACAGTTAACGAGTGGATAAGGAAACTGTGGTACATCTATCTATACAATGGAGTACTACTCAGTCATCAAAAATGATGAATTACTGGAATTTGACGGGAAATGGATGTCATTAGAAACAATTATATTAAGTGAAGTATCCCAGACCCAGAAAATTAAGCACCATATGTACTCCCTAATAGGTGGCTCCTAACACCAAACCCACCCAGCCCATCTTGAGACACTCATAGGTAAATCTATGTATTACCTACAGTAATTGCAAGGATTATGAACAGGAGGGATGGGGTTGGAGGGCCACACCAGAAACAAGGAGAGAAGTGACCATGTTACAGTAGAGAAAATAGGCCTCCATCAAGGACTGCAAGAAAGTAATGTGACACCTAGTTAAGTTCACAATTCGTTCCTGATCATTTACAACTAAGGGGATATGAACTCACCAGAAGGGGAGGGGATATAGTATGGTAGATTAAAAAGTAACCATTTTGCAAATGGGTGATTGACCCCTCCCATTGCCTAATGCCATATGACCCTGCGATTCCACTTTTGGGTATAAGTATTACATCTACCCTTGAATGTGCTCTTATAATAAGACTCCAGTTTAACAGCTTTCTGTCTCTGGCCAGGGGGTGACATACAGTGCCCATCACGATGGAGTGAAGGGCATTACAGGAGCAACAAAACTGCTAAAGAAAATCAACGAACCACTATCCAGAACTTCAGAGACTCTATATCAACCACCTAGAACTAGGCCAGACTAATCTTTCCCCATCCTGAAGCTCAGGGACATTTGCGGAAGACGGGGCAGTAAGAGTGTAAGAGCAAAAGGTTGGGAGGAGCAATGATTTGCAAGATACTCCACACAAGTTAGAGCCGAAACAATCATAATTGGACATTGCATGCCCGGCGCAATGTCCAACACACTATTGACCTCACAAAGTCTAGCATCTGCTAAAGGCACCAAGATCCTTGGAGGCAAGGGATTGACAGCCACAGTAGTGTTCCTATGCTTAAGGGGAACATAGGAAGGGGTTCAGGGAAATGCCACTGGGTCCTTGTATGTCATCGGAGAGGAGGGCCCAGAGGAGAGTCAGGCATGCACAAGAAAGGACTCTGGGAATCGGGGCAGGAGGCACGGGGGGATGGGGGGAGGGGGAGGGGAGGGGGAGCAGGGGTTTCAGGGGGGAGGAGGAGGGAGGGAGGGAACTGGTATACCTATTAAGTTTGTATGAGCTGAAATAATAATAAAAATGTATTATATAAAAAAACAAAAAAAAGAAAATGGAAGTTATAGATAAAACTCAAGTAAAAAAATTAAAAAAAAATCTTAGCAAATCAGATTCAAAAACATATCAAAAAGATCATTCATGGGGATCAAGTAGGCTTTTCCCAGGTACACAAGGTTGATTCAACACACGCAAATCAATAAATGTAATTCACCATATAAACCAGTCCAAAGTTCAAGACCACACGATACTCTCGATAGATGCAGTAAAAGCTTTTGACAAGATCCAACAGCATTTATGATCAAAACCCCAGAGAAGGTTGGAATGGAAGGAACCTTTATCAATATAATAAAAGCTGCATCCAACAAGCCCACAGCAAGGGTTATATTCAACGGGGAAAAACTTGAAGCATTCCCACTTCGTTAGGAACTAGACAAGGCTGTCCACTCTCACCACTTATTCAATATTGTACTTAAAGTCTTAGCTGAAGCCTTAAGACAAGAAAGGGACATAAAAGGGATTTGAATCAGCAAGGAAGAAGTCAAACTATCCCGATTTGCAGATGATATGATCTTATACCTGAGTGATCCCAAAAACTCCACTAGGAAGCTCCTGGAACTAATACAGAAGTTCAGCAGAATGGCAGGTTACAAAATAAATGTACAAAAATCAGTGGCCTTCCTTTATGCCCAGAATGAAAGAAGTGAAAAAGCCCTGAGAGAAACAATCCCATTTCCTGTACCCTTAAAAAAATGAAATACCTTGGTGTAAACCTAACCAAGGAAATAAGAGATCTTTATAATGAAAACTTTAAAACCCTAAAGAAGGAAATTACAGAAGACACTAGAAGTTGGAAAGATCTCCCATGTTCCTGGATGGGCAGAATCAACATTGTAAAAATGACCATCCTACCACAGGCCATATACAGATTCAATGCTACACCAATTAAAATCCCAAAGCAATTCTTTAAAGAATTTGACCAAATAATCTTAATGTTCATATGGAGGCACAAAAGACCAGGGATAGCAAAAACAATCCTGAGTAACAAAAACATGGCTGGAGGTATCACCATACCAAACCTTAGTCTCTACTACAAATCCATAGTTGTAAAAACAGCCTGGTATTGGCTCCTAAATAGACACATAGATCAATGGATAAGGGTTGAAAACCCAGATATAAGCCCACACAACTACAGCCATTTGATCTGTGACAAAGGGGACCAAAAAATCCAATGGAAAAAGAACAGCATCTTCAACAAATAGTGCTGGCAAAACTGGATATCCACATGCAGAAGATTAAAACTGGACCCATACTTGTCACCATGTACAAGACTTAATTCCAAATGGATCAAGGACCTCAATATAAGGCCAATATAAAAACCATAGTTGAAAGGGTAGGGAACTCCCTCGAGCTGATTGGGCTAGGTCAACAGTTTCTAAACGGACATCCAATGGCACAGTCACTGCTACCAACACTCAACAGTTGGGATCTTGTGAAATTAAAGAGCTTCTGTTCAGACAAAGGATTGTAACTCGAGCACACAGGCAACCCACAGAATGGGAGAAAATCTTCACTAACCACATATCTGATAGAGCTCTATTATCCAGAGTGCACAAAGAACTTAGAAAGCTAAACACCAAGGAAACAAATGGGCCAATTAAAAAATGGGCCCTGGACCTTAAAAGAAACTTTACTAGAGATGAAATTAAAATGTCTAACAAATATCTTAAAAAATGTTCCACATCTTTAGCCATCAGGGAAATGCAAATCAAAACCTCCCTGAGATATCATCTTATCCCTGTCAGGATGGCAAAAATGCACAATACGAACAACACCAAGTGCTGGAGAGGATGTGGAGAGAGGGGACGTCTCCTACATTGTGGGTGGGAATGCAGGCTCATACAACTACTCTGGCGAGCAGTTTTGTGATTCTTAAAGAAGTTAAAGATTGGGGGCTGGAGAGGTGGCTCTCCAGCCCAATAAAAATTTTTAAAAAAGAAGTTAAAGATTGAAATGCCATATGACCCTGATATACCACTTTTGGGAATAACCTCCCATTCAGCAAAAATTTACCTCGATAGCACAAGCACGACCATGTTCATAGCAGCACTGTTTACAATAGCAAAGTCATGGAGTCAACCTAAATGTCCAACAGTTGTTGAGTGGATAAGGAAAATGTGGTACATTTATACAATGGAATACTACTCAATTCAATGATGAATTGGGGCTGGAGAGGTGGCTCAGGGGTTAAGCCTCTGCCTTGAAGGCAGAAGGACCTGAGTTCAGATCCTAGACCATACATATAGACGCCAGGTGGAAGCGGGGACCGCCTGCGTTTCTGGTCCTGGTAGGGTGGAGCCTGTGAATCCCGGGGAAGAGTAAACAAGGAGGAGGCAGTCCATGGTGGTTCTACACACACATACACACACAAACATACACACACACATGCACACAATTGAATAAATAATAAAAAAAGATGAATTAATGCCATTTTCCAGGAAATGGATGGAATTAGAAACAATTATATTGAGTAAAGTATTCCAGACACTGAAAATGAAGCACTATATGTACTCCCTAATAGGTGGATCCTAGTACCAAACCCACTTAGAGACACTCAAAGATAAATCTCTGTAATACCCACAGTAATTGTAAAGATTATAAACAGGAGGGTTGGGGAACGATGGCCCCACCAGAAATAAGGAGAGAGGGGACCATGTTACAGCAGAGCAAATAGGCCACCATCAAGGACTGCAAGTAAGTAATGAGACATCTGGTTAAGTTCATAAACTTTCCATCCTGATCATTTGCAACTGATGGGGTATGATCTCACCAGAAGGGGAGGGCATATAGGCTGCCAGATGGAAAGTAACCATTTTGCAAATGGGAGACTGACTCCCCCTCACTGCAGTCTCCTACTTTTATTCCATCTACCTTTGAATATACTCTTATAACAAGACTCTAATTTAACAGGTTTTCATCTCTGGCCAGGTGGTAACATCCAATACCCATCAGGATGGAGCCAAGGGCATTGCAGGAGCAGTAAAACAAACAAACAAAAAAATCAACAAACCATAATTCAGAACATCAGAGACTCTATATCAACCACCTAAAACTGGACCAGCCTATTCTCTCTCCATCCTGAAGCTCAGGAAAATTTGTGGAAGAGGGGGCGGTAAGATTATAAGAGCACAAGGATGGGAGGAGTAATGATATGCAAGATACTCTACACAAGTTAGGGCCAAAGCAATCATAATAGGACTTTGCATGACCTGTGCTATGTCCAACACATTATTGACCCCACAAAGTCTAGCATGGACTAAAGGCACTAGGATTCTTGGAGGCTAGGGACTGACAGTCACAGTAGTATTCCTAAACTTAAGGGGAACACAGGAAAGTGTTCTGGGAAATGCCCCTGGGTCCTTGTACCTCATCAGAGAGGAGGATCAAGAGGAGATTTTGGAATGCACATTAAAGGATGCTCCATGGATTGAGGGGGGCGCTGGAGGAGGGGGAGGGAGAAGGGAGGGAAGGAGGTATCAGGAGGATAGGGGGAGGTAGATTGAGGGAGAGGACCAGTATAACTATTAATTTTATATGAGCTGAAATAATAATAATAATAAAAAAAATCCTATGAAAGAGGAAATCTAGGGGGAGTTAAATAACCACATCAACCACTTTGAACAGGTACACAACAGGCACTTGGAGGAGTGTCCGGGCCCATGAACCAGCACAAATCCAGACTTACGTGCAGGAAACAGAAGTGGAACCAGTAGGAATTGATCAGGCATTGAGTCAGAGGGAGCCTAGGATGTCCTCTATCATCCAAACCAACTTTATTATGGCATACATAGTATTTATAGGAAAACAATGAAAGAGCAAGGCCAATCTCAGGAAAACATCAAAGAAGAGCAGGATCAAATTCTTTACAGGATTATGTAAAACACATACATTCCAGTTAACAAAGAAAAGGCAGGAGTGACTTCTACTTGCTGTGAGACCAGACATGATGTTGCCAGGTAAACAGGCATGGCACCTTGTTGCTGGAAGGGAATGGACAATCTATGCCTCAAAATAGAGTTACCTGGTCCATGCATTAGCATATCTCAGATAAGCAGGGAGGAACTGTTGGGGGAGGAAAAGCTCAACCAGTTTCTAAGAGAAACAAAAGTGATCCAAAAACAGACCGGAGGTATGCTCTACTCCCAGGGAAGGAGTTAGGCCTGCCATTGTCTTGCAGACAAGAGGCAAACTCAACCTCCCAGGGAAGGAGCCCCTAGCAACAGCATGTTTCAGATGCTAATGTATCATCCAGAGAGCAGGCTTTGGGCCTGACAACCCCCACAAAGGAGATGAGGAAAACAGTTTAGAAAACAAAAATAGACATAGAACAGTTAAAATAGTCTCAAGCAGAGTTTAAAATTGAACTAAAAGACAAGTTATCTTTAAGCTGGAACTCAACAGAGAGTCTGATCAGGAGAACTAATGAAGCAGAAAATAGAATTTCAGATCTTGAAGACAAAGTGGAAGAAGTAACCAGCTCAATGGAAGAAGTAACCAGCTCAAAAAGATACTTGAGAGGAATATTCAAGAGTTATGGAAGAAGCCTAACATGTGCATTCATGGAATACCAGAACAAGAATCCTAAAATAACACACCTGAGGAAATTTTTCAAATTATCACAAAAGAAAACTTTTCTCATCTAAAGAAAGAGAGGCCCATCCAAATACAAAAGGCATTCTTCACTCCAAACAGATATGACCAAAATAGAAACTCACCATGGCAAATAATAGTCAAAACACTACACATACATAACAAAGAAAAGATGCTGAGAGCCTCAAGAGGAAAAAAAACAAGTCATTTTTAAAGTTAAACATATTAAAATAACGAATGATTTTTTCAAGGGAAACAGTAAGAGTAAGAAGAGCTTGCAGAGACATACTTCAAGTATTGAATGAACAAAAATGTCAACCCAGGCTGATATATCCGGTGAAACTATCAGTCATCATTGAGAGTGAAAGAAAAATTTTCCAGCACAAAGACAACTTGAAGGCTTACGTGTCTACCAAACCAGGCCTTCAAAAAAGGCTAGAAAAGATACTCAAACTTGAAGAAAAGAACAAGCATATCCAGGAGGACAGAGGAAAATATCACCAAAACCTAAATGCCAAATAATACATTTATGAAAGCCACTAAACCAAAAAAGTGTCAGGAATTAAAAGTAATTTCTCCATTATAACACTAAATGCCAATAGAATTAACTCACCAATCAAAAGACACAGATTACAAACTTGGATTAGAAATCACAACCCATCCATTTGCTGCCTTCAGGAAACATATCTCATCACAAAATATAGGCACATCCTAAAAGAAAAAAGCTGGTCAAAAATTCTGCAAGCTAATGAAGCCAGGAAACAGGCAGGGGTAGCTATTATGCTATTGGACAAAGTGGACTTCAAACCAAAAAAAATCATGAGACACAGGTATAATTCACCAGGAAGACTTCACAAGACTGAATATATATGCACCTAATACAGGCTCTTCCACATTCATTAAGCAAACCCTACAGCATCTAAAGCAAGAAATCAACCCTAAAATGATAATTCTTGAGGATTTTAATACCACCCTCACTGTGGGATAGATCAACAGGTCAAAAACTTAACAGAGACACATTGTAACTTAATCAAACCCTTACTGAAATGGACCTTACAGATCTCTATCAGACTTTTCTTATACACACCAAAGAATACACATTTTTCTCAGCAGCACATGGAACTTTCTCAAAAATAAACCACATATTGGGCTACAAAATGAATCTCCACATATACAGGAAAGTTGAAATTCTAGCCTGTACCCTATCAGACCACCATGGTCTAAAGCTTGACATCTGCAACACAACAAACAGCAGAAAATACACTAAATCCTGAAAACTAAACACTATGATGCTGAATGAGAATTGGGTTCATGAAGAAATCATGAAGGAAACAAGATTCCCTAGAAGCAAATGATAATGAAAATACAACATATCAAAATCTCTGGGACATAATGAAAGCCATCCTAAGAAGTAAGTTTATAGCCCTTAATGCCTACATCAAAAAAAGAAACATCACAAATAAACAATTTAACCAGTACAGCTTAAAGCTTTAGAGAAACAACAGCAGTCTAATTCCAAAGGCAATAGAAAAGAGGATATTAGCAAAATAAGGGAAGAAATATCTGAAATTGAGATTATAAAAATATACAGAGAATCAACCAGTCAAAAAACTGGTTCTTTGAAAAAATCAATGATTGATACACCTCTTCTTAAATTAACCAAAAACAAGAGAAAGAAAACCAAAATTAATAAAATTAGAAATGAACATGGAGTTATCACTACAGATACCCAAGAAATTCAGAGAATTATAAGGTCATATTTCAAAAACTTATACTCCATGAAATTTGATAACTCAAAAGAAATAGATAAATTCCTAAGTAAGCACAACTTACTTAAATTGAATCAGGAAGTTTTGAATTATTTAAGTAGTCCTATAGCATATGAAGAAATTGATGAAGTAATCTCAAATCTTCCCACCAAAAATGTCCTGGACCAGATGGATTCAGGACAGAGATTTACCAGATATTTAAGGAACAACTAACACCAATACTCCTTAAACTGTTCCATCAAATTGCAAAGGAACACGCCAAATTATTTCTATGAAGCTAATATCATCTTAATCCCAAAATCTAATATACACTTAAAAAGAAAACTATAGGCCAATCTCTTTGATGAACAGAGATTCAAAGATTCTCCATAAAATCTTAGCAAATCGGATTCAAAAACATATCAAAAAGATCATTCAAGTAGGCTTTATCCCAGGCATACAAGCTTGGTTCAACATACACAAATCAATAAATGTAATTCACCATATAAACCAGTCCAAAGTTCAAGACCACATGATACTCTCCATAGATGCAGAGAAAGCTGGTGACAAGCTCCAACAGCCTTTTATGATCAAAACCCTAGAAACAGTTGGAATGGAAGGAACCATTATCAACATAATAAAAGCTGTATACAACAAGCCAATCGCAAAGATTCTACTCAATGGGGAAAATCTTAAAGCATTCCCTCTTCTATCAGGAACTAGACAAGGCTGTCCACTCTCACCACTTCTATTCAATATTGTACTTGAATTCTTAGCTGAAGCCATAAGACAAGAAAGGGACATAAAAGGGATTGGAATCGGCAAGGAAGAAGTCAAGTTATCTCTACTTGCAGATGACATGATCTTATACCTGAGTGATCCTAAAAACACCACCAGGAAACTCCTGGAACTAATACAGAAGTTCAGCAGGGTGGCAGGTTACAAAATAAATGTACAAAAATCAGTGGCCTTCCTATATGCCCAGGAAGAAAAAAGCGAAAAAGACCTAAGGGAAAAAAATTCCATTTACTATAGCCCCTAAAAAATGAAATGCCTTGGAATAAACCTAACCAAAGAAATAAGAGACCTTTGCAATGAAAACTTTAAAACCTTAATGAAAGAAATTACAGAAGACACCAGAAGGTGGAAAGACCTCCCATGCTCCTGGATTGGAGAATCAATATAAAAATGACCATCCTACCAAAAGCAATATACAGATTCAATGCTATACCAATCAAAATCCCAAAGCAATTCTTTAAAGAAATTGACCAAATGATTTCAAAATTCATATGGAAGCAAAAAAGAACCAGGATAGCAAAAACAATCCTGAGTAACAAAAACACTGCTGGAGGTATCACCAAACCAAACCTTAATTTATACTACAAATCCATAGTAATAAAAACAACCTGGTACCGGCTCCAAAATAGGCACATAGATCAATGGATAAGGGTTGAAGACCCAGATATAAGCCCACACAATTACAGCCATTTGATCTTTTACAAAGGGGTCCAAAAAATCCCATGGAATAAATAGCATCTTCAATAAATGGTGCTGGCAAAACTGGATCTCCACATGCAGAAGATTAAAACTGGACCTGGACTTGTCACCATGTACAAAAATTAATTCCAAATGGATCAAGGACCTCAACTTTAGGCCAGAGACTATAAAAGTCCTAGGTGAAAGGGTAGGGTTTCGAGGTGATTGAACTAGGCCAACAGTTCCTAAACCGAAATCCAATAGTACAGTCACTAGAACCAACACTTAACAAATGGGATCTTATGAAATTAAAGTGCTTCTGTTCAGATAAAGAGATTGTAACTCGAGCACAAAGGCAACCCACAGAATGGGAGAAAATCCTCACTAACCACATATCTGATAGAGCTGTATTGTCCAGAGTGCACAAAGAACTTAGAAAATTAAACACCAAGTAAGCAAATAGCCCAATTAAAAAATGGGTCTTGGAACTCAAAAGAAACTTTTCCAGTGACGAAATTGAAATGTCTAACAAATGTCTTTAAAAATGCTCCACATCCTTAGCCATCAGGGAAATGCAAATCAACACCTCCCTGAGATATCATCTCACCCCAGTCAGGATGGCAAAAATCCACAATACAAACAACACCAAATGCTGGAGGGGATGTGGCAAGAAGGGAACTCTTCTGCATTGCTGGTGGGAATGCAGGCTTATACAACCACTCTGGCGATCAGTCTAGCGATTTTTAAAAACAGGTAAAGATTGAAATGCCGTATGACCCTGATATTCCACTTCTGGGAATAGTTCCCTGTAAAGTAAAAATTCACCTCAATGACACAAGCACAACTATGTTCATTGCAGCACTATTTATAATAGCAAAGTCATGCAAGCAACCCAAATGCCCAACAGCAGACAAATGGATAACGAAAATGTGGTACATTTATATAATGGAATACTACTCAGCCATCAAAAAAGATTAATTACTGAAATTTGCAGGGAAATGGGTAGAATTAGAAAAAAATTATATTGAGTGAATATCCCAGACACAGAAAATTAAGCACTGTATATACTCCCTAATAGGTGGATCCTAGTACCAAACCCACCTAGTGATATATTCAATGATAAATATCGTAATACCTACCTATAGTAATTACAAAGATTATAAACAGGAGATTAGGGGAAGAAAACCCCACCAGAAATAAGGAGAGAGGGGATCATGCTACAGCAGAGAAAATCCGTTTCTCCTTAAATATTGCAAGTAAGTGGTGAGACATCTGGTTAAGCTCACTCACTTTCCTTAGTGATCACTTGCAACTGAGGTAGTTTGATCTTACCAGTCAGGGAAGGCATAGAGTCTGGTAGATAAATGATAACCATCCTGAAAATAGGAGACTGACTCCCCCTCACTTCAGTTTCCTAATCCTATTCCATTTACCTTTGAGTCTACTCTTATAGTAAGACTCCATTTAAACAGCCTTTTATCTCTGGCTGGGAGGTGACCTCAATACCAATGAGGATGGAGCCAAGGGCTGTGCAGGAACAGTAAAACTGAAAGTAACAAAAAACCATAATTCAGAACATCAGAGACCCCTACATTAATCACCTGGAACCAGAGCAGCCCAATCTCTCCCCAGTCTAAAGCTCAGAGAAATTTGCAGATGAGGGGGCACTAAGATTGTAAGAGCCTAAAGATGTTGAGGACCAAGGATATGCAAGATACCCCACATAAATTAGGGCCACAGTAGCCATAATCGGATTTTGCATGATCTGCACAATAACTGACATGTCAATGACCCCCCAAAGTCTAGGATAGATCACCAGCCCTAGGATCCTTAGAGGCAAGGGATTAACAGTCACTATAGTGTTCCCATACTAAAGAGGAGCCCAGTTAAGGGCTCTGGGTAATGCCACTGAGAACTTACTCCTCATTCGAGTGGAGGACACAGAGGGATGTTTGACATTCACTCTAAAGGATGCCTCAGGGAATGGGAGGGGGGAAGGGGAAGCACTGGGAGAAAGGGAGGGAGGGGGTGAAAAGAAGGAGAAAAGAGAGGAGGGTGCATGGGGAACTGGAGAGAGAGGGAGGGAGGGAAGGTGGGGACCAGTGTACCTATTAAGTTTGTAAGATTCAGAAAATTAAATACATAAACATTAAAAAAGAAAATTATGCTAATGATTTAAGAGGAAAATTACCTTTCAGATATAATTGTATTGCTAAATGATTTTTTGTTCCTACCACTTCTAATCGATCATTTATAAGTTTTTCTATATTCTTTGATTATTCCTTAGCACTCTTAAACAATTTTATTCTCAAAGTAAACCAGCCCTGGCAGTATAAGCTTTGTAATTCCATGTGACATAGTTGAGACAGTAGGATTACATGTATGAGCCCTGCGTAGTGAGACTATTTAACAAACTACTCTCAAGAGAAAGATGATTCCTCTAAATGATTATGCATTGTCAGATTTCCATAACATTATCTTCTCTTTTAAATTTTATTTTCATTTTCTTCCTTCAAGAAACATATTAAAAAATCACAAAAAAAAACAAAAAATAAGAAAAAAGAAACATATCAAATCCAGAAGAAACTTTTCACCATTTTCTTGTGAATGTAGATAATGCTCTGATTAAGGTCTGTATGTTTAGGGGTGCACTTGGTATGTTACTCAATTGCCACATGATAATACAATATTCATAATTATTCTAGTACCACATAAAAGGAAATTCCATCTCAGTATAGTTGTCCACGTCTTAGGTTTGAGTGTATCTTCCCTGCCCAAATATTTCTCTGTTTATCAGAGTATTTTTACACCAGTTCATCAGTCCACTGGATATTCCAGGATATAGCTCATGAGGTAAGATACCTGCTTGTAAATCTGGCAACCTGAGTTAGGTCTCTGGAAGCCCATATAGAAGAAGAGAACTGTTGCAGTCAGCCTGCACGGTTGCTGATAAATGACCATCAAATGGCTTAAAGGAACAAGGGTTTATTCTCTCTTACGATTCCTGGTCACAGTTCTCAGTCCAGCTTGATGGGAAAGCATGCACCAACACCAGGCCGAGGGAACTGGCCACACCATGACCACATAACAGCTGAATTGAACAGAAGGATGCCGACTTCCTCAACCACCTCTCTGTATTTTATTCACCTGTTCAGGGTCTAGTCCCACCCATCATGGGCTGGGTCTGTCCCATAAACTAGACCATCTCTTGCAGGTTTGCTCTAGGCTTAACTCAACTATTAATTCTCTACAAATGTACTCAGAGCTCCAACCCTCAACAGTCAAGTTGACACCTGTGCTTAACTATGACAAGAACAAACTTCCAAAAGTTGTCTTCTGATCTCTACCCATGCTACATGGAAGGTATGTGTGTTCTCATTCTCTCTCATACCTTTCTCTCTTAAATAAAAGAATAAAGTATTTTTACAAAAAGGAAATCCACCACATTCAAATTTTTCTGTATATGGATAAATAGATTTTTGTTGTATATGCAAAAGATGCTGTTTAAATGAGCTGAGGCTGAGGTATTTCTAAACATCAATCACCAAAGTTTAAGTGGTAACACATTGATTCCTTCAGGTAATCTTTAAGGAAACTACAATTTAAATGAAGTTACAATTAAAAATGTCCCAAGGATCCAGAAGCCAGGGGTGAAAGTTGAGCATCTTCAGTGAAAACTTCAAAGGAATAGATTTCTAGCAAATTTAATAAAAAATTTCTCCTGCTGTTAGAGGTACTGCACATGTGGTTGCTGTGTCCCATGTGTATCAGACAGTGACAGAGACTAGATGAAACTATTTCTATGTTCAGTATTCTGGCCTGTGGACAGCTGAATGATTACTAGCCTGACATTGCATGCTTCCTTGCCAGAACCCTGAATTCCATCTGTGTACTCACAATACGAAGGCCTCTCATGGCATAGGCTGCATGTGCCCACAATGTGAACAGTCTCCCATGTACCTCCATGTGCTCACACTATGAACTTAGTCTTACAAAAGATAGACAAACTACTATTCCTCAGCTTTATCATATGTTCTTAATCATGTGGAACTGGGAGCTCAATCATAGCTATCTACAACCTTAATGTATTTTCTTTTACTGCTTGCATATTATTTTATATTGTGCAATTTAAAAAATTAGGACTGACATGTCAACAACCCCCCAAAGTCTAACTCGGATCACAGGGGAGAAGGCTTGAGGGAGTAGGACCCTTACAGGCAATGAATTAAACAGTCATAATAGAGTTCCCATGCTAAAGGGGAGCTCAAGAAGTGGCCCTGGGTTTTGCCACTGGATCCTGAACCCTCACTAGGGTGGAGGACTCAGAGGGATGTTTAGGCCCACATGAATAGATGTTCCAGGGAATGGGAGGTAGGAAAGGGGAAGTATTGGGAAAAGGGGAGGGAGGGGGTGAAAGGAGGGGGTAGGGGAGAGAATGGAATGGGTGATGATGGGGGAAGGGAAGGGGAAAGGGAGAAGATAGGGGTACCTATTGAGTTTGTATTATTAGGAAAAAAAACTGTGGGAGAAAAAAATTAGGACATAAAGGCAGGAGATGGCCATGCTAAGAAAATATCCAGAGGAAGCAAGAGAGAGATAGGGTACTTATTATCAAAATGCATTGTCTACATCTATGAGATTGTAAAAGAGTAAAAATAAAAACAAAATTAATTTAAAAATATGTTATGGGGGATGGAGGGAAGAGGTCAGGGACAATCACTCATTATGTTTGTAATTAAGAAGACTAAATATTAATAAAATGATTTTAAAATTTTCCTGTTATTGAAGTTTTTAAAATATTGTAGGGGAAATTCCTAGAAAAATGCATGATGACATTGTAGAAGCTTATAAGCTATCCTTATAAAAGGTACAAAATGAAAGATAATCATAAATGGCTGTTTTTCAATAAATTCGGACAAAACTGTATCTCTAGAATATCAAATAGCATGTTATTCTGCCAAAAAAAGCTCACTTTCAATATAAGTGTCTCAATAGTAGTAACTTTGTAACATCAGTATCAAAGGTAAGAGAAAAAAAATGAAACAAATGGTAGCTATGGTCAACAAATCATGCCCATAGGGGAGAATGACTTTGCAGAGCAAGACTGTAAGAAGAGGAATTTGAGAATAAACAGAAGAGTATAAATAGTTGAATAAACAATAAACAGTTGAAAGTTTAGTACAAAAGGAGGATAGAACAATGAACAAACATGAACAAAGCAAATACCAAAAAATGTAGACCTCTCAAAAGTAGGAAAAGAAACTAAATGTGAGATAAAAGAAAAGCATCATTCACCAGACAGTATTGCCCATTTCTAGGAGAATTACTCAGTACCTTGAAAAATCTATAATAGATGAGAATTAACATTTATTTGACTTCTCTGATATATTTTTCTGAGTTACCAAATATGTCAAAGTAATGAGTAAATTTATTTTATTATAAATGCATAATGGAATGTATATGCAATTGCAGAATTAGAAGATCACAATTTTGCAATCATTCATTGAATAAATGCAATAAGTTATAGAATGGCTTACACAAACATCAGTGAGAACAGAATTCTGCTTGTTGGAACATCTTTTCTTGTGTGGACTAATATTATAAAAAAGACATTTGTCCAAATTTAGAAAATGATATGAGGCAGAAACAATGTTGGAAGCTCAACACTGCAGACTGTTTCAAGCTGCCTGGCAGGCCTCACATGATGTAATTTACTTTGCGTGTATATGTGGCTCATTGTTCTCATAGCTAACTGGGTGGGCAGAAGTATCCCCAGGCTCACGACTAGCACTGAACTGTCAACTTCAATGTGATACCAAGAAACTCTCTCCCAAAACCTTCTGCTTATCTAACTATATCTAACTACATGTACACATTTCTTGTACACGCTTGACTTCTGAGATGTTCTGACTACTGTATCAGGATGATCAGTTTCCTTTCTACTAAGTATCATCCTTGAAATCTTTTATGCCTTTTATGCACCGCCTTCATTTGTATAGGTCACATTCCTGTAATAATACTCCTTCTCTACCATTAAGCAAGTATGTATAGGTGTCAACTTGACATTTGAGAATTAAGCCTTTACACACAACTATGAGGAAGTACTGATTTATGGAAAACCCTGAGCAATCTTGTAGGAGTTCATGTAGCTGATGTGGGAAGATTCACGCTGAAATGGGTGAGATCATCTCTCCGTAGATGGATGAGATGGAAACAGTGATCATTAATTTGACACACTTACTGACTAGCAATTTGGAAGGTGTGTCCTCCTCTCAGAATTTCTGTGAATATGACTCATGAAATTGGCAGTAATCTTCTCCCACAATAATGCAGTGTAAAACTGAACCGTATTGGTCTCCTAAGTTGTTTGGGATTTGTTTTCATTTAGTAATAGAATGATGAAATTAACATTCTTGGTAACAGAAGGGGACTGGGATGTTTCCTAAAAACTAATGCAAATGGCTTTGTTGTTTATTTGTTTTTAGTTGGATTCTAATTGATAAAGGTAATAGAATCAGTCACTGTAGAAGTTGGGAAGATTACAGTAAAAGGATCTGACATTCCACTATGAAAACATTGCTCACTTTTATGTCAAAGGGAAATCAGAAACTATCTGATATGATAAATTACAAGTATACTACCTACTCAGGTAAAAGGAGAGAAAGAAAAGAAAGAAAGAAAGCAATGTAGTAATCCACATACTGATATCCTCATTCTAGGAAATTGACTATTGAAAAGCATTTTAAGATAATTGGAAGATTTAAATAAGTTCTTATTTATGTACTATTGAGAAACCACTATTCATTGTGTTGTTCATGCCAGTGCCATTATGGTAATATAAGCCACTCTATGGTGGTACATAGATAGATAGATTTATAGGGAGATTTTTAAGAATGATTAATAGGAATTGGACAAGCAAAAAATTCTGAGTTTGGATCCCTAATTCCACATAAAATCATCAGATGTAAAATGACTTCAGCCTGCACTTCTGGCCCTGGTGGGCAGAGCTGGGAAATCCCAGAGTGAACCAAAAAGGAGGAAGAAATAATCCAGGATCATTCCCTTGGTCCTTCACAGGAAAATGCAGTGCCTTATTATCTACACACACACACACACACACACACACACACACACACACACACACACTAAATGTAGAACTATAACACGATAAATATAGAACTGTATTGATAACAAAAAATATACAGGAGGACTGAAGAGATGGTTCAGCAGTTAAGTCCCTTGCCTTGCCTTGGAAACAGAAGGACTTGAGCATTCCTCAGATCCCACCTTGAAGTGTCCCCAGGATCTGGTGACCCACCTCTAATTATATCCTTGGAAGGCAGTGGCTAGAAATCCCCAGAGAAAGCTGACTAATCTGACTAGTCCTAATAGTGTACTCTATACTTAATTAGAGGCCAGTGTTCACAGTCATAAGGGAGAAAAGCTATTGAAGATGATTCCTGATACCACACTTGAATCTCCACAGTCACACACAAGCAAGTGCACTCATGTACATATACTACAAATACACATATAAACACATGTATAGAACACCATACACACGCATGAAAGAAATAAAAAACAGACATGAAATAGAGGTGTTCAAAGAGTTACTGGGTTATCTGTCTGCCTTTCATTAGAATTTTCTTTTTTTAGTTGTAAAATTAATCTGTTAGAGGATATTTATTATTTTTTAATTAATTAATTTATTTTTTCCACTCATACAAACTTAATAGTTACCCCGGACCCTCTTGCTCCCTCTCCCCTTTTCCCCTTCCTTTTCCCCCTCCTCCCTTTCTCCCAGTGCCCCCTCTCCCCCCCATCCCTGGAGCATCCTTTAATATGATTGTCAAGTTTCCTTCTGGGAGGGGAGAGCATATAGGCTGCCTGATAGAAAGTAACCATTTTGCAAATGGGTGATCAACCCCTCTCTCACCCCGGTCTCCTACTTTTATTCCATCTACCTTTGAATATACTCTTATAGCAAGACTCTAATTTAACAGATTTTTATCTCAGGCCAGGGGGTGACTTCCAATACCCATCAGGATGGAGCCAAGGGCATTGCAGGAGCAGCAAAACCAAAAAAAAAATTAACAAACCATAATTCAGAACATCAGAGACTCTGTATCAACCATCTGAAACTGGGCCAGCCTAATTTCTCCCCATCCTGAAGCTCAGGGACATTTGTGGAAGAGGAGGCGGTAAGATTGTAAGAGCACAAGGATGGGAAGAGTAATGATATGCAAGATACTCCACACAAGTTAGGGCCAAAGCAATCATAATAGGACTTTGCATGACCTGTGCTATGTCCAACACATTATTGACCCCACAAAGTTTAGCATGGACTAAAGGCATTAGGATCCTTGGAGGCCAGGAACTGACAGTCACAGCAGTGTTCCTATGCTTAAGGGGAACACAGGAAAGTGTTCTGGGAAATGCCCCTGGGTCCTTGCACCTCATCGGAGAGGAGGGCCCAGAGGAGAGTTTGGCATGCACATTAAAGAATGCTCCCGGGATTGGGGGGAGGCACTGGGGGATGGGGAAAGAGGGGAGAGGGGAGGGGGGAGCAGGGGGTTTGGAGGGAGGGAGGGGACCGGTGTACCTGTTAAGTTTGTATGAGCAGGAATAATACTAGTAATAATAATAATAATAAATATATATATAAAGAAACTATTAAAAAAAGTTTCCTTCTGGGTCCTCCACTCTAATGAGGTGTAAGGACTCAGTAGCATTTCCTAGAGCACTTTCATGTGTTCCCCTTTAGTACAGGAACACTATTGTGGCTGTTTATCCCTTGTTTCTAAGGATCCTAGTGCCTGTGATCCATGCTAGACTTTGGGGGGGGGGTCAATGCTATGTTGGTGATTGTGCAGGTCATGCAAAGTTCTATTATGGTTACTTCTGCCCTAACTTGTGTGGAGTATCTTGCATATCGTTGCTCCTCTTCATCTTTAGACTCTTACCATCTTGCTGCCCCCTCTTCAGCAAAGTTCCCTGAGCTTTAGGATGGGGAGAGATTAAGCTGGCCTGATTCCAGGTGGTTATTGTAGGGTCTCTGATGTTCTGAATTACGATTTGTTGTTGGGTTTTTTTTTTCCAGTTTTGCTGTTCCTGCACCGCCCTTGGATCCATTCTGATGGGTATTGGATGTCTCCTCCTAGCCAGAGATAAAAGGCTGTTAAAATACAGTCTTACTATAAGAGTAGATTCAAAGGTAGATGGAATAAGAGTAGGAGACTGTGGTGTGTGTGTGGGGGGGGGTCAGTCTTCCATTTGCAGGATGGTTACCATTTATCTGCCAGTCTCTATGCCCTCCCTAACTAGTTAGATCAAACCCCTTAGCTGCAAGTGACCAGGAAGGAAAGTCTGTGAGCTTAACCAGATGTCTCACTACTTACTTGCAGTACTTGATGGTGGCCTATTTCCTCTGCTATAGCATGATCCCCTCATTCCTTGTTTCTGGCGGGCCCTCCTTCTCTTTCCCTCCTGTTCATAATCTTTGCAATTACTGTAGATATTACAGAGATTTATCTTTGAGTATGTCACTAAGCGGGTTTGGTCCTAGGATCCACCTATTAAGGTGTACATATGGCACTTAATTTTCTGTGTCTGGGATACTTCATTCAGTATAATTTTTTCTAATTCCATCCATTTCCTGGCAAATTTCATTAATTCATCATTTTTGATGGCTGAGTAGTATTCCATTGTATATGTGCCACATTTTCCTTACCCACTCGTCAACTGTTGGGCATTTGAGTTGATTCCATGACTTTGTTATTGTAAATAGTACTGCTATAAACATGGTAATTCTTGTGCCATTGAGGTGAATTTTTGCTTTATGGGGGATTATTCCCAGAAGCGGAATAGCAGGATCATATGGCATTTCAATCTTTAACTTTTTTAAGAATTGCCAAACTGCTCTCCAGAGTGGTTGTATAAGCCTGCATTCCCACCAGCGATGTAGGAGAGTTTCCTTCTCACCGTATTCTCTCCAGCATTTGGTGTTGTTTGTATTGTGCATTTTTGCCATCCTGATGGGGTGAGATGATATCTCAGGTAGGTTTTGATTTGCATTTCCCTGATGGCTAAGGATACGGAGCATTTTTTAAGATATATGTTAGATATTTCAATTTTATCCCTGGTAAAGTTTCTTTTGAGTTCAAGGCCCACTTTTTAATTGGGCCATTTGGTTCCTTGGTGTTGAGTTTTCTAAGTTCTTTGTGCACTCTGGATAATAGAGCTCTATCAGATATGTGATTAGTGAAAGATTTTCTCCCATTCTGTGGGTTGCCTTTTTTGCTCGGGTTATAATCTCTTTATCTGAGCAGAAGCTCTTTAATTTCATAAGATCCCATCTGTTGAGTGTTGGTTGTAGTGACTGTGCTATTGGATTTCTGTTTAGGATCTGTTGGCCTAGCCCTATCAGTTTGAGGGAGTTCCCGACCCTTTCACCTAGGGTTTTTATAGTCTCTGGCCTTATATTGAGGGCCTTGATCCATTTGGAATTAATTTTTGTACATGGTGACAAGTATGGGTCTAGTTTTAATCACATTCCAGGTCCCCAGGTTAACTGCACCTTTATTAGAATTTTCCAAAGCATTATGAGGATATTCAGACTTAAGCATCTTTAATTAGCATCTTGGATGATAAAGAATTTTGTTTTTGGAGCCAGACTGAGTTTAAATTATAGGCTATCTCTTCAATTCATGTTTTTTCTATTACCAAACCCTTTTGTTACCTAAATAATCTTACATAAATCACTTAAACTTGATAAGCCCCAGATGAGTCAGATATATAAAGAGCTGGAGAATATCCACATTAAAAGTATATTTAGGGGATATAAATGATGTCATCATGTTGAAGATCTTTCATGAAGTTTTTGGTTCAAAATAAGTACTTCATAAGTGTTAGTTCTCACTTATAGTAAACTGTCAATAAGTTTTCATTAGTGTTTACGAATAGTAATGGGCTGCTTATCAGTACATTGATAGTGTAAAACTTACATCCTTAAGAGACACTTTGGCATGTTGCCAAACTGTCAATAGAAGGATGAAGCGGCCTGACCTATAAGATGAAGTGAACATTCCAGAAGCAAATGGGGATCCTAATTCCCTTTGGAACTGTCTTTATACTTTAGATTTACCCTATTTCCAAGTCTTTTTTTATTTCTAGCAACTTGTTGTTTTTCAAACTCGGGTGACTGATGTGTGAGTGGATTTCAGTTTTATGGCTCCTCCTCTCAGAACAAACCTTCCTAAGTCAGCTTGCTCTTCCCTTGCTCCAGGATTCTTCCCATCAGCCATCAAGTTACAATCTGAGTTTCCTGTGGTTCTTGTTCTAAACCACTTCCGATTACTACTTTCAGAAATTAAATTCTGGAGATTAAATGGGTTATTGGAGTGAGTGAGCTCTTATGTCTCTTTGAATTAAGTTTTGATAGCATGTTACCCTTTTACAATAGCATTATATCAGAATACTCTAAAGTAGCTCAAAACAAATGCAATGTAAGTAAACAACTTACTCTTCTAGAAATCCCATTTAAAAGTGATATTTTATATGCATCTCCATATATCTAATATAATCTCATTATAGCATTAGTATAAAATGAGACGGTTTTTTATATATATATAATATATATATCCGTTCCTCAAGACCTAGTGATATTTTGTACTAACAGGGCATCTGAATTTAGATCAGCCACATTTTTTATTCACTTATTTTACAAACAAACTGGGTTTATGCCTTTGCCAGATTGCTTCCCTCTACTCCCCTCCTCCTCCACCCTCCTATCTATGTACCCTTCTTTCACCCTCCCCTTCATTCATCCATTCTGCTTTGTTCTGCCCCCACCTCCTGTCCCTCTGTTCTTATGTATCACAGGACTCCCTTTGGAAAGCCTGTGTTTTTAATGGTTAGATTTCTTTAGAACTGTATGTGGCTCTTCAATGGGTAAAGTTATATGTGTGGTGGTGGTTCCTCTTCCTTGTGCAGAACCTGTCCCTGGAACACTCTCTGAGAGCAGCTGATTCTTCTGAGTTCTCACATAGTCCGTGGAGGAAATGTTGGTGTGACAGCCATTGTGTAGGTCTGCTGGTAGAAGTTTTCATCATAGCGACTTTCTAGGTACGTCATCCTTATCTTGACTGAAGTATGTTGATCAAGAGTATTCCATCACACCTTAGACTCTTGAAATCTTACGGTTCCCTCTTTCACAAGATTCTCTGAGCCTTGCTGTAGAATAAGATTTTGTTGGGTTGATTAAGGCTGAGTATTCTAGGTTCCCTGATATTCTGTACTCTGGCCTGATGTGGTTTTCTGCCTCACTTGTCTTCCATTATAATGGGGCACGACTTGACTTTGCTGAGAGCTTTTCTCTCTAGGATATTTGTTCCCATTCACTTATTCCCTTCTACCATTATTTGGATAGGTTTACAGTATCAGGTATGGTTTCTCTGCCATTAAGGGGATTAGATCCCATTCAGAGAGCATTGCATTTCCATGTGCCTTACATAACTCTATTACTCACATAGATTCTTCTTACCAGAGTTGTAGTGGCTTATAGCATTCACTACTAGGATAGGCCCTAGATCTTTTTATTATCCCTGAGACACTTTCATCTTTTGTTTTTGACTCCTTAACTCGTAAAGATCTTTTACTTTACTTCCCTTCCTTTATGGGCTTTTCTTAATAGTGCCCTAAACAATATATTTAACTGTTCTTTGTCTCCACTGTCTTGGAGTCTTCTTCCCCTTACCACTTATGTTATCTTCCTTTGCAGTAATAATGGATATTATAGAAATTTTTCCTTGAATATATCATTATGAGGGCTTAGTACTAGATGGCACTTATAAGAGTAAACATGTGATATCTGTCTTTCTGTGTCTGGGATACTTCAACCAATATAACTTCTTCCAACTCCATGCATTTACCAGAAAATTTAATTAATTCATTTTTCTTGATAGTTAACTAGTATTTCATTGTGTATATGTAACATATTTTCAATATTCATTAATCTAATCGTGGGCATTTAGGCTGATTCTGTGTCTTTGCTATTGTGAATAGTGCTGAAATGAACATGGATGAAAATGAGTCTCTATAGTAAGATGAAGCATACTTTGAGAACATTCCCAGTAGTGGTCATCCTGGCATTTCAATTTTTACCTTTTTTAGAAACTGTCATATTGATCTCCAGAGTGCTTATACAAGTTTACTTCCTGTCAGCAGTGTATGAGAGTTCCCTTTTCACCTACATCCTCTTCAGAATTTGTTGTTCTATGTGTTTTGGATTCTAGCCATTGTCACTGGGGATGAGATGATAACATCTGGAGGGTGGTTTTGATTTGCATTTCCCTAATGGCTAGGAAGGTAAAAATTTTTAATATATTTGTTAAACATTTTAATTTTGCTTCTTTTAAGTTCCGAGACCCATTTTTTAATTGGGCTCTTTGCCTTCTTGTTTTTAAGTTTTTGATTATTTTAAGTATTTGATCATTTTTTAAATTCTCTAGATGATATATTAGTCCTTTATCAGATGTATGGTTAATGAAGACTTTTTTCCCCATTTTGTGGGTTGTCTTTTTGCTCAGTTAACAATATATTTTTCTCAGCAGAAACACTTTAATTTTATGAGATCTCATTTGTTGAGTGATGGTTCTGTTTCCTGTACAACTAGGTCCTGTTTAGAAAGTGTTAGACAAAGCAATCAATTCGAGGAAGTCTCTACTCTTTCTTCTAGGGTTTTTAAAAATCTCTGATATAACATTAAGGTCCTTGATCCATGTGGAATTAATTTTTCCTTCAGGGTGACAAGTAAGGATCCAATTTCAATCTTTTGCATGTAAATATCCAATTTTACTAGCACCATTTGTTGAAGATGCTGTCCTTTTTCCAATGGATTTTCTAGGAACCTATGCCAAAAATCAGTTAACTGCAGGTGTATGAACTAACATCTTGCCTTTCAACCCATATCCATTTATCTATTTGTCTATTTTGGAGCCAGTTCAATGTTGATTCTATTACTATGGTTTTGTAGTATAGATTAAGGTCTGGTATGGTGATACATCCATTAGAGTTTTTGTTATATAGGATTGTTTCTGCTATCCTGGACATTTTGAGTTCCCAAATGAATTTTGATGTTGCTTTTTTAATTTTTGTAAAAAATTGCCTTGGAATTTTGATTGGCATTACAATGAATTTGTATATTGGTTTTGGTAAGATGATCATTTTTATTATAGTAATTCTACTGATCTAGTAGCATGGAAGGTCGTTTCACCTTCTGATGCTTCTGAAGTTTCTTTATTTAGGGTTTTAAATTTTTCATTGTGCAGGCCTCTCAAATCCTTGGTTAGAATTATCCAAAGGTATTTCATTGTTTTAGGGGCTACGTTAAATAGAATTGTTTCTCATAGTACTTCTTCACATTTTTCATCCTTAGTGTACATGAAAGTGACTGATTTTTGAATATTAATTTGTAAAAAATCCTGACACTTTACAGAACTTATTCATTCTTTCCAGGAGTTTCTGGTGGAATTTTTGGAGTCTCTCAGGTATAAAATCATGCCATCTGCAAAAAGGATGTTGGAAAGCATGCATGTTGTTGATAAAATCATGAGGAAATTGCTTAAGGGAACAAGGGGTTTATTCTCTTACTATAGTCCAGTTACAGTTCTAAGTCCAGCTTGACAGGAGAGCCCACTGCAACATCAAGAGCTAATGGAATTGGTCACACCATATTCACATAATGGCTAAGAGATGATGATCCTTATTTGCCAGACCAGCATGTCTGGCCAAGTATAAACAAGGATGCCAATTTCTTCAACACCCTTCTGTATTTTATTCACCTATCCAAGGCCTAGTCCCACCTACTCTTGATTAGGTCTGCCACATCAACTAGACAAACTCCTGCAGGTTCACATTGGGCTTTACTCAACTACTAATTCTCTACAAATATGCCCAGAGCTCAAAACCTCAACCATCAAATTGATATCTGTACCTAACTATGACATAGGGTTATCTTCACTTTCTCTCATCTTGTTTGTATCCTTTTTATCTCACTCTTCTGTCTATTGGCTCTGGCTAATACTTTGAGGACAATATTTAATAGAAGTGGTAAGAGTAGACAACTTTGCCTTGGTCCTAGTCAAAGTAGGAATGATTCAAGTTTTTCCCCATTTAGAATGGTTCTTACTATAAGCTTGTTTTAATTGACCTTTATTATGTCTATATAAGTTCCTTCTGTTCCTGATCTCTCCAGGGCTTTTATCATAGGGGATATTGGATTTTGTCAAAAGCTTCTTCTGCACCTATTGAGAGATTCAAGTGGTTTTGGTCCTTGGATTTGTTTATATGATGGATTACATTTATTGATTTGTATATTTTGAATCAACCTTGATCATCTGGAATAAATCCTACATGGTCATATTGAATGATTTTTGACATATTTTAGAATCTAGTTTGCTAAAATATTAATGATCTTTGTACCTGTATTCATCAATGAGATTGGCCTACAATTTTTTATTTTGTTGTATCTTTATTTGGTTTTGGGATCAGTGTAATATTAGCTTTGTAGAAAGAATTTGAAAGTGTTCCATACTTTTCTATTTTGCGAAATAATTTAAGGAGAAGTGATGTTAGTGGTTCCTTAAATGTCTGGTAGAATTCTGCATTGAATCCAGATGGTCCTTGCCTTTTTAGTTTTTAGTAGAAATATTTGTAATTTCTTCTTTAACTTAGTCACTTGGTATAGGACTATTTAAATAATTCAATTCATCCTGATTCAATTTCAATAAGTTGTGTGTGTTATAAATTCATGCATTTCTTTCTGATTGTCAAATTTGTGGAGTATAAGTTTTTGAAATAAGACCTTATAATTCTTTGAATTTCCTTGGTATCGGTTGTAATAACTCTATTTTCATCTCTAATTTTAATAATTTGGGTTTTCTCTGTTTTGGTTTTGGTTAATTTGCCTAAGGGTTTATCAATCTTGGTGACTTTTTCAAAGAACTAGCTCTTTATTCCGTTGATTCTTTTCTTTATTTCATTAACAGATATTTCTCCCCTGATTTTACTAATTTCTGCTTATCTACCACTTTTGGGATTGGATTGTTATTGTTTCTCTAAAATATTATGTTGCATTGTTTCCACTTTGACTCATTCCTGAACCCATTTCTCATTCAGTATCATGGTGTATTATTGTCAATTGCCTTATTGGGTATGCCTACCTTTATTCCATGGTGATCTGATAAAGTACAAGATATAATTTCAATTTCCTGTACATGTGGAGGTTTGCTTTGTGAACCAATATTTGGTCTATTTTGAAGAAAGTTCCACAACTGTTGAATAGAATGTGCATTCCTTGATGTTATGATGGAATGTTTGGTAGAAGTCTCTCTGGTCTATATAGGTAATGTTTTGATTCATTTCCAGTGTTTCTCTGTTCAACTTTTGGCCATTGACCAAATAGGCCTACCCAATAGGGTAGGTCCCCTACTACTATCATTTTTTGGTTAATTTGTTGTTTTAGACATTGCAGTGTTTGTTTAATGAATATGGATGAGCCTATTTAGGTGGATATATGTTCAGAATTGTGAATCACCCTGAAATGAGTTGTCTTTTGACTAATATGTAGCATCTTTCTTTGTCTCTTATGATTTGTTTTAGTTTGAATTACTACTCCTGCTTTTTTCCCTGTTATATTAGGTTGGAGTGTCTTTGACCAGCTTTTCACTCTGAGAATGTGCCCAATCTTTCATGTGTCTCCTGCAGGCAACAGATTGATTGACTATGATTTTAGTCCATGTTTGTAGTCCATGCCTCTTGATAGGAGAGTTAAGTCTTTCAACTTTCAGAGTTATAATTGAGAAATGTTTGTTGTTTACTGTCATTTTCTGAATTTTGTAGTTTTTATATGTGTATTTCTTTGCTTAGAAATTGTGTTAGCATTAATATTCCCTTCTTTCCCTTTGGGTATGTTTGTCCTTTTCTTTAAATAATTTTTAGCATATTCTGTAGACCTAGTTTGATGATCATGTATGCCTTCAGTTTATGAAGGAAAATTTTTCTTTCACCTTCAACCATGATTGGTTGCTTTGATGGGTATATTAGACTGCAATGGTATTTGTGCTTATTTATAAATGTTATTTTAATAGGCTTACCTTTAGATATGACTTGGTATTTCTCTCTAGAAGCTCTCAAAATCTTTTCTGTATCCTGAATCTTAGTGTTTTGATTAATAGTTGCCATGGCAGGTTTCTACTTTTGTTATGTCAGATTGGCATGCAATATGTGTCTTGTATTTGTATGAGGGTCTCTTTCCTTAAATGTGGAATATTTTTACTTATGACAGTGTGAAAACTATCTTCTAGTGGGGTTTTTGAAGTTTTTTATTCTGAAATTCCATGAACGTGCACATTTGCCTTCTTCAAGGTGTCCCATAACTCTTTACTGTAATTCTCAAGTATTTTTTCAGCTTTTTCAACATCTTTAAATAGCTAATTAGCAAATGTGAGTAAGAAAATAACAGATACCTGAATGAAATGAAAAGAGTAGTTGAAGAAACAAAACTAAGCATAGAATTGTTGAAAAAAAACTCATGTGGAGATTGAACTTGAAATTTAAATTAAACTAATTACAATCCAGAACTCAACAGAGTCTCACCAACAGAACCAACAAAGCAGAAAATAGAATGTCATAACTCAAAGACAAAATGGCAGAACAAATTTGTTCAATTAAATTTCTTCTTTAATGTTTTTATCATATTAATAATCAAGTTTTGAAAATCATCTTCTTTGCTATATCCAAGAAGTTATTTTGGTTGGAATCTATCTTTATGGGGTTGATGATTTTTGAAGGATTTTTTTTCTTGGTTTTTGCTTCATCTCTTGGATTTACATTGCTTGTGCATTTTGTATTTGATCTCTGGTAACTTTATTACAGTGTTTTACTGACTCTTTTGAATTAGACAAAATTATCACACTTGGACAGTTGTTGCAACTGTTTGCTTAGGTGTTAAAAAGGTCTATCTGAGTTTTCTTGGTGCTATTTATGGGTAAGGTTAATTACTGTGTCCAAGTAGAGTGTAAGTTCCACTGAGGTAAAAGAGGTGACAGATTTTTAGTCTAGTTTTAACTGAGAGTTCTGAGATTTGGGTAGTAAGGTTTGTTAGGTGAGGTTGGCTTAAGTTTCAGAGCAGCTGTAAGATGATAAAATAGAGTGGGTTAAAAAGACAATGGTTAGAGATAAGTTGAATATCTCAGATCCTTAGGACTATGTGAGTGTAAATGGCTAATATCCTGAGAGGTAGGCATATAGGATTTTATGTAGGCTGTATAGAAATCTTAAGCTTTGGTGACCACTAATTGATGTTAAAAGGAAAATAAAATGGGTTACTTATCTTATTGTCAAATGTGAAGATTCTTTTATGTTAGATGGTAAGTCTTTTTCAGGAGTCCTCAGTTGTATGGTATGAGTCCCCTTTTGTCTGGCCTGTGGTTTCTGTGGGCTCTATTAAATTCTTGGAGGGTTTTTTTAATGATAGGGGATGAGTTCTTGGGTTTGTTAGCTATTGTGGCTATTGAGGGAGCTGGGAGACATTTGGTGGGAGATGGAGGCTGCCAGAGAAAGGGAACACAGGTGGAAAGCTTTTCGTAAGAGGGCACTAGCCTAGATACAGGGCTGCAACTATAGACCTAGGCACAAGAGGGGACCCTTATCGGACCCAGGCACAAGAAGGAACACTAGCCCAAACTCAGATAGCACTGGTCTTGGGCAGACCCAGGCACTTGAGAGGGGAATCAGCCACATTATGCTGTTGTACACAGTCACTGCTTCTGCTTAATGGGTAACGCATTAAATATTTCCCATCTAGAGGGCTGTTATTAATCCATATTTATTTAACAGTTTATGCCTTGGATACTAGAATTTTAAATTAATTCCCCTTATATCATGGGAAAAACATGTATAGCATTGTACTCATTTTGGAAATGCAATTTTATTTTGTGACTTGTTTTACAGCATAAAGAGCAAAAACAAAGAGCTAAAGAAAACAAAGTGTAATAGACATCATTTATTTATTTAGTAGTGACTATCTTTGGGACCTTTGAAGCACACTCTATTTAATATTTGAAGAATCCCAAGGCACTGTTACTACTGTATCCCACAGTTACTACTGCATCCCAGATGAAGGAATTGAGACGTAATGAGGTTTTGCAATTTGCTGAGATGACACTTTTGAGAAGATATAGGGTAGCTATACATCTAAACCTACATCTGCTTAAATCTAATTCCTAAAGAACTTCAGTATCCAGAGTGAGAAATATAATTTTGTGTCAGATTGACAAGTTTGTTAATCACAAATATTGAGCAACGTGAAAGTGTTCTAGCTTGAGATGTTGGATCTCCCAATAACCTGAGACCGTATTTGGTTTTCTCTCTGAAAAACTGGATATTGTATTCATTATCACAATCTAATACATGTTAAACCACCCTTCTATCATGTATTTCACAGAACACTTTCATGGTTTTTACTTAAAATAATTTTCCAGTTCATGTTGGATATGAAGGAGCATCTACAATTTATGATATTTATTCTACCTTAGTTAAATTTAGAATGGCTTAAGGAATGGTTTCTTCTAAAGCAGCTATTATATACATAAGGTCATCCCAATATCCACGGCTTCAGAGACAGGAACAGTGCAAGACTACTAATAACAGCTACACTTTATGCATATTTTATGCTCGTCACTTAAAATGTATAATGTATGTTGCTGAAACATTTATTCAATATAGATAGATAATTGTGTGTCATTTCTACTTGGCATTACAAATATATTAAACGGCTAAAATGCATATGCCCTTTCCATCAACATTCACTTAATGTTAATGCTTTCTCAAACACTTACTAAATACTAATAGCTGCCTTGTGTTTGAATTAATTTATAAAACCCTTACACTTAGATGCAGAATTATAAAATGTGCCAATGCTTCCATGTTATTATACAACATATGCTACAAATTAAATAATAGAATTAGGTAGGATGAGTGCATTCTGTTTTACCATCTGAAATTGTGACTTTTAAATTATACTTGACTCCCATCTTACAGGATCTGCAAGTAGAAACGGTGAGAAGTTGATGAAGATTATTGTCTGCATTCTATGGCTTTTCCTGCCTACTTATTTGTGGGTGTACAGGTATGCATATGTGTGTCTCTGTGGTTGTGCATGTGATGTGTGTTTATGTGTGTGGTGTGTGTATATGCTTTATGTGTGTGTATGTGTGTGATGTGCATGTGCATACACAAATATGTGAGTATTTGTGTTTGTCGATGTGTGTGCATATGTATGTGTGATATATGAGTGTATGTATGTATAAACAAGTATATGAGTGGGTGCATGTATATGCATGTGATACTTGTATGTGTGTTGTTGCAGTCACCCTGCAACATTGCTGATAAATGACCATCAAATGGCTTAAGAGAACAAGGGCTTTATTTCCTTCGATAGTCCGGTTACAGTTCTTAGTCTAGCTTGACAAGAGAGCACACACCAACACCAGGGCCGAGGGAACTGGCCACGCCATCACTGCATAACGTCTGAGAGATGGACAATCCTTACTTACCAAACCAGCATGTCTGGCCAAGTGAACAGAAGGATGCCAACTCTCTCAACCAGCTCTCTATATTTTATTCCAGGGCCTAGGTGGGAATGCAGGCTCATACAGCCACTCTGGCGAGCCGTCTGGAGATTCTTAAAGAAATTAAAGATTGAAATGCCATATGACCCTGCTATCCCACTTTTGGGAATAACCCCCCAAGCAGCAGAGGTTCGCCTCGATAGCACAAGCTCGACCATGTTCATAGCAGCACTGTTTACAATAGCAAAGTCATGGAATCAACCTAAATGTCCAACAGTTGACGAGTGGATAAGGAAACTGTGGTACATCTATACAATGGAGTACTACTCAGCCATCAAAAATGATGAATTACTGGAATTTGCTGGGAAATGGATGTCATTAGAAAGAATTATATTAAGTGAAGTATCCCAAACCTAGAAAATTAAGCGCCGTATGTACTCCCTAATAGGTGGCTCCTAGTACCAAACTCGCCCAGCCCACATTGGGACACTCAAAAGTAAACCTATGTAACACAGTAATTGCAAGGATTATGAACAAGAGAGATGGGTTAGGAGGGCCACACCAGAAACAAGGAGAGAGGAGACCATGTTACAGCAGAGAAAATAGGCCTCCATCAAGGTCTGCAAGTAAGTAATGAGAAACCTGGTTAAGTTCACAGACGTTCTTTCCTGATCTCACCAGAAGGGGAGGGCATATAGTCTAGCAGATAAAAAGTAATCATTTTGCAAATGGGTGATGGACCCCTCCCTCAGTGAGGTTTCCTACTCTTATTACATCTACCCTTGAATGTGCTATTACAACAAGACTCCAGTTTAACAGCTTTTTGTCTCTGGCCAGGGGGTGACATACAGTGCCCAGCAGAATGGAGTGAAGGGAATTGCAGGAGCAGCAAAACTGCAAAAGAAAATCAACAAACCACAATCCAGAACTTCAGAGACTCTATATCAATCACATAGAACTAGGACAGCCTAATCTCTCCCCATCCTGGAGCTCAGGGACATTTGCAGAAGAGGGGGCGGTAAGATTGTAAGAGCAAAAGGATGGGAGGAGCAACGATTTGCAAGATTCTCAACAATAGTTGGGGCCAAAGCAATCATAATGGAACTTTGCATGCCCTGCGCAATGTCCAGCGCACTGTTGCCCTCATAAAGTCTAGCATCTGTTAAGGGCACCGAGACCCCTGGAGGCAAGGGATTGACAGCCATAGTAGTAATCTTATGCTTAAGGGGAACAAGAGAAAGGGCTTATGGAAATGCCACTGGGTCCTTATATGTCATCGGAGAGGAGGACCCAGTGGAGAGTTAGGCGCACACAATAAAGGACTCTCTGGGAATTGGGGGGGAGACACTGGGGGAAGGGGAGGGGGGAGGGAGGGAACTGGTAAAAAATTTTAAAATGTATAATTAAATTTTTAATAAAAAAAAATGAATGAATATGTAACAAAAAAAAAAAAAAAAGAGAGCACACACCAACACCAGGGCCGAGGGAACTGGCCACGCCATCACTGCATAACGTCTGAGAGATGGACAATCCTTACTTACCAAACCAGCATGTCTGGCCAAGTGAACAGAAGGATGCCAACTCTCTCAACCAGCTCTCTATATTTTATTCCAGGGCCTAATCTCACCCACCATGTGCTGGGCCTTCCTCCCCATCAGCTAGAAAATCTCCTTCAGGTTTGCTCTGAACTTAACTCGACCATCAACTCTCTACAACTGTGCCCAGAGCTCAAATCCTCAAAAGTCAAGTTGACACCTGTGCTTAACTATGACATATGTGCATACAGAAGTATGTATGAATGCTTTGTGTCAGTATGTGTGTGAATGTGGACATGAATGTTATAAAGAACTTGTGGAGATAGAGTGAATCTTCTGGTGTTTCTCCTCATATTTTCACCTTGTTTGAGACCTGGGCTCTTCATTACTGCTGCATAAGCCCATGACTGATTCATGAGTCCCTGGAGAATGTCAGTTGTCCATATCCTAGTCTCTTCAGGGGCTGATGAGTGCAACTGCTTACAACATTGTATGTGTTTACCTAGGTTCTGGGGAATGGAATTGAGGTCCTCATTCTCCTATGATAAATACTTTAATACTGAGTCATCTCCTCAAATCCTGCCTTTCACACACAGATAGATATAGTGACAGATGCAGTTGTACAAAAATGACATATTCCTTGATGAAGACAATGATCAAAGTAAAATAAATAGTTTAGAATGTTCCTTGCTATCTCCTGACACAGAAGAGCATAGTGCATAGACATTTAGATAAGCAAGGAGAGATGCAAATTGAAAATGAGGAAAGACTTGTAAGACAAAAGGCAACAGCAAAAATGAGGTGAACGGATGTTCAGAAAGATAATACAAAAGCTGGAGTCCTAAAAAAATGAATTTGAGGGGCTGGAGTGATGGCTCAAGGATTAAAGCTTTTGCCTATAAGCAAAAGTACCTGAGTTTAGATCCCAGTGTCTCATGTAAAAATGCCAGAAGTGGCCTGAATTTCTGGCCATGGAAGACAGAACATGGGAAACCCGAGAGTACAGCAATAGGAATATACAGCAATCTAGGATGAATCGTAAAGTCACACTTGGGCCTTCACAGTTATGTGACCTCTGATATAAACACAGAGCATGATACACACACACACACACACACACACACACACACACACACACACACACACACTAAAACACCACAAAATAAATATATTTTTAAAGAACCTTGCCCAAATCATTCAAACACCAGAGTGACTGCACATATCAAAAAGTGACCAGGGTTCTACATGAGTCAAGTTTCTAATAAAATGTGAAAAACAAAGAAGGAAAGTCATTGTTGATGAAATTGGGTAGTTAAGAAAGAAAACAGTTGGGCACACCTTATTAAATATGGAAGAGGGACTGAAGTTCTTGCTTCTGAAGTTTGTTATTAAATGCACCAATATCTGTATTTGTGTTTATGGCAGCTGAGGTGCTGAGAAAAGGATAGTGCAGTGAGAAATGGTAGGGAATAAATGAGATACATTTCAGCGGCAGTCTGGTGAGGGCACACAGATGATAATCTATGTATTAGAACTTTCATAAAGATTCATGAAGACATTAGTTTGGAAATACAAGAAAATCAATTGCATTCATATGGATCAGAAAAATGAAGTTAGATTTATTTTTGTGTCTACAGTACTATTGTTCTTCATAACACTGGTGAAAAAGACAGAAATGATAAGGACAAAGAACACAAGCTAGCCAGAGAATCTGTTCACATTCTATGTATCTTAAACACTAATACATTTTGGATTAATTGCTTACAGAATTGTATTTTAGAAGTTGATGCTTTGGTGAAATAAATCACAGTGACTATATATCATTCTGTGCTTTAATGACAAAGGGACATTATGAGCAATGAGTTACTTATCCATCCTCCAACTGCAACTGAGAAAATGGACACTTGCTGACTACAGTATTTTAAACTGTATTCTAACACCTGGAATCCTCCCAAAAAAGTCTTCTTTTTTTTTACTGATTTGTGTGTGTGTGTGTGTGTGTGTGTGTGTGTGTGAGAGAGAGAGAGAGAGAGAGAGAGAGAGAGAGAGAGAGAGAGAGAGAGAGAGAGAGAAAGAGAGAGAGATGGCAGGCTGGGGGCAGAGGGAAGTTAGTGGTTCTGTATGTTCACATAGTGAACCTGGAGCTCACTATTACAGGTAGACTACCTGGCCAGAAGTCCTAGAAGTCAACCTCCTCTCCTTAATCAAAACTAGGTTAACAGGTATGTGTTGCCACATTCAGCTTTCATATGGGTTTTGGTGATCTGAACCTAAGTCTTCTTGTTTATGTAGTAAATATTTTCCCTAGTGATCCATTTCCCTAGTGCTCTCTCTTAATGCTTTCTGGGTAAGGTTAGATTGACACTGACAACCTATATATTTCATAAAATCCCATGATAAACACCTTTGTGATAAAAGAAAGATATGAATGATATGAACTCAATTTGACATAAAACTGCATTTTCTCAGTGGCATTATTATCAACATTTTGACAAACATAACATGGAATATATTCCTTGTGCTCTAGAATGTTTGGTTTCTACCCTCTAGATGCCTGCCTGAAGCATTCATCTATATTTGAAAGAATCAAAACTGTCTGCAAATATGGCCTAGCATGCCACTAATGTAGAGGAACATTAGCAAGCTCTTCTGTTGAGACCTGCATGTGTTTTACCACCAGATATCTTCAAAGTAAACAACTGAAAATAGAATTCTACAAGACCCCAGAAAATGATATTAGCCAGGACAATATCATGAATCTACACTGATTTATCTTAATTTTTGCTCATCAGTTAGTATACTCAGTTATCCCTATAACTGAGCAACCAAAGCATAATTTTTATTCATTTTTGTTCACTCATTTTTTCCTTCATCTAAATTACAGGAAGCAATAAGATTAATTATCTTGGTAGAGTAGCCAAAAGTACATATGATCTATTCATAAACCTTGAGATAACTAAATAAATTATTCTATATTCCCATATTCAGAAAGATTTTCACAAATCCAAAATTCATTGCAGTAGACAGCTTCTATAGCTATTGGAACATGTATCCACCTGTAAACCCTATTCTCTCTCTTTATCTGACCAAAAGAAAGAGGTAAAATTTTAAAATTCCTATAGTCTCTACACTTTCCTAAGAACCTCATAATCATTAATTCAAAAAAAGAAAAACCCCTCAAAGATGACAACAAATGGATAGCACTAGACAGAGCATAGTTTCAAATGACAAAACTAATGAATTCTAAGGGAAGGTCTGGCAATTATTCAAAATGTCTAAATCTCCATATTCAGTAGGAGATGCTATCACCTACTTTCTGATTTGATTTAGGGATTAAAATACCAACAGCTAACTCTTATCATAGGCATCTGTAAGTCACATGGTCTTTAGGTTACCCTTTAAGCTCTCTCTGTACCTCTCCATAAATATTCATGACAACCAAATGTGGTATGTGTCAATATTATCTCTGTCATACATAGGAAAGAAGGAGAAGAGAAGAAGAATTGCATATCCTAAACAGACTCCAGTTTAGTTAGGAGTTTTAAAGAAAAAAACAACAGCCAAACAAACAAAAACTCTTGGGCTCTGGGCATAGTTGTGAGGAAATGATAGTTGAATTGAGACCTGGGTAAGCCTTTGCAAGATTGTCTAATTAATGGGGAGGGCCTGGTCTATAGTGGATGGCACTAGGCCCTGTGTAGGTGGATAAGATGCAGGAAACTATTAAAGGAGGTTGCATTGTTCAGTATATTTGGACAGACATGCTTTCTAGAAAATTAGTTTTTCCCTTTTTTAGTAACCACTAGATTATGGTGTGTCTAGTTCTCTTGACTCCTGGTATTGATATAGACTTTCCTATTGAGCTGGACAAGGAACTACTACCAATAATCATAAACCCTTTGTTGTCCTAATCCATTTCATTGTGGGTTTATTGTCACCAATGTACAATAACTGCAAAAAGTAGAATCAGTTATTTTGAAGACTGAAAATCCTTAGACCAAGCAGTTCCATAGTCACTTATATTCTCTTTGTATCTTGTTGCCAAGTGTGGAAGGAGACAGCTAAGGATATTCCATGTAGAATTATTTGTGCTAGTGAACAATGGTAAATACCCAAAATGTCCCTTCGGCAAAGCAATAAATTGCAAAAAAAAAATGTACTATTTAATTAAATGAGTCTTAGGTAGCACTCAATTTATATGAGTCACTAAATACTAATAAAATCAATATATTTACAAGATACAATGTTACATTTCAAAATAGTACACACTGCAAATCAAGCTGATATAAGCACTGTCCCATATTGAATCATTCATTCATGCTGAGACACACAACTATTCTTTCAGCAGTTTAGAATACATAGTATGTTGTCATTAACTATAATTGTGTTTTGTTATGTAATACAGAACATCCTTTCTAACAGAAAGTTTTCAAACTTTGATCAACAACATAATTCTTTACTGTAATCCTTTCCTGTCCCCAGATTCCAACAACTACCCTTCACATCTATAATTTTCACAGTTTTTCCCACATACGCTGTCATATTGCAATTGTCTGTCTGAACTATCGATTATATGATTCCACATAGCATTATATTCAATTCTTTTTTTAGCATGGATATAGCATTACATTTTTTAAATCATTCTGTACTTTGTTACATTTTAATTTATAATGTATGTATGTGTATAGGAGGCATGTATGAGTAGTAACCCTGGCTGTGACATATGGAAGTCAGAGGACAACTTTCAGGAGTTGGCTCTCTCTTTTTGTTACATGAGTTCTGGGGATTGGACAGACGTCATCAAGCTCAGCAGCAAATGTTGTTACCCACTGAACCATCTTTCCAACACAGTAATACATTTTTTCATTTATTCTCCCATAAAATAATTTTTTCTTAGTCATGTTCAAGTATCTAATGCTTCATACAGATGCATACAAAAAGAATGCGTCTTTATCCATGTGTACTCTCCTGTCAGAATATGCTCTTTTTAGGTGGGCAACACAAAGCTTCAACCTTGAGACAGTTTTCTAACCATGTCCTGCCTGGGTGACTGTAAGGCTTTTAATCTCCATGTTTACAGAGCTGGCGACATTTAGTTCTGCCTTCCCAGCTAGGACAGGGAATCTCTGCACTTACTCACTTTCATGTACCTGTCAGACTTTCATTGAAAATGATAAATCAGAATAGCTTTCCTGTGATGTAAAGGTAGGAGGCTGTCTGTCCAATTTTCTGTGTGTAGATGTTCTCTCTATAGCCTGCACTGAGAAGTTTTTTCTAAGGTGCTCACTCTACACTTTATTTTTGGGAGTCTTTCACTGAACTTGGAATTACCACTCAAGTGAAACTAGATATCTAACAAGCCTCAAGATTCCCAGCCCTTTGCACAGGTGCTGTGAATGGAACTCAGGGCTTTGGCTTTCATAGCTAGTGATGACTTCAGCAATTGAGCCATTTCTTTATGCCATCATTTGTAATTTTTTGAAATTTTACTATTTTGACATTCTAGAAATTTCTGAATGCTGGAATGAGCTCTTATCATAGACAACTACTTTGTGAAATAACAGGAAACATAAGTAATAAGCATCATTTGATGTCTTCACAATGAGGGCTTAGTATTTCAATCACATCTATGAAAGTAAAAACCTAGTATAGTATAAATCTTCAGTGTTTACAAAATTTGGCATGGGTCTATTAACCTAGCACCACTTCTTATGTCATAACAATCTCAGAATCATAGACTGCTCACAATCTATAGTGTTCCACCTTGCAGTCCAGGACTCCTCCATTTTTAATCCCACAGTCCTTGTTCTCTGAACAATTGTGTGACTCTTTCCTTGCAGCTCAGTAAGCAGATAATCACCCAATCCCTTACTTCCAGTCCTTCAATGAATGGTCTTTTCACTCAAGGAAATCCAAGGTCTTAGCTATGGCACACAATTCTTAAGTTCCCTACAATGAAGCTTCTGTTATCCTTATCTTTAACCCCTCCACACACTTTTTTTTAACCTAGAACATTTTTGCTTTAGGTAATACATAAAGTTACATATTTCCTTATAGTTCTTTGGTGAAAATTTGCATTTCAGTGAGAATCTCTAGGAAAACATCATCTAAAATAAAAATATCATAGCACTCTAATTCCTTTACTCAACTTTCTTTCCATTCTCTCTCATATGTCACATAGTGAATTTGCATACATGGATCAGTATACATGCAAGCATAAGCATTGGAATATTATTCACACCTCCTCTTAAATACTTAAGTGTTCAAACAAAATTATTTGTTTTCTGAATTTATACATGGCAGAACAAAAACATAAAAAAATGCAACTCAAAGTATCATTCTGTAAAAATTTTCCCAGTCCTTTAAATTGACATTACTCATGAATATAACAACTATATTAAGAATAAAAGTTGCAGAAATATTAGATATATCATTTCATATAATGTTTTCCTGTAATCAGTAGTATCCCCCACTCATTTGACCTCCACAGAAATTTGTCTCATTCCTTCTTTCTTTCCTCTCATCCATTCTTCTCTCTTTGCTTTCTTTCCTAATTATTCTTCTGTTGGCATTAAAAGTCCTGTGGACTTTTTTTGTCTATAGAAAAGTCTGCTTACATGGGAAGGTTCCTTTGTACTTTGGATGGAAACTTTCTGATTTGTAATTTAATGTGAAGGTTGAGAATGGTCTTCAATGCCACTATCTTAGGATTTTAGGGACGTTTGTGTGCCACACAATTCAGTATTATTGGTAATTGAAGACTGAAGTAAAAGCTTTGGATTTGTCCAAAACCTCTGTCTAACAAACGGGAAAATAATCAGTTAACAAACATTTGAGGGTTAAGCTCACAAACACAAAAGCTACTCTAGGCACTTGTTTCCCCATTCTAGGGCAGCAAACAGGCATTTAGCAAGGTGGCCCCTTAGAGTTTTGAAGCTAAACACTGACTCTGGAGGTTGAAGCTCTTAATCTGCTTGCACAGGAAAACTTAAGCTTTCGAACATTCAGCACAGTCGATTGCATGTACACAAGCGTTGTGGTTACAGCAAGATGATGTTACAGAGCCTATGTCTGCAGATCTCAGTTGGACCCCAGTGTCTTCCCTGGCACCACCAAATATTTGCCACACAAAGTGGTGGCTCCACGTTGTGGTTTCCAGTCCTGATAGTTTCCAGCATCCTGCCAAAACGACGAAGTAAATGTCTACTTATTGTGCAGCACGTTTCAGTTCCTGCAAGTTCATCTCAGTGGAAGGCCAAGTTGTTGCCAGGGAATATAGTCTGCATGGATGAGTCATGGACAATTTGTTCATCATATTTCATTTTGTGTAGCACTTTGCTTTCTTATTTTCTCTCATCAGTTTAATTAGCTAAGAATAATTTGGAAGCTTGTTTTCCTATTAATATTGAGAAATCCTATAACAGCTCCTTATCCTAAGCGGTGTGTTGGGAGAACCAGTGATCTATGGCATGGCAGTTTCCAAAACATTCTTTATTTTTCTTCCCTAATCTTTGAATCTTTATGCTATAATTTAGCACATGCATAAATAAAGTTCAGTGTATCAAGACACTGTTTGGGCCATTTCACAGTTATTGACTCATTTATCTCTGCCAATAACTCTGTAATAACACCCAGGTGATAGCATATCACATGCATGTGACAGATGCAGAGAACTGAAGCAACTTCCCTGGAGGCCTATGGCCACTATGTCTATACATTTCTAGTCATCGTTACCTCTAATTCCAGTCCTTTGCCTACTAATGTGATTAGTAATTCATAGACTAGTCCTTTAAGAAATCTTGTAGAATCATGATAATAATGATTTTCCCCATTTTTAAACAAGTTTTCAACAACCTTAATAACAGACAACATTGTCTTAATTTTCAATTTATATGTGGTTATCATGGTTTATTTGGGAAGGTCATGGCACCTTTGAGTGGTGGAGCCTTGCTAGAGGAAGGTGATCACAAAGGGTGGGCCTTGAGATGGGTTACATCCAAGAGGAGTCTGCATTTGCAGCAAGCAATCTGGTAGCTCGCAGCATCTCGGATGGGTGTGACATAGCCTGTCTTAAGGTTCCTCTAGTCAACCATGCTGCCTCTGCCATGAAAGACTGTAAGTCCCCTCTGGAACTGTAAGCTGAATAAATCTTCCTTTCCCTTGCTTGACTTTGAATGTTCTCTCACAACAACACACAAGAATAACTATTACAGTGGTCTTATGACTTTGGATAGTATTTACTTTTCTTTACTTATCTGTTTAGCCTTATCAAACATGGAATTGTGTATATTGATCTTTATTCATCTTTAGCTAATTTCTTGTTGAGCACTGAATAAGCCCAGATATATTTTGACTATAGACTACCAAAAACATTGTTTCTAAGGACTGTATTAAGTCATCTGCTGTAGAATTTAACTGCTTTATTAAGAAACTTCTAAATGTTCCGGTCCCATTATGATCTTCCCTTGGTTTTGGGTTTATCAAGTGTTTCTTTTACACTCAGATTTATAGCTCAGAAAAGGAGCTTAAAATAATCACTTGGAGGGGCTGGAGAGGTGGCTCAGGGGTTAAGCCTCTGCCTTGCAAGCGGAAGGTCCTGAGTTCGGATCCTAGACCCCATGTATAGACGCCGGGCGGAATCGGGGGCGGCCTGCATTTCTGGTCCTGGTAGGGCAGAGCCTGTGAATCCCGGGGCAGAGTAAACAAGGAAGAGGTGGAGGCGGTCCATGGTGGTTCCCAAATTTATCCGTGGTTCTACACATACACACACATACATACACACACTCGCACACACCCATACACGAACAATTGAATAAATAATAATAAAAAAATTTTTAAAAAGCATTAAAAAATCACTTGGAAATATACCTTGAGTTAAATGACAGTTTTTGATGAATTTGACATCTGTAAATAAAGGTAAAGTAAATAAACTGTTTCCAGCAATAAATATGTAAGAATATGGAGTGTTTCCTAGAGAGGTGGTGGGTCACAGCAAAGTCAGTACTCACTGGTACACACATCTAGCTGCCCATCTTTATCAATATGGTTTAACTGAAAGAACATTGAGACAAACTCCCCTTCAGAAGAGTTTTCTGTGGGAAATGACGTCGTGTAGAAGCAAATCTTTAGATCCAAAGAAGAACTTCATAAGGAAAGATCCCTCATAATAGGATACTGGAAACCTGGAAGGAGAAGAGTCCTCAATTCTGCTAAACAAAGGAATATCTTGTTCTTATCAGTTTCTAAATTATGGGGAAAGTGGAGAATTCCTATACCACATGACTTATCTTATATGTAGGAATGTGGAATCAAGCATTGTTGTATTGAGTTCTTGAGTACAGATGTATTGATATGAACAGAGGCTATCTGCTGGCTGATATTGTTTCTCCCTGTCCTCTGGCTCTTACATTCTTACCACCCTCTCTTCCATAAGGTTTCCCGAGCTTTGAGATGATATTGATGACATATCCTGATTAGGCTGAGCCCTCCACAGTCACTTTTACTTTGAACTTTGTCATCTTGTAGTACTCTGCATCACAAGTCTTCCATTGCACAGAGATATGTCTTGGTTGTATATTGAGCACTCTTCTGGCCTATGAACATAATGATAAGTGTTTAGATAGTGGCTTCCTATTATATATTTATAGTTAGCACTAAGAAATTTGTAACATTCTGGGACCCATGACCTCCTTATCCATGAGTATTTGGCTTTGTTTATAATACCAGGCATGTGTTCACTGCCATTAAACAAGCCCCACAGCCAATCAGAAAGCAGGTGGTTGCCTCCACTACTTATTAGCCATTATTGCCTTACTGGTCTCTATTGACAAGGTTTTGATTAAAACTTGTAGTATTCACAGTTGGCTATCATAGTGACTCTTTATGTTGCCAATAATTTCATGGTCAGGCAGCTTAAGGAGGAACAAGAGGTTTATTCTGATTTATGATTATCCAGTTATGATCTCAGTCTCATTTGACAGTAGAACTCATACCAACACCAGGAACTGAGACAGGTTATGTTTGCGTTCAATAACAGGGATTTCAACTAGCTGTGGATCAACTGGCTACAGCTGCAGCTAGTGCCAAACTTGCCAGCAGCAGAGACCAACACCAAGAGCTGAGTGAGCTGGTTGCACTATACCCACAGAATTGGTGAAAAAAGGATAGACTTCACTTGCCAGAAAAGCATGTCTGTCCAAATATGCCAACTCGCTGAACCTGCTAAATAAGTATGGCAGACAGCTCATGACCATGGAATTGACTGATCTTATCGGCTTAGTTCAGAAACTGAACTAAGCAATCCCAGTTTAATGCTGAATATTGCCAAACTTTACTAAGCCAAGTTTCCCTATTTTATCCACCTCCCCAGGAAATAATCCCATCCACATTGAGCTGGGTTTTTCCTCATCAATTAAATGTTCTCCTGCAGATTTGTGCAAGGCTTAACTATTAATTCTTTGCAAATGTGCTAAGAGCTCAAGCCTTCAACTGTCAAGTTGACACTTGTATCTAACTATCACCCTGGCCAAGAACAATAATCACTATTTCTCCCTAGTAGCCTCCATCATACCTTCTAGCTCTAAGGGGTCAGACAGCAAGGTGGAAGATTCCCTCCCTCTCAATTCTAGCTTGATTTTTTTACACGTCCTCTGATTTCTGTGTGGTGTGGAGGCAATAGTTCTTTTCATACAATATTTTCTGGCATGGTTTGACTACTGTGTCTTCTTTGACAAAAGTGTATGTCCGAAGTACAGGAGTTCACCCACAAAAAGAAGATGGATTTCAAGATGTTTCAAAATAAAAGCAATAGCTTCTTCAATTTATATACTGTCCTCATTTATGTACTTTTCTTAAAAGATGTTCTGATAACTGTTGTGTAGCTATTTCCTTTGAATTGAAATATTTTTGATTCAAGGGACTGTGGAAATTGATAAGACCCAGGAAGCTCCTGAAACCTCCAAGATCTTCAGTCTCCTTTCCAAGATTATAAAATCAGTAAGCAATTGTTTCAGAAAAAGACTTCTCCAGGTGGCTGAGCTGCATACATGATGTACCAGATCTTTCAGGGATACAACTTTCACTAGTCACTAGTAATGCTGAGGTAGGTTTCTTAGAGTTGGAACTGCCTTTAGATCACCCATGTTTCTATAGTTCTTGTAAACATCACTGTATGCTCACTGGTTTGCTAAGCAAGATTTAGGTGAAATCATTTATTTGGTCTGCCATTGATGCTATATCTTGGATGAGCAGATGGTTACATGTATTTCCCCAGGAAAAGTCACACAAGAATAGGCAAGAAGTTGTACTGAATAATTATTCTTAATTGATTACAAACTGCCCTAAGGTCATATGAACATACTGCTTCATAACATTCTTCATATTAAATAGCTGTTTATTTTAGAATGAAAACCCTGGAGTGCTGGCATTATCATATTCACAATGGTAAATCTTTCCATAATATGATAATTAAGAAGAAGGAAATTTCTGTCACAAAATGTTAGCTATTACTTAAAATATGGATTGCTATATAATGAAATTAAAGATGCATAGGCAAAGACTAAGTCATTCCATTTTTCCCAGTATGTGTAATTATTTAAATATCTAATTAATAACATATCAATGTGTTTGGCATGACAATATATACACTAATATATGTGGAGGCTCATCTGCTATTGAAAACAACATCTGTCTTACAGATATCACATTTATTTAAAACATTTCAGAGAAACTGTTATTCCCTTAACCGAATTTTGAATCTTGGTCTCTGAAGCCCAATTCCTGTTCTTTATGCATTTCTTCCCAGTTATCTCAAGAATATTAAATAAAAGAACCTTTGTTCCTAAAACTTAGAGATTCCATTTGGGGTATTTCTTAAGAAGGACAAGAATAGAAGAAAAAAGGACAATATTACGTATTCAACTGTGGCAGGCCCAGATAAATGAAATATAGCTATGCACCAGAGAGAGAGTGATCCCTCAGTGAAATGATTTAGCACAAAACAGTACATCTAGTGAAGAAATGCTATGGTTAGAGCTTGTGATGAGACAATAATAATGGGAATCTTGGTGGCTATGGCCTTTTTATTATATAAAAATCATGATTATGAATATGAACATGAAAACCAATGTGGAGAATAAAACTTAAACTTTTCAAATATGACACATTTTAGACAATTACATGGTGATTTTTACATCTCCCTATTTTAAAATTTCCAGTCTATCTAGGGTTAAGGTTTTTAGAAGAGAATATATCTAACTATAAACAATCTTTGTATTCCATTTGTCATATTATTTTGAGAATGTCTGTCATTTAAAGATGCTTCTGAATGCTGATTATGAACAGACAACTTTCATGTCTCTTTGATCTCACAGCAGAAAGCTTATTCCATTGCAAAGTAAGGCCCGTTAGGTTGAAAATAACTTTCGACTATGTCCAGTCAGTTGGTTGGAAACTGAGAATTTAGTTCAGTAATAGAAATTTGTCTAGCAAGTGCATGGTTTAGACTCCAGCGTCAAAAAGAAATCTTCAATAAATGAATGAATACATTTATCTCAAGATCTCATTCTTTCCTAATCAATGCAATATGTTTAATCTGGGAATTCAACAAATGATAAATAAAAACAGGATTTTGTTATGGTTAACACAAATGAGAAATATAGCCACCTCTCATTTAGTGAGCAAAAAATGAGTAGTGGCAGTTTATCTACAGAACTACGTATTACTCAGCAATAGAAATTAACTTTTAATATACATGTTACCATTGATAAGTCTCAATTGTGCCATATTGAATAGAAGAAACCAAGTTCAGAAGCCTAGACACCATATGAGTCTCCTTATAAGACATTCAAATATGGAAAAAGGACAAAGACAGAAAACAAGTGTTTATCAAGAATTTAAGCATAGACATAAGAAGGTCACAATTGGGTTTGGAGCTGTTCTGCATCATGAGTATAGTACTGCTTACAGTACTACTTATGCTTATCATGAAACTTAAGACTAAATCTGAAAGGTTTAGATTTAATTTCATGTGAACAATAGTTTCACTAAACTATTCTCATAATGATATATTGCTGCACAGGCCTTGAGATGGCTCATAGAAAAACGATCATCTATATGGTGTGCACAGTACATGAAACAAGGTATAGTGTTCAGATATTTCTATTGGTAAATTAAAATGGCCCAATAATATTGGTGGAAGCAATTTGGTCATTTCTTAGAGAGTAAGACCAGACTCTAAATTATCCAGAATTTTCAATTCTTTTTAATTTTAATTTTATATTGACCCTCTCTTACAAAAATACTATGAATCTCTGCTTTCCTGCTCACCCAGGACAGGTCTCACTCACAGTCCTCCACCTCAGGTAAGTTCCACCAGCACCCAAGTCTCAAATTGTCCCAGCTCCTCCCACCAGCCAGCCTGAGCAACTCGCAGGCTGCCTCAGGTTTGTCTGGGCCATACCCCAGATCCCAGCCCTTCTGTCCCACTCCCCAGGTGAGTTCCACCAGCCCCCAGGTCACTGCTCGTGCAAGCTCCTCCTACCAGCCAGCCTGAACAACACCCAGGTTACCCTGAGCTTGGGTGGGCCACTAAGCCAAGTCCCAGGTGCCAGATAAAGAGCTCTGCCATCTCCATCAGCTCCTCTGCCCCTCCAGTCTGCCGGACCCTCACTCGAGTTCCAGGAAGGACAAACTGCTACTCAGAATTCAACAGAGTCCAAGGGAAACTCAAGCAAAGCTCTAGGGGACAAAGCCCATACATCTGAAGTCCTCTAAAATCATCCTATTACATGGGAGAGATCCTTCAAATCCAGCCCAAAGATAAGTAAACCCCCCCTTTTTACCATCCTGTTCCTTTCAATTATCATTCACTGTAGATTAACTTTTCTGTATAGCCACCCCCAAAACATATAGAACTTCAGGGATTATACCACACACCCTCACATATCACCAAAACATATAGAACTTCAGGGATTATACCACACACCCTCACATATCACCAAAACATATAGAACTTCAGGGATTATACCACACACCCTCACATATCACCAAGGTACTAAATCATTAAAGTACACTACCATGCTAATATTCCCCTCCTGTCTACTAAACCTGACTTAACTGATGTACTAACAGTCTAATAGCCTCATCTAGGAAATAACAACAACAGACAAACGTTCTCAACTCTAAGACAAAGACTAGTAATAACTGCCCAAGAGTAGTAATACCAACTAAATCAGTTTAGTCAAAAACACACAGAAACTGAAAGGTCTTAAGAGAAAACAATAATGCCCAAGTCAAAGCACAGATACATGAGGAACAAAACCCAAGAAGACAAATGTCTCACCCAAAGAATTAACCCCATGATGATGGATTCCAAACAGAGCAAATTCACAGAAAATAGCCAAGAAAGCCAAATCCAAGATAACGACTTTCAAAACTAGAAATGACTTTCAATACTAGGAAAGAGGAAATCTGTGAGGAGTTAAAAAACATCAACCACTTTGAACAGGAACAAAACAGACTCTTGGAGGAGTTGAGGAAAACAGGTCAAAATTGAATTAAAAGACAAGATATCGTCAACCTAGAACTCAACAGTGAGTCTTACCAGCCAAACTAAGGAAGCAGAAAATAGACTTTCAGATCTTGAAGACAAAGTGGAAGTATTAACCAGCTCAATGGAAGAGGCTGTTAAAGCCAAAAAGATACTTGAGAGGAACATTCAAAAGTTATGGGACACCCTGAAGAAGTCTAACGTGTATTCATGGAATACCAGAGCAAGAATCCCAAAATACCACACCTGAAGAAATTTTTCAAATTATCATCAAGGAAAACTTGCCTCATCTAAAGAATGGGAGGCAAAAAATACCACACCTGAGGATTTTCAAATTATATCAAGGAAAAACTTGCTCATCTAAAGATTATGGGTGGGATTAGGCCCTGGATAAATCACAGAGAGCTGGTTGAGAGAGTGGGCATCCTTCTGTTCACTTGGCCAGACATGCTGGTCTGGCAAGTAAGGATCGTCCATCTCTCAGCCGTTATGGTGGCCAGTTCCCTCGGCCCTGGTGTTGGTGTGTGCTCTCCCGTCAAGCTGGACTATGAACTGTAACCGGACTATCGTAAGAAAGTAAACTCCTTGTTCCCTTAAGCTGTGTTCTGGTCATTTATCAGCAACCATGCAGGCTGACTGCCACAGATTTTGGTACCAGGAAGTGGGGTGTTGCTGATAAATCTGACTATGTGGATTTTGTGGCTTTTGAACGGTTCTGCTGGACAAAGTTGGAAATTCTTGAAAATTTTCACTTTGTGGATTTACAAATACCGTTCTTTAGCATTTAGTGGGCCAATTGCTGAGAGACATTGTTTGGGCCCAATTTGTGATGAGGGAAACAAGGACTTGGTAAAACTGAATATAAGGACGATGGACTGGTTTGCTTGACAGAGGAGAGCTGTGTTGGCAGCCTTCAAGGTTTGGATGTGCAAAGGGCAGGCAGCAGAATATCAGCTGCTGTTGGATAAATGAGTATCAGTGAAGGAAAACCTAGTGACTTGCACTGAGACAGTGGAAGACGTGAAAACCACTGTATGGCAAGTTCCTGGTTTGGAAACTCAATTTCCTTCAGGGGTGAAAGCCCAAGTTAAAGCTGTTTCTTGCCCTTTGCAAGTTTGGTTGCCTAGAAGAGAGGCTTTTCCAGCGTCAGCGCGTTGAAGTTGGTGCAGCTGTGGCTCCAGTGGACTAAGCTGCGTTTCAACCTCGCTTCAGAATCTGGCAGCGTCCCTCAGGTGATACTGGTTTGGGCGAACTACTGAGGGGTTCATGGGAAGCAGCAAAAGCTTGGCACCAAGTGGCAGGCGTAGAGTTCCTGCAAGAGATGGTGAAGCTTAAAGCTGCAGAGGAGAACCCAGAGTTGTATTTGAGATGCCAGAACTGTGGGACTGCTGCTGAGGACAACTGCGAGTGGAGATTCAGCCTGGTTCAGAGGAACCCTGCTCTTACAACTTTGAGCTGCAAACAGGGACTGAGAATGCCTCGAATCTTTGAGCCGCCTTGATTACATAATGAGCAGCAGAAGATGGACATTGAAGTACAGGATGCGGTGATTTGCTGGACTTTGATTTTTTTAATGTTTTCTTATTGTTTTAAGATCCTTCTGTTTTAATGTTTTATCTGTTTTAAAGTATTTAATTTATTCTGAAGAAACTTTGAACTTTTAAAATATTGGAACTGAAGTTTTAATGAGGGAACATTTTAAATTTGTCCATGGAATGTATTTATATTTTAACATCTGTGGGGACAAGGAAAGGTTACAGTTTAAAAGTGCTATTGTTTTTGTGTCAAGTTGACAAGGGGTGGAATGTCATAGTTAAGCACAGGTGTCAACTTGACTCTTGAGGGTTTGAGCTCTGGGCACAGGTGTAGAGAGTTGATGGTTGAGTTAAGCCCAGAGCAAACCTGAAGGAGATTGTCTGGCTGCTGGGGAAGACCCAGCCCATTATGGGTGGGATTAGGCCCTGGATAAATCACAGAGAGCTGGTTGAGAGAGTGGGCATCCTTCTGTTCACTTGGCCAGACATGCTGGTCTGGCAAGTAAGGATCGTCCATCTCTCAGCCGTTATGGTGGCCAGTTCCCTCGGCCCTGGTGTTGGTGTGTGCTCTCCCGTCAAGCTGGACTATGAACTGTAACCGGACTATCGTAAGAAAGTAAACTCCTTGTTCCCTTAAGCTGTGTTCTGGTCATTTATCAGCAACCATGCAGGCTGACTGCCACAGAGGCCCATCCAAATACAAGAGGCATTCCACACCCCTACCAGATATGACCAAAAGAGAAACTCACCACGGCAATAATATTCAAAACACTTCACATTCAAAACAAAGAAAAGGTGCTGAGAGTTTCAAGGAGAAAAAAAACAAATCACTTTTTAAGGTAAACCTATTAAAATAACAAATGAGTTCTCAATGGAAACAGTAAAAGCAAGAAGAGTTTGGAGAGATGTACTTCAAGTGTTAAATGAGTAAAAATGTCAACCCAGGCTGATATACCTGGCAAAACTCTCTGTCATGATCGAGGGAGAAAGAAAAGTTTTCCAGCATAAAGACAACTTGAAACTTACATGTCTACCAAAACAGGCCTTCAAAAAATGCTAGAAATGATACTCAAGCTTGAAGGAAAAACCAAGTGTATCCAGGAGGACAAAACCTAAAAGCGAAACAATACACTTACAAAAGGCACTAAACATAAAAAATGTCCGGAATTAAAAATAATTTCCCCATTATAACATTAAATGTCAATGGAATTAATTCACTGATCAAGAGACATAGATTACAAACTTGGATTAAAAACCACAACCTATCAATCTGCTGCCTTCAGGAAACTCATCTCACCAAAAAAGATAGGCACATCCTAAAAATAAAAGGCTGGTCATAAATTCTGCAAGCTAATGGAACCAGGAAACAGGCAGGGGTAACCATTATGGTGCCAAACAAAGTGGACTTCAAACCAAAAAAAATCATAAGAGACATAGATGGATACTACATTTTAGTCACAGGTATAATTCACCAAAAAGACTTCACAATACTGAACATATATGCACCCAATATGGGCCCCTCCATATTCATTAAGCAAAATATATAGCATCTAAAGAGAGAAATCAAACCGAAAACAATAATTCTTGGGGTTTTCGACACTGCCCTCTCAACAGGTCAAAAGTTAACAGAAATACTTTGGAACTTAATCAAACCCTTAATGAAATGGACCTTACAGATCTCTATCAAACTTTTCATCCACACACCAAAGAATACACATTTTTCTCAGCAGCACACAGAACTTTCTCCAAAATAGATGACATATTGGGCCATAAAACGATTCTCCACATATACAGGAAAATTGAAATTCTAGCCTGTACCCTATCAGACCACCATAGTGTGAAGCTTGACATCCACAACACAACAAAAAATACACTAACTCCTGGAAACTTAACTATGATGCTGAATGAGAATTGGATTCAGGAAGAAATTACAAAGGAAATTCAAGATTTCCTGAAAGTGAATGATAATGAAAATACAACTTATCAAAACCTTTGGGACACAATGAAAGCTGTCCTAAGAGGTAAGTTCATAGCTCTTAATGCCTACATAAAAAAATGGAAACATCACAAATAAATAACAATGCAGCTTAAAGCTTTAGAGATGCTAGAGTGATCTGATTCCAAAAGCAGTAGAAGAGAGGAGATTAGCAAAATAAGGGGAGAAATACCCGAAATTGAGATTAGGAAAATGATACAGAGAATCAACCAGTCAAAAAGCTGGTTTTTTTAAATAATAAGATTGATACACCAAAATTAACCAAAAAAGCAAGAGAGAGAAAACACAAATTAACAAAATTAGAAATGAAAATGGAGTTATCACTACTGATACCCAAGAAATTCAGAGTAATGTAATGTCATATTTTGAAAACTTATACTCTTTGAAACTGGACAACACAAAAGAAATGGATGAACTCCTAAGTGAGCACAATTTACATAAATTGAATCAGGAAGTGGTGAATTATTTAAATAGTCCTACAACATATGAGGAAATCAATGACGTAATCTCAAATCTTCCCACCAAGAAATGTCCTGCACCAGATGGATTCAGTACAGAGTTCTACTAGATATTTAAGTAACTAATAACATCAATACTCCTTAAACTGTTCCATCAAATATCAAAGGAAGAAACACTACCAGATTCTTTCTATGAAGCTAATATCATCTTAATCCCAAAACCTAATAAAAATACAATTAAAAAAGAAAACTATAGGCCAATCTCTTTGATGACTACAGATGCAAAGATTCTCAAAAAAGTCTTAGCAAATCAGATTCAAAAACATACCAAAAAGATCATTCACGGGGATCAAGTAGGCTTTATCCCAGGCACACAAGGTTAGTTCAACGTAAGCAAATCATTAAACGTAATTCACCACATAAACTGATCCAAAATTCAAGACCACATGATACTCTTGATAGATGCAGAAAAAGCTTTTGACAAGATCCAACAGCCCTTTATGATCAAAACCCTAGAGACAGTTGGAATGGAAGGAACCTTTCTCAGTATAATAAAAGCAGTATATGACAAACCAACATCAAGGATTATACAAGATGGGGAAAAACTTGAAGCATTCCCTCTTCGATCAGGAACTAGACAAGGCTGTCCTCTCTTACCACTTCTATTCAATATTGTACTGGAAGTCTTAGCTGAAGCCATAAGACAAGAAAAGGACATAAAAGGGATTCAAGTCGGCAAGGAAGAAGTCAAGTTATCTCTATTTGCAGATGAAATGATCATATACCTGAGTGATCCTAAGAACTCCACCAGGAAGCTCCTGGAACTAATACAGGAGATCAGCAGGGTGGCAGGATACAAAAAAAAAAAAAACAAAACAAAAAAAACACAAAAATCAGTGGCCTTCCTATATGCCTAAAATGAAAGAAATGAAAAAGCCCTGAGAGAAACAATCCCACTTACTATAGCCCCTAATAAAATGAAATACCTTGGTATAAATCTAACCAAGGATATAAGAGACCTCTACGATGACAACTTTAAAACCCTAAAGAAAGAAATTGCAGAAGACACCAGAAGGTGGAAAGACCTCCCATGTGCCTGGATTGGCAGAATCAATATCATAAAAATGACCATCCTATCAAAGGCAATATACAGATTCAATGCTATACCATTAAAAATCCCAAAGCAATTCTTTAAAGAGGTTGATCAAACAATCTCAAAATTCATATGGAGGCACAAAAGACCCAGGATAGCAAAAGAAATCCTGAGTAATAAAAACACAGCTGGAGGTATCACAATCCCAAACCTTAGTCTATACTATAAATCCATAGTTATAAAAACAGCCTGGTACTGTCTTCAAAATAGACACACAGATCAATGAATAAGGGTTGAATACCCAGATATAAGCCCACACAATTACAGCCATTTGATCTTTGACAAAGGGGCCCAAAAAATCCAATGGAAAAAGGACAGCATCTTTAACAAATGGTGCTGTCAAAACTGGATGTCTACATGCAGAAGATTAAAACTTGACCCATATTTGTCACCATATACAAGACTTAATTCCAAATGGATCAAGAACCTCAACTTTAGGCCAGAGACTATAAAAACTTTAGTTGAAAAGGTAGGGGATTCACTCAAGCTGATTGAACTAGGACAACAGTTCCTAATCAGAAATCCAATAGCACAGGGGCTGGAGAGGTGGCTCAGGGGTTAAGCCTCTGCCTTGCAGGTGGAAGGTCCTGAGTTCGGATTCCAGATCCCACATATAGACGCCAGGCAGAAGCAGGGGTGGCCTGCGCTTCTGCTCCTGGTAGGGAGGAGCCTGTGAATCCTGGGGCAGAGTAAACAAGAAGGAGGTGGAGGCAGTCCATGGTGGTTCCCAAATTTGTCCGTGGTTCTACACACACACACACACGCACACATGCACGCACGCACGCACACGCATGCGCACTCACATACATATGCACACATGCACAATTGAATAAATAATAATAATAACAAAAAAAGAAATCCAATACCACAGGCAATACAACCAACACTCAACAAATGGGATCTTATGAAATTAAAGAGCTTCTGTTCAGATAAAGAGATCATAACTCTAGCACAAAAGCAACCCACAGAATGGGAGAAAATCTTCACTAACCACATATCTGATAGAGCTCTATTATCCAGAGTGCACAAAGAACTTAGAAAACTCAACACCAAGTAAACAAATGGCCCAATTAAAAAATGGACCTTGGAATTTAAAAGAAACTTTACCAGGGAAGAAATTGAAATGTCTAACAACTATCTTAAAAAATGCTCCACGTCCTTAGCCATCAGGGAAATGCAAATCAAAACCTCCCTAAAATTTCATCTCACCCCAGTCAGGATGGCAAAAATCCACAACACAAACAAAACCAAATTCTGGAAGGGATGTGGAGAGAAGGGAACTCTCCTACATTGCTGGTGGGAATGCAGGCTCATACATCCACTTTGGCGAGCTATCTGACAATTCTTAAAAAAGTTAAAAGATTGAAATGCCGTATGACCCTGCTATTCCACTTTTGGGAATAACCCATCATACAGCAAAAACACCTCGATAGCACAAGTATGCCCATGTTCATAGCAGCACTGTTTACAATAGCAAAATCACGGAATCAACAGTGAATGGATGAGTGGATAAGGAAAAGGTGGTACATTTATACAATGGAATACTATTCAGCCATCAAAAATGATGAATTAATGAAATTTGCCGGGAAATGGATGGAATTAGAAAAAATTATATTGAGTGAAGTATCCCAGACACAGATAATTAAGTGCCATATATACTCCCTAATAGGTGGATATTAGTACGAAACCCACTTAGTGACACACTCAAAGATAAATCTCTGTAATACCTACAGTAATTGCAAAGATTATAAGCGGGGAGGGAAGGGGAAGGAGTACCCCACCAGAAACAAGGGAAGAAGGGATCATGCTACAGCAGAGAAAATAGGCTACCATCAAGGACTGCAAGTAAGTAATGAGACATCTGGTTGGGCTTGCAGACTCTCCTTACTGATCACCTGCATCTGATGTGGTATGATCTCACCAGAAAAGGAGGGCATAGAGTCTGGCAGATAGAAGGTAACTATTCTGCAAATGGGAGACTGAGCCCCCCTCACAGTGGTCTACTATTCTTATTCCATCTACCTTTGAATCTACTCTTATAATAAGACTCTATTTTAACAGCATTTTATCTCTGGCCAGAGGGTGATATTCAATACACATCAGGATGGAGCCAAGGGCGGTGCAGGAGCAGAAAAACTGAAAAAAAAAATCAACAACCCATAATTCGGAAAATCAGAGACTCTACATCAACTACTTGGAATCAGGCCAGCCTAATCTCTCCCCATCTTAAAGTTCAGGGAAATTTGAGGAAGAGGGGGCGGTAAGATTGTTAAAGCCTAAAGATGGGGAGGAGCAACGATATGCAAGATACTCCGTACAAGTTAGGGCCTTAGTAATCATAATAGAACTTTGCATGACCTGTGCAATTACCAACATATCATTGAACCCCCAAAGTCTACATGGATCACAGGCTCTGAGATCCTTAGAGGCAAGGGACTAACAGCCACAATAATGTTCCTATACTGAAGGGGAACACAAAGAAAAAACCTCTAGGTAATGCAACTGAGTCCTTATACCTCATCAGAGAGGAGGATCCAGAGGGAAGTTTGACCTGCACACTAAAGGATGCTCCAGGAATGGGACGGGGAGCACTGGGAGAAAGGGAGGGAGGAGAGAAAGGAAAGGAAAAAGGGGGAAGGGAACAAGCGGATCCAGGGAGGTGTGGAGGGAGGGAGGGTAATAGAGTACTTATCAACTTTGTATGCGTGGAAGAAATAAATAAATAAATAAATAAAATACAATTGAATCTGTGGGTTTGTACATTCCTGAACATTTTCAGTGTAAAGTCATGTAGATTAAAGTGATGGACAGGAGTATTTTTAGGTATGTTCTGCTTGCGCCATAAAGTTTTAGGTGAAAATGAAAGAAGAATGATATGAAGGTACATTAACACTGGATGGGGCCCTTGAGGGCTTTCCTGACAAAATGACCAAAGATACTGGTGAGATAAGCAGTGTCTATGTCCATAATCGACCTACAGTTATTATTCAGCCATTGTAAATAGAACTATATCATCATTCACTCTTTCCCATTATTTATATTGTCACTAAATCAGATAGCCTAGTTACTATTAAACTATTTCTTACTCTCATGAAAATTGAAATCAAAACCTTTTTACCTTCAGTTCAGCATATTTACAAGACTGGTAACTGGCTTGAAGATTTTTTTTGGAAAATTTATGTATCAGCTCTCCCTGAGTCAATCAAAGCTTATTTTGGTATAATACTGTAGTTATTAAAGAAGCAATGAGTAAAGTATTATAGTGTTTCATAAATGCATGATAATTAAATAGTAATTATAGGCTATAGAATTACATAAAATTTCCAATTATAGGTCAGAGAAATCTGAGAACCTCCAAATATATAAATTCACTAATTTTTCTTAATAAATTCAAATATTTTTGGAGTCTTGTCGGCAGTCTGATTAAGCATCATCATTCATCATCATTATCTCTATTTTACAACAAATGTTTACTTAAGTAATGAAAACACACAGATATGTAAAGAGTGAATATGAAAAGTTCTCAGAACATTTTCCCCTAAATATTTTTTTGTTGTTTTGTTTGATGATCAGTAATCCATTAGTAACGGTTATCTAGAAGAATAGAACTGATAGTATACACTAGATATAATTTATTCTATTAACTTTCATGATATTGGGGCTGGAGAGATGATTCAGGTGTTAAAGTCATTGCCCTGCAAGCAAAAGAACATGAATCCAGATGTTGGACTCCATCTAAAATACCAGGGAATGAGGGAAGTGGTGTTTCCTGACCTTCTGGCAAGCAAAGCCTGGGAAAACCAACTGCAAAGCACCAAGGAGATACAGCAATCCAGGGTGATTCCCGATGTCACCATTAGGTCGCCACAAACACATACACACTCAAGTTACATCTGGTGCGTGCACTGCACACACACACACACACACACACACACACACACACACACATACATACACACACACACATACATAAAATAAATAATTATAAAAACTGACATTATATTGTCTAAGTAGTCCAACAATGGCTACCGACACACTCGGGAGATGGGGATCCCCAAAGCTGCTGAATCCATGAGGCTACACGTCTCCCTAGTTGGAGTAGTTGCTGAGGAGTTGGAGCATTCAGCTTCCTTTAACTTTGCAAAGCTTGGCATTATCCTTGTCTCTGAAGCTATGTGGGAATTAAAATTGCTTTTGCTGGGAAGTTTAATCAAGATGTATATGAGGAAGTCTTCCAGTTCCCCTACAGTGTTTTGTGGTTGGATTTATTCCGCATATAGGAGATGAGAAGAAAACATGGCCTAGAAAGAACTTCTAGCCTTTTTTTTTTTCTATTAAGAGAAAAGTTGATCTCAGAATTTCATGGGAAATGCTGAATTATTTCTAGTCTTATATAATATTAATTTGTTCAAATGCATTTATTCCCTTGAATTTTCATATGAAGTTGCATGTTTTTCTTGTGTGCAAACCTAATATTTTTAAGTATATGAACATTGTGGATGGTCATGAGTGTATCATCTTACATACTGGGTAGATAATTTAATATCAATTTGGCTTTATTGAAGAGCACAGGATATCTTTGTGTAAAGTCACAAGTGCTGTAAGGAATCTCTTGATTTCTTATGCTGCCTACTCTAATCATAGCAAGGCATAGTTTAGCCATCATATCCATCCACTCACCCTCCATTACTTCTCCAACCCATGCTTGGCCTATAAGCATTCTGTTCTCAATCTCTTTCAAGTCCACATATAGGAGAAACAATTTGGTGTCTGTGCTGCTTTAAATGACATATAAATGAAAGTATAGCCTTTTTACTTAGAAAAATGCACTCTATTGTGTATATATGCTTCATCTATTTTACTCTTTTATTTAAAAACTAAGCACCAAAAACTAGCTCCTCTTTATGTCACAGTGTTAATGACTGAACTCTGAGACCTATTTACACATAGATGCCGTTACGGTTGCATTTTGGTGTCAACTTGACAGTTGCACACTGTTGGGGCGCAGCTGTGGAAGGCTGACGGTTGGAATGGCCCCTGAACAAGTTTGCAGATACTTGATTGATTGCTGTGGAAAACCTAGCCCATAGTGGTTGGTACTTTCCAGTGATGGCCCAGATAATAGGAGGTGCAAAGAGGAGGGACTTGCTTTTCCCTTATCCAGTGTCGACTTGCTGTGGAGTACACTCTGTGTGGGTCGTTTACTTTTAGAGCATCCTGGCCTTCTTTGTTGCTGCTGCTGCTGCTACTGCTGCTGCTGCCGCTACTGCTGCTGCTGCTGCTGCCGCTGCCGCTGCCACTGCCGCTGCCGCCGCTGCTGCCTCTGCTGCCTCTGCTGTCGCTGCCTCTGCTGCCGCTGCTGCTGCCTCTGCTGCCGCTGCCTCTGCTGCCTCTGCTGCCACTGCCTCTGCTGCTCTGCTGCCGCTGCCTCCGTCCTTAGCTGACTTGGAGCTTCACCTTTTCCATCATGTTGTTGCTGTTTCTGCTGCCTTTGGAATCTGTTCTCTAAGCCTTGCTGCTGTTCGCTGTTCATCGGACACCGGAGCCCAGATGTTCCTCACGGATGTTGGAATCCAGCGTCTTTGACCCTCCACAGAAGTAAAGGTTTGGACCTTCTCAGGATCTTTTGGCTTTGTGGAACATTCCAGTCAAGAAGAATGAGGCAGGTGTGAGCGGTTACTTTGAAGGACACTATTTTTATTGTTAGTTATTTTAATAAACTTGTTACATTCGATAAATTATTTTTCTTCAGAAAACCCTGACTAATGCAGATGCAAAGCTACACAAGCACTCATTTTGAAGAACATGATTTGAGATAAAATCTTGGTTATGATGAACAATGTTGCAATAAGCATGTTAGTGAAAATAAAGTATTCTTTACTTCTTCAAGGAATATAAATAAATTAATTTATTGGAATATACTTGGATTTTCTTGTTCACCTTGTATTAAATATAGTATTGTATATCCAGCTTACTACTGGACATTTCATTTTGGATTATGAGGTATACAAACAACTTACATTCCATATGTCTATTTCTAAACTGCATACCTATAACATTACTGCATTACAAATGGCTCCAGTTTGGGTCTTCCTTCTGAACCAGCAATGCAGTAAGCTCATAAATTTCCATAATAAGATCTCACATTTTTATCACTTGAGGCTAGACTTGCATTGAGTTTTCGAGCTGCCACATTATTTTGTCAACTTGTATTAAACTTATGGTCACCCAAAAGAGCTAAATATTGTCACATAAGCTATTGCCAAGTCCTTTTTTACTTCAAACTTGATTATAATCTATCAATTCTATACTAGAAATTGAATTTTTATTTTAATACCTTTTTCATCCCATCAACTTTTTCTTCAAACTTTAGACCATATTAAACTTTGAGTGTATTTTAGCATATATATGATGATTCTCCATACAGAACCTTGGAAAGTTTGTTTAAGCAAGAAAGATTTAAGGACCAATTTCTGAAATAAATTTTTGAAAAACTCTTCTTTTTGCCTTCAAACTTGGAGTAAGTTATTTTACCCCAGGTACAAAAGCACCTAAATGGAACTATCACACAGTCTTTCCCTATTGTATTAGAATGTTAGACTTATTTTCAAACTCAAAGCTATTTTGAATCATTCAGTAATATTGGTCAATACTTAGTTAAGCTTTTTTAAAAGGGTAAAAACAGGGACATTGGACATTCAAGTAATGAATGAGATTACACGTGTTTATAATTGCATTATGATACTTTCTACTTTGAAACCTGAGGCAGGTGCTGGCTATAGGTCAATGTTTCTCTAGCTTAATGAGATGGTATAGATATTTTTCATTGTTTTAAAGTGATGAAACCTCACTGAACTTTTGCTTCAAGTTCATGTCAATCTTCTCCATCAAATCTCTCACAAAGCAACATGTAGACCCTGTAATGACAGGTTCTGAAATCGACAGTGTTCATGATCAAAGTGTATTGAAACACTGCCTACTCCTTAGCAGGAGACACCAAGTTTGATTCACATTCACTCCATGCATCTTGACTGCCTCACTGTCTCCCAGCAATGGAAGATAATGTACTATTATATTATAGTAGACTTCTAATCACAGAATTGCTTTACTTCTTTGGGAGAATACCTGTCACTAGTTTAATTTCCAACATTTACAGAGAGAGAGAGAGAGAGAGAGAGAGAGAGAGAGAATATTAGAGAGAGAGACTATTTTTCCTTAATTTGGTTGTAACCTATATTGGTGACCAGTACATCTAAGTTCCCCTTTAAAATGTTCCTTGTTTAATTGCTTCCTGAGTTATGTTCGTTTTTGGTTTGTGACTGTTATAGGAGTTTCCCTTTAAGTATTGTACTACAAATGTTCTATGGCTTGTTAGGGAGAATATTCAGTATCTGTCTTCCTGTGTCTGGGATACCTTGCTCAGTATAATTTTTCCACCCACTTATTAGCAAATTTCTTGTATTTATTTTTCTTGTTAGCGGAATTGATAATATATAATATGTTTTTATTACCCGTTCATCTATTTTTGGACTTCCAAAAGGATCTCGTTTCTTTGCTACTGTGAATAGAGCTATAATGAACATGGGTACACAGTGTTTCTGTAACAGGATATAGAATTCTGTAATAGGATATAGAATATTCCCAGGTATGTTATAGCTGGGTCTTATAGCAGTTCAATTTTTAGCTTTTGGAAGAAACTCCATACTGATCCCTAAAGAAGATGTGAAAGATTACATCCCACCAACAATGAATAAGACTTTTTCTCATACCCTTTACCACCTTTTGGTACTCTTTGTGTTTTTATTTCAGCTATTCATAGTGATGTAAGATTTTTTTCTAGGAGTGCTTTTGATTTGCATTATCCCATAGCTATGAAGATAGAGCAATTTTAAGAATATTTATTAGATACCTAAATTTCATCATGTGAAAAGTTTCTTTTTAATTCCAAAGCCCATTTTTCAGATTAGGTTGTTTGCTTTCTTGATATTTAAATTTTTGAATTATTATATATTATGAATACTAATTCTCTATTAGATGTATGGTTAGCAAATTTTTTCTCCCATTCTGTGAGTTGCATTTGCTTAGTTAACAATCATTTTGCAAAACAGAAGTCTTTACATTAAAAAAAAATCTTATTTCTTGTGCAAGTGTTTAACAAACGTTCATGATTCACAATACTGTTTTGGTTACTTTCCAACCTACCCTTGGCCTGGACTTCCCTTTTTCGTTCCTTTTGAGAATACTTTCCTAAAATTAAAGTAGGATTTCTTAGTATAAACCTTTTGGATTTTTTTCCCAAATTAAAACATCATGTGCATGCGTGCGTGCATGCGTGTGTGTGTGTGTGTGTGTGTGTGTGTGTGTGTGTGTGTGTGGTTAGTATTTGCAAAAAGGAATTGTGGGAAAAAAGAGTTGAATAATCAATTTTTCTTGGCACATATCCAAAGATAGCTAGTTTAACATGTTGCAACAATGTGTAAACTCATGTTCTGAGTGAAGGCAAACCTGCCTGGACTTATTGTCCAGATCATTTGCTAGCTTCTGTTTTAGGATTCTTCTGCTTTAGTATTCTCTGCCAATATTTTGCAGTAATGTTAATAACTTGTGGTATAATGATGCTACTGTAATTATGTTAGAAATGTCTGTTTTCTCAGATTAAAAAAAAACTGTCATTGTATGGAATCATACATGACACCAGAGCTGAGAAAGACATGTTTGCTCATGAGCAATGGATTATGCTTTGCCTTAAGGTGGAGCAGTCTGTGGCAGCACAGAACACAATGCTATTTGTCAGCCCTGATTTCTGTTTGTTTGGTCAGTTAATCCAACCCAACTGTGCACAGATCTAAAAGCTCAATAAAACTGATATCACATTCAAAGTGTATTGATATCTCCTTATTGACTATAAGAACTATGTTTGCTGGAGATTATTTTTGAAAGCAACAGATATTCCAGAGAAGCCTGTATCTGGTCACTGATGGATTTTTCCAGTCTTTGCACTTTCTCTGTCTTTCATCTATCAATAACTGTGAAAACAATCACAGAAAATGTGAACAAATGAATAAATCTATATCCCCTGTATTTATAAAGCTAGTCAGCAGGCAGCAATCACTCAAAATTGTAGACCTTCAAGTTTAGTATATGCTATACTGAGAACTGTGCCTATTGAACACTTTATTTGATATTAAAATACATGGCATTTTTGTCTTTAAACATTATCAAATATTTCGTGATAAGTTAATTACAGAGAGGCAAAAAGTTTTCCAAAATTATATACAACTTTGTCAGGGCAAGATGACTTAGCAGGTAAAGGTATTTTACTTCAAGCCTGATGACCAGAGTCTAATCCACATTGTGGATTGAATGACCCAAAGCCACAAAGGTGAAATTCAACCACACTCATGCTGTGATACTCAACCACCTACCCATATGCAAACATATTCAATAGATAAATGGATCTTTTCAAAAGTTATATAATGTCTAAAAAATTTTACCTTTTTATTGTATGAGAAAATAAGCACCTGATCTCCCATTCCATTCATAAGCCCCCTAGGCAACATACATTTCTCTAATGTTTCTTTTGGAATGGTTTGGAATAAATAGTAACTTTGATCACTTTCATGGGCAATGCAATATGACAACAATTTCATTCACAACATCCACAGAGCTGTTTGCCTTTTCTGGCTTATATCGTGACATTTATGTCTTATCATCTGTCTGCTGAATCACACTGTGTTTTCCCTTTTACAGCTCTGTAGTTTTGAGCAGATAAAGTGTATGGATCAATGGCAGATTTGAGCATGCTGTTTGTCCACCTGGTGCTTATTCAAAACAACTGTTTGTCTCAAAGTGGACACTTTAAAGCAAACATGTTTATTCATTCTGTTCTAGGCAGATCCCCTGATGTTACCTTTCTAATGTCCATGAATAAATTTTTGGTGAGAAGTGGAAGTCTAATGTACTTTTAATTGATGAGAGCTTTGCAACACAGAGAAGGTCTACACTAGCAGTAGCCATGGGCATATATAACTGCCTTACCTAGAAAATGTACAGATATTTGATAGCTTCCTGACATAGATCAATTCTTCTACTTGCACGTTTCACGTTTTTAATAATCATCAAACAACTTTTATATGATAGAACATAGTAATCACATTTGAAAGTGTGAGAATAGAGTTTCAAAGAATATGGGAGACATTCCCAAGTTTCCATGCCAGGAACAAGCAAACAAAGTGTAGTCATTATGTGAGTTGCTATGCTTGTCACTGTGACCAAATGCCTGGCAAGATGAAGTATAATAGAAGTGGGTCTTACTTTGGCTTATGAATTGAGGTAGTACAGTGCATCCTGGTGAGGAATACATGGTGGTGGGTCTTTTCCTGCCACTGAGGCATGCAACAGCATCTTACTCCTCCCAATGTGGACAAAGACGCAAATACAGGTCGCAAGTGAGACTGGATTATAGATCTCCAGGTCTACACCTCAGTGACCCACTTGCTGTAACTTGATTTTACCTCCCAAAAGCTCCACAGCCTTTCAAAATAAAGTCACTAGCTGCTGACCAAGCATTTAAATACAGAATTCTGTGAAGGGTGTTCACTATCCTGACAGTAGTTATAATGATTAATTCAATTTTTGTACAAGAGGAAGAGATCCCACAATTCATATGGGAATTATAATGATACCATCTAGTGTGATTTTGCCAAGTTATTTAGCACTCAGAATTTCAAATATTGTTAGTGCCTACCCTTATGGAGATGCATCCAATATTCAGAGCCTTTCTCTCAAATCTTCATATCCTTGATCTTTTTTAACAACACAACATTCTGAAAACTAGACTATTACATTTTAAATGTTTTCAGCAAATCTACAAAGTCATAATCAAAACAAATAGAGAGATCTTTCAGTCTAGAGACCCATCTTAAATACAGCAAAGATAAGTGTGCAACATAATTGGCCTACATATGTTAGAAATAGGTTCACTGAATGTACTTTACCACTTCTCTGTGCACTTGAATGTATACTTCCAACCCAAAAAAATAAAATAGCTATTTAGTTCTAATAATTTTTTTCAAGTACAAATATAAGCCTGAACATGTAATGGTGTGGATTAAATGTGAAAGACCTTATCTGTTTGAATGTTTGGTTCTCAGTTGGCAGGACAGCTGTGAAGGGTTGTGAAATTCTTAGGAGGTATAACATCACTGGAAAAAGTACATTAAGCTTTGCACTTTTGTAACTGTACCCTGCTTTCTACTTGTGGTCTACTTCCTGTTCCATCATGTGAGGAGGTGAGGAGTGTTCCCTTTTTATTCTTGTCACTGTGGAGACACCTGTGAAATAACTTCTGCACCATGATGGACTGTATCCCTAAAATTGTGAGTAAAAATAATCTCTTCTTCCCTTAAATGACATCTGGTCATAACAGTAAGGAAATAACTAAGTCTCACATCATTCCATTATTATACCAAGTGAAAGTACAAATATTTAAGTGAATTACAGAAATTTTAAAAGGTTGGCTCCCAATGTTTTAAGCTATTGAAGACATACAAAGCAGATTTTGCCAACTGCATTTGGTATTGAATCATATGCTTGTGGGTTTCCTAGACTTACAATACAGTTTTTTAATAATGGGGAAAGATTTTTTAATTTTTCTAGTATACCTTCAATTGCTCTATTTCCTCTTTGCTTTGCTCTGGAGTCACCCAGGCTCATACTTCTGGGACATGAAGTCCATATTGCCACCATTTCCCCCAACATTTTTAGATGGGATCTGAGACCCAAACTCAGGACCTTTCTGCTAGTGAAGCAGAGGTTTAATGAGAGCCAGGGGTGATGGGAAAAGGGAGGATAAGACTTAATGTGTAAAACTTTTGTTGTCTAAGCAAAAAGGACCAAAGTTTGAGCCCCACGTACAATTATCAGAGCTGAAAATAGTGGCAAACTTTTGTAATGCTAACTCTGGAAGGACTAGGCAAATGGATTGTGGCTGCTTGCAAGTTGATCAGTCTAGCCAAAGCAACAAGCTCCAGTTTAACGAGAAACAACCCTATCTCAAAAAATAAGATGGAAAATGACTGAGCAGGGTGTCTGATGTTGACCTCTGGTCTTTACATATATATTCATGGGTAATGCACTCATGTATACAAGTATGTTATAGAGAGACAGACATACACACACGTACATACACACACATTTATGCACATATATATCCATACTCATACAGACACAAGCATACACACCTGCACACACAAATGCACACACACACACAAGTAAAAAACAGAGTTAGTAAACTTTTTAAAACTACAGAGGCATTACCTGTCATACCAGTTCCACAGGGGAAGAACATTGCAAATCAGTATTAAAAGCAAAAGCTCCTTTGCCACTCCACCTATTACTGTGATTCTCCTGAATTTGAACAGTCCTTTTTATGCAGTTTTCCTTCCATCAGTCAGGGATATCTTTACATTAATGGTGTTCTCCTTTAGTATTGAGGTAAAGCATTATTCCTGAAACACCTTATTATTGTAGAAGTAAACTTTTATTATAATTCTATTAGCAAAATATTTTGGCACATAAAATTCAACAGAAACATGTAATTTAGTTATGCATTTTTAGTTTCAAAAGAAAAATTTCCCTGTTTACAATTTTTTCACCTTTTTTCATTTTTGAAAGATACAGTTAAAAGAGATAATGAGGATCATGTTTATTAAATAGGCAACATATTGGAACCTCCAAAATTATTATTAAAATAATATTTATTTTTGGACAGAACATTTATTCCCATTTAAGAGATAGAAAGATAAGCAGAACATTGGGAGGAGTATATGGGTTTGCACGTCAAGTCCTAGCAAAAACATCACTCAGCTCTGTAAAAGTATCACTTTTTTGCTGTCTTAAGTTACCTGAGCAGAAAGATGCAGCAGTAGAAACTCTATGTAGTCAGTTACATGACATATGTTTAGATGTAGTAAATATTAGTAAAATCAAAAATTGTCAAGTCTACCAGTTATGAGCTCCAAATTTGTAAATGAATAAATAACATTTAAGAATCAAGTGAAGTGTTCTGTTAACTAAAGTACAAAAGGATAAAACCAATTATTCTTGCTCCTTTCTGAAATCTAGCAGCCTTCAATATTACTAATCCTCAGAATCCATGTAGAGAAGCAGGGTGCAGCAGTGTGGGTTTATAATCCCCAAGGCTGTATGGAAGGCAGAAAGGAAAATCAAGGGCCAAGAAACCTGGGGGGGTAAGACCTGGTGAAAACAAAAAAGAGACTCTGCGTCAAAGATGGATTGAGGAATGATATTTAGGTTAACCTCTGAGTGACACATGCATGAGATTGCATTCTTACACATGAACTATGTATGCACACACATACATGCTAAAATACATATACACTCCATGCACAGGTGGCACAATGGAAACATTAAAAATTAAATTGTGTGCTGAACTGTAATATTAAAAGGTGCAAAACAGAAAGTTCCCTGTGATCCTCATTGGAAAGACCTACATCCATGTCTTTAAATTTTATAGCGGGCTTGAATTGTTGAAATATCCCTCTTCCATCTAAAGGAGATGAGATTTGATCAGCTGTGTGAAAACTATTTTCATCTGAGTTATCATAACACATAGATGAAGACTGCCATCACCAAAGGCAGTCAGTTACAGGAAACGAAAATAGATTTTCTTTCTCCAAATTTATACACTTTATGCACTCTAAAATAATTCAATTGAATGAACTTGGAAACTATGGTAGACAGATATTAAATAACTAGGGGCAATAAAGTGGAAATGTATCTCACCTTTCAGTGTTTTTATGAGCATTTTTCAATAATAGAGACAATGTAATATTTGCCTCTGGGTCTTCATGTTGATGTACATAGTAGTAATATTGAAGGTTACTAGATTTGTATTCAGATAGGTAATTATTGATTAGCAGCTTTGCTTATTATAAGGAAAACTGATTTCATACTGTAGTAGCCTAAGAAAACAAAACAGTAAGACCATTAATAATATGTACTCATGCATTTCACTAAAGTAGTATACTAAGGACTTAGAAAGACAACATTAGATAGTCATTTATAACAAAAATAATTGGCATTGATATATGCATACCTTACTGAGGTTTGGATAGATGTACTAATCTTACTCCTAAATATAATTTAATAATTCTTAACCAGTTGTTTCACTCTAGAAAACACTAAAAATTCTTGTTCCTGCAAATGCTGTTTTCCTCGGACATTTTCTTTTGCTACAAAACATCATGGGGGGAAATCATAGAAAGGATCCACCTTACAATATATGGGATATTCTACAATGTTTCATGAAAGGAATTAGAGAGTTATTTCATGAATTCTGATAAAAAATTACCTTTGATATCATTTGAAGTTAGCAATAAGGGAATAAAATGGCAATGAATGTAGATTACTACTAGGTTTTCCATGTGAAGGTTTTTAATTAATTCGAAATAAATTTTGAAAAGCTATGTAGCTATTTTAATTTGGACCACTCTTTCTGCTTACATCTTCCTATGCCCCTAAGTACTGTGAAGAAGATGCCTTGCTTTCATTGGTGTATAGATGTAGTCCAAGAACAAATGTGATCTTTTGTCCCATCTAACCTTATGCATTGCTGAAGTAATATGTTCAAAAAGTAGGAAGACATATACACACAAACATATACATGTATATATATGTATATGTAATCAAGGGGTTGGAGAGGTGGCTCAGGGGTTAAGCCTCTGCCTTGCAGGCAGAAGGTCCTGAGTTCAGATCCTAGACCCCATGTATAGACGCCGGGCAGAAGTGGGGGCAGCCTGCATTTCTGGTCCTGGTAGGGCGGAGCCTGTGAATCCGGGCAGAGTAAACAAGGAGGAGGTGGAGGGTCCATGGTGGTTCCTGAATTCATCCGTGGTTCTACACACACACACATACATACACATGTGCACACACGCATACACACACAATTGAATAAATAATAAAAAATATAAAATATGTATATATAATCAGATAATATATATTATATGTTGGTATGTGTGTGCTTTGGTGAATATACATGTATACATATATAGCTATGCTTCATTTTATAGATATGATACCATTTATGTAAATAAAAATAAACTTGTTTTAGGTATAAATCATTATTAAACTTCATGAAAAAAAGAATCATCCGCACCCGCCCACCAGAACCCCAGGTCAGCCCAAAGGGACCCGGCTCTGAATCCACCATCTAGCCGAAGCCGCGCGCAGGGCCGAGGGAGGAGGAGGACCTCCCCCTGCTCCCGGACCCCGCCCCAGCTGCCCTCGGGTTAAATAGCTCTACCTCGACGCCCCCATCCTCCCTTTACCCCACCCCGCTCCGCCTGTCAGGACTCGCACGCGGTCCAGCCGGGCCTCAACCTGCGACCTAGGTAAGCTCCGCCTGCGCCCGCCCACCAGAACCCCAGGTCAGCCCAAAGAGACCCGGCTCTGACCCCACGATCCAGCCGGAGCCCACCCCCGGAACCCCAGGCCAAATAATTCAGTTTAGTGAAATTGAAAGATTTTAAGAGTTAAAATGAGAATGCCAAAGTGCAAATCCATGAGAAGCAACACTGAAGTAAACAAATTTCCCAATGAAGAAATTAATCCCATAATGTTAGACTCCAACCACAACAAACCCACGGAAAAAGGCCAAGAAAGCCTGACCCAGGATAACGACTTTCAAAATATGATCATTACCATGTTCAATACTATGAAAGAGGAAATCCGGGAGGAATTACATAATCGAATCAATCGCTTTAAAGAGGAACACAACAGAATTTGGAGGAGTTGAGAAAAACAGTGCAAGAAACAAAAACTGGCATAGAGCAGTTAAAACAGACTCAAGCAGAGTTTAAAACTGAGCTACAAGACAAGTTATCTTCAACCCAGAACTCCACAGAGAGTTTTATCAACAGAACTAACGAAGCTGAAAACAGAATTTCAGACCTTGAAGATAAAGTGGGGGTACTAACCAGCTCAATGGAAGAGGTTGTTAAAGCCAAAAAGATACTTGAGAGAAATATCCAAGAGATATGGGACACCCTGAAGAAGCCTAACATGTGTATTCATGGAATACCAGAGCAAGAATCTCAAAATACCACCCCTGAGGAAATTTTTCAAACGATCATCAAGGAAAACTTTCCTCATCTAAAAAAAGAGAGGCCCATCCATATACAAGGGGCATTCCACACCCCAAACAGATACAGAAGAACACCACGGCAAATAATAGTTAAAACACTCTACATTCAAGATAAAGAACTAGTGCTGAGAGCATCAAGGGAGAAAAAACAAGTCACTTTTAAAGGTAAACCTATTAAAATAACAAATGACTTCTCAGTCGAAACAGTAAAAGCAAGAAGAGCTTGTAGAGACATACTTCAAGTATTGAATGAGCAAAAATGTCAACCCAGGCTGATTTACCCTGCAAAACTATCCGTCATGAGTGAGGGAGAAAGAAGAATCTTCCAGCACAAAGACAACTTGAAGGGATACATGTCCACCAAACCAGGCCTTCAAAAACTGCTAGAAATGATACTCAAGCGTGAAGAAAAAAACAGGCATATCCAAGAGAGCAGAAGGCAAGTATAACACCAATAAAAACGAAGCAATATACTTATTAAAACTACTAAACATAATAAATGTCTGGAATTAAAAATAGTTTCTCCATTATAACACTAAATGTTAATGGAATTAACTCACCAATCAAGAGACACAGATTACAAACTTGGATTAAAAATCACAATCCATCAATCTGCTGCCTGCAGGAAACCCATCTCACCACAAAAGATAGGCACGCTCTAAAAATAAAAGGCTGGTCAACAATTCTACAAGCAAATGGAAGCAGAAAACAGGCAGGGGTAGCCACTATGCTATCAGACAAAGTGGACTTCAAACCAAAGAAAATTATAAGAGACACGGATGGATACTACATTTTAGTCACAGGTACAATTCACCAGGAAGACTTCACAATATTTAACATATATGCACCCAATACGGGCTCCTCCACATTCATTAAGAAAACCCTACAGCATCTAAAGCAAAAAATCAACCCCCAAACGATAATTCTTGGGGACTTCAACACCGCCTCTCAACATGGGATAGATCAACAGGTCAAAAGCTTAACAGAGACACTTTGGAACTTAATCAAACCCTGAAAGAAATGGACCTTACAGATCTCTATCAAACTTTTCAGCCAGGTACCAAAGAACATGCATTTCTCTCAGCAGCACACGGAACTTTCTCCAAAATAGATCACATATTGGGCCACAAAACGTATCTACACATATAGAAAAAAGTTGAAATTCTAACCTGTGCCTTATCAGACCACCACGGCCTAAAGCTGGACATCCACAACGCAACAAACAAGAGAAAATACACTAATTCCTGGAAACGTAACAATATAATGCTGAATGAGAACTGGATTCAGGAAGAAATTAAAAAGGAAATTCAAGATTTCCTGAAAGTGAATGATAACGAAAATACAACTCACCAAAATCTCTGGGACACAATGAAAGCTGTTCTAAGAGGTAAGTTCATAGCTCTTAATGCCTACATCAAAAAAATGGAAACATCAGAAATAAACAACTTAACAATGCAGCTTAAAGCTTTAGAGAAACTAGAGCAATCTGATCCCAAAAGTAGTAGAAGAGAGGAGATTCGCAAAATAAGGGGAGAAATATCTGAAATCGAGGTTAAGAACGATAGAAAAAATCAACCAGGCAAAAAGCTGGTTCTTCCTTTATCAATATAATAAAAGCTGTATACAACAAGCCCACAGCAAGGATTATGCTCAATGGGGAACAATTGGAAGCATTCCCACTTCGATCAGGAACTAGACAAGGCTGTCCACTCTCACCACTTCTATTCAATATTGTACTTGAAGTCTTAGCTGAAGCCATAAGACAAGAAAGGGACATAAGAGGGATTCAAATCGACAAGGAAGAAGTCAAACTATCCCTATTTGCAGATGACATGATCTTATACCTGAGTGATCCCAAAAACTCCACCAGGAAGCTTCTGGAACTAATTGAGAATTTCGGCAGGGTGGCAGGATACAAAATAAATGTGCAAAAATCAGAGGCCTTCCTATATGCCCAGGATGAAAGAAGTGAAAAAGCTCTGAGAGAAACAATACCATTTATTATAGCCCCTAAAAAAATGAAATACCTTGGTATAAACCTAACCAAGCAGGTAAAAGACCTTTACAACGAAAACTTTTAAACCCTAAAGAAAGAAATAGCAGAAGACACCAGAAGGTGGAAAGACCTCCCATGTGCCTGGATTGGCAGAATCAACATCGTAAAAATGACCGTCCTACCAAAGGCAATATACAGATTCAATGCTATACCTTTTAAAATCCCAAAGCAATTCTTCAAAGAAGTTGACCAAACAATCTCAAAGTTCATATGGATGCACAAAAGACCCAGGATAGCAAAGACAATCCTGAGTAACAAAAACACTGCTGGAGGTAATACCATACCAAATCTAAGTCTATACTACAAATCCATAGTTATAAAAATGGCCTGGTACTGGCTCCAAAATAGACACACAGATCAATGGATAAGGATTGAAGACCCAGATATAAGCCCACAAAATTACAGCCATTTGGTCTTTGACAAAGGGACCCAAAGAATCCAATGGAAAAAGAACAGCATCTTCAACAAATGGTGCTGGCAAAACTGGATCTTCACATGCAGAAGATTAAAGCTGGACTCGTACTTGTCACCATGTACAAGACTTAATTCCAAATGGATCAAGGACCTTGATATCAGGTCAGAGACTATAAAAACCATAGTTGAAAGGATAGGGAACTCCCTCGAGCTGATTGGGCTAGGCCAACATTTCCTAAACAGACATCCAATGGCACAGTCACTGCTACCAACTCTCAACAGTTGGGATCTTGTGAAATTAAAGAGCTTCTGTTCAGATAAAGAGATTGTAACACGAGCTCAAAGGCAACCCACAGAATGGGAGAAAATCTTCACTAACCACACATCTGATAGAACTCTGCTGTCCAGAGTGCACAAAGAACTTAGAAAACTAAACTCCAAGGAAAACAATGGCCCAATTAAAAAATGGGTCCTGGAACTAAAAAGAAACTTTACCAGGGATGAAATTAAAATGTCTAACAAATATCTTAAAAAATGCTCCACTTCCTTCGCTGTCAGGGAAATGCAAATCAAAACTTCCCTGAGATATCATCTCACCCCAGTCAGGATGGCAAAAATCCACAACACACAGAGCAACAAATGCTGGAGAGGATGTGGAGAGAGGGGAACTCTCCTACATTGCTGGTGGGAATGCAGGCTCATACAGCCACTCTGGTGAGCCGTCTCGAGATTCTTAAAGAAATTAAAGATTGAAATGCCATATGACCCTGCGATCCTACTTTTGGGTAAAACCCCCCATACAGCAGAGGTTCACCTCGATAGCACACGCACGACCATGTTCATAGCAGCACTCTTTACAATAGCAAAGACATGGAATCAACCCAAATGTCCAACAGTTGATGAGTGGATAAGGAAACTGTGGTGGAATACTACTCAGCCATCAAAAATGATGAATTACTGGAATTTGCCAGGAAATGGATGTCATTAGAAACAATTATATTAAGTGAAGTATCCCAGACCCAGAAAATTAAGTGCCATATGTACTCCCTAATAGGTGGCTCCTAGTACCAAACCCACCTCGCTCACCTAGAGACAATAATTGCAAGGATTATGAACAGGAGGGATGGGGTAGGAGGGTCACACCAGAAACAAGGAGAGAAGGGACCATGTTACAGCAGAGAAAATAGGCCTCCATCAAGGACTCAAATAAGTAATGAGGCATATGATTAAGTTCACAGACTTTTGTTCCTGATCATTTACTACTGAGGGGGTATGATATCACCAGAAGAGGAGGGCATATAGTCTGGCAGATAAAAAGTAACCGTTGTGCAAATTGGTGATAGACCCTTCCCTCACTGTGGTCTCCCACTTGTATTACATCTACCTTTGAATGTGCTTTTATCGCAAGACTCTAGTTTAAGAGCTTTTTGTCTCTGGCCGGGGGTAACATACAATGCCCACCAGGATGGAGTGAAGGGCATTGCAGGAGCAGCAAAACTGCAAAAGAAAACCAACAAACCACAATCCAGAACTTCAGAGACTCTATATCAACCACCTAGAACTAGGCCAGCTTAATCTCTCCCCATCCTGAAGCTCAGGGAAATTTGCGGAAGAGGGGGCGGTAAGAGTGTAAGAGCCAAAGGATAGGAGGAGCAATGATATGTAAGTTACTCCATACAAGTTAGGGCTGAAGCAATCATAATTGGACTTTACATGCCCTGCGCATTGTCCAACACCCTATTGACCCCACAAAGTCCAGCATCTGCTAAAGGCACCAAGATCTTTGGAGGCAAGGGATTGGCAGACACAGCAGTGTTCCTATACCGAAGGGGAACACGGGAAAGTGTTTAGGGAAAGGCCACTGGGTCTTTGTACGTCATCGGAGAGGAGGACCCAGAGGAAAATCAGGGATGCACAAGAAAGGACTCTCTGGGAATTGGTGCGGGAGGCACTGGGGGATGGGAAGGGAGGGGACTGCGGAGAAGGAACAGGTACGGGGGGAGGAGGAGGGAGGGAGGGAACTGGTGTACCCATTAAATTTGTATGAGCTGAAATAATAATAAAAATGTATTAATAAAAAAATATATATATGATCTATTGGTGTCTCTGGCTTGTAGATATTGGTTTATTCATTCTTAGAACTATTGTTAATAAAACATTTTTTCTGCAAAAAAAAAAGTTGGTTCTTTGAAAAAATCAATAAGATTGATACACCCCTAGCTAAATTAACCAAAAGCTGGAGAGAGAAAACCCAAATTAACAAAGTCAGAAATGAATATGGAGTTATCACTACTGATACCCAAGAAATCCAGAGAATTATAACATCATATTTCAAAAACTTATACTCTGTGAAGTTTGACAACACAAAAGAGATGGATGAATTTCTCAGTAAACACAACTTACCTAAATTGAATCAGGAAATTGTGAATTATTTAAATAGTCCTATAACATATAAGGAAATTGAGGAAGTAATCTTGAATCTTCCCACCAAAAATTGTCCTGGACCAGATGGATTCAGCACAGAGTTCTATCAGACATTTAAGGGGTTAATAATGCCAATACTCTTTAAACTGTTCCATCAAATAGCAAAGGAAGGAACACTACCAAATTCATTCTATGAAGCCCATATTGTTTTAATCCCAAATCCTAACAAAGACTCACTTAAAAAAGAAAACTATAGGCCAATCTCTCTGATGAACACAGACGCAAAGATTCTCAACAAAGTCTTAGCAAATCGGATTCAAAAACATATTAAAAAGATTAGTCACGGGGACCAAGTAGGCTTCATCCCTGGCACACAAGGTTGGTTCAACATACACAAATCAATAAATGTAATTCATCATGTAAACCAGTCCAAAGTCCAGACCACATGATACTCTCGATAGATGCAGAAAAAGCTTTTGACAAGATCCAACAGCCTTTTATGATCAAAACGCTAGAGACAGTAGGAATGGAAGGAACCTTTATCAATATAATAAAAGCTGGATACAACAAGCCCACAGCAAGGATTATGCTCAATGGGGAACAATTGGAAGCATTCCCACTTTGATCAGGAACTAGACAAGGCTGTCCACTCTCACCACTTCTATTCAATATTGTACTTGAAGTCTTAGCTGAAGTCATAAGACAAGAAAGGGACATAAGAGGGATTCAAATCGGCAAGGAAGAAGTCAAGCTATCCCTATTTGCAGATGACATGGTCTTATACCTGAGTAATCCCAAAAACTCCACCAGGAAGCTTCTGGAACTAATTGAGAAGTTCAGCAGGGTGGCAGGATACAAAATAAATGTGCAAAAATCAGAGGCCTTCCTATATTCCAAGAATAAAAGAAGTGAAAAAGCCTTGAGAGAAACCATCCCATTTACTATAGCCCCTAAAAAAATGAAATACCTTGGTATAAACCTAACCAAGGAGGTAAAAGACCTTTACAACGAAAACTTTAAAACCCTAAAGAAAGAAATAGCAGAAGACACCAGAAGGTGGAAAGACCTCCCATGTTCCTGGATTGGCAGAATCAACATCATAAAAATGACCATCCTACCAAAGGCAATATACAAATTCAATGCTATACCAATTAAAATCCCAAAGCAATTCTTTAAAAAAGTTGACAAAATAATCTCAAAATTCATATGGATGCACAAAAGACCCAGGATAGCAAAGACAATCCTGAGTAACAAAAACACTGCTGGAGTATTACCGTACCGAACCTTAGTCTATATTACAAATCCATAGTTATAAAAACAGCCTGGTACTGGCTCCAAAATAGACACACAGATCAATGGATAAGGATTGAAGACCCAGATATAAGCCCACAAATTACAGCCATTTGGTCTTTGACAAAGGGGCCCAAAGAATCCAATGGAAAAAGAACAGCATCTTCAACAAATGGTGCTGGCAAAACTGGATCTCCACATGCAGAAGATTAAAGCTGGAACCATACCTGTCACCATGTACAAGACTTAATTCCAAATGGATCAAGGACCTTGATATCAGGCCAGAGACTATAAAAACCATAGTTGAAAGGATAGGGAACTCCCTCAAGCTGATTGGGCTAGGCCAACAGTTCCTAAACAGACATCCAATGGCACAGTCACTGCTACCAACTCTCAACAGTTGGGATCTTGTGAAATTAAAGAGCTTCTGTTCAGATAAAGAGATTGTAACATGAGCTCAAAGGCAACCCACAGAATGGGAGAAAATCTTCACTAACCACATATCTGATAGAGCGCTACTGTCCAGAGTGCACAAAGAACTTAGAAAACTAAACATCAAAGAAATCAATGGCCCAATTAAAAAATGGGACCTGGAACTTAAAAGAAATTTTACCAGGGATGAAATTAAAATGTCTAACAAATATCTTAAAAAATGCTCCACTTCCTTAGCCATCAGGAAAATGCAAATCAAAACATCCCTGAGATATCATCTCACCCCAGTCAGGATGGCAAAAATCCACAACACACAGAGCAACAAATGCTGGAGAGGATGTGGAGAGAGGGGAACTCTGCTACATTGCTGGTGGGAGTGCAGGCTCATACAGCCACTCTGGTGAGCCGTCTCGAGATTCTTAAAGAAATTAAAGATTGAAATGCCATATGACCCTGCGATCCCACTTTTGGGTATAACCCCCCATACAGCAGAGGTTCACCTCGATAGCACACGCACGACCATGTTCATAGCAGCACTGTTTACAATAGCAAAGACATGGAATCAACCCAAATGTCCAACAGTTGACGAGTGGATAAGGAAACTGTGATGGAATACTACTCAGCCATCAAAAATGATGAATTACTGGAATTTGCTGGGAAATGGATGTCATTAGAAACAATTATATTAAGTGAAGTATCCTAGAACCAGAAAATTAAGCACCGTATGTACTCCCTAATAGGTGGCTCCTAATACCAAACCCACCAGCCCATCTTGAGACACTCATAGGTAAATCTATGTATTACCTACAGTAATTGCAAGAATTATGAACAGGAGAGATGGGGATACAAGGAGAGAAGTGACCATGTTACAGTAAAGAAAATAGGCCTCCATCAAGGACTGCAAGAAAGTAACGTGACACCTAGTTAAGTTCACAATTCGTTCCTGATCATTTACAACTAAGGGGGTATGAACTCACCAGAAGGGGAGGACATATAGTCCGGCAGATTAAAAAGTAACCATTTTGCAAATGGGTGATTGACCCCTCCCATTGCCTAATGCCATATGACCCTGTGATTCCACTTTTGGGTATAAGTATTACATCTACCCTTGAATGTGCTCTTATAATAAGACTCCAGTTTAACAGCTTTCTGTCTCTGGCCAGGGGGTGACATACAGTGCCCATCACGATGGAGTGAAGGGCGTTACAGGAGCAACAAAACTGCAAAAGAAAATCAACGAACCACTATCCAGAACTTCAGAGACTCTATATCAACCACCTAGAATTAGGCCAGGCTAATCTCTCCCCATCTTGAAGCTCAGGGACATTTGTGGAAGAGGGGGCGGTAAGAGTGTATGACCAAAAGGATGGGAGGAGGAATGATTTGCAAGATATTCCACACAAGTTAGGGCCGAAGCGATCATAATTGGATATTGCATGCCCGGCGCAATGTCCAACACACTATTGACCTCACAAAGTCTAGCATCTGCTAAAGGCACCAAGATCCTTGGAGGCAAGGGATTGACAGCCACAGTAGTGTTCCTATGCTTAAGGGGAACACAGGAAAGGGTTCAGGGAAATGCCACTGGGTCCTTGTATGTCATCGGAGAGGAGGGCCCAGAGGAGAGTCAGGCATTCACAAGAAAGGACTCTGGGAAATTGGGGCGGGAGGCACGGGGGGATGGCGCAGGAGGGGTGAGGAGGGAGGGAGGGAACTGGTCTACCTATTAAGTTTGTATGAGCTGAAATAATAATAAAAATGTATTAAAATAAAAAAGAACTAGAAAAAAAAAGAAAAAGAAAAAAAGAATCATGTAACATTCTCTTACTCAATCTTTACTACAATCTTGAAAAACAGGTATTTTCAATTCAATTTTATATACTTAAAACATCCATACATATCAGAGTGTGATAGCGTGCCATCTAGATAAAATTTCAGACTTGTAAATTGAGGACCAAGTCTTTAGAAGTATATCTCTAAGAAATTACTTTGTTAAGGGAGTCCCTGAGCATGTCTGTAGAAGATTATATAATTGAGAAGACACAGCCTATAGTGTTTGCAACCACGAATAAGATGGGAAAGCTGGTTTAATAATTGACATACTCTGGCATATAGGCATTCTGGGAAATAAAAGTGCATGTCCCTCTCTCCCTCTTTGTGTGCTTTTTAATGTGACCAAATCCATTTGCTTCTGATGATGTGACTTCTACTGCCATATAGATCAAGTATACTGTGAATCATAAGCAAGAACAAAGCCCTTGTTCCCCTAAATAGATTTTGCTCATATATTTGTTCATCAATGAGAAGATGAAACTACTGAAGATGATTAGTATTAATTGTCAACCTGACAACCAGGAGGCAGGAATCTAGGCATACCTATGTGGCACTTTTTAGATCAATGTAGGCATCTGATATGCTTGTAGGAAACTGTAGAATTGCTTCAGGTGAGGTACCATTCAAGAAAGCGATCTGAGTGCTAAGGAGCATGCATTCTTCTGTTGCTTTCTGTCCTTGACTGTGGGTTTTATGTGATCAGTTCTACCAAGCTGCTGATACTGTAAATATCAAGCCATGGTGGACTACAGACTGGAATCAGAATTTGAAATAAACTTCTTCTCCAAAGTTGCCTGAATAGATTATTCGGTGAAACTGATGTGTAATATAACTAAAACAAAGGGTTAAATCAATGTCCCAAACCAATAGCCTAATAGGCGCATGATTCAACTGTAATGCATAGAAACTAGTTTCACTTCAAGCTTCTAGCTCAATCTGCTGGAACCAACTGCCTCTTATAAAACACAGTTTTGTTTTGGCAAACTCCAAATCCCACTCTTGAAAACAGCTTGAGAGCAGGAAGACATGCATGATGAACCTTTATCATTCTTGGGTTCAGGACTATTTCCCTAATGCTCTTCTGCATGTGGCTTTTCAGGAAAATATGGACAAATAAACTGTACATTTTTTTAGTCAGGTGTAGGGATGTAGGGGTTGAAGTCATGATAAGGTTTGATTTCCAAAATGTGGTTGCTTCAGTTCGCCTGCGTGGTTGCAGGGAACAAGGAATTTATTTTCTCTTATGATTACTGGTTACAGTTCTCAGTCCAGCTTGATTGGAGAGCTGACACCAACACCAAGGCTGAGGAAACTTGCCAGACCATCTCTACATAATGGCTGAGGGAGGGACGATCCTTACTTGCCAGACCAGCATGTCTGGCAAGTGTACTAAACGATGCCAACTCTCTGAACCAGCTGTATGTATTTTATTCCAGGACCTAATCCCACCCACCATGGGCTGGGCCTTCCCTATCAGCTAGACAATCTTGCAGGTTTGCTCTAATTGTCTACAAATGTCCCCAGAGTTTAAACCCTCAACTGTCAAATTGACACCTGTGCCTAACTATGATAGTGGTGGAGGTCTTATTTACTGTCCTCTGAATAATAGTGTGGAGATGAAGCAATTGGCTGCTGGTGGTGTAAAAAAACTCAAAACTTAGAAAGATAGAAATTAAATTGATGATAGGAACAGGTGGATGTTAGAAAATTGTAGAAAACAAACCTGAATCTTCCAAAGAGTGAAGACAAAGTAGCAAGAAGGTTGAATGGTTAGTGCTACATGCCATCTCACTCAATCCCCATTGAACTCTAGGAAGAGGCAGAAAATCAGAGCACAGATTTTTTTTTCCAATTTATTCTTTCCTTTTTCACTAATCATTTATGATTTTCAAAAATAATGATCTAACAATTCGTTCCATTATTCAGGCGTCTGCAAATTCTCTGATGCTTGGAAGATTTAAATAGCAGCTGGATGATTGTTTCCTTTGACTTTCAATCTACTTGGACTCATGTGAAGACTCCCGTTTTTTACTTCATCAGTTCGATCTTTGCCTCTGCCCTTTCCAAGCCTGGTATGTTACCAATTCACAAGCAAATCAACAGGTTAAACAATGAAGTTGGAGACAGGACGAGAGGGTGATAAGAAGTATGCACTGTTGACACACTCTATAAGCTATGATATTTTCATTGCTACATTTCCTCAAGCAGTTTGCTTTGTTCTTCCGCTATTGGTCATCACCATAACAACTCACATCCTGAAATATATTATTGCGACCTTATCTGTAGTGAAAGTTGGAAATATGACCTTCGCCACATTTCAATTGTGGTTTCTTCCCTTTTTTGCCAGTAAATTTGAGTCACTTTATTTTCTTCTTTCACAAATCTATCAGATTTGAGACATTATATTTCATAAAACACAGACACATAAATACATGAAATATACACACACATGAGGTTTTCTGCATGCCTCTTTTTACTTATATTATTTTTATTAGACTTATTTATAATTCTTTAGAACTTCATATGCAAACAGAACGAATTCATGTGTCCTTATCTTTACCACATACTCCCAAACCTTGTCTCCCACTTATCCCCTCTCACCCTTCCTCCATTCTCCCTTCCAGCCTCTCCATTCCCACTTTCTCTTGCATGTGTGGCTCACTGGGCCCCATCTTTTGTTATCTATACTAACAAATGCCCAAGCACCTTCTGTGGCTTGAGCAGCCCAGTAGTGTGCAAACATGAGTGCAGAGTTCTCTTTCTTCTGTCTTTGACCACCCTTGACCTGGATGGTGCTGTATCACCTAAGATTCCTACTTGTCCATGGAAGACCATGGATAGGTCAACTGCAGTGTAGGTCTAGTAGAGATATATACAGTACAAGGACCCTTTTGTATCCAGTTTAAGTGGCTGGTAGTATTACTGTCCATTTGTAGGCTCTTGCAATCTCACTACTCCCTTTTGCACTAAATTCTCTGAGCCTTGGTATGGCCTGTTTAGGGATGAGTATTCCATCGTCACATCTGCTCTGCACACCTGGCCAGTTGTGACTCTCTGCATAACATATCTTCCATTGCAACAAGATACTTTTTGGTTGAATGCTATGAGTTTTTCTTCATTTAAAAGGGTAACAAGAATTTTATTTGCTAGACCTTCACATGTAAGCATTCAAGCAATCCCAATTTTAAAGAGCTAAAAAATAATTTGCTGTAGCATATATCATTTTATAATATTGATAAAATGTGTTTAATCAGATTTCAAGTGGCAATGAAAAATGTTTTGAGACTCAATATGCCAATGGAGCAAAGGTAGTTTCAGAGAAATCATTTCTTTATTATATATGACTGGTGGAAGGCACTGTATAAACAGAAAAACAATAAATACATTCATTTAATAATGATAAATTCATAAACTCTAGTCAATGTGATAGTAATTAAACTAGGAAACTGGAAGTATGTGGAGATGGACTTTTGTATTGGAAGTTAAAGGTAAATAGGTGAATTGTATTTAGAGCCGTAAGAAGAAATTTCCATTCAGAAGGACCTTTGGCTCTTTGTAGAAACTGAAAGGACCATTTGGAGTAAACATTCAAATCGGGGGGAGGGGTAACTATGGACATGGCATTGAACATGGAGGCAGAGACAGACTCACCAAAAAACATTGTAAGGACAGTAATAGAAGTGGACCTATACATATTCAAAACACACTGCTTCTCAAGATGAAAAAGTTTTGGGGTGGGTGAAATACTTGAAAAGAATAAAAGAAGGCAGAAAGGTAGGAAACATTTGTTAAAGTCAAAGGCAGCATGTCTTGGCATGGTGGCAGTGGAGCAGGAAAAAGTGGGCAGTTTTCAATACCATTTGTGGAGTAAAACTGATAGACCAGATGGTCGATTTGACATGCCAAAGAGAGAAAGATGGTTTCAGTAACTACACAGATTGCTTAGTAGATATTCTAGACCACAAGCTCTGCATGGGAAAGGACTTAGCCAATGTTTGGTTAATTCTTCTACTTTGAGTCCTAGCTGATAATGTACGCCTCTCTTACTTTTATTTTGTCCCCATCTTTTTTTTATGTTTTAACCACTTTTCTGTTTTCCAGGGAATGGGGTTTGAATTAATTTAGGGAAGACTCTATATTATGCCTTGGGTACACTTTGGTTTTCAATTATTCTTAGAAAATTTCCTTACCCTAAATTTCCAATCATGCTTGCAGTGCTACCAAGTACATTGTATTAAATCTTATTTTTTTATTTATAGAACAGTAGTCAAATTTCTTCATTTTTGTTACTCACATTCATAACAAAATCAGTTGCAAGCCTTAAATGTGATATTTCTTGCATGGCGATGCTTTGTTAGACATCAATTTATAATTCTCTTGGAACCACTATGAATTTTTATTTTTCTGTTATCTTCAACTTCTCTTTGATGTCTACAAAACCAGGGATGTGGGGTGAGAAGCTTCAGAACTATGGTGTTGCTCCAGATCCTCTTCCCAGAGCCCCTTCGCTGGCAGTCCCAACTTCATCTGTCCTACATATTAAATAGCAGTAACAATTAATGCAGAACTTAGAGTTCCCCTCTTTATATCTAATTTGTATGTCTTGATATTTATCTTCAGGACAGAGGAGTACAGTCAATTTTTTTTCTGACTTCGGTTCAGGTCCTTCCTTTCTCTTACTAAGAGCCCAGCAAATCTTTGGCTATACCTAGACATGGCACCTTGAGTATTCAGCTTACAAAGCTGTACATTGTCAGTTAATCAGGCTAAATGTAAGACCACTGACAGTGTCATGTCATATTAAGTTAATATGTAAACTTTCCATATCCAGCCCCCTTTTTCTATAAATGTCAAATATATAAAATAATTTCAGCATTAAGTATGAAATTATAAACCATATAAATATAAAATTATACTTCTCCATGTTGAACATATCAAGAACAGGCAGAAAGTAAAAAAATTAATATAACATCACCAATCATGACAGCCCAGTGTTATCATATCCACAAGACTAACAATGCAACAGGCCTTAAAATGCTAGTGTCACTTAAAAGCCAACATACATAGTATTTATTCTCAATTTTTGAGGCACTATCTTTTGTTTTTCACTTTTATTTTTAGTCAATATTTTAAGATATATGTATCACCCATTGGACTAGTCTGTCTTGTATAAACTGCAAAACAATGAGTTGAATCTAATGGAGAAGCACAGACAATTAATTAGAAAACTAAAAGTGGGAAGGATTTACTTCTCTGGTTGTGACCAGAGTTTTCTAAAGAGAATTTACCCTTGCAGACAACTACCTCCTCTGAGGCATTGAGGTAACCAGTGTAGATCAGACCATTCCTGCTATACCTGACCTGCCCATCACTCCATTAGAGATCTACTGATATGCTATTCATCTACTCCAGCAGACTTTTTAAAAGTTTTTCTTTTAAAAAACTATCATTATATATTTCCTTCCATGCAATAAAGAATAAATAGCTTTGGTACATATTTTAGCATATATTCTTAAAGTTAAACAATGTAGTAAAGTAGCAAAGTAGCATCACATGTATTCATTGGAGAGATACACATTACATGTTATCAAATTTTAAAAATTTGTGAAGAAATACACTTGTATACAAAAACTACTATACATATGTATAGTTATAGTTATGCATATATGTGTTATACTTATATATATATCAGAGAAGTATAAAGTTCTGCTTCAGAATCTCTTATTTTAGTTATCTGCTCAAATGAACATTAGCCTTTAGAACACTAATTTTTTTAAAACATTCTTGTCTTTGAAGGTATTTGCTGTCTTGTTGCAAGTTAAAGATTAATATGTGTACCTTGGCTCATGGTAGAAATACTGGCAATAGTACAAAGAATGCATTTCTTTACTGCCTAGAGTTGGCTTATCAACACATAACTATAAGTTGGGAAATCTTAGAAAAAGACTTTCAGGACATTTGGGCCAGGTCAATAGAATTACAGCATGTCAAGGAGAATGGCAGAGCAGTGCTGCTCAGTCTTAGTATAGTGCAACTAAGGCACAGTGCTGTCGGTTTTTTGGGGGGAGATCCAGAAAGCTCTAATTATTAAGAGTTCAGGCTTTCAATTTTATGACTCTTCTGGTAGAAGAAGAAAGTGGAAGAGGAAGAAGAGGAGGAGATCAAGAAGAAGAAGAAGAAGAAGAAGAAGAAGAAGAAGAAGAAGAAGAAGAAGAAGAAGAAGAAGAAGAAGAAGAAGAAGAAGAGAAGGAGGAGAGAAGAAGAGGAGGAGGAGGAGGAGGAGGAGGAGGAGAGGAAGAGGAAGAGGAAGAGAAAGAAGAAGGGGAAGAAGAAAGGGAAGGGAAAAGGGAAGGGGAAGGAGAAGGAGAAGAAAAAGAAGAGGAGGAGGAGGAATAAGAGGAAGGAGGAGGAGGAAGAAGAAAGAGAAAGAGGAAGAACACAAGACCAGTGTCAATAAAAAAAAATTCTACTTTTGGTAAATGAGTGATGGCTCAGTCAACACAGATGCTTGTTTTACAAAATAAGAGGATGTGAGTTTGATCCCCAACACCTAAGTAAAAAGCCAAGTTTAATGGTGAACCCTTGTAATCCTGGCATTGAAGACACAGAGATAGGCAGATATTCGGGACCTGTTTTTTTTCAGCATAATCAGTAAGCTTCAGGTGCAAGCTAGAGACCCTGCCTCAAAGTACAGGATGGATGGCTCATGAGGAATCATGATGTCTGGCCTCCACGTGTGCACACACACTTATACAAATATGCCACATATATGCAAAATTCCACTTGTTCTTCAAGGCAATTGCTCTGTTTAATCCAGTTTATCAGATCATCATGGTCATTTTGTGAGTTCAGCTCTTTTGTACCTTTTCTGTCAAAATGCTTACAACCAGCTAGCGGATTAATTTCAACCTCATGATAATTGTAGCACTCGAAAGTTTGCACATACCAAAACAGCCTGAGTATTATACAATATGTGTTCATCAAAATTTATTTCAACATGGATTGTTGCAGAATCCCCCACCGTGCTGGGGGTGTGGGGGGAAGGGGGAGATGGCAGAGGCCTCGTGGGCTCTAGGCAAATGGCCAAGCCTGGACTGGGTCATCCCCAGAGTCAGGCGAGAAGCAGCAGGCAGAGGACGAGTTGGCTGCGGACTCAGCTTTATTCAGGAAGTGTTTGGGCTTATATAGGGTCAGGGTCCAATCAGGTGTGGCCACCCCTCTGCTCTGGGGAGGGAGGGAGCAGCCACCAATATTTAGCTGTTTACTAGGTGTCCACTAGATGGACACTTCCCATTGGTTGTTCATCCCTCCTTCCCATTGGTTGTTCATCCCTCTGCTCATTGGTTGTCCATCCCTCTGCCTGTATGGTTCCTTGTTCAGGTTTGTCTGTAGCTAGACCTCCTGCATTCAAGGAGCCCAGGCTAGAGCTCCCCTGAATCAGTAGTGCCACAATGGATATTCTTATTAACGGTGCGTTCCTTTTGTGCTCAATTATTATTCAGAAGCACTTGAGTGGGAGTGACTAGATATCTGGGTAAAAATTCTTTGACAGTTCTTAGCTATAACTTCAACTTCATCATTTTGGAATCTACCGGAGTCAAATTCTATCATAGTCAAATTCATTTTACAAAAAAATGTTCTCCTTATCTCACAATTGCTAATGCATTTGTGTTATAGACAGTTTTTATTGTTTTTCTGTTCACTTGATTTTCTCAGCCTCTGAAGCCTAGACTGCAATCTTTCTCAGAATCTTTAGGGCCTAAAGGAAAGAAGTGTGCCTAAATGGAATTTTGAGGTCCCATACAGACTGGCAATCAGCCATCATTATGAGAAACTTGTGAGTTCCCCAAGTATATTTTTCTATAGTTTGTTATGATTGTTGTCAAAGGACTTCCTTTTTCTTCTCTTTTCATTGCAGTTCCTTGTATGTCACTCGAACCTTCTTTCACACCAGGAAAGAAAGATGGAAAAGCTAAGTCATTTCCCAAATTCTGTAACAGTAAGCCAGAATTAGTCTACATCCTTCCTTCCCAACTAGGGATGGGTGTTTTATCCACAAGCCCACGGCTTGTAGCCACTGCCAGGGCAACCTTGAAGTGGTTCTATACAAGGACCTAATAACATTTTATATTACCTTGAAAATTTTCTTTTATCATAGTATATATGTTGCCTAAATATGAAATGTTTCTAATAACATCTTAAATATGTGATACAATATGTTAATTTATGAAAAAATAGATGAATATAACAAGCTCTGGTAATTTGGGCTCCTTTCCACATTTTTTTACAATAGCTCAGTAACTGTAGGGTAGTCTGAAGCACAGCAGTGCACTATTTTTTTCTCACAAATTAGAATACCATAGAATAAGGCACAAGTAATTCATATCATTAAAGAATCCATTAAGAATAACTGTAAGGCACTGGTAGCTTGAGCCTTAAACTTCTTGAATAAAAGGTAAATTGGTTGCAGATGAAGTAAATTATACTTGATTTTGTTCATTTCTCCACTGGAGCCTAGTTTGACTTGGAGAGTCAAGTGCGAGGTGTATTTTTTTCATTATTAAGCTATCTGTTATCTCATCACACACCTAATGCAGCCTTAAAAATGTATTTGGGGGCCAAGAACAATTGGTATGCAAGCATTGAGGACCTGAAGTTAGATCTCAGTGCCTATCTGAAAAGTCAGGTGTGGCGATGTTTAAGGCTGTAACCCCAGTGCTGTGGAGGGTTGACACAATCGAATGACTGGGCTTCATGACTGCCATCAGCATTAGCATAATTCCAGACCTACTGAAAGCCCCTGACTCAAGGGAAAATAGAGAGAATGATAGAGCAGGATATCCGATGAATTCTTCTGACCTCCATGTGTGCTGAGGTGCAAGTGTCTGGGCAAGTAAATGTATATTCATCCCCACATATGTACACATACACAAAACAAAACTATATTTGATATACTTATTTCATATATACACTTCCCAAATTTATTTCAGATATAATTTATATATGTGTATGATGAGGTTTAAATAGTTTTGTATATCAATGCTAATTAGTGTAAAATATCCAACACAATTGAAATATCTGTACTCTATCAAAAACTTAATATATACATATATACATAAATATATATCATAGGCCACATATTTTTCCAAAACCAGCACTAACCTATTGCTTCTGAGAGAAATGTTCATTAAGACATACTGTGAAAATTTATTTATAAATACAACTTTTTTCATATTTCTTTGACTTTTAAATGCTATACAAAGAATTTAAGGTAATATTAAAATTATCATATTAACACATCAGGAATAGAAAGCCCAACATGAATCATTTGTCTCTCTGGAGGTGGCGGCATTTGACCTTAAAGCATATTTCATAATGACTTTGACATGAAGATTCACATGAAAATGTAATTTTGTGATAAACAAAAAATTGGACAAAGTAGGATATGAAGGACAGAAACCAAATTTGTGTCAAGAGTTTTAGAACCCAAGTCCCAACCTGTTCCCCAAGGGAGCTCCATGGTATCAAGCTTCAGAGTTCATTGGCACTGAAAGCAATAGGGTCAGGTTCTTCTAAGTCTATATCTGTGGTCTAACAGGAACAGAAGTTCCATCTTCTTGGGGAAAAATATAGTTCTGGTCACTGGAGGACTATATCACAGAGAACTTTATTCTTGTCATAGTTAGTATTCTCTATTGCTATGAGACAACACTCTGATACAACCAATTTATGGGAGAGGGGGAAATTTATTTGACTCATGTTTTCAGAAGGGAGTTATTTTTCACTATGGTAGGAAACTCATCGTTGAAGGTATGGATTGGATGCAGAGACAGGAAGGTGGCTCAAGGCACAATAGTCATCACAGAGGCAGAGAGAAGCAGGCTAGGCCATCAAACCTCAATGTCCACCCTGTGCAATATCCCATCCTCTAGCAAGCCTCTACCTCCTAAAGTTACCATTACGTTACCAATCATTAACATTATCAAGGATGCAAATGCATGAGCCTCTGGGAGACGATCCACATTCAAACCATATGTAGTACATCCTTAGGAACAAATTTACAAAGAAGTTAAAGTTCTTGCCCAAAGAAATAGCAAGAGCAACTGAGCTGAGGAATAACAGCAACCTGAGTACATTTGCTAGAGTTGGCTCTGTGCTCATCAAATGTGTAGTCTTTCCAAAAACACAAAGTCCCATGCAATACAAGACTATATCATCATTCTTAGAATTCCTAGGAAATGACATAAAAAGACATCTTTCCAATTGAGCAAACAAGAATCAGTTGGATCTTCTCTACAAGAGCTATCACAGCAGTAGTACTCTAGTGACTGTCAGGCTTTTCCAGTTTTGAACTATGAGTGTTATTCTAAGTTGAGAACAGTGTTTGTGACCATGGATACAAAAACAATTATAGCAAATAAATAGTTTATGTATCTATAAAGTATTCAAGTACAATAGGACATGTTATTTGTAAGTGTTTGTTTTCTAATTTCATTTTTCCTAGCAATTTAGTTTCCTTGCATTTAACAGAAACATTATTCTGCAGTGAGTTAGACAATTAGAAAAAGAATATTTCCCCTTTAAATTTGTAAAGCAATTAGAATAGCCTTCTTTTATACTACAAAATCTACCTTTTAATATTCATTAAGCCTATTTCCATTAAACTTATTTTAACTTCTCTGTTGGGGTCCTGATGCTGCAATAACCAATTCACAAAACATTGAGTCCATGATCTGAATGTGATTTGTCCCCCACAGATACATGTGTTTCAATCTGTACTTGTTAATATTTGAGAAGATTCTAGTACCTTCAAAGGGTAGAGCTTTACTGGAGAAAGGCACATCTCAGAAGGGGGTCTCCTCAAGGTTTGACAGCCCAGCCCTGCTTCCCTAGTTGGCTTCTTGCTTCTTGTGTCTCCATCATGACTACATTCAGGTTTGGCCTCCAAACCTTGCCTCGCGCTATGAAATTCCCATGGCAATAGAGTATATCTCCCATCTGGAACCATGAGCCAAATAAATCTCATGTTTATTCTACTTAAATTATTTCTGAGTCTTGTCTCATAACAATAGAAAGAAAAGTGACTGCAACACAGTGGATATCTTAAAACAAAACAAAACAAAAGACTGAAATAGAGTTATCTACAAGACCATTTCCCTTTTAAACTGTCCAAAGGAAAATGTTTTGTTGAATCTGGTGGAGATGATCTTTATTTGACTATGACACAGGACTTCAAATTTAGTCTTCTGCTCTCCTCCTCTTAGCCATCTTCACCCAGTAGTACTCACATTGAACACAGAACCCTTTCTAGGGTTGGGCCAGTGTTGCACACCTAGAATGTCCTCATGCAGAAGCTGAAGGAGAATTGTGTGTTTGAGGCCAGCCTGTTATGTAGCAAGCTCAAAGCTGTGAACTACATAATAATGCTAATGCAAAAAGGAATAAATTGATTAAAGCTTTATTTCCAATCAAGTAATATTTCATAGTTAATTTTCACTATAAGTATCCAGATTCAAATAAGGTCACTGTCTGACATCAAGGAAGTCTTGAATTTCTAGGTATTTGCTCCAATCATGTCAGTAGGCTTCTCCAACTTTCTTAGATACATTTAACAGCACTGTCAAAGTACCCATTAATTTCTTAAACTTATGTATTGATTCTCAGTCCTCATTTTGCTTGATTTGTATAGATCATTGTTTCCCAAGATAGTTGTTTTGTGTTAAAACCACTAACCAACATTAAGGATTGCTTTGACTTTCAAAAGCATTTGACTCACAAATTACAGAGGTTCACTTTGTGTAAGCATAGCTAAACATTCTCTTTCCCATACTATGTTCTTGTTCCTGAAATAGTAAACTAGCTTGCTTTTCTCCTTCCTTGGGATTTATCTTCATCAGCCTTCTGTTTTGCTACCTTGCTACCTAGCCTTTTGAAGCTGCTTAGTGTCACAGAGAGATTCTAGGCTTCTACTTTTCTGTACGCATACTCTCAACAAATACCAAAAGCATATATTTTAAATAATCTTCTAAACCTAGTTCAGTGATATAGCCTTAGAACCTGCATCAGAAATCTGATGCAAAAGGATGGCCAATTCAAGATCATGCTGCACTGTATTGTGAGATTTATCTCAGTAAATAAAGAAGCATTGTTCTACGTACAATTTTTCTTAATGTTTCTTGCTCTTTAGATTCTATACACAAATGCTTACTCAAATTACTTACCTAGTGGTGCATAAAAGACTAAATTATGTTAATAAGTGAATATAAGACTTCTGCACAATGGTGCTTTATCTGTTACTTCTTTCACTTTATATCATTGGATTGTGTATGTGTGTGTGTATTTGTGTATCTGTATGCATAACTATGATTATGTGTATCAGAGGGTTCTGTGCCTGTGGAGGCCCAAGGGTGATATCATAAATCACTTTGGATTGATCTACCTTCTTTTGACTTTACTCTAGGGTTTCTCAAGTACAACTTCCTAGGCCCAAAGTTATTTCACTGGAAGTTTTTATACGGAAACTGGGATCTGGATTCAGGTCCTTTTGCTCGTGAAGCACAGTCATAACCCTTGGGCTATCTCTCCAGCCTTATTTCTTTCACTTTAACAATGATGTGAAGAACAATTTTGATATTCACAAAAGGGTGGTCAGGAGAGAACTTATGGATAATACACTTCAAATATTAAATAATGAATGACCCACGTGTGTGTGTGTGTGTGTGTGTGTGTGTGTGTGTGTGTGTGTAGCTAGTAAGCACTTCAAACAATATAAGAGCTAGTATAAAGGCCTTAGGAAGAAACAGAAGATATGTGCTAAGAATATAAGGAGATAAGAATATCTGAAAATGAGTGGGAAAGAGTAAAATTATCAGAGACAGAACACACAGTTCAAAGTTTGTGTATGTGTGTGTGTGTGTGTGTGTGTGTGTGTGTGAGTGTGAGTTTGTACATGTATGAACAGCAGAACACCTGATGAATGTACCTGAATGTATGTGCCTGTGGAGGCCCATGGATGACTTTGCAAATCATCCTGGATCATTTTGCCTCCTTATTGATTTGCTCCGGGGTTTTTCAGGCTCTGGCTGCTAGGATTGAAAGTACAGACCACTGCCATATCCACTGGGAATTTTTATGTGGGATCTGGGGATCTGAAATCAGTTTCTTATTTTTGTGAGGCAAAGGCTTTAAACACGGGGGAGTTCCCCAGTTCAGTTTCCTGTTATGAGTATTTTAATCTTTACTTAAAGTCATTTTAATGTATCTTGAAAGCTTTATTTTGCTACCTGAGAATGTGTCAAAGTTTTATTATGACATGACACACATAAATTATTGTAAGTCATATTTATAGAATTCAACAAATGTGCATATATTAAACATCACTATATAACCAGAATTCATATACATACAGAATGTATTCAGCATTTTGTAAAACTGTAGATGACTGCATACGTATAAATGTAGACCAATGGTAGATCAATGTTATGTTTAGATAAATGGATGCATGTCATATATCATTACCTTTTGGTTTGACTTTATTGGTTCAACTTGGTCAGACTTCACTGAGAATCAAGAATATTCCCTAGAAAAAGAAGTACAACTAAAAATTAAATAATAAAAAAACTTCTGGGTGATAAAACTATACCCTGATTGTGGTTATACCATGGTGTTTGCCTGACAAACTCAGAGAACTATAAACCTAAAATGGGCACATTTAACCACAAGCTTAGTGTGTGTGTGTGTGTGTGTGTGTGTGTGTGTGTGTGTGTGTGTACATGGGCACTTGTGTGTCCGAGTATGGTATGTATGTAAACTATTATATGTATGTAGAAATCAAGACAACTTAGAGAGGTATTCCTTGCCTTCTACCTGGCTTGAAACAGAATCATTTATTTGCCATTGGTTGAAGAAGGCAGTTGGTGCAAGCTTCCCTATAGATACACATACACTACCATGTACAACTATAAGTGAATATTTGGGATCCAAATTCAAGTCATTGCATCTCCCCATACTCACACAATTATCTTTGAAAATCAGATATCAGCACAGTATAGTACTTGGTGTTCATTAATAAACCAAGTCAGCCGTGAGAACTTAACAGCAGGGGTTCTTTGACTTTGTATTTTACTACTAATGGTATTCTATTTTTCTATTAATTTGGTTTTGTATTTTACTATTAATGTGATCCACCAATTTCCCCTCTGTTAACAGTCTCCTGTGTCTTAAATCTAACTTCCAGATAAAGTTTTCCATAATTTTTTACTGCAGATTTGTGAGCATTCAGTAAATAACTATTTTTTTCTATTCGTTTTCTACACTTTCTCCACTAGTTTGTTTAAACTTCTCATCTTCATTGGCTGTGTCTTCATAGTGTTACTAATATGTTGCCCAGCATGACTTCCTAATAAGCCCCTGTGTGTGTGTGTAGAGGACCATCACATGAAAAACAACCATGGTCATTGCAGGGACAAGAATGGACATGCTTATCATACTAATGGGTTTCCAAGTTTTCCTTAATAAAACATAAATTGAAGATTTAGCTAACTCCTCATCATTTTCTAAAATCATAAGCCCTTTTCAATTATAATTCATTCTCACAGATTGCAGTTCATTTTTATTGAGTTTTCAGTATAGAAATGTGGCTGAGAAAGCTCTTACACTCCTTGTAAAATGATAGACTATCGAATTGTCTATTAAGATGCTGAAATTTTGAGCCGAAATGACCAAAGTATTACAGAAAAACAAAGCCCAGCTCAGTTGCCAATATGATCTATTAAGAGATAAATTTAAATTCAATTTAAATTCATTAAAGAACTGTTATACATATAATTACTCTGAACTCAGAATAGCTATCACTTGTGATTTTGATTAATTTTGATTAATGGATAATTGAGAGAGAACATATTTTGAGACCTTAGTTCTTCACATTAATTTATGTTAGGAGAAAAAAAGTACTTATTTTTCATTATGTATGAGCCTCCAGAGCAATGGGTTAAAAATTAAAATAAAATATATAACCACTAACTTCCATTTTGTCTGCAAGGCAAGAAATGTAAGCTTAAATTATATTTTTCATCTATTCAAGAAACACGAGTTAAATTTATGCTTTGTTCAAGATGCTTTGCTGTTGGGGGCAGGTGTGGCATGTGTCTCTAGTGGGAATGACTGATGCATAAGTCACTGTACAAGTGAAATTCAATATGCTGCCAGAGAGCAGAAGATGGAGCCATCAATTCTGACTTAGTGGATAGAGGAAGAACTTTGGATCTGATCTTCAGAGATGAGTGGAATCTCAGATGAGTAAGATGGAGGAAAATCATTCCATGTGAAGGTAAACCTGTGAACTAAGACTAAAGATAATTGGACATTTTCAGGATAAGTAAACCACCGAAGCTGATTGCAGGAAAGGTGAAGATGGATAGGAGGAACTGACCACCCAAGTTGATTGCAGGAAAGGTGAAGATGGATAGGAGGAACTGTTATCTACAGGGAATTTTGTTCCTCTAATGAACATTACTAGCTTCTGTTAGCTTTATATCTATAATTAGCTGTTCTATGTATATCTTCTATATTACATTATGTCTCACTGAGAGAAGGAGCAGTTTATGTCTTTTGGACATCTTGCTTCCAGAGTCTAGAATACACCTTTGTAGATTTCAAACAATTATATTTTTAAGACAAACTGTGAATATTTACTAAGTGAATGAATTAATGTTATGCTAATTTTTTTCATTTACTCAACACGACACTAAATATCCAGCTACAAAGAAAAAAACAAACAAGTAGAATGACTCAAGCCATGCTTGAAAAATAGAAAGTTAGGCTTATAAAATTGATTTGATGGGAGGCAGAACAAATAGGTGGGGGAAGCCCAGTCAGAATATATGGAAATTTTACAGCCATGTCCACTTCCACAAGACCTACATAAGATTCAGTCTATCAACACTTCACCATGGAAGTGGGGAGCTCTTAAAAGACACTATGCCAGGCCTGGAGAGATGCCTCAAGGGTTAAGGATCTGTTTCGCAAGCAGAACGTCCTGAGTTCAAATCCCAGGTCCCACATAAAAACTGTGGAGGCCTGCACTTCTGCTGGGGCTGACCCTGGGAAATCCCAAAGTGAAGCAAGAAGGAGCTAGAAGCAATTCAGGATGATTTCCAAATTCACCCTTGGTCCTACACAGACAAAAAGTGCCCTCTGATATACACACACACACACAAAAACACACACATTCGCACATAAAATAAATAAATAAAATATAAAGAGCCACTATACCTTAATATCATGGAGAAGAAAGGGATGGTCTTTACACAGTGATTTACCCACTGATAAGTCATGCACATCCCCACAAGAACTTATGCACTTAATGTATAGATCACAGATGAAACCTAGTTGGCCACACACCAAAAGACGTGAAAGTGGGAGGGACTGCCTAGGAAGGAGAAAGTATGTAATGGGTGAAAAAACAGGAGATAGGATTGGTATGTAAGGCCTGAAAATGTCCTAAGTTCATTTTTGTTTATATATAAAAGTGTCAAATATATACCCAAGAGATTCTGAGGAGAGAGAACAACTGACATGGTCACTTTTTTTCTATTCAAGTAGAAGTCGAATCAGTGGCACTGAGCAGCCCATTATGTGAAGAGGAAGGAGGTATATGTTCAAGACACTGAAGACGAGATCATCTGAGTTGGAAGCCAGAGAAAGGAACACATTTGTGTAGAAAAATGCTTGAGTGTGACTGTGCACACATCTATAACGCCATTGTTGCTGGGTGAGAGGAAAGGACAAGAGAGTCAGGAGGGTCATTGGGACTAACTGGCAACCAATTAATTCCAGGTTCAGGGGCAGATCATATCTTAAGAGAGTGAGATAAAGAGTGACAAGACAAAAATCCCAACATTTTCCGTTAGCCTCTATGCACATGCATGGGTATGCTTGCCATAGGCAGATATACACTCACATACACACACTCACGAGTAAAGTGATTCTCAGAATTTTATGAGTCATTATAGCAAATTATTAACCCCAAGGAAAAAGTCATAGACCCTCTTGAGACTTTGAATAGCCCGAGATTTACTGATAGTAATCTGAGGTACAGGCTTATAGGACTGAATCACTAGAATTATTGATCCATTAGAAGAGAACAGAAATAATCTCACTACAATTGAAATTCAAAGAGGAGTCCCATGACAGGAGAGAAAAGCATTGCAAATAAAAAGTAAAACTGTTTTCAAAATAGATATACATAATGGGAATAAACATAAATGGTTTCAGTTTGAGTTGATAAATAAAGATTTACAATAAGAAAGTAAAGGATGCATATTTATTATTAAAGAATATCTAAGTGATGGAGAAAAATTGATTCACAATACAGCCAGCAAAAGTCACACTGACATCAATTAAAATCTATGTGTTAGGGCTGGGGGAGATGGCTCAATGGGTAAAATTACTGCTGTCCAAGCATGAGGACCTCAGTTTGGCTCCCTAGTACCCACTTAAATGTCAGGCTGGTGGCATATCTTTCACCCTAGTGCTGGACATGGGAGAAGAGATACATGGCTATCTAAGACTTGCTGACTGCTCAGGCTAGCTAATCAGGTAGGTGCTTAGCGGTTCTGTGAGAGACACTGTCTCAAAGAAGAAAAGAAAAAGAAAGTAGTCAGTACAAGCAAACTGATAGTAGAGAACACCAAGATCCACCTACAAACATGCTTCTACAACATTCACACATGCACACAGAATTGAGTACATACATACATACATACATACATAAAAATAAACATTTTAAAAAAGCTATGCTATGATGTTAATGTGTGTTAAAAATTTATGGCACAAAAGAATTTTAGCACTAGAATCATTAACATTGTAAAACTATTGTAAAGCAAGTCAGAAAACATTTGTACCTGTCAGTGCCTCTAAATCTATAAAGGCTAAACTAGTACAGTAAATAAACCTTCTGAGACTCCTGCCCACATGTGCATTTGTGTGTGTGTGTGTGTGTGTGTGTGTGTGTGTGTGTGTGTGCGTGCGTGTGTGTGGATGTGTGTACAAAAGGGAACTTAAGTGTGTGTGCTCATGCAGGCCCAAGAATACCAATGGGCATGCACTCTCTGCTGGAGTGGGAACACCTGGGACTCAAGGGTACTGAAAAATACAAGGTGATGAAGGATTCATGACCCAAGGTAACGTGGTTTATTTTAGCATATTTATACTTGCTATTTCAAAAAGAAACAGTATACTAAGAGTTTATGGATGGAATCTGTGTACAAGAGTACAAGGATACGGGCAAGCAAAACAATTCTGAAAAGAAGCCCGTACCGACAGTATGGTTGGCTCTTACATCACCACTTAAATGTCATAGCTTGTAGCAGAACACGTCCCATGTTCTAGAGGACTCATCTGGAGGCCTCATGCTAAACATTCTTTGGCCTTGCATCCAAGAGCTTGTAAACATATTTCTAAGAACGTAAGAAGTCTTTAAGGCATGGTATGTGCCCTCAGACAACCTTCCACAACTTTTAAAAACTTGGATGATCTTGAAGTTCCAGAATGCTTAGAAATCTGAACTCCCCACTCCTCACCCCTTGGAAGTTGTCCTTCAAAGATTTCCTGAGGTGTCAGGAGAGAGCTGAACAGAACAGCAGGTAGTTTCGGTCTTCTGATCTGGGCAATTACAGGTCCATCTGGAGATAACAGACAGGCCCCCCATCATCTCAGAGTCTTTTGCTTAGTAACTCTGACTGGAGGCTGAAGATTTCCATTTCTATTAATTACAGGGATGATCTTCATGATCCTCATCTAGAGGTTAAATTTGGAGAACCACTGATATGAAGAAATACCAAATTCATGATTATATGTACCAAGCACATTATGGCTGAGAAATGACTACTGAAAGAGAATATATTTGGGAAGTACCCCTATTAGTATGAAAAATTAAATCTGCCCTGATAGTAATATCTGTTGCTTTCATTCAGATATACTACAAGAAAATAAGTTATAACAAAATTACTTTAAATTCCATTTTAGAATAAAAAATGCCATCTAAACATTCTGTTTGGTTCAATCTGAAGCAACTGAAATGGTGACTTTATTCACCACATTTGTTTGAAGTATTTTCATGTTCCTTTTGAACATTTATGATTATCTGTGCTTCCCTGCCACCAAGTTGTTAGGCTTACAAATTTGAGACCTCTCCAAGTCATTGGACAAGAGTCTGCATGGAATTCAGTCTCCAGGGGTTGGTGATGGGAGTTTCACTACTATTAGATCTTAAGTGAAGCAGAGATAAAGAAAAGAATAAGAGAGGCATGAACACCAGTCACTTCAAAAGGCTTCAGAAGGTCAAAGCAAAATGTTCATAGAGACGTCTAGTGGGTCCAAGATGAGTCCTCTTTTCTAATCTTTCGTGACCAATAGTCTCCTAGTGAATCATTTATATAGACAGATATTGGGTATATATGTTTTATATAATGGATTTTTTGCATTAAGACAAGTACATATGTAAATGTGAAGACATAACATATGTACAGATACATAGTTTCATTTAATTCAAACAACTTCTGTGACACAATGGTACATAAATTGGGCAAATAAAGTCCTGTTCTGCTATATACACCTTCCCCTCACCTTAAATGAACCAGCGCAAAGATTAGTTACCTATGGTAGATATAACAGATGATTGGAACTTCTTTTCAGAGTATTTTAAATAGATAAATGTACACAACAGAAAGCAGGCTTCTTATCTTCAATAGGACTTAGTAAAAATGTCTATTCATGTCTTCCCATGTTAGCACCATGTTAAACATGAATCAGTTTCCAAACAAATTGCAACTCTGAATGACAGACAGTTCCAAAATTAGGTTAGTCATTTATTCAATGCTCTATTTTCTATTGAAAAGTAAGTGTTTGTTAAGTGAATTTCACATACTTGAGAAATAAGATGTTTACAATTGTTTTATCTCGTGAAATCCCCAGTAGCAATGGTAATTCCTGTTTGACTATATTCCATAAATCACAGAAAGCATCAAAAACAATTCTATTCAGAGTAACCTAGGTACCTTTCAATGTGACATGATTTGAGTAGTGTTTCCTACCCTCTAGTTTATTTAATTTTTGGTTTCAATCTCACAAATTTGTGATTTGATTATTCTTAAGGTCCTCTCTCAAATAATACCTTTGAAGACTATATTAAGTATAATATAAATATAATATTTTTATTAAACAGGTCTATCAGTTATGTACATATTCCAAAATAAAAATGATTAAAAAGTTCAGAGATATTTTGTAAAGGTCCTTGGCATGACATGCAAAGCAGGCACACTGGTGACACAATAATTGAAGATCATTTTTAGCACAAATTATGTATTTGTCCAACATGTTTTATGTTTTGGGGGTTCACTATTTAAAAGGGGAGACATAATGCCTGCTATTCAGAGGCTGAAAACAAATACAGAACAAGTGTTTTGCCACAGTTCAGAAGTGCTGTGATTTGGGGTGACTTCTCTGAGATGTGTTCCTTCAGGATTACTTTTGGCCAATGTTTAGAATTCAGTGAAGGTCCTTAGATTTGTAGATAACAGATAGAGAGATCTTCCCAGGGAAAGAATCAGCAAATGCAAAAATTTGATACTGGAGTACTGTAAATGAACATTCAGGAAAGGGCAGGGAAAGTCAGATTACTAAGCAAGCAAAAGCGAAAGTTTACATGGATTGCCTCAAACTAGAAAGATTCTACAAAGAAAACAACAGAGAAAAGGGACATCTACAGAATGGGGGGGATCTCTTCCACTTTTTTTAAATAGAAGGTTAAGAGATAGAAAATATGTAGAGCTTCAGGGAGTAAGTAAAAGAACAAATAGCCTAATGTAAAAGACAAATGAAGAGGTATTTCTCAAATATGTGTTGAGTATTTTACACTTCTGCCTATTTTTACTTCATGAATATTTCTAACAGTACTAACGCCCTCTTATTTCATTTATAGCAACAGATTATATACATATATATACTCATTATATTCACATACTTATCATCAATGTGTATATATGTATATATAGTTTTTTATATACAAACATAAAGTTTATATAGAAATTCTTAGCAACTTGAAACTTTTTAAATGTTGACATGTGCTGAATATTTCTCTAATAAACACATGTGGTTCTGTATTATGTGTTACTGTTTTATTTTAATAATTCATGATAGAATATGTACAAAAGTTATGTAACCATTGTATGGCTGGAAATATAAAATAACAAAAATGAAGTAAAAGAAATAACACAAATTGACAAAGCAATATGAAAAAGTGGTTCAAATCCTATCAGCTATAAAACAAAATTCAAAACCACACTGAGATTGTGCCTCATTCTTACTAGAAAGACATATGCACTAAACGTGTTAATAAGGAGACATTTTTGTATAGCAATGTGACTTTCAAAGCAGTAAACCAGGCTAGAAAATTAAAGTTAAATGTGTTGCACATGTGAAGTCATGTAATAAAGCTTAAACCTATCTATGTAAATATTACAGATTGCCAAAAGTATATAGAAAAGAGGTCCAGCAGTACAAAATGGTTATATGCAAGAGAAATGGGAAAAAAATGCAGAGGAATTTCTACAAACAGGTAAAAAACAAGCAAATAGATATGTGGAAGCCTTAAAGAGAAGATATGAAACAAGAAAAACAATGAACTTTATCAAGAGTACAGAGGCTCATGTAGGAGGAGGGCAGACAAGATCAACTTAACATTAAATTATTGACATTTGCACAAAGAGTGAAATGGAGAGTGGGGTGGTGTATGATGAATATTATCTGTTCTGCAGTGATCTCTAGGAATGTCTGGGGGAATAAACTGATATTGATTTCAGCTCAGTTTCTAAATATTCCCTTCCACTGATAATTATTGAAGATTACTATGTGTGTATGTGTGGTATGTGTGTCTACATGTATGTCTCTGTGTGTGTCTGTGTGTGGATTATATGTGCATGTACATGTTTATGGATGTGAAACCTTAGTATTAGACATATTCCTTAATTGCTTTCTACCTTAATTTTTCAGATAAAATCTCTCACGGCATTTAAAGCTCATTGATTTGGCCAGACTGGTTGACTACATGACCCAGGAATCCTTCCCAACACTGTCATTACAATGTATGCTACTGTGCCTTGCTTTTTACATCCTGGAAATCTGAACTTAGGACTTCATGCTTATGCAGCAAGCACTGTTCCAACTAAACCTTCTCCTAGCTGCTGAATATCACTACATTTATTCCCACCCCTCACTGGGTCATACTTCTATCTTACAAACACCATCCATGATATAACTCATTTGTAGGAAATATTGACAAGATATCTATTGAGTAAATTCATAGTAGTTTAAATTCACATTTAAATTTCTTCAAATCAGCAGAAAAGAAGGCCTGCTACGTTGGACAAAGGAGTTCATAATTATCATTGAAATGTTTTCTGTTTTACCAATATTGTGATATAGTCATAAAAATATTTCATTTTTCTTATAATAATAACGGAGGAGACATGAAAAAAAGTGACTGGGGCCATCAAAATCATGGCATGTCTCTTGGACACAGGCAACTTGCTCTGTTCCAGGTGATGAAGAGAAAAAAGCTTCATTAAACATTTCCCTTCAAAGTCTACTGAAGGAAAAGCTCTCTGTCAAGGTTTGAGTGTGATGTCTCTCATAGGCTCATGTGTTTTCATGCTTAACTAATTCTAATGTTTGGGAAGGTTGTGGCACCTTTAAAGGGAGTAGTTTTGCTGGAGGAAGACACACTGTGGGGAGCTAGCCTTAAGGTTAAGAAGCCCAGCTCTGTTTCCTCTGGAAGTCTGCTCTTTCAGTTTGCCTCTCTCTCTCTCTCTCTCTCTCTCTCTGCCTCTCTCTCTCTCTCTCTCTCTCTCTCTCTCTCTCTCTCTCTCTCTCTCTCTCTCTTTTTTGTCTGATGGTTACAGTGAACTAAGCTCTCTCTACCTTCTAATGCTTACCAGACCTTTTCTGTCATAATGAACTACATCCCCTCAGGCAACACATACCAAATACATCTCACTTTTTCTTTCCTTAAGTGGTGTATTGTCTCATAGCAACAGAAAGGATGAATAACTATTCTTATACTGAATGAGAGTCCTCTCTTTCACCAGCTGCCCTAAATCACCCATCATACTGCACTTATGGCCTTCCTGAAGCTACATTCAACCCCTCCTTCCAGGGTCTCTGTAGCTAAATCACAATTGGCTTTCTGACGTTTATTCCACTGTTTTCTTCTTCTCTGTATTAGGACCTATCATGGATTGCTCTTTTTCTCCACTCTACCAATGCTTGATGGTGTATGTGTTAGATTCATCTTTCTGTTGCCTACTGAATACAAAACACAAACAACTTAAGAGAACAAGGGGTTCATTCTTGCTTACAAATCTTGGAATACATGTCATCAGCTTGGCAGGAGAATCCATACCAGTATCAGAAGCTGAGGGAATTTTCCACACAATTAGCTGTGAAATAAACTTTCTCACTTGTCAATATATCTGTACTCCATGATACCAAACCAGATATTTTCATATTATTAATCTGTCCATGGACTGGTCCCTCGCACTATGAGTTTGGTCTTCCTACGTAAATAAGATAATCTTCTACAGGGTCACTCAGGATTTGCCTTAGCCACTTTTCCCAGGTATACCTGAAGTCTTACTTCTCCATTGTAAAGTTTACATCTTATCTACCTGGTAAAGTGAACTGCTGAAAATCCATCTTTCTGCAATGAAACCTCCCAGGACACCTTCTGGAGGAAGGAACACCACCTTTATTGAGGGTCCGTACCTCTCTTTTTCCATGCCTATTTTCTATCTGAAATTATATACACACATATATATGTAATATCTATAAAAGAAAGTGAATCTCTTCACTGATTTACATTTTCTCTGTACCTCATCTAAAGCAGAATATACTCATTTAAAATAGTGCTCCTTCCCTTCCACATAGCTAACTTCTGACCTATGAAAGTTTAGCAGAAGATATTGGACTGAACTTTTATCTATGTTTCTTAAGTGAGTAGTCTCAAAATGCAGGACATAGCATGCTTCCTCTTACCTTTCCTTCCTCCTGAGACACTCTCCCAACTTGTGGTGCTATTTTGAAGGCTGTGAAGTTGTAAATTAGTGAATGTGCATCAAAACTTTGAAAGTTTGCCCACCTTTGGTTTCAGTGTGGTTCTTTCTCAGTCCATGGTGACAGAAGTGCATGTTGCACTCTGTTCAAATTACAGGACCAAGAAAGCAGCGAGGGACAGGAACCAGGACACCTCGTAGCACTGCAAGACCCACCTCCAGTAGCATACCTCACCAGCTAGGTTCCACATCCTAAGCAATGTATACCATGCAAAATATCACTGCTAGCTAGGAACAAGTATACAAATCATAAACAATGAATGGTTAAACAAGTATTAACCCTGAGTACTAAGTTCATAAAGACAGTTTCTTAGCTACCTTTTCTATTCCCATACAAAACTGTCAAAAAGGGTTCATTCTGTATCACAGTTTGAAGACATAGTCCCTCATGTTGGAGAGTCAGGGCAAGAGGAGCAAGTACACACATTGCATCCATGGTCAAATAGCAGAAAGCAATGACTACTTACATTTAATCAGTTACCTGTCTCCATTTATATAATCCAGGATCCCACCCTGTGAAGGATGCCACCCACAGTGGTCTGGTTTTCCTCCCCTTTCTCACAGGCATGTTAACAGAACCATATGAAGGGGATTTAAAATTGTGTTAGGTTAACAATTACTGCTAATCTTCAGAGGCACGAGGTATGAAATTTTCAGATTAGCAGAGGTGGACTTCCCTGATTGTAGAAATATGTCCGCAATTTTTATGAACTAGCCCAGGGACATATCATTATAGCTCTGCCCATGAATTAAATCCACTCTCGCACCTGTTCCAAAAAAAAACTACTTGGACACAGCCACATACATTTGTTTAGCTATTGTCTGTGACTAATTTCAAATCACCGAGAGTAGAAAAAGAGGTGCTGCAGATAGATAGCTGTTGGCCAGCAAAACTTAAAATATTTACAACCTTATTCTTTAAAGAAAACCTTTCCTAACCCTTAGACTAGACTGTGAGAATGAAGCAAAAAGGAGCCAGGACGAGGTGACCCTTCTGAGAAGAGTTGATATAACACAGTCACAGAGAAAACAAGAGAATGTGAGAAACTGTACATGAAACACACACACGAAATTGATCAAGTATTTCAGAACTGGTTCCCATTTGTTTATGAGTCTGAATACCCATCTGCTTGTATGTTCAGAGAGAATCCAGGAATATTTTAATCAATTTCTTCTCTGGAGCTTAAACTGGCTTGAATTGGATTTCTGTTGCCAGAAATCCTCCCTCATATTGACAACACCAATGTGACAAACACAGATTCAGATAAAACAAGGTTTGGTTCTAACTCGCTGGCTGCTTCTGTAAAACTTCTATCAAGTGCCTCACCTGTGAAGGGCTGCTGATAGCATTTGCTCTTTACCATCTTCTGATCATTTGTGTTATTCTTTACTGATATTGTGATGGTCAAGAGAGATTTTCAGATTCAAACCTCAGAACATGCAGAAGGTCAGGGCAGAACCTCTTGTAATATTCCACACAGGCTGTAGATCAGCATTCAATTTGGAAGTCACGTAAATTTTCATTTCATTGCCCACGATTTGTATGATCTTAAACTATTTCACTCCTACAAACCCCAGATTTTCATTTTGTCAAATACGATAAGCAACAAGGGTTTTGCAAAGAAAACGAGATAACAAATATAAAATATATGGCCTTACAAAAAAGCGTAGACATTTATTTCTTGTATTATTATCATTCTTAAACACTAAGATCAAGTGGAGAAATAGTCAATATGCCTCCTTCCCACCTTTTGCAAAGTAGGTTAATGCCATTATTGGTGTCTGCATAAAAGGGAAAGTGACTCAGCTGTTAATCCCAGTTTAATATGACCTCACTGCATGTGGCCAAGTTTAGTATTCTGACTGCACCTTTGTCTAACTATAGTGAGTGCTGGATTGATTTAAAAACATTGCTCGCTAAAACACTTTGGTAGTGAAACAGCTCATTCTTGAAACTATGTGATTGCTTTTAAAACTCTTTCCAAACAAGTGCTAATTTGTTATTAAATCAACTATATTTCTCCTCTTCCTGTTTATATGAAGAGTGCCTGGAAGCTAAGATTTATCTGAGGACAAGAAAAAAAAATGAAGTCCAAGCAAAGGCCCCATTAAATACTTACCCTAAAACATTTGAAGGCTGGTTTAGATCAATAGTCACTGTAGGTGGGTGTCGCTGTGCTTTCTTTGTGTATTATCCTATCTTTATGGCTCCCATACCAGGACTACATCAAATTCATATGCAAAATAATTCTTTAATGGGAAGGTAGATTTTTCTCTCCCTTTTTTATTATGCAAAGAGACTTTCACTATTTTTTATTCAGAAAGAGATTTTAAAAGTGCCTTGGAAATATTCAATGTCATCGCAGGTATTGCTGGAATTCTAATAAGATCAATATTAATTTATGTTGCCAACTTGCTGCATTTAAATTTAGAAGAGATAACATTCAAGCTAGGATAAACAAACAATACAAAGAATAATAGAGTGATAATAGGACTGTGATTTATAATTCCGCATACATAAGTTAGAAACATCTATAGTACAGCATGGGGTTTGATTTTAGAAAGTTTAGATTTTGACAAGCAGAATTAAACTATGCCAATACAGTTGTACCTCTCTCCTACCAGCTTAAATCTGTTGGGTAATGAAGACAGTTAGAAATTCTATATGTTAAGACCTTTATGTAGTATTGCTTTTTTTCTAATGGACAGACTTAAATCATGTAAGTTTCAAACAATGGAGATTAAAATCAATAAGCAAAAAGTAGACATTTCTTCTTTTTATTTTCATATCTATTTATTTCTACCTATTTATTTTTGAGATTGGATCCTGCCCTAGTTTCCATGTTAGCCTAAAACTGGCTGTATTTCTAGACCCACCTTGAACTAGCAATCCCACTGACTCAGCTTCTCGAGAAGGTTTATAAAGTCCAAATATTTCAAATATATATGCATATTCTAGAAATATAAGAAAATGAGAAAAATTGAAGCAGTAACTTAGCAGTATTTAAGATCTATTACTCACCTATAGTTTTGAGAATGTTCCAAATGTTTCATGTATTACTACTTTTTGAAGATGGACTCTTTGCTAACTAGTTAGTCCACAATAGAAAATATGTTAGCTTCAACCAAACTCTGTTTATAATTCTTGTTTGTCTCATGCAGAAAAGAGAGAGCTTTGAAATCCATACTGACTCTCTGGAGTGGAGAATGTGGATTGCCATCTTGACACTTTTATCTGTTTCTTTGTGGAAACTGAATGATAAAGTGTGAAAAACAACAGAGATAGTCACTATACATCCCACCAGCAAGCTTTAATAAAACTGGTCAAACATTTCTCCATTCCTACACAAAATTAAAATCAACCTTTATCCTTGAAAACCTTCTACAGCACTGTTTGTTTCCAGCATAAAGAATTACTTTCCCATCACAAAAGATGCATCACTTTTTAGTCTAACTTTAATATGTATGTGTTCAAGGCTAGATAGGAACAGTGTAACAATTTTCTCAGAATTAAAACATTCCATCCTTGAGGCAGAAGGAAGTTCATGAAACGCTGGGATCAAAAGTGAAGCAAACACACAAAATAAAAATTAGAACCAGAGATTTTCATGGTCTCCTTCCATGATCAGAGAAGCAATGAACAGTGCTAGGGAGAAGAAACTCTTCCACTGGTTCAAGTTCATGAAAGTTATCTAGAGAACATCAGGTATTCAGTTTCCATGAATCATCGACCATGTTTGAAAGTTATGTAGAGAACATCAGGTATTCAGTTTCCATGAATCATCAACCATATTTGGCTTTTCATTTGGCCTTTTAGCACTATACTGCCGTTGAATATTCTGTGCTTTTGTAAGTAATACTTCACCCACATTCTTGAATGTAATACTCATTGGTACACCTAATAAATTTATTAAATTGCAAGTTGGACTTTGCTGGAATAATTACTTCGGTTTGTGATAACTTTTCTATCAGTGGTTAAGCCATATTTGTTTGCACATCCCCGGGGAAGGATAGCAGAACAGCTGTTGAAGAATGCCTGCTATTAAATTAAGAAGGGCAACCATTGAAAAAGCTGAGCAAGTAGGACGCCTCCTAATAAACCTAGTGACCTGAGTTATATTCCCATAAGTCTATACAGTAGAAAGAACTAACTTAAAGAAGTTGTCCTCTGAACTCTATATATGCACCATGGCATGTATGAATATGTATCCCATATAAATAATCACCATAATTTTTAAAAAATCAAATGAATTCAAAGAGGACTCATACAGCAAGGAATATAGAGCTAACTTGAAAGCTCACAGAACCCTGTGAGCTGTCACTGAGCTGTCACCCATTGTCACATTACAAGGATTCATTGAGTCACCAGACCTTTTGATTATATTTTACAATTACTGAAATACAGATTTTCTTACATAAAACTTTCCACTTAGACATCAACAATATGTCTGATGCCATCCATTAATTATCAGTACTAGGGAATATATATATGTATATATATATATATGCTTTTATATATGCTTATGAAGCAAATGATAATGTAAACAGACAAATTCAAATTCATTGTTTATCTTTGATATCCTTGACTGTTGAATTTTTAGAATCTCCTCTTTAAATGTTCATATCTCAAGGCAAACTTTCAAACTGTGGGTAAAACTCTTAGCAGCTGCTAAGGAAGTGAAATTGTCTTGAAACTTAAGATTATTTCTTACATAGCATGTTTTTATTTTTAAAGTTTTTTGGATACTTTGAACAATTCAACATAGTTCAACCTATTGATTATAAGACAAGCAATAGAAATCTAATGTGTATGATGATATTTGAGAGAAAGAGATGTGATGAGGAAAAAAGTCTTACTGAGAAAAATAAATGGTTCAAAATTGGTGCAGAATCCATAGCAGATTGTCACTTAGGCCAGTGGAGCATGAAGAGCTTTGTGATAGTGCCAATGAATGTCAGCCAAGTGCCACCTGAGCTGTCCTGATGGGGCCAAAATAGTGTGCATGTCTCAACTTCCTGTTTCGCCTATGAACTGGAGAAGAGTTATTTCAGGCAGAAAATGCATCACCTCTTATATAATATCCAGGCATTATATCTGTTTTGGGGAAGAGAGAAAGGCTGGTATTTTAAAAGCTGGGAAAGTTAATATACCACTGAACAAAATTGTTTGGGTAGCTTCCATAGAAGGTTCCTGATCTTTCACACACAAAAGGGTTGATATGTCACAAAGTTTCCATCTTAATGACCAGTCAGTTCTCAGAGCACAACTGCATTTAACCTATGAACAACTGAAAGACCTTTTCCTTTGGGGGTTTCATTTGTAACACCCCACTGATTTCTTTCCTTTATGGTATGGGAAATGGTATTTCTAAAGAGCATGCTTATATCATGTCTTCTAGCATCTGACTGCAATGCTCTTATAGTGCCCACAGGGTTCAATGTGAGATTCCAAATGGGAAAGTTACATGACTCTGGGGAGAAGCCGTATCTGAGGAATCACAGTTTTCCTCTTGGTGTCATTTTTTCTCTCTTTGAGGCTAAGAACTGTTTATCCCACAGAAATCCTCAGCAGACCTGTGAATGTCTACACTGCCTCCTCATTACCTGTTCCCCTCCAATCCACAAAAGGTGCGCATGTCAAGCTTAGTCTGTTTTTACCCAGACTTGTCACTTAACTCTGATTTTCTGATCTCCTATCCCACTGAATCTGGGGACATATCTCACTTTGCTCTCTGGGCAATGTCTTCTCTCCTTAATCAAATGTAATTTTTAATGCAGAAACTTCAGTTGCAAATGAACAGTAAAAATATGTCACCTCACCTTCTACTTATGATCTGCCTGATTGTCAATTGAAATCCAACCAATTTCATTTCTTCCTTGAAGCATCTTGTTTGCAGTTTATTCATCAGTAAATGGGGTGATATTTTTTAAGTTAGCATCTTACAATCTCCTACTGAGATAATATAGTTCTTCACATGATGTGTAGGGCTTTTGGGCTATTTTTGGTTTTTTTAATTAAGAAATTTTTGTGTATAAACAAAATGAGTTTCTGTCTGTGATTCTCCATCACTTCAGAATTCAGCTTATCTATTTTCTCTCTCTTTTCTTTAGTATTATTCAATTTAATGTGTAAAACTTGATCTAATATTTATCTCTTCCACACATTACTTTATGGGCCTACCCTCCTTCAGTTTCTTTCTCTGATTTCCTCTAATATCATTATTCATATATGTGCAGCTTATCTGTTCCATCTCAGTCCTGACACAGATTATACATGTTTCTTTAGAGTTGATTTTATCTTATAGCCCTAGATACATAAGAAGAATTAAGAAGACACACATAAGACATACTATCCCATTCACTAAGAAATATGATATAAAATGAAGGTAGCACAATTTGTAGACATCTAAGAAATGTAGCCATCATTGCTAGCAATAGTCTTTAAATCGCAGATGTGCATAGAAAGAAAATTGGAAAGTGTTACTGACACTTGGGTAGAGTTCAAGTTATATAGCTACCGCAACATGTGCAGAGTCTCTGAACTTTTGGATTTACAAATCAATTTATCATTTTCACCATACTATGCTTCTAGCACACATATCATTTCACAGAGTAATTCCTGTTGTGATGTTTGAGAGAAATAGCTTTTAGAGCATCACAGGCATTAGCTGAATTGGACGTGCATTTGATTTACGATCCTGTCTTTCTGGGTCAGCAACATTAATATTTGTATTTAATTTAGTTTCTGTCATTGAGTTCTCAGAAAATAAAACACTTTTGTGATTTAAGTTTATTACACTTATATTCATCTCATTTCAGCAGAATATTACAGGTCAGCAAATTATGTCTCATTTGAATTTCCCTTGTATCATGGCATTATTTCCAATAATCAATAATTATATTTAAAAGAGACATATAGCTTTCTTATTTGATGGGGTAATAGACTATTCTAAATGTGTGGGATAAATATTCAGTTACTTACAATGACATTTATTAAGATTTTTGCCTGATTAACCACAGTAGTTGTAAGTTACACAAAAGGAGAAATGAGAAATAAAAATTGAATATATTTGAAACCATCCAGAGAGTGACATTATTAATTTTCCCTCCTTTGTTTGCTTTTAAACAGTTTCTTCAAAAAGCTGGGAAAAGAAAATATTCTGATGATAAGTTTGTGAAAGGTTGATAATTCTGTTTCTGCTACAGTAATAGAAATTCATTCCTGTGGGGCGATATTTTTTAAGTTAGCATCTTACAATCTCCGACTGAGATAATATAGTTCTTCACATGATGTGCAGGGCTTTTGGGCTATTTTTGTTTTTTTTAATTAAGAAATTTTTATGAGTTTCTGTCTAAGCACTCCCCCTTACTCAACTCCTACTTTTTCCTCTCCATTCTCTTCCTTCTCCCTGTCCCTCTTGCCCTCTGCATGTGTGGACCACTTGGATCCCTTTGGGGCACCTGTACTAGTAAGGCACCCAGACTCTGTGGTAATATAAGTGACCCTTCAGTGGGTAAATCCACAAGTGGGGAAGCTCCCCTTCACTTGTCCAGCATTTGTCTTTAGGATTCCTACTGAGTATAGTTGTTCCTCAGAGATATCCTTGCAGGCTCATAGGGTAATGTTGACATTCCAGGCATTGTGTAGATATGGTGGTAGTAGATTGCACTGTAGTGTGTCTCTGGATGCAGCAGCTCTGTCATGGATGGAATGTCCTGGCTAGCAGTATACATCCCTACCTTTAGGCTTTTATAATCTTACAGCCTCCTCTTCTACTCACTTCCCCAAGCCTTGAGATTGGAGTGAGGGAAAAAGAGGGTGGTAAGGATAGTCATTTATTGAGCTGCTGAAAGGAAAAATAACTTAAAAAGAAATAAAAAAGGTAGACTGGAGAGATGGTTCAGTGGTTAAGACTTTTCCTCTCAAGCAGAAGATCCTGAGTTCGGATCCCATATAAAACACCAGGCAGAAATGACTATGGTCTAGACTTTCTGACCTGCTGGTTACTGCCTGAGAAATCCCAGAGTAAAGCAAGAAGGAGGTTTAAAGCAATCCAGGATGATTCCCGAAATCACCCTTGGCCACTACAGGGACACACAGTGCTCTCAATCTCTCTCTCTCTCTCTCTCTCTCTCTCTCTCTCTCTCTCTCTCTCTCTCTCTCTCACACACACACACACACACACACACATAAATAAATAGATTAATTGGTCAATTAAAAAAGAAATAAAAGACCCTACAAGTTTGAAATAAAAAGAAAAATGAACATAAAATTTAAAGAATCTTCACACAAGAAGGCACTGAAGGCAGTAAATATGAACTTAAAAGTCCAAATTAAAACACACACACATGGCATGAGGCTAATATGAGGTATGAACTATAGATAGTAAAATTAGAAAACAAACCATTAACTCTAAGACATTCAATTATTGTGAATCCTAAATTATTTGAATGTGGAATTTTATTTATATTATTTATTCAGTAATACTTGTGGATTATTACTTGCTTTAGTAGATTGTTTACAAAACATTAAAATATATCATTTTGCCATGGTAGAATGAAAAAATGCTTTAAATAATATAATATGTTGGATATTTACTAGAAAGCAGAAAAAATGAACATCTGTGGCTGATGTAATTCATCTATTCCTGTGCCAGTCCTTTAAAAATTTTATTGAAATTGTATTTATTGAGTCTTCTGCAGTGCAGAAGTCTTAAGGAAAGTCATAAGGACAAAAATTTTGGTTACTTTAAACAAGGAAGATTAAATTCATGTTCATGAAAATCAATGGATTATCAGACTATAATATCTTATAATAAAGAGGTTCACAGAAGCACTTTTCATTCATTATGAGATATTAGTAAATTTTCTGTAACTAAAATTAATTATCCAAGATAGTTGATATATAAAGAAATGAAAGTTTATCTTTCCTTTCAGTTTTGACATTTCCAGTTCATAATTACTTGCCTTGTTGCTTTGGCCTCTGGCAAGGCAGTGAATAGGGTCAGAAAACATCATGGAAAAAAGACACTTGTTTCATGGCTAAAAGTCAAATAATAAAGGAAGTTCCTGAGCCCCATAATCCCCTTCAAGGCCACGCCTCCTAACAGTTCCATCCCTTTTACTTGCACCACCCTATAGCTGAGTTAATATTTGGCTAATATATGAAACACTTTGGAATTTAAAATAGTAAACTGAAATGCTAGTTGAAGGGAAATTTTGCAAAGAGTGAAGATGGTACATCCCCAATAGGTGGATCCTAGTACCAAACCCACTTAGAGGCACACTCAAGGATAAATCTCTGGAATACCTACAGTAAGAACAAAGATTATAAACAGGAGAGAAGGGGAAGAAGGGCCCCACCAGAAACAAGGAGAGAGGAGATCATGCTACAGCAGAGATATGAGACATCTGGTTAAGCTCACAGACTGTCCTTCCTGGTCACTTGCAACTGATGGGGGTATGATCTTACCAGAAAGGGAGGGCATACAGTCTGGCAGATAGAAGGTAACCATTTTTCAGTGGGAAACTGCCCCCTGCCCCCTCACTGTGGTCTCCTCTTATTCCATCTACCTTCAAATCTATTCTTATAATAAGACTATTTTAACAGCTTTTTATCTCAGGCCAGGGGGTGACATCCAATACCCATCAGGATAGAGCCAAGGGCATTGCAGGAGCAGCAAAACTGAAAAAAAAATCAACAAACCATAATTCAGAACATCAGAATCTATATCAACCACCTGGAATCAGACCTGCCTAATCTCTCCCCATCCTGAAGCTCAGGGAAATTTGCGGAAGAGGGGTCGGTAAGATTGTAAGAGCACAAGGATGGAAGAGTCATGATATGCAAGATATTCCACACGAATTAGGGCCCAAGCAATCATAATAGGATTTTGCATGACCTGCACAATGTCACCTCATTATTGACCCCATAAAATCTAGCATGGACTAAAGGCACTAGGATCCTTGGAGGCTATGGATTGACAGCCACAGTAGTGTTCCTTTGCTTAAGGGGAACAGAGGAAAGGGTTCTGGGAAATGCCACTGGGTCCTTGCACCTCATCGGAGAGGAGGACCCAGAGAAGAGTTTGGCATGCACATTAAAGGATAATCCGGGGATGGGGGGAGGCATTGGGGGATGAGGAGGAAAGGGGGGAGAAAAGGGGGGAAGTAGGGCGACGGGGGGAGTGGAGGGAGGGAAGGGACCGGTGTACCTGTTAAGTTTGTATGAGCGGAAACAAACAAACAAACAAAAAAAAGAATTCCTGGGTCTTTGCAAGTGTAATTGTTCTTGTAATATTTTACATAATATATGGCAGCAACTTATGATAGTATTATGGTGAAACTCCTGAATCAAGGGCAGTTGATTGTTTCTGAATTATCAGCATTATTGATTAGTGATTCTGAGCACGTATTCTAAAAGCTTGTTTCTCCCACTGTATAACCTGTGATGTCACTGATCAGATCTTTCTTATCTGTTTTTCATTTTATTAGAGTTACCTCGTGGTTATACCTGAGTTCATATTAGCAAATTATCAGAAAATTGTCCACATACTCTTTATCTAGCTAAATATATTCCTTTTGTCATTTAATTAATCTGACCTAGTGACTTGTAACAGTGTAACAGTGTAACGGGGGCCCAAGGAGACTCTTGGGGGCAGGGATAAGCTGCCGAGGAGTCAACAGCACAGACTTCGGGAGTCAGGTGAGTGGCAAAGCAGGAGTGGCAAAGCAGGCTCTCAGGCTCGTAGGCTCTCAGGCGTGCATGCTCCTATATTATAAGTATCAAGCTGCTTATATACCCCACCCAACATCCCATAAGTCTCAGCATGAGCCTTTGCTGAGTTCTCCTGTCCGGATTGGTCCTCTGAGCCAGGCAGTTTAACGTTTAACGGCACCAACAGTCTTTGCTCTGGAGAAGGAGTAGTCTCAGGAGATTTGTAGTCTCCTGAGATTTGCATGTTTAGAAGAAGGGAGTTCTAGGAGCCTCTGTGTATGGGGGATGGAAGCCTCTATGGTGCAATCATTGTCCATTCCTCCTATGTGACTACCTTCATAAATCACTCAGAAAATTAATAATTTTCCCCTTGTTAAAAAGAGCTCCCTTCCGTGTTTCCGGAAACACACATCATTAGACATGCATGCAGCTTTCTTGAATGGCAGTGATTTCATTCCTAAGCCTCAGGATCATATCTGGATAACTGTTGTCTCATGTGGGACCATAGACCAAATTTTAGGAAGAAGTGATATTTAAGTCCTGTGTAGTATTAAGACTTTCATTCTGTGTAGATGAGTCTCTAGTATTTAGGGAATGCTTTGAAATTCACTCTGTGCTCTGCTAGCACTGATTATGAATAGTTAGAAGTTACTCAGGATTCCTAGTTATCGTCTCTCCCACAATTCCCTGATTTTAGAATGCAATCCCCCTTGGTATTCCAGACAGTGCTATAGCAGTTTGCTTATATCATAGAGCTACAATATGTTCTACAATGCTTCTAACCAGACATGAAATATTTCATGGTCTAGTGTCCCACTTCCCCCCACTTCAAAAAAAAAGGGTCAGCCTCTTAGGCAGACAGTGGTTTTGTAGATTTTCTTTCTATAGACTATTTTTCTGTTCAACTATTACAGAGTTAGATGTGGAGACTTGCTTTCTGTGAATGTGCAACTGGAAACCGTATGATTGTTTCCATTCCAATGTGTCATGTGATCTCAGTTCCAAAGGCAAGATGGGGAATGGAAAAACAGAACCAGTGTTTCTAGCCTCTTGCATTCTGTCCTTATACTATGCCTACTCATGAGTTTCTGCAGCATGGGATGATATGCGTGAAAGATGCCAGTCATCCCTTCTCAGGGTGAAACCAGAGCCCTGGACTAGATTCTCAAAACAGAGCATGTAGTGTAGACAACAATTCATGGGAAAGAGTTGTGTCTCAAATCTTATTTCATGCTGTCCTTATAATTAAGATTTTTCTTGAATAGATATTTCCCTGTTTATCCTTTGGTGATTGTGAAGTTTGACAGATTTGAACTTTTTAAAATAATAGTCATTAACTAAATTGGTGATTTCTTTCTGAATAAATGAATCTGCTGTTCCGTACATGAACATCCAGCGAGTTAGATTGAATTAGTCAACTTTGATGTCCATATCCATGCACTCTCATGTCTCATCCCTACTTTATTATTTGATACTTGTTTTCTTTCTCCTTTCCCAAGTATTAACAGAAATAGGGAAAGAATACAGGACCCTAGATCCTCTAAGACTCAGCTATATCTGCAGTCCTCTGTTTATATATTTTCAATTTCTTCCTTTATTTATTATTTAGTTTATAAAGAGGATCTCAGAACTGATCAGCTTGGATTTGCCTTGAAATTATAACCTTACTGCCTCTTCCTCCCAAATAGCTGTCATTACAGGGATGAATCATCAGGCCCAACTCTTTTGATTAATTCCAAATTATCTAAACAGTTTGGCCAATTGTGTTTATCATTATTAATTGCATAAGTATTTTATCTTGAATAAGACAAGCAAGATGTTGAGATTACCTCTGATACTGGAATTTCTTGCCTCAAATCACAAATTCCATTATTGTCAGCATGAGTCTTATGTATGAAATCATTGTTAAAATTAATCTTAGCAAGAAAAATAGTATTGATATTCATTTTCATGCTATCCATTGATATACAATACTTGGAAAGTATAAGACAGCTCTGTGCAAATGCTCTGGGGATATAGTTTCATTTCTCATTTGGAGAGAGAAATTCTTAGCTACTTTTCAGAAATTATGTTTACATCAAATAAATTTTATACTTGTCTGGTGATAGCAATTTGAATAATGGATGTCTTCTCTGTTGTTCAACTTTTAAATTGGTTTTTCGTGCAGTTCTCAGATTTTACAACTATTTGCTCATTTACGTTTTCTGAAACCAGAAGCATTTTGATCTCATTTTTCACACTGCTGTTTGCCAACACAACAAGCAATGTGCCACTTAGGTAGAAGCTCAAGATTCGTAATTTGGTAAGCTCTATTCCTTTCATAATTTTTGAAATCAAAATAGTATACATGCACATATGTACAAATAAATGCACAAACAAGTTCTCTTTCTTTCTTCATCTCACACACACACAAACACACACACACAAAACACACACACTAGCAAACATTTCTTTAAGGTGTTATTACTTCTAAGATAACAAGTCTGTCATTGTTTGGCTAATTTGTGAGTCACACTTATTGCACTGCCCATGCAAAAGAAACTATATCACACTTACTGAATAGGAGCATACATGGCTGTAAATGATGAAGCATTTTTAAATCCATTTATATTTACAGAAAATTTTATTAATTCCACTAGAGGAAGCTAACATAAAACATAAGTGGACTAGCTGTAGTTTGGCAATGTTGGCCTTATGAGATAGAAAGCTAGGGGTAGGAAAGGAACCTGTTTTGCTCTCTGAGTTTGAATACATGCTGCTAGCATTCTCTCCCCTATAAAACTTTGACTGTAAGAAACTGTGATAGCACATCAAAAATTTTAGGAGTTATTATTTTATCAGTCTTTAAGACAAAAATTAAATTGTCACTGTGAAGTATGAGATAGTGTTGGGGAGATGGATCAGGTTAAAGCTTTTGCCTTGAAAGCAAAAAGACCTGAGTTCAGGTCCTCAGATCCCATATAAAAATGCCAGGAAGAAATGATTACAGCCTGTAATTCAAGCCCTGGAAGACAGAGCTTGGAATATCTCATAGCAAAGCAATAAGGACCTATACAAATCCAGGATGATTCCCAATGTCATCCTTGGGTCTCCACGGGCATAGGTACACTTAAGAACATTCTGGTACACACACACACACACACACACACACACACACACACACACACACACACATACACACAAACCATATGAGTAATATTTTAACACCATTTGTGAACATACATTTACTAATTGTACTTAAAACCTTTTATTCTTGATGTGATGAACTACCACAAGCATTTATTTCAATGGCTGCTTAGAATACAAAAAGGTTTATCATTTTTACTGTGATTATTTCATTATATGGTGATAATAACATTTACAGAATAGCAAAGTATCTGAAATTTTATTGAAACGTTCCATCTTTGAGACCCTTCATTTTATTTATTTTTTAATTTATTTTCTCCCACATTTTATTTTTTTCCTAATCATACACACTCAATAGGTACCCCCATCTTCTCCACCCTCCACTCCCCATTGCACTCTCTCCCTTTCCCCCTTCCTTTCACCCCACTCCCTACCTTTCCCTCTGCAAGTACCTCCCCCTTCCTCCCTCCCATCTCCTGGAGAATCCTTTTGTGTGAAAGTGGAATCCTCCTCTGAGTCCTCTGCCCTAGTGAGGGTTCAGGACTCAGTGATATAGCTAGAAGTCCCTTCTTTGGCTCTTCATTAATCCCTTGCTTCAAATGATCCTACTGCCTGGAACTTTTTCACCTGTGATCCATGCTAGACTTTTTGGGGTTGTTCACATGTCAGCAAAGTCCAATTCTGGTTGCTGCAGCTCTAACTTGTGTGGAGTATCTTACATATCATTGCTCCTCCCCATCTTTAGGCTCTTACAATCTTGCTGCCCCCTCTTCCACAAAGTTTCCTGAGCTTTAAGATGGGGAGAAATTTGGCTGGTTTGGTTCCAAGTGAATAATGTAGGATCTTTGGTGTTCTGAATTATGGTTTGTTGTTGTTTTCAGTTTTGCTGTTCCTGTACTGCCCTTGGATCCATCTTGATTGGTATTGAAGGTCACCTCCTAACTAAAGATAAAAGACTGTTTAAACTAAGATCTTAAAATAAGAGGAGACTCAAAGGTAGCTGAAAGAATAAGAGTAGGACACAAGCAGTATGGAGGGGTGTCAGTGTCCCATTTGCCCCACCCTTTAAAAGATCCATATTTCAAACACTGGACTCTGTATAAATAATTTTGATGAACTGATATTGTTTAATGTTCTTTGAGTTTGTCTTCATTGGTGAAACTCTCCAAGGGAAAAACTTGAAAGGCAAAATTAAGCACAAAGTATAGTCCGAAGCAGGACATAGAGGGGAGAACATCACAGAAGAAATCCCAGTGGCATGAGAAATTGCAGTATTTAAGATAGTTGATGAAGCCTCCAAAGAAAGAAGAAAGTTGATCTTAATTAAAAAAATAAGAGCAGCCATAAACTTAAACAATGATCACACACTCCAAATGGAAAAATCCCAATGCAAAACACAAGTGAGAAGAAAAACATGAAATCTTGACAAAGCATTCAAAAGAAAGATTATGTATATGCTCAAAGAATATGAATATATTCAAGAAAGTCAACAAAGTCAGAGATGAAATAAAAGAACATAAATCAATATTGACGAGAAATTTTCAGGGTATCATGAAAACACAATTCCAAAAAGAGATAGATATGGTAAAGATAAAGTAAACTGAAGTGATGGTGGAAGTGAAAAATTTGATAAAGCAAATACTGTTTAGTGGAAAACAAGTGTACACACTAATGATGATGTTCTTTTGTTTTTACTTAACATTCTTTTTTTATTTTGAGACTTAAGAAATTGGAGTTTATTTTGAGTTGAGTGCCTGGTGGCCAAGGGAGCCACAATTTTCCTTAAAGGTGATGAAGCATTAGTATAGAAGAGATAGCTTAAGATCAGACAAGATGAGGAGAGAGCCGCCATGACAGTCTGGCTAGAGGAGAGACTGGAGAGCTTGAATAATGGAACAAGAGAGCAAAAGACAAACACTGGGTGAGATAATAATCTTTTATACTCTCAGGCATTGCTTACTTGCCTTCTTTACTTTTCACCTCATTTTATGTTTAATATTATTATAGTTACTACAATTTTGGCAGTTTAAGATAGTATACATTTCTTACAATTGCAGAGGTAAGAAGTTACCTAGTTTTCACTATACTAGAACACACATGTCTGCACTAAAGTGAATATGTCAGGAATGTCTTGGGGAGAATTCATGCCTACTGTGTTCTAGGAGTGTTCCTTTCCAGTGACTTGTGACACCCAGTCTGTAAGAGTACCCAAGTCCTTCAGGAAGTAAACAGAGAAGCCTGCTCAGCAGAGGATCTCTGGCCAACCAACAGGGGGCGGTAGTGTGAACAACTACCGTAACCAGGACTCATTACTCTACCCAATGAATATCCCAACTCACAAGTGTGCAATTCCTCTGCTTTAGTCTTGTAGTTTAGGTCACACACTTAACATGGCTGCTTCCTTCTGGCAATAGCCTCTTTTCTTTACCCAAGCACCTTAAAAACATACCTTTACTTTCCCAGATAGATTTGAAGTTTCACATTTCAGACTTCTGCTGCATGGCCATTATGAAGGGTCTTTTCCCTAAATATAATTCATCATTTAGTCTTTCTGGAATGTCCTCTCATTTCCTTCTCCGTAATCTACATATTCCATTTTTAAAATCAACAATTTGAGGTAGAATCCCTGTGGAACTTCAATGCAATCTCAGCTCCTTAGTCCATGTACAATTGTAAGGGTCCCTTATTCTCACTTGACCCTCCCAAAATAAATAAAAAAATTTTACCTTTAAGATTAGCTGATTAGCATATGAATTATGTTGTTTTCTTAATCCCTCTTGCCACGTAAACTAAGATATTTACAGGAAAGCTGTAATCCTACAGCTTTTAATGTTTTGGTTGTCATTAATTTTCAGAAAATAATATACCTTAACACCTAAGAAACTAAAATCCAGTTCTTAATGTAAAAATATCAGACCCTATTCAACTGTCTTTGATGATTGATATTGTCATGAATTGAAGCCAGAATGTCTCTTCAGCCTATTGGTGTCCTTGCTTGGAAAAAGTGGAACTTTCGGGATATTAATACTAGTTGTTTGTCATGGACCCATTGGGAGAGCCTTTGGGAGGTTATAGTCACCTCTAGGTTCTGGTTTAGGTCTTTATCTCTTGGCTCATCACCATACGAGAGGCCATAATGTCATGATTTCCACTGTCATTCAGGAAAATCAGGCTGCTCTTGTTCACTACAATGAACTAAAAATCCTGAAAACCATGAGCAAAAATAAGCCTTTCCTTCTGTATGTTGTTACCCTTTTTTTTCAAAAGCAACTAATTATAACTACAAATGTGTGAATATATCATGAGCATCTTATTATTTGGAAACCTTTTATTTGCCTCAAAATCTTACTTTACAATTATTTTGCATGCAGATTAATATATGTCCATTATGACATTGATCATGTTGTTAAAACACTTTGAATGATTACTGAAACATTCTCTATGTTCTGCCATCTACCCAAAGATTTACCTTTTAAAAATACTTTACTATGGGTACTTGTCTGGTTTGTTTCATGGCTTTTCAATTTTTACATTATTTATTTGAGGCTCTATGATATAAAAATGATCATGTCTTCTTAAATATTAAAACTTATGAAATGTTGCTGCTTCTCTTGAACAGTAAAAGTATTTTACCCAGTGTACTTACAGGTAAAAGTAGCTTATCTAAATGCTTTCAATGTCATCAAAAGTGTTTTTTATTGTTTTTTTTTTTTTAGCTTTACAAACATATTGAGTACTTATCCCTGCTTCCTCTGTTTCCCCTTCCTCCCATCCCTTCCTGTCCTTCATCAATCCATTCTACTCCCTCCTGCCCTCCTGCCTTTCAGCTTCTATGGACCCCAAGGTTCCCTCTGACTTGCCTACTTTTGTGAGCATTCAGGCCTCTGTGACATACCAAGTTGCCTCTCTTCAGGCTACCCCACTGATAGGAGCATTGCCTTTCACTCATCTAGTTTTAGTCCCCAAGGTTTCTACTATATCTTCTTATTTCTTTTGAGTTTCCTGATAGTCAATGGGGGCATATTGGTGTGCCAGTCATTACGCAGGTCCAATAAGAACAAGTCTCATTGCAGTAGGAGTTCTTAAAGGTATAAGCTAACAGAAGCAAAGGTTAAAGTAATGGATGGAATATGAGGATTTCAGCTGTTTTGTATTGACTTAAATTGCCTTAAATCCTACTTTTTCTGTCATTACTAAAAGCATACCAGTTTTAGTTGTACCACTTGAATATACATTTTCATCTCCATCCTTTCTGTATTCTTGCATTCTGTTGAATCTTCTGTAGAAGCATTTGCTCTATTCTAATTAATTGTCTTTGCATTTTCTCTCTCCAGTGGTCAGATTCTAATAGAGTCACTATGCATGAAGTAATGAAATGGTCTTCATTAAAGAGCAGAGAGAATTTTAGAGGGCAAATAGAGTGGAAGGTGTAAAATTCAGAATAATAATTTATTCAATTCTCTCTCTTTTGTTTGTAAGGTTTTTTATTTAAGTTGTGATATAAGAAAAGACCTAGACTATCCATCCATGATGTTCCTCCTTAGCTTACCTTCTTCCGTCTCTCTCTTTGAGGCTTTTATCAGGGATTATTTCTACATCTTAGGACATTTAACTCTTTCCTAATGATGGAATGTCCCTAGTTTCCACATGTTCCCTGGATTCCTTAAAAGAGAATTCCTAGAGTATGGGCTAAGTTAAAACGAAAGTTCTGTTTTCTTCAGGCAGTGTGAGAGTAGAGGATCCCACTACATCTCCATTTTTCATTTTTGTGTCATTAATAAAGTTAGCCTCCCAACAAAGTAAACATCTGTCATTTTTGCTCCAAGGCCAGGCACTAGACTCTCAGATTGATGCCTGAAGGGCACATAGCAGAAGGACAGAAACAATTCCTTAAAGGTGTCCTCAAACTCCATACTCTTGGGTGCGCGCGTGCGCGCACACACACACACACACATACATGCACACACACATGCACATGCACATGAATGCATGCTTCTACACACACATCAAATGAATGTAATAAAAAGGAAATTTTTAATATAATTATTTCAAAGCATAAGTTTTATATATTGTGGATGCACATTTTGAAATCTGGTCCTTACATAAATAATTTTAGTGAACTAAAATAAAGTAGAATTATAAACAGGATAAATTTCTTTTGGTCCTATTACTGACATTAGACAATTTCTTACTCTAAAAGAAATTAGTGTAACTGTGACTGCATCTGACATTGGAGCTAAGCTATGCAAAGTACAGTGAAGAATTTGTAGACACACTCTACAGAGGAATTATTCCAAGTAGCAGGAACAACTGTGCTTTAGGACATATAAAGACATAAAAAAAATCACTGGGAAAATTATGTAAAATACAGAACAGTATTCAGATGAGTAACTAAATATGAACTCCTAAGATTTAAAGCAATGTGTCAAAATATATTTTACCATTTCTCAGAATCTTTGTATATGAAGAACTGCTATAGTCGTATATGAAGAAGAGGAGTAATTGTTCTTGTGGACAAAGGTTCTATGTTACACAAAACATATAGGAGTCATCTATTAAAGATGATTTAAAAAATCTTTTTTCAAGTCCCTACTACAGTCAAGTGAAAAATAATTCCTATTACTAAAATTTCACCCAGAAATCCTACTACTTCCTACTTGGTTAGTAGATACTTTCTCTATTTTACAAAAAAAAATCATTTTTTACCCAATAAGTAGTTTGATTTACTTTACGGATAACAATAAAATTTTAAACAAAAATAACATAAATCTCTCTTCAAGAGATACTCATTTCTGTTCAATTATGAATTCTACTGAAGACTTTACTTTTTGTTAGAAATTTATGACTATACTGGTCTCAGTGTCTGTTGAACAGACTGAGAGAAAGAACAGAGCAAACTCACCACAGATTGAAAGCCTGCCTGGTTCACTGTGTTGCTTTCCTGTGTTATGAAGAAACAGAAAGTATCATACAATCATGAGGATCGAATTTGGTGTGCTGGGCACCACAACAGTCCTTGGCAGTCTTGAGATACACATCTTAACATGTATCTTCACAAAATGAGACCCCAGTTTTCTCATCTTTAATGTCAATTAAAGAGATTACATAAATTTAGTTTATGAATTTAAAGCATCTCTGTAACATTTTTTTTAAAAAGTAGTTATATCATCTTTGATTTTTCTTATTTGAAAAGTTATTTGTCACCTGTGGGCCTGACCTCCAGCCTAAAGCTTCTCTGGCTCCTCTCCCTATGCAGATCTATAGGGTGAGCAGCCTGTAGTCCTGCATTGTCCCTGGTTGGAGGTGTCCCTCTGGTCTTGCCCTCTGTTTTCCTCCTGTTCTAATCTGCCAATGAAAAACACAAACAGCTATTACCTAATACAAAGACAAACTTAGACATTATTCTTATCTAAGTACTGAGAAATATCATCCTAGAATGACTTCTAATAAAACTACACTTAACATCTGCTGATTTTAAAAATGCCAACATCTCGCAAGAAAAGCAGAAGCATAAGAATGCAAGAAAACATGTCCTTCCTCAATATCACCAAAGATAAGAAATCAGATTCCACAATGGATAGCCCATTCGAAGCTACCCAAGAGAACAATAACCAAGACAACGAGTTTCAAAGATCAATTATAAATATGTTCAAAGAGCTCCAACATAAATAAATGCCTAAACACTCTTCAAGAAGAACACAGCAAACTCAGGAAAGAATTTCAAGAATACAAAAACAAACAAGATGAAAATAGAATGAAAATAGAGAACCTTAAAATAGATCTCAAAGCAGTGAAAAAAACCCAAGGTGATCTACAAACAAACATAGAAACACTGAAAAAAAAAAAAAAAACATACTGAAATAACACTGGAACAGAAAAAACCTAAGTATAATAAAAAATTCAATGGAGAGTCTCAAAAATATTGTTGATCAGGTAGAAGGCAGTCTCAGAGCTGGAATGTAAGACAGAAGAGTTTCATAAATCAATGAGAAAAATTGATAAGGTGAAGAACATAATGGAATAGAATATACAGGAACTCTGGAACACAATTGAAAGGCCTAACATATGTATCACGGATATCCCAGAAATAGATAGAAAAAGATACACAAAAGGAAGATCCACCAATTTCCCCGACAAAAAAAAAGAGTTACCCATTCTGATTCAAGAGGTATACAGAACACCACATACTCATGACAAAAAAAGAAATACACCGAGACATATGATAGGCCACCCAACAAATACACACATCAATGACAAAATCTTAAGAGCTACAAGACAAAAGGAACAAGTCATATTTAGAGGTAAACCCATCAAAATAACAACTAAATTCTCTATACAAGTGGTAAAAGCCAGAAGGGCCTAGAGAGACACAATACAAGTTCTGAATGAATACAAATGCCAACACAGATTATTAAATCCAGCAAAACTGTTGGTTGTCATAGAAGGTGAAAGGAAAATATTTCAGGACAAAAACAAACTGAAACATTATAGGGCCGAGAGCCAAGCATTCAAAGAATATTGGAAGAAATGCGCAAGATGGAAAAGGATACACATCAAAGAAACTAAAGGGAAGAAATCATATCAGCACAAGAGTTGAATGAGGGACTAAAAGGATATAAGAGCAAACAACACAAAATCAACAAAATGTCAGGAACTATTAAACAGCTTTTAATAATAACTTTACATGGTAATGGGCTCAATTCCCCAATTGAGAAACATAGGCGTAAAACTTGAATCAAACATCATGACCGAAACACACCTCACCTGGAAAGATAAACACTTTCTTAGGTTAAAAGGATGGTCAAAGTCATTCCAACAAACAGAAAAAGGAAACAAGCATGAGTTGCTATCCTAATATCAGAGGAAATAGACTTCAAACTAAAGCAAATCATATGAGATGCAAATGGATACTACATCTTAGTAAAGGGAAAATTCCAGCAAGAAGATCTTAAAATCTTAAACATATATATACCAAATATGGAAGCACCCAAATTCATCAAACACTACAGGAGACAAAACAACTAATCAACCCTAATACAGTAATAGCAGGACACTTCAATACCTCACTCATACATACCATTGGACAGGTCAACAAGCCAAAAGAAACCAAGGACACATTGGAGTTAAATGAAACCTTAAATCAAGTGTACCTTAGAGGTATCTACAGGACATTTAATCCAAACACTAAAGAATACACATTCTACTCAGAAGCTCGTGGCATATTCTCAAAAACAGACCACATACAAGGACACAAACCAAACCTTCATATATCCAGAAAAATTGAAATCATTTACTGTATACTATCTGACTATCATGGAATAAAGGTAGATATCTACAACAGAGGAAACAAAAGAAACTACACAAACTCATGGAAGATAACGTATTTTTAACAAGAAATTGGTCAAAATGAAATAAAACAGGAAATTAAAAACTTCCTTGAAGCTAATGAAAATGAAGACACTAACAAATATCTTAAAAAATGCTCCACATCCTTAGCCATCAGGGAAATGCAAATCAACACCTCCCTGAGATATCATCTCACCCCAGTCAGGATGGCAAAAATCCACAGTACAAACAACAAGAAATGCTGGAGAGGATGTAGAGAGAAGGGAACTCTCCTACATTGCTGGTGGGAATGCAGACTCATACAACCACTTTGGCGAGCCGTCTGGTAATTCTTAAAGAAGTTAAAGATTGAAATGTCATATGGTCCTGCTATTCCACTTTTGGGAATACCCCTCAAACAGCAAAAATTCACCTCGCTAGCACAAGCACGACCATGTTCATAGCAGCACTGTTTACAATAGCAAAGTCATGGAATCAACCCAAATGCCCAACAGTTGATGAGTGGATAAGGAAAACGTGGTACATTTATACAATGGAATATCACTCAGCTATCAAAAATGATGAATTAATGAAATTTGCTGGGAAATGAATGGAATTAGAAACAATTATATTGAGTGAAGTATCCCAGACACAAAAAATTAATCACCCTATGTACTCCCTATTAGAGACACATTCAGGGCTGGAGAGGTGGCTTAGGGGTTAAGCCTCCGCTTTGCAGGCTGAAGGTCCCGAGTTCGGATCCCAGATCCCACGTATAGACGCCAGGCGGAAGCGGGGGCGGCCTGCGCTTCTGGTCCTGGTAGGGCGGAGCCTGTGAATCCCGGGGCAGAAGGAGGTGGAGGCATCCATGGTGGTTCGCGAATTCGTCCGTGGTTCTACACATACACAGACACAGACGCACACATACACACACGCACGAGCGAGCACATACACACACACGTACACAGTTGAATAAATAATAATAATAATAAAAAATTTTAAAAAAAGAGACACATTCAAAGATAAATCTCTATAATACCTACAGTAATTGCAAAGATTATAAACAGGAGGGAAGGGGAAGGAGGGCCCTGCCAGAAACAAGGAGATTGGGGATCATATTACATCAGAGAAAATAGGCTACTATCAAGGACTGCAAGTAAGTAATGAGACATCTGGTTAAGTTCACAGACTTTCCTTCCTGATCATTTGCAACTGATGGGATATGATCTCGCCAAAAGGGGAAGGCATATTGTCTGGCAGATGGAAAGTAACCATTTTGCAAATGGGAGACTGACCCCCCCTCACCGCAGTCTCCTACTTTTATTCCATCTACCTTTGAATATACTCTTATAATATGACTCTAATTTAACAGCTTTTTATCTCTGGCCATGGACTAAAGGCACAAGGATCCTTAGAAGCTAGGGATTAACAGCGACAATAGTGTTCCTATATTTAAGGGGAACACAAGAAAGAGTTCTAGAAATGCCACTGAGTCCTTACACCTCATCAGAGAGGAGGACCCAGAGGAAAGTTTGACATACACATTAAAGGATGCTCCAGGGATGAGGGGAAGGAGGCACTGAGAGATAGGGAGAGAGGGGATGAAAGGAAGGAAAAAAGGGGGGAGGGAGCAAGGGGGTCCAAGGAGGGATGGAGGGAGGGAGGGGACCAGTGTACCTATTAAGTTTGTATGAGCGGAAATAAATAAATTTAAAAAAAAATGAAGACACACCCTACCAAAACCTGTGGGACACATTGAAAGCAGTTCTAAGAGGAAAGTTTATAGCACTAAATGTCTATATCACAAAAAAGGGAAAGATCCCAAGTAAACGACTTAATCTGTTTATCTTTGAAACCCTTAGGAAAAAAGGCACAAACCAATCCTAAAAGTAGCACATAGGAAGAAATATGTAAGATCTGAGCAGAAATCAATGAATTGGAACTGAAAAAAATGCAAAAAAGATCAATGAAATAAAGGAGCTGGTGTTTTGAAAAGGGGATTGACAAACCCCTAGCTTCACTAACCAAAAGAATAAAAGAGAACATTCCAATCCACAAAATCAGAAATAAAAAGTTGGAAATTACAACAGATACTAGAGAAATTTAGAGAATCATAAGAACATACTTTAAAATTTATACCTTCTAAAACTGAATAATCTAAAAGAAATGGATAAAGTCCTAAATATGAACCAACAAAATTAACTCAAGATGAAATACATACATTAAACAGCCCAAAAACAAGAGAAGAAATTGAAACAGTAATTATAAATCTCCCAACTAAAAACAGCACAAGATCAGATGGATTCAGTGCAGATTTCTACCAAGACTTCAGAGGAGAAATAGCACCATCACTCCTCATGGTATTCTAAAAGCTAGAGGAGGAAGTACTACTCCAAAACTCTTTTTATGAAGCAAAATGAAAAGTCAAATGAAAGCACATCAAAGAACACAGATGGAAAAATCCTTAATAAAATACTAGCAAATCGAATTCAAAAATACATCCAAAGATCATATACCATGATCAAGTCGGGTTCATACCATACAATGGAAACTACAAAACACTGCTGAAAGAAAACTAAAGAAGGTATTAGAAAGTGGAAAGAACTTCCTTGCTCATGGATTAGAAGGATCAATTGTAAAAATGACTACCCTACCCAAAGCAATATACAGATTCAATGCAATTCCAATTAAAATCCCAATACAATTCTTCACAGAACTAGAAAAAACAATCTCAAAGTTCAAATGGAAGAACAACAAACCATGATTAGCCGAAATGATTTTGGGCAATAAAAAGACAGCTGAATGTATCAGTACACCAGATTTCAAACTATATTACAGAGCTATAGTAATAAAAACGGCTTGATACTGGCACAAAAATAGATACATCTACCAATGAATATAGTAAAAGACCCAGACATAAACTCCCACACATATAGTCACTTAATTTTTGGCAAAGGTGCCAAACATACACACTGGGAGACAGCACCTTCAACAAGTTGTGTTGGGGAAATTGAACATCTATATTTAAAAGAATAAAAATTGACTGCTGCCTCTCTCATTACATAAAAGTGAACTCCAAATGGATCAAAGCTTTGATATTAGATCTGAAGCTCTGAAACTATTAGAAGAAAGAGTAGGAAGTACACTTGAATTGATAGGCCAGGGTAAAGATTTTCTAAACAGAACAACAAATGCCAAGAAAGTAAGACCAATAATCAACAATGGGACTTCATAAAATTAAAAAGCTTCTGTTCTACAAAAGAAACTGTCAATTGTGCAAACACACACACACACACACACACACACACACACACACACACACAGAATAGGAGAAAATCTTTGCTAGCTATAGAAAATCTTTGCTAGCTATGAATCTGACAAGGGATTAATCTCAAGAGTATACAAAAAGCTCAGAAAATTAAATCCCAGGTGAAAAACATTTCAACTAAAAAATGGGCCCTGGAACTAAACAGGGATTTCACCCAAAAAAGAAATTGAAACGTCAAACAAATACCTTAAAAGGTGTTCAACTTCCCTGATTATCAGAGAAATGCAAATCAAAAGAACTCTGAGATACAATCCTACTCCAGGAAGAATGGCTAAAATCAAGAACACAGACAACAGAGATTGCTAGCAAGGCTGTGGAGAAAAAGGGACACTTATTCACGCTGGTGTGTGTGTAAACTAGTATAACCTCTGTGGAGATCAGTGTGTAGGTTCCTCCAAAAGCCGAAAATGGAACTGCCATATGACCTAGCTATACCACTCCTTGTAATATTCCCAAAAGATTCTACATCTTATTACAAAGACACTTGTTCACCTATGTTCATTGCAGCTCTATTCACAATATCAAAAAAAAAAAAAAAGGAATCAGCCGATAATCCCATCAACAGAGGAATGGATAATGAAAATGTGTGTGTGTGTGTGTGTGTGTATGGAATATTACTCATCCATCAGAAAGGATGAAATTACAGAATTTTCTGGCAAATGGATGGACCTGGAAACTTTAATATTGAGTAATAATGAATGAGATGTGTCAGATAATTGAACTGATACCCTCGTGGATGTATTGAATCAGAAGTACTGTAAGAGCCAGAAAACTTGAAAAAGATCTAAGAGTGAGAAGGTGGAAAGGGATGATTAGGGTGAAACCTTTTAAAGGGGAAATTAAGGATCTCAAGACAAGGATGAAGGAGGCAACAATTGAGAAAAATACACAGCATGAAATTAGGAAATGGGAGACAGGAGGGACAGAGGGACTTACAGAAAAACCCAAAAGAGGTGGGAAATTACCCCAAAGGAACACCCTGTGCTAGTAAGATGTCAATAAAAAAAAGGAACGAGAATGAATAATCCCTATGCAGAGAAGCATAGAATGAGGAAAACATGGAACAATAAAATAAAACCCTTGAGCTGAACCACTTAGAACCCAGGGACACAATTATACTAGAAGCAACAGGAATGTGGCACTTCTTGATACAGTGTTGGTCAGAGAGGTCTTAAAGGCTCCCAAATGTTATAGGCTTTTGCCATGGCTCTTGTCGCTCTCCAAAAAACTGTTAATAAGACCCTATTACTGAAGATGCAACATAAATTGAATACAGTACATGGGCAAAATGTGTCAGTTGGAAATGGTCTGAGGACTTTCTTCTTGCTGGATAGCTTATATACCGCCAAGGAATACTGTAGAAGTGCTGGGGGAGAGAAATAATCATAAGCTCCATCAATAGCATAAGATCTGTAAATTGCAATATACATTACTATGGCAACAAGTGATGCACCAGTGTAGTAGTGTCATGATTCAAGACCCACTTGTCAGAATGGTACCCATCCCTGTTACTGTAAACTAGAAGAATCTAAAAAGGGAAAGAAATAGATCAATAAGGAAGACAGCAAATAAACCTATAGGTAAGAAAACATTACATCAAACTCCTATATAGGCAGCTGTTATTATACCTACAGAATGGGAACTCATAGTGGCAAACTTTGGGTCTAAAGCTGGATGAATGAAGGGAAAGGCACATATCAGTGGGGTGGCCTAAAGAAAGGTAGTTTGTTACACTATGGAGACCTGAATCCCCACAGGAGTAAGCAAGCCAGAGTGAACCCTGAGGTCCATTAAGGCATGGGGGCAGAAGGATGGGAGGGAGTGGAAGGGAATAGTGAAGGGAAGGATGGGGTGGGAGGAAGGAGGGAAGGAGGGTAGTTAGGATGAGTACTCCATGTGCTTGTAAAAGTAGAAAATTAAAATATAAAAATAAAGTCAGAATACTTCAAAAATTATTTATTATTTAATATTAAAATGGACTTGGTTGTTTTCTCTCCTCATTACATTACATTGCCGACCCCCCCCCCATTATCCCATTGAGAAACATGTTCTTCCCAAAAGGCTTCCTTCCAACTGCAATATTCTTTCCTTTTTTCTTTAATTTTTTTTTTTTTTTTACTTATTCAATTGTGCATATGTGAGTGTGCGCATGTGTGTGTGTGTGTGTGTGTGTGTGTGTAGAACCACGGGCGAATTCAGGAACCACCATGGACCGCCTCCACCTCCTCCTTGTTACTCTTCCTCGGGATTCACAGGCTCCGCCCTACCAGGACCAGAAACGCAGGCCGCCCCCGCTTCCGCCCTGCGTCTATACGTGGGGTCTAGGATCCGAACTCAGGACCTTTGCCTTGCAAGGCAGAGGCTTAACCACCGAGCCACCCACCTTCTCCAGCCCCGCAATATTTTTTCCTGTGTATGCATCCCATTGGGCCCCATAAAGAATGTTTCTGCTTGAGTGTACCTGGAAACCTGCTGAATCATAGGCAATATTTCAAATGGTATACTTCTACTGTGTACAGAAACTCTTCCTGTGGCCAGCTTGTAGAATGGTGAGATCACTTGAATTTCTCCCTCACTGGTTATGCATGGTATTGACCCCATAACATATCCATGTTCATTGCAACACAATTCATGATAGTTAGGGAATGGAATCAACCTAGATGCATGGATAATGAAAATGTTGCACATATACATACTAGAATATAAAAATAATGAAATTATGAAATTTTTAGGTTAATGGCTATAATTAAAATATATACTTAGTAAGGTAACCCAAACACAAAATAAAAAAATATTTTTTTAAATTTTTTTATTATTATTTATTCAATTGTGCGTGCATGTGTGTGTGCAGGTGTGTGTAGAACCACAGGTGAATTCGGGAACCACCATGGACGCCTCCACCTCCTCCTTGTTTACTCAGCCCCGGGATTCACAGGCTCCGCCCTACCAGGGCCAGAAATGCAGGCCGCCCCCGCTTCCGCCTGGCGTCTATACGGGGGTCTAGGATCCGAACTCAGGACCCTCTGCCTGCAAGGCAGAGGCTTAACCTCTGAGCCACCTCTCCAGCCCCATAAAAAAATATTTTATATGCAAAGTTTAGCTTTGAAATGTCAGATCTCTTTGTTTAAGAGAGTAAAGCAGAGATTTCTCTTATTGCTTGAAATAGAGATAGTTTTCAAAGATTTAAATTGGATTTGACTTTTAAATACTTTTATTGTATGGCAAGTCAAATAGAGCAGATGTGGAGATCTAGAAGTAACCAGTATGTGATGCTTCCTAATAAGTTGTTGGTCAGAAAGATCTCAGAGGCTTCTGAAATAGTATCAACTTTTGCTATTGCCTTTGGTTGCCCCCAGAACTGACAGTAAGACCCTATTACTGAAGATGAAATAAACATGTATAATAGGATTTGAACAAAAACACCAGTGTAACTGCTCTGGAAGCCTGCTCCTTGCTGCATAGCTTTCGTAGTACCAGAAAGTATTATGAAATATAGCCATGGATGATGTGGTAATTGCTTTTTTGAAATATCTACATTTGTTAATAGGGTTGTTTTCACTTTCCAAGTTTTGAAGGATTGTCTTTTTTTCTTTTACTAATTTCAATTTGATTATAATGTAGTCTTAACAAACCTTATTATCATTTATAAATTTTGTTTAACTTATTTCATGTATTCAATTTACATATTTAATGTATATTTATATATTTGTACATAAATTTTAACCTGATATTTAACCCATAGGCATGGAACAAATGTAAAATCTATTACTGTTGGATATATTATTCAGTAGGGTTCAGTTAAGCCAATGAAGGTTAATAATTGTACATATGGTAGGTAGCTTACAGTCTAGTTGTTCCATATACTGCTAGATACTACTGTGGAGGTATTCATCTCTAAGTGTATATTCATCTATTTTCCATTCTGTTCTATCATTGTCAACTTCAACCATTTCAACTCTGCTCTTTATTAAGTGCACATTAAATATTGCTATGCTTTCTTGGTGAACTGGTTGATTATATTATTAATGTTCACTTCTGTCTCTGTTAATTATCTTTTCTCTAAAACTCACTGTGACTCATTCAAATATGATCATACTTACTTTTGATTAATGTATTCACTGTGCATGTTTTTAACTTTTGATCAGCCTCTATTATTATATTTCAAATTAATTTCTTGCAGGCACCATGCTTTTGGATCAGAGTTTTAGCTGACTGATAATCAATTTTAATTATTGTACTTAGAATACTTAGGTTAAATGTAATTGCTGGTATGTTAGAGCTTAAGAATGATATTTTTGTGCTTTCTATTATTTTCTAACTCTCTGTTGTTCATCTCACTGCTGTTTTTTTCTGTAGATTTCTTAGCATTTTTTACAAATTAGAATTGATTTAATTATTCTTATTAGACCATTTTTCATTACTATAATTGAACACCTGAAGCAAACTGACAATCAAGGAAAGAGTATTTATATATTTTTTTTTTGCTTCACACTTATGGAAGTGCAAGAATGACAGACAAGAATGGTGCTTGTGTTCTGGCTGGCAGAGACCTGGGGCATCACAGGGCAGTATGAAGCAAGAGATAGAGCAAAGCATTCTGGGTAGTGCTGTTTAGGACCTTGTCCCAGGTCTTCCCTTCACCATAGTGTGCACAAGATGCCACAGCTGAGGCTGCAAGATGTAATGCCTGACTTCTTGGGTTTCTATCTTGCTGAGAATACTTTCTACTCGTGTATATCTCCCTTTAGATACTGGGCTCTTGCCCAAGTACATGCCATTCCACTGTGTCCTGGCATAGACAACTCATAAATATTTTCGAACTTTAAGAAGCAGTTTGCTTCAAGTTTCAAATAAGATTCTGGACTTCTTAGTGAATGACTGAATGGGCCTTTTTTAATACAATGACTGGTTATACATTATGTACTAGAAGAACTTATGTTTTTGGCACAGGGATGAAATGCTTGGTTTGAGTAAGGGTTTATTCTTTAAATTATTGCTGACATTTATCCATGCCTAAATATGAACAGTGTGGAAGTGGAGTCAAAATGTTGATTAGGGCTCAGGCTTTGAAAAGTGATTAGTGTTAGTGTTTAATTAGTTAGTGATTAGTGTTAATAGTAAAGTATTCATGACAAGAAAACAGATTAATAGGGAAGCAAGGGGTTTTATTCTTTATTATGATAGTCCAGTTACAGTTTCTTGTCCAGTTTGGCAGAGAGCCCACCCCAACACTAAGGGACAAGGGAACTGGCCACATAATTGCTGAGAGATAGACAAGTCTCACTTGCCAGACCAGCAAATCTGGCCAAGTGTGCAGAAGGGTGCAACTTCCTCATGCAGCTTCCTTTATCTTATTTACCCACCCAGGGGCTAGTCCTGCCCACCACAGGCTGATCCTTCCCCATCAACTAAACAATCTCCTACCATTTCTTTCTGAGTTTAACCCAATTACTAATCTCTGCAAATCTGTCCAGAGCTCGAACCCTCAACTGTCAAGTTGACATCAGTATCTAACTATGACAACCAGTATGTTTCCAACTTTTGACCTCCAGAACTATAAGTCAAAATAATAGAAAATGGACTAACACACCTACAAGAGTCATGAATTTGGGCATACTTTATAATCTGCATGTAATTTGTCATTGACAATTGGATTTATCATTTTTACAAGTTTTGCTATAAATTAGAAATGTGTGTCTCTTGTAGTTCTCCTTCCTTGTTTATAGCATATGTGTCTTCCACAATTCTCTGTGTGTAGTAGACTGTTTTAAAAAAAATCAATAATTGCTTCAACTGATGAAGTACAAGTTAGATAATACAAAAGGAGAAGGGAAGTCTTCCATATTCAGCCCTAGTGTTGGTGTTTTTTTCTTTCCTAATGCTTCATTCCCATCCCTGATACTGGCCATAATGTTATGCAATTGATAATGACCATGATCATATGACCTAAGCAATAAGATATAAAGTTTAGAAAGAGTCAACAGTTCTCAAGTAATTAAATAAATACAGCAAGTAAGTCTAAATAAAGCACAAGTTGGGATTAATCTTTTACATTTATATACTTTGTTGTTTTCCATTTTCATGTGTGTGTGCATGAATATATGCATTTTCACATATGTGAGCCTTACACATATTTGTTTCTGTATGCATTGGGAAGCCTGGGATAATTCTGGAATCTATCTGAGGTTCTCTTTCTCCCTTATTTCTTTTTTATTAATTTTTTTATTATTTATTCAATTATGCATGTGTGTGTGTGCGTGTGTGTGTGTGTGTGTGTGTGTGTGTGTGTGTGTATGTGTGTAGAACCACGTTCAAATTCGGGAACTACCATAAACTCCACCTCTGCCTTGTTTACTCTGCCCCAGGATTCACAGGCTCCACCCTACCAGGACCAGAAAAGCAAGCCGCTCCCTCTTCTGCCCAGTGTCTATACGTGGGGTCTAGGATCCAAAGTCAGGACCTTCCCCCTGCAAGGCAGAGGCCTAACCCCTGAGCCACCTCTCCAGCTCCCCTCCCTTATCTCTTAAGGCTGGGCTTCTTGTCAAACTCAGAGCTCCCTGAGCTAATAGAGGTAGTCTGGTTAGGCAGCTTGCACAGGGGATTCTTAGCCTTTGCCTTGTGGGGCTGGAACTACAGATAGGCTGCCACACCCACCAAACATTTCACATGGGATCTGTCTGAAAATCCAAACACCAGTTCTTTTTTGCCCTGCAAGTGTTTTAACCACTGAGCCATCTCTCAACCTTATCATATACATTTCTCTGTACATATGGTATATGTATTAAATTAGTTGTGATTCTGGTGTGAGTTGAAACAACTATTAGAATACTCATCAGAGTGTGTGGATTTAGTCTATGCATGCCATTCCTTCCTGATGCTGTATACTATGTTAGCAAATTAAGATTCCAGTGTAACTGTCACATTTCAAATATTTTTTTAAAAAATGTGTCCAAGTTGTGTTTACTGAAATAAATTAAGTCAGAACTACAAGATTCCCTTTCCCAAGTGCAACACTCCCAAGAGAACGTGCTAAGTTTTTTTTTTTCACAATGTGAAGTATGCATTTTAAAACGCAGCACCTCAGTATGTGACATGGTGAAGTATTTCTGTTTCTCCACTCCTGTCACTATAAAATCTGAAATTGCTGATTTACTTAGTGAAATTGGAAGACATTTTTCTTTTTAATTCAAAAGGCTTAAAAGGATGGCAGTTTCTAAAATTCCTCAAATGTTATTTTTCTTAATCAAAAGGAGGAGGATGCAAACTGGAACACAATATGCTGAAACCTCCCATTCATAAACAACCTGTGTAGATGTTAAAGGGAATTAATTCTTAGTAATTTATGCAATGAGATATTTATTGAGTTAAAGAACTTGAACTCCTGCATTATAAAGTTTTTAACTATGCCATATATGTGCAAGTGATATAATTAGGAATATGATATTAACTGGTGGAAAAATGAAGATATTTCTGAAACAATAGACATACTTTGATTCTAATTTTTGTTGCATTGCTTCAACTTACAGAAAAATATCATGACTATGACAAAGAATTGCATACGAAGTTTTTTCCCAGTTTGCTGTTAGTGCACAATATTCATTGTTTGCTCTCTCGATCTAATGTAGTACATGAACTTTTTTGACAGATCTCTGAAAATCAGTCGGGAACACAGGGCTCCTTAACACTAGGTTCTTTAAGTGAAGGGTTCAAATGGTATGAGAAACCAAATATTGAACTTTTACTTTGATATAACGCTATCCCATCTGCAAGTCTGTATGCAAGATGTCTTTGCTTTTTCTCAAATTGTCACAGTAATGCTTTATGACACTTCTTCCTGGTCTGCATTCCAGTGCATCTTCACACATTCTATGTTTTTACTTAAATTTTTTGCTTCAGCCTTTCTTTGTGTATCTTAATTTTGATCTATTTACTCTGTCACAGAGTGTTTCAAAAAGTTTCTCTCAATTTTATTTCTTCTGATGTTCCTTCATGAGTGTATTTAGGAAACCCATTATTATTACAGGCAAAAGAATCACGACAGCATTTCCTGTTGTTTAATGTGATATAGAAAGACTGTTGATGCTGATTTGTTAGCATTGATTAATATGTAATCCTCCAATTTTCAATAGATAAGGAGGTCATGATTTGAACTGTAAGTATCCCATTTCTTATCAAACTTGTAGCAAGTAACTGTGTACCTGTGTAGTGATATATCTTTGTTTCTGTTTCCAGTCTTGTTCTTAATCTATGAATACCTGTGCTCTAAAAAGGAAGCCAAGCCAGTTTTGATATCATTGATAAGCATACCAATGTAGTATCTAGTGATATTATTCAAAATCCCCCATCCCTTTTATTTTACAGTAATAACTGTTATTACTTCTATGAGCATTGATTCATATAGTTATGTCAAAATAGATTTATAAATTCTTATAATATTAAACACATCATTATTCATACTATTATGCCTCCAAACTCAATTTTTTTCATGAGCTGAGCAACTGGGAGACTTTTAAACTGTGCTTCTTTTGTATTGATTTTTCATTCTTACATTTTGTGTACTTTTGTTGCTATAATACTTAGAGTTTCCTTGTTTTGTCTGTAATGCCAATTTTATGACTTTATAAAATACATTTTGACACAGTAAGAATGTCCCAGGGCTTTTATAGAAGCACTAGTTTCTTCTAGTACACAAAGAGACTAGCAAACTGAAATCTGAAGGCTAGGTGCATTCATTGCTGCACACGTATAAATGTTTATAGGGCCTCTTAGCAAATAAATTAAACTCTCTATATATATATATATTCTTCATATGTGTACATATATTCACATACATGCATGTACATGTATGCATATAAATATATATGGTGTCATCCATATATGACACCAGATACAATCTGATTTCTCCACCTTACCTGAATTTCATTGCCTTCTCCAATGGAATATTGCTATTTTAAGTCTTCTGACACAAGCCTATTATTTTAAGCAATGTTTGGAACTGGCTACAGAGCTCTGTAGAAAATCCATTGAATTTTAACTCAAAGACTGTCAATGCCCTCAGGCTTTCCTGTTCTGCTTGACATTGAATTTACAAGTAATACAATTAACACATTCTGCATGTATGATTAGATGAGTTTTGAAAAGTCAGTATTAATGCTTTCTATACCTACACTAAATATAAAGTGATTCTATCTCTGTGTTCTCCTGTGTTGTGTGCCTTTGTGTTAATCAGTCTCTGCTCTTTCCCCCTAATAGAAATACCATTCCCTGAAATTTTAGTTTTTCCTATTATGGAAATTCAAATGTGTAACCATGTATTACACTTTTTTGTTTTTGTTTCTGGACTTGTTCTTAATATATGACTATTTTCACTCAAAACAAAACCCCAGACAAATCTGTTAAGATGGGTAGACTCACCTCATGTCTGTTTCAGGCCTCTCTTTCCTGAGCTATCTGCTACCTAAGGGGGATGGATACTGCCCTTTCCTAAATTTGTTCTCTTCTCTAGAATTCAGCAAAAGTCAAATCTTGTTTGTACCTCCACCATTTTTATGGGCTACTGAACTCAGAAATACAAAGTCTCACACAAAAATTGCATTGCCAAAGCATTTTTAATTGAGTAAAGCAAGATGAAAATGCATGAGTGAAGTTTTCTGATGTACATACATTATTTACATTGTCTAGCTATCATGTCTAAATCTCTAGCTCTGCTTTCTCATGGAGATTTTTCTTATTTTTTGCTTTTTAATTTTTATGATGGCTTAAATCACCATGAAGTTTCTGATGGTGTTTAAGAAAGGAAGAGAATCATCTGCTGAATGGTCTTTGTAAACTTTGAAGTTTTGAAAAAAAATGAAAACACTATGATGGGGCAAATGAAAATTGCACTTTCTTTAGTGATAAAATCAAACAGAAAAGAGTTAATATTGATACTTTTCAAGAATAGGTTCTCCTCTTAGAATTTCACATTAAACTGGAAACACAAAGTCTTATTTTACTTTTACAAACATGAAAAATGACACAAAGTATATTTGTTAGTTTCAGATGTCAACTCAACAATTGAAAACTGACCCTTCAGGCACATTTCTATAGAATTATTTTAATAGAGGCAAATCTCTGAACACGATTGTAGGAGATCCTCTAACTGATGAGGGAAAACTCCAGTTCATAGTGAATAGGACCCTTTTCTGGGATCCTGGGATGCAGAGATTAGGATGGGATCCAGCAGACTGTCAACTAGGGGATATTCTTGAGTCCTTGCCCCTCTCACCACGTCCTGTAGACATGGTGTGGCTAGCTCCCTTGGATCCTGATCCTTTTACCCCTCTCTTGCATCATGATCAACTATAACATGAAATCATTAGCTAGAATGAAAGTCCCCTTTTTCACTAAATAATTTGGACATGTCTTCATTAGAGAAACTGAAATATAAAGCTAAGACACTAAAGTTTAGAGTACTTGAATGAAAAATGTTTTCTAGAAATGTATCTTAATTCCTTAAATGGACAGAGCCATGAATTATATAATCCAAAAGAAAAATATCAGTTGTTTTACAAAATATTTTAGCATGGTCAAATTCAGTTTTGGCCTTACTGGTGAATTCCACATTCTCTGTTGTTTGAACAACATACAGATTAATTGAAAGTTAAAACATCCAGCTAGGGCAGTCAACAGAAGACTTGATATTTACTTCATTTGCTTTGAAAGTTGTCTCATTTTTGTTTAAATTAAATGCTTCCTTTTTTGTAATTTGATTCAAATGTAGCATACAGCAGCATCATTTCTAAAAAATTGAGATGAAATATTGAAGAACTAAAATATTTTATTCACCTGATGTTTTCTTGAGGTTCTGTTTTGGGATAAAATCGGTTTCTTGGGAATATAAGCCAAGTATCTTCAGTCATAATTTAATAGATTTTCTTTATTAAATGTAGCAGTCACATAAGGATGTGTGGCATGGAACACAAAATCTTGTTAGCAACAGGCACCTGCAACGAGGCACACATGGCACTTCCCAGGGGAATATCCTTCAGAAATGAGTTATTTTAGGCATCTAAAGAAGACTTTCTGCTGCCTCAGAAAGGGGTATTTTTTTATCCTTAATTTAGCGAAATTAATTTAAATTGGCTGGTTATTTATCACACCATCTGCAGTGGGGATTCCCAGGGAAATCCATCCAGGAAGAGAGAAAGTGAAGGGTTTTAAGTTGAAAGTCCAAGAAAAGAGAAACCAGATATCCTCCTAGGGCCTGTCTGCCTTCCTCCCTTCAGCTGTGAAAGATGACAGTGCTCTGCCTTGGTTCATAAGTATCTGCACTGGGTAGAGTGGGCTGAATTCAGATTTACCAGCAACGAATCTAGAAGGGACACTGGTGAGCACTGTGCTTATGACTGAGGGATTGAAAAGACAAGAAGAATACAGATTTCTCCTCTGGAAATTCAATGGTCAACTGGTTAGTGTCGAGGCTTAATTTCAATCAAAACATCATCAGGAAAAAACAATCGTGAAAGGCATAATGATTGATTCGTTATGTGAGTGTGTGGTGTGTGTGTGTGTGTGTGTGTGTGAGAGAGAGAGAGAGAGAGAGAGAGAGAGAATAAATACTAAAAGTGACATTGTCCCCTTTTTTGCATGTATATGTGTTCATCAAAAAACATTGTATATGACTGTGAAGGCACATGGGTGACACTGGAAGTTTTTCTAGATTGCTGTACCTCCTTTTTGCTTTGATCTGGGGTTTTCAAGTTTCTGACTTCCAGGGCCAGAAGTGCAGGCCACTGCCATTTCCTCCTGGTGGTTGTACACGTCATTCAAACTCAACCCATTTGCTTGCCAGACAGAGTCTTAACCCCAGAGCCATGTCTCCAACCAGGTGTTGTTTTTTTAAATAAACCAAAGGCAAAAAAGCAGATGAGCAGGGAAAAAGGTCATAAGAAAGAAGATGAAAGAAAAATGAGAAAGAAAATAATTGTGATGTCCTGTGTCTCTCCATTGGAGTCTTTAAAAGTTTTTGAATGGTAAACTAATCCCAGGTCTGCAAGCATAAAGAAAGTGGTTTTCCTCAATAAGCGATCCCCCTTATCACACCAAGGAATCAAATCTCAAGCAAGTACAAACTCATGACTCCTCTTTAAAACATCCAGTGAAACCTACAGAAGCATAAGCTTATGAAATCCTGAGAAATCATCTCTCTGACTACTTCTATTCTCTCTGAAAAGAAGGCAAGGAAGCCTTTTACTCCTAATAGTAGTCTTCATTGCTTTAAGGGACGTCAGAGTTTGATGCCCGTGAATGTACTCCTACAGACAAAGGCTGTTCCCGTGGAAGGGGAGGTAGGAGGCCTCTGTCTCCATTTGGGTTGATATTATGAATTGTTAACATTCTTTGTCCCCTTATTCTGTAGTGCAGAAAGAAGCCATTTCTATAAAGTATCATTTGTAGCAACATACAACTTCTGTCAGACAACATTTCTCCAGAAAGGAGGTATAACAGGTGGCAACAGGATATATATTGTCACACTCATTCGTTTCCACAAGAATACATGTGTCCTCTCCGCTGTAGTATGGATTGAATTTCAGTCGATAGTATGGTCTGAGAATGAACACCACTTTTTCTTTTTTTTTTTCAAAGCTATCTTTCAGACTCTGTAAATTTCATTTATAAAACAACTTTTAAAATAAAGTCAGTATTTATTTATCTGACATTTACTTCAAATGTTGGCAGCACATTCCACCTTTATCGAGATTTATCATGGAGTATTCTGCAGCTAAAATATAAGATACAACTTTTGAAGACTATATACTTAAATTTTTTCTTTTAAAACATGCTTTGTTTTATAATAAGTGACATCTACCTTTTTGTAATTGCTCAAAATTTTATGTTTTTTAAAAAAATACTGCTATCTCACTGACCTTTGAAACTGTGCATGTTCATTCTTTCATTTAATGAATACAGTTTTAATGAGGTGTGCATAACTTTGACTTACACTTGGATTTATATAAAACCGTCAGATAGTCACTAAACATGCATATGAAAATATCTCTAGTAAAAAATATTGAGGGGTAGGGAATGGCTTAGAGATTAGTGTTTTTCATGCAAATAAGGACTAGATTTCTATCCTCCAGGTCTGATATCACATGCTAGACTGATGCAGCAGCCCGCCCTGCAATTCCAGTCTCAGTACAAGCTGGCCAGGCAGACTAGCCCCAGAGGTGAGCTTTCAAATCAATTAGAGACTCACCTTCAAAAGAATAAGTGGAAGAGTGATTGAGATTGATTTCTGATATCAACCTTGCACTTTCATAAACACTGATATTCCTCTTGTATCTGTACATGCACATGCAAATATGCATACACACACCACATAAAAATTTAAAAATAGATAAATGAATAAAAACAAATGATAAAGCAGTAGATGTATAGCATGATTTCTAATAACTTCTCTATAGAGGTTACATGAAATAAGAAAAAATTATAAGTAGAAAAAAATTCCATAGAAATGAAGCATGATTAATATTTAAATGTGAGATTTTAAGATGAGCTGAAACTTGTTGAGAAAAAGTGATAATAGGTCAAATCTGGGCTATCAGTATCAAGGTTATAGGAGGAGAGTTGGACAAGTAAAGATGAGCTAGTTTACAAACAGCCCAGGAAGGGGTCCCAAGCTGTGCCACTGAGTTCTGAGCCCTCGCTAGTGTAGATGACTTGGAGGGAAATTCAGTGCCCACATAAACAGATGCTCTGGAGGATGGGAGAAAGAAAACAGGAAGCACCAAGAGAGAAGGAAGAAAGGAAAAAGAGGGAGAGGGAGAGGGGTGGGAAGTGGGGGAAAATGCAATGGGAGACAATGGAGAAAGGGAAAGTGGAGGGAGAAAAGGAGCTACCTATTGAACTTGTATCATTAGGCAGAAAAATGTAATAAAACTATTTCATCACACTATAGTGACACATGTAAATCCATATTCATTGCAGCACTATTCACAACAGCAAAGAAATATAATCAACCTAGATGTCTGATAGTTGAAGAATGAATAATGAAAATGTGGCAAATATGCATGATGGAATAATACACCTCTATCACAAAACAACAAATTAATGAAATTTACTGGAAAATGGATGGAGCTGGAAGAAATCATACTGAGCGAAGTATCTGAAGCACAGAAAACCAGATGTCATATGTCCTCCCTTATAAGTGGAACCTAATTCCAAACCCTCATGATGACATACTCAAGGGAAAATCTTTGTATTACCCTTTATGACCATGAAGGATTCGAAATGGGAAAGTGTGGCAAAGAAGACAAAAAGAAGAATGATTACAAGTGATTTCAGCAGAGAAATAAGGCCGTCATCAAGAATGACCTATAATTAACAAGATATCTGGTCTAATCCAGGGTCAGTCTCCTTCTTAATCACTGGTGTTTGGATTGGTTTGAACCACTAGTCCTGTGTTCCCTGTCATGGAGGTGGGGGTGGTTAGTGATTGACAGCCGTATGATGCCCTGGGGATTGACCCCAGCCACTACTGTGCCCTAGTCCTGATCCTCCCTCCTCTTTAAACCTTCTCTTTTATAAAGAACTCTTTTTAACAGTTTCTGTATTGTTGGATAAGAGAGGGTCTCAACACCCAGATAGGATGTAGCCTTATGCAGTATAAGAATATCAAAATGGACACCAACGAACAATCTGAATATAGAACACCAGTATCCCTACAATGATCACCTGGAACCAGGACAGCCAAATTTCTTTCCATTCATAGGCTCATGGAATTTTGCAGAAGAGCCTAAAGATGGAGAGTTCCATTGCTGGACAGGTTAATCTACTCAAGATAGGGCAGCCACAGCCAGGGGCTCATGGCAATGGGACATGAGCTCATCAGACCTGCACAGTGGTGAACATGACAACATGCCCTCATGGACTGGCTCGGACTTCAGGAGAAATAGTTTTAAGCAATAAGATCCTTAAGGGAAAGTGGCAAGACAGAAGTAAGGGAATATCTGCATCAGTGGGCTGCCCAAGAAAGGTCCTCTTGTATGCCACAGAGGCCTGAACTTCCATGAGAACCAAAGATACAGAGGGAATCCCAGGACCCATAAAACCAACGGACAGGGGGATAGAAGGAAGTAGACTGGGCCCATATAGGGATGGAAGGGAGGATGGATTGGGATGGAACTTTGAGGGAAAGAAGGGAAGAAGTGAGGGAGGAATGAAAGAGGCAAGGAACATGTATATAAAAATGTTAATTTAATAAATTTTAAAAACAAAAAAGATGAGCTAGTTTATACATTTAGAAGAGTTATTGAGCATCAAGTTCTGAATTATATACCAAATATTGTTACTAAGCTCTGGAAACACTAGTATACAAAACTAAGGGAGAATTATTCACTCAAATAAAACTTACATCCCAGCAGTTTTATTAACTTCTGTCTGAGTGGGAATTGCAATGCTATTCTGAGGAGTTTGACATCAATCTAATTGGATTAGAATCCGCTGAGGTTTTATTAAGTCTGGGAGTGAACCGATCAGCTACACATATTAGAACACCGATTTGGTCATATTTTAGCAGATGGACGATGTGAAATGATGAAAAATGCAATCTTACAGCAATCCAGAACAAAATGGAAGCAGAAGACAGGGAAAGAGGCTGCAGCAGGTGTGGTGTAGGTATGTTTAATGACTCAAGGACTCTGTGAATGGGACATTTCTAACTGAAGTGACTGAATCCTTCAAGTATGGAACTGGAACACGGTTAATTCTCAGGTAATGCCCTTCATAGAGAAAAAAACCTAAACTCTATAAAAAGAAAAAAATATTTATTCTGTATAGGTTTGGGGGTGAATGTGGACATTGAACATTGATTAATATAATCTAGGCCTCAAGGGGGAAACGCCTAGGCTGCAGTCATCTGCTCTGTAGAAGTTGAAACTATGAAGATGGAAAGGTCTGTGTCAATAAAGTACAATGGCATTACACACATACATACAAATACACACACACACACACTATTGTTGTGGAATTCCATTCATGAATACAGTGTCTCTATGTCACCTTCACCTCACCACCCAAACTCATCCTCCTCCTCTCCCACTTTAAATCTTTTCCCCCCAATCAGGACCCCACTTTGCATTCTTGCATGAACATGCTCCTGGACTACCTGTACTAACCTATCTATATCTTGCTAGAGCATGGTAGATACATCAATGGGCATACCATCAAAGAACTTACTGCCCTGTATTGATCCTAGATTGTCTCTCAGGGAGGTATGTCTTGTTTTAATATTTTTATCCCTTTCATAATGAGTTTTTGATATATGATAATCTTGCACAGGTTTTGTGGGAGTAGGCACAGTGAAACCATGTGTGGAGCAGCCTTGTCCTGTCCAGAAGAAACTGTCTGGTAGCACTTTCCCCACTCTTAGGCTTTATATTTTTAACACCCCCTCATCTGCAATGTTCCCTGAGTGGTGGAGTGCAGACGTTTTAGGTAAAGAAACAAATTATTATAAATACGTGGCATTAAACTAGGAGGAGCCAGAGGAGAGTTTGGCATGCTCGTTAAAGGATGCTCTGGGGATGGAAGGGGGAGGCACTGGAGGATGGGGAGGGAAGGGGAAGGGGAGGGGGGCAAAGGGGGTTGGGGGGCTGGAGGGAGGGAAGGGACCGGTGTACCTGTTAAGTTTGTATGAGTGGAAATTAAAAAAAAGAAATATAAAAAAGAAAGAAAAAGAAAAAGAAAAAAGAAATAAAGAAATAAAGAAATACATGGCATTAAACTACCATCTAAACATGTATATAATATACCTATAGCTTAGAAGAGCTCTCAGAAAGCCTCCTTTCACAAAGGGAAATGCTTAATACAGAGAACCACAGCTGATCAAGTTGCAGGGAAAAGGTTGGATGTGGACTGCTAGGTCCTAAATAGGGCATAAAGACAGATTTCCTAAAGCAGAACATTTAGGTGAAGAGGCAAGTAGGCTCTGCCTACTTTTTATGAACTTTTTTTATGATTTCTTAAAATTTTATTGTATGCATTTATTTGAAAGAAAGGCAGAGAGAGAGACAGTGAAAGAGAGAGAGAAGTGAATGTGTCATGGCACACAAGTGGAGGTCAGAGGACTAATTAATTTCTGTAGTTTCTATAATATTGGCTTTGAGTGACAGATTTTTTTCTTTTAGCTCTGGATTCTCTCTCTCTCTCTCTTTCTCTCTCTTTTTCTCTCTTTCTTTCTCTTTCTCTTTCTTTCTTTTTTTTTAAATGTCTTTTCTTAATTTTTTTTAAACTTTTTTATTCAACTGTGTGCATGTGCGTGTGTATGTGCGCTCGCATGTGTGTCTGTGTGTGTTTGTGTGTGTATAGAACCACGGACTAACTCGCGAACCATGGACGCCTCCACCTCCTTCTGCCCCTGGATTCACAGGTTCCGCCCTACCAGGACCAGAAGCACAGGCCGCCCCCGCTTCCGCCTGGCGTCTATACATGGGATCTGGGATCGAACTCAGGACCTTCCGCCTGCAAGGCGGAGGCTTAACCCCTGAGCCACCTCTCCAGCCCTCTTTCTTTCTTTTTCTCTCTCTTTCTTTCTTTCTTTCTTTCTTTCTTTCTTTCTTTCTTTCTTTCTTTCTTTCTTTCTTTCTTTCTTTCTTTCTTTCTTTCTTTCTCTCTCTTTCTCTCTCTCTCTCTTTCTTTCTTTCTCTCTCTCTCTTTCTTTCTTTCTTTCTCTCTCTTTCTCTCTTTCTTTTTCTTTCTTTTTCTCTCTCTCCTTCTCTCTCTCATTCTCTCTTAACAAATGTTGCTCTTTGACAATTCCATAAGTGCATGATATGTGCTCTAATTTTTCTCTAACACACCCTGTCTTATCTTCCTCTTATCCCTGCCAACTTCCCCCTTTTAGTTACAAATCTTGGCTCTTTGTTTTTCTCTATGTGTACTTGTGCTTGGAACTGACTCTGAGGATGACATCCAAACATGCACACATTCGCACACAGTAATTTTAAATTAGTTTTCATATGAAACAGTAGGGCCTCTCTGAAGACCGATTTTTGCTTCAGAAAATTTGTGCATTCACAAACACAAATGAATATATGCTAAGTATGACATCATCATGCCTTTTTAAATGTATGCAGAAGGACTACAATTTATTTATTTATTATGTATTCAGTAGGCATATAATTTTAATTCAACAACCTAGGGATCAACATTTGATAACTAATGTTTGATGCCTATTTCTGTGTTAAAGAAATCTTAGAAGCCGTTTACAATTTTATCTGCAGTTTGCACTCTGTATGGCACTGAGAACTTGGCTTCCAGCTTCTTGAAAGAATAAGTTATAAGCCGATATGGCAGTTGAGGACAATATTATGGCTCGGATTTTCTGTGGTTTCTACAGAATGCGAAATGGATATTTCTTTTATGACACAGTGCTGTAAATACAGGTATTTATGGCTACTGGCTATGTTGTCTTTCTCTTATTCTTTGTTTATCTCTGTAAATTTTCTAGTGCTAGACATTCAGTGGTGATTTGAGGGTCTGTAATTTTAGGAACGGTGAAGAGACTCCTGCATGGTGTATAAACATTTCATTCACTTGTGTGCCAATAGAACAGCCTGATGTTATTGCAAAAAGAGCAATTTATCCCTTTTGCTTTACCCTGGGAGTTGAACATACCTGTATGCTTGGAAACCTGCTTCAGAGAATTCTCTAAGGCAATGTCAAAAAGAAGAAATTACTCTGGCCAGTTTCAGAAGAAAAGTGACAGAGAGCAGTTACCTGCATGATCTTCTATCTCTTACCATAAGGTAAATCTATTTGAAGACCAAGGACACTATAAACAAATTTGGAGAGTTTGAAAATTTCCCCACGAATGTTATGTTTCCCAATCCATTTCAATGTCAAATTGCAAAAAGTAGTGCCTGATGAGGAAAGCCAGTGACCCCTCCCTCACATCTATCCTTGAATGTGCTATTATAACAAGACTCCAGTTTAACAGCTTTTTGTCTCTGACCAGGGGGTGACATACAGTGCCCAGCAGGATGGAGTGAAGGGCATTGCAGGAGCAACAAAACTGCAAAGGAAAATCAACAAACCACAATCCAGAGCTTCAGAGGTGCTATATCAACCACATAGAACTAGGGCAGCCTAATCTCTCCCCATCCAGAAGCTCAGGGACATTTGCGGAAGAGGGGGCGGTAAGATTGTAAGAGCAAAAGGATGGGAGGAGCAATGATTTGCAAGATTCTCCACACTAGTTAGGACCGGAGCAATCATAATAGGACTTTGCATGCCTTGCACAATGTCCAACACACTATTGACCTCACAAAGTCTAGCATCTGCTAAAGGCACCAAGATCCTTGGAGGCAAGGGATTGACAGCCACAGTAGTGTTCCTATGCTTAAGGGGAACACGGAAAGGGTTCAGGGAAATGCCACTGGGTCCTTGTACGTCATCAGAGAGGAGGACCCAGAGGAGAGTCAGGCATACACAATAAAGGACTCTCTGGGAATTGGGGGGAGGCACTGGGGAATGGGGAGGGAGGGGAGGGGGAGCAGGAAGTTCAGGGGGAGGAGGAGGGAGGGAGGGAACTGGTCTACCTATTAAGTTTGTATGAGCGGAAATAATAAAAAATGTATAAAAAAAGAAAACCTTTACTAACATAAATAAATACATAATATCAAGTTCATAATATATGCACCCTATTTATCCTCTATTTTATTGAAGTGATAATAAAGCTTAAATCATCCTGGAGTGGGTTCATTTTTTTTTTTTTTTTACTTCATTTGAGTTTCTATATGGTTTAAAATGTCTTCACTGAATTTTTTTTCTTTAAATGTAATTCTTTCTTGGAGACAATTCAATATATTTTTTTCTGGGTTTCTCCTTTATATATTAATTCTTATGCTTATCTTTCCACAGGCCAACTTCCTATCTTATGCCAAGCATGCCATTTTTAAACTTTTTAAAATTATTGTGTGTGTGTGTGTGTATGTGTGTGTGTGTGTGTGTGTGTGTGTGTGTGTGTGTGTGTGTGTTTCGGAGGCACAGTCTTAACCCCTGAGCCATTTCTCAAGTCCTGACATGTTATTGTTAAAAACTAGCCTAACGTAATACTGTGCATTCCAACACTTCATTTGGTTTTCTCTCATTTTACAGAGAAACACTTTTAACCTCAGTGGTTGATGGGTCAGGCTGAAATTTGAGCCAGACTGACCTTAAGCTATGCTATATTCTGTGATTGGAATGGTGTCTAGTTTTGTCCTAGAAACATACATAAGTATTTTTGCTCTTTTTTACTTATTCTTTTTTCTTCATACAATAGACAGTGATAATTTGTGGAACAATAAAACTAAATAAACATTCTACTCATAATGTGAATTCAAAGCACAATTTCACTAATTGTTCAGTAAAATATTTACTAAGCCCTATTGCCAAGCATTTCAGTGGCACACATCGCAGAACCATGATAAGATTCTCATGAGGCCCCTCTGCAAGGACCAATCAGTTGGCTGGCTAGGTTAGTTCCCTACAGTACTATAACTGTTTGAAAGATGTCCAAGAGACTTTTCATGGGCACAGCTTCTCATGAGTCATACAAGGTGCAAGCAGGATTCTTCAATGGCATAGATGCATGTTACCCTCTCTGGAGACCTCCCAATGGCTGCTTTGGATTAACCCTTGCTTCCATGTGTAGTAACCTTGTGTGTTCATCAACTGGACTTGGAAAAAGTTTTTTCCTTGGTGTGTTAGTACCTTCTCTGGGTGAATAGTTGTTTCTTTATACTTTTTAGAAAGTCACTGGAGATCTTATATTTCCACAGAACATTAAAATGCACATGTAATTTCTTTTTTTAATATATTTTCATTTATACTTTGACAATTGTATAAATGTATCCAGTGCATTTTGATGAATTACTTGCCTAGGAACTCCTCCAACTTGTGTTCCTCCCATTGTCTTCCTCCTCCTTACTGTTTTAAACAAGACTACAGTATAAAATAGTCTATAACCAATAAGAGAAAATACCTTATAAAGTAGATAGCTGGTGTGATTTAGCTTTTCAGATTCCGTGGTTTGAAAGAGCAATGTATCAGTTCTTCCGTGAATCTGAGTAAGTCTATGGAGCTTGGCACATGGGAGACCCTCTGTGGGACACACTTAGAAGTTCATAGACTGATAAAGGTTGCTTTGAATAATGACTTTAAAGTGAGCCACAATAATATTGGTAAACCATTGTGATTTTGATCTGTCCGTGTGCAGCTTGCACCAAATGTCATCCAGAGCCTGCTTGACTCAAGTCTCTGATTACAGGCAAGAAGAAGGGAGAGGTCAAAGGGCAGTTTAAAGGAGATTTGATCAGGAGCCAGTACTTCAGGGTGTGACGTACTTCAGGGTGCGAGGTAAGAGTATGAGGCAACTCCGGAATAAGAAAATCTTACCCTAAAGGAAAAAAGAATGAAGGAGAAAAGTAGAAAGGGAAACTCTGCCTTCTGTAAGGTCATTTGACGTTCTTGTGCAGTTGCCAGGTAATAAGATTCAGTAAGATAAAGAAGGAAAAAAAGAGTAAAATAAGCTTTAAGAAAATATTAAAAAAAAAGAAAATATCAAGACATAAAAGCCACATACAGAGGCAAGACCCTTCTTCTATTCAGTCCCCTGTGACATAGATAGGACATGGTCAGTTTTACCTTCTGAGCTCCTAAGACATGCATTCTAGTAAAGAGCAAAGACAGAATCTTAGCTTAGAAGTCATCAGCTTAAGATATTTAGATATGTTTTCATCTATTTTTCATCCGCATCTTGAGTATACAGCCTTGGCTTAAACCCTCTTTGCAATGTTTACAGATGGCAATCCAGAGACTAGAAAAGCAAACTCAGATTTTATTTCTTTCTCCCTTCTTTCCTTACAATTCAAGTAGTCTTCCTTCTCTTCTCCCTCCTCTTTCATACTCTGGAGAGTCCTCCAAGAAATTCTGCTAACTTTCTAGTCTAACCTACTCTGTAATTTGGGTTGGCCAACAGCAAAGTTATAAATTTCAACCCAGTAATTTTTTTCTCCTTTGCACCATTGCCTCTTTTATTTACTTATCATTGCAAATGTTTGCAATCCAGTAAGAGAAGAGGTCAAGGAAATTTATTGAGCTTCTTCCTTTTTTTTCTTCTTTTTTTTTCTTTCTCAACATGTTATTTTAAGGTCCTTTTAGCATCCTCTGATTTTCATAATGATTCCTGCGGCTTTCGCTATTTGAGTTTCCCACTGACTTAATCATTTTTTTTTTAAAAATTTTTTTATTTTTTATTATTTATTCAATTGTGCATGTATGTGTGTGCGCGTGTGTGTATGTTGAACCACGGACGAATTCAGAAACCGCAAAGGACAGCCTCCACCTCCTTGTTTACTCTGCCCTGGGATTCTCAGGGCTCCGCTCTACCAGGACTAGAAACGCAGGCCGCCCCCGCTTCTGCCCGGCGTCTATACGTGGGGTCTAGGATCCGAACTCAGGACCTTATGCCTGCAAAGCAGAGGCTTAACCCCTGAGCCACCTCTCCAGCCCCAGCGGACAAGGATTGGTGTTCCTTTGACTTTCAGTTGGCATATTAATCACTTGCCTCACCTTCATAGATTTAGGGTGGGGCTTTGACCGAAAGTAACTGCTACCTGAGTTGGTGCCAGAGCAGCTAAGATATCTGTTCCTCTCTGTGGAAAGTAATGTGTCTCCTGCTAGAAGCTGAGCATTGTAGTCTCAGGATAGCGAACCCTGTGGAAACCGTGCGACATTAGCAGCAACACACACATACACACACACACACACACACACACACAGAGCAGCGTGGACTCTATCCAGTGTGCATACAAATGTTTCACTTCTAACATGGGTCTATGCTCAACTAGAAGCCTCGCAGAGGTAATCCCAGCCCCTTTTTATGTCCAATAGACTCATGATCTCCTGGGACTCATGTAGTATAATTACTTCTCACATACCTTTCTTCCTCACATTTTTTTAATTCGGTTTTTCAGTCTTCTCACTCCTCATTCATTCTTTCTTTTTTTCATACATAGAATAATTTCTTATATTTTTCTTTTTCCATACATAGAATAATTTCTTAATTGGAATTTTTGTTAGAAATTGAGGCTTTTCTTTATACTTTAAGAGATGAACTACTTTGCTTAAAATCTTGTCAGGATAGAGAAAAGATTCATACCGTAAATTTTCTAGTAATTTGAATGTATAACTCAAACAATAATTGTTGAACACATACATATATACACAACTGTAAATGACCTAATGGATTTTTATGAATAAAGAACTTCTAATTGTTCATACAGTAATGTATTATAATGAATCCATATAACAGACTATGTACTGCATTGATGTTGAGTCCAAATTTGACTTCATAAATCTTTGTGTATGAGCAGTGGTTTTCAAATGATTCTAGTCAAGGTAGCAATATGATTGCTCTTCTCCAGATCCATTCATTCCCTTCATATCTTGATTTTCTCTTTGTCGTTATTATTATGTTGTTATCTGTGTTATTACTAAACCAGTGTGATTTCCCTATTGATAACCTGGGATTTCAGCAATTCTAACTTTAATGCAAACTTTTTACTGACACTGAATGCACCATCCTTTCTTTTTGCTTACTACTCAGCATTTTATTCTTATGTAAAGCATACTACACTGCTGAGAGGAGCCTTGAACATTACTAACGACACTCTCATCAGTCTTAGAGTTGTGAGAGTGTGCAATGAGGAAGATTAAGTACAAAATAAAAACCCTTCACAAATACATAATTACTCATCTGTATCTTTCTTGTTTACCCTGTGCTGGTTTACCCTGTAAAAGAAACTGATAAGATGGCCTGTCTTTTTCAACATTATTTTATATTCTATTTGTTTAGACTCTCAGAGATATTAATCAGAACAAAATCTTCACTCTACAGTGTTCTACGTCTCGGTCTGTGTTTGGAGCTTTGTAGCTCCTTCGAAATGATGGATTAGGAGATTTTCCATAGTCAGCTTCATGTGCATTGCCTGGCAAGAACATAGTATGCCTTTGGTTTAGACTTTTGTGACTCAGAAAAGTATTACTTTACAGGATCTAGCCATTGTTAATTTGGAAGAGTTGGGGGAAAGTAGGACAAAAAACTGTTCAGCGATTATCTTTCATTCCAAGTTTTGAAAAGTGAAGGCTCAAAACCATTTTTGATTGAGATATTTAGCTAATTGATGTACATTGGCCACTATCATACCTATAACATAAGGGAAAGAACATTAAGGAAAGAAAAAGTAAATGCAAGAACAGAGTTTTCCCCCAATGTCAAAAATTAACTATGTCATGGTTTTAATGTGAATTTCCCACCACAGGTTCATGTTTTAATCCTTAACTAAGGTTAAAATTTGGGAAGGCTGTACTATCTTTGGGAAGTAAACACTTGATGGAGGAAGTTGCATGACAAGGGTTTGGCCTTCAGGTTTAGTAACCTAACTGTGTTTGTACTTTCTTACTCTTGCTTTGCTGCTGAGCCAGCCTCCTGCTTTTGCAAAATGTCCAACATACTATTGACCCCACAAAGTCTAGCATTTGCTAAAGGCACTGTGATCCTTGGAGGCAAGGGATTGGCAGCCACAGTAGTGTTCCTATGCTTAAGGGGAACACAGGAAAGGGTTCTGGGAAATGCCACTGGGTCCGTGCACCTCATCGGAGAGGAGGACCAGAGGAGAGTCTGGCATGAACATTAAAGGATGCTCCGGGGATGGGAGGGGAAGGCACTGGGGGATGGGGAGGGAGGGGAGAGAGGAAGGGGTCACAGGGCGGTGGGAGGCTAGAGGGAGGGAGGAGACCGGTGTACCTGTTAAGTTTGTATGAGTGGAATAAAATAAAATAAAATAAAATAAAATACATTTCAAAAAAAAACAAAGAAGAGAAGGAGGAGGCAGAGGAAAGATGATAGGAAGAAGGCAAGGAAAAGAGAGGCATGGAATGATATGAAGGGTGAGAAAAGAAAACAGCCATACAACATGGGAGAGTAACGTTCTAGCACTAATTCCAGAAAGTTGTTCTAAACAAAACCAGAATATCAACTACTAGTCCTATATTATCTAGTAATTTCCTCCAAGTCCTTTTTCATTGTAATAATAAATGTCCTAGAATGAGTTCAAAAATAATTACAAAACAAAATTTAGATAAAAAAAACTATAGTTCAGTTCAATCATATTTTGTGCCACCAAATAGTACATGTTGTCTGTAATAAAATAGGCTTTCATCTTCCCAATAAGATGAGACAGGGAGGGTTGATATCATAAACATAAACCATAATAATACACTGCAGTATTTAGAAAAGTCATTATACTTCTCTACCATGAAAGCCACCAAACAAACAGTGGATATTCAGTAGATGCAACACAGCTGTTCCCAGCAGCTAATTGTTTACATTTCCTTGATGTTTTTGGAGCATCGTTAGCAACAGGGAAGTATTGAGACTGTAAGTGGGACAGATTCACATCTGCCCAGTCAAATGTAAGAGCTAATATGTTAGAAACACCTAAGAGCTACTGTGTACCTTCTCTCTTTGTCTGATGGTACTGCTCTCTTCAGATTGACTGTAAACTCCATTGCCGAAGCGGCAGCTCTGCTTTGTCCCCCTCACGGAAAAGCTTTCGTATTTCCCTGAAGAGAACTATCAGGGACCAACTTTGTATTGAAAATTCAGCCACTGTGTCTTAAGTCATTTATTCTTCTCGTGAAAAATGAGATGCCTGCTAAAGACAATCAAAATAGTCCCTTTATGCCTGCTTTTATGAGCACTTACATGTACTTCATTTTCATGTGTGTGTTTCCAGGAAGATAAATATTTTGGGTAAATAATCAGCTAAAGTTTCTCCTTTTTTCTCCCTTTGCCTTCAGTATATGTTGTCAAGCTTGGCAAATTTTTTAGCTTCTGTCAGAGTAAATTTATTACTAAAGATATTTCCATTCTTATATAATTCATAAGGGAGAATCCTGGGGATGGGTTTTATTTCAGCCTTCAGAAGACAAAATATGTAACATGATTAGGAAACAGACAGAGCTGGTGATGTGAACTCTCCAACAGCTATCTATTAAGCAGTAATGAATAAAAGCAGATTGTCTGAAATTGTAGCGCTTGAAACCTCCCTTTAGTCAAAAAAACAAAAACTGTAGACAGAATTGCTAACTTGTCTAGAATTAGAGACACATTTGAAGATGATACATGCCGTGCATTTTAGGAGGTAAAGGGAAAATGAATCAGGATCCTACCTTAGCATACACACACACACACACACACACACACACACACACACACGCACACATGCACACACACATACATGTATATGTGTATGTATGTATATATATGTGTATATATGTATATTTTTATATATATATATAATCAGAGAAACAGACTGGCTTCTAAAGTTCAATAGAAAACACATGCAAAGATGGTGACATAACATGATTCATAGAAAATATTAATATCTTCTGCCTTGGAAGTATGGAGAAAATGTGCCATAATTCAGAGAGAGGTGGCACAGGGTGTGCTCCCATGCAGACAATAATAGACTTAACAGCAAAATGTTGCAAGGTCCAAATAACTTTGAATTAAAATACCTTCATGTGTTTGAAAAATAAGCACAGCATGGACCAGATATGCATCCAATTGCAAGTTTATAGATGTTCATTAGATATTTGTCACTTCGAAACTATATCGTAAATAGATTATCTGTGGAAATAGTCTAGATGTGTTCATTGAGATGTAGATTTTTTTTCATTTGTGAGTGTGTGTGTGTGTGTGTGTGTGTGTGTGTGTATCAAAGGGCACTATGTGTCCCTGTGAAGGGCCAAGGGTGACTCTGGGAATCATCCTGGATTGTATCTACGTCCTTTTTGCTTTGCTGCTGTTTCTGCCTGGCATTTTTACATGGGACCTGGGATCTGAACTCAGGACCTGCAGAGTCTTTTTTTTTAATTTTTTTATTATTATTATTTATTCAACTGTGTGCATGTGCGTGTGTATGTGCCCACGCGTGTGTGTGTGTGTCTGTGTGTGTGTGTGTCTGTGTATATGTAGAACCACGGACGAATTCACGAACCACCATGGACACCTCCACCTCCTTCTGCCCTGGGATTCACAGGCTCTGTCCTACCAGGACCAGAAGCGCAGGCGCCCCTGCTTCCGCCTGGCGTCTATGCGTGGTATCTGGGATCCGAACTCAGGACCTTCCGCCTGCAAGGTGGAGGCTTAACCCCTGAGCCACCTCTCCAGCCCAGGACCTGCACAGTCTTAACCCTGAGCCATCTCTCCACCCCAAGAGATGTAGATTTTTTAAAATGTAAATTTCTTCAAGTATATTCTGATTATCTTGGAACATTTACTTATTCAGAGAATGAAAATTCTTGGATGACAAAAAATATTAAGCAAAAAATTCATGGACAATATAAAATAACTTTTACATATGTCAGTGACTATCTTTTGTTCTGTAAGAGTTAATGGCCACAGAGCTATGTGGCCATTAAAGAAGGCCTTCCAGTTCCCTGTGTCAAGGCAGGTGGGGGTCAATAGACCCCCCCATTGTGATAGGCAACCTAAGATATGGATATGTTGGTTTATTTGTGTTTTAGCTTCTTCATGTTCCTTGATTTGGGGGGGGGATTTTTGAGGCAGGGTCTCGTATATCTTACATTGGTCTCTAACTGTCTATGTAGACAGTATGAACTTGATCTTATGATTCTCCTAACCCAAATTTCAAGTATTTGGATTACAGAAGTGAATCATTATGTCTACTTTATATGATGCTGGGTTCTGAACTCAGGGTCTCCCACAAGGAAGGTCAATGTTTTTCTAATTTTGCAGCTATATCTCATTCTTCACATGCCATTGCAACTGTTGTTGATAGCTTTGGCTAATCAATGTCCTGTGCTTTTTCACAACTGCTTGGGTTACAGCTCCTTCAACCACCTTGAGTGTTGCTAATGTTCTTTAGTTCACTTTGTCACAGTTCTGGAAATGCATGTAAAGCTGTGAATCTTGGAGCAAACAATCCCTCCATGGCCACAGTGAGTACAGGTGCTTACCTATGATGTAGCTTCTTCATGCAAAACAAGAGAGAATTATATGATAATAAGCAAATTATATCAATATTTGCACAAGAATTACTTTTTTTGTTCACTTTTTAAGAAATATGGTCTAAGCAAAGCTTTTCCACATTGCCAATGTGTACATTTACTGAAGAGAACAATCAGGGACTGACTTTATATTCTGATTCCAGCTCCTGTGTTCAAGTCATTTATTCTTCTCATTAAGCATGGGATACCTACTAAAGACAATCCTTACAAGACAGCCCACAAGTGACAAAAAAAAATTGTCCCTTTAAGCCTGGGAAGCTTTGAGTATGAGTCAGTTTCAGTGATTAATTTTACATGCCAGGTACTTGGCTGATTTATTTACATAGATTGGCATATATTACCACTGCACTAGATCCTTGATATAAACTTAATTTTTTACATTGTAAAATATGGAACCAGCAGATAGTAAAATTAGAATGACCATCATATTGAATAATGTTTTAAGGAGAATAATCATTTATTTTCAGTGATCATACAGATAGATAATCACTTCAGTTTTAGTTCTTTATCTTCCTTCCTTTTGCTTAGTCATTGGTCTGTCATCTATTTGGGTTAGATGGTTGAGCTGTTGTTGGTGACTTTTGGCAAGAAAACTGAAGTGTTTGTTTTTCACACAGGATCTCGTTCCATAGGCCAAGCTAGTCTCAGACTAGCAATGTTCCTTCTTCATCTTCTCATCCCAGAATTAGAGAAATACACCATTACACTATATACTACTAGAGAGTTGAATGTTCAAATGAGGCTAAAGGGAAGGTAAATGTGATACACTTGGATTTTACAAAAGTTTTCTGTATAGAAGCTCCTTAAGTTTAACTATTTAAGAAAATAATGGACCCAAGAACATTGGCATTGTGGAAAGCACAGGACATAGAGAGGCAGGGTAGAATAGAAGTAATTTCCAAAGAAACCTATATAGCTAATAAGCAGTCGGGCTGGGAAATAGACCTATTTGCCTGGATCTAAATATTCTTTATTTTTGTTGTCTCCAGGAGTAGATTACAAAATTGGTACTTTAAAATATTATTGAATTTGGGGCAATGAGATAGCTCAGTTCAGTCTCTGGAAGGCGACATGGTAGAAGAGAGAACTGAAAACTGAGATGTCTTTTAACCTTTACCTGTGTACCATGGCATAAATGTGTGTTCTCTCTCTCTGTCCCTCTCCCTCTCTCCCCCGCTAAGTACATAAAATAAATTTTAAGCAAAATTGTTGATTGGAAACATACAAATTATTTATAAAATTATTCTAACAAATATAAACTTTTATTAAGTACCTTATACATTGTTCAGATTTGTGTGTGTGTGTGTGTGTCTGGGTGTATCTGGGTGTGTGTGCAGGCATGCTTGTGAAAGAGGATACCCTTCAAATGTTCTTCCTCAGCTTCTCACCTTGTTCAGATGATGTCTTTTCACCAATTCTGCATAAAACAGCTTAGATGACCAAGGAATTTCTAGGGAACTTGGATCATCACTTCCCATTTCCAACAGATTTTCACTTATCCCAGACTCACCATTATGTCTGACATTTACTTGGTATCTAGAAATCAAAACTGGCTTGCTTTTTGGCAAGTTCTTTACCCACTGAGCTCTCAAATCATGCCCTAGAATAGTTTTTAATTGTCAGATATTTAGCAATATGTATTAAATTAGCTCAAGATTTCATCTCTCTTAGTTAATTATCTGCCAGCCTCTTGTTCCATCAAAGTATGTCTTCTATTTTTCTTTCTTGGCATTATAAGCAGTATTTTAAAAACAATATAGCTATAAGACAAGTGTCTATTCTACTACACAATAATGGAACATCCAAGTCAGTATAGTTCACACTATCATTTTTAAAGCGTGATTATTTCTGATCACATAAAATATAACAGGTACAAGATAAGTAAATGTCAAATATCTGAAGTTAATTACAGGTAATGGAACTCCTTAAGGAAAGGAAAGAATTAGGCAATGCAATGGAATTCTACAAATGGCTTAGCCTAAGAAAGACTAATAAGCTATGGATATTCAGGTATTCAGGCCATAAGCCTTATAAAAGAAAACTTTAATGCATAGATATATTTCCAGCCAATAATTCTTGATGCTTTAATTTTTTTATGAATTTCAGGTAATATTTCATTATTCAAAATGTGTTTCTTAGACTTATGCCATTGATTTCATGTGGAGGATTTTGCAAACTCGGAGCACCCTCCCTGTAAACCCAGGAACTGAATGAAAATCTGTATTTCTTCAACAGGTAACAGACAGGGAAGTCCTGAGTCAACCATATATCCCTCTGTTTGGGATGTGGGGATATCTTCTCATCTAACTGCTACTTTTCAATCTTCACTAATTAGGAAAAATAGAAATACAGCTTCAGCCTTCCATTGTGGGTGGCAAGTGATTTGCTGTCTTTTGTATAGATTCTATAAAATCTGAACACAGAAGTAGCTGTGAACAGGACATTTCCAATTCTCTTCCCTTAGAATCCTTGGTTTCACTCAACCCATCCTAACTTTAAAGCCTAATATGTACACAGTGATAAATTAGCATTATCACTTCTAGCTTTATGTCCAGAGCCCTCCCAGATAGTTTCTACCTCCTATTAATTTGATTTTGATCCTGAATGTTAAGGCTTAGTGGATACCATCATAGCTGTCTCTGAATGGCCCTTGCCTTGTTGCCACCCACTGGAGTGACTTTGGAGCCTCTATTACACTGTTTATTAACTTCTCTTATTTTGGTCTCTGGCCTCATTACCTTGCAATCTTTCACATGCAACTGTTAAAGCAGAGACTTTATATGCAGCTTATTCTGAATTGCCTTCCTTCTATATATATTGTTATTTGCTCTCTGTCCTGGACACTTTTCACCTCTATTTTGCACTCTCAGCACTTCTAGCCATTTCACAATGTGTTCTTTCTTCCAGGTCATTAACATATAAAGTGGGGAAAAATTGGCCTTAATATTGACCCTTGTAGTTCTCAATTTCCCAGTCTTCTAACTCCTAAATTGTTTCCACACCCAAATGCTCTTTTCATATCAAATAATCCAATTCTCTCTCTACTTAAGTATGGCATAAGAGTGGGTTGTGTTCTGTGTTATGTTTAAATATAAAAGCACGATTTAGCCAATTCTTCTGAGTTTAACGAAGCTCAACCCATGAAAGATTGCTCTTGGCCACAGTGGTAGGGGAGCAGCCACTGACTGATCTTTCTAATGAATATACATCCACAATTCTTACATCCTGAACTAAAATACCACATTAAAATACCATACATCATAGTCAAGTTGGCTTCATTTCAGCCAGACAGGGAAGATTTTTACATATGCAAGTCAATAAGTGCTGTCCAAAACATAAATGAACTTTAAATCCGGAAATTATATGATCATTTCAACAAACATGGCAGAATCCTTGGACAAAAATCCAACACCTTTTCATAACAAAAAATGTCAACAAGGAGGCTATAGATGAAGGGAATATACTGCAACATAATAAAGGCAATATACAATAAGCTTTAAGTCCACCGCATCCTTCATGAATGAATATGGAAGACTATGCTACAGGGTAAAACATATTACAGTTTTTATGTAAATTAACACAAAATTAAGCCCTTCTAAACATGTAGGCAAAGTTTGATCTGAGCCTCAATCAGAGAAGGCTCTCTTGGCAGTGAATATGGACAAATAATGAAACCTGTGGCTGCACAAGATGTTGAGATCAAGCAACATTGAAAGCTAAACCTAAAACATGACTACTACCCCTAAGAAAGCTCAAAGATCTTTGTGTGAAGGAGATACAATCTCCAAGAAAGAAAGAAGGGCTGAAAAACCCTGTCCTCTAATATGGCATGGGTATTATAATCATGAAACCATCACAATGGGGTCTCCTCAAGACAGCTTAGAATGTGAGAGGAGCTCAGAGAACCCTTCCATGTACTATTAATTGTGAACAACTTGTACATTCTGGAAGAGTAGAAGGAATAGTAAGCTGTTCTATACAAACTTTCATAGAACGTGTGCATATAGAGACTATTTCAGATGAATACACAACCAGAAGCTCTCGAAAAACATGAAGGAGGCAGTTACGACTCTGACACCTTGTAAGATAGAGTTCCACCTTCACATACCAATACTGCTCCAATATGGCCAAATTAACATATATTTATTTGTAACAGAATTTCCCATTTATTAAACATGAGTCTGCTCTTATGAGTGTATGTGAACATGAAGACTCTAAGACACGTAAATATACCACAAAAAAAAAATCTGTAATTTCACAGTCCTGTCGTTTTGCCTGAGGGTTGCTTAAATTTATTCATTTTTTAATCTTGTTTATTGTTTTCACACAAATTTGGAGAACACCGCTCCCTTTGAAATCACATTCACTTCAACATTTTACACACAGTACAATATTCAAGCCGAGATTGAGCCTGGAAAAGCTATGCTTCACAGTAAATTAGGAATAAATTGCCCATGTAGTTTATGCGAGGAAGCAAATTTATGGTAAAATGAAGCAACTGTGTGTGTCTTAATACTAAACAAATTTGATAATATAGTAAAGATTTGATTATATTGGTCAGAAGATAGTGCATAAATTACACAAGACTCTGATTAGGACTTTGACGTTACACATCCCTCAATGTCATTTCATAATGCTACCCACCCATGTTTTTAGACAAGAGGGACTAACATTTAAAACAACCCCATAAACAAAAGGACTGACATTACATGTGCTTCTTATTTTTTTTTACTTTCCATAATTTTGTAAGGGAAGCAAAGGATATGAAATATATATTGATAATATACACAGTGCTTTCATAAAAGTTATTAACAATATTAATATGATATCTATTTCCTATTTTAGAAGGTTCATAAACTTAGCCACTTTGTGTTATTATGAGCAATTCACTAAAATAAAACATATCAGCAAACTATATTTATATGTCTATTCCCTCATTAGATGATAGCAATTTAAAATCATTAATTTTTCTAATTACAAAAATAATAAACACAGCTTATAAAATTTCCAAGGAGCAAAGATATACATAAAGTAAACAGTAATCTAGGATTTTTTTCTCTACTTTCCAAGCTGGATCCTAGTTATGGAAAATTTTAGGTCCATATTTAAGATTTTGAAGATTAGGTATTTGGGGTGGGTAATAAAATATTAGTCACCTTAATCATATACACCAATGATGTTGATTGACATGATCAGCACTATATCTTTTGGGATGAGAGACTCATTTCTTCTCTCTTTTGTTCCTGCTGGAGAATCAAAGCAGGTGCTATTTCCTGACACTAGATCATTATAAGGACCAGTACAGTTTCCTGTTACTAAAGTTCATAACTATATGTGTATGTATATATATAGATATGTATGTATGTATGTATGTATACATGTATGTATGCATGTGCTATCATTTGTGCTCTTGTGTGGTCCATTAAAAAAGTTTGACTTTTCATTGATAGATATCACATGATGATTACATACATGTGGGGAAAATTAAGTGCCGTAATGATGATGTGTGCAAAATTTTTGAGTAGGCCAAACACACTTCAAGGATTTTTCGGGTCCTATAAAAATGAGCCTTTGTATCTTTAAGGATCTTTAGGAAAACTGAACAAACAGTCCTTGGAGTGGATAAGCAGTAGCATGTAGCACATGTTAGTCAATTAATAAAGATTCTAGATTATAGGAAAGAGCCAACAAGAATGTGCTTTTCCATTTTCCTGATTACTCAGAAGTTTTCAGGTCTAATTTTATAGTGTTTATTATTTAACATGTGTCCTCAGCTTTTCTTAAAAAGAAGCTAGAGAAGCAAAGCAGATAGTAATAGTGCTTGCTGAATTTCAACCTGTTTGCCTGTGGCAGTTGTTCTCACCATGTTTTAACACTGCTAAGAACACTGGTGCCCTCAGGCTATAAACGACTGAGTAGATGAAAGCTTCCCTTTACCCCTTGATTTTGCGTGTGTGTGCGCGCGCGCACGCGTGTGTGTTATAAGGTTATGTCAAAATCAAAGAGAGTGCATTTATTTTATCTTAAGCAAGATTGCTATGGAATGGAACTTATAACCTAATAAAGGTATAAACACACAAAAAACATTTGCAGGACATTTTTTAAAAATGCCTTCTTGGGGCTGGAGAGGTGGCTCAGGGATTAAGCCTCCGCCTTGCAGGCGGAAGGTCCTGAATTTGGATCCCAGATCCCACGTATAGACGCCAGGCGGAAGCGGTGGCGGCCTGTGCTTGTGGTCCTGGTAGGGCAGAGCCTATGAATCCCGGGGCAGAAGGAGGTGGAGGCGTCCATGGTGGTTCGCGAATTCGTCCGTGGTTCTACACATACACAGACACACAGACACACACACGCGCGCGCACATACACACGCACATGCGCACAGTTTAAATTTTAAATTTTACAAATGTCTTCTCTTTGATTGTCATTGTTTTCTTTTGCTTGTGGCATGGAAGAATGAGTTTAATATTCTTTCTTACATAGAAGATGCTATGATTTTGGAATCTCCTAAGAGAGGGAACTTTATGAGAGGCATTGGGGATAGAAAGTTTTTCCACCTTGAATTCATGCTTGTCCAGTCTCCATTTCTTACAGATGGAGTGGGAAATTTCAGAGAGAAAAGATTAAGGCAGCAGTTAAATAGGAAGAGACAGAAGGACCTATTGATTTTTTAAAAAGTTTCAGATAAAATATTGAAAGAGTAAGCTTGCATGTAGCCTAAACATAGTGAGTCCTTATAACATCATGATATGTGTATCATGTCCTTATAACATCATGATATGTGTATCATGCATATGCTGAGAAAATAATGCATTTGCATATAACACAGTTGCTTGTATAATCTTTTGCTACACTCTGCCAGGTTACACCCTATATTTTATTTGGTACTTGAGAGCAAGCATTCATGTCATGTTGCATGGATGGAAGTCTCTCCTTCCACCGTGTAGGCTTTCTGGGACCAAACTCAGGTCACCAACTTGAGAGCTGGCACCCTACTCCCCCCACCTCAAACTTCTTCTCTAGCCCCCAGGTTTAAGCTTTAGATGAATGTATCGTGGTCTTAAAGAGACCTGGTCTTACTTGATATAGTAAGGACTTGATATAATAATAGCCATAGTCTCCTTTAGACAATGTTTTCCCTCTAGGTTATCCCAGATCTCTTGCTTCCAGGAGAGTGGATTGCTCTTAGTAGTGCAGTTTCAAGGACACATGCTTCCCATAGCTCTTCCCTTGGGTCTGCATAAGTGCCCACCTTTTAACATGAACACATACATATATCCATAACTGGAGTTATCACTTGTTGAGTAATTTGAGAGAGCAAATGAATCCTATTAAAATATAGAGATATTACTACCACAACATTATGCATATTTACTATAGAATAGTATTCATGAAAAAGAGAAAAAAATCAACATTGTGTATGTCTGTAAGGAGTCTTTCTCTAAGGTATTCATCAAATATTTTAGCTTATTCAATAGAATATGCTATGTATGTTTATTCCTGCTCATGTTTTGGTGGGTAGGAATTTTTCACAGAATTGGGACATGATTGATAAAGCATAACTAATTGCTTATATGAAGTTGTGATATAAAAGGCAGTTGTGACATCGAATGTATGAAAATTTAGCTAAATGATCTGATTATATGAATTATATATCATAACAAGGTTTAATTGGGGTTATCATGTCTAAAAAGCTATCCCTGAATAAAAGCTACCTTCCTTGATGAATAATTTTCATTTTCCATTGAGTTGCCAGTTACAGTATCACTGTAGAGAAGGTAGAAACACAAATACACTCTCATATGCATGGACATACACAGAGGATAAATAGAATGCAAAACATAAGCATCAAATTAAAAGGAAATTTAACACTACCTGACATATTTGCACTACTTTAAATATTGCTAGAGATTAAGATATAGCTGTTATGTTTTGAAAGTGAAATGTATCCCAGTAGGCTCACCTTTGAACAAGTCATCCTTGGTTAGAGGCAGTATCTCAGGGGGTATAATTTCTGGAATTGGACTAAGCAGAAATAAGTTGCTGAGATGTTCTTTAAAGGTTACACCCACTTTGGGTTCAAACTCATGAATTCTTGCCTCCTGATTGTGAAGGTTACACCAACTACGCTTCAAGCTCCCATCTTTGTAAATCCCCCTCATTCACCATGACTTCAATATTATGATGGGTTAAACTCTGCAAACTGTGAGCCAAAGCCCTTCAAGTCTAAATGAGCTTAGTTAGGGTATGTTGTCACAGTGTCAAAGGTAACTCAAACCGTTAATAATGAAACACATAGATAGGGAAGCTTGCTTTTGGACTAGATGATCTTTCCTCATAACTTCAAAACTTCCAAACCCTCATTGCATATGCTAAGAAGAAGCTGAAGTTGTTTATAGAATTTTTCCATCATGCAATACCAACTTTAAATTCAAGTAAGTAAAATACTGATAACACATATTGTAACTCTTCCCAACAGTTGTTATAATAGCTCACTTTATCCATTTCACCAATACCTGAACCATCTATTCCTGCAACCAAGATCAGAATATTCCAGCAATTCATTATGTATTCTTAGACAAAAGCCTAATTCCCACCTCTTTTTTTTTTTTTTTTTGGAGTTTAATATTCTCCTTTAATCCATAGGAGCAACAGAAGATTGAATTTAAGTTATTGATTTTACTCACCAGCCCAGTATTCCACATTTGAAGCAATGATATGTCTATCATTAAGAACATGCTTTGTGTATTCCAAACGTCAGTGAATTAAACGACCCCTCTATATGTATAAATAATAGTTTCCTTTCATTGGTATTACTGAATTTGGCACATGGGGTGCCTAATCATTCTTTTGTTGGGCCTCTGGGTAATGTACATAAAGATTTTCTTGGCTTTATGGATACAGGTTTTCTTTTACCTGGTTAAATATCTGATATTCGAATATGGGCATTAATCGAGAAAAATGCACATACTTTTTTTCTTAAGAAATAGGCAGACATTTCCCTAAATAGATTGTACCATTTTCCACTGCTATCAAAGCAGTTCATTTTTTCTACAACCTTCCCACACTTGATGGTGAAAATCTTGATCAAGGCTTCTCAAATGAGTGGATGTTAGTATTTTCTTGTGATTTTCATGATCATTAATGCTTCTCAGTGTTTTTTCATTATATTAGCAACTATATGTCTCCTTTCATTAAGTGTATGTTCAAATATTTGGTCCCTTTTCTGATATATTACTTTACAGTCAAATTAGAAATTATTCTTGTATATTTGATATATGTACTTGGCTGTATGTGTGAATAATAGCTTCTCTGAAAATTTGCTATATATTTGTCTTCTTAAATAATTTAAATTAAAATAGTTTTACTAAAGTATATTTTGTGTTCAATATATGCATTAAATGTGTATATTTTCTTGAATATTTTGAAAACATACACTCCCATGTAGCCACCACCATAACCAAGTACCGAATGCATCCCTAACCCTGATACTGTTCCATGCCTCTATAGTCATCTGCTTTATTTATTTTCAGTTGTAGGCCATCATTGATGCATTTTATAACATCGAGTGCAGAAATTTCTAATTTTGAATTTTCTTATAATTGCAATCATAAATTTTGTATACCTAGCCTCTTTTGTCTAATATATACTATTTTCTTTACCAATGTATTTTTTCCATTACTAGCCAGAATTTTCCTATGCATGGGTAGTTGATAATTGAAGATGCTTCTTAATTAGTGGGAATTTGTGTTATTTCTATTTTGGCCCTGCTTTGAATAAGTCCAGTTTAAACATTCATGTGAAACTCATTTTCATTTAGCTACATTTTCAATTTTCTTTGGCAAATTTGGAAGTAGGGTTACTAGATAATACAATGGCAGCTATCAATTTAAATAAGTATGAAATTTAATTATTGAAATCATCTCTGGTCTGGTTCTATCACTATAACTTTTAGTGAAGAGCTTTTTTTGCTACTTAACTCACATGTTACAGTCTTTGATGGAAATCCAGCTATTGTGAATAAAACAGAGTAGATAATATAATAAGCAACATTTATATTCTGAAAGAAATCACCTCTTTTCCTGACAAGCAATAGAAGGTAGGTGGATGCTTCAGAGCAGACTGTCACTGAGGGAGCATAGAACTCATTGGTACCACAAGGTAGGAATTACTGTTATTATCATAGTAATATGATAGGCTCACATCTGTCCATTACAAAGACATCAACTTTGATCTGCCCTGATATCAGATCAATCTACTCTATTTGCCAGAGCTTTATGGATGTCACTTACAGGTATTTCAACAAGATACCCACCCATAGACCACTGTAGTAATAACTTATGTGAAGTTGTAAACTTTTGTGTAACTTTTTTGCATTCTTTTTCCTACATTCAAACACCCTAGATCTGCATATCAGTATCTCTGGAGCTCCCTTGCATTTCCTTTCATCGCCAGTGACCTCTGTCTATTGTTCAGCATGCTTGACATTGTGGACTCTTAGCTGGCACCTGAATCCCAAATTGTTCCTAATTCATTTTTTCAACACAGCAATAGTTTATCTGTTTTTTTTTAATAATTAAAGACTAGACACCCCAGAAAAAAAAGGAGAGAGAGGATCATGCTTCAGTGGAGAAAAAGGTCACTGTCAAGTATTGCATGTAAGTAGCAAGACATCTGATGAAGCTCACTCTTACCTCCCTTCCTGTTCACTTGGGACTGAACAGATTTGATCTCACCAGCCAGGAAGGGTATAGGGACTGAAAGATAGATGGTAAACATCCTGCAAATAGGACATTGACTCCCCCTCACTTCTATGTCCTACTCCTATTCCATCTACCTTTAAGTCTCCTCTTATATTAAGATTTTTATTTAAACAGTCTTTTATCTTTGGTTAGGAGGTGACTTTCAGTACCAATCAGGATGCAGCCAAGGGCAGTGCAGGAATAGCAAAACTGAAAACAACAACTAAACCATGATTCAGAACACCAAAGACCCTACATTAATCACCTGGAACCAGACCAACCAAATCTCTCCCCATCCTAAAGCTCAAGGAAACTTGCAATAAGAGCCTAAAGGTGGGGAGGACCAACAATATTCAAGATACTCCACACAAGTTAGGGCTGCAGTAGCTATAATCGGACTTTACCTGACCTGCACAATGGCTGACATGTCAATGACCCCACTAGAATCTAGTATGGAAACAGAGGAGAAGATTCTAGGCTGTAGGATCCTTAGAGGCAAGGGATTAACAGTCATACTAACAGGGAGCCCAAGAAAGGGCTCCAGACTGTGCCACTGAGTCCTTACTCATCACTAGGGTTGAGGACTCAGAGGGAGGTTTGGCATTCACATAAAAGGATGCTCCAGGGGATGGAAGGGAGGAAAGGGAAGGCATTGGGAAAAGGGGAGGGAGGGAGTGGGGTGAAAGGAAGGGGAAAAGAGGGGGAGAGTGCAAGGGGCAACTGGGGAGGGAGGAGGGAGGGAGAGGACTGGGGTACCTATTGAGTTTGTATGACTGGAAAAAAATAAAATGTGGGAGAAAAAAAATACACCATAATGAAAACTGAACATTACACAAAGAACCTTACATTCTTCTGAAATGTTATGTTAAATATTTATTATGTTTCCAAAAAAAGACTAGAAACAATTTGATTACAAAACAGTTAAAACTGGTTATAGTATCACAGCTATAAAAGTGACTATGAAAAGGATCTTTACTAAAATTAAAACAAGGTTAGAGATGGGGGATATAGCTCAGTGGAATTGTGTCCAAGGTTTTGGATTCAATGCCTAGCCCACAGCCACCATACCACAAAACAAAAATTGGACTTTGCTTGACCTGCACAATGGCTGACATGTCAACGATCCCCCAAAGTCTAGCATGGGGGAGAAGGCTCCAGGCAGTAAGATCCTTAGAGACAAGGTATTAAACAGTCAGAATAGAGTTCTCATACTTACAGGAAGTCCAAAAAAGGCTCTGAGTTATGTCACTGAGTCTTGAACCTTACTAGGTGGAGGACTTAAAGTGAGGATTCAGAGGGAGAAAGGGAGAGTCACTGGAAGAGGGAAAAGGAGGGAGGGGATGGAAGGAAGGGAAGAGAGAACAATGGGGGACAACTGGGAGGGAGAGGGGGAGGGATAAGACAGGGGCACCTATTGAGCTTGTATGATCAGGAAAAACAATGAAATGTAGGAGAAAAATAAAAAAAATGTGACTCAATGTAACTATATTAAGCTCCAATTGGTTAACCAGAATTGTAAATAAAATCAGAATTGTCCTTTTTTAAAAAAAGTCACAATAGGGGCTGGAGAGGTGGCTCAGGGGTCAAGCCTCTGCCTTGTAGGTGGACGGTCCGGAGTTCGGATCCTAGACCCCACATATAGACGCCGGGAGCCATGGTGGTTCCCGAATTCACCTGTGGTTCTACACACACATGCACACACACACACACAAATTGAATAAAATAAATAATAAAAAAATAATAAAAAAGGCACAATAAAAAAAAAAAAACAACAGAAGACTGGAGCAGTGGTTCAGGGGACTGAGTGCTTACTCTATAACCAAGAAGACTGGCAGCCAGATCTCTAGAACTCATCATGCATTGCTGCTCAGGCATTGAGGACTTCTTATATTCCTGTTCTTAGGAGATGGAGATAGGACCCCTAATTCATGTGAGACACTGTACTTTGATATACAAGGTTGAAAGGATCAAGGAATATGACTGATATCAACCTTAGGTCTCCAACCATATCTACTCCCGAAAACACACATGTGCCTACACATTTGCTTTGAAACCTCCCCCCCACCCACACACAGATAAAAAGAGAGCTCTCTCTATATTGTCATATATATATATATATATACACACACACATATATTATATATATATATATAGTCTTAAAAGATAAACAGTTAAAATTAAGGAACTTAAACTCAATTTGGGTGAAAGACAAAAGAACAAGTCTTGGAAAGGTAAAGATTTCAAGAGGCACAACCCCTGTGAGACTACTGAGTGTTAATGCTGGATGTTGAGGGGAGGTGAAACACTTTCCTCAATGGTATATACCCTACAGATATATCCCATATACGTATCATTAATGGCAATCCAGATGAGGTTTAGTGGGGTACACACAAAGGGACATGGATGCAAGAGGAAGATTGATGGGGAAGAAGAAGGCTTGTAGTGGGAAAGGATGGTCTGGGTTAGGGTGATAAAGGATGAAAATAACATGAATACATGTATTCAATCCCATGAGAACATAAATAAATTAATCAAAATAAAGACAGCAGAGTCATACCATTGATGGCATTGCTCTCTTTCCAAGGTCCACTGAATCGCACAAAACCAAAACTGTAAAGTGAAACTTAACATTTCAGAGAGATTTTTTAAGAATCCAGGGGGAGCATCAAGTGTTCAAAATAGAAAATAAAAAAAAAGCTCAATTTTAAGAAAAAAGGATCAATAGCAGAGCTCACCAGCATGAAAAAAAATGCAAGTCACTTCACAGGAAGCACAATTTTAAAATATACCTGCTGGCAGGGTCCATGCAGTTTATATACATTGGTAATCAGAAACCAATAATACTCCACTAAGCTAATGATTAAAATTTACAATTTTTTCATATAAGTTGTAAAAATTTTAATAATGATACTTTTATTATGAAGGGCAGAAGATTACATTGATGAAAATCCACTTAATCTCATTATATTTAAAATGTAAGAGTTGTCTTCATCTCAACAGTAACTTTAGATGCTATAGAAAATTGGATCATTGGGGCTGGAGAGGTGGCTCAGGGGTTAAGCCTCTGCCTTGCAGGCAGAAGGTCCTGAGTTCAGATCCTAGACCCCACATATAGAAACCGGGCAGAAGCAGGGGCGGCCTGCATTTCTGGTCCTGGTAGGGCGGAGCCTGTGAATCCCCGGGCAGAGTAAACAAGAAGGAGGTGGAGGCGTCCATGGTGGTTCTGGAATTCGTTCTTGGTTCTACACACACAAACACACACACACAATTGAATAAATAATACATAATAAAAAAAAGAATAAAATGTTATATAAAAAAAGAAAATTGGATCATATTTCAAGTACATTTTAACACTATAGAATAAAGCAGAAATAGAAACACTGTACTTCAATCTTTATAACCATTTGTACCCATTAAAAAGAAAAGCACTGAACAGAGTTCAAAAAACTGAAAACGCCTCTTCCCTCCTCACAACCTCCAGAGGATGAATGTTCTAAAATATGAATCCTCTGAGAAGTCCAGTTTTATGTGGAGCACATTCTGTACTTGAAGTTAATGAAATCCATGAAGGTTAGGTGTGTGCTCCTCCAGTTATGTATTCCATCAAAAAGCTTTCTGCCACAATGTAATTGACAGTTGTGTGAAATTTAATATAGATTTCTGACCTATTTCTTACAAATTGTAGAAAAACATTAGGTATAGAACAATAAATTTAATACACACCATTAAACATGGTTTACTGAAATATTATAAAAAGTTAAATTGCTATAATGCAATCAGTATAACGTGATAAAGAAATTGTATTCTGATTTGCAAATACTAGTGACTAGAAACCAGTAAGGTAACTCCTTGGAATTTTTGAACCTAGTATTTAGAACACATATGCAAGGAAAAGTCACATTGGCATCTCTAACATCTTTACTTCTCAATGGCAAACCAGGCTTTAATTCCACAGCACAAACTGCCCTTCTTGGGCCTCTAAACTGCAGGCTTCTTGCCTCATGATGCCTAGATTCTGCCAATTTTTGAAATCTTAGAGGAGGATTCTGTGATCTCCTCCTTCTTGCATCACTGATGCCTCTAAAACCAGAACCACATGGATGACTTTGCCAAGACTGGCCCACTTGAATCACAGCTGGTTCTGCTTCTCTATGCTGGCCATGTCTTTCACTCCTGGCGCAGTTGCTTGGTAAAAGAAACCAACTCTTGCTTTGGAACTCCACCCTTTAGCTCCTGTCTTCTGAAAGGATTTGCATTTTTATGAGTGGGAACCTTCCCTGAGGATCTTGCCCTCAAGCTAGGACCTCTCCTTATTATTCAAATTAAGAGCAGGCTTTGATTTACAAATGGAGCTAATCTCTTCAACAGCCATTTTGTTCTCTGCTTCTTCCTGGTTCACCTCTTTAAGTTTGCCATTGTATTTTTCATCATTGGATCTTACAGTTTTTGCTTCTTCATGCCTGATTCTTTGCTCTTTTTCATAACTCTGAAGACAACTAAAAAGTAGCCATATCACATTGTCAAGACTACATTGCTTTGAAATTTCCTCCGCCAAGCACTCCAACTTAATTTCAGGCAAACTTTCAGGACGAGGGCAAAACTTCACTAAACTCTCGGCCAACACAGTCTCTGTTCCCCTCTGGACTATCACAAGCTGGGCTTCCACTGCCTGCGTCTCTCACAGCATTACTCTCCTCTGAGCTCTCACAAGAAAGATCCCTTTGGCTCAACCGCCAAGATGCAAAGACTTTCTCAGCACAAAGTCCCAAAGTTCTCCAGTATTTCTCCCAACAAACAGTTCCAAAGGCACACTAGCCACATCACAGCATTGGCCATACTTCTGGGTACCAACTTTTCTGAGCTTCACAAACAACTTCACTTTATGGTACCAGTTGTTCTTATCTCACAGCAATACCCCACTTCTGGTACCAATTTCTGTAACAGTTACTCTTAACTATTGCTGTGAGAGAGCACTCAAAGTCAAGCAACTTAAGGGAGAAAGGGAGGTTTATTCAGCTTACGATTCCAGAGGGAAGTTACAGTCTCTTGAAGCAGAGGTGGCATGGCTGGTTGGCCAAAGCTGGAAGAGGCTAAGTCACTACAGACATCTTAGAAGCTGAGAGCTGCAGACTGCTTGCTGCAAGGCAGACTTCTCCTGGAGGTAAGGTGGGACTAATCCACCTCAAGGCCCACCCCTTGTAACTGCCTTCCTCCAGCAAGGCTCCACCTCTGAAGGTGACATGACCTTGCCAAACACATGAAACTGTGGGGGACACATTTCAAACCATGACAATAACTGATTTTCAGTATCAGTTCTTCATCGATTAGTTCAGTAACCAATCAAAAGTGATCTTTAAAATTTCATTTTATTTTCATATGTTTAGATTCCAGTAGCACAATTTAGACTTTTAATGTGAACTTCCTCCTTCCCTCTCTTCCTATTTTCTGTTTTTCATTTGTAAGAAAATAAATGAGAAATTTTGTGGGCCACCTCTATGAATCAGCTCAGTGATTCATACCTAGTGACAGTCACATGTAATCTTTTTTTAAAAGATGTTGACTTTTATCAGACTTTAAAAATTACTTCCCAGTTAACTTGCCACAGTCTTAGATACTATAGAAAGCTGGAGCCTCCCAGATCATAGTGAAAATGTGGTTTATTATATAAAACAACAGCACAGGTAGAACTTTTAACTTTAGTGCCACATTTTAAAAATCCAGTTCTTCCACAGTATTACTTTTACTACAGTAGATTATTTTAAAGAAAATGAGCCTAAATATCAAGAAAGCTACATCTTATGGAATTTTCAGTAAGCCTAACAGATCTTGGTTTCTGTGGTACAATTATTATGATTGCTATAGACAGTTGAGTCATCTAGGTTTGGATTAGTGTGACATTATCTTGCAAAATTATTTGCTTTGCAAACAGATTAATAATTAATTAATTAAAAATGAATTATATATGTATTTATATCAGCTAACATACAACAAATGCACAAATAGTTAGAATACAGTGTGTATCAACAGATGTATGAATGTTAAGTTTTACTTTGAACACTTTTGCTCACTTTTAAAATTTTTTTACCTAGCTATACAAGCTCAAATGAGTAGGTATCCTCACCTCCCTCCCTTTCCTCCTTCTTTCCTCCCATCCTGCTCTCTCTGCCTCCATCCCTCCTTCTCTCCCCCATTTCCTCCCTCCCTCCTCTCTTGTTTCCTGGGGGCTCCCTCCCACCCTCCAGACCAGCAGCTTATGTGGGCCCTGAAGTTGCCTCTGAGTCATCCACACTACTGAGGTTTCAGGACTCAGTGACATAACTTGGGGCCCCTTCTTGGGCTGCCCACTAATATGGGAACTCCTTTATATCCGTCTAACCCTTTGCCTGTAAGGGTCCTACTGCCTGAAGCCTTCTCCCCTGAGAACCACGCTAGTCTATGGGTGTTATAGACTTGTCAGCCAATGTGCAAGTCAGATAAGGTCAAAGCACATCGCAACAGATATCTTGGCTGCTGCAGTCCAGTCTTGAGAGGAGCATCATGTCCATCAGTAGACCTCTATATCTTTAGGTTCTTACAGACTGTATTTTGAACACTTTTAAAATTACAAAATAAAACAGGAACAAAATACTCTCCTTTATTCCCTATAATCATATGCATCTGTTAAATATAGGAAAACACTGAACAAATATGTTAAGATCAATTTAACTGACTTAAAAGTAGAGATCATAGTACATAAGTGTATTTGGTAAGATCACATAGAACAAGTTCAGAAATGAGTGATACCTAGGAAGATCTGAATTCCAGTTGCTAGTCTTTTCCTCTGTTTAATGGCTTTTTTCTTTTTTTAGCACAAAACATGAAAAAAAAATGTGATCATTGTGTCACTTTCCACATTGTGTGATGTCTGTATCTTCTGGGTTTTAATTCACTCTCTGTCTTGGAGAATTCAATGATAAGAACCAAGGTCACCCTGTAGAAAGATGAACACACATGCAAAACAACATTACATTACACATAAGGGAGCTATGGCATGGGATCCCTGTCATGTGAGGAATAAGAGAGAGTATTGACAGGAGCTCATTGGATCCAACAAGAGCCCTCACTGTCACACTTACCTTCATGACATCAGAAACAGAGTTCCAATTTTAAGCCAATAAGACTCATTTGAAGAAATAGATAATAGACACCTTTATGGCATCATTAATTCTGCACTTTGCAATAACAAGGCACTTCTGAAAGAGTTCAATTTTCACAATCAGATACTTAGGCACATTTAATGAAATTGGGAAACAAGTACATATTTGCATGTCTCATGAAGGCAGGCAAGTTTGAAACTTCCTGGTTAAATATCTCAGCTTCTTTGCAACATGCTCTGTAGTTTAATATAAACATCAAAATTTCAATCAAAGACTTGATCATCATCTGCTCTGTAGAGCGTTTTCTCACCTCTAAGGCAAATATAATTGTCATTTCCTGTAACTTCCTTTTGTCAACACACTGCCTTTCATCACAAACACCACATTTACTTGAGGTTTAATTGATAGTCTTATGTTTATATTGAAAACTTTCTGAAAGTAGTGAAATCATTGTTCTACCTCTATAAAATTATGAGTCAACACAGGGTCAATGTGTACTTGGAAAGTTACAATGTAGCTTGGCTTCAAAGCATCTGTTTTTCACTCAGAAGATTTTTTTTAATTTTCTTCTTTTACAAGCATATTGAATACTCACTCATCCCTGCTTTCCTCCATCTCCTCTTCCTAGCATCCCTTCCTTTCCCCTCACCAGTCCCTCCCACTCTTCTTCCACCCTCCTGCTTGTATGCTTCTATGGACCCCAGGGTTCCCCCTTTCCCAGAAGATTTTATGAAACTAAACATTATGAACTAACTCTAGCTCAATATATCCCATCACTCAATTATTTATAAAACTAAACTAAATCATTTAACTAATTAATTAGCATCAAAACTTCAATTGAAAACATAATCATCATCTTCTCTGCAGGCCATTTGGTGATAGAAATATTTCAAATGACTCTATAGAAAAAGTACTATCATGGTTTGACTGTGTCCCCCACAGTCTCATATGTTTGGCAAGGTCATGGCATCTTGAGAGGTGGAACCTTGCTGGAGGAACACAGTCACAAGGGGTAGGCCTTGAGGTGGATTAGACCCACCTCACCTCCAGGAGAAGTCTGCCTTTGCAGTAAGCAGTCTTGCAGCTGAATAAACCTCCTTTTCTCCCTTAAATTGCTTGACTTTAGGTGCTCTCTCACAGCAATGGTTAAGAGTAACTGTTACAAGTACCATAAGGAGAAGATGAAAGGCTAACAAAAGTATAACAAAGGAAAGATAAAACCTTGTACCTTTTGGATAATAAGTTAAACAGAAAAACTTTAACAAAAAAAATTTCAAAAACCTGAAACCAAATGAGCTACCTAAGAACAATTTATTGAATCAACTAGTCTATCCAGTAAATTAGTGAAAAGATTTGTAGGTAGAGGTGAAAAGCTGACCAAGCTTGGTGATAACTGAATCTTAGTTCAAATTTAAATTTATCTACAGAATTTATAATCCTATATTAATTTAAATATTACTCTTAAGAGCTCTTTAGTTTTAGGAAAAAAAACCTTTATTAAAGAATAAGTACTAGACATTGTTGCCCTAAAAGTAGCCACCGATTAAGAAAAGGTTAAAGTTCAAAAACTTCCTAATCACTTAATATCTTAGTATTTTACCATTTCCTAATTACATAAAATGGACCAGTCTTCTGTATTTTAGATGATATAATGCAAATGTGAATAACAATATTATTCTTCCTTAACAAGTGTATCACAGATTGAACAGATCACTGTTAGCTAATGCCCCAATAGTAACAATCATAAATTAATGAATCTATTTCGTTACAATGTTAACCCAATACAGGAGTGCATAAGGGAAAGATTAAAATAAGTAAAAGAAACCAGGCAAAATTTAACTCTGCCTGTTTGCCAAAACATCACTTCTAACATGTTTTTGTGAAAAAATCTGTGTCAGACCATTTTCCAATTTCCTGGGAGTCATTAGTTGATAAACATATCATTAATAATAAAGAAATCAATCAACGTGTGTTTCATGTTGAAGTTATGATTCCTTCTGCATACTCACATATTAGCATTTTATTGGTAGTTCCAAACTGTCAATTCAGGGATTTCCAAATTACAACAGTCATTCTCATGCAACTATCTACTCCAAAATATTTAAACCTGATGATTAAAAATTAGGATATCCTTTACAATCTAATTTTCACATTTCCCTGAAGATTATGCTACTGCTTTTTTAATAATCAAAAGAATTTAATACTTAAAAATATAGTCCTCTTGGCAAACTTATAGAAGAGATGCCAATTTAAGTGTACCAAATAATATCACAGTTTTAAATTATTCATGCTCACTAAGTAATTTGAAGAATTTTACCTATGTTTACATTATTTGTAACAAAATTCTATATTTAAGTCTTACAAATTCAAAGATAAAATGTAACATTATTTTTCTATAGGTTTGGTTTTGTTTTCCTCTCTTACTCTGATGCTAAATATATAACCATTGTCAAAAACTAGGAGATCCTTAGTATAAAGAAGAAATAAAAGCAAGACAAGTCAACCAACCTCATTCCAGACAAAATTCTGTTGTAACTATTTCTAATGTCTTATTCACACTCTCTTTTGTATGTTTGAGACTACATTTTAAATGGGCATTTCCCTGAGTTTAATTTTGTTTTCAATCTGGGTTTGCAAAGTCTTCATAGTTACTTAATATGATTGCTAAATAATTCTGCTGTTGAATTTCCACATTTCGCAACATATTCCATCTGTATACAAAGGTGAAACAAGCATTGTTCATAAATAAATTTGTACTTCTGTGAGTATACCTTAGGATATATTCCAGAAAGGAAAACAGCATGTAAAATGAGATGAATATTTATGTCATTTTTTAAGAAAAAAGACTCCCAGAGCTAACATCACCAATAGCATAATGATTATCTTTTTATCCATACATGATCAATTTCTAGAACATGATTTGGTTAATCTTTGCTAATACAGCAGTTGAAATAGAATCTTATTGCCATGATTTCTCTCTTTTGATTACCACTGAACATCTTTTGATATATTTTCACCCATTTGCATTTTCTTTGTGCTATTTTTTCTAGAGGTGAGGTGGGAAGAGAGAACAGGGTGTCTGTAGACCAGGATGGCCTCAAATTTGTGGAAATCTTCCTGTAGAGTACTGAGATCATAGTACTGAGCTGCCAGACTGAGCTCTGTAATGTCTTTCTTTATATGACACCTAAGCAGCAGACTTTTCTAATGGGCCAAAAAAGACTATTTTGAGAAGGTCAAATTCTCTCTGTTGTCTTTCATTAAAAGTTTTAGTGTGCATGAATTCATGAAAAATTTGAGCTAGCTAAAACTTATTTTTTCCATAGTTTCATCTATTTCATGGATCCACATTGCATTGACATTTAGCCACTGAAAAATGGGAACATAATGAACTCTAGATTCAAAGATCAAGAATATATTACTTTTTCAACGGGATCCAGGGAGTGATGGAGGTACTTATGGGGTACTTATCAACTTTGTATGAGTGGAAGAAATAAATAAAAAAATAAATAAAATAGAAAAAAATATTCCTTTTATATATATATATATATATATATATATGTAGCTATATATTATTTTATTTTATTTTCTCCCACATTTCATTTTTTACCTAATTATATAAGCTCAATAGGTACCCCATCCTCTTCTTTCCCTCCCCTGTTGTCCCCTATTGCACTCTCATCCTTTCTCCCCTTCCTTTCATGCCCCTCCATTTCTCCCCATATCCTGGTACCTCGCCCTTCCCCCTCTCATTCCAGGGAGCTTCCCTTTATGTGAACACCAAACCTCCTTATGAGGCCTCCACCCTAGTGAGAATTCAGGACTCAGTGGCATAGGCCAGAGCCCCTTCTTAGGCTCCCCATTACTATGAGAACTCTCCTATGACTGTTTAATCTCTTGCCTCTAAGGATTCTACTGCCTTCTCTCCTGTGATCCATGCTAGACTTGGGGGGGGGTCATTGACATGTCAGCCATTGTGCAAGTCAGACAAAGTCCAATCCTGGCTGCTGCAGCCCTAACATGTGCAGAGTACCTTGCATATCTTTAGTCCTCCCCATCTTTAGGCTCTTACAATCTTGTTGTCCCCTCTTCCACAAAGTTCCCTGAGCTTTAGGATGGGAAGAGATTTGATATTCTGGTTCCAGGTGAATAATGTGGGGTCTCTGGTGTTCTGAATTATCTTTGGTGTTCTGAATTATGGTTTGTTGTTGTTTTCAGTTTTGCTTTTCCTGCACTGCTATTGGGTGCATCCCTGTTGGTATTGAAGGTCACCTCCTAACCAAGATAAAAGACTCTTTAAATGAAGATCTTAATATAAGAGAAGAGTCAAAGGTAGATGATAGAATAGGAGTAGTACAGAGCAGTGGAGGGGGAAGGATTATCTGCAGGATGTTTACCATCTACCTGCCAGTCCCTATTCCGTCACTGATTGTTGAGATCAAACTTATTCAGTCACAGGTGACCAGGAAGGGAAGTCAGAGTGAGCTTCATCAGATGTCTTGCTACTTACATGCAATACTTGACCATGGCCTATTTACTCTGCTGAAGGGTGATTCCCTATTTCCATTCTTTTGAGGTCCTCATTCTCCTTCCCTCCTGTTTATAATCCTTTGCGATTACTAGTGGGTTACAGGGATTTACCTTTGAATATGTCATTAAGTGGTTTGGAACTATGATCCACTTATTAGAGAGTACATATGGCATCTAACTTTCTGTGTCTGGGATACTTCACTCAATATAACTTTTTCTAATTCCATCCATTTCCCATCAAATTTCATTAACTAATATTTTTTGATTGCTGAATAGTATTCCATTGCATAAATGTATCACATTTTCCTTATCTAACTCGTCAACTGCTGGAAATGGGGTTGATTCCATAACTTTGCTATTTAAATAGTGCTTCAATGAACATGGCTGTGCTCATGTCACTGTGCAGGGTCATATAGCATTTCAATCTTCAACCTTTTTAGAAATTGCCATACTGATCATCAGAGTGCTTGTATTCCCATCAGCGGTGTAGGAGAATTCCCATATTCTTATTTCATCTTAATTTTGCATTTGTTCATTATTTGTGTGCATATATTAGAGAGAGGCAAAGAGATAGATAGAAAGAGAGAGAAGAGAGAAAGAGACAAAAAAAGAGAGAGAAAGAGAGAGATAACTCTTATGTGAATGCCTTTGTACTTATGTGGAACTATAGAAAAATTGCAGTCAATTAATTCTCTTCTTCCACTGAGTTCCGAGGAAGAACTCAAGTCATCAGGCTTGACAGCAAGTCCATTTATTGTCAACACTTCTTATTGATTCAGGTCTTATTTGTTTTACATTTTAATGTTATCAACATTTTATTTGAAGTACATGATACCACTTTCCTTACTGAATCTTTGTGAAGGAATTAAATTCCATGTTTAAATGGAATGTCCAATATATAGATTTAGTATCAAGTTTTTGCTTCTCTTTAAATGTGCTCTGTTCAGTTTTCCCATGTGCTTTAATGATAGAGAAGAGGAAAACTAAAGACTTTTTACAGGTGATTGAGTAAGATTCCCAGGGCTTTAAAAAAATGTCCCTTAACATTTTTTACTTGTCTGGTTCAAAGAGTCAGTTATTTAGCTGTCATCACTTTTGAAATGGATTTTATACAAATTCTCTGTGGGGTCCTCAGTCTAGGTGACCTCAATAATCTGGCAAGGTTATATAAAGATGTTTTGATGGGAGGAAGTCTGGAGGGCAGCTCAGGAGGTTTAACCAACTCAGGGGAAGTCAGGAGGGGGAGGCTCAGGATGTGTTGAATAGCTCAGGATGGAAGAAGTCAGGAGGGAGTAGCTCAGGATGTCTTAAAGAAATTTAGCTACATACAGCCTGCATGCTGGCCTGGCCTTTAAGATGATTGGTTCCTGTATCTTCGCCCTGTAATTCTTCTTGTTGTTTCTGCCTTTATAAGATGGTTGCGGACTTGCAATAAATGACTTCCTGCTTGAGTAGACTCCCTGTCGCATCTGATTGTCCTAGGAGGGCTGGAAGCAGGCAGACAGCGCATTCACCTTTCCCCATCTGCCTTGTGGAAGACCCGCCAGACCAGCCTGCAGGACCAAGCTGTGATCTCCTGGGGACCCCCACATCTGGCGCCCAACTTGGGCACGAAGAGCTCATGTAGTGTTGAAGAATTTGATCAGGCCAAGAGGTCTGTGAGGTGAGTGAGACCCTAAGAGATGGGGAATGCAACTACTAAGTCTGAAGACCTGGTGCTTAAAGCACTGAGATATATACTTAAGAGTAGAGATTTCTCTATTCTTTAAAAAAATGGGCAACCTTCCCTCACATTTTAAGGAGCCCCAAATACCTGTCTTAAAGTCTCTCCTAGAGACTAGAGGCCTCAAGGTTAAGGCTGCTGACCTAGAGGAATTTTAGAATGAGGCTATGGTTTTAGCACATTGGATCTCCCCAGAGAGAATGTGAGAACAGGACCTATGGATAAGGGTGTTTTCCTTGCTAAGTGTTTTTCATAATTAAGCTAAGCTGCCAGATTTAATTAAAGGGTTCTTGTTTTCAATAAGGTTTTCCTAAATGTTAATCCACCTTTGATAAAGCTTTCAAGGGTAATTTAAAGACAGTTGCTGGTAAATTGTAGTTGCCAGTAAAATGTTGTTCATGTGATTGTATGTTTATATGTTCTGTATTTACATGTTGTGTGTCTTATGTTTAAGCAAAAAGTCTGTGGCCATTTAAATTTTTTTTCATTTCTGTTGCATGCTAATACCAAAATTTTGGCATGCCATTTTTAAATTCAGGTATACATATTTACAAACCAGAACAAATAATTTTGATCTGTTTTCAGACAGACGTTATGTAATTAATCTCCTCCCTGGGATGCTAAATTCTCACATTTGCCTGGACAAAAACCCCTTAATGATTCAGACCCAAACTCTCCTCAGAGAGAGAAAACACCCAATCTTCTTACAGCACCTAAGGGGACATCAAGGACTACACGGTTCTTTATCTCAAGGTAATGCTGAGGCAAATAAAATGGCCTCTGACCATATTTTATCCACCAATTTGGAAGGGGCCCAAGGTCTGCATGACCTCACTCATTAATTGGAGGGGGCTTCACAAGAAATTCCCTCAAATTCCTATCAAAGACCTATAAAAAATTGTACACATCTACAAGTCTTGCCAGATGTTCTCACAGATCCCAACATTACAACCAGGGGTAAATCCCCATGGACTAAGGCCCAATTCTCTATGGCAAACTAATGTTATTCTCCATTTAGTAAAAGCTGTTTTTGTATCTATTGACACATTCTCCCAGGCCTGTTGGGCTCCAGACCACATAGGAGAAAGATCTAAACATGCTCAATCCCACTTCCTTCAATGCTTTGCCATACTAGGATTACCACAAAAGATAAATCTGATAATGGGCCATGCTTTATAAGCAAAAGCCTACAGTACTTCTTCAAGTTATGGAGGATTCATCACACTTCAGGGATTCCTTACAACCCACAGGGCCAAGCTATTGTAGAACATAATCATCAAAATATTAAGGCCCAATTACAAAAACAAAAAGGGGGAATAAGCCCCCACCAACAATTTAATATGGCCTTGTTCACTATTAACATTCTCAGTTTTCCAAAAATGAAATAGAGTCCCACTTCCAAAAACATTGGGGGCAATAAGAGCAGAGACCTGGAATACAGGTAAGATGGAAAAACCCCATCAGGGGACATTGGAGGGGCCCAGACCCATTATTAACAATGGGTCAAGGCTTTGGGTGTGTCTACCCTATAAGAGGCTCAAATCCCATATAGGTGCCTGCTAGAAATCTTAAATTCTATTGTCAGGGGGAAGATGAGCCCTACCAACCAGAGTCAGACACCACCAAAGACTAATACGAATAAAAAGAATGGTGGCTATGCAACAGGCTCAGCAGGCTCTTGACTAATACTCATAAAAGGGAGAAGAAGGAAAAAAAAAAAAAAAAAGAAAAACAGACCTAACCAGATCCATGGGCAACATCGCCCTTGAGATAGATTTTATTATCTCCCCACAGGCCATGGTGAACACAGGATGGACAATCACATCGGAGGGGCCATCATTGTGTGGCTAACCTTGATCCTTTTCCTGACTACTTCCAACTCAACATTTTGAGAGAGACTGAAATATCTTGGCAGTGTTCCTTACCTGGACATACTTAATGCTATTCTCATGGATCATCTGAGAAAGCTTAAAGGCTACAGACTTGTGATACTCTTGCTACTGCTACAGGTAGAACTTGAGGGGTTGGGATTGCTTTGGAGATATGTAGTTAATCCCAGTATGCTGCAACCGATAGGTTAGGATTTAGTCCCCCAGCCCATTGCCTGTATTGTTGGGCTTGCTTTACCATAAGATTATATACACCATAATCATACTACACAACAAAAGATGAGTATGCTTGCACAGATCCTAGAGGAGACACCCACTGGAGGCCCTTAGGACCCTTGAATACAATTGGCCATCCAAGAGGTTGCTCGGGTTCCTCAATTGAGACGACTACTCTAAGGGTGTAGCCACCTTATGAGGTGCTCCCCTGGAGTTCACTCGAGGAACCACCCTTTGACCCCACCTCATTACAAAACAAAAAAAGGAGATATGTGGGGGCCTCAGTCTAGGTGACCTCAATAATCTGGCAAGGTTATACAAAGATGTTTTGATGGAGAAAGTGTGGAGGGCAGCTCAGGATGTTTTGACTAACTCAGGGGAAGTCAGGAGGGGGCGGCTCAGGATGTGTTGAATAGCAGAGGATGGAGGAAGTCAGGAGGGAGTAGCTCAGGATGTTCTGAAGAAATTTCACTACATACAGCCTGCATGCTGGCCTTATCTTTAAGATGACTGGTTTCCCGTATCCCCGCCCTGTAATTCCCCTTGCTGTTTCTGCCTTTATAAGATGGTTGTGGACTTGCAATAAATGATTTCCTGATTGACTAGACTCCCTGTCGCGTCTGATTGTCCTAGGGAAGGAGGGCTGGGAGCGGGCGGACAGTGAACTCACCTTTTCCAATCCCCCTTGGGCAGGACCTGCCGGATGGGTATGCAGGACGGAGCTGTGATCCCCGGGAAGCCCCACAATTCTCAGTCCTTTGCACTTGCATTTCATAGTGATACTAAGAAAAGTTTACTTCTACAAACTTAAGAATAAATACAATTGAGTGGCAGCAAATATATAATCTCATTGATAGGAAGGAATAATTGAGATCTAAAAACTAATTAAAATCTAGTTAACCCACATGCAAATACTTGTTATTTACAATATTTTATTTTTTGAAAGAGTAGAGAGCAGGAATAAGAGAGAGAAAAGGAGAAAAACACGCACATGCGAGCATGCCATGATGTGTTTAGAATTCAGGACAACTTTCAGAAGTTGATTCTGTCCTTGTACCACGTAAACTTTGGAGGTCAAATTTAGGTTTCCAGGTTTGTGCGCAGGTGCTTTTTACCTGCTAAGCAATCTTACTTGTCCAATTAAAAATAATTCTTGTGATACATATAATTATTACATCCCCTAAAATTTTATGATGGATATTACAAAGTAATAAGCTGGTGTTTAAATTACATATCTGTTTAGCTGTCTATTATCTAGCTATTTAGTTTTAATCTAACTACATATTTATCTATTATTATCTAAATCATCTGTCAATTCTCTATCATTATGTACCTTTCATGTCTCTCTACCTATTTAATGTATATTCATTATCTATAATCTACATATATGTATAGATCCATCTGATCTTTAGTTTTTAATCCTGCCAGCATCTAACACCTATCATCTAACATCTGTCATGTATCTCTCAATTTTATATCTATATATGTTTATCTATAGATCATTGATCCATCTATCTCTGTTTGTGTCTGTCTGTGTGTCTATCTATCTAACCTCGCAAGCTTTCTATCATCTATCAATTTACAACCCATTTAGGTTTGAGTCCTGTAATCCAGATGGGGCTGACCTGGAACTCATGATCCTCCTGCCACTTCTTCTCAAGTGCAGGAATTACGGTCTGTTCCATGATGCTTGCTTTCAATTACATTTCACATTGCAATTTCACCTCATTGCCCTCACTGCTGTGATGGAAGCCATCATCTTTCCCCTGAAGTACTAAATTATTGCTTTATAATTTCCCTGCTTGTGTTCCTGTGCCTTATTTTTCATAAGCATGGTTGAGCATGTGAAATCACTTCTTTGCTCAAAACCACCCCATATCCAACATTCTCTAAATTCTTAAATTACTGGCCACCCAAACACTCACTGTCCTCCCAAGCAGGTCTCTTAGCACCCAAATTCCTTAAACCATTGACTACCCATACACTAATAGCCTCTTTTTTTTTTTAATTTCCACTCATACAAACTTAACAGGTACACCGGTCCCTTCCCTCCCTCCACCCTCCCACCCCCTTGTGGCCCCTCCCCTCCCCCTTTCCTCCCCATTCCCCAGTGCCTCCACCTCCCATCCCCAGAGCATCCTTTTTAAAAAAATATTTATTTATTAATAGTGCATGTGTGCTTGTGTGTATGTATGTGTGTGTGTGTATGTGTGTGTAGAACCACGGGCGAATTTGGAAACCACCATGGACGCCTTCACCTCCTCTTTGTTTACTCTGGCCCTGGATTCACAGGCTCCGCCCTACCAGGACCAGAAACCCAGGCGCTCCCGCTTAAGCCCGGCCCTCTATACCTGAGGTCTAGGATCAGAACTCCGGACCTTGCGCCTGCAAGGCAGGCTTAACCCCTGAGCCACCTCTCTATCCCCCCCAGAGTATCCTTTAATGAGCATGCCAAACTGTCCTCTGGGTCCTCCTCTCCGATGAGGTGCAAGGACCCAGTGGCATTTCCCAGAATCCTTTCCTGTGTTCCCTTTAAGCATAGGAACACTACTGTGGCTGTCAATCCCTTGGTGCCAAGGATCCTAGTGCCTTTAGCAAACACTAGACATTGTGGGGTCAATAGTGTGTTGGACATTGCTCAGGCATGCAAAGTCCAAATATGATTGCTTTGGCCCTAACTTGTGTGGAGTATCTTGCATATCATTACTCCTCCCGTCCTTGTGCTTTTACAATCTTACCACCCCCTCTTCCGCAAATTTCCCTGAGCTTCAGGATGGGGAGACATTAAGCTGGCCTAGTTCCATGTGGTTGATATAGAACCTCTGATGTTCTGGATTATGGTTTGTTGATTTTTTTTTCAGTTTTGCTGCTCCTGCAATGCCCTTCACTCACTAATAGCCTCTTTTCTTACTCTCAGTGCTTATTTCTCAAGTCCTCAAGGCTGTTCTAACTTTTAAATCAGCCTTAGTTTTCTTTATGAATGCAGTATTCTTACCCAACTATTCCTTGACTAGTCAGTCCCCTTATTTAGTTATGTCAGGCCACCATTTGTGTAATTACAAAGTAACCAAGGACTGACAAAAATATTCTTTCTTAAGCTGAGATCACATGAATTCTTTTTAAGGTACAGTGGCTTGCATGCACAACTACATGAAATGATTTGAGATGGAGAGATTACCTGAGCTTTTCCTGGAGAGTTTACTGCAAAACCAGGAATGTCACTGTTGTAACAGAAGAGAGGGACAGAAATAAAGAGTTGGTAGATGCAAAACTATTGTCTGAAAACAAAGCATGGATTTACTGCAAAAGATACAGTTAGCACCTGCAATTAGAAGAGATGAGGAATATATTTTTCTTTTTTTATTACATTTTTTTGCCTAGTTATACAAGTTTAATAGGTAACCTCCTTTCTCTCTTTCTCCCCTCCCTTTCCCCAGTTGCCCCCATTACATACTCCCCCCTCCCTCTAACCCTTTTTCCTTTCCTCCTACCTTCTTGGTGCTTCCTGCTTTCCCCCTTCCATCCTTCAGAGCATCTGTTTATGTGAACTCTGAATTTCCATTTCTGAGCCTTCTGTACTAATGACGATTCAGAACCCAGTGGCATAGACCAGAGTCCCTTCTTGGTTTTCCCACTAGTATGGAGACTCTTTTATGACTGTTTAACCCCTTGCCTCTAAGGATCCTACTGCCTGGAGACTTCTTCCCTATGATCCCTGCTATACATTGGGGTGGGGGATTTTTGACATGTCAGCCATTGTGCAGATTAGGCAAGGTCCAATCAATTGTGGCTATATCCTGGCTGCTGCAACCCTGACTTGTGTGGAATATCTTGCATATCATTGGTCTTCCCCATCTTTGGGCTCTTACAATTTTGGCACCTCTCTTTCATAAGATTCCCTGAGCTTTAGAATGGGGAGAGATTTGGCTGTTAAAACCAGAGATAAATAGCCCAATTAGAAAATGGGCCTTGGAACTCAAAAGAAACTTTTCCAGGGATGAAATTGAAATGTTTATATTTTTCTTCAAAAGCTGCTAATCCATTTTAGAGAATCTGAGCCTAAGAAAAACAACAGAGTAAGCTTTTTGTATAGCTTATACATCTTGAAATGATTAGCTATAACACTGATTGGGGATAAATAACTATACTGTCCAATTCATTATAGCAAGTAAGGTTGTTGATATTCCTGAGGGCATTCCCCCATCCCCACCCAACATAATTCATACTTTATAAATCACCTGTTGTTTTCCCAGAAGACTGATCCCAGCACATGCTCAATAAATGTTTATTATTTTCTGCATAGTTCACTCCAATGGCAGGGTCTTTATAATTTATCTTTAATTTTTTTATTCTCAACGTTTGCTCTGAGTCTGGTTCATTACAGTAAACAGCCACTGACTATTCAGCAGTATAATTCCCAGACTGGTTTTACAGATGAATAAAGCACATAAGACAGTTCTTCAAAGTATCCAAATGGCATGCAAACATCAATCATTCCTTGTATTTTTTATCCACTTTTCTTGATTGCCATATTTTATTTTGGAACATTCTTACATATATAATGCATTCTGATTTTTTCTTTATTTTATTATTTCTCTCCTCCCCACTAGCCCCCTTTCCCTACCAATCTTCACATATTCCCGTCCTTTTGCTTTGTTTTGTATCCCACTGGATTTACCAAGGGTCTTCTGTGTGATTCTGGGCCTAGGACTATTTTTTAGTGCCTAATAAGTTTCCCTAAGGGTAAACAACTAAATTTTTTGTCCTTCCTCCTTTAAGCCCGTTTATAGAATATGGGCACTTTGTAGGTCCCCATGGGTTCCTCTTCTGTCCACAGCTGACAACTAGCCAGGTTAAGTCCACTCTAGATTTGGTAGAAATAGTGACTTCTTTTGTGAGTTCATTATGATCATGTCTGTGTCACACTTAGATTAGGACATTCATAACCCATTTTCCTCTCTTCTGGCTCACAGATAGATTTTTTTTTATTATTTATTCAACTGTACGCATGTGCGTGTGTTCGTGCACGCTCGTGTGTGTGTGTCTGTGTGTGTGTGTGTGTGTGTGTGTATGTGATTTTTTTTGAGTGGTCTTCTTCAAGGGACTCTGAGCCTTTAAGAGTAGCTTATATATGGACAGAATCTGCGACAGTCACTTATTCTCAACATCTTGTATAGCTATGGTTCTCTGACCTTTGGACAATGCATTGAGAAGTTCACTCTTCTGTTGAAATGTTTTGTCATCGTTGTTTTGTTTCACTTACAATTTGGAGCTTGGCTTTCTTTCACTACACAAATATTAGCTTACTTAAGCCTCATGGCTAAAAAAATGTGAGTACTTATATGGAAGAATGGCATATTCTGATGTGAAACTACTTGTGCATATATTATATATAATATGTATTTCTATATATATATATAGTCTAGTGACTGTCTCATTAATTTCAAGTTTATCCTTATTCCAGTGCCAGAAGGATTCGAAGGGAAGAAAGAAATCATCTTCAAAGTTACACTATGACAGTTACTATGAACATTCTGATCAAATGCTTCCTTGGCCTTTACGGGCAATTACCTGAAATGGAGAATTTCTGTTCACTATAGAGCAGGGCATGGTGCAGGAGATTAGACAGCTGTGTCGCAGTATGTTCTGACATGTCTTGGTGGAATTATTGCAGGAGCAGCCCTGGATAATCAAAGGAAGGTCATTGCACATCAGCCTGAATATTGTTCTTGACACATCATATCAGTCATCAGTGAGTGATCTCTCATCCAAGGGAGGCCTCGCTCCGCCAAAGTTAGGCTAGATTTATGCCATCATATACCGGACAGAGAGGAACAGAATAAACGGTAAAGAAATAGAAATTAGCCAGAAAGGTGCGTAGTAGAAAAATTTATCAGAGAGTGGAATAACACTAAAACAGCAGTTTTGTGAAGATAAAGCTAGAAGAAACAGAATAGGATCGTGACACTGAGTCTCTGAAGAATTAAACTGAGAGGCTGAAAACCTTTACAGGATGGAGAGGTAAGCAATTAGATTTACCTGCAAAGAAGTCTAGGGGTAAAGGACTAAAGCTGTAATACTGGAGATGGCACATTCGCTTACACTTTTGTCAAAAGTTAGAGGTACTTATTCCTAAAACTATAAGGGCTGTTATATTTAATACATACTTTGGTCTAATAGGAACGTTTAGAATTAGGAAATGAATTAAACATAACCTTTTCTCTTTCTTAGCTATGAGGTCCTGCATCCTAACTCTGTAGTAGATATATAACTATATTATCCAAAATGTTGCAATTGAAAGAGTTAAAATGCATCTAAATATTAGCATGGTGCACTATGTATAGAAGCTCATCAATGTGTGTGGTTTCATTCTGGACAGGAACAGGAAAGAACATTCACTCAATACAAGAAATGCAGAGCTTGATGGAATGATAACAACCAAAGATGAACAATTATTACAAAATTGGCAATTGGAGCTCATTGTCACTTCTAGGTTTTTGAGAGTCATTGCTATTAGGAATTGGGTTTTCTGCAACCTTGCATGCACAGAGTACCTAACGCATCAGCTCTCTCCTGGTCATGTCTCTCATTAGGAATTGGTGATAGATGACTCACAGTTCCATTAGCGTAAACATCTTCAAAGTGCTTCCCCAAAATTCACTTCTACCAGCAATTGATGAGTTTTATTTCTCTAACAAGTTGGATAGCTCTAAATGTTGTCAAAGGTTAAGTTAAATAACATAATATGTAAAAAGCAATCTTTGGACTATAAATTGTGGTTGAAATTGAAGCAGTGTTATATATTGTGCTACATATGTATTGCTCTCTAAACAAGCTGATTCTAAGTTTTCTCTTTCTACTACATACGTGTTTGCAAAGACATGGCTGACTGCAACTGTAACTACAACCTTTAATAGAAGTAGATGATGCTGGAGCCCCGAATCATGATGAGCCCTTACTCCTGACTTACACCCTCCAAAACTGTGGGAAACAAACTTCTCTAGTATATAAACTGTAATATTATGATATCATTTGCTTATTTTCTATTAGGTGAGTACTTATCTTTCCATTTCATTGTTCATAGGTGATATACTCAGTGTTGTCTTAATTTTCAATTCTTTTGTCTTTTTTTGAAAATAAGCTTTGTTTTATTTAGTCAAAGGCAACTATATTTTGCATGTTTTAATAATTAAAAAAATCTCACTCAATCGCAAATACGTTAGTGTTCTAGTTAATAAGCATGAATTAATTTTTATGTAATCATTTATGCCTTTATTCCTTTCACTAATTCATATTCTCATTTACTAATTCAGTGTAATTCTTTTTACTGGCACATATTAATTATGGAGAGTAATGGGTTTCATTGTAACAATTTTATACAGACACATAGTATGCTGTTCAGTTGCATACCTCATTACTTGCCTTGCCTTCCCTCCATCATTTTCTCCTTTTCACACGTATCCCCCATTTCACATAGGAGAGAAGACATGTGATCCCTATCCTTTTAATCTGACTTGATTTTCTTAGATGTGATTATCTTTAATTTTGTCTATTTTCCTCTAAGTGATAAAATTATATTCTTTTGTATGGTTCAATCTTCAGTTTGTATAACCCATGTTCACTTTTTCTGTTTTCTTTTGGAGGACAAGATGGATGACCATATAACTTAGCCACTGTAATTAGTGCTGAAAACCACCTTTTATCCCTACTTTTTTGCTGCCTTTGAATCTTTTGGCTATTTACCCAGAAGTTGTGCAGCCAAATCATATGCTAGATCTAATTTTAGTCTTTTGAGGAAACTCAGAATCTCTATACTAAATCATATAGAGGTCATAATTTACATTCCAAACAAGATCTTCTTGTTTCTCACATCTTTCCCAACATACAAACACATACACACTCATACACACACACACACACACACACACACACACACACACACAGAATTTATATATTATCCTTTTTATCTCCTATCAATACAATGTAGGTTATACAACTTTGATTTTTTTATGTATATGTGAATGTGGGTGTGTGTCTGTGTATATCAGAGCACTTTGTGCTGGTGAAGGTACAAGGGTTACTTTGGAAATCACCCTTTTTGGTTTTGATCTGGAGGGTCCTAGACCCACCTTCCAGGACTGAAGCACAAGCCACTGTCATTTCTGCCTGGTGTGTTTATTTATGTGGGATTTGGGGTCTGAACTCAGACAAAAGATTAATCCCTGGGCCGTCTCTCCAGCCCAGGTTGCATAAATTATTTTGAAATTTTTTTATTATTTATTCAATTGTGCATGTATGGTGTGTGTGCGTGTATGTATGTGTGTGTGTAGAACCACGGACGAATTCAGGAACCACCATGGACCCCCTCCACCTCCTCCTTGTTTACTCTGCCCGGGGATTCACAGGCTCCGCCCTACCAGGACCAGAAACACAGCCCTCCCCCCTCCGCTTCCGCCTGGCATCTATAAGTGGGGTCTAGGATCCGAACTCAGGACCTTCTGCCTGCAAGGCAGAGGCTTAACCCCTGAGCCACCTCTCCAGCCTCAAGTGGCACAACTTTGATACATATTTTAATAGCCTAAAAATGGCATTACATGTATTAATTTGAAAGATATACTATATTAGCAGAAATGTAAGATTTTAAAAGTTGTAAAATATTATTGTATTAACTTTAAACTTGTATATAAAAGAACTATGCATGGCTATATCTATGTGTATGTGTGTACACACACAGATTTTTAAAAAGATGTCCGGATACAACTAGTCATGAAAATCTCTATAAGAATCCGAAAAGGAGCAAGAAAGACCTGGAAACTCTCACTAAATACTTCACATTTTTTGTACTATTTTCATGTTTAATATTTATATTTATTTATATTAATATTATATTATATTTTAATTACATTACATATTAATTGATATTAATTTTTACAATTCTATTTATTTCATGCTATGTGCATTTTTCTACAAACAGATATGCTTCCTAAACTGCTATTTATCCTTTTTTTCTTTTTTATTGAAAATTTGTCATATATAGACACAAAAAGTTTGTGTTCTTATTTGTCCCATTCCCATCTGCTGCTATTCCCCTTCTCCCCCATTGTCTCCTCCCTTCACCAATCCAGCCACATCCCCCTGTCCTACTGCTCCTCTATAAGTGTAGATCATAGAGCATCCTTCAGGGTTCCTGTGCTGGTAGGAACCGGTTTTCTGGGTGATATAAATGGTCCCTAGTGGACAAACTCACCAGTGGGGAAGCTTTCCTTCTCTTGTCTGTCAACTGTTCCAGAGATTCTGAGTGTGGTTGCTAAACTGCTGTATTCATATTATTAATACATATGAATGCTACAAGAAAGAAAAACTTGCCCATTTTATTTTGCTTCATTTTTTGGTTTTTATGACTTTAGCTTGAGTCTTCTTCATGTATTTTAAAGTAAGTTTTAACAATGCTGTAAAATGGTTATTTTAGATACTTGGGAAAAACTTTTATTATCCATATAGGAGAAATTCCATCTCTGAGATAATTGAAAAATCCTAAGCAAAAACATGAAATGGATTGTTATATATATGTCTTTTATCTTTTTAATAATATGTTTAATGATTGGCATTAGAAGATTTAAGTAATCTTATATATCTTATTCTATTACTTATATGCTGATGATAAACTAAATTATTTCTGTTTCATGTAAAGTTTATGTTGTTCTTTATGTTTATATACGTGTTAAGAATTCATACAGTTAAAAATCTTGATAGTTTAGAGGACATCCCCCAACAATATACTGTTAATCTTGCTTAAAGTCAAGTGATTTTAACAAAATTAAAAAGAAAATGTGTATCAAATGAAATAACAAGGGGGGGCATCACCCGTCGGCGACCCGCAAACGCTGGAAAACGGGATCAGAGACCGGGATGGGAAAAAAAGCCTCGGAAACCAGGAACCGAGGGGCCAAAAAAGTCCTCCTGACCGTGCCTTAGATCCAGAGTGTCTGCCCTGGCCAACATGCGGCTCCTCCTCTCGCTCCCGGTCTTGGTGGTGGTAGTCCTGGCCATAGCTTTGGAAGGCCCGGTCTTAGCCTAGGGGGAAGCACAAGATGAAGCCCCCTCAGGAGGCATAGGTAACAAGCTGAAGGAGATTGGTAACAAACTGAAGGCACTTCTGACTAAGACCCGGATGTGGTTTTCAGAGAAATTCTCCAAAGTGAAAAAGTTATTCAAATCCAACAATGAAGAAGAAGAACTTTGAGGACCTGGAAAGTCAGGCCCCAGCAAGGACCTCCCCACCATGCCATAGATCCCTCCTCACCTTAAGCCAATAAAAGTCCTGAAGACCGCCTGAAAAAAAAAAAAAAAGAAATAACAAATATGAATAAGAATTAAGTGTATCAGGGCAGCATATCATGATCACAATATGAAGGAGAAAACTCTTTTCATTTTAAGTGAGTTCCTTCTTGAATCCCCTGAGCGTTCCTGATTTGAAATCCAAAATGCTCCAAATCTGAACATTCAGAGCAACAAATGACTCTACAAATGGAACAATACACACGTAATTACTGCCAGAATGCATCTACACTAAGAGTAGAGCCAAAGGAACTCTCAAGCTGTGTACATAAAGTATGCAATGCACATGAGTGAATTTAATTACACTTGATACCTATCTGTGATACTACATTGTTTATATCAATATTCTAAAATCAGAAAATTATCTGTAATTTTTGCTAAAAACTTCGTACAAGTTTCAGGCATTTTGACAATGAAGATGCAGCCTGAATTGTATCAACCAGTTTTTATTACTTGCACATTCTTGAGAAATCCTTTTAAATTTTAATTGTCTGGGTGGGGAAAAGGGTTAAAGATATTTTACATATCTTCAAACATAATTGGGTTTTTTCAACGTTGTTAATCTGCAAAGTTCTACTCAGAAAAGGAGCTAAAGAAGCAAACATTAACAAAACTATAATATCTTCTCTTTGTTTGTACCCAGACACTACGCTGCTCAGTTTTCACATGTTTTCATTTAACTTTTCACCTAAAATTTAGAGGATTGAATTGATTAAAATTTTTTAATCTAGATTGTAAGAGCCTAAAGATGAGGAGGACCAATGATATGCAAGAGTCAGGACTGCAGCAGCCAGATATAACCACAATTGATTGGACCTTGCCTGACCTGCACAATGGCTGACATGTCAAGGACCCCCCACCACCACAGTCTACCATGGATCACAGGAGAGAAGGCTTCAGGCAGTAGGATCCTTAAAGGGAAGGGGTTAAGTAGTCATAAAAGAGTTCCCATACTAGTGGGCAGCCCAAGAAAGGGTCCTAAGCTATGTCACTGAATATTGAACCCTCACTAATGCAGATGACTCAGAGGGAAATTCAGAGCTCACATAAACAGATGCTCTAGAGGATGGAAGGGAGAAAGCAAGAAGCACCAAAAAAGAAGGAAAGGAAAAGGGGTAATGGGGGTTGGGAAAGGAAGAAGAGTGTAATGGGGGACAATGGAGAAAGGAGAAGAGGGGGGTACCTACTGAACTTGTATAATTAAGCAAAAAGTAATAAAAATGTAATAAAGAGGAATATTTATTTTATCCATTACATAATTATAATCATAATTTTACACAAAAATTAACCTAATACTATCTAAAACATTTCAATAATTTTATGAAATCAAAACAACTGGACTAATATTAAATAGTGTTAAGAGGTTAGTCATGTCTGTCATATTTTAAAACCATGATTATTTGATAACATAAATATATTCCAGATGAAGGGCACAAAACATATTGTTAACAAAAGTCAATTTATTATTTGAGTGGCTTTTAAAATGAAGAAGGTAGTCCTATTTCAATGATAGAAATACATAAGCACAAGCACAAGTTGTTGATTCCATTTACCCAAATGATTTGAAGCCTTTATAATCCAAAAGCTTTACTTTAAAATTCCAAAACAGAAATAGGTACCTATTAAATTATTATATTATTGGTACAACATGTATTCAGTAATGCCTTCACATATTATTGTACAACATATTTTTACAATTACTCAGTGTCCTAGGGAAATGAGTGGCAGATTGCTACTGATGTGAGTTACCCCCCTTCTTCAGGATCATGAATTCTTAGCTGGTGTTAATGCTTGGGAAAATTTCGCTATCTTTGAGGTAGAACCTTGTTAGTAGAAAGAACTCAGGGAGCTGACTTCAAGATTTGGTAAGCCAACCCTGCTTCCTCTCAGCTTTCTCTTGCTCTGACTACCTAATGATTGCTGCAGTAATCTGGACCAGCCTTTGGTTTCTATCCTGAGCTCCACCTTCTGCTATGCAATCCACACCATAATGTGGTATATTCCCTCTGAAACTGTAAGCTAAATATTCTCTTTTTCTTTCTCTCAAGCTGTACATGAATTTTGTTTCACAACAGCAAAAAGAAAAATTACTGAAAAAGGAAGATATCTCATCTATTCCTTTTAAGATATAAAACCAGAAAGCTGTGTATTTTTAAGCAAACGTTAGTGAAGAAAGCTCACAGGTGAGTCAAGAACTTTCTGCAGGTATCTATAAGGATCGTTGTCATAAGAAAGTAGAGTCTCACATCAAGTAATATGGGAGAAGGCACCACTAAACACAGATGAAGTATTTATGCTCAGATTAATGTTCCTATAATCAGTACATATACAGAATTCAAGGAACAAGATTTTTTTCATGCTCACAGTTGCATACGCTAGTCACTAGTAAGTCAGATGATATATACAGGAATCACTGAGAGAGGGGCATATTTATATTTGGTCAGTCAAAGCTGATTAGATCTCTATCTGTCTTATCCACCTGCCCAGGGAATAGACCCAGTCTCTATGGTATTGTCTTTTCAAATCAACTAGATAATCTAGAGTCTTGTTCAAGGCTTGCCTTAACCAATAATTCTGTCTAGGTATATGTCTTAATGATCAGTTTAAATGACAAGTAGACACTTGTATCTACCTGGCTCATGAAGGAAGAAGTATTCTTGGAAGAAAAAGAACCATAGATGGGAGAGGGCCATTATAGAGTAACCCTCTACTCCTCCCTGTGTTATAAGGTCATCACATATTCTGGTGAAGAGAAAGTTATTTTGACATGAAGTTTTATCTAATAATTGTATAGATTCTTGATAAAATATATGACTGCAAATGAACAAAGCAAACTCATTGCAAAATATTCTTTTTGTTAATAGATATATCTCTTATGTATATTGTATATTCACATATTAAGTATGAATGAAATCCTCATATTAAAATCTTTTGCTGTGTAAGAATAGTTAGAAATATCTGTTTACAAAATTAAATTCTTTTTTTTACAAAATTAAATTCTTGAAAATAAATGTGTAACTGTAACACATCCTTTATTTAAGAACACTTCATTCATTATTAAACTAATAGCTGCAATCATTTCAAAGAATTAATTTTTGAGATCAAAGACACATTATATTTTGAATTGCAGTTTCAGAAGCCACAGAGCTTCCATCCACTTCAACAGCATATAATTTTAATGACAACCTTTAGAACAAGTTTTGTTAGTATTATTGCTTTTAAGCTCCAGTTTTGACCTTTAAATGGCTGATTTTGTAAGCTGGTAAATTGTTAAATACAGCTTGTCTCATAGGGAATTTTTGAGTTTTAGTAAATGAACTATGTGCACACCAAATATATTAACCAAAATTCAGTTTACAAGAAAAAAAACATACTGTCAGCTTAGTTACAAGAAAGTACAGTTATCATTAGCTCTTTTTCTCTTGCTAATATAGTTTTGAATTTTGCTTTGAGAAAGGCTATCTTCATTAATGTCTATTAACTTTCATCATATGGTTCCTGGGTTACTTGAATGTTCCAGAAGGCAACAACTCTTCACCCATACCTTACTATATAAATAGGCATCAATTATGGAGTGACATGCAAAAAGTTACACACACACACACACACATACACACACGTGCATGAACACATAAACACACAATCTGGAAGGAAATGTGAGAAAACATCTTCCCTATCTAAAGCACAAAAATGAATTACTTATAAAAATATCTGATAAATAGCAAATTTATGATATATAATCAATTCATGATTACGATTTAATTCAGCACTGAACTTAAGATTGCCAAATAAAGAACCCCAGGCAGTCCAAGGGACCCAGCTCCTCCCACCGTCCAGCCGGAGCCGCACAGGGCATGGGAGGAGGACACCCCCCTGTGCCCGGGCCCGGCCCCAGCTCCCCCAGGTTTAATAGCGCCCTGCCGATGCCCCATCCTTCTTTCCCCCACTCCGCCGCCGGGATGCAGGCGGTCCAGCCTGGACTCACCTCGACCTAGGTAAGCTCCGTCCCTGCCCACTCCCAGAACCCCAGGCCAAATAATTAAGTTTAGTGAAAAATGCACAGAAATTGAAAGAAGATCTTAAGAGTTAAAACGACAATGCCAAAGGCGAAATGCAAATCCAGGAGAAACAACACTCAAGTAAACAAATCTCCCACTGAAGGAATTAATCCCATAATGTTAGACTCCAACCAGAACAAACCCATGGAAAATGGCCATGAAAGCCTGACCCAGGATAACAACTTTCAAAATATGATCATTACCATGTTCAATACTATGAAAGAGGAAATCTGGGAGGAATTAAATAATCAAATCAATCGCTTTGAAGAGGAACACAACAGACACTTGGAGGAGTTGAGAAAAACAGTGGAAGAATCAAAAACTGGCATAGAGCAGTTGAAACAGACTCAAGCAGAGTTTAAAACTGAGCTAAAAGATAAGTTATCTTCAACCCAGAACTCCACAGAGAGTCTTAGCAGCAGAACTAACGAAGCAGAAAACAGAATTTCAGACCTTGAAGATAAAGTGGGAATATTAACTAGCTCAATGGAAGAGGTTGTTAAAGCCAAAAGGATACTTGAGAGAAATATCCAGGAGATATGGGACACCCTGAAGAAGCCTAACATGCGTACTCATGGAATACCAGAGCAAGAATCTCAAAATACCACCCCTGAGGAAATTTTTCAAACGATCATCAAGGAAAACTTTCCTCATCTAATAAAAGAGAGGCCCATCCATAGACAAGAGGCATTCCACACTCCAAACATATATGACCAAAACAGAAGCTCACCACGGCAAATAACAGTTAAAACACTCCACATTCAAGACAAAGAACTGGTGCTGAGAGCTTCAAGGGAGAAAAAACAAGTCACTTTTAATGGTAAACCTATTAAAATAACAAATGATTTCTCAGTCGAAACAGTAAAAGCAAGAAGAGCTTGGAGAGACATACTTCAAGTATTGAATGAGCAAAAATGTCAACCCGGGCTGATTTACCCTGCAAAACTATCCGTCATGAGTGAGGGAGAAAGAAGAATCTTCCAGCACAAAGACAACTTGAAGGGATACATGTCCACCAAACCAGGCCTTCAAAAAATGGTAGAAATGATACTCAAGCTTGAAGAAAAAAACAGGCATATCCAGGAGAACAGAACGCAAGTATAACACCATTAAAAGTGAAGCAATATACTTATAAAAACTACTAAACATAATAAATGTCTGGAATTAAAAATAGTTTCTCCATTATAACACTAAATGTTAATGGAATTAACTCACCTATCAAGAGACACAGATTACAAACTTGGATTAAAAATCATAATCCAGGGGGCTGGAGAGGTGGCTCAGGGGTTAAGCCTCTGCCTTGCAGGCGGAAGGTCCTGAGTTCAGATCCTGGACCCCACATATAGACGCCAGGCGGAAGCAGGGGTGGCCTGCGTTCCTGGTCCTGGTAGGGTGGAGCCTGTGAATCCCGGGGCAGAGTAAACAAGGAGGAGGTGGAGGCGTCCATGGTGCTTCCCGAATTCGCCTGTGGTTCTACACACACATACATACATACACGCGCACACACGCATACACATACAACTGAATAAATAATAAAAAAAATTAAAAAAAAAATCACAATCCAGCACGCGCTATGTTGCACCCCGCGGTGCCTGAATTTAAAGGGCCTGCTGCCTTCTCTAAGTCAGTCTGAAAGCGAGTGGTAGTTGCGTGTGTGGACTGAGTTTCGTCATGGGACCTGTGAGATTGCAGATACTACTTTTCATTTTGGCAGTGTTCGGTGCTTGGGCTGGGGCGTCTAAAGAGAAGGAAGAAGACACAGAACGCTTGCCCAGTAAATGCGAAGTGTGTAAACTGCTGAGCATGGAGCTGCAAGAGGAGCTCAGTCGAACTGGCCGATCTCGAGAGATGCTGGGCTGGGACAGGTGCTAGACACAAGCAAGAGGAAGAGACATGTGCCTTACAGCGTTTCTGAAACAAGACTGGAAGAGGCCTTGGAGAATTTATGTGAGCACATCCTGGATTACAGTGTTCACGCTGAGTGCAAGGGGTTGCTGAGATATGCTAAGGATCAGAGTCAGACCATGGCAATACTGAAAGGCTTAGTGCAGAAGGGAGTGAAGGTGGATCTGGGAATCCCTTTGGAGCTGCGGGATGAGCCCACTGTGGAAATCACCTTCCTCAAGAAGCAGTGTGAGACAATGTTAGAGGAATTTGAAGACTGGTACTTCCACCACCAAGAGCAGTCTCTGCAATATTTTCTTTGTGAAGGTCATGTGCTTCCAGCTTCTGAAAGTGCTTGCCTACAGGAAACATGGACTGGAAAAGAGAACATCAGAGATGAGCAAGAGAAGGAAGCGGAGGAAGAGCCAGAGGAGGAAGAAGAGATAACCAAGACCCCAGGCAGTCCCTAGCAGAGCTCTGAGTCTTCAAAAAGGATTATGGAGATCTCTCTCAAAATCTCAGCTCTCCCTGCTCCATAGCTTTGAGGTTTTTATATGTCAGTGACTCCACCCCAAGGCTTGTAACTCTCTTCTTCATGTGATCTGAGGCAGGATCCTGGGATGCAGCAAGGCAAGATTAGAGGGGGAGAGGCAAGGGAAGCAGAGGCAAGTCTGACTTCCACAGGTGGGCCACACCCAGCCCTTCCATTGGCAGTGGTGACAGTTTTGAAGGTTTCCCTGTGAATGCCTTTAACTGGTTCTAGCTGAGGTGAAGTCAGCAATGCATGCATCAAGCTGTGGGAAAGTCTCTTTGACTCTTAAGGGTGTCTTTTTAAACCCTTACAAGAGGCCAGAATGGGGACCTGGATGTAGCTCATTCGGATACAGTTATAGGCCTGGTACTCCATCACTCAGGAAGTGGAAGGAGAATCAGAAGTTCAAGGTCATGCTCAGCAAGTTCAAAGCTAGCCTGGACTATATAAAACCCCCATATCAAAAAAAAAGACCAAAAGAAACACTTTACAATCTACATATAACTGCCTTCAAGCAACATGGTGGATACTGGTAGGGGGTGAAGCAATGCCGATGAGGTAGACACATAGCCTACTTCATTTTAATTTCCGAAGGCCAAAATTTTTATATCGCTATTAAATTTTTTTTTTCAATATCTGCTGACCGTTTCAGAAGTGCGCACAAGTGGTTTTTGAGGCAGTGCCCTGAATAGGGCTGTAATGTTCTTGGCAATTTTTATTTTAGTGGTGTTTATTATAATTTTACAGCTCATGAAGGCTGGCAGAGGTTGGTGGGAAACAAAAAGATAGGCAGATAGATAAAATGAAACCTGGGTCTGTGCAGTAGCTATTGCGCGGGAAATTAAAATTACAAATGCCGATATTGTGGCTGCCACAGTTGGGCCTACGGAAGCCCGTGGAGGACAAGATAACTTGCATTTTTCCGACTTCGGGGTTTTCCCAGGACAAAGCAGGTTTAAGAGCGTCAGTACGATTTCGGTATAAGGCACACAGCGACTCCAGCTATAATGAGGGAATAATTTTAAAAAGATTGCCTTTAAGTGGTGACAAGTGAAGACCTACTGTTGGAACCGAGGTTCCCTTTGGGTCCCCTTACCCAGACCTCCGAAGGAGACACGAGGACCACCGAGTTGCTGTAAAGACAAGAAGCTTTTTATTAATCTAGCGGCGCTAGGACCGTCTCCCTGCTCAGGCAAAAGAGAACGGCCCCGACTGAATTTGGGGCAAGGTTTTTATAGGAAAGCAACTGCATTGAGCAAATACATTCTGTAAAAATTTCCACTACACACAGGGAAGTTGAGTCGGTTCACAGATGTTCTAGCCGATAACCTCGCCCTGGGCGGTTCCCGGCACGCCCAGGGGGAGAAGTCCAAAGGGTGAGATAAGCAGGCAGGCTCTGGTCAGCACGCCCCCAGTGAGTTGGCGCCTGCGGGAGAGTTTGGCGCCGGCGGGAGATTTGAATTTTGCACCGGCGGGAACTTGGGCTTCACAGCGGGAACCTGGGTTTCACATTCCCCCCTTTTCTTTAGGCACACTCCAATCATGGAGTGTCAGTTACAGTTCTTGTGGTAAATTTCTGGGAGGATTGGAGTCAGTTCCTCAGCAGGGGTGTTCCTTCCAGGTGATTCCAGCAGTAGGGGATGTCTCTTCAGAATTTTAAAGACCTTGAGAGACCCATCCCAGCATTGCTGCTCTAATCCTGCCTCATTTTCCCATAAACCTATTTGAGAATTCAGACTGCTCTGGGGATAAGGGGCGATGATTCGATCTGGCTGCTTCCTGCTGACTCAGGGCGAAGGAAATAAGTGCAGTCTGATATCCTCATCTATGAAATGCTGGGATGGTCTAGAGGTCTTTTATAGATGGCCCTATTACTTTAAGGTCCATCTAAAAGAGACAAAACACAGGTTAAACTTTCAAGATCTACACAAGGATTAGACCATTGTAATTGGGAAGGCACATGAGATAAACCAAACAAGCTCAGCAATCTTGCCGTGGGTATAAGCAAGCAGGAGTTAGTAAAAGAACATTTACAAGGTGTAAAAACCAAGGAGACCTTTTTTCTCTGGCTACTGTTGATCATATTTTAAAACCTGTCCAAAACAATGCGAACTGATTCTTTGTACAGAGCAACATAAGTCTTTTTCTTTTGGGGGACCAAAGGGATGTAGCACCATTTCTCTAATCTAAATGAAAAGCCAGCATTGATTAGCTAATGGAGCTGCTCTGGAGATACACCTGGAGTTTTGCTGTTTTTCGCCCCCATATGTTGGAACCGAGGTTCCCTTTGGGTCCCCTTACCCAGACCTCCGAAGGAGACACGAGGACCACCGAGTTGCTGTAAAGACAAGAGGCTTTTTCTCTCTGTCAAGCACTGAGTTTAACTTTAGGCAACCTTTTAGGACATGGGAAAAACTTTCACATTCACGATGCTGAATACTGTCAAGGGAAGCAGCAGGAACAAGCTGGTGTCAAACACCACTCTAGTCTTCTTAATCTCTCTAGTAGAGGAGGTCAACAACCACGGAGCCCAAACCCCTCTGGCCAGGGTGGAGAGGGGTGCGGCAGGGGCAGAAGGGGTCCAAGCGGGCTCGGCCTGGGGGCTCACGCCAGCCCGGGGCAAAACGTAAATTACCTAGGAAAGAATGTTTAGCACCTGTCCCTGGGCGTTATTGTGACATACCAAGAAATTCCTAGCACCTGCCCATGGGGTTACAGTGACCTTCCCCAGGGAACAGGCTTTAGGCCTGAACTGGGAAGAAACACCAAGACCTGACAATTTTTATATTTATTTTTCTTAAATAAAGCCATGTCTTTTCTCCAGAAAATGTTTCCTTGAAATAATATCTTATCAGGTTGGAATTTTTTTTCATCAGAATGGTTGGATAAGGATGCAGCATTTAGGGTCTTTTGAACTGTAGACTTTTGTTACATGCTATCTGGCATTTTCTGTAATCCATGATTTTCTCTTCTAATACCTTTGGTGCGTCTAAAACCAATTTTATAACAGTGCTAAAATATTTTATTCTATTAAGCCTAAACCTTGAATATTCGGGCACTAAGGCATGTCTCAGTAGTTACCTTGTGAGTGCAATTAGCCTGTCATTTTCTTGATCTTAAACATTTTAGTAAAATCAAAAGTTGACAAAAGCCTAGGAAGGAAGTTGAGCACTAGAATTTTGTGCTCCCTTGTCTATTAACATAGAAACAAAGAGGCTTCCCATTTGCATGTTAAACCCAAGGTTCTCACCAGATGCTCAACCTAGCACTTTTGGGCTTCCTTTTGCTGGATATCAGTGGCAAACTCCTTTTCCATCGGAGGGAAGCTATGAGCTTCAGGCCATTACATTGATCTCCACCGGGGTGTTCGACCCCTGGGCCCTGAGGTTCAGGGGGCAATCTTTCCTCCAGTGGAAATTCCCATGTTTGGGACATAGGCCATATGAAAGCTTTCTGTGCTCACAACAGTCTCAAAGCGCCCAGTCTGGTCATATTCGAAGCATCTTTTTCCACCTTTCCCCTGTCGGGAGGGGTCCTGGGTTGATCTGCTTGGGGTGCCTGTTTAACCTATCCCCTAAGGCAAATGTCAAGTTCTGATTTCTTTGCTTTCTGGTTCTTTCTCTTTCTTTTCTCTTTTTTTTTTTTTTATACTAAGTCCTAGGTCACCTGTAAAGTCCTAGGACAAACAGAAACAAAGGATTCTACCTCCAAGACAGAAATGAAAGCTTCCTGATGGTGCCAACCTCTCCCTTACAGATGATGGGGACCTATTTCCCTCAACAGATGAGAGCCCTGTTGTCCTCCACATGAGAGTTTACTTCCTCCTGACAGATGAGGACTTTGGCTGACATGGAAGCTAAATGAAATTCCTGTCTGTTTCACCTTAGTCTTGAGGGCATTGAGAGGCAAAGCTTTTCCTGAGTTACTAGCTGGTACTTTTGGTCCAGCTCTATAGTCTCTCAACTTTCTGGCATTTGTTTGTCTAGTTGGATGGTAGTATAACTTAAAGATCTTCCTGGGATCATCTCTTGTCTAAGATGTATACAGGGCATGTCTGAGAATATGCTATGACTTGACCCTCTTTTAGGTTGGTAGAACTAAGCATTCACAATTTCTTAAATAGTCCCTGGACACAGGAAGGGGAAATCTTTCTCTTTTGGCTTTAATTAGTGAACCTGGACTTGAGGAAAGGATGCGTGGCTTAGCAGAGTTCTGATAATCACTATACACAGTGTTGTCAGCAAAGACATCCACTGATACTGCTCGTGGTGTGGTCCGGGGGAGGCCAGCACTCCACCCAACGCCACCAGAGTCCCACCCGATGACACTAAAAGGGGAGAGTCCATGGTCCACACATGCCTGAAGCTTCTTTCATTTCCTATGTTATTTAAACTGTATGGTCATTGTCTCAGACATGAAGCATTTTCCTTACAGGGCAAACATTTTTAGGAATTTCCTTTCATTGATTAACAAGAGCTAAAGTTACATTGATCCCCACCACACGGCGCAGACGGACAAAGGATGGGAATCCCTCCAGGAGAGATCATTCAAGCGCCAGCCTGGCCACACTCTTTGCAGAGTCATGGGTGATAACTTAGCCATAGTGGGTTCAGCTATTTCGTGACTTGCGATCGGATTCTAATCCGATCCCACCCTAGACCATATGTTATCACCATGGAAACGCAGAACTGGCCCAATTGAATCCCGTGGCTTTAAGAGATCTTAGGGATCTCGCCGTGGGACTACAAACTCGAGCACAGAGGTGTTACAGGTTTCCCACCTCAGGCCGACATTCACTCACACATTCATACAGAGGTTAAAACATTCCCTCCCCCTCCAAGAGAGGCCTGCTCCAAAAGGTGAGCAGAGGTTGGTTTTTTACCATAAAGTCCAAATTTTAGAGAAACTCCCTAGTTGGCCTTGAATCTGTTCCAAGCTGCAGCTGAGGCGGGGCCTCGGTTCCTCCTGTTGGTCTGATGCTGAGCAGAGCCCTGCTCTCTGGGAACCCACTTCCCAGGGACCAGATGAGGACCCTGTTAGGGCTGCTGTCTTATTTAGTCAAAACAAACAATTGAAATACATTTAAATACATGAAGCTTGATTCTTAATTTCTAATTTTTGAGGCTCAATGCTTTTTCTTTTATGACATTTCCTTTAACCATCATCTCTAACTTTTAGTCTTCTCATAAACCTAACATTCCACAAACCTTCACAACATTCTTTAACACTTTTTAGTAGACCTCATCTTAAAAATCATTATATCCCAATTAAGTTAGCAAGATTGTAACAGAACACAGGAGTACACCTGGAAACGGGAAATTAGCATACATACCAGGAGAATGAAGAAATTCCAATGAATTTCTCAGAAATCAGTTTTCCTTTCTGGTTGCTAGATATGTTGGTATTACATATGGAAAAACAAACTTTTAAAGGAATTACAAAAGTGATGTTTTAGATCCTAGGTAAAAACACAATATCATCTTTGTGAAGCTTCATAGAAATCAAGATAAAACAAAATATTTTAGTCAGTACGTACTCAGGCCTTTTATGTTGTTCTTAAGTGTGCACGTGCATTTAAATTGAGCATGCCAAATAATAAAAAGTCAAAAAAAAAAAACCAAGATGTAATTATAAGCGCGCAATAATTTGAAATGGTCTTCTGGCCCCTCCAGCCAGGGGCAGAGGCTTCCTTAAAACAAGCATTTGCCGCCCTAGAAAGTGGGCCATTCATCAGAACAGAGGGTGGTAAACTTCATCCCCCAGGAGGCCGGCTGGTCTGGAAGGCCGGCCACCCTGAGCGGCAAAAAAACTGCCAGTTTCCCTTCCTGATTTCCCTAACGTCCGTCCAATGGTTGATAGTCAAGTCAAGGGGCGTTGATTGAGTCTGTCCCATTATATATTGAATTTCTTGAACACAGAAATACCCTAGAAACACAGAAAACGACACAAACACGAACCCAACAATTATCTGCTGCACCGGGTCCCTACGCGCTCGCTCGAGCGGTTTTTCTCCCGGGAAGAAAGTGAAAGTAAAAGAAGCCGGCAACAGAGGAGTCCGGAGGCCCGCTGCAGTTCGGGTACATCCTCCTTCTCCGAAAAGTTTTTCCATGGGCCCAGTTGGGAACGTCCCATCCAACTGCGGCTTACTCAACAGGGTTGGGTTCAATTGGGAATATACCGTCCAATTGCCCAAGCCTTATGGGGGTTCAGCTGGGAATATACCGTCCAACTGAGCCCAGCTGGGAATATACCATCCAACTGCGGCTTACCCCCTGCTGCCCCCGGGGTCAGACCGTCGTCCTTCTACCCCTGCGAGGTCTCAGGCACGTCTACCCACCTCTCGACGGGTACAGCCCCAATTTCGTCCCACCTAGGTGGCCTGGAAAAGAAACTGACACGAGAGACCACAGACACAATGCACATGACACAGGACAATTCAGGAGCTCCACTTACCTCCAACCCTGGTCGTCGGCTCTTCCGAGTTGGGTCAGGGGCATCCCGGATGAGCCCCCATATGTTGGAACTGAGGTTCCCTTTGGGTCCCCTTACCCAGACCTCCGAAGGAGACACGAGGACCACCGAGTTGCTGTAAAGACAAGAGGCTTTTTATTAATCTAGCGGCGCTAGGACCGTCTCCCTGCTCAGGCAAAAGAGAACGGCCCTGACTGAATTTGGGGCAAGGTTTTTATAGGAAAGCAACTGCATTGAGCAAATACATTCTGTAAAAATTTCCACTACACACAGGGAAGTTGAGTCGGTTCACAGATGTTCTAGCCGATAACCTCGCCCTGGGCGGTTCCCGGCACGCCCAGGGGGAGAAGTCCAAAGGGTGAGATAAGCAGGCAGGCTCTGGTCAGCACGCCCCCAGTGAGTTGGCGCCTGCGGGAGAGTTTGGCGCCGGCGGGAGATTTGAATTTTGCGCCGGCGGGAACTTGGGCTTCACAGGGGGAACCTGGGTTCCACACTACCTAGAGCCCAGCAAGACGCGGGCCAAACGCCCAGGAAGGAGTCCGGGAAGCGGGTTGGGCGATACCACTTTAACAGCAGGAGGTGTGGCAAAGAGTTAATTGAGGTCTTCCATCTGAAGGCCAGAGGCTGGAAGGACACAGCGTTTGCGCAGAGCCGCGTTTCTGTTTTCTCCTGCCATGAGCAGTCGGCTGCTGACCGAGCCTCTGCAAGGCGACACCCCTCTGCTGATGCATGGAGACTCCTACTCCGTGGTGGTTCTGCGGCGTGGCTACGCGGTGCCGGAGGGCGCTGGCGACGCCGTTGCGTGCTGACGGCACCGTGACCCTGATCCTGCCGCAGGCCTGGACCTCGGCTTCCAGCCACCAGGCGCCCCGGCCCGCGGCCGGCAACGCCAACACCGCCCTGGAGCAGGCGGTCTGTGGCCCCATCCTGGTGGACACTGGGGGACCCTGGACTGGAGAGATGCTATTGGAGGCGCTAGCTGGGCAGGGGGTGGCCCCAGGGGACATGACTCTGGTGGTGGGGACCCACGGACACTCGGATCACATCGGGAATCTGGGACTCTTTCCTGGGGCGGCCCTGCTAGTGTCGCATGATTTCTGCCTCCCCGGGGGTCTGTACCTGCCCCACGGACTATGCGAAGAACAGCCACTGATCCTGGGAGCCGGCCTACATGTGTGGGCCACGCCAGGCCACGGGGGTCAGAGGGATGTGAGCGTGGTGGTGGCGGGTACGACCCTGGGCACTGTGGTGGTGGCTGGGGATGTGTTTGAGCACGATGGAGACGAGGACTCGTGGCAGGCATTAAGTGAAGACCCAGTGGCCCAGCAGCGGAGCCGGAAAAGGATCCTGGCCATTGCAGATGTGGTCGTGCCTGGTCACGGAGCCCCCTTTCGGGTGGTCAGGGAAGAAACAGAGAAGCATTTTGCGAACAGCCCACAGGAGTTGGTGTCGGGAGGCCAGACACCCCTGCATACATGAAGCCAGAGACTGATTAGAATTCGGGTGCATCGGTTTATCTTGGTCCTGAAGAAGTCGGCCACAGGCAAACCGGCTTGTCACTCACCTCCTGTCACTTACCATGTTAGCTTACCATATGGTGCATCACCATTATTCTGTTGGTTTGTGCAACTGACCTGAAGAGAAGACTGAGTCAGTTCAGCCTTCTCCACGGACCTCAGTAAAATGCAGAAATAATATACTTATTGAGATTGCCCAAAATAAAAGCAGATACTGCATCAGAAATCATACTGTCCAAATGTAAATGTAAAACAGCAATAATCATGTAACTGTGGTAAACCAGCAGCTGCAGGAGAGGAACGCTCTGACCAATGGCCTGTCTCTCTTGGAGATAGGCTGCTGAGAAAGTGCGGGCCACAGAGGTGACCCCATGGTCTTCTGACGTTCATATCTATGCATTCTATGGGTATTTATTAAACACCTGCAATGCCTCAGCTGTGTAAGTCATGTGACATTCCAAGAAGCAAACTAGATTAATTCACATGGAGATCACAATTCTATGCAGGAGACAAATAAAACAGGAGGGGAGGAGATGCCCAGTGAGGAAAAGCACTGGCCATGCAAGCCTGAGGACTGTTTGAATCCCCAGAATAGTGTGGGCTTGAAGGAAGAAGCAGTATGTAATTCCCAACCCCAACATCCCTATGGAAATGAGGGCGGGGGGGGAGCACAGGGCAGAGACACTAAAATCTGGAGTCCTGGGGGACCAACCGACTTGTCTTAAGGTGGAGAGGTGAGGACTCACACCCAAGTCTATCCTCTATCTCAGTGCACAGGCCCCCAGGAACACACAAATGTGTATTCACACTGGAATACACAATAGCAACCAAGTAATTATAGATTGACATGTAGTTCTACCACTGAGCTATATCCCAGCCCCCCCCCCTTGTAAAAAGCATTTGTTTGTGTATATGTATATATTAGGGACATTTGCGGAAGAGGAGGCAGTAAGAGTGTAAGACCAAAAGGATGGGAGGAGCAATGATTTGCAAGATACTCCACACAAATTAGGGCCGAAGCGATCATAATTGGACTTTGCATGCCCGGCGCAATGTCCAACACACTATTGACCTCACAAAGTCTAGCATCTGCTAAAGGCACCAAGATCCTTGGAGGCAAGTGATTGGCAGCCACAATAGTGTTCCTATGCTTAAGGGGAACACGGGAAAGGGTTCAGGGAAATGCCACTGGGTCCTTGTATGTCATCGGAGAGGAGGGCCCAGAGGAGAGTCAGGCATGCACAAGAAAGGACTCTCTGAGAATTGGGGCGGGAGGCACTGGGGGATGGGGAGGGAGTGTGAGGGGAGGGGGAGCAGAGGGTTGGGGGGAGGAAGGAGGGAGGGAACTGATGTACCTATTAAGTTTGTATGAGCTGAAATAATAATAAAAATGTATTAAAAAAAGATTGCCAAATGAAAATTCACATTTTGAGAATAAAGCAACAAAGAGGAGATCCGATGGAGAACCTTACATATACAAAGTAAAATAGCCCGAATGTATAAATGATTTCTTAAATCAATTTTACAAATATATAGCTCAATTTGAAAAGGAAAAGATCTGAATTTGGTACTTTGTAAAGGTACTATCCAAAAACAGCAAAACTGAAAAAATGTGCATATACACTTGTTAACCAGGAAAATAAAATCCAAACAACAAAGTAGAATTATCATTTTCACTGTATATATAGGGAGCACCATTCTACCTTAGGGAAGATGACATTAAGTGTGAAGAGAAAAAAATTCGATTCCACTAACTCTTTACAAACATCACTACAACAAAAAAATGGGGAAAAAAAAACTACCAAACAAGTGTGCAAAATAATTGTCACTCATACTGAAGGAGACAATGAACATTTGGTTAAAATATTTTAGTATGTATTACTGAAGATAATAACTTTTCACATAGAAGAAAGTGAACTTTTTCTGTGTGTGTGTGTGTGTGTGTGTGTGTATGTGTGTGTGTGTGTGTATCATAGGGCACTGTGTGATCTTGTGGAGGCCCAAGGCGATTTCAGACATAGTTCTGGATTGTTTTTATATCCTTTTTACTTTCTTCTGGGATTCCCAAGGCTCTGCCTTCGAGAGTCAGAAGTGCAGGCTACCACCATTTCTGCCAGGCGTTTTAAGATGGGACCTGGGATCCGAACTCATGTCCTTCTGCTTGTGAGGCAAAGTATTAAACTTTGAGTCATTTTTCCATCCCAGACAGCTTACTTTTAAATATATATGGGGTACGTTAATGCCTGTACCTTTTGGGACACACTGAGATTCTTATCTCTATCAGCATCAATCCTATGCAATTCAAATGTTCATTAACAAATAAAAAATAAGACATTGTTTAAATAATGAAGAATGTACTATAGAATACATTTTCTAGTATATGTTATATAAAAAAAATCATCAAACAATTAATAGTATTAATAAAACTAGAAACATATATTGGCCAAGAAAAGGTAAAGACTTTTTGTAATGAATGGTTACTTTTTTTGGGAAATAAAACTCAAATATTAGTGAACTTATGTATTACATTAGAAACCAGGTAAAATTTATCATGAGGAGGATAACTAAGGAGAAAAAGATTAGAAGATTTCTACATTCGTGCAAGAGTGTAATTTTAATATAAGAATTATTAAGATTTGCACTTTCATTTGATGATGGTTTCCTGTAATGACCACAGGTGAGTTACATGAATGTCAGCATGGAATTCATTATTCAATAAAATATTCACTCTATGGACATAGATCAATATCAAGTAGACACTTAAGTCTATGCTCCCTCATCTCTAAAATTCAATGAATAACAGTTAAGTAGTCCGGAAAATTATAGGAGAAATAAGAATTATGACTTTAAGGGTCTGAAATACTAGAAGTTCTTGAGAAATAGAGATTAAACTAGATGAGATATATGAAGAAAATAAATCAAAAACTCTCATAATTTTCAACAAATGGTTATAGATTTCATAGGAACTTAAGGTATGGATTCAACCATTAATTCATCAAAGTAAAAATATCTGACAGTTTGAAGTCTGTATTAAAATTTTTGCTAATATATTGAGGTACGTAAAGTGATGCTCATACATTGCTTTAAACAATGCCCTCCACTCACCTTTCTCTTCTCTCCACTCATATTGCTCCCTTTCGTTCCTCTAGACAGCTTTGCTTCCACTTTCATGTTATATATATATTACAAATACGAATTCCTGCAAAAATTCAAATTATAGGATTTCCAAACACAAAATAGTGCAGTATTAATTCTTCTAAGACTGGATTAGTACACTTAATATGTTTATTTCTGGTCGCAGAACACCACATTTCTTTATCATTTTTAACTGGTGACTGATTACATGACTTAGATGTATTGAAAAGTGCTACACTAAACATCAATGTCCAAGTATTTCTATATGTTGCTTGGAGTAATTTGTGTACAGTTTAGCTGGATCTGACAGATCTTTTGGTTTTTGAGGAATCTCTATGCTAAGTTCCACAGTGGTAGACTACTTTTTATTCCCACACACGGTATATAAAGTTACCTTTGGTTGGCATTCTCACAGCATTTTTTTAACCTTATTCTTTATGACTGTCATTCTGACTGATGTGAGATAGAATCTCCACGTAGTTTTCATTTGCATTTCTCTGAAGCCTGGTGATTTTGAACATGTTTCCACACGTTTATTGATCATTTGTTCTTTTGAAATCTGTTCTCATTTCATTAGCCCATTTATTAAATGAGTTGCTTACTTTGTTGTTACTTATTTTTATAGTCTGAACATTTTCGATATTAATCCTCAGTCAAAGGCGCAGCTAGCAATTCTTTCCCCTCCCATTTGTAATCCATCTCTTTGAGAGGGATGTTCTCTTCCTTCTGTGAATCAGCACCCTACGTGCTGAGTAATGGCTTGTCATCCTGCTGAAGGACAATGGATATCCACTGATCCCTACAATACTAGAATTTCTCGCATCTACGTAGAATAATACCAATTCAGTAGTCAATTTTCCCTTGAGAAAAAATCACCAGATGTCAGAAATCTTCTGGAAGCCAACACAAAAAAGTAAGGTAAATGAAAAACATCAGCAAAGAAATTGAAATCATATGATTGTAAGCCATTTAGGGACAGATGACCTATTAAACTGGATGCATATTTCATAAAAAGAAAAATTAAGACTTTTGAATTAAATTACTAAAGCAAATAGAAAGCATTGGGAAGTCCATAACTGAAACAGAAAATTTTGATTAGATAACTTACAAACTTAAAAGAATCTAGACTTCAATTAAATTAAATTAAAATTGTGACAATAAGAAGAAATTCTTAACATGAAAGAAGTTGTGGAAGAACTTTAATAAATAATCAAATAAAGAGTTCATTCCCTGAAAGTCTCAGGAAATGAATATTCTCAAATCTGATACAATTTATAAAAGGAGGGATCATCAAGTGGAGTAACAAATAATCAGATGCTAAAATAATCAAGAAAGCATCCAAAGAGTTATACAAATAAAACTGCACAAATCTAGAGTTGATTGATTTAGGTCTCACTCATGAACTTGTAGACTTAAACCTAAGAAGGAAATCTTATTTGGCCAGCAATAAATGCACCAAAATTATGTTTGAAGAGAACAATAAAAATTTGATAATATGCAAATGCATGAGTCCCTAAAAAAGTAAAAACAAAACAAATCAAATGCTGCAAAACAGTGGAAAGATTGTTTGCTAAACTGAGGGGGAAATGCTTTTAAACATAGTTTCATATTACACAATATTGGCATTCAAAAAGGAGAGCAAAGTGATAGATCATACATAAAAAAATCCAAGATGTTTATGGCAACAGGCACATTTCTGGAAGAATTACATAAAATGATTTTTTTAAAAGACATGATTTTAGAAAAGATGGGAAAATGAAGACATTGTATATTTTTTGTAAGGAAGCAAACTAATAAAAATGTTCAAATTGAGGTTCTGTTCATGTAAAAGGTATATTTCTTTATAGAAGGGATGTATATACTGCTACCCAGAAGTATATTTTGAGTAAATAAAATCTTGTTACCGGATAAACGAAGGAAACATAAGCATAGACTTTTTACAGGAAAAGATAAGAGGAAATAAAACATAAAGAATCATCAATTAAAGGAAGGCTCAATTGTATTATTCACAGGTAAAATACTAATAAAACAACCATGATATATCTGTGCTACTTTTTGGTTGACAGTGATGTGCATTTGTGTGATTGATAGTAGCTCAGAAAGAGCTGGGATGCTTATCAAGAACTGCTGAAAATGAAAGGGGTAAGTATATTATGACATAAAAGTCAAACAAAATTTCGCACATATATTTCATTCAAATATCCCTTTTCTATTATTGTCCCTTTATAAAAAGTTTGCATGGGAAGAAAAGGTATATATTTACAAATATCAGTACCAGACTCATAGTAAACTTACCAGTGGAAACAACCTTAATATTAATTGAGTAATATATAAACTTACAGGCCTAGATGTACTGTTAGACATGAATATTCACAGCTCCTGGACACTTTAGTCAAAAAGGTAAATTTTAGAATAAAATATAAGGAATCATCTAGGCTGCTGGAAATATTTAGAAATCTGGGTATACATATGTTTCTATACTTACAGAAAATATCTAGGATATTGCTCAAATATCCTGTTAGCAATTCATTTTGGAATAGGCTGACTATATCCAGATTTTGAGGGTTTGACAAATCTACCTTGTTGGAAATCTGACCATAAGAGGTTGTGCCTTGGTGGAGAGTAGATAAATATAGACAGGGCTACATTTATGCTTGTTTATGTCTTATATTGTTTGACAAAGTTTCTTATCTCTGCTTCATACTCTCACTCCTCTTTAATGCTGGATCTAGTTATATCTGAAATTAGAAAGGATATTGTACCACTGCTGGAAATAATCCCTAAAAATGAATCTTTTCACTATAGTGACATGAGTACATCCATGTTCATTGCAGCACTATTTACAATAGCAAAAATATGAAATTACCCAAATGCCCAACAGTTGGATATTGAAAATGTGTTACATTTATGCAAGAGAATATTACTCAGCCATCACAAAAGGAATTAATGAAATTAGCCAGTAAATGTTTGGAATTAAAAGAAATTATACTGGGGCTGGAGAGGTGGCTCAGGGGTTAAGCCTCTGCCTTGCAGGCAGAAGGTCTTGAGTTCGGATCCTAGACCCCACGTATAGATGCCGGGCGGAAGCAGGGGCGACTGCGTTTCTGGTCCTGGTAGGGCAGAGCCTGTGAATCCTGGGGCAGAGTAAACAAAGAGGAGGTGGAGGCATCCATGGTGGTTCCTGAATTCGTCCGTGGTTCTACACACACATACATACACACACACACACACACACACACACACACACACACACACACACACACACAAAATTGAATAAATAATAAATAATAATAAAAAAAGAAATTATACTGAGCACAGTATATTGGGTATCCCAGGCACAGAAAGAGTCTGCATGCTTTCCTCATTCCAAACCCTTTTAATGACATATTTACAGGCAAATTTCTATAACACCCATTCTAAATGCAAAGTATTACAACTAGGATGGAAGAAGAAAGAAGATCTCAAGAGAAAGGCGACAGAAGAACACAAAGCAATGGAGAAATTAGGCCACAGTCATGTATGGATAGTAAGTAGCAGGACATCTGATATAGCTCACTTTCATTTCTCTTCCTGTTTACTTGGGATTAGATGGGTTTGAAGAGCTGGTCTTATCTCCCCAGTCATGGAAGGGATGGAGGCTGGCAGTTAGATGGTAGCCAACTGGGAGACTGACCCTCAGTTACTACTGTGCCCTATTCTTATTCTTCCCTCTACCTCTAAGCTTCTTCTATATTAAGACCTTTTATCTTCGGTTATAAGAAGACTGCAACGCCCAAACAGGATGAAATCAAGTGTAGTGCAAGAACCCCAAAACTGAAAACAACTACCAACCTTAATTCAGAATACCAATGATTCTACAATGTTCACCTAGAGCTAGACCAGCCAAATCTCTCCTCGTCCTAAAGCTCAAGAACCTCTCTGAAGAGGAGGTAGTAAGATTCTAAGAGCCTAAAGACGGGGAGGACCACCGATAGACAAAATACTCCACTCAAGTCTGGGCTGTGGCAGCCAGGATCTCAGTACAACGTGATTGGACAATATCTGATCTGCACAATGGCTGACACATCAACAAGCCCCCATAGACTAGCACGGATCTCAGGGGAGAAGGCTTCAGGCTCTAGAATCCTTAGAGGCAAGGGGTTAGACAGATATAACGGAGTTCCTACATTAGTGGGAAGCCCAAAAAGGGGCCCCAAGATATGCCACCAAGTCTTGAATCCTCACTAGTATAGATATCTCAGAAGGAACTTCGAGGACCATCTAAGCTGAAGTTCTGGAGGGTGGGAGGTAGTAGGCAGGAAACATCAAGAAGGGAGGATGGAAGGAAAGGGATAAAGGAAAGAGGGAGGTATGGAAGAGAGAGTTGAATAGGGGAATAGAAGTGGGAGGGAAGAAAGGAAGGGAAGGGAGAAGGAAGGGGACACAGGTATCTACCCATTGAGCTTGTATACCTAGGTAAAAAATAAAAAAAAAATATATATATAGAACAGTTTTCTTTCGGTCCTTCCATTCAGAGTACAAGCAACCTTTCTTTAGGAGGCTCTCCCTTGTGTATTCCCTTTTCATCTTTTTTGTTCTACTACATTTTTATTTTATCATAGTTTTCCAAAGCATTGATATTGATCTAGAAATTATATATCACACCTATGTACAAAGAAGTTTATGACAGCATTCCCTGCTAATCCTCGGACTCAAAAATTTCCATGTCAGAAACATATATGATATTCTTCCTAAAATTACTGTAGCAGCACTCAGCAGATATTAAACACTAAATAAGTATTTGGTGAATGAATAAAAGAGTAGATGTAGGTTTTTGCTTCTCTAATCTGTAAAGTGAAGACATTTCTGAAATTAGATTTGGACAATATGCAGAAGGAAGCTAAGCAGAAAGCTGGTAATACATCACCACAAATATAAACTGGGTGATAATATGGCTATGAAAGGCAACGAAGATCATAATATGTTATTGACTCTGGCCACTAAAACTTATATTAAAGTAGAGTTCTGCAATGTTTTCTTTAAAATTGCTTTTGTGGTTTTTCTCTACATCATAGAGGAAAATAACATTCTGTTCTTTGAACTTAAAAATAATAAAGCCCTCAGATCTTCGCTATTATTGAAAACATACTTATTTTAATGTGAACAATAGAAATAAAAAATTGGAAATACTTCAGTTCTGATAGGACTATAGCCCCTGGGATGCAGCATTCTTTCTTCTTTTGTCCCCCTATATATTTCTGAGTATAGAGCAATGTGTTATTTTAATGGGAAGAAGATAACATTTGTGGTAACTAGATGAAATAGTGATCCTAGTATCTTTGACTAATTTACGACAGCAGATATATTGAAATGTACTAAAGCCAGATGTTCAAGCTGCCAAACTGAACAGTGAAACAGCCTAGGCTATGACTTACAATCCTGGAAAAACAAACCTTTCTTTGCTTTTCAATGTCCATAAAAATGAGGAACATAGCTTCCGCTACCCTAATACTGACTTAGTCAGGGTTTTTATTAAGACTGATGGATAGCTTAAGGAAGCCACATAGAAAGAGTCACAGACATATTGAAGGTCATTTCTTTCCAAAAAAGATAAACAAACGTGTTCTTTCGATGATTGCATCTTAGCAAAGAAAAGCAATTGGGTCTAAATCAAGAAGAGTTGTACAAAAGATTTAAGAAAACCTGCTCTTCTGAAGTCATATATAGAGCATCCTCTGTAATACAAACATAAATACCCACAAGTGTGATGTTGTTCTGTTGCCTTCCACAGTATCTAGAAAATTAATTTTCTCTTGAAAATGCAAGCCATTTTCTTGGCTGTCTGTAAGAAATTTTTTAGACATGTAAAAGGTCTTGTGATTTGTTGAACACCAAAACAGGATATTTGAGCATGTAATTAGCATGATAAATATCACCTCATTTTCTCATTAAATAAATATTTCAACTATATCTCATTGATAGAAAAGTAAATTGCATTCTATCCTACTTATTTTCATTAAAAAATAGCTTCACAATTGTCATGGTTTGAATGTGAGTTGTCCAGCACGAGCTTATGTGTTTGAATCCTTAGCTGATATTAATGATTGGGAAGGTCATGGGAACTTCAGCAAGCAGAGATTGTTGAAGGAAGGTGTGGCACAGAGGACAAGCTATGAGGATTGGGTAGTCCTGTCCTGTCACAGTTTGCCTCCTGCTTCTCCTGCCTCCATGATGACAGTTGTCACCTGCATGACTCTAACTTCTTCAGCCCTCTATGTCCTTTCTCCCATATTGGACTATGTCTTCCCTCTGGAACCTCATGCCAAATAAATTTTCTTTTCTTCCATTAACTTGCATATGGGTATTGTATCATGGCAGCAGAAAGAAAGTTAGCTCGAACAACAATGAAGAGGAAAATTTGGAACAACATTTCAAGTGTAAATGCTCAAAATGTCAATTATATTCAGTCACTACTTTGTAAGTTTTGTAAGAAGTTTTGAGACCTCGGCAAGCGGCACAACAATAGTTCTACTCTGATGTCCCAATAGTTCATCAATTGACTCACATTTGTGATTCAGAATAATCTTTTGGGGGTCTGAAAAAACAAAGTGGACTCCGGTGTACAGTTGGAGGAAAAACATCTGAGAATAGATACATTGCAGGGGTCACTCAGTAAAGACTAGATAAATCATAGTATCTTGAAATGTGCACACGGTAATGTAGGAGTTCAAAGCATATGATCATTTATGAAAATATACCACTAACTCCAAAAAATGGAGATGTACATTCTGTCCAGCAGATGACAGAATAATTGTTTCAGGGAAGATTAGTGAGCTGCAAAATGCAAATAGACTTCTCAGTAAATTGAAGATAATATTAACCACACAGTTCAGAAACTTAATGGGGAGAGGGAATGATAGAATGATGGACAGAGAAAAGAAAGAAAAGAGAGGTGATATGAAGAAGAGAGGAAAGTAGAAGAGAAAAGGGAGAAAGAAGGAAAACAGAGTGAGTGAGAAAGAGAGAGGGAGAAAGGACAGAGGCAGGAAAATGTGGGATATTATATTCCAAATATTGGAAATAAAGGTTAAAAAAACAAAACCCTAAGAATTTTCTAGTATTTCCAAATTCTAGACATCCAGAAATTAAGAGATTAAGAAGTTTTTCTACTGATAAATTCTAAAAGATTTGTGAATTTGTGAATGAAAGCAGAAGGATTGAATGTTCTCTGCCAGTCTGGATTATGAATCTTGAATATGAAACTTAAAATAGTAAGAGGATCTGAAGAATTGTAAATTACAGAAAGCCTATAACCATTCTAATTGGCTTTTCAGAAGCAGGAAGCTTACACAATATTGGCGACACATTTGTTGATTCAATTTTTATAATACACATAAATATGCAGATTCGTGAAGATTAACAGATGCCCATACAAATATCTCCACACCTATACCCACAGTTACAAAACATCATGCTGAAATCCACCCAACCCTATCAATAAAGATTGGGCTCAAAATGATATAAAGAGAGACTGTATATTATCAGAAATGTTGTTGAGGTTCTGTTTTCAGAAAACAAAATGCATGAGGTGGTCATGTGGAACTCATCACGTGGAGAAACATCTGGGAAGAAAGCATGCATGTGCACAATAGGATCCAAACAAGATCTAGGAAGATCAAATATCAGTAGCAAAATTCTTAGGATAAGGATGTCCTTATGTTAAGCAGCAAAAAACATGGTATGGCTGGCTGCAGCTTAGCTGCCAAATGCAACTAAAGGTAAAACTAAAAGCTGCAGCCATTGTTAGAAGCCCAGTCTCTTAGTCCAACATAAGCTATTGAAGGTACTTCGATTTTTATTGCCAAAGTAATGACAGAATTTCAGAAAACTGAGAACACTTAGAGGCATTTAATTTTTCTCAAAATTCTAATTCAATTTGTGTAAGCTAGAACAAACAGTGTAACAAAAATTTTTCCTAAATCATGCATTACTTGGTCCAATATAAAGACCAAGGTGATTCTAGGTTAGTAAGACCCAGGTTTACAGAGGCTATAAATAAAATGTGCCTTCTAAAGTCTCTTTGGGTATCATAATACAGCTGGGGGGAAGGATAGACCTGGAAGGTCTAATGTGAAAATGTCACTGAATCAAGTATGAAGCCATCATGCCATACATCACACGGCATAATAGTCACATGTTCCTTCAGCAGACCATATGGAATATGTTCAGCTGTGTTCCCAGGGAAAAATTCCATAATTATGCTAATATTTCCAAACATCTTACTGTTTCCTTTATCTTTTTTATTTTAATTTATTTGGTTTTATTGACATAATTTATTATTTTAATTTTATTTTATACATTTTTCTGATGCTGAAGATCAAATCCAAGGCTTTGTGAATATTAGATGAGTGCTCTAACACTGAGCCAAATCTACTATCCTAGATTAATGAATAAATATTTGGAATTTTTATTCTTCTTAACACAATAGTGGTTTTGTTGTTTTACTCTGCAGTGGCTTTATTTTTACTTCAGAGCCCTGCTAACATTCTAGGATGATATAAAACTCAATATACTGCCCAAAATGCTTTTAGTCCAGTCTTCATGTGTGTAATTCCGTTGTATTCCTCTATTTTATTCTTATTTTCTTTTTAACTTCAAATTATTTTATTATTTTATTTTAGTTCCCCTATGTAGATTTTAGTAACCATATTAGATTATTACTTTTACTTGAAAGTCAATGCAATAGGTTGGTGACATTGAGGAGACTTGGCCAAGAGACCCACACTTTGATATTGCAGAGATCTCTCAGTAGCAACAGCAGTAGTATCACCTGAAAGGCCTGGGGAATTTGACTTTTCTACTTCAGATATAGTAAATCAATTTGCATGTGCAGTTTCTAGGATGGTTCATATAGGTATAGCTATGAAGCCCTGTGCTGGTTAATGAATGAGGATTCTTAGTAGTTTCAGATGTTTTCTTCCTTGTGCTGTTTCATGGCCCCTCACTGCCCAAAGTTTTGGATGATCTAAGATTTCAAATATTGTTATTCGTTTTTAAGAGGTAATAAAAATCTCAAAAGGTCATCAGTCTGACCAATCAACACAGCACTAAATGAGGTATTTTTTTATGTCACCCTGCCTACTAAATGCTAATGCCTTTCTTCTGTTATTAGCAAATGTAGCTTTTCCTTAAGTCTAGTACTTAATAAATGAAACTAAAGGAGTCTGTGAGTGTGCGTGTTGTGTGTGTATGTGCACGTGTGTGCATTTGTGTTTGTGTGTGTGTATACACGCTATCATGGAGTTCCTTCCTATATTTCTGCTGCTAGGAAGATTCCTGTGTTGTTTTATACACCTTCAACACTGAATATTAAATTCCTAAATATGTATGAAATTTTGCTAGAATTTAAGGTAAACACATATTTAGACTTAATAACATTTTACTTCTTTCTCAGATAAGGCAATATATCAATTTCTCTAAAATAGCATTAATTTCTTAAAAGTTCACATTAAAAAAAAATGGCCATCTGGGTGAGGTCAGAATGACCAGAGCTCCACTGAGTTCATTAAGATTGATTGATGGGATGAGCTTGATCTCTGAACTTACCACCTTTGACAGCACTTTTGCTCCATAGAAAATGGATATGAAATTAAAACTTTTGGTTGGTCCTAGATGCAGTACTAACCATTCTAGGGGTAAAAATAAATGTGACCATTCTAATTTCCCAAATGTAAAAGTAGAGCATATTAATTTAGAATTTTAACTGGACATTTTTTCAAATTAAATATTCTGGTAATTAGAGATATTATATTCTATTTAGTCATCTGCATCATATATCTACATCTATATTATCTACATCTATTTATTGTCTTTATATCTACAGGTTATTTGTTGGTGTTCACTGATTACCTCTTATATGTCTTTGGAATTCTAAAAAGACAAGATCTTATTTTCTTATTATTCTCAAAAAATACAGAAAAATAGAATAAATATTAAAATAATATTCATAATATCTCACAAACATCTTCAAAATTAACTCAATAACTCTTACTGTCATTGTGCAATGGCTGAAATAGTTGCTATATAAGAGGTTAAAATTTTTTTCTTAATTTTAATTAAAAATTGAAATGCCATATGACCCTGCTATTCCACTTTTGGGGATAAACCCACATACAGCAAAAATTCACCTTGATAGCACAAGCACGACCATGTTCATAGCAGCACTGTTTACAATAGCAAAGTCATGGAATCAGCCCAGATGTCCAACAGTTGACGAGTAGATAAGGAAAATGTGGTACATCTATACAATGGAGTACTACTCAGCCATCAAAAATGATGAATTCATGGAATTTGCCAGTAAATGGATAGAATTAGAAACAACTATATTGAGTGAAGTATCCCAGACCCAGAAAATTAACCTCCATATGTACTCCCTAATAGGTGGCTCCTAGTACCAAACCCACCTAGAGACACTCAAGGATAAATCTCTGTAATACCTATAGTATTTGAAAGGATTATGAACAGGAGGGATGGAGTTGGAGGGCCACACCAGAAACAAGGAGAGCGGGGACCATGTTACAGCAGAGAAAATAGGCCACCATCAAGGACTACAAGTAAGTAATGAGACATCTGGTTAAGTTCACAGACTTTCCATCCTGATCATTTACAATTGAGGGGGTATGATCTCACCAGAAGGGGAGAGCATATAGTCTGGCAGATAAAAAGTAACTATTTTGCAGATGGGTGATTGACCCCAAATTCACTGCGGTTTCCTACTTTTATTACATCTATCTTTGAATATACTCTTATAACAAGACTCTAGTTTAACAGTTTTTTTTATCTCTGGCCAGGGGGTGACATCCAATACCCATCAGGATGAAGTGAAGGGCATTGCAGGAGTAGCAAAACTGGAAAAAAATATCCATAAACCATAATCCAGAACTTCAGAGACTCTATATCAACCACCTGGAACTAGGCCAGCCTAATCTCTCCCCATCCAGAAGCTCAGGGACATTTGCAGAAGAGGGGGCAGTAAGATTGTAAGAGCACAAGGATGGGAGGAGCAATGATATGCAAGATACTCCACACAAGTTAGGGCCAAAACAATCTTAATTGGACTTTGCATGCCCTGCGCAATGTCCAAAACACTATTGACCCCACAAAATCTAGCATTTGCTAAAGGCACTAAGATCCTTGGAGGCAAGGGATTGACAGCCACAGTAGTGTTCCTATGCTTAAGAGGAACACAGGAAAGGGTTCTGGGAAATGCCACTGGGACCTTGCACCTCATCGGAGAGGAGGACTCAGAGGACACTCTGGCATGCACATTAAAGGATGCTCCAGGGATGGGAGGGGGAGCCACTGGAGTATAGGGAGGAAAGGAGGAGGGGAGGGAGGCACAGGGGGATAGGGGGTTGGAGGGAGGGGGTGACTGGTGTACCTGTTAAGTTTGTATGAGTGGAAATAAATTTAAAAAAATAAAAAAAAATAAAAGATGCTTCGGGGAGGGGAGGGGGGCACAGGGCGGTGGGAGGTTGGAAGGAGGGAGGGGACCAGGTACCTGTTAAGTTTGTATGAGTGGAAATAAAAAAGAAAATGCTAAGTAGTTAAAAAAAAAAAGAAACACCATGGATGCCATGATGGATTTAAAACTCAAAATTAAAAAAAAAATAAGTCATTCCTCAATAAGGATGCTTTTGTTAAATATTCTCTTGCCATGATTAAAGTCTTACTAATAAAGAAATTGCTACTTGAGAAAAAAAAATTTAATTTTTAATTTTAAATTTCCATCGTATTCATGAGACAGAATTTTCAATAGTCCTCTATTTTTGGAAAAAGAAAAGGAGTACTTTGGAACAATTGAAAGTTGCCCAAAATACACTCATTCACTGCTCTTCATATTGTGAATGAGTTTCTAAAACAAAAAAGCAAACATGAAAAGCAAAACTCTTTTATTTTTTTACATTTTATTTGTCTATTCCATAGAGAGGTGTGTGTGTGTGTATGTCACATGGCACTATGTGTCCATGTGGAAGACCAAGGGTGACATCGGCAATCATACTGGATTGCTTCTGTCTACTTGCTTTGCACTGGATTTCCCAGGCTCCACCCACCTAGGACAGACATGCAGGCTACTGCCATTTATGCCTGGCATTTATATGTAGGACCTGGGATCTAAAGTCAGGTCCTTCTGCTAGTGAGACAGAGTATTAACCCCTGAGCAATCTTTCCTGTCTTCAAATTTCATTTTAATACTTAATAATGAGCTGAACACTTAAAATTTGTAAATAATTTAGTTCAGTATCTACAGGCAATGCTGTTTTTAAATTTCCCTTGAAACTTTAAAAAACAGAAATCAGTAGTTTTACTCAACATCGAAGCATAAAGATTATAACAAAATAACATGTTAGAAATATTTAGTACGTATTTTAATAAATTTTATGAAATCTCTTAATGAACCTTTCTAATATATAAATGATATTTCTACAATGATGTGTGACACAAAATAAATCTATTTTCTTTTTTTAAATTTTTTTATTATTATTCAATTGGCGATGTGTGTATGTGTGTGTGCACGCGCGTAGAACCAAGGGTGAATTCGGGAACCACCATGGACGCCTCCACCTCCTCCTTGTTTACTCTGCCCCAGGATTCACAGGCTCCGCCCTACCAGGACCAGAAGCGCAGGCCGCCCCCGCTTCTGCCTGGAGTCTATACGTGGGATCTGGGATCCAAACTCGGGACCTTTCGCCTGCAAGGCAGAGGCTTAACCCCTGAGCCACTTCTCAGCCCCAAGTCTATTTTCTTAAAAGGCCAGTATACATGTCTCTTTACTTTGACAGTTTTAAAAAAAGGAACTTAAAGAAAATATTTTTTGTATAAATCACTTCCTTTTTCTTTATTAAAAAAATCTCATTAAATTGACAACCAGTGATTTTCTCACAAGAATCTTATTTTAGTTAAAAACCTTCATTAAGGTCTTTTTTTCTTTTGGTGTTGACAAAGATATAGAAGTTGGGTTAATATTGTCCATTTGTAAAACCACAACAGAGAGAGAAGAGGCTAAGGAGGCTGTGCAGTTCATAGCCAGACTATACTGTGTTAAACCCTGTCTCAAACAGAACATGACAGGGACAAATATTAACATAACAGGTACATAGAGATACCTGATTCCTTGGACAAAATTATTTCACTACGAGGAAACAGATATAGGGTCAAGAATTAATAAAACCAAGCCAAACACATCTTTGATGAATTTAACAATAATGAATGCCTTAATTCTAGGCAAAGCAAAGAGTTTTCTGTATGGTAAGAACTCTAAAAGAGTGGAACCATTGAGCATTCAATGAAGAAATATCACCATTACTTGTTGATGAGTTGAGTGTTTATATTGAAAGAAAGTGTGAATTTTCATAGTGTTCTCCAATTTTGAGTACATTCAGAATTTCCTGGGGCTTAGAATAAATCAGGAATCCAATAATTGCATCCTAGTTAATTTAAATAAGAATTCCTAGGAGTGTAACTTAGTAATCAATGCCTTTGTTAAGATCTTCAGGTAATTCCAGTATGAAACTGAATTTGAGATCTACTGATTCAATTGCAGTTTATTCTTAATAATACATTATCTATTATTATTATTATTATTCTCAAACCCCATACACAGCAACATTATATGAATTGTTTTCAACTCTTCTCTGTTATGGAGACTTGTCTGAAAATGAGGTTGTAGAGATTATTTGCATACTGGGATGTAGGTAAGCAAAGCAATTTGTTCTTCCAATAAAAAGGTTAATTAAACAAGATAGGGACTGTACAGAAGTAATAGAGAAGGTGAATTTATGCTTTTTTGTAACTGCTTGCTTGCTATTTATTATAATTACATGTTGTGGGAATTCAGCTTTAAGTTCAGATCTTAGTATCTATACTATATCTTTCCACTTGGCTGTACTTCCCTGTCTTTAATTTATTTTTTATTTAAGTTCTCCTAACTGAATAGAACTGGATATGCACCAAATAAATTAATTGGAAGTCAGTGTGCAGAATCCATGCATGAGGAATTTTCATATGATAGGTGATTTTCATCCACTTTAAACTCTTGAACTTATATTCCTATAAATTTACAGGCTGGTTTGGGTCTAGCTTAAACATGGATTAAAAATTCATTGATTTAACCAGGAAAGTACCTGATCATCTCTCCATCCATACATCTATCCATCCACTCACAAGAAAATAATATATGTTGAGAAAGATAACTTCCTTACAAAGTAAGGAAGTATGTATCATGGAACTCTTTCAATCTAGATAGGAATATTTTCTAATCAAGGCCACCTCTATTTGGCAAAAACCCCAGTATTGTTTCCAGATGCCCCTACAATGACTCATCTGTATTTTCTATTCATTCTCTCACAGTATTGGAGTGATAATCTACTGCCTTTCTAATGCAAACATTCTGGTCTTCATTGATTTGTCTTTTCAAACAGTGTTCCTACTGAATTTATGTTATTTATTTAATTTGGAAGTTAATTATTTGCAACAACTGATGTAAAAACAATAGTTTGAAAAGATATGTCCAATAGGTATTCATACATGAAAATATCATCTTATATGAAACTTGAACAACTTCAATATTGCTTTCCTGTTAATTATGTTAATAGGGATAAGAAAATATAAAGCAAAAATATGCTTTGCCTCTATTGTGCTGTTTTTCTATGAATTGGTTTCCAAGAAATTGCACTTAATAGCATTATGGTTTCAAATTAGCTTGTAATGTGAACTGCAATATTGTATAATCTTGTAAAACTTAAACAAATTCACAATAATAGATTAATTACACCTACAGCCTAAGAATTAAACAATAACTGCGCTCAAAATGAGCATAGATTTAACATACTTGTTTATCATCTATTAGCCTATGAACTATCCACCTGTCTATATATTATCTATTTATCATCTATTTGTCTATCTATAATTTGTAAATCACTTTATCATATATTTATTTTAGATGTTATTTATTGTCTATCTTCCCATCAAATAATTACACAAACATACACACATATACATCTATTTGTATACTTCTGTATATGAAGTATTGAGTGTAAGTAGCAAGGCATCTAATGAAGTTTGCTCTTGATTCCCTTTTTGGTCAGTTGTGACTGAACAGGTTTGATCTTACCAATCAGGGATGATATAGGGACTGGCAGATAGACAGTAACCATCGCACAAATGGGACACTAACCTCCATACCCCCACTGCTGTGTCCTACTCCTACCTTTGAGTCTCCTCTTACATTAAGATCTTCATTTAAACAGTCTTTTATCTTTGGCTAGGAGGTGACCTTCGATACCAATCAGGATGCAGCCAAGGGTAATGCAGGAAAAGCAAAACTGAAAACAACAACAAACCATAAATCAGAACACCAAAAATCCTACATTCACCTGAAACCAGACCAGCCAAATCTCTCCTCAGCTATAGCTCAGGGAACCTTGCAGAAGAGGCAAGATTGTAAGAGCTTAAAGATGGGGAGGACCAATGATATGCAAGATACTCTACACAAGTTAGGGCTACAGCAACCAGAATTGGATTTTTCCTGACCTGCATAATGGCTGACAAGGGGAGAAGGCTCCAGGTAGTAGGTTCCTTAAAGACAAGGGATTAAATAGTCATAATAGAGTTCCCACACTAATAGAGAGCCCAAGAAGGGGCTCTGGGTTATGCCGCTGAGTCCTGAACCCTCACTAAGGTACTGGATTCAGAGGGAGGTTTGGTGTTCACATAAAAGGACACTCTAGGGAATGGGAGGGATGGGGAGGCAATGGGAAAGAGAGAGGGAGGACTAGGGTAAAAGGAAGGGGGGAACGGCAGAGTACAATGAGGTTTAACTGGAGAGGGGAGGGAGAAGGAAGAGGACTGGATACCTATTGAGCTTGTATGATTAGGAAAAAAATAAAATGTGGGAGAAAAATTAAAAAATTAAAAAAACACATTAGATCACAAAGAAAAAATAGAAATATTCTATTGGTTATATTTTGCCCATGTTCTGTAATCCATTTATGTAACATCTTCAGCAACAGAGCTAACACCTGGTAAAATGAATACATAGATAAGAATACTAGCCAGAAACACTGTAAAACTATAAGCAGACAAAAATAATTACTTATAAGTCAAGTTTCTAAACTACTCTAAAAGCCAGCTCAAATCCTAGAGCTTGCAGGGTGAGTTGGCATGTGTTTATAATCCCATAAACTGATGTAGGAGAACTCATCAGTTCAATGCCAGACTGGGCTACATAATAAGGATTTGTCTCCAAATAAATAAATAAATCCAGGTGTAGGAGCCAAGATACTTTAACGAGTCCAGACACTTTACTTTTGCTGTACAGTATGTTATTATGTTTGAACTATCAAAATTTATCAACTGGATCTTCCTGCTTTTGGTAACAGACATTTTTGTGTCAGGGCTTACAGTCTAAACAAATATTAAAGAGCTTAATCACTATTATAAAAAAAAACCACCAATGTAGGTTTCAGTCTTCTCACAGTAGAATGTAACTAGAAAGAAAACATTTACATAAGTATAAAACCAAGCAGTTGCCTATGTCATGTGGTATTTTCCCTCATTAAATACCATGATACGCTAGGACTTTACTCTTGGTCTAATCTAATATGTAACCATTTGAGATATTCTATTCTAGAGGAAGGCTCATGAAAAAGTAAAGACCTCACAAATCCCCAGGAGTTCTTGAAACTGACAAGATTATCTACCCTGCTTTCCCAAGTTCAAGAAAGTCTTAACAACTTCTTGTGAGGGGAGACTCTTACATTAGCCCTGAAGTCTGGAGAAGACCCTTTGAGTGGCCAGAGTTGTAGCTTCCATGAGTGTCACCCAAGTAAGGACGGGTTTTCCATGATGTAGCGCCTCTGGGTCATCTCTGCTTCTGTAAGTAACCCTCACCCATGCTCGGCTAAGAAACCCCAGAAACCTATTAGTTGAACAAGATGGAATTTAGTGCAATTATTATTTTGGCTTGTTGTTGGTTCCCTCTCTGGGATGAGTACCTATTTTTGTAACACCTAATCAGGAAACTTGTCACACAACATGTATTATCAAAAATAGTTTATTTTGCTCCCTTCCCCCACTCCGCCGCCTGGGACTGCCTGCGGTCCCGGTCCCAGCCGGGCCTCAACGCGAACCTAGGTAAGCTCCCGCCCCCCTCCCCCACCTGCCCACCCCCAGAACCCCAGGCAGCTCAAAGGGACCCAGCTCCTCCCGCCATCCATCCGGAGCCGGGCAGGGAATGGGAGGAGGAACACTCCCTCTGTGCCCTGGGCCCTGCCGCAGCTACCCCCAGGTTAAGTAGGGCTCTGTAGCGGCACCCCATCCTCCCTTTCCCCACTCTGCCGCCTCGGACGTGCCGGGTCCAGCCGGGCCTCACCACGACCTAGGTAAGCTCCGTCCCAGGCCACCCCCAGAACACCAGATCAAATAATTCAGTTTAGTGAAAAACGCACAGAAATTGAAAGAAGATCTTAAGAGTTAAAATGACAATGCCAAAGTCAAAGTGCAAATACATGAGAAACAACACTCAAGTAAAAAAATCTCTCACTTAAGGAATTAATCCCATAATGTTAGACTCCAACCAGAACAAACCCACGGAAAATGGCCATGAAAGCCTGACCCAGGATAACGACTTTCAAAATATGATCTTTACCATGTTCAATATATGAAAGAGGAAATCCTGGAGGAAATAAATAATCGAATCAATCGCTTTGAAGAGGAACATAACAGACACTTGGAGGAGTTGAGAAAAACAGTGGAAGAATCAAAAACTGGCATAGAGCAGTTAAAACAGACTCAAGCAGAGTTTAAAACTGAGCTAAAAGACAAGTTATCTGCAACCCAGAACTCCACAGAGAGTCTTATCAGCAGAACTAACAAAGCAGAAAACAGAATTTCAGACCTTGGAGATAAAGTGGGAGTATTAACCAGCTCAATGGAAGAGGTTGTTAAAGCCAAAAAGATACTTGAGAGAAATATCCAGGAGATATGGGACACCCTGAAGAAGCCTAACATGAGTATTCATGGAATACCAGAGCAAGAATCTCAAAATACCACCCCTGAGGAAATTTTTCAAACGATCATCAAGGAAAATTTTCCTCATCTAAAAAAAGAGAGGCCCATACATATACAAGAGGCATTCTGCACCCCAAACAGATATGACCAAAACAGAAACTCACCATGGCAAATAATAGTTAAAACACTCCACATTCAAGATAAAGAAATGGTGCTGAGAGCTTCAAGGGAGAAAAAACAAGTCACTTTTAAAGGTAAACCTATTAAAATAACAAATGACTTCTCAGTCGAAACAGTAAAAGCAAGAAGAGCTTGGAGAGACATACTTCAAGTATTGAATGAGCAAAAATGTCAACCCAGGCTGATTTACCCTGCAAAACTCTCCGTCATGATCGAGGGAGAAAGAAGAATCTTCCAGCACAAAGACAACTTGAAGGACTACATGTCCACCAAACCAGGCCTTCAAAAAATGGTAGAAATGATACTCAAACTTGAAGAAAAAAACAGGCATATCCAGGAGAATAGAAGGCAAATATAACACCATTAACAGCGAAGTGATATACTTATAAAAACCACTAAACATAATAAATGTCTGGAATTAAAAACAGTTTCTCCATTATAACACTAAAAGTTAATAGAATTAACTCACCAATCAAAAGACACAGATTACAATCTTGGATTAAAAACCAAAATCCATCAATCTGCTGCCTGCAGGAAACCCATCTCACCACAAAAGATAGGCATGCCCTAAAAATAAAAGGCTGGTCAATAATTCTACAAGCTAATGGAAGCAGAAAACAGGCAGGGGTAGCAATTATGATATCAGACAAAGTGGACTTCAAACCAAAGAAAATTATAAGAGACACGGATGGATACTACATTTTAGTCACAGGTACAATTCACCAGGAAGACTTCACAATACTGAATATATATGCACCCAATACGGGCCCCTCCACATTCATTAAGAAAAACCTACAGCGTTTAAAGCAAGAAATCAACCCCCAAAGAATAATTCTTGGGGACTTCAACACTGCCCTCTCAACATGGGATAGATTAACAGGTCAAAAGCTTAACAGAGACACTTTGGAACTTAATCAAACGCTTAAAGAAATGTACCTTACAGATCTCTATCGAACTTTTCACCCACACACCAAAGAATACTCATTTTTCTCAGCAGCACACAGAACTTTCTCCAAAATAGATCACATATTGGGCCACAAAACAAATCTATACATATACAAAAAACTTGAAATTCTAACCTGTGCCCTATCAGACCACCACGGCCTAAAGATGGACATCCACAACACAACAAACAAGAGAAAATACACTAACTCCTAGAAACTTAACAATATGATGCTGAATAAGAACTGGATTCAGGAAGAAATTCAAAAGGAAATTCAAGATTTCCTGAAAGAGAACGATAATGAAAATACAACTTACCAAAATCTCTGGGACACAATGAAAGCTGTTCTAAGAGGTAAGTTCATAGCTCTTAATGCCCACGTCAAAAAAATGGAAACATCAGAAATAAACAACTTAACAATGCAGCTTAAAGCTTTAGAGAAACTAGAGCAATCTGATCCCAAAAGTAGCAGAAGAGAGGAGATTAGCAAAATAAGGGGAGCAATATCTGAAATCGAGGTTAAGAAAACGATAGAAAAAATCAACCAGTCAAAAAGCTGGTTCTTTGAAAAATTAATAAGATTGATACACCCCTAGCTAAATTAACCAAAAGCAAGAGAGAGAAAACTCAAATTAACAAAATTAGAAATGAACATGGAGTAATCACTACTGATACCCAAGAAATCCAGAGAATTATAACATCATATTTCAAAAACTTATACTCTGTGAATTTGACAACACAAAAGAGATGGATGAATTTTTAAGTAAACACAACTTACCTATTGAATCAGGAAGTTGTGAATTATTTAAAGAGTCCTATAACATATATGGAAATTGAGGAAGTAATCTTGAATCTTCCCACCAAAAAATGTCCTGGACCAGATGGATTCAGCACAGAGTTCTACCAGACATTTAAGGAGTTAAGAACACCAATACTCCTTAAACTGTTCCATCAAATAGCAAAGGAAGGAACACTACCAAATTCCTTCTATGAAGCTAATATCATTTTAATCCCAAAACCTAATAAAGATTCACTTAAAAAAGAAAACTATAGGCCCATCTCTCTGATGAACACAGACGCATGATTCTCAACAAAGTCTTAGCAAATCGGATTCAAAAACATATTAAAAAGATCATTCATGGGGACCAAGTAGGCTTCATCCCCGGCACACAAGGTTGGTTCAACATACACAAATCAATAAATGTAATTCATCATGTAAACCAGTCCAAAGTCCAAGACCACATGATACTCTTGATAGATGCAGAAAAAGCTTTTGACAAGATCCAACAGCCTTTTATGATCAAAACCCTAGAGACAGTAGGAATGGAAGGAACCTTTATCAATATAATAAAAGCTGTATACAACAAGCCCACAGCAAGGATTATGCTCAATGGAGAACAATAGAAAGCATTCCCACTTCGATCAGGAACTAGACAAGGCTGTCCACTCTCACCACTTCTATTCAATATTGTACTTGAAGTCTTAGCCGAAGCCATAAGACAAGAAGGGACATAAGAGGGATTCAAATCGGCAAGGAAGAAGTCAAGCTATCCCTATTTGCAGATGACATGATTTTATACTTGAGTGACCCCAAAAACTCCACCAGGAAGCTCCTGGAACTAATTGAGAAAAAAATGAAATAACTTGGTATAAACCTAACCAAGGAGGTAAAAGACCTTTACAACGAAAACTTTAAAACCCTAAAGAAAGGAATAGCAGAAGACACCAGAAGGTGGAAAGACCTCCCATGTTCCTGGATTGGCAGAATCAACATCATAAAAATGACCATCCTACCAAAGGCAATATACAAATTCAATGCTATACCAATTAAAATCCCAAAGCAATTCTTCGAAGAAGTTGTCCAAACAATCTCAAAATTCATATGGAGTCACAAAATACCCAGGATAGCAAAGACAATCCTGAGTAACAAAAACACTGCTGGAGGTATCACCATACCAAACCTTAGTCTATACTACAAATCCATAGTTGTAAAAACAGCCTGGTACTGGCTCCAAAATAGACACACAGATTAATGGATAAGGATTGAAGACCCAGATATAAGCCCACAAAATTACAGCCATTTGGTCTTTGACAAAGGGGCCCAAAGAATCCAATGGAAAAAGAACAGCATCTTCAACAAATGGTGCTGGCAAAACTGGATCTCCACATGCAGAAGATTAAAGCTGGACCCATACTTGTCACCATGTACAAAACTTAATTCCAAATGGATCAAGGACCTTGATATCAGGCCAGAGACTATAAAAACCATAGTTGAAAGGATAGGGAACTCCCTCGAGCTGATTGGGCTAGGCAAACAGTTCCTAAACAGACATCCAATGGCACAGTCACTGCTACCAGCTCTCAACAGTTGGGATCTTGTGAAATTAAAGAGCTTCTGTTCAGATAAAGAGATTGTAACACGAGGTCAAAGGCAACCCACAGAATGGGAGAAAATCTTCACTAACCACATATCTGATAGAGCTCTACTGTCCAGAGTGAACAAAGAACTTAGAAAACTAAACACCAAGGAAACCAATGGCCCAATTAAAAAATGGGCCCTAGAACTTAAAAGAAACTTTACCAGGAATGAAATTAAAATGTCTAACAAATATCTTAAAAAATGCTCCACTTCTTTAGCCATCAGGGAAGTGCAAATCAAAACTTCCCTGAGATATCATCTCACCCCAGTCAGGATGGCAAAAATCCACAATACAAACAACAACAAATGCTGGAGAGGATGTGGAGAGAGGGGAACTCTGCTACATTGCTGGTGGGAGTGCAGGCTCATACAGCCACTCTGGCGAGCCGTCTGGAGATTCTTAAAGAAATTAAAGATTGAAATGCCATATGACCCTGCTATTCCACTTTTGGGAATAACCCCCCTTACAGCAGAGGTTCACATCGATAGCACAAGCACAACCATGTTCATAGCAGCACTGTTTACAATAGCAAAGCCATGGAATCAACCCAAATGTCCTACAGTTGAGGAGTGGATAAGGAAACTGTGGTACATCTATACAATGGAGTACTACTCAGCCATCAAAAATGATGAATTACTGGAATTTGCTGGGAAATGGATGTCATTAGAAACAATTATATTAAGTGAAGTATCCCAAACCTAGAAAATTAAGCGCTGTATGTACTCCCTAATAGGTGGTTCCTAGTACCAAACCCACCCAGCCCACCTTGAAACATTCATAGGTAAATCTATGTATTACCTACAGTAATTGCAAGGATTATGAACAGGAGCGATGGGGTTGGAAGGCCAAACCAGAAACAAGGAGAGAAGTGACCATGTTACAGTAGGGAAAATAGCCTCCATCAATGACTGCAAGTAAGTAATGTGACACCTGGTTAATTTCACAGACGTTCGTTCCTGATCATTTACAACTAAGGGGGGTATGATCTCACCAGAAGGGGAGGGCATATAGTCTGGCAGATAAAATGTAACCATTTTGCAAATGGGTGATAGACCCCTCCCTCACTGAGGTTTCCAACTTTTATTACATCTACCCTTGAATGTGCTTTTATAACAAGACTCCAGTTTAACAGCTTTTTGTCTCTGGCCAGGGTGCGACATACAGTGCCCAGCAGGATGGAGTGAAGGGCATTGCAGAGCAGCAAAACTGCAAAAGAAAATCAACAAACCACAATCCAGAAATTCAGAGACTCTATATCAACCACCTAGAACTAGACCAGCTTAATCTCTCCCCATCCTGAAGCTCAGGGACATTTGCGGAAGAGGGGGCGGTAAGAGTGTAAGAGCAAAAGGATGGGAGGAGCAATGATTTGCAAGATACTCCACACAAGTTAGGGCCGAAGCAATCATAATTGGACTTTGCATGCCCTGCGCAATGTCCAACACACTATTGACCTCACAAAGTCTAGCATCTGCTAAAGGCACCAAGATCCTTGGAGGCAAGGGATTGGTAGCCACAGTAGTGTTCCTATGCTTAAGGGGAACACGGGAAAGGGTTCAGAGAAATGCCACTGGGTCCTTGTACGTCATCGGAGAGGAGGGCCCAGAGAGGAGTCAAGGATGCACATTAAAGGAATCTCTGGGAATTGAGGTGGGAGGCACTGGGAGATGGGGAGGGAGGGGTGAGGAGAGGGGTGAGGGGAGGGGGAGCAGGAGGTTCGGGGGGAGGAGGAAGAAGGAAAGGAACAAGTCTACCTATTAAGTTTGTATGAGCAGAAATAATAATAATAAAAAAATTAAATGAATAGTTTATTTTAGCAAAATATTTCTATTTGAATCCAAAGCAATACATTAGGATATATAGATAGATATAAATTAGATATAGATATAGATGTGTGATATTCTAGTAGATGCCTCAATACATTTAAGAAAGCATTGCTCTTCATTTTTGATTATACCTCAGATAAGCATAGATGGGACTTAAAAGTTTGATTATTTTAAAGAGAGTCTTTCTGACATTGCATATGTTAAACTTTTGTGCTCCATTACTTCTGTGAGAAATCAAAGCTCTTCTGTTTCTTGTTTGTTTTTTGTTTTTGGTAACATCAAGGGATGGCAGGGACCTTGGAGTAAAAATCAGGGGTCTGGATTCAAGACTTTAGCAACCATGTAAGAACTACATAAGTAGAGGAAGCTCACTAAAGGACCTCATAACTGTCTTTCTTTGCCATGGAAGGTAAAACAGGCATACATCCTACAGACATACAGGTCGAGGATAATTTATGTGAAAATTATTTTCACAGAGTTTAACTTGCAAGAAAATAAACAACTATTGACAAAATAAGCACACCAAAAATGCTTTCATATTCCACATTTTGAATTTACTCATGGAGTTGTTCTTCAATGATGGTTTACTTCGAAAACAGGCAAGAAAACAGAAGCATGATATGAGAAACAACCTTAGGGAAGATATAGCACAACTAAGAAAGACAAGGAGAATTCAGAGAGAAATAAAAAATGCATGCCCTGTGGAGTATCTCTCCCTCTGCAATATCATGGGATGGTAGCTCCCTTGATTAGATCATGCCATCATCACACTCTGGATTGCTATCCAGCTCTATAGGGATTTTGCTATTGACTGTGAAAAAGTATGCTACTTTTTTATGAAGGGTTCAACTAAAAGATCAAAAGATCTGTAATTTAAGACCTTTTAGCTGTAAATCAAGACACTTAGACTTACAACAACAAGGAACTGATTTATGCCAAAATCCAGATAGCAAGTGGACAAGAACCTATACATTCAAATGAGATTGTACCCTCAGACCACTTTTAGAATTTATTTGAATATCAGTCAAAAGCCCCAGTTAGGCACACTCCTGACCCACAATGCAAATACTACACTTGCATAGGTTTTACATGTGTTAATTTGCTGCAGCTGAGTAAGTAAAAAGCTATGAGATACTCAGTGTTGCCTTAGAAACAACAGGATTCAGTCCTGGCCAAATAATGTACTTAAAGATCACTAGTCAGTCACTTTTCAGGTTCATACTATTGAAGATATTGAAGATTTATGTGTGTGTGTGTGTGTGTGTGTGTGCGTGCGTGCGTGCGTGTGTGTGTGCGTGTATGTGTTTGTGTGTGTGTGCGTATTCATGGAAAAAATGCTGGAAGATTGTAAAGAAAGTTAGTCATTTGAACTAAAGCATGAAAAAATAGGCCAATGAACCAAGATATATTCTGTTTCTCTTCTTTTCTCTCTTTTCTCTCATCTATCTATGTATCTAGCTAGATATCCACCATCTATTTGTAATTTTAAATAATGAAAAGATATTTTTTATTTTGAAGAGAACACCAGAAGATGTTTTTCCCAAGGATTTTCTTGGAGGGATTAGCTTCACCTTCATGTGTGAATTTTTAAAAAATCGTGAAGAAAAATCTGTGATGTGTCTTTGATGTTATGTTAAGCTTGAGTATCTTGTTTTAACAGCATAGCATTTGTCTATGTCTTTGAATAGCATGTGCATATCCCATGGAGAAAATAATAACATGGAGAAGAGCAGGAAGTTTCATCCCTTCATTCTTCCAAAATGATGAAATATTTACATTGGACTTCTTTGAGACTGTGACAGTTGAGAGGCTAGAAGACAGAGGCATCATGGGATGGAACATTGTTTTGAGCCATAGTTCTAGAGAATGTTAAGTTACGTGGAAACTTGTAAGGTTGGAGGTTCTGTGGATCTCCTCTTCACCATTTGCTATTCTAGGTCAACTCATTCATGAAGACAATAATGGGATTATTGAGTTCTTGTTTCGATATTTTGTAGTATGATTTTCTGTCAGACACTACTATTAACTCCCTGACAATGTTCATTTGTAACTCAGGGAAGTTTCATATATAGTAGAAATCCTGCATTGCTGGACAAAATTCCTCCTGGGAACTATGGATTATGGGAAAAAAAAATTCAGTGCCAGATGTAGGCAAATTCCAATGCCTGAAGGTATCTCAGGTATGCCAAGCAGCCTCCAGAACAATATAGACTCTTACCTTTCCCCTTGGCTGTCCACCTTGATTAAGTAGTAAGAGCCTATTGCTTAAGATATACACATCTCAACTCTTTGACACAGAGAAATCAAATCAGAACTGAGCTGGAAGCGTCTTTCTTGCTGACTAGCTTTTCAAATGCTAGATGATGCTATGGAAACTACATGGGGAAAACAGACCAAATCTAACAAACATATATCAGTAATCATGATCATCTGTGTACTCTAGAAACCATGAAATCACCTTCACAGGCAACAAGCCAAACTCGTGCAACAGTGGCATGGTTGTTATGGGGATAAATGGTTATACTCCAATGATGTTTAACCAAAATAAATAACCAAACTAAGTAAATGTATTGACTTTAGTTAGTGTAATAATTCCTGAACTTTTATCTATATTTGTGGCCTATACTTCAAATGATGTTTCATACCTTCCATTTCCTATTAATCTACCACTGGTTGACTTTTTCTTCATTTTAGTTCTGATTCACAGCTAGCAAGATGACTGAGTTGGTAAAGGCACTTGCTGCCAAGCCTGACAATTGCATTCAATCCATAGAACCTACATAGTAGAAGGAGAGTATCAATTCACACAAGTTGTCCTCTGTCCTCTTCAAGGATTCACACACAGGTACACACACTATAAGTGAAATTTAAAAAAATTAATTTCGGTTTATAAAACTCTCCCCTTTCATTGTACTATGATGATATCATGATCAGTTTATAACTGTTTACTGTTTACATATTAATTTACTAATTTACCGAGTGTGTCTCTGCCCACCTGTGCTATATGGCTTGTCCATTATTATGCATTTCCAACGCTAGCGTTTTTCATTAAGATCATTTACACCTCCATATTACCTTGATTAAACACTTCTTCACAAGAGGCTTGTGATTGATATTTTTCCCATGTGACTGTTACTTATCAGTGTTTGCGATTGTGAGAAAATCATCTTGGCTTAAGTCCTACAGAAAGTTTATTTTCTTCAGGCCGACTTCAGCAAAACAGAGAATATGTGTCTGTACATTGATCTCTCAAAGAGGCAAAGTGAAACACTTTGGTTGTAGGAAAGATTGTTTAAAAGTCTTTTGAGATGACCCTTTTGTGTACAAGATCGACATCTTGTGCAACTAGTTTTATCTTTGTTTAAGCCTGTATTGATCAAACTATCAAAGATAGTGTTATAATTTGAACAGCTGTTCTTGAAATGCCACCAAAAATAATGCTTTGAGTTTAAGTCTGTAAATCAATCCTAGTCTTGTTGACGGTCTTAGGGTTGTAGATGGTAAGAAACTTTATTTTCTTTTTCAATCTTCTTCATCACAAAGGAACATGATTGTATATGAATCCTATACCCATTTGTCATTCACACGTACAGTTGATCTCAACTTCTGCCATCATACCCTGGTCTCTGAAACCTCTGTGGAAGCAGGATTTTCTAAGAACTATTGTTTAGTTGGAGAAGTAAAAGTGGCAAGTACTTTGTGAAGAGCTCTGTTGAAATCTAAGTCTGATTTACCATGATCACAGTGGAAACAGAAATAACAACAAAAACCTTCAGAGACAATTTGTAAAATACTTTAAAACAACTTAAAAATCTCCTTATTACAAGAGCAGTGATTACATTATTACATGTGAAAAATTAGAACTTGGGCTTTTTGAATGAGTACATCCTTAAATCTCAGTGTTGAAAAATATGTAAAGTTTTAGCTGAGATTTAAGAAGCTTTTTGAGGCTTCTGTTTCTCGGGTAAGCTTAGAAAAGACTTACTTTCACTTGAAAATAGGTCAAGAAAAGAGTGTACTATTAATTACAATCAAATCCTCAGAGAACTGTACTACAAAGCTATAGATATAAAGCATCAAATAAATTTCACAGATTTACAAGATTCTTTACTTATCCAGACTTAGAAGCACTCAGTAGCTCAAGCTGTGCCATTAACTCCACCTTAAGGACACAACAAATATTCAGTGATAGTCCCCAACTATGTGATCATTGTGAGAATATTTTTCTCCTTTCTTCTTTGTCTATGCCTGTCTTCATAATATTTACCACTTAAATTATTTTAGCTTCTGATTTTATGTTGAGTTTTCTAGTAGGATATGCTCTAAGTCACAACTGAGCAGTTAAATAGGCTTCACAAGAATTCAGAGCCTAGGAAACCCAAGAATAAAGCAAAGAAAGAGGAAAAACAATCCAGTCACCCTTGGGCCTCTACAGGCACACAAAGTACTGGCTGAAACATACAGAAACACACACACATTCTCTCTCTCTCTCTCTCTCTCTCTCTCTCTCTCTCTCTCTCTCACACACACACACACACACACACACACACACACACACATACTCTATAAACTTACAAAGTTTAGACCACTCTTAATCAGGCTCTGACAAATAGCACAGTGAAACTTCCCACACATTCCAACTTGGTTTCTGATGACCAATACATAGCTGGCAGCCTAACTTTGCCTTGTACACCAGTCTGATTGTCTACTGTAGATAAGGTGAACATGGAGAAATAGATCTTAAATGAGAATGAGAACAGAGGCATAATCAAAGTAGGCCACTGATGACTTTAAATGAGTGATTTGCAATTGTATAGGGAATTGTGAGTTGTGTTGCCCAATGATTGTGGGCCACTAATGTAACCTTATGGCCATGACAGGAGTGTTTAAGGTCCTAATAATTAGGCTGTCTAATAGAACAGTGTTTCCTCAACCTTTTCTGACTTTCAAAAGCCCTGCCACTGATTCAGGGGGAAAAAAAAAGTTTACTTAAGCTCTCAGTCTATTTCCATTTCACATATCAAAACACATTGTTTTTGTAACTAAGTAATGACTTTTCAGCAATACCATAAAAGAGTATGTCACAGTGTTAAGTTGGACTCTTTAAAAAGAATAGCTTTGTATTGCAGATATACATGGCACAGTTGCTGATAATGACACTATCTTCATAACTGTACCAGTTTAATTTAAATTAGGAGTAAGAAATCTGTTAACATTAAGATTTATAAAGCTATCATGTTCAAATCAATAAGTATCTCTAAAACTCAATAGTGTTAGGCTTAGTGTTTATTATAATTACCTGCTCTGAAATCATTCATATTTTTCTGTATATTTCCCTTGGTAGATATCATCACTCCCAAACCATCTTCTTACTGTTGACCAAGAGAAAGGCCTTATTGAGTGATTGGTACTCAGGACAAAATAATCTTATTTGAAGATATTCCAAAATAATTCTCAGTTATCAGGTTGGCTGTCTTTACAAACTCCCATCACACACATGTTACTTAGACATAATACATCTTGTTCGGTAGTTAGCAGATTTCCTTAAACGTTGGCTATTTTGAGAGATAAAATGCCAGCACCTGCATTCATAATGCTGGGAATAAAAAATAATTATTCTCCTCCCCTCTGTACTTATTAGAAGTCTGACATTTCTTAACCTTAAACAAGCTTAACTGCATGTATATGTATATGTCTATGTTCATAACATGATGATAATGTCATCTTCTGTCATATCCCACCTTATTATTGAAAGAGTATATTCCACTGAAAGTGGGACAGACAAGTTTTGGCTAGTCTATGTGTTCAATGATCTTCAAGTGTCCTCCTATTTCTACCTTTCTACCCTCCTCCTTAACCAAATGTGGTGCAGCCATATGCTGTTTTATATGTGTGCTGGGGAATTAAACTTGGTCTCCGTATTTGCACAGTGACTCTTTACCTAGTGAGATTCATAGCCCTAGCTTCTGTTATAGTTTTGATCAAGAAAAGTGATGGAACTATTTAGAGATGTTGTCTAAAGTATGGCAGTTTTTGAAAAAGCTTCTCTTAGGACTTGAATTATTCTCTTTGAAGGTTTAGCTGTATTTTGAAATAAGAATTTTAAATGAAATAAAATTTCAAAGCAGTGATAATCTAATATAAGCAGTTACTATTTAAGAAGAAGGAGCTGTTACACAGCCACAGAAGGAAGACCACAAAAGGTAAAATAAGAAGACAGTCATCTAATCCATAAAAAGAGGCCCCAGAGAAACAAGCAATTCCTTCATACCAATCTCAGATTTCTACCTTCCAGAACTATGGCAAAACAAACCTATGCTATTAGTGTCCTCTGTACTCAAGTCTATATCAGCTCTGATGAATCGATATATTGATAATGGTCCGAAGAAATGCTTGGGAAAATGGGGAGGAATGGCTTTGAATATCATTCTGGGCAATGGAAGTTTCTGTATATGATTCATCAAGCATATTGTCTTCTTTGAAATGTTCACAGTCTTGAGGTGACGTGACGTTATTACAGAGGAGAAAGAAAATCACTCTTATCTGTAAAACTTGCTATTTGCATTCACAGAACACTCCTATTTCACTTCACTGTTCCAGGAATCATTTTCAGTAAGGTAAGTACTGAAAGCATCTATGCTCTATTTCAGGAAAACTCTGGAAATCTGAGCTCTTCTACAGGAACCGTGAAATAGTATTCATTATCTAAGTCTCATTGAATACCTTGCCTTCTCAAAATCCTCACCTTGATATGTCCACTGACCCTAAAATAAGGTAACATTATCTTTGCTTGATTTAGTGAAACCCCATTAACTAATCTTAAAACCTTCCTCACCTACTTCTGGGCACACATACCATATTCTATTGCTGGTCTTTTTTGCTACCATAAGAATCACTCAGCGGAATCCCGCCATGAAGCGATTTTGGGGATCATTAAGAAAGCACTATATTCAATAAAACTGTGGTTATTCAAAATCTTGTAAAGGATGTTTTTCAGTGTAGGGATGATGAACTAGTTTCTGAAGTGTATTCATTGAAAATCTGAGTATTTTACCAGTTACTCAAAATGGTTTGACAATTGAAGGCATACAACAACTGAAGATTGTGAATCAGATGTTGTTGGCCAGAAGGGCTCAGTCACAGAAGACACTACTGATCCCTTGCATGGCAGGAATGATCAGGGAAAAGGCTGATATTCAGAAACTTGGGAGAAAATAAATTAGGTGGTCTATCTGGTCAATAATGGGTAGTTTGAATCAAAATAATCTTTGGTCATGAACATAAATATTTTTTGATTCTTGCCATATGGATATTACAATGTGAAACACATCACACTACAAAGTCTGTCTAACCACAGATAGACTCATGGTAGAGTTATCCTTCTAAATGAGTAGTAACAATGAAAAATTAAGAAGTTTATGAAATCAAGGTTTTTGGAGGGGTGTTTCTTTCAAAGACTCTAGGGAAAAAAATCATTCCTTGTCTCATCTTGCTTCTAGTAGTTTCTAGCAATGCCTGGATTCCTCATCTTATAGACAGATCATTCCTATTGCAGTTTGTTTGTATGTTGCCATTAAAATCATGACAAAAGAGCTTAAGGAAACAAGGTGACATTATTATTTTTACAATTCCTGATTATGGTTCTTAGTCTAGGTTGGCAGGGAAGCTCATACTAACAGCGTGAGCCAAAAGAACTGGCCACCTCTTACCCCCTGGGATTTCAGAAAGATGGTCAAATCTCACTTACAAGACAGCCAAAGTGTGCTGAAGAAACCCAAACTACTGAACCGTTTCCCTCCATCATATCTTCCTGTCCAGGATATGATTGCCTGGGTCTTCCCAGATCAATTAGATAACCTCCTGCAGGCTTGCTCAGGTCTTGCTTTGACTTTTAATTCTTCACAAATGTGTCCAGTGTTCAACCTTTAATTGTCAAGTTCACAGCTATATTTGTAACAATGCAAATCCAGTCTCCACCTCTACCTTCACATGACTTTCTCCCTCATTGGTTTATACCTCTTCATTCCAATCTTTTGCTCATAAAGATTGCAGGATTTTTAGATTCAAAACCCACTTTAACTTAGTAAATCTCATATTAATTTGTGTACATCTGCAAACATTTCTTTTTCCAAATTAAATTATTCTCATAGTTCCTAAGTTGAAATCAATTATTTGAGGTAAGACACTATTGAACCAAATAGAGCTTGTATTTTCCTTAGAAAAATGTATATAACATTAGCAATAATTCATTTAATGTTCATATAATGCTTATCCAATAACTACTACCCCATAACTTTTTTTTGCAACATATGATTAATTAATATAGTTAATCTTTTTGAAAATTTGTGATAAGGATATTGCTTCACTAAGACTAGTTAAAGGTAATAAAACACTGTACAGTGAAAGGCAAATTTCCCATATGAAATCAGGAATCCTCTAATTTTGCTATCATTAGCTCATTATCTTTGTATTCAATAGGTTGTTATGTGTAAACTGTAGATTAGAAATGAAAAAGTTAGCTTCATTACATGAGTATTGCTTCTAGATCTTGTAGAAGAGATTCAAAATCCTCAAAGCAAAGATAAATTAACAAAAAAAGGTTTCTATTGGCCTGACTTACTCTTGTCCTTTACATGATCAATAAGTTATACAGGATTGTCTAATGAAGCCCCAAATAATATGTTCAGCAATATTTAACCTGCTGCTTAGCAAGTGAATTCAATTACACAGGTTGTAGGACAAAGGGAACGTAAGGAGGATATATTGCTATGTGAACATAATGCATATTCAATAAACGCTTGATAAGTTTAAGTACATAAATGTAGGTAATTTTATAAAACATTGGACAATAGATAATAATACCAATAATTACATTGTAGGATTTCAAATAAAATGAGGCTAGATTCATATACAGCCATAAAGTAAGAGATTGATAACTTTTAAAAGAATTTTCAAGATATTAACTTACATTATATTTTTTTCTTTATTTTTTTCTACTTTTACAGATACACTGAGTAGTTGTCCCTACCCCCTCCGTACATTTCCCTTCTTCTTGCCCCTCCTTCCTTCATCAACCCTTTCCATGTCTTCCCACCCTCCCATCTGTTTGTTTCTATGGGTTTCAAGTTTCCCCCTAGATCATCTGCTCCAATGTAGTTTCAGGTCTCTGTTGGAGGGAGAATTAAAATTATTAAACAGCTTTAATACATAGAAATAAAATAATTCTATTTAAAGGGTAAATATTCATAAAAACATGTTGAATTAAATGTCAATATTCCACTTAATCTCAAAAATAAAATTAAAATGTAGGCTTATATTACTTACAAATGACTTACTTGAAATATAATTACAGAAAAGCTTTAAATTAAAATTATATGAAGACTAATACCATGACTACATCAATAAAATCATGCTGAAAACATATATCTAGATTATTTTAACATCATTTAAGGATAAGATAACTCAGCAGTTAAGTTGCCTACTGGTCACCTGAATTTGATTCTGAAAGCCCACAAAATGATAGAAGAAAAATGACTTATGAGTTTTACCTATGTTCCATTTTCCTGGCATGAATATGAATGCACATGCCTTTAAATCTCCCCCCCTCTTTGCTTCTGTCTGTGTGTGTCTCTGTAAATCACACACACATATATTCAGACATTCTCAAATAAATAAATGCACAAAATTTTAAAGATAAAAATAAACCTAAATTCTTTTAAAAGTAAAGATTATGATAGAAAAACAGTTTCACCAAAGAAATGTAATAATTTGAAGTTTATAAACATTGAACAGAATGCTCTAAAAATCAGCAAAACAAAATAAAAATTAGAACTTGCACAGTTTAGTTTAGTCTACTCAGTACTGAAAGAAAAAAAGAGACCAAGAAGACATAGAAGTTTGTAAGATAAAGGCTATGCTAACGAAGAAAAGATACCCTAAGGCTTCCTTCTCAAATTTCAACAAACAGTTAAGTACAAGTAGACTAAATTGGAAAACAGAGAACCTATCAGAATGTAGAATGAGTCCGTTCCTTACAAAATCCAGAGAAGTGTTCAGCTTCAAACATCTATAATCACAAGGGAGGAAGTGTTGAGAATTTGGCTATGGCTTCACAGATGGTCTTGCCATTTTTCATGAGGATGTCTGTGCAAAATAAAAATCAGAACAAATGAATCTGTACCTGGCAATACTTGTAGCCTTTCTAAATATAGATGCCTGATCCAAGTTCACAGGCAGGAGATGGTCAAAATTTTACAAAAGAGAGTCTGTCTACCACATTGATCCCATAAGAGACACAAATTCTTTGCTGACATATAAAATATCATAGCACATGTGAAACATAATGTAAAACATAAATGCTTCTGAAGAACACCAGGAGTAGGACGGAAAAGCAGAGGAACATCTTCTCATGAAGCAGACAAGAAGAATTTGGAGCCAAAATTGTGACATCAATGCATTTCTAATCATCATTTGTTTTCCAGCCCACTCAGTCTGTAGAGACTGGCCGCAAGAGAGTACAGAGTGCATAGCTGGCATAGGAGCTGGAAATGGAGGAAGAATTTCTAGAAACAAAGCAACCACAAAGGGAAGGACCCATCTCTGTCCAAATCTTCGGCACAGAGGAGAACACAGAAATCTGGGGAATAAAGCTCCATCTGGAGTGAATGGGAACAGAGCAAAAGCATCAGCAGCTGCAGACGTAGAAAAACAGTGTTTATAGCCTGAGTCTAGTTAGGCTATGTGCCCACCATCCCAAATCAAGAACCCACAGAACACAGAATAATCCAGAAGGACTGTATTCACATATCAACAGACAGTTGTGTGATGCTCGTGTGAACATTTAAGTGAAGCTCAGCATTAGACTAAGTCAACGGCAGTAATTGGCATAATGTTGAAAATTAAAGACATTCTCATGCAGATACCACTAATGAGTCAGGGAAATACAGGAAAACACAATGTACATATTGTGATCTGGGTGTCCACACTGACAACGAATATTTCTATTAATATGGTGACTCAAGAATTTCACATAATGAAAAGATAATGCTTTCAAGATTGGATTGGGAATAGATTTTTTAAAAAACTTTAAGAGATGAGCCGGAGAGATGGCTCAGGGTTTAAGCCTCTGCCTCTAAAACAGAAGGTCTTGAGTATGTATCCTAGATCCCAAGTAAAAAAGGCTTGGCAGAAATGGAGGCAGTCTATTAATTTCAGTCCTGGAAAGTGGAGCCTGGGAAAATTCAGAGAAAAAGGAGGTACAAGCTATCCAGGGTGATTTCTGAAGTCAACCTTGGGCATCCACAGTTGTACACAATGTCCTCTGATACACACACACACACACACACACACACACACACACACACGTACACACACAAACACACCCCTCACAAACACATACACACACACACACACATAGACACACACCACCCCAAAAATATAATAAAAAATTAAAAAGAGATTAAGAGAAATTATTCAAACTGAAGAAAAAGAGATTAAAAACTAAAAATCAAACAAAGAGAAACATAATATATCTCCTATGTATTGGAGGAAATGAATCCATTTCATCCTTAGAAGGAAAGCATCAAAATTTAAACAAAAAGAGAAAAAAAAAAGGAGGAGCTATTCTCTGTGAAACAGTTATATCTGAAAATTTAAATTCCCATTGCGTGCTTACAGATTTGAAATGTTCACATTTTCAATTTTAGCAGTAATGGGGCATGTATTAGACAATGTGGCAGCTTTAAATGTCTGTAAAATTTGAACAAAATATGGATAATAGCTTGAAGGTCTTAGGAAGTAAATCATAGTCTCCAAGGTTGCTCAATGAATAAGTTATACTTTTTTCAATAAATGTTGTTAGAACAAGTGCCTTACTTATTTTAAAAGCCTGTCTCATTCCATACTCATTTCAATCATTGATTTAAATAATAAATCATGAAAAGTACTAAAAAAATCTTGTACCATGGAGGGTGAGATAGATGATCATGAACTCAGACTAACATTGAGGACATAGGGTGTTCTAGGTCAGTCTCAGCTACAGAGTGACCCTGTCTCAAAACTCAAAAGTTAGTTACATTGTTCAGTGGGATAGGTCAGTGTAGCCTCTACAGTATCTAAGTTTAATCTCTATAACTGTTAAATAAATAAATACTTCAGATTATGAAGACCCAGATTTTGAAATCTGTAATTAGAATTAAAATTTCTATGCATACTAAAAATTTAGGATGAAATTTGATTCACGGACAATCTTTATGGAATCAGAATATACATATATAAAACACAATTTCTATCTTTAATGTACAAATACATGAATACATCATCTATCATAGCAAGCTGGAAAACAATATGATGAAAAAGATAAATATTTAACAGATAGTTTATCAAAATAAAACTACGAAAAGGATAGAACCTGCATGATAATATTCTGGCTGTCATGGGTCATGAGAATGGTTAAAATTTTAAAACAGCAATGATTGATGTTATACTCTATAAGAAGGATGTAGAATGATCTTGTTTGGAAGTGTCAAGTTATAAAGCAACTTGTCAAAAACGATTAATAGTTTCTTAATTACTTAAGCATTTGCTTTCTTTATGGCACAGTAATTTTGCTTAGAGATGTTTACCCTGTCTGGTCACCTCCATGCTAATGAATATTGTCTGCCTTTTTCAACAGGAAAGTTAATTTAAGTACAGTGGATTTTTTCACTTTGATCAAAAATAGGTTCCAAAAACTGTATGCATAGTGTGCATGCTTGTAATCCTAGGACTTCTACAGAAATAGGAAGTAAAGATAGAATCCTTGAAAATTCTTGATCAAGCTACCTGTTATACAGAGTGAAAAAGGAAAGACAGGAAAAGATACCTCAAAACAACATGATAAGTGAGATTGTCTACCCATCTCCATATAAACAGAAATAGAGATTGAGAGAGAAAGAGAAAGGAAGAGAATAAATTTCAAGACCCTATTTTATTTTACAAGTATTATTATTTTTTTTTAAATTTTTTTATTATTATTATTATTTATTCAACTGTGTGCATATGCCTGTGTATGTGCACGCGCGTCTGTGTGTGTGTGTCTGTGTGTGTGTGTAGAACCACGGACGAATTAGCGAACCACCATGGACGCCTCCACCTCCTTCTGCCCCGGGATTCACAGGCTCCGCCCTACCAGGACCAGAAGCGCAGGCCTCCCCCGCTTCCGCCTGACGTCTATACATGGGATCTGGGATCCGAACTCAGGAGCTTCCGCCTGCAAGGCGGAGGCTCAACCCCTGAGCCACCTCTCCAGCCCCAAGTATTATATTTTTATAAACTATTTCAATGCATGCATGATGGGGATGATAAGTGAGTGTCGAGGCCCAAATGTGACTTCAGGAATCATACTGAGTTGTTTCACTTTTTATTGTTTTATTTTGGGGTTTCCCAGGCTATCTTCCAAGGCCAGAATTGTAGGTAGCTGCCATTTCGAAACTGCATTCTTACATTTTAACACTGGATCTACAACCCAAACTCAGATTTTTTTGTTTACAAGCTCAATAGGTACCTGTCCTCTTCCTCCCTCCACCCTTCCCCAGTCTCCCTTGCATCCTCTCTCTTTTCCCCTTCCTTACACCCTCTTCCCTCCCATTCTCCCAGTGCCTTCTGCTTCCCCACTCCCATCCCTTGAAGCACACGTTTGTGTGAATGAAGCCAAAGTCTTTAACAGCAGCTCTACTCTCCAGCTCCTCAGGGTACCTTTTCTGTCTTCAATCAATAGAGCATTGAAAGAGCCATAGTAGACTCAATTTGAAAACTGACTTCTCCTGAAGAAAATTATCCTTGAATCAGATTTCCAACATGTTATACAGAAATGATAAAAGTAACAGCATACGGCTTGTTGAGGGCAGGAAATATGAAAACAATGGTAGCAAAATTTTAAATTTTCTTTTGTTTAACTTAATTTCCTTGCCAAACTTTGAAAAGCATGGAAATACAGTTGCTCCTTAACTTTCTATAAAGCAATCATAAATAAAAAAAATAAATTGATTAATACCTATTCCAAATATAGAAGATATAAAGTTACCCAGATATTGAGGGAGTGGGGAAGCATGAAATGTTGGGAAAACACAGAATGGTATTTGTATTTTTCTTGATCCAACAATGAGGTAAAGATAAGGCTTTATCTGGTCTAGGAGAGGCCGAGCTAAGCTGTCCTTGTATAGGGTACCATAGAGAGAGGTTTTCAGAGGTACTGTGAATAAAGACAAGTTGCAAAGAAAAATCAAGAACTTTGAATGAAGTTTCTATCATGGAATTATTAGTAATTCCTTTCCATGGTTTGCTTCCCCTGACCTGTAGCTTTTGAAGGATTTCCACAAAGCATTCTAACCCAAGACTGCCTCGTGTCATAAATTCAAACTCTTTCTTCATTTCCTCTGCATCAGCACTCAGCAGTGTAGAGATTCTCAGGAGGAAAACACAATGAATTAGTTACTGTCTAGATCTAGATGACAAAGTATTAGTGTTTTTTAGTCTCTCCCTGTCTTCTTCACTCGACAGGAGGAGAAGAATATGTTAAGCCAAATAAACAAATGTCAGTTTTCATATAGACAGAGAGAAATATCTAAAAGATGCATGCACAAAGAGCATCTTAAGAACAGTGCTTAAAATTTTTTGGTGCATTTGTTTAATGCCGGTAAAATCATGAATTAATGAGTATTTCAAATATTATCTTCTTTGCTCCTTGCTAATCTCTCCTTGCTAGTATGTTCATCACACATACACTTTATGTCACTTGTGCAGATGATTACATTGAAGCTCAGACACTCTAAGTCACAGTTCCAGGCTTAGAGCCATGAATACAGAGGGGTGATGTCATGTACTGGCCCAAAGTGAAAGATTCAACCATGGATTGTACCATGGATTCCTCCATATAGTCATTCCATGTACCATGACAATAAAAAAATTCACTATGAGATATTTGAACAACTGCTAACAAAAATACCTCTATACTTGGGTTGCAAAATAATAATTTAAAAATGTGAATACAATCTATTACCAATGAATAAAAAGGCTTTACATTAGACAATAACCCCAATTTATTAAAAAGTTAGATAAGTTTTTTTACTTATTTTTCTAGTTTTACAAGCATATCAGTAGTTGTCCCTGCTCTCCCTCCTTCTCTCCTCCCTCCATCCACCCTTTTTCTCCTACCTTCCCCTCCCTTCATCCATCTATACTTCTCCTTCGCACCCTCTTATCTGCCTTTGTGGACCACAAGGTTCTCTTTGGGTAATCTGTTCTAGAATGGGTTTAGGCCTCTGTGGCAGATTAAGTGGCCCTCCCTTGGGTAGACCCACGCTGATAAGGGCACTTTCCTTCACCTGTCTAGCCCTCACCCCTAAGGTTTCCCCCCTGTATGCAATTATTTCTCCTGATTTCCTCACTAGTCTGTGGGGGAATACTGATATGTCAATCGTAATGGTAGCAGTGAAAGGAGACAAGCACCCCCAACCAGAGTGAAGAATACTGGCAACCCTATGACACTCGCTGGAATCAGGCCAAACAAATCTCTTTCTATCCTAAGGCTCAGAGAATCTTGTGGAAGAGGGGGACAGTAAGATTGTCAGAGCCTAAAGGTGGGAAGGCTTATGGCTTGTCAGGATATTCCATTCAAGACAGGGTTGCTGCATCCACTAACTTACTGCAGAAAGTTGGATATTTTTAAATATCTGTGGACTCTCAGTCTTTAGGAATGAGATTTTTATAGTTCATCCATTTGGTTCTAAGCTTCACGTACTTTGTACCCAAACCAATATTGTTTCCAAAGCAGCCCTTCCCTAGACTAATCATCCATGGGTAAAGTATTCAGTGTTTGAAAAGCTATATGAAGAGGTTAATGATGTCAGTTACTCTGCATCATAAACTTCTTATGATCTGTGCAGTGCATAGTATTTTTAATGAGCTCAGGTGCCTCAAAGATAAAACTATGCTAAGTGAACCTGGATGATAAAGTGTGCATTGTACAGTACTAATCATAATGGCTTAATTAGGTATTAATGGGGACTTTATGCTCATTGAAATTTAATGGTAACTAAATATGTAAGTGTTCAGTTAGTATCTCAGTCATTATATTCCTAGTAAGAATATCACTCTTAAGACCTAGAACTTGATACAGAAGTAGATTTTCTTATAAATAAGACTCAAGAGCAAAGTACCTAGATCTATAAGTGGTGAAATTAGACAGTATATGAATAACATGCCACTTTATTCTCTAATGTTGGAGGATACTGAAAGGTCATCATGACAAGTCTTATATTAGTATCATTTTGTAATTTTTTTAACTTATTTTTTCCACTCATACAAACTTAATAGGTACCCTGGTCTCCTCCTTCCCTATCCACTGCTTGGATCGCCTTGTTCTCTTCCCCCTTTTCCCCTTTCCTCCCTCCCTTTCTCCCAGTGCCCCCTCCCGCCCATCCCTGGAGCATCCTTTAGTGTGCATGTCAAACTTTCTTCTGGGTCCTCCACTCTGATGAGGTGTAAGGACTCGGTAGCATTGCCTAAAGCTCTTCCTCTTTAGTATAAGAACACTATTGTGGCTGTTAATCCCTTGCCTCTAAGGATTGTAGTGCCTGTGATCCATGCTAGACTTTGGGGGGTTGGATAGGTTGGTAATTGTGCAGGTCATGCAAAGTCCTATTATGATTACTTTGGCCCTAACTAGTGTGGAGTATCTTGCATATCGTTGCTCCTCCCCATTTTTAGTCTCTTACAATCCTACCGCCCCCTCTTCTGTAAGTTTTCCTGAGCTTTAGGTGGGGAGAGATTAGGCTGGCCTGGTTCCAGGTGATTAATGTAGGTTGTCTGATATTCTGAATTATGGTTTATTGTTTTTTTTTTCCAGTTTTGCTGTTCCTGTACTGCCCTTGGATCCATCCTAATGGGTATTGGATGTCGCCTCCTAGCCAGAGATGAAAGGCTGTTAAAATAAAGTCTTACTATAAGAGTAGATTTAAAGGTAGATGGAATAAGAGTAGAAGACCCCAGTGAGGGGGATCAGTCTCCCATTTGCAATATGGTTACCATCTATCTGCCAGACTCCCTGACTGGTGAAAACAAACCTCAGTTGCAAGTGATCAGGAAGGAAAGTGAGTGAGCTTAACCAGATTTCTCACTACTTACTTGCAAATAATATTAATTAAACTGTAATTACATATCAGAGTTCTTTACTTTTATTTATTACAACATGCCTTGAGGATCTAGGACACCAAAAAGTTTCTACAGGTAAAGTACACAATCTATAGACAAAATGAGATTTTAATGCAACTTTTATTTTTCCAAGATATCACATATAAAATATCCATTGCTATATTTTGTTCATAGTTCTTATGAAAACTGATTATATATAATTAAAAATTTCAACTCACATCGAGACTTAGAAAATGAAAAAAGTCAGAGCTAATATCTCAGACTTTAAACCAGTGCTAATCAAAGGATAATATTGTTTATCTGATCTAACAAGGTAATTAGCAAAGCAAAGCCTCATCAGTAATGGAATTTGGGGACAACAGGCAAAATATGTGTAATACTATGAGAATAAAAGAGGTAATACATAAAGACTACCTTTATCTTCAAGAGCCTTGAATTTTCAATAGAAAGCTTATGTTTTATGTTCCAGAACACCTAAATGGAATATTACATAGTTACATATATGTAATACATATATGTAATACATATACATAAGTGTAATATATGATTCTTGGAAAGAAAAAGATTCTTTGAGTTATCCAAAGAAAGGCTGAATGAATATTCTGTAGTAATGTCTGAATTATAAATATTTTAGGTTCTCCTAATCTATGACACCATGATAATGTACCATCTGTTAAGCTGTTTAAAAATGGTTATGATAGAAGGTAGATCTTTGAGGTGTTTGAAAACGTGCTCTGAATACTTTAGGTGGGCTGCTGTAGAAGTTTGCTTGCATTGTTGCTGATAAATTTAGGACCAAATAGCCCAGAGGAACAAGAGATTATATTTCATTTTATGAAAGTCTGTTATAGTTCTTTGTCCAGCTTTTCAAGAGATCCCACACCAATACCAGGGCTTGAGGGAACTGGCCATACCATACCCATATATCCATAGGACTGCTGAGAGAAAGACAATCTATACTTGCCAGATCAACATGTCATGCTAAGTATACCAAAGGAAACCATCTTCCTTAACCAGATCCTTCTTATTCACCTGCCCAGGGACTAATCCACTCATTATGGACTGAGCCTCTCAATAACGTAACAATCTCCTGAAGGCTTGCCCATGGCCTAACTGAACCATTGATTCTTTTCAAATATGCACAGAGCAAGAATCCTCAAATATCAAGTTAACACCTGTATCTAACTATGACAGTTGTGATGGTTTAAGCAAAATGGTAGAACTGTGAAATTAAGTATAATGTAGACTGTTGGGGTCCTCTTCAGACCAGTTCTTCATTCACCTTTTGCAGTGTGTCTGAAGGCATAACATTACTGACAGTTTCAGTTGGGTCATAAAAACTGGGTCTAGCCTCAGAACAAAGTTTAAAGTGTATAACAACTTCCACAGAGGAGTGGTAACATGAACCCAAATCCAAAAACACTTTGAAAAGTACAACATTATATGATTTAACTCTGAGGAACATGCCAGAAGATTAGTACATCAACATATGAGCAAGGAACAGAAAAAGAGATGCATCTGAGATAAAAACAGAAAACACTAATGGTTATAAAAATGAAACCAGACGGACTTAAGGGTTAGGATTGCTAAATAGTTCCTTATAACTCATCTTCATGAAACTAGCCTATATATATATATATATATATATATATATATATATATGAAGATATTCCAAATTTTCTTCCACCAAATAGTGATGTGTTCTTAAAACACATTTACATTGACTCTCACACACACATATAGACACAAACACTCACACACACACACACACACACACACATACATATTTTCTCACAGAATTTAGGGTTTGAATTTATCATTTTAAATAATTATGATATATTATTTCTTTAAGAAAAGGAGACCAATGTAAGTTTAGCAATTTGATGAATTTTTTCAAGGTAAAAATGCATGAATATGACACCTAAATATAGAATAGAGCATTTCAAACATGCAAAAAGCCTTCTGTAAACCATTCCCAGCTCACTAGCTCCTTTTTCACTAAAAGACAGAGATCTAGCATCAAGTATGAATTTGACTTATTTTTTGTTATTTAGGTTTACAACCAATTCTAATTTTATAATATGAAACTTCCACAAATTATAATACAAATAAATCTTTAATTAACAGGACAAGCACATATTTAGAGAAATGAAAATTCCAAAAAGATTGGGGAAAACAGAACACACTACAAATACATTACTAAAAATATTTTGAGTGCATAATTGAATAGTAAAGGCTGAGAAATTCTCAAACACCATAAATTCATTGATGAACCATTCTTTTTATTGTGAATAGGCAAGACTAGCATGTATAGTTAAGTAAGGTTTTGATTCCTTCATTTGCAGCACACATCATATCTATATGGATTACTTCATTAAGTTGCATCTAACTGACCCAATTGTGTTGCAGTCAGTATTCCTAATGAGGTTTGTAACAATTTATCTTGGTCTTTTTTATTCTTAATATTCCAAAGAATTCAATTATTTGCTTAAATTATTTCACTGGGATTGGAGAGGATAAGCAAGGTATTATGTTTTCTGTATCTTGCTTGTGGTCTCCTACACTGTATTAATACACTCTGCAAAATAAACAAGTATGAAGTTTAAAGGTTTTTAGATTTAATTAGGGTAAACATTTTGTTTTTAATTTATTTCATTCATATTTGTATGATACTTCCAATTTTTAAAAGTCTGTTTTTCATTTTTCTGTCAGTACACTGCTTTATCACATGAATTTTTTTTTAAATTTTTTTTATTATTATTTATTCAACTGTGTGCATGTGCGTGTGTATGTGCGCGCACGTGTGTGTGTGTCTGTGTGTGTGTCTGTGTGTGTGTGTGTGTCTATGTATGTGTAGAACCACGGACGAATTCGCGAACCACCATGGACTCCTCCACCTCCTTCTTCCCCGGGATTCACAGGCTCCGCCCTACCAGGACCAGAAGCGCAGGACGCCCCCGCTTCCGCCTGGCGTCTATACGTGGGATCTGGGATCCGAACTCAGGACCTTTCGCCTGCAAGGCGGAGGCTTAACCCCTGAGCCACCTCTCCAGCCCCACATGAATTTTTTTACCCCGGCATATTTCTATTTTTATAGATATTTATGTTTAGACCTAATGCATTTCTAAGGCAAATCTCAGCAAAGAGAAATTTTATTAACAATATTGAAGATATATTGATACATTGATATGCAAACTCAAATAATCATGAATGATTTTTATAATTATTTTTAAAAGAACAACATTGTGAAAATGAAATGAAAAACTTAACAATAGCAACTAGGCTTGAATAATCACTCAGTTTACTTGCCCAGCAAGCATGAAGACCAGAGTTCAAATCTCCAATACTCTTGTAAATATCAGTCATATAAAAGACAGGCAGACATGGAAGCTACCTGCAATATTAATACTCAGGATTACTGACAGGGAATCATTAGGGAAAGCCAATTGGTGAGCTCTGTGTCCAATAAAGAAATTCTGCTCTAATAATAAAAATGGGAGTGTGATCAAAGAAGACATGTGATTTTGACTTCCAGAAATATGAGCATGTGAGCATGAATGCATACATGTACCCACACAGGCACATATACACATATACTCATGGGACTCTCATGCTAATGCAAAAAAATGAAGAAGAAACAAAAAAATAACAACTAAGGTGGAAGTAAAAGTATTGATTCTACACACAATAGAATAAGGAATCAAGACATAAATATATATATCAAAGTTGTTGATCAATTTGGCGAAGTACTACAGCAAAAAAATTATTTCAAAGTGAAAAGTCAACACAATAGAATATTCAGTTGAAAATAAAATACTTTGTAACCTTGAGTAGGCTTGTATTTCTCATGTACAGAAAACATAGAATTGACAATAATACTTTTATATCATTGCATTATAGCAATGCAATGCCAATCATAGTCTGAGAAGAAAAGGAGAGAATTATCTTCAACACATATAGCTGAGATTAGTAGGTAACTGTAATGTATAAAACATTTTTGAAGGTTATTTTTAAGAAATTCATATTGTGAAAATTGTCAAGATTTGAACAGAAATTACACAACAGAATGTGTATAAAAGATGAAGTATGTACATGGAAACATTAGCCAGCACTAAGCATTAGGAGAAATGGAAACCCACACTCCCTACAAAGTGACAATACATATTCATTAAAAGGGATAATCTTACAAAGGTGGATATTCCAAATTCAAGAAAGTGCTGGATATATGAGTAAACAAGTCACGAGAAAAAAAGAGAAATACTTAAATGCTCAATTAGACCACATAATTTCAGCAAATATAACTTGACATTTATGCAAATAGATACCTATTCATACACTTGAGCAATTTCTTTCTAGAACATGTAGGGAGAGTGAGTCTGAGAACATATCAACACATTCCAACACACGCACACACACACACACACACACACACACACACACACATTCATGCACAGAGTACTTCATCCAGTCTATTATTAATAACACTTGATCTTTTCATGGTTTTCCCCTTAAATAAAGTCAGGTTTTTTTTATTTGAAATCAGACACTAATTTTCATTTAAATACATTTAGATAGAGATATGGGTCTATCCCCTTGATCACATATATGTATGCATGTGTTTTGCATATGCAAGTATGTGGGTTGGGACAGTAACTCAATGATGCATGCTAGCTTAGTAAGGGGAGATGAGAATTTTAAAAAAAAAATTACCTTAACAAGCCAGCAAGTATTTCAGTGCATAGTGGTACCTGCTCTGAAACCTGGTGACCTGAGTTTGTCCCCAGAGCCCACATACTGGAGAGAAAGTATTCCTGCATAAAATCCTCTAAACTCCCCACCAAAAAAGTAAAAATAATTTTTGAAAGGATATATGAAAATGTAACAAAGATAAACTTTTTCACTATATACTATTTACATTATTTGAATTATTTTACAGTAAGCCTTTTTTTAAATTCTAGCCTTGTTTTAATTGTCAGCTTAAAATACAAATATATTTTCAATAATATGTTATACTTTTGGAAAAACTACCAAGAACAGACAGCCACATTAGAACATATTAAAATGTTCTTTATTACCTGAATTTCCGGTGTAGGTTACTTTTACAGTATCTAAGCTTGTTTGTTAAATAATGATAGAGGAAAGATATTGGATGGGGGAGGATTTTCAGTCAGAACTATATGACTTTAGTATTTCAAAAATGCATCATATGTGAAAATGTAAATTTATCAGATGTTTTGTACAATTTTTTCGAATACTTTTTCATTTGAGAGAGGGTGAGGAGAGATGGAACAAAATAGCTCTCTGTATTCATCAGAGAACTGAAGACAACTTTCAGAAATTGATTCTTACCACCAACTCCCATGGAGAAATTTCCTTTGCTCTAAGAATTAACTCAGTTTTCCAGGTGTGCACACAGACACCTTCCAAGCCATCTTGCTGCCCCCCAGTGTTGCAGCTTTAAGGGATTCAGGAAAAGGAACTTGAGGGTAAATATTTGTCTGGTTTCTCTCAGTTCTGTGCTGGCTCTAGGCAGTAGCAAATAATTATTTTGCTAATGTGGAGTCTCTTTGGTCATGCTGATCTGATATTTCATTTCTGACTCTCATAAGTATTTTCATACTTTATTTTATTTCGGACAAATTCCCTTGTCTGTCTCTGCCCTTGCCTGGACGGATCAACCATACTCTGTCAGCTTTGGTTGTTGTCTTTGCTGTTATGTATAACATGCAGATGCTAGTATCTCTCCCAACTCAGTACTGTAACTACTAAGAGAGTCTCTGTGAATTCATTTTATATCAAAGTGCTAGAAATACAAAACTAGGAAGAATTCTGTTGCATTTACTCTTCATGTTGCCAATAAATTCGTGACCAAGTAGCTGAAGAGAACAAGTGGTTATATTCTAGCTGATGATTGTCCAATTACAGTTTTTAATGCAGCTTGTCAAGAGCATCCATACCAATACCAGCAGCTGAGGGAACTGGTAACATCATAATATCCACATATGCACAGGATTGCTGATGAAGGAATAATCCTTATTTACCATACTAGTATGATTGGCAAAGTATACAGAAGGACGCCAACTTCCTCAACCAGTTCCCCTCATTCACCTGCCCAAGGACTGGTCCCACTCACAATAGGCTGGACTGTCCCCATCAATTATAGAATCTCCTACAGATTTGTTCAAAATTTAAATAAACCATTAATTTGTCACAACTGTGTCCAGAGCTCAGAGCCTTCAGTTGCCAAGATGACATCTGTACCTAACTATGACAGATACAAGATATAAACATAAAAATATTGAATTTCAAAAACTTACTAAACAAATTATATACATTTTTATAGAGATCCATATATTAGAGCAAACAAGAGTAGCTTCATTCAAAATTCTTCCACCAGTGCAAAGTAACAAAGGTAATTGCGATAGCAGAATAAAGTGATCTTAATAATATCGCATTTGTTCTAAGGCTGATTTAACATCAAACCTCAAGAGCAGCAGGGATGTAGATAGCAAAGGAAATTTCTCCATGGGAGTTGATCAGTCAGGCCAAAAAAAAAACGGTCACTAAGTTTTAGGTCTACTTCTTACATTCTCATTTGGCTTTTTGCCAAATTTGCACAAATCACTTGTAATGCTTCAAGTGATTTATGAATATATGAAAAATAGCAAATATAAAACAGTGGGAAGAGGGAAAAATAAATGCAAAAGAAGAAAATAAACATTAGTTTTTTTTTTAATTAGTAGGGCTCTAATGAAGACGGTGAATCAAATAAACAGTTTGTTCTTAGAGTGATTGTGTAACATGTAATAAACCCAAGAGTTCCCAAAATAACACTTCACAGCCAGGAGAGGAAAAGTCCCTGTAATAGTCCTTGAAAGAAAAAAATGCATTAGGCCTTTGCTTTATTATTCCTGGTTGCAGGTTCCAATCTAATCTCCATAGAAATGGAATTCCAATTGTGCCTCAGAGATATCTTACAAGTATGCTGTAATCCCAATTTGAGAGAGAAGTTCAAGTTAAATGAAATTCAGTTTACTCTCCTGGGAGTAGTTCCCATGAACCACTAGGAGGGTCTAAATTCAACAGCTTGAAAGTGGCCAGGATGAATTCTAAAATAAACAAGAAGAGTCAGCATTAGAATACAGTATGCAGAGCAAAAAAAAAAAAAAAAAAATCTCTCTTTCTCTCATTTTCTCTTTTTTGCCCTCTGTTATCTACTTATATTATCTCTATTTATACCTTTACTATTCTGTCCATCTGCCTTTACCTTCCAGAAATATAAAATCACTGCACTTTCAGCCCTTCTCTGTGTCCTCTCTTGGCCTTTCTTCTTCTTTCATGTCATGTGTATCCATGTGTCCTCCTTTGTTCCCTCATCTTTTTTTACCCTCTCTGTCTTCTTCCTAGTATTTTTAAGCTTTACCCTCATTTATACCTACTTATATTCATACATGTACAAATTATAGATTAGAATCTGCGTATGAGGGAGGACACAGTTTCAATCGTTGAATTTGGATCATCTTGTTTAATAGCCCACCCAACCCCCAGTTAGAATGGAGATCATCAAGTACTCTGACAGCACATACTGAGAACATTGTTAGAAAAGGGCAACTGTTTTTTCATGCTGGTGGAAGTGAAAACCAGTTCATAACCCCTTTAAAATTTAGTTAGTTTAAAAATAGAGAGTGTGCCTTATTATTTTAAGTATTAGTACCCTACATCCTCATTCACCTGATATAGAGAAGATTATGGAGACAATAGGTGAGATGTTCATATTTTGTTTAGCCTGTGTGTTTTAAGAGTCTTGGCTTTGGATCATTATGGAAATAGAAATATCCAGGTCTGTTAATACCCTCACACCGTATTCCTGGCTACTGTTTTCAAGACAGGCATTTTACTAAGGCATTTTAACCGAAATGAGACTGCTAAGCTAACACTGAATCTTAGCTGGGGAGTAAAAGAGGCCATGTGGCAGTAGTTTGTCCCAAGTCAGAAGACAGCAAAGTGGATTGGAACTTGGTGTAAGAGCAGTTCAATCCAACCCTTGTGATCTGCATTTGAATTATGCCGGTGCTCCCTGCAACACAGTTCCTGTTCACCACCATGTGCAACCTACACCATTCTTTTTTTTTAATACATTTTTTATTATTATTTCAGCTCATACAAACTTAATAGGTACACCGGTTCCCTCCCTCTCTCCTCCTCCCCCCGAACCCCCTGCTTCCCCTCCCCTTACCCCTCTCTCCCCATCCCCCAGTGCCTCCCGCCCCAATTCCCAGAGAGTCCTTTCTTGTGCATGCCTGACTCTCCTCTGGGCCCTCCTCTCCGATGACGTACAAGGACCCAGTGGCATTTCCCTGAACCCTTTCCCGTGTTCCCCTTAAGCATAGGAATACTACTGTGGCTGCCAATCCCTTGCCTCCAAGGATCTTGGTGCCTTTAGCAGATGCTAGACTTTGTGAGGTCAATAGTGTGTTAGACATTGCACAGGGCATGCAAAGTCCAATTATGATTGCTTCGGCCCTAAATTGTGTGGAGTATCTTGCAAATCATTGCTCCTCCCATCCTTTTGCTCTTACACTCTTACCGCCCCCTCTTCCACAAATGTCCCTGAGCTTCAGGATGGGAAGAGATTAGTCTGGCCTAGTTCTAGGTGCTTGATATAGAGTCTCTGAAGTTCTGGATTGTGGTTTGTTGATTTTCTTTTGCAGTTTTGCTGCTCCTGCAGTGCCCTTCACTCCATCCTGCTGGGCACCCCCTGGCCAGAGACAAAAAGCTGTTAAACTGGAGTCTTATTATAAGAGCACATTCAAGGGTAGATGTAATAAAAGTAGGAAACCTCAGTGAGGCAGGGGTCAATCACCCATTTGCAAAATGGTTACTTTTTATCTGCCAGACTATATGCCCTCCCCTTCTGGTGAGATCATACCCCCTTAGTTGTAAATGATCAGGAACAAACGTCTGTGAACTTAACTAGGTGTCACATTACTTACTTACAGTCCTTGATGGAGGCCTATTTTCTCTACTGTAACATGGTCACTTCTCTCCTTGTTTCTGGTGTGGCCCTCCAACCCCATCCCTTCTGTTCATAATCCTTGCAATTACTGTAGGTAATACATAGATTTACCTATGAGTGTCTCAAGGTGGGCTGGGTGGGTTTGGTACTAGGAGCCACCTATTAGGGAGTACATACGGCGCTTAATTTTCTGCTCTTGATAGATGCAGAAAAAGCTTTTGACAAGATCCAACAGCCTTTTATGATCAAAACCTATGCCATTCTTGGCCTGGAGGAGCAGGATACCTCCAAGATAGGTTCTGATCCTACCTTTCTTTATTGCAAATAATTGCTAAGGAAACACAAGAGTCATCACAGCATGATATTCATCTGATCATGCACCTGACATTTTGATAAGCTTTCTACCCTATTACAGCAGTTTTAGGAGAGCCTAGAATACAATTAAATTTCTTTAAAAACTATCCCAAACTACCATTTCTTCACTTGGACCATAATCTTATCTTGTTCCTAATATATGCGTGTATGTGTGTGTGTGAGCATGTGTGTGTGTATGTGTGTGTGTACAAATTTGAAGAGGTCAGACTGTCACCCAATACTGATAATACATAGAAGCAGCAAAATATTTGTATCTAAAAATATGAAAAATTATTATAAGTAAAAAAATGAAAAAATATTCGACATATTTCAACATAAAAAATTAGAAGGATGTCTTAAATAATAACAGCAAATATAGATGTGTTAAATATGCTTAATCCTCACAGTAATGTCCTCCAAATAATAAAATAACAATACTAGCCATGATAAATTGATAACTTTATATATTGGATGACTATCATATGTCAGGCGATAGTCAAGACCTTAAGGAATGCAAGATCAAGGAGAAAATGTTTTCAGTACTGTCATGAAACATAAAATAGAATAGTAAATTGTTTTCAATAAGGATTCTAATAAGATCAAGAAACGTGCTATACGATTTGTATTAACCCACTTGTAGCAGTCTCGGGGGCCCACCGGAGACCCTCGGGGTCCGGATATGCTGGCGCGGGGTCAACAGCACAGACCCCGGAAGTCAGGGGAGTGGCAAAGCAGTCTCTCAGGCTCATTTATTGTAAATGTCAGGCTGCTTATATAACCCACCCAACATCCTGTAAGTCCCAGCGTGAGCTTTTGCTGAGTTGTCCTATCGGGGTTGGTCCTCTCAGCCAGATGGCTTGACGTCAGCACCAGAATCGGCAGCAGATGTAGCTTGGGGAAGTTGCATTCGCGCATGTGGCCCATACAGATGATCCCTGAGTGGCATGCTCCCCAGGTGGAGGTAATGGTTGATCAAAGCCTTTAATACAGGCCTGCCTGGTCCGTTCCTTCTACACCCACTGTTTCATAAAATGCATGCCAATAAAGTTTATAACCAGCCTATTTCCCTACACTGTTAAACCCAAGTCGATTCTGTATGTGGTAACAGGAGTGGAAAAAATGAATAACATTATATCTCTCTCCTCAGGGTTCACACACACACACACACACACACACACACACACACACGCATATATATTATATATATATATATGAGTACTTAATATGGTAAAGGATATTTACCATCAAATAATATAGTAAAGAATTATTATAAAATAATATGGTAAAGGATAAAGTGAATGCTTGCTCCATGTGCTTTGGGACCACAAAGAAGAACTGATCCTATCTGCAAGAATCTAGAAAGAATAAGTAAAGAGAACATTAGAGTTTGGAATAAATAGGCTCTGCACGATGTGAGTTGCATGGAAATTAGTCATTGTCCACAGGAGAAATACCAAAGGCAGTGCAACTAGCAACTCAAAGGATCAAGAGTAGAAAGAATGTAATATGATAGAAAGGACCAAAATGAAGAGATACATTTTCTATGGTATAAATCATTATAATTAATAGATTAAAAGTATAGATTCAATGGATAGATTCAGCAACACATGTTTGCACAAGCTGAACTATATCATCCAATTATAACTCAGGAAGGAATCAACATGTTGAAAAATTTTTAGCAAAACTTATGGCTCATAAAGATGCTGCAATGGGTAATATAATGTCTAATTCCACTGTACATATATAAACACACATATATGTATTGTACTCCCAAGAAACTTGGAGTACATTACCTTAGTAAAGGAACTGTGCATGTAATGGTCTTAAAGTGGTAACTTTATTTTGTAATACTTGGTGAGTCTAATAAATTGTAGGGTACTGTAAAGTGGAAGAAGGTAAATAGAAGTGAGGGATGTAGCTATAGGAGAGAATGGAATACTGTGATATGTGGCTTTACCCAACTGTTATTTAGAAGAAAGAAGGAAGAGACCATGAGATAAGAAGTAGAAACTAGAGAAGGCAAAAAAATATTTTGTTTAATTCTCTTACATTTCCATGTTCATCCTAGCTCAATGATACCAACTTTTCCCATGCAGGACTATAAAATGGTGCATATTGATTTAAATCATTAAGTTCATGTTAATTGAATATGGCAGTAGGAGAAACTGAACCCAGATCTCATATAGACATAAAAGGAACCTGTGGACAGGTGATGTTTTCTCTTGTTTCTTGTTCAATATGGTTCTTTCAATTTTTAGACTATGGATGGAAACAACACTATCAAATCCTGTCCAAATACGGAGGCTGATAGCATCTCAAATGCGAGAAGAGCATAGTCTTTGATGTTGTGATTTTAGAGCTGTCAGTCACTTACTCTCTAAGCCTGAATGTGTGCTAAAAGATTGAGACTCATTCAGCTTTCACATTCACAACAAAGAAAGGATAGTCTTTGAGGTGCTATTAGACCTTGCTAAAGTAGTGTTCATGGTGATTCTAGCAAAGTGCCAGAGTATACAAGGTTATCACATATTCTGTCTTGTGCTTTCCATTCCACAATACAATTACATTTGAATATTTGGGAATGCATAGACATATCAATAGAAAATAGATAGTTAGGTAGGTAGACAAAGATAGAGAGAGAGAGATAAAGAGAGAAAGAGAGAGACAATGAGATAGAAAGAGATGAACAGACAGACAAATAGGACTAATCTAAGCTGTTGGGAAATTCACTGAGAGACTGATATAAACATAAAATGCAGCAATGAAAGAAACTGATTTGATAGTAATAATGGATTAGGAGAAAAGAAATATTTGTGCACTACCCAGATCAACAATATAGTAGGCTAGAGCAAAGTAGGGTTTTCTGACTATGCAGTAGTGGAAAGATTAGGGAGTGAAATGAAAACCAGCTTGCTCCTTTGGCTAGAGCTATGCAAAACCATTGTGATGTGTGGGACATATACATATGAATCAATCCTAGTGAGGCTTACTGGAGAAATCTAAATTGTTCCTTAAGGAGCTTGGATTTGTGATTTGGTTTTATTTTATTATGATCAAACAACAGGGATTTATTTTTCAATTCTTTAGTTTTTTAGCAATATCTTGGACAACAGTCTCAATTTTTAATTAAAAGTCCCCAAGTGGTCTCCCTGCTGAACAGCTGTGGTTTTATCACTGGATAATGATCTGTGCTGGGATGAGGCCTCATCGCCTGGTATGCCCAGCACACTGAACACTACGTTTTCAAGGGCAATGCTGTTAATGCATCTTCAAAGTAAAATAAAAAAAAAAATTATCATCATGATTTGAATGGTCTATAGATATTAGAAAAGCTATTATAAGCTATACTGCTAGTATTTTTTAAATATCTTATTGACCTCTAATGACAACACAAATAAAAGCAAGTTTTTGAGTGTGGTGGCACATATTTGTAATCCTAGCACTGAGATGTGGCAGGAGAATCACTTTTTAGTCAAGTCTGAGATGCATAATGACTTGGGAAAAATAACATTGATAGAAATATACTTCTATAAAATATTAGATTTTTCACTGAAAAAAAATGAACATCCAATCTACAGAAGAAGAATTTTATGAATGAAAGAATTTTATGAATGAAAATGTTCAATTATCTGAGTTTTAAGACTAATATCTATTGCTTGAAAATGTGCACAAGGCAGAAGCATTTAATTCATCCTGACTACCCAGGATAAAGGACTAAATTATAGCTGAAAGATGTAAAGCCAAAATCTTTTTTTTAAACTTGTATATTAATATATATTTCATCTACAAAAACCTCAGATTTTATAGACACTATTTTACTTAAGACAATATTAATGCCTTAAGGAAAAAAGTGTCATATTTTAAATGCATAGTTACTGGACCAGCCTAATATATCAGCTCAGCATGTAAGTCAACTGCTTGCAACTCTGATGTCCCAAGTTCAATACCCAGAAGTCCACATGGTGGAAGAAGAGAACCTAGAGCTCATCTTAGAAAGTTGTTTTCTGACTTTCTCCCATGTCCCATGACCTCTCTCTCTCTCTCTCTCTCTCTCTCTCTCTCTCTCACACACACACACACACACACACACACACACACACACACACACACAAAGTATTAAAGAAAAAACATAGCCACATAACAGCCATGGTCAAATTCAATGGGACATAAAAGAGAAGTGATAAATAAATATGGGGGATAAAACTGGTAGGAAAAAAGGGGACTGGGGAAAATATAGGAATAGGTGAGGCAATGTAATCATAATGCATCATAGACATGATTAAAAGTGTCAAAGAACAAAAATCTATAAAAATAAAGAAAAATCATGTATATATATCACATACACATACATATTTATCAGTGATGGCTTATTTATTATGATCTGGGATAAGAAGAGACTTTTGTTACAGCCCAGTCTCAGAGTGCTGATGGGAGGCACTGGAAGATGATCTGGTTCCTAATGACAAAATGGTACTGAACAAGGTGTCCTGGTTTCTCTAGTTCTTTTAATGCTGCACCTTTCCTTGTGTAAATCCTTAGGTCTGTGCTAGGCATACAACCCCTTAGCCTATCCATTACTAGGAACACAACAATGTTGGCCATTCTTCTCTGACTTGCTTATATTTAAGTGCAGTCTTCTACAGACCAAATATCTATATTTAATTTACAGTCATCTTATATAGTATCATAACTTGAATGCTATATTGGGCTGACTTGTTGCTCTATGCTTTTATTCTTTCTTTCTTTTCTAAAACTCATTATGTTGGGGTATCTTCATTAAAAAACACATGTATTTTTATTTACCTGGATGAAATTAGATTTACACCAATACCATTAACATTCATGGTGATGTCACTCATCCCCAGGCCTCACGTTGGAAATTCAACCTAAACAGGAAAATCCTCTTCTCTGCCAGATTGGAACAACACTATTGACCCTACAAGAATTGTACATCTCAGCTATTTAGTCCCCTCTCTTGAGATTGGATCTTACATTTTCCAGGCACCAACTATGAAGAAGATGCTTCAAGTACATTATCTCATTCAATCACAGGGAATAAAATTTCTTGTAATAAAAAAGAGCAACACATTTCTGATAAAGATAAATCGCTCCTTGCTAATGTCTGAATTGCAACTTCTTTATTTGGCAAGAGAGCAGAATTAAGGTTATTTACACGTGTGAAGTGATTGACAGAAAGTTGATGAAGAGCACCTGCCTCTTAAGGCCTTCCTTGGGAGTCTCCTGAAGCTTACTGAACTCTTAATCATTGCAGTTTTGAAAGAGCACTCATTCTTCCTGCTTGCTTACGGCAAATGTTGACAGCAGTGCTCAGTCTAGGCCTCTCAGGGATTTCCTCGTATAAACATCACTTTCTTTTATAAGCTTCTTTGACTGCTAGATGGTTAACGTTGTTCCTTTTGATATTTGTTTTTCTTCTTGAAGCTGTTGAATCCTTAATAATATAAAATACATTCATATTTTATTAATATAGTACAACATAAACTAAATAATACAACTTAACTCTATTCTTTCTCCTCAGATCCATTTGACACATTATACTTTTTACTCAGGTTATCATTTTGAAAATGCCTGCCTGGTAATGACGCTGAGTATGGACATGTCTATTCTGTCAAAAGTGAGTTTGAGCTCTTCCATGTTCCACAAACACCACTGGTGATGACCTCTTGTGACTAACTTGTATTTCCTTCCTTTCATCTTCTCTTTTGCAGACTTCATTTCAAAAGTATACTGCTCTATGGTATAATATTCTTTCTTTTCCATGCTCCTGTCTGGAGAATATCTTTTACCTATCTTCAGTTTTCCTACACTTTTATTTAACTTTCTAGAAAACCTCTCCAAGTCTAAATCTGAAAAGACATTCTGTGTGTTCCACACACTAGGACATTTTCCAAACTAGGTTTAAGGAAAGCACAGGATCACTTGCTTACATGATTTATTAAGTCACAGGCAGTTTTCAGTAAGAAGTTCACCTTTATCATAATCTTAGCTTCATTACTGAGGGCTTGGCTTGATTAGATTCTGATCTCTACACCTTTGTATAAACATCTCCCTCCACCTCCATGCCTCAAAGACATCTCTAATTATATACAGGACTGAAATTTCTTTTCCTTAAGAAATAACAGTCCCTGTCCTTGAATAATTCTTATAAATCACTACAGCAGGACTTTAGATTTCTAAGCAGAAGCCATGAAATCATCCTTAACACTTTGACCTCTACACCCATAAACATTGCTAACAAACAATCTACTGTCACATGTGCTTAAATTTCCAGTGTCGAGGTCTGGTCATTCCAACTGCCACACTTCAAGGACAGGATACAGCTATTCAGTCTGAATTAATATCATCTTAAAAATGGATTCTGGACTTTTAGTCTCATCTTCAACTGATATGTCACAGGGCAAATAGAGAAATCATTCTGCACGTACATCCTATATCTCCAAACTTTTTCATGTTCTCCCATTACCTTTGGAAAAGTTTAGGTTGTTTATTGTGACTATCAAAAACACCTGCTGTCTGAACCATAATTACATGTTCACTTTCACTTTTGTCTATATTTTGTGTTGAGTCGAAATGAATTCCTTGAAGCTCCCCCAATGGCCCCTTTGCTCACCTCAAATACTGGTTTGTGCTCCTCCATCTGCCTCCAAGACTTCGATACTCCTCTGTATCACTGTCTGCTAATATTTCTTAATATTTCAAATGGGCATTTTTCTCCTGAAAATAGTATTTGTCCAATGTCAGTGTACTATTTTCCTCAGAAGTAGACTAATTTTGGATCAGAATAATTTACATTCAATCCTCAAAATAATCTGTAAATAACTTTTAAATTTCTGGTAACCTAAAAATCCACAATGGTAGAAATGTTCTCAGCATGATTGTGAATCAAGAGGACAACATCTAAAGCGGTTGCTGTTTAGTTTGCCCCCAAACACTGGCTTACCAGTGCAAAGTTACATCTCAAAAGAATGAAGCTTCTTAGATGCTTACTTTTTATTTTCTTTTTATTCCAGATGATTAATTGCTTGAAGCAGGATCTTGCTACATTGTCCTGACTGGTCTACAAGGGCTCACTAGCTTCTCTTACTGTAAGATGGTAATCTACAGAAGTCATGGTATTAATACCTCTTAATGCCCTTCAAAGGCCTATTATGTAATATCCCATATGCTGAGTGTGGTGCTGTTAGGAGCTGATAGGAACTATGTCACATGGCGTCTGTGAGAGGGAGGGCCAAAGATGAGTCCTAAATGGAATCGCATGATGCAGACTTCTCCCTGCAGGCTTCCTCAATTTGTTTTTGATTCATTTCATTTTTATCTCTGAACTGTGAGTTTGTTCCACCACATTCTATGAGGACCTACTGTCTCACCACAGATCCAGAACAAAGTTCCAATTGACTATGAACTGACTTTCCAAATTCATGAGTAAAAATACTCCCTTTCTCTTCACAGGAATATCAACTGATTCAGTCTGTTACAGTGATGGAGTTGCTAATATTGCAGTCAATTATGTCCAATTTAAGGAAGAAAGGGGGATTTATATGGCTAGCAGTGAGTTTCAGGGGTAATGTAACTCATTATGGTGGAAACCACACAGCAGAAGGCATGACTATGGGCAGAAACAAGAGGCTGGTTCAGGTCAATGAAGCCATCAAAAAGGCAGAAGATACACAAGATCAAACAGAGAAAGTAGGACTGGACTTTCAAATCTCAAGGCCCACTCACTGTGATATGTCTTCCTCCGCCAAGGTTCTGCTTCCTATAGGTACCACAATCTTTCCAAACATCAGCTGAGGATTAAACACATGAGCCTGTGGGCTGTGGAGTTCCACTCATATTCAAATCATGAGAGTTGATTGACACAGACAGAATGATTTCTGTTCCTCCATTTGCACTGACATCATGTGCATAGCAGATTACAAATTATAACAAGTATTATATGAAAAGAACTCTAGGGGTAATATTGTGTGTATGTATGTGTGTGTGTATGTGAGAAAGAGAGAGAGAGAAAGAGAGAGAGACAGAGACAGAGACAGAGACGGAGACAGAGACAGAGACAGAGAGAAGAAATTGCCCTCACTCACATGAACATGGATGTTGCATTCCATTCAAGCCTTGATCCGACTGAAAGCACATAACCACCATTAGGAACGTCAGCTTCCTTATCTCTTTCTAAACTTAGATCACTTACTAACATGCACATAGTACATGTGCAATTAAAATAATGTTCATCCAGATATCTGCTCATTTACAATCCAATCAAACTGACACCCAAAACTAACCACCACAGGAATCATACAGGCATCCTTACATCTTGCCAATGACCACTTTGGGATGGTTTCAGATTTTATAATTTCGAACCATGGAAATGACCTCTGAAACATCAGACATGTCCTTGGGAACTAATTACTGTGCTGGGGTTAATGGCCCAAAGCAGTGAACTTTCTGTGACAGTCATTAATCTGCCTTGATTATTATTGCTTAATTACTAACTAGGTATCTCCTCACTGGTATATATGTTGAGTATCTAAGCTCAGCCTTCTCAAGTCTCAAATGTTTATTCTCAATTCTTCTGGCCTCATATTAAAAATTGAAAAAAGAAGCAAATCAAGACCACATATGCAAATACTGATTGATATTAACATTTTTAAATTTATGTAGTGTTGGTACCATTTGTGTTCATGGAAAAAAGTAATATTAATCCAGTATTATGAAATTACAAAGCTTATTTTCTTCTGATTATAAGCCTAATGCATTTAATGGAGATAATTTTATAAATTCATAAATATAAAATCAGAAAATTACTTCATATTTTATTACCTAAAGTAATGAACTAATTCATTTTGGATATTGCTTTCATATTGTTTCATTGATTTTTATTTCTACAGTGGTGAATGTATGCAATCTTTTACTTTAAAAGATATTGTTAGGAACCAGCAAAATAGCACCATGGGTAAGGCACCTGCTTGCAAACCTGACAACCCGAACTCAATCCCCCGGAAGTCCAAATGGTGGAAGGAGACAGCTGACTTCTAAAAGTTGTCCTTTGCCATCCATCCAATGAATGTATGATTGTCTTCCCATCTCTCCTTACCCCTGAATAATAAAAAAAAATCTAAAAAAGATAACATAGCTGTACCAGTTATATATAGACATCAACTTGACAATTAAAGACTAACCTTTAGGCACTTACTACTTAAGTCAAGACCTAAGCAAGCCTACTACAGAAAATGTACTTAAAGACCAAAGGCCAAATGCATGGTTATTGCAACCATTTTTGGACAGCTTAATAATATTACAGACTCCTAGGATGTCTAAAATGGGTATTAAACAGAAGCCTGAAATTCCACACATTTAATTATTCAACATACACAAAAACATTAATGCTTTGATTTTTAAAGAAAAAATTGAATAAAATTATATTCGGTCATATTGATGTGCTTTTGAGAGACTGTGGAAGAAAAGATGGGTAGATTCATTGCAGCCCATAAGTGAGAAAGATTGTTTGGGCTCAAAATGACTTTGCTAATATTCATGGATACAAATTAACAAAAATTTTCAGGCTTTGAATTTGTCTTTTTCATGTGAAGTGTGATGTTGTTTAACATTGATTCATCTTGATCTTAAATTGAGAATAAATTTATTGCAATTTTAACGATTGCATCATGGTTTTCCAAAGAAGAATAAAGTCCTAAATTTGTGTTTAGATACTTTCCTCTCTAGGGTCAAAGATAACATAATTCATTTTTTTAACATTTTCTTTTATTTATTTACAAACAAACTGGGTTTCTATCTCTGCCCCAACTTCTTCCCCACCTTCCCTTCTCTTCTTCTACCTTTCCCATCCACATACTCTCCTCCGACCCATCCCTCCCTTCATCAATCCTGTCCTGTCCCACCTTCTCCTGTCCCTCTGTTTGTGTGTGTATCACAGGACCCCTTTTGGGATGTATGTGTTGGTATGGGAGTCAGATATTTGTTGAACTTAATTAACATGGCTCTTCAGTGGATAAAGTCCTATGTGGGAGGTTCCTGTTCCCTTGTCGAGCACCTACCTGTTCAGACACTCTCTGAGAGCAGCTGTTTCTTCTATGATCCCAGTTAGTCCTTGAGGGAATGTTGATGTTGGCCATTGGGGAGATCTGGTGGTAGAAGTTCTCGTCATAGTGATCTTCTGGGTACAGAGCCCTGCAGTGGCAGGAGTGTGTTGGTCAGAAATACCTCACCCCACCTTTAGTCTCAAACAATCTTGCCACCCCCTCTTCCTTAAGGTTCCCTAAGCCTTGGTATGGGATAAGATGTTGATAGACTGATTAAGGCTGAGTATTCCAGGTTCTTTAATATTCTATACCCTCACCTGATGTGGTACACAACTTGGGGCACAACTTGGTTAAGATTTGAGAGTTTTTCTTATCTAAAGGTTGAAAAAGGAGTGCTTAAATGGTGTTTTATTATCAATTTTCTATTCTTATTACAAGGTTATCTGTTCCTATTTATTTACTTTCCTTCTACTGTTATTTCCATAGGTTTACAATATCAGACATGATTTCCCTGATAATAAGGGGTTTAGAACCCATTCAGAGAATAATTGCTTTCCTCTGTTCCTCCCCTAGATTTTTCTTACCAGAATTATAGTGGCTTACAGTGTGGACTACTGTGATCTTCCATTTTCCCCTGAGCCAATTGCCTCCCCCCACCATCACCCTTATCCCTGATTAAGACCGTACTTCCTTCTCTTTCCTGATGGGCAGGCTTTTCTTCCATAGAGGCCTTATTTATCTATCTATCTGTGTTCATTTACCTCTACTATCTAAAACTCATGTCATATTCCTTTGCTGTTATAGGATATAATATGGAAATTTCCCCTTGAGTATATAATTTTGAAGGCTTAGTACCAGGTTCCTCTTATAAAGGAGAATATTCCATGTCTGTCATTCTGTGTCTGGCATACTTTACTGAATATACCTTCCTCTGACTCCATCTATTTACCAGCAAATGTCATTAAGAAATTTCATTTTTTGATTGTTAAATAGTATTCCATTTCATATATGTTTCACATTTTCACTATTCATTTATCTATTGTTGAGCATTTAAGCTGATTCCATGTCTTTGCTACTGTGAATATTGACACATGCACATCCAATGTCATTAATTCTTATCAAGTCCCTACATGTATAACATAATCCAAGCTCAATACACTTTTCATTTTAAAGATAATGATATGCCCTATTCTATATAAAGGCATCTGAAGATGTTGTTCTGTAGCATTTCATAAATTCTTCCTTCTGTAACTGAAGTATATTCTTAACCTCATGGCCACAGGAAAGTAGAATTGGCACTTCAGCTTAGGAAATGCTAAAACCCCAAATGTTAGTTATTATAATAAAACATGTTTACATACATCTACTTTGATAACTTAGTAAAAATTATTTCTTGTGCAGCTATATTCAGCACATTACTAGGTTCACTTTTTATTCATGTTTGCATCCTTAGTGGACAAAATACTACGAAGAAATTCAAGAAATATTCATTTAAAAACTGAAAACATAATTCAAAATACACTGCCATGTAAAATGAATGCTATCTAATTCTCTGACTTTGCTTCCATTTTTGTCTATTTATTTAAATAATATTGGTATGATTCAAATAAAGCCAAATAATTTTTGATTTCCCTATTACTTTACTAACATTAAGTCCATATTTTCACACATTGCCACATGTCTTCATAATTATTCTTCTTTTGCTATTTTTAGATTCTAAAAGTCATTAATACTTAATTTTGTAGTAAAGAACTCTCAATAAACTTAGTAGAGTCATTTTCCTGTTAATAAATATTTACATGATTTAGAAGTGGCTTTATTTTGGTAAAAAGATAAACTAAGGAAGTTAACTTTAGAGGCATAAATTCTCTCTTTTTGAGACTAGTAACAGCTTTTGAATATCATACTTCAGATCACAGAATAATTATAAGATACTCAGTGATTTTTGCATTTCTACTTGCAATTTGGAAATTTTGATTTCTACACAACTTTTTTTATTATTATTTATTCAATTGTGTGTGTGTGTGTATAGAACCATGGGCAAATTAGAGAACCACCATGGACGCCTCCACCTCCTTGTTTATTTTGCCCCGGGATTCACAGGCTCCGCCCTACCAGGATTAGAAACGCAGGCCGCCCCCGCTTCCGCCCAGTGTCTATACGTGGGGTCTAGGATCTGAACTCAGGACCTTTTGTCTGCAAGGCAGAGGCTTAACCTCTGAGCCACCTCTCCAGCCCCTATTTTAAATTTTTTGAAAGAGTAAAATTTTGATATTTAAAAATAAAATAACATACTTCAATTCACAGAATACTCTCAGCCATGATGCAGAAGTATAAAGAGACACAAAAACTGTGTGTGGCACGACCAAGCTTAAATCTTCAACTCACTCAACTTCAACTTCAACTCAACTTCAATTCACAAAGTGTGAATATGTCACATTTGTTCTGGGTCCTGGACCTGGTGATTCTGAATTTATATAATTACAAGTCAAGAGTAAATTGCACAATGATCTCATGTAAAAAGTCCCCTTTTGCTTAAAGGGAAAAAATACTAATTTCTTAAGATAACTTATATCTCAGCATGAATCCAAATAATGTAATGAGATCCTCAAACTAGAATGATGATATCTTTTGAACTGAAAAGAAATTGCAATACAAGTTGTTCCATGGCACATCATACATTTATTAACTGTTCTTCACTCTCCTGTGATGTATACTAGTTCACCAGCCTAATATGTATTTTACTAATTTAAGTTCAGTGGCTTATGCACTATTAATTCATGAATTATGGATTTTAAATTAGATCCATATGCTCTTAATTTAGTCAGCTTTTCCTGTTTAGCAAGCTCAGAAATGAGATGATCATGAAACATCTTTTCCTCAACAGGGAGCTATACAGTAATCTCAACCTTGTTTTGCCTGGAATAGTCTATATATGTCAATTACCCATGTGCAGAGATTCAAAATACACAAACTCTCTAAACTCAACTTTCTAGTCAGTGCTCACACTGATAATAAAAAGCAATGATTACACAACGCTATGTATTTCAACAGTTAAAAAATATTTTCTTTGTAATGATACCATTAAATATATATTATGATACAAGTTATTTTTTATTTTATTAATCACATAGCAATAATTGATTCAATATGATGTTAATTTGCCATATGTAATATAAACAGAAATCTATATTTTACAAATGGATATTAAACCAAAAATTTTCATGTATTTTCAGCTACTCAAAATACTATTTTATCAAGTGTTACATTTATTAATTTGTTTCTATCTAATTACTTTCTTCATGTTAATTCTCTATCTCTGTTTTTCTGAAAAAATACAAATTACATTAACTATATATACATATTTAAATCGATCATAACTTGGAAACTGAAGTTTTTCTTTGTAAATGATTTTAGCTTATATTATTATATTTTACTCACTTTAAGATTTTATGGCTGCATTTATGTCATTTTACAGTAAAATCATATTATTTGCCTCTTAAATGATTAATTTTTGCCTTACACTGTGGAGGTTCTGAAAATTATTGTTCTATATCCAAAAGCATTCTCCTTTTATCCAGCATTTTATAATTGAGACACTAAGATCTCATTATATTCAATTACCCATTTGCAATCATAGTTCTATCATTATTTAGAACTAATTTTAATTGGAGTTTTTGTTCACTGACAAAATTGACTAGATAATTTCTTCATTTTCTTGCTTATTTTGTTACATCTCTTGGTTGGTTCATTTTCACTGTTAAGTAGTCATTTTAAAAAGTTTTTTGACCTGGTTCTTTTCAGCTGCATCTATGAAATCTTGTGAATTTTTTGATGTTAAATCTGGGATACACAGTATTTTTTCCTCAGTAAAACATGGCTATATCTTCTTTCAATTCTTTTTTTTTTTTAAGGGAGAAAGGGAGATTTATTTGACTTACAGTTCCAGAGGGGAAATACAGTCTTTCGGGGTGGAAGCAGCATGGCTGACTAGCCAACCTGGAGACAGGCTATGTCAGACCCATCCATTGGTTGAAGGCTGGAAGATTCCTGGAGAATCTCTCTTCTTCTCAGTCTTCTGTTCTATGGTTCTTTTATCTGGTCCACTACTGGGATGTTCCACTGAGATCTGAGGAGGTTCTGATGGGATCGATGTGTTGATCTGGATTATCTCTTCAGATGGTCTCAGCTGATCTTTGTTAATGCCAGGTGTGTCAAGTCCCAAGATTAACTGTCACAGACATCAGAGGTCCAGAGCCCCCACCAGGCATTTAAGGGAATTCTGAGCGCCCAGACTCCAGCCCTCCTACTTTAACCACTGAGTGTCACTTGCTTTCAGTTGATTTGCTGCACCTGTCCAACTCTTACACTGCCTTCCACCTTCTCATCTATACCTCGATATTTATGAACACACACAAAAAATCAGACTACAATTATATAGTACTTTACTGGTCTATCACCAGTAGATTTATTATGTTTCCTGATTGAGGTAGACCCACACAATTGGCAAATTCTTGATTGTCGTCTTAGAACAGCTTTCATTGTGTCCCAGAGATTTTGGTAATTTGTATTTTCATTATCATTCACTTTCAGGAAATCTTGAATTTCCTTTTGAATTTCTTCCTGAATCCAGTTCTCATTCAGCATCATAGTGTTAGGTTTCCAGGAGTTAGTGTATTTTCTCTTGTTTGTTGTGTTGTGGATGTCCAGCTTTAGGCCGTGGTGGTCTGATAGGGCACAGGTTAGAATATCAACTTTTTTGTATATGTGTAGATTCGTTTTGTGGCCCAATATGTGATCTATTTTGGAGAAAGTTCCGTGTGCTGCTGAGAAAAATGCATATTCTTTGGTGCGTGGGTGAAAAGTTTGATAGAGATCTGTGAGGTCCATTTCTTTAAGGGTTTGATTAAGTTCCAAAGTGTCTCTGTTAAGCTTTTGACCTGTTGATCTATCCCATGTTGAGAGGGCGGTGTTGAAGTCCCCAAGAATTATCGTTTGGAGGTTGATTTCTTGCTTTAGACACTGTAGGGTTTTCTTAATGAATGTAGAGGGGCCCGTATTGGGTGCATATATGTTCAGTATTGTGAAGTCTTCCTGGTGAATTGTACCTGTGACTAAAATGTAGTATCCATCCGTGTCTCTTATAATTTTCTTTGGTTTGAAGTCCACTTTGTCTGATATCATAATGGCTACCCTGCCTGTTTTCTGCTTCCATTAGCTTGTAGAATTGTTGACCAGCTTTTATTTTTAGGGCATGCCTATCTTTCGTGGTGAGATAGGTTTCCTGCAGGCAGCAGATTGATGGATTGTGATTTTTAATCCAAGTGTGTAATCTGTGTCTCTTGATCGGTGAGTAATTCCATTAACATTTAGTGTTATAATGGAGAAACTATTTTTAATTCCAGACATTTATTATGTTTAGTAGTTTTTATAAGTATATTGCTTCGCTTTTAATGGTGTTATACTTGCCTTCTATTCTCCTGGATATGCCTATTTTTTTCTTCAAGCTTGAGTATCATTTCTAGCATTTTTTGAAGGCCTGGTTTGGTGGACATGTATCCCTTCAAGTTGTCTTTGTGCTGGAAGATTCTTCTTTCTCCCTCAATCATGATGGAGAGTTTTGCAGGGTAAGTCAGCCTGGGTTGACATTTTTGCTCATTCAATACTTGAAGTATGTCTTTCCAAGCTCTTCTTGCTTTTACTGTTTTGACTGAGAAGTCATTTGTTATTTTAATAGGTTTACCTTTAAAAGTGACTTGTTTTTTCTCCCTTGAAGCTCTCAACACCAGTTCTTTATCTTGAATGTGGAGTGTTTTAATTATTATTTGCAGTGGCGAGCTTCTGTTTTGGTCATATATGTTTGGAGTGTGGAATGCCTCTTGTATATGTATGGGCCTCTCTTTTTTTAGATGAGGAAAGTTTTCCTTGATGATCATTTGAAAAATTTCCTCAGGGGTGGTATTTTGAGATTCTTGCTCTGGTATTCCATGAATATGCATGTTAGGCTTCTTCAGGGTATCCCATATCTCCTGGATATTTCTCTCAATAAAGTTGGCTTTAACAACCTCTTCCATTGAGCTGGTTAATACTCCCACTTTATCTTCAAGGTCTGAAGTTCTGCTTTCTGCTTCTTTAGTTCTGCTACTAAGACTCTCTGTGGAGTTCTGGGTTGAAGATAACTTGTCTTTTAGCTCAGTTTTAAACTCTGCTTGAGTCTGTTTTAACTGCTCTATGCCAGTTTTTGATTCTTGCACTGTTTTTCTCAACTCCTCCAAGTGTCTGTTGTGTTCCTCTTCAAAGCGATTGATTTGATTATTTAATTCCTCCCGGATTTCCTCTTTCATAGTATTGAACATGGTAATGATCATATTTTGAAAGTCGTTATCCTGGGTCAGGCTTTCATGGCCATTTTCCGTGGGTTTGTTCTGGTTGGAGTCTAACATTATGGGATTAATTCCTTCAGTGGGAGGTTTGTTTTCTTGAGTGTTGTTTTTCATGGATTTGCACTTTGACTTTGGCATTGTCATTTTAACTCTTAAGATCTTCTTTCAATTTCTGTGCATTTTTCACTAAACTGAATTATTTGGCCTGGGGTTCTGGGGGTGGGCAGGGACCAAGCTTACCTAGGTCGAGGTTGAGGCCCGGCGGGACCACATGCGACCCGGCGGCGGAGTGGGGGAAGGGAGGATGGGGCGTCAGCGGGGCACAATTTAACCTGGGGGAGCTGAGGTGGGGTCTGGGAGCAGAGGGAGTGTCCTCCTCCCACGCCCTGCCCGGCTCCAGCTGGATCGACTTTCAATTCTTTATTATTTTACATTCCCATTAATAAATACAGTGAATTGATTAAATTTTACACCTTAATCCCCAGTCCTATATCCCCTCTTTTTTCCGTTGCAACCTTTTCTTTCCTACCAGCCTCTCTCTTCTTCTCAGGTCTTTTTGTCCATGTGACCCACTGAGTTAACTTTGAGCTACTTTTAAAGGCAGTTGCCTGAGCATTTTCTGGAGCATGAATCATACATTAGTCTTATAACACTGAGGATTGCTCCATCCAACATTAACTCTCAATAATCTCTTATGAAGGTATGGAGCCTCTTGAGATCGTTCCTTGTCTATGCTGTAGTGTTTACAGGCCAAATCTTGTACAGTATCCAGACCTACAGCAACTTCATTATTTCAAGAACACTACCATGTTCAGAATATACTGTCTGGCTGCACTTCTCCCCATCTTCATGTTCATACATTACTGCCCCCTCTTCCACAATGTTCCCTGAGTTTTGAGGTAAGATTCATTTAGAGATCCTATTTAGGGTCAAGCAGTCTATACTAACTTATTTTCTTCACTTTGACAAATTGTGGTTTTTTTTGTGATAAATACCATCCATTTGCAAATGAAGTTTCTGGGTCAAATGTTGAATGCTTCTTTTAATCTGTGTGTACTGCAATTACTTTTCATTATTGCTGATAAATTCATGGCCAAATGAGTTATATTGGCACAAGACATTTTATTTTCTTTTGCAATTGTCCAGTCACTATGAATACTGGTCAGAAAAGTCCACACCAACATCAAAGACAAGGGGAACATACTCATGAAGCTACAGACCTCCTGATAGAAGGACCTTCCTCACTTTCCAGATCAGTATATCTTACCAAGTATATCAAAGGATACCAACTATTTAACCAATTCCACATATCCATCTTATCCACATGCCCAGGGACTAGTCCCATTCACCATGGACTGGACCTTTACCATTAACTAGAAAAATCTGGGACCTAACTTAACCACTGATTCTTTACAAATGTGTTCAGTATTTGAACTATGCTGCAAGTCCTCCTGCATGGTTGCTGACAAATCACCATCAAATGGCTTAAGGGAACAAGGAATTTATTTTCTCTTATGATTTTCTGGTTACAGTTCTCAGTCCAGCTTGATGGGAGAGCACGTACCAACACCAGGCTGAGGGAACTAGTCACACTGTCTCCACGTAATGGCTGAGAGAGGGATGATCCTTACTTGCCAGACCAGCATGTCTGGCCAAGTGTACATAATGATGCCAAATTCCTCACCAATTCTCAACTTTATTCATCTGTTCAGGGCCTAGTCCTACCCATCATGGGCTGGGTCTGCCCCATCAACTAGACAATCTCCTTCAGGTTCACTCTGGGCTTAACTCAACTACTAATTCTGTGCAAATGTGGCCAGAGTTCAAACCCTCAACTACAAAGTTGACACCTGTACATAACCATAACACACTCTCAACGTGTATCTAATGATGACAATTAGTATAATAAATATTTGCAATTTGATTTGTATAAGCTAAACTTCAATAGTTTGCACCTCCCTAGAGGCTATGACTTTTTCCATATATTCTTTGTTTGGTTTACAACACCAGGAATATATTCCCTGTTGAAAAGGTGAGGGGGTCTTAAATTTCATTTAAATGTAGTTTGATACCTTCTTAATATTTGTGCCATTATTGCGTGGATGGTTACTTCTTGACAGGATGATTGTTATTATAGCTTGAAGTAATCACAGGTGGCTGAGACTGTTGATTTTTTTCTCCCCCAGTACCTTACATAGTGATTTCTGGCACTATACAACCTGACCAGCAAGAAAGAAATTTCAAAATCATTTCCAACTTGTTTTCTTCTGGGGCCTCAGATCAATAGACAGTGTATTGTCTTCAGCAATAAATTATTATCATCAGTTTCTGGAGGGAATCCAAGAACACTTGCAAAAGCTTATTCTCTTTCGGTGGCCTTTAAGATATCTCTGACCAACACCTTATCAGAAACTATGCATATCCACTAGTACAAGTTTTACTTATTTGCTTATGGCTTTTTGGAGGAGCATCACAGGGCATTTTCCCTTATATTCTATCTTCCTCTCTCTATGATCCCTTGTGTAGAAATGCCTATCCATATTCAGTTTTGAAAAAAAAAGCTTTTGATAGATGTAATATAGCATGTTTCCATATAATTGTGTCATTTACAGATATTTTTTTATTCTGTGCCCTATCACTTTAATCCCCTCCCCACTTAAACCTTAACCCTACATTATTCCATTTTCCAGTTTACTACTTGTGGTCTTGTATGTCTCCTCCTCTAGGATTTTCATCTTATCCTTCCACCCCCACCCTTCCCTTATTTAATGGTCTTAAATTTCAACTTTTCTGATTCTTACAGGAGTTCCTTGTTAAGTTCCAAAAAAAATTTGAACATTCAATGTTAGCATCTGCATATAAGACAGAGCCTACAACATTTGCCTTTTTGTGTTTGGGATATGTCATTCAATATAATATTTTCCAATTCCTTTTATTTACCAGCAAATTTAATCATTTCATTTTTTCTCAATAGCTGAATAGTATTTCCTTGTGTGTATATATATGCCGTATTTTCAGTCATTGTTTCATTCTATTAGTTTCTTTGGAAAATGTCATAGGCGCCTAATTTAGTTATCTTCTTAAAAATTAGGATTGACTTTTGTGTCATTTACCTTTTCCCAATACACTCAGAAGAATCCCTTTAGCTTTACATTTATTTCTATTTCTTCATGTTTTGGTAAGAATATATGAAAATTTCTCAGCACACAAAAAAGGTGTTAGAATCTAAAGAATAATTTCCTATCAAATTGTAAAAATGTTCTCACCTTTTCTCTTTGAACAGTTATTTCTTCCCTCATTGTCATTCCATTATTTCTACATTTTGCTTCAAAGAATGAAACATTATGAAGGGTTTTTAATATTATTAACAAACTATTCCGATTTATCTTTCCTAAAAATAATTTTGCTTTTCTAGTCATTTTGTATTGTATTATGTCTCATACTTTATAATTAAATGCTTTGTTTCAGATGTAATCTGCTTCCCTACAATTTCTGTTTCATGTTGAAAAAAGGTTTTAGCATCTTACTATCATTATTTTTCCATTTCATCATTAAATTTAATTAATATGTTTTGTGATTAAAAATTCTTGGAAAGTTTAATGTTACTGCTAATTTTTCTCTTGTTTTTTTTCTAGATTATTAAATCTTTCTTTCTCTTTCCTTTTTATTTCACGATTATGTCTTCTTTATCCTTATTTGCTCAGCAATTTTGTTTTCATCTTGTCAAATCTTTGTGAATTATTTTTTTCTATATTTTGTCAAGGAGTCAACTTTACCTGAGCCTTGAACTTGGACAATTATCTTGTAAGCATGTCATTTTTCCATGAACCTAGTGTTCAGGGTGTCAGACTAAAAGATGCAGGACTCTGTTTAATATAACATGCTTTGAGTTTCTATAAACTCTTGGTGACGTAGTATACTGAAGGGCTGGAAAACAGAGGGTATCGGCTACGGTTGTTTTTCATGATTTCTTATTTTATAAACTCATACTGTCTTGATAGTATCATGGTAGGCCATGGGAATGGGATAACCTTGACTTCTACACTTCTTCTGGTATAATTACTTAATATTTTTGAGCAAAACATTCCTTCAGCTTTCTTCCAAAGCTGATGAAGTACAATGAAAACAGGAAAAGAGTGCTACACTCTATTGCACTTAGTGAGTCTTCATGCAGTGGGCAAGTCGATGGCTCTTCATTTGAATGCTGTGTCTTCCACTTAGTCACACACATGTACACTATTAAAATTTACTTTCAACTTCTTAAATTTTTAATCCTAAGAAGCAGACACAATGATAGTTCTGTTATTGCTACGAGTGTCTTACAATTCCATTGATGGCTACTCTGTTCTTTATCCTTTTCACTCCTCTCTAGAACACAGTAAGGAATTTTTAGTATCTTCCTCCTCAAAAATTCAAGGCACTTACCACCCTATGTAATAATTACATGGGAAAATTAACTGCTATTCACTAACAATGTAAGTTTATTATTAAAAGAAACCATTGAGAATTGGAGTCAAATTCCAGCAACAGGAGTAATATTATTGGATTTCAAATGTCTCTCTCCACCTGAGGAAAACCTTTTCAGATCTGAATAACTTCAGTGGAAGGACAATATTCATAGATACAACTTTTATACAATCTTATAGTAAATTAGAGTGTGTGCGAAAACAAGAAATGCTTTTTAAAATGTTTTAAAAAGACTTTAAAACATATTGTCAGAAAGCACTTCAGATGGCAGTTCATGATCAGTGTCCTTCATCAAGACCATTTCTTAACTGCCTACACTTGGTGGCACTTGGAACATTAACCTTCAGACTACAGTTTCCTCCTTCCATCTTCTCCTTTCCTAGCTAGGATTAATTTTAATCAGATAGTAATTAAAATAGACACTGCATAACCAACTCACATTTCTGCAGGTAATTAAAGTTTCTAGATTCATGCATTTTCCCCTCCCAGCTCTGTTAGGAGACTGGCAGATAATTTGTATTTTCCTTGCAGCATGATTCTTGTTGTAGGAAGGGCTTGATTTCTCATAAATCTCCTGCAAATAGCTTTTTTGTGCTTTGTGTTGGAGGCAGTAGAAATTATAAACTATTCATTTGTTCTTCTTTTCCTTAAAAATGTATAATTCCCAATTGTATGCTATTTTTTCTAAAAACTATAATTCATCATTATTTTATAAGGAAATAGTAGGTAACTATGTCTCAGAAGTCAGATTACTGGCAAAACTCTTGGGAAAGGACTAGTGTTTTTAAAATTTCCATCCATATTTCTTTCTATATCATATGACATACTTTTCATAAAAACAAAAGATTTTTTTATAAAAAGCGTGCAATAACCTTAGAGAATTTGGTTACATGCAATACTCTTTGCTCAGTCATTAGAACAGACCAACTTCTCACACATTATGAAGTAAATCCCTTTAGATGGAAACTTTTCAAAACAATACGATTTTTTATCTTTTTTAATATTACAATATGCAATTATATTTGCACACAATGCATTATGCTGACTTTCATTTCCCACTACTCATTTATTGTTCCCACTGTCCTGTCTTCACAGACCTCCTTTCTTTCCTTCTTTCTCACGTTTCTTCCTTTGTCTTTCTTTCTCTTTCGCTCTAGTTTCTTTTTTTTCTTTTCTTCTTTCTCTTTCTTTCCTCCTTCCTTCCTTCCTTCCTTCCTTCCTTCCTTCCTTCCTTCCTTCCTTCCTTCCTTCCTTCCTTTTTTCTTTCTTTCTTATCACAATCACCATGTCATATCAACAGAAGTGTCCCACCACAGTCCTCTTCATACTTGGGTTCCTGTAGTCCTTGTCCTCACTTTTGCAAGATGTTCCCCGGGCCTCAATAGGGGTTACATGAATTTCCCATTTGGGAATGACTGCATTCAGGAGTCACTTATTCTTAACATTTTGACAAGTTATGAGTACCTACTTTCACAGATATTCACTGAAATATTTTTCTGTCCAAGGCTGAGAACCAATTTGTGAGCATAAACATAAATATGAGAAATGCAATCTAATCTCTAGTCCGACACATATTAGATAACAAATACACCAGTGAATGGGATTAATTACTCAAACATTTTATAACATGTTTTTTTTTTTCTTCTCTAATAGAAAAGTTGTCACAGCTATGGGTGTGTCAGTCTGCTTGAAGCTGCAGGTGACTGACTATTAGTGGCAGCCACTAGCATCATCGAGGGGTCCCAGCCAAAGTTATCGTCAGCAACCAGCACCCCCTCACCAAATCATTCCATGGGAAGGGGTCGCCTCTCAGTCTCTGCTAGTGTCTCTGCTGAGCAGCTCTCTCTGCATCTGGTGGTTATGAAATCTCATTTCATTATGCTACTAATTTACAGGGAATGAAATTATAAACAAGGTGATTACAGAGCGTAATTTATGGCCCATGTAATTATATAGCTGTCAGAGTAGTACTGGCAGCTGAATTGTGCAGAAGAGGGCTGCACTTCTGCCTGCTCAACTGGGTTTGCTAATTGTCCACAGCTGAAAATATATACATTTTTTGTACTGCAAGATCAGCAACCTTCAGTTTGGAGAGTCCAACTACAGCCGCTTATAATTACCTACCTGGAAGTAAAGGTTGCCTATTGGCTGTGAATATTTTCAGGTGATAGAAAATTATTTCACAAACCTTTAGTCAATGGAGAAGACCATCATTTCCTTGCTGACACCAGGAGGGGTACGTCAATGAAATGTGACAAGTAAAACACTACAAAACAACAAATATTTTATCTCCATATTAAATATCCACTCATACACACCAAGAAAAACATATTAAAAGAAACTGTGATAATACAATAATTTGGTTTTGCTATAATGAAAAAAATTCTATGTTTTCTTTCTGTCAATAAATTAGATCCCTGTGTTTGGCTAAAGGGCACCCTGTGTTTTGTAATAGTTTGAAATGATCAAAAGTGAGCGAACTACATGGAGATACTGATGAAGACTCTTACTGCCCAAAACATGAAACAGAGAGGAAATTAAGCCAAAGGTTTTGTTTACACAGCTATATAACCTGAATGATTCTCCCTGCGAATCGCTGATTGCTTTGCTGTTCCATGTTGTATATTTGAGCAAGGGGAACAAGGCTGTTTTATAAATATACCTGAAGAAGATGTTATGCTGTGACTGCTAATTTCAATGTACATATGAAAGTGCATAAACTACATTGACAGGCTGAATACATTCCAAAATTTAGTGCACCTTAACTCCCTCTGTTGCTGTATATCCATTCAGTCATGAACAGATAAGCCCACTGCCCTGGTTGTCTTTCTGGGTGATTGTGTTTTTACAGATGTGCATGATTGCTCCTCCTACAATCATAAAAGCCGATGTGTGCTTCCTGTTTTCTTTCCACTTACAGAGTGCAAGGGTCTGGTCCTGAAATTTGATTTATATAAAATGCTAACTTCTGTGATAGGGAGATATTCATTTATTCATCATTTTTCACTTTCAAAGTAAAAACTGCACAAAATTACATTATAGTTCACCACAATTTTGAGTCAGTTTAATTTAAAAAATAACATTTGCAACAAGTAGATGACTCATGCTTCTGATAACAGTAATTGAGAGCCTAAAGCAGGAAGATTGCTCTGAGTTTGAGACCAGTCTAAGAAACAGATTTGAGAGACTCGAACTAATTAATAATAATGGCAATGCTGCTGCTGCCGCTGATGATGATTGTTGCCTACATGGTTGCTGATAAATGACCATCAAACAGCTTAAGGGAACAAGGGGTTTATTTTCTCTTATGAATACCGGTTACAGTTCTCAGTCCAGCTTGACAGGAGAGCATGCACCAACACCAGCGTCCAGGGAACTGGCCACACTATCTCTACGTAATGGCTGAGAGAGGGATGATCCTTTCTTGCCAGACCAGCATGTCTGGCCAAGTGTACACAAGATGCCAACTTTCTCAATCAGTTCTCTGTATTTTATTCCAGGGTTTAGTTCCACCCACGATGGGCTGGGCCTTCCTCATCAGCTAGACAATCTACTGCAGGTTTGCTCTGGGCTTAACCCAACCACTAAGTTTCTACAAATGTACCCAGACCTCAAACCCTCAACTGTCAAGTTGACACCTGTGCCTAACTAAGACAATGATGATGATGATACTTTATACTATGTGCCAATTGGTCCCAGAATTTACTCATAAACAATGGCATAATGTAACTCAATAACTAACTCTTAATAACTGGAAATAAAATAGTTGAAAGTGTCCCAAAATAGTTTAAATACAGGAAAATTTATTATTTTCCCAATCTTGTTAGTATCAGCTTCTACCCATCACTAGCATATGTTTCTTAAGTCAGTCTTATCGAGGTCTTAGAGGTCCTCTGATCTCAACTTAAGGAAGTCAGTAGGGCTATGTATTGAGAAAGATGTCAACTATAATGCTTGCTATCTAATTATTTCATGCGAGAGAGTTTCATTAAACTGTTATCAAATTAAGATAGCAGTTGAAGGAACTAAATAAAACAGTGCTGTATCAATGTTGCAATGGCATGTGTAAAATGAATGCTCTTATAGAAAACTGAAAATCAATGAGAAAGAGAAAAGATACTGAACCACAGAGTCTGCCCAGTCACCCACAGGATTTCTTCCAAAACACCATTGTGTGTGTATGTTGTAGAGTATCTTAAAGTTTAGGAAAAGTTGCTTTCCTTTCTTATTCTCCACGTCTTAAAAACCTGTCTGCCTAACCACAGGGTCCAAGTTTCCAGAAGAGAGCCAGACATCTGCTATAATTGACAGCTGTGGTCATGACTAGGACATCTTGCCAGCTTGAATAAAATCTTTACAGCGCAGATGCGTTCACATGTGTGCTTAGGGTACTAAGACTGTTTGCTGGAGATAATACACTCAAAACCAGCATCTTCTCTAAGTTAATAAAAATTCACAGTGGGGATGCCTATCTGAAGATTCTTTCTTGTCTTTATGATCTAGGGTTACTGGAAATTCCACCCTTCCTTCCTAGGTTTTCATGCAAATTGACATTCAGGCAGTATGCGTTTCTACTAGAAAATCAAATAAGCAAATAGAAGTGTAGCTTGAAAGAGAAAAATAGCAAATCAAGAAGGCTCTTTATTTGTAAGTGCTAGGGGAATCTGTGCTGGGTTTATTATTTAAAGACAATGCCTCATAGTTCAAAACAAGACAAAATTACTACTAATTTCTCAAAATGACTGTCTAGTTCTGGAATTATATTTCTAAAAATTTTAGTTATGAGGTAGAGTCTTTTTTTTTTAATTTTATTTTTAATTATTTATTCAATTGTGTGTGCATGTGTGTGTGTGTAGAACCACGGGCAAATTCGGGAACCACCATGGATGCCTCCACCTCCTCCTTGTTTACTCTGCCTCGGGATTCATAGGCTCCGCCCTACCAGGACCAGAAACGCAGGCCACCCCCGCTTCTGCCCGGCGTCTATACGTGGGGTGTAGGATCCCGAACTCAGGACCTTCTGCCTGCAAAGCAGAGGCTTAACCCCTGAGCCACCTCTCCAGCCCCGAGGTAGAGTCTTAAACCCTGAGCCACATCTGTAGCCACGAAGGCTAGTTATGAGTTCAGTGTACTAGTTCATACCTGTAGTTCTACTGCCTAGGAGACTGAGGCAAGGAGGATCGCAGTGAGTTTCAGACCAGGCAGGGCTACATACTGAGATCCAACTGGCCTTTGTTACATAAGAAGCTTTTTGTTAAGTTTATACTTTAATTTAAACACACACTCCTGTTAGTTAATTATATGGATAAGAATTTGTCTCTCTTCTCTCTCTCTCTGTGTGTGTGTGTGTGTGTGTGTGTATACATATACTGTGCTATTTATCATATGAGCTTCATTCGTTACAGAAAGGTTTTATTTTCTATTTCAGAAACACCAATTTCTTCTTTTTCCTATTCTTTTCCTGTCAATCACATATACATATAAATTTCATGTGTATATATGTATACATCCATATTTATATGTTGAAGTGTTTCTCTAACATTGCTAAGATTTTACATACACTTTCAGTTCATTAATTTTCCCAGCATTCCCTTTTATTGCCTCATATCCTGGACTGCAGGTAGGATTAAGCTGGGAATTTCCCCCCATGAAATCATTGATGCTGCAAAAAGAAAAGTACCCTCTAAATTGCAGCTCAGTGTTCACACTGAAGTAGAAATCCTAGTGGCAGAGGTAGTTGAATTATTAGGGCCAGATCTTTTCTTTTGCAAAGAAATTTTTCCTTGGTCAGTATGTTCTATTCATAATTTCTTCTCTTTTTCCTAAAGGTTCTTAAGTGAAAAGGTTGGCTTAATTTCCTGATGTGCTTATCACAAATGTGATAACATTAGGCTAAATTTGACCTTGAAATTATTTACCACTCTTCCTTTTTCTCTGTTCCACATGATGCTAATCTATGCTTTTTCTTTCTGTCATGGAACTTCCTTAGAAGCCTCTCTAAGTTCATAAAGAGGAGGATGTTTATTATGGTCACCCTATTTGCCAGCTTGACAAAATCCATAAACACCTGGAGAAAGGCCTTGAAAATGTCTGTGAATAATTACCTTAATTGCTTTAATTGATGTGAGATAACCTCACACAGGGGTTTGGTATATCTAGGTGGGGATCCAGGAGCAAGCAAGCTAAGCAGTATCATGAGTGGACTGATTCATTGCTATCAGCTCTTGATGGTGCTACTAGTGTGACTCATTCTCCCAAGCTCCTGCTAGTGGAGCTTCCATGCCATGATAGACCATAACCTGCAACTGGGAGAAAAATAGTCCTGTTTTCCTTTAAGCTGCCTTTGTGAGGATTTTATCATAGCAATTGGGAAGTAAACTAGGACAGTAGTATTTTCAAATTTTCTGCAGTAGTTGGAGAACTAGTAATGGCTTGCCTTCAACTCTTATATCATCTCTTCTTAATATGGGAGTACAGTCAATTACCATCTTTTCAATTTCCAGAGGTGGGGGACTTGGAGAAAATCTTTTTAATAAGAGAATGGTGATCTGAATATACAAAACATTTTAAATCATCAGCACCGCACTGTTGCTAATGAAAAAAAAAAAGAATTTAAACTTAACCTTAAAAAAAAAAAAAAAAAACTAGCTGCATTCAATCTGGTATCCAGATTAACTCTGAATACCTGATTTAGGGAAAAGTAGGTTTTCAAAAGGGAGAAATCCACTCATCAGTGACCCTGCTAAACAGAATACAATTTTTGCCTTTGTCTTTCAGATGCATTTTGATGTTGGCAAACTTCTTTTACTTCAGGCTAATTGGCAGTGGTTCCTGAATATGTCAAATGTCATGAAAAGGAACGAATGCATTTATTACCCTATTTCAAAGAAATGCATGATGAGTCTAATTTTATTTTCTTTATTTTTACTTACAAAGGTTTTCTTCCTCTGGCATTTATCTCATTAACATAGTGTTGAATTATTTCCATCTGGCAAGCTGGGGAAATCGCCTAGGATTATGGAGACCAAGCCAAAAACTAATATGATAAGTTATTTATTCGTTCTGGCCCTCTGAATCCTTTGCCCCAGTGGGAGATTTAGTGGATGGGATAGCTATTCATTGCTTATTTTAAATCTATTTTTATTTAAAGGAAAAATAACTTCTAGCTATTTCTGCATAGGAGAGAAATACTTATATTCACTTAAATAAATTAAGGGTTTTCACACTCTAGCCAAATTCCCATAGCTAATTATAATTAAGCAAAAACAAAGTCAGAGGTGGGAAGATTGCTCAATGGTTAAAGCCTTTGTCTCAAAAGCAAAAGTACCTCAGCATGGATACCCAGATCCCAGGTGAAATTTTCAGGAAGATATGGTAGATCACCTGTAATTCCACCCCTAGAATGGGAAGCTTCAAAATTTCAACAGCAAGGTGGCAAACCAGATTAGACTAAATGGAAATTAGTCAGAACATGGAGAATGATTCCCCAACATCACCCGTGGGCTCCCCAGGCACACACATTCAAGTCCAGTATTGTACATATACTCCCACAGCACATGAACATGTACACACACACACACACACACACACACACACACACACACACACGCCTCATGCACACAGCACATTTAAGAAATGAAAAATAAAAAGAAACCAGAGAGTGTTCTTTTAAGGAATCAGGAAACTGAGAAGGTATCTACAATGTTGATGTTCTTCGGGGAGTCTTCAGTGAGCACAAGTTGGCAATGTAATGATTTCAGAGGGCTTATGACATATGATGGAATTCCTTTTGTGATTTGCATGATGACTATCCAGTCAAGGAAGGAAGAACATGCACATGCAGTCATGAAACATTCCAAATCCTAAAGGAGTACCCCACGAGATATCATCCATTATTAGGTATGTGTAAGAATGAATTTCTCAGTGTGGATGCTGCTGAAAGCCTTTGATATGGGCATGTGACACATCCTGTGTAAAGAGAACAATGGAAAGAGTTAAAATGTTCCTGTTAGAGGAGCATGCCTCTCTTGCTTATCAGACTCTCTGTGTTCCACTTTGACTTTTCTCACTGGTTGGAGAAAACTGATACTGCTGAAAATAAACCGTGCCCACAGAAGGCAAATAGATTTTGTCTGGTTGGGGAATAATTACTATTTTGCTCTGGTTGACTTTGCTGCTACTTATGTATTCATGTCATTCTTGTTGTTGTTGGTCTTTGGTGTGTGTGTGTGTGTGTGTGTGTGTGTGTGTGTGTGTGTGTCTGTGTGTGCATGTGGTATTTTTATGTGTTTGAATTTTTCATTTAAATTAACTGTAATATCTTACTGCTTCTCTTATTAATGAGTTAAATAAAGTCTTTGTAACATGTTCACATAGAATTTAAACATAGATCTTATTTTTATTCTTTAAGTAATGAAAAAAAACTGTTTACAGCTGACCGTTTTTCCCTCAGAGGAAGTTGTATAAGAAAGGATAGCTTAGTTTAGAAAGCAAAGCAACTATACAGGGAAAGTCACCATGATCCATCAGACAAACTTTCATACATATCTAATGAATAACACCAATGCTGGAGGTTTACCTTGAGTAATTGGTAAGCAGACAGTGAGCTGAGAATCTGACAAGTCTAGGTACAGTATAATGGTAAATGGTGTGAAAAAGTTTTAAAAAATGCAAAAGAAGAATGTACACCATTGTAAAAGGAAATGCATCATTATCAGTCATTGCTATAAACTTCTATTTAAAGATGATAATGAATTTTATTTTTACATACAGCAATTTTATGCACATGATAGGTAGTGTGGACCCAATTTGAAAGGATTGTACATGTCAAAATCTTAATTTAAGGAAATCTTCCATGTGTCATTATAGATAGTTAAAAATGGTATTTTTTCTAACTATGCATTGTCATTATCCAGTATGGATAAACCTAATCTGCAGTATTGCTCACAAAATACGTCCAGAAAGATTTATGTCTGTGCAAGATATAGTTGGAAGTATCTTTTAAAAGGAAATAAACAGACTGGATATTGCCAAATTACAGTGTTTTTCTAGTACATCTATATTTTTAGCTGCCAATTCTATACTTAGAATTTGGCATGACCGATTATTTCATTTCATTGAATATTTTCATAATGTCAATTCATACTCCATTTTACTTTGTGTCATCTAATCCTGTAGCTTTTCTTCATACGGATGAATATGAATTGGTAATGTCATATTTATTATGATTTTAGCAAGATGAATAGCTTATTTGCATTAAGAATTCTCCATTGTTTCTTATTAGTAACTACAGAGGCTCCTTCCTTGCACTGAACCTCGTTTCACACCCCCACAAACATTCTGCTGCAAACCCTCATCTTGCCTATATAGGGAACATATATTTTAAATGATTTTCTTTTGACATCTAAAATTAAAGGAAGTTTCAGAAATCGAGAATAAACATTGCATCCTTTCAAAATTTTTAAATTCTAATGACATATATTTATGTTATTAAATGTTATCAAGTCATTCTAATTCCCCAATCTACAAATTTTTGGCAGTGAAAAAAAATGTACAGTTTGTTAAATTAGTGTCTTATAAGACAATGAGATCACAGTAGGTGTTTTGAAAGAAGTCTAATAGAATATTCAAACTGAGGGTTGGTAAGATATAATTTAGTGGGTAAGGGAGATTGCTTCTAAATCTGACAACCAGAGTTTGATCTCTGGAAACCCACATGGTGTAAAGAACTAACATCTGAAATTTGTCCTGTAGCAGCATCCAGCCATGTAATATGTCATGCACATGCATTCTCATTCTCTCTGTCTCTCTGTCTTTCACTCTCTCTCTCTCTTTCTCTTTTTCTTTGACAAATAAAAGTATTTTAAAAAAATATGAAAATTATTTGTCAGGGAAATTCAAAAGTGGGTGAATAAAAAGTCCAGAAGTGACATAATTTGCTCAGTGTTATTTGAGATATGCATTAGCACTGAGAGGTTTATTTTATGCTAAATATCTACCTAATTTAGGTTGCTTCACAATTTCTGCTTAAAAGATGAAGGGATTTTGAGACAGAGAGAATGGTTTTGCTTTGGGTATGGTCAAAAGTACAACCTAATGACTTTACTCTTCCAGATATTTTACCCTGAAACAGACTTATATATATTATGTAATATAAATATAACTATAAAATAAGAGCTTCTGTGAATCAGGCACTGAGCACAGCTGGGCTGATTATACTCCACTCAAAGTTTCTTATGAGGTCATTCCTACAGAGCAACTGATGAGAAGGAAAACATAAAGCTCAGACTGACCTTGATGTCTGTTAAAAGACATCCTTGTCCTTCACCTGAGTCCCTGTCCCAGCTCCTTTCACAAGATAGACATTGCCTCTTGCAAAAGTGGAGAGTAGAAAGTAATATCCATGTTGGAAGCCATGGACACTTTATGAACTAATTGCAGAGATATTTTCTTACAACTTCAGCTTCATATTCTTACTTAAAATTAGTTATCAAGCCCGCACTTTCCTGAGTAGAGAAGAACACACGGACCACTGTTATAGACAATGGATCCTTAGAGGTCATGTAAGGCTTGTTAATCATACACTATTAATAAAGAATGAAGTATTAAAAGAGTTACTCTGAAGAAAATGTCTTATTTTTCTAATTTTTAATTCATTAGGATCACCTTGGAGTAGGCAAGACATTTCATTAATCAAGTCAATGATAAGTTGCCAAACACCCTAATTATCCTATCAGATGAGGTTGGACTAGCTGCAATGACCTCCCTTATGATTGAGGTCGAAGAGTGTGCATATGGAAGCCTTTCTAGACTTAGAAAAGAAAGAGCAAAGTTAACAATTGTCCTTCTTGAGCTTCTGATTAACAGGAGGAGAAGCTGAAAAATGCAGTTTACTAACCAATGAATTTAAACTACAAGGGGAAGGTCTCTGATTTGTTATTCAGTGAAGTGATTTTGAAGAAATGTAATATGATCATATTAATGGTGAAGAACAGTTAGAAAAAAAATGATTGGGATAAAAATGGCAACTAGGTGGGGGAAAAGGGGAGAGATTGCAATGGAGGATAATGGGGGAATGGTGGGGGGAGAGAGAAGAAAGGCGGTACTTATTGAGCTTGTATTATTAGGCAAAAAAATGTAATAAATAAAAACATGGCAACTAGAACTCTACTTTCTTTAAGTGACTGGGGTTTCCTTTTCCTTTCTCTTGGGTCACCAGAGTAGACAGTTCCTCGTTTTTTATAAAGTCTAAGTAGATACTTAATATATAACTGACTATCACCCTATACTGATTCTCAAATACTTAAACTACATTGAAGACCATAAGTGTGGTCCTTACACAAAAGACAATTCCAAATGGATCAGAGACTATGATATTAGACTTGAAACTCTGAAGTTGTTAGAAGAAAGAGTAGGGTGTACACTTGTATTTATAGGCCTAAGTAAAGATTTTCCAAACAGAACAGCAAATGACTAGAAACTAAGACCATTAATCAACAAATAGGACTTCATGAAATTAAAAAATTTTCTGTTATGCAAAAAAAATTGTTAATTGTGCAAAAAGTCAACACCAGAATGGGAGGAAATCTTTGCTAGCTATTATTCTGACAAAGGATTAATCTCCGGAGCATACAAAGAGCTCAAAAAACTAAACACTAAGAGAGCAAACATTCCAATTAAGAAAATGGGTCCAGGAACTAAATAGGCACTTCATTCAAAAAGAAACTGAAATGGCAATCAAATATATTAAGAGATCCTCAACTTCTATGATTATCAGAGAAATGCAAATTAAAACTACCCTGCAATACTATCTTATCCCAGTCAGAATGGCTAAGATTAAGAACACAAACAACAAAGAATGCTGGCAAAGATGTGGAAAAAAAGGACACTTATTCACTGTTGGTGGGAGTGTAAACTGGTACAGATTCTTTGGAGATTAGTGTGGCAGTTCCTCAGAAAATTAATAATGGAACTTCCATATGACCCAACTATACCACTCATAGGAATATTCCCAAAAGTATCTACATTTTATTACAAAGACTCTTATTCATCTATGCTTATTGAAGCTCCATTCACAATATCGAGAAAATGAAATCAGCCAACATACCCATCAACAGAGAAATGGATAATGAAAACGTGGGAAATATACACAACGGAATATTAGTCATCAGAAAGGATGATACTATGTAATTTTCTGGTAAATGGATCAAAATGGAAAATTTAATACTGAAAAGTTATCTCAGATAAAGAAAATTAAGTATCACATGTTCTTTTTCATATGTGAACATTAGCACTGATATCCTTGTCAATGTATTTGGATTGGAACTACTGTAAAAGCCAGAAATTTTGAAGGGGACCAATAAGTGGAAAAGCGTGAAGGAATGGCTAGGGGTAAAACTTTTTAGGAGATTTAGGATACCATAGCAAGTAGGGTTAGGGAGGGATAATTGGGAAAAATACATAGTGAGGAATGAGAGGATGGGTGATAGGAAGAATGGAGATACTTATAGAAAAAAACCCTAAGATTGTGAAAAGTAACCCCAAAGGAACTTCCTAAGTTAGTAATACATCAAAATACATGTCTTTTAAAGAAAGGAACAAGAATGAACAATCCCTATGTAGAAGAGCACAGAGTGAGGAAAATGAGGAACTTAGAACCCAGTAACAAAATTATACTAGAAGTAAAAGGACTGTGATACTTCCTAATAAAATGTTGTTCAGAGAGGTCTTCAAAGGTCCTCAAACATATGCTTTTGTCATTGTTTTTAGTTGCTCTCCAAAAGACTGTTAGTAAGACCTTATAAACTGAAGATGCAACACATATGGATCACAGAGCATGGGCAAAATACACTAACTGGAAATGGTCTGAGAACTTCCTCCTTGATAGATAGCTTATACAGTAGCAACAAATACTGTAGAAGCTATTTGGGGAGAGAAATAATCACAGGCCTTATCAACTCATGAGATCTGCAAGTTACAATAAAAATCACCATGGAAACAGATCACCACCAGTGTAATACTGGCATGAGTATCAAGGAGAAAACCAACAACTTTCTGATTGAATTAATAACCACTTGTCAGAATGGAACACATACTTTTTACTGTTAACTTGAACCTAAAAACGGGAAAGAAATGGATCAATAGGGAAAACAGTCAATGAACCTATAGGTAGAAGACAGTACACTTCTTGTAAACATCTGGTATTATATCCATAGATTTAAAGAACACTTAACATTCAGCCTAGAATTCTTTTACAACAAAGGCAGAGGATCTCAACACCCTGAAAGTATGCAGCCTAGGCAGTAGAAAGAGCAGTGGACAGACATGCAAAGTACTGGTGACTCAGCAAGGCTCAACCAGAATCAGGCAAACTAATCTCTTCCCTTACTAAAGCTTTGGGAACCTTGCAGAACAGGGGATGGTGAGAACCTAATGATGGCAAGGTTCACAGTTGGACAAGGACATTCCACTCAAGGCAGGACTGCAGCATCTGGGAACTCACTGCAGTTAGACTTGTCCTTACCAGATATGGATAATGACTGACATACCAACATGCCCCCACAGACTATCAGAGAACTCAAGAGAGATAAGAACATATAGTGGAAATCTTGGGGACTAAAGCTGAATGAGTGAAAGGAAACGCCCCTATTAGTGGGGTGGCCCAAATAGGGGTAACTTGGTATGCGACAAAAGGCCTGAAGCCCACAAAAGAAGACAAGCCAAGGGGAAGTCCGAAGTCCATATAAGCAGGAGGGTGGGAGGGAGTGGAATAATGAAGTGAAGGGGGGAACCAAGAGGGAGTGGGGATAGAGGAAAACAGAGATAACTACTCAGTATGCTTGTAAAGCCAGTAAAATAAACTAACAATATAAAAAATAAAGCTTTGGTGACTCTGCTTTCTCAGAAACTTAATTCTGATATTTTCCCTGGGGCTAGCAATTCTTTTATTTATCTCAGGGATGGCACTCAGAGATTCCACTGTCACTGACCACACTCTGCTACGATGGCATGAATGGATATAGGAATGGTTAAATTATAGTTGAAAACTCCCCAATTTAACTTTAGAAACTCAAGAATAAGAGGTGCAAAAGGGTGCAGAAGCATGTAATGGATTCTAGTATGAACTAAATACAACTTATGTATTTAAATATATGTAAGTTAAATACCAAAAATTACCCATACTTCTGTTGTTAAGATTATGTGATTCCGGCTGGAGAGGTGGGTCAGGGGTTAAGCCTCCGCCTTGCAGGCGGAAGGTCCTGAGTTTGGATCCCAGATCCCATGTATAGACACCAGGCGGAAGCGGGGGCCGCCTGTGCTTCTGGTCCTGGTAGGGCGGAGCCTGTGAATCCCAGAGCAGAGTAAACAAGGAGGAGGTGGAGGAGTCCATGGTGGTTCGCAAATTCGTCCGTGGTTCTACACACAGACACACACACACACACGCGTGCACATACACACGCACATGCACACAGTTGAATAAATAATAATAATAATAAAAAATTAAAAAAAAGATTATGTGATTCAAGGCCAACACACTATGATTTAAATGGGAGTTCTATTCCAAATTAGGTTGGTGATTTCCGGTTAGTTGTTTCATTGACTTGTCTTTCAACTTCTTTTCTGTCAAAGTGGTATAGAAATTTCCACTTTTTAAATATTTAGAATGAGCTCAACATACACTCATTTAGAATCGAAATACATATTGTCTATAGATACATCTTCAGTTATGTCAAAAAGCAAAAATGTCTCTAAAATCACATTTTGTATGGTATAGTTTGTCTTGCAACATATTATTTCCAAGGTTTAATGCTGTTGAGTTAACATGAGGTATACAAAGTATTAAGCTATCAAATATAGACTACAGATACAGCACAATGATGGAGTGAAAGCAAGTACTTATTATAAAACAGGACTCTGGTCTGGGTTCAATCTCAAGCACTCCACAATACATGAAATAAAGTAAAACAAAATGTCAAACAGTAATATATGTGTTGAGTTTCCCACAGGCATAGTACTATTACATGAGACAGTAACAAAATGTTTTCAATTGTTTCATATGATTTTGGTAGCATTATTCTACTGTTATTTGTATTTTGATACATATGGTAAAATAAATTTTTTATCTCACTGTAAACTTGAAATAACATGTTTTATTTATACACAAAATAAAATGGAGAGGAAATATGTCTCTGTATTATTATCTAATACTTGCAAAATGAATACTTTAAGTAGTGAATAGAGGAACCAGAGAGATAGCTCAGCAAATAAGGTTCTCAGTTGCCAACCTGGTGACATAAGTTTGATGCCCAGGATCTTCTCTCTCTCCCTCTTCTCTTTCTCGCTCTCCATTTCTCTCTTTCTAGTCTCCTGCTCAAGTAAATAAAAATATTAAAAATAATCAATAATTGCTAAATAAAACCAAGTTTGCATAAGTAGGCAATTTTGCAGCTATGAAATAATTAGTGAGGACTCTGTGGTGATTCGAAGGGACGCCATTGGTTTCAAACAGAAAAACAAAGAATTTTATAGTCCTAAGATAAGAGCCCTCAACAAAGAAGTGACCACATAGTGTAAGACAGCAAGAATCACAATATGAAGAGTGACAAAGGATGCTGAAGGAAAGGTGAGAGTCTGACGTGTGCTTTTTACCCCTGCCCTGCAAACTAGAAATCATTTGACAAGGTGAATAAATTTATGCTGTGTCATACCCAATTTGTTGTTATCAGGCATTAGTTATTAATTTAAGCATGTTTGCTTATATTTGGACAGGAATCCATATACCTACATACTGCATAATGACAGAGTCACTCATTTCACCTAATTTGTTTGTTGGACTCATTCATGTGTCTCAAATAATAGGAATGCAATTGCTTTGGAAATAACATACAACTCACTGGAGTATGTCTGAAAAATAACTTGCTTTGAGTGTGACACTTTTAGTGTGCCACTGAAACTCAGGTCTCTTACATATGCTAGACAAAAGCCCTACCACTGAACCAAGATAGCAGTGACAGTGAGAATCATCTGTAAGATAAGCCTCTGGGCATGACTGCAGGGATTTATCTTGATTAAGTTAATTGAGCAAGGAACATCTGTCCATTCTTCTAGGCTAGGGAAATAGTATGTATTTTTTTAAAAGAAAAATTGAACTGAACAAACACATTTATTGCTCTCTTCTTCTTGACTCAATGTGCTGTAAGCATGAAGTACCTGTCATCATGACTCTGCCACCATGATGGAATGAACCCCAAAACAAAATCAAAAGAAAACCTTCTTCCCTTCGGTGGCTATTCAGAGTCTGTCCATCATAGCAGAAGGCAGAGTGAGTGACCAAGACAAGAGCCTTCTCATCCTAGTCCCTTTCAAAGATTTTTTTAAGAAAAAAATTGAGACTTTATCAAGTTTATTTTAAATAATTGCAAATCATTTGTGAATTCCTGGTATGACATTAATCTTTTTGATACAGTAATCTTTTAGATGCAAAAGCAGGGAAAATCTTGGAAACAGAATAAAATAGTTTTAGTTTATAAGAACTTTTTTTAGCAATAAGCAATGTAGTTTAGCAACATATTCACAGTGATAAACGCTTCATGTTAACATAAAATTTTAGTGAAATTATCAGCTTCACATCTTGGTAATCATGTTAGTTTGGAAAAGCACTTATACAATGATCATCCAAATGCTCAAAAAAAGAACAAATTCTGTTTATACATTTGTGTAATGTGAGTGTGGAAGTGAAAATGTATGCTATTCCTACCACAGAGCAGATTGTCAACCATCTAGTTTTTAACAATTATGGTTCCTTCAATGAGTGGGCTATTTTAATTGGCTTTGCATAGGATTTTCTTTTTCTTTTAGAAACTCTGACTCCCCTAATTGTGCTAGACCCTCACTCCTTTATGTGCCTTACTTATTCGTTATAGGCAGTTTAGCAATACTCACATTATTAGAGTGTCAGAAAAAAACAGCACAGTGATATCCAAAGATTAAGGGGAATTGAGTAAAGCAGACATTTATAGCAGTATGGATAGGATGGGGGGAGCAAAAGAAGCATTGTACAATGCTTTAAATAATAGTCTTCATGGGCAATCCTTAATTAATGCTCCGAATCAAAATATCCACATCATTAGTGAACCCACAGGCAGTGGCAGCGTAGAGCAGTAGGCCATAGAATAGACAGACTGTAAGGTGGAACAGAGCAGGAAGGAGACTAGGGATATAAACATACTGATTGAAAATGTCTTCAGCCTGGTATTTCTGCTAGTCACTCCCACTGATGATTCTATAGAGTTTCTCTGAGGAATAGAACATGGAGATGCTTAGGAATGAGACTTCAAGGGCAAAAGGTTGTATCTGCCTTTGCCATGCTTAAACTTAGGTGAAATGCATGTTCTCTCAAGTCTTCCATATATAATTTTTCTTTTTTACTCCCTAACTATAGCATAAAATTCTCACAAAAAAAGAAACATGTTTTATTTTATGAGAGTGTCAGGAGAGTTTTGTTTTCGCACAATATATAGTTGCTACTAAAGAACTATTTGCTAGCAAATAAATGAAGACAAGTTTTACTTTTAGTTTTCAAATCAATGTAAGAGTTGTGATCTGAAATCAGTAAAAAAGTCATTTTCAAAATATTTCTATCTGATATTCCCTTTAGGTTCTTCATATAAATGCTATTTTCCAGGTAAGAAAATCAATATCATTTCCTAAATTTATGACAGGGAATTTTTCAGAGTAAAAATGGTACCTTTATGAAGTAATTGTCTAATTTAACATGCAAGACACTATTTTGTCAAATTATATTTATATAATGTTGAAAATAAGGATTTTTTAGACTTATTGATTCAGAACTACTCTTATTGGTGTTGATTTCTATCACCATTGCCTGAATTTCAAAACTGTCCCTGTATATATTACTTTTCGGAAAATTATCAACATGATTCCTGGTTGGTGATATAAAGCACTATAATTACAATTTCATGCTTCCTATTGATTTTTTGTGACTCTAGGTCTGCAATTATACATTCTGTACATTCACATTTCCAATGACTTTTATAAGAAAGAGTCCTTCATGTACAGTCTATTCAATTTGGCAGTGAATATTCTTTTTTTTTCACATAGTATGGAGAACATGAGTCGAAATTCGACACTAAAATTTTGAAAAGGAGAGTAAAGTAGAAGGAAACCAGTCTTACTTTGGCAGGTGAATTTTTCTCATGTAACAAGCAAAAACAATTAGGATAAAGCCACGTGGTTTCATTCTTCTAGACATGGGACTTCAAAATCCTGTTAAAACCATTTTGGCTAATTTCTAATTGTATCTCTTATCAAAGTACTCATCTTTTCTAATCCTCCCAGTTTTTCATATGCAAATTAGAATTGTTTAGGGACCTGGAATGAGTAACTATTGAAAGTAAAATAGCTAGAAAGTGTTTCTTGAATAATAGATCCAAGAATCAGCTTGATTATTTCTGGGGTAATTTTAGAAGAATTTCTTAGGCTACAGTTTTCTTAAGATTTACAGGTTTTAGACATAGTATTCCAGTATCCTGATTCATAAGGTATAGTACATGATAAATAAATGTTTAGCGAGTATATAAGTCAATGGATTTGAGAATGTATATTTGATAAGTGGTTATTGCCAATCTGTGGGGAAGCAATAAAACTGGCTTATAATAAGTTCCTTCACCTTCTGTACTGAGACAAACCTGACTCTAAGCTAACTAGGAATATGCTGCCCTCTTATGGTCCATTGCAAACTCAATTAGCAAGGATAGACTGTCCATTCCCTTATTATGTAAATTTGATCCAAAGGGAACCTCCCTCATTTATAACTATGTAATGAAAACTTAGCAATTGGGACGTTTTAGACTGTGGTTCAAATTCCCATTGTGATATATTGGGTAATACAGCTGTACATGAGAAAACAGTTGTCACAAAGGCTATTGTGTGCATGTTATTCAGCAGACATGAGCTTTAAAATGCTTTCTGGATTAAAAATAAAGGGACCTTGACCATGGGGTTTCAATATTGAAGATGGTCAAAACAATAGACCAAATCCCGAGGCACAAAGCTATCAGCACAGCTCTCAGCTTGCTTGAAATTCCATTGTTTGCTTTGCACGTTAACATCAGTGAAAATGGAAGGAATCAAATAATCAACTCTCAGAAGGTGACTTTTAAAGGACATGGATGTGTGTGGGCACTGGGAATGAAAGGAGACTTCCAGGTTTTATGCAGCTGCAGTACAGTATTTCATACCAGGGTAAAGCTGTGTTGGATTCCCATCCTTCATTTCTCAGTCTGATAATACAGCCTGCATCCGTGGTGTTCTCAGAGGAGAAAGACAAGAGAAGACATTAACCGTAGCTGACAATTTAGTAATTCGATCACTTGCATTTTGTTTGGCACTTTCGCTCCCTAAATAACAAGATCTCTTGGTTAATCATTTTCTGGAATAAAGGTCAGTTTGCCTCTCACGTAGTTGGAATTTTCTGCACTATAGCACCCAAGAGAATAACCTACCTCTTATGCCCCTGAAGATCTTACCTCTCTTTCTCAGGCCAAGTGTCTAGCCTGGGAGACAATGTGTTGACACAGAGTTCTAATCCCAGCAAGGGACAAAGAGAGTAGAGTCACTACTTCAGTGTCTGGGCTGTAGAATAATTCAGTTTAGGTAAGTGTGTGAGTCCCTCTCAAAATACAAAGTTGAAACAATATTGGGGATATAGGCTAGTTCCTATATTCTTATTATTGTTTTATATTTAAAAAATGAAGTTATTCTAGGGCATGGAGAGACGACTCTTGTTTGCCAAACAAGAATGAGGGTGTAAGTTCACATTCCCAGAACTTACATAAAAGCCAGATATCATGGTTCACACGTGTAACCTTAGCGATGAAGACAGGTGGGATTAGATAGGCGGATCCCTGAGCTCACTAGTCAGCACTCTGGCCAATTAGCAAGTAGCAATTGAATGATGGATTTTGTCTCAAAAATAAGAACCATAGAGTGAGACACCTAATGTTGACCTTAGCTTCCACACAGCCATATGTATGTTACATATACAAGAGCATGCATGTAAACACACACACACAGTTCATATAAAAGTTCATACCTGTTGCATGATATTTCATCCCTTGAGCTAATCAGTACCTTACCATCCTCATATAATGTCTTTTATGTTTATTTCAAGAAAACCATCATGCATAAAATACCATTTTCAATATGCATAGACCTTGATGGGTTTCATTTGTAATTAGCATACAGATTGGGGCAGAGGACGTCACTAGAACCTCCAGAGGCTGTGAACTCAACAGACAATCTGAAGGTTTATCTGTTAACTCAGCAGAAAACCTGAAGGTTTATCTGTTGAATTGTTCCTGGAAGGAACATGCTCAAGTCATGCTTTAAGTCCTCTCATATATCATTACAAGAGTCTTCATGTGTGTGTGTATGTGTGTATAACACCTGAATTAACAATAGTTAATAATTTTAATTAATAGACTGCATTCCTTGAGGTATTTTAGCTTTACAGAAAACTGAGAAGGAAGTCTAGAGTTCCTTTACAACTGACAACCTAATTAGACTATTATCAGCAGTGTGTCACATTGGTGAGGTCTATTCACTGTAACTAAGAATCTAATATAGATGTTTTTTGTGGTTAACCAAATTCCATGGTTGACATTAGGGTTCACTATTTGTGCTTAACTTTATGTGTTTGGAATGTTTCAATAAAAACTACTGCTGATGTGGACAGACCCATATAATATGCTATAGGGTAGCTGTCCCTTCCTCAAAATCCACTGAGTGGCATGCTTATTTGCCCATTCCACTGGTTCTTGGACATTATTGATCCTATAATTATCTTCATAGTTCGTAATTTTTTCCATGCCATATACATGAAAAGATGCGGTGTCTAGCATTCACACATGGCTTCTTTCCTCTGGCATGGTATGTTAAATGTACATCTCCTTTATTGGTGACCGTCACTCCAATGAAAAACGAAGCCACAGTTTTGTCATCTATTTATGTATTGAATGGCATCCTGGCTGCTTCCAACTTTTGGCAATTAGCAATAAAACTACTATAATCATCCACGTGGAGTTTTATGTGAATGTAGCTTATCAACTCAGATGGGAATGTCAAAAGGGATATGACCACTGTATCACATGTTATGAGCACATTTCATTTTATAAGATAGTGAGCAACTGCTCTTAGCAGAAACTCTGTCCTTGTTTCCAGTCTTTGACCACAAGGCACTCTTGCCTTGGCTACTCTGTAGCCCTATCCCACTATTGTGGAACTTGCCACTGGTGATGTTGGGCATCTTTTCATTTGCTTGTCATATGTGTTACTCTCTTTTATGAAGTGTCCAGATTATGTGCTTGTTTTTAATTGAATCATTTCCTTGTATATTTTAGATAAGCAATCATTTGTTAGATATGTGTTTTGCAAATATTTTCTCTCAATCTGTTTGTCTTTTTATTTTCTTCTAGGCATCTTTCACAAGACAGAAGGTTTTCATTTTGAAGAAACCCCTCTTGCTGTTTTCTTTTTTTGTTGTTGTTGTTCATAAATTATATTACAGTGTTGTGTCTAGAAAAGCATTTCAAGACCAAATCAATAACCTACATTTTGTCATATGTTACATTTAAAAAAATCTTATGGGTCTTCTAAATCTCTGATACTTTAAGATTAATGTTTATGAAGGATGTGTGAATCAGTTATCTCCATTTTCTTTTTTTTTTTTTTTTTTTTTTTAAATTCAGTTGTGCATGTGTGCACATGTGTGTATGTATGTATGAGTGTGTGTGTGTGTGTGTAGAACCACGGACAAATTCGGGAACCACCATGGACCGCCTCCACCTCCTCCTTGTTTACTCTGCCCGGGGATTCACAGGCTCCGCCCTACCAGGACCAGAAACGCAGGTCGCCCCTGCTTCTGCCCGTCTATATGTGGGGTCTAGGATCTGAACTCAGGACTTTCCGCCTGCAAGGCAAAGGCTTAACCCCTGAGCTACCTCTCCAGCCCCAGTTATCTCCATTTTCAAGACACTTGCAAGGTATATCTCTGTGCACATCTGCAAGGAATTATTAGTTAAGACAAGTCTCCGGGAAAAGCCTGTAGGAGAATTTCTTAACAGCTTTAATTAAAGTGGGAAGACTGGCTTACTGTGCATGAGATCATTGTTTTGACAGATGAATTAGATGGAGATATGCTAATTAGCATATGAGAAGACTAGTCAGTTAGAAAGTAAGCTTGCTATGTTGATCCTTGACCTTTCCTGCTATTATCACACAATGTGACCAATTCCCTTCTGATGCCAGAACGACTTTTCCAAACATGGAAAATTACAACATGGAATTATAGAGACAGAATGCCCTGGCTTGCCTAAATTGTTCGGGTCTGCATTTTATTACAGCAATGAAGTTAGGAGTCCAAGACAACATGCTGTCCTTATCCCTTCCTCCTTAATTTCTGCCCCATCTGCTTCCTTATTCCATTCTGTTCACAAATACCCAGGTGTTCAACAGTATTATTCAAAACACTACTTTTTCCAAATTTTCTCAAAGATAGATGTGGTTATTTGTGAGAATTACTTCTGGGATTTTCACACTGTTCTTCAGATTTATTTCTGTCTTTGCGCTAATGCCACATTATCTTTACTCACTGTAGTACTATGTCAGATAGTTTCAGTCATCAATTTTGATTTTCTCTAGTCCTGTGTCAGTTAACCTTGTATCTTCTGTCTTAATGCATATTGTAAAAATTTTTTATCAGTATCCTCAAAACGACCTGCTATAATTTTGGTTGGAATTGTATTTAATTTCTGGATAAACCTTAATCATGGATAAATATTAATTTAAGGATAAAACTGGCATGACAACAATATAAACTCTTTCTATCCATGGGTACAGAATAGCTCTACTCATTTCTTTTTACACCTTTGATATTTCTCATAAGAACTTTTAATTTTAATAATCTATGTTCAGTTGCTTCAGTGGGATCTTTCGTTCCTTTCATGTTGTATAGCTAGATCTGGAAGTTGATGTTTTTTACCTCTGCATATCACTTATGTTCCCTAAGGCTTATGGTGATGTATAAATACATTTTTATCAGTTTTTATGCTTCTAGTATGTTTCATACATACATATAATGAATTTGTGATATTTTCACATCTTAATTACAATCCCATCCTTATTCTTCTTTCCCTAATTCATTAGATTCAATTTACATAAACACACTTTCTGAACCAGTTTACATTAGGTATATAACAAGAAATCAAATATTCTAAAATTACTAGGCATGAGCTCAAGATCTTGAAATTACAATGAAACTTGGGCCATTTGGACCATTTTTTGATGTTCATTCTTAATATATGTCCTAAGGGTGTGTGTGTGTGTGTGTGTGTGCGTGAGTGTGTCTATCATATGGTGAACATCAAATGCCTTTATTCATGCATATTCTTAATGAATAATTAATGTCTCTAAAATATTATTTTATATGTTCAACTTTATTGATTATAGATGAATGCATGTAGTTTTTTAATAAATAAAAGAAGCATAAACCAATGATTAGTCTTTTTGACCTAGCCCACATTCTCTTAGAAACCTATCATTTGAGAGTTGCAGAAGATCTTCTGGAAAATCTTTCAGTCTCACCTTGATACAACAGAGAGAATAGGACACAACTATATCACCCACAATGCTACTCATTTCAAATGCTCACTGCTCCTGAAACTAGTCTTATCCTAATCAAACTATTTTCCAACACTCATCATAGTTGTTTTTTTCATTCTCAAAAATTTGAATAATACATCAATTTTAATCAAACATCAAGCTGTGAATCTTACAATAATCTGTATTTCTAATCCATTCATTTGTTCTTCAATGATAGTAGATATATTTGCCTGTTAAATATACCTAAATACATAGCCATTTTGATTGCCATTCCCTTGACTTGATTTGCCACCCTAATTACAACAGCTTTCTGAAAGTTCTCCTTCTCAGATCTCCTCCTTTAGAAGGTATTCTTGTCACTAATCATGTCTAAACAGATTTATAATCTGTTAGTGACATTAAACATTATAATGGTTACTCTTAACTATTGCTGTGAGAGAAGTCAATCAACCCAAGGGAGAAAGGGAGATTTATTTAGCTTATGATTTCAGAGGGGAGATACAGTCTTTCATGGTGGAGGTGGCATGATGGGCTGGCTGAAACTGTAGCAAAATTAAGTCCCTCCTATCAAATTAAATCCTGGAGATAGGGTGGGACTAATTCACTTCAAGGTCCACCCCTTGTGACTACCTTCCTTCAGCAAGGCTCCACCTCTTAAAGATGTCATGATCTTCCCAAACACATGACACTGTGGGGGACACATTTCAAAACATGACAAATATGTACCATAGCATATTTCTCTTCACTTAGTTGGCTTCTACCACTTGTATCATCATGAATTTCATTTGCTCCAAATTGGAATCATTTGGAGTCAATCTTGAAGTAGTATTCTTTAATTCCATCATAGCATCTTATCTGCATTTTGGCCTTCACAGCATGGCATCTCAGGGAACCTCTCGGTGTCAAGAAAGTGAAGATGACCCACTCTAGACACAATGGATTAGATACTAATGACAAATTCAGAAAACTATATTTGAACAGCCTTTGGTGGCCATTCTTACCATTCTTATTGACAAACGTGGAGAATCATTAGCTTAAAGGAATAAACTACATATATTAAAATATATGTAGCATGGGTATAGCTCTATCATTAAAATGTTAAAAATGTTTCAAAGAAATATTATTTCCTTGAAAATAAAGCTCATGCATTATTTATTTCATAATTTTGAAGTCATTTTATTGGTGTATGGGAGACAACTCTGAGTGTTTGCCATTCAAGCAAAAGGACCAGAGTTTTAATTCCCAGATACCTGCAAATATCAGATGTGATGATCTTTCTATAAATCCAGTTTGATCAGGTAGACACTGGAAATTTACTAAGCAAGTCAACTAGCTTGAGTAACACTACTGATAATCTCTGAGTTTACTTTGAGACTCCATTTCAAAAGAATGGCTAGAAGATTGCTAGAGGATGCTTCCTAATGTCAACCTTGGGTCTTCACATACATGTGTACATCTATATATGCATGCATACCCCCTCTATATCCTTATACATGAAACTGAAAGGGAAAGTAGCTAGACGTTTCTCTTAGTGTAAATTATATTTTCCCCCAAATCATCCCTTCAAAAAAATGAGGGTGGATATAACACAATATTAAATTAGTTAAATTTTATAATTCTCTTTCCCACTAATTATATTGCTGATTTTTTGACCACAATGTATATCCATGTTAAATAAAATGGATTTTTTGTCTTTGCATACATTCTGGTCTTATTGCTGCAAGTGTCTCTATTAAATGTACCTATTGTAAATATAATTCTTTTGACCAAGGGAAAGATTTCACTATCCTTAAAAGCAAAAATAGAGCACAAACCAAGATATTTGTAAAAACTATAATATTTTCATCTAAATACTTAATTTCTTTAATAAGATATAATTTTATTATTAAGTTTTCTAAGTATTTAAGTAAGGTGATATTGTGTCTTCTTGATTGTGGGAGTTAACATAACTTTGTCACATACCTGTAGTTATCAAGCTGTCTCTTTCTTTATATTTGAATGCAGACATACTTAGGAAGTCCATGCATGTTTCCATCTTCCACATTTTATATGACATAGATTTCACATTTTTCTCTTTTCATGCACAACATTGTGTTCATGTTTCCACAAATAATATATGGATGCATTATATTTTAGTACATAGTCATGTACTACATGTCATAGCAAATATCAAATCCCCTTATAATTAAAATAATATTTATGTTAAGATTGTTTCCTCATGAGATTTGCACTTTTAAGTTATGTATAAGTTTTGAAAAAAGAAATTTGAGGATTTTGGAATCAAAGGCAGTGATTAGTCTAAATCCAACATTGTTAATGTTTTCATGATAAATTAGGCATTTTAATTTAACATAAAATGTCTCTAAATAGATGTAAATGAGCCAAAACTTAATGTCCCACAATAGCAAAAATCATTACTAAGTATTTAATGTCACATATATATGTGTATATGCACACACATATATATAGACACAAACATATATCTAGTTGAATAATATAACAAAGTGTGTGTGTGTGTGTGTGTTTCTCTTCTGTATTGAGTATCAAAATATGTTTTGGAGACAGGAGGTATGAGACAGTTGTATTTTTTTAACATATTTGAGGGACTGGGTTTGATCATCTGTGCTAAATAAAACTCATAATGTAGTGATCACGCCATGCCTGTGACTTCTCTATCCTGTAGTGGAGGAAGACACAAGCTCTTAAAACCCATGTTTTCCACTCGTGACAATAAGAAGATACAACAACTTGTACTTGTTTCCCAGGCACAACCATGTTTCTTCCTTTATCTGAATCTACTGAGAATGAAAATATTTTAAAAACATACCCAGATATACACACAACTTCACTCACATGCATATACACATACCACAGATGGCTATGTATAGTTATAAAGTATTTATTCAGTGAAATTGATATTGTTATATTGGCAAAGTTTTAAACAGTTCTAAATAAAAAAATATTAAAACTAAAATTCTATCTAAAACATAAGTACTTCTGTACATAAATTTATATTAATTGAGTGTCAAATATTAGATAAGTAAATCAAAGTCATATCAAGCAAAACTATGGTAACAGTATGTGCTGGATTGTTATTTTGGTATGAATCATTCAGTCTAACTAATTGCTCACCAATACTCGTATAGCTTGTCAAAGTAAATGTTTACATTAAATATTTGTGTTTTTTTTTCTCAATAAGGTCTTCAGATTTAAAAAATCTCATGGATTATTCTGTGATTAAGTTCAAAGTCACATTTTCACAGTTAACTGCTTTTATTTTACAAATTGACAATATTTCGATTCTCATCCTAATGATCCTGCATTCCCCAGAAAATTCTTCACAATAGAAGATTTCTTAGCTCCAATAATGTTTGACTTATTTAAATATAGAACAGTAAATAGTTTTATATGTATCTGGGTGCTTGCTTCAAGTATAAATATTTAATATGTATGTTCATGTGACTCACATCAAATAAAGTATCTGTATGTCTGATGCATTAACTCAAGAAAATGAAGTATTGCTATTTCACAGACATGAATTTAAATAATGTAATATCTTATTTACTTCAAAATATTAGCTTAATTAAAAAATCAATGTGATTCATAAATTCTTTCATACATGGGGGGCTGGAGAGGTGGCTCAGTGGTTAAGCCTCTGTCTTGCAGGCAGAAGGTCCTGAGTTCGGATCCTAGACCCCACGTATAGACCCAGGGCAGAAGCGGGGGCGGCTTGCGTTTCCGGTCCTGGTACGGTGGAGCCTGTGAATCCCGGGGCAGAGTAAACAAGGAGGTTGAGGCGGTCCATGGTGGTTCCCGAATTCGTCCGTGGTTCTATACACACACACACACACACACACACACACACACACACAATACATACACACGCGCACACACACATAAACACACATGCATAATTGAATAAATAATAATAAAAAGTTTAAATTCTTTCATACATGGAATCATTTCAAAATGAATTTTTCAAGAACAAAATTATCATTAAATTTTTATGCCATTTGATTTTTATTATTTAATTCATTCAGATATTTCCTCATATCTTTAACAATGAATTTGTTTGCTGTAATTAGAATGCAATGAAAGTTTTAACAGTTTACTTTTTTGATGGTTTCTTTATGGATTGTTTGCAAATTTCTAAGCATTTGAATCCAAATATCAATTGTTAGTATATTTTAGCAAACATGTATTTGGCTTGAAGGAGTTATTTATTTAAAGGAACAAATTCAAACATTGACAAATCTAATTATATAGTTAGAAGAGAAGAAAAACACTCATTTGTATCTATGATGCTTAGAATTTCATCAGATTAAGTATTACTTTCAAAAAATGGTGTACAGTTCAGCTCTTTTGACTCTGACTATACATTTATATGAAAGTACTTCTTAGTACAATTAAATAAACATAAAATGTATATATTTTTCCATTATTATTATATTAGCTTTTGGACACTTTTTTAACGAATTACGTTTGTGCTATAACCTATTCCAAGTATTTATTTAACATGACATTTTATCATAATAATATGCTATATCAAAATTGCAACTACATAAAATCTGTAAAACAAAAATGAAATCTTTTCCTTTGTGGTCAAATTCTTAAGAAAATTTTAAGACCTTTTTACTTCAAGGAATTCTTTAAAGATGTAATTTGGATCAAAAAATTGGATTAAAAATAAACCATTTTGAAAGGAATTAATTTTTTATTTGAAATGTCTTCCTTCTTTATAAAAATTAGCATAATTGAGCTGATTAAGTAATAAAAAGTGAAACTAATTTAAAGAAGTTATTTTGTATAAATGTAAAGCTGTGCTTCAAAGCATTGTACTTAGAACATTTTGACAACTAAAAATATTAGAATATGTTTTTTGAAGCAATCTTCCTTAGTCACCTGGCAAGTACATGAACATTTTCATTTCTTCTATTTCTCATGTAATGCAATTAATGTTGCTGCTATGAGTACAATGGAACCTGGGGTTCAACCAATATTTTGTGTCATAAATTCTTCATTTTATACTTTATTATAATATTTATTCATTTGTTTTCATTAAAATGAAGTGTAATTTTCTAACTCATTCTTCAAAGTAATTATTAAGTCAAAATGATTCAATGGAAAAATGATAATAATGAAGTTGCAAAATATGTGTCAATTCTGAGTTAGTTTTGTGTTTGTTTGGTTATGTTTTCACCTTTATATTTCTTTCCAAAAATGGCTGACTTGATTGCAGTGCACCAGAAGTATACAGGAACTTCCTTTTCTCCACATCTTTAACAACTGTAGCTACCATTCATCTTTCTGATAAATAACTATTGTAGGGTTGCAGCTCAATTGGTAGAGTGCTTTCTTGGATGCTGGAGGACTGAGGTCCAATCCTTAGCACTACATATACTGGGTTTGGTGGCTCACATCTGTAATCCCAGCACATTGAAGGCAGAAAAAGGAGGATCAGAAATTCAAGAATTCTAGGCCAGCCTGTATGTGTGAGACCCTGTTTCCAAAAAATCAAAATATAAAATAAGTAAAATGATTTCTCTAACAGTCTAACTGGTGTGAGGTGACTTTTTTTTATTTTAAGTTTTAGTTCACTGACGATTACAGAAGTTGAAAATTTTAAAGTCTATTGCCTACTCACATCTTTATGGAGAAATAGCTTCAAAGATCCTTTGTCCATTTTAATTTAGTTTTTATCTTTTTTGCTATTTTGTTATTTCAGTGACTTAGGAATTTAGATATCAGACCTCAATTCCTTAGTATGGGTATGCTTTACAAATATTTTCACCCAAATCCATATTTTTGTAGGTGCATCTGTGCACTCTGATATTTTTCTTTTTGCTTTGAAGATAATTTTGAGCTGTTGCCTTCCCACTTGTCTATTTTGCTTCTGTTGCCTATACTTTGGCTTTGGCCTTTGTCTATGAAACCATTCTCTATAAATGAGACCTTCCTCTGTTTTTTTCAGTCAGTCTGGTTTCAGTTCTCATATATATCCTTGGACCATTTTTATTTTTATTGTATTTATTTATTTTTGTACAAAAGTATGAATTTCTGTTCATGCACCTTCCTCCTTCCCTTCTTTCACCTGTCTATTCCAGTCTCTCTCACCCTCATGACTCCCTGCCTATGTGGTCCACAGGGCTTGCTTGGGTCCTCTGTACTAAGGGACCAGGCCTCAGTAAGAGTATAAGTGGCCCTTTATTCGTTAAACCCACAGGTGAGGACACTCCTCTTTACGTTTTTAGTAAATTGCCCCTAGGATTCCCAGTTCCTATAGCTGTTTCTCCAGAGATCCTCACCGGTCCATGGGGAAATATTGATACATAAGCTATTGTGTATATGCTGTGATGCAGAAACGCTGTTGTGATTTGGTGTCATGGCCAGCAGTATACCTCTCCCTCTCTAGGGTGTTACAATCTTACCACCCCACCTTCTTCAAGATTCCCTGAGCCTTAGGATGGGAACAGATTTGGATGTCCTTATTAAAGCTGAAAGTTTTAGCATCACCAAATGCTAAAACTGGTCAGTTATGGTTTTCTACTTCACTAATCTTTCATTGCAATAGACGACATTTTGGTCGAGTGTTGAGACTTTTTCTTATGCAAGGTTATAATGAAGTGGATTTAGATGGTGGTCTGCGCTCAAGTATTTATGATTAATTCTAAGGCATTTGATCCTAACTGCTCTCTATTTTATTCCTTCTGCCCTTATTTGGACAGATTAATAGTACCTGGCATGTTTTCCCTGACATTAAGGAGAGGGGGAGCTAGAAGCTTATTAGTGGGTCACTGACTACACAAGGGTTAACCCCTACTCCTTATTATGTCCTATTCCTGTTCTTCCTAATCATTTATAACTTTTTTTAAGGTTAAGCTTGTGTTTAATCACATATTACAGCAAATACCATTGTCATTGCCCATGTTTCACGTGGTAATAAAATCCTAAGAAAAAGTGTAAGTTCAATACTATAGTAGTTTAGTTAGGTTATGCAAATGCAGTTGATAATAACAATCTTTACAAAGTGAAAAATTCCATTGCAGTGTAAAACCAGAAGCAATCACCCAGCACTGCATATATTTCTCTTCGTTGAAGTGGTAGCATTCTATATTCAACCTCATAAATAAATACATGTAGGATTTGTGAATTTAAAAATTATATAGCAGGATTGGGGAGAAGGGTTAGTGGGCAGGGTACTTGATGTACAAATTTTAAACAGAGTTTTGATCCCCAGATCCCATGTAAATCCAGTTGAAGGAACCTGTGGATCTGTACCCCAATGTTCCTGCAGCAACATAGGAGGAGGAACCAGGGAAGTTTCCGGAAGCTATGGACCAGCTGGCAGAGAAAAAACAAGAGACCCTGCTTCAAAACTATATGAAAGTGGATTGCTGATACTAGAGAATGTCCCCTGTCCTCCACACATCCAATGCTGTATGAGAAGAAATGTGCATGCCCTCATTTAAACACATAACACACACACACACATAAACACACACATACACACACACACACACGAAACCTTAAATTTTTAAACAGCTTAAAAGATGAACTTGTGGCACTCAGCCTCTCTTTCAGCAGTATCCATGTAGACACTGCTGTAAGCAATCTTCTCTAGCAACCAGGTTTAAATGAGGAAGGCACACCTTCCTCCCAATGGCAAGTAGGGCAGACTTACACCCTCGGCTTCTTGTGCAACTTTAGGATGTCGTATTTAGTCCATCATTTGTCTCCTCTATTCAATAAGCTGATAATAATTCCTGGAAAGTATAAATGAGAAGATGGATTCAATGTTTCCTTATTTGTTACTTGAGCTTCTACTTACTCTTGCTTTTGGGAAGATACTTCTTTTATAAGAACATGCCTAAAGATTCAATTCTGGCCAAAGTTTTTTATTTATTTTTTATTTTTTTACTTTTTTTTAGTTGAGTGAGATATTTATTGCAGCAATGAGTTATACAACTGACACAGCCAAGTCACCAGGATGCATCCCAGGAAGACACGAAGAGTCAGTGTCCAACCGTGCCCAGAAGAGCCCTTGTCCAGATGGTCAGTTGCTCCCCCCAATATTTGAAGTACAACTCAGCCTCATCATCCCCGAACTGGTTTTCCATCCCTCGCTGGACTCTGGGCAGCCTGCGCAGCATGCTCATGGAGAGAATGCAGAGCATGATAATGTCCCACACACTATTGGCCCCATAAAGTCTAGCATTTGCTAAAGGCACCAAGATCCTTGGAGGCAAGGAATTGACAGCCATAGTAGTATTCCTATGCTTAAGGGGAACACAGGAAAGGGTTCAGGGAAAAGCCACTGTGTCCTTGTACGTCATCAGAGAGAAGGGCCCAGAGGAGAGTCTGGCATGCACATTAAAGGATTCTCCGGGGATTGGGGGGGAGGCACTGGGGGATGGGGAGGGAGGGGTGAGGGGAGGGGGAGCAGAGGGGTGGGGGGAGGAGGAGGGAGGGAGGGAACTGGTGTACCTATTAAGTTTGTATGAGGAGAAATAATAATAAAAAATGTTAAAAAAAAAGATAATGGCCAAGAATTGTCCAGCATTCTGAATGAAAATGAACTGGCAGAGGCTTGCTCTACCAGGTATCAAGAATTATGACAGATAAATTCACAACCAAATGACTTACAGGGAAAAGGAGGATTTTATTTTGGCTTATGCTAGTACTAGTTTTTGTCCAGCTTGACAGGTCAGCATGCGCTAACACCAGGGGGTGAGGGAACTGGTCACACCATATCCATGCACTGGCTGAGAGAGGGGCAATATTCACCTGCCAGACCAGCATATCTGGTCGAGTATACAGAAGGATGCCAACTTTCTCAACAGCTCCCTCATTCTTATCCACTTACAGAGGGACTCCTCCCATCCCACCAGAGGATGGGTCTTCCGCATTAATCAGACAATCTCCTGAAGGCTCACTTGGGGCTTACTTAACTCAACTACTAATACTCTACAAATGTGCCCAGAGCTTGAACCCTCAACCATCACGTTGACACCTGTAACTATGTCACAAACCATACAATGGGCGTCTCTCACCACCACGACACCCACCAGTAATACCTCATCTTGCTCAGATATCCTCAGTGAACAGAGACTTCCCTAAATGTGTGAAACTGGCTGCTGCTTCTGAAAGACCCCCTGGAAACTGTATAATTCATCTCTCCACAATGCTTTGTAGTGCACAACTAGCAGGAGGCACGCAGACCACAGGAACTTGGATTCCAGTGATTTCCACATTGTATGGTCGAGTCATCTACAAGGTCCATTGCATCCTCTCTGCCTTCCAGACTTACAAATGCCACTCAGAGCTTCGAAAGAAGGATGGGACAGGACTGAAGTCACCATGATGTCCAAAAGACTGAACCCTCCATCCAGCTGTTTCAAGTTAACCAATGAAAAGTAGAAATACTGGTTGAAGGTGTTTCGGTTGGCCAAAGTTTTTTAAACATGTTAACTAATAGCTTCACCCTTGAGCCTCTACAGGCACACATACTCAAGTTTGCTCTTGTATGCACATACACACACATACACACACACACACACACACACACACACACACACACACACTTTTGTTACAGCAGCCTAATTTTAGGAAGTTTACTCAGATCAGAAAATTGCAGAAGCTTTCAAGCACAATTCTGTACGAGGAAAATGAGATCTCAGTCACTTGTTTTTTGCTTTAAATGGCAGAAAAAATGAGGTTGTTCTAGCATCAGGAATTGATAATAGTAAAGTAAGAAGTAGATTAATTCCTACAATATGTCAGGTACTCAGAGTATCCTGGTTCTGAGTCTACAAACCACAGAAGTGGCACCAATGACCCTTTGACATGCCTCAGAGAAGTTAGAGTAAAAGATGCTTTTTCCTTCCCTGGAGATCCCCAACCTAGTATAAAAGCAATATTAAGAATATATTCTCCCTTGCATTTAAAACTTCAAATGACAACTGGAAGGGCTAGCCATGAATAGAAACAAGTGAATGTATCTTTTGGTGAAAAAGCAAAACACCCCACAAACTCTATAGAAAAGATAATAGAAGCAAGATAGAGAAGAATCTCTTTTGATGTCTAAGGGCAGGGATCATAAGCCATTCAGTGTGTGTGTGTGTGTGTGTGTGTGTGTGTGTGTGTGTGCATGTCTATGTATGTATGTGTCCACATATGTGTGCAAATACATATGCACATGTCTATGTATCTGTGTCTGAGATGAGTGTGCATGGATATGCTTGTGCACACATATTCATGTGTGATCATGTGTGTAGATATGCTTGGAAGCCAGAGATTACTCTCTAGTTTTGTTCCTTAAGATTCATACACAATGTGTTTTTTGAGACAGGAATTTCTCAAGTTGACTAAGCTAACTGTCCAACACTCTACTTATCTCCATATCCCCACAACTGAGGATAAAAGTAAAGTCCACCAAGCACAGTTTTCACATGGGTACTAAGGATGAACCTGAGTACCTCATGATGCACAGCAAGCACTTTATTGACTGAGCCTATTTTTTTAGAGGGGCCTATTAGTTTCAACTTTTTAAAGTGAAAACATTATACTGTTTTTTTTTTAATTTGGCTCTATCAAAAAAACAGACATTTCAAATTCTTGAATAAAATTTTGGTAAAGGTTGTGATATTCAATATGAATGTGATCTCATAATTCTTAGGACACAAAGAATTATATATATAGAGAATATATATATGTATAAAGAAGCAGCAATCATGATCACATTTCTACAGCTATTAATTTAGTGTGTGTGCACATGTACTTGGGAACATATATACCTGCTATAGCACACAGATGAAAGTTAGAGAACAGTGAGGTTAGTTCTTGCTTTTGACTGTTTAGGTTCTGAGAATCAAACTTGTGTCACTGGACTTGGCAACAAGAACCTTTTCCTACCAAACCATCTTACTATCCTCCCTGGACAGTTTAACAAACATCCTCTGAGCTTGATTTGTCAGCAAATGCCTGCAACCCCTTCACTTGAAAGTTGGAGGAAGAAGTAGCACAGGACCAAGTACTGGTTCAGGCCAGAGGGCAAAATTAAGGTTAGCCTGGATAATAAACAAGATCCTGTCTCAAAATAAAAAAAAAAATCACAGAAAGGAAGAAACCTGGGAAATTCCTTAATAATAGATTACCTGTGTGGATCAAGCCTTACTTTGAAAAAAAAATAAAAACATCACATGAATTAATTTTTATGAGACTTTTATGCATGATCGTCTTAATTTTGTTGACATATGTTTTGATAAGACAACCAAATTTTGGTAAAGTGGCCTGTTTTTTACATTTAAAAAGAAAAATAATTCCAGTGTTAACTCACAGCATAAGTTATCTCTCTTTTCTTTGCTGATGATATGGCTTTAATCAACAAACCTAGTCAACACATATTAAAACAATGATTAGATTTTTCTAAGTCTGAATACTCTAGGGAAAATTAAAGCAATAATTAAATATGAAACTGAATTCCCAAGCACATAGGACTTTAAATGTGTGCTTCTGATGGTTTTCTATAGATTAATTTTACTGTGAGCAGACAACTAAGTTAAATGCATGAAGTCTTTGGATTGTGTTAGATCTTGGCTTATGACCCAGCATATGGCAACCTTTAGAAATATTCTTCATGTGTTTATATTTCTGCTGATAATTTATGTGTGCATATATTAATTAGAACTGTTTCAGTCATGTTTACCAATCCAAATATTAACATTCCTTATGTATCAAGTGCTGAGAGAGATTTACGAATGATTTCACACATGAGCTCATATTTCTATGGTTTTCTTCCCAGCTCTGTAAACCTTTGCTTCACAAAGATCAGGGTTCTGTTAATGTTTGCCCAGAAATATTCTTAGCTTTTCTTGGTAAGCTTTAGCATTTAACAATACAATATCCTTTAATGTTTGTATCTTGAAGTATATTTTATGTGTTATTAAGTAGTCTTTTTTCTAATGATTGTTGCTGCGATATAGATTCTTTCTCTTTTATATCCATTTATTTGCCATCTTCCTTGTATTAAAAACACGATTATGTCATCAGCCAGCCTGCCCGCCCGACGGGACTCGCTCCGGGTCGATCGACCCTCCATCCCCGATGAGTTACCCAGCCCCCACTTCGCCCCCTGTGTCAGCTCCTCCCATCAGCCAGCCGGGGCAACACCCAGGCTGCCCCCCGTTTGACCTAGCCCCTTCGTTCCTCCCACCCGCCTGCCCACCCAACCGGGACAGGACTTGCTCTGGTTCCTCCATTCCTGGAGCCTGGATGGGCCACTAAGCGAAGTCCCAGGTCCCAGGTGAAGAGTTCTGCCATCACCACCAGCCCCTCTCCCTTCCTACCCAACGGGGAACCTCACTCATGGTCCACAGAGGACACATTGCTACTCAGAATTCAACAGACTCCAAAGAAAACCCAAGCAAAGCTCTAAGGGACAAAGGTCATACATCTGAAGTCCTCTAAAACCATCCTATCACATGGGAGAGATTTTGCACATCCAGCCCAAAGATAAGTAAATCTCTTTCTTTTACCATACTGCTCCTTTTAAATATTAATCACTGTAGATTAACTTTTCCATAAAGCCATCCCAAAAATATATACAATTCTAGGGATTATAACACTTATTCTCACATATCACCAAGATATTAAATCATAAAAGTGCACTACCATACTAATATTCACCACCTGTCTACTTAACCTGACTTAACTGATGTACTAACAGCCTAATAGCCTCATCTAGGAAATAATACTAACAGCAAACAAACGAACCCAACTACAAGCCAAGCACTAGTAATAATTGCCCGAGAGTAGTAATACAAACTAAATCAGTTCAGTCAAAAAGCACACAGAATCTGAAAGGTCGTAAGAGACAAAACAACAATGTCCAAGTCAAAGTATAGATCCATGAGAAACAAAACCCAGGAAGACAAATCTCCCACCAAAAGAATTAACCCAATAATGATGGATTCCAACCAGAATAAATTCACATATAATAGCCAAGAAAGCCAGACCCAAGATAACGATATTCAAAGTATGATTATTACCATGATTAATACTATGAAAGAGGAAAACTCGGATGAGATAAACAACCACATGAACCATTTTGAACAGGAACACAATAGACACCTGGAGGAGTTGAGAAAAACAGTTCAAGAAACAAAAACAGGCATAGAGCAGTTAAAACAGTCACAGGCAGAGTTTAAAATCAAACTAAAGACAAGTTATCTTCAACCCAAAACTCAACAGAGAGTCTTATCAGTAGAACTAAGAGCAGAAAATAGAATTTCACATCTTGAAGATGAGGTGGAAGAATTAACCAACTCAATGGAAGAGGTTCTTAAAGCCAAAAAGATACTTGAGAGCAATATTCAAGAGCTATGGGACACCCTGAAGAAGCCTAACAGGCATATTCATGGAATACCAGAGCAAGAATCCCAAAATATCAAACCTGAAGAAATTTCTCAAATTATCATAAATGAAAATTTCTCTCAACTAAAGAACGAGAGTTCCATCCTAATACAAGAGGCATTCTGCACCCCAAAAAGATATGACCAAAATAGAAAATTGCCACGGCAAATAATAGTCAAAACACTCCACATTCAAGACAAAGAAAAGGTGCTGAGAGCTTCAAAAGAAAAAAAGCAAGTCACTTTTAAAGGCAAACCTACTAAAATAACAAATTACTTCTCAATAGAAACAGTAAAAGCAAGAAGAGCTTGAAGAGACATACTTCAAGTATTAAATGAGCAAAAATGCCAACCCAGACTGATATACCCAGCAAAACTATCCGTCATGATTGAGGGAGAAAGAAAAGTTTTCCGGCACAAAGACAACTTGAAGGCTTACATGTCTACCAAACCAGGCCTTCAAAAACTGCTAGAAAAGATACTCAAGCTTGAAGAAAAAAACAAGTGTATCCAGGAGGACAGAAGGGAAGTATAATACCACCAAAACCTAAATGTCAAACTATACACTTACAAAAGCCACTAAACATGAAAAATGTCCAGAATTAAAAATAATTTTTCCATTATAACATTAAATGTCAATGGTATTAACTCACTGATCAAGACACAGATTACAAACTTGGATTAAAAACCACAACCCATCAATCTGCTGCCTTCAAGAAACTCATCTCACCACAAAAGATAGGAACATCCTAAAAATAAAAGGCTGGTCCAAAATTCTGCAAGCTAATGGAACCAGGAAACATGCAGGGGTAGCCATTATGCTTTTGGACAAAGTGGACTTCCAACTAAAAAAAATCAGAAAAGACACAGATGGATACTACATTTTAATCACAGGAACAATTCACCAGGAAGATTTCACAATACTGAACATGTATGCACCTACTATGGCCCCCTCCACATTCATTAAGCAAACTCCAAAGCATCTAAAGCAAGAAATCAACACCCAAATGATAATTCTTGGGGATTTCAACACGGCTCTCTCATCATGGGATAGATCAACAGGCCAAAGGCTTAACAGAGACTCTTTGGAACTCAACCAAACCCTTAAAGAAATGGACCTTACAGATCTCTATCGAACTTTTCATACACACACCAAAGAAAACACATTTTTCTCAGCAGCACATGGAACTTTCTCCAAAATAGATCACATATTGGGCCACAAAACGAATCTACACATATACAAAAAAGTTGAAATTCTAACCGGTGCCCTATCAGACCACCACGGCCTAAAGCTGGACATCCACAACACAATAAACAACAGAAAATACACTAACTCCTGGAAACTTAACACTATGATGCTTAATGAGAATTGGATTCAGGAAGAAATTACAAAGGAAATTCAAGATTTCCTGAAAGAGAATGATAATGAAAATACAACTTACCAAAATCTCTGGGACACAATGAAAGCTGTCCTAAGAAGTAGGTTCATAGCTTTTAATCCCTACATCAAAAAAATGGAAATGTCAGAAATAAATAACATAACAATGCAGCTTAAAGCTTTAGAGACACTAGAGCAATCTGATCCCAAAAGCAGTAGAAGAGAAGAGATTAGCAAAATAAGGGGAGAAATATCCGAAATTGAGATAAGGAAAATCATACAGAGAATCAACCAGTCAAAAAGCTGGTTCTTGGGGGCTGGAAAGGTGGCTCAGGGATTAAGCATCTGCTTTGCAGGCAGAAGGTCCTGATTTCGGATCCTAGACCCCAGGTATAGACGTCGGGTGGAAGCGGGGGCGGCCTGCGTTTCTGGTCCTGGTAGGGTGGAGCCTGTGAATCCCGGGACTGAGTAAACAAGAAGGAGGTGGAGGCAGTCCATGGTGGTTCCCGAATTCGCCCGTGGTTCTACAAACACACATATATATACACACACACACACACACACACACACACACACACACACACGCATACACCCAAAATTGAATAAATAATAAATAAAAATGTTGAAAAAAAAAGCTGGTTCTTTGAAAAAATCTATAAGATTGATATACCCCTAGCTAAATTAACCAAAAACAAGAAAGAAAAAATACAAATTAACAAAATTAGAAATAAAAAAGGAGTTATCACTACAGATACCCAAGAAATTCACAGTATTATAATGTCATATTTCAAAATTTACACTCTGTGAAATTTGATAACACAAAAGAAATGGATGAATTCCTAAGTAAACACACTTACCGAAATTGAATCAGGAAGTTGTGAATTATTTAAACAGTCCTATAACATATGAGGAAATCAATGAGTAATCTCGAATCTTCCCACCAAGAAATGTCCTGAGCCAGATGGATTCAGCACAGAGTTCTACCAGACATTTAAGGAGATAATAACACCAATACTCCTTGAAGTGTTCCATCAAATAGCAAAGGAAGGAACACTACCTGATTCTTTCTATGAAACTAATATCGTCTTAATCCCAAAATCTAATAAAGATACACTTAAAAAAGAAAACTATAGGCCAATCTCTCTGATGAACACAGATGTAAAGATTTTCAACAAAGTCTTAGCAAATCGGATTCAAAAATATATTAAAAAGATCATTCACAGGGATCAAGTAGGCTTTATCCCAGGCACACAAGGTTGGTTCAACATGCGCAAATCAATAAATGTAATCCACCATATAAACCAGTCTAAAATCCAAGACCACATGATACTTTTGATAGATGCAGAAAAAGCTCTTGAAAAGATCCAATAGCCTTTTATGATCAAAACCCTAGAGACAGTTGGAATGGAAGGAACCTTTTGTCAATATAATAAAAGCTGTCTACAACAAGTCCACAGCACAAAAGACCCAGGATAGCAAAGACAATCCTGAGTAACAAGGATTATACTCAATGGGGAAAAACTTGAAGCATTCCCACTTCGATCAGGAACTAGACAAGGCTGTCCACTTTTACCACTTCTCTTCAATATTGTACTTGAAGTCTTAGCTGAAGCCATAAGACAAGAAAGGGAGGTAAAAGGGATTCAAATCAGCAAGAAAGAAGTCAAGTTATCTCTATTTGTTGATGACATGATTTTATACCTGAGTGATCCCAAAAACTCCACCAGGAAGCTCCTGGAACTAATTGAGAAGTTCAGCACGGTACCAGAATACAAAATAAACATACAAAAATCAAGGCCTTCCTATATACACAGAATAAAAGAAGTGAAAAAGCCCTGAGAGAAACAATCCCATTTACTATAGCCCCTAAAAACATAAAATACCTTGGTATAAATTTAACCAAGGAAGTAAGTGATCTTTACAATGAAAACTTTAAAACCCTAAAGAAAGAAATTACAGAAGACACTAGAAGGTGGAAAGACCTGCCACATTCCTGGACTGGCAGAATCAATATCATAAAAATGACCATCCTACCAAAGGCAATACAGATTCAATGCTATACTAATTAAAATCCCATAGCAATTCTTTAAAGAAGTTGACCAAGCAATCTCAACATTCATATGGAGGCACAAAAGACCCAGGATAGCAAAGACAATCCTGAGTAACAAAAACATGACTGGCTGGAGGTATCACCATACCAAACCTTAGTCTATACTAAAAATCCATAGTTATAAAAACAGCCTGGTACTGGCTTCAAAATAGGCACATAGATCAATGGATAAGGATTGAAGATCCAGATATAAGCCCACACAATTACAGCCATATGATTTTTGACAAAGGGGCCCAAAGAATCCAATGGAAAAAGAACAGCATCTTCAACAAATGGTGCTGGCAAAACTGGATCTCCACATGCAGAAGATTAAAATTGGACACGTACTTGTCACCATGTACAAGACTTACTTCCAATTGGATCAAGGACCTCAATATAAGATCAGAGATTATAAAAAACATAGTTGAAAGGGTAGGGAACTCCCTGGAGCTGATTGAACTAGGCCAACAGTTCCTAATCAGACATCCAATAGCACAGTCAATACAACCAACACTCAACAGATGGGATCTTATGAAATTAAAGGGCTTCTGTTCAGATAAAGAGATTGTAACTCGAGCACAAAGGCAACCCACAGAATGGGAGAAAATCTTCACTAACCATACATCTGACAGAGCTCTATTATCCAGAGTGCACAAAGAACTTAGCAAACTAAACACCAAGGAAACCAATGGCCCAATTAAAAATTGGGCCTTGGAACTTATAAGAAACTTTACCAGGGATGAAATTAAAATGTCTAACAAATATCTTTAAAAAGTTCCACATTCTTAGCCATCAAGGAAATGCAAATCAAAACCTCCCTGAGATATCATCTCACCCCAGTTGAGATGGCAAAAATCCACAATACAAACAACACCAAATGTGGATGAGGAGAGGATGTGGAGAGGATGCGGAGAGGATGCGGAGAGAGGGGAACACATTGCTGGTGGGAATGCAGGCTCATACAGGCACTCTGGCGAGCCGTCTGGAGATTCTTAAAGAAGTTAAAGATTGAAGTGCCATATGATCCAGCTATTCCACTTTTGGGAATAACCCCCATACAGCAAATATTCACCTCGATGGAACAAGCACGACCATGTTCATAGCAGCACTGTTTACAATAGCAAAGTCATGGAATCAACCCAAATGTCCAACAGTTGATGAGTGGATAAGGAAAATGTAGTACATTTATATAATGGAATACTACTCAGCCATCAAAAATGATGAATTAATGTAATTTGCCAGGAAATGGATGGAATTAGAAACAATTATATTGAGTGAAGTATCCCAGATACAGAGAATTAAGTGCTGTATGTACTCCCTAATAGGTGGATCCTAGTACAAACCCACTTAGAGTTACACTCAAAGATAAATCTCTGTAATACTACAGTAATTGCAAAGATTATACACAGGAGAGAAGGGGAAGGAGGGCCACACCAGAAACAAGGAGAGAGAGGATCATGTTACAGCAGAGATAATAGGCCACCATGAAGGACTGCAAGTAAGTAATGAGACATCTGGTTAAGCTCACAGACTTTCCTTCCTGGTCACTTCAACTGATGGGGTATTATCTTACCAGAAAGAGAGGGCATACTCTGGAAGATAGAAGGTAACCATTTTGCAATGGGAAACTGACCCATCCCTCATGCAGTCTCCTATTCTTATTCCATCTACTTTTGAATCTATCCTTATAATAAAATTCTATTTTAACACCTTTTTATCTCTGGGCAGGGGTGACATCCAATTGCAGGAGCAGCAAAACTGAAAAAAAATCAACAAACCATAATTCAGAACATCAGAGACTCTATATCAACCACCTGGAAATTAGGCTTGCCTAATCTCTCCCCATCCTGAAGCTCAGGGAAATTTGCAGAAGAGGGGGCGGTAAGATTCTAAGAGCACAAGGATGGGAGGAGTCAAGATATGCAAGATACTCCACACAAGTTAGGGCTGAAGCAATTGTAATAGGATTCTGCATGATCTGCTCAATGACCAACTTATCATTGACCCCTCAAAGTCTAGCATAGACTAAAAGCACTAGAATCCTTAGAAACAAGGGATTAACAGTCACAATGGTGTTCCTATACTTAAGGGGAACACAAGAAAGAGTTCTAGGCAATGCCACTAAGTCCTTACACCTCATCAGAGAGGAGGACGCAGAGGAAAGTTTGATACACACATTAAAGGATGCTTCAGAGATGGGGGAGGGGGCACTGGGAGAAAGGGAGGGAGGGGGGAAAGAAAGGGGAAAAGGGGGAAGGGAGCAGGGAGGTCCAGGCAGGGGTGGAGGGAGGGAGGGGACAGGGGTACCTATTACGTTTGTATGAGCAGAAAATCAAATAAATTTTAAAAAACACAATTATGTAGGTAATTGCCACATGGCGTCATAAGATGATATGTTGATGTAGGCTTCTGTCATGTTATTACTGACTCATCTATTTTCACCCAGTATTTCTTATGCCATAGTTCTAGATCTTTCTTTATGCCTTATTTTAGTCTTTTAAAGTATTTTTCTATTCTTCATGATCAAGTTCCCAACTACATCAATTTTTATCATAGACACTATATATTTCAAAATATATTCTTCCTACGGGATTTCAGAATATGTTTGATACTATTTTTCCTCTCCTATACCTTTTATGTGATTAAGAATGACTATTAATTCTCCAGTCATTTGAAAATAAGCCTCAATTCATAATAACAGTTTAAGATAATAATTATATGTTGGCATTTCACTAAACTTACAATTTCTGTTTATATAAAGAGATGACAAAGAAATGAAATGGAAATGTGTATGATGATGATGATAGATGTAGACCGAGCAATAGATTGAAAATAAATTCTACAAAAAAGATAAATTAGAGCTAGCTAGCTAGTAGATTGATAGAAGGTACATAGATTGAAGGTAGATGTTAGAAGATAGAAAGATAGATAGACAGACAGACAGAAAGACAGACAGATAGGTAGATAGATAGATGATGGATGGGTAGTTAGATAGATAGATAGATAGATAGATAGATAGATAGATAGATAGATAGATAAAGTGGAAAGTGCTATGCTCCTACAGTCAAGTATTGCTCAAATCAGTTAAAAATAATGAGAACTTTGTTGGCTTTCTTTTTCAGCTCAAACATTAAATCATATGCCAATAGTATATTTATTTTAGCACTGCTAAGCACAAGATATCACAATGAAGTTGGATGATTCATGAAGTTGCAAGATACCTGTTCATTTTGCCTTCTACTATATTATACCCTAGAATTGAAAAAGAAACAACTCAAGTAGGTGTTCACGATTCTTTTTTTATTATTTATTGTTTATTCAATTGTGTGCATGTGTATGTATGTGTGCGTGTATGTATGTGTGTGTGTATGTACAGAACCAAGGGTGAATTCGGGAATCATAGTGGACTGTTTCTACCTCCTCTTTTGTTCTGCCCGGGATTCACAGGCTCTGCCCACCAGGACCAGAAACGCAGGCGGCCCCCACCTCTGCCCGGCTTTTGTATGTGGGATCTGGGATCTGAACTCAGGACCCTCTGCTTGCAAGGCAGAGGCCTAACACCTGAGCCATCTCTCCAGCCCTGTTTGCAGCTCTTAATGAGGACAGAGGAAAAGGAGGGGGCCAAGGGCAGAGGCATGAATATTGTAGATGATACTAAGTTAAGGTGATCACAGAAAGTCTCTAACTACAGAATTCTAATGCTTTTACCTCAAGGAGAAAAACAGCAATATTATATGGTTCCACGGGAGAAAATAAAGGAACCATTGCTTTTTTATTTCTTCTCTGTGCTTGAGAAAGACCACCATGATAAACCTATGATTGGAAAACATTTTTCTCTAGTCTGTAGCTTGTCTCTTTGTTGCCTTATAAGTATAATTTACAGATCAAATATTTAATATGGAAGATAATATAAAAGCAAAATGGAAAACACCGTGGTGAGAAATAAACCAGAGATACTGATAATAGCAATTGTATACAATGATCCAAAACACTTTTCCATGAATGCTCATGTATTAAAACTCTTTGAATTTACAGAGAAAAGATCCATTTTAATACATGTAAATGAAAAAATAATGAGAAAAATGGTGACAGAGGGAAAGTGAAAGAATTCAAATCATGCATGCAAAGTGACCCAATAAGTATAAATTCCAGTTCTGAAATCACTGTCTCATGAGACACCATCTTTATTCATGTTCTTTGAATTTATCCTGAATTGAAATTATCCTGAATCCTGGTAACATTAAAACTTTGAGAGCTGTATTTTATTAATTGTTGGCATATCATTTTGAAGGCAGGATATGGGGAGTAACTTAGAAAATTAGTTTTAGAAAAATATACATATTCTTCCATAAACAACACCAACATTATGCAATAACTATAATGAAATATTTCTTGTAGCTTTATAGGAAGCAATTTAAAAATCTCAACTAAGCTCGTGTATTTCTCTGATGTGCATTGAATTTGATTGAAGTTTTATTATATATAGTACTGAAATCCACAAGAGGGAGAAGCAATAATTCTGCAAGCTCTTGCTTTAACTGGATGGGGGGGTTCAGATGTTTCAGAAGGCAGCATCACTGGGGAGACACATGGGTGGAGTGTATATGAAATTGTGGGTGCTGAAGGAGAGGATTCAGGTTCCCATGGCACCAGACAAAAATATATTAATTTTCCTACTTGACATGCTATATGCTCTAAAGGATGCAGATAACTGACATGAGTATATTGTAAGCAAGTATTTGCATATTACTATTTGATACTTGTTTCTGTGTTTTAGAGAAAAAAAGCACAGTTTTTATTCATTTCATTCTCAGTAATGCTCGATATGAGTTCTCAATATCAGAGCATTTTACTAAATTGAAGAATAGGTGTCAGGGAAATGAACAAGTAGAATAATCAAATAAATTGTTTAGCTAGATGAGGAATGTTTTCCTTCAATTGCCCTTTTCTTGCTTAAAATGTCTTGGACTAGAATCTATCTATTATTAGGTTCATGTGTCCTTTTGCAATTATCCTTCTTTGTTGCTGTGAGACAATATTCACTGCATGGTTTGAATGGGAGTTTCTTCCCCACTCCCCTGCAGGCTCATGTGTTTGAATCCTAAGCTGATGTTAATGGTTGAGAAGGTTGTAGGCCTTAAGGAAAGAAAGAGGGTATTTACCAAAGAAGATGTAAACCATTTTGGTGGGAATCTAACAACAGAAAACAGGGCTTGGGGACAGAAGTAGGAGGCTTTCTCAGGTCAGTGCAAATGTCATAGAGACAAAGTGAGGAAGAACAAACTGAGAGGAAGCAGGACTGGGGTACCCAACCTCAGATTTGATGCCTGTGAAATCCTGTCCCCTGTGATATGCCTTCCTCCAGCAAGGCTCCATTTTCTAAAGTTCCCACACCTTTCCCAAACATCAACATCAAATAAAAATTCAAACACATGAATCTTGTGGGGGATAGCTCACATTCAAACTTTGGCATGTCCCATTTGAGATACATCATCAATATTTGCTAAGAAATTCTGTATTTTAAAACTACTTTAGAAGGCTATGGATGTGGATCAGTGAGTAGAATTCTTACCTGGAATTCACAAGGTTCTGAATTTGATCACCAGGACTGCATAAAGCATGTGCGGTTTTCATGCCTGTAATCTGAGCACTTTCAAGGTAGAGGCAATAGTATCAGAAGTTCTAGGTCATCTTTGACTATATCTAGCCTAAATTAGAGCTCTTGTACATACATACATACACACACACACACACACACACACACACACACACACACACAAACACACATGCATGGAAATATGTGTGGAAATATTTATATCTATTTGTCTCCCTATTAATTGGAGTCTTCTCCAATTTTTTTCAAGTCTGTCATCTTTTGTAATAAGTCATTTCTTCCCAGGTGGAGGTGAGGCACTTTATCTGAATCAAAATGATCTTAGAACTCAGACAGGAATTTTGCTGATTTCAAGCATTGAGCCATTCATTTGTTGGCATAGGTACCTTGTTTAGTGCCAAGTAATTTAGAAAGCTAGAATGAACTCCAGTTGGAAGTCGGGGAAAACTGAATTAGTAACCAAGTTTTCCTTCCCATCAATAAGGAAGTTGGTAAATGAGAATGCAGTTTTCAGATCTTTGCTAGCAGGAACAATTGCAATTAAAGGACCAAACTGATTGTTCTCCCCAGGCAGAAACATGGCATTGACTGTACTGTAGTCCCCTGAGCTGTGCCTGGTTCAGACAAGGCAACCCAGGCAGGGTGTGTAGGTCCAAAGCATTACTAACTTCTTTGTACCAATTATGAATCACCACATCTGAGATTCCCCTCAGATGATTTCCAGGATTCTCCCTGTTATTTTCTCTAGAATTGTCTACATCTCCTTAAAAGCTTCCTGTCATAGTTTCTGGCTTAATTGTTAACAATTGGTTCCTACGAGTGCTGCATGAAGTTGGAAGAGAAGTAATTGCCAATACATATTCATCAGTGTGATTTTATTTAAAAGTAAATGAATAGCATCAGATCACCATGCTTTCTAGAATCACAGAATTAAATTACAAGCTCTGATTTAAATTTAGACAACAGACAAGACAAAAAAATTGAGGAAAGGGACTTAATCCATTATTTCATCTATGATTTTTTTTTGCAGCCATAGCTACATTGTTTGGATTGTAATAGAGACTAAAGGTAAATTGTTTTATTTTCTAAATTCTTCTGGGCATTGAATGATGATGGAATTCAATTCAATCAGAGGCAGAAAAGTTTATTTTATGAAGACAAATATAGTTTATGACTCTGTTGAAGGAGATAACGACATGAGTACTCTTCTAATTAGGGTTTTGGAGCACTGCTTCTAATGGACACATTCATTAGCTTTTTGGGTTCCTCAGTAACTTTCCAAGCTTTATTATGGGATATTTGAAAATAGCAATGCAAAAATATTCTGCATGCATACAGGCTTTAGCTATGGAAAAAAAGAATATTACTGTGCTCTCTTTCAGGATGAATCTTCTGCCTCAAATATTACCATTGGTACTGTAATCAATCTATTAGGTATTATGGAATTTGCAGATTACATTCCTGTGTGATTCCTAAATGAAGAAAAATAAGAATAAGGGAATTTCTAGGAATTTCATTTGCCCATGTTCAAGCCATGTTTTGAAGTGATAAGTGGTTCATAAAGCATGGGTCCTCATAAATGAAGTCAATTAACTAGTGATTCTTATCTGAGTAAGGAAGGAAGAAGCTTCAAGTAAGATTCCCAAGAAACCATCACAGGTTCTGAAGAACACTTGTCCCCTTTCTTGCCATTTTACCTAATTTGGAGAAGAGTTATTACTATCAAAATGAAGCCAGCATAATAAAGTCGACTGGCTTTCTAGCTTTTAGAGTGATCAAGGATAGAGTCTCTAGATTTTGTCAGTTTCAGAGGTAAATATTTTTACAGATCACTGCTATATTGATTCCAGCTCAGCCCATGATATTTCTCTTATAAATGTAACTGACTTTTGAGACAAAACATTTAGTGTAACTCTAGTTTCAATCTATATCCACAGTAGTTAGTACCTAATGACATTTACCTGCCTATACAATTTAAAATTCTCTTCATTAACAGAATCTCCTAGTCTTGATACCCATATAAGTTTACATTGTATGTAATAGAATGGAATAATAAGCAGTAATTGCTACTGTTCTGTCTGATATTTTGGCACTGAGCTGGTGCTTGGTACATTAAAAAATAGCAATGACTTCAAGAAAATCTGTGTCTATGATATGCCTTGTAAATTGTCAAATTGTTTGTAAACTTTAATCTAGACCTGCATTAGTTAATTTCTCATGACTCTCATCAGATGCTTAACACATAGCAATTTATGAGACATATTTGTTTTGGCTTATGGTGCGAGATATCAGAAAAGGGAAGGCATGACCACATTCAGCTAGCAGAAAAGTGCAGCTGGATTATCACATCTGGGCAGAGCAGGAAGCAGAAGAGAGGGAAGGTTGGTTCTTGGCCGGCTGGCATTCTCTTTGTTCTCGCCTTTGTGTTGGCACTCCTTTACTCAGTGTGGTCCTTCTTTCACTTCAACTTCATTGATTATCATCTCCCAGACATGCTTACAGGTATGTCTCTTAAGTAATTTTAAATCAAGTTGATTGCACAGTGAAGATTAACCATTTCTGGATCATAAAAGTATGAAATGATGACTTTGAACACCCATCTCAATGTAAGGAACAATCAAAGTGAAACTTAATTTTACTTGGGGGGTTTGTGCCAGAATTCCTATCTCCCAAGAAGTAATGGTACTCACTGATGCTCAAATCTCTTTAACAGAGTGATATATATCCTATCTACCACCTTATTTATATACTCTTATATCTCGTTAACTTCTAAATCTTGATGTAGTTTATGAACTGCATTGTTTAGGAAACAATGGCCAAAAAGGAAAGTCAATAAAGTTTTGCACAGATATGACTTCTTTTCAAATAGTTTGATCCATAATTGAATCTTCAGTGCAGACCACAGAGATGTTGAGAATCAGCTATGTGCTACATATTCTTAAAATAACATTAAATTTCTGCATGTCACAGATAAAACAGCTGATGATGATGTACGTAAGATATACCACTAAGATCCTGTGGCATATGGATTGTAAAGCTGGGACTGAAGCTCAAACAATTAGCTAAACAACATTTTGTTTTGTTTGAATGATGTACATGTAGTATGAGTCCTTCTTTCTTTAACAAGTATAACTTATGGTTTGAAGATTCCATTGTGAGAAACTATTTCCATCATGAAGGAGGTTAAAAAATTCTTTCAAAGAAGCAAAATCTGAAGTTGAATCTGGTTAAGTAACACTCCAAAGTTTTAAGTAGCAAGTAGCAAAAATAACACAGATATATAAAACAGAGTAAATAAAAGAATGATGGGCTTCAGGAATAGGCAGAGAGGGCAGGCAGACATTCATGATGCTGTTTTACCATGTAGAAACATGAGTGTGCTATCATGAGCGTCTCATGCAAAATCGGCCATCTATACCTGTATGTGAAAAAAAACTCTGATTTTTTAAATAATGATATTTCAAAACAGTTTATAACATTATAGCTCCAGAGTGAAGCAATTCTCCAGACTAAATTTGATCACTAGGACACAGATGAGCAATCTACATAAAATATATCATGAAACCACAAGTTCCTGAGGATAAATTTCTTACAGACACTAAACGCTAACTGCTACTGTTGAAATTCTACCTTATCTGCTGAGGAAATTCCATTGAACACTCAGCCTTCTGCAGGTAGTGAGCAAGCACATTTCAGTCCATCTAGAAAACACCCAATGAATCTAGCTATAGTTGGCTGCAGACATTTTTTTCATGATGTATGTGTATGTGTGTGTAAGAAGGCACTTGAGTGTGTGCGCCTATGGGGGCCCAAGAATGACATGGAGACATCAAGAATCATCCTGGATTCTTCTTCCTCTTTATTGCTTTGCTTTGGAATTTCTCCAACTCTGTCCTCTGGGTCTGCAATTGCAGAATGAAGTCATTTGTTCCCCACATTTTTAAGTGTGATCTGTGGATCTGAACTTAGGTCCCTTTGTTTGGGAAGCAAAGGCTTCAATCACTAAGTCATCTACCCAGCCTTTGGCTACAGATGTTTTTATGTGAGCCAAGGCAGGATGCCCAGAAATAGAGTCTGGCTTTCACATTTATGCTTTCTTCCCACCTCACTTTGTAAAAATCTTTATATAGTCTCTCATATTCTATTTTGCTTACATCTCTCCAGTTACAATAATGATAAAAAATTAGTAATCCTTGCTTGTAGTTTCTTTTGTTTTGTTTTGTATTATTTGGTCTTGGTTAATATCTCTAGCTGCTATTTAGAATATTACATCATTCTATATGCTTCGTTGTGGAAAAAATAGCTTGAATCCCAAACCTACAAGCATTAACCCAATATAGAGAATTTCACAACTAACCAATGGACAACCTCTATGACTATTGAACTGATTAAGATAGATTCAATAATGGGCTTCAGGAATAGGCAGCGAGAATTAGTATTGTAATTCTATAATTATAAGTCCTTTACTGAGATATAGATATTTTTATGTCCGGTCATCATGCAATGTTTAGACTGTGTCACCTAAGAAAGATGAGAATTTAGATGGAAAAAGCTTTCTGGAGCAGTACTCTGCCCTGGGTGTTGCTACTTTTAATTACTGTCATGATTTTCTCCTGAATTAGAATGCTGTTAGTTCTACTTCACCCAGCAGCAGTCCATTTTGGACTGTTATTATCTGTTTTTTAATCTTTGTGCATGTATGCATGCACACATATTCATATGTATGCAACAGTCGTGTACAATCTAGTGCATACTTATGTAGGTCAGAGGACAACCATGAAGCATTTTTCTACTTTTCCACCTTGTTTTGAGGTAGTGTCTCTTGTTAGAAGTTGTTATGCTAGACTAGCTGACCCATTAACCCTGAGGATTCTCCTTTTTCCACCTCCCATCTAATTGTAAAAGCACTAGGATTAAAGATGCTTACCACAAACTCCCTTTATGTTGGTTTTGTGGTTTCAAACTCAAGTCCTCATGATTGTATGGCAATCTAGTTCTAGAATATTTAACCTCAATCATTAATATCAACAATCCTCAGCCTTACATTAGATGTTATCCTATACTCCTTTATGGGAGGAGGTGAATGTTTTTACATGTATTGCCATCTGTACTATCTTTCTAGCATTATTATTTATTTTTTTGGTGATTCTTTTTTTTATTTCCACTCATACAAACTTAACAGGTACACTGGTCCCCTCCCTCCCTCCAACCTCCCACTGCCCTATGCCCCCTTCCCCTCCCCCATTCCTCCCCATCCCCCAGTGCCTCCCCCTCCCATCCCGGGAGCATCCTTTAATGTGCATGCCAGACTCTCCTCTGGGTCCTCCGATGAGGTGCAAGGACCCAGTGGCATTTCCCAGAACCCTTTCCTGTGCTCCCCTTAAGCATAGGAACACTACTGTGACTGTCAATCCCTTGCCTCCAAGGATCTTAGTGCCTTTAGCAAATGCTAGACTTTGTGGGGTCAATAGTGTGTTGGACATTTCTAGCATTATTAGAATAAAGAAATTATATTCATTCAAGCTTGAAAAGTCAGTTACATCACATCACCTGAGGAAGACTATCTAGCGTAACAGGTTACTATGTGAAATATGTCCTCCAATCAAATAAAAAAAGCTAAAATTGCCTAAAAACACAGCTTTAAAAAATGAAAAATTTGGAGCACATAATATATAGTCTTTTCTGTTTCCAAAAGGAAAATGAAAGGACCATCAGTCAAAAGCATAATATGAAGCATGAATTTTTTTACCAGAAAAATCAACAAAGCTCCAGAATGAGGATCTGAATCCATTTTATTTTCATATGCCATTTCTTAATCCCAACATCTTCAAATATGGTGGAAAATAATAGGATAACATTAATTCCATACTTTAAAGTAGATAGAGATGTAATTTCTGAAGCAACAACAAGATAAAATTTCTCCTGCCTCTCTTCCCATTTCATTTTAGCTTTTGGTTTTCATTCACCATTGCACAACACTGGTTATGAGAGAAGGAAGGGAGTGAAGAGAAAGGAAGAGGTCCGTAGAGAGGAAAAGTGATTGTAGGAATTTTAGATACAGCTAGGTATTCAAAACCCAAGGATCTAGGCTAGAAGTGGAAAGCAAATGCTTTGTGCACAACTAGATGGATCCCTGCAAAAGCAGGGAAGATATTTCCTAGGTTTAAAAGGGCTGTCAGAAGAAAGGGGTAATATAAGTGCTTTTACCTCTATTTAATGCCCAAGCTCTGAATGCAATAGCACTTTGCTATCCTTCAAAGCATGATGAAGAATTCCTTGGAATACCCTAGCAAGGTCAGTCAAGTTACCAGCAACCAATTGTGGAGATTTTGCATTTCCCCAGAGCATACTGATAAATGATGAATTTTATAGTGCACTGGTGAGAAGGATGAAGGTCTCTTTCTAAACTGTTTATGTGGTAACTGATTGACAATTTTAAAAGTCATCCCCCAAAGTACCACCACACCCCATGCTTTGAAAATAAGCAAAAGGAAATAATTATTTAGTTCTCCAATATCTCATGAAAACATAATGATTGTATGTGACACATGAGTTCTGACTCATTTTTAACATATAGTCTAATACTTCTTATCAACACCTTTGATTTTGTCACTAAATATCAGGTGTGGGTCATTTTAACATTTATGTCCCTTATAAATATTGTTTTTTTTACTTTGGATATAACTCTCATGTTGAAAGCACTTCTCCTTGAAATCATGTAGCTTGAAATTGTACAGATATTATCAGCAAAATAAAGGGAAGGTCAAAATGGGCAAATGACCATTTGTTTTCATTCTTCAGCAATACAACTTAGAAGTTATAAACATAATACTTTTTCTCTAAGACTCATAAAAAGAAGATTTAAAAATCAAGTCAGGTAGTTAGATATTTGGCATTTATTTTATGTACCTTTAAAACTCTTTGTGTGTGAGACTGAACTCAAGCCTTACATGTAGAATTCTTTCTCTTAATGAATGCTTCAGCACTAACTATTGAAAAGCAATTTATTTTTATGAAACTCTAAGGATCAAGTCTCAGAAGCCATTATTTATATGAGGAACTTGTGGCTTTCAAATTGCCTTAAAGTGTTGTACAGAAATGCTCTTTTCTGCTCTTGTATTTTCTTTATGGTTGCAGTGTATGTTGCTTTTTACTGTAAAAACAAGTCTCTCATCAAGAAAAAGGATGAAAGTGTTATGAAATATCTCTGTGTACACCCTTGACCTGCTTAAATATTTATATAACAATAAGTTAGGTAAGGCTATTAGTGAATAAGCTCAAGAGTATGAAGACATTTAAATTTAAAATATGCATAAAACTAATTTCCTAATAATACATTTAAATTCTACATTTCATAAACAAAGTTGGATATTTAATAAAAAACATGTCTTAAATCCATGTCCATTGTTTTAGTAAAGTCCAATAAAACTATCTTGAAACTAATATGTGTTTATAATATACTACAAGATAATAACAGTTTTGAGGCTGAGTAATTAAATAACACAGAATACATTAGATTTACTTTGGCTACCTAACTTCCTTTAAGGATTCCCAGTCTATACAGTCAGGGGAATTACAGAAGGTTGCCATTCCAGCCATAATTTTTCTTTTGCTTTCATTTTATTCATTTATCATTAGGTGACATACGTGATCTCTGCTTTGGTACAGCTAGAGCTTTAAACACTAAGCCATTCCCCCTCACCTTGCCCTATGACAACACATTTACAACTACAATTACCGACTCTAATTATGTTAAAGTGTTACTTTGAAAAATTTTAAATTACTCTTAACTCTCAAAAGATTCTAATATTGGCATTTTTCACAATTTGGGGGATAAAATATATTGGGAATAAATTTGCCAGAATATTCTCCAACTATATTGAGAATAAATTCCAGGCAATGAATTTAACATGAAGAATGTATTTCTGCAGTCAAAAGTTTCAGTCTTGGTTAAATAGATGCAAAGTATGATACAATGTTGGATTTACCTGTTGGAAAACATATACGCAGAGACATAACCACGGACACATGCATGCACACTTATATTTTACTGGTAACTTAAACTATAAAAGCTGCCTTAAATATCATTAATTGTATTTTAATGAACAAATAAGTTAAACAGCCACTACATTTCTGAATTAGGTTCTTGATGAGGTTTCTTCTCTCTTGTCTTTGTTTTCTTCTATTTTACTTTGCTTCAAAATAGAAATTTTTCTGTACTTCAATGGAAGATGATGGTACTCATGTATAAAATCAGACAACTTTATTAGGTAACTCCAAAATGATTGTCCAAATAAAAACTACCTGACTCTCTTTGTGACTACACATATGTGCACATTCAAAAAATGTTCTTATGGGACTGGTGGGATAGTTCAATAAGTAAGGTGACTGCTCACAAATGAGACCATTAACTTCCATTCCCAGAAGCCCATACAGTAGAGAACTGATTTCTAAAAATTGTCCTCTGACCTACACCTGGGGCACTCCCCCCCCTTTTGCTTTTCCTCCTCTTTTTCCTCTTCCTTCTTCTCCATCTCCATCTCTCAATAACTAAAACTATAAAACCCCACTTTAATATCATTGTGCACCTGTTTAGTAAAAAGAAATGTTATTCATTACATAGTATTCTCCACATGACTTAATTATAGTAATGAAATCATATAAACAAAAAGTGGAGAGTTTCTTTCCACTGATTTACCACCTGGGAATAACAATTCATTTATTTTCAGAATAATTAATGTGCTGGATTAATCTTTTCACAAATTAGACTATATCTAAGAGTGCAAATCAAGTACACTACATAAATGCATAAACCAGCCACAATCATTTAGAAAATAATTTGAAGTCATTATTTCTATTTCATGGTTTTCTTTTTTGACATTTATATTAATAATGTTTGTTAATTTTGCTTGTTAATTTGTCCTCTTTCCTTTCCTTCAGAAAGCTGGCATTTATTTTATTTTATTTTATTTCTTTCTTGCTATGGCACATGGTCCCATAAATCAATTACATCCATTAAACCCATTTTAGTAATAGTCCTTTAACTTTGGCAGCAAACATATCATCTTATGTGTAAATTTGACAATATATATCTTTTTTTTAAACTTTTTTTTATTATTATTCAACTGTGCGCATGTGCGTGTGTTCGCACACACTCGTGTGTGTGTGTGTGTGTGTGTGTGTGTGTGTGTGTGTGGAACCACGGACGAATTCATGAACCACCATGGACGCCTCCACCTCCTTCTGCCCCGGGATTCACAGGCTCCGCCCTACCAGGACCAGAAGCGCAGGCCGCCCCCGCTTATGCCTGGCGTCTATACGTGGGATCTGGGATCCGAACTCAGGACCTTCCGCCTACAAGGCGGAGGCTTAACCCCTGAGCCACCTCTCCAGCCCAATATATATCTTGATACTATTTCTTCTGGCCTCTTGGTATGGTTTAAAAATACTGAGTTTAAATTTGCTTGACCAGATGTTTTGTACACATTATCTCATTTAAAAATGTATAAGTATACTATTAAAATAGAAAATATTCTCAAGTGCCTAAGTTATATTAGTTCTTTGACACTTACTTGTCTGCATATGAGAGAACTATTTCTGTTGCTAATAGCTGGGACAATCCAACCAGTTTTCTATTTTTTCCTGGCTCCAAATCTACCAAGACATATAGCCCCCTTCACTCCCTAATCCTTCAAAAACACTGGAACTTATTTCATTATATTTTCACTTTGGTGACATCTTTCTAACATGCTTTTTTCATTCAGAGACTTTGTTTTATAATCACTTCACAAGGACACACAAACACACACATACATACACACACAAACATACACATATATATGCACACATCCCATCTTCTGCTTGGGAATCTTGTTTTAGTCTAGTTATTTCAATATTCCTTACCTTCTCTTTCTCCTAGAGTATGATAGTCAAGAATCACTGATGAGGAGACCTCATATTTTACACACACACACACACACATACACACACACACACACACACACACACACACACACACACGCCATTTCATCATGTTAATTTTAAAAATTTCTTATTTTCACTCTTGTATCCAAATGTTTTGGTATTATATTAAAAACTGTCTTCTCACTTCCATTGTATTTTCTTTAAAGTTTTCTTACCTGGACTGCAACAATGGTTTAGCAGATTAAGAGCCTACCAAACAAGAATGAAGACTTGTAAATACTACTGTCTGTTTTACTTTCTGCGCTTTAAAAGAAATGATCTATTCTTGCACAGATTTATTCATGTATACAGAGGTTGGTCGCACTCCCCACCCTACCCTCCTAAGTAAGGAGCTAGCATATCTGGAGGCACAGGGTCTGTGGGCGGATGACAGTTCTGAAAGGTGTAAGGTGAGAAGATAAGGTGGGAAAGGGATGGTAATGGCACCAGAACGGAAAGGAGGACCTGAGAGAGGAGATTCAGGGTTTAGGAAGCAAGTCGGGTGTGATGGAAGAGAGCAGTGTCTGAAGATGAAGTTAGGGTGAGAGAAAGGGTGAAGGTATGTGGGAGGCTATGATGGTCAGGAGGAGGAACAGCAGTCTGCAGAATTCTGAAGCCCAAGGTAAGAGATGTAGGTTTATGTGAAGAACCAGAGTTCTGAGGGAACAGGAGAGTTGAAGGGGACCAGTAAGGCAAGGCCTAAGTAGAAATGTAGGATCAGAGGCAAGACATTAGGATGAGGTTCAGCCTTCAATTTTTCTAAGACATAACAACTCAAATATGAAGAACTATTAAAGGCAAAGTAAGAAATAAGAAGAATTCATAAACCATAGGATGTTCTTGAGAACTGAATGATTAAGAAAACAAGGAACTTTATGATGATAAGAAATTTTTGAAATATATGTTAAAAATTACTTTTCTGCATGCACAGTTACAAGTTAGGTATACTTCTGTTGATATCATACAAGTGTTGCCCATCTCTCAGTAGTAATTCATTCTCTTTTTTGCCCTAGAATATCACGTTGCATTCCATATTTTATTCCAAGCACTATCTAGGCATTTATGACTTATGACATGTTATTAAGTAAAAAGATAAGGTTTCTTTTGGGTTCACACTGCATGTAGTTTATTTAGTACCTTGGTCAAATGAAAGACTATTTTCAAGAGTACAATGAAGTACTAACGAACTATTTTAAATCTGCTACAGAAACCATATTTGCATGCATAAACTTGGTGATTAACATGAAATAAAGTTAAGATTGCTCATTTTTCATTCATATATACTTCCGTACATGACCTTAAACACTATTTTTAATAGACTTTACTAGGGAAAACATCTGAAAACCCCATCTAACTTCAAGGTCTTTTCCAAAATATCATCTAGCCAGGCTTTGCTAATCCTCACCATTGTATCATGTAATTGGCATGTAATTAGGCAAAGAGGGTAGGATTTACCATATTTTCTTAAAAATTAATAATTGCTAGAATGTTAGCTTCTGCTAATGGGTGGTATATAAAATTCTGAGATCAGTATCAAAATTGACAAATATCTCTTCATAATTTAATTGCCAGTAATCTGTATTTGAGAAATGTTGTTAGAAGGTTGTTTCCAAGTTAAACAAAATAATCTTACCTAAAATATTATTACACTCAAATTTCTCATACAAATAGCTCATAGTCCTGCCTAGTAGAGAAACATAGCACAGAGAAATTATAATGCAACATACACACATATATATACACACACATATGCCACATATACAAACCACATACAAGCATGCATCATTCTTCATGAGCTAAAAATAAATTTCATAGTATTTTCATTCACTGTCACCATATTTTTACATTGATTATAGTTATCAAAGAATAGTTTTAAGAGAACAATGAATATGATGGCAAGTAATTATGTAATCTAACAGTTGATTTTCCCAGAAATATTCCACTTTTTAAAAATGAATTAGCTTTCAGAAATGAAACTATTTCTATTAAAATATTAGTGACCTGTATTATGTTTCAATTCTAACAGTAAATAAGTAGTCTTCTTTTGGAAAGAAAAAAACAAGAAAATTAATGAATGATACAAGAATTTATTGTTTACTGAATGTATTACCTAGCAGGAATAATACAGTTTTCATGAATTTTCTCACTTTCTGAAAATACTGAGGGAGCTCTCCTTTTTTATTGTGGATTCTACCCAGTAGCAGTAGATGGATTACAGTGATCTAGGTATTGGTGTTGTCATAATAAAGAAAACCTAAGCTCAGGATGGTATTTGAAATCTGAAAACATCACAGATCTGAAGGCAGCAATTACCAGCATCCTGAGCGCACCCTGGGATGCCTATAGTTTCTGTAGCCTACTAACAAAAGAGCATAATCAGTCTGAGACATCAGACAATGTGAAGTTACATTCAAGGTTTAATTTCCTCCCATTAATGCGACTATGTATTTGAGCACTGCCTCCGTGTCAGGTGCTGAGAGACAAAGCCATACAAAATGCAGCCATCTCCTGAAGGAGTTCACTGTCTAGTGGTAAAAACCAATAATTAGAGCACAGTGTTACCAGTGTTACAATAAAGACCCATACATAAAACAAATGTATGTCTTGTTTGCAAAACCCTTAAGTATTCTGCTGTAGCTTAGTAGGAAACATAACACAGACAATTCTTTTGTGAATACTACACAAACAAAGACATTTTGACCTCCTGTCTGTGACCGGAATACAGATAGAGAATGGCTCTCCTGGATGGGGCTGGTTCTCTTCCCCTGTGCCAAGCTCCAAGCCAGGCTAGAACTGTGACCACTGTCCTCATGACCTTATGGGGATGTGCTCCCTTGCTGGTGTGGCCAGAGCCCAGACCTTCATCATGATGGCTGTCCATTGAATAGACACCAAGGTTATACAAGCCTAGCATACTAATGAGACTGCATTTTTCTTTTATTGAAAAAGCAATTTCAAGTGCTTTTATTTGAATTTGATTTCCCCAGGACCCAAAGAGTATACAGAGGCAGAATGCAATCTCAGTGTCAGATCCCCAAATTTTTTGGGTCTCTAATAAATATGTCACTCTACATCCAAGTACCTCTCTGGAATTTATTATTGACATACCTTGGTTCCTCTTTCAAACATACTGAGATCAGACCTTCTATGCTAATTAGACCCATAGATGCATTCAGCCCTCAAGTGCAATATACAAAGGCTCTGGCTAAGGTTCTCCCAGTAACCATTGCTACTCTTCCAGCTGACTGGTTAAATAGTCCAACACAAATTGCTGTTCAATTCAGTCTTGCCAAAGAAATGTATGGTTAGCAATATGATTCATTTCCTCCTGGTGTACTTCCAGCCAGTTGATCTCTGTGCATTGAAAATCAAACAAGCAAAAAAGAATGGATATATTCACAGACCATCCCGGAAAGTGATTTAGCTTCTAAATATGTCAGCCATGAGGCAATTGGCCATTAATTGTGAATATAATGGCAGAGAAAAACTTCTTAGTCTCCTTTCTTTGATATGTGCTTTCCACCTTTCCTTTGCCAGATTGGGATTTAAAGAAGTCATATAACCTTATAACTTTCATCATAGTTTCTGGATCAGACTTTACCAATATGGTTTTCTCTAGTGATTATCTGGCCTGACAATGCAATGATCAGAAAAGAGAATTTAGATTTGTCCATTGATGTCCATAGATTAGCCTCATCCCAGGAAAACTGAATGAGAAGGCATAGCTTCTAATTCATGTACAAAAGTAGTTCTCACAGCATTGTCCGAGGGCCAGAAATAAAAGTCTTACCCAGGTGCTTGTAAATTCAAATAATCAGGCCTTACCTGAGAACTGCTAAACAAGAGAGGATGAAGATCCAGGGCCAGACATTTGAAAAAACTTTAAATAATTTGTAAGCAAGTATTCTGTCAGCCCCACCACTGTATTCACATCTTTCTTGGGGACCTCCCAACCTCAATGTCAGTCAAGTTCGATCATTTTGCTTTATTGTAGTATATTCAACATTATGCATATGTTATAATTAGTCGTTCTACTGAAAGCTTATACTCTCCAGAGCAGCAGATTAGATGGTGGAGTTAGCTCTCCTCTTGAAACCATTAATGATATCATCTCTCTGACTGCTCATCATAGCTACCTTCTAGCTAAGCATCCAGCCTTCAATTTGCAAACTTCAAATACAAAAAAAAAACTTTAACAACTCTATGGCTTTTTCCAACAGTCTGTTACTATTTTCATTATTGTCACTATTTTCATAACTGTATACTGTATAAAGTCAGTGCTATAATTAAAGGAAATCTCAGCACCACACCTTCCCAAATATTAAAATCAAATACATAAGCAAACTCATGTTGAATGGCTTTCTTATGAGCTTTTTACAAGGCTGTTCTCATCCTTGTGAGATTTTTATTTTCATCTTATTGTTTAACGTACTTTCTTATTCACACCATTACTTTGATGGTAACGACCTCTACTTTCTGCATATATTTAAATCACACTTACATTTAACAAAATTTTTGTAACTTTTTTTTTTGCTTTTTGTTATTAAAAATTTAATTATACATTTTAAAATTTTTTTACTAGTTCCCTCCCTCTCCCCTCCTCCCCCCGAACCCCCTCCTCTCCCTCCTCTCCCTCCCCATCCCCCAGTGCCTCCCCCCCAATTCCCAGAGAGTCCTTTATTGTGTACGCCTAACTCTCCACTGGGTCTTCCTCTCCAATGACATAAAAGGACCCAGTGGCATTTCCATAAGCCCTTTCTCTTGTTCCCCTTAAGCATAGGATCACTACTATGGCTGTCAATCACCTTGCCTCCAGGGGTCTCGGTGCCCTTAACAGATGCTAGACTTTATGAGGGCAACAGTGCATTGGACATTGCGCAGGGCATGCAAAGTCCCATTATGATTGCTTTGGCCCCAACTATTGTTGAGAATCTTGCAAATCGTTGCTCCTCCCATCCTTTTGCTCTTACAATCTTACCACCCCCTCTTCCGCAAATGTCCCTGAGCTCCAGGATGGGGAGAGATTAGGCTGGCCTAGTTCTAGGTGATTGATATAGAGTCTCTGAAGTTCTGGATTGTGGTTTGTTGATTTTCTTTTGCAGTTTTGCTGCTCCTGCAATGCCCTTCACTCCATTCTGCTGGGCACTGTATGTCACCCCCTGGCCAGAGACAAAAGCTGTTAAACTGGAGTCTTATTATAATAGCACATTCAAGGGTATATGTAATAAGAGTAGGAAACCTCAGTGAGGGAGGGGTCCATCACCCATTTGCGAAATGATTACTTTTTATCTGTTAGACTATATGTCCCCCCTTCTGGTGAAATCAGGAAAGAACGTCTGTGAACTTAACCTGGTTTCTCATTACTTACTTGCAGCCCTTGATGGAGGCCTATTTTCTCTGCTGTAACATGGTCCCCTTTCTCCTTGTTTCTGGTTTGGCCCTCCTACCCCATCTCTCTTGTTCATAATCCTTGCAATTACTGTGTTACATAGGTTTACTTTTAAGTGTCTCAATGTGGGCTGGATGAGTTTGGTACTAGGAGCCACCTATTAAGGAGTACATACGGCGCTTAATTTTCTGGGTTTGGGATACTTCACTTAATATAATTCTTTCTAATGACATCCATTTCCCAGCAAATTCCAGTAATTCATCATTTTTGATGGCTGAGTAGTACTCCATTGTATAGATGTACCACAGTTTCCTTATCCACTCGTCAACTGTTGGACATTTAGGTTGATTCCATGACTTTGCTATTGTAAACAGTGCTGCTATGAACATGGTCGAGCTTGTGCTATCGAGGCGAACCTCTGCTGCATGGGGGGTTATTCCCAAAAGTGGGATAGCAGGGTCATATGGCATTTCAATCTTTAATTTCTTTAAGAATCTCCAGACGGCTCGCCAGAGTGGCTGTATGAGCTTGCATTCCCACCAACAATGTAGGAGAGTTCCCCTCTCTCCACATCCTCTCCAGCATTTGTCGTTGTTTGTATTGTGGATTTTTGCCATCCTGACCGGGGTGAGATGGTATCTCAGGGAAGTTTTGATTTGCATTTCCCTGATGGCGAAGGAAGTGGAGCATTTTTTAAGATATTTGTTAGACATTTTAATTTCATCCCTGGTAAAGTTTCTTTGAAGTTCCATGGCCCATTTTTTAATTGGGCCAGTGTTTTCCTTGGAGTTTAGTTTTCTAAGTTCTTTGTGCACTCTGGACAGTAGAGCTAACTGACAACACAGCTCTCAATGAACTACTACAAAAGAAGTAGTATTTTGTATCACCTTTAACATTCTTATTTCATTGATTCTTTATGGATTAAAAGGTCTAACTTAACATGAAACAGAGCCTGTGCATTTAAGTAGAGTTTAATTTTTTATCACATTTCTCCATTTGCCATCATTTCCCTGATAACCACAGATTAAAAGTTTAACATATTGGGGCTGGAGAGGTGGCTCAGGGGTTAAGCCTCTGCCTTGCAGGCGGAAGGTCCTGAGTTCGGATCCCAGATCCCACGTATAGACGCCGGGCAGAAGCGGGGGCACCCTGCATTTCTGGTCCTGGTAGGGCGGAGCCTGTGAATCCCTGGGCAGAGTAAACAAAGAGGAGGTGGAGGCGGTCCATGGTGGTTCCCGAATTCGTCCGTGGTTCTACACGCGCACACACACACATACACGCGCACGATTGAATAAATAATAAGAAAAAAAAATTAAAAAAAAAAAAGTTTAACATATTGGGCCAATGACATGACTCAATAGCGCACACTGGCAAGGCTGAAGACCTGAGTTCAATCCCCAGAATGCATTAGAATACCACAAGCATTTGCTTTTGGATGCATGTGTTATGTGTGAAATTTCAGCTCTCAGGAATATAATCCTATGATGTAGCCTCTAGTACAAAAATCTCATTATCATATGTGGAGATGGTGATAATAATATTTATATCACCACCATTACTGGAAAGCCACTAAGATACTGAAATTAAGTAAGTTTTCATGAATGAAAATTTCAGTACCAGGAAGCAATCATGGCCTTAGAAAAGTATCCTTGCCTGCTGAATGAGGACTACAACACTACCTAAATTATGAAAATTAGAGTCAACATTAAATATGTTGAAGAATGTAATGTACTTGTCCTACAGTAATCATTTTGTAGTTGCTATTCATGGACTTTTCATATTCAAATGATTTAAGAAAGATGTTTGGCTGAAATTGTTTGTAAAATACAACTATATTGTAACTGTGCTACCATATCACCCAAATGATAAACAACAGTGATTTTATCCCATAATATGAAAATTGTGATTCTGAATATCATAGTGGAGTACTTTGTATCAACTCCAATTTAAATGCACTACATTACAAAAAAAATGATATAAGCATAAGTTGCTTTCATTTTTCTCATTGGGTAAGTTGTAATGTCTCATCATATTTATTGTTGCTTCTTGAATCATGATCAAAAAGTTCGATCAGATATAGTTAATGCATGGATCTTGCTTCTAAAGAGCTGTCCTTCACTATAAATATTGTATCATATGAACTGAAAGACATAAAAGTGAATGCTCATATAGAACAGCTATTGGTAGGCATAGCTACAGAAATGTTGAAATACAACCATTGCTCTCGACTTCTCCACTGAGAGCTTCTATCTGCTGCTTTTTCTATAATAAACTGTACAGAAACAAAAATATACATTGAGCAATTGTGCATTAAATTAATTATTAATGTGATAAAATTAGTTCAAGTAAATTCATGCAAGCAAATAACAACCAACCAGAGAAACAGAAGTTTGGTTTTCAATAATTAATCTAGGACAGAAGTCAACCAATTATCTAGCTTCTTTAAATTCCAACTGCCATTTCATTTCCTACAAACTCAGGACTAGTTTCATATTTATGTCAGGACAAAATGACAATTAACCGAGAAAATGAGCTTATTTCGTATGTACTATCGTGTCTTATGAACACAGCCATTTCACAAATACAAAAGAAAGGCTAGGAAATAGCATTTTCTAAAGTGGCAATTAACAACTTTTATATCTATGCAACTTACAAAAGGTTATAATTCATAAGATTTCACTTAATTCTCACAAAACCTCTTGGATGTAAGGCTAATTTATAGGAAAAACAAAACTTGTTGTGACATTAATTTGCACTCCATCATTAGAGTATATTTGCATGCTGGTAAATGTATTTATTCATATAACCTCAACACGGCTAAGCAAATGAAAGATACTTGGTTTTGTTTGCTCATACATTTGTTATTCTTTTATTATATTATGCTGCTCCTTTTGTTCTGCTTCTTGGGCGAAGTTAAATATCAAAATTTATACTTTGGTAGATAATTTTCCTCTTCAAAACAAAAAAATTTTAAAACATTTAACATTATTTCAGGTGGACTACTTGTGCAAATGAAGGTTATAATATTAAGTCTGAATAAGAACTACAATTTTCTAGGTGGGTAATTATAACCTGGTGTAGCTCCAAAACTTTATTGTTAATGTTGTTGTTAACTCTATGACCCCAGTAACACACAGTAGTAAACATATATTTTTTCAAATTAATTGGATGTGTCACCTATGAAAAGGGAACTTTAATATCCCTTTTGTACAAAGTTCGCACGTGCATTTTTAAGAATAAAGGTAAAACTCTCTTTTGTCCCAAACATTTATCTCTGCAAGCAGGTTTTCACTTAGGTGCTCTGAGACATTATGGTGTAAAGGAAAAGGCTCAATATCAGGAAACCCAAGACTTGCTGGCTTCTGGGCTCAGTTCTATTTGTGGCCAGAACTGAATCGTTCTCATTTCTTTCTCAGCAAGTGCTATGCCAGGCAAGGTGTGTGTTGTCCTGGGCTGGGTTCATTGGAAACAACATCTCAGTTGGAATTCATTTCTTTAATGGAATGATTTCAGCAGGAACAGATGAAATAGGGAAGAAATTGAAGGGAGGACAGTAGATAGAACCAACCACATGTCTGGAAATTCACTTCCTGTGTGTGTTCTAACTTAGTCAGAAGAACAATACCTTTTCTCTCTCCCCATTGATCAAGATATCTTGACCTAACCAGTGTCTGCTTGCAGATACCTTGGAGTAGGATGGATCCTCTTCAACATACTCCAGTAATAAAACCTCAACCCATCCATAACTTGTTTATATTGACAATATAGCAAAGTATCCACAGTCTGGGAGGTAGGCATAGCAATAGAACCACTGAAATGCATGCTAGGACATCGAATCTGAGCTTTCACAGGTGTCCGTGAAACACCTCATTCACTCTCTAATCAGAAGACAAATTAGGACTTAGTTCCTAAATGTGACTTGGTTAGTCAGTAGCGACAGTTTAGAATGAGGATGCCACTATGACTTTTGTCAATGTAGCTCCAAGCGATAACTGGAAAAAAATATAGATTGACTTTCGCCAATCTAAAACACATAACAGACAGTCATGATCAATTTAAATGCTACTGTCATTATTTATGAAACAGTGTTCTCTGCTTCAATTTTATATGCTCTTTCAGGCAGCCCATTTCTACTCAGGGAAATCTGATGTTTTTCTATAAAGCAGTTTTCAAAATTTTGCAAAAACATTTATGAATTCAGTATATCAAGAAACTACTTTATTCATCTTAAACTGTCTGCACTTATGTTCTTTCTACCTTGGTCATTTGTTCGACACCATCTGAGAAATTTCTTTGTTCTTCTCAGATGAAATGCTTCTGTTATTAGGATTCAAGCATTATTTCTGTAATGTATCATATTTCTGAGGTCAGTGTTGCATGTGCCATGTTTCCTTCACTGTTTAGTGTTCTTCTCTTTCCCTCTCATGGCCATGACTTTTTTTAAGTAAGAACATGAAGAAACACATGCATACTAGCATGATAAGGAGCAATGATTTATTATTAGAAATTAAACAGGAGACAATTTTTGGCATCCATTTTTGGCATTTTACTGACAAGAAACCTTGGAAAAATAGGCAAAAGTCAAATAATAATTTAAAAGGCAGCATTAAGAATTGCATAGATTAAGGAGTTGGGAGATGGCTCTATAGGTAAGAGTGCTTGCTGTACAAGCATGAAGACCTGATATCAAATCTCCAGATCCCATGTATAAAGTAAGGTCACATTCACATCTATAATCCCACTGCTGGTAGGCAGAGAAAGGTAGATTGTTGAGGCTTGCTCACTCTTAGCATAGTTATGTTCAGTAAAAAGAGCTTGCATTATGGAAATAAGGCAAGCAATAATAATGTAGGACACTAAACATCACATTCTGGCCTCTCATGCCTATACGCATATACATACATGTACACAAACATCTTGAATTTGTTTAATTCAGTAAATAGCTACAAGGGAAATTCTATGAATCGATTTCTTCTAAATTGTTTCTACATTGAGTGGAAGTCACTCTGTTTATGCAGCTTTCTTCTTGTGTCTCAGAACAGTAAATCTATTTTGTACCATATTTTTATTCTAATTTGAAATAGAAACTCTAAGGATCCAGAGTATTGTACAATATAATGCAAAATGAAAATATACTGTGGCAAAATATTTCAGAACCTTATCTCTGGGACGGCACCATTAGCAGTAGTTTAGTTCGTTACACATTACTACAAGAAGACACCTGAGCCAAGTGACTTAGGGAGAAAAGGATATTGTGATTCAGAATTGCAGATTACAGCCCACCATGACAAGCAAGCCAAAGCAACTGAAGTGTGTTGGTCACATTACATGACCGATAAATCAATGTATGTGTGCTTGCTTGTTTGCTTAGTTCTCGTCATTCTTGTAGTTATGGATCCCCTGCCTTGAGAATGGCACAGTCCTCAATAGGCTAAGGTCTTCTTACATCAATTAATACACTCAAGACAATTCCTTATAGATATTCTCAGTGGCCAAACTTAGAGAACCTCTTTCTTGCAGGTGTGCTTGATGTCTCCCTCTTAGGTGTTAGGTTGACATAATACTAACCATCACATGCTCATATACCTGTTTTATCATACATGCCATTTGACATATGATGTATGTGACTTCTGAGAATCCCATTTCTCGACCCCATTGTAAGATAACACCTAGTTGACACATTAGTTGTCAAGATAGAGACAATACCAATGGAAAGCAGAAATGAAAAAAATGCATACTTGTAATATGCTTTACAAACATTAACTGTTACTATTTTCATCCTAACAGAAAATGCTATCAATAAGGAAGGGAAGAATTATAGAAACTTCAAGATGATGTGTAGATGCTCAATCCTTAAATATCATAATTTGTATGTCACTTCTCATCTGAGAACTACAACAGAAGAAGAATCAATGTCAAGAGCGATTTTATAACATGTATCTACATCTAGTAAAGGCAAACCTGAGAGAAAATCTCTTAAAAAGAAAAAATAATTTAGAGAATTTGAAAAAATAAGAAACGAACCCTAAAACACTGATGCTATTAGCATAATCCCAATATGATCTTGACCTCTACAAGTGTTTACCTCCAAAATCAAATCAGTGGAGGAAAACAAAGAGCAGAGAATAGTTCAATAAGTAAGTTGTTACCCACGGTGGAAGAAAATTTATAGTGAGTCATATAAAAGAATTAATCATAGCATTTTTTATTTATCAGTCTTTTCTAATTTGAGAGACATGCAAGCAGGTAGAAACTCTACAATTCTATGTCATATTGCTAATGAAAAATAAACAAAATCAGCTTAAAATTCCAAAACCTAAAATAGTAGAACTTGGAAAGTTTGGCTGAATATATTTGGAAAATAGAACTTATCATGAAGAAAAGGAAGATGAATAAGTGGTATTCATGAAACATTTCAACTGCGATTCCCACACATGTAAGGCAGGAGCAAAGGACTTGATAGATTAATTTTATATGAAGAGCTAATGATGAGTAGGAGAGAAAGCCAATTAAATAAGTATTAGTGAGCAACACATTCCAGTGTTGATAGGTACTTGATCTTCTAAAACCTTTAGAGGAGCCATATGAAATATATTTTCTATTTATCTAATGAAAGTAAGCCATAATGTTTAAAATTCGATGATTGAATGACCTCAGCAGGAATTATTTCCCCCATACTTCATGGCTACACACTTTTGGGACTAAGTAGCTTCTGTTGGAGACCATCGTGAGGACAAGAGTAAAACCGGGAGTGAGAAGCGAGGAGCACACAGCATGCAATCAAAGTGAAGAACTGTCGGACCTTCTTGAAAGATGGAAGTATCGATGGCTTCTGTTGCTGTTACTAAGAATCTGGCAGAGGGAGTATAAAAGATAAATAGAGCATTCAGATGTTAATCTTTTTATACCTTGAAACCCATGGTGGAAGGAAAATGTATATGTACACTGTGAAATAAGCAACATCATGCTGATGGTTGGCACAGAAAAACAAACATGCTTTTATGAAAAATTTGACCTGGGGAGAAAACAATTAAATTTAAGAGGATTGAAGAAGACTAGCTGGGATTTTTCTTTAATGAAATAGACAGCATGCTGAATGCTGGAATTCAGACAGGATTTTCATAAAACAGTTGAGATTTGAAAAGAAAAAGCATGTGGGATATTTAACTCCCATTTATGGTAGGTATTGTTGTGCTTGATGTAGGCAGTGTAGACTTAACCTCAAGTATCAAAGAACATAACAGAAGAAGTGAAGACATCATTGCAAGACACTGAAAAAGGATGGGGTACATAGAAGAGACTATCATTTGGACATGACAGGGCTGTTGCATCCGTGAATTTACTGCAGCTATTTGCACAGGATTTGACTTATCAACCTTTCATCATGGAAAAGTTAAGATCTCAAGAGGTCCCACACATCCCTGAAAGGCTGCTAAAAGTCCATTTGGATGGGGAGGATGGAAGCTTTCCTCAATGACATACCCAGTGATATATGTCTCAGGCTCCAGAAGTGTTCAGGAATACGCCATCAAAAGCAATATAAGATTAACTAAGTGGATTACACATGAGAAAAGACATGAATATAGGAGGGAGACTGATAGGAAGGAAGAACAGTTCTAATAGACAAAAGAAAGGGGATTAACTTGAGAAAATATCATGTCAGTGAACTTATGTATTCATTATGGAAATCTGAAATAATAAAAAGTTAAAAAAATAGGTTGCTCAAGATGGAAAACTAGACAGAGTAAAGAATACCCAGATGTTTGACCCAAACTGAGTTCTAAAGTAATCGTGGATGTTGTTTTACATATAAAATGTTGATTTCTTTACAATACGATAAGGACTAATTTATTAACTAAATATGTGTGTTCTTCCTAAATTCATATCCTGTATCTCTCACCTGCAATGTAATGACATTTGACAATTTTATATTCTTCGAGAGGTGAATATAAAGAAGAGATAAAGGAGAAGATGGGAGAAGATGGAGAGGAAAATGAAGAGAGGGAGAAAAAAGCAAGAAGGATTATGAGGGTTAAGAGGGGAGCACCCTGGATAGGACATGTGAGAATGCAAGAAGAAAACTCCCTCTGGAGCACTGGAACAAGAGTCTGTGTTAAGAACCCTGTGACTCAGCACCTTGGGATCATTATCCTAAACATTATAGGGGTGAGAAACAAATGTTGACCTGCTTAAGTTGCCTAAATTATGGCATCTCCTTGTAGATGTACTCATCAAATAAAGCGCTAATACTGATATGCATGTGTTAATCTACTCTGGAATTAATACCAGAAAAGGTGAGGCCTGGGGCAGATAGGTCAGTTGATAAAATGTTTGCTATACAAATCCAAGGACCTGAGATCCAGCCCGAGTTCATGTAAAATCCAAGAATGACAGCATGCAGATGAATGTCCAGTATTGTTGACCTGGAGATAGCTGGGCCAACATTCTTAGCTACTCAGTAAGTTCTGGTTCAGTGAAAGAATTGTTTTTTAAAAAATAGTTGGCAAGTAACAGAAGATACCTAATATTGACCTTAATCCTCCAAGTACACATATACACATGTGTGTCCATTGTCTGCATACAGGGGTACACATGCACACACACACACACACACAACATAAGAGCAACTGGTATTCATCTGAATAGAAGAAATGTTAAAAGAAAGTTTACTCATTTAAATTTACTTTCAAAAATTAGTGCAAATGAGACAACACTTAATTTAAAGGGTGAAGAATGAATTCTTATGGGTGGAAAAAAGAACTAAGAATGATCGCCAAAGTAGCACTTACGGCAATTACATTATTCCATTTCTTAAGTTGAATTATTGTTGCATGGTCTTAATTCATCACTTATCTCTGATTTCTATACAATGGACAAACTTTTTATATTTCATAAAATTGTGATCAACTAAAACAAGGGAATATTAAACACAAAATTCAGAATAGTATATTCTTGAGAGAATGGATAAGCTATGGAGAAAGGGAATTTGCACACATGGAGACACTGCATGATCTATATAGATGCTACATAAGCTATATAGTATATATACATGTATTTATATAAAAGTGTAAACATAAATTTAAATTCATTTACAGTTTATTCTGTGAGGAGTGTAGACAACATGATTTATAAGTTACATGAAATTATCTGTTAGTATCTCCACATATAGCTTAGTAAGATTATTTCACATTTTCATTTCATCAGAGACCTCACATGTCAGAAAATATATAGTTTTTCAACAGCAAGGAATATGATTGTGATGAACGCTGCAATTTTTGAGCAACCAATTGCTTTTATTTTTTTCAAAGGCATCAAACACTCTTTGTTCAGTAGCTCACTTGGGTATATACCTTTATTACCTCTGCTGTATGAAGTGGACACAGGCATGGATAATGGCTCCATAAGGCATACCAGTTGAGTATCAAAGCCAATATTTGAAGCCAGCTAGTGATTTCCATTGTTCATAGTCTAAGCATTTCTATGGCATTAATTTTCCATGTGTATGTACAATCATACACAGATTTCTTTGTGCACATAGGTAGAAATCATAATTTTTCTTCCTTCTAAATGAGTATCTAGCTGAAATATAGAATTGACTTGTAATGTTAGTGAGGTAGTTTTCATATCTGACTATACCTCTGAAAGTCATTTAATACATTCTGCAGTTCAGTTTCACAATTACAAAAGTGGGAACTGTTCAGTTTTACACTGACCTGCTCACAGAACTTCTCTACAATTAGAAATTTCATGTATACTAGCATTAAAAAATATGAAAAGATAGGAATATGATGTCAGGAGCATAATTATCACTGCTGCAGTATTACTTTGTTTTATGTATCTACACAACATATGCACATTTGAAGGTAATACACCAGTGGTGTTTATCAGCTTTACACATATTAGCACATACCTTACACATCTGATGGATTCAAGTCAAATAATTTTACAAACACACGTATCACATAAACATCTATTTGTTGTGAAATAAACTAATAATAAAACGTTACAATTTCTTTAATTATATTTTTCAGTTTCTAATGTTTTGGCACTTCATAAGTATCACTCAATGGCATTCTCTCTGACAAACTGTGTTTCTAATTAGCTTCATATTTAGTTTGTTGTTCTTTATAACATATGGGTTGAATTTTAATGGATTCAAAGTGGAACTACATTGGTCTATGACAATTTGTTCTCAGGCAGTATAAAGTGTGTCATTCTTTTGCCCAAGCAGAGTTGAATTTAATCAATATAGCATATCCTAGTGCTTTTAAAATCCAGAGGGAAATTATGTTTTAAATTACTTAAGGAGAAAAAAAATCAGCATTGTTTGACATCAAGGATTAACTGCTACCACATAAATGTTAATTTATTTTAAAAACATGAAATATGTATATGCTTACATTAGTGTTCAACATTAAAACCAAATGCTATGGGTACATTTTGTGGACCTTGTACAAATCATGACCCAGAATTATTAAGCAAAGACTATGTGTGAAACAACAGAAATATGAACTAATTTAAAATCTAGAAACATTTACATTTTAAAGATTCAATCATAATCAAGATATTTTCCTGTAGTAAGTAAAGATGATAATATGGTTATGATACATCAATTCAGATAGTAATGTAAAAAACATGAATTTTCATGTGCAGAAATATATGCTGTCTACATTGGAGTAAACAAGATATATAGTTCATCTCCTGTAATAACCCACACAACAGAAGATCTAACTATGTAAAGTTCACCAATTGTGCTCATTAGGATAGACTAAGTTTTGCAAGAGTCATGATGAAATTTGTAAAATATATGAAAATAGCTGACTTAAGATCAAGGAAACATTAATCTAAGTGCAAGAGACTAGCAAAAATAAATGAAACTATATATGTGTGTGCGCATGTATTTGTCAACAAATTATATATATATAAATATACAAATGAAAATGTACAGAAATGATATATATAAACTCTATGCATACAAAATATCTATCAGAAAAATATTGATGAAGTAATATGGATTCATACTGACATGTGATTATATGAATTTTTGCCTACATATACATATGAGTAAACTAAGAGTATATATAGAGAGTGTAACAGTTATTCTTAGCTATTGCTGTGAGAGAGCAACTTAAGGGAAAAAGCGAGGTTTATTCAGTTTACGGTTCCAGAGGAGAGATACATTTTCTCAAGGCAGAGACGACATGGCTGGCTGGTCAAAGCTGGAGGAGGCTGCATCACTGTAGATATTTTGGAGGCTGAGAGCTGCAAGACTTCTTGCTGCAAAGCAGACTTCTTCTGGAGGTAGGGTGGGACTAATCTACTTCAAGGCCACACCTTGTGACTGCCTTCCTCCAGCAAGGCTCCACCTCTCAAGGTGCCATGACCTTGGCAAACATATGAGACTGTGGGGGGCACATCTCAAACCATGACAGAAAGCATAAAATATTACTACATGATCCTGATGGATTAATAACATTTTCTGGCTCTTCTTCAAGTAGAAAACAGTTTATCTATGTATTTATGTGGAAAATAAATAGATTGGACAATTATCTCAGATATACTTTCACCATGGTGCAATTTGAAAATTAGAATTTTAGGATCATCAGCAGGCTTTAGCAGATCAAAGTTCTTTAGGGGTTGGGCCTGTGCATGGCATGGGGCTCCTGACAAGTGCTTGACCACTCCTCTAGGCTCTGATACACCAGCAGGCATTGGTGGGTATTGTTTATCACTTTATCAACAAAATAACAGCAAGGAACCTTAGACAAGACCTTAAACACTTGGGTAAACAGTAGCAATAACAGCCAAATGCAGCAATTCTGTCTAACTCACAACAGTCATAATCACTCACCAAGAAAGATCCTAAAAATCAAATATAAAATTATGAAATCCACAAGAAACAACAAAAAAACACAACCACAACTTGCCCGCAAAAAATGTTAACCCCATAACAATGGATTCACTTCCAGAATAACACTTCAGATATTAGTCAAGCATTCAATAACCAAAACAAGAATTTTCAAAGCATGATCTTTGCCATGATAAAAACAATGAAAGAGGAAATCCAAGAAGAGTTAAGTAACTGCACTAGCCAATATGAAAAGAAGCACAACAGACACCCAGATGAAATGCAAAATGGAGTCAAAGAAACAAAACGAGACATAGAACAATTGAAAAAAAACACACACATACAGAGATTAAGCATGAAATTAAAAATAAACTACTATAATCCAAAATTCAACAGAAAGTCTTACCAGCAGAACTAATGAAGCAGAAAGCAGAATATTAGAACCAGAAGAAAAGATGGCAGAACAAATTGGTTCAATCAAAGAGGTTGAAAAAGCCAAAAATTACTTGAGAAGAATATTGTAGAGTTATAGGATTTTTCAAAGAAACCAAAAATGTGTATTCATGGAATACCAGAAGAAAAAACCCATAATGCCCTCCAGAAGATATTTTTCACACTAAGGGAACAGACTCCCAAGTACAAGAGGCATATCATATTTCATTGCATTATGACCATAATAGAAATTTGTCATGACAAATTATAGTCAAAACAACACAGATATGTGACAAAGACAATGTACTGAGAGCACTGAGAGAAAAAAACAAGTCACATTTAAAGATAAGCCTATTAAAATTAACAGCTGATTTTTCAATGGAAACAGTAAAAGTCAGAAGAGCTTGGAAAAATATACTTCAAGTCATTGAATAAGCATAAATGCCAACCCAGACTAATATACCCATTAAAACTATCAGTCTGCGGAAATAGGGGCGGTAAGATTGTAAGAGCACAAGGATGGGAAGAGCAATGATATGCAAGATACTCCAGACAAGTTAAGGGTCAAAGCAATCATATTTGGACTTTACATGCCCTGCGCAGTGTTCAACACACTATTGACCTCACAAAGTCTAGCATTTGCTAAAGGCACTAGGATCTTGGGAGGCAAGGAATTGACAGCCACAGTAGTGTTCCTGTGCTTAACGGGAACACAGGAAAGGATTCTGGGAAATGCCACTGGGTCTTTGCACCTTATCGGAGAGGAGGACCCAGAGGAGAGTTTGGCATGCACATTAAAGGATGCTCCGGGGATGGGAGGGGGAGGCACTGGGGGATGGGGAAAGAAGGGGGAGGGGATAAGGGCACAGGGGAATAGGGGGTTGGAGGGAGGGGGGACCCGTGTACCTGTTAAGTTTGTATGAGTGGAAATAAATTTTTAAAAATGCTATCAGTCATGATTGAGGGCAAAGAAAAACCTTCCACCATACAGACATGCTTGAAGGCTTACATGAACGCCAAACCACACTATAAAAGATGCTAGAAAAGATACTCAAACTCAAAGAAAAGGACAAACATAACCGAAAGGACAGAGGGAAAAAATAATACCAACACAACTTTTAGCAAAGAAATACATACATTAAAAACCACAAAACACAGAAACTGACAAGAATCAACAAGCATTTCTCAATTATAACCCCAAACATTAATGGAATTGATTTTCAAATCAAAAAGCATATATTACAAACACGGATCAAATATCATAACCTAGCAATCTGCTGCTTCAGGAAACACATCTCACCATGAAAGATACGTACATTCTTATATCAAAAGGCTAGTCAAAATATTGCAAGCTAATGGAAAAAGGAAACAAGTAGGAATAGCAGTTCTGATATTGGACAAAATAGACTTCCAACCAAAAGAAATCATAAGAGATACAGGAGGATACTACATATTACTCAAAGGAACAATTCATCAGGAAGACTTCACAATACTGACCATACACATACCTAATACAGGCTCAGCCATATGTATTAACACACATTATGACATTTAAAATGACAAATCAATCCAAACACATAGTAATAGGGGACTTTAATATGTCATTCTCACTGTTTAATAGGTCAACAAGGCAGAAACAGAACAGATACACTGAAGATTAATAAAACCATAACCTAAATGAAACTGTTTAACTTCTACTGAACATTTTATTCCAACAACAAGGAATACAAATTCTTTTCAGCAGCCCATGGAATCTTTTCCAAAATACAACACCTATTAGGGCACAAACCAAACCTTCACATATATAGGAAAGTTGAAATAATATCCTGTACCCTATCTGACTACCACAGAATAAAGCTAGACATCCACAACAAAACAAATGTCAGAAAATATATGAACTCTTGGAAATTAAATATCATGATACTGATATTCAGACAAAAGGCAAATATAAAAATTTCTAGAAATAAATGACAATGAAAATACAATGTATCCACATAAGTTGAAGGCAGTCCTGACAGAAAAGTACTATAGTACTCAATGCCTATATCAAAAAAAATAAAAACATCACAAGTAAACAATTTAACAATGTAAATTAAATCTTTAGAGAGACAAGAACAATCTAATCCCAAAAGCAGTAGATGAGCAGAAATTAGTAAAATCAGAGGAGAAATATATGAAATTGAGATAAGGAAAATGATACAAAAAATAAAACAAAGAGCTGGTTCTTTGAAAAAATCAACAAGATTGAAAAACCTTAAGCCAAATTAACCAAAGCCAAAAGATAGAAAATGAAAATTAATAAAATTAGTGATGAAAATGAAATCATTACAACTGAAACCAAAGAAACTCAGAGAATTATAAGGTCAGTTTTCAAAAATTTATACTCTACAAATTTGACAATCAGAAAAAGTGGATGAATTTCTTAATATGAAAACTTGCCAAAATTCAATCAGGATGAATTGAATTATTTAAATAGTCTTATAACAAGTGATGAAATGTAAGAGCCCAAAGATGGGGAAGAATGATATGTAAGATACTCCACACAAGTTAGGGCCGCAGTAGCCATAATCAGACTTTGCATGACCTGTACAATGACTGACATGTCAAACACCCCCCAAAGTCTAGCATGGAAAACAGGCACTAGGATCCTTAGAGGCAAGGGATTAACAGTCATAATAGTGTTTCCATACTAAAGGGGAGCCCAAGAAAGGGCTCTGAGCAATGCCACTGAGTTCTTACACCTCACTAAGTGGAGGACACAGAGGGAAGTTTGGCATTCACACAAAAAGATGCTCCAGGAAATGGGAGGGGGAAAGGGGAGCACTGGGAGAAGGGAAGGGAGGGGGGTGAAAGGAAGGGGAAAGGGAGACTGGGGAGGGGTAAAGGGAGGGGGGGACTGGGGTACCTATTAAGCTTGTATAATTGGGAAAAAATAAACTTTATTTTTTATTCAATTGTGCATGTGTGCATGTGTGTGTGTGTGTGTGTGTGTGTGTGTATAGAACCACAGGCGAATTCGGGGAACGACCACGAACTGCCTCTACCTCCTCCTTGTTTATTCTGCCCAGGGATTCACAGGCTCTGCCCTACCAGGACCAGAAACGCAGGCTGCCCCCATTTCCATCAGGTGTCTATACATGGGATCTGGGATCCGAACTCAGGACCTTCTGCCTGCAAGGCAGAGGCGTAACCCCTGAGCCACCTTTCCAGCCCATTGGGGTAAAAAAAAAAAAAATATATATATATATATATATATATATATATATATATATATATATATAATTTAAAAAGAAGTAATTACACATCTCCCCAACAAAAAAAGTCCAAGACCAAATGGATTCAATGCAGTATTCTACCAAACATTTAAACAAAAACTAACACCACTATTTCTTAAACCATTACATAAAATAACAAAGGGAGCATACTCCCAAATTCTTTCTTTTTTTAAAAAATTTTTATTATTATTTATTCAACTGTGCACATGTGCGTGTGTATGTGTGCGCGCGTGTGTGTCTGTGTGTGTGTGTGTCTGTGTGTGTGTAGAACCACGGACGAATTTGGGAACCACCATGGACCGCCTCCACCTCCTTCTGCCCCGGGATTCACAGACTCCACCCTACCAGGACCAGAAGCGCAGGCCGCCCCCGCTTCTGCCTAACATCTATACGTGGGATCTGGGATCCGAACTCAGGACCTTCAGCCTGCAAGGCGGAGGCTTAACCCCTGAGCCACCTCTCCAGCCCCCAAATTCTTTCTATGAAGCTATTATTACACTAATCCCAAAACCAAGTAATAATACAAAAAAATAAGAATACTATAGGCCGATCACATTGATGAAAACAGACACAGAGATTCTCAACAAAATTTTAGCAAATTGGATTCAAAGACATATTTAAAATCATTAATTATGATCAAGTAGGATTTATTCAAGGTTCACAAAACTGATTTTACATATGCAAATTATTAAATATAATTCATCATATAAATAAATCCAAGGAACAAAATTACATCATTTTCTCCGTAGATGCAGAAAAATCCTTTGACAGATGCAACATCCCTTTGTGATCAAAGTCCTGGGAACAGTTAGAAAGGAAGGGATATACATCAATATAATAAAGGTTATATATAACAAGCCAATAGCAAGAACCATTCTAAATGGTGAAAATCTTGATGCATTTCCTTTTTGATCAGGAACTAGGCAAGACTGTCCATTCTCAATTTTATTCAATATCATACTGGAAGTGTAAGCTGGAGCTGTTAAACAAGAGAAGGAAATAAAATGAAAAGAAGAAGTCAAGTTATCCTATTTGCAGATGACATGATCCTTCATCTGAGAGATCCCAAAAACTGTACCAGGAAACTCCTGGACGTTATATATATGTTCAGCAGAATGATAGAGTACAAAGTCAATGTTTAAAAATCAGTGGCTTTTTTTCTACACCAAGGATAAATAAAGTGAGAAAGTCATAAGAGAAACAATTCTGTTTACCATAGAACCTTAAAAAAAAAAAGTTGGCATAAATTTGATCAAGGAAACAAGAGACCTGTACAATGAAAACATCAAAACACTAAAGAAGGCATCAGAAGGCAGAAAGACCTCCCAGACTCCTGGATTGATAGAATTAACATCCTAAAAATGGTCTTTCTACCAAAAGCAATATATAGATTCAACAATTTATCAGTCAAAATCTCAAAGCAATTCTTTAAAGAAATTGACCGAACACACTACTACCAACTCTCAACAGTTGGGATCTTGTGAAATTAAAGAGCTTCTGCTCAGATAAAGGCAACCTACAGAATGGGAGAAAATCTTCACTAACCAAATATCTGATAGAGCTCTATTATCCAGAGTGCACAAAGAACTTAGAAAACTAAACAGCAAGGAAATTAATGGCCCAATTAAAAAATGGGCCCTAGAACTTAAAAGAAACTTTTCTAGGGATGAAATTAAAATGTCTAACAAATATCTTAAAAAATGCTCCACTTCCTTAGCCATCAGGGAAATGCAAATCAAAACTTCCATGAGATATCATCTCACCCCGGTCAGGATGGCAAAAATCCACAATACAAACAACAACAAATGCTGGAGAGGATGTGGAGAGAGGGGAACTCTCCTACATTGCTGGTGGGAATGCAGGTTCATACAGCCACTCTGGAGAGTCACCTGGAGATTCTTAAAGAAATTAAAGGTTGAAATGCCATATGACCCTGCGATTCCACTTTGGGGAATAACCCATACAGCAGAGGTTCACCTCGATAGCACAAGCACGACCATGTTCATAGCAGCACTATTTACAATAGCAAAGTCATGGAATCAACCCAAATGTCCAACAGTTAACGAGTGAATAAGGAAAAGGTGGTACATCTATACAATGGAATACTACTCAGCCATCAAAAATGATGAATTACTGGAATTTGCTGGGAAATGGATGTCATAAGAAACAATTATATTGAGTGAAGTACCCAGACCCAGAAAATTAAGCACCGTATGTACTCCCTAATAGGTGGTTCTTAGTACCAAACCCACCCAGCCCACCTAGAGACACTCGATGATAAATCTCTGTAATACAGTCATTGCAAGGAGTATGAACAGGAGGGATGGGGCAGGAGGTCCACACCAGAAACAAGGAGAGAGGGGACCATGTTACAGCAGAGAAAATAGGCCTCCATCAAGGACTGTAAGTAAGCAATGAGACATCTGGTTAAGTTCACAGACTTTTCATTCCTAATCATTTACAACTGAAGGGGGTGTGATCTCACTAGAAGGGGAGGGTATATAGTCTGGCAGATAATAAGTAACCATTTTGCAAATGGGTGATTGACCCCTCCCTCACTGTGGTTTCCTACTTTTATTACATCTACCTTTGAATATACTCTTATAACAAGACTCTAGCTTAACAGCTTTGTATCTCTGGCCAGGGGGTGACATCCAATACCTATCGGGATGGAGTGAAGGGCATTTCAGGAGCAGCAAAACCGCAAAAGAAAATCAACAAACCATAATCCAGAACTTCAGAGACTCTATATCAACCACCTGGAACTAGGCCAGCCTAATCTCTCCCCATCCTGAAGCTCAGGGAAATTTGCGGAAGAGGGGGCAGTAAAAGTATAAGAGCACAAGGATGGGAGGAGCAATGATATGCAAGATACTCCACACAAGTTAGGGCCGAAGCCATCATAACTGGACTTTGCATGCCCTGCACAATGTCCAACACACTATTGACCCCACAAAGTCTAGCATTTGCTGAAAGCACCAAGATCCTTGGAGGCAAGGGATTGACAGCCAAAATAGTGTTCCTATGCTTAAGGGGAACAAAGGAAAGGGTTCAGGGAAATGCCACTGGGTCCTTGTATGTCATCGGAGAGGAGGACCCAGAGGAGAGTCTGGCATGCACATTAAAGGATTCTCCGGGGATTGGAGGAGGGGAGGTACTGGGGGGTAGGGAGGGAGGGGTGAGGGGAGGGTGAGCAGAGAGGTCGGGGTGAGGAGGACGGAGGGAGGGAACCAGTGTATGAGCAAAGCTTGTATGAGCGGAGATATTAAAAAATGTTAAAAAAAAAAAAAGAAATTGACCAAACCATCTCAATATTCATATGGAACCACAAAAGGCACAGAATAGCAAAAGTAATCCTGAATAACAAAACACTGCTGGAGGTACTAAAAATCCATAGTAATAAAAATGGATTAATACTGGCTCCAAAACAGACGCATAGATCAATAGATAAGATTAGAATACCCAGAAATAAGCCTCTACACATAGAGTCATCTGATTTTTTTTAATTTTTTTATTATTTATTCAATTGTGCATGTATGTGTGTGTGCATGTGTGTATGTATGTGTGTGTGTGTAGAACCACGGACGAATTCGGGAACCAATTCCACCTCCATGGACCGCCTCCAGCTCCTCCTTGTTTACTCTGCCCCGGGATTCACAAGCTCCGCCCTACCAGTACCAGAAACGCAGGCCGCCCCCCGCTTCCACCTAGCGTCTATACGTGGGGTCTAGGATATGAACTTAGGACCTTCTGCCTACAAGGCAGAGGCTTAACCCCTGAGCCACCTCTCCAGCCCCAGTCATCTGATTTTTGACATAGAGGCAGAGTATCTTCAAGAAACATTTCTGGAAAAACTGTATATCCATATGCATACAATTAAAACCAGACCCTTAATTGTCAACTCTAAATGGATGAAAAGACCGTAACATTAAACCAGAGACTACAAAAATCCTGCAAGAAAGAGTATGAAATTCCCTCGAATTGATTAACCTAGGCCAACACTTTCAAAGCTCAGGATATAGAACCAACTCAACAAATAGGATCACATGAAATTAAAGAACTTTCGATCAGCTAAAGATATTGTTAACCAAGCAAAACTACAACCCAGAGAATGGGAGAAAATCTTCACTAACCACACATCTCATAGAGGACTAATACCTAGAGTGTATCGAGAACTCAAAATTAAACACCAAGGAGATAAACAACCCAATTAGAAAGTGGACCATGCAACGTAAAATAAATTTTTCCTAGGAAGAATTGAAATGTCCAACACATGCCTTAAAAATATGTTCTACCTCCCTAGCCATTAGGGAAATGCAAAACAAAACTACCCTGAGGTATCATCTCACACCCTTCAGAATGGCAAAATCCAAAATACATGCAACAACACATGCTGGAGAGGATGTGGTGAGAAGGGAATCCTCATACATTGCTGGCAGGAATGCAGACAATTTCAACCACTATGGAGATCAGTAAGGTGGTTCCTAAAAAAGTTAAAAATTGAAATGTCATGTGATCCTTCTCTATTTCTTCTAAAATATTTCCAAAAGATGCTTCATTATACTTTGGAGACACATGTACATCCATGTTCATTGCAGCACTATTTCCAGTAGCAAAGTCATGAAATTAATCTAGATGTACAACACTTGACGAATGGATAATTAAAATATAGCACATATATAATGGAATACTACATAGCCTTCAAAAAAAAAAAACAAATTAAAATGAAATTTGCTGCATATGTCATAATGACATACTCAAGGGAAAATCTTTTAATTACCCTTTACAATCATGAAAGATTCAAACTGGGAAGGTAATGTATAGAAGACCTAAAGAGAATGAAGATAAAGGAACAACATTCAATAGAGAAATAAGGCCACCATCAAGAAAGACACATAATTAGTGCGATATCTGATCCAATCCATGGTTGGTCTCCATACTGATCTCTGATGCTTGGAGTGGTTTAAAGCACTGGTTGTATGTTCTCTGTTGTGGGGGAGGGAGGTTAGTGATTGGTAGACAGCCAGATGATGTCCTAGAGGTTGACCCAACCCACTACAGTAACCTAATATTCATCGTACCTCTCCTTCCAGCTTTCTCTTGTGTAAAGGCCTCTCTGTAACAGTTTTTTTACTGTTTGATAGGAGAGGATTCTAACACCCAGATAGTTTTGTGCACTGCAAGACTAGGAAATTGGACAACAAATGACCTGAATACAGAACACTGGCAACGCTATAATGTTCACCTGGAATCAGGCCAGCCAAATATGTCCCCTTCTGTAGGCTCAGAGAACTTTGCAGAAGAGGGATTGGTAAAACTGTAAGAGCCTAAAGATGGAGAGATCCATTGCTGGATAGGTCACTCCACTAAAGATAGGGCAGCTACAGCCAGGAATTCATGGCAATGAGATTTGAACTCATCAGGCCTATATGGTGGTATACATGTCAACACCCCCATGGACTAAGTGAAGGCCTCACAACATATAGTTTCAGGAAATGGGGTATTAGAGGCAAGGGATCAGACAGAGTTAGGGGAGTCACCTATCAGTGGACAAGAAAGAGTCTCTTGATCTGCCACAAAGGCCTGAACCCCCATGAAGACAGATGATACAGGGGAAACCCCAGGACCCCTAGAACCTAAGGACAGAATAGGAGGGTGTAGACTGGACCCACATAGGGAGGGGAGGGAAAGTGGGATAGGATAACAGTGAGAGAACAGGAAGAGGAAGGGGGCAAACAAGGGAGACAAGGAGCATGTATATAAAAATGTAAATTTAATAAATTTATTTTAAAAAAGAAAATTAGATTTTGCAGAAAAAATTATTTTGAGGGAGCAATTACCCATGTTTATGCACAATAATTTTTTTTTATTTTCTGAAACAAAATGTGATAAATATCAACCTTCACTTTTCCATAAAAATATAATTCTTGTCCATATACTTTAGTAATACACAGTTTTTTTCTGGAAAAATAAGAAATATGTAGAGACATGATTTGATTGTCATATTAGAAAAGTAACTTAGATAAGTTAATATGTAAATTATCTATTTTCATTTTTAATAATTAGTGATGCTAAAATGAATAACTACTAGTATAATCTCAACCATCAATTGTAAGTGATACTTTAATAGGTGTGAATTTTGAAGGTAGTAATTGCAAATATGGCATCACTATTATTGAAAATAAAACCCATATGTGTCAATGAGTTGCTATCTTCAGAAACTAAGTGAAATTCAGCTTACTAAGTGATTTGCTTTGGAACAAACAGATATTGTAGGTCAATAAAAACCAAGATTCATTCTTTTGTCTCCGACCTCTCTACTCTTCCTGTTTTTCTCATCTCTGTTTGTATTGGTTACTCTTTACTTTTGCTGTGAGAGAATACCCAAAGTCAAACAATTAAGGGAAAAAGGAGATTTATTCAGCTTAAGGTTCCAGAGGAATGAGAGTCTCTCATGGTGGAGGCTGGCGCTCATGGCTGGCTGGCCAAAGCTGGAGGAGGCTTTGTCACTACAGACATCTTGGAGGCTGAGAGCTGCAGACTGCTTGCTGTAAAGGCAAACTTCTCTTGGAGGTAGGGTGGGACTAATAGACCTCAAGGCCCATCCCTTGTGACTTCCTCCAGCAAGGCTTCCCCCCTCAAGGTACCATGACCTTTCCAAATACATGAGACTGTGGGGGACACATTTGAAACCATAACATTCTGTCCCTGGCCCCCACAGGCTCATTGCCATCTCATGCAAACCATACTCAGTCCAACTTTAAAAGTCTTCATAGACTACATCAGGAGTCCCAACACAGCCCAAACGTCCAAAGTCCAGAGTCTCCTGTAAAATCAAAAGAAAAATTACATGCTTCCAATATAAATGGCACAGAATAAACATTCCCATTCCAAAAAGAAGAAATTGGGGAATATCCAGGAAAGATCAGTCCATAACAAGACTGAAAACCAATAGCACAAACTTCAAATCTTATCGCTCCAAGTCCAACAGGTAAGCCTCTCATTGAAATCATCTCAGTTCCAAAGGGCTTTGGTCCCACCCCTCAATGCAGCTGCTCACAGAACACATTGCTCTCTTGAGCTGATTCCTCCCAGGGTATATGGCTCTCTTTGGCAGATGTCCCACGTTGTCTCCAGCATCACTAACATCTTAATTCTCAATGGAAAACCAGGCTTTAACTCCACAGCACAAACTGCCCTTCTTCGGAATCTAAACTGTAGGTTTTCTGCCACATGCTGCCTGGCTTCCATCATTTTTTAAATCTTGGAGGAAGAATCCATGATCTCCTTCCTCTTGCATCACTGATGCCTCAAAAACCAGAACCACATGGATGACTTTGCAAAGACTGACCCCCTTGAATCACAGCTGATTCAGCTTCTCTTGCTGACCATCTCTTTCACTCCTAAAAGGATTTACATTCCTTTTTTTTAAAATTTAAAAAAAAAATTTGTTATTGTTTACTCAATTGTGTGTGTGTGCATGTATGTGTATGTGTGTGTGTAGAAACCATATGCGCGTGTGTGTATGTATGTGTATGTGTGTGTGTGTGTAGAACCACAGGCGAATTTGGGAACCACCATGGACGCCTCCATCTCCTCCTTGTTTACTCTGCCCCGGGATTCATAGGCTCCGCCCTACCAGGACCAGAAACACAGACCCCCCCTACCGCTTCCACCCGGCGTCTATACGTGGGGTCTAGGATCCGAACTCAGGACCTTCCACCTGCAAGGCAGAGGCTTAACCCCTGAACCACCTTGGCAGCCCCAGGATTTACATTCTTATGGGTGGAAGCCTTCTCTGAGAATCTTGCCCTCAAGCTAGGGCCTCTCCTGTTATTCAAATTGAGAGCAGGCTTTGACTTACAAATGGAGCTTATGTCTTTAACAGTAATTTTACTCTGTGCTTCTTTCTGGTTAAAGTCTTTAAGTTTGGTGTTGTATTTTTCATCATCAGATCTTACAGTTTTTGCTTCTTCCAGCCTGATTCTTTGCTCTTTTTCATATCTCTGAAGACAACTAAAAAGTAGCCATATCACATTATTTAAGACAACTAAAAAGTAGCCATATCACATTGCCTTGAAATTTCTTCTGCTAAGCACTCCAGTTTAATTAACTTCGGGCAAGTTTTCAGAATGAGGGCAAAACTTCACCAACTCTCTGCCAACACAAGGCTCCATGTGTCACTCATCCAGTTGCAAACACAGTCTCTGTTCCCCTCTGGATCCACAAGCTAGGCTTCCACTGCCTGCGTCCCTCACAGCATTGCTTTCCTCTGAGCTCTCAGGAGAAAGGTCCATTTGGCCCCATCACTAAGACGCAAAGACTTTCCTAGCACTAAGTCCCAAAGTTCTCCATATTTCTCCCAACAAACAGTTTCAAAAGCACACTAGCCACATCACAGCATTGGCCATATTTCTGGGTACAAACTTCTTTCAGGTTCACAAACAACTTCACATTGTGGTACCAGATGCTTTTAATCTCATAGCAATACCCCACTACTCAGTACCAGTTTCTATAATGGTTACTCTTTACTTTTGCTGTAAGACAGCACCCAAAGTCAAACAACTTAAGGGAGAAAGGGTGATTTATTCTGCTTAAGGTTCCAGATGGATGATAAAGTCTCTCATCATGGAAGGTGTATGGCTGGCTGGACAAAGCTGGAGAAGGCTATGTCACTGCAGACATCTTGGAGGCTGAGAGCTGCAAGACTGCTTGCTGCAAAGGCAGACTTCTCTAGTAGGTAGAGTGGGACTAATCCACCTCAAGGCCCACCCCTTATAACTGCCTTTGTCCAGCAAGGTTCCACCCCTCAAGGTGCCATGACCTTGCCAAAACACATGAGACTGTGGGGGACACATTTCAAACCATAACATTGTTTCATTTCTGAAATTAAGATAAATTATTCTTACTGTCAAAACCAAGTATAAACTACTTAACCAATCTCCATCTGTGTCAAAGAAATGTGGAAAGCAACTAGACTATTCAGCCTGCCCAGGAATCAGGGACATATGTGTTGAGATAAGGGACATGAATCTCAAAAGGCATGTGAATGAAGTTTTCTGAGAACAATTATTGTATTTACTTGAATTTCATTCATTGTCTTAACAAAGGTGATGAGTAGTTGGCCATTATGACTAGATAAATTTTGTACAGTGATTCAAAAGTATATAAGAATTTTGAAGAAAAGTTTTGTTTATGAGAAAACACTGAAGAATAATGAGTCTAGGGATATGGCTCAGTAGACCTCTGAAAACTTGACATAAGATCTGCCAAACTATTTATCAGGAGAGAATCTGTAATTCCTTTCATTTTTCCTACCCCTCCCATAGTTCCCATGCCTGTAATTCCCTCGCTATCTTCCTACCAATCCACCTACACATATGTAGCTTTAATGCCTTAAGGGAGGTGGGAAGCTGAGATAGAAAAATCTGGAAATTAATCAGTTGGGTAATGTGGTAGCAAAGAGACTTCATTTCAAAATATGTAAAGATGAAGACTGATACCAAGACTATCCCCTGACCTCTACAAGCATGCTGTGCACAGGTGCACACACATCAACAAATACAATCACTCACAAACACACACACACATGCATGATTCACATGCACACACACACAAGCTATGTATCACGGTGCACAAACACATAGACTATACATACATATGTATACACAAACAACACATCATAAACAGACATAAATAGCTACACAAGCACATATATCACATATATGCACCCGAACACATCTGCATGAAGACTCACAGAAACACACATTCATAAAAAGAAAAATATCATCCAACAAATACTGGAAAACAAGAGAAAAAATGCATTCTAAAAATAATTTTAAGATACTATATTATTAAAACCACATCGAAACAAATATAGTTAAGGAAAAAGAAGAGAGGAGAAGATTTAGAGTGTAAAGATAAATCGGAAACCACCCAGACCAAGTGGTCAAGTTTATTAGGGTCACCATCACCGAGGCTTCATCTTGACTGAGGAAGTACTCTGTGTCATATAACCATTACACTGCTCCACTTCTAGCTGTTCTTCCCCAATGTCAATGCATTCAGAGCCCCGTTAATTGTGAGAAAATCAGAAACTCAAAATCAGGAACATTTTACCAAATATATCAAGTGTTAGATTATGACAAATAAGAATGCTAGAGCTACAACTGCTGAATAACAGAATGTGTTCCTTACAAGTGCAAAACTATAAAAACTACAGATTTTCCTGGGAAAGAGGAAAGACAGAAAGAGAGAGAGAGAATAAGAGACACTGAGAGAGACATAGAAATAGAGAAAGAGAGAAAGGGAGAGAAAAAGTAGAAACTGTCTATATTAGAATTATTAGGTTATAGAGCTATTTCAATTCAGTATTGTTGCCGAATCCCCGGCTGCACCAGCCGGGGATTGGGGTGAAGAGGGGAAACAGTGGGGCCTCGTGGGAGTGACGCGAATGGGCGAGCCGGCACCGGGGTCACCACCCAGACCCTGGGAGTCAGGCGAGAAGCAGCACGCAGGCGACGAGGTGGCCGCAGACTCCACTTTACTTAGGAAGTGTTTGGGCTTACATAGGGTCGGGGCTCAATCAGGTGTGGCCACCCTCTACTCACAGGAGGGGGGAGCAGCCACCAATTATTCAGCTGTTTACTGGGTGTCCAGGTTAGATGGATGCTTCCCATTGGTTGTTCATCTCTCCTTCCCATTGGTTGTTCATCCACCCGCCATTTGGTTGTCCATCCCACTGCCTGTATGGTTTCCTCTCAGGCTTATCTGTAGTCAGACCTCCTGCATTCAGGAGCCAGGGCTAGGGCCTCCCTGAATTGATAGTGCCGCAATTAGCACTGGGTTAGATTTCAGAGCAGGAAAAATAATATTTTCAACCAACATATTTAAGGCAAAAAAATCCACAGACCTGGAAAGAAATGAAACTTAAGGCCAAAGTTGCATATTCATTTGATGACATCACTGAAAATGCCTATGTGCAATCAAAACAGTGGATAGAATGTCTAGCAGTTTGGGACAGCTACCTTTTATTATAATATGGCCAACAAGATTGACAGGTAAGCATTCCAGATTTAAGTCTTGTAACTCTATGTTGAAGATAACCCTGGAGCACCTGCAATTGCTACTTCTATGTTTGGTGAATATTACTTTTCACAGGATCGTGAAAGTCATTTAGGCTCACTGGATGTTACATCATGCTATGGTCATCTTTCTGCATTTATCTGTGTATCTGCTTCTGCAGAATCAACACTTTTAGTTCCTTTCAAGAATCCTTCAGGGAAACATCTTCAAAGCACACAGTTCCTTGAATTAAGAATAGAAAAAGCCTTATAGCAGAAACACTTCAGAGACTTTGTGCTTCTCTGCCCTGTTTTATTCACTATGACTCCTGGTATTTTAATAAAATAGATTTGATTTTCTCTTTATGTCAATTACATTGACTGACAGTTGACAATGAGTCTCCAGTACCAGCTAAGGGACACTTAGGTTTCCTACTTTGCTCTTCTCCAAAGAATTGTGTATCCATAACTAAAAAGCTTTTTTTTTTTTCCTACTGACAAAGATGTTTCTACTTTAAATTTCACACATAATTTGTCAAATAAAATAAGGTTTTACATTTTTCAGCCTCTAACATCATAAGTTTTTAAGAGTTGCTTGCCAATAATCTCTGAGAAAACAGGTAAAGTAATTAAAATTCATCTGTTGGTTCAGTTGTAACTATTCACTCTGTCTACATGAAGTCAAGTGACTTTTTAAGAAGTATATATGAAATAAGTAAGTGTAAAACTCATCCAAAGAATAGGCCTTGGGCTGAGACATGATTTCCGGCATGGATATTTAAGTGCAGATGAATGATTTTGAACATTTGTAATGATTTATCCTGGAGTGAGTGGAGTGGAATAGCATACCACTTACTTTGAAAATTATTTAAGATGTTAAACTATAAATTTCTTCCCTGGAGGTCTAAGTGGTATCACACTGTGCTTACTATTCACTGACTCTCTGAATCTACATCCCATCAGCTCTTTGCAGACTGTGCTATTTTCCTTGTCTATTGAATGGCAATCTCTCTAATGTGTAATCTTCTGTCTTAAATTGCTATATGAGTTTGCTGCTTAGCTAACAGACCAATATTGTGGATAAGAAATACCATGGCTTCCCTCAACAGAGAAAGAGACTTTCAGAACAGAAATGTCATGGCTACATAGAGGAAAACTGCATTGTTCTTTCTATAGAGGAAAACTGCATTGTTCTTTCTACATATAACGTCTGTTAGAAATGCATGACTTCTTAAGCAATGAGAAGACAAGTTATTTCTGCATTTGTGTGAGTTTTCTTCCTCTGTGGTTTATCTAATGATATATAACACAATGTTGAAGCCAGAAACAAAATTTAAAGTGTATTAGCTACTGGGATTTGAATAGTTTACAATTATTGATCTATGATTCACTTTCTTCATCTGAAAAAAAGTGGAGAAGAAAGAGGCATACCTGCTCTTTAATTGCTTAATTAAGAGTAATACATAAGAGATTCTGATTAGGAAGTCACTTAAGACATGTAGCAGACACTAATTTTCATTACATCCAGCCATGTAAAAACCATTTTCATAGTCTAGACTGCTCCAGAAGAGATTTTGTTTATATTTTTCAGATCCAAATTACCTCAAAAATAATTGACACATGTCATGCCTGTAATTATGCAGGGACTAGGAATATAAGTGTATGATTTTGGGATGCGGAGGATGAAATGCTGTGCCATCACTTTTCATTTTTTATCCATCCTTACTATCCTTGCATTGTAGAAACAGTGATGAATATTGCATAAAAAAGTCACCAGAGGCAACTCAAAGACAGGGAGGAGAGCGGATTGGATTATAACTTCCTGTAGGCTCCCTTTCCTTAGTGGGTCTCTAACAAGTAAAGGCATTGAATAGTAGGGTCTGTCTGGACACTAATCAAACTGAGCAAGGGCAGTTCCTCTTCTAAGCCTCCCATTCTTACTTGTCCCTCTGCATTTATTTCACCATCTGCATTTCTTACCCATCACGTGGATATAACTGCTCATTGTTGCTGTTTTCATTTAGCATCTTCTCTGCATTTTTACAATGAAATGTAGTTGTTTTATGTCTCTTTAATTAAATGACTTGAGAGATGATGCCTCTAATATTTTGTTTGTGATTTCCTGTTTTTGTAAGTAGCATAATTTGGAATTTTCTATTTTCATATGTATTTATTGAGATAGAGTCACATGCATCCTAGGCACACTTCAAGATTGCTATATAGATGTTCTTTGTCTCGGATTTCTGATCCTCCTGCTAACATTTCATAAAACATTGAGATTACAGGTGTGCATCACCAAACTCAATTTCATAGTTTCTAGATGTGGGAACAAAACTGCTTTTCAAGTGCCAATTACTGTCAGAAAATGTGTAAGTAGCTGTATAGTACAACAGACATCATGGCTGGGCAAATATATATTTGTAATCAAACATGTACTTCAAAGTATAAATGCTGAATTCATTATGTTTAGCATAATCTATAATCATGAATGTAGATCAACATGGCAAGATTATGATCTCAACAGACATAGTCAAAGCAATGAAGCATTCAGTAAAGACATACACCAGTTATAAAAATGGAAAACTATATACTCAATAGAAAAGTATCTATCAGGCATAATAAGTCATGGACATTAAATCAGATAGGTTATAGGTAGATAAGATCTTGCAAATGTGATCATAATAAGAGGGGGCAATATTTTGTGAAACCAGATGTTAGAAAAAAAACTAGAAAATTTGTCCCAAGTTCCATAAATTCGCCAATTAGGGAATTATCATTTGAATCTTGCCTTCTGGAACTAGGAAGATGTACATGTAAGGAGTACTTCTGCTAGAAGAAGAAGGGGGAGGAGGAGAAGAAAGACAGAGAATGCAAAGAAACCAGAAATGTAATTTCCAAAAATGAAAGTCAAAAGTGTTACATGGTTAAAATGACAAGAGAACAAATCTGAATCACATGAAACTTGAGTTTTTATGATTTACATTGATGTATACAAGCAAGAAAAAAGGAAATACATCTTAAATATGCAGTGAAATAAATAATTCAATAATGACTGTTGCAGTTTGAATGTGTACTGCCAAATAAGTTATGACCAAACAGTTTAGGGATGCAAGGCGATTTATTCTGGTTTATAACTATCTGGTTACAATCTTAGTCCAGTAAACACTAAAACCATGAGCTCAGGGAAATAGTCATATCTACAGACTGCTGAGAAAGGGGAAATGTTCACTTGCCATATAGAATATCTGCTCAGGTATGATGCAGAATTTCAAATCACTGACCCAGATTAAGAAGTCAGTTGACGCTTATGGAATTAACTGATCTTATCAGCTCAGTACAGTAGCTAAGCATTAGCAATTCCAGTGTTTTGCTGAATAATGCCAAACTCTACTAAACCAGCTTCCCCCATCTTATCCACTTCTTCCATCATATTCACCGGGGAATAGTCTCACCTGCTATGGGCTGGGTCTTACCCATCAATTAGACACTTTGTTTCAGGCATGTTCAGGAACTAATTACTAATTCTTTACAAATTTTCTCAGAGTTTGAACCTTCAATAGTCAAGTTAGCAACTGCATCTAACTATCACCAAATACTAATACCAAATTACTTCCCCTCAAGTCAAGAGAAAACATTTCTGGTGTCCAAAATCTCCTTTCTGTTTTTTACCAGTTGTTAGTTTTCTGTAATATTCTGAATTGACATATTTTGAACATTTTTGAACATTTTTTATTATTATTTCCGCTCATACAAACTTAGTAGGCACACTGGTTCCCTCCCTCCCTCGTCCTCCCCCGACCCTCCTGCTCCCCCTCCCCTCACCCCTCCTTCCCCATCCCCCAGTGCCCCCCCATCCCCGGAGAATCTTTTAATGTGCATGCCAGACTCTCCTCTGGGCCCTCTTCTCCGATGACATACAAGGACCCAGTGGCATTTCCCTGAACCCTTTCCTGTGTTCCCCTTAAGCATAGGAACACTACTGTGGCTGTCAATCCCTTGCCTCCAAGGATCTTGATGCCTTTAGCAAATGCTAGACTTTGTGGGGTCAATAGTGTGTTGGACATTGCGCAGGGCATGCAAAGTCCAATTGTGATTGCTTCGGCCCTAACTTGTGTGGAGTATCTTGCATATCATTGCTCCTCCCATCCTTGTGCTCTTACAATCTTACCGTCCCCTCTTCCGCAAATTTCCCTGAGCTTCAGGATGGGGAGAGATTAGGCTGGCCTAGTTCCAGGTGGTTGATATAGAGTCTCTGAAGTTCTGGATTATGGTTTGTTGATATTCTTTTGCTCCTGCAATGCCCTTCATTCCATCCTGATGGGCATTGTATGTCACCCCTTGGCCACAGACAAAAAGCTGTTAGAGTCTTGTTATAAGAGCACATTCAAAGGTAGATGTAATAAAAGTAGGAAACCGCAATGAGGGAGGGGTCAATCACCCATTTGCAAAATGGTTACTTTTTATCTGCCAGACTATATGCCCTCCCCTTCTGGTGAGATCATATGCCCTCAGTTGTAAATGATCAGGAATGAAAGTCTGTGAACTTAACCAGAAGAATTGACATATTTTGAACATTTGTGTCAATGAATTCCTAAAGTATACAGTATGTTCATGTTATTTATGTCACCAAAATTTGCTTTTGTGCTATTAACCCATGTAGCTAGAATCAACTCATACTCAATGCCAATACAATATTTAACTGTATGTCTATATTATGATTTATTATTAAATTTTTAATCTCCTACTGGTATTTACTATTATAATACAAGGCTATGAAGAAGCATGTTTTTTAGCAACTATGTCACAATAATTTTGTATTTAGTCAGATCCAATATTTAAACAAAAGAAATTACAGTATTCGTGGTTTCAAAGATTTTAGTCCCGCGTGTGTGGAGAAAGTGTGAGAGAAGGACAGCCCAAGGGATTGCAGAGAAACACAGGACATGTGCTTAAGCTGGTAGTCTTTACCATTGTTCATATTTTATTCTATCTGGGAATCTTCTACTTAAGATAATGAGGCCTGTGGTCAGAGTGGGTCTCTCCCCTAACTAGTTGATCTTTTCTGGAAATATTCTTCTAGACACAGCCTGGGGGATCTCTACTATTCCTAGCCACTTATCAATACACTTAATTTAGGATCCTGAATAAGCATCACATTTTCATTAGACTCCTGAATATTTATGGGGAATGTAGTAGATCAAGCATATGCACATGATCAGCCACAGAAAATAATATGACTTAGAATCCTAATGGTTTAATTTTATCTTTGCATAAAATGCAGAAATATATTCAAATATCACTATTGTATCATATTGTATCATATTGTTTCCTAATTAAATAACAAATGTTGAATTTTGTTTATGAAAATTGCAATTCAGTAAGGCTACAATAATGAAATAAGCATTCTGTGACAGTTGGTCAATGCCATTTCTTTCTACATCTCTTTCTTGGTCTCATTTCATATTTTAAAGCCCTGTTCTTATTTGATGATTTTTTGAGCAACCTATCCCCCTACTAGAATACAAACTCCCAGACACGTTTCTTCTTTACTGTGATAGTACTGACTGATATATAAGAACATATTATGCCACTGGAATACATCCCCAAACCAACACATTTATTTGTTTTAAAATGAGACTGTTTTCCAATAAGTCCTTCTTCAAGTGTGGGATCTCCTCTCAATGTATTTGTGAAACTAATTTGCCAAAGGAATTTACTTTCTCTCTCTTATTGTCAAACACACCTTAAAAATATGTCTTAGAAGTAAGGAGTTACTTATGAACTTTCACGTAGAGATTTTCTTGCAGAAAAGTCTGCTTTTGAATTGTTTGACAGTTTTCTACATATACATGAATTTAACTTATGTTCATCACATATTATCAAGTATATCTCTGAGATATGTTTCATTTGTGATACACAGTTATTATTGCTTACTGCAAAGTACTATACTTAGTAGAAGTTATTAATAATACATATCTTTCTTTAATGGATTTTCAGTGCACATTTTCTGATTTCAAATGAACTGTTTGGGGTGAAACATAATAGTATCATTAATTATCAAAAGAAAAATCCAGGGGTTTGTGAGAAGTCTAGATTTCTTTAAAAATATGGATAAAGATCTTTAGTCTTTCTTGATGATCTTGTTGAACACAAGTCCAATGTACTGTAAAGACAATGTAATCTGGACAAAAAGTTCAATACATAACAGATCACTAATATTTTAAGATTTTGTAGCATTTTCCCTTCCTTCCTTCCTTCCTTCCTTCCTTCCTTCCTTCCTTCCTTCCTTCCTTCCTTCCTTCCTTCCTTCCTTCCTTCCTTTCTTTCCTTCTTTTTTTCCTTCTTTGCTTTTCTTTCTTTCCTTTGACAGGACTTCATGCACCACAGTCTTGTCTCAGATTCACTATGCATCCTCTTTCACTGAGCATAGGAATTACAGAATGCAGAAATATTCCAAATTTCCTTTGAATTTATTCTGTCTCCAGGTTTCATCCTTTCACATTCTACATTTTTGGTTCTTCACATTAACATGTTTTAGTTTTTCTCTAAAAATATTGATATTTTCACTAAAGACTAGAAATCCTGTTCACACTCACAAACTGACAAACAAAAGAAAAGAAACTTTCTTGGGGGGAGGAGAAAGGGATCTTCCATGGTTTTAGAGTTTCCTTCCAATGTTGACTGGCTTAATTCACATTTAATACCATTCAGCAAGCATATCTAGGAAGCATCCCCTGTAGTCTCTGTACTTTGTAAGTTACTTTGACACTGTGAGCAATTATTCACACCATGAAGACAGGTTGAGCTGATTTTGCAAAGGGCAGTCAGCTCGTTTTTCTTTTCTTTCTGCTTTAGTTCGACTTTGGGCCCAAGAAAAGAAGAATGGTACTTTACAAAGATGGGACTTTCTAGGTCCCTTGTGCTTTACTACTGAAAACTCCAAAGATGGAAAGAAGGAAAAGGTAAAATAAATGTAAAGAAAGAAATTTTATTAGATTCCTCTTCATACTCTTGAGATAGGAAAAAGACATTAAAAAGTAAAGAAAGTAAAAGGGAAAGAAATGTTTCCTAGCTCTAGTAATCTGTATTAAAGTCCAGAAAACCAGCTTCAGAAAATTAAAGGTAAACTTCATTTTCAAAATAATTTACTTGAAAGTTTTTTGGACCTACACTTACTATCAGACATTAATTCTGTCTTTATCATTCCCGTGAGTTTATTTGTATTGTAATGAACTTGGTGGCTTATTATAGGCTTTATCTTCTGACTTGAAGAATAGATTATACAAGAAAAATATTGGCAATGGATAAGAAAATGTATATGTGTTTGTCAAATATTATTCAAACATGGTTCCTAATGAAAGCTTGTTATTTGTGACAACATACTTGAAGTGGAAATCATTGTTTTAAGTGAAATAAGTCAATGCCAGACACATAAATACATTTTATCACATTCAAATTTAAACTGTAAGAATGTTGAAGGCATGAAGACTGGGAGAAGATAGTTGGAAGTAGTATAGAAAGGAGAAAGGACTGAGTATTGATTAGACATGAATACCTAGTGTATTGTGAAACATAATAGTATGACTGTGGATATCAGATGCTGAATTCATGTTTCAGAAAGCAACAAGAAATTACTGGAAATTTATTTTCTACATAGAAGCAAGCAGAATCTGTATAGAAGGGTATGGTTAAAAACTGACCCAGTACATAATTAAACATTGTGGGCAATGGCTTAAAATATGTGTTGGAACATGTAGAATGCCATTTTATATATTGCATTATAGTCTTTGATTAAATTTATTTAAAACTCAAAGAAAAAGTTTAAAAATAATTTAACAGTAAAATACTTAGAAAGGATATTGTTTAATGAATATGTCCTTAGGCTGGGAAGTACATTCCAGACATATTCTTAGCATTTACCAAGATTCGGGTTTCATTTCTAGGATAGAAAGAAAAAAAAAAGAAGAAAAAAAATCTCTAAACTCATTCCATAATTCTGTTCTCTGCCCTGTTCTCATAGACCTTTCTGAAATCATAGAAAATGACTTAAGCTTTTTGTTCATGAAATCTAATTTTATACCCATCAACATGAAGGCCAGTAGATAAGATGACAGTCGGTGATCACACTATATGACACCAGAATCCTCATCAATAAACAAATGCACTGCCTCACCAGTCCAGAAAGTTATTGCTACCACATCTTCAGTAAGTGAAAGATAGATAGCACTTGCCTGCTTTCAGAATGTTGTAGTTGCTTCCAACTTAAGACTAATCACAGAGCAAAAGAAGTCTTCAAACAAATTACACAGATTTCCCACCTCTCGCTACCCTGCCTTCAGTTTCCACATGCCAGTTGTTTCTAATCGGAGCATTTTGGAATCTTTCCTTTTATATTTTTTTCTTTTATATATGAAGATTTCTCCTGCTCTGTATCTTTCAATGTCCGCCAAATACCAGAGCCAGTAGTTAATTTTGTTGTAGCAGCAATCTATGCCTACAGAGCCCCAGCAATTTTCCATTGGAGTGATCTTTATTTCATTACAATCTTTATTCCAACTTTTTCCAAATTTTAATTTTGCATATTGCTGTAACTTTTGTGGTCTGAATGTGAAGTGCCTCTCGCCTCCTCCTCAGTGGTTCATGTTTTAAAAAGTTTGGTCCCTGATGATCTATTCTGCGATCAGACTATTGAGATGTGTCTTTGTGAATGGATTAATTCATTGATGGATCCACAATGTAATGCAATTATTGGTAGGTGATAGAATCTTTATAATTGTTCTGAGCTAGAATTATTTTACACAAGGCAATAGGAATGCTCTGAGGCAAAATCTGAAATCAACAAGAACTGACTCATTGGTTCTAGAGTGCAGAAGTTCAAACTCTTTTGAAAGATTTCCTTTCATTAAGAAGTGAATACAGCCAGGTGCCTTCTTTATACCTGTCTTGGAAGAAAGTCCCAAGAATTTATTTCATGAAGAACAGCTGTCCAGAACTCGAAGAACTAAGGACAAGTTAAAGAGTGAGCTGGCAGCAGCCTTTAGCATCATTCACATGAGCTCAGTTTGTAACCATTCAGCATGCCAGAGTTGTGAGGTCAAGGCTTCTACCAAGATTTCAAAGGGAAGCTTGGGAGGCCACACAATGTGGGGCATTGTATTTCCTGTTGTGGGTCATAAAGAGGATGCTATGGAAGCCAAGAGAGAAGCTCAATGATGCAATGGAGACACTGTTAAGTCGAAGATGCTCTTGAACATGGCAATCTACTAAGAAAAGCTGCAGTCAGTAAGCAGCAAAACTAGTCCAGTAGAGAGGCCGTATTTGCAGCAGTCATCAGAACCCTAAGGGAGGGACTAAAGAAAGCCCACTGAAATTCAGATATGATTACCATGTGCTTCAGTGACTCTTCTGTAACTGGGATAAAATGCTAAAGAGAGAATAGAGTCCATCATGGCAGAAAACACAATGCAGCAAAGATAAGAGGAATCAAGAGCAAGACTGCTACCTTAAAGCTATACCAAGGAAGGAGAGAAAGAGAGAGAGGAGAGAGAGAGAGAGAGAAGGGAGGAAGTGAGGGTTCAGATTACCCAAACCTGAATTAAGTCCGTTCCTAACTGACATACTTTCTCCAGCAGGCTCCACCAGCTACAGTTTTCAAAACCTCCCCAGACATGGCCACCAGCTGTGGGGACATGTGCTGTAGGGACCATTTCACATTCGAACCCTGACTCCATGTCTCAAAAGTTGCACATGGATCATTTTATGTTGATTCTAGTCTATTTGAAGTCTAACATCTCTGGTTAGCTTTGTAGTCTTTTATATTAAAATGGAAATGCACATCTGTGTTAAATGCTTGTGTGTTAAACTATGAAACCTTGTATTTTACAAGTTTCATAGCTCTGAGTTGCCTGGAGTCTCAGAAGAGAGTTTTAGACTGACTTTCAAGCAATACTCAGACTATTAAGGTTTGGGGAAATTCTCTGTGATAATATCAATATATCACTTTTATTATAAAATGTATATGAGTATTTTTAGGACTTTAGATGAAATATTATAAAATATTGTGCTCCCTCCCAAAGAAGATTGCATGTTATAGACTTGGCTCCATACAACATTCAGGTAAAACTTTCAGGAAGGTCTCTCTGACTGTGTATGTATTTGTTTGTTTGTTTGTGTGTGTGTGTGTGTGTGTGTGTGTGCGCACACGCATGTGTGTGATGTGATGTGAATTTTCACATGTGTGGGTGTGATAGTTAATGTCAACTTGACACACCTGGCATTAACTATGATTAGCTGAGACCACACTTGGAAAGACCAGCTGAAACCACCTGAAGAGATTATCTGGATAATACAAGACCAGCCCTAGATCCCATTGGAATCTCCATAGATCTCATTGGAACCTCTCAGTAGTGGACCATATAAAAGGATCCACAGAAAAGAGAGAGAGAGAGGCACTTCAGGAATACTCTATCCATATGTAAGCTTGCTGTGACTTAGCCTGCCTACAGCTTCAGCTACCAGCCATGTCACCGCCACCGTAAAAGTCTGTTCTCCCTCTGGAACTGTAAGTGGAATAAATCTCCCTTTCTTCCTTAAATTATTTGACTTTAGGTGCTCTCTTACAGCAATAATTAAGAGTAACCATTACAGTGGGTATACATGTGTTGGGATGCAAACGCAGGTGTGTGCATTTATTTGTGGATGTCCAACATTTATAGGAATCATCTTTGATTGCTCTTCCACTTTACAATTCTTAAGGCAAAATCTCCAATCAAATGCAGAGCTCCTCAATAGGGCTGGTTGGGAGCCAGCTTACTGTGTGAGTTCCCAGTCTTTGTGTTTTGAGGCTAGAATTACAAATGTGCTTCCATTGCCATCCAACATTTTCTGTGGGATCTGAAGACACTAACTGCAGTTCTTTTTGTGTGTGGTAAGCATTTTGGCATTTGGGCCATCTCTGAAGATCCTCTTCTTTTTTGATTAATTAAAAATAAATTAATTAAGATTCATTATTTTTATATAAAGAACTCTACAATAAATAGTTCCATCATAAACACAAAAGGAAAAGGAGAGGTAACACATGATCTAAGTTTGTTAATATTTTCAATCATTACAACAAAATGTTCTCAAGTCCTGACTCATTATTTTAGAATATCCCAATGGTCTCAGGGATAGTACATCACTATGTTCCTGAATTTTTAATATACCAATTCCCACAGATTCAAAACAACATGAGGAGACTTGTTTGTTTTTTACAATGAACCTGACTCTCTTCTTTAGAGAGAATTTTTTCATCATACTGTAGATTTATTCCAAAACTATTTTCATAAGGGAACATCTCATACTTCATTATGCTGAATTTAAAAGCAGTTAGCATGTTATGACAAAGTGCTCCAAAACTGTTTGAGCACAAGTGTCATTAAAATTTGCAAACTAAAGGCTGAGCCTTCAGAGATATAGATGAACCATCTCTTCAAATTTCAAGAAGACTCTGTTCCCTAAATAAAAAGGCAAAATGTGCAAATAATAAAAAAGCTATGTGCATATGTTTGCTATTCCAAAACACATATTGGCTTTTCACTCAAACAAAAAATTGTAAAAAAGAAGGTGCACTAGTTAGAAGGCTAGCTTACTGAATTATAAATACTTATAAAGTATTCAGGGTGGACCAATGGGAATACAGAGGAATTTCAGTTTGAAGTTCAACAAAAGCATTTTAAACAAAAGTATGGGTATGTGGTTACTCATTTGGATGGTGAAAGATGTAACTTTCTTTCAATGTCACATCTAGCAGTAACTTATGATGGACCAAATGGGCACCAACATTTGAGAGAAAGCAGAATCAGATAGGGCTGAAAAGAAAGTGGTAGGAATGGATAGATGTAGATAGACAGACAGAGACAACCATAAACATTTTACACAATAACTAACTTTTTTAAATGGCAAATAAATATATAAGACAAAACTAAGATTTCCAAAGGAAATCATAGAATAAATTTACATGAGCTGCTGCTATATAAGAGAATAGAATTGTGATTCATGAAATAAATTTATTTAATTGCAATTTATTAATTTTTAATTTTTTCCAATTGAAATGATACATTCCTCAGAAAAAAGTTTTTTTAAATATAATAAATAAGGAAAATATTCAAAAACCTCTTACTTTATAAATGCCTATCCAGAATGTTTAAACAGACTTTAAGGTTTTACTTACAATTAATAACTGAAGCCAATTTGCCCCATGGTGTTGGTGTGGAATCTTCTGCCAAGATCATCAAGGAAGTGGATTCTCATAAGCCAAAATAAAGCTCCTTGTTCCCCTATAAGCCATTTGTCATCAAGTTATCAGCAATAATGCAGTAACTGCTTCATGAAGTATTTGGATATAGAAGAATTTATAAAATGCTAATAATAATAAAATATGTGTGCATTGTATAAAAATAATCTTAGAAATATTGCATCAAATGACATTATTTTACATTTAAGATAATTTTATTTATTTATTTTTGTTGTTGTTGTTGATTTCATGTTTCCATTACCTGCCTTAGGATATGATGCACATTGCAACAACCATGAAGAAGTCTTACATGGGAGACTTATGTACCAATAAAACGTGCTCCAAAAATTCTAGGAATTACCTCAGTGGTAAGGTACTTGTCTCACTTGAGTAAGTCTGTATCACCACAATTAATTAATAGGGACATAAATAAATCAAATAAACCTCAATAATATAGAAAATTAAGCAAGTATTTTAAGTGCTTTATGGGAGATATACTTAAATATTTTATGTATAATTCAGAGAGAACTAGATACAGAGATAGGTAAATCTGCTTCTAGGCAGTAAATACAAGGAAGAATTAAGTGATTGAGTTTTATATGAACAGAATAATTTTCTCTACTATATTTTCCAAGCTAGGATCACTTTCCATACACACAGTCACTCAGATGTATGCACACACATTCATAAGGAAACCTACCGCCTCCACATATGTGATTTTTGTAATTTCTCCCTCCAAAGCAAAAAAATATATTCATTCAGAACAAGTGTGTCACTTACCAACATGTCCAAGTCGAGCAGCTTCTTCACTTACCTAAGGACTCATTCAGTATCCAGGAAGTAAACTGACAAATGTAACTATGTTCTCAGAAAAGTTGGAAGACATCCTCTCCAGCATTTGTTGTTGTTCGTATTGTGGATTTTTGCCATCCTGACTGGGGTGAGATGATATCTCAGGGAAGTTTTGATTTGGAGAGAGGGGAACTCTCCTACATTGTTGGTGGGAATGCAGGCTCATACAGCCACTCTGGCGAGCTGTCTGGAGATTCTTAAAGAAATTAAAGATTGAAATGCCATATGACCCTGCTATTCCATTTTTGGGAATAACCCCCCATACAGCAGAGGTTCACCTCGATAGCACAAGCACGACCATGTTCATAGCAGCACTGTTTACAATAGCAAAGTCATGGAATCAACCCAAATGTCCAACAGTTGATGAGTGGATAAGGAAACAGTGGTACATCTATACAATGGAGTACTACTCAGCCATCAAAAATGATGAATTACTGGAATTTGCCGGGAAATGGATGTCATTAGAAACAATTATATTAAGTGAAGTATCCCAGACCCAGAAAATTAAGCGCCATATGTACTCCCTAATGGGTGGCTCCTAGTACCAAACCCACCCAGCCCACCTAGAGACAATAATTGCAAGGATTATGAACAGGAGGGATGGGGTAGGAGGGCCACATCAGAAACAAGGAGAGAAGGGACCATGTTACAGCAGAGAAAATAGGCCTCCATCAAGGACTCAAATAAGTAATGAGACATATGATTAAGTTCACAGACTTTTGTTCCTGATCATTTACTACTGAGGGGGCATGATCTCACCAGAAGAGGAGGGCATATAGTCTGGCAGATAAAAAGTAACTGTTGTGCAAATTGGTGATAGACCCCTCCCTCACTGTGGTTTCCCACTTTTATTACATCTACCTTTGAATGTGCTTTTATCACAAGACTCTAGTTTAACAGCTTTTTGTCTCTGGCCAGGGGGTAACATACAATGCCCACCAGGATGGAGTAGAGGGCATTGCAGGAGCAGCAAAACTGCAAAAGAAAACTAACAAACCACAATCCAGAACTTCAGAGACTCTATATGAACCACCTAGAACTAGGCCAGCTTAATCTCTCCCCATCCTGAAGCTCAGAGAAATTTGGGGAAGAGGGGGCGGTAAGAGTGTAAGAGCAAAAGGATGGGAGGAGCAATGATATGTAAGATACTCCATACAAGTTAGGGCTGAAGCAATCATAATTGGACTTTACATGCCCTGCGCATTGTCCAACACACTATTGACCCCACAAAGTTCAGCATCTGCTAAAGGCACCAAGATGTTTGGAGGCATGGGATTGGCAGACACAGCAGTGTTCCTATACCTAAGGGGAACACGGGAAAGTGTTTAGGGAAAGGCCACTGGGTCCTTGTACGTCATCGGAGAGGAGGGCTCAGAGGAAAATCAGGCATGCACAAGAAAGGACTCTCTGGGAATTGGGGCCGGAGGCACTGGGGGATGGGAAGGAAGGGGGGTGGGGAGGAGGAGCAGGGGGTACGGGGGGGGGGGAGGGGAACTGGTGTACCCATTAAGTTTGTATGAGCTGAAATAATAATAAAAAATGTATTAAAAAAAGAAAAAAAGAAAAAAAAAGAAAAAAAGAAAAATAAAATAAAATAAAATAAAGAATGTTACAACCAAGAAAAAAAAAAAAGAAAGAAAAGTTGGAAGACCTCCTGGAGTTACTGTACATTTCAAAACTCTGAAAATGATTCTATTTGTATGTTTCAAAACTGTGAAAAGTTATTGTTAGTGGTAATTTTTAATAGGTCATTTAAATCAGAATCTATTTCCCACACTTTGGTGATGAGAATCACTCTGAGAACATGATAAAAATGATAGCTCATTTCTCCAGAAATGGGAACACACACATGTGCACTGTTTACCAGAAAATCTAGAGCCCTTAAAGATTAACCAGAGCTATTTAGAGGCTCAAAAATTCAATATAAGAACGCTTAATCAAAAGAGTGCTATTGAAATGCAGAGTTATATTGCAGAATTACACATGATGGGAATATCTAGACTTCCAAATGTATTGATGTATTTCATACATATGTGTTTGTGACTATGTATATGTGTGTACACATGCACACATGCATACGTAAGTAGATAAATACATATATACACACATACATATCACAATATCCTTTTCTGTAACACTTTTACTCTCACTGAAAAATCAGACATAATACTGACCAGCAGGAAATAACATATTCTTCGAATTGTTTGTTCATGCTGACATTATCATTTCTCAACCACTAAAAAATAAATCATACACCACAATTAACTTCAAGATCTTCAGAAGTGTAAGTTCCTTTTCTTTCTAGAAAGACAGTACACTTAAGCAAGGCCTATTATTTAAAACTGAGTTTAATTGCTACCCCTTCCCTTTATCAGAAACTACATGTTGTGTAGTCTGAAAATGATTGTCTAGGTTTTTGTCATGTGTACCATAGAACTTGGGAAAAAACATTTAAACATTTATAGAATATTTCAGGACATGCTATTTTATGATTAGATATGCACATGCTTACATTGTGATTTTCCTAAGTGTAATTAGCTTTTCTGTTTACCAGTTATCTGGGAAGATTTGTCAAATGCATCTTGACAGATTTCTGACATTGACTAAAGGAAGTTACAATCCAGACAACTTCATTTATACCACATCGTAATTCTATGCTACATGAAGAATGAATGCTATCTGTTCATGCAAAAGAAGGAACACTCTAAAGGTTTTCTGCCAAAGAGAAATGGGTCATTATTTGTTGGAATGAACATCGTTATGATGTGCAATGGATAAATGTCAACCAATAAAAAATGCTAGTTTTAATTTCATCTCTAACAATTTAATTTTCAACAACTCAAATGCAAGAATGTGCTAATCACATCTTGATAATCCATATTTAAGAAGAAAAATATGCCTCTGGTATTTAATCAAATGCAAATACTTAATTTTAAAAGATGATGTGAATGTTTATAATATTTAATGAAATACTCAAGCCACATGGTGTAGTCATTTTCATTTGCCCACTTTCCACTAGAAGTAGAAATATTGATAAACAACCTGCTCATAAAGAGCAAAGATTTTTGAAAAGTCTTATTGCCTTTTCTGTTGTATTTTTGAGAGAAAAATAATTACATGTTAAATGTATGTTTACCATGTTCATAATAGACAATCAGTGACAGTTATCGTCATGTTCACACAGCAAATATTCAATTTAATGGATTAAGACATAATTTGGGGTCAGTAAAAAGAAGTTTTGTGGGTGACAGAGTGAAATGGGAATAGACAATACTCAAATTCACGAGTATTCAAGGACATGCAAATTGGTCCAATAATGAAATTCAGGTTTTGCCACCAAGAGTGGAAAAGTTATTCATGAATGATGATGTAATTGATTATCATAATCTTCGTAGCAATTTAATTTTTGTTATATCTTAGTAAGGGATTGACATAGTTATCTAGAAATATGAAGCCAAAAACAATAAGAATCATGAATTTTTGTGTATACACACACATATACACAAACTGCGTGTGTGTGCATGTATATACAGAGACTCAGGATTTATACCTTTAAGTAACAGACATCTTTAAAAAAATTATTTTGTATCATTTTCATGTGTTTATATGTGTATTGCATATTTGAATATTTGTGAAGAGAGTCTCATGTATATTTGGCTGCATAAGTAGGTGTGCGTGTGTATGTGCACACAGAAACCAGAAACCAAGGAGGGACAGGCACATAATTTATTAACCTTAGAGAAGAGACATTTTGGCTTGTAGATATAGCTCAGGGGTGAGTACTTGCCTACCATCTATAAGAAGGCCCTGGATATAATCTCCATTACTGCAATTAAAAGAAAAAAAATGGAAAAGAAAATAAATTTTAGTTGTGCTATGTCAGGGAATTGTCTGTTCCAGTAACCAAGAAACCAAGGGAAATACCCACAAGCAGTGGTCATTATGTGAGGATACACCATTGGGACTTCTGCCACCAATTTACTGCTTAATTGATGAACTACACAGCCCTGAGCACATGGGAGTAAGCCAAAACACTCTTCAATCAGTGTCATTTTACAGTACTCATCCTCCTGAGGGGAGGCATCTAGCTGGCCAAACTCTGGAAATTTCCTAAAATTATGGAATTACAGAGATTGTAAGAAGAAAATGAACAAAGGAAATAGAATCTTAGTTTTTGCTTTGTTGGTGTTGTAAAAATAAATTTAGACATTGATCTAAGAATAAACAATCGCCCTTTCTTGACTGATATCTATACAAACTTTCTCTAGAATTTGTATGTCACCATTCTTTCCCATAAATGTGCATATTTTATATAACTGAACAATTTCTTTTCCAGCTAAATATACACTTATAGTCTTCCAACTAGATAAATAAAATTTTCTAAGCTTTTTGCAGGCAATCCAGAGACAGAATTTCTAGATAATGTAATTTTTTTTTGTATGCTGTCACTGATATTCTGAGAAATAAACAAAAAATTATGAAATTAATTCCAAGATCAATCATAACTAAACAAAATGTTGATAGAGAAGAAATGGATAAAAGAAATTTATATTAATTTACATATTTATAATGTGTATGTAACATATTTTCTGTGTATGTATGCAAGCATGTGTGAAGGTCAAAGGTCAATGTTGGGTGCCCCCCCCAATACTGTCTATCTATCTATCAGCTTTGGAAGCAGGGTTTCTCATTGAATTTGGAGCTTGAAATTTTAGTAAGACTTGCACCACCTCGTTTCGGTCTGCTTTCACCCTATAACTCCATTTGGGTTGCAGTCTGCTTTGAATGAGGTTGTGGAGAATTTATACTTGTGTCTTTGTGCTTACAGAGCATATCTTTAACCATTGATACATCTGCCTAAACTTTGACTTCATTATTGGAAGCATCTTTTGAATTGGGAAAACTTGGACCATGTACATTATCAAAGAACTGGAAGAACATAGGGTCACATAGAGTCTTAAACAACCTTCTGCCATTCCTGTTTAAGAATCACCCGATACCACAGAGTCAAGGACTCTGTTCTTTAGGATTATCCCAAAAGGAGCTTCAGCACCAAACGCCATATCTACAACAGCAAAATTCAATTGTTACCACCAAAACGTGTGGAACCTTACAAAACAATCTCAAGTGGATTTCTTTTCTTCTTCAATGTCCCTAAAGAAATCAAATTGAAGCTATAGATGTGGATGGAAAGAGCTAGTAACACTATAGAAACCAGGACCTTGATGTGAGGCCTGCTTAGAGAGATACCTGGACACCCACCATCTTCTATATAACTTACAGTTATATAGTGAGCTAATGGAAAGTTTTAATGGTTAATCGAATGTGATAGTTAATCCTGGGCATCAACTTGACTACACCTGGCATTAACTAATATCAGCTACCAGACTACTTGAAGAGATTATCAAAATCAGTACATTTACAATTCAAATACCAACCCTAGATTTGATTGGAACCTCCTAGTAGCTGACCAGATAAAAGGAACCATAGAACAGAAGACTTTGAAGAGAGACTCTCCAGGATGCTTGCAGTGACTTAGCCTGCCTCCAGCTTCAGCCACCAGCCATGTCGCCTCCACCATGAAAGACTGTTTCTCCCCTTTGGAACCTAAGCTTAATAAATCTCCCTTAAGTTGCTTTCTTTTGCATGCTCTCTCACAGAAACAGTTCACAGTAACTGTTACAGTGAATTTTCTGTGTGACTATATCAGGACCAACTGCTAAGGATAACAGTAAGCTGATAGCTCTAGATTTATGATTTGATTACAAAATGGTCCCTAGGAAGCCAAGTTGTTTTCAAAGGATCCTTAATGTTATTTTGCAAGGACTAGACTACAGTGATTCAGAAACCTAAGGGCCCTAACTTGGAATCCCTCATCTGGGCTGATCTCAATTAGCGTAATTTCTTGTAGCCATAATGAATCTCCAAGATAAGCATGTAGGTTAAATCAATAGGATAACAGCCTCAAAGTGCAAAATGAAGAAATATAGTGTACAAATCCTAAAGAGACATTTTTGGAATAAGCTCCAAAAAGACTTGGCTACTCTGGGAGTGGGAGTATCTGGAGACTATTAATGGGGATATCTTAAGACTACAACGGAGGCAACTTAAGAAATACATTGGTGATTTCCCTTCAATTGTGGTATATATTCTCATAAAAATGAATCAGAAAGCCTCTTCTCTCATTGATTGGAGACAGAGGGCAAAAAGTCTGGCTCTCTTCCCTAAAAAGGAAAGAAAAGACCTTGCATTCCCCAATTATTAGCCCTTAAGAAAATTCCTCAAGAAGGAGGCAAACTCTTACAGTTTTGTAGCTCTCTTTCATTAGTCTCAAAATGCATGCATAACCCAATTGTTTGAAATATTTATAGTTTGTGAAATTAGCTTCTCTATATAGGATATGTGGAGTAAATGGTTCTTTTACACTTTATTCTGCAGAAAACTCATGCACAAACAAAAGAGGTCCATGTCCCTGCCTTATACTGCTCTTCTCCAGCCGCTCTTCTATCCTCATCCCTGTCCACCAATCCAGTCATGCCTCCTACTGCTTCCATAGCCCTCTGTACGCTGAATGGTTTAGTGTTCAAAATCTGTGAGATCTGAACTATATTAGATAATATGTCAGTGAGACAGAGGCCCCACCTTGCCCTTGGGCACTGGGCAGATCCGCATTTTTTTTATTATTATTATTTATTCAATTGTGTGTGTGTGTGTGTGTGTGTATAGAACCACAGGCGAATTCGGGAACCACCATGGACGCCTCTACCTCCTCCTTGTTTACTCTGCCCCGGGACCTACCAGGACCAGAAGCTCAGGGGTGAGCTTCCACCTGGCGTCTATCCGTGGGATCTGGGATCCGAACTCAGGCCCTTCTGCTGCAAGGCAGAGGCTTAACCCCTGAGCCACTTCTCCAGCCCCAAGATCAGCATTATTAAAAATGCTTTGAACACTGTCAAAACCTTTATTAATATCAATTATAAGTCCTCGTGTGGTAAACACTATTATATTTATTTTTTTTAACTTTTTAAAAATTTTATTTTTTTATTTACTTTTTCCACTCATAACAACTTGATAGATACCCCGTTCCCCTCCCTCCCTCCCTCCCTCCACCCCTCCCTGGATCCCCTTGCTCCCTCCTCCCTTTTCCCCTTCCTCCCCCCCCTTTCTCCCAGTGGGGCCCCCCCATTCCTGGAGCATCCTTTAGTGTGCATGTCTAACTTCCCTCTGGGTCCTCCTCTCTGATGAGGTATAAGGACTCAGTAGCATTGCCTAGAGCTCTTTTTTGTGTTCTCCTTTAGTATAGTAACACTATTGTGGCTGTTAATCCTTTGCCTCTAAGAATCTTAGAGCCTGTGATCCATGCTAGACTTTGGGGGGTCAATGACATGTTAGTAATTGCGCAGGTCATGTAAAAGACCTATTATGATTACTTCGGCCCTAACGTGTACAGAGTATCTTGCATATCGTTGTTCCTCCCCATCTTTAGGCTCTTTATATTTAATTTCTAATAGATAAGTCAAATATTGGGTAATGGGGCTATTTGACTTCTCGGTGTTTTTGTTGCTTTTCTCTTACCTTGCAATTTTGCCTTGAACAAAAAGACTCAGTGGGACAGTCTGATAAAACCAGAAATGACTGTACTGCACACTTCACAGACTCCTGAAAGATGCTTTGCAACCAGTGGAAATGCTCACTCTGGGCCTCAGTGCATCTTCATCCATGACTGTTTCCAACAACTTATATTTATTATAGATCAGCTCTTGCACACACCATTTCTCATATGCTTTCTTAATCACTCTGGATGGCTTCTACCTCTTCTCACTTCGCTCTGGGATTTCCCTGGCTCTGAGTGCCAAGGCTGGAAGTGCAGGACTCTGCCATTTCTACCTGATATTTTTACATGAGACCTAAGATCCAAATTCAGGACCTTCTGCTTATGAGACCAAGTCTTAATCCCTGAGCCATTTCTCCAGCCCAGATCTCTCTTCTTGAAGAGCTCCACCCAGATGTCCTCTTAAGATACATCTTGTTTTATCTGACCAATTTATATGGTGTGTATTTAAGTTAATTAAATTTAGTTTTTATAACTTACTGTAGTCCATAGGCTTCTCCATAGTTATATCCTTTATTATGGCTGTTGTATAGAATAAACGATAGAAGTACAATTCACAGGTGAGGGAATATACATCAAATTGAACTAAGATTCCCCAAGTACATGGAGGAAATAAGAGGTGCTTATAGAGCCTGAGAGAAAGGAAATGTTCATTCACTATTCATGCTAATGATCTGGGACACAGATCTTGCCATCTCGCAACATTTACTTGTTTTCAGATGCTAATGTTATTTTATCCATTGCTTTGAAATCCTTCACAAGGTTCCGAAGCCCCATATATAAACAAAAAAATACATTTTCATTGCTGTGGATAAGTGATGACTGACAGCTCAGCCATTCTTGCTGGTGTTCCACTGGTTTTTTTATTCTTCAATCTAGATGCCATATTGAGTTACTAAGAACAACCCTTTGAAAAGAAGGACTGTGTGCTACAAATCTCAAAGTGTATGGCTGACCTGACTAGGAGAAATATGCACCACTCAAAATTCTGAAACAGAAAACATGGATCCAAGCAAAAAATGAACATCCCGTTATTTACTCTGACAGTCTCAAGTCAAACCATGTCATCAATTCTTTAACTATTGTATAAAATAAAAAATCCCAGTCTTTGTAAAATTGCCATTCAGCCCTAAAATTATTTATATATATACTGTTTCAATTCAGTCTATCATCAAAAAAGCTTAATAGCCTGCTTTGCATATTGGCTCAATGAATGTGTTATGGAAGGGATGTGAGGGATGGAGAATGTGGTTGTATGAAATGTTTAGCCTTGCAAGAAAACAATGATAAACAAGTAAATATGCCATGATCACAGGGACTTCAGGTGGTACTCACTCATGTAGAAAGTCAAAATAACACAAAATGAGAATCTTGAATAGAATTGTATCATTAAGTAAGAGTAGGATCCATTAGTCAAAGAAAATGGTTCAGAGCTACTATGTTGTAATATTTGAAGGGACTGCTGAGAAGGGAAGATGCGCAACACAGAGCAAAAATGCTATGGCTCAGATCATGAGGAACATGTCGTGAATTGTGCTGACCTCTTCATAATGCTAGAGCATACAACATCAGCTTTTAGACTTGAAGAAATCAAAGAATTTGTGCACATTTTAAACAAAATTTAAAATTCGTAAGCAACATCTTCTGCAGCTGTTGAACATTGGTAGGACCATTTTTATTTACATTTTATTTATCATTAGGTAAATATAGCTGTATAATTTATATTTCATTCAAACTCCAAAGTTCCCAAAATGTATTCATTTCTGCAAAGTATTGCAAAGTATTTGCAAAGTTCTGCAAAATGTATTCAAAATTGGTTGGGTGTGTGTGTTTGTGTTTTGATTTTCTTGTTTGAGAAGGGCCTTCTTGCTATTTCCAAAGAATGCCAAGCACAAAGTCCGCAATTAATTAGATACACTTCATTGCATTCCAAAACATGCAGTAAAGATCCTAATAAAGCTAATTAAGTTAAAGACTTGGTTGATTTCTATGTCTAACCAACACAATACATCTTTGCTGTTTCTTTGTTTTGCACTAGCCAAACAAAAAAGGGTTTAGTCAAGGCTGATGAAAGGAAAAAGTTGCTAGTTGCATTCTGAAAGTACTCAGATTGCTAAGGCTCGGCTGTGGTATAAACAGAAGAAATGTATATAAAGAGTGCAGACGCATTATATAATGATTCAATTCAGCCTCACTGACACATTTCCCACTGCAATACAATTACATTTTGAATGCGATTTAATCTCATTTATCTATCTACTGTTAAACTGGGCATGACACTGTTAGTCCTGCACAGCCTTGGCATTGGACTGTAGTTTGATCATGGAGTTTGGGAATTGCAAAACAGGTTGAAGGCAATCTTTTCTGTGAATTAATGAGGTGTTCACATCCTCTCTGCGCCTCGTCCCCATTTAAACAGCGGCAAAAATAATAGCAAAGGGGCAATTGTTTTAAATTCTGCTGAATATTGTGTCCAAATCAAGTAGTGTGAGAAATAACAGGAAAGATTGAGAGAGGATTTCAGAGGCCTAATGTACAGCAACATTAAATTTTAACTCTTAGTTTTGTGCACACAAACTACAGATATTTTCACAAGATAATTTTGCAAAATACACTTTCTAATAATTAGGAGGGAAACCCATGCATTCTACATATGTAGATAGTTCGCCAAAAATTTATGTGTAGAAAACAGTTTCCTAGGCACTATGGATTAAAAAATAAACATCTTGAAGAGATTAACATCTCATCTGTGCAAACTATGCTCTAATTGTTTTAGGGGTTTCCTGTATATGTTTGCTTACTAACACATATTCTCCCTTGTGAGCTATAATTTACTGATCAGTGTTTATGTAAAGATTCTCAGAACTCATTATCTTTTGTGTAAAGAAAAAAACTGATGAAGGTAGAAAGGGTAGGAAGGAGATCTGGGAGGAGAAAAAGGAGAGGAAGAAAAATGTAATGTGACAAAGCAGTTTTTGGAAAGTTTTTCTTGTATATGATAACTGCCTGCTGAGGGAAGGTTTGAGAGACCGAAAGAATGGAGAGAGTTGAAGGGAGATAGGAGGAAAAGAACACAGGAAGGTATTTAATGGAATTATAGCAGCTAACATTTGCATGCAGATATTTCACCCAAGCCAAGTAAATTCAAAAGACAACATCTGGTGCAGTCAAAAAAGGTGGATAATATTTTTCTGGGAACATAAATTCCTGAGATTTTCCATTTACACAAATACATTTATGTAGTTCTCATAATACTCACTTAAGCCAAGAGTTGCATTCTAGCTTAGAGGTAACACTTCTCATATTTAAAAAAAAATTCTTTTTGCACATACAGTAGATGTGTGCACATGTGTGTGTGTATAAGAGGGTTCTTAAGTGTGTATACATGAGGAGGTCCAAGGATGACTTTGGGAATCATCCTTCTAGATTACTCTGCCTCCTTGTGCTTTGCTCTGGAATTTCCTAAGCTCTGCCTTCCAGGACCATTTCTGCCTGGTGGGTGTTTTTGTTTTGTTTTGTTTTGTTTTTAACATGGGAATGAGACCCAAGATCTGAACTCAGGTCTTTTTCTTTTCAAGGATGTCATGGTTTGAAATGTATTCCCCATTATGGCACGTGGCACCTTTAGGAGGTGGAGCCTTGCTGGAAGATGGGTCTTGAGATGGATTAACCCTACACTACTTCTTGGAAAAGTCTACTGTAGCAGTGGCAGTTTAGCAGCTCTCAGACTTCTGGAAGGATGTAACTCAGCCCATCTCCAACTTTTGCCTTTGGCCATGCCTTCTCTGCCATGAAAGATTGTATCTCCCCTATGGAACCGTAAACTGAATAAGTCTCCTTTTCTCCAGTTAGATTGTTGACTTTGGGTGCCCTCTCATAGCAATGCAAAGGAGTAACTAATACAGAAATTGGTACTGAGTAGTGGGGTATTGCTGTGAGACTATGAACCAGCTACCAAAAACTTTTTGTGAAGCTGACAGAGGTTGGCACCAAGATATAAGAAGTGTGATCATTGCTATGCTGTAACTAGTGTGCCTTTGGAACTATTTGTTGGGAGAAATAGGGAGAACTTAGGGACTTTGCACTGGGAAAGCCTTTGTGTCTTGGAGACAGGGCCAATTGGGCCTTTCTTGTAAGAACATGGAAGACAGCAATGTTGTGAGAGAAATAGGCAGTGGAAATCCAGATTGTGATGGTCCAGAGGGGAACAAGGACTGTGTTTGGACCTAGACAAGTGACAAATGGAACCACGTGTTGGCAGAGAGGTTAGTGAAGTTTTGCCCTTGACCTGAGAACTTACCTGAAATCAAATTCAAGTGTTTGGTGGAAGAATTTTCATACCAAGATAATCTTAATAGTGTGGCATGGCTACTTTAGGGCAAGTTTACTGAGATTGCAAACATAATGTGATCTGTTGTTAAACAGATTAGCTGTTAGTAAATCAAAGCCTGTTCTTTATTTGAATTATAGGAGAGGCCCTACTCTGAGGACAAGATCTACAGTGAAGGATCCTATCCATAAGAATGCAAAGCCTTTTGAAAGAAAAGAACTAAAAGACAGAGTTTCAAAGAACAGGTTTGTTTCTTTCCTGAAGCAACTGGCTATGAGAGATAGCAATTCTTTCAGTGTGAAGAGGGTGAACCAGCTGTGAGTTGAGGGGGCATGTCATAAATACATAAATAAAGTATTTATAACACTTTTTTTCAATGCATTTAATTCTTCCTTATTATGAGACATTTATAGAAAAATACTTTGGGCGTCCTGTTTCCATCCTTTTTTGTCACTCAATGGATGTTTTTGACTTGTAAACCAATTCATTTTAAATCTACAAATATTATTCAATTTTTATCGATAATCTCCTTTAGTCCCCTATAGTGCATATTGTCTAAAGCCACAGTGGTTGGAAAAGCACTTGCTTCTTGCCAACTGTCTGACCAACTTGTCTGTGCCTGGGATTTCTTTCTGCCAATCTACACATTATGAAAACAGTACCTCTTTTGACAGAACAGTGTGCATATTTTAAAGATTTAATGTTTCAAAACCCCTAAGATAATGATTGGTACTTGGAAATTGATATGCCAGGTATGCTAGTATAATAAACATTCTAGACTTTACATGTTCTTTTAGTTTATGCCTTTATTATTTTTCTTTTACCTTTCTTTTGTCTCTCCTCCCCCCTTCATTTTTTTCCTTCTTGCTTTTATCCGTTATTTGGATCATTGATCCATTTTCTAATTTTTTTCTCATTTATTCACTTGTCTAATTCATTTACAGTTTCTTACAAAATGTAAATAAATGCTTAGTAACTTCCTGTGTTAATCTCACAATCATATAGCTGAACAGACATAGAACTAAACAACTTAAGGGAATGAAGTGTATTATTCTTGCTTATGACTATGATTTCATTCATAATTCAACTTGATAAAGAAGTTCTTACCAACATTAGAAGCTGAGGGAAATGGCACCACATACACACAAAGAGCTGACAGGGGTCACACTTTCTTGCTTGCCAGCATATCTATATGCCAAATTTCTGAACTAATTCTATTTTATCCACCTGCATAGAGAATGATCCATCCACTATGGGTTGGATCTTTCCACATGAATTAGATAATCCCCACAGGCTTGCTCAGGTATTCCTTAACTACTAATTCTTCACAGATGTGTCTAAAGGCTCTGTCTGAAACTGTTGCTGATGCCTGTGTCTAACCAGCACAGTAGCACAGTGAAGAAACAGGAAAACAATCATATCTGTGTTCAGTTCAAAAGCACCCTCCCTCCAACTCCTTCTGTCCACCTCCCTATATCCTTCCTTCTCAGTTATTCCCTTTCCATTTCAAATCTCTAGCTGCATTTTCTGCATGATTTCTTCTAATTATCTTCTAGCTGTTGTGTTGGCCTTTTCATTTCGCTCATCATAGTTGTCTTCATCTTGAGCACCTTTATCCTACATGATTCTTTCAGTGATGTTCTATATTTTACACTGTATTGTCTTTTTGAGGATTACGATGAAGGTAATGTTCTTTTTTTTAATTTTTTTGTTATTATTATTTATTCAACTGTGTGCATATGCGTGTGTGTGTGTGTGTGTGTGTGTGTGTGTGTGTGTGTGTAGAACCACGGACGAATTCGCGAACCACCATGGATGCCTCCACCTCCTTCTGCCCCGGGATTCACAGGCTCCGCCCTACCAGGACCAGAAGCGCAGGCCGCCCCCGCTTCTGCCTGGCGCCTATACGTGGGATCTGGGATCCAAACTCAGGACCTTCCGCCTGCAAGGCGGAGGCTTAACTCCTGAGCCACCTCTCCAGCCCGAAGGTAATGTTCTTATTCCTCTACACAAGTTAAACTATCAGACTTATTAGAAAAAGACCCTGACCTCCCAATATACAGCCATCTCTCACATCCCTAAAACATATACTCACAATGTTTTAGCTATTTCTATTCATTTCTATCCATGTACCTGAACCTATGAAGCTCATAGGTTTCATTTTTCTGTTTTAGGAAATAACTATTCAAATCCTACATAGGAATATGAAAATTTATCTTCTTTTACTATCTTCCTCAAGCCCTCTCTCTCTTACAAACAAGAACAGTTTCAGTAGCTCTCACATTGTAGTTGTACAATACATTTGCAAATTTGTTTTCTCATGTCAAATTACAAATATTGATGTGGTTCTGGAAGTTGTTCCTAGGTAAAGCATTAAATATACAATTATTTTTACTTTCAGAAATAATTAGTGAATCCCTCTTTCTTCCTACAATTAGTAATCATTCTTTTGTTATGATTTTGGAATGTTTATTTGGTTAAATTATTTGTAAAGTTAATATGAGTGATTCATCCACATGCATTTTCTGCAATTACATAATTTACCTTTCAACCTGTTCTTCCTATAGACAGCTCTCTTTATTCCTAAGAACATCCCATTCTGCAGATGTTTTCTTCTGGATCTGTGACAATGTTGTTATCCAGGGATTTTCTTTCCATGCCCACCTGTGGCTTTGATTTCAGCCATGACAGATTCTAGGTCTCAGAAGATGAGCTCTTTGAGTTGTTTCCTTTTTCTGTGATCATTAAGATCAAATTAATTTGAGAGCACAAGGGAGGGAAAATGATTGCTTTTTAATATAATGATCCAAATATAGTAATTGTTACTGATTCTGCAGTATCCAATCACTTACTTTTTAGAATTTCACTTTTTAATTGGTTTTTATTATTTGACACATATAATGAAATTTACTATTTCCAGCCTCCATTACCTTTTTTACCCCATTTCTATATCTTGATGAGACCCTTCTTTGTCTCAATAGGTTTTCTGAGTAGTCACATGTCCCTAACCACCTGAGAAAATGTTCTAACATCAAAAGAATATGCTTAAAAGGAAAAGAAATGAGGGAGAAATAAATATTTCAAAGCCTAAAATTTAGTAACAAAGACAGCAGTTTAGGACTGTGAATGGTTATATTTCTATAAGACTTTGAGCTTCCAGTATACGAGAGGTTCTCTTCAGGAAAAATGGAAATAACAAAAAGTTATTAATTAAGTATGCAGAGCAAACTTTTCTAAGGATAAGAAAACTAAACTGAAACTAAAACCATCTCTAAAGTGTTCCTTGTAGCCCTTGATGATTTCTTTTCTATTTGTAAACCTAAACCTTGAAAACTGTTCTTTATTTGCTGTTAGTCTGACAAAAGGCTGAAGAATTATTCAAGGCAAACCTTCATGCTTTCACAAATGTTACTTTTAGAGGTTCAAACTTAAAACACAAAAAAAGGAAACAGTGCCGTGTGCAACCAGATTTGGAGAGAGATCACAGTCTCGCATACAATTTACTATTGTACACTATGAAAGCAGTTTTATTTTATTGTTGGCTCTTGATAATCACTTACTGTATTTATAAATTAAACTTATCTTGTAATCCTTTTTCATGAATTAGTATGCTTACATGTATATTTTCTGTGATGTAAATGTTGAAGCTTGATGGTAAATTAAGGCAAGGAAATAGAATAGCTATTAGAAAAAAAAGTGTCTTCATATGTTATTAAATGTACAGGAACAAGGACAGAGTTTGTAGGATTTAGTACCTCCCTCATTTGAGGCATCCATTCCTCTCAGGACTCTACACAAATGGGTAGATTCCTTCCACACTGGTTGAATGCAGAACCCCACTAGTACAGACTTCTAATTACTACTTGCTCTGTATAACCGTGTCTGAACTCTATTCACCTGCCAGACTCCACAATTTCTTTTTCTGGTGACTTTTACTTAATTGGGGTCAAAATTTCTGTGTCCTTGTGAAACTGTGACTTTGCCATTTGTTTCTTCCTTCAGCTTCATACAGCCGAAAAAAGTCACTTTTGGGGTATAGATACTTAATTTGCAAAAATCAGAGCTTCTATGAGGAACAGATCTTGCCTGAATCCTGCAGTCATTTTTATATGACTGACTTATTATTTATTGTGAGAGTGGAGAATTAAAACCTGTCATTTATCCTGAAATTAATCATGTTTAAACTGTTAATACGATTGTTGAACAAAAGATTAGCAATAATGACCACTAAAGACTCAAAATTTGATCTTACCAATGATGGTGTATTTGGGTTCTGTGTATCAATTCTGGGAACTATCTAAATCAATATAATATGGAAATGCTGAAACTAAATCTGATAAAGTTCTGAAATATAATATAGTTCTGTACATGTGTGTGCCATATGGTACAATTTAAATGTAGGTGGCTAAGGGAAATTGCCCAGTGTTATTCAGCTAATAAACAAAGCAGGCCATATTAAAATCTAGTAATCCTTATTCATGGATTAGTTTGCATGTACATTTTCTGTGAAGTAAATGTTGAAGTTCGATGGTAAATTAAGGCAAGGAAATAGAATACGTTTTACAAAAATGTTTCTCCATGTGTTATTAAAATGTCCATGGGCAAAGTCTGTTTCTAGAAGTGAGCTTCAAAGCTTAATTTTCATCAACATTCTCCAAATATATCACACATTCTATGATACTAGGCACGTGATGAAAAATATGAAATGAAATGATATTCTAGTTTCTTACTCGAAAAGGAAAAAGTTAAATTCCACTGGCAGTAAGCAGGTTCTATTCATCGGAATTTTGAAACACTATGAATGAAAATTGAGCAAGCTATTTTAAAACAACAAATCTTATTTTTATCAACTCAGATATATTGAATGTCTTCAATCTAGACAGCTCCCTTATAGATAATTTAACATGACAAGCAAGTAGGATAATTTCTGGACTATTGAGTGCAGTTTACTTTTGATTTAATCCCATATATTACAAAGCACATAAAGTAACATGTGGAAGGCCAGTGAGATGCCTCAGAAGATGTAAGGTACCTACTCAAAAAAACTGTTGTCCTGGCTTTGATTCCCAGAAGTCCACATTTTAGGCGGAAGGAGCTAGCTTCCAAAAGTTGTCCTGTGACCTCCACATATGATCATGGTTTGCTTTCACACACCATCACTCTCTCTCAAAAATGTTTTAGGATATGCCCTTTTTAATTAAAGGGAATATCATTATAATACTAGTAGTTTACTCTAATCTTTTATAATTACTTTTAGAAAATACGGTGATTATTTGCAATTTCAGGGAGAGATATTGCCTTTGCTAGTCTGTGTCAGATATAGGTAGCAAATATTACAGTCAACACAAGCTGAGATACATATGCTTACATTTATATTACTTAACAAATTACAATGGAAATAGTCTTAGGAGTGAATGTATAGGAAAGAGTCATTAAAATTTATTAACAGACAAAATTTAGTATTATAATCAAAACTGTGATTTATGGATAATTGTTGAAGAAGGCTCAATTTTGTTCTTTGTAATAAACTCTGCACAGATTAATAAGTAAGGTAGTGGAGCTTGGTTGACTGACTGAAAACTCATTTAGGTGATTTTCCTATCTCCCTATTAGTATATGGCACAAAGTGTCAAAGGTATTTTCTGCTCAAGTAGCAGCAAATATGCTAGGCTATTGTTAAAAAGGGAAGCACACAGGCCAATGTAAAATAATTATCATATTTTTCCCAAAATAACAGGTGAAGTCCCGAAGGAACAACTCTCCTTGTCTGAGAGGTGATCCCTGCTTGAGACATGGAGTAAAAACCAAACAGGATTTTGTCTAGAACAGATTATTCACAACACAATATTTTAGTTAAATACAAACCAGGACTTCATTTACTAAATGTTCCTAAATGTTGTTTGTAAGTGGAATTTCTTAATTGCAGTATTTTCACTGAAACTATGTTGGGAGTTCTAAATATCCCATCTTATTTATGTTCCTGTGTATTCGTCTCAAGCATTTTCTCTACAATTACAATACATTGCCAATAAATGAGCAATAATTCCAAGATGACAATCTTTTTTTATTATTATTTATTCAACTGTGCGCATTTGCATGTGTACGTGCGCGCACGCGTGTGTGTGTGTGTGTGTGTGTGTGTGTGTGTGTAGAACCACGGACGAATTCGCGAACCACCATGGACGCCTCCACCTCCTTCTGCCCCGGGATTCACAGGCTCCGCCCTACCAGGACCAGAAGCGCAGGCCGCCCCCGCTTCCGCCTGGCGCCTATACGTGGGATCTGGGATCCGAACTCAGGACCTTCCACCTGCAAGGCGGAGGCTTAACCCCTGAGCCACCTCTCCAGCCCCCAAGATGATAATCTTTGACCCAACCTTTATGCTTGCTGTTGCTCACTGAATAAATCAAATTTGTCACCCACACTATATTTGAGGAATTTAATTGACTGCATAAAACTTTTTATTACTATCTTAGTTTCTATGATTCATATCCTGTATCAGATACTTTAATTTTCTACATAAGTGTCAAAAGCTTGTCCTTAGTTTTTAATAAAAAAGTTAATATCTATCTGGGAAATTATAATACACATATTTTAAGCTTATCTGCAATCATTTAGTTATCTCCTGATTACAATACTTTATCAAATTCTTATGGATATGTCCATATTCCAAAGCCATTAATGAATAAATAAAATATGTATGTACCAGATCCAATTGGTATATTTCAGATAGCTTAGATTTAATAAAATCATAATTGAAAATGTAGAAAATGATTTAATTTATAAAAATATTCAATACACCAAAATTAAAAATGACCTGCAGTTTAAACACAGAATGTTACATTGTATTTGCAGTCATGTAATGAAATAGTATTCATTTATTAAACTAGATAAAGTCATAACACTAAAGTACGATTATAAAATTAAGTGAACAAACCTCAAATTATATAAAGAATATAATCCCAGCTTTGCTACAAATAAATCAATATGAACTCCAGATATTAAGTTAAAATATTAGCAATGGCAATGTTGGTTAGTGACCGGGTCATTGTTTTGAACTGCTCCTGATTTTTCAAATACACTTCAGTATGTGTACAAATTTTATATTTGACAGGATAAATTTTATTTAAAATGTAGAATCTTGAAGAATCTTGGAAATGCAGCAATTTCAAAGCAGATCTTAATATGTCAATATTACCCATTACTGTCTTTCCAAGAGTTTTTCTTCTTTTTTAGTAAATAATTTTACAAACACAATTTTATAAACAAAAACACAAAGTAAGCTCTACGATCTAGCAGGACACTTTTTACAGCTTCTTCAGGTTTCAAACAAATTAACCTTCACTTTAATATAGAACAGTGTGACATCTTCTTTAAGGGTTATAAGAGGAAAAGGAGAGGGATGGGATTGGGGACAACAGGTGAGAAGATTATAAATTCACTATATTCATGTATACATTAAATAATAAAAGAAAATATAAAGTAAACAATATATGTCTTTCTATCCTTATATATTACAATTTCAAATAAATTCAGAAATAACAACTTATTCCCGTAGACAACTGGAAGAAGCACTTAGTTTGATTATTTTTTAACTCAATGGTATAGTTTTGCTTAAACTTTCCAAATCTTGAAATAACCTAGATTTTGTTGGGCATTTTCTTTTTGAATATTGAAGTGGTTGTATAGTTCTCCCTCTTCTCAGGAAAGATATCTCACCAACATTAGCTTTCTGATATCACAAAACTTTTCATTTGAAATTCTGAAGGTATGATCCACTGTAATAATGTCTGAGACCACTTGTTTCATTAACTGGTCTTCCCTGATGACGTAGCTCAAATAAAATCTCATTTAATGAGAGATACAGACAGTCAATGATTATCACTTAATTATCCTCCCCAAGGAAATCTCATAAGATATGAATTAAATATTTGGGTTTTATAAAAAAATGATAATGAACATAAAATGAAGACACTTCTATTCATATTTTATAATGATATCAATTTGATGCTTTCTGCAGATGTATCCAGCATATGCCTTACATTATGTTCATTCACAGGCACATAATGATAATAACAATAGTAATTACTGTATTTAATGAACTTTATGTTTTGGTCTCATTACACACTGCTGAAACAAAATATCTGACCCAAGCAATGCAACACAAAGGTTTTGTTCATTCACAATTTCAAGTTAAAGTCCATCAGAGGCTGGAAATAACTGGTCACATTTCAGCCACAGAAAGAACAGAAAGAAAGAACCAGTCCTTGAATGTCTATTGCTTCCTCTCTCCATTGTTATACCATTTAGACCACCAAGCCCAGGAAAATGACCCTGTTTACAATGTACTTTGTCTTCACACACTAATGAATGCAATCCAAACAATTATTCATAGGCATGCCCAGAGACCAAACTTAATCTAGAGGATCTGTCTTAGGTGGTCCCTTAAGCTTCCCACCTTGGTGTCAGGTTAAAACTACTAACCATCACAGAAATTTGTCACAGAAACAATTTTAAAATTATTACATATACTACCAGACTCAATTTCAGGTAAGTAATATTGAAGGACAGCATACATACATATATAAAATTCATAAATCATAAGTGAAAATTTTATAATGGTTCTGATATTGGCAAACATCTAGGAGATAAAATCAGTCCCAATGATAACCTCTGTCTTGCAAAGATAGGTAATTTTATTTATGATATCATACTTACATCTGTCTCATATTTTCCCTCTTTGTTGGGTAAAACTGAAACCTACTATGTAATTTACTTTCACCCTTTCTCTGTAGAACAATAGAATTTGAACTCAATAGAAACATGCAGAGGGACGTGCCTGTTCAGAAATAAGGTGAGCTAAATGTGAAATGCTGAATAGTTTGTTACTGTTTTGTCCTCTGAAGAAAAGGATATAGAACAATAAATTAACCGCCAAGCTCAGTATAGCTTAGCCTTGTCTCTCAGTATCCCCCACAGAGTGCTTTGAAATGGAGAGTTTAATTCCTACTAAACTGTCCTCCAAATTTAAGAAAAAGCTATAGACATCTTTCTCTTCATGTCCCCTACCTGTCACACCTATTCTCGTCTGCATCTTCCTGGCTAGAACAACTTTGCTTGCTATTTTCAGGCAGGCTGGACACCATCACTCATACTGGAATGATGAGAAATGTGACATGAATTTATTTCAGCAGAGCAGAGCTTTTCGAGCCCCTTGTGTGGTTCAGAAAAGTTCAGCTTTGAGTTAAATCAGCTGCAAATGATTACATTAAATTGTTCGAAAGTACAATTTTTTCTTACCTTGTATTTCTTGTGCTCAATACAGTGATCATCAAGCAGTAAAACTAACACTAAGTGATAATGGTCAAGTATTTTCCTAACTAAAATGAAGAAATAAAACTTCAAGAATGTATTTTCTGTATCTATTGCTAGAAGAAAAAAAATGTTTATTTGAATATTCTCTGTCTCTGTCTCTGTCTCTATCTCTCTGTCTCTGTCTCTGTCTCTCTCTGTCTCTCTCTGTCTCTCTCTCTCTCTCTCTCTCTTTCTCTCTCTATGTTCTAGTCCACTAGGACACTGTGACATGTACTTGGAGCTGTACCTCAGTGCGTCACTTACTGTACCAGATTTTGCTCATTGAACTGTAGAAGCATTCAGTGAACTCAATATTCTCTTTCATGCAATTATACAACCCATTACATATATTCAAATAGATAGCCACTTGGTATGTTTAGAAAAAGAAATTTAAAAGAGTAAGACTGAAAACTTCCCAGGTAAATCTAAACACAAAATCCTGAAATGGTAATACTGAAAATCAATCTAATTCATTTTATTTGAAAAGTGAAAGAAAATCATCTCTGATCACTAAGGCACAGGCACTGCCTGGCAAACATTCAAAATCAAACTTCAACAGCTCCAAAACCTAATGGATTTATCACTATGCTGTGCAGCTGCAGCATGCATCAACAAGCACGATTTACTTTTGAATGAGTGGAAAATCAGAACTTCATGGAGAAATGTGTACATTTTCATCACACAATCCATTTCTCTCTCTTTTCAAATATACAATATGCCATCCGCTGCCAATATCATCACTACGGCTGAAAAACAGCAGAAGATGAAGCTAAAAAACATGGAAATTTTGACTATCTAGACATACCATTTAAAAATATCAAAAGCCGTAGACTCAATTTGTATGTGTGCACAGCTATATGCTCCCATTTGCTTCTCTCTTTATTTATCTTGTCTTTATATATATATATTGTTTCTCTGCATAGACACACAGCAATCCTTATTAAAGATGTTTCAATCATTCAGCACATGACTAAATGTTCTTCCTTTTAGCAAATGACTTGATCATCACCTTGAGCTAGATTCTTTCCTATGAATACTCACTGTGCCCTCTTTGAAAGTTGAACATGTTACTCACAGTACTGAATTACAACCGGCAATGTATATGCCTGACTCTCCAAGGAAATTGTGGATGCCATTAGGGCCCAGATTACCTTGCTCTAATTACATTTTGAGAGCATACTAAATCAATGAAGAAGAATAGAGAAGATGAACAAAATGGTAAATGCTGACAGCAAGTCCACTGCCAGATGAATGTGCTGCTGTAACATCCGGTAAAGTATAGCATGGGATAGGTCGAGTGAGGTCAGGAAAACAGAGGCAGACAGCTCTGTATGAAAGCTTGTCCTGAACAAATGTGAAAACCTGGAGAGCAAAGTGAAGGATTTGTTGTGGGAGTTTTAATAAAAGACCCTCTTTTAGGGCTGGAGAGGTGGCCCATGGATTAAGAGAAAAGACCTGAGTTTGGATCCCAGATCCAATGTAAAAATGCCAGGCAGAAATGGCAGCAGGTTGCAGTTCAGGCCCTGGGATCCTACCTTTTTAGGCCTAGGAAACTCCTGAGCAAAACAATAAGAAGGCAGAACAGTCCAGAAAGATTCCCATAGATACACTTAGACCTTCAGACTGCCCTCTTCCACACACACCCAAACACACACACACCAAAAAGATCCCACATTCTCTTTTCTTTCAATTCCTTATACATTCTTTTTTTTTTTAACTGTTTCACATTTGTTATTTCATATACTTCTTAAAGGGATGAACGATCAAAACATAAATCAGTGCATGTCGTTCTCTAAAGGAAACAAGATGTGAGCTATACAATGTTATCTAGATTCTCAGCCTGGCAAAATCTAGGATCTTTAAAGAGAACTTTAGCCCTCTAGCTTTAGAACTTAATGTTTTTTGGAAAATGAAGCGTGTTTTTTTTCTTTCAATACTGACAGGCAGAACGGACTTGTTAAATCCTCTGGTGAAGAGGTATTTGCACTTACATGTGTATGATGTTAATTTATGCTGGTTGAGCCGTAAATATCAAGCAGCAACATCCTAAAACCTCCAATGTGTAATAGACTCATTCATTTGATGTAATCACTTACCTGCGCCCCACAGTTCACATTCCATTTTGCATTCCTAACTGTAAACTATCGATACTTGACTTTTTCCAAACTGAAGGTAATTCTTGGACTGTATCAAACATAATGATTCTTCTCAAACTAACTGGAAAATATTTATTGATATGTAATGTATGTAATGATATACAATGTAAAATATGTAATGATGTGTGCCAAAAATATTTCCTGGTATTCAGAAGATTAATCCTCTTGTAACTCAATTCATGGATGATGGTGGCCTAAAGTTCCTGCTTCCAATGGATCAGGTTTCCAGATGCCATAGAGATGGCTTTAATAAAACAACTGGTACTAGGCAGCCATTTCCAGCCTAAGGCTTACCTCCCAAAGGTAAGATATTTGCATATTTTTCTTTTCTATCCAGTTTGTAGGATTTCCAACCTTACCTTCGGTTAAGTTTTGTTGAGAATTGATGGAAATTCATACCAGAGTTCTTTGCATTCCAGATATAAGTAAAAAATCAAAGTTTTTTTTTTCATTTATTCCTTCAGGAATAGGTAAGGAGGAGTTAATAGAGTCATTTTATACTTTGGCAAGGGCAATTTTTTAAAGGCAAACATGTTTACAAGAGGATCTAGTTGTTGGTTTTTGGGTGGATGCACACATAAGTCATTCATTTTATTGTGGGTTTCAAGAAAGATTAGTTAATATTTATTAGACTTACTATGTTTCTGTCATCATTTGAAATGTGCCCCCCATAGTCTTGTGTATTTGGGAAGGTCATGGTACCTTTAGGATATAGTCTTGCTGGAAGAAGGCAGTCATAGTGGAAGATTTCAAAGTGGATTAGTTCCCCACCTGCCCTCTTGGAGAGTATGTTTTTGCAGTTAGAAGTCTTGCAGCTTTCAGCTTCCAAGTTGTTTGTAGTGACTTAGCCGGTCTCCAGTTTCTGCCAGTCGCTCATACCTTTCCCACAATGAAAGGGAATTTTAAGCTGAAAATACATCTCCATTTCTCCCTCAAGTTGCTTGATTTTGGGTTTTCTCTTAAAGCAACAGAAAAGAGTAAGTAGTACACAAATTGGTACCAAGAGAGGGGTATTGCTGTGAGATTAAGAGCATCTGGTACCACAATGCGAAGTGCTTTGAAGTTGACAGAAATTGGTGCTAAGAATGGTGTTGTTGAGTGAGATTAAGAGAATCCAGTACCAAAAAGTGAAGTTGTTGCTTCTGAAGCTGAGAGAAGTTGGTTCACAACAGTGTGGCCAATGCTATGATGTGACTAGTGTGCCTTTGGAATGGTGGAACCCCATTCCTTTGGAACTGAGATGCTTTCAACAAGAAGTTCATCTATTAGACATAGAGTTGCAGGATTCAGAGTTTGCCATGCTGGTTTTCAGTCTTGTTATGGGGTAACTAAAACAATATTTATTATGTGTGTGTATGGTATCTGTGTGTTTATCCATGGAGGCCAGCAGATGACTTCCTGTGTCATGCTTTATCACTCCTTGCCTTATTCACTTGAGGCAGGATTTCTCTGTAAAAAAGAATACAATTTTCTTGAGTTACCTGATGTACCAGACTTTTGAAGCTTCTATTATGGGGGGTTCATAATAAGCTGCCAGATACTCCCTCCATGATCTCATAGAGTTGACTATTTTTCATCATCCAGATGTAGTGTCTGAGGCACATGAGGTTGTGCTATTTTTAATATTTTTTTAATGTGGGCATTGGAGATTCAAACTCAGGTCCTCATGTTTCCATAAGAAATACACTTATCTATTAAACCATCTCTTCAACTCCTTATTAGACATTTAATTCAATATCTCACACAGTGCTCAGCACAAATAGCCATGGCACATTGGTACATGGAATCAAGATTCCTGAATCCAGAAAGTGTTTCCAGCATAGAAAATGAAACAAGGACTGCAGTGTGCTCTCTGGTGAGTCCTTCAGAGGGTACTCTAATGACTAGACATGATTTTATGTAGCTTAGCACCTTCAACTCATCAAGAAGAGTGTGATCTCTTATTTTGTAAAAGTATCTCTTTCATAATTAAAGAACCAAGAGATAAGATTTATTCAATCTCCTCATTTGGCACAAACCCAGGTTTTAATAATACAACATATTTAAACCTTTCTGGAACCAGATTGCAGTAAATAATCACAGAAAAATTGACCTTATCACCACTGATGAACTCCAAATGCATTATTTATCATTGATTTAAATAACTCCCAGAAGTACACTTAAGAAAATAGCATTCTACTTCAATTCTAAGAACCAGTGTGGCTAGAGAAGACTTATGTGCTTCTCCATCACAGTCACCTCATTTCCAGACCATTAACTTCAGTGAATTTCTTGTCTTGATGAGTGTAAAACTACTGCTCACCAATCATCCTCAGAGATGGCTGGACTTCCTATGATATAAGCTAACGAAACAAATCCTAACAGGAAAATGAAGTTCTAATCAACATTTCTAGTTCTCACAGAGCAACTGGTGACAATTCTTCCTTTAAATAGTTAAGGAACATATAAATCACATATATGTGCATTATATAGACATATTTATGTGAGGGAGGGGTATATAAAAACCAGGACCATCATCAATGAGAAAAATGTGGCATTCTGTCTTTCTGAGCCTGATTTATTTTGTTCAATGTGATGACATCTGGGTCCAATACATTTCCCTGCAAGTGATATGCTTTCGTTATTTACTACTGAATGAAACTCTGCATTTTCTGTATCTATACATTTATTTATGGACAACTGGTTTGATTTTATAACTTAACTATATGAATAATGAAATATTAAACATACATGTGCTCATATCTCTGCAGTAAGATGATTTTAATCCATTTAGATATGTATTTTAAAGAGTGGTTAGCTTAATCATGGGGAAGTTATTTTAGATCCTTTTGAAATAGTCCCTATTGATTTATATAATGGCACCACAAATTTGTATTCCAAATAGCCATGTTTCCATGTAGTTACCTAGGCACATACAGGTATGCACATGACACTCAGTGTGAGATAGGGCTAAAATTATTCTCAGTGACCCACATATCTTCATTAAAATCGCCACATCTCAGCCTTTGACATTACAAAACCATGTTGTCAAACTGAAAGTTCCTACTCATAAGCCATACAATGGAGTTACACACACAAAAAAAAAATTCTCACAAGATTTTGAGTGAGCATATGATTTTTTGTTGAGCAACATTCAGAACTGTTCTTGGCTACATTTTTTCCAAAGATTGTGGTTCAGAAATACTTTCATGTGGAACCAACAATATGAATACATTTGAGTACACATGTGGAAAAACACACATATGCACACTGATGATATATGCATATTTATATCTTGCCCTTGTAGTTTCATATTTGTAATAAAGGATTACATTTCTTGCCACCTGCTTTTAATAAAACAGTGTCCATGGATGTTTCATGTATTTAGCATGTATGTACATGTCTACAGTTGCAATGCACAGTATATTATGTATGTGCAGCTATCAAATCCACATGTCTAAGTGTTACATTGAAAATGTCCATTACTTTGGTTAAATACCAGTTGTATTTTTTTTAACATTAGTGCTTCAAATGACTTAAAATAGGAGGACATCTTATAAAAACTTATGTAGGAAACAAAATTCCTAAACAATAAATAAAAATGTAGAAATAGCATTTTATAACCATACATGTAAGACAGGGCTGGAGAGGTGGCTCAGGGGTTAAGCCTCCGCCTTGCAGGCGGAAGGTCCTGAGTTCGGATCCCAGATCCCACGTATAGACGCCAGGCGGAAGCGGGGGCGGCCTGCGCTTCTGGTCCTGGTAGGGCGGAGCCTGTGAATCCCAGGGCGGAAGGAGGTGGAGGCGTCCATGGTGGTTCGCGAATTCGTCCGTGGTTCTACACATACACAGACACACACATACACACACACACACACAGACACGCGTGTGCGCACATACACACAGTTGAATAAATAATAATAATAAAAAAAAGAAAAGAATTAAAAAAAAAAAGACAGACATATAAAGGAACTGTATACTACTCAAAAGCTTTATGGTTTTGAAAATAAGTTTCTCTATACTTTAATATCTAAAAATGCAAAATGCACCAACACGATAAAAAATTAAAAGAAATGAGTACATTTTTTCCAAGTACTTAGGACAATGTGACATAATTAGTATCTGCAGCATTAAAAACCTACTCTATTAATATTTAATATAATAATAATTATTATAACCTTGTGATTACAACTATTAAAATCTACTCTTTCACCCTAGAAGCATCTCACTAGTAATTTAAAATTTCACCTTTCAATGTGTGTTTTCATTCTATTCTTTAATTTTAGAAAAATTACTGGATCCTTGTAGTTTCTCTGCGCTGTTATCATTGAGAATATAATAGTTGTCAAAACAGATATGTTCTTTCCCTGTAGATCTTGCAATGTAAGAGAGAACATAACAGAAAATAGAGAAGGCACAAAAAAATAACATGTGGAAGTTGATTCTCACTTTCCAATGAGCAGCTTCTGGTGCTTTTATGTGTTCTACAGGTGCCTTTATGTGCTGATTCATCTTGCCAGCCCACCATTTTCTTTCTATTACATATCTTTCTGTCAAATGTGGTATATGATAGACACTCATCATTAGGATCCATACAACAAATGTCTTTCTTATTCATCTAACCAGAAACATCTTGAAAGCACTGTCTATTGTCTTGTGACAGTCTTGGGATCTTTGTGATGTGAAGGATGCAAGACATCTTGACTCAATTTTCTAGTTAGGTAATTTGGATGTATCAAGGGGAATCATCAATGGCTGAGTTTATAAAAAAGATGAGCATCCTATGAAGAAATCATGAATATGAAATGAAAATAAATATAAATAAATAAAAATAAAATATATGTATACTCCCATGAGAATTTCTTGGTTGTAATGGTCTTGAACAGGAATTGTGGTATTTTGTGTCAGAGTGCTTGAAAAATAGATAGACTACTTTCATTTTGGAGACAATTGTCTCATTTGGGTGGGAGTCTGAGATGTGTTCTTTTAATCAAAATGTACTTTTTGCTGAAGTTTCTAGTTGTCATTCATCAAACTGACAGTTAAGAATAACGTTTTGAGGAAATTAAAAAATGAGTCACAGAAGTGTAGTATCATCAAAAGTTAAGAAGTAAAGATCTCACCTGTAACAGTTTGCCAAAGCTACTGCAACATCTATGATACTGACCTTGAAATAAATTAGAGGAGTGCTAGAGACAATCAAGACAGAATACCATGACAGTGTCCCTGTTGGGAATGGTGACTTCAAAAGACTGAATTTATTAAGTTCTACAATGACGTGAATGGTCTGTGGTCAGTTCACAGCTTTGGGAGCAACACCAAGAAAACCACACAGTGGTCTCAAGAGAACACATGTGACCAAGAAAAACATGGACAACTTCAGGAGGAGGACAGTAGTCATGCAAGGCATGATGTCCCACTGAGAAATTCCACCAGGACAGACCCATACCAAAGCAGCAGTTTCTACAATATTGCCTTGCTCTAACTAAGAGGAAGATTCTGAATTGTGACTGATCTCTTTGATTTTGACTTTACTTCTATAAGTGCCAAGAGGAAAAAAGTAAGATGAAACTTCTGCTTATATTTCTCTGAGTTAAATGATGAACATCTCTGTGAGAATATTCATAGGAAGACTAGGAGGGTTATATCTCACATGTCTTTTCTGTATTCAAATTTTTGTTTTTTGAACAAAAATTTAAGACAATGATTTTTAAGTCATAAAGTATGGTATATTCTAGACAATCTTTTTTTTAAAGACAATTTATTATAAATTTGGGCTCATACATTTATATCATATTTTTACCATTTTATTTTCGCTCCAAACTTGCTAAGCAAAGAATCATTCTCTGTCATGGGGAGCTCCCTTAAAGTACTCCACAACCACAAAGAAGCACATACAGATGAGTCATGTTTCAATATTTACAGAACACAAGACGTCTGTCCAGCCATTGTGATTTTTGTCTTTTCTTTGTCCATATTGAGATCAAAAGAGTTAAATTATTATTAGCAAAAATGCTAAATAACAAGCAAGATTTCACTTCCGCAGTGCAAAGGATGCCATCAACCAAACAAACTTCATTAAACAAACCAATGGGGTCTAAACATGGTCGGCAAAATGCAACTCACCAAGGAGTTATCAAAACACACATGCAAACAAAAAAGCAAACATGAGGTGACCCACTTCACATGTCTTTATACGAAACTTCTAACTTTATTCATGCTTTTCCCTCCCAAACAATGTTTATGTTATCTGTCTGTCTCTCTAAAGAAGATAATATACTTATTTTGCCTCACATTTTAGAAGTCATTAATAAACATAAATTTATTTCCTCTGTGTGAAGTTAATATTTTGTATGTTCTTTATATTAATCTGATGAAAATATTTAATAGTATGCACTGTTACATATTGTAATATGTGAAGAATAATAAAGACATCTAGATAAAAAAATAAGTAATCTGTTTCTTATTATCTGAAACTATGAAACAAGAACAAATCTATTGTTAGAAACAGGCAGAGCAGCAATAACTCGTTGTTATTAAATGAAATTGAGAGAATTTGCTGTGCAGACATTCAACCTATCATATCTATGTTCATTATTTTCATTTCATACAGTAGATAATTAGAATGTAGTCAGTACTGCTGGTTCAATGTTATGCTTCAAACATGGAGGTCTTGTAAGTATCAATTTATAAACTTGAAGTATCAAGGCCTGTGATCTACCTACAGACACATGATGGGCACAAAAGAAATAACTTCATTAATATATTTCAAGACATATTTAATAGAATATTTGAGTTATTTTTTAACCATGCCACTAGTAGAAGAGTACTCTATAAAGCAGAAACTTAATCATGCCATGCTGTTTTGGAACACACTGACTGTTCCTTGCTTTACAATCTAATCTAGGCTTTTGTTACTGGGAAATAACTATCTCTTGCACCTTGCTCAGCCTCATTCTCCATGACACTTCCATTTCGGAATGTCATGCAGAAATCAGTGGTTTGTAAAATTTCTTAGATTTATAGGCACTCTAGGTGAGTTGTTGCAATTCGCCTGCATGATTGCTGATAAATGACCATCAAACAGCTTAAGGGAACAAGGGGTTTATTTTCTCTTAAGATTACTGGTTGCAGTTCTTAGTCCAGCTTGATGGGAGAGCATGCACCAACACCAGGGCCAGGGGGAACTGGCCACATATCACCACATAATGGCTGAAAGAGAGACGATCCTTATTTGCCAGACCAGGATGTCTGCCTAAGTGTACAGAAGGATGGCAACTTCCTCAACCAGTTTTCTCTATTTTATTCACCTGTTCAGGGCCTAGTCCCACTCACCATGGCCTGGGTCTGTCCCATCAACTAGACGATTTCTTTCAGGTTTGCTTTGGGCTTAACTCAACTACTAATTCACAAATGTGCCCAGAGCTTAAACCCTCAACTGTCAAATTGATACCTGTGTCTAACTATGACATGTGTTGATAGAACAATGCCTGTGCCTGTCCTCCAAAGAGTACCTTCTTCTGTAGACGTAGCTCTGCTCCCATATTTACCATGGGCATTACCACTTCCACTGGCAAAGCTTATACTCATGACTTCATGTGCACATAGACCATGTTATATAGGAAGCTAGCCAGAATCACAGGGATCACATGATTTGAGGCTTCAGAGTCGAGAATCATATCTTACTCCTCTTCAAAGCCTAGCTTTTCAACACACAGTTGTTTCTTAGAGAAACGAACAGTTCCCAGTGGCTTTAACAGACTTATTCTAAAATACAGATTCAAGGCTGGGAAAGTGGTGGTTCAGTAGTTAAAGTTTTTGCCTCACAAGCATAAGGACCTGAGTTCAGATCCCTAGGAGTAAGGGTTAGTAAGTAGGTGTTTAGTCGCTTGGAGATTAATGCCGCTCCCTACTGTGTCCTGTTTCTGTTCTTCGTTCCCCTTAAATACTTTTCTTATATAAAATCTTTGGAGTCTAAACCTGGATGAATGAAGGGAAATGCCCCTATCTGTGGGGTGGCCCAAAGATATGCCTCATAGGCCTGAATACCCACAAAAAGTATACAAGCCAAAGTGAACCATGGGGTCCAAGAAGCATACAGGCAGGAAGGTGCGAGGGAGGGAGTGGGAGGGATTAATAAAGGGAAGAGAGGGAATGGGAGGGAGGAGAAATAGAGGAAAGCATATATAAGCTTAGAAAAATAAAAGATTAATGAAATAAAAGAAGTTAAGAAAAAAAAGGTTTTTTAACTGTCTACCATTGTTCTTTGGTTTCTACTCTTTTGGGGGTATTTTTCTACCCCCCCCACCCCTTCTAGCCCTACTTATAGTCCTTCGAATTTGTGGGTGCTGAAAGTTTCTTTTTGATTACATTAAACTGAATGTTTAATGCTAGGATTCACTTATGTGCCAAGACATTCCACTCAAGACAGGACTGCTGCATCCAGGAGCTTCCTGCAATGAGACTTATCCTTACCAGACCTGCACTATGACTGACATATCAACTCCCCATAGACTATTAAGGAACTCAGGAAAACTATCAGCAGTGTCTACCCAAGGAAGGGCCATTTAATCTGTAATAGAGGCCTGAGCCCATACTAATGCAGACAACCCAAAAGAGAACCCTGGGGCCCACACAAGCAGACAGGCAGTAGGGTGGGAAGGAGAATGATGGATTGGTGCAGGAAGGAAGGGTGGGAGAGGAAAGGCGAAGTAAAGGAGAGGGTAAGGGGATGGATCTGGAATAACCACTCATTATGTTCATAAAACTAGAAAAATAAATAATTAATGAAAAATATTGTTGGGGGCATTGGGGAGATGAATTGGTTGGTAAAACCCTGGCCTATCAAGATTTTGGATCCCCACTACCCACATAAAATGTCAGATATGGAGGAGAGTATCATGAGCATTTTTGCAAGCTTAGTTCTTCCTGTGGGCATCTGAATCTGCCCTCTATCATTCTCTAATGGTCTTTCTAAGTGTAGAAAGCTAATAGAGAAGACTAATATTTTATTTACTATGTGAAGGAACTGGACTTCATGTAATAAGTATGGCTATTGGCAACAGCAAATTCATACTATGGGGTGGAGTCTCTTACATATGGTTTCTGGTTAAGTCTTTGAGTCCATTACACGATTAGTCTTTTCATAGATAAATGGAGAAGAATGATGGATATAATGATTATAATGATGATGTTACTAATAATACCAAGTACCATCTCATTTACATAAGAGTGAATTATCATTCAAAGTGGTCAAATGAATTAAATGTAAACAATTTTCCAATGACAGTTATCACTATGCTGCAATGGTTATGAAACCATATACCCACTCTTCTTTCTTTTAATTTTTTATTCATTTTTTTCTATTTTTTTATTTATCTTTTTCCCACTCATACAAACTTAATGGGTACCCCAATCCCCTCCCTCCCTCCATCCCTCCCTGGTCCCCCTTACTCCCTCCCCCCTTTTTTCCTCCATTTCCCCCCTCCCTTTCTCCCAGTGCCCCCCTTTTCCCTCACCCCCAATCCCTGGAGCATCCTTTAATGTGAATGTCAAACTTCTCTCTGCACCCTCCACTCTAATGAGGTATAAGGACTCAGTAACATTGCCTAGAGCCCTTTCTTGTGCTCCCCTTTAGTATGGGAACACTACTGTGACTGTTAATCCCTTGCCTTTAAGGATCCTAGCGCCTGTGATCCATTCTAGACTTTGGAGGGGTCATTGATATGTCAGTTATTGAGCAGGTCATGCAAAGTCCTATTATGGTTACTTCGGCCCTAACTTGTGTGGAGTATCTTGGGTATCGTTGCTCCTCCTCATCTTTAGGCTCTTACAATCTTACCACCCCCTCTTATGCAAATTTCCCTGAGCTTAATGATGGGAGTTCCAGGTGATTAATATAGGCATATACCCATTCTTCTAAAGAGAAGTTTAAGAAGACAGGTTCAAACTGATAATATTAGAGAGAAAACTTTTAATCTATTACACAAAAAAGACAATAGTTATGACAACTTTTAAGATGCCTATTCATTTAAAAATTTAATAAAAGAAAAAAATGCAAATTCTCAATGCCCTATACACGGCCAGATGAAAAATATTTGAAAGAATTATCATACTTGAAAAGTGATAGGATTGTGTTGACTTTAATACCATCTTACGCTGGATGTTCAGTGTATATTAAGTAATGGATAGAAGCACAGAAAAGAGATAAGGCAGTCTCAGTTTGGAAATTTTATTCAGGCCTTTATTTAACACTCACCTCTATAAAGGGAGAGTCTCAGTATGATTATTTTTAAAATGTATCTGTTTTTTTTTTTTTTTTAAATTTTTTTATTTAAATTTATTCACGGTGCAATGTTTGTATGTGCGCGGGTTGTAGTGTTCGTGGTTGGTGTTTTTTGGGTGTAAAACGACGAATCGCGAACCACCAGGAGCCTCCACTCTTCTGCCCGGTAACAGGCCCGCCTACAGGACCAGAGCGCAGGCCGCCCCATCTGGCGTCTATCATGGTTCCGACTCAGGACCTCGCTGTAGCGGAGCTTACCCTGACCCCTCTTAAAATGTATCTGTTTTAAGTGAACTTACAGTAGATATAAGATAAAAGATAATAGATCAAATAATTTCTGTGATATTCAGAAATGAATTTCTGTGTGTTTGGAGTATGCTAGTATAGATTGAATAGCAATTGTTAGTACCTGTGAATTAGGATTTATGAAACCCACAGGGCACATGTAAGAACCCTTTGTCACAATCCCTTTATACAAATAAGAATATGGAGGCCTTGCTTCTTTGAGAGACTCAATTACTGTACCCAACAGAGTATAAGTACAAAGATTTCAGTTTAGTTCTCCATAACACTAGTTCATTCTACCCCATCAATTCTTGTCTGTCTCATCTTGCTCTGACTTAAACAGTGTCACAAACCGCTTTTGGGTTGCTCTGACAAGAAATCAGAGTCTTACTAACAGAGACTGGAAACAGAAGATGGGGAGAGCAGGCAAAGCTACATTTTCCAGGGTGCCCAGCTAGCTCGAAACTCAAAAGGCTTCAAGGTGCCAAAAGTCAGCTACCTCCTGCAGCAGTAATTAGGAGGGATTTGCTGCTGGTTAATAAGGGGTCAGAGAGTCCATCTCAATACCCTGGGGCTATGCACACCTAGGGGAATGTTTCTGTGACCTGCAGGGAATGTGTTATATTTGTCTTCTTGCCTGAGGAACTCACCAATTATGTGAAAATGTCAACTGGTCTCTTTACCTGTTTTGGGTAATATTGCTCATATAGAGGAAAATGTCCACAGACAGTATACAAAAATCTCCTAGATGAAAATACGGAATAATGTTTTAAAGGAATAGAGGCAAATTAGAACTCTCCAGGAAGTAATAACTTAAATAAAGCATTCTGGGTACTGATAAGATGGCTGAGTGAGTAAGATGACAACCTGAGTTCAGATCCCCGGTACTCTCATGAAAAGCCAGACACAGCAGCTTTGAAGTCACTCTAGTCATTTCAAGAAACCACATGCCTGTATGGTGAAGACATCAGGATCGCTGAAACTCACCAAGATATGCAGGCACAGGTACGCATGTGTGCAACTGCATGGTTATGAACACACACACAACACACCACAGAGAGGGGAAAATAAAACTTTGGGAAGAAGAAAAATAAAAATAAATAGTCTATTTTCATAGCAGGAATATGTAAGTTTTGAGATTGAAGATGTTTTCTTAACTAATGAATTAGTAATATAGAGAAAAGATGCAAAAATAAATACATATTGTGGTTAAACTCATAATTACAAGACATGCACACAATCTTTGTATTACACATGTGGAGACACAGTGCACACATGGCTCATTTGCAACTTTTAACTCTATTTGGAAAATTTCATCTTCATCCTTCTCAACATTGAAAATTGAACTCAAGAAGAAAGTGCGGCCCTTTCCAGAAAAGGTGCCACAGTTTCCTGTAGAGTGTAAGAAATGCAGGTTTAGGAAATGTTACTTACATATAAGGAAAGCAATACTTGTGCCAAGACATGCAGGAATTCCCTTGGGACAGAGAGTTCTTTGCACTGCAGGTTACATTGTCTAGCTTAATAGAAGATCCTACCTTAATTGGAGAATGTTATTATTCTAAAGAGTTACACTTTTCCTTTTCACTAATATGTATTTCACTTAGAAAAATATGTTTTAGACAAATGTCTTTTATTATCTGCACATCATCTCATATTTGAAGAACAATTTCTACCATAATCTTGATATGATGGTGCCTTCATCTAACTCATCCTCCTGGCATGAGGTCATAGACATGTGACTCATTATTGTCCATTCAGAAATGTTGGGACAAGTAGATGGCAGTGGAAGTCTATCATACATCCAGGGAATCAGGGACAGGATGCAAGCAGGCTACTTGTACTCAACAGAAGAAACACAGGCTCTGTAATGTGCTCTATATAGATTGTACTGGTACCATCATTAGACTGCTATGTGGCTTAATTTTGACTGAGGTTCTGACTGATAATTGAACTCTTTCACTTTGCCTTTTACAGAGTTTAATTCTTAAACTTTCTACATAGTTTCTCAATGCTTTTATCTTAACGAATTCATCTTATTCTTAAATCAGCTAACTTTGTTTTTGGCTACTTGAAATCAAAAGGTTGACTCAAGCAAAATGTAAGAAAATTGTATTAGAGGGTTAAATAGAAGCAAGTGACTTCCTGGATTTTATCTTTTTGGCACTGTGAACTCTGAGAACACAGGTGGTGTTTCATATTGTTTTCCAGGAAAATGTTATGATTTTGGAAAGAAAGGAGGAAACTGAACATAAGCATCTCCAAACACACAGATGGTGTCGAAGAACTGAATTTGGTTTACTGGATCACAGATGATATTTTTTTCAAAAGTTTGGGCACAAAGGAGGCATACACTTCACCAGAATATGTAGGAATGTCTGTTAGCAATCAATGATCAAAAACTATGAAAGCTTTAGGATCGATAAAGAAGAAGAAAGCAAACCAAGTGTACATTATTTATATTGGAAGGCCATAGATGTGTTCATTCATAAAATATGCATTTGGAGTTGTCTTTCTGTCAAGCACTATATTGCTGAAATGGGAACCATAGAATAACTCTGTTTTCTAAAAATGATTCTTCAAGCTTGCCTAAGTAGTCTTTAAATCTCTTTAAATGTCCTCTTCCTTCAGTTGCATTTGTAAATTCTTGGGGATAAGAGGTGCTCATTCTATTTTTTTATGATATAAGGATACAGCACAACCACTAATTCATAAATTAGATTTCAAGTATTTCATATGGAGTGACTGAATGAACAAATGAGTGAATTAATGGAAGAGGAATAGAAAAATTGACATTATGCACTAGTGAGCTGGACTCTCACTTTCACTGAATGAGTTTTCTTTGCATCCACAGTCTACAGCTTCCCAGTGACATGAGGAAGACAGAAGGCAAGCTTATACCTCCAGCTGCTGGTTAGGTGTGAAGATACGTAAACCATAGCGTGGGGACAGAACACAGCAATGTATCCTCTAATGTAACTCAAGAAATATCTCAAAGTTTAAAATACTTTGAACAATTAAAAAATTGTTCAATTGGCTAGGAAAAACTGAGAAAGAACTGGTCATCCAATTTTATAAGTGAATCAGTGAATCACAGAGATGAGTGCATTCAGGAGTGACGATAACAGAGTCGCCAGACCCTTAGGATTTTAACAACCCTGCCCATGGGGAGGAGAGGGATTGTTTATCCTGATGGCTGCTATGTTTTCATCTGGACTAAAATGAAAGTCATAAGGAAATCAGATCATGTTCACTAAAGGGAGATTTTCATGGTAAAGATCTCAAAACCATAAGGTAGACTTTAATGACTGAAGGAAACATTATCTTTAAGTATTTGGTAGAGAGTCATTATCTGCCATCTAGAAAGTATCCACAGATTGGTGTTCTAATATGTCTGGTCACTTGTCCAGAGGTCAGATAGCAAATCCAGAGTTCAAAGAGCAAAGGAAAGATGAGCAAGGCAGAAATGACTGAAGAAAAATAAAACAGGCATCCTGAAACAGGCAATCACCAATGCTGGCTATTAATAATAATAATAATAATAATAATAATAATAAAAGGCTGAAGAGAAAACAGTGTTTTATGTTAGTCAATGCTTTTTCTTCAGTTAGTAAGTAGGAGTTGAACTAGATGTTTCATGTTTTTTATGATATTTTAAATAAAAAAATATCTTCCTACTGCATTGAGTTCAGGTTTTGTAGATGAGAGTTGGGGGTGTATATCAGTAGTAAGGTACTTGATTAATATGCAGGAGGCCCTAGATTGGTTGCCAGGAAAAAGAAATGTGTAGATGAAAGAATATTCTTGCCAATTTTAAGAAATATTTACTGCATATATTCCTTACATATGTATACATATAGTACATAGGCAGCCCATAGAAAGACATACCACTGAGACAGTAGAGTGTGCCTGGTATGGAGATTTATGGTCAGTACCACTTGGTGCATCTTTGTACCATAAAGATAACAGCCATTAACACTGATAGGGATATTCCATTTTCTCACACCTAATACACTTCGCCCAAACTTAAAGGCTGGCTATACTGTCACTTGATTCATGGTAACCATAAGCAGGTACAGACTCAAATCTCATTTCTGACTGATGGAAGAAACTCATCAACTTCATTTCTACATACAGCTGGTAAACTTGAGTAACACTGGGTTTCATGATGCTCCAAACACTGGTTGTTTATTGATTGATTGATCACAATTCTGGGACTAGAAGTCCAGAGCCTCAGTCTCCGTGTTCTTGAACTTAAAAAGTGAACATTATCACAAGACCCAAGATATTTGAAGCAATGATTGAAGCACTTTTCAATGCAGGAACAGTGGTTAGGGCAAGGCCCAAGGTCCCAGAATCTACTGAAAATGATTATAAGTGAGCAGGATGCACAATACAGGATCAGCCAAGGAGGCAAAAGAAATGGGAACAATGCTGACTCAGAATGACAGGGGCTTATGCAAAACTGAGATGCATAGGTGAAAGCATTCATTGTAAACATGCTCTCAGATTTACTTTCTTGCATTTGTAAATAAGATACGTATTAATAACCAGACCTTATTGACCAACCAACATAACACTGATCTGGGGATGGAGAATCACAGCTTTTGCACTGAAAATAATTCTGAGTTATGGATAGATGTCAGAAAGGTGTTTATAAGCAATCTGAATTTAAGAGATTTCTACTGATAGTAACTCATGATACCATTTCTAATTCAAAAAATCTTTTGTGCCTGATTACCAATTTTGTCCAATTTAAAGGGTTTTAAAATACATATCATGAATATACACTGATTTTAAACCTTATATGAAAATGTTTAAATAAAGTAATTTCATGTATGTATTTTTTATGAATGGACATAAAGAGTACCTTTTAACACTTTAAAAAATTATGAAGAAATTAAATAGCTCAGAGCCTATATGAATTCTAGTTCCAATCTTTTATAAATGTGTAAATTTGAACAAATTGGTGTCCATCTCAGATTTATTATCTGAAAAGTGAGACGAGAACATCCTGAGGTGAGTAATATAATCATTCATAAAAATTTAAGCATGAGTGTTTGCAGAAACCATTTCATTAATAATTAGATTCACATATCTGACGTAGATTATGTATTTTAAGTTCTATATCCATATATTCTGGGAAAATGTAGTTTTGTCAAGGTTAAGTAGAGGTTATTTATGTTTTTTTTTTAAGTGTATTGGGAATACACTTTAGCTTTTAAGATCAGCTTGCCAGTTTTCCTTTACAACTTCCAAGTGTTTTCTATTGGCTAGGGATATGGTTTGTGGATGCAACAGAGTCAATTAAACTAGTACTGAAAGTAGAAAATCTGTAGAAGTATTTATATATTAGCTAGTGTTATTACAGCACTTCTAAATACATATGCATATTCTCAATGTTTTTCTTCTATATTTAGAAGCATTTTCATTAAAAAAAATTTGAAGAAGTCATACATACCTGAAGAAAAATATGCTGCAAATGAACAGTGTGTAACTGAATGAATTTTCATGAAGTGGAAAAACCCTAAACAAGATAACACAACGAATAGTGTCAATGCTCCCCAGTGCTACCCCGGACTATCTTGCCCACTATCTCCCTAACAGCACCATTTTGATGTATATTTCAATGAATTGATTTTATTTTTTAGCTTTGTAAAGTTGGGGCTTTTCAACAGGAGATCTTCTTTTCACTACCAACTTGCCCTTAGCATTTTGCTTGTGCTAGTCATCCATCGATAGCATTGAATTTAAAAGTATTTCATTCATATAGATATCTCTAGGTGTGGTAGTTAATCTTGGGTGTGACCTTTACTTCACCTGGAATTAACTAACAGATTAGCTGCCAGACTTCAGAAAGATTATAGGGGATGGTATAATTGTAACACAAAGACCAACCTTAAATCTGGATGGAACCTCTCAGTAGCAGACCACATAAAAGGAATCACAAGACAGAGAACTATGGGAACTCTCTTGCCCTGTGCTGGCAAACTCATCTTCCCTCCTTCCTACCATCAGGATTCAGCTTCTTTGATTGTCCATGAGGATTGTGGCTTAAATTGCCTCCAGCTTCTGCTGCCTGCCCTCTCTCCCAAAATAACTATATCTCCCTTCTGGAGTCATAAGCCCAATAAATCTCCCTTTTCTCCCCTTAAGTTGCTTGAGTCTGAGTGTTGTCTCCCAGCAGCAGAAAGAGCAGCTGTGACACTGGGATACCGCATTGCATGAACTATACTGTGTATCAAGCATAAGGGCTGTGTTTGGATCTTCAGCACACATGCAAAAGTCAAGCAAGATAACATAAGTTCGTAAACCTAGTACTCGTATTCAGACAGAGACAAGTAGATCTTAGGAGCTCCTTTGCCAGCAAATTAATCTGAAATGGTAAGCTCCATGTTCAGTGAGAGGCCTCTATCAATAAATAGTGTGGAGAACAACAGAGGAAGGCAACTATCATCATCCTGTGTCCTTGGCATGTGCATGGCACACAACATGCATCTCTCTCACATACACATGTGTGTGCATGCACACACACACACTCTTAGTTATTATCACAAAGCAAACAGTAATACCTGAAACAGTGATCAATGGTTTATCACGCTTTGGATTCAACTTTCATATCCCTAAACAAACTGTTTTCCTAAGATCCCGTGTTTGTAAAATCCTAACTCTGAACTCATTCAGCTGCTACCTCAGTGCTATGTTACCATATGTTGTTATGGAAGTTTATATGCTTTTATATTTTAGATATTTTAGGTAGTATGTTAAATTTGTGCTTTTCACCTTGAAGCTTTTTAAAAATATAATGGCAGCAGTGAGGATATTTTGTGTTTCAGGGACTCCCAGACTGTGATAGATATCAAGAGTCACAAAATTAAAAGGAATCAAAGCCCAACACTAGCAAAGAAAACATTTTAAAAAAGAAGAAGTGACTACAATTGTGATAATAGCTATTGCCCAACATTTTGAATTATAAAAGATGACCCACAGTGATTTGACATAGAGGAGGCAAGGTGTAAGGAAAAGCGATAGAAAGAAAGAATATTGAAGAGACTTTTAACTGAGTCAGTGCTGCAGTTATCCTTTGTGCTGCTGCTGTGAGACAGCACTCAACCAACCAAAGAAGATTTTTATTTGCCCTGCAGTTCCAGAGGGTGACACAGTCCATTATGGTGGGAAAGGCATGGCTGGCTGGCAGAGGTTTAGGCCACTGCAGACATCATGGAGACCGAGAGAGCAAACTACAAACTGTAAGAGCAGACACAGGGCAGGGCTAACCAACCTTGAAGCCCCCACCTGTGACATGCCTTCCTTCAGCAAGGCTCACCTCCTAAAGTTTCCATGCCCTTCCCATCGTCAACTAAGGTTTCAGACACATGAGCCTTTGGTCAGATACATGAGCCTTTGGGGCATAAATCACATGAAAATCATGTCAGTCAATCATTCTCACTCTGTTACCACTCTCTTTCTTCTCTCTCCCACATCTCTTCTTTCTCTCTTCCCTCTCTCCTTTCTTCTCTCTCTCTGGATTGATAAACCATGGAGAATAGTACCAAAATGAATTCCCTAGAGCAAACAAACATGGAGATCTGAACTTGAAACTTGTCTGTTTGGTTTTCAGAAAGATTCCATGCATAGGCATTTGGGGGTTAAATAAATAGCTTCCAGCAAAAGAGCATGTAATTAACACCAGGTTCCAGGAGAACAATACTTAATTAAACTCCATTAGATGCCTTCAAAACATGATTATAACTGTGCCTTAAATGAGCCACATTCCTGCTAATGTGGGCTGCCAAGTCCTCTGCTGATCACACAGGGCTCTCTTTATTCTACGAACTTCCAATAACAGTTCACTTGGGTCCTGTGCAGTGTTGGTGCCTAACAGGAGTAGAAGGGTCAAGTTGAAGGTTAATATTTAAAAACAACATACTACAGTATATTACTCAATGATGGGGAAAGAGTCATAAACTCAAAAGGAGAGGCACAAGAGCAAACCCAGTTTAGCCTGGCAAATTTTATTTAGCAAGTACTTGGTTTATGCTAAACTTAAGATGTTTAATTTTCCAAAGTTCTTTCAGTGTAGCCTAAATCCATTTATTTACACAAGACCTTATTTTATAAAAACCTAATAAACCAAGAGGGAAAGTTAGAAATAAACTGACCACTTATGAGAACAGAGCCTTTTACATGATGTATATGTTATTTAAGCCACAAAGCAAGCTTGCAAAGAAATAATTTCCACTCTTTTACGGAAAATGCAATGCAGCAATGAGAAAGTATATAACTTCCCTAAATCCCATAGTAAATATTAGTAAATAATAAATATCCAATCCATGGTCATAAGCCAGGGCTTCATAATTCAGAAAGCTGTGGTCTGCTAAAGAATTTCACAAGAACGTGTGCATGCAGTGGACCGTGTGGTAGGTCTCCAGTTCAGCTGTGCTAAGGAAACAATCCAGAATTAAAGGAGAGCAATTTTTTGTATATATTTGGATAAAAAACATGGTTAATAGAGAGATTCTAAGAAAAAGTCAAGGCGACATATTTGGATTAGCATTGAAAATAAGATGAGATTAGGTAAACAGAAAAAGAAATGAGCATATTTGACTGGTGACAATGTTACATAAAAGTCAATACGTGGTAAGGCTTTGTCTCCATCATGAGAGACAGGAGCTTTTATTTTTCCCAATTCTCAAAGCCAGCAGCAACAAAAATTAAAATTTAAATAAAATCTAACTAAAGACTCTTCTGCTATCTTCTCCTGTTCTCCAAGTCTTCAGGTCTCTCCACCTGTCCTTTCTCTCTTCCTCCTCCTGCCAGACTATCATGGACACTCCCTGTCCTCTCTGACTATAGCAGTTGCTCTTTACTATTGCTGCAAGAGAACATCCGAAGTCAAATAACTTAAGGGAGAAAAGGGAGATTTATTCAACTTACAGTTCCAGAGGGGAAATAGATACAGTCTTTCAAGGTGGCGGAAGCAGCATGGCGGCTGGCTGAAGCTGGCAGGCAGGCTAAGTCACAGAGGACCTCCACATGGTGGGAGCATTCCTGGGCCGTCTCTCCTCTCCTGCTCTGTGTTCTGTTCTGTGCCTTTATTGTGGTCCATTACTGGGAGGTTCCTGTGAGATCTGTGGAGCCTCCGATGGAATCTAGGTGTATCTCTTCAGGTGGTCTCTCTCAGCTGATCTTTCCAGGGGTGGTCTCAGCTGATCTTTGTTAATACCAAGTGTGTCAAGTTGATGCCCAGGATTAATTATCACACTGACCTTAAGCTATCTCTTTTGTTCTAATGTTCTCCTACCTTAGGGATAAGCTATGGCTCCCTTGGCCACCAGACCTCCAACTCTATAAATAAACTCCTAGTTCTCAAGTCTCTCTCTCTCTCTCTCTCTCTATATATATATATATATATATATGTATATATATATATACATATCTCTTTGATCCTAAATAATGGCCAATTTTCCATCTCATGCTCTCAAGTATTTGTTTGCCCCATATTTTCATAAAGTAATCACAGATAACAAACAATTAGCATTAAACTGAAGAAAGGACAGGAATAGTAACACATGTAATGGAGAGCATGTGCTAATTGTACATGTTCAGGAGAGATGGGTCACATGACAGCAATCTATTTTCTATTAGAAGCCTGCATCGTAATGTCGCATCTTAATTCCATGAGGAAAGGGGAAAGATGCACATGAGTGTGAAATATTATTCATATGCTAGTTAATAGGTAATACTAATCAAATGTCTCTCTGTGTTTAAAATCATTCATTGATAACTACGCCCTGTGAAAAACCAGGAGAGACCTATTTGGGAGCCCTCCCTAGGGCCCTGCTCCACATTCTCTACAGTATTTCATTTGCTATCAGGCAATTACAAATTTCTTTCCAGATGCTTGAAATGTGGCTGTCTTGGTGACTGAAGTAGAGAAACATGAACCAGTGAATTACTGCTAACGTAAGATGGAAAACTATTGAAATCCCAAAGGCAGTTAAATGAGGATATTTCAGAGACACCAGACCGCAACCCCCTCCAAGGCCAGCACTTCTATAGCACTGCTGCTTCAGTTCTGACCTCAGCTTTTGTCCTGTAACAGTCAAAACCATGGACCAGTCTTCATTCCATCTGTCTTCTGTTATTAACCATTGCATTCGCTTCTGTAAAGTCCCGCCTTTGCTCTGCCTCTGCCCAGCTTTTGTATAAAGCAGCAAGTACAAACTAAGTTTCTGGCTGGATTCTTTGGGAAAGAATCTCAACCTTACATGCCAGCATTAAACTCTTCTTCTCCCACCCCTAACTGGTGTCTAAGAAGTTATTTCAGTTATCCCAAAACAGTAATTTCTGTTCTGGAACTTTACTCTTATCTGAGTATCATTTCTTAGTTGCGGATCGGTTAACTTTCTGAAAAGGAATTCTAAAATGCATGTCAGAAATGCAATTTTTTAACTTAAGTTCGCTATATTTTGACTTACTTCTCTTACTTGAATAGCAAATATCAAACCACATAGAGAGACCAAACAGATTTGGTTGTGCAGTTTGTAAAAATGTTTGCAGTAAAAAATATTGTTAAAGAAATGAGTAATATTTTCAACTACAGACAGATTGCCTAAGGACAGAAAATTCCTGCCACCTATTTAAATATTATACATTTCAAAATGAAGAAGTAGATAATAAGTTGTAGTTTGAATATGAAATGTTCCCTACCCTGTAGACTGCTTTTTAAAATATTTTATGCCAAGATGGGTGATGCCACTTAAAGGCTAGAGTACCCTTAGGAGATATAACCTTGCAGGACGAAGTAAGCCATAAGGGGTAAGCCTCTGAAAGCCGAAAAGGCTTCTAATTCTAGCCCCAGCTCTCTGTGTCCTAATCACCAAGATGTGAGGAATTCCATCATGCCTTCCCTACTATGACTATCTTTAATATCTCTAAAACCACAAGCAAAAATAATCATTCTCCCTTAAGTTGTTTCTGTCAAATATTTTCTCATAGTAGTGAATTTCCACCATGTGCAATTATTCCACAATTTTTACAGAGCAATCAATCTTATTCAGGGTAAACTCAAATTTTGTTTTTTTTAATTCATTTTTATTCAATTGTGCGTGCGTGTGTGTGTGTGTGTGTGTGTGTGTGTGTGTGTGTGTAGAACCACGGACAAATTCGGAAACCACAATGGACCGCCTCCACCTCCTCCTTGTTTACTCTGCCCAGGGATTCACAGGCTCCGCTCTACCAGGACCAGAAACGCAGGCTGCCCCCGCTTCTGCCCGGCCTCTATACATGGGGTCTAGGGACCTTCCGCCTGCAAGGCAGATTCTTAAACCCTGAGCCACCTCTGCAGACCCGGTTTACTCAAGTTTTCTGAGATTGTTTATTTCTTTGTTTTATTCTGAGATCCAAGCCAGTATACCATGGTTGCATTTGATCAAAATACTTAAGGAGTTACCTCCAGCTCATGATTATTTTCTTGCTTTTTCTACATTTTTTTCAAGTTTTTAAATATTTGAAAGAGTACCAGTTAGGTACATTTTAGAATACTTCACAATTTGAGTTTATCTATCTGGATTTTTTATGGTTACTTTGAATTTATGCATTTTTTGAAAGCGCCATTGATTTGAAGGGCCCTTCTCATAACATAAGAGACAAAATAACATGATTTTATCACTGGTAACTTGAACTTGATTCTTGGCTCTGGCTGAAACAGAACTTGTTGGCTTGCCCTGACATAAGTTAATCTTTTCATTTTCATATTCTATTTATTTAAAGTAAGCATAGTGCACATTTTCTGAGTCAGGAATAAAGCTGTATCAGTGGAACATGTGAAAGTCTGTATGCATAATTTGGAAGAGTTCAGTAAGGAAGATTTCTGCCCAAGATTATGCACTTATTTCATTTTATTTTAGTGTTTACTCATTTACTCATACACTTTTATTCTACTCTATATGTTTAAATTCAGCATTGTCTCTACCTGGCTTTTGTACAAAACATATTGTGCACACATTGTACTTACCTACATTGTTACTGATAAACTCACAACCAAATGGCTGAAAGGGAAGGAAGTTTAATAGTGGTTTAAGATTGTCTGGTTATAGTTCCTTATCCAGCTTGACAGGAAATCTCATATCAACACCAAGAGCTGAGAAAACTGGCCACACCATATGCGCATAATGATTGAGAGAGGGACAATTGTCTCTTGCCAAGCAAGCATATCTGACCAAGTACACAGAAGAATGTCCACTTTCTCAACCAGTTCTTTCCATCTTTTGGCAGATGATACCTGCCTAGGGACTAGTCCTACCCACCATGGGCTGGGCCTTCCCTATCAACTAGACAATCTCCTACAGATTCATTCTGGGCTTAATTACTTATTTTTATAAATGTGCCTAGAACCTGAATCCTCAGCTGTTAAATTGATACCCATAACTGTAACAGTACTGCAGCTCTCTTGTTTCATTATTACTGACTTCTTTTCAAGTTATATTTATATATTTATTTTCTATCTTTTTTCAGTTTGAAAGGCCAGACCAAAACCTTGCATATGCTAGACAAATCTTCTATCATTATCTTCAATCTCAGATCTTGTCACTTTTTTTAAATGACTAAATATTAGTTTTGATCAGAAAAAGTTAGTATCATTCCCAAAGAGAGAGCACACTAATCCTATCCTTAGTAACTAATTTGTAAGGATTTTTTTTTCATTTTTGAAACTGTCTGATATGGAGATTTCATAATGGTGCTGATGCACCAATCTAGGATTAGATTTATATATTACCCTAGACATGGAGAAGTAATGCCCAGAGAATAATCTAAGCTGATTTTTGGTTTGGACCTATGTGTATAACTTGCAGGTTGTCACTCAGTCTTGTTTAATCCCATGTTAACTGGACAGGGTCGGGGATGGGAGGTGGGAGGGAAGTCCTGCAGCACTTTAAGTAAGACAGGAATGGGTTTAGAGAAAAATCTTAATCCTTTGAACTGCAGCTGTAAAAGCAGGGCTGACATTTGACATTGATAGTTGAGTCTTTTACACTTACTAATCAGTGCCCCAGGATGGAGCCTTATCTATTGTCTTCAAGTGATTTCTATCAAAATACACCCTACCAATTAATGCCTTCTCTAGTTTTTAATAAGCATAATTATCTTTTACTCTACTACCTTGGCTTCATTCCACAATGAGTAGAGAGACATGTAATCTACCCATGGACTACCTTCATGTTGTATCATGTCTCTTCTCCCGACAGGTACAGAAATTCCACAGGGAAAGGTAACACCTAGCTAATGCACTAATTATGACCTAAAGGGTTCATGACAAAATAGGATTCTGCATTTGTGTGTAAAATTCTAAGTGGTTAATCTGACAATGTCAAAAAATTGCATTTTCATGCATGTCCTGATAAACGTGCAAGTGTTTTCATCATTTAAGAACCCAGGGATAATTTAAAGGTCAATGAAAGCTAGTTGGACCAAGTAGGATGATAAATGATGTAGCACCAGGAATATGTGACCAACACTGAGTGAACAGTATTTGGAACTACAGAGGGAAGGTGATCCACATGTTTCAAAACAAACAAACAAAAATGTCATTTAATTTGCAATGCATGTGAGAAATATTAATATTAATGCCTTTGCTTTGAAAGGAAATCTGAGATTAGCCAGATGCGGAGCTTTGATCATAAACAATTAAATTCTTGACTAGAAAATAAGAAGATATTGCTTGGCCACTGCAGAGGTTCTTCACGTATATTTCTGATTGGACAGTAGCCAATACCTCTTCTCTCTTCATTTTCAGTCACTCTGCATCACCCCATGATTAACCATCACATAACCCTGCATTATGTAGGAGATTATCCAGTCATAACACTTATGAAAACAATCGACCACATAAGAACAATGGAAGGAAGCTGAGCATTAAAATGAGAAGGAAAACCCAGAAAAGATGACCTGTAAAGTTTTCTGGGTCTCAGCAAATGTTCTTCTTTTAAATATGCATACTGTTTAATTTTTTATATTTTTTGAAAGCTTTATACATGTGTACGATGAATCGTGATGTTGAACATAATTTCCAAAACGATATTTTTAAAGGTAATACTTCAATGTTCTAAGTACATGCACTATATAGACTGACTACATACAATATATAGAGAATAGTAATGTCTCTTTTTCAGGAGTTGCTACTAAACTCCGAAATGATGATCAGAGAGAACACAAAGGACAGAAAGATTATTTGTTCAGTATAGATGGTACCTTGAGCTCCCCAAAAGAACTGCCAAGGAGAGGGGATAGCTTCATTTGCCATTATGAAGGGACCTCATGGTTTGTTGACGTTTGACACCTTGAATGTCTCAGAAAGGGATAGGAAGTCATTGTCCTTAACAGACCAGCCTCTATGAAGTTGTGAGGTTGGAGAATTGAGGGACAGAGCTTGACTATGGGATCTTAATAAGCTTCTGGTCCTTTGATTAGTTAGTACTGTAACTGTACTTAGAATGTTTTCTTCACATTCAAGGGTATGTACTACATGAGCTATTATAACAAGACTCTAGTTTAACAGTTTTTTGTCTCTGACCAGGGGGTGACATACAGTGCCCATCAGGATGGAGTGAAGGGCATTGCAGCAGCAGCAAAACTGCAAAAGAAAATCAACAAACCACAATCCAGAACTTCAGAGACTCTATATCAACCACATAGAACTAAGCCAGCCTAATCGCCCCCCATCCTGAAGCTCAGGGAAATTTGTGGAAGAGGGGGCGGTAAGATTGTAAGAGCACAAGGATGGGAGGAGCAATGATTTGAAGAGTCTCCATACTAGTTAGGGCTGAAGCAATCATATAGGACTTTGCGTGCCCTGCGCCATGTCCAACACACTATTGACCTCACAAAGTCTAACATCGGCTAAAGGCACCAAGATCTAACATCGGCTAAAGGCACCAAGATCCTTGGAGGCAAGGGATTGACAGCCACAGTAGTGTTCCTATGCTTAAGGGTTCAGGGAAATGCCACTGGGTCCTTGTACGTCATCGGAAAGGAGGACCCAGAGGAAAGTTAGGCATACACAATAAAGGACTCTCTGGGAATTGGGGGGGAGGCACTGGGAGATGGGGAGGGAGGGAGGGGGAGCAGGGGTTTGGGGGGAGGAGGAGGGGGGGAGGGAACTGGTCTACCTATTAAGTTTGTATGAGCGGAAATAATAATAAAAAATGTTAAAAAAAAAAGAATGTTTTCTTCAAACAAAAATCCTGAATACTTGCATATACCTAGTAACCAAATCACAATTCCATGAACAGTGTATGGATTAAAAAATTACACATGTAGAAACTTATGGACAGCAGCTTACATTTCAAAAATTAAAATTAATCTCTTAGAAATATAACACATTACGTTTTGTTCATCATCTTCACAAATACACATTTGCAGTTAGCATCATTATAGCATAGTCAGACAGGTAAGGAACTGGTTTCTGGTTCATGTTAGAAAGGAGATTATACAGCTATATTTTTAGAAAGATAAATTGTATACAGCTATCAATTTTTTCAAAGGTGTATTTTAATCCAGCAATTGTATTTCTGAGTAGATGTGTTTGTTCAGTGTTTTGCAGGAAAACGTTAGAGCAGTATAACTATAATCAAATCAAACCAAAGGAAAAACAATCTAAATGCCAGAATAAGATATTTATAAGATGTACATTCTGCAAAGAGTGTTTCTACACACATTAAAAGTGATGTAAACCTTTTGAAACACAGAGATTAAAATACATTATTAAATGAAAATAGTAAGCCATGCCAGAATGGCATCATATTTTTAAAAATTATGTGAAATACAGGCCTATTTATGTGTATTTTTATGAATATTATTTAGCTATCAGCTTAGTTCTTCTCTGTGTAAGGATATTTCAGTTTATTTTTGAGAGATTATTTTAGTTGTGGACATTTAAATTTTTATTTTCCAAATTTTATCTGATGAAAATCCAATATTTTCAAAGTAATAATTATAAACTCTAAACATGTTATTTTTTTAAAAAAATCTAGGCAAATGTATATTCCTCCAATGATAGAAGTTTCATTAAAAAAAAACAGAAATATGTCCATTTTACTGAGATGATGACATTGATGTTTATGAGGACTCTGGGAAATCATAGTATCAAGTGATAATAAACTGTTTTCAAAAAGCACATATCTTAAATGGTAGGATATAAATATCATAGTTCAAGGAACTTTCATAATTAAAGAAACCAGGTCAAAATTAGGTGTGATTTGAAACCACTTACATGAAGAAATGTTCCTGTTATTTTGGAAAGTTTCCTCTGGCCACACCTATAACTTCAATTCATGGTTTTTTAATGGTTTTATAGCCATTCAGCAATGTCATATTCTATTATTTATATATTTATATAATATATTTATATTTTTCCATATAAATCTGTGCTATATTCTCTAAGTAAACATATCTTTTTACTGATAATTCTAATGAATGAAATAAAGAAAGAAATGTGTTGCAGTCCAAGTGCTGCAACCTCGAATCCAGGGCTCCCCTCCACAAGGTGGCCAAGGCTTTGGTGAATAGGAAATAGATACACAACTCTCTAGGCTGGGTGAATCTGAATCCATTTATTGGAACAGCTTTTATGCTAGAAAATTTTGGGGCAGAGAATGCTGCACCTGCAGACAGACAGTATCCTTCTAATCAGCAGGAATCACCTTTAGGATAAACATTCTTTAAGAATCTAACTCAAAAAAAAAAAAATCTAACTCATTGTTTAAGGGTGAAACACAAAGAAATCCTTATCACATCTTAACAGGTTTTTTCCCAGCCCTCCAACAAGTTTTTCCCAGCCCCTCAGTCTCTCTAAATTCATCTATCTTACAACATCTCACCAAACAGTCACAGGGTCTAAGTCTGTATTGTTGTATTTAACAAAGACTTCATTGAGATTTAGTTAAAATACACTGAGATTGAGCTCCTTATTAATTTGTGTTATATTTATTATATATTTTTGTAAATGGTAAAGATGAATCTGTTGGGGGGTGTATATTATAAATTAATTTTTTTGTTTTTGAAGATATTAGATTCTGGCTGTTTTCATATAAGCTGGCCTATATTAGGTTATAATGGTAAGAACTATATTAGAACTGGGCTGGAGAGGTGGCTCAGGGGTTAAGCCTCTGCCTTGCAGGCAGAAGGTCCTGAGTTCGGATCCCAGATCCCATGTACAGACGCCAGGTGGAAGCGGGGGCGGCCTGCGCTTCTGGTCTTGGTAGGGCGGAGCCTGTGAATCCCCGGGCAGAAGGAGATGGAGGCGTCCATGGTGGTTCCTGATTCGTCCATGGTTCTACACACACACACACACACACACACGTACACATATGCACGCGCACATACATACACACACACGCACAATTGAAATAAATAATAATAAAAAAAAATTAAAAAAAAAGAACTATATTAGAATTAATTTTATTTATTTATACTTTTTATTAACTCATGTGCTCTATAAGAAATAGTTGTTTGTTAATTTTAGAAATCATATTATTATTATTTTCTATTAACTGTGTTTTATAAGAAATACTTGTGTACTAATTTTAGTGAACAGATGGCATAGTCTCATAGATGTAAAATTTCTGAATTAATTTCACAAGAGTCATATTTTTAGGGAATTCTATCTATCTATGTCTTAGGACTCTTGAAATTATTCTCTAATTTCTCTACAATCAGTGTATACATTCTAGTTAACAAGCCTGTTTACTGTGTATGATTGGACATGAAATTTCTAGTTAGAATTTTAATTTAAAGTTAAAAGCAGACTTGGTATGTATTTAGGAAACAAAAGATTTAAGGCAAATTACTTGATATCTGTAGTTTTGGAAGCAGAAACCTAGGGGGAGGTGATATCCTAGGTAGTTTTTTGGGAAAAAACAAAAAGGAGGCCTGGGAAAAGATAGGAGAGCTCCCAATCCACAAAAAAGGGAAGAACTCTTCTGGCAGAGATAGGAGGCACACACAATCACAAAAAGAAAGGAACTTGTCTGTCAAAGATAAGACCAAGACTCTAAGGAGAATGGTTGCTAGTAACCGCTCAGACCCTTAGCAACTGCCCATTTCACAGAGCAGGCTGCAAGCCTGGCAACTCTCATATGTATCATATCTTTATTATTTATTTCAAAATAAGCCATGTCCCATTTCCAGAAGTTACTTTCTTGAAGTTCTTCCCCAGGTTGGGTCCTTGTCTACCAGTCTGGTTGGCACAGGACATGACAGAAGTGGAGTATCATTAATGTTATTTTGATTTCCCCAAGGTGCAGAAACTGTTACCGAAACATAAAATAATAAGGTATCTCAGTCTGGTTTCAACCATGAGAACTGTTTTCACACTGTGTGGATTTACATTTAATTGAACATAGGAAATGCCTAATTAGTAGATTCTATAGAAATGATCTGACTGAAAAGCAATGCCAGCCAAATAACAGGCCAGTGGGTTCCTGCTGTACCTTCCAAAACAAGAGTTAACCCTCAAACCAAAGCAAACAGGGAGAGATCCACAGTATATAGTATGGAACTGTGGAAAGTCAATGATCACATTAACTATAATATCAAACCAAGGAGCATGAGAATGTGCGATGTAAAAGTCAGAAATCATTTCCATATGTAATCTAATAATCCACATTAGCAGAGTTTAGTCCTGAGAGGGATTCATTCAGATGTAGCTTCTCTCAATAGAACAAAAGCAAAGTAGAGTACTCCACCAGCCTTAAGAATATAGGCAGTCCTGGGCCCACAAATGGCTCAGGGGTTAAGCCAGTGGCCTCACAAGCAGAAGGTCCTGAGCTCAGATCCTGGACCCAATGTAAAAATGCCAGAAGGAAATGGTGGCAGCCTGTATTTCCAATCCTGGAAGGCAGAGCTTGGAAAATTCCAGAGTAAAGCAAAGAGGAGGTAGAGGAATCTAGGGTGATTCCCAAAGTCACCTTTGGTCCTCCAAATGTTGTAGGGAAAACGGTCTCAACCGTCCCAGTGTCGTAGGGTTCTTGTGTTCCGGAGTCGAAGATTGAAACCAGGACATGTGTAGAGAATTAAGGTAGAGTTTATTAGAAAAGAGAAAGGTTGGAACTCATAGACTCCAGACGTGGAGTGCCATAAGGAGCTGGGGCGCTTCCATGAGAAGCAGAAATAAAACAGAGCTCATGGCGATAGAGTGCCATGAGGGGCTAGGCATGGAATTCATGAGGAACAAGGAACAAGAAACAGACTCATGGTACTGGAGTGCTATGAGGGGCTAGATTGCCTCCAAAAGAAGTAGGCTGCTGGAAACGGACTCATGGCACTAAAGGGCCATGAGAGGCTAGATTGCCAAAGATGGTTGCCAGGGCCAGGTATATCTATACACCTAGACAAGCCGGGGGAAACCCAGTTAATTCTTGGGCCCATGTGGGGTAGAGATCAAGTTGTTTGATATGGAGAGCTCATCTCCATAATCACTTCATGGGGAAGTTGGCCATCTTATCTCTGGGAGGATTGGAGTCAATTCCTCAACAGGAGTGTTCCCTCAGGGTGATTCCAGCAGTGGGGGATGGCTTTCAGGAATTCCAAAGACCTTGAGAGACCCATCCCAGCATGGCTGCTCTAATCCTGCCTCACAAAGAGACACACACACACACACACACACACACACACACACACACATATTTGGGCACTCATTTACACATAGAGTCATAGAGGAACATGAAAACCTTTGTGAATATTTACTGCAGCTGGCAGGGATTCCCAGGGCCTACAGCAGCTAGAACCTCTGCTACATTCCAATACCAGGGCAAGAACTGCCATGTAATCTGACTTCTTGCAGCTAGAGTCTCAGCTCATCCTGACTGGGTAACAGCATCCTGTGTCAAATACTGTTGTGCACCCCACCCCCAGATGAAGGCCTTTGATTCTGCAGCCCAGATATAAGCAAGAAAGAGGTGACTCTTTCCTCAATTGCACAAATACCTATGTAAAGGTACAGACAAAAAAAAAATAGCGACAACAAAAACAAGGAATCAAGATGCACAAATGAATACAGTAATTCTCCAATAATCTACTCCACAGAAGGAACGAAATATAAAATGCCTAAGAAACCATAGGATATATTTGTAAAAGAATAAAAAGCTTATAAATACCCAGGAACTTATAACACAGAAAAAAAGAGAAAAAGAACTTGACAAAAATCTTAAAAATAGTATATGAACAAAAGAAGTTCAACAGAGATTAAAAATGCATTCAAAAATGAGTCAAGCAGAAGCTTTGGAGCTAAAGGATATAGTGGATTACATGAAGAATGAATTGGAGAACTTCAAGAGCGTGTTTAATCAGAAGAAAGATCCAGCAAATTCAAAGACAAATCATTTGAACTAATCTATTTGAAGGTGAATAAATGAATAAAAAATCAGTGACTGAAGGCATATGATCCAGCAATCCCATGCTGGGAATATATCTAAACAGTGCAAAATTAATATGTCAAGGAGATATCTGTGCTTCACATTCAATATAGCATGATTCACAACAAATGAAGGGTTAAAATAAACATGACACATACACATATGCGTGCACTTACTCATTGAAATTTGATTCATCCTCAAATAAGAAGGAAATTCTGGCAGTTATGACAATATGCATGAAATTGAAGTACAACTTGGGAAGAGAAATAAATCAGGTACAGAAGATGAATACTGCTTGATCTCTTATATCAATCTAAAAAAGTCAAACCTAGAATAAGAGAGTGTAATAGCATTTGTCTGAAACTGGAAAAAAAACATAATTGGGAAGAAACAAGTCAACAGACATAAATGATAAATGATAATGTTCAGGAAATCAAATATGCAATAGTTTGATTATGATTAATGATACTGTATAAATACTCGAAATTTTTAAGAGAGTAAACCATATGTGTTCTCTTCACTAATTTTGATGATTAGACAATAAGATAGATGTATTTAATTGATTTAATTGTAAACTGTTTTGTAATGTATACGTCAATGAAAGTATCAAGTTATACAACTGAGATATAGTTCTTACTTGCAAATTACACCTTAAATCAGGAAAAGATTAAAAAAAAAAGTGAGCATAAAATATTAAGGCAGTAAAGTAGGACAGAGAGAGATGTCCAGAAGTCCTTAAGCAAAGTCTGCAAAATTAGCATAAGAGAAAAACCTTTAAGCAAAGAGCAAGGCTGAGGTTCATACTTTCTCCAAGGGTCACTAAAAGTAGCTAGGGAGTAGTTGGCCCACTTGGAAAGGTTTCCAGAGTATCTGAAGGTGAGATGTGACTCGTAAAACTAAAATAAGCATCCCTCAGCAGAGGCATTAAACGGTAATGAAGGGCCCAAGTCAAACAATCAGAATTACAATGTCCAGATTTCATGTAAATTTCTGGGTGGGCTTAGTGACCTGCCTGTAATTTCATCCCTGGAAAAGAGAGTCCAGGGATCCTCAGATCAAACTGGCAACTCAGCTAGCCCAGGAGAATTTCAGATGTTACCCTGGGACTACAACTTGTACACACTCAACCTTACTTAGGTAACCATCACTGCCAATATTGGGAGGGAAACAGTCCAACTGAAATGTCAAATAATATACAGTTTGTGGAGCTAAACATGAGAATCATATGAATTCTTGGCTGCAAACTGTCCTAATTCCTGTACATTCAGGGACTACTCTGAGAATATTTAGGATTAAAGTCACAAAGTATTAGAAAAGAGAAGAAAGGAATGGAGTGCAGATGGGAGATAGAACACAAATCCAAGCTTTGTCCAGAAACACTAAACTTTATTTGAGAAGCTCCTCCAAATTCTAGCGAGGAGTGAGGTGGAAATTAGTACTGCTTTGGAGTCAGGGGTGCAAGCTTTTAACATTTGGAGTGAGGGAAAGGCGTTTTGGTTCCACCAGTTTGGTCAGTCCCAGAATGACTAATAGTTTGTCCACTTGTCTGTTTTCCTTATCAGACCAGTTATCATTCTTGATATAGTTATCATTCTCAGGTAGAAGGTCTGTTTGCAACCTCAGATCTGTCAAGTGGGGTCCCTGATTCTAGATCTGGTTCTGAATCTATCAAATTCAGACTTGATGGAAAGATGTAAAGGATTAAGAGAAATTAGAAGACAGGGCAATGAATCTCTCTAAATTGTTTCTTGTTGGAGTGGGGTGTTTTGAAGGTTGTTTGAATGCTCCTAAGGAAATGAAATGCGAGTTAGTTGATTGACCATTTAGATGTGATGTCTCCTTTTCAATCCTGGGTTCAGTGGAGGAGTCGGGGGCTATGAACATAAAACACACAGCCATTACTGAGCCTAGAATAGGAAGAAGTCAGGGACTTATGTCATTGATGAGGCTCCCCATTGAGACAGAGGTGGTAGAGGAGCTATATTTTTCTGGTGGGCTTTGTGGTGGGCTTGTGGTGGGTTTGGAACTTGCAGGATGTGGCATAGGTTCAGGTGAGTTTTCTCAGTGCATGTGCTGCCTTTCACGTAGGCTTCTGGCCTTGATTTCCTCTGGTCTCCCTTTCTGTTCTCACTGCCTATGGAATTCTACCTATATTTCTATCTTTTAAGGGTTTTGACCATTGGGGGTAGAGGGATGGAGACCATTCTGACTCCTTCCTGCTGAAGAGAGGCATGGTAAGAGGTTGCAGTCAAATGTCCTCAAAACAAGGACTAGAAGAATCAAGAGATACACGTGGATCATCATTTAGCTTAACCTAAAAGAGAGAAAAACTGAAAGGAATGTTATCTTTCTAACTTATTTCATTGTAAGGGTTATTAAGAAGTTCATAAGGAGATAAGGTAAGGATCAATTGCTTGAATATTTGGGAAGTGATGGATATCCCTTATCTGATCCTGAGCATAGCAGATGAGGCATGGGGCTAGGAGAAGGATAAGACAGCTGTTAGTGGACTTAGGAGAAGGAAAGAAGGCCCTATATCATTGGTAAGCTTCACACTGAGCTGGAAGTAGAAGAGAAGCTATATATTTTTACCCACTCAAATGCATTGAGGAAGGCTATCAGATCTTCAGTGGGAAGTGAGATGATCTATCTGTTGCCCCAGAACACATGCAAAAACTGGTAGTGGAGAATAACATTGATCTGTTTCTCAGACAGAGGGTCAGTATTCTCTTCCTGTTTGCGGTAGATAGTAATCTGATTATTTTGAGGGAAGTTGGTGTACAGCTATATAAGGGACTAGTTAGGAGTGTAGGAGTAGGGTAGACTTTTTTGGGTCTGGCAAGATGGACCCATAAGGACAGGCCCTCAAGTTTTGCTGCAGTAGGTGTTAAGAGAACAGCTTTGTGGTAGCCCTTCCATTTGGCTTGTAAAGGTGATTTATTGAGGAGGTCTGATAATAAGACTTCATTTCCTATTTGTAGGAGGAGGGGATTAATCTCTGGGAAGTAAGAATGGGGGAGGGGAGAATTAGATTAGCATAATTCCAAAGAATATGTAGGAGAGCAACCAGAAAGTTGGGGATAATAAACCAAAGTAAGGAGGGGGTTAGGAAGAGTGACCTAGGGGAAGAATAGCCCTCCTAAGCCTGAGATCAAAGGGCTTGTATTAATAGATGGGTTTTTTGGTTTTCTTTTTGGGAGCAAATTTTGAGGAAAGCTAGTGGTAGGGGTTTAATCTAGTCAAGTTTGAATTCTAGAGAGAGCTTAGTGAGGATTTCTTTGAGAATACAATTAGTTCTTTCAACTTTTCCTGAAGATTGGGGCATGGTGAGGGATGTGGAACTTCCAGGGTATCTGTAAGACTGATGTTAAGATCTGAGTAATCATGGAGGTGAATTCAGGATCATCATCAAAATCTTGGAATAAATTCAGTTAGGAGTTTATTGGTAACACTAGAAGTCCATTTGTTAGTTGTGAGAAAGGTCTCTATCATGAGAAGATATCCACAAAGACAAGGAGATATTTGAATTTGTGGACAAGAGGGCATATGGGCGAAGTCAATTTTCCAGTCTGAGGCAGGGAAAAGACCTCTCATCTGGTGAGTAGGAAAAAGTATGTGTGTGGCGGGGGATATCTAAGGGTGGACTGACAGTTAACTCGTTGAAACACAGCATACCCTTGTGAGAGGCTTTGAAAGGAAGTTTTGACTTCAGGTGAAGGGAGAAGTAAGTTTGGAGAAACTTTAATAAGGCAGAGGAGCTGGAGTGAAAGAGGGTGTGGAGGTAGAAAAGAAGTTCTTCAGAGGGCAAAAGAGGCAGAGATGGGAAGGGTTCATTAGAAGGGCATGAGATCTTGAAGTGGAGGGTAGAATTGTTAAGGGATTCTTGTGTTCTTAAGGCAGGATTAGAACAGCTATGCTGGAATGGGCCTCTCAAGGTCTTTAAAGGTCTTTGGAATTCCTAAAGGCCAACCCCCACTGTTGGAATCACCCTGAAGGAACACCCTTGCTGGGGAACTGACTTCCCTATGAAAGGATTATGGAAATGAGCTCTCCATAACAAACAAACAACTTGACCTCTAGCCCACATGGCCCAAGAACAACTGGGTTGAGTCTCCATAGGAATTAACCAATGAGAAAAAGCCAGTCTCCCAGGCTTGTCTAGGTGTATAAATATGCCTGGCCCTGGCAGCCACCTTTGGACCCCTAGCCCCTCCTGGTACTTGTGCCACGAGTTCTTGAGTTCTTTCTAGCTCTTTGCCTGCTCCTCATGGATTCCATGCCTAGGGTCCACGAGTTCTCTGGTGCCCTAGCCCTTCATGGTATTAGTGCCATAAGTCTGTTTCTTGCCTGCTTCTCATGGAAGAGCTGTAGTCCTCATGGCACCTGAGTTGGTTTCTTGTTCCTTGTTCCTCATGGACTTTTCTCCAGTGTCCTAGCCTCTCACTCTACGTCTGGAGTCCATGAATACCAGCCTTTCTGTCCTCTAATAAATTCTACCTTAATCCTCTACACTGCTCTGGTTTCTCTCTTCGACTTTGGAATGTTGTAGAACCCTACAACATTGGGATAGTCGTTTCCTGTCCCCACATCATTTGGTGACCCAGATGGGACATATGAAGGGACTGTCCCAATTGCCCCACATCATTCTGAGTCAAAGACTGAAACCAGAACACATGTAAAGGATTAAGGTAGAGGATTTTTACAGGAGAGAAAGAATGGAACTCATAGACTCCAGACATGACACATGAAGGGGATGGAGTTAGAAAAGAACTCATGGATTCCAGTATGGGGTGCCCTGAGGGGCAGGCGCCAAAGTTACCTGCCAAGGTCAGTTATATTTATGCCTTTAGATAAGTCTAGGAAAAATGACATTCCTTCATTGGTTAGGCAAGCCTGGGAAGAATGGTTTTTCCACATTGGTTAGCTCACATTGGGGCCCAATCCAGTTAATCTTGTGTGGGTCTCAAGGTAGGGCATATGTGTAAAGAAGAGCTAATCTGCATATCCTTTCATAAGCAAAGAGGAAGGGGCAGTTGGCAGCGGTGTATTCTTTTAGGGTAATCTCAGCAGGGGGGGAGGGGGAGAGATGACCTTGGAAGACCTTCAGAGACCATCCCAGCATAGCTGCTCTAAATGAATGAGAGAAGGATGGAGAGAGATCTGATAGGTCCAGGTTTTCAGTGTGGTTACTGGACATGGAGAGATAATTTTTGTCTGTCTAGTGTCCTTTATTGTGGAGGACAGTCACCTTTACCGGGAGGAAGATTGTATCTAGGAGCAATTGGATGTGTGTGATTAAGGATAGGGGATCCCTTTGGGGTAAGAAATCCTACTTGTCTCCCAATGAGGATGTTGGGGTGGACAATATTATATACATTTTTTGAATATATATACATATATACGCATATCTATATTAATTTTTGCATCTTTAGATAAAGCTAGTGCTCAGGTAAGCGCAACTAGTTAAACTCTTAGAGAAGTTGTGCTCAAGGGTAAGGGTTATGTCTTAATGAGCATGTAGGAGGAAGGAAGGGAGGATGCCCCTAAGCGATGACACAGCAACAAAGGAAGGGTGATTTTTGGGAGCCTTCATCAATAAACCAGTCAGGTGTCTTGGGTAGGGAGGGGAGTGTCAAGAACATGTTGGAATGGGTTAGAAAAGTGGGTTACGACCTTAGAGCAGGAGTGTGAGGGGATGAAATTGGAGGATGGGGAGGTTGAGTGCAGGAGGATAGCAGGATTTAAAAGGTGAGAGGGTTCACAGAAGAGAATGGGATCTACAGATATGGCCCCTCCTGGTGGAAAGAGGTAAAGGATATTGGGCTTGGGAGATAGAAGCAGAGGAATCTATTAATTGGTTTAGAATAGGCAGAGGCTGTTTAGCTACAGAAGAGTGGGAGGTGTCCTAGATGGAGAGGATAGCTTGAGACCAAGGAATGTGTAGGAAGGGACGTGGAGGAGGAGGCATGCCAGCAACCTTTAGATGGCATGAAAAGATAGAGTTGGACTTTACAGGGGAAATGTGAACGGAAACCTGGAGGCATTTTAAAAGACTCTACCTAAGAGGGGCATAGGGCATTCAGGCAAAACAATGAAAGAGTGAATTAAGATGAGGTTGCCAAATTGGCATGTGAGGGCTGTTGTTAGTCTGGCGTGCAAAGGGCATCCTGATACCCCAGTGAGGGAAAGGGAAGAGGGATGGGTGATTCCATGCCATTCAGTTAATAAAAATAAACTGGCCCTTGTGTCCAAGACCAAAGGTATTTTTCTCCTGGTCACCATCACCTCTCCCCAGAGTTCTCACCTGACTTGGCTGCCAGTGGGGGACAACTTTCTCATGGGAATAAGACTTGAGGGAAAAGGGGTTGAGGGAAAGGCTGTCCAGGGGTGCCTTGCCCACTGTCCATAGGAGGGACAAGCCCTTGTGGAAAGCCTAGGATTGGGGCACTTCCTTACCCAGTGTCGATTTTTGTTGCATGGGAAACAAGGTGTGTGTGTGGGGGCAAGGGGGGTGATGCTACCTCTGTGTACTGACTGGGGGGATGGTGGATCAACCCTGAAGGGTGGAAACATGGTGCTCCTTCTGATTTCTTTCTTTGTCCCTTTCCTTTTCCCACTCTCTCTCTCTCAATTATTAAAAGTCTTGAATGCCTTTTGATTTCCTCCTCTCAATTATTAAAAGTCTTGAATGCCTGTAAGAAGGTCTCCCTGAGAGGTGAGAGACCTCTTTTCTAGTTTCAGAGTTTTTTTCAGATGTTTGGAACAGACTGGTTAATAAAGTGGGCATCTAGAAGGAGGGTAGAGGAAGAAGGGTCTACATTTGCATATTTAGAAATGGCCTCAGTGAGGCGATTTAGAAATAGGGCAGGATTTTCAGTTAGGATCTGAGTAACTCCCTGCAGTTTTTCCATATTAACCCTAGAGTGCATGTTAGTTTGCATTTCCTTTGTTAAGCAATTTACCATGAGGAAGATGCATTCTGAACCTGATTTAGAATCTGGAAATTCCAATTTGGATTTTCTAGAGGGATGGCTTCTTCTCCATCTTGACACTGAGCATCCCGCTGATGCAATCTATCTGCATATTCCTGGGATATTTTCCAATATAAGCTATTTCATCTGTGGTAAGGACAGATGTTAGGATATAGTGAACGTCTTTCAAGGTTAGAGAGTAAAGTTGAAATATGTGGGCAAATTGTTTCTGGAAGTGCTGGGAATTTTCTGAAAAGGATCCTAGCTTCTCTTCTATATGGTCTATTTCAGCAATGGTAAATGGGACCTAAACTGTGGTTGGATCATCTCTTCCTGCTACCTCACTTAATGGGAACAATGGGGCAGTTAATTTGTGGAAATGGGAATGGGTAGTTGGGGGAGAGGCCAGAGGAGAGGATGGTTGGAAAGGATTCATGGGAAGTGTTGAGGGAGAAGCCAGGGGGGAGGATAATTGGGGAAGATTCACAGGAGACACAGGAATGGGGGCTGGAATGGATAGTGACAGCGCTAAAGTGAGAGGAAGGGTTTGGACACAAGGAGGTGGAGCAGTTAATTTATGAGAATGGAAATGAATAACTGGGGGAGAAGGCTTAGATGAGGGAGGTCAGGAAAGATTCATGGAAGAAGATACAGGAGTAAGGGCTTAAGCAGGAGCTGGAGATGGTGATGGGAGCTGAGGTGAAAGGAAGAGCTTGAGAAGGGTAGAAGGAGCTGGAGCTGGGGAGGAAGAGATGGAAGGTGAAGAAGAGTCATAAGGCAGTGATCAACCAGCTGGGTTAAAACCTAGGAAGGAAGGAAAGGAAGATTTTTTTGTGGTTTTGAGAAGTGGTGGTCTTAGTACAGAGAAGTACATAGGCTGGGGAGCAGGAGACACTGAAAGAAGTGTCTTCTGGGTAGTTATGAAGAATAAAACCCCAAGGGGGTAAGGAACCTACCAATATCTGCCATTTCACTTAAAAAATTTTTCTAAATCTTGAATAATACTGATATCTGAAGTGCTAAACTGGGGCCCACAATTGCCATTATCCAATTCCTATTGGGGCCAGATTTTGACTGAAAGATGTGTTGGCATGGATAGTCGAGGTCTCTCAAGTGGAATTCCTTTAGATGTCTCTTCAGACAGGCCAAGGGAGCATCTTTCGGGATAGTTAATTTATTGCCCAGGGAGTCTGAGACAACATAAACAAAAATGAAATCCCACTGTCCCACAGGTGCCCTGTGTCACAGGAGGAGTATAAAGTACCAGACTCTAAGGAAGGACGTCCCACAACTTCTGATAACTGGAGAGTATGAAGTAACTAAGTTAAAAGGCCCCAGGAGTCTACAATAATCTTGGTCTGGAACAATTTTTGAAACTCCCAGAATTCCGGAAACTCAATTCCAGCAGGCTGGAATTCTAGGGGTTCTCACAACCTCAATCAGGGTGTCTCTGAAAGAAATTTCCAAAGGAGATTACCTTTTCTCAGATGGCAGGTGGGCATGGGTGGGTACATAGCTGATTGAATGGCAAGACAACTTCTAAGTCGGAGCTCTGGATCATGTAGTAGAGGAGGAAAGGAGGAGGAGAAAAGTTAAGAACAAGATACATCGGGGCTGGAGAGGTGGCTCAGGGGTTAAGCCTCTGCCTTGCAGGCGGAAGGTCCTGAGTTCGGATCCTAGGCCCCAAGTATAGAAGCCGGGCAGAAGCGGGGGCGGCCTGCATTTCTGGTCCTGGTAGGGCAGAGTCTGTGAATCCCCGGGCAGAGTAAACAAGGAGGAGTTGGAGGTGGTCCATGGTGGTTCCCGAATTCGCGCATGATTCTACACACACATACACACCACGCACACACGCACAATTGAATAAATAATAATAATAATAAAAAAGAAAAAGATACATTTAGCCTGGATGTTAACGTGACTGCTCATGTCCAAATAGCTTCCAACTCCATGCCTGTCCTTTAGGAATCAGTACGTCTGCCACCAGACTTACTGATTGTTAGCAAAGAAGGAGAAAGGGGGGGGGGTTTCTAGGATGGATCCCAAGATAGCCCCACACAGACTGTTCCTGGTTAGGGAACCATATGTTAGAAAAGAGAAGAGAAACTGGGCCAGGAAGGGAAATAGAACCAGAACCCAGACTTGGTCCGTGAAGTCTGTAGACTGAAGTTTATTCAGGTAGCTCCTCCAAACTCTGGCGAGGTGGAAATTGCTACTGCTTTGGAGTCAGGGGTGCAAGTTTTTAACAGTAAAAGTATAAGGGAAGGGATTTTAATTCAGCAGGTTTGTTCAGTCACAGAGTGACTAAGAGTTTGTCCAGTTGTCTATTTTCCTCATCAGATCCTGTTAACATTCTTATTGGGGTCTCAGGTAAGAGGTCTGTTTCCGATCTCAGCTCTGGTTTGAGGTCTGGTTCTGAATCTACCACATAATAAACTCCAAAGGGAACTTGACCCACAAAATGAACATTATATGTCTTTCATAATTTCCAGGCAATGGTGTAGCTTTTGCGAAGTTTAATTTAAAACTAAAATTGAAAATAAAATAGATATACCAAAAGGGAGTGTAAATAATCAAGGGGAAACATCTACTCTTTGTGTTCACCCAATTGTAAAACTTAGAATTTATTCAAAATCCTGGCAGAAAAGTGAGCAGAACAAAGATTAAATTAAAGGCGATGTTATGAATCTGAAACCAAATTAAAATTAATTTTAGCAAGTGTGTATGCACAAGTCCTCAGTTCATTACTCTTCCCAGAGTTTCTTTACTCCACAGATCCTGGTGGAAATTTGCATGTCCCCAGGCAACACTGCTGGGAATGACTGACCAGGGGGAGGCTGCTTCTGGACTCACTGTACTAATGGACCACACACCAATTAGCAGGAAGGAAGTGGGCTTTACATTGCATGCAAATTAAGTGTAGGATCAGCAGACTTTTCCTTTTAGTGAAAGCCCTTCAGAGGGAAAATACACTCTGGAGAGCTCTCTTCCTATGCCATGGCAAAAACTAAAAAGGGGAAAAAAAGGAGAAAGGAAATAAAAGTGATTCAGCCTAAATTCTACCTCAGAGATAAATTTAAAATGGCTATTTCTATCAAGTGGGAATAGAAAGGGTGATTTGTCCCATTAGGAGACCCACCATTAAGGATTCAGAACACTCTTCCAGTTGTATTACTCATATTTATTTCCTGTGGATTCAGGGCAGAATCAGAAGTGAACAGCATTCTTTGTTGCTCACCAGGGATTCACCAGTTGACAAATGGCTTCTTACCTACTGTCCAATGCCCCATCTATGAGCCCTTCTTCAGAAACCTTCACTTATTGTGCAGAACTTCGACTAATGAGACAGGAAAGTCATACACAGCAGGAGACACAGAGACCCTGGAGGCATGTTTGTGCCTGCAGGCAAGCTGAACTACTGAAGAATCAACCCTGGGATTTTGGACATTCCCCAGGAATCTCACACTGGGAATGAAGAGGGTGACTTCATAGAGCGTTGAAAACTTGCCAGATCTGATGGTAATCAGAAGAGGTATTTGTCTCTCAAAAGACATATCACACAGTTCTGACAACTTGTAGACCACTTTACAGAAGGGAATCAGAGCTGAGATATAAAGACACCATTGTGGGTGGGAACATATCTTTACCAGAACTGCATGACTCTTTTTGTTAGAATTCCCAGTCCTCCTTACTCAGGGCAGAGCTTCTGTTTATTAGTCACTGCTTCTAGTGGCCAGTTAGTACTTGCAAATGTCAGTGATTTCCTGATCCTCAGTGGCAGTGGGGTCAAAGTCAGGCACTGACTGCACTTCTTGGACTGGGTAGAAGACTGGGGTATCTATCACCTTACAAGAGGGAAGGACTTCACCCAGACCCTGCCTTATCAGTCCATCTACCAACCTGAGGCTTTACAACCCACCTGCTCCCCTCACCCAGGCCTTTCTTTCCCTTTTCCCATGTTTGCCCTGGAACTTCTGGAACTCCATTAAAATGTTCATCTAATCATTGGCGTGGTGCATTTTGGGATAAAAATATCTTGCATCTTTCCCTATAAGATCCATTTCCCACTTCAAAACCCCCTAGGGATATGAACTCTGACACTGGATACTCCAGGGACATTCACATTAAATAAATATCCTTTTCCTATTTGTCACTGTTAATTGGAGTATTTTATTGATTTATTAAGGGTAGGTGGCTGTCCTGGTTACTCTTGCTGATGCTATGAAACAAGACTCAGTCTCAAGCAACTTAAGAGGAGAAAGGGCAATTTATTCAATTGATGGTTCCAGAAGAGAGATACAGTCCATTATGATGGTGAGGACACAGCAGGCAGCAGAGTCTGGAGACAACTCAGTTCACATTCATTACCTTGGAGGGAAGAGGAGATGCCAGCACAGGGCAAGATGGTCCCTCAGAGCCTTATGTCTTATGACTCCTTTTATCTGATCTTCCACTGGCATATTCCATCACATTTTAGGGATGGTCTGATGGTCCTCTTTCTGTTGGAAATACATTGATCCAGACAATCTTTGTAGGTAGTCTCGCAGTTAACCTGTTAGATAATCCTAGGTATAATCAAATTGAAACCAAGATTAACTATCACGTTGCCCAGACCCAAGCAGACACCTTGTTGCAGGTCTAGTAACAATACTTCTTAGGAGGGAGGCGTGAGAGGCTAGAGGGTCAGGATAACTCCTTAGAACGTTCTTCATTGGGTGGTGGTTGGAAAACTCCTTTTAATCACTTTTTCTGAGAGATGATATTTGGTGTACTTGTCCAAGCCATTCATTCTGTAACTAGTCACTTAGTCTGGTCCTTGTCTATTGCTAGAATACTCTTTTTTTGTTTGTTTGTTCGTTTTTGCATGTGTGTGGGTATGTAGGTGTAGAAAATGTGGGAACCGGTTCCCACTCATGCACTCATTCACTCACATACACACATACACAGCTGCTGGCTGTGATGAAAGCAGGTTCCAGCCGTCCCCACCTCTGCTTCTATCCCCCAGAGACTCAGCATGGGACAGGGAGATTGTCAGAAGCAGATCTCTCTTTATTAGGGGGATAAAAGGAACTTTTATAGACAAAGGCCACCAAGGCGCAAAACGGGCATCCAATTGTATCACAAGGTCAAGACATCCTACAGGTGCTAATGGTCAAATTCAAGGTCACTCAGCACAGGGGGCAGGTAGATACCTGAAAGCCAATTAGGTCTCTCTGTAAAGTGATCAGGTTACACCCAAGACTCTTGCCCTCAGCTGCATCTTTAGTCCCATGTGCTCGGCCATGCCCTGGGGCAAATCCTGGGCGGGGGGCCCAACAGAAAAGATACTTGAGTGTGTTTCTGTGGAGGCCAAGGTTGACTTCAGGAATCATCCTGGTTTGCTCTACCTTTTTATTGCTTTTCTCTGAGGTTTCCCAGACTCTGGCATCCGGGGTCAAATATACTCAGGTCCTTTGTTTATGGAAAAAGGTTTTACCCTGAGCCATCTCACCAGCCCTATTGCTGGAATACTTGACTACATAGCACAGTCACCTGGAAAACTAAAAACTCATGTATTGGATATCACATGCATAATCAACAATGAAACCTCAATATTATAAAAATTCCTGAAATGATAATTACCCTAATTTGTGTTTAAAATCTTTTACTGAAAGTTTCTTGCTCTCTCTGGAAGCACAGCAAATCAACAACAGCTAACCACCAGCATTTGGAACTGACAAATCTGGTATCCTGTATTATCATCACAGATGAAACTTTGGGTATTTTGAACAGAGTTTCTTAAAACAAACTAAGCAGGATATTAGCAAGCAGTTCCAATCCCTGTATCTCACTGTGAGATTACAAACCTCCCACTTTTATCTCTTTGCAGATCCCCACCCCAAAAAGCAATTTGAAAGAATGAAGCTTCAAAACAGAAATAATCAAAATGCTATAGCAGAAAATCTGATAGGAACCAACCAGCATAAGAAGAAAACTATCAGACAGCTTTCATTAGGTTTACCAAGCCTGCAGAAGCAGTGATTTGAAAACAAGGAAAAATATCATCAATTATAATAGCAGTGTACCTTCTAACGGGAAACGAAATATGGTCATAAATACAGTACTCAACAGGGAGAGTTCTGAGACTTGTAAAGGTATATATTTTGTCTGTAAATACATTTTAGTGCTCCTAAACTGAAATTGGTTCTTATGCCTCAAATTCAATGACTTTCAAAGGGTAAAGAGGACAGTAACCTATTGCACAGAACAGATGAGATTCACTCTAACCTCTTCACATTACAAGTGCAAGTGTGTTTGATTTGATTTGAATTTTTAATGTGTGTGTGTATGTGTGTGTGTGTTTGCACTTGGTCAGGTACAAACATGAGTGCATGAGTATAATGGTGTTTGTGAGAAGGTCTGAGTACAACTTAGGTTGTACTAGTCTTCAATCGTGTTTGAGAAATTGTCTCTTGCTCTCTGCTGGGTAATCTAGTCTAGTTGTCCTGCAGGATTCTCCTGCCTCTGACTGTCATTTCTACATTTTAGCACTGTAATTACCACATGTGCTACTGTTGTTCAGTTTTGCTGGGGTTCTTGGCATCTGAACTTAAGTCCTCATCCTTGAATGACATGTGCTTTATCTACTCAGCTGTCTTTCCAGTCCTTGGTTTTATTTTTAAAGCACAGTAGCAGTGATTGAAGATTTTCCCAAGGTCTATTTGTTAGAAACTAGACCCTCTCTCTCATTTCCCTGGTACCACAGAAATCTCAGTCTCTATCCCTCAATTAACCAGCTATGTCACTTGGGATTCCCCCATGCCCTCTTAGAGAATCTTATCTACCTGCCAAGAAGATGGGAGGGGCAGTTGATGTACATTATTAATTGTCACCCTCAAACATCCAGCAATACTTCTGGGTAAACTTGATTTCTCTTTTGACAATGTATTGATATATACTTCACAATAACTAGACCAAATGCATGACTCTACTCAGGTGTGTGACACCAAAATGTGTACCTTGGCCTTTGTTTATTTTGTGAGCCAATAAGATGATATGGAGAACATATTAATGTCTTTATAACAGAACTCTTCACTAATAAATGAAATTTTCCCCCTATCTTACTCAGCCTATATACAAATCTTCCTACCTCTTTCTCTTCATAATCATACTAAAGGAAAGGAATTTGCTAAGTTTTAGGTATAGATCAAGTGTGTCCTTTAAGGGTTCGTTGTTGAAATCCAATTCCCTCTTCTTAAGTATTAACAGGGATGAAATTATCTCCAATAAAGTTCAAGAAGTAGGTCCTCTTGGCAATAAGTGACATTTATCAGACAGGGTCATTGCTTCAGCCAGGTTTATTGCTTTGAGACAACATTCATACACAAGGGAAGGAAGAAAGGGAGATTTATTTGGCTTATATTACTGAGGGGAAATTGTCCATAATGGCAAGAATGACATAGTATGAGGTATGAGAGAAGCAGAAGTAGGAGGCCTCTGTGTGTATGTGTGTGTGTGTGTGTGTGTGTGTGTGTAGTCTGATAACATGAATATATTCTTCATATATAGTGGAATATTTCAGCTGAATAAGCAAGTACAAAATTTTGAAGTGAATTCAAAGGATAACTGCAACCAATATTTAACTTAATAACCAATGTTCTGTGCACTGAAATAGTAAATTCTTTACTCTGGACCATGTAAGGCATCGCAAGACAGAATTCTTTAAAACTTTGCATTCATTGAATTTAATGGAAAGTCAAAAGCGCTAAGTTCCTTGAACTAAGCAACAAGAAAGATAGTCCTGCTGAGGACAGTATGATATGATGTTAAATAGTTTGATAGGGTCTTCACTGATAATTGTAGATCTGCTTTGGTCACTCTGAACAATGGTATAATTTGTATTTTTTCTATAAACTCCATTAAAGTCATTATGTATATGTGATGTGAACTAATAGAATTCCATCCAAGAATTACTTTATGAGTAGGAGACTCACTGGAAATACCTTTGGCTAGGAATTTTAAGTACTTCAACACAGCAGTATCAGAACAGCTATCTTTGAAACATAAGTAGTGTCTATGCTATGGTTCCATAAGGTTGAAACAACAAGCAAGAAAAACAAATTCAAAGCTTGAGCAATACAGTGAGGTTAAGAAAAAGTCAAATAAAATGCACTTTTCCTGACAATGCCACCAAAACAAAAACAATAGGACGCAAATGAGCTAACTGGTGTAATCTGTCAAATACTGGATGTACAAAAAATGCTAATGCTCTGGAATGTCTCTTAGAAGATACACAGAGGACAAACACACACACACACAAATACACACACACACACACACACATTGTATGAGACTAGCAATTTTCTGGAACAAAAAACAAGGATATTACAAGAAAAGAAATATATAAATCAATTAAATAAATGAGTATAGGTGAACAAAGTCATTAAAAAAGTGTTAAGGTAATATGATTAAATCCAACAGCATACAAAAAGAATTACATACCATGACCAAATGCAGTTTATTCCAGGGATGCAAAGCTGGTTGAACATTAGAAAGTTAATTAAGATAATTTATCAGATTAACAAGGTAGGATATAAAAACATGTGATCACACAAATATTATATTTGGAATATTATTTTCATATAATCTATTATAATCATGCTTTAAAAACCTACAAACTACAAAATAATTTCCATATTCACATAGATATTCACAACTAACATAATACCTAATAGTGATAAACTATAACATTTTCTGCTAAGATCAAAAGCTAGACAAGTATGTACTCTCTTGATACAGTTTTACAATATAGTCATAGATAAAGTAATTGTATATGAGATTGAAAATAAGAGTCACAAAGAATCAGGAGGATGAGATAATTGCTATGTGTTAGTTAAAAAGTATAATAATAATAATAATTTAGGAATGAAACCAATGAAATTCACCTGCTAATTTGCTATTATTTGGCAATTGGGAAAAACTGCTTGTTCCTTAGTGGTAGCTGAAAGTCATCAGCAAAACTAAACTTTTTGACTTAGGTAAGGTTTTACATTGCTCATGACTTCTGTGAGGGCAGCCAAGGCATCGTGTTTTTGTAAAACTATTAGTATAATGCAATTTTGTGCTCAGCAGGTGTATCTGCCATTTTTATGTCTAGATAGATAGACAGACTGATAACTTGTTTTTTTTTTTTTTTTTTTTGGCCTGACCTAGACCATACAAATTGAAAGAATGTAAGGGAAGAAAGATTTGTTTTGGCTCATAGTTGCAGAGAGATCTCACTGCACCCTGTTGGGATGACATGATAGCAGAGGCAGCTGTGCTCAATCCATGAGAGCATATGAAGTAAGAGCTGTCCACAGAGCATGGTCCCCAAAGCAAAGGACATAGGCTAAAGCAGAGGTGGCTGAACTTCAAGGTTTTCCCTAGTTCTGACCTACTTCCACTGACAAGGCTTCACCTCCTAAAGGATTCATAGTCTTTTAGATTTCTTAGAATTGTGTATAGGATGCATATTTGCATTTTAGGTCTCATACAAAAACTGAATATGACATCTGTGGGTGTTGCTAGGCCCAGAAGCCTGCTCTTTGATGATACATTAGCAACTGAATGGGCCGTTGAGTGACTCCTCCCTTGGGCAGTTGAGTTTGCCTCCTGTCCACAAGACAATAGTAGGCTGAACTTCCCCTTTGGGAGTAGAGAAAACTCTAAGGTCCTTTGGAAAGCTTTTGTTTCTCTAAGAAAATGGCTGGGCTGTTCCTCCCCCTAACAGTTCTTTCCTGCTTATCTAAAGATATGTTAATGCTGGGCCAAGTAACTCTGTTTTGAGGCATACATTCCTTTTTCTTTTAGTAACAAGCCTCCATGCCTGTTTAACATATCTGGCAATATGTCCACCCCAAGGCAATTGGGTGTCACTCCTGACTTCTCTTTGTTAAACAAAATGTTTGCGTTTTACATACTCCTGTAAAGAATTTGGCCCTGCTTCTTGATTATAAAAATCCCGTATGCTACAATAAAGTTGGCTTGGATGATAAGGGACATCCAAGGCCCCCTCTGACCCAAAGCCTGAAACTTTTTTTTAAATTATTTATTCAATTGTGCGCGTATGCATGTGTGCATGTGTGTGTATGTATACATGTGTGTAGAACCACGGACGCATTCGGGAACCACCATGGACGCCTCCACCTCCTCCTTGTTTACTCTGCCCCGGGATTCACAGGCTCAGTCCTACCAGGACCAGAAACGGAGGCCACCCCCGCTTCCGCCTGGCATCTATACGTGGGGTCTAGGATCCGAACTCAGGACCTTCCTCCTGCAAGGCAGAGGCTTAACCCCTGAGCCACCTCTCCAGCCCCGCCTGAAACTTTTAATTCCTACCGCTCTCACTTCAGAATCCTGCGTTTGTAGGTCTGGGTTGGCGCTGGTTCATGGGCCCGGACAAATGGCGCCCTAAAGTTGGACTGAAGTAAGAGGGAACTAACCCAGTATTTTTTTTGTTATTTTTTTTATGATTTATTCAATTGTGCGTGTGTGTATGTATGTGTGCACGCATGTGTGTATGTGTGTGTGTAGAACCACAGACGAATTCAGGAACCACCATGGACGCCTCCACCTCCTTCTGCCCCAGGATTCACAGGCTCCGCCCTACTAGGACCAGAAACAGGCTGCCTCCGCTTCCGCCTGGTGTCTATACGTGAGGTCTAGGATCCGAACTCAGGACCTTCTGCCTGCAAGGCAGACACTTAACCCCTGAGCCACCTCTCCAGCCCTAACCCAGTATTTTAAGGTAAGGAACTTCGGGGAACTCAGCCAGCATATGTAAGAGAGTTGTTTAGACTGAAGCATCAATCAGAGATTAAAAAAGTTAAGTAAAATGGGACAGGCTTATAAAAAGGAGAGACAAATGCTAAAAGCAGAAAAGATAAAGATAGATAAAACACAATTATTAAGGGTTTTAAATCTTGTTACAGAATTACAGGCCTCTTTTATTGAAGGGAGCTTAAATCCTAGAATTTGAGTTCATATAGATCAGAGAAAAATAAGAGGACAAGAAAATGTTCCTCCTGATAATCCTTAAGTTATGAAAAACAAAAATCTGAGATCCTTAAAACAGCTGCTGCTCCAGAAAAACTAAAAATCCTCAGCTTCTGTGGCTGTGGGCAGGAGGATCTCAACTAGGGAAAGAAGAATGCAAAACTATTGGCCTTTGAAAATGCAAATGACACATGTGGGACGGTTAACAAATTGACTTTTGGAAAAATAAAAATCAGGCAACTAATTCATCTGTTGCTAAGATGGGGTTTCTTAAATAATAATTCCGTTTCTTAAATATAGTTTTAAGGTTTAATCTGCTTTCAATAATGTTTTTCATAATTACACTAAGCTGCTGGACTTTTAAATGTTAATCAGCCTTGATGAAGCTTTCAAGGATAATTTTAAGACAGTTGACGGTAAATTGTATGTTATTAATGTTTTTGTATGTTTATATGTTCTGTGTTTATATGTGGTATGTCTTGTGTTTCAAAGTATCTGTGGCCACTTCAATCTTTTTTATTCATGTTGCTTGCTAATATTTAAATTTTGGCATGCCATTTTTAAATGCATACTTAAAATAAAAACATAATTTTAATTACATCTAAGGCCTTAACTTATGTTTTAAATAGATCACAACTGTTTTTCTGATAGATTGCAAGTTTTCTTTCATGAAAGATTATCTTGCTTGAGGGCTGGAGAGGTGGCTCAGGGGTTAAGCCTCCGCCTTGCAGGCAGAAGGTCCTGAGTTCGGATCCCAGATCCCACGTATAGAGGCCAGGCGGAAGCGGGGGCGGCCTGCGCTTCTGGTCCTGGTAGGGCGGAGCCTGTGAATCCAAGGGGAGAAGGAGGTGGAGGCGGCCATGGTGGTTCCTGATTCGTCCGTGGTTCTACACACACAGACACACACACACACACACACATGTGCGCGCACATACACACGCACATGCGCACAGTTGAATAAATAAAAAAAATTAAAAAAAAAGATTATCTTGCTTGATTTTTATCTTTAATAGGACTACAAATGAAAATGCTATTGTGTTCTTAAAGGTTTTTCTATGTGGTCCCAAAATGGCAAAGTCACTATGATACTACTTGGTTGAACTCGCTCACCCCTTTGACTTCTTTTATAGAATTTTTTCCCACCAAATTTGGCAACCAGGAAAATATAATTGTATTCTAAAAGTTTCATTGTAATTTCTTCATTCTCCTTGAGGTAAGATATGAGAATATCTAAATGTTTCTATTGCCATAGGATAAGCTTACTCTCTTATTTTTAAATGCTATGTTATATAATATGCTTATAGAGTTTTAAGATCAGACTTCCTCATGTCCTGGGTGTATCTCTGATTACTTCATACATGGTAGTTGCCTCTATAAAAGATAATGTAAGTATGGTTTAACAATTTTGGGCTTATAATTACAAGTAAAATTTACTATTCTGCTAATCATCATGTGTGTAGAAAAGAATTTTCATTAATCTTCCCTGTTAAGATATTCTTTAATGTTATATTTAAAATCTTGATTTTTCTAATTTATGCTTGCTGTATTACACATTTCTGGCCTGTAGCTAAAGTGATTGCTTTTATTGAGGTACATTTCATTCATAATGTTATAGGGTTATTTATAAATTAACAATTACAGTTAATCATAAATAAGAATCTCTTAAATTGAGACAGGATTAGAACAGCTATGCTGGGATGGGTCTCAGGGTCCTTAAAGGTCTTTGGATTCCTTAAGGCCATCCTCCACTGCTGGAATCTCCCTAAAGGAACACCCCTGAAGAAGAACTGGCTCTAGTCCTCTCAGAGATAAGATGGCCAATTTCCCTATGAAGGGATTATGGAGAGGAGCTACCCATATCAAACAAACAACTTGGTCTCTAGCCCCACCTGGACCTCAGAGCAACTGGTTTAGGCCCAATGGGAGTTAACTAATGAGAAAAAGGTCAATGTCCGAGGTTTGCCCTGGTAGCCATCTTTGGCGTAGCCCTTGGTGGCATTCTAGTGCCATTTGTAGTTCCATGCCTGTTCCTCATGGATTCCACCAGTTCTTTCTAGTTGTCTGCTTTTCATGAGTCCTGTAACATTTGACACAAGGCTGTTTCCCTTAACAAAATTATAACATTGGTAAATAAATTTTTGAGATACTTCAAAACCTTTTAAAAGAGAAGTTTTTGAAGGTAACCTATAGATATTGGAGACTTTCTTACAAAAAAGTTAAAAGGTTATAAACAAATTAATAGACTTATAAAGGCTCTATACAACAATAATATAGCCCATGGATTTGGAAATATTTCTACTCAGTATTAATAGCTGCTGAGCTTTTATTTTTTAAAGGTTGCTTATCTAAACAGATACACAGGTATTCTCCTGTTACCATGTGCTACTCGTTTATTTCATATTTAATAAAATCCTGGTTTCTACAAAATTTAAAGAACTTTTATTAATTTGTGTTATAGCTATACATTTGGCTCTAAAAGATATTAAAGTACAACAATTAATTAAAATTTTTATAAATTATTTAACATTTTCATTTAAAAATGAGATTTAAGTTTGTTTATCTTTGATTTAATGTTTTTCTATTTATATTATAAGGTTCATGTATTTTAAAGATATAAATTTTGTGGTTACTTGATGCTAAAGTAAATAAGAAAATTGAGAGCTACAATATCTTAGATTTCAAAGTAATACATGTATAAATGTTTATTGTCTACACAATTGCCTAAAAAGCCCAACTCTTTATTTCTTTTAAAGGTAAAATTTATAGTTACTAAAAAAGTTATGTTATAATTATGACACAAAAAAGTAAAACATTAAAATCCCTCTATCTAAAATTCCTCAGAGGACTAAGATACATATCAAATGTCACTAGGACCACTCCTGGTAGTACAGGGCTTGCCTCCAGAGTCTTGTTAATATTTAAACAAACTGTTGTTGGGATTCCCATGGAGGTTTGAGACCCCCTACTAAAAGGCTGTATAAGATTAAATTTAGAAAAAAATCAATTGTTTACTTTTCAAAACCTCCCCTAAATGGTAATCTACACTATCATAGAACAAATTTTTCTTTTATTGATTATAATTGCTGTTGTTAAAATGTGCTAATGACATGATTCACAATTCTTTTGCAAGCTGACTCACTCACTGACCAAAGGACCTCAATGCATAATGCATTTGCCAAAGTGGCTCAGATACCTCTAAAAGTTCATTATCAGGGATCCTAGATGATGTTCTCCTTATTCTTTTATTTCTCCTGCTCCTTGATAAGTATCCATATTTGCAGTCTATTTTTTTTTTTCTTTCTCATGGCATTCTCATGATACATATCTAAACAGCTTAGCAGAGTAGATTGAAGAAGTCTGAGCATGAAGTCATTGAATGGCTGTAATGCAGTCTTCCATTGACAGGGTGGTTTCAGGCAGAGAAGCACTTCCTGAAAAAAAGGCAGAACTAATCTGCTGGAAAAGGAAAAGAGAAAGCGATATCTCTTTTTATGATGATAATTCCTGGCAGAATAGCCATTTCATCAATAAATGAATTCCTAAAGGGAAGAAGGATATTGAATCTCTCACATTGCTTTATGTTGTTCATAGCATCCTCGCACGTAGAATGAAACTTGGAATAAAAAATAATAAACTGCAAAGAAGATATCACACTAGAGTCACTTAATTTCTTTTTGCTAACACTCTATTTTTCTTTCTAAAACTCCAGAGCGAAGGCAAAATATAGCATTATTGCCTAGAACTGTAAAAAGCATCCTTCCCTTTATTCTACTGCAGTAAAATATGGCTTGGATGTAAATGTAACTTATGCTTTCAGATATTAACTTCAGCATGTAGTTAAACATGCGCTGCTCTCATGGGATACATATTGCAGAGGTACAGTTCCAGAGAGTATTTGCTTCATCTCTGTTGTCCCTGTGGCTGTGAGACCTACAACTTCATGCTCTGAAATAGAGTAGCACGGATGTCATTATCTGCCTCTGCAGCAAGATCCGTTTTTGATTGTTTATAGAGATCAGGGCTCCTCCAAAACTCAGATGCTGTACTCACAAGTTGCTTTCAAGATGTTTTGTGTTTTCTCATTTGCAATAAATTCTGTCCTACTGTGTCAGACGATTCTCTGGTCTTCAATCCCATTGATGCTATTCAGATTTGCATTTTTCTGAGCTGAGGTTCTCACTCCAGCCACTCCACTGGTCTCATTACCTACATCTTCATACATCAAAATTCAATTTGCATTACAGGCATTTGCTAACATGTAGCGGTGACCACAGTGCTATTTTCAAATGTAATTAGGTGAATATGAACAAGTGCCAAAATAAAATAAAATAAAATAAAACTCCTTGACATGGTATGGAAAAGCTTTAGTGACAAACTTATAATATGTCTGTTTTCTTTTCTTCTCTCTGCCCTAAATATATCTCTGCCTTAACAATTTCTACACATTAACATTTACCAGAATGTAACAGTGTCTTTGCATGTTGGGATATTCTGTTTTGAGATCTGGGATCTAGATCCTTTAATCATGCAACACTGTATTCTAAGTGGATAAGCTCAGGGGTTTTTTTTCCCCTCTTTTTCTTCACTTTTGCTCCTCTGCATAAGGGCTGCTCATTTTTTTCCTTTCTTTAAAAGACATTTTTTTTTTTTAATGTATTAATAGCATAGGAAGTTCCTTTGAGGTTACTTCCCCAAATCTTAGTTTTTCTGTAAGTCTTTCTGTCCCTCCTATCTCCTATCTCCTCATTATCTTCTATGTATTGTTCCCAATTATTCCTTCCCTCATCCTACTGGTCATGGTGTCCTAAATCTCCCCTGTCAAAGGTTTCACCCTACATACTGGAATACCATTGAGACACTACTATAGTTTGGATAAGTGTTCACCAATGTCTTGTGTGTTAAAGGCTTAGTCCCCAAAGGGATAATATGTGTCAACCATGTAGCCATTAGGAGGTAAAGCCTTGTGAAAAGTCTGTAGGTTATGAAGGATTTTGAACTATTCTCCTTGATTTCCTGTTTACCTTATGGCCACAGAATGAATAATTCGTTCTGTCTGCCCTAACCTCCCTTTCATTGGTGTCCAAAGCAATAGGGTCCGTAAGTCATTAACTGGACTCTTCAAACAATAAGCACAAAAATACTTTTTCTTTCATAACTCTATTATTGAAAATACCTTGGTGCATTGACAGAGCTCTAATGAACAACTTTCTTTGGTCATAGCCCTTCTCAAATGAATTATGTGCCTTCTATTTTGTTATGTCTTAACCCCATGCATTTTCCTCCTGTATCACCCTTAACTCATTATTAAATGGATTGACTGGATGGAGTATCTGGAAGTAGATACCAGGAGGAATCAGGTGGACATCATATTGCTTGAAATCTGAATAAGCGACATTGAATCTTTGGGTCGGTGGCAGAGTTGAAAGACTCAATTGCTCAACTATCTCCAGTTGTCTCAGATCAGAGCTGGCTATGTAGAGTTCTCAGGTGTTAAGAAGAACTTAGTGTGAAGAGGTGAAATAAATATTTGTTAACAAAAGGGGCTTCTTCTAACTATGCACAAGAGAGGAAGGCAAGGCAATATGAGGGAGAACGAGCAGATAAATGACCTTTAAGTTCAACTTTGTCACTTACAAATCTTGGAGTCTGTAGCAATTTATGTCTCTGAACCTCAATTTTATAATCAGAATATAAAATTTTCTGTTGTTCCTACATCACATCTTGGTGAAATATTTGGTAAATTGTGTCTACCTATGACACATATACCTCTATGTAAATATTCATGTTAATTGCTTTAGTTGAGTGTGAGAACTACCCTGGATTCACGTTCCAGAGGATTAGAAGTAGCTCCTCTTTCATGGATCCTCAAAAATTAATCAAACTCTCGACCACGTGGGGAACCTGGAGGCCTAGTTATTTTCACTGCTCCTGCCATTCGTGAGCTGCTTCTTCCAACAGGAGATTGCTCTTACCTGGATGTTCTCCTTTGTACGGCCCTTGCTGCAACTCTCTCCTGTAGAACACTAAGAAACAAAGAGTTCGACCTTTATCTTCTCAAGTATTAATGTGTCTTCCCTGTCACCAAAGGATATTTAATTTGCTAAAATAATAATACATGTTAGGAAGACATACATGATGATTATTTGCTTTATAAAGAGAAAAAAATTATAGTTACATGCATTCATTTTTCTCCATCTAAGAGCTCAATAGCTGGGCCAATTGAAAGTTAATTCAAACAGGCTAGAAGGTTCTGGAAACCCTCTAACACACCACTGAAATCCTTGCCACTAGAACAGTAGACCATAGAAATATCCACTCTGTCATCTACCTTGTCTCAAAGGAGACTTCTGAAGCACTGCTTCAGTAGTTTAGAAAATAATAGAAATGTCAGTCACAGAAATTGACAAGGTACATTTTATGTATGGCAATTGCAATGATGGATGGCATTCCAATGCTTGCACTTATTCAGTCCCATGTTTCATACTAAAATATGCATAAGTTACATTAGAAAAAACATTATACAATCAAAGTAAAACACTGCCATAACTGTTCTAAACTTAGACTGTCAATCACTATTCCCTCATTGAAAAATGGTAAACGAAATATGATTTCCTTGGAAATATTTTGGAAGAATGTTTGCTGTAAAATGTCGAATACAGTATGTTATTTGTATCACACCTAGAAAATGAGCTATATTGTTATTTATTTTGTGATGTTAGCTTTTTTCCTTGGAGAACAAAATTTAAGAGCAAGTCTCAGTTCTTTTGAACATCACCAGTGCCATTAAAACTTACTTAAGTAAGCTTGGCATCTTTTTGCAATACTCTGATATTAATTGCAACAACAGGAACAAAAATGAACCAATGAATAAGCACTTGTCTGATATAAAATTAGTCTATGTATAAAATTAAGAAAAATTCATTCTTGCTTGTGATTTCATTCAGATTCATAATGATTGCCACTTTTGAAATGCATACTTCTTTATTAAAAATTCTTCTTTCATATAAACATAATGAGTGATTGTTCCTGATTCCCCTTCCTCTTTCCCACTTCCTCTCCCATCATCCCCTCCCTTCACAAATTCACCCCTCCCCCCATGTCTATTTATGTCTGCCACAGAGTTCCCTTTGGATTTTCTGCTCTATTAAAGGCTCAGTGGCAGTATAAGTGGCCCTTCTTTGGGTGGACTGACTGATAGGGGCACTTCCCTTCACCTGTCTAGCCCTGTCCCTAAGGTTTCCACTGCATGTAGTTATTTCTCCTGAGTTTCTCAGTGGTCCATGGGAGAATGTTTACATATCAGCCATTGCAAAATGTACACTTTTTAAATTCTGGGTCTACCAATATTTAATTGGCTTATTTATTAATTTCAGCTCCATGTTAACTTCTTGGAACTTTTCTATATTTTATCTGCATGCTATTCTTTTTTCTAATAGCCCCTTAGATATCACAGTTTTACCCTGGGCTATAAAAACATATAGAAGCCATTTCATACATTGTGATTTCTTCTTCCTTCTTCAAAGAATTTGTGAGACAGACACCTAACTAACTATTTGGTCACCTGGGTTGTGAATCCTCTAAAAAAAGTTCTATACAGTCAATTGATCCTTAGCCATTCTGAATTAAATTTAAGATTTCTCATACTTCAATTTTTCTGTTACCTTCCCTCATAAACTCAATATTCCCTCATAAAGCCCGATTTCCATAGCCATGCACAATTGTGATTTCAAGACCTTCACTTCAGTTATTGGAATGTATTATGTGTCCTCAAAGAATAGCAAAAGATGCTGAAGAGGTGGCTCAGGGGTTAAGCCTCTGCCTTCAGGTGGAAGGTCCTGAATTCGGATCCTAGACCCCACGTATAGACGCCGGGCAGAAGCGGGGGTGGCCTGCATTTCTGGTCCTGGTAGGGCGGAGCCTGTGAATCCCGGGGCAGAGGAAACAAAGAGGAGGTGGGGCTGTCCATGGTGGTTCCCGAATTCGTCCGTGGTTCTACACACACACACACACACACACACACACACACACACGAACACGAACATGAACACATGCATATATGCACAATTGAATAAACAATAAGTAAGTTAAAAAATTAAAAATAAAGAAAGTGTAAAGAAATTTGTATCCATAGTTGGAGTGGCTATATCAGCTACAAAACGCTTTCCCCAATCTTAGTCTTGCTTCAGTAGTCTAGATGCAATGATGAATTAAGAAACATTCATGAGGGCTGGAGAGGTGGCTCAGCGGTTAAGCCTCCGCCTTGCAGGCGGAAGCTCCTGAGTTCGGATCCCAGATCCCACGTATAGACGCCAGGCGGAAGCGGGGGCGGCCTGCGCTTCTGGCCCTGGTAGGGCGGAGCCTGTGAATCCCGGGGCAGAAGGAGGTGGAGGTGTCCATGGTGGTTCGCGAATTCGTCCGTGGTTCTACACACACACACACACACACAGACGCGCGCGCACACACACACACATATGCACACAGTTGAATAAATAATAATAAAAAAAAAAATTTAAGAAACATTCATGAAAGAGATTGAACTATCTTTTTAATATGTCCAAGATTTTTTATAAATTGCACAATATGTTCATTGAAAGCATAAGTTCAATTTATTTAAAATAAATTAAGAAGTTGTCCAGCCATCATTACACTTTAGTTTCAAAATATTCATAACATCTAAAATATCCCTTTCACCTTCAGCCACAAAACCTAGGAAACTAATGATCATTTTATATGCATAAAATTATTTTTTTTCTTGATTTTTGTTTTCAATGACATATGAAAGCCCATGACCTTTCTTTTCTGTCCTCTTCCATTCGGTGTTATGTTTGACTTTCATCCATACTGTCACAAGCAGAGGAAGGTAATTCATTACTCCTGTTTAACAGTGTCCCATTACATATACACAAAACAATGCATAATCACAAGTTAATAATGTGAATATTTTTTAGTTTTGAGTCACTATGAATAAAAATTTTGCAATCACTATTTGTAAATGTTGATGAGGAAATATATTTTTAATTTATTTTAGACAGTGTTTTAGGTTTTCTAGAGAAGCAAAGCCAACAGAATGAAAAATGTATGAATATATATTAAAATAGTATTTATTAGATGGCTTAGGTATTGAGGAAGGTAGCCTAACTGTAGATGTTCAGTCCCTAAATCTGAATGACTCAGCAGTCCCAGACTGGTGCTGAAGGTCTAGAGAATTCCTGAAGAGCCATTGATTTTTCAGTCCACACTGGAAGGTAGAAGAAACTGGGTTCCAATGTCAATGCAGAAAGGCCACAGTAATGGTAGCGGTCAGGGAAGATGAATTTGCCAGCATGACTGAGGATAAGTGGGCCAACAGTAAGACATTCTGTCTTAGGAATATTTTTGGAACAACTACAAATTGCTGCTTACATTTAGCATATGCCTTCCCATGTCAAATAACTCGATCCAATGTGACCATGACTGTCCCTGTGGTTAATTTCAGGTCCAGTGAAATTGAGAACCAAGATTAATCAAAACACCTAGAAATGTCCTTTCATCATATGATGGGGTTTCCATTCATCACAGAAAAGTGAATATTATTAAATTCAATCCTAAAGAGTTCATTCCATTATAGTTTTCTATCTGCAATATACAGGGATTCGGTGCTTGCTACATCCTCACCCACCCTTGATATTGTCAATGTTTTATAATTAACTATTAAATTAGATATGAAGTGATTTTCTCATGGAGGTTTAAATATTTTCCAAATCATTAATGAATAAATTCTCACTTCATTAATAATTTGTGTATTTTTTGTGAATATACATAAAATATTTTGTGTTAACGTTTTTTAACTTATTCTGAAAAATCTTCATATATGCTGAATGATGTTTTTTAGTAGGTATTTCATATTTAACATACCTTCTTTGCCTGAGGCTGAACTTTTAAATTGCCAACAATATTAAAGCTACTGCAGAGGCTAGTGAAAGTAGATACTATTACAGCAGCTCTTGGACATGGCTGCCCTGTCTTGAATAGAGGTACTGCCTGGCAGTACCATCCCCACCCTTAGGTACTTGCATTCTTACTGCCCCCTCTTATGCAAGATTCCCTAAGAAACATATACTTATTGGTTTAGTGTTGAGAAGTTATCTAATCTTAGAGATTGGAGAACTTCTCTAATCTTAGGATATATCAGGTGTTTAGATGACAGTTTAACTATTAAAATATTTATAGTTACCATTAATGAGTTTGCTCTTATGCCTTCAAAATGAATAGAAACTCCAATAATAGCCATAACCAGAAAGGATCATGATCCTGTATTTTATTGTAGATTTTTCATGGATTTACTTCTATGATCCATCTAGTTATAATGTCCATGTTGTGTGCATGGTTATGTTGTGACAAGCATGTTTATTTACACATAATGTGCATTCACTGGTGCCAATCAACTTTCTATTGTAATGACAAAATACCTGAAAAATCAGCATGTAAGAGAATTATTTATTTGGGATCATGACATCATAGTTTTATGTCCATGACCACTTGGCCCTATTGCCTTTTAGTGTGTACTGACAGAACATCATGGCGGCTTGTGTGTCTTATAGAAAACTGCTCATCCCACAGTGGCCAGGAAGCAAAGAAATCAAGACAGAAAGGAAGGGATGGATTTCCCAATGTCCTCCTCAAGTGTGTGCTCCATCTAAGTGACCCAACTGTCTTCTACTTTTGGAGGAGGTCCCTCCTCCAAAAGAATCCAAAACCTCACAACTGTGCGTATGTTGATAAACATGACTCTAGCATATGTCTTTGAGGGATATTTAAGATAGAAATCACAACACAATTGTCTTAACATTAATTGTTGATAAAATAATCTTTCTGCATTGAATTGTCATGGCATTTTTGTGAACAATCTATAAACTAAAGAGGACATGTTCACTTTTGCACTCCTCTGATTACAAATCTGTCTTAAGGCCAATGACATGTTTCTTGATGACTGTTGCTTTAATGAGTTTCAAAATCCTCTAATATAAGAGTTCCTGGCTTCTTTTTCCTTTGTTCATTTCAGGATTTTGTAGCAAATGAACTTCTTACTAGTTAATTTTTTTTTCACACCTGCACCCAACTTAAATCTATTCACCTGAATAAATCAATTGTATTCTGAACACAGATCTCACTTTATAGCTAACTGATTTATGCTTTTTAAAGATTTTCCTCTCTGACTCTCTGATTTTAAGTCCATTGTGTAGAGCATAACCAAGACTTTCATGGTCTAACAGGATCCTAACACATTCATCCTATCCAAATCCTTGTATACAACCCAAGCACTGACATTTGCATTGATTTCTCATTTCTTCTTATCTTTAAAAATAGCCAAATGTTTCATCACCTGAAAAAACTTCTTCACCTCATTTCATGGCTTTAACTACTCTTACTTTCCATTGTAATATCTAATATTTACCTAACTTATAGCACAAATCATGTATTGTTTATATTTTTCTGACTTCTGAATAACAAGAGTCATAAAATTGGGCTAAAACTTTTATAAATATTTACCCATCCTCCACCATCTACTAAAACTTTTAGCTCAAGATAGATACTGGATTAATGTCTACTGAATAAATAAATGAATGAGAATTAAAGATAAAGTGATGACATTGATATGATAAAAAGGAAATAAGTTGTTCCTGAATATTGATTTCATGCTTTTAGATCAATATTCTGCACCATAAAACTCCTTAGTATAAATCATGAGGGAAGAGTTGTCTGTTCTACTGTCTGACAGGCAGTTATATTTTCACAATGAAAGGATTGTGATTTAATTCTACTTTGGACTCTGCTCTTGCCATTTTTCTGTGAGAACTGAATTAAACCATATAGCTCAACTATAGCTTCCCAACTCTTTGAGCCATTATTTAATTTTTCATTAAGCTCCAACTATATTACATGATATTCTAAAGAAGAAAAAGGATTATGTGTCTCAGTGGCCTAACTGAGACTTATCAATTTGAAAAAAATAATTGAAACCATTGAAATTCCTTTCCCACCACTTCCAGGTAAAAGAATGACATTCACCTCAACTGTTTTATATTTATATTTTATATGCGTACAGATTGAACACATTGAGGAACAAGGTGAATTTCTTCATCCTCTATATTGAGAGATTGTTTTGTTTTCAAAGCTTTCTCCAATCAAAAATAGTGTTTAATGAATAAATATATATCAAGGCATATACTCAACTAAGGTATATATTATTACTTCTATGTGATTCAAGGGTACATAGCACAGAAAATGTCTACTCAGTTATCTTTACACAGTAACATATGCATGAGTTTTTTGGACAGATTGTAAGCTAAAAAATCTTATATTTTGTTATTTTCAGTGCCAGATTTATCTTGTGAAAAGCATATCAAATCTTGTCACATCATTATAAGGTTGCTGGTGTGGCTTCTGTCTGGCTATATTTTGCATGCTTGATGCTAATTTTTAATAAGATTTAACAAGTTTCTTTTCTGTTTTTTGTCCATGGGAGGAATTCCATAAGGTCAGGATTATCTGTGTTAAATTCTTCCTACCACAAGCTACTAATATGAAATTAATATAGGAAATTACACTGAGCATAATATTCTCATTATTTTAAAATTTATTTTGACAACAGCCATGATACAAAAATCAAGTTAAATAAAGATTTACTTCACTGTAATTTTAGTTTTTAGCACATTTCTTTATGTCTTCCATTCAGTAAGACATCTCTAATTCTGTTAATGAGACAAATAGGGCTTTGATTTGATATTAAATAAATTAACCTTATATGAACTGGTTAAAAATATTTCCAGTGTTTTTTGTTGAATAAATGTACTTTTAGAAATCATTATTTCCACTTGTTTGTGATTACAAGTCATGCTTTAATGTAAACTAATTAATTTTTTTTCATTTATACTACTAGAAAAAATAGAACTCTCAACTTTGATTTCTTTCAGAGTATATTTAAACTTATGCTTATAAATCATAAAGATAGTAAGTATGCTTTGATTAAGTGAAAATGACGTAACAAGAATTTAATTGTAATAAGCAGTAGGAAGTAAAAATAAATTGTATTATGATTTATAACATACTTTAGTCTCCTGAGTTTCATCTTGTATATGTAAAATATTCAAAGGTAAAATAAATTCAGCTTATAAAAATAGTCTTTTTTTCTTAAAAAATGCCTTTTCATTCACTATATGCATTTTTTATTATGGACATAACAAATATCATTGTATGTCAAGTTATTTTAATTTGGTTCATTTAATCCATGCAATCTAATAGTGCTAACTAATATTATTATTAAACATATATAGATAGGTACATGTGAAATATTCCTCAAGGTTGATGAGTGCTTTTACATGATAATATATTTTAGTTCCTTACATTATACACATTAATAGAGGAGAATATATATCTAGAGAGTTACAAATGTGCTAATGAAATACTGAAACCTATATCTGTCTGCTTATAAAACTCTGCTATGTTTCCAATTTGGGGAATTATAAATTCTACTGAATTTTGCCACTAGGGAAAATTGGAACAATAATCAAAACACTAGGTAAAACGCCTTGTCATGACATTATGCCTAGGAGGAATCTGAGACAAATTGAACCTTTTATAAGAATTCTTTTCTTTCTTTCTTTCTTTCTTTCTTTCTTTCTTTCTTTCTTTCTTTCTTTCTTTCTTTCTTTCTTTCTTTCTTCTTTCTTTCTTTCTTTTTCTTTCTTTCTTTCTTTCTTTCTTTCTTCTTCTTCTTTCTTTCTTCTTTCTTTCTTTCTTTCTTCTTTCTTTCTTCTCTTTCTGTTCCTCTCTCCCTTTCTCTTCCTCTCTCCCTCTCTCCCTCCCTCCCTCCATCTCTCCTTCCCTCCCTCCCTTACTTTCTCTTTCTCTTTCTTTCTTTCTTTCTTTCTTTCTTTCTTTCTTTCTTTCTTTCTTTCTTTCTTTCTTTCTTTCTTTCTTTCTCTCTCTCTCTCTCTCTCTGTCATTTTCTTTTTTCTTTCCTTCTTAGAGAAATGCATACCATGGAGCATTGGTGGAGGTCAGATTACAACTTTTGGAAATCTGTGCTCTCCTACTACATTATGGTCTTCCTAGGTGGATAGCTCGGATTGCCAGGTTTGTAAGCAGGCACCTTACCTACCAAGTTATCTCCCAAGCTCTTACAAGATACTTAGTAACTATAATAAGGTAGCTGAGGAACAAAGAGAGAGACAGAAGTAGTTTCTGGTTAAGGGTGTATCTGCTTGAAAGATGACATCACTTGAGAATGTCTGAGGGGAAAAAAGATGGATAGAATCACAGATTTTCCCAAGAACAATCAATGATACACCAACATCACAGAGAGACTAAAGAAGGTAGAAACAAGAATTGTAAGTGAAAAAGCCTTACTTAGAAAAAGAAAAATAATGGATATTTAACCAAAGAGGAGAATGAGGCACTGGACTTCCTTTTTGAAATGTGGGAACGTTCTTTAGGTTGGTGCAACACTGTGCTATTGAGATGAAGTAGCACCTAGAATATCTGTGAAAACTCTTCCTTTGAAATCCAGTGGACAACTAATGGAGAGGAATCCTAAATATAAAGTAGAAAAAAAAATATTGGCTAATGTATCAGTCCAAAGTTCAGGACTACTTTAAGAGCACAAACATTATCTTTATCTTTGAAATTACAAAACAATCCATTTTAAATAACCTAAAACTTCAAAGTATTCTAGTTACATTTTAGTACATTCATACTTGTGTGATTATAATGAGAACTTAATTTTAGTATTTTAATACCCCAGAAAGAGCTGTTTTCCTCTCAAGCCATTTTTACATGCTCAGCATAAAGTAATCACTTATCTATTTTTGCTTTTCATGCTTTTGCTTGTATATGATATTCACATAAAAGAATGAATACATTATACCATCAATATGACGACCTCTTTTATATAGCACGATAGTTTCAAAGTTTATCCATTATCCATACCACAGCATACAGTTATTACTGCCTAGAATTATTTGATAGTGTGAATATGTCATCTCTTGTTTATTAACAAAATAATGAACACATAGCTTATTCTAGTACTTAACTTCTACTAACAGTACTGTTATGATACTTGCTGTAGATTTGAATAGGCATGTACTTCCTTTTTCTTTTTTAACATCTTTTTATTCTTTTTTAGTTTTACAAGCATATTGAGTACATATTGAGTCGGCTTCTGTGGACCCTAAGGTTCCCTCTATGCTTAGGTGCATACGATAGGTTTATGTAGGAACTCCATAAGTTAGTAAGAAAAGGGGTCTTTCATTTACTCTTGATTGCCATTATCCTGTGAGTTAGAGTTCATATGAGAATAGGTGTAGTAGCTATATATGTACTAAGGTTTTTTTTTGGGGGGGGGATTCAAGTTGGACATGACACTAATGCTTACAAAAGTAAGGAATTTTCTTTTTATATAACATGTGTTGCTATCACAGCAAAAAGTTGACCATCCATGTTATGGTAATAATTGGCTATTTTCTTACTTCTGAGCTATTCCACATAGTAGCAATTTTATACCAAATTATAAGTCTACACAAGGTTATTTTTTTGTTTGTGGATGTGCATGTTCATGTGCATGTATTGTGAGGCCAAAGGATGATGTCACATGTCTTCCTCTATCATTCTCAGCTCTATTCACTCAAGACAAGAGAGACTGCTGACCAGTGCTTTTACCAGATCTGTTTGTCTCAGTCCTAGCGCTGCAGTTCATGCCATGCACTGTTTTCACATGGGGATGTAAACTCAGGTCCACACAATGGCCCAGTAAACACTCTTCCCCAGTGAGTCATGTCCCCAGCCCAGAATTATGTTTCAATGTGCTAAAAGAGTTAAAATGATTTGAATTTCTGTGTAAATATAAATGAGAACGTGACAGAGACAGATGGAAAGGACACTGAGCGAAGGCTGCCAGAGGGAGTTTAAGCATGAAATATACAGCAATGATATTATCAAAATGCTTATGTGCAATTTCTAACTATATACCTGTTGAGTTGTTCAAATGCTTGATAAATTTATCTTTAGAATTTCTTACTAACTTAGATGTCTTCTAATTATGAATTAGCTATTATCATTTTACTCCTCTCATATCTCTGGAACATCATAAAATTATTTTATTAATTTATTTATGTGTGTGTGTGAGAGAGAGAGAGAGAAAGAACTTCAGCATACATGTAGAGGTCAGAAGTTTGTTTTCTCATTCCATTATCAGAGATCAAACTCCGGTAATCATGGTTATTTATTTGTTTGTTTGTTTGTTTACAAGTGAATTTACCCAACAAACCAACTCATTGACCATACAGCTAACTTTTAAACATCATCCAATAACTCAATGGCAACCTTTTGGAGACTCTTTATCCCAGCTTCCATGTTGGTAATAGTAATAGTGTTCCTTTTTCTTGCTTCATTTCTTTTTGAACATTGGCATTTCTGTACTAATCCAGTTTTTACAATAAATTACAATATGTCCTTAGCATGTCCCATCCACTCCTCAGAGATGGAATATGAAAAGAACATTTTAATCTTCCCTAAAACTTAGGAGAAAATGTATAAATTCAGTGCACTAAAAAGGTCACTTTGAAGACCTAGGAGCAAACCAAGATTGCTGTCTGACTCTCTACATTTCATTTGCACAGTCCAAAGCATTTCTCAGGTTGTACTTATGGAAGGTGTTAGATTCACACCAGAGCTAAAATGTTGACCAAGCATTGTATTCTGACTGTTGATCTCTGTTTATATTGTATTCACTCTCTGTTTTCTTCATTCGCAGTTACTGTGTCACTGCAGACTTTTAATCAAGCTCTTTATCCTAGTGACAACCTGCTTCCCCAGTTGCATATATCATACTTTATCTAACATGAGGAATTTTTAGCTCTCCTGGAATACAGTGTCACATTGCATACGATATTCAACAACTGTAAATCTTTCCTCATGATCCTGTCTTTGCAAATCACTCTTCCTAGAGTCCTGTTTGTTACTCACACTGGTTCTTAAACAGCAGTAAAAAGTCACATCAGAGACGTCAAGTCGACAAGAACGTAAGGGCACCGTCTCGGTCCTCCTTGCGAACGTGACAATGAACTGGCTTTGCCCAAGGGCTGGCCAGCGAGACACAGTCTCCTCTCGTGGTTCGCACGTAGCCTCTCTCCTCCTGTCCATCTTCCTCTCCTTATCTCTTTCCCCTCCCTTCCCCTCTTTTCTTTCTTGCCTTTCATCTTCTCCCCTGTCCTCTCTTTATCTCTTCTCCCTCCCCTGCCCTCCCTATCCTTCCTCTCCCTATTTTTTTGCCCTCCTCTTCCCTTCATTTCTTGTTTTTTTTTTCTATACAGAAGCTTTTTTCCGTAACAATTTTATATTTTTATGACTATATCTTCAAGGATTCAACAATCTGGACCATTATCAGAACTTGATAAAAATTTTCCAGAGACAATGATTTAGGGCTGAGTAGCCAAGAATTCTCAGCATCATTACTCAATATGTCATGGAGCTAGGGCTTGATTTAGGCATTCTTTTTGAACTCTCCATCGCTATAGCAAGATACTGGAGAGTAATCATCTTATGAAGACAAAACAGTTACTTGTCTTTCTCACAGCTTATGATTTTTCAGGTCCTGTTGCTGTTGTACACATTTCAGGACAACAGGTCATAATAGATCATGTAGCAAATTAAAACTATTCTCCACATGGTCAGAAAGAAAAGAGGCAGAGAAAGAGACAAGGGTTTCACAGTCACTTTTAGGAGCATGTTACTAATGCATACCCTCTAGGATCTGCTTTCTAAAGGTTGCCCTGGAAATTGATCTTTAACACAAAATGATTTTTTTTCTTTTGAGAATATTCAAGGTCCAAACTGCAGTATACATCTCCTATACTTAATCTAATTCTGGTCTGTTGCTGATTAGATGAACTAAGTTGCTTTTCTGACTGATAAGATCATCAGTACACAGGACAAAGTCGTGAAAGTCCCAGAAATGGGGTCATCGAGTACAACAGTGAGTACCCTACATGTAAATACATGAACATGTTACTAAGGGTCTCATGGTCACTTTATTTCTGTGTGCCTGCTTCCTCATAGCATAGAGAGTTGGATCTTAGAAGACCTCTTGAGTCTCTCGCCTCCTTAACACTAGGTGGATGAAGTGAATTAGAAAACGATATATCACTTTGCTTGAAAACTGCGATTGCAGTTGAAACATATATTTGGAACAATGTAGAAACATTAAAAATAAGGCATCAATTTATTTATGTAGGTGGACAGGACTGTTTAAGCACACGGCTTCTTTATCATTTGGGATCATACACTGTCCATAATGGAGCCTAAATCACGTCATTTTTTATTTTTAGCCTGTGGAGACCCTCATTCCTTGCATTGAAAACTGTACTGAGAAAAAAAAAATAAAGTAGCATTCATGCAGAAATTTTGAGGAAGAAGCTTGTTATTAATCTTTCTTTATGTGATTTACTTTTAAAAATGCTTCTCTGATAAGAGTATATTTCATGTATTCTTAAAATATCTTCTTATTCTGGTAGCTAGCTTCCCTTCACAATGTTGCAATTAAACGTAAAAATAAACTCTTGTTTTAGGTCTTTAAGACTTTAGAGAAGCTGATAATTCAACTCCTATTTTAAGAAAAATGTCATGACAATCTTTTACAGCTGTGGAGTCTACTAATCCAGAAGTGGGAGATCATCGTCATGTGACAGAACAAGTTGTTTTTATGTGATTAATCCAATTATCCCAAAGGCTCTTGGAGCAGTGACAGTTCATCCCTTTGGATGTCTTGCTTACTGGTGGGATTGTACTCCCACCCACTTTATGCCTCTTTGAATAACAAGCTCCATCATACCTGTGGTCTTTCTTCAAATGAGAAACTTTCAAATGTTTGAAGTAATAACCTGCTAACATATTTTCTCTGTTATATCCTTCACTTCATCAAAAGGAAACTGGATATAATGGCGCTGTTACAAGCATCTTTCTTGACTAAACACTTTGGCAAAATGGCGTAACATAGACAAAAGTCCCTTCACTGTAACTTTAGAACCGTTAGACCCCAAAGGAAAAATACATAGAATCTCTGGAGCTCTGCAAACATAGCATGGTAGAGAACCAGATTGTGTGTCTGGGATGAGGCGCTGGCTTAGCAAGTCGAACAAACTCTACTAAACAGAAGTAATTTGCCTTCAACTAAAACCAGCCTGACAATTTTTATTTTGAATTCCCTGAAATAATATATAATCTGAATGTCAGAGTATTAAAGATTACTTTTTTAAAGGCAATGCATACTGATTATCATAAGTTTTAGGCAAAATGAATGATTTCATGAAACATATTGGAAATCTTGAAAACAGGTGATTGGCATGAAGATTAGACATAGTTGTTCATGCCTGTATACCTGGTTTTTTATTTACTTTTAAACCACAAGGAAGACACTTCTGAAGGCCCAGGATGAGAATAAAAAACATCGATAAATCAAAAGAAAAACAATAATTTCTTACAATTTAACCATTGCTCTAGATTTACTTGAATATGGTGATTTGTGAAGTAGAGGCCAGGCTGTCCTTGGAAGACCAGAGACTGAAAGAACTGCATTTTCTTAGCAGTGGCTGTGGGTCAGGTATACTCAAGTACTTTGCATGTGCTGCCATGTCTGCCATTTCGATGATTCAGCTGAATGTCTGGTCTGGTGAATGGGACCCTGAATAGAAAATAAATCTTAAATAGGAAAGACCTACATCATTGCCCATTGCTGCAAAGACACTGCTAAGATATCCAGTATCTCCATAAACATAGTAATGACAAATCCACAAGCACCTTCCCCTATTAAAGCCAAAATTTTAAACCCACCCTACTCTTTAGTCCTCAGTACAAAACCAAAACAAGTGCTTTGAGAATGTGGGCTTTGACCATTGAACTCAATTGGCATATTCTAACTCTTCTGTCTCATCAGTAGCTGGTTGCACGACAGGTATGCATTTATGCTTGTTAACAAATGTTTTCAATAGGTTCTCAAAACTATTAGTATGCCAAAAATCTGTTTTATTTTCATTATATGTGTGTTTTCAAAATGCATTAGCCCTGGAGTCAAGTAATTAGAACTCAACAGTACGAGCATTACCTCTGGGAAAATGCTGAAGTATGTCTGAAGAGTCTATGATGTACCAGACAAAGAAAAAGAGCAGCCCTGGCCTGTTGTCTTTCTTGTAATTGCTACATAGCCTTTCCTGTACAAGGTCAAGTTGCATGTGAGACATGAGAGACGCCCTCTTGCCATCATTTGTTCTTGCTGGTGAGCCAGAGGGAGTGCCAGCATTTTCCAGCTTGACCATAATTATTCTAAGATAAGTGAGGCTGCTGAGGTGGGTGTGGAAGAGGGAGGGGAAAAGGACTTTAAACCAACATGCTTTTTGACACAAGTTTCTATTTTAATCAGAAGAAGCCCTAGGGGAGGCATGAAGGTATGTCAGTGACAATACAAATGCTGGACAATGCTGAGTACAGCATGGGCTGTGATGGAAGAATTTTTCTTGCAGACGCAATATTGGTGTGAACTGCTTCATCACCTGACATTGTTCCCTTCTTAGGAGTAAGACTATCACTGTATAGAACATGAACAGGGTCCTCTCTTATCAAAGTCCAGAAACCTTATCAATCCCCTTTGTGTGGTTCCAAGTCATCTTCCTTACTTCTGAAAAATATCCCCATCATCATCTTCCTGGGGCAGTTTAGTACGTCTTAAAAGTCTTTCTGAAATCTAAATAAATGATCTCAGCTACATTCTTTTGAAATATTATTTATTTGAATATTTATGTGTGCATGCACATGTATATGTGCACATATGCTTGCATTTGTGTGTGTGTGTGTGTGTGTGTGTGTGTGTGGTGTGTGTGTGTGTATGTGTGTGTATACTCACCCTTGCCACCCATAAAGTTATTGGTGGAGGCCAGGGTCATCATCAGAATTTCTTCCTCAGTAATTTATTTGCCCTATTTTTTGAGACAGAAAATCTGACTAAATGTGAACTGGAGGTTTGAATAGATTGACTAATCAATGAGCTTTCTTTTCATACCCTAGCATGGGAATTAAAAGCCTGGGACTCCATATCCAGCTTTTTACTTTGATGCTGGGTGTGATAGTTAATCTTGGGTGTCAACTTGATCACACCTGGCATTAACTAAGATCAGCTATCAGACTACCTGAAGGGGTTATCCAGATCAATAAATTTATAGTACAAAGCCCAGCCCTAGATCTGGTTAGAACTTCCCTAGATCTGATTGGAAACTCCTAATAGCTGACTAGATAAAAGGAACTAGAGAACAGAAGACACAGAAGAAGGGAGCCTCCAGGATTTTTGCAAGACTCCAGGACTTAGCCTAACTCCAGCTTTAGCTACCAGCCCAGGTCACCTTCACCATAAAGGGTTTCTCTTCTCTGGAACTCCAAGCTGAATAAATCTTCCTTTCTCCCTTCAGTTGTTTGACTTTGGGCATCTCTAAAGAGTAACTGTTACACTAATGTTCTGAACTTCGTTCTTATTTTTTTTTTTTAAGAGCTGACAAGGTAGGTATTTTATTTTTAATTTTTATTTTCATTTTATACTTCTATCCATACAATGGAAGTTATGCAACTTTCATATATACTCTAGCATGTATCCTTAAAATAAAAAGTAGTAAAGGCACCAACACATGTATGCATTGTAGAGATACATATAGAGATACTCAGTACATGTTGTCAAAATTTAAAATGTTGCAAAGAATCTCCATTTTAACTTTACTCTTGTATGCAAAGATATATATATATATATATATATATATATATACATAATGAATATAGATACTTATGCAATTTCTAAACAATATATTACAGATAGAATTACTCATGGGTTGTTCAGGTAGAAGCTGAAAAGATACTTCAAAGCCTTGGAAATTTTCATTCAACATTTCACATTTTTGAACTATTTTAGTGTTTTCATTCTTCTTTTAATTTAATTTCCTGATCATTGAGAGGAGAGGGCTGAATATCCCACTTAAAGCCGTGTGGTCCATAGTCATCTGTTCTCAGCTAACCACCAGCTGTAAAATGATTCATGTAAAATGATTTTGTATTTTTATCTGTTACGCAATGTATTATGAACTAGTGAATATGATAAAAAGAAAAATAAAGCTTCCAAAGAACAAATTTGTCAATCATAGATTTTTTTTTAAACTGGGTAACTAACTTGATGAATTTTTTTTTCTAACAGCTTTTGCTTCTTTTTTTTTTTTATTAATTAATTTATAGCAGAAGTGCCCTCCCTTTCTCTCTGCTGGGTGCCTGCTGGATGCTGCCAAAATGGGCAAGCTCATGAAACCTGGGAAAGTGGTACTGGTTCTGGCTGGACACTACTCAGGATGCAAAGTCGTCATCGTGAAGAACATTGATGATGGAACCTCAGACAGGCCATACAGCCACGCTCTGGTGGCTGGAATTGACCGTTATCCCCGCAAAGTGACAGCTGCTATGGCAAGAAGAAAATTTCCAAGGGGTCAAAGATCAAGTGTTTTGTAAAAGTTTATAATTACAATCACCTCATGCCCACAAGGTACTCTGTGGACATCTCCTTGGATAAAACAGTTGTCAACAAGGATGTCTTCAGAGATCCAGCTCTGAGATGCAAGGCCAAGTGGGAGGCCAAGGTCAAGTTTGAGGAGAGATACAAGACGGGAAAGACAAGTGGTTCTTCCAGAAGCTTCGGTTTTAGGTGTTTTTTGTTTCCCACCTTTAAAAATGAGGGAAAAAATTAATTTATTTTTTCTACTCATACAAACTTAATAAGTACCCCGGTCCCCTCCCTCCACTCCTCCCCAGACCCCCTTGCTCTTTCCCCCCCTTTTTCCCTTTCTTCCCCCCCTCTCTCCCAGTGCCCGCTCCCCCCCATCCCTGGAGCATCCTTTAGGGTGAGTGTCAAGCTTCCCTCTGTGCCCTCCTCTCTAATGAGATATAAGGACTCAGTAGCATTGCCTAGAACCCTTTCTTGTGTTCCTCTTTAGTATAGGAACACTATTGTGGCTGTTAATCCCTTGCTTCTAAGGATCCTAGGGCCTGTGATCCATGCTAGACTTTGGAAGGTCAATGATATGCCGGTCATCGCACAGGTCATGCAAAGTTCTATTGTTACTTTGGATCTAACTTGTGTGGAGTAACTTGCATATCTTTGCTCCCCCCCATCTTTAGGCTCTTACAATCTTACTGCCCCCTCTTCCAAATGTTTCCCTGAGCTTTAGGATGGGGAGAGATTAGAAGGGCCTGGTTCCTGGTGGTTAATATAGGGTCTCTGATGTTCTAAATTGTGTATGTGTGTGTGTGTGTTTTTCAATTTTGCTGTTCCTGCACCATCCTTGGCTCCATCATGATGGGTATGAGATTTCTCCTCCTAGCCAGAGATGAGCTGTTAAAATAGAGACTTACTGTAAGAGTAGATTCAAAGATAGATGGAATAAGAGTAGGAAACCATGGGAAGGGGGGGATCAGTCTTCCATTTGCAGTATGGTTACCATCTATCTGCCAGTCTCCATGCCCTCACTGACTGGTGAGATCAAATCCCCTCAGTTGCAAATAGCCAGTAAGGAAAGTGAGTGAGCTTAACCAGATGTCTCGCTACTTACTTGCAGTACCTGATGGTGGCCTGTTTTCTCTGCCATAGCATGATCCCCTCTCTCCTTGTTTCTGACAGGGCCCCCCTTCCCCTTCCTGTTTATAATCTTTGCAATTACTGTAGGTATTGCAAAGACTTATCTTTGAGTGTGTCACTAAGTGGGTTTGCTACTAGGATCCACCTATTAGGAAGTACATATGGTGCTTAATTTTCTGTGTTTTGGGATACTTCGCTCAGTATAATTTTTTTTTAAATTTCATCCATTTCACGGCAAATTTCATTAATTCATCATTTTTGATGGCTGAGTAGTATTCCATTGTGTAAATGTACCACATTTTCCTTATCCACTTGCCAACTGTTGGGCATTTGGGTTGATTCCATGACTTTCCTATTGTAAACAGTGCTGCTATGAACATGGTCAGGTTTGTGCCATTGAGGTGAATTTTTGCTTTATGGGGGATTATTTCCAGAAGAGTAATAGCAGGGTCATATGGCATTTCAATCTTTAAAGTTTTAAAGAATCACCAGACTGCTCTCCAGAGTGGTTGTATAAGCCTGCATTCCCACCAGCAATGTAAGAGAGTTCCCTTCTCGCCTCATCCTCTCCAGCATTTGGTGCTGTTTGTATTGTGGATTTTTGTCATCTGCGGTGAGATGATATCTCAAGGATGTTTTGATTTGCATTTTCTCTGATGGCTAAGGATGCAGAGCATTTTTAAAGATATTTGTTAGATATTTCAATTTCTTCCCTGGTAAAGTTTCTTTTGAGTTCCAAGGCCCATTTTTTTTAATTGGGCCATTTGTTTCCTTGGTTTAGTTTTCCAAGTTCTTTGTGTACTCTGGATAATAGACCTCTATCAGATATGTGGTTAGTAAAGATTTCTCCCATTCTATGGGTTGCCATTTTGCTTGGGTTACAAACTTTTTATCTGAGCAAAAGCTCTTTAATTTCATAAGATCCCATCTGTTGAGTGTTGGTTGTAGTGACTGTGCTATTGGATTTCGATTTAGGAACTGTAGCCCTAGCCCAATCAGCTCCAGGGAGTTCTCTACCCTTTCAACTAAGGTTTTTAATAGTTTCTGGCATTATATTGAGGTCCTTGATCCATTTATAATTAAGTCTTGTACATGGTGACAAGTATGGGTCCAGTTTTAATCTTCGGCCTGCAGACATCCAGTTTTGCCAGCACCATTTATTGAAGATGCTGTTCTTTTTCCATTGGATTTTTTGGGCCCCTTTGTCAAAGATTAAATGATATGGGCTTATATCTGGGTCTTCAAAGATTAAATGATATGGGCTTATATCTGGGTCTTCAACACTTATGCATTGATCTATGTGTCTATTTTGGAGCCAGTACCAGGCTGTTTTTATAACTATGGGTTTGTAGTATAGACTAAGGTTTGGTATGGTGATACCTCCAGCAGTGTTTTTGTTACCAAGGATTGTTTTTGCTATCCTGGGTCTTTTTCATTCTTATTCTTATATGATGAGCAATTTACCTATTTATCCTTCTTCCTACCTTCTCAGTTACATTTTTTAAATGTTCTGCATTTATATTTGGGTTGCGTTGTAATTTGCCACAAAAAGAAAAGAAACATTTGACTTTTGTTCTACTAAATATTGGAAGACCAAACAAGTTTTAAAGAGAAGATAACTTTGGTTAAGAATTACTATTCAGCACTTTCCCCACCTGCCTGGACGTGCACAGTCCGGCCAGGACACACTGCACCCTAGGTAAGCATCCCCTGCTCACCCCCCTAGCCCCAGGTAACCCACTAGTCCCAGCTCCTCCCACCAGCCAGTCAGAGCAGGCACTGCTCCAGGCCAACTAATTCAATTCAGTCAAAAACACACAGAAAATGAAAGAAGGTCTTAAGAGATAAAACGACAATGTCCAAGTCAAAGTGTAAATCCATGAGAAACAAAACCCAAGAAAACAAATCTCCCACTGAAGGAATTAATCCCATAATGATAGACTCCAACCAGAAAAATCTAGAACAGACAAAAAATAGCCAAAAAGCCTCACGGAAGATAAGGAATTTCAAAACATGATCATTACCATGATCAATACTATGAAAGAGGAAATCCAGGAGGAGTTAAATAACCGGATCAACCATTTTGAACAGGAACACAACACACACTTGGAGGAGTTTAGAAAAACAGTTCAAAAAAACAAAAATAGGCATAGAGCAGTTAAAACAGACTCAAGCAGAGTTTAAAACTGAACTAAAAGACAAGTTATCATCAACCCAGAACTCAGCAGAGAGTCTTATCAGCGGTACTGACAAAGCAGAAAATAGAATTTCAGACCTCGAAGACAAAGTGGGAGTATTAATCAGCTCAATGGAAGAGGTTGTTAAAGCCAAAAAGATACTTGAGAGAAATATTCAAGAGTTATGTGACATTCTGAAGAAGTCTAACATGCGTATTCATGGAATTTCAGAGCAAGAATCCCAAAATACCACACCTGAGGAAATTTTTCAAACTATGATCAAGGAAAACTTTCCTCATCTAAAAAAAGAGAGGCCCATCCATATACAAGAGGCATTCCATACCCCAAACAGATATGACCAAATTAGGAACTCACCATGGCAAATAATAGTTAAAACACTCCACATTCAAGACAAAGAAATGGTGCTTCAAGGGAAAAAAAACAAGTCACTTTTAAAGGTAAACCAATATTAAAATAACAAATGACTTCTCAATGGAAACAGTAAAAGCAAGAAGAGCTTGAAGAGATGTACTTCAAGTATTGAATGAGCAAAAATATTAACCCAGGCTGATATACTCCAGAAAACTAACTGTCATGATCAAGGGAGAAAGAAAGATTTTCCAGCACAAAAACAACTTGAAGGGATACATGTCCACCAAACCAGGCCTTCAAAAAATGCTAAAAATAATACTCAACCTTGAAGAAAAAAACAAGCATATCCAGGAGGACAAAAGGGAAGTATAATACCACCAAAAGCTAAAAGTGAAACAATACACTTACAAAAGCCACTAAACATAAAAAATGTCCAGAATTAAAATAATTTCTCCATTATTACATTAAATGTCAATGGAATTAAATCACCGATCAAGAGATACAGATTATAAACTTGGATTAAAAATCACAACCCATCAATCTGTTGCTTGCAGGAAACTCATCTCACCACAAAAGATAGATTGTATGAGCCTGCATACCCACCATTTCAACTAAGGTTTTTATAGTCTCTGGCCTTATATCAAGGTCCTTGATCCTTTTGGAATTAAGTCTTGTACATGGTGACAAGTACGAGTCCATTTTAATCTTCTGCATGTGGAGATCCAGTTTCGTCAGCATCATTTGTTGAAGGGACTGCTCTTTTTACATTGGATTTTTTGGGCCCCTTTGTCAAAGATCAAAGGGCTGTACTTGTGTGGGCTTATATCTCGGTCTTCAACCCTTATCCATTGATCTGTGTGTCTATGTTGGAGTCAGTACCAGGATGTTTTTATAACTATGGATTTGTAGTATAGACTAAGGTTTGGTATGGTGATAATTCCAGCAGTGTTTTTGTTACTCAGGATTGTTTTTGCTCCATATGAATTTTGCCTCCATATGGATTTTGAGATTGTTTGGTCAGTCTCTTTAAAAATTTGCTTTGGGATTTTAATTGGTATAACACTGAATTTGTATATTGCCTTTGGTAGGATGGTCATTTTTATGATGTTGATTCTGCCAATCCAGGAACATGGGAGGTCTTTCCACCTTCTGTTGTCTTCTGCAATTTCTTTCTTTAGGGTTTTAAAGTTTTCATTATAAAGGGCTCTTATTTCCTTTGTTAGGTTTATACCAAGGTATTTCATTTTTTTAGGGGCTATAGTAAATGGATTGTTCTCTCAGGACTTTTTCGCTTCTTTCATTCTGGGCATATAGGAAAGCCACTGATTTTTGTACATTTATTTTGAATCCTGCCACCCTGCTGAACTTCTGTATTAGTTCCAGTGCTTCCTGGTGGAGTTTTTGGGATCACTCAGGTATAAGATCATGCCATCTGCAAATAGGGATAGCTTGACTTCTTCCTTGCCGATTTGAATCCCTCTTATGTCCCTTTCTTGTCTTATGGCTTCAGCTAAGACTTCAAGTACAATATTGAATAGACATGGTGAGAATGGACAGCCTTGTCTAGTTCCTGATTGAAGCGGGAATGCTTCGAGTTTTTCCCCATTGAGTATAATCCTTGCTGTTGGCTTGTTGTATACTGCTTTTATTATATTGATAAAGGTTCCTTCCATTCCAACTGTCTCTAGGGTTTTGATCATAAAAGGCTGTTGCATCTTGTCAAAAGCTTTTCTGCATCTATTGAGAATATCATGTGGTCTTGGAGTTTGGACTGGTTTACATGATGAATTAGATTTATTGATTTGAGTATGTTGAACCAACCTTGTGTGCCTGGGATAAAACCTACTTGATCCCTATGAATGATCTTTTTGATATGTTTTTTAACCTGATTTGCTAAGACTTTGTTGAGAATCTTTGCATCTGTGTTCATCAGAGAGACTGGCCTATAGTTTTCTTTTTTAAGTGTATCTTTATTAGGTTTTGGGATTAAGACGATATTAGCTTCATATAAGGAATTTGGTGGTGTTCCTTCCTTACCTGTTTGGTGGAACAGTTTAAGGAGTATTGGTGTTATTAGCTCCTTAAATGTCTGGTAGAATTCTGTGCTGAATCCATCTGGTCCAGGACATTTTTTGGTGGGAAGATTCAAGATTACTTCCTCAATTTCATCATATGTTATAGGACTATTTAAATAATTCACAACTTCCTGATTCAATTTAGGTAAGTTGTGTTTACTTAGGAATTCATCCATCTCTTTTGTGTTGTCAAATTTCACAGAGTATAAGTTATTGAAATATGATGTTATAATTCTCTGGATTTCTTGGGTGTCAGTAGTAATCACTCCATTTCCATTTGTAATTTTGTTAATTTGGGTTTTCTCTCTCTTGCTCTTTGTTAATTTAGCTAGGGGTGTATCAATCTTATTGATTTTTTCAAAGAACCTGCTTCTTGACTGGTTGATTTTCTCTATCATTTTCCTAATCTCGATTTTGGATATTTCTCCCCTTATTTAACTAATCTCCTCTCTTCTACTGCTTTTGGAATGGATTGCTCTAGTTTCTTTAAAGCTTTAAGCTGCATTATTAAGTTATTTATTTCTGATTTTTCCATATTTTGTATGTAGGCATTAAGAGCTATCAACTTACCCCTTAGGACAGCTTTCATTGTGTCCCAGAGATTTTGGTAAGTTGTATTTTCATTATCGTTCACTTTCAGGAAATCTTGAATTTCCTTTTTAATTTCTTCCTGAATCCAGTTCTCATTCAGCATCATAATGTTAAGTTTCCAGGAGTTAGTGTATTTTCTCTTGTTTGTTGTGTTGTGGATGTCCAGCTTTAGGCCGTGGTGGTCTGATAGGGCACAGGTTAGAATTTCAAGTTTTTTGTATATGTGTAGATTCATTTTGTGGCCCAATATGTGATCTATTTTGGAGAAAGTTCCGTGTGCTTCTGAGAAAAATGTGTATTCTTTGGTGCGTGGGTGAAAAGTTTGATAGAGATCTGTAAGGTCCATTTCTTTAAAGGTTTGATTAAGTTCCAAAGTGTCTCTGTTAAGCTTTTGACCTTTTGATCTATCGCATATTGAGAGGGCGGTGTTGAAATCCCCAAGAATTATTGTTTGGGGGTTGATTTCTCACTTTAGACGCTGTAAGGTTTTCTTAATGAATGTGGAGAGGCCCGTAGTAGGTGCATACATGTTCAGTATTGTGAAATCTTCCTGGTGAATTGTACCTGTGACTAAAATGTAATATCCATCTGTGTCCCTTATGATTTTTTTTGGTTTGAAGTCCACTTTTTCCAAAAGCATAATTGCTACTCCTGCCTGTTTCCTGGTTCCATTAGCTTTCAGAATTTTGGAACAGCCTTTCATTTTTGGGATGTGCCTATCTTTTGTGGTGAGATGAGTTTCTTGCAAGCAACAGATTGATGGGTTGTGATTTTTAATACAAGTTTGTAATCTGTATCTCTTGATCGGTGAGTTAATTCCATTGACATTTAATGTTATAATGGAGAAATTATTTTTACTTCTGTCCCTTCTGTCCTCCTGGATAAGCTTGTTGTTTTCTTCAAGTTTGAGTATTATTTCTAGCATTTTTTGAAGGCCCGGTTTGGTAGACATGTATCCCTTCAAATTGTCTTTATGCTGCAAAACTTTTTTTCTCCCTTAATCATGACAGATAGTTTTGCTGGGTATATCAGTCTGGGTTGGCATTTTTGCTCATTTAATACTGAAGTACGCCTCTCCAAGCTCTTCTTGTTTTACTGTTTCCATTGAGATAGTCATTTGTTATTTTAATAGGTTTACCTTTAAAAGCGACTTCCTTTTTTTCTCTTGAAGCTCTCAGTACCTTTTCTTTGTCTTGAATGTGGAGTGTTTTGACTATTATTTGCTGTGGCGATTTTCTATTTTGGTCATACCTGTTTGGAGTGCGAAATGCCTCTTGTATTTGGATGGGCCTCTCATTTTTTAGTTGAGGGAAGTTTTCATTTATGATAGTTTGAAAAATTTCCTCAGGTGTGGTATTTTGTGATTCTTGCTCTGGTATTCCATGAATGCGCATGTTAGGCTTCTTCAGGGTGCCCCATATCTCTCGAATATTCCTCTCAAGTATCTTTTTGACTTTAACAATCTCTTTCATTGAGCTGGTTAATTCTCCCACTTTGTCTTCAAGATCTGAAATTCTATTTTCTGCTTGGTCAGTTCTGCTGATAAGACTCCGTTGAGTTTTGGGTTGAAGATAACTTGTCTTTTAGTTCAATTTTAAACTCTGCCTGAGACTGTTTTAACTGCTCTATGCCAGGTTTTGTTTCTTGCACTGTTTTTCTCAACTCCTCCAAGTGCCTGTTGTGTTTCTGTTCAAAGTGGTTGATATGGTTGTTTAACTCCTCTTGGATTTCCTCTTTCATAGTATTAATCATGGTAATGATCATATTTTGAAAGTCGTTATGTTGGTTCTGGCTTTCTTGGCTATTTTCTGTGAATTTGTTCTGGTTGGAATCCATCATTATGGGGTTAATTCTTTCAGTGGGAGATTGGTCTACTTGGGTTTTGTTTCTCATGGATTTGCACTTTGACTTGGGCATTGTTGTTTTGTCTTTTAGGACCTTTCAGTTTCTGTGTGCTTTTGACTGAACTGATTTAGTTGCTATTACTATACTTGGGCAGTTATTACTAGTGCTTGCCTTGGAGTTGTGTACTTTTGTCTTTTGTTATTCTTATTTCCTAGATGAGGCTATTAGGATGTTAGTACATCAGTTAAGTCAGGTTAAGTAGACAGGGGGTGAATATTAGTATGGTAGTGCACTTTTATGATTTAGTATCTTGGTGATATGTGAGGGTGAGTGGTGTAATCCTGGAGTTGTTTATGTTTTTGGAGTGGATGTATGGAAAAGTTAATCTACAGTGATTAACACTAGAAAGGAACAGTAAGGTGAAAAAAAGGAGATTTATTTATCTTTGGGCTGGATGTGAAGAATCTCTCCCATGTGATAGAATGATTGTAGAGGTCTTCAGATGTATGGCCTTTGACCCTTAGAACTTTGCTTGAGTTTTCTTTGGACTCTATTAAATTCCGAGTAGCAGTGTGTCTGCCATGGACCATGTGCATGGGTCCCTGGTGGGCCAGAGAGGCAGAGGGGCTGATGTTGATGGCAGAATTCTTCACCTGGAACCTGGGACTTGGCTTAGTGGCCCACCCAGGCTCCAGGGATGGAAGAATGTGAGCAAGTCCTGTCTGGTGGGGCAGACAGGCGGGCGGGAGGAAGCAAGGGGCTGGGGCCCGGGGAGTGGCCCAGACAAAACCGGAGACAGCCTGGGTGTCACTGGGACATGAGGCCACCTGGGGGGCTGGGGGAACTCACCTGGGATGGAGGACTGGGAGAGGGATCAGACAGGCAGGCGGGAGGAAGTGGCAGAGATTTTTAACTGGAAAAAATTTATTCACTAGAACTAATGCTAACCTTTTAAAAATATTTTATTTATTTAATGTGTTCATGTATGTATCAGAGGGCACTGTATGTCCCTGTGGAGGATCAAGGGTGACTTCGGAAATCATCCTGGATTGCTTCTCCCTCCTTTTTGCTTCGCTATGGGATTTCCCAGGCTCTGCCCACTAGGGCAGAAATGCAGGCCACCCCTGCTTTTGCCTGGCGTTTTTATGTGGGACCTGGGATCCGAACTCATGAGCTTGTCTTTGGAGAGAGTCTTAACCCCTGAGCCATCTTGCTAGTGCTAACCTTTTTATCATGCCTGAATGCGAGCTGTTCTTCAGAAGCTTATGTGTCTTAATCCTTAGCTAATGTTTGGTGAGGTGGTAGCACCTCTGAAAGGAAGAGCCTTGCTGGAAGAAGGTCCTTCAGGGGTAAGGGCTGCTGAAGTTTAGTAGACTGGCTCTGCTTCCTCTCCACCAGCTCTTGTCCTTTTTTGTACCACCTTCCTGTTGGGTGTAGTGACCTGAACCAGCCTCCTGCTTCTGCTTCCAGACATGCCTTCTGCTTTCTAATTCCCAGCAGAAACAGACTCTATCCTCTCTGGAAGCACAAGCCAAATAATTTCCTCTTTTTTCCTTAAGCTGTGTGTGAGTATGGCCTCATAGCAATAAAAGAACAGCTGCAACACCTGGGCTGCAGTCTGTCTACAATGCCTTCCTTTGCATAGTGAAAATTATACACCAGGACCATAGGTATAACTAAATGTGTATATGTATGTACACTAACCTCACTAAAAAGAAAAAAAATAGTTTTCTTATATTTTCATGGCAGCCAGAATTGTTACAGTCTGGAGTGAGGTGCCCATTGAAAAGAATATTTTATTGGAAGACTCTTACTGAGACCTGGATAATTGGTCACTGTAAATTCTTTGATGATTATACTCCATAGGGAACCACACAGGCCCTTGTGAAAGAGACTCCTGTGTTGTAAAGCTGGCAAGAATTTTTTTCCCAATAATTTATTTATTTATTTATTTTTTCCGCTCATACAAACTTAATAGGCACCCCAGTCCCCTCCCTCCCTCCCTCCACCCCTCCCTGGATTCCCCGCTCACCACCCCGCTTCCTCCCTGTTCTATCCTTCCCCTCTCCCTCCCTTTCTCCCAGTGCCCCCTGCCCCCCATCCCTGAAGCATGCTTTAATGTGTGTGTCAAACTTTCCTCTGGATCCTCCTCTCTGATGAGGTGTAAGGAATCTGGCATTTCCTAGAACTCTTTCTTGTGTTCCTCTTAAGTATAGGAACACTATTGTGGCTGTTAATTCCTTACTTCTAAGGATCCTAGTGCCTTTAATCCATGCTAGACTTTGAGGGGTCAATGATACATTGGTCATTGCGCAGATCATGCAAAGTCTTATTATGATTGCTTTGGCCCTAACTTGTGTGTAGTATCTTGCATATCGTTGCTCCTCCCCATCTTTAGGCTCTTACAATCTTATGCCCCCTCTTCTGCAAATTTCCCTAAGCTTCAGGATGGGGAGAGATTAGCTGGTCTGGTTTCAGGTGGTTGATATACAGTCTCTGATGTTCTGAATTATGGTTTGTTGATTTTTTTTCAGTTTTAAAGCTGGCAAGAATTTTTAAAACGATTTAGAAGTCAATGTGGTAATTGTAAGAAATGATAGTTACAGCTTTCCTATGAGATGTAAGCAAAGAAAAGAGAAGGCAGGGATTTCTGTTGGACGCTGTAAATGTTGATAATGACAAGGAAACCACAGGACTAAGATCAGATAAAAGACTGTCTAAAATGGAGGAAATTTGTAAGCATCATGAAGACCATCTTTGTCAGTCATTATTAGTCTGAATTTATTATTTCCCCCAGAATAAATCTGAAAGTCAAAGAACACTATTAATTATAAAGGTGGAGAAGAGGGTCAGATTAGGATTTACGCATTGAATCTGTACAAGTTTCTACATTTAACTTTCTCTATTCTAATTTCATTCAGTTGAAGAAATGAGTATGGTTAGAGGTAACAAATCTGCAAAAATATAATAAATAAAATTTACTCTAAAAATATCCTAGCAGGCCTGGAGATATGACTCAGTGGATGAAGCACTATCCATGTAGGCATAAAGACCAGAGTTTGAATTCCCAAATCCTTTGCAAAAATCTTGTAGGTATGGTGACTCTCTATCACCCCAGAATTTGAAATATCCCTGAGACAAACTGCTGGCTAGTTAGATTACCAAGAAATCAAGTGAGCTCTGAGTTTGTGAAGGACCCAGCTCAGTAGCAAGTAAAAATCAATTTAAGAAGACACCAACATCAGCTTTCAGCCTCCAGGAGTACACACAAATTCCCACACACATGGAAATATAAACGTGTACACACTTTGCACATATGAAACACACACACACATATACACATACAAAACACACACACACACACAAAGAGAAGAAAATGTTTGCAAATTGATGCCAACTATTTCTGAATATACTGGTATAGAGACATTTTGGCTTCGTTCCTTTTGCAATATCTAGCCAAGTGTCCTTTCCTATATCTTGAAGATTTTCTGTTTCTCACACCATTACTTAGTATATTTTCCATTTATGCATCCCTCTGCAATGACTTTAGGACCTGCTGAGAATATGGACTACCCCTTTTATCTTTCTAACTTTAACACAAGACATTGTTTTGGTTACAATAGATGCTTAAGAAATATAAGATGAATTAAATAACCGAAGGCCAAGATATAGTTAGTATTCATACCAACAAGTCAAGCTTCAAAGACCTGCACACACAGCAGTGAGATATAGAAATAAAACCAGTAGAAGTTGCAAAGCACAGCTGTTCAATGTCACATGGGATTTAGACTCCAGTACACAGGCAGAGAGAGAGGAGAGACCAATACATTTACCTAATTGTATCTATGGTGCTATTTGTTGTAGTCTGTCCTATATTTTCTTCATGTGAAATGAGTTTGTTTCCCATTAGTGCTTCATGAATTAACCATAACTGCCACCAATGTAATTAAAATATTGATTGCCAAGAGGAAGTGAGGATTCAACATTAATGCATTCAGCAAAAATGTGTGCCTTTCCTTTCAATAGAAAGGAAGTGTGTGTGTATATATACTATGCACATATATATATATATATATATATATATATGCATGTGTGTGTTTGTGTGTGTGGTGTATATACATATATACTATGAATATATATACTATATATATACTATGAATATATATACTATATATATATGCAAGTAATAATCTTGGTGAACTAAAGTAAGCATAGAAATGAATTATAAAATAGTGCAAAACATCAATCTATAATTCCAATCCCTCTAAACATATAACTACCACTGATTCAAATCCCAAAGGACTATGCATGTTTTTTCCAAAAAGCCTTGCGGCCATTAGATCAGAATGCTATGACTGTCTCTCTCAGTGTGGTCCCTAGTGACTGGTACTTTATAATCAATCCATATAACCTTGGGATTTTATCCAGTGAATTATGATCATGTCTATGCTTATTTCAAGGTTCTCCATTATAACAAATACTATTCAGCTTTCTTTGATGATAGTGAAGCCTAGAAAAGTCTTAGTGTAATAGAGCAGGTAAAGTCTGCAGTTAACCATCAGGGAAAATAATTCAGAGGCAGCAGACAAACTGGAGGCATTGAAAGATCTCTTAGTACATGGATTTATTTCTAAGTCTGGGTAGTGCAGTTTACTCTGATTATTTTTTTTACAAAGGATACCTGACAAAGACAGTTTCATTTATTTTTCTTGTCCAGGTGGAATGAGGAAAGTTAGATACAATTATATTCAGTTGAAACTTTTCCCTCATTTAGTATAAAGTCTGATTTTATGGTTGTTATTATTACATCTAGAGACTGACTAGTTTACCTGCCTTAAGTTCCTACATTTTTATGATCCATTTTTTATTCGAGTTCTTCCCTTTCTCATCTTCCTGTTCTTAAGTCAGTTCCTGTTTCATTTTTATGTGATTGTGCATACTTTCCCGCCATGTGACTCTCTTAATAGAGTGAATCATTTCTCCACCCAAGCAACGAGGAATGTGGTTCATGTATTCATTAGGAGCTAACATGTAATGCAAACACATGATATAATTGACACTGTCTTAGAAATAACCTAATGAGCGTGACATTTCCTTATCCTTGGTTTGCACATGGGCATTTAAATCAACATCAAACAGTCTGACTCCAGGATCCATATTCTTTTTTTTTTTATATGATTTCAGTGAATTTATGATGTTTTCACAACTTAAGCCCTTATTCTTTCCCCATTTTCTTCCAGTTACAGTTATTTTTCTTTCTTTTAAAGCTTTTTATTTATTTATTCAATTGTTCGTGTGTGTGCCCGCGGGTGTCTGTGTGTGTGCAGAACCACGGACGAAATTGGGAACCACCATGGACACCTCCACCACCTTCTGCCCCGGGATTCACAGGCTCCGCCCTACCAGGACCAGAAACACAGGCCGCCCCCACTTCCGCCCGGCGTCTATACGTGGGATCTGGGATCCGAACTCAGGACCTTCCGCCTGCAAGGCAGAGGCTTAACCCCTGAGCCACCTCTCCAGCCCCAGTTACAGTTATTTTTCTTACATGCCAGTCTCCCTCCTAATTTTCTCACCTTTTTGTCTGAGGGGTGCACTGAATTTCATCTGGGTTGCCTTTGATGGCACATGCCTTAGCACTTGCTGGGTATGAATGGTATATCATATGGAAAGCATCCCTCCACCCAATCAGGACCAAGCTTCATCAGTCCCTCAGGGAGGTGTGGGACCTCTTGAATTCTTTGATCTTTCATGGTGAAATGTTGATCAGTCAGATCCCGTGCAAGTCTTACAGAAATATACATAGCTATAGTGAGTTCATGGATATAATAGCCCTGCAATGTGCAGAAGACAATGTCAGGTGCTCTTCATTTGCTCTTCTGGCTCTTACAGTCTTATAGCTTCCTCTTCCTCAATGTTCCCTGAAATTTATGGTAGAGAAGTGGCTTCTTTTTCTCCTCCTTCCCTTCCTCCTCCCCGTCCCTTTTTCCCCCTCTTCCTCCTCCTCCCCTCCTCCTTCTCTTCCTCCTCCCCCTCCTCCTCCTCCCCTTCTTCCTCCTCTCCCCTTCCTCCTCCTCTCCCCTTCCTCCTCCTCTCCCCTTCCTCCTCCTCTCCCCTTTCTCCTCCTCCTTATCCTCCTTCTCCTCCTTCTCCTCCTCCTCTTCCTCCTCCTCCTCCTCCTCCTCCTCCTCCTCCTCCTCCTCCTCCTCCTCCTCCTCTTCTTCTTCTTCTTCTTCTTCTTCTACCTTTTTTGGTTGAGAATTTTCACTTTTCATTTTCAAACAAAATGGATTCATGTCTTTGTCCCAATCCCATACCTGTCCACATACCTCCTCTCTCACCAACTTCCCTGATTAATCTTGCCTGCCTGATTAATCTACCCTCCTGTCTCTTTGCATGTGAGGCTTACGGGGCTCTCTTCAGAGTACCTGTGTTGGTAAAGAGATCATATATCTTCTGTAGTATATGTTGTTCTTCAGTGGCCAAAGTCAGCAGGGAAAGGTTCATCTTCTTTTGTTTAGTATTTTCCTCAGAAACACTCTCGAGAACAATTATTTCTTCTAAGATCCTCGTTAGTCCTTGGGGGAGTATTTAGATGTTGAACATTATGTACATCTGTTAGTAAAAGTTCTTGTTGCAGTGAGCTTTTGGTGTGGCTGGAGTGTGTTGCTCAAAAACACCTTACCTCACTTTTAGGCTCTTACAATCTTACCCCCCAGTCTTCCTCAAGGTTCCCTGAGACTTGGTGTGGGAAAGATTTTGATGGGCTGGGTAAGGATGAGTATTCCAGGTTCTCCAGTATTCTGCATTCTGGCAAGATGCAATTTTCTGCCTTGCTAGTCTTCCATTTTAATAGGTATGTCTTGGTTGAATTCTGAGAACTTTTGTTATGTGAGGGTTAAATGAGGAATGTTTAGATGGCGTTTTATTATAATTTTTATAGTTAATCTATTACTTCCATTCTACTGCTATTTGGATAGGCTTATAGTAGCAGATATGAGTTCTTTGACAATAAGGGGTTTAGGACACATTCAGGTAGTAATTGCTTATCCATGAGTTTTACATACCTCTGTTGTTACCCTAGATTCTTATTACCAGAATTGTACTACTCTGCAGCATTCACAACTGGGTTATGGCCTTGCTTTTCAGATATATCTAAAAGGATGCAGCATACTGGATAAATCTACCTGTAGGAAAGGCATAAATCTACCTGTAGGAAAGACCATAGTCATAAAGAAAAGAATAATGTATAGATATAGAATCCTCTGCCAAGAGATTATTAAATGGTACAATGAACTGCAAGATGTTATTCATGAGCAAAGGTACTGAGACCTGGTGTCAAAAGCAAATTGTTGGCTGATTCAAACGAAGTATGCATACATAGATGCTGCTGTAGAAAAGCTGGGGTGAGAACACTATGTAAGAACAGAATGAAAAAATGAAGCTGAAGCAGCTTTTCATTGTCCTGAAAACTGTGCTGGGCTTTGAGCTGCATTACACAGCAATGGCATGTGTTATAGTTGCGTGTTCAACTGGATTGAGCTATTGAAAGAGTTTAAGAAAGACTTCTCTCCTGGCAATGCAGGAGATAATCATGGGACTCATCTCAGCAGCTATTGCACTTTTACCAGGAAGAGTAAGATGGGCTAATTCAGGGACAGTGGAAAATGAGACATGTGAAAGAATAGGGGACACATTCTGAGAGAAAACAGTAACACTAGTGAGTTCCTTGAATGTGAGGGGTCCAGAGAAAACTATTAAAGATGGCTGCAAGTCTTTAGAATGATTCCTCACATGGTCCTTTGACACAGTCTGGTCTCAGCCACTTCCTGGACCTCACCTCACATTATTACCTCTTGTCACTCCTGGATATAATAACCTCATTGCCCTTCCTGGACCATGGAAAACAATCTGTTAGCTGACACCTTTGTATTCATTCCTTATTGTCCATAAGCAGTCCCCCCTCCACCCTGGCCCCACCACCACAAGGAACACCATATGTTGGGTCCAGAAATTCTTTTTTTTTTTTTTTAAACGTTAGGTTGATTTATAAGCACTGCTCTGGGCAGTTACAGTTTGTTTACAATGAGGAGTTATCTAAGAACATACTGTACGTGGCAATTAGAAGTCATCATGGCAAGAGAAAACCACAGCCGGCCTGCTGTGGCCAGCACACAAACAACCAGAGAACAAGGGAAGCAGGGACGGAGATGGGGTGTGTTTATTAAAAAAGAAAAATAACTCCTTAGGAATCAGAACAAAGAAAGGCATATGGGAGAAAAGACACTTAGGAGACAAAAATTACAAGTGTTTTTAACACCAGGTCTGTCCCCATTCCCTCCAAGAAGCAAATGGAAGGAGACAGCTGAAGCAAACAGGCAATTGTGCAAAAATTAGATTTAGAAACCCTACAAATTTGATTAAAATCTAAACTTGTTTTATTTTAAAAAATTTAAGATATCAAAAAGGCCTGCTTTAGTGACTTTGCTAGTCCCACCAGAAAATAAGCCTAAACCCCTTTGTCAGTAACAATGTTCAAGTTGACCAGCCAACTCATACTTCTCAACTCATGTGTGGATAAATACACGTGTGTGTCTTCTAACCCTAAGCACTGGGACGGCACATAGCACATCCACCTGGAAACTGTCCAGCATCGGTGTATGAAGAACAGGCAGGAGATCCTGAAGCAGGAATGAGGGTAGATCCCAAGCTACCGACTGTTCCAGCACTACATTCCCCAGCCCTGTTCCATCTACCTCCGATCTGGCACCCAGCTACTACGGTGCTTTTCTCCTTTAGAAAAACACACATATCCACACCAATATACATATTTTTTTTGTTTTTACATTTAAATATAAAAATACTACTACTCTGCTTTGTGTTATACATGGAGGACTAAGCAATCAGGGACTTTTTCTTTTAAGGTAGGGTTATCCACCAATTGGTACTGAGCTATATTCTTGGAGGACACGGGGGTCCCACGCAAGGGAAGCCCAGTACCAGGAACCAACCTCCAATCATTCCTCACCTAACTTCCACTTGGTAAAGAGGAAGCTGGGTTTTACCTTAAGATTAAGAGCTTTCCACCAACAGGGGAAATGCCCACCTACCATCAAGGCCTGCCCTTTTAATCACCCTGAAGCAAAGTCCTCTCCTCCTTTCACAAATACACCTGCTCTGTGGACAGCTACGGCTATGAACAAGTACCCCTGAAGAAATGGAAGCCGTGGTTACCTTCCCTACCCCTAACTTCATTAACGCATTAGAAAGCTTCAGTGATAGGGGAAAGGGGAATCAGTGGGTAAAGATTAGGAACTTGACCCCTCTTACCCTGCCCCATGAAAGCAAGATTAACTGAGAGATAAAAAAAGACCTTGATATTTCACCCTTTGCGTTAAAACGGGGACAATCAAAGCGACCGGGAGAGGGGGAGAGCTGGAGCAAGAGGAAGATCTAGGCAGGTGGGCTCGATCGCCGGAGTCCAGTCCACTCAGTTCTTGTACTGGAAGGGCTCGTCGCCAGTCTCGTTGAGAAGACAAGTGCGGATGACGGCTTCTGTCACTGCAAAGGGGTCGCAATTGGCAGAAGGGCGACGGTCTTCAAAGTAACCCTTCTTCTCCTGGCCGACAGTCCGGGGAATGCGGATGCTGACGCTCCGGTTGGCAACGCCGGCGGAAAAGTCGTTGATGTTGGAGGTTTCGTGGAATCCGGTCAGCCGGCGAGCGTTGTCCAGGCCCCCTTGGGATCGTAGGCGCGAATGTGGTACTGGTGTCGTCTGCTTAGTTTCTCAGTGGCCTCCTCGATGTACTTCAGACCGTTCTCCTCCCGCACGGCCTTGGTGCTGAAGTTGGTGTGGCAGCCCGCCCCATTCCAGTTTCCAGGGATGGGCTTAGGATCGAAAGTTGCTATGACTCCGAAATCTTCACACATTCGATGTGAGATGAAACGGGCCACCCACAGGTGATCTCCCATGTGGATCCCTTCACAGGGTCCTATCTGGAACGCCCACTGGGCAGGCATGACCTCGGCGTTCGTGCCTGTGATCTTGACTCCAGCACACAGGCAGGCCGGGTAGTGAACCCCACGATGTCTCTACCATAGGCCCTGTCCGCTCCGACACCACAGTAATACGGCCCTTGAGGCCCAGGGAAGCCGTTGGAAGGCCAACCAAAGGGGTGCCCGTCAGTTCCCACGAGTGTGTACTCCTGGTCCATCCCAAACCAGGGGTGCTGGTTGCTCACCATGTCCATTATCCGTTTACACGTGCGCCTCAGGTTGGTCTCTGCAGGCTTCCGGTTATACTTGAAAACTTCACAGAGCACCAGCTTGTTGGGGTCCTTGCGGAAGGGGTCCCGAAACATGGCGACAGGGAGGAGATACATGTCACTGTTGGAGCCTTCAGACTGAAAAGTCCTGGAGCCATCAAAATTCCACTCAGGAAGCTCTTCCACACACTTGGGTTCACAGTCCAGGGTGGGGGTCTTGCAGCGCAGGCCTTCTCCAGTACCATCAATCCAAATATACATGGCTTGGACTTTCTCGCCCTGAGGCAGGGACATGTACATTTGCTTGATGCTCTTGTTTAAGTGGGAGCTTGCTGAGGTGGCCATGGTGGAAGGTGTTCTGGGTGGACAGGCCTCGAGAGCGAGAGAGGAGAGCGGAGAGGAAGATCGTTGAATGGCTTAATGGTTATCGTGCTCGTCTCCCATTCTCAGCTCTGGGTCCAGAAATTCTTTAGATATTATTTCCCATATATGCAAAAATTTGCATCTATGCAAATAGGACCTTGAAATTCTCTCTCTCTTTCTTTCCTCTCTCTGTCTCTCTCTTCTCTCTTTCTCTTCATCAATTTGGTATCACCTTGAACATTCTTTCCTTACTATGTAGTATTACTATTTGATATATTGTTTTTTAATTTGGCTCTTTTTTTGTACTTCTCTTAAAGATCACTCAAATACAAAATTTCTGAGGTTCTGTCTTTTATGCTTATTGTTTCAACCTGAAAATCTGTGAGACCATATTTCAATAATTTCTATTTTGGCTAAGTCATTGAATTGTGTTTCTACCAAAAACTGAATCACAAATTTAGATGAATCCTAATTCTTTTACTTTTATTTTGGATGCCTAAATATGTTATCTACATACTTAAGACTGCATACACACACACACACACACACACACACACACACACACACATACTTGGGCACACACACAAACACATTAACATTCCCAGTAGGTGACCCATCTTTTTGAACTTGACTCTTTGAAATTTACTGAAACCTGGATCACTGCTCTTGTGATTTGCTGAACTTGTATTAAATGCCTGCCTTAATACTAGATCTAAGCAGATACTTGCTCTGACAATGTTTGAAGCAAGCTACAGAAGCATTGAGATCTAAGAAGGGACCTGGCTGTGTTTACAGAATGGGAAGCCTTCCAATACAGTTAGTAATGACTAGAACAAGCATGGAATTGAAAACTAGACTAGTACTAGAGGGAGAAAGGAATCCCAAAGGCTTGACTGACACATGCCTGCAATCAATTCCACCTAGGAGCACAACAATTCTAGCTCCCTGGATTTGAAGGCATTTTCTTCTACCATGATTAAAAAAATAACAAACAACACATATCTGTTAAAAAAGCTTCAGGGATATCCAAGATGTCATCTCTTTGTGGTCTGCCACTGGCATTATCTGGGACCTCTGAGAAGAGATACCACTGGAAATTTAAATTGTCTCCCAGCCATACATGAACCCATGCCAATTTGCTGAAAATAAATTCACCAAATTAAATTAGTGGAAATCAGTTTGCCACATGGCAACACTGCCAAGCCCCATCTTTCTAATGAATACTTTGCTAAATGACTGATTTAGCAAATTTATGAAATTTGGTAATTATAATTTTTGGAAATAAACACAACGATTTAAGAGCTTGAATAGGAGCAGTGTAAAGGCTAGACAAGTACATCCAATTTACGTGCCGCTACTGAGATATAATCTTTTTTAATTTTTATTATTATTTATTATTTATTCAGTTGTGCGTGCATGTGTGTGTGTGCGTGCATGCATGTGTGTGCGTGTATATAGAATCATGGACGAATTCAGGAACCACCAAGAACGCCTTCACCTCCTCGTTTACTCTGCCCGGGGATTCACAGGCTCCGCCCTACCAGGCCAGAAGCGCAGGCCGCCCCCACTTCTGTCCAGCGTCTATACGTGGGGTCTAGGATCCGAACTCAGGACCTCCGCCTGCAAGGCAGAGGCTTAACCCCTGAGCCACCTCTCCAGCCCCACTGAGGTATAATTTTACAAACATTACAGCTCATATATTAGTATAAAATCCTAAACATGGCCTAAATATCAATTCTTACACCACTTTTAAATAGCTCTTTCAAACTCTAAATTGTATGTTCAGCAACCAAAGTGTCAACATCACTTCATTAGGGAAATTTTGAGATTCAGATGATTAACAAAGCAAAAAACTTTTGGTTTAGTTTCCTTCTCTTTAACAGCACTAAGATTCTTTTTCAATTTCAGGTGGAGTTTCCAGCTCATTTGCTATATCTGGAAATTATTTGCCACAGTTTATTACATGATATGGTGGGTCTTATCACTTCCTAGTCTATTTCTAGTCATAGAGTCAATTATGGCTTCACCTTCGGGGCTTCCATGCCTTGCTTCCTCACTTAGACATTTTCCAGCTTTGATAGTGAATCTCTGCCCTAATAGGTAGCATGTCAATGCTTCCCATTGTTTCTTGTTAGAAACCGAACTTTCAGCATTTCATAAATGATGTGATTCAGCTTCTGGAAGATTTTGGATGTTATTTTTTACTTTCCAAATTTAAAGCATGTCAGTTATACTGGATTATTTTTGGCAACTGTCACCTTAAGCTAAATTTACCATTCTCATTAACAAGCAAATAATACCTATGTATATATGTATGCTAGAGACTTGCATGTGTTTTTGTAACTACATAGATTCTGTAACAATTATAATCCTTCTTGGTGTCCATTCTCATTAAAACTGTCAATCAATCTAACAAATCAGTTGTCAAAGTTTTCTATAATATTTGTATTTGGTGAATTTGACAATAATCAGAAGTTGGAAAACTGAGCGCTTGAAAAATGGCTTTCAGCAAAACTGAAAACAACAACAAACCATAATTCAGAACATCAGAGACTCTACATTAATCACCTGGAACCAGACCAGCCAATCTCTCCCCATCTTAAAGCTCGGGAAATTTGCGGAAAAGGAGATGGTAAGATTATAAGAGCCTAAAGATGAGGTGGAACAATGATACCCAAGATTCTCCACACAAGTTAGGGCTGAAGTAATCATAATAGGATTTTGCATGACCTGTGCAATGACTGACATATCAATGACCCATCCCTCCCCAAAGTTTAGCATGGATCATAGGCACTAGGATTAGAGGCAAGGGATTGACAGTCACAATAGTGTTTGTATACTAAAGGGGAGTACAAGAAAGGGTTCTAGGCAATGTTACTGAGTCCTTACACCTCGTTAGAGTGGAGGGCACAGAAGAAGTTTGACATTCACACTGAAAGATGCTCCAGGGATTGGAGGTGGGTGGAGGGGGACACTGGGAGAAAAGGAAGGAGAGGGATGAAAGGAAGTGGAAAAGGGGGAAGGGAGCAAATGGGACCGGGAAGGGGTGGAGGGAGGGAAAGGATTACAGTACCTATTAAGTTTGTATGAGTGGGTAAAAAAATAAATGGCTTTCAGGGCTGTAAAGATGGCTCAGGAGTTAAGTGAGGGTCTTGCAAACAGAAGGTTTGGAGTTCAGATCCCAGATCCCACGTAAAAAACAGAAATACAAATGGTGGGTGTAGCCTGGGAAATCCGATGTAGGGAATACTCAAACTAGAGATCTCCATTTCTTGAAGACAGATGCCAAAGGCATTCATTCCTCACAGTCTCAGTTTTAGTGTGTCTCCTTTGTTAGCATAGTTATTTTCCTCCTATGCCAGCCTATGCCAGCATAGTCGTAGGCTGACTCGTGTTGACTTTCCACAAGGGGCAGCCATGGATCTTGTCCTGTCTCAAATTGGGATCAAGGGCAGAAGTGTTTTTTTACATATTCCTTCCTGATTTTTGGAGGCCATTCACATGAATTAGCACATCTAAGGATGGACACAGAGCTTTATCATTGTAATTGTATCATCAAGTTCCTGACTTATCAGCAGTCTGTTCATTCCCCATAAAGAATGAGGCCATTAGGGCATATTAACATGTCTAAGGATTGGCAGGGCATGTCTGTGTTGGTCCCACCTATTGTTAACTTTGCAGGACATGATATCAACGCTCTATGCAGTTTATAGACATCACCCCCTGTTTCATGGTATTAAAAAGGATTAATCTCCATAATAAACTTCATTTGGTTTTTGGCTTTTCCAAAATCCACTCTTAACCAAGCCTGGTGAATTCTTGCTGATCCCACTCTGGTACCTATCAGGATTGCGAGGTAAGTGTGGAGGTCACCAAATCCTGCAATATCAGAATGAAGCAAGGAGGTAGAAGCAATCCAGAATGATTCCCGAAGTCATCCTTGGTCTTCCACAGGGACACACAGTGCACAAACAGAGCTCACACACATATAAAATAAAATAAAATAAAATAAAATAAAATAAAATAAAATAAAATAAAATAAAATAAAATAAATTACTTTCAATGGATTGTAGTTAAGTCATAGCATACTTTCCTGCCATGCCTTAAATTCAGCACTGCTAAAAGAAAAAGAGCTGTAAACAATTTATTTTGTTTGAGTTGGCAACTTGATAAACTAGTTAATAGCCAAAGTCCATTTCTGGGAGTAATTGTAGTAATAACATCCCATCTGAAAAAAATCTTTACAGAGAATCTTAACGGAATCTTTCCATGACAAGCTAGATATATCGTTCTAGTTAGACAAATGTGTCTATTTCAAGACTCCAGTTACTTCGGAAGTAAAGGTGAAATCAGTCTTCCAGCTGGGTTCTATCATGACTTGGCTACTACCGGAAGACAGGTGTACTGAAGAAGGCACATGGACATGAGATGTAGAAAACTAATTTGAAGAAATTGAAGACTACAGATAGCATAAAACAGAAACAAGGAACACTAGTCCCAATTATCTCTGAGGTCAATCTCTGTTTATAGCTCAGTATGCCTCAGTATTCAGTAAAGAATAAGGAGGATCAATTTCTATGGTGGTCTGGATTAGCATTCTGAATATTTTTGCTGTATTAAACAATGCATGAATGCTCATTTGTCCATCTTGGAGAAAAATTTGATCTGTATGTCTTAGATCAAGTAGATTTTCCAGTGTGCAAGTAATAAATATTTCTGTGGAGTAAACTGGTTAGTTTCACATTTCTGTCACTAAGGTTTGTAGGTTGAATATCTTCCAAGGACTTATAGTCTTCCAAGGACTATACGTTAAAGACTTCCTTTGTCACATTATTGAGAGATGACGGAAGGTCTAGGAGAAAGGATGGGTGGGAAGTCCTTAGGTCAATAAGCATTCTTTGAGAACAGATTTGGGGACTCTAACCTTTTCCTCTTAATCTCTTTCATGTCTCATAATGAAGTACGAGGAATCTCTTCTGCCGCATAATTTCACCATAAGGTGTGTTTTTATCATGTGTCCAAATAAATACATTGATCTGTACTGTGATACAGCTATTCTGTGATAGCTATTGAAAGTTAACCAACACAGTCATCTTCAGAACAAATATTGACAATGTAAGACTTTAGGAAAGTCATAAAATAGTGAGAATTCTTAATCCTAGAGCTTATGTTCATTGGCCAAGTGAAAACTCTTAAAGTGCATTGTCATCTCCAAGGGACCAACTTGAAGTTAAACTTAAATTTAATACTTTACAGCAACCTCACATTTTTGGCAACCTTTGGCTAGCAAGAGATGAAACAGATGCTGAGAAAACAATCATGAAAGTAAAGTTTTTATCCAAGATGGACAGATGAGCATTCATGCATTGTTTAATACAGCAAAATCCTCCTTATTCCTTACTGAAAACTTTCTTCCCAAACAATCTTATATTAAAGTTTTGTAATCTAAAAGTACTTAGTTTAGAGAGGACACATTTATTTTTTTCCCCACACTGAGGTTTTCTAATCTGAAAAGAGTTCACCTTGTAGGATGTGGAACAGAGTACCACTGGCAACCTTACAGCACCACACTGAACAGAGAGAAGCTTGTTGATTATTTATGTGTATTGTAAGTTAATCTAGACACATAATCTTAACAGTTAATAATTACAATAGATCTAGACAAATATATTGTTGAACAAATAAATAAAACCAGCACAGTGAAAGTTCTTATGCGTTTTTATTGCATTGTTGCTGATAAAGATTACTACCAAACTGCTTAAGGGAGCAAGGGGTTTATTATCTTATGATAGTCCAGTTATAGTTCTTAGTCCAGCTTGACAAGAGAGCTCACACATACCAGGACCAAGGGAACTGGCCCCACCATCACCACATAATGGCTAAGAGAGAGACAATCCTTACTTGCCAGACCAGCATGTCTGGCCAGGTGTACACAAGGATGCCTCCCTTCTCCAACAGTTCGCTGTATTGTATTCACCTACCTGGAGCATAGTCCCACCCACAATGGGTTAGCCCCATCCACTAAATAGGTTTGCTCTGGGCTTAACTATCACTTCTCTACAAATGTGCCCAGAGCTCAAACCCCCAGCCATCAAGTTGACACATGCTGATATTTTGAAATCACATCTTGGCTGAACTTATGTGATGCCATCGTAACCCACCATTAAAAGAAAAATCAACAAGCATCATCAAGTGTAAAGACTACTATGCATGCAGCTAGGAGTCAAAAAGTATAAGAATTTGTGCCACATTGATGTTTTCAGAAAATAAATTTCAACTACTAATATATCATTTGTATTGCATTGTCCTATAATCTTAATTAACAAAGTCTTTGGTCATATAGACTTGACAATCTATAGGCAGAGGAACAACATACATTTCAGAAACAGATGATTGCAATCACCATAAAAAGCAATATAATAGCCTCTGAGGAAAATAGGGCAAGGAAATATAAATTGTTGTAGGTAGGAATGCTACTACACATTTTTTCAATGTCTAATGTTGTAATTAATATGCTTGATAACCTATTCTAGCTCTGTTTCATCCATCCCTTCATTCATTTAACCACAAGGCTGATACATATCACACATATATATAGGGCTCCTTCTGATTTCTTACCTTGCCTAGACTCTCTTCACTATAAATGAAACTTCACTTTCTTCACCCTTTGAGAAATATGTCTGATCAAGAATTTCTACTCTGAGTAGTGAAAGTTTTAGGCACTTTCCATCTCCATATCCTAATCTGTTTTCTCTGTGATTTTCACATTACTTTCTGGAAAATCTCTTCTAATCTATTTATTGTATCTATTGCCTTTTTTTATTGTGTTTCTATCCTGCTGGAATATTAAAAAGATATTGTATAGAATTGTGTCTATGTTGCAGGAGGCTTTTCACCTATTTGAGTCAAAATAGCTATTTAATACCTATACAAAGAGATGTGTTCTAAAAATGATGAGACTAGACAATATTACTGGCATCAAAAGTGTGATAGTTATGAGAAAGCTAATGGCTTTTGCTAAGGATAAAATGAACATTTTCTTGAATAAAAATGCAAAACAGAGAAGACAGATAAAGATGTTTAGAATTAAAAAATGCAATATTTTCAAATATATATGGAGATATAAAACATATGCAGATAGACCCTGTACCAAGCAAGGCAGAGAATAATATGTTGTTGTGCTTCACTCAGCAAAGGCAGTGGATGTTTGTTGCATACAGAAAGTGAAGAACAATTTGAAGAATTCGGTAAGATATGCAAATGATGGTAAACAACAAAGAAATGATCAAAGCACCACTAGACAATTTATTTGCAAGGTATTTAATTTGACATGCTAAGCAATTAAGTATGACATTACGGATCCTGAACACCTTACAAAAAAATCCAGAGTTAACTATGTTGAGGAGTGGACTCATGCATTTAAATCACATTAACTTATGAATTCATGAAGAATGCATATCAGAAATATGAGACATCACATCACTCTCTGACTATGAATACAAAACTGAAAATCACACAGATCTTACACTATTAGTTCTTACATTTACGTTAGCAGTACATATGTAAGGGAAAATTTCAATGTGATATAGAGTCATAAGAATTTTTCAGAGAGTACTGAAGAAAGTACAGTTTGCCATTGTACTAAAGAGAAGCTTGAAATTAATAGCTGATGATAATTGAGATACATATTAAAGGTTTAAATTTCATCTTAACTGGAAAACAGAAAATTTATGTAGATAGAAGAGCAAACGAAGACACATTAGGAAGTGATGATATTGGGTGACATTTTGTCAGAACAAGAAGTAATTACATTGCAGAAAACAGCATAATAAATATGAGTTCACTAAAATCTCAAAAAGATATGTTGGAGCTCTAACTAACCCCTATTATAGCAATCTGAAACCTCATTTGAGAATAGGTTTTCCAGAAAGAATCCCATTGTAAGTAGATCACTAGAACAGTATATAATCCACCGTTATTGGTGTTTTTCTTCAAAAACAATCTGTTTTGCATTCATACATGTTCACAGGAAAATTCCTGTGAGCATGAAAATAATTTGTAACAATGGTTTTACAAAGTTAAATGTGCAGCAGTCTATAGGAAGCTGGGAGACAGACATGAAGCAGTTTCCTCAGAGGGGAAACCCTGTGTCTATTCACCTTGAGTTCACATTTCTAGTTTCTAGACAATTCATTTCTGTTTAGCTAGTTTGTTTCTTGTTCTTTCTTATAGCAGCCTTAGAAAATGAACACTGAAGATATATTTTTATGTTATTTATTTATTGTGTGTGTGTGTGTGTGTGTGCATATGCGCGCATCAGACAGCACTGTGTGTCCCTGTGCAGAACAAATCAGGAATCATCCTGGATTATTTCTTCCTCCTAGCTGCACTCTTGGATTTCCCAGGCTCTGCCTAGCAGGGTCAAAAGTGCAGGCCACCACCATTTCCACCTGGCGTTTTTATGTGGGCCCTGGAATCTGAACTCAGGAACTTCTGCTTGTGAGACAGTCTTAACCCCTGAGCCATCTCTCCAGCCCCTGAATATATTTTTGTATGTTACAGAAAACAAAGATGGAAAGGTTTGGAGGGTTTAGTGCATTACCTAGCTTCTCAAAGAGTGTACAGAGGTTGTATTTTAAAAATGTGTCCATGAAGCCTACAATGTAAGTGAAATGAGTTTAAATTTCAGACAACCTTTAAATTCTGGCAACCTTGAGAAAGATTTCTATATAAAACAGAGTAGCTGAGAAGTCAAGAAACTAGCAATGAAATTATTGTAATTATATAGATGTAAACCAATGAAGGACTCAAAGAAGAAAAAGTAGAAACAAGATACAGAGGTGGTTTGTGCAGAAATCAAGTAAATAAAGTATATTAAATTTAAATATTAATGAGCTATGTTTGGGAAGACAATTAAAACATTAGGTGTGACTTCATCTAAAGAGGGTAAAAATGGTAGCACCGGATTTATAAACAAGATAATAATCATGATCTAAAGATAAGAAAGTAAATGCATTTGTATACATATAACATAGTATACATTTTTATACTATGCAATGGTCTTCAGTGTAAAAAAAAGTGGCCTTGGAAGTATTTACTAATGAGGCTTGAGCTAGATAAAAATGTGAGAAAATTTAAATTTTGTAAATATAAGCTACAATAATAGTAGTAAAAAGAGATACACTAATTGTATTTGGAGAAGGTCTCAAGGAAGAAGCATGGCAAAAAGTCATACCTAAAATTATTAGAACACTTCAGCCATGATGTGGCATTAAGAAGATAATAGCCTTAAATAGGACAAGAAACAGTGTTTTATAATACAATACTTAGCCAGCGATACTTATCAGCACTTGTCACCTGGTCTCTTGACATGAATTCAATTCCCACAGCCCACATGACGGAAAGAGAGAAAGACTTCAGCAAGTTATACTCCGATCTCCACACACTCTGGCATCTCCCTCCAAAGAGAAAATATGAAACATTTTCCAGATATAAAATTACTCAAAATATACAATATTCCCTTAGGTCTAACAATAACAGATGATAACATTTTCACTGGGTACATATTAATGTACATAATGGTAGATATCTCACAGACATTACTAGCATATCCTTAAAGACATTTCTAAAGACAAAAAATATTACAAAAATATTATAATGAAATAAGTTGCTGTCCCAAAAGATTCATCTTATTCTCAGTATTTATCTAATGAAATTTTTTAAGTATCAAAGTAAAAATTACAGCTTGGTCTTGATGAGTTCATACTTAGAGAACAATTTCTCAAAGTATATAGATTTTGGTAATGTGATTTTGATTTCATCAATACATAGAATCTTTTAAAACTATTTTTCTTAAAGAGAGAGAGAGAATGAGGGAGAGAGAAAGGAATATATGCCATGTGATACAGGTAGAGATCAGAATACAAGTTTTGGAAGCCAGTTCTCTCTTTTACCATGTGGGTTTCAGGGATTTAACTCAGGTCATTAGGTTAGCAAACAGACACCTTATCCATTTAGTTCTCTACAAGTTTCAATGCATAGAATATTTTATTGAACAAATAGAGTTCTATCAAAAGTCAATTAGAACAATTATCTATATTTATATTTTGTATCTGTTTCTTGGTTCAATTCTGTTTGCAACAATAAATGTTTCTTTGGGATTAAAAATATAAACTATCAATTCAAATGAAATGGGTAAGCAGATTAGAAATATAGCTACATTGCAAAACTAACTCAGAAAAGGAAGCCAAAACAGACCGATAACTCTTACAATGACTGAGCAGATACATTAAAATTTATCAACACCTTTCTCCCACAAACACAAGTGTTACAATTATTTAACAGATAATTTTTAGCAACAATGAAAAATCTAAATGTGTGCTAATATTACCTCACACAATTATTTCAAAAATAAATACAGAAAAATGTTTTTCAGGCTATTGTATAAAACTGCTATAACAAAGTAAAAGGAAACCATGAGTATTGAACAAAATATTGCAAATCAACTTCACTTACAAATAAGATGCAAATGCCCTACATAAAATTTGAATCTGTGTTACAATGATATGGAAATATTCTAAATTACCATAATGTGTTATTTATGACACAATTCTTAAGACCTGAATCTCTTGATATGTTAGAAATATCATAAGCAGGCATGTTACTACTGTCCTCAATTTTTATAATCCTATCAACTTCTTCATATGTAGTCAGTGTTTAGAAGCTTTAGATAACCAGTATGATTTTAATAATTGTAGTTCCTTAGTGAATAGCAATTAGAAGTCTCTTGGTACATATTTACCCCAACCTCAAAAAATCCGATCAGTAGATAAGATGAAGAAATTGAAGTTTTAAAATTATTTGAGAATTAGAAGAATGATTTTGATGTTTATTACTGCATTTGTTAAGTGGTAGAATGTTCTTACAGTGGTTATTTTCACACTTCTGCTAAAACTGATTTACCCATTCACATTATGGGTTACTTTAGATTATGCAGAATCACTTCCTGTTGCAATTCATAAACACACATTGAGATAAATTTACTAGCATGCAGTTCTAGAGATAGAGTGTCAGTAATAAGGACATTACACCTTCAAAGTTATGAATATGCTAATTTTGCCATAAAAATCAAGCAAGAAAAATCTCACTTTATGTTTGTAAATAAATGTGCAAAACAAATCTGTTGAAAAAGTATAAACACAACGGATAACTAGAAAAATATTTTGTATAAGGAGGATATCTCCTGAGACCAGAGTTCATGTTTTACAGGAATATGAACCATGGTCTCAGGAGATATCCTCCCTATTCAAAATCATACTGTGAATGATAGGTACCCTTCTGCATTAAATGACTACTAAAAATGACCAGTTTTAAGGAGATATATATTCATCTCTGTTCTACATGCACCAGTGTTACATTTATGAATAATAAGTAATCTGACATTGTGTCACTGAAAAAATTCTGTATATTGAGCTTTTATTCTTTATCTGAATGAGCAGGGATACTCACATTAATATAGTAATTCTGAGTTTCTGTACATATAAACACATTTTTAAGCAATGAAAAATAAACCATGAATCACTCCCAACATCACAAATTATACATATAATGACTTTGTGTGGTACATGGTCTTAGTTTGGATCCATGGAATAGGAATATGTTTAGCTTACTTGTTGCCACACTTAGAAGGCCATTTTTGCATTCTGTGCAACAAGTTTTCCTCTTTATTAGACAATTTCTTACCTTTTGGTCTCTAGTCATATTCAACCAAGTGCTTTTCTTTCCCCCCTCTCTCTCCTCCTTCTCTTCATGAGTGGCTATTTTGAGGGTTAAAAATAAACAACATTTTCCATCTGTTATAAACTCTACAAAGTGCTCTGAGATTGAATGTGTCTAGTACTTATATTGAATTGCATATAAAAGCAATGTATCTAAGTCTCTGATACTAGGCATCTGGTTTGTTCTCTCTGTGCTCTCTTTAATGCCTTCCTCTATCTGTCAAATGAATTTCCTTATTGGCAAAGGATAATGGAGACATACAATGAAGCAATCTTTTCCTTGGTAACTGAAAGAAAAAAAAAATATATATATATGATGGGCAAAGAGAGATTTAGAACATGCATGAAAATACAAACTGAATGGTATAAGACATGTTTTGTTAAGACAGTGGCAGTGGGCTTGATTATTAAAGAAAATATACCCATGTGATAATCTTTTCTGTCTTCTTCAATGTCATCTCAAAATTGTGGTTTTTGATTTCCTTGAATAATGTATTGCACAATACTTTAGACCCAAAGGGGGGGGTGACATGACCCTACCTTCAAGATGTTTGTAAGACAATGTTCAGTTAATGTATAGCCTAAAATATGCAATTTTTGGTAGCTGTTGATATAGGATTATTCCCTTAGACACTAAGACATAAAGGAGACATCCTAGGAGAGGTGACGTTGATCAGAAGCAAAGGGCAAGGAGAACTCATCTAAAACAAAACAAGAAAGATATTTGAAACCCAGGAAATAACATATGTTCATCAAGATTCCTGAAGAGATACCTCAACTTTTCTTTACTTTTAAAAATTAATTTTTCATTTTTCTACTTTTAGAAGCATATTGAGTATTCATCCCTGTTTCCCTTCATCCTTCTCTCTCCCATCCTCTCCTTTCCCTTCATCAGTCCTTCTCACTCACTTCCACCCTTCTGCCTGTCTTTTCTATGGACCTCAGGATATCCTCTGGGTTGTTTATTCTGGTGGGAGTTTAGACCTTTTTCTTTACTTGAACATGTTAGTTTAGTAACATTGAGGTCGTTCTTGGTTTGTCACAGTCTTTAAATCTCTACATCTAGCAAATCATTGTGTTCTTTTATTTTTATTATTTACTATCTATTGGAAGTACTCAATTCCTTCCATTTGTCTCCTCAAAAATTTAGTATAGGCTTTTGGTTTTTCTCATAATTTCTTCAATAACTTTGTCATTGCTTTTCATACACATTTCATTACCCTAACATCTTTACATACATCAATCTGAGCTTTTACTATTACTCAAATACAATAGGACCTCTTCCATATATAAGAATGATAATTTTTCATTGTTTTAATTTGAAATTAAATAAAAAGAAATTGAAAGAAAAATTAGAATAAATTAAAATAAAAAGAAAAGCCTAGTTTTTTATCTTGGTATGTAAGATCCTTTACACTCTGACTTTGATTTTCCCACCTAGTATCATAACCAGGTCCCACCTCACAAAATTGTGCATTTAAATACACTGGATATTTATGTATTGATATTTGCTTTAACTCTAAATTGTTTTGACTCTATAATGATCTGTGACCTAGTCTACACAAATAAAATGCAAGTTTCATAGTAGATGATGTGCAGGTGTATGGACAAGACAGAATATATGTAGTGCAAACTTAGACTAATGTATAGCTACATTAGACAGCCATGTGGACACTTAGATTATTCCTTTGGACCAGTTGCATGCCATACAAGGTATTGATTATTAAAGAGAACTTGGTCAAAAAGCATTCTTCCCTAAGACTTTGATCTGGAAGTGTTAGGCCATATGTAATTTGTTTTTGAAACACTGAAAAGGAAAAGCAAAACACATACCTTATTCTTTCTAATTTTTGCTGAACTATCAATTTCTGTAAGAGAAAAGAAGCTGCTAACAAACTGATAAAGATTTGGGAATATTGCCTTGACATTGTGGGCCAGAGGGCAGAATTGTAGGGCTCAGTCAGTTCTTACGATGCTACTCTGGAATCCTTCTTGGCTGCCCTCTTTATTATTGGCAGCACTGGATACATCTACCTATCTTTACCTTCTTTATAGATTGTTTTGTCATGAATCCATTCTGGTTGACTTTATTCTGAGTGTTACTGTTCAGATGACTCTACATGGACTTCAGGTAATGACGATGACAAAATACCAATCTGCTTTGGTTTTATTCTGAATTTCTGTTTTATCCTACTTTTCAGCCAATACTTAAGAATGGCTAATTTCTTTTAAAAATACCAAATTAAATCTAAAGTCCAGCAGCTTCTTTTCTTGGAAGCACTTATTATAATGGCCTCAGGACCAAATACTAGACAAGTAAGGAAGACCCCTATGCTTAGATCTCCAATATTTGTTCATATTAATTATTCTGCAGGGATTCTGTGAAGCTATGGTGACCCCAGCCAAACTGACAAAAGGGGAAAAGTCTTCTGTACCCCTATCCTGTTGAAAGCCTGTCCTCAGGGATGCCCATCTCAGATCCGGAAGGCTAAAGTAATACAGTATGCTGGCTTTCATCTATCAAAGTGTCATAGTGTTGTATGTTTCAATCAGAAAAAAAAATGAAATTGCATTTTAGAAAGTAGACCATAAGAGAAGAATGAGAAAGTGTGATTATCTTATATCAAGATTAATGCTCTCACTCCACTTTGATAAAAACTCCATATAGCTGTTTGTGAGGGATGTTGAGGTCTGTTGAAACAGTATTTTTTCTTTCCCATATGACTTTCCTTCTTTGCATATCATTCTTGCAATAATTCTCACAGAGATTAAAAAGCAAAGTCACTGCAAAAGGCAAAATACAATCCCAGCTTGTCTGGGTGCCAAATGATACTGTTCTCAAAATATCAGTTGAGATTTACTCTAGACACAGGTATATGAAGACAAGATTTTTCTTTGAACAGAAGGATGACCTAGAATGGACATTTGGGGACAAACTGTGAGTGCAAAGAGTCCAGTCTTCATATGACTCAGGCAAAACAGACAATATTAATAGATCCATATTGTTCTATATTTTTTGTGTGAGTGTATGTGTATGTAGTTTGCATGCAGGGGTGTTCACATGCATGTGGTCACACATGTACCTGTAGGTAAGTGCAAATGTGTAGCAACGTGAGGAAGGCAGAGACTGACATAGTCTTCCTCTTCACTATATATATCGAGGCAAAATATCTTGATGAACATGAAATTCATGATTGTTATTAACATGGGGAGCCAGCTTGTTCTAGGAATGCCTATTCTCTGTCTCCTGAGCATTGAGATTATCTCCATTAGTCATTTATTGCTGGGAATCTAAACCTAGGACCTCCTGTCCTCATGGAAAGTACTTTGCCAATTGAGTCAGCCCTCTAGCCCTGAGATATTTTGGGTCTTGTAGTTTATCTCTTTGTTCTGCTGAAATGGAAGGATTTTCCAGAAGTGAATTTCTGGCCCAGCAAGAAAATTTACAATTATATGGCTGCATGAAAGCAAGTTATCAATACAATACAGAAAGTCAAGCAAAACCTGTGACTTTAAAGTTGATATTCATAGCAAAGTTTGTAGTCTTTATCAATGGGACTCTTAAGAAAATTCTAGAAATAAGTATAATATATATGATACTTGGAATGATAGGTCAAATAATTTGCTGAATTTAAAGTGTCTCATAATAGGTTACAATTCTCCAAACTGAAGGAAAAGAAAACAACAATCTAAATTATTTTTTTAAAGATATTCTAATGGCAAATCATGGCCCTTATCTTAATAGATAGCATAGGAACAAGTTTCACTTAGATGGAACATTAGAATATGCCCCAGAGAAGAAAATCATAACTAAAGCAATCAGGAATTCATTTTTAATTATTTCTTCAAAATATCATCAGCATAGACATAGAAAGAAAATAAACTGTGAAACATAAATATACAAAAAAAGAGTTTAGTGGAACAATTTAGAGAGTTCTGAAGAATGTTTGATTAAAGAGTCCAGAATTTTTTAAAAAATCTCAATTAATAAAATATTTTGTTTGGACAAAATTGGAGAAAAGAAGGTAAGAAAAATTCCTGGTGAGTAGGTCATTGTTTAATTTGTCTTTAACAAATACTGAGTTGGTTTTTAGTGTGCATCTCATTTGAATATTGTGATACTCCAATGAATTATTTTGTTTTATTTTCAAATTTATTTCAAAATTGTTCTCAATTGACTTAAATGTTTTTGCCAAGTTTGAGCTTTACAGCTAGTTCACAAAACAGATTCACAATAAATTCTCCAAGCCCAGAGCATTGTCTGTTATACGTACTTTTGAAGAGACACATGTATTTTGCACAGATACTTATTATTCATTAACCTGCAAGGACAGGCGAACCAAGGAAAGTAGACAGTTTGTCTGGGATGAATTTATAACACTGTGCCCGATGAGGTTTAGCTCCAGCAATAAGAGTCAACTCTTTGAGCCTGATTGGCTACTACTACTCAATCTTCATAAAAACTATCATGTCAGACTCTATGACCAAAAAGAAAAAGGAAAGAGATAATTACTTTACTTCAATCTCACTCTGACATATTACCCAATGTTTATCAAAGATGAATTTGACCATTTCATCTTAGGCACTGGACTAATACAAGAGATCCAAATGATGCTCAGATTCAAAAAGAAAATCAGAGACATATAATCCAATCTTTCCTCCCCCAAATTCATATTTCTTTTCAAAATCATCTTACCTAGGCATGTCCAACCTGAAGTTTGCTAACCACACATAATGGATAGCTATCAGTGTGGCCCAGCACAAAATCATAAGCCTACTTTAATATTGTGAGACCAATTTGTGTTTTTGTGCATGAGAACGATTTGTGCATGGTTCTTGAGCATGGACTTTGTACATGACAATAACATGTTGAGATGATGAAAGGTTAGATATACCTGGACAACTATTTTAGAAAGAATACATCTCCAGTCAAGATGATTTTTTCCACGTCTAACCTTCATTGTCATGCACATTACTCCTCTTATATTTACAAGTTCCTTTGGGACTTTGAGAGTCCTTGAGGAATGATGACTATTCTTCTGGTCGCATAGAATCAAAGCAGAAGTGTTGAATGAGAAGAAGGAAGGCAGAGATAGAATTTAAGAATGGTAAATTAGTGATTTAGGGATGTAAACAAATTTAGACTACATAGCATTTAAATTAAATTATACTTCTAATATGACTTTTTCTTCACTATTAGAAGCCATTTAATGGCCTTATTCAAGCATATTGAGTGGAAGTAGGAGTGATGTTAATGAATTAAATATGAACATTTGCTTAAAATGATTCATTATTCAAGATGATACTTAGTGTTTTTAATAAAGTATTACATTTGATACACTAAAATGAGTGGGATGTAATTCTTAATGAGCTCCTAAGTTAATAATCTAAGTCTGTAAGTGACTTATAAATTGTGATGGAGGCCTTCAAAAAATTTATCTATGCAATGATACCACCTAATGGTATCTGAGGGGCATCAATTTAGTTTTTTATCATAATTTCCTATTAGCCATCACTGAGATATTAGCATCAGTCTTACTAAATGGAATTTGCATTTAGATGCTTATACTCCTAAACAAAGATATTGTGGACAATAATTCTATCTATAAAGTCCAATGACTTTCCTTCAAGCTATTAATCTTAAAGTGTTAAGCCTCACAAGTGTGGTCATTGGCACTATATTTCACATAGACATGGACTTATTAAACACACTATCACAAGACTAATTTTCTGAGAATCAATAAAGAGTATTACAAATTAATGAGGAAATAAAAAATTAGATATTGCAAATGCAAAAATTTGGAAGAGAGGATTAGGTATAGCTAATCCAGATTTTCATAAATCACTGTAGCTACTCTGGTCAACTGTAGTTAAATGATGTATGGGGCCAGTATAGTAGAAGCCCAATAGAGATCAATACCACTGGAGTATCCTCTTCACCCACTTTTATTTGAAAGTTTTATCTCCCAAAGCAAAACTTTAATACTAGGTTGTGATTAGCTTGCTTTTACTTCATTGCTAGTAGGTTTTACTGTAACAGCAAGGAACATAAGCTTAATGTTGTATGATTACAGAAACTGACCTTCTCTCTTACACACTTTTTAACTTTGGGCAAATATGATTCCTTTTGGATTTCAATGATTTCAACATTTAAAATTGTTAATACAGTCTGGTTAGTGATTTGCCTAGTACATTTTGAATAAATCATGATTCAATGTTAATGCATTTCTGTAACCTTTTGTAGATATTACAATTTTTACAGTTTGGAATTTCAATGCATCAATGTAGAATGTATCTGCCCACCTAGCATGCAGCTGAAATAGTAAAAGTAACTATTATGACTAAAAGACTTGAAATCATAAAACTCCCTTTTCAAAATCTGTTTGGCAGTGGTCCTGATAATGACATTTTGAGGTTGGCATCAAAACAATATGTGATTAAACCAAAAGCAAACAGGAAATACATTCAACAGAAACATGCAGGACAGGAAGACATAGAACACAATGAAAAGGTAATCTAGGGAGATATTTGCAAAAATGTAACCTTTTGCATCTGGCTGGAAGGTTATTTGTACAAAGTACAAAGATAAATACTTTTGTTGTGATGTAAAGACTAGCCTTTTACACTGTTGCTCAGCATATAAACTGTTACAGCCATTATATAGAAAAGCATGAAGATTCTTCCTTAAAACTTAAAGTATAACTGCCATGGTATCAAGAAATTGTGCTCTGGTTTTACGGACAAAGGAATGGAGAGCAGAATCTCAAAAAGACAGCCACATTCCTGTGTTTATTAAGGCATTACTTACAGTAGCCAAAATACAGAAACAATGAAAGTGTCCATCAATCAATGGATAAATAAAGAAAAGGTACTGTACATGCATTTGCATATTATATACATATGCATATACATATTATATACATATTACCCAATGTTTATCAAAGCAGTCCTGTATTTACAAAAACATATATGAATCACTTATTCTAAGTGGAATAAGCCACACACTGAAAGATAAAGTACCCTAGGATCTTGCTTCCTTACTTATATTTGTAATATGAAAATAATAAAAGCTAAAATAAAATCAACAGAGAGTAAAACAGTGGTTAGCAGAGAATGGAAGGGGAAAGTATTGTGCAAAGTGCAAAGCTTTGAAGGATATGATGAATGTGTTCTAATATGTACCATGCTTAATATAGTTAACATTATTGTTAATTCTAATTCTGTAGTTAATGCTAGTGTTAATGCTCAGTATGGTGAATGTTCGCTGAATGGAGAAATTTATTAGAATTACTTTTCAGGTGTTTCACACCACAAGAACAAAACTAACCATAACAACACAAACAAAAATAATAGCTGAACAATGGTGTTGGTAATATACTAATCAGCAAACATGTAGTGGTCTCATATTGATAAGATAAAACAAAATATGACTGATATAACATCAAAACATTCCATTTTCATAGTTAATAACTAAGAGAGCATAATCTTTCAAAACCTTAGCATGATCAAGATTGCCATTTGCAGCCTCTGTTTGCCCTATTATTATGTTACCAGTCTGTTTTAATTTTGGTGTTATTTATCATAAATAAAATAATCATTTGTTCTCTGAGTAGATATATTTAGATTAAGTAAGCAATGTACAGAAAGACACTATAAATATATTTATAGTTATAATATTTGTCCATACATTCTCTGTCCAGGCTCACGAACCAGCATAAACCCAGACTTACGTGTAGGAAACAGAAGTGGGAGTGGTAGGAATTGATCAGGCATCGGGTCAGAGAAAGCCTAGAATGTCCATCATCCAAGCCGTTATTGTACCAAACATGAGTACTTGTAAGAAAACAATCAAAGAGCAGGGCCAAATTCAGGAAAACATCAAAGAAGAGCAGGACCAAATTCTTTACAGGATTATGTAAAATATATACATTCCAGTTAACAAAGAAAAGGCAGGAGTGACATCTACTTTCTGTGGGACCAGACATGATGTTGCTTATGATTTTGTGCTGGGCCACGTTGATAGCTGTCCATGACCACGTGTGGTTAGCAAACTTCAGGTTGGACATGCCTGGGTAAGATGATTTTGAAAAGAAATGTGAATTTGGGGAGGAAAGATTGGATTATATGTCTCTGACTTTCTTTTTGAATCTGAGCATCATTTGGATCTCCTGTATTATTAGTCCAGTACACATACATGGCACTTTGTTGCTAGAAGGGAATGGACAATGTATGTCTCAAAACAGAGTTACCTGGTTTGTGCATTAGCATATCTCAGATAAGCAGGAAAGAACTGTTGGGGAACACCCCAGCCAGTTTCTAAGAGAAACAAAAGTGCTCCAAGAACTGACTGGAGGCGAACTCTACCTCCAAGGGAAGGAGTTAGGTCTACCATTGTCTTGCAGACAAGAGGCAAACTCAACCTCTCAGGGGTGGAGCCCCTAGCGAGAGCCCATTTCAGATGCTGATATATCATCCAGAGAGCAGGCTTTGGGCCTGACAACCCCACAATTCTCCAGTTCTTTAATTATGAGTACCTCCTCTGTCTGAGTTGTAGACAGGGACATTGATTGCTGGACACCTGATGTGCCATTTCTTCCCCAAATATAAATGATTAACAAAGGTTTCCACTGTATCTCCTCCCTGCTCAGCACTTTTGCCTGAATGCTTTTCCTCTTTTCAGAGTCTTAATCACTAATTTTGCCACATTGCCCTGGTACTTATGCATATTAGGCAGTGCTCTTCCATTGAGCTAGGTCCCCAACCTTCTTATGCCTCATTCTTTTTTGAGACGGTTTCTTGCTCATTTATGATGGTTGTCTTTGAATACATTTCTTCTGTCCTCCAGGCAGGTCTTGAATGTGTGAGTCTCTGCCTCAACCTCCTGAGCAATTGGGATTACAGACATCACCAGTTCCTGCAAAAAGCATTACTTTAGTGAACTCGTGAAGGAAAATCTAGCAACTAGGTCCTCAGAGTTCCCTTAGCATCAGCTGTTTGCATCCATCATGACTAAAATTTCATTGTGCCAATGAAATACATGTGTCAACTTGACAACTGAAGCCTGAAGTTTTGAGCACATCTGTGAGGAATTATCAATAAAGGCAAGTCCTAAACAGCCTGTGGGAGATTAATGGATATGGGAAGATCCAGCTCATCTTGGACGGGACCATTTTCTAGGCAGGTAGATAAGATAGAAAGAGTTGGTTCAGTTTGTTTGCTTATTTTTGGCATCCTTAAGCATATAGTCAAGAAAATGAGTTCTTTCTCAGCAATTCCTGTTAATAAGGTGTGATTAATTCCCCCAGCTCCTGATGATATAAAACTACTCTGCCATGCTGATAAAGTGTAAATGAGAATCATAGGCAGCAATTGACTACTTATTTCACTAAATTGTTAAAATCCGGAATTCTGTCAGCAGTGAGAGATGAAACTAACACAAGTCCTGTGCTGCACGTGTTTTCATAACCTTGTGATTCTTTTAACTTTGTTCTTTTTATCTTTCTACATTCAAGCATCCAGGCAACATCTATTACCAGAGTCAGTGTTCAATAAATATCTACTGTCTAAATGGAATGGATGCTATCATGAACTAAGAGAAGGAATTCATGTCACTCAGACCTATGCAAATAAATGTATTCTTTTTGCCCAGTTCATTACAGTGATAGAAAAATCACAACAAATCACTTATGCTGTTTTGACATTGTTCTCTGTAATTAATGACCATTATTTAACTATTTCTATGGGCTGAATAATCTTAGAAATATCACTGTTGCACTAGTGAAAACAAAGATAAGCTTAGTGATGTTTCATTAGTGACTAAAGATAATATTGCATATTGAAGCAGAGGATTCCTTGACTCCAAAACAGGTGTTTTGTTTCTTCTTTTGTAACATGGTGTTTGCCTTCTTTCACTTCTATTTCCTATAATTCCATTTGCTTTTCCAAAAATTCTATGCCTGTGCTTTGTACATACACGTTTATGAAACTTCAAAAAATGTGAGAAATAATAGCTTTTTCTTATTGTAAATGATATACTACATTTTTAAGACATGTTATTACATTGACTAAATAATAATGACAACATAGTACCAATCCCAAGAGGGCAGGGCTGCCGCATACATTATGTAATATACCATGATTCTGATTTCTACCTAAATAGCAACCTAATTAATAAAATGATGTACCTTTTCTGCTTTGTCCTGGCCACTGGTCTTCCCCCAACCTGTATCCATAACCACAGACATTTCATTAACAAATATGACTATTAATTCATTTCAAATCTTTTATCAGTTCTAATTTACAAAATTATCAGAATCATTATATTACAAAATAAAATATACAATATTACAATCACAATATATACTATGTAGAAAAGTGTTGTTCATGATCCTGTAACCCTTCAAAGTATTCATTGGACAATGCCTTTTATGATAATGCTATTATGGTGACAAGCAAACAGATTTTTAAAGTAGCATTTGCTGTTTGAGAAATCAAATCATACTAGGTTGTCTTTTCAAAAATGACCCAAACAATGCATACTATTAATTATCTAAATATATTCTACGTCCCTCTCACATACACTGTGTGTTTATCTTATTTCACAAACACAGTTAGCTCAAGAGATGGCATCTTCTCTGACATTTTTCAGTCCTATTGAGCTGTACTTGCATGGGGAAATACACAGGCATTTGTCTTCAATGCAATCATTTGTAACCTGTTTGGGTAATTGAACTGTCAACTTGGCCCCAGTCAGAATCCCCTGGCTATTAGACATTTGTTTGCTTTGTAGTACTCAGTGCTTCTGTTTTAATATGCCTTGTTAGTGCAAATAGCACAGCCTCAAAACTACTATTAGAGAGAAAAATAGTGTTACACATGAGAATAAGCTGTCAAAATAATGCATGTGTAATTGAAATAATAAGTAATCTGTCACCAAATCTGACATATCAGTTTTATTTCTTTTACCAGAAATCTCCACATTGCCTTTTTTTTTTTGCTTCAGCTGTCTTTGTTAAGCATAAATATTTCAAATTTTAATTTTTCCATGTGTAGTATATTGATGTTTTACAGCCTGATTTCTTCCAGAATGCTACAAAAAGCATTCAAAGTAGAAAGGAGGTAAAATGGAGTTGTGTACTTCTAAGAACTTTCTATGTTAGAAGTGTTTCCTACAAACAGCTAAATACAATACATGAGATGCACATTCTCTTTGATTCACCTTTACAGATGAGGTCTTGGTTCAGGGCAAGTACTGAAAGTGCAAAATATCAGTTCTGGGACCAGTTGTAGCTTTATAGTACTTCAAAATCACCAAGGGTGTAGCTCCAGAATCTCTACAGATGATAGTCTACATTATTATTTCCTTCAATTACCAACCATCAAAGATTAAACTAAAATTTATCAGAAGAAAATCTTCCTTTCCCAGCTTGAGTGAAAGAAAGAGTTCCAATTCATACAGCCTACACGGCTATTAGAATCTTGTTTATACATAATCTATTCAAGAGTTTTTGTTGAAATCACCCATTACAAAGATGCAGCTGATTTAAACTGAATTATAAAGAGAAGAGAATGAAATACAACCTGCTTCTGTAATTTAGAACAATTATCTTCTTTTTTATGATTCTCCACAGGAAAATTAAAGGAAATTTCTTTGTTTGATTACATACTCTTAACTACTCAGTGCATTCTTTGATACACAGTTAATAAGATATAACACTTGAAATAGCCTCTTTATTCCTTTCACTAACTTAACATTTCCAGTTCAGTTAAAGTAAGGTTTTTAAATGCTTCCCATTTGTCATCAACATTCTTTCCAAGGAATTTTTATGTGGCCTGGACTCATATACAGGTATAAAACATATATGAAGTAGTCTATAAAAATAAGCTATAAAGAAATTTATTTTAAAATAATTATTTTGTATATGTGTAACTATAATTTATTAAAGTGAAAATAAAATTTATAGAAGAATTAGATGAATTTTCTTATTTATTTTTTATGTAAATAATCAAATATCTAAATATTTGAAAATTAAGTATGTAAGCTACTTTCAACATTTTACAGATTTGCTAGATTCTTGATTTTATTAATTGTCATGAATGGCAATATTAGTAGGTAAAAATGTATGATACAAAATAGAAAGAAATATGCTTAAGGCTACTGTGGAAACTGTTGAAAATTATGCTTTAATCCCCATACCAAAATATCTTAATGAGTTTTTATTATTATTGATATTTTCATGCATGAATATAATGAGTGAATCCATGTGCTTTTACTCAATCCCTTTCCTTTTGTTTCCCAGGTCACACATTCTCCTTTCTGAACATGTTCCCTCCTACACTCTAATTTCTTTGCCTGTGTGGTCTCATCTGGAATATCTATATTAACAAGAGCCTCAGCAGCTTCCGAGACATGGATGGTTTGTCAGTAGGTAAAACATTGAGGAGTGTAGCTCCCCTTCTTTTGTGTCATTAAATTTCAATAGTTTCTTAGTAAAGTGTCATGTCTCTTGGGATCTCCCCTGCCATATTTTGAAATATGTTCCCCACAGTCTTATATATTTGAGAAGATCATGGCACTTTTGAGAGGTGGAGCTTGGAAGGAGGGAGGTAGTCACAGGGGGTGAGCCTTGAGGTGAATTATTTCCACTCTACTACCTAGAGAAGTCTGTGTTTGCAGCAGGCAATCTTGCAGCTCTCAGTCTCCTGAAGGATGAGTGTGATATAGTCTGTCTTGAGCTTCTGCCTCCAACCATGCCACATGAAAGACTGTATCTCCCTTCTGGAACAGTAACCTGAATAAAATCTCTTTCTCCCTTAACTTGCTCGACTTTGGGTATTCTCTCACAGCAACAGATAAGAGTACCCAGTATATCCCCCTTTCTATCCCTTCTATGGTGAAATGTGGATAATCAAATATTGTGGTGAAATGTGGAAATCAATGAAGTAGATTTTAGTCTCATAGAAGTAGACATTGCTGCAGTGAGTTCCTAGGTGCAGCAGCCTTGTGGTGACCAGAGGATACTGTCTGGAAGCACCTGTCCTTACACTTTGGCTTCTATATTATTACTATAAGTTTCCTGATTCCTGTGATTGGCCAGGAGGAAGGGGGTTGGGGATGGTGTGATGTCTTTTTTAGCACTGAGCAATCCATAGTCTCTTTCCTCTGAACTTTGGTCAGTTTTGGGTTGTCTGCTAGGAGAAGAGATCATAGGACCTAGGTAGAAACAAACTATTAAGATAAGTACTTTAGAGAAAACTACCATATGTTAGAGAATCTCTCAATTCTCCTAGAAGCCTCCTTGCACACTAGAGGTGGTTAATGTAATATTACAATAAATTGCCCAGAGTTTAAGAAGCATGGACTTACATGACAGATACATACATGATGACCACCATGATACATTCTTAGTCCTTATGAGAAACCTACAGTTTAAACATGCACAATTTTTTTTTAATTTTAATGTAATTAATGTGTATGGGAGGCATTGTGTGTGCCTATGGAGCCCCAAGGGTAGCTTCGAAAATCACCTTGGATTGTGCTTTTTTTTCTTAGCTCTGGGGTTTTCCAGGCTCTGCTTTCAGGGCTTTTCAGGGCTCTGCCATTTCTGCCTGGTGTTTTTTTATGTAGATTTGAATTTGGGATTTGAACTCAGGTCCTTCTGCTTGAGAAGCAGAGACTTAACCTCTGAAACACCTCTCTAGCCTCACAATTTTTTTTAACTTTTATATGGTTAATATATTTTTATATTATTTTATATTAATTTTTATCACATCAAGCTCATTAGGTAACCCCTTCTTCTCCCTCTCCCCTCCTTTCCCAGTTTGTCTCCTACTCTTCCCTTTCCTACTTCCCACCTCTTTTCCTTCCTTCTTCCTCTCTTGGTCCTTTCTCCTTTCTCTTTCCCATCTTTGAGAGCATTTGGTTATATGGGCGCTGAATTTCCCTCTGAGTCCTCTACACTAATGAGGGCTCAGGACTCAGTAGCATAACTTCAACTGCCTGCTATTATGGGAATCCTATTATGACTGTTTAACCCCTTGCCTTTAAGGATCCGACTACCTGAAGACTTCAGCTCTGTGATCCATTCTAGGCTTTTGGGGACTGTTGACATGTCGGCCATCAAAAAGTTTCTGCTTATATCTTCACCAACAAATCTGCTATGGTTTACTGGGGTATCTTATTACCAATATAGTTGAATATTCTTACATTTTAAATTGTTCTTATTTCCAAGGTGGTTGGTGGTATTTGCATATAAATAGGGGAGGAAGAATTAAGTCACAAGTTTAGGAAAGTGTAAATTGGAAATGAGAATTTCAAACGATTTTGGAGGTGGAGCAGTGGAAGTAGTGGAAGATCCAAGTTGCACGGTCTGCAATCCCAACTATTTCTGAGGTTAAGACAGGAGAATAGCAAATTCAAGGTTTGTCTGAACAGCTAAGGATAACCTTTCCTCGAGGGGATCATGCTGCAGCAGGGAAAACAGGCCACCATCAAGTATTGCAAGAGGTGACATCCAATACCCATCAGGATGGAGCCAAGGGTGGTGCAGGAACAGCAAAACTGGAAGAAGAAGAAGAAAAAAAGAATAATAAACCATAATTCAGAACATAAGAGTCCCTACATTAATCACCAGGAACCAGGCCAGACTAATCTCTCCCCATCTCAAAACTCAGGGAAATTTGCGGAAAAGGGGGTGGTAAAATTAAAAGAGCCTAATGATGGGGAGGAGCAATGATATACAAGATACTCCGCACATGTTAGGGCTGAAGTAATCATAATAGTACTTTGGATGACCTGGCAAATGACCAACATGTCATTGAACCCCAAAGTCTAGCATGGATCACAGGCTCTAAGATCCTTAGAGACAAGGGACTAATAGCTACAATAGTATTCCTATACTAAAGGGGAACACAAAAAAGAGCTCTAGGCAAAGCTACTGAGTCCTTACACCTCATAAGAGAGGAGGACCCAGAGGGAAGTTTGACATGCACAATAAAGGATGCTCCAAGAATGGGGGGGCACAGGGAAAAAAGGAGGGGGGGAAGGAAGGGGAAAAGGAGGGAAAGAGCAAGGGGATCCAGGGAGAGGTGGAGGGAAGGAGGGGAATGGAGTACTTATCAAGTTTATATGAGTGGAAAAAATAAATTAGAAAAAAGGATAACCCTCAAAGAAAAATCAAAACAAAAGACAATGATGTTTGGGGATGAAACTTAATGATATAGTGCTTTCTTAGCATATATGAAGGTCTACATACACAAAACAAAACAGAAAATAATTTTCATTATTTTCTTGAAATAGTAATATCAATTGCAAAAAAAACCATAATGTGAGGTGATCACAGCTCCCCCTCCACCCTCTCCACAATGCTCCCAAAGTCTTAACTTGTGTTTCATCAGGCAACAGCAACTCTGAGTAACTGTAAGTTAAAGATTTGAAAGCATTTGGTCAAGTGGGAAAATTTACTAACTTTATATAACTCTGATAGACTTTCATGGTATACTAAGTTACTCATTCAGTTAATTTTAACACATGTCTGGTGAGGACCTGAAATGAACCAGATAATGGAGATCAAGAGAAGTGTAGGGAAGAACCATGAAGTGCTAAAATGAAAAACTAAGAACTATTAGGACTCAAGTAAGAAGTAATTTAGAACATTTGAAGGAAATGCATGATTGGATGGAATGATTAGGAACACAGAGTGATGAAATTTGTGCTCAGATATATATATCAGCTCATGGAATAGTCAATGTTTCTCTCAAATAATTCAGGATCCAAGTTCCAAAGTCATGATAAGGATAATGACAACAAAGAGTTGTTTGGAATCACTCAACAGATTATTTATTATGCAAACATCAGCAAAATCTGAAATAAGTGTATAACAGTTAAGTGGGGTCTAAAGTTGAAGTTAACTGTACCACTGTTGATTGGACGGGTGAAGTTCATTAGCTTCACTTATAGGTGAGAAAAGTCAGAAACAGCATTGTGGTGGATGGGTACATGCCCTGGAGCACATTGATCTACAAAGTTCTCACAGTGGCATATGTTCCCACTGTTAATTCCCACTGGGAATGCATGACTTTACATCATAAAATAATCCTAGTTCATTAACTATTATTTGCTAAGCTCTGAAAGGAGTCTCCAACCCTAGAAATTGCCATTGCTTACAATTATTCAATGTTTCATACTTCAAGAACCAAGTGCAAGATTGAACATAGCCAGCATAATAATTTGATAACTTTCTTCATGTGACATCATCAGTGGCTCCTTAAGGTATACTGATGGATTCACTACACAAAGTTCACATGCTAGTACAGAAAAGCATCTTTTCAAATCATACCTGCCAAAGAGCCTTGAAAGCAGATAGTAGAGAGTCGAACTTTAGCTAGTTGACTTATATAAAAGAAAGCTATGATGCTCAATAAAAATCTTCATTTTAAAAAGTGAGGGCTGGAGAGATAACTCAGACTTAATGTCTTTGCCTCACAAGCATAAGGACCTGATTTCTGATCCCAGAACCATGTGAAAGTGCCAGGCAGAAATGGCAACCATCTGCATTTCTTGTCCTCCAAGGAATTGCCTATTGCCAGAGCAAAGCAATAAGGAAGCAGAACAATCCATGATGATTCCCAAAGTCATGATTAGGTCTCTACAGGTATACACACTTAAGTGCCCTCCTCTACACACACACACACACACACACACACACACACACACACGTTTGCAAAAGAGATTGTGTTCTTTGATAAATACAAAGTAAAATAGTTATTAATATAAATATGACTGTATTCTATTTCAAAACTTTTTTAATTCTTACTTCCCATAAGTAAATTTTTGCATTGGCCACAGGTTTGCTAGAATAATGCATCAAGACAATGAATTATGAAGTCACTCCAAGCTTACCTATATAAAATATTTTAAATATGCGTGGTTTTTGATATGTATCATATTAAAGAATCTGTACTGTCTCTTACATACATGTGTCTTTTAAACGCCTTTAAGTGGTTATTAGGTAAAGCGAAACATTCTCACCAATAAACCTTTATGGCAATGAACTATTGGTACCTATTATATGTGCTTGCTAAAATATGTGCCAAAATCCAGGGCAACATTTAAGGAATAAATGTTCTAAACATTTTACATTATCTCTTCCATTCTAAACAATTTAATCATAATCATATTCAACACTGGATAATTTACCATATATTGACATTAATAATTTCAGTATGAATGCTAATATAATATTTTCAAGTAGAGACTGTTTAGAAATGCTAGTTTCATTCTTACAAAAAAAACCCACAAGCATTAAAATGATGGTAGTTGGAATTATAAGAAGTGGAAAATTTTTCTAAAGCAAAGGTCCTCTGGAACATTAATGATCATATCTCTCCAAAACTTGTGATGTGTCCATAGCCACCTTCATGAAAACTGATCTTTCTTTGTACTCAAGAGCACAGATGAGTTTTAGACTTGGAAAAAACTTTCATTAAAATTTTATGTGACCAATCTCTAGAGCACAGAACTTGCATAATACCTTAGTATCAATGAATTATGCATGTCAGTTTCTATACTCACCCTATTTTATGTTTAGTCTTTAAGAATATTTATAGCAGGACTCCTATAAACTCATTATGCTGTAAATATAATAGAAGAAGTACACTCTGTCCCCAATTGAAAACGACAGAAAAAGGCTTTTGGATGGCTAATTTCATATTCATTAATATATGATCAAAGTTTCCTGAGACTCAGCATCAAAAGTTTAAAACATTCAAAACCAAGCTGTAGATTGACTGGAAATTTTCCATGCACACAGTTCTCAGATACTGTAAATTAATCTTTGGAGGCTAGGGACTTATTTGTTAAAAAAAAAAAAAGAGAGAGCTATTTGAAATGATGAATATATTAATTAATTATCTAACTGCTTCAGGTTGTATTCATAGATCAAAAAATCATTGTGCCCCTTAAACATGTATACACTTATTTGTCATGAATATCTCAAAAAAGCAGAAAATGGAAGTTTTAATATTGAAAGAATCACATTGTAAAACCAGACAATCTTCAGAGTTAGACTCAAGAAGTACATGATAAAATTTTGATGATGACAATGATAAAATTTTGATGATGAATTTTTTATGCTTACATAGTCTCTTAACTCACTAAGCTTATTGCATGAGTTGGGAGAAGAAAACATACTATACTTAGTCATTTGCTATAGCGATCCACAAAATTATCATGTTTACTTACAGAAAATAATACTAAAACTAAAGGAGGACGTGTTGAAACCCCAAAACACCAAGTCCAAGTTCTCAACCATCCTGCCACACATAGGATGTACTTCAGTCCCTCCAGCATCAAATATTGATATGGATAAAATATTGTTCAACAATGATGATCATATGACATATAATGCAAAAGGTTTTGCAGGAGAGAGTTCATATACTATCAAAACACACACAAAAAAAACAAAACTCCAGTAAGATTCCAATTCTATAGAAAAGACGGCTTCATTCTTTGTTGAGAAATATTGTGGTGAGTTTAATACTATCTATTTATTATGCCCAAACATATTAGTAATTGCTTAATTAGTAAATCTCAGGAAGACAAACACATTTAATTTTTCTATTTCCGATGTGCCTACTAGCATTCTACTAACCAAGTATTCACATTATGGGGTGTGCTAATCTACTGCATTGTGGAAGTGAGGGACAAGAATTGAAAGTTGACTGAACATTTTAGTCTGGGTTGAATATGCTTCTTACAGTTTTTATTCACATGTTATTTATTGCTAATTAATCCTAAATTGCTTAGACCAGTAAATAAAAACATGCATTCATCCACTTTAATTTTTTTTGTTTCCAAGGGTCCTTTCACACTATCATCTACAGTGGTAGAATACAGACAAGATGAAAAGGAGAAGTTTGGTCTTAGTTTTTGTTTTATTTAGGTATCCTAAATTTAAACTCACAGCAATAGTTCTCAACAAAGAATGAAGCTAACTTTGCCAGGAGGCTTGGAAAATCTCATCGGAGTTCTTGTTTCTTGGCAACCTCTTTCTAAGATTTGGTTTAAGATCTCTTCCAATGCTTTATGCTCCTTGAAATAGAAAAATTTCCCAGTCTCTAGTCCACACAATTTTCTTTCTACTTACAAATGCCTCACAGTCTGTGAAAATCAGCTGTGTAGAAGTATTTATGAAGATGAGCCATTTAAAATAATCCTTTTTTTACATCCCTATCTCTCCTCCCCCCCCCCTTTTAAATGTAGGTCGTACCTATGGAGAGTGAATACGTATTTGGTTATTCTTGAAACTTGCTTTCACTAATATTGTGCTCATACATGTAATTAAATAGAAACTGAAAGTGATTCACAGAAAGTATTTTTTTATTTGGTTAGCTTTTAGTTATCTACCACTAACAGGATCTTTTGCCCCTCTTAAAAATGAGCTGAATGATGTTGGAGACATGGCTTAGAGATTAAGCCTTTGCCTCACAAACAAAAAGACATGATTTCAGATTCCAAGTAAAATTTCTGGGCAGCAATGGCAGCAGCGTGCACTTTTTAATCCAGAGCAAAACAATAAGGAGATAGTGCAATGTAGGATAATTCCTGAAGTAACCCTTTGGCTTCCACAGGCACACACACATTCAGCGTTCCATGCAGCACACACACACACACACACACACACACACACACACACACACACACGCACACACACACACGCACAAAATGAACTAATTGCTTCAAGGTTTTGTTTTCTTAGATAGATAAAGGCACAGAAAATTACTTCCTGTTGTGCTTTAAGAACAGAGATTGTCTCCAGGAGACATTTTATTAGGAGACATCTCCAGGCTTTAAAGAAAGTCGAAAACACAACAGCACCACTATGTCTAGTACTTGTCTGGTTGCCTGGCCTCTGGTAATTGTCATACAAGCTTTATCCATTTTCCTAGATTACAAGGCTCTTAAGGACACTGAAAGTCTTTGTTGTTTATCATATGATGTTAGACTCCTGCAAATTCTTTGTACCTTTAGTAGGAAATGGTATGGACAGAGAAAGAGGAATAACAATTACTGTGTATCAAGTTAGGGTGGAAGCAATCATTATTGGACTTTGCATGTTGTGCGCAATGTCCAACACACTATTGACCCCACAAAGTCTTGCATTTGTTAAAGGCACTAGGATCCTTGGAGGCAAGGGATTGACAGCCACAATTGTATTCCTATGCTTAAGGGGAACACAGGAAAGGGTTCTGGGAAATGCACCTCATCGGAGAGGAGGACCCAGAGGAGAGTTTGGCATGCACAATAAAGGATGCTCCTGGGATGGGAGGGGGAGGCATTGGGGGACAGGGAAGGAGGAGGGAGGGGAGGGGGCACAGAGGAGTGGGGGGGTGGAGGGAGGAAGGGGACCGGTGTACCTGTTAAGTTTGTATGAGTGGAAATAAAAAAAAAATTACTGTGTATGACTCACTCATTAACATCATTAAACTGAACTCCTCAGTCACAGATGCTTTTGCAGTTTTCCTGCATGGTTGCTGATAAATGATCATCAAATGGCTTAAGAGAACAAGGGTCTATTCTCTCTTATGATTCCTGGCTACAGTTCTCAGTCCAGCTTGACAGGAGAGCATGCATCAACACCAGGGCCCAGGGAACTGACCACATCATCACCACATAACGGCTGAGAGATGGACAATCCTTACTTGCCAGACCAGGATGTCTGGCCAAGTATACAGAAGGATGCTTACTCTCTCAACCAGCTCTCTGCGATTTATTCCAGGATCTGGTCCCACCCACCATGGGATGGGCCTTCACAATCAGCTAGACAATTTCCTGCAGGTTTGCTCAGGGCTTAACTCAACCACTAATTCTCTACAAATGTGCCCAGAGCTCAAACCCTCAACTGTCAAGTTGACACCTATGCCTAACGATGAAAGCTAGTAAAACAGAAACAAAAAATATAGAATGAAAGCACAATAATTCCATGTCAACAAGTATCCAGACTGGTCTTAAGGAATCTCTCTCTCTCTCTCTCTCTCTGATTTCACCCTAGGTTAAGAAACTCAGTTCCCTGCTACCTATTATCTGCTTTGCCGTCACCATTCCAAATTGTCTACTTCCTGATCCATTGCCTCATGCCTTTCCTTGGCTTTGATTTTTGTATCTACAGGTGCCCTCCCTAAATTGCTGATATTTCATATCTGTTTTGTTATGAACTTAACCTGGAAAACTCCTTGATTGGGATGTCCTTGTCTGGATGGACCTATTGGTATTGCTACCATATTCCATCACATGGTGTACCTTTTTATTTTCCATGATGTTAGTTAATCTGTATCTTTAACCAAAGCTTAAAATAATTAAACCTAGAAGCTCACTTTGCTGGGTTTTTTTTTCCAACCTATAGGGGTCTATCAGAAGACAGGTCTTCTGTGCATGTTTAAGAGTGTATCATAGGCAGTTACAGTTTTGCAGAGAGCTATTTCTCCACTCAGGAGTGTTATTACCACTACCATATTTGCCTCCCAGACATGTTGGTGACTTGCTTAACTCTGAATCCCAACAGAAATCTGAAAAGATAAGATATAAGTACAAGAAGCCTTTTTCATTTTTGAAATATAATCCTTTCATATAGTTAAAACTGACTACATTTTCAAAAGATAATTCCATGGATTCCACAAACCTCCAAAGGATACTCTAAAAATTTCCATGAATGTCTAAATTCACTGATACTAAAATTACAGCACATAGGTAGATCTATTTGTAGTTTTTTGAATTATTAAAATACCAACTTTGTCTCAATAAACATTAATGTCTAATTTTGTCATATTATATTCTCAATTGTGCTATACTTACCAAAGACATCCTTTTAAGGTTCTATTTTAGAACTCTGGGAATATTTGACAGAGTAATTACTATAATCTGAGCCTTGTTAAATGTATTTGATTATGAACATGAACTTTTCAATGGAATGTCTTCTTCACAAACCTTTTAATACTCCACAGAATATAACTGCTTAAATTTTTAGCATATTACATTTATTACCTAAATAGTGTTTTACCAAGATTCTATATAAATATCAAATGACAGGTACTATGATAAACCTTTTAGAGTAAGAAATATATGCAATAAAATTGAGTTATAGAAATACATTTAGAGAATTGTATGATGTATATTGTTGATTTGTTGAATACATAGTACACAAATTAATACTTAAGTTCAAATTAATGACGTTCTCAGGTAGCTGCGTTTAAAAAAGCCAATATAAAATTATTCTCATTGTTCACATTGAGTTATAACATTATATGAAATGATTAGTAACTGGAATATAGAAAATTTGAGAAATGATTTTGAACAGGATATCTGAATCTCTCCCATTCTCCACCCCAAAGCTTAGAGAACATCACAGAATAGGGCAAAGGAAAGATTGAAAGAAGCACACTGTAGGATGAGTGAGCATTCCAAATAATGTGCCTTGGACAAAAAGCTATTACATCCATGAACTCTGTGTTCACCTGCACAAGATATACTCAAGTTTGGGGCCATCAAAATATTATGAATGAGAAAGAGCTCATGTGGCCCCTCACCTCTCTGACTGAATATTAGTATCTAATGGTTCCTGGAATTAGGAATCCACTTGCTTCAATGATGTGGACAATGATATATTAACTGAGTTATGGCAGCACAAACTAGTGCAGGCAGTCCTTGTTGGAATTATTGGTCACATACACAAGCAGGGACATAAAAATAAGTGTGAAACTTATCTGTAAGAGAAAGTTTCTTAGCAGGAGAAGAAGGGAAGATGAAACAGGGTAATATAAAAATGGCAAAAATTTAATATATTCAAATTTTAAAGAAAAAAATTAAAAATGATTTTAGTAAAAAATTAAAATTTATGCTCATATGCATTTAGTTATTAAGCTTACTTTTTAAAAGTTAATTTCTATATTACCTTTTTCAATATTACTTTACCCCACACGAGTGGTGATGAACTTATCTGAGCTAGTACTTAGGTCTGAGTTTTCCAGAAATTCACTCTTGATTTAGTTCCAGGCTATAATTAAGAAATATGAATATCAGTAAGAAAAATGAGTTATCGTTGCATTCTTTAGATCAGAGTAAGAGTCTAAGAACTATTTCAGAGATTATCTTTGCATATAAATCATTGGTAAATGATGCAGTCATTGCATCTCCACCTTCTTTACCTTCTGTGGTTTCCATGAGAGGTTAACGTGCAGCTACAGGATTCATTGAAAGTTGAAGATGTTCACATCATCTATTTATCATCCCATTATTTGGAATGGAAATCATGATTACCAGGATGCCTCCAATCTTACACCTGTCAGTTTACATGCATACAAGCTTGGTTCATGTCCCCTGACCTTTGTAGAACTTCAGGGCCTGTGTCAACAGTTTTCCATAGACTTATCCACTAGTTCTCATAGTTGACTATATACTTACCTCTATAATAACTTTACCTTATTGTTGGGCCCGCCCAGGATGAGACTAAAGATGGCGCTAAGGACAAGGGTCTTGGGAGTAACCTGATCACTTCACAGAGAGCCCTAATTGGCTTTCAGGTATCTACCTGCCCTCTGTGCTGATTGACATTGAACTTGACCATTAGCACCTGTAGGATGTGTTGACCTTGTAATACAATTGGATCCCCATTTCCTGCCTTGGTGGCCTTTGTATAAAAGTTCCATTTCTCCCCAGCAATAAACTGAGATCTGCTGAAGACCAGACAGACTCCCCGTTCTGCGACTGAGTCTTTGGGGAATGGAGGCGGAGGTGGGAACGGCCTCTTCATCAACGCAGCCAGCAGCTGTGCAATAGAGCATGTAAATGAGTGTGTGAGTGGGCTGAAAGATGCCACACCGTGAGTGAGTGGACACTACACCTTATGTTGGTCATGGTATCTCTAATTTTCTCACTAATCCATTTTTAACAAAACAGCAGTTTCATGCAAGTTTTTCATGCAATCTTCATAGCAAATGTAATGACCGTTAATGTGATAGGATTGGAACAATCCAAATATCCTATGTTATGATATCACATGTAACTATGATGTAGTATGAGTAGCAAACAGAAAGGCATTCTATTGCTACAGCATTTATTTATATTTAGAGTCATTTACTTACATCATGATTTTAAGTTATTTTAAAAGTAGGTATTTGCTATTATAACTGTAAAACTCTTCACTTAGAATTTAGTAGACCAAGCAGACTATCAGCCAAATTGAAGAAGCTATAAATGATACCAACAAACAATTTATTACACACACACACACACACACACACACACACACACACACACACACAGAATTTTTGTATTTAAGAGTACATGAAACATTAAGTAGGATAGACAACATTGTGAGTCACAGAATAATTCTCAACCATGCATGGTGGTACCTGCCTATAACTGCAGTACTTGTAAGATTGTGGTAGAGAGATTATGAACTCAAGGCCAGCCTGGTCTACATTGTGAATCTCTCCTAAACAATGGCTATTACAAAAATGATAAGAGAGAGAAGAATTTAAAAATGTTCTCACATTTTTATAAGTATTTATACTCTTAGAAATGGTGGACATATTGTTTTAACATGTATTTGCGAAGCCAAAATCCAAACTCAGATGTGTATGACTTTAAATATTATTTTGTTACAGTAAAATAAAAGAACTATTGTACATGTGTGTGCATATATATGTATGAGAAAGAGACACAAGAGAAGAAAGAGTCAAGAGAAGAGAAAATAATGAAGAACAGAGTTGAGTTTTTACTGTCAGTTATTTCTGAAGAGGATATTCTCAGTCACATAAGAGCTGTGGTTTCTAAATCCATTTTTTTATAATTATATATGTTTTCCCAGAGATTTATAATTAAAAATATAAGAACGATAGTCTGTGTACTTGAATAATACACCAGGTATGCCATGGAATGTCAATCAAGGAATTCTACCATCACTGAGAATAGACATAAAGTCTTTGAAGAAGCATTGGCTGAAGAGTAGGGTTCTAAATGCCAATGCAGCATGCTCAAGACAATAAGAAATGTGGTAATAAATAAGAAAGAGCCTGAAATGAACCACATTAATTTTGAATGTGCAAGAAGAATGGTTAAAGGTAAAGCTACACAGATACTAGATTGCTGATTGATGAAAGACCTTAAATGCTATCTAGAGATGAGATCATTATCATATATGATAGGAGAGTCAAAATAATTGCTTTACTCAGTATTTAATATGACATTTGTGTTCTGAACAATACCAGGAGATAATGCAGGAAATGTTTTGGAAAGTGAAGAAAAATGAGAGTCAGAGAAGGGGAGAGACAACATGGGAACTCCTGTTGTACCGACTAGTGACTAGCAAAGTCAACATCACCTGGGAGCTGCTGAGAAACAGGCTAGCCTTCCCCAGAACTTTACCATGCATATTAGTGGACTAACAATCCTATCAAAAGCAGTCATCAGCTCAGTATTTGTGAATCAAAACTCAACATTTTTAGGCAACTTCCATGTGATGCTACTTAGGTTTTTTTGTCAATAGACTAACTATACTTCCAGAGAGAATGCCAAGGGTGTGGTCCTGAGAAAGAGCATTGGGAAAATGAGAAAAGAAAAACATAGGAAACAATATGTCAAGAAGCAGTTATCAAGTTTTGGGGTTCTACATGGAAGATGCTTAGTATGTATTCATTATTATTATTGTTTTTATTGATCATATTTTTATATATAATTTGTTCTAGATGAGACCACTAGGTGTATGCAAAATACACTGATTCAAGACTTATCTACTGATAAGGAAATTTAGGGTTGAGAGATAGATAGTTTAGTAGGTGAGGTACCATCTGATCAGTAAATTATTCTCTGATCTCCACCTGTAAACCCTCTCTCTCTCTCTCTCTCTCTCCTCTCTCCTTTCTTTCAAACAAATAATAAATAAATAAAATATAGGTTATTACTGAAGGTCTTCATAGCACAAAAATTGGTAAGGAGCAGAAATGACTAATATCTTCAATTTCACACTCCAAAATGAGTCTCTATTAATCGTTTGGCCATATTAATTGCATCTCTATTTAACAGACTCCTATAAACTACACAAAGGAATATGAACTTGAATTGACTAGCAATCAAATATTGTTTAGGTTTAGAAATCTGCAAGAGTAAAAAGCAAGTCGTATCACACTATATGCACTAGCTATCAAACCATGTTTGGTTTTGCTTTTCTGCAATGCCTCCTTTTCCCTGAAAGAGTCTGTTATCTTGTGCTACAGCCAAAGAAATGATATAGTAACTCAGATGTGTGTCTGATGCCATCCAGAAAACAAGAATCCATCGTTCTCACTGGGCCAGTACAGAAGACATCATAATGCAGCTGCTCCAAAGGTGTCCTGAACACTGCTGATCTGTTGAGCTGCAGCCTCTCAGCAGCACAGTCTGGGGATGCTTCTGGAAGGCAGGATGTGTCACTGAGCTTAGTTGCTCTGAGTTTTGTAAAACAAATAAACAGAAAAATATGCACAGTTACAGCCTTGCTCATCTATTTTATGACTTAAAAAGAAGCTACTTTTCTATTCCCAAAAATATTCCTTTCTTCTTTCCTCTCCTTTAAAGTATCTGAGCAAAAGACAATGTGTTCATGTCCTCAAGTGGTAGAACTTTAGCATCACTTTTCTTGCACCTTGATCATTGCATAAATTCCAGCTAAAAGTGAAAAACAATAAAGAAAGTTCCCATTATCATTTTGCTTTCTTGACCAGTTCTTTCCTAGCTGAAAAGTTTTGTACTTGAATAACTGTAGTGTGTGGGGATATGGCAGAAATTGGGCAGGAATGCCAGACCCAAATCAGTAGTTGCAGATCTTTCTCTTAATGCCTTAAACTCTTAGGAAGGTCATCTCTGATCTACTCAATTTCAAATGTCCCCACACTTCATAGTCTAGCTTTTTCCCTACTTATTTTCCTTCTAGTATTTATCTTCTGTGATTTAAAAAATATTTAATATTTTAAAAAATACTTAATATGTTTTAGACCGGACATCCCAATCATAGTATTTAATTTCTGTGATAACAAGAAATATTATCTATAATTTTAAGTACACACATTGTTTAAATCAAAACTTGAAGACGTTAAGATAGTATAAATATTTGCTGAATAACCAAATCTAAATTTTCATCAATTAAAACAGTGATGTAACAATTTCATTGTGATACAGTAATATCATATTTACACATTCATAAGTAGGTGCAATTGTTTAGGTTTTAGTAGACTTCTACAATTAGAAACTAAAATTCTTTTTTTTTTCCTTTTTTTTATTAATACATTTTTTATTATTATTTCAGCTCATACAAACTTAATAGGTACACCAGTTCCCTCCCTCCCTCCTCCTCCCCCCAAACCCCCTGATCTCCCTCCTCTCACCCCTGCTGCCCCATCCCCCCGTGCCTCCCGCCCCAATTCCCAGAGTCCTTTCTTGTGCATGCCTGACTCTCCTCTGGGCCCTCCTCTCCGATGATGTACAAGGACCCAGTGGCATTTCCCTGAACCTTTTCCTGTGTTCCCCTTAAGCATAGGAACACTACTGTGGCTGTCAATCCCTTGCCTCCAAGGATCTTGGTGCCTTTAGCAGATGCTAGACTTTGTGAGGTCAATAGTATGTTGGACATTGCGCCGGGCATACAATGTCCAATTATGATTGCTTCAGCCCTAACTTGTGTGGAGTATCTTGCAAATCATTGCTCCTCCCATCCTTTTGCTCTTACACTCTTACCGCCCCCTCTTCTGCAAATGTCCCTGAGCTTCAGGATGGGGAGAGATTAGTCTGGCCTAGTTCTAGGTGGTTGATATAGAGTCTCTGATGCTCTGGATAGTGGTTCGTTGATTTTCTTTTGCAGTTTTGTTGCTCCTGTAATGCACTTCACTCCATCGTGATGGGCACTGTATGTCACCCCCTATGAGTGTCTCAAGATGGGCTGGGTGGGTTTGGTATTAGGAGCCACCTATTAGGGAGTACATATGGCGCTTAATTTTCTGGGTCTGATATACTTCACTTAATATAATTGTTTCTAATGACATCCATTTCCGGGCAAATTCCAGTAATTCATCATTTTTGATCGATGAGTAGTACTCCATTGTATAGATGTGCCACAGTTTCCTTATCCACTCGTCAACTGTTGGACATTTGGGTTGATTCCATGTCTTTGCTATTGTAAACAGTGCTGCTATGAACATGGTCGTGCTTGTGCTATCGAGATGAACCTCTGCTGTATGGGGGGGTTATACCCAAAAGTGGAATCGCAGGGTCATATGGCATTTCAATCTTTAATTTCTTTAAGAATCTCCAGACAGCTCACCAGAGTGGCTGTATGAGCCTGCACTCCCACCAGCAATGTAAGAGAGTTCCCCTCTCTCCACATCCTCTCCGGCATTTGTTGTTGTTTGCATTGTGGATTTTTGCCATCCTGACCGGGGTGAGATGATATCTCAGGGAAGTTTTGATTTGCATTTCCCTGATGGCTAAAGAAGTGGAGCATTTTTTAAGATATTTGTTAGACATTTTAATTTCATCCCTGGTAAAATTTCTTTTAAGTTCCAGGGCCCATATTTTAATTGGGCAATTAGTTTCCTTGGTGTTTAGTTTTCTAAGTTCTTTGTGCACTCTGGACAGTAGAGCTCTATCAGATATGTGGTTAGTGAAGATTTTCTCCCATTCTGTGGGTTGCCTTTGAGCTCATGTTACAATCTCTTTATCTGAACAGAAGCTCTTTAATTTCACAAGATCCCAACTGTTGAGAGTTGGTAGCAGTGACTGTGCCATTGGATGTCTGTTTAGGAAATGTTGGCCTAGCCCAATCAGCTCGAGGGAGTTCCCTATCCTTTCAACTATGGTTTTTATAGTCTCTGGCCTTATATCAAGGTCCTAGATGCATTTGGAATTAAGTCTTGTACAGGTATGGGTCCAGCTTTAATCTTCTGCATGTGGAGATCCAGTTTTGCCAGCACCATTTGTTGAAGATGCTGTTCTTTTTCCATTGGATTCTTTGGAAAGACCAAATGGCTGTAATTTTGTGGGCTTATATCTGGGTCTTCAATCCTTATCCATTGATCTGTGTGTCTATTTTGGAGCCAGTACCAGGCTGTTTTTATAACTATGGATTTGTAATATAGACTAAGGTTCGGTATGGTAATACCTCCAGCAGTGTTTTTGTTACTCAGGATTGTCTTTGCTATCCTGGGTCTTTTGTGCCTCCATATGAATTTTGAGATTGTTTGGTCAACTTCTTTAAAGAATTGCTTTGGGATTTTAATTGGTATAGCATTGAATTTATATATTGCCTTTGGTAGGATGGTCATTTTTACGATGCTGATTCTGCCAATCCAGGAACATGGGAGGTCTTTCCACCTTCTGGTGTCTTCTGCAATTTCTTTCTTTAAGGTTTTAAAGTTTTCATTGTAAAGGTTTTTTACCTCCTTGGTTAGGTTTATACCAAGGAATTTCATTTTTTTAGGGGCTATAGTGAACGGGATGGTTTCTCTCAAGGCGTTTTCACTTCTTTTATTCTGGGCATATAGGAAGGCCTCTGATTTTTGCACATTTATTTTGTATCCTGCCACCCTGCTGAACTTCTCAAATAGTTCCAGGAGCTTCCTGGTGGAGTTTTTGGGATCACTCAGGTATAAGATCATGTCATCTGCAAATAGGGATAGCTTGACTTCTTCCTTGCCAATTTGAATCCCTCTTATGTCCCTTTCTTGTCTTATGGCTTCGGCTAAGACTTCAAGTACAATATTGAAAAGAAGTGGTGACAGTGGAAAGCCTTGTCTAGTTTCTGATCAAGTGGGAATGCTTCCAATTGTTCCCCATTGAGCATAATCCTTGCTGTGGGCTTGTTGTATACAGCTTTTATTATATTGATAAAGGTTCCTTCCATTCCTACTGTCTTTAGCGTTTTGATCATAAAAGGCTGTTGGATCTTGTCAAAAGCTTTTTCTGCATCTATCGAGAGTATCATGTGGTCTTGGACTTTGGACTGGTTTACATGATGAATTACATTTATTGATTTGAGGATGTTGAACCATCCTTGTGTGCCGGGGATGAAGCCTACTTGGTCCCCGTGAATAATCTTTTTAATATGTTTCTGAATCTGATTTGCTAAGACTTTGTTGAGAATCTTTGCGTCTGTGTTCATCAGAGAGATCGGCCTATAGTTTTTTCTTTTTTAAGTGAGTCTTTATTAGGTTTTGGGATTAAGATGATATTAGCTTCATAGAGGGAATTTGGTAGAATTCCTTCCTTTGCTATTTGATGGAACAGTTTAAGGAGTATTGGTATTATTAACTCCTTAAATGTCTGGTAGAACTCTGTGCTGAATCCATCTGATTCAGGACATTTTTTGGTGGGAAGATTTGAGATTACTTCTTCAATTTCCTTATATGTTATAGGACTATTTAAATAATTCACAACTTCCTGATTCAATTTAGGTAAGTTGTGTTTACTTAGAAATTCAAGCATCTCTTTTGTGTTGTCAAACTTCACAGAGTATAAGTTTTTGAAATATGATGTTATAATTCTCTGGATTTCTTGGGTATCAGTAGTGATAACTCCATGTTCATTTCTGATTTTGTTAATTTGGGTTTTCTCTCCCCTGCTTTTGGTTAATTTAGCTAGGGGTGTATCAATCTTATTGGTTTTTTCAAAGAATCCGCTTTTTGACTGGTTGATTTTTTTCTATCGTTTTCTTAATCTCGATTTCAGATATTTCTCCCCTTATTTTGCTAATCTCCTCTCTTCTGCTACTTTTGCTCTAAGTTTCTCTAAAGATTTAAGCTGAATTGTTAAGTTGTTTATTTCTGATGTCTCCATTTTTTTGATGTAGGCATTAAGAGCTATGAACTTACCTCTTAGAACAGCTTTCATTGTGTCCCAAAGATTTTGGTAAGTTGTATTTTTAGTTATCATTCACTTTCAGGAAATCTTGAATTTCCTTTTTAATTTCTTCCTGAATCCAGTTCTCATTCAGTATCATATTGTTAAGTTTCTAGGAGTTAGTGTATTTTCTCTTGTTTGATGTGTTGTGGATGTCCAGCTTTAGGCCGTGGTGGTCTGATAGGGCACAGGTTAGAATTTCAAGTTTTTTGTATATGTGTAGATTCGTTTTGTGGCCCAATGTGTGATCTATTTTGGAGAAAATTCCGTGTGCTGCTGAGAAAAATGTGTATTCTTTGCTACGTGGGTGAAAAGTTCGATAGAGATCTGTAAGGTCCATTTCTTTCAGGGTTTGATTAAGTTCCAAAGTGTCTCTGTTAAGCTTTTGACCTGTTGATCTATCCCATGTTGAGAGGGCGGTGTTGAAGTCCCCAAGAATTATCGTTTGGGGGTTGATTTTTTGCTTTAGACGCTGTAGGGTTTTCTTAATGAATGTGGAGGGGCCCGTATTGGGTGCATATATGTTCAGTATTGTGAAGTCTTCCTGGTGAATTGTACCTGTGACTAAAATGTAGTATCCATCTGTGTCTCTTATAATTTTCTTTGGTTTGAAGTCCACTTTGTCTGATAGCATAATGGCTACCCCTGCCTGTTTTCTGCTTCCATTTGCTTGTAGAATTGTTGACCAGCCTTTTATTTTTAGAGCGTGCCTATCTTTTGTGGTGAGATGGGTTTCCTGCAGGCAACAGATTGATGGATTGTGATTTTTAATCCAAGTTTGTTATCTGCGTCTCTTGATCGGTGAATTAAGTCCATTAACATTTAGTGTTATAATGGAGAAACTATTGTTAATTCCAGACATTTATTGTGTTTAGTAGTTTTTATAAGTATATTGCTTCGCTTTTAATGGTGTTATATTTGCCTTCTGTTCTCCTGGATATGCCTGTTTTTTTCTTCATGCTTGAGTATCATTTCTAGCATTTTTTGAAGGCCTGGTTTGGTGGACATGTATCCCTTCAAGTTGTCTTTGTGCTCTAAAGTTTTTCTTTCTCCCTCGATCATGACTGATAGTTTTGCAGGGTAAATCAGCCTGGGTTGACATTTTTCCTCATTCAATACTTGAAGTATGTCCCTCCAAGCTCTTCTTGCTTTTACTGTTTCGACTGAGAAGTCATTTGTTATTTTAACAGGTTTACCTTTAAAAGTGACTTGTTTTTTCTCCCTTGAAGCTCTCAGTACCATTTCTTTATCTTGAATGTGGAGTGTTTTAACTATTATTTGCCGTGGCGAGTTTCTATTTTGGTCATATCTATTTGGGGTGCAGAATGCCTCTTGTATATGGATGGGCCTCTCTTTTTTTAGATGAGGAAAGCTTTCCTTGATGATAGTTTGAAAAATTTCCTTAGGTGTGGAATTTTGGGATTCTTGCTCTGGTATTCCATGAATATGCATGTTAGGCTTCTTCAGGGTGTCCCATATCTCTTGAATACTTCTGTCGAATATCTTTTTGACTTTAACAACCTCTTCCATTGAGCTGGTTATACTCCCACTTTGTCTTCAAGGTCTGAAATTCTATTTTCTGCTTTGTTAGTTCTGCTGATAAGACTCTCTGTTGAGTTCTGGGTTGAGGATAACTTGTATTTTAGTTCAGTTTTAAACTCTGCTTGAGTCTGTTTTATCTACTCTATGCCTGTTTTTTTTTCTTGAACTGTTTTTCTCAACTCCTCCAAGTGTCTGTTGTTTTTCTCTTCAAAGTCATTGATGCGTTTATTTAATTCCTCCCGGATTTCCTCTTTTATAGTATTGAACATGATAATGATCATGTTTTGAAAGTTGCTATCCCTGGTCAGGCTTATCTTGGCTATTTTCTGTAGGTTTGTTCTGGTTGGAGTGTATCATTATGGCATTAATTTCTTCAGTGGGAGATTTGTTTTCTTGGGTGTTGTTTCTTATGGATTTGCCCTTTGACTTGGGCATTGTTGTTTTAACTCTTAAGACCTTCTTTCAATTTCTGTGCATTTTTCACTGAACTGAATTAGTTGGCCTGGAGCAGCTCCTGCTCTAGCTGGTTGGTGGGAGGAGCTAGGACCAGTGGGCTGCCTGGGGTTTGGGGGTGGGCGAGGGAGCTTATTTGGGTCGCCCTGAGTCCCGGCTGGACTGCGCAGGTCTTGGGCGGGTGGGGAAATGGAGGAGTTGGGGATGGCTGGGCGCTATTTAATCTGGGGAGCTGGGGCGTGTCCGGGGGGAGGGATCCTCCCTGGCCCAGCCCAGCACTGGCTCCAGCTGGCTGGTGGGAGGAGCTGGGTCCCCTAGGGCTGCCTGGGCTTAGGGGCTGGGCCGGGAGAGCTTACCTAGGTCTTCGTGAGTCCAGGCTGGACTGCACGTGTCCTAGGTAGGTGGGGTAAAGGGCTTCTGTGGTAAATCTTATCACTTTCTAGAGTTGATTTATTTCATCTGAAACCCTCTGATTAGCTCTGAGAAACTATTTTTTTTGTAATGTATTTGTATAACTTTAAGTGTTAAGATTTAAAAGAGAATGTGCTTCCTTTACAGTAAGAGATTGCTTAGTTATCAAAAGCAAAAATATCCAATAGTTTTTCACATCAATTTTGTTGTTGAATTAATAATAAAATTCTTAATGTATTTTTCTTTATGCTGGTAGAAACTGAAAAACAGCAACAACAATGTATTATAGCATCAAGACAACAGGAGATACCCCATTTTTATGAACAGACGACTTAAAGAATAAAATAGGTTACAAATTTTCAAAATTATGATATATCGTAATTTAACAAATAAATCTATAATCCATTAATGACTCAGAACCAATCACAACATTTAAAGAAGATCCACTAAACAAATAAAACACATAAAAGTTAGAAGTGTGAAATTTACCAGTATTACTTTCATATTTTAGAAACAAAGTACTTGGCCTGGAGAGATGGTCAGGTGTTAAGACATCACCTCACAAACAGGTCTTGAGTTCAGATTCTAAGTCCCATGTGAAAATGCCAGGGAGAAATGTTGGTGGTATGCACTTCACGCATGCACTTCAGACCCTGGTGGGTGGAGCCTGGGAAATCCCAGAGCAAAGCAAAAGGTAGTAGAAGCCCTTGGACCCTTGGTCCTTTACAGGGACACAAGGCACTGTCTGATACACACACACAAACACCACACATGCACACACACACATGTGTGCAAATATATAAATTAAAAAATACTCATCCTTCTGGAAGAAATATCAGGCTTGTACATTAGAAAAGTTGCTATGATGTATAGGGAATTGACTGATGAATGCAGAATCAATAGTGCTATCAAAGAATCTACCTGATTTATTTACAATCAACATGGGAAAACTGTTTTGATATTATGACTCAGCATTTGTTAAGATGTAAGCTGCTCACAAAATGATTTCATGCAGGAATGTACATGCTTATGCGGCAGAAGTGGCCTAAAAGAGAAAATGTGGGTTTCAGTTTGCCCAAGAATGTGTTTCAAATGAGCCAAGTGATTTCGCTCTCTCTCTCTGTAACTCTGTCTCTCCCTCTGCAACTCTGTTTTTCTTGTTTTGTGCAAATATTGTCTCTAACTCTGTTTTGCTTGTTTTTTGCAAATATTGTCACAGAATATGAACAGTATGATCAACTATGATTGTACAAAGTATCAGTGTCACCGGAAAAATATGTAATAGGATAAGTCAAGCCATTTTCCTAAAACTTGCTTAGGATGGATTTAAACACCAAGAAAGTTGGAGAGACTCAACTACAGCTCAATGTCAGAACTCAGAATGACACAGTGTTCTATCTGGAGAATGTCCTTTCTTAGAAATACATTTATCTCCCCAAGAGCATCTCTTATCTATCACAGTCTCACATCATGATTAAGTCACTGGCTGAAGTGTGTTAGCAGATGACATGGACATGATTCTAATGTAGACAATGACAATCATAATCAGATTGAAGTAGATTCCTCCTGGTTCTGGAATAAGACATATATTTCAAAAACTATCTCAGGGCTTACTCCTGTAGCAATTGATCTTATAAGCAAAGGAAATTTTCTTTCTTGATTGATACAATTACTTACCCCCCCATCCTCCATTCACATTGGCTGACACATACCTCTTCCAGAACAGCAATTTGGTGCATTTTTACTCTTTATGTAAAATTTGAATAACTCCTGATCCTCTGAGAAGTCTTCCTTGATTGGACTATCTAGAGCAAGGTAAAACTGCTTGTTCTCCAATCTCTACATCTTGCATCTTTCTTTTTAATGTCCTATCTATCAGTAAAACATAACGTTTTAGATGAATGAGTTATAACTTGATGGTAGAACACTTGTCTAGTATGTGCAAGTTCCAGTGTTTCCCTAGGATTTACTGAAAAATAAAGAATATAAATATTTTTCAATGGCTTACTCTGATACAGCTACATGTTATCAAGGGAGAACTATTTCTTTTGGTTCAGTTTAGTGAGAGATTCCGTTTTGAGCACCCTGGAAATCATAGGGACAATATTCAATATTTGTTGAATAAATAAATAAATAAGGCTAGATCCTTCCCAGAGTCTCCTTTGATCCCTTCTTTTAGTAATATCCTCACTTTTCTCTAAGTCCTTTCTCTTAGTAAACACTGTTTACAAGGAAAAATAAATCCCAGGACAAATTAATTTTGGCCTAGAGAAGATATTAATTCTTGTAAATACACCCAGAGATTGGCAAGCAGACATGACAGGAATCTAATGTAGCAGTGGTTTAAGGATCCCAGAATGGCTGTTTTCCTCTTCATCTTTCATCTCAACTCCCTACTGTGTTACCTGTGCTTTCAGGAACCTTGTCTATGTTTTACGAAATGTGGCTTCTGCCAGCCCCAGGCCTACATTCAATCAGCTTAGCTACCAGAAAAAGAAATCCTCTTCTCTGGGAGCCCAATGGCCACTGCCGAATCCAATCTGCTGGACCTGTGTGAAACTGAGGAAACACACTGATTTTCCAGACCTAATTCACCCTCCACTTCTGTCACCTGACACAAAGTCTGTGTGTTTTCTACTTAGAATGAGTTTTTTAACACAGGAAAGAAAGCCCATTTAACTGAAATAAGCAAGAAAACTAAAAATAATGAGAACTAATTTGATCCATATTCAATTTTAATTGCAATTGTTTTTGAACAGTTCTAACTCATAACCCTTTCTAAGTGGTAGACATATATACCAGACATAGAAAACTGCTAATTCCTGTGCATTTTCTTGTTTTTAAACCAAATCCCTATTTGTCACCTTTGCACAGTATTTTGTGAATAAGTGGGCAAATGAACACATGAATGAATGATTAGTGGATTTTTAATTCTTTGGTATAAAATGAATGGGGTATTCCAATTAGACTGAAAATATGCCTGTGTTCTAAAGTGTGACTTTAATATGAATCTAACATGCTTCTATATCATATAACTTAGGTATGTCATAGGATATTCCATTTATGTTTCTGTAAATGAACATTTTCTGCTCATCTAGAAATATGGTCTCAGAAAAATTTCCTCTTATAATGTAACATAGAACTGCTAATAAAGCTAAACAGCTAAATTCTGTTCCCCTGCATAGAGGGACAAAGCAAATGAGGATGCAGGAGGATTTTCTTATAATCACATGACTATAATCTTAAACAATTTACATAAAGACTTTCCAAACATAATTCCAAACATAATGCAGTTTTACAATTGCATCCACAGAAACAGGATCAGCATTGAGAAACCTGAAATCATTGTAGTATGAATTCTCTCTCTTTTTTCCCCAAACCCTTTCTCCTTCTTGATGACAATTGCTTAAATCTATCCTAAAAACCTTTCATAGTAAATTCCAAAATTTCTTCTAAAATAAAAAAGGAAGAAAAGCAGTAAAAATATTTGAAAATATATAATTTATCCACCACCATCTCTAGCACTATTTGTAGTTTTTTTGGTTTTGTATTTCCTCTTATTAAAGAAAAAAGAGAAAACCAAAATAAAAAAACACTCAACAATGTATTGTGAGCTCAGAGAGACATTGAGAGCAATCAATTGATGAGACAAATGTGAAGGTTGCAACTGATATTTTTAAGAGTGAAATTATTATAATATATATGAAAACAATAAATCCATCTATATTACATTATATTATATTATAATATAATTATTTATATTATAGTGACAGGGAGATTGAGAGAGAGAGAGAGAGAGAGAGAGAGAGAGAGAGAGAGAGAGAGAAATGTCATAGTGTCATTTAAGTCCAAAATAGTTTTCAGGTATATTGGTACTTCCCAACACCTAGTATCATCACAGATAACAAAAATAGTATCTTACTTGAGTAGTCATGTTGATGCTGGTATAAACAGGCTCACTCTTAGTCTTACCCTATGGAAAAATGACAATGTAATTATGATCAGTGCATCATACTTGACAGGGAGGGCAAAGGAGTAAACAACTGTCTTAAATATTTCTCATGCTTTTTTATCATTACTTCATAGTATATTTCCCTGGTGACTTTTATTTTAGCATTTTTCTTACTAACAATGTTTGTTACCTGAAAAATTACATAAATGTGCATAATGAGTTCCAGTTGTTCCCCCTCCCCATCATTTCTTTCTCCTTCCCATCCTTGCCAACCCCTCTTCTGTTTTACAAATCTCTTTCCCATATCCATAATTTTTAGTTTAGTTTGCGTCCCTCTGTGTTTAGCCAAGACTATCTGTATGACCATGGACTTGGATCTGACCATTTGTATCTGGTATGTTTTCTAGTGTGTGCACTTCTCACAGAGTCTATCAGCTATCAAGAATTCAGCAAGAGGCAGTAGGGCTCCACGTGCTCCATACTTACAAATTGCCATCTCTTGTTCAGGGTCAGTCTTGGGTAGGTAACCACAGTTTTTATGATCTCATGATTTCTATTGCCATTATTTCACAAGCCATTATTAAATGGTTTATGGCAGCCCTTTTCCCTGTCTCTGAGTCTTACATTCTTTTGCCCTCCATCTTTTGCAGTTATCCTGATCTTTGAGAGAGCTGTATGGATGTACTATTTAAGACTGAACTTCTTACGCATCCATTTGGTTTCGTCTTTGTTCACTGCAGAAAAGAAGATTCTCTGATTAAGGTTGAGAGTATCTTTTGTCTATGAGTGCAAACAAATATTGAGCTGACTGATGCTGTGTCAATTTGAGTAAACTGCTCTCCCATTGTGTAAGACCTTCCCAGTTTTGGATCAGGATTTTAATACCACATGTGAATTCCATGTTGTAGAGTTGACTTCAAATCAAGGCATAGAGAGATTGCTTATGCCAATAACAGTCATGCCACTATTTTATCAGTGGACATATCTTACCTAGCAAATTTGTCCATAGAATTTATATATGGATAAGGTCAATGATGCTTATCTCCAGCAATCTGTATAATAATACCATTCAACTCAATGAAAGCTAGCTGACTGAGTGGCAACTTCCAATTGTGCATTATTTTAAAAAGTATGACTTACAAGACAGTTTTCAGCAGATCTTTCTAGAGGTATTTCTGAAAAAGGCATTATTATTATCAGAGGCAGTGATAGCTCCATACTTGCCGTTACTGAACATTTTGTGGTGGAACAAGATGTGAAGCAGAAATCAGTGATGTAAATAATCCTGACCCTGTGCAGGCTGGATTCTTGTGCAGTATTTAATAACAAATGTGTAAAAGCACAAAATATAATGAAGAAACTTAAAAGCAGCATGGTCTATGTTAGATTCAATGTTAAATCCTAGACCCTGGGCTTGATTCTGAGCACTACAAAAGAATCAAGCTATTAACTTTTTTTACTCTTGTGTATGAATTTTTAAAGCAAAGTGCTATTTAAATGTCTGACAGGTTAAAAATGAAAAGTTCATGAAAAAATTATAGTAAGCTAAGGTTAACTTATTATAGCATAAGAAAAATGTTCTTATTTTTAAATAAATGAAGTTGGAGTAGCCTAAGTGTGCAATGCATATAGAAATCTGTGGTCATGAGATTGATATGGAAGAGGAAGGTGGTTCTTGATTTGAACACAAGGCTAAGATATTGGTGAGGTGGTGAGTTCTAGGTCAAGACTACATAAAGAAATCCTGCCTCAAGCCAAAAAAAAAAAAAACAACAACAATGGAGAGAACAAATAAAAAATCAGGTGCTATGTATGGTGATGCATACTTATCACTTGCTAATTGACTTACCAGAAGAATCCTCCTACAAGCCTTCATTTATGCTGAGTACTTTGTACAAGGGTATCACTGCTTCTCTTTTTGGAGTTCTGGAAATTGAATCTAGGGTCTTTTGCATGTGAGGCAAGTGGTTACCACTAAGCTACAACTCCAGCCCAGCACTGTTTAGCTTTAATACCATATTTATCTTACTTTCCCCAAGCTTATGCATATTCAGATGCATAAATATTTGCTAGTGTTCATAGTCACTGACAGTATTCAGTATACCAATGCAGTGTCCAGTTTCTGTGGAGTGATAAGCTGCATTATGTGGCCTAAGTTTGTAGGGTACCATTCTATTGGTCCTTAACGTCTATGATGTTCCCACAAGAACATAATCACCTAACAATGCATTTCTCAAAATGTGTCCTTGTGATGAAGTGGTTTGTGACTGTATATAGAATTTGAAAAGCCTATAAAGACTCAAATCATACATAATTTGAACATGTCTGAAATCCTGCTTTCGTTCTCACTAATTATTGTAATTTTCCATAGCCTCAGAATGAAACCAAGCATCAAAGACTTCATTGAGTCTTTGTTGAGTAAAAAAAAGATAATAAAACAGCCAGATCAGCAATTCTCAACTACTTATAACTTTTACTTTCTTTACTAAATACTACAAAGGGAGCAATATTCAAATCCAATTAAATCATATGCTCCAGAAGTACATGGAAAGTTTATTTATTCTCTAAATGAGGCTTGTGAGAGACAATTAATGAAGTGATGTGTTAGAATCTATAAAAAAGTATAATTCCATTGTCCAGGTATTATCATTTAATTACTGTGACTACTGTCTCAATTTAACCAATGTTTTAAAATGGTTTTTCATAGCAACTAGATAAAAAAAAATGAGTAAATTGACAAGGACCCAATAGTTGAAATCAAGATGTTATTAGATGCAATTGGCTATACTTTATATGCACACTTTTAAAATATATTTTGATCACTTTTCTAGGGAATTTTGCCTGTTTTTAAACTGCTATTTTAATAATATTATTCTTGTAAATTATTTGCTGTGCTAGTTTCAAGTAGGGCCTTACATATGCTAGACAAGCTCTCTTTCTCTGACCAGAACATGCCATACTGGATTATATTGCCACTGCTATTTCACCTCACTCATACGCAAAGCATCCATGTGGTTTGACTATACTGCATTGGTTCTGTGCCAATCAGCATCATCATCTAGTTGCTCAACAAGTCCATTTAAAGGCAATCTTTACACAGTTGTTTAAACCATTTAAAGTAGAGTTGTAGTTTTTGTTGTTTTTTTTTGCCATAATCATCCAACTATTCGAATTGCAATATTTTAATTAAGTAATGACCATTTTCCTATTCTTGCAATCTGCAATTGATGTATAATTATTAGGAAAGTAATATTTGAAAGCCAGTAGTCATAACCTCATATTGAAGCATTGCATTAATGCTCTCAAAGAACCAGCTTTATATTCTCATTCGTCATTGGAGTTTGGCAAGGAAGTTCACAGATGTCATAAGTTGCTTATAACTTGCTTAAGACATAAAATTCCTCATTGCTGGTGACAGGAACATTGTTTCCTGTCTGCCTGCGTGAACCCGCCCCCTGGACTTCTTCCCATCTTGATTCTTGTGCAAGGAGAGCTTCGTGATTGCATTTCTCTAAGACTCCATAAACAGAAAATGTGGCAGTGGGTATGAACACGGAAAAGCCTTCTGTTCTTGTCACTTTCATTTTTGAAGCTGAGCCAACATGGATTTGAACAGCCTGATTTTTCCAGCTCGCAGTGGGGTAGAATCAAAATAATGTCTCCTGTTGAGCATTTTCCTCCCTTCAAATGCTGTGAAACAGTTATTACCATAGAATGTGAATTTATTATAGTGATACAAAGAGTGATGAGTGAAATAAAGTGAGAATTTAAAGATTAGTCACGCTAAGCTACAAAGTCCTTGTTGTCCCAAATCTCTGTCCACTTAGCATGATGTACATTTCAGGGTCAGAATAACAGCAGCCAGCACAAATGTGGAAATTAGATACTGTCTATTGTTTTGAAAAATTTGAATGAAGACAGCTTACAGGATGCAGAAACAGTTAATACAGAAACACAGTCGGCTTGCTTTCTGTCCCCATATTATCCTTACATAGATTTGCAATCCACAATAACAAAAGAAAAATCCTCTGAGTTGCAGTTGTGTTTTTAATGATATAGTGAACTCCCCAATATCTACTATGTTCTGGCACAGAATTGATCTCCCTAATGCTTTTCATAGAGTTTTTTTCCTCCCATCACTGTGCAGTTTGTCTTGAAAAGTAGATAACTGTTATGACCATTTCTTCTTTATCTGGAGAATAAAGATTTAAAACAATGAGTCATTTTCTTTTTTATTGAATTTTGCTTAAGAAAGCTATTTGGATAATAAAGAATGTACTATTAATTCCATTAAATTATTAACTTAGAAGTATGCATGTTCATGCAAGCTTACATGGGTGGAAGTCAGAAGACAACTTTTGTATGCCAATTTTTCCCATCTACCATGTGGGCTTTTGGGGATACAATTGAGTTCTGGGAAAAGGTACCTTCCACACTGAACTATCTTGGTGTCCCTCATCTCCAAATTAAAAGCAAAAATATTAAAGAAAAACCAAAGTCATCTAACTGAGTTTTCAAATACGCACCAATCCAAGTTTAAATAGATAATTTTTCTACTATACCCCCTTTGTTATGAATTTTACTTTAAATGGAGCTTTCTGATGTAGTTCTAGTTGGTCTAGAAGAAAATATGTAGCTTAGACTATCATTTAATCAGAGAAATCTTCCTTTCTTGACCTTCTGAGTGCTGAGATTACAGATGTGTGCCACTATGTCCATATAATTACTAATGATTTAATTTTTATATATCTATAGATTTAAAATTCTGTAGACATCGCTAAACGCATCTTACTTCAATTTTTAGTCATATACTATTACATAATTATCATGTTTTGCAATGATAAATGTATATTTTGTGTCTTTTTTCTTGCTTTTTTTTGTTTGTTTGTTTTGAGACGCAGTCTTACTCAGTAGCCCAGAATGGTCTAGACATTATTATGTAGCCCAGGCTAGCCTCAAGTTCACAGTCTTTCTTCACAACTCCTTGATTACTAGGATTTTTAAGTGTGAGCTACCAACCTAATCTATTTTCTTAAACAGAGCCTGCCTGGTCTCTCAACTGGGTCCTTAAAAGTATGAAATTGAAAGTTAAAAACATAGCAAATAAAAACACATTTCCATATGGATCACAATCTATTCATACTTGAAATTCTGACAATTTGACTATCTCTAAATTTTGAAAACAAAATGTAGGATTGTTTAAGATTTTTGTTCTAGTCCCTCATCTTTGCATAAAATTCCTGAGCAACTGTAGTCAACTATTTAATATCTCACATAAAAAGGTGAAAATAGCACTATTTCTTCATCTTTTCTCTTATCAATTATGTGTCCAAATCAGAATGCCTCACAAAATGCCTTGCAAATGGCAGCAAATAAACAGCATTTCTGTTTATTCACTATGTTCTACTGAACATACATTTCTAGTAATTCTGCTAATAGTAATCATTCAAAAATACTCATCTACTTATATCCCCAAAGCAGTCTTAATATCTCTTGAATGTGGTTTCTACAAGCAACACTAAAGCGGACCTTAACAGACAAAGCAAATTACTCTTAATAATAAACATAATTTACCAAAACAATTATATTTCAAGAATTCCCAGCAACAAATTAATCCAAATTCATTTTTTCTCTCTAAACAGAAGTTATCTATTGACAAGTGATTGGGTCAGGCTAGCATAGGTTTGTACTTTCTGAGTACCTGACATTTTAATCATAAAAGAAATTTTATATATTTGAGTCAGTGGCATCTTGCTTACATTTGTAGATTTTGCAGAAATATGAATGTCTTTTAGAAAGATTTAGAAGAAATAACTTAATTTTGAAACTGGATGTTTTCTGTTTCTGTTCTTTCATTTCTCACCCATTCTTATCATATTATATTTGTGACTCTAGGCAAATTAATTGTAGTTGCATTTCTTTGACTGCAAAATGAGCCAATAATTCTGTCTTCCTTTAATTATATTTATGAAACTAAAGCAAGTCATTTCTCAACAAGGACCTTTTAAAGACACTGTTGGATATTTAGCTGCTATTCTGTGTATTCATACATTGATAATCATTGTATAATATCCAACTCTTCCATAGTTATCTGTTCAATACTGTTACCATGGAAGGTTGTAGCATTCCTATTATAAAGAAGACTGGAAATAATCTAGGACAAAGGTTGAGGAATAGATGGGTACACAAATCGCATTGAGAGAGCTTCCAGATTGCTGAATGTAAAAGGTGTAAGGGATAGTCAGAGGAAAGGAATTAGGAAACATGATGTTGTACCAAGCTTATATGGCCAAAAAAACATCTAAACAGTAAGGTAGGGGCAAAATTGTCTAATGGGACAGGACAAGAACATGGGTTCTTCAGGTGTGACATTGTCCTACTAAGAATTAAGACATGGCAGGGGTTATCATGAAGTCTGCACTTGTAAGATCCCTAGTAATTGTAACCAGGAGAAGAAAACAAGACCATGAAATGTTCTGCTCCCTCATGGAGTTATGTTCTTATAGACATTGGGGAAAGTTGTCTTTACTTTCTTCATAAATGAATTCCCTTTAAAAGAGAGTAATGACAGCTAGCAATGAAGTTGTTTCAATATCATTCTTTCAATTAACTCTTTAGTTCTCACCATTCTATACAAAGCTTACCAAAAATATGAAGTCTAATATAGCAGGGTTGGTTGATAACAAAGAACTGTGGTTGTTGAAGTTCACTAGCTGCAACAAAGGCAAAGATGACGATGGCTAAGAGTCAACAGCAATCAAAAATACATTTTTCAGTTACAGATGATGGGTTCTGCTTTATCTGATTTGGGGAAAGAAGTGGTGAAGGAGACTTGAGAGCAGCAAATGTTTCTGGCGCTTTAAGTTCAGAGATATTCACAGGGTATAGATGTCATTATTGTTAAAATGGAATAGAAAAGTAGGGATATTGAAATGCAGGATTTTGTATATGAATAGATTGAATGGTGCTTATGAGAAAATTAAATAAAATTATCTATAATGATGATAGACTTCAAAATATGAGAAATAGTATTTCTTAATATAAATGTTGGTTTAAAATTGTCATAGGCAACCTCTATGTACTGAGTGGATCCCCATTCTTATCATATCTGGGTGACACTGGGATATTGCCTAATTAGAAAATGATGATTGTAATACATCCTAATTAAGCTCTTTCAAGAATAAAATGGCTCTGGGGTGACCTGAATAAATGTGATTTTGCCTGTATGATTAATTTAAATAATCATGAAAAATAGATTGCAAAGTAAAGCAGTTCCTAACTAGTACAAGAATCACTGCATTGTAAGATGAATATAAGAGAAATCCAACATATTTAAGTGTGTGTTACTTGTGCTCTGTGTTTTTAACACTTGTATATTATATCCTGGAAGATTTTTTTGTTTGTATTTTGTCTTTTTCATTTTTTGTTCATAAGTCTTATATATACTCTCCAAGCCCTAACATGCCAGATATATTAAACTCCCAGCTCTAAGAGGGGTGGACATGGCTATGGAAATTTAAAACTATTGTTACGACCCATAGTTTTAAGCATGATTAAGAGTTTTTCTTAATGTAATTGAGGAAGTTTATTACATTCTGTTGTTGTTTTATTTTATTAGTGATGGAGACTTTGTATAACTTCTATGTCAAGATTTGTTGCTAATGGTTTTCTGCTGCTTCACTTTTCCTATTGGAGAAAGAGTTGGCTTTAAAGAAAGAGCGATGCGTAACTTTATGATGCTCAAATTTGGCTTGCACTTCCAGGTCAATTTCTCTAAGTTTTAAAGAAATTTTTAATTTTATTACTGATCCTTGTAGAATATCCTAAAGCAATGCCCTTACCCATCTTGACTTATTCAATACTTTGAATAAAATGCAGATGTGGGCAAAGAATTTGCCAAATAGATAGTGAAGGTGAAGATCAACTGGGGAGTGTGAGTGTGTGTGTGTGTGTGTTTTAATGAAGTGGGTTGCAGATTTCTTTCAGGCTTGAGAGATTAAAGAGAGAAGACGCTTTCTGCTCTTTGAGTCCAAATTCTTTCTGGCATCTGTTCCAGAAGGACTCTTTACGCTGATTTAAATACTTAAAATAATAATTAATCAAAAATAATATTTTTATTCAATTTGGGATCCATCATGGACCGCATCCACCTCCTCCTTGTTTACTCTCTCTTGGGATTCAGAGGCTCTGCCCTACCAGGACCAGAAATGCAGGCCGCCCCCGCTTCCGCCCGGCATCTATATGTGGGGTCTAGGATACGAACTCAGGACCTTCTGCCTCCAAGACAGAGGCTTAACCCCTGAGCCACCTCTCCAGCCCCCATTCAAAAATAATTTTGATTTCACTCTACTTTATAGAAAAAAAATCTTCTTTTTTAGGACTCACAAATTCTGCAATTAGTTTCATAAAATTTTTATTGTATGTTCTATGTATGGGTTATAATGTAAGACATTTGATGTTTGTCTCAAATTGCTATGTTGATTTTAGAGTAATATCATTATAAATTACAATGCTACTGTCTCACACTGCTGCAGATTCTTAAAAAATAATCCGACATTTTTATTTCCTTTAAGCTTTCCCACAGATCTTCGACAGAAAAAAATCACAGGTAAGAAGTCAAAACTGACAAGATTCATTATTAAATACTGTTTCTCTACCAAGACTGCCATAATAACTCAATGTCATTGGCCATTGAATTCATTTAATTGCTCCCTCAAATAACTATATATGGATTAAGTCTCAGACACCACTTTGTTTAAAAACCTTTGTTGAAGTGATCCTAATGTGCATTATATTTAAGAATACCTGAAGTTGTCTAAGGTGTTTATGTCAAGAATTGGTTTGGTGGGACAGCAAGATAACTCAGCAGCTAAGGTACCTGTTTCCAAACCTAATGATCTGAGTTTGTTTCACACAAGCCTACATAGCCGAAGCAAATAAGTGATTTCTGAAAGTTGTTTTCTGCCTATTACATACATGTCATGCATGGCATGTACGGACATAGTTGTGTTTTCTGTCTCTCTCCATCTTTCTTCCTTTCTTCCTCCTCTTCTTCTCCCTCTTTCTATCTCAAATAAATAAACCAAATATTTTTAAAAGATAAATAAGAAAGAAGAAGAGAGGCACAGAAAAGAAATAACAAGCATAAGATCATATGCATAGGTACTGATAGGTCCAGTAAGGAAATGGAGGCAAAGAGCTGCTGGTTTAATTACTAATGATATTTTATTTGAAAGGAAGGAAGGCTGTGAGGCATGCGAAGTCAATTCTAAACTGTACTAAGAGTTGAGGTTCATAAGTAATAAGGAAAAAGATCTTGAGGATGTAAATTCTTATATTAAAAAGTTATGGGGCTGGAGAGGTGGCTCAGGGGTTAAGCATCTGCCTTGTAGGTGGAAGGTCCTGAGTTCGGATCCTAGACCTCACGTATAGACGCCAGGAGGAAGCTGGAGTGGCCTGCGTTTCTGGTCCTGGTAGGCGGAGCCTGTGAATCCCAGGGCAGATAAACAAGGAGGAAGTGGAGGCATCCGTGGCAGTTCCTGAATTCGCTCATGGTTACACACACACGCGCGCGCACACACACACACATGTGCGCACACACAGACAATTGAATAAACAATAAAAAAGGTCATGGCATAGAGTCATAATCACAGACAAAATTGAAAGACTTATACATTAGTAGCTAACTTACAGGTGGAAGTCCTGGAAGATATCTATTTGCAATGAAAGTATACTGGAGAGAAAAATGTTTAGTTTATTCAAGTCAGAAATTAGAAATTGGTCTTTGTGCTAGGATCAGTGGTTAAAGTCTTGTCCCACAAGCAAGAAGACCAGATTTTGAATTGCAGATCCCAAAGAGATTCTGTGTGGGAGTATGGTGGTCTACTTGAAATTCCAGCCTGGAAGGTAGAGACCTGTGCCAACTCATAAGTGATTATACCAACACACATGCACCAACTTCCACACACATGCACGTTACAATAAAGAAGGAATAAGGAAAAAGAACTTTGTCCTTAAGGCTTGATAGTACTCTTAGAACAGAAGTGCTATTAAATTGTGGAAAGCTGAATAATTTGATATGCTAAGTGTCAAAAAAACTGAATGATAATTGTTCAAAGCATTTCAACAAAGTCCTGATGCTTTAAAATACTAAGTCATTACACAGATGACTTGACACCGTGTTTTACTGATTCTATAACACATATCTTTAAAGAATAAGATCTATCATAGCACCTCCAAATTTTTCCTTTACTCTCAATACTTGGTTCTTTATTTAAGTTTGGGAAAGCAGTTGAGGAAAAACAAAATTAAAAGATTATAAAATTACTATGGTCTTTTCTTGACACTTTTTGAGTTTAGTGGCTTTTGTAGGTGTATTATTTAGCTTGTAGGTTTTGGTGGTATTATACTTCCCTTTTGTCCTCTGGGACATGCTTTTTGTTTTCTTCAAGCTGGAGTATCTTTTCTAGCATTTTTGAAGGCCTTTATGGTGGAAATTTTTTCTTTCACCCTCGATCATGACTCAAACATGGGTATATCAGCCTGGGTTGACATTTTTGCTCATTCAATACTTGAAGTACAGGGCTGGAGAGGTGGCTCCGGGGTTAAGCCTCTGCCTTGCAGGCGGAAGGTACTGAGTTTGGATCCCAGATCCCACGTATAGACGCCAGGTGGAAGCGGGGCGGCCTGCGTTCAGGTCCTGGTAGGGCGGAGCCTGTGAATCCTGGGGCAGAAGGAGGTGGAGGCGTTTATGGTGGTTCCCGAATTCGTCCGTGGTTCTACACACACAGAGACACACAGACACACACACGCGCGCACATACATACATACACATGCACAATTGAATAATAAAAATACTTGAAGTACATCTCTCCAAGCTCTTCTGGCTTTTACTGCTTCCACTGAAAAATCATTTGTTATTTTAGTAGGTTTAAAAGTGACTTTTTTTTCTCTCGAAGCTCTCAGTACATTGTCTTGTATGTGTAGTGTTTTGACTATTACTTGCCATGGCAAGTTTCTATTTTGGTCATATCTGTTTGGGGTGCGGAATGCCTCTTGTATTTGGATGGGCCTCTCTTTCTTTAGATGTGGAAAGTTTTCCTTTATAATAATTTGAAAAATTTCCTTAGGTATGGTATTTTGGGATTCTTGTTCTGGTATTCCATGAGTGTGCATATTAGGCTTCTTCAAGGTATCCCATAACTCTTGAATATTCCTCTCAAGTATCTTTATCACTTTACAATGCCATTGATTGAACTGGCTGGTTCTTCAACTGTCTTCAAGATCTGATATTCTATTTTCTGCTTCATTAGTTCTGCTGATAAGATTCACTGTTGAGTTCTGGGTTGAAGATAACTTGTCTTTTAGTTCAATTTTAAACTCTGCTTGAGATTGTTTTAACTGCTCTATGCCTATTTTTGTTTCTTCAACTGCTTTTCTCATCTCTTCCAGATGCCTGTTGTATTCCTGTTCAAAGCAGTTGATGCAGTTATTTAACTCCTCCTGGATTTCCTCTTTCACAGTATTGATCATAGTAAAGATCAGGCTTTGAAAAATCATTTTCTTAGGTATGACTTTCTTGGCTATTTTCTGTGACTTTGCTGTGGTTGGAATCTATCATTATGGTGTTAATTCGTTCAGTTGTCTTGGGTTTTTTTCTCATGGATTGTGCTGTGACCTGGGCAATTTGTTTTATCTCTTATGACTTTCTATTTGTTTCTGTGTTTTTTGACAGAACTGAATTAGATAGTATCACTATACTTGAGCAGTTATTACTAGTGTTTGCCTTGGAGTTTGTGTTGGTGTTATTTCTTGGATGAGGCTTTTGGACTGTTAGTACATCAATTAAGTCAGGTTTAGTAGACAGGGAATGAAGATAAGTATGGTAGTGCACTTTTTAGATTTACATCCTTGGTGGTATGTGAGGGTGAATGGTATAGTCCCTGAAGTTGTATGGGTTTTTGGGTGGCTATATGGAAATGTTAAACTACAGTGACTAATAATCGAGGACAGGCTGGTAAAAAGAGTTTACTTATCTTTGAGCTGGATGTGAAGATTCTGTCTCATGTGATGGGATGATTTTAGAGGACTTCAGATGAATGGTGTTTATCCCCTAGAGCTTCGCTTAGATTTTCTCTGGACTCTGTTGAATTCTGAGGAGCAGGGAGTCAGCCCTGGTTCAGGTCCAGTACAGAAAGGCAGAGTGGCTAGTGGGGCATGGATGACCTGGGACTTGGGGAGGCCTAGGGGCCTTCCCCAGTGCCAGAAAGGCAGACTGAGTGCTGGTGGGTCCCGCAGGTGACCTGGGGTCTGGGGTGTGTTTTAGGGGCCTTACCTGAGGAGCAGGAAGTCCACCCTGGTCGGGGTCAAGGCAGAAAGTACTACAGTTTTTTCAACAAGCCTAAGAGCAAAGATTCTACAGCTGAACATGTAGTCTAGCAATTGTGAAGCTATACCTTTGTCAATACCCTGGTTGGGCTCTCTTACCCTTACCCAGCACTGCACTTCAGTATGGGGCTTTGCTGCTATAAATATCACTAAGTGTGCTGGTCTATTTTGCTCAGATGTTTTGGTTTCACTTAGTCAACTTCTTGGTTTTTGCTTCAATGGCCTTTAATGGTTTGACTTGCTTTGTTTGAAATACTTTATTGGGTTCATTAAAAACAAAATCATAAAGATCTGAATTTACTCCCCATCGCCTAAATTAAAAGAGCCAAGAATTCAGGCACATGCACAGAGATAGGCAGATCCTTGGGTCTTTAGGACCACACAACTTGGCCTTCCCAGTGATCGGCAGGCACATGAGAGATCCTGTCTCCACAAAGTAAATGCTTCCTCAAAAAACTGCTCCCAAGCTTGTTCATGAATCCATGGACACATAATAAATAAATAAATAAATAAATAAATAAATAAATAAATAAATAAATAAATAATTCAGAGATAGAAAAAGTAATCACACATATTCCCTCCCAAATAATTTGCTCTTTCCACTGAGTTTTTCTTTGATTTTTTTCATATATTCAAACGTGTGACGTATATCTCTTTTCTATCAATATGGATTAGTATTTATATTTTCTAAACCATTACATAAAGAATAAAAAATATTCACTATATGCCTCACTTATTTTATTCAATTAAATAATTTAGAATATCATCTGTGTAGTAATGTATCAAAAGTTCATTATTTCTTTATTGTTCTGTAAGAGTTGATTTTGTTAATCGCCACCTTAATGTGACTTCTTATCACGTTTGAATGTATGGACCTTAAAAGACTCAGATGTTTCAATCTTTAGCTGATGTTAATGCTTGGGGACATTGTGTTATGCTTAGGAGGTGTATCCTTGTTGGAGGGGGTTGCTCATAGGGAACTGGGCCTTGAAATTTGTTAATCTGGCCCTGCTTCCTCTCAGTTTGATCTTGCCCTCTTTGGTTTCCCGATGGTGACTAACTGTAGTGACCTGAACTAATCTCCTGTTTCTGTGAACAGCTATCTATGACTTTGATTATGAGAGTCCTGTTATAATGAAGTATCTCTCCTCTGGAAACATAAGTAAAATAAATGTCCATTTTTATATTAAGTTTCACTGTATCTGAGTATTGTCTCACAATAGCAAAAAGAAAAGTAACTTCACTGTTTTCACTTTGAGAGTATTAAAAGTAAGTCTAAATAAGTCTGCTTGAAACAGTTATGTTACATACTTTGTACAGGAAAATGTTCATTTTCTGTAGTGAGTATGTTGAAGCAGAAAGGCACATTGCATGGTATGTGTCAGTTTACCTATTCAGGAAAAATTAAGATGGTTTCCCAATGTGTTTGCAGAATTTTATCTCATAATTACACATCAGATAATCTGTGACACTACTAAGAATTCCTACAAATCAATGGACGAAAACCAAATTTGCATCTCTGGACTGTTGTATCATGTTATATAAGGAACCTGCATCTTTAAAAAATAGATTTGACAAAATAGTGTCAAGTATTTTTACCAGTTTAGAACCATAGAAAGTGCCAATTCAAATAGATTCTTCCAGGTCTTTACATTAGGATTTACATTCACTTGACTATAAGAACACACTGATATCTTGTATTATATTATTTTATTTCCTTGAGAGTTTGCTTTTTTGTCATTTTCTCCTTTTGTCATAGTACCTCACATCATCTTTACTGCTTCTGCCACTAAAAATATTTTCCTTACTAACAAGTTCCCCTTTTAGTTTTAAATCCTATTTCATGACTATGCTTGGGACCTACTGAATTTTATAAATGTTGTCTGTCAGCATGTGCCTGTGTTCTAGCTAAATAATAGGTAAAAATATGTCAATGGGAGTGTCGCTGATTTTTGCTATATTAAAGTTGTCAGTGTTTCCATTATTTTGAATTTCATCCCATGATTACATTTTCTCTCCTTTATTAGTATTTATTTTATTTCTGTAATTCAAATAATACATGAAGAAGAAAAGATTGAAAACATCTTATTCTCAATTATTTTTATAGCATTGGAAAAGCTAGCTTTGCTTCCCAGCACAAATTTTAGGCATTCTTTTCTGGTTAGCATAAGTCTTGTTTGAAGCTATTTTTTTTTTTTTTTGAGGGGAAGCTACTTTTTCAAGTGACATCTTTCCTATTGGGAGCTGACAAAATGAGAAATAAAATAATGTATCATTTCTATTATAATGTTTCTGATTGAAGGTTTATGTATAAAAATATTTGTCTTGTCATCCTACCAGTAAATTAAAATGCCAGTTGTTAGCCTTATCAGTGAACCCCAGGTCTTAGTGAGACACCAAGTCTCAAAACAAAGTGAATGGCTGCTTAGGGACAAGACTAGGTGTCATCTTCTAGGATTCACATGGACAAGCACACACCTGTGCCTGCACATACATGAACAGGCACATACATGTGAAATGAGTTCAATAAAATAAAAATGTAGTTTGTCTTTGTCTTTATAAGAAGAAGGAAGATGGAGAAAATGCAGATGGTGCATGCAATATACAGTTTTGTGATTCACAGAAGTTTCAACAGAAAGTCAAGAAATCATCTCTGCCATGATATTAATAGCAAAGATCAATATTTGAGTGTATTTGAGTACTGCCTGCATTTCAAACAAAGCGTGAATGAATTTAGTATGTTTTAGAAGATTCTATTTTGTAGGCTGTGTGAATTTTTTCTTCAAAATTTTGGTGGTTTAAAATGCATTAGCAAATAAATCCACCACTGAAAAGAAAAATATGCTTGATAGGGAAAAAGCCCTGTTGGTTGTGTTTGCTAAAATGAAAAAATGCTTCATATTCCTTATATATAGAGAGAGTTTCATCTACTGAAAGTGTTATTTGAAGTTTCAAGATGAAGCATATTTTTAAAACTTTGTTTGCAATTATATATATATATATTTCTTTGTATTCGCTTACAGGTTTAATTTCTTCCACATTAATTTAACATGACAGGGAACTTCCATTTTTTTGAATTATTAGTAGACAGATAATTTTGCATTTCTGACGTTGGCTTTATCATTGTTCCATTATACTAAAGGACAGACAATAACTCTGATTATGCTAATGGCACTGTAATTAAAAGTTTTAAATTCACTTTAGTAATGAATAAGAATTCTTTATACTTGGCACTATTAATGCAGAGATAACTGCTTATAATTTTGTTTGTTTCTTATTCAAGTAAGTTTTTTAGCTTCTCTCTAACAACCTTACTATTTTTCTCATTATATTACCATTGTTCATTGCCTTATAAAGCAATTGTCAAAATAAAATTCAAGAATTTCTTAACTTAACAGTTGTGATTTTAAAACTTATTATTTTTGATTTATCAGAAGGAAATGAATTCTATTCAGCTGAAAAAAATTGTTTGTTGGTGATAAACATAGGTAAGAGAGCAGAGATACAGAATGATTAGCAGTCATAAATTTGCAGCAGCTCAACAGTTTCCAAAAGATGATTGATAATATGATAAATGTTATATTAATGGGGTGAGGGATGCATTTTAGACATGTAAATATGGGCTCACTTTGTTTCAGCCTCAACATAAGTAAAACACATTGCTATTAGAAAAAATGTTCCATAAAGAAAAAATTCCACTAGAGTTGTCAGAGAAAAATATTCAATAATGACAGTTCCAGAATAGTTAAGAAATAAAATAGAGTTCTGAGAATAATATTCATCAGGGTGATAATTTATTTTTAAATTTGTTAAGCTGGAATATTCTTGGGAGACTTACAAGAAAAATATGGACTCTTGCAGATTTTGTAAACAGATTAAAGGACATAGAGTCTCAATGACAATGTTTGGATAGAGGGTGAGGTTTAAAATCTGACTGTAATGGTAATGAATGAAAGATTAGATGGCTTCACAACATAGTTCAAAACAATGACTATGCCGAGAAGCTAAAGAATTATACAGGCCATATGTCTAATGCAATCTTTAAATAAGTGTGTCTCTTAATCTTAGTGATGTAACTGTTAAAATTTACTCTTGTTCACTCACATTCTAACATGCACAGATCAAGAAGCAACCACTTGCATGGTCTAGAGACTTTATTTTTTTTAGTCCTAAAACTTCTCTATTCTCTAGGTCCTTGGATTTTTCTCGAATCTCTTCTTTTGAATGATAGAAAAACATAGTTTCAATGGTTCATAGTTCACAGGTGACCAGATAACTTTTGCTAAGTTTGCGTGATCTCACTTAACTCCAGATAAACATCATACAACTGTTTTCCTTCTCAGTAGGTGATACACAGCTTGGCAAACACACATCTTCCCTTTTATCTTCTATTGACATTTACTTTATGGCTCTTTTCAAATAGAACTAATCCTCATCTCCCCGCCCCTCCCCCAAGGGAATGAGCAGGAATAGTTTGAAGATTTATCTAATCCCTTCATTAATTCAGAACCTGAAATCTCTGTGTCTGCATGGGACAGACCTAAAGACAAGGATTTTGATAAAATGTTCAAGGGTCTAGGGAAGAGGTGTCTTCTTTCCTCTTTAATTATTCCTTCAGTTCTCAGAAATTTATGTTTTTTTTTAATTTAAATGCAGAATAGTTTCTGGTACATGATAAGTAAATAATAGCTGACCTTGGTTTTAGGTCAGTTATTGGAATTTAGGTTAATTATGGGAAAAAATATAGCATATACCTTCTTTTGGCATTCTATGCATACATACAGAAGGAGTGAAAGACAAAGAGGGAGAAAGACATAGAGACAGAGAAAGCAGCAAAGTGTTGTTATGAAGAGATGAATGAGGGCTTGCAGACACAGATATAGGACATTATCTTATTTATTTTGTTTCTATAATTAATTATTAATCCATCAAAAAGCCCAATGACCTAACTTCAGTTTTACATCTCCTAGATCTCTCATCTTCTTCCAGCCACAAGCATCATCTAGCACAGTTTCTTTTAACTTTAATGTTTGTTATGGTTAGATTCAAGTGTCCCCTTAATAGTTGCAGGTATTTTGTGAAGAATCAATGGCTACAGTAGGTCCCTGAACAAATCTTCCGGTACTTGTTTAATTGGTATGGAAAACCCAGCCCAATAATGGGTGGGACTTTCCAGTGGTGGACCAGATAATAGGAAATGCAATGAGAAGGGACTTTCTTTTCCCTTATTCTGTGTCAACTTGCTGTTGAGTCCACTCTTTGAGTATACACAAACACACACACACACACACACACACACACACACACACACACTAGCAATTCAGTTCTTCCAGAGAACCCTAATAATACAGTGTTTAAGACTCTATTCATCCAAAGATACTTGGGTTGGTCTCAATCAGTGAGGTTGTCAGCTTGTTCCATCCTTACTCTACTTTTTAATCTCTTGGTAAAAGTTTTGGGATCTCTCTTGCATAAAAAAACACATCATAAACAACAAGAATATCTTGATTTCTTTCTTCCTTTCATATTTGTGTCCCTTTTATTTGCTTCTCTTGTCTTATTACTCCAGCTAAGACATCAAGTACTACATCAAACAGGAATGGTAAGAGTCCTTATCTAATGCCAGATTTTAGTTGGAATGCTTTGAGTTTTTCTGCATTTATCATATTGTTTTTTGTAGACTTCTCATACATAGTCTTTATTATATTGTCTCCTTCTTATAATGGAAAGTTTACAGACATCTCAATCTTTTCATATTGTGGCATGGTGTTGTTATCTACAGTGTTCATGCTTAAGAAGCATGAAGTTGAGGTGAGAGACAAAGAGAGAGTCAATCTTACATTTTTTGTATCAGGCTATATTAACTGTTTTCCTTGACTCTGAGCAGTTCTTGGACTATAAGTTGGACCTGAAGAAAACCTATTTTTGTCATGATTAGAGTCTTAATAAAAGAGAATGTGCTATGTGCTCAAGAAGATTAACTGAACTATAGCTAGATTTGGAGATGCAAAGTTAATTTTTTATAAGGCTGGAATAGTTAGAGTGTAAAGAAAGGGGAAAAGGACTGAAAGAAAACTGAGAGAAAAGAAATACTGAGCTGCTTCAGAGACTAAAGTCACTGTCATAAAAGTGTAGTGAGTATCATTCTAGAGAGAGCAAAACTTTAGCTAGTAGCTTCTTTCAGCCTTGGAAAAAATGTAAAACGCTTAGTGGGTCAACTGTAACAGGTCACTGGAGGATAGTAAACCTCAGTAAAAGGTGAAGGGGATGATTTGTTGCAATCCACAGTAAAAAATCTCAGAGATTATTAATCATAATTAGTCTGGTAAGTAAACAAGGTTAGAAAGGTTAGTAGATGATGAAGAGTTCAAATAATTATAGGCAAAAGTTACAGAGTCCAGAAGGGTGGGAAAACTGAAAGTACAGGTTGACTAATATGAGATCATTTTGGGATTATTAAGATGTATATTCAACCACTAATTTTTAAGATATATATTAAGATATATATTCAACCACCAATTTGATGGCAAATGAGAGAGTATATCCTTACATATTACAAATGAGGAGAACCCTATGGTTTTTATAAGAATTAGATTTGAAAATCAAGGTGCAAAAAATTGGATTTTAGTGGTATAATGTGAAAAGCTGTAAATATACTTAACAAATAGATTTGTTAGTATCTATGCAATCAATTAAAGCTAATTCCAGTATGCCTTATAAAATAAAGCCTTATAAAAATAGTGTGATTGTTAATGTTAGTTGTCAATCTGACACTTAAGAGATATTGTCTTGATTAAGGCAGGTCTTTAAGCATGACTTAAAGATATTGTCTAGATTGCATACATGATGTGGGAAGATTCAGCCCATTTCCGGTGAGAACAATTCTTAACAGATGATCCAGGACCCTATAAAGATGGAAAGAGTTAAATGAGCATAGGGATTACAATAATAAGCATTGCTTTCTGCTCTTGACTGTGTGACTGATGTCACCAATTCCCTTGGGTTTCTGCCATTGTGACTTCACCCTGGAGACAGACTGGAATTCTGTGTTGGAATGAAATTGTTTCCCTTTAAGTTGTTTCAGTTGGTTATTTTTGCTACAGTAACATGAAATAAAAAGAACACCACAGGCTAAAATTCAAATAAATCTAATTTTGAATTGCAGCATGGCTAATTGTCATATAAAAATTCTTCTTGGGTAACTTTAGTGAGAGAAACATTCCAGTCATTTACACACACATCTGTTTCAAACCTCAAGGCCCATGTAGTGTACACTTTGATACGTTTTGAGTTTTTTTAAAGAACATACAGAATACTCTAAAATTGAGCTTCAAGAAATAAATTAGCTAACACTGGCCAACATAAAAGAATCAAATTAATGCTCACAAAGAATAAAAAGCATAAAAATAATAAAGTTACAAAGTTACTGGGAAGAAAATACTTCCAAAATTTAAAAAATCTATCATAAGTCCTATTAAGCTCTTTAACATGTGTTGTTGACTACTATGAGTTATTTTCTTTAAATTTATATCTTTAAAGTTGTGAAATCCTTTATGTTTATTTAGATTAGGTTAAGTCTTATGAAACAGTTACTCATTTTTCTTCATTGTCTTCTTTCACTTCAATACTAAGGAGTCATTCACCTGTTCCTTGATGGTCATTGGGAATACCAGCTTTCCAACTTATTGTTTGCTAGATATATAAGAAATCTACATTGGAACATTAATACACTGTTAATATTTCTTTTTTCTAAATTTTTTTTATTATTTTATTCAACTGTGTGCATATGCGTGTGTATGTGCGCGCGCGGGTGTCTGTGTGTGTGTGTGTGTGTGTGTGTATGTGTAGAACCACGGACGAATTCGCGAACCACCATGGACGCCTCCACCTCCTTCTGCCCCGGGATTCACAGGCTCCGCCCTACCAGGACCAGAAGCGCAGACCGCCCCCGCTTCCGCCTGGCGTCTATACGTGGGATCTGGGATCCGAACTCAGGACCTTCCGCCTGCAAGGCGGAGGCTTAACCCCTGAGCCACTTCTCCAGCCCCCACTGTTAATATTTCTTGAACAATACTTATAATTTGCATACTTATATATAAGGCATACTTATAATTTGCAACTTTTTATGTATTTGAAACTTTGCTACTGAAATTACTAAGGAAAACAGGAAGTTTATCAGGACCACAGGGCATACACTGGAAGGATTGGCAAACCTACCTTTACACTTTCATTTACTTGTTTCACAGTGCTGAGTATGGCCATGATCTCTTGAGCATTCTCAAATGTCCAATGTGCTGCACACACACTAAATGCCTAGCTTCAAACGGCCTCACAGTTTTGTCACATGGATATTAGTTAGCTTCATCAGCCATCTGCAAGCTAAATGTGGACTTATATTCCACACTAATCATATTCCAGCCTAATTTGCAAATATAGTAATCTTGCTCACTGTCAAAAATTGCAATTTGTCAGAATCTTAATTGTATCAAGGAGTAAATAATTTATATTGCTAACAGGAGATTGAAATATGTTATTTAGTCTTCACCATTTAAAGAATAATTAATGTTTATTGGTTTCAATATATGTTACTGAGCTAAAGATAGTCGTTTTGAGACAAATTTTGTCACAAAAAGACTTTATAATGTAATAATAAATGACTACAACAAGTAAAAGAATATCCCAAGTCTAAGGCTGTACAATAAAGTAAAATCAGTAAGATGTTAAATTTCTGGCATTGTAGTTGAACTACTGAATCACATAATGAAGACTTATGCGTGAAAATTTTCCTCACTTAAATACATAGAGTCTTGTCCTATCAGAAATATGTACTTTGCAATATTCAAGCACTAGGCAATAGAATCTCTGATGAAATCCAGTATGTCACGCACAAAAAGCCATGAAAGTCAGATGAAGACTGGTTGAGAAGAAGACAATATGAAGTAGGACAAGAGTGAGGAAATGGGATTGCATAGTAGGGAGTAACTACACAAGTTCTTTGTATTCATGTATGGAAGTGTCAAAGAATTAAAAATATGTGATAATAAAAATGAGATAATCAGTGAACACTGTATGCAAGAGGCATGAAAATTCAGAGTGAATTCTATTTCTTCATAAAATAATGTGTATCAATAATTACTATAATCAATATTTTAGTACTAATGAAGTTTAAGGACTTTTAAGAGCCTAATTCAATGATGAACTTGCAATAATTGTGTTCCCATCATTTAGGAACCTGCTGTAGGAACTAGGTCCCAACCATGCAGCCATCAGCAAACTAAGAAACTCATTACAGTGGGTGAATAAAACAGTAAAACAGATTGCTTAGCACTTCCATTTATAAATGTGGGAGAAGCCAATGGACATTGGAGACACCTCTCAGGTTGCTTTTCGTTTGCTGGTTAAATTCTTTTTTTTAATAAATTTTTAAATTATTTTATTCAATTGTATGTGTGTGCATGTGTGTGTATGTATGTGTGTGTGCGTGTGTGTAGAACTACAGGAGAATTTGAGAACCACCATGGACCGTAGTCTCTACCTCCTCCTTGTTTACTCTGCCCCGGGATTCACAGGCTCCGCCCTACCAGGACCAGAAACACAGGCCACCCCTGCTTCTGCCCAGCGTCTATATGTGGGGTCTAGGATCCAAACTAAGGACCTTCTGCTTGCAAGGCAGAGGCTTAACCCCTGAGCCACCTCTCCAGCCCCTTTTTGCTGGTTAAATTCTATGACTAAATATTATGTGTCAAAGATATGTTCCTCCAGAAAACCAGGTCAAGATAAGATAATCAATCACTTAATGATTATTTTTTGACAAATATTCAGAATTCATAAAGCTGTTAAATAGAATAATGCATTGTGCATATCATGAATTTCAGATATTTTTTAGTAGCATCCACAGAGTAAATTTTCAACTTGTTGAAAACAAGATTTCCTAAAGAAAATTTCAAGAGATTTCTCAGACTCAGCTTTAAGATTTGCATGAAGACTAAATGAAAATAATTAGTTGAAATACCATCTAGAGTCTGTCTTCAAGCATGTTTATTCCATCATCAAGTCTTTAAGTAAAGTACATGATCAAGTTTACTATGCAGGCCACTCCTTTTCCTCATATATAAAGTAAGAAAAATGAATCCCATTATACTCATCACTATATTTATATGAGAATAGGAAAAAAAGAAAGATTCAGATAGTATTCCCTACTGTGTGAGAGGATAAGTAGGCTGAGCAGTTCCAAACTCAAGAATATATAGATATCTTCATAGAAATTTAGAGACTCAGTCTATAGTAAAACCCCAAATATTAAGATATCTATTGGGTCTTTAAGTTAAAAATAATACATCATATAAGTAAAAGAAGATTATCTCATTAATGTGGAAAGGTATAAGCTGATAGCAATTAGACCACTTACTGGGTTGGCCCCTAAAATGAAAAGAAAACTGTTTGGTTTCAACAAACGTTGTCCTGGAAGAATGTCCCTCTTTCACCTCGTCCTTAGAAATGGTGTAGCCAGTTATCTGAGAGATAAGACCTTTCTCTAGCCCATAAATTATGAGATGATGATATATAGTAATGTAAATTGATGTGAACCATTTAGTACTGTCTGGTAAGGAGTTCCAGAGTCATTTATATAAAGTAAGCTCCAGTCATACTTAGGCACAGGTGTCAACTTGATGGTTGAGGGTGTGCACTCTAGGCACATTTGTAGAGAATCAATGGTTGAGCTGGACCCAGAACAACCTTGCAGAAGATTGTCTAGCTGATGGGGAAGGCCCAGACTATGGTGAGTGGGATTAGCCCCTGGAATAAAAGATGGAGGGATGGTTGAAGGAGTTGACATCCTTCTGTTCACTTGACTAGACATGCTGGTCTGGCAAGTAAGGATTGTCTGTCTTTCAGCCATTATGTGGTGATGGTGTGGCCAGTTCCTCTGGCTCTGGTGTTGGTGTGTACTTTCCCATCAAGCTAGACTGAGAACTATAACTGGAAAATCATAAGAGATTATAAACACCTTGTTCCCTTAAGCCATTTGATGGTCATTTATCAGCAACCATGCAGGCAAGTTGCAATAGCCCCTAGGAGTATTGGTGAATCTCTGTAGGCAGCACCTAGTGTTCTTTTTCAGATATAAAGGTATTCAAGGGGGAAACACAAGGAAAGCAGTATCTACTGCTTACTGCCAAATGCTACTGAGAAGATATTATGTCAATGGGCCATGTGAATATGTACTATGAGAGACAATATTGCTAAGTAAGGTGGGAAGATCACACTAAAAGTATGTGTTCAGTTCCTAAACTTTATACAAAGGATGAGACTAGCTGAGCACAGGCATTCATTTTCCTCTACTTTCTGACCATGAATGAATGCAATGTGATCAATTGTCTCAAGCTCTTGTTGCTGACTTTATTTCCATGACTGACTGTAAACATGGACTATAAGCCTTAGTAAACCAGCAAGTTGCTTTTGTCAAGGTATTTTATCACAGCAATAGTGACTAATACAGAAAATTGGTTCTTTAACACTAATTATCACAGACAAGTCAATGAGAAGTCCAAGATGAATTATTCCTGAATAATGTTAGTGACATGTTATTGAAAGATGTCAGACATAGTTCTTTGGTTATTTGAAGTATCATCTCCTAGGTTCATCATAAAACCTTCAGGAATAAAGACTCATTTTGCTGTGGTGATTCTAGCCACAGCAGATGTGCACCATCTCATCATGTATTCAGGCAATATTTGAATGGAATACCCAAATACAGAAGATATAAATTTAAGGTGGAAGACCTAGACCTTCTTAGCATAAACACACAGCTCATATGTGAGATCACATATACTAAGAAAAAGATAGCAGTGGGGAGATAAATAAGATCCTTTTTTAGGGGATGGGAGATTCTATTATCAGTTTCATACATATGTACATGATAATGTGATCATATTAATCCCCATTACTTCACCTCTTTCATCTCTCTCCCACTACAGCTAACTTCATTATTCCTGCAAAACAGTTCCCTCTTTGGTTTTTGTTATTCGAGTCTTGTGTAAGCAGTCAGTCTTCATGTGCATTCATAGTCACAATGATGGCATGAAATACTCAGAAGATAGCCTTCCACAACACTCTCCATCTTTGACTCTTAAAACCTTCTCATCCCTTCTTCTTAGATTTCCTTTGGGCCTTTGAGGGTTAATGTTCCATTAAGTATGAATACTCAGCAGTCATACATTCTCAAAACTTTGACAAGTTATGAATTTCTGGATCAGCCATTGACCTCTGCAAAAATAATTTTCTCTGACAAAGTCACTATTCTATACCTATCAACACAAATATTTAGATCATAATATGAATGCATGGCCATTTAGCAAGGCAGTAGAAGTTCCTTCCAGAATCCCGTGACTTCTCAGGCCATAGTATTATGATAGGTTTATCATTCAAGGCATGTATTCCTGCCTGTGGAAAAGATCTCAAGTCCAATTAATAAGTGTCTGGTTACATCCATTACAGTCATGCCTATATTGCTCAGCACTCTGAGCTTCTATTTGAATAAGGGCATTGATGAATTGTCTCCTCCAGCAACTTACACAGCAGTGAAAGGAAATCATGAAATCCCTGTGAAGAAATTGGAATATACTATGGATGACCATTAGATGTTACTAGATTGAGGTGACTAGTATGGATGTATACTGTTAAAATGTATATAAATATTTACTTATTGATTATTATGACTAGCCTAAATCAAGCACTTTTCTCAACAATATTCTCTCTGGCACCATGTCTGAAGTGAGGCTTGGGGAAGAGGGAGTAAGCAATTAAGGGACTTCCTAACACAAGACACATCAGGTAGAGTAACAGTTCAAATATTGTAGACAAAGTATTAAAAACAAAAGTGTGCAATCATCAGTTTTGAATCCTGTAAATAAGTCCAACTGACAGAACTGAGAAGACACTTTGGGACATTTTGAGAGAACAGGTGAAGTAGAAGTTGACATGACAAAGGTCACTGTCAACGGGAAGAGGAAAAGAATGACTCATTGTGCAAAGTGACATCACTTATATTCTGCATTTTTGTCTGTTCCTTTCAGAAAATAATTCATTTATTTATTTCCAAGAATAGAAAGAAAAAGAGAGAAGAGAGAGAGAGCACATACATGCCATGATGAATGGATGTAGAAAGTCAGAGGATGACTCAGAAGTCAGTTCTCTCCTTCTGCCAGCTTTGCTTCATGGAATGAAATGCTAGTTGCCAAGTTTGAAAGCAGGCAATTAATTCTCTAAGCTATCCCACTGGCCTGTGTTTTTGTAAATTCTTGGGATGACTAATTAATCACTATTGATTAAAAAAAAACTGCAAATGCTTGGCATAGATCTAAGGGGGGGGCAAGAAGAGCAAGAAGTAGAAGCAGAGAAAAGATAGGAAAAGTCAGAAACAGAGATATTAGCTGTAAAGAATGCCTTTAGGCAAGGGTCTCAAGATAAAGATATGATAGTATTGGCTATGTCCAGAAGAAAAAGCCAGGGAAGATATGGTTATTATAGAGTCTTCCATCATTTGCCTTTTCCAAAACATCTTCTTATATGGCATCTATCATGCTATAAAAGAAATGCATTATTTGTTCATATGAAATGAGGAGGAAGGGTAGCCTGGTGATATTAAAATGCCAAACAAACAAGAAGAGTAATTATCAGGATCAGAAACCATTTCCAAGTTCTGGAAAGCATACAAAACTCATGGCTAGGTTAACATGAACATCCGGCTGTTATCATATAATTAGACAGAAGATGACTAAAAGACAGAATTTTGAAATGAACAGACATATATTCCACTTGGCTGACTTTTCAGCTGAGCAAATGTTTCTCTTGGTTTGAACACAGACTTTCATCCATTTCACTGTGAATCACTTTCCTGCAAGTCACTGTTGCAGAAACAGTGCTTCCCTGACTTCCAATCAGCTCAATCACAGTCAATCACCTGAAAATGAGCTTCATGTGCAAAGATTTTATCCCTAAAATATTCCCTGTCAGGTGCCTCACTCTGGACTCTGAAATGGTCTTTCCATAAAGATATTCAGACAGTAATGATAGAATTGATATTATCTTCCAAGACTGCCATTGTGTTTCACAAAACTATATTCTAGACCTCCATCTAATTTGCGTGAGGACCTCATTTGTCCTGAAATCTTACTGCTATGTGTCCTGCATTATTCTTTGCAACCATTGGTGAGTCCTAGAAAGATTATAAAGGACTTCTAAGATAAGCAGAAACCACCATTTTGGCAATCTAATAGAGAACTTTTTTACAGCCAAATATTGTGATATTTTATTATAAAATGTTAAAAATAGTAGCTCATATCCTATAAACTCTATGAAACAGTAAAATCTTCAAATGTCAACTATCTTAATGTCTTTTTAGGTATCACTAGCATCTAAATTTTTCACAATGATTAAGAATTTGAATACATGTATATATTTAATTTTAAATTTAATTTTAATAGTCATAAATGTAAGCATACTGATAAAATCTTATAAACTGTTGTTCACATGGGTCATAGCACGCCAGATCTGTAAGAAGTTTCACAAATTAGACTCACTCTACATATGAAGACATTGGGTACCATGAGGAAATGAGAAATGATTTGTCCAGTACCAAATATGAATGTAGAAGTCCATGAGATTCATCGATAACAGGAGCTTTATTAAAACAGAAAGCCTTGCAGATATGGCTATTATGGCTTAGCCTTAAGGTGGGAGAAAATTAGAATAACCTAAAGTAGGAAAAGGAAACCACCATGATCACTGATAATGAAGTGTGTACATGTGTGTGTGTTGGGGGGGGATCTGCAGAAAGCCTCCAAGGAAAAGAAATCTTAATTTTATCACTTTTCTAGAGTGTGTTAAATTTCTCATCATATGGCAGATACTGATCTGGGTAAGGTAGGAGAGAGACTGACTCTGCTTATAGCTACAAGAAGGTGAAGGAAGGTGACAAAAGCCACAGAGGCAGAGTGGGGTGGGGAGTTTATGGTCTATTCTGTAAGAGAGACAGTTAGAGGAACTGTGATCCAACAGGCATGTATGCATCTCTTGTCTTGGAAATTAACCTGTCTCCAAAATGCCCATTTTGGTTGAATTCTAAATCTCAGTTATGCAGTCCTTATGGCAAAATCTTCTGTTTCAAATGATTCTGAATCATTTAAATATTACCTAGTGTGTATCAGTGTGTCTGCTATGTAATCAGTGCCAGCGCCTGTGAGCAGTTACTGTTGAATGGATGAATATCAACAAATACAATAACTTTGGATTGTCTTCATGGGACATGTTTGTTTGTAGAAACAATACTTTTTGTCTCACATTCGAATAAGCCAAGGGGAATCAGCTTGGAAAGTGAGGACAAGTGTATTCTGCTATAGCATGGAATAAATGATGTTGGCTCAAAAAATTAGAAATGGAAGAAAATGTATCTTAAATAAAATACAACTAATATGAGTTTAGAAATGATGTCAAACAAATAAAACTGTCTATCCAGTATGATTTGTTAGTCTCATTTGACTCATGTAGAAAATTTGAAGACAAAAAATGGAGAGGCAAATGAACGTATGAATGACCCTGCAGAGACATGTTCAACTGAGAATCTTTGTTTAATTTTCTTTTCATAAATTATCCTACAGAAATTGTTTCATTCAGCAGTATTGGTGAATGAAAGCACATGTTAATAACAGTGATTTAGGTCTGAGTCTGGGAAATTTATGTGTGCATGTTTGAAAATATTTGCATACCACTTCAGGTGGTGGATTCCTTACAGCCTGGAGTTTAGTTGGGATGATAGCCATGTATATGTCACATTTATATTGTGAGATGAAATTGGCATGGCAGATTATGAAAGTGATATATTGAAGAATAATATGAGGTGAAATCCAGTGGCAAATATGCAAGTGAGATGCTTGCTTTTCTACAGCACATGTTTCTATGTGTTTAGTATATTCTCGCATCTAACTTAATGAATTGTATTCTGTAAAGAATACAAGTGAGTGAGATACTTATGAAATAATAAGAAATATATAGATAAAAAGGCAATGCTACCTGTATAATCAATAATATGGAAATTAAAATATGAATCTTTTAATGATATAAACTATAAATGTTAAGTCAACAATTTATGATCTTCATCATGTGGTCTTGAATGACTTATTCAACATTTTTTATGGCAGGCATGAATAGTCATCACAATCCATGCATATACATAATTTATATATAAAACTAAGAACTAATTATAAAAGCTAGCTAACAGTAAATACTTACTAATTATTATCCTCTTCAGTCTTAGAAAGGTAGATATAGGTGATGTGTTAAGTTTTGGATGTCATCTGAGAATGTTTATGCATTTTTAAAACATGGGGCATTGACTAACTCTTTGATATTGAACTCAACTGAAACTAAGAAAAGTTGAGTTGATAGTCCAAGTTGAAGCTGACTGTCCAGAAGACTGAATGCTCCTAATTACATGAATAATGAACTTAAACTAAGTGCAAGATTACGACTCAGAGTCAATTTGAGACATTGAGACAGTTCTTGGCAACATTTTCTGAAAATAGCTTTTAGGAAGAAAATTTGGATTCAGTTTAAAGCCATCAGACCAGAGAATGTTTTCAAGGTGTGGTTTGTTTGTCTGGTTTTTGGTTTCCCCTGAATATATACCAGAAATTTTATCTAGCATTATTGTTAGTCTAAAGCTTTTCCTTGTGCCTTTAGATAAATAAAGACAGTAGCTAATAAAAAATAGTCAGTTAAGGACAAGTCTGAAAGGCTCACTTACACACCGCATTACTTCTGTACTTCCACTACAAACTGACTATAAAGTGTTGAAGAGATGGCTCAGAGCTAAGACTCTGCCTCACAAGCAGAAATTCCTGAGTTCTGATCCCAGGTCCCACCTGAAAGTGCCAGGCAGAAACAGTGGCAGCTTGCATTTCTGTTCCTGGTGGGTGGAACCTGGGAAATCCCAAAGTGAAGTAAAAAGGAGGTAGAAGCAATCCTGGATGATTCTTGAAGTCAGTCACCCTTGGACATCTACAGGGACATACAGAGCCCTCTGATACACACACACACACACACACACACACACACACACACACACACACACATAAAATAAAAAATAAATAAAGTTTAAAATAAAAAAAAGAACCAGTTATAAAAAAGAGAAAGACAATGTCCTTTCTCCATTGGCTCTGGCATGTTAAAGATCTCCACTCATCAATGGTGAAGCTGCTTTCCAAAGAGATGGCAGATAGAGGGATGTTAGGGATATATGGGAATGAGAAGGGCATTGCAATGTTTACTAGGGGAGGGCAGAACAGGATCTTGAGGCATATTTAGCAATGAATCTATCATGGTTCTCTGTAGAATTGTATTTTTTCTACCATATCCCAGTAAGATCAAATGCTGGTTTTCAATAACTATGGATGTAACATTATCTGGAAACTAGTCTTTGCATGTCATCAAGTCAAAAAAAGTGACAGATTTACTGAGGAACTTAATTGAATACTTAATTGAATAAATGAGATTCTTATAAAAAGAGGAAGGTTTTGGACAAAAATGTATAAACACAAACAGTACTTACATTGGAGTTGACAATTCCAGTGGATTATACATTAATGGATTCCAAAAGGTTCCAGCAAGTGTACAAATCCAGAAAAACACATATGAAGACCCAAAGAAAAAACCAACAGCTTGATAGAGACTTTTATCCTCCAGAATGATACAAGAATACATTTTTTTCTTTTTTTTAAATTGGTTTCCAATTTGTGCTGCTTAATGGTACTAGAAAACTTCTGATACCCTCAAAAGAAAAGCACTTCACAAATGCAGAGCAAGGTCTAGGGTACTCAGTGCAGAGTATAAATACCTATAGTAAGAGTGAGTGTTCTTAAGTAAAATGATGATAGTTAGCAGAGTTTAGTGAAGCTTATCAGGTTATAAGCTCTCTATGTTATTGTCCTGTAAGAGTTGGTTAGAGAAATTGAAAGCACAATTGCAGAGGTGAGCCTCAAAGCCAGTGAGATGGCTCAGTAGGTAAAGGTGTCTGTGTGCAAACCCAACCCAAGTTTGACTCCTGGATCTGATCACATGGAAAAAGGAAAGAACCAACTTTCTACAGCTGTCTTCTGACTTCCATAGAGATAAAGTAGAATGCGTGTGCTCTCCCATCCCTGACTCACTCTTTCTCTCTCTGTCTCTTTCTCTGTCTCTCTCTGTGTCTCTCTCTGTCTCTCTCTTTGTCTGTCTATTTCTCTCTCTCTCTCTCTTTCTCCCCTTGCCTTTTTTTCCCTTTTCTTCCCTTGGGAAATTTTTTTTGAAGGCAATCTATGGAGACATGTCTCAAGAGTTAAAACTCTGCCTCACAAACAGAAAGTCCTGTGTTTGGATCTTGGATTCCAGGCAGAAATGGCAGTGGCCTGCACTTTCAGCTCTGGAAGGCAGAGCCTGGGAAAACCATAGCAAAGGGAAAAGGAAGTAGAAGCAATCCAGGATGATCCTAAAGTCACTTTTGGCCTCCACAGTGCCCTCTGATGCATATACACACATACTCACACTAACATGAAAATAAAAAGATTTAAAAAAGAGGGCAAGCCCCTTACTCTCATTGTGTCTAACAAAAACAATTGAATAACAGAATCAAGACCTTGTAGGAAATTGGTGTTGGTGTCCATTGGTAAGGAATGCCGCCATTTAATCTCTCATTAGTCACATTTGCACTCTAAAGTGAGGAGGCCTGAAGAAATGAGGCCACAGTAATATAGACCGCTTTCTGCTCAGTTAGAGACAACTGCATTAAATTGTCTCTGCATCTGGATCACTATGATTTGCAAGTGTTTCAGGGTCACTTATTATCCAGAAATATGCTTTTAGCTGAAATAATTATACCAATGGTTCCATGTAAAAGGCATTTGATCACAGAGCATAATATGAAGAAACTCAGAAATGCCGATGCCAGAAAAATCTTTCAGTGGAAAACGTTGCCAAGGCAAGCCAGAATGAAAGCATTTCTTAGCCTCGTCTTGAAAATACTCAAAAGAACAGGATGAAGAGACTTCAGAAAATGATTATTAAAATATGCAAAATGTTATGATTAAATAAATTTGATTAAACAAGTACAAGAATCTATCTCAGGCCTAAGTCAATTTAAGTCAACAAAAATGTCTGGTAGCTGTATGAGTATAATAAGTACTACTTACAAAATGGAGAACTGGTGCCTCTATGATTAAACAGTTTCTAAAAGATAACAAGTAAGCTATGACAACAAGCATTACAAAAATGTTAGGACCATTTCGGGAGATCAGTTAGAAGGGTTATATATCTCAGACATATAATTAGACACTATAACTTGTGAGCTCAGTAGCATTATGGTTTTTTCCAAAAATGGTCTTTATTACAACACTTCCATGACACAAAGCCAATAGTCTTCACATATACTGACTTAACAGAATTCATGTCACAATAAAGCTCTCTAGTCCTCGTAAGTTATGTTAGGCTGGACTTTAGAGCCACGTGATCTAGTTCTGATAAAAGGGTACGCAAAGAGAAAGAAAAGCCTTCTTACAGTTTATAGTTCAAACTCACGGTCATCCAGCCATATCTTCCAAAGGCTGGAATAAAAAAATGTGAACTACCACTATGCCTATCATGCACTTGTCAAATTGATAAAAAGCTGAGAATTCACACCAGCATGCATGTGACATCACAGAAAACCTTCAAGACGTTTCAATGAATGTTTCAGTTCATGGTAAATTTGGTATATGAAGATCTCAAAGAAATGAATGCTGGATATGTAAGTATACTATATAACCTTACAGAGAACAAACATAAAGCATGAGTACATTGAGATGATCTTTGAGGTATGGTAAAAGGGTATACAAAGAGAAAGAAAAGCCTTCTTATAAAGTTTTCACCTTACCTTGCTGAGCTTAATTCCTGTTTCTTTTCATGCTGGTTTGTGGACAGACTGAGCTACAAGATGTCAAGATCATGTATAAGAATGAATATTGCAGCAGAGATTTAAACAGGCTCAATCTCCATATTGTCCTTGTTATATATACAAACAAAATGTGTTCTTAATAAACAAATTAGAAATTCGAATAACTCTTTAGATACAACTCACATTAAACAATGGTAATGTAAGTGTGTTGAGTTTTTGTTTGGTTTGGTTTTCTTTTTGTCTCTGAACTGATTCCTTGTCCTATATTACCCTAGGATCCATAGCCTTTCTGTAAGTCATGGGAGTGAATCAACTCTACCTACTTAAGAGAATCAGAGTTGTGGTATTCTATATTCTGACTCACAACTCAGGGGTAAGTGGAAATAGCTTTTGAGTATTTCTTTCTTATCCCTTCTGCTTCAACAGCATTTGGGGAAGTTTTCACAAAGCACTTTATAGAGTGAAGTTTTCCTTTGTTTGGTTTCTTTTGCACAAAGTGCTAGACAGCTCATGAGCTAGCTGAAGTTGAGCAAAACCTGTTGTGCCTTCTTTCTTCTTTGTTCCTGTGTATTACTAGCGATCTTATTTTGTTTTTGTGATGAAAGTGCCTTTATTGCTCTTTGATGTTCAAAATTATACATGTGGCATTAAGAAAAAATTACTCTGAAAAGTATAAAGTAAAATCCATCCCATGTCTCTCTTTATGTTGTTAACTGTAGCTATGAATACGAGTCATATAGATGATAGGAAAATTTTTCTCCTGTGTATGAATTTGTAAGTACACACACATGTATGTATGCTTGTGTGTGCACATGCTATGCTGGGTATTTTCCTTAAGCCTCTCTATCTCTAGCTCTATACTGTCCTGAAAGGTTGCTCCCCGATGTCCTCTATGAAATGTGGCTTCCAACAGAATTGGGGCAGTTGGGAGCTCCAAAAGGAAGTTAGTAGTGAGAATGAGACTTCACTGCTAAGCTTCCTTGCTGCTGATTTGCTGGATGCAGGTAGAACTTCCTGCAAAACCTCTCTCAAAACAGTCCTCTCTGCAGAATTCCTCAAGGCAAGGTTTTCATAACTGCTTCTCATATTCCATCAGGCATACAGATTACAGGAGTTCCACTTAGCCCCAAGAGGTCTACTACTTCTTATTTCCTTGTACTTAAGCCACTCTTTTAAAAAGGTCTTTTTACCAAAACCTCTTCACATTATCCTAGTATCAATATGCAGTCTGCTTCCTAATGGAGCTCTATGGGTAGTCCCTTATTCGCAACCAAAATATTCACACACACTTATACACACACACACACACACACACACATGCATGCACATGCACATCACAATTTTATTGAACTTTTAATTCTTTTACGTATTGCTTTTAATCTTTTTGATGAAACAGTGCAAGTTGCTTTTGTAGTATCATCTTGACAATCATGGAGACTGTGAGAGTACTATCATACAACAATAATACTATTAGCATTCTCATCTACACATTTTTCCAAATTTATGTAAAGTTACTTTTGGTAGATTCCTGATTGAGTGACATTGTTAAAGTATATGCATTTTACTTGTATAGATAATGATAATTATCCTACATTTTTAATGGCTACATGAATTTGCATCCTTACTATCTAAGTCAGTTTGGGGTGCCACAATAAAATGTCATAGGCTTAGTCGCCAAAAGGTCATTTATTTCTCAAAGGTGTGGATTTTGGAGAGCCCAAGAGCAAATCATTAGCTGTTTTGGTTTGCTCTTAAGATGTTTGTCTTCTTGCTTTACTTAAAACTCCTGAAGTGGAAAGAGCGAGAGAACTGTCTAGAGGGATTTCATTTACAAAGACACAAATCAAGTTCATGAGGTACTGGATCCTTCGATCATAATCACCTCTCCCAAACCCTAAGTACTATTACCATCACATTGAGGATTAGAATTTCAAAGTAAGATATTTCCAGGGACACAATCAGTCCATGGCACATACTGACAGGATAAGAATGTCTGTCACACATTCATTCACTAATAAGTACTTTTTCAAAACTTTTAATCTCTGCATTTATAAAATTTGCATTATTATTATTGTAATAATTACATCTTTTAATAAAAGCATGTGTTTGCTTACTAAGTCATTTGGGTTACTAAGTCACGATGGGTCCTACCATCCTCTCACTTCACTGTGAGCATGGTGTGGCCAATTTCCTCAGCTTATACTAGCAACTCTCCTGCCATTATGGTCAATACACCTGAAATGAACATCCTGTTCTCTAAACTGTTTGAGCAGTAATATTTGCAAAGTAACTAAACACCAGTTTGACTTATTATGAAACCATCTTAAACCCATGAATTTGGTTGGAGAGGTGGCTCAGGGGTTAAGCCTCCGCTTAGGTGGCCAAACCAGATCCCATTAAGACCCAAGGGAAGCGGGGCGCCTGCCTCTGGCCTGTAGGCGGACTGTGAATCCGGGCGAAGTGTGGAGGCGTCCAGGTGTTCGCGAATTCTGGTTCTATACACAGACAAATATGCAACACACACATCCACATTTAAACATATGCCAGTTGAATAATAAAAAAAAAAGATTCTTAAAAAAAAAACTTCAGTGAAAAAATGCTGACAATAGAATTACATATTTGGGGACTGGAGAGATGGCTCAGAAGTTAAAGCTTTCTGCCGTCCAAGCAGAAGATCCTGAGTTCAGATCCTGAATCCTTATAAAAGCGGCAGGTGGAAATGGTGGCAGCCTGTACTTCTGGCTCTGGATATCAGAGCCTGGAAAATTCCACACCAAAAAGCAAAAGAGGAGGTAGCCTAATCCAGGGTGATTCTTAAAATCACTTTTGGGCCTCCACAGGCATACACAGTGCCCTCTGAGACACACACACACACACACACACACACACACACACACACACACACACACACAAAGTCACAAAACAAAAAAGAATTAAAAAAGAATTGCATATCTGGGCTAGAGACATACCTCACTTGACAGTCTTAAATAACAAGTACAAAGCCCAGATTCCATGTCCAGTACAACACACTTCGCATGTCAGTGTGCCCAGGACTGTTGGGAAGTGAGAAAGAGGGTCAGATATTCAAGTTATCTTTTCTGTCCAGCAAATATGAGGCCAGCACAAACGAAAATGAAATGGCACCTCTATCTTTTGTTAACTTAAGCAGCATGCTCAGGATCATATGGGATGGGGAATATGATATTAAATTCAAACCAAGAGCTGATTCTGTATGCTATCCCTAATATAAGAATATTTCTACAAATATCTGTGATACAGAGAAAATATTTCCCTGTTACATAATCTAATAATAATAATGATCAATGTAAAAGTCTTATTCATGTTCAACAACATGAATTAAGTTTGATGAAAAGCCATCTACTGACCGTAGGCTCAGCTGTCTCTGGTGACAAATTTTAGACCAATTTTAGTACTTTTAATATTTATACTTACTCCATTTACAAAACAAATAACTTGCAAACATATGCACAACACACTTTGGGTTTTAGTCTTCTAGAAATACCACTAAAGTCTCCTTTATCATCCATGTTGTGAAAGAACATGTCATTACTCAATTAGAAGAATGACAGTCAGAATTTTGCCTTTCCAGTAAGTGAAGCTAATTTAAAAAAAAATGGCCAATCAGGTTTTCTTAGTAATAAATGATTCTGTGAGTAATGTGATTGATAAGTGATATACATGGAAGCTGTTATTTGTTCTCCATTAGGTAGAGGAAAACTAATTTCACACTTTCTTGTGGCCGAATGCTTACAATTCTTTGTCTTTATTATTCTGTCTTGTGGATGTTTATCCCCTCTCTTGGAAAATTGCTTTTTACTTAATGAGACATTTTGCTCAGTCCATTTGTAAATAAAGCAACCATACTTGAATAATTCAGATTCCTGCGGTTCCCATTTTACATCTGATTTCCTTCTCTTCCTTCTCAGCTATTCTAACCAGTCTGCATGGCTTGATTGTTTTCCCAAATTATCTTGCCAAGAATGCCCCCCAGGGCTTTCCCTATGGAAAGTCTCTTAAATTTTTAATATTTCATTAATTTTGGCACAATCATAACTTCCCCAAAGTGCACTTATCTAATGGCCATTCTTCCCTGATGAAATAAAAAAAAAAAAACTAATTATCAGCAGGAGCAGTGTATGAGTGATCCCTGGCTATATTCAGAAATGCTTTTAGCTAGAGAGATGCTTTCTATCAAACAAGGTCCAGCTTGCTTCTTCTCAACATGTTCTGACCTAAGCATTCATACACACACACACACACACACACACACACACACACACAAACACACACACACACGCACACACACCAACGCATTCCTGTTTCAAAAATCAACTTGTTTTGCACATAAGATAATTCTCAGTTCCTTTCTTTTGTGTATTTCTGGTAGTAGTGAGGAAGTATAAAGGATAAGACTCTTTAAGAATGGCTTATTTATTTATGATCTACATCTGACTTCCATAAACAGTTTATTCATTGCCTTTTGTTGATCATCAGAGCCATTATTTCTCATTCATTACCATAGTTTTGAATTTAAAGGGTCAGGACACTTGCAAAATATTGTTTTTGAAGAGATGATAATCAGACATTTTTGTATTCACTTAAATTATCATTTGGGTTGATAGTGGAGTCAGAAAGAGATAAAGAAATATGTTTTAAAATATCATATATTTGATTATATGATAGGGAAAAATCACTGAGCAATAAATAAAGTAAAAGTACCAAAACCTAACCCGTTTCTGCATCAAAGAAGTGCACCAGTCTCTGTTCAGCATGAAACACATTTCTTGCTTAAAGCTGTCACCCTCTTAAACGCCTAGAGGTCATGCTTCTGAATAACTCTGCGTTGCTGAGGAGAGTGCCCAAAGCTGTTTTCCACTAATTCCTGCCATTTGTCTTGAACCTTTGGGTCGGTATCTGTTCCTGAGGGCTGCCATAACAAAGTATCACAAGCTCCCTACATTAAAAGAAAGACACTCTGATATTTACTCTTTCACAGTTCCAGAGGCCAAAAGTCTGAATTTAAGGGATTGGTGGAGTCTTGCTCCCTCCGAAACAAATACCTTGCTTTTGTTTTCTTCTTTGCTTCCACTGCTCTTGACTTACAGCTGCTTCACTCCAAATTCTGCCACACAGTGGGTTTCCCTGTGGTCATCTGTCACGGACGTCATACTTACGTGGAAACAGTCATAAAGGATACCTCCATTAATGCCCACAAACACATGGATAAGAGTTAGACATGAACATCAGTTGAAAATCAATAAACTATTATGTGAGCAACTTACATGGATACAAACTTCACAAGAGCACCAGCCACATATGGGCAGAAGTCCTGCAGAGCTAGTTCTTGTGGATGTACACTAATTGTACATAGACAACAACTGTGCACAGACACGAGTTGTGTCAACCATCTATTCATGGATATGAGTTATATGTGGGCCCACTCTCACACAAAAACTAGTCATATGAGGATATCAATGACACATCAACACCAATACATATATGTAAGCCATGTGTCAACAGCAGTCAGTATGATCAGGGGTCCATTCCAGTACAAATTTATCTTGGCTGATTATGTCTACAAAGAACTTCTCTGGTAAGGTCAAATACTGGCTTGCTAGAGATTATTGCTTTGACCTATCTTTGCCAGGAAAGTTTTTTTTTACAATTAGACTTTTAATAATATAAAATTTTGGACAAGTCTCTATGAAAACCTATAAATTTCCTTGAATATTAGTGACTGTTCCATGCAAGCATTGTCCTGTCTCACAGATATACATCTACTCATTACAGCACTATTAATCTATCTGTTTTATTTCTTCTATCCATAAATTGCAGATGACTTTGATAAAACTTACTTTTTTTCCTTTGGTATTTTCCCAACATGGTAGGAGGGTAATGCAATTTTTTAGTGGGATTTGGCTGTCATCTGAATACTTTGTGGATCCCTAACATTATCCTAATTCGTTCACTTAAATACCTAGAGGTTGTTAAAATGATCGGATTCTATATATGGGGAAAACATGGCTAGATACCATTTTGGACAGACATGTGAAGGAGTCAATATCTTAACTATTTATACAAAATTCTGGACTTGAGGAACTATGAAGAAAACCAAAGAAATGACATGTGGTGTTACAGGTAGTTTCTTTTCAAAGAATTTTGAAGGGCTATACTCAACCTAAGCTAATGTTTTCATAGGTCATTCAATGCTACAAAGAACCAATGTCAAATTTCATAATTTCATATTGGAATATGTTAGAAAGAAATCAATTATCTTAATCTAGCTCATAATATCAGAATTTTATATAGTTAACTGAGGTTTCTGAGCACAGGTAAAGAGTGAAGACATGTGAACAGCAAAACCTTTACTTCATCCACAGTAATGAATGTTTACCAATATCAGTGATAAGATAATGATTGCTGCATAATTACAACTGTGTACTTGTAATTGCCTCTACAAGCCTTATTGATCATCCAGAAAGAAACCATCAGTATATCAGAGATTTTAGCCCTTACATAGCTTTCATCCTGATGCAGCCAATACCACTGTCCATAATGATTCCTAGACCTTGGGTAACAGACCCCTCACATGAGATTGCACTGGTTTCATCGCATATTGTATATTACAAACACTGATTCATGTTGTTATATATACTTTGCATTGATCATTCCCATTTCTACATAGCTTGTTTCCATATTTCACAAATATATGCGCACCTATCCCAATCCCATATTATATCAAAAGGTCTTTTGGGGACCATACCCTAATGCCTTCACTTTCTCAAAGTTAAATTTTGCAACAGTGTTCAGAGATGGGACCTGATGGGAAATAGTTGTCATGGAAGCATAGGTACTACTCCTATGAATGGATTATCAAAGAAGTGTTATTTAGTCACAGGAGTGGAATTCTTATTGAAAACAAAATTTGAGGCCCCTGTTCATGTTCTCTCTTTTGCTTTCTCTCTCTCCCATTCTCCCCTTTCCCATCTTTTTTTTTTTTTAACCTTGCTACATTCCACTGCTGAATAATCCTGTACAATAGTTCTTGTTAGATGCTGTCCCCTGTATCTTTGGTTACCAAAGCTATAGAATCATGAGATTTCTGCTCATTATAAAGTACTTAGTCCATGATAATCTGTCAATGGAGCACAAAAAAAGCTAAGTTATTACATTCATCATTGTTGAATCAGAAAAAATCTATCAAGGAAACTGGCAATGGAGAGTACATGAAAAGCTGTTTATAGACACCCATGTAACAAATTATGTTGTCTTTAGCTAAGGATTAAATTGTTCGTTCAAGGTTCAGTAGAATGATAAGGGAATTTCTTTTCCTTGTCTAAATAGCTATCACTCAATTAGCACAGAAAACACAATTCATAGGAATCAGTCACCTGTGCTAGAGAGATGGCTCAGAGACTAAGCTTCTGCCTTAAAACATAAGGACCAAAATTTTGATGCCAGACCCCACATAAAAATACCAGATGGGGCGCTGGAGGGTTAAGCCTCTGCCTTGCAGGAGGAAGGTCCTGAGTTCGTATCCTAGACCCCACATATAGACGCCGGGTGGAAGCGGGGGCAGCCTGCGTTTCCGGTCCGGGTAGGGCGGAGCCTGTGAATCCCGGGGCAGAGTAAACAAGGAGGAGGTGGAGGCGTCCATGGTGGTTCCGGAGTTCGCCTGTGGTTTTACACACACACACACACACACACACACACACACACACACACACACACATATGCACAATTGAATAAATTAAAAAAAATTAAAAAAAGAAAAAAAATACCAGATGGAAATGGCAGCAGCCTGCACTTTTAGCCCTGGAAGATGCAGTCTGGAAAACTCCAGAGAAAAGCAAAAAGGAGTTAGAGCAATACAGGATAATTCTTGAAGTCATCTTAGATCTCTACAGCACACATACTTAAATGCCTACTACTACTACTACTACTACTACTACTACTACTACTACTACTACACATATGCACACATATACACATTAAAAATAAATAATTAGACAGGTTAATTAATCAATGAAAAAAGAATTCAGCCACTCAGGATACAAGGCATAGTAAAGTAGATTTTCAGAGGCAAAGAGAATTTATATAGTGAATTACAATCCTAAAGTGTTTCTGATAGATCAATATAAGTCAAGGACACAGAATCTGAAGGAAAACCTTCACTCTGTCCTCAGATCCCCTGACCTTAAATCTCAACAGTAGCCACAATATATGGCAATTCATTCACGTAAGGCATCCTTTTGTGTCCTGTTTTCTTCTACTGAGATCACATCTTCTTAAGACTTTAAAGACCGCTATTTTTACTCATTTCCCCTAACAGCTTTTAGTACTACTCAGGACATGTTTTAAGTAGTCAAGAGATCTAATAATGCTCCTGGGAGGTTCTTCAACTCCAGTTTCTAGTCATCTTTCCCTCCAGTTAATTTGGCTTGACATCAACAAGTTAGCTAGTTACCAGAACAACTAAGAAAAGCGTCACTCACTTTGAATAATTTTCCCTCATTCCTCACATGCCTTGCCTCAGTCACTAGGAAGGGTCTTAGACCCCATAGCTTCATTTATCAAACTTTGAAATAATTAAATGCTCTTCTTGACCTTTTTCAACCCTCCAAAACTGTTCCTTTTTTTATTATTGAGACTTTTCACAAATAAATGAGTTTATGCCTTTATCCCCTTCCCCTTCCCCCCTGCCCCTGCTTTCTTTCTCTCCTCTCCATTCCCAGCTCCAGCACTGTCCCTCCACCTCTCCTTCCCTCAGAACTTTTTTTGGAGTGTCTCCACGAATCAGGTCTCCATGGAAGTACTTGTGGCCCTTCAGTGGACAAATTCACAGGTAGTGAGGCCCCCCTTCTTTTGTCCAACACCTACATTAGTGATTCTTTCTAGGTTTCTACTGATGCGAGAGTACTGATATGTCATATTCATTTTGTAGTTCTGATAATAGTTGATCTCATTGCAATGAACTCCTGGATGCAGCAGCCCTGCCATGATTAGAGTGTCTTGGCCAACAGTACACCTCCCTAATTATAAGACTCTTATAATCTGATTGCCCTTATTCTGCGTGGTTCCCTGAGCTTAGTAATAGGAAGATATTTTGATGGTTTTATGAGGATTGAGCATTCCAGGGTTACCAGTACTCTGGTCATTTGTGGGTTTCTGCCTCACTAATCTTTCTTTCCAGTAGGATGCATCTTGATTGAGTGTGGAGAGCTTTTCTTATTTAAAGGTATAATAAGAAGTATTTAGAAGGTAGTTTACTATGAAGTTAATCTATTGTTAACACTAAGGCATCTGTTACTATCAAGTGTCTATTCTCTCACCTTCCATTATTGTTTGGGTAAGTTTCTAGTACCAGACATGTCAAAACTGTTCTTATTGGTTACTTTTGCAATAAAATACTTCAAAAAGAACTGCTTTCATTCTTTTGATTCTATCTCTTTCTTAAATCTATGCTAGCTGGTATGCCTTTCTTTCTGCTTAAAATTTCCTTGTCAAGATGCACTTCTGCAATGCTCAGTACACTCCCACATTCTATCTCTCATCTATGATTTATAATTCTTGGAAATACTTCTGGGCCAACAAAATCTCATGGTTTTCTCAAGACTATTATATCTAGTTTTTCTCAAGGGTTCTTTCCATTGCCAACATTTTCATCATTTTTACAAGATTCTGTGGCTCAGACATTATCATTTTCTGTCCACATGTATTTTTTATGTTATTCCATCCTTTCACATAGCTTTAAACACTGCACATCCAATGATTATTCTTCTTCAGTGTCTCCTTTATTTGTCCATGTGACTTTATGGTTCTTTCCGTGGAGAAGGTGGCATTGGACATCATCGTTCATTTAGGTCATGTGTGTCCAAATAAAACTGAATCTCTTCTGTCCACCCTCTGAGCCTCTTCCTTTCCTCAAAAAACTGTACCATAATACATCTATTCATCCAAAGAAATTCTATTTTTTACCCTGGAATCCTTTTTTGAAAATTATTTCCATTCACCTGGAGTTTTAATAATACCCAGATGCAAATGACCATTTGTGCCACAAGCACAGCTTTAAACTAGTTTGACTTATCACCATCCCTTACTTGGAGTCTAGAAATGAAGATTTTGCTAATTTTTCTACTTTTTACTCGCTGTATCCCTCATTCTATTCAGGAACCAGAACTATTTTCTTTTTTTTTTTAATTTATTTCCGCTCGTACAAACTTAATAGATACACTGCTCCCCTCCCTCCCTCCACCCCCTCCCTGGACCCCCTTGTTCCCTCCCCTCTTTTTCCCTTCCTTTCCCCCCTCCCTCTGTATCTCCCAGTGCCCCCCCCCATCCCTGGAGCATCCTTTAATGTGTACGTCAAACTTTCCTCTGGGTCCTCCTCTCTGATGAGGTGTAAGGACTCAGTGGCATTTCCTAGAACTCTTTCTTGTGTTCCCCTTAAGTATAGGAACACTATTGTGGCTATTAATCCCTAGCTTCTAAGGATCCTAGTGCCTTTAGTCCATGCTAGACTTTGAGGGGTCAATAATGTGTTGATCATTGCGCAGGTCATGCAAAGTCCTATTAGGATTGCTTCGGCCCTAACTTGTGTGGATATCTTGCATATCATTACTCTTCCCATCCTTGTGCTCTTACAATCTTACTGCCCCCTCTTCCGCAAATTTCCCTGAGCTTCAGGATGGGGAGAGATTAGGCCAGAACTATTTTCTTATTTTTTAATTATTTATTCAATTGTGTGTGTATGCGTGTGTGTGCATGTGTATGTATGTGTGTGTAGAACCACGGACGAATTCAGGAACCACCATGGACCACCTCCACCTCCTCGTTGTTTACTCTGCCCTTGGATTCACAGGTGCCGACCTACCAGGACCAGAAACGCAGGCTGCCCCTGCTTCCACCCGGCGTCTATATGTGAGGTCTAGGATCTGAACTCAGGACCTTCTGCCTGCAAGGCAGAAGCTTAACCCCTGAGCCACCTCTCCAGCCGCCAGAACTATTTTCTTAAACTATCTATTTTATCCGGGCAATTTCCTCTTCAACTTCTCCAGATGTTTTCAATTATATTCATCATAAATTTAACAATTTTCCCACAACTTCTGTTTTAGTTCACAAATAATTATTGTAATAAATGCCAAAAAAATGATTTGGAAAAAAATGTATTACTTAGACCACAATTTCCTGTTCGAGTTGAACAGGATGAATATCAACAAGGAAGAGCAGAGAGATGAGGACACACATCTTCATCCACTTTCTCAGGAAATCATCTCACCTACTCTGTGTTGGGTCTTCCTGCATGAATTATGCAGTCAAGACAATCTCCTATGGGCTTTCCCAGAGGCCTGCCTTAACTAGATAACTCCTCGTAGATGTGCCTAGAGGTTACCCCCTCCACAGGCATCAAGTTTTCACCTTAGACTCTTAGACTCTTACACTTTTCAATATTACCTAAAGAACTTTTCAAGGTTGACTATGCTTTTTGGAATTCTTGCTTGCGTGTGTGTGTGTGTGTGTGTGTGTGTGTGTGTGTAAGTTTTCTTTGTCTCACAAATTATCTCTTTTTCTGGATTATTCCTTCCTGGATATTCATTTTTCCCTTTATTATAGAATATTAATCTTACATAGTCCCATGTAAAATACCAACATTTTCTCCACTTATAAATATTAAAAGGCAGGAACTTTATATTCTTGACCCTTTTAAAAGAATACTGTTGTTCAGTTCTAACTACTTCGTAGAAGAAAAAGTAAAACCAAATGAGCTTTAAAGGCTATGGTGTTGAATTAGAATAATGATTCATATTCTGAGAGGCTGAAGTCAGATTTAAACACTAAATGGTCATACCTTGGCAAATCATCTGAACTACTATGAAACATGCCTTAAAATTATGTACCTAATCATGTGAGGTTTAGTAGTTATAAGAATGATAATGCTACAAATTCTATGGACAAATTTTGATAGGAGCTAAAACTGATTTAGGCATTTTGACACTGAACCTATGCATCCTTTCAAATTTACTCTTGTAGGATCAATCCATGTCTCAAATAAATGAAAATACCCTTCCATGAGATTTCATTTTACTTCCAGTGATGATCATAACATTGAAATATTTATGAATGCATTAGAAGATTCATAAATCAATCACTGTCAGAGTTTTATCATGAGAAAACTGGTTTCCTTAAAACATATTTTCCTTGAAATACTGTTAAAACTGGGGATTATATCAAAATAACAGACATGAAAAAAATGTCAACTTCATGAAAAAATATGTCAGCTTTGGAAAGTGTAGCAACACAGACAACATGTGCAACATGTTTTACTCTGAAGTTCAATTAAAAATTGATTCAACACGATTGCAATGTTCATTTAATCTGGAAATAGTGCAAAACCCACGAGGCTATTGCTTTTCTAGCTTTGCTTCTAATTCAATAAGAGGATGTATCTACTGTCAAGTACCTTATCATTAGATCACTAGTATTTTCTTCAAAAGTACTTCTACCTGAAAAAGGGATTACAACAATCTACACATAAACAACACACAATTTACGTTCAGTTTAGAAAGGATAGTAACGAAAGTTTATGAAGAGCACTCTCAGATCAATGCTTCTAAACCAGTTGCTCACTCTATGACTCTAGAACATCATAGTTCCTATGGTGGAAATAATCTGATCTTCACAAAGAAAACACAAAAACACCAGCTTTCTCACGCATATGTCCATGAGTGTCTAAAAGGGGGAATAGCTTTTGGAAAAGAAATGCTCATGTTGCCCCAGGCTAAGGAAACCAAGAAAGATTTAGTGAGAAAAAATGTATATCTGAGTTTGTTTTATAAATCTAGGATGTAGAACTTTTTTAGGCTTATTCTGATAAGCATATTTAAGTAACAGAGTATGACTCAGCTTCCTATTGTCATGTATCTGAGGATGTGAACAATCATTGAAATAAATGCCTATAGATTAGGTGGAATTGAGTTCTGTTCTTTTTCCAAAACTTGTTAACAGATTCAGCAACCATTTTTTAGTGTTTCTATATTTTGTGAACACAAATGAGCCTCAACACAAAGGCAATGAGATAAATAAATAATTCCCACATTTTTCTTATTAAGTACATGTAGTGGATCATCTCATAAGATTAATGTGCATTAGAAAGCATATTTTGTTCATAAATGGCAAAAATGTAAGACATCCCTTCATGTTTCCTTATAACATCTGTAAGCTACTTTAATGAAGGCCAAGTGCAAAGTTGTACTTGCACTAAAAACAGAGAACCCATGACAGGAGAAGAGGTACATGTCTGAATATATCAAGAGGCCCAAGAACTATGCAGACAAAACTCCCTGATATTCATTAGAACTAGAAACAGTTTCCAGTTGGAAAGTAATAAGAAAATCTTTATGGGTAAGGAATCAATGATAGGACATTAAACACATAATTTTCACCATCTGGGAAGAAACAGGGAGGTTTATACTAGGAGCTAAAAACATAAAAACGTATTTGTAGTCATGCATAAGAGGGGGAAGTCATTTTCAGAAATCATAGTACTGCTAAGGAGAGTTTAAATATGACTATCTTCTTAGAAGTACCAGAAATGACAGTTGTTTATTGGAACAGAATATTTCTTTTTTTAAGTTATTACATTTTTCTAGTTTTACAAACATATTGAGTACTCATTCCTGCTTCCCTCTATCCCCCTTCCACCCATCCCCTTCCCCTCCCTTCTTCAATCCATCCCATTCCCTCCTACCCTCCTGGCTTTCTGCCTTCATGGACCCCGTGGCTCCCTCACTGTAGGGAGTTCCGGATGTAGCAATGAAGTAGACAGTGGTGGACAGTAGTAATGCAGGGTGTGGGCAACTCAGTAGGGCTCATCCGAAATCAGACCAACCCAATCTCCCCAGCTGAAGGCTGTGGGATTCTAACAAAAGAGGGAGCAGTGAGAATGTAAAAACCTAAAGATGGGAATGTAAACCTTTGGGCAGAATATTAGACAGAGTGATGTGCCTTATTTGAGACCTTGTGTTTGATGACAAAGACTTGAAAATTGGTACTTGGAAACATTCTGAATAATGTTTTACTGTTATTTTAAAGAAAACAATTTCTAGGAAAAGAGCTTTATATATAAAACATAAAAGCCTAATCTAGTTTTGTCATCCTTAAAGGTTCCCAGTTCTGAAATTTCTCTCTACAAAGTGGTTTCATAAATCAGAGCACTGTAAATGGCCTCAGTTCATCACCTGTAACTTTTCCCCATTTTCACATATGTCTGTGGAGTGTGTACACATATGTATAGCATGTGTTTGTACATGAGTATGTATGTACATACACAAGAAGGACTGAAGCTGATATTGAGAATCATTCACAGTAATTCTTTTACTTTATTTTTATTTTTTATTTTTGCTTTTAAATGCTTTATTGTTCTTTAAAACTGAAACATCTACAGTGATCTAAAATTTTAAAGATGCACATACATACAGAAAGAGAGAGATAGACTACAGATACACAGATAACAGACTTTCTGAACTTCTTACTTCTCTTCTTTCATGGGTAGATCAGAAGCAGAAGTCCTTCTTAGTTGCATTTTTAACATTAGAGATTTTGACCACATCAGAAACTACCTTAAAATCTATGATGTAGGAATCTATGATTTGACTGATGAATCACTCTTTAGAACATACACTTAAGAGTTCTTAACCAGTCATTTACCTTGTCCCTGAACTAAGTCAAAAATCTCCAATTGTGGTTGTGTTTCAGCTAAGAATTAAAGACCATTATGGTATAGAGATCCATAGCCCAAGAATGCCTCTGTAGTTGCCATGGGTTTATTTTACTCAAAAGACCTGAGTTCTGTCCTCAGAAGTTCTTCACTTTAAGATCCCCCACTTAAAGGAAAAACAAAGATGCCAGAGGATTTATGTAATTTTAAAAGAGTTGGCACCATTTTGAATAGAATGTAAACACTTATAAAGCATATTTCAGAAGGATTTTCATAATCTACAGTCCTGTTAACACACACTCTAGGAAGCAGATCCATCTATAAGCACAATGTCACAGTTCTTTCTCAAGGCGTAGTGGAGCTGTAGGACCAACTGAGAGAACATCCAACAGAAACTTTGTTGTGTTTGCTTTGAACATTCTTCTAGAACATCTTGAATCCTTTTCTCTTCTCGAAGATAGGAGAATCCAAGAAGCCCAAGCCTGTGAAAGGATCTCTTAATTTCTAAATGAACATTGGTTCTCTGTAGCTCGCAGGGGTGATGCCCCTATGCTTGAGCAGTGGCACTGCTGGACTTTATTCCTTTCTGGAGACAGAAAGGGGGAGGGAGAACATCCTCTTGGAGATTTAAATTGTAAGCATCACTACAGCTGACAGACCCATGTGACTGGGCGGGGAGGAAAACTTGCTTGCTTTTGCTTCTGTTCCTTTTACACCATAACCAGGACTTTGACTTTCTCCTGTTAGCTCTTCCATGTGTGATTTTGTCCTTGCTCTTTGTTTCTTCTGATTTCAATCCTAAAATGACTCTTTTGGCTTTCTTAACCTTTCCTGGGTGAATGAGTCTAACTGATAAGTTAATTTGGTCCTTGTTCCACTAACAGACATTTTGTTCTACATTTTTAACCATGTATGGGTTTACACTTGGGTATCCACATGCAATTCTTTCCATCTCCAAAGAAGTTCTGACAGTTTCACAATCCTCTAACGTACCAGACTGACTTAGACTACTAAAATGTTTAAGTGGCCACCGTGAGATATAGTTGTTCTAGGTAAGATATCATTAGTAGACTTGGCTTCACCCAAATCCAAATCTCTCCAGTTTGAATGGAGGACTAGCAAGACTTGGCTCCTCTGTTTGGAATAATTGTACTTGTCCAAGGAGGTCAGTTTCTTGAAGAAGAATTTGATGATGGGGTTGTCATCACTCTTGGTGACCATTCTTAGAGACCTAGTTTCTTGTTCTACTCAGTGTTTTTAGACTTGTGTGCAGCAAGCTTTGGCTTCAGCGTGTGCACCTATGTGAGATAGTAATACTCTCTTCTCAGATGCGGGGTGATATTCTGGGCTTCTCTCACTTTGGATTTTTCTTTTTCCAAAGCTAAAACTAACTCTTTGATGTTGTTCTGGTAATTTTTCAGCAGTGTAGAACTGTTAATGGTCACTTTACACGGTGCAGTTATGAAAGACTTGAGCCTGCCAATCTCAGCCAAGTTTTTTATTCTTTTTCTCTTTCACCTGCTTCTTTATGTCTTCAAAACTACCTCGAAAGAACTTTTTTTGACACCTTTCCTTAGCCATCTTTTGTCTCACCGGCTGGGCCACCACAGCCGTCACATCCCGCTCACATCGCCTGAGCTCTGCACTCCCTTGACCTCCAACTCCACTGCTACCTCACTACTGCACTGCTGCAGTATTTGAAATCTGCAGCAGCGCTCACCGATTGGCTGGAGGCCTCTGTCATGTGACACACCCACAATTCCCTTGTGCTTTACTTTATTTCTTAAAGCTATGTTTCTGATCTAACCCAGAATTCACCAAACCTCGCTAAGCAGCTTGTCCAGTGTCAGCCTTCTGAGACAGCATATTGAATGTTAAATAATGTTTCTACATTATGTTGACTGTCAAGAAAGGATTAAGAATACATAACTGGCTGGAAGAAATAGTTTTCCTGATGGTTGCAGGGCAACCAATTCTGTCTGGTTTCAGCAACCTGGAGACAAATTAAGATTCCTCTGACAACAAAAATACTCTGAATTATTTTCCCCTTTTGCATGCAATGTCTTTTTGTTTTCAAAACCGGAAATCTTTTTGCCCTTTATCATTTCAGAGTATCTCTCCAATGAGGTCAGGTATAGCTTTACTATTTCCAGGGGAAGAAAATATTTGTTTGCTTAAAGAAAAAAAAATCATTCCAAGCATCTGATTGTCTTATTAACTTATAGACTACCTGAGAGTCTTAGAATCCAATTAGAAACTCAGGAGCACATGCCACCTTTTTTGTAACTTGTGAGGTTGCAAAGAACGATTTAAGGTGAGGCATGCTTGTTGAGCAGGGTTATTTTGACTCCTATAAGATGTATGACTATATGAATCATGATTCCTGTGTCACTAATAGCTTGTGATTTCAGCTTTTCTGCAAAAGAACAGCATGCTAAGTGGCCTTTTATTGAAGAGAACAGAGAAAGGAATCATATTCATATCAGTTGAGCAAAGATTAATCAGAAAATCTTAGATTTCATATTTCTCTTAGATTTTTAAGCTGCTAGATGTGTTTTTCTGCCTATGAAACAGTTCTAAGAAGGTAAACATCCAGAAAAGTTCACCAAGGTTTAATTCATCAATTCATTCTTCCATTCTTTTACCTATATGCATAACCCGATGAAGAGGGAAAAGACAAACATGTTTTTTTCTCAGGACATGATTTACAGAGTTGCCTTCTTCTGCTTGAAGTGCCACTCTTTAAATTCAGTGACAGTTCTAAGAACACACTGGACTTGGTGAAGCAACTACACCCATAAGAAGTGAAAAACTTTTTAAACTCCATTTTAAAAGATTATCCTGCATGTTCAAAATACTTCTTCTTTTCTCTCAATACAAGCATGAATTTCTATTATATCTATTATTTGTGAATGTCTGAAAATATCCTGATCAATTTTCCACTAGTTTAAATCTTTCATGTAGTACTTTTCCAACTATATCCTACTTGATTAAAAAAGGAAGAACATTTTTTTGCCTTCCAAGATATTATAAGGAAAATTTTATCAGATATTTTGCTAATGGGTAATATAAATTGTCATTTTTTTCAGCCTTCAATATTGATTTCACCAGGCAAAGTTTGTGTGTTTTAAGTCTCATTTTTGCATCACCCCACTCCCAGTAATAATTTGTGTTTTGAGCATTTGAAATTAATCTATGCTAAGATGAAATTTCTGAAAACCCAAGCACTAACCACATTAACATTTTACTGTGATCTGCTTATTTCTGTTCTGTGCCTGAAGAGATTTTTATGGAGCTTCATTATTCAGGTTACTTAGTCATCCAGGAAAAAAATACCATTGAAAACATGAGATTTTGTTCAGATCCTCAGTGGAAGACGCCAACACAAAATGAAGAATCATTGTTCCAATGTAACTCATCCGTTAATGACACAAGTTGCTCATTGCTCAGGACTAGTCTTTTGGTCTTATGTAACTGAAAGAAAGCTTGAATGTAAAAGAAGACTGTGTAATTACTAAACTAGTAGCAAACAATTGCCACACAGTAGATAAAAATGTTTTGATCAATGGCGACATTACTTTTTATAAGATTACTTTATAAGGACTGAAAAGATAACTCAGAAGGTCCAACACTTGCTACAATAGTACATGGGCTTGAATTCAAATTTCCAGGAGCCCTTTAAATGCCACATGGTGACATACCTGCAGAATCAGGGATCAGAAAGTAGGGAAATGAGATCACATAAGAAAGCTGGCTAGCTGGAGAGTGTACTCTAAAGTCCAGCATACAGGTGGAAGAATGGGATGGAATGGTGAAGAGAAAGGAGAGAATGGGAGGGAGAAAGAGAGGGAATCTGGGATGTATACTTAATATGCTTGTAAAAGTAGAAAAAAATTAATTAAAAAAAGAAAGTTGGCTAGCCAAATTAGCCAAATTGGTGAACTCTGAGTTCAAGTGTGAGACCCTGCCTCAATATACAAGATGGAGAGTGATCATGGAAAACAACTGATATCAATGACTTCCAAGAAGACTAACTGTTAAACAGAATTTTAATTAAATACTGTAAGAATGATAATCACACAATGAGATCTAAAAAGAGCAAAGAAATTTTATTTATTTTGGGGTATATTTTTGGGTATATTTATAAATTTTGGGTATTTTGGGGTATATTTTTGGGATGTATGTGGTATATATACATACTAACATTCATGTAGGGATATGTGGATAAAGGCATGGATAAATGCATGTGCATGTGTGTGTGTGTGTGTGTGTGTGTGTGTGTGTGTGAATGTGTGTGATGTCAGTTATTTAAGGTAAAAAATGTAAGAGATAATCTATTAGACTTTTAATTCTTTTTATTATTATTATTATTTATTCAACTGCGTACATATGCGTGTGTATGTGCGCGCATGTGTGTCTGTGTGTGTGTGTGTGTGTGTGTGTGTGTGTGTGTGTCTGTGTGTGTGTAGAACCATGGACGAATTCGCGAACCACCATGGACACCTCCACCTCCTTGTGCCCCAGGATTCACAGGCTCCGCCCTACCAGGACCAGAAGCGCAGGCCGCCTCCACTTCTGCCTGGCGTCTATACGTGGGATCTGGGATCTGAACTCAGGACCTTCTGCCTCCAAGGCGGAGGCTTAACCCCTGAGCCACCTCTCCAGCCCCCTATTAGACTTTTAAAGATAAAAAAGTAGATGTTTCTAGACTTCATGGGAACAAGATATCCACAACAGGAATAAATCATCTCTTTGAAATATGAATACCAAGCAATGTGTGGTGAGGCTGGCCATGGATGTTTCTTGTTAATAATAGATCACAATGTCTTTTAAAAGTTTTAAACTTTTGTCTGTCAACTAAAAACATCGACGTAAAAAATTAAAGACCCAGCCACCTCTACAACCCATACATAATTGATAATAATGACATAAATTACAATCATGAGAATGCTGTAGATGGATTTAGCTGTGGATAGGTGAGGCTAGGCTACAAACTTTGCCAAGAATGGAAAGAGGAATCTAGTGATAATGCCACTTATCACCGGAAGATGAATTTGGATTCATGGTCAAATTTTGATTTTGGACCAGTGGTCAAAATTCAATACCTCAGTTATTGACATGGGTAAGACATAATGAAGCATTTACTCATCAGTGACTTGAAAAAAGAAGTTGTCAGAATTAGTAGACATCTTGATCTGCATGTCTGGAATTTGTCATGTGTGAGATATTAGCTTCTAACAACTCCTATATGATATAATGTACTTATGCACATGAAATAAAAATCCCTTGATATTTATTTGACTAAAACACATGAGAAACTCAGAGATATGGCTTAGTAGGTAAAGACATTTGCCATGAAACCTCATGATTGGAGCTCTATCCCAGAATCCACATGGCAGAATGAGAGAAATGACTCTTGCAAGTTGTCATTTGACTTCCATATGTGTACTATGGCCATCTGTGTTTCTTTGTGTGCATGCACACAGACAGACACACAGACACACACACACACAGACACATACATACACACTAAACAATAAGATACATATTTTACAAGATAGAAGAACAAGGCAGAGTCCCAGCCTCAGGGACTCTTTGATGTGATAGAGGAGACTAAGACCACAAATTGATAAACTCAATATAAAGAGGAGTTTCTAAGATGGAATTGTATGTGTTCTATTACTTGTTGCATATAAGAACCATCAAAATATGCTTTCAGGGTCGTTATTGTAATGATTTTAATTGTAAAATCAGAGAAATGAGAAATTTCATGAAACTGAATTTTAATTCAAGGTCTGTTATTTACTTGTGGTGGCATTGAGGCAAATACCTCAGCAACTAACCCCATCAGTAATGTTTATTTAATTCTGGGAACACGTATGCAACATAAAACTTGACCATGGTAAGTATATAGTTCACTGTTTATTATGTTCACATTGTCGTGCAACCCAGCTCCAGAACTCTTATTTCTTGAAGATGTGGTATGTTTTAGTCATAGAAATTAAAAAGAGGGGCTGGAGAGGTGGCTCAGGGGTTAAGCCTCCGCCTTGCAGGCGGAAGGTCCCGAGTTCGGATCCCAGATCCCACGTATAGACGCCAGACGGAAGCGGGGGCGGCCTGCGCTTCTGGTCCTGGTAGGGCGGAGCCTGTGAATCCCGGGGCAGAAGGAGGTGGAGGCGTCCATGGTGGTTCGCGAATTCGTCCGTGGTTCTACACACACATACACACACACACAGACACGCGCGCGCACATACACACCGTTGAATAAATAATAATAATAATAATAAAAAAAATTTAAAGAAATTAAAAAGAGTTAACCTTCTGATAATAAACAGACTACATAGCCAGGTTCATGATGAGTCTAAGTGGAAACTGATTTTGTATCACTGTGCTGCTTGATGAGATAACATTGTTTTATAACTGGACCCATCTCAGAGGTATTTCTAATACAAGCTTTACTTAGGTACCTAGTACCTAAGTAAAACTTGAGGTAGCTAGTAATAGAGGTTGAATGGATGCCTGTGCAAGGGGAAAACACATGAAATTATAAGTGTGAAGATATGAAGTTTCTGTATTGTTGGATAGGAGAGGATCTTAGGGCCCAGATATGATGCAACCTTGTGCAGTGCAAGAAAAGTAAAATGGACAACAACAAACAACCTGAATTCAGAACACTGGCAACCCTACAATGATCACCTGGAACCAGGCCAGCCAAACCCCTCTCCATACAGAGGCTCAGAGAATTTGTAGAAGAGGGGGCAGTAAGACTGTAAGAGCCTAAAGATGAGAGTTCCATTGCTGGAGAGGTCACTCCACTTAAGCTAGGGCAGTTGCAGCCAGGACTTCATGGCAAGGGGACTTGATCTCATCAAACATGCAAAGTGGTGAATGTATTAGTATACCCCCGTAGACTGGCATGAATCTCAGAAGAAATAGTTTCAAGCAGTAGGATTCTTAGAGGTAAGGGGTTTAACAGTGGTATAAGTGTACTTATATCAGTGGACTCTCAAGGAAGGACATCCCTGTCTGCCACAGAGCCGTGAACTCCCGTGAGAATAGATGATACACAGAGAACCCCAGGAACCATAGGACCAAAGGACAGGAGAATAGGAGGGAGTAGACTAGGCCCACATAGGGATGGGAGGGAGAGTGGATTGAGATGGGATGGGAGCAGGAAGGCAAGGAGGAAGGGAGGGAAAAGGAATGATGGAGGCAAGGAACACATATACAAAAATGTAAATTAAATAAATTTATTTTTAAAAAAGATATGAAGGATACTCAGAGAAGAAGTCCCAAGTTGAAATATTTTCATTAAATAATTCTATGTTTTAAATTCACTCTGCATGATAATAAAGCACATGAGGTACTATATCTCCCTGAGAGACAATGTAGGGCAGATGCTGGATGGGGGAGCAGAGCAACTTTTCTCTATGGTGTACCCACTAATATAGTGTCCATGACTCAACACATGCTGACATATACCCCAATACAAGCATCCCAGATGAAAATTGGTGAGCATTTGAAAAGACATGAAGTCATGAGCACGTGTAGTTGGGAAGTATATGGTTTTCATTGGAAGGAGGGGAGATGTGATTAAATAATATGGGATGAGAAAGATTTAAATTCATTGTATTCATGTATGAAACTATAATGCAATGAAAATGGACACCAAATCCTCTGTTTTAACCAATTTTTAAAAAATATGATGATTAAAGTCATCACTGCCATTTCTTTTCTTCTGCTTCTTATTGAATATAAAGGAAAGAGAAAACACAAGTAATTAATTCTTCCTTTTCCTTTCTTAATAATGCTGTTGAAATTAAAAAAGAAATTCTTTTAGGACATTTCTTGGCTTAAAATTCTTCTCACAACTGCATGTATAACTTACACATGGGGACTATTTAGCTTCTGCCCAAATTCTCTAATTGTATATTGGACCTTAGTGTATTGAAAAACATATTGAGGAAGTGGAGATGTAGCATAGAATCTGTATTTTAAAGCAATATCTAGCTTAGAATAAATGAAGGAAATGAGGGAGTCAATTACACTTGGGTATGTCACTTGAATAAATAAAAATGACAATATGATTGAATTTTATATATTCACGATGGTAGATTCCATCTCATAGTGGGTGATTTCATTTTGATAATGTGAAAGCAAGAAAGCGAAAAGAAAGGCTTTTCAAGAGAGTAGGAGAGAAAAAAAGCAACACTAATGCTGAGAATATTCTGAAATGAAGAATTGGCATGTGACTACAGATGAAAGGTAATGGATGGAAAAATCTTGAACCATCTCTGATGGGGATTATGAGATTGAACTGTTGATTGGGATAACACTGAAACAAATTGGAAAACAAATTTAACTGATGTGGTAGTTTCCTAGATAAGTGCTTATCCAAAGGTGAGCAAACATGTATAAGCAAACTAATGAACAATTTTATGCAAAATTAAAAAGCAAATGCTATTGTCTTTTTTTAAATTTTTTACACTTATTCATTTGTCGATTGTGTGTGCCTGTGTCACTGTGCATGTGTGGAGGACAGGGGTGGACTATCTTTCTACTCTGTGTATTCCAGGGATTGAATTCAGGCCATTAGACTTGGTGATAAGTACCTTCACTACTGACTATCTTGTGGACTCCTATTTATTTCTATAGATAGCTTCTCCAAATTTACAAGGATCATACAGTATCATAACACAGATATGTGAGAGTCTATACACATATATACATGAGTTTATTTATATGATAGGTATCTTTATTGATATTTGTCATTATATTTTTCATGAGGTTACATTTGTGTTCAAATTTATCATGGGGTTACAGTTTGATAAACATTACAAATTGAAAATAATATGACTAAGAAAAGCTTTTAATGTCTTCAAACTCTCAATATTTTATCTTAGGCTAGTCTAGGTATATGTTTAGAATATTTATAGTAATCTGTAACTGGAAAATCATTTAAATTACAAATCTTGTTATTAAGTGTTCAATAGTTTGAAGATTTCTCTACAGAACAATATAGACTATCAGTACTTACGTTAGTAACTTCATGTTACCTCTGTCCAGAATCACAAAACTTATGTAACTTGGCCCAGACAGATATCACAACTCAAATTTCTAAGTATGGTTTCTATTGAACACTGATGATCAGCAATTCCACTGTTAAATTAGGGACTATTTGTATTTTCTTACTGCTAAGAGAAGGACAATAAATCTCTTCTCGCATAATTCTCTTGAGGATTAAATGCATGAGAACTGGTAAAATGTCCATAAAAGACAGTAAAAGAGTACACCGTCACAGTGTACAGGAGAATATTATCGAATTATATCAGATGTGGGGCGATCATTGAATTTGGGCTAACTTAAATATGAAAATCATGAAGGTTAAGGCCAATGGGAAGTCATAAGGAATCAGGGCACTTTCATGGTTTAATTAAAGAAAACACTGCAAATTCTATCTCATATAAACTTAATAAAGAAATATTAATTTTATTATATCAAGTGACTATAGGGAAACAATATTGCTAACACACTGCTGAAAGCACACTTACAGCACATAATGATATACCTCATTTAATAGAAAACTACTTGGCAAGAACTACCGAGTCATTTTAATCTAGAATCAGGTTGGGAAGAAGAGGGAGAAATAACCAGACACTGAACCTGGCACCTAGAGAAAACCTGTCCTTTAGGGAACCTTAGAAATAGATTCCTTGGTGTGCACTGTATATTGAAAGTATTCTTATTTACCTATTATTCATAGTTAGCATTAAAAAGAGAACAATTAATTCCCAAAGAACTAGTGAAAGAAATACAGTACTAACTTTTGTGGGACCAGAGATAGGATGCCATGAAGAAAAGAAGGGATGTGCTGTTAGGAAAGATTCAGAGGCATTCTGCCAAAAATGCATCATGATGACATTTGTAAGGGATTCCATGAGCTAAGTCCCTGGGATCAATGTGTCAGTGCCTAGGGTCAGGCATCTGACTGTTCATTTTCTCCTCCGTGCCTGTGTGCATCATGAATCTGTACAGATAGAATGATATTAGGGCTCTGTAATTTAGCATCGTTTTGTAATCTGTGAGTAAAATGTTCACTTCCTTTTTGTTGAAATAAATTGATGCATTTAAATTTAAAGTGCTTATAAAATGTTGGGAAGAAGGGCAAGAAAGGCCAAGGTAGTTTTATTACATTAGATTGCTATCTTGGAAATATAACACAGTGTCATTGCAATAACAATTAAATAGACACTACACACAAAATATCCTTTGTTTTGCTCCTGCCACTGATTATTAGAATTTCCATTTTAACTTCCAATGTGCACACAACTACTTTGTTCAGTTAGTATCTACAGGATGCTTTGTCTGTCCACAATAATTGCACAAATCTGAGTAAAGAAGACAAAAGTATCTTTTTTTGAGAGCTTTGCATTTTTAAAAGAACCAGGCAATAAACAAAACATATGTAAATTTCATTACATATTAAATGTGAGCAAATAAAGGATATGTGGAGGAAAGGTTTACCGAAACAGTGACATGTGGTTAAATCTTGAATGAGCTCAGGGACCAGCAGGTAATCAAGACCGAAGCTTTCCCAAGAAAACAAGTGCAAAGTCTTCTTTACTCTACCATATATAAAGGTCCACAATCATGAGAATAGGGTGATTAGGTTTTTGTTCTATTCCATATTTATAAGGCCTAATATACTTGGCTCAAAAATGAGTTTCTTATGGATTTGTCTAAATCAAAAAGAATTGGCATGAATAACATTATTCACTGTGTAACTCTTGCTTTGATCATGGTTTCAGTATACCACACTTAAGGACTTCATCAATATACCTCCCTGAGTTAGGTCTTTCTGCCATTAAACTCCTATCAGGACTGTCCGTCAAAAACAAGAATCACATCTGTTAAGTTTGTATGAGCAGAAATAATAATGAAAAAACAGGAATCACAATCAGCATTAAATGTGATTTTATGAGTATGTATAAAGCTTTATTAGTGCCCTGGCTTGATGTATCATGGTCCTGAGTTGTGTGTGCTTGATTTATAGTAGATGTCCAATAAAAGGTTAGCAAATATCTGTCTGCACATATTTTCATGCTTTCCTAAACATTTACAGTTTGTATTCTGAATTGCTAGTCAATGAATTTGCATCCAAATTTGCCAGAAAATAGACACCATCTTATTGGAACACTCAAATGCACAGTATATATATGCAGGGCCATCCTCATTATTTAATCCTGAAAAAAATTATCTTCCACCCATGTCTGCTTATGTGTTATGCTTACAAAATGATGGCAGCAGCAGGGAGATGACTCAGCCCTTAAAGCACTAACCAGCAAAAGTCTCAGAATTTTGATCTCTAGATCTTATGCAAAAATAATGTGTTGGGACTAGAGAAGAGTCAGTGAGTAAAGCTCTTGCCATGTAAGCAAAAGGACCGGAGTTTGGATCCTAAGATGCCCCATTAAAAAAAAAATCAGTGCAGATATGATAGTGGTCTGTAAGGTAAAGGCTGGGAAGCCCCCGAGCAAAGTAGTCAGGTGGAAGCGCAATCCAAGATGATCCCCAATGTTACCCTTAGGCTTCAGCAGGCAAACACACTCACATGTACCTTCACCTATATGCAAACCACACTCACACAAAAGGAAAATAATATGTGGGTGTGGTGTCCTGAGAATTCCATTCTCAGACCTCCACACACACATACACGTGCATCCCCAATGTACACACCCACCCATGTGGCCACCCATGAGCAAAATCCACATATGTATGCATGCCCACATAAATGCATACAAAAAAGCAAGACAGCAACAATCATGAGTACAGAGTGGTACCCTCAGTAAGCCATGGTCCATTTGCTCAGAGCAGTCCATGTTTTACGTATTCTCAGCTCACTTTTATATGCTCTTATTTACCAACTGTGATAAAATAAAGTAAATATTTTTTTCATTTAAGTCAGACCATCTTTGGTATTTTTGCTTTATTTATTTTTATGTCAAACATACAGCAATTGAATTTAAAGAGCTGAAAGAATAGTTTCCATTTCTCTATCATTTTCAGTCTGACCGTAGGAAGGACTGCTCAGTGAAATCACCAATGTCTTGCTTTATTTTTCTTACTTATTTGGTGTGTGAATATATATGTTCATGTGTGTGTGTTTGTGTTGCACTTGCCTGCTAGCACCATGGTACATGTGTGGCCAGAAGACAATTTGAAGGTGTTAGTTCTCTTCTTCCACTATGTGGGCTCCCTGGGATCAAACTCAGAACATCAGACTTGATAGTAAGCACCTTTACCCACTCAGTAAACTCCCTAATCCATTGGTAACATTTATTCCCTTTAAAATAAATAGTTTTTTCTATATCTAAACTACCTACCTTTTGCTGATTTTTTTTTTTGGATTTTCAGCAAGAGTAATGGAAATGTCTTTCTTCTTGTCTTCTGTAATATAAAATTCTTAGTTTATTTACTAAGAGATGTTTTGTACTTACTCATCCGGCTCTGAAGTGATTTTGTGCTGGAGGGAAGAATTAGTTCATAGAAATTTGCTCTTCTCTCTGCTCTTATTCAAAGAAGTTCCACTATGTGTATTAGTCCAAATACATTTTTCTATGAATAACTCATAATATTATACTCTTTATTTGGTTTTCTAAGATTTAAAGTATGCCCATTTCTGTCTCAACTCCACACTGATGTCTTAATGACTTTTTAAACTCAGCATGTCAAAAAAATTTTTATTTTTACAACAGTTTGGTCTATCTGAAAGATTTTTTTAAAAGTCTCATTCAGTAGTAGTATTACTCATCTAATTATTCTGGGCAAAGACCCAGGGATGCTTTTAAGAATATGTGTTTTCTCTGCTTTATTTCCTTATCATCATCTCTGCTCAGATTTATAGATTTCATTTTGAAACAGTTTTAGGCACCTAGCAAAATGAAGAGAAATGTTTGTAGAGTTCCTATATCTCCCTCTCCTCTAACATACCAGTATCCCTCTTTATCAATATTCTCCACTAAGATGATCCTTTGGTCACAATTATTGCATGTAACTAACATATCGTTATCACTCCAAACCGGTACATGAAAGTCCATTTTTGGAATAAGATGTTTTTTAAGTTTAAAAGTTCAATGGCATGAATCCAACTTGAATATGTCATGTAGAATATTTTCATATCTTAAAAGTTCTCTGTCCCTCTCTTAAACTCTGGGAACCCCAGACTTTACTCTCTGTAGTTTTGACTTCTCAGAATCCTCCTTATTTGGCTACAGCCTATATCTTTAACAGCCTATATCTTTAATAGATTGGCATCTTTTACTGAGTGATATTCATTTAAGTTTCCTTTATGTTTTTGTGCAGCTTGATAGCTTATTTTGTTTTAACACTGAATGATGTTTTATTGCCTGCATGATCTACAGTTTGTCCGTTCACTTACTGAAGGACATCCAGGCAATTTCCAACATTTGTCGATTGTGAATGAAACTACTGTGGACATTCATGCTAAGTCTTGAATAGACACATATTTCAATTTCTTTTAGGTACATATATATTTTTAGTGCCTGTGTGTGTGTGCACATGCACATGTGTGTGTCTGTGTGTGAGTGTCTGCGTGTCTGTGTGTGTAGAGGAGGGCACTTGAGTATGTGTGCCTATGGAGACTCAATGGTGACTTTAAGAATCATCTGGATGGCTCTATCTCCTTATCGATTTGCTCTGTGGATTTCCAAATTCCATATCCCAGGGCAGGAAGTGCAGGTTGTTTCCATTTCTACCTGGCACTTTTAAGCGGGATCTGGGCACTAGAATTCAAGTCCTTTTCCTTGCAAGGCAAAAGCTTCAACCCCTGAGCCAAATCCCAGACTGTTGGGTACATGTTAAAGAGAATGATTGCTGAATGTATGATAAAAGTATCTTGAGTTCTGTAAAGACTGCCACAGTGTCTTCCAATGCTGCTGTGCAATTTATATTCACAACAGAAATTAATCAGGTCCTTGCACCTCATCGGAGAGGAGGACCCAGAGGAGAGTTTGGCATGCACATTAAAGGATGCTCCGGGGATGGGAGGGGGAGGCACTGGGGAATGGGGAGGGAGAAGGGAGGGGAGGGGGGCACAGGGCGGTGGGAGGTTGGAGGAGAGAGGGGACCGGTGTACCTGTTAAGTTTGTATGAGTGGAATTAAATAAATAAATATCCATATATATATATATATATATATATATATATATATATATATAAAGAAATTAATCAGAAATCTTGTTCTTTGCATTCTTACCAGTTTCTGATGTTGCCAGTCATCTTAGTTACCTTACTGTTGCTTGGTTAAATGCTCTTGCCAAAAGAAAAAATGGGCTTGCTCTGGATCACAGTTGGAGGTAAAATTACATTATGGCAGGGAAGTCTATGTTCAAGAGCACAGGGCTGCTTGTCACATTGTATCCGGAAGCAAGAGGGAGAGATAAGGATAATACTTACTGCTGTTCTTCCCTTTACTTCTTAGATGAAGTTTAAGGTCTCAGGCCAGGAAGTCATGCTACCCACAGGGAAGGGGTCATCTGAACTCAAAAATGAATGCAATCAAGGTAATTCTCCACAGGCTTGCCCAGACACCTGTGTTTTGGGTGAGTCCAGATTTTATCATGCTGACAATACTGAACTCATTAGTTTTCTGAATTATTACCACAGTGATAGGTACGTAGTAACAACTTACTATTGAATTTCTTTTTCCTGACTGTGAATGATGTCACATCTTCCCCATGTCTACCATCTACACTGCTATCTTCTTTTGCGAGGTTTCTATTAAGGTGCTTAGGCGACTTTAATGATTCATTTTCTTACTTATTGAATTCTGAACGTTTTTATACACTTTTAAAAATTATCCTTCCATCCATATCCCTGTGTCCAAATTAAGGTGACAATTTTACCTGGCACTCTGAAGCAGCTTATAAACCAGTCAAGCTGCCTCTACTGTCACCTGCCCCGAATCTATTTTCTAACTCACAGAAAATGTGGAAAAGGGTCTTAACTTTTCCTCTGCTGCTGCAGGACCTGCTCCTTACTGGCTCACAGTTTCATCTGTCACCAACTTGGCTTTCTTCCTTCTTCATTTTTATTTTTGACTATTCCAGAAATATAAACATTCACTTCAGTTTTCATCTCTTATCCTTCTCCCTCTCCTGCTGATCCTCTTCTTCTTCCTAAATATTTCCTGAAATATTTTCATGTCCTTTCATGCTTATTTGTTTGTTTATTTGTTTGTTTTTTTTTGTTTTAGTTCAAGAAGTCTCCTGCAGGTGACCACAGCTACCATGTGTTCATGATTACATTGGCCATGGCTCATGAAGAAGATAGTGTTTCATAGCACTCTCCCTCATCCTCTGGGGTCTTATGATCTTTTTGGCCCTTCTGCGTCAATGTTTTCTGGTCCTTGGAGAGGGTGATGTAGATGTCCCATTTAGGATCCTTTACTACTTACATATTTACTGAATTGTAGTCTTTCTCTGAATCATTCCATGTGCACTTTTAAGTGTGTATAACCTTTTTTCACATTTACCATGCAGCTGAAACTCATATGTTTGCAAATCTTTTTCTACTTTAACTCAGTTGGACCAGGTAGCTTCCTGTATCCAATGTGACAATAAACAAGCTAAAACTAAGATCCCTGCTTGCATATTGGCGCTTCCACATTCTCTATATTCATGAAGGTGAAGTGGTCTAAAGCAGAAGCAGCTAGAGGTAACTTGGTGGTTACAATGACACATGAAGACAGAAGGAATGTGAGCAGCATCAAGGGGAGAAAGGGATTCCTGAACTACTAAATCCCACTGTCCGCTAGAAGCAGTTGACTGTCTTCAACAGTATGACATTAGACAAGTTACATGCAATTTATTAACCTAATCATGGAAAATAAATTATCATTGCATTAAGTTGCTATGATGATGGCAGTGCATGTCTTTTGTGTGAGAGGAGGTTATGTGTGATCAATAATGATCACCTTGTTTATACTTATCTAACTCTCCTAGTTTAACTTACAGGAGAAGCCTTTCCTGACTTATAGACAGCTAAATAGTCATTTCAATACTGCTCACTATTTACTGTGTCCATGCCACTATGCTATGTAGCATTGAAATCTTATTCCAACTCTAAAATCATGTTATGGGATTGGTGCTATTATTATACCAATAAGAGCCAGAAGATAGAAAAACTGAAGTGTTGGCAGGTGGGCTTCCTTCTGACTTCTGTAATCCTCATCCTTAAATACATCATTACTATATACAAGTTACCACAATTCTAGCTATAAACTGTTGTGAAGAGCAGTTTAATACAGGCAGTTTTTAGACATGCTCTCAGCTGTTTTCTTTGGTGACTTCCTTATCAAGGTGCAGTGAGCAGAAGTACTCAGATGTCTTACTCTTCATAACAGGCAACAGATGTTGCTTACTCAATACATGTGTAATTGTATAATTACCCAATTAATATCTGTTTGTCTCAATAGGCTGGAAAATCAAGAAGGAAATGGGCCATAATTATCTTTGCACTCCATTTTATCACCAAGATCTAAATTTATAGAATATTTTCAATTCAGTCACAGAATGATTGAATTCATGGGTAGTATAAGCTACTTGCAGACATGGTATATCAGATAGTACTGGATTCTTTAGGGACTGCCTGGTTTCTATTTGCTCTTTAAAAATGTTCTGCACAGATGATGTAGTTTTTACACAACACTATGAAATACCACAGCATGGACAGTCAATACCCGGAGTCACATTTCTTCTAAGACAATGTCAATAGCAACTAGATGAAAAACAAACATGTCATTTTATTTGCATGATTAGAAACAAAGAAGAAATGGGTTTTTTTAAGAAATAAAGAGAAAACAAGGACTGATGTTAAAATACCTATACAGAGATGAACCAATGATGATATTGAGGCTGGCAAGGGACTATTTCACAATTTGTGACGTTACTTTAATAGTTACAAGCTGTCAAACAATAACTTCATGGAATTGCACAGCTGTAGAATGGAACTAGCACCCAGCCTTGAGGAAGGGATTCAAGAACATGCCTGAGGTATATCCACTGAGGGCAAAGAGAAGCATAAAGAGGGTTGACCATCTCAGCCTGGCTGTCTTGGTTGTCCGAGATAAGTATACACTTCATGGGCATGTGAAACACACACATAACTCTTACACAAAGTTTGTATCTTAATTGAGACCTTATGAAAGAACAGGGAACTCATGCTAAGAAATGGCTCTGGAGCACTAAGTATTGCATCAAAAAAATACAAAGAACCTCTAAGGACATACCTTTCTGTTTATACCAAATAGGACTTTAGTGGAAAAATCTGATCCTTCCATCCAATTCAAGTTCACAATCAAATATTTAAATAAAAGACTGGTAATAAATCCCAGTTTGTAGAATGTTTGCCTAGAATATCTGCAGACCTAGGATCAATCTCCAGCCATTGGGAAGAAGGAAGGCAAAGCAAACAAGCAAGCAAGAAAAGAAAGAAAGAAAGAAGGAAGGAAAGAAGGAAAGAAAGAAGGAAAGAAGGAAAGAAAGAAGAACGAAGGAAAGGAAAGAAAGGAAAAAGAAAGAAGGAAAGAAGGAATGAAAGAAGGAAAGATGGAAAGAAAGAAAGATGGAAAGAAAGAAAGATGGAAAGAAAGAGAAAGAAAAAAAAGAACGAAAGAAAGAAGAGGAAAGAAGTTAAAAAGAAAGAAAGAAAGGTGGGAAGAAAGATAAGGAGGAAGGAGAGATAAAAGATAAAGTGGAAGAAAGAGAAAGAGAGAAAAAAGCCAGAAAAAGGCAATGTCTTATTAGTGTCATCCGAAACAATCAATTACAGATATAGAATCCAGAACAGCATGCAGTTTTGAAATGTAAATAACATAAAGTTCATTTTAAAAAATAAAAGCAAACCACAATATCTGAAATGAGAGCAGTTAGTTGGAAATGTAACAAAAATTCTAGCTTTCAAAATTCAGTCATGGAATTAACAACTCAGATGCAACTAGATTCAGGCAAACAAGAATTCCTGAAATGTGGGATGATTGTTAAGCAGTTACCAGTAATAGAGCCCCTAGCGTAAACAATCCTTTCCTTTGTGTATTGAGGCCTCTATCTTAAAACTGTCTTTTTTACACTTGTACTGATACTCACACAAAATATATGGTTCCTTAGGGTTGTCCTGAATGCTCTTGTTTGCTGAGATATTACTGGTTTTAGTTATAAGTTTACTATCAGTCTTCTCTGTGGTAGAATGCATTCTCTAAATGGCTGGAAGTCTCTTTCGTTTAAACTATTGCTCTATTTGCTATGCCTAGGATTATGTCTGCCAGAAGTTACTTTTAAATAATCATTCTAAAACTATTTGCTTATAGGGAAAAAAGGAAGATGATTTCTTCAATGGTATATCCACTGACCTGTGATATTTGCTGGGGCATGAATTATAAAAGGTACATTTCATCTAAAGCAAACTAGATTAAACAGAGTGTGACACATAAGAATAAGAACCTGAAAATAGGAGGAAGTGTAGCAGAAAGATAAATGGCTGTAAGCTGGCTTCAGCGTGTGCACCTATGGAGATAGTAATACTCTCTCTCAGATGCGGGGTGAGGATTCTGGGCTTCCTTCACTTTGGATTTTTCTTTTTCCAAAGCTAAAACTAACTCTTTGATGTGTTTCTGGTAATTTTTCAAGCAGTGTAGAAACTGTTAATGGGCCACTTTACAACGTGGCAGGTTATGAAATACTTGAGCCTGCCAATCTCAGCCAATTGTTTATTCGTTTTCCTCTTTCACCTGCTTCGTTAAGTGTCTCAAAAACTACATCGAAGAACGTTTATTTGACAAACCTTTACATTCCTTAGCCATCTTTTGTCTCACCGGCATTGGGGCCACCACATCCGTCACATCCCGCTCACATCGCTGAGCTCTGCACTCCCTGAACCTCCAAATCCACTGCTACCTCATCTACTGCACTGCTGCAGTATTTTTGAAGTCTGCAGCAGGCGCTCACCGATTGGCTGGAGGCCTCTCTGTCTGTGACACAGCCCCACAATTCCCTTGTGGCTTTAACGTTATTTCTTAAAGCGATGTTTCTCTGATCTAACCCAGAATTCCATTCCCAAACCATCGCTAATCAAGCTTGTCCAGTGGTTCAGCCGTCTGAGACAGCAATATTGAATGTTAAAATAAGTTTCTACATTATGTTTGACTGTCAGAAAGGATTAAGAATAACTAACTGTCTGGAAAAATAATTTTCCTGATGGTTTGTGCAGGGCAAACCAATTCTGTCCGGGTTTCAGCAGCAACCTGGAGAACAAATTAAGATCCTCTGACACAAAAATACTCGAATTATTTTCCCCTTTTGCATGCAATGTTCCTTTTTGTTTTCAAACCGGAAATCTTTTTGCCCTTTATTCAGTTCAGAGTATCTCTCAAGAGGTCAGGTATAGCTTTTAACTATTTCCAGGGAAGAAAGTATTTGTTTGCTTAAAGAAAAAAAAAATCATTCCAAGCAGCTGATTGGGTCTTTTACTTATAGACTAAAAGTAACTAACCTGAGAGGCGTAGAATCAATTAGAAACTCAGGAGCACATGCCACCTTGTTTTGTAACTTGTGAGGTTGCAAAGAACGATTTAAGGTGAGGCAGGCCTTTGTTGAGCAGGGTTTTTTGACTCCTATAAGATGTATGGAACTATTGAATCATGATTCCTGTGTCCTAAGACTTGTGAGTTCAGCACTTTTTCTGCAAAAGAACAGCATGCGAAGTGGCCTTTTATTGAAGAGAACAGAGAAAGGAATCATATTCATATCAGATTGAGCAAGATTAATCAGGAAAATCTTAGTGTCATAGGTTCTCTAGATTTTTTAAGCTGCTAGAATGTGTTTTTCCGTGCATATGAAACAGTTCTTAAGGAAGGTAAACACCAGAAAAAGTTCACCAAGGTTTAATGCACATCAATTCATTCTTCCATTCTTTTATACCTATAATGCAGAACCCGATGAAAGAGGGAAAGACAAACAAATAGTTTTTTTCCAGGACATGACATTTTACAGAGTTGCTTCCGGCCTGCTTGAAGTGCCACTCTTTTAAATTCAGTGACAGTTCTAAGAACATCACGGGAACTTGTGAAGCAACTACACCCATAAGAAGTGAAAACTGTTTTAACTCCATTTTAAAAGATTAGCCTGCAGGTTCAAAATACTTCTCTTTTCTCTCAATACAAGCAATGAATTTCTATTATCTTTATTTGTGAAGTCTGAAAATATCGGATCAATTTTCCACTAGTTTTAAATCTTTCTGTAGGACTTTTCCAACTATAAATCCACTTGATTAAAAAGGAAACATTTTTTGCCTCCAAGATTATTATAAGGAAAATTTGATCAGATTATTTTGCTAATGGGTAAATATAAATTGGCATTTTTTTCTTCACGCCTTCATATTGATTTCACCAGCAAATTTGGTGTGTTTTTAAGTCTCTTTTTGCACAACACCCCCCACTCCCAGTAATAATGTGTGTTTGGGAGCATGTTGAAATTAAATCTATGCGAAGATGAATTTCTGAAAACCCCAAGCACTAACCACATGAACATTGTACTGTGATCTGCTAATTTCTGTTCCTGTGCCTGAAGAGATTTTTTATGGAGCTTCATTTATTCAGGTTACTAAGTCCATATCCAGGAAAAAAAATACATGGAAAACATGAGAAGTTTGTTCGATCCTCAGTGGAAGACGCCAACACAAAATGAAGAATCATTGTTCCAATGTACCTCATCCGTTAATGACACAAGTTGCTCATTGCTCAGGACTAGTCTTTGGGTCTTATGTAACTGAAAGAAAGCTTGAATGTAAAAAGAGACTGGTAAATTTAAATAAATAGTAAGCAACAATTTGCCACACAGTAGAAGAAAAATGTTTTGATCAATGGGTCGACATGACTTTCTTTATAAGATTACTTTATAAGGACGAAAAGAAGAACTAGAAGGTCCAAACCGCAACCTTTTTGCTACACGATAGTACATGGGCTTTGAATTCAATTTCCGGAGGCCCTTTAAAGCCACAGGTGAATACCTGCAGAATCAGGGATCAAAAGTAGGGAAATGAGATCACTAAGAAAGCTGGCTAGCGGAGAGTGTACTCTAAAGTCCAGCATACAGGTGGAAGAATGGGAATGGAATGGGAAGAGAAAGAGAGAATGGAAAGGGAGAAAGAGAGGGAATCTGGGATGTATACGTACTATGTTGTAAAGTAGAAAAAATTTAATTAAAAAAGAAAGTTGGCTAGCAAATTAGCCAATTGGTGAAATCTGAGTTCAAGTGTGAGAACGCGGCCTCAATATACAGATGGAGAGGTGATCAATGAAAAGCAACTGATATCAATGACTTTCAAAGAAAGACTACTGTTAAACAGAATTTTAAATTAAATACTGAAGAATGATAATCACAACAAATAGATCAAAGAAGCAAGAAATTTTATTTATTTTGGGGTATATTGTGGGGTAGATTTATAAATTTTGGGTATTTTGGGTATATTTTTGGGATGTAGGTGGTATAATAGACATACTACAGTCAATGTAGGGATATGTGGATAAAGGCATGGATAAATGCAATGTGCATGTGTGGTGTGTGTTGTGTGGTGTTTGTGTGTGTAATGAAGTGTGGTGTGATGTCAGTTAGTTAAGGTAAAAAATGTAAGAAGATAATCTATTAGACTTTTAATTCTTTTTTTATTATTATTATTATTTTTCACTGCGTACAGATGCCGTGTGTATGTGCGCGCTGTGTGGTCCTGTGTGTGTGTGTGTGGGTGTGTGGTGTGTGTGGTGTGTGTGTCTGTGTGTGTGGAGACCATGGACGAATTTCGCGAACCACCATGGACACCTCACCTCCGTGTGCCCCCAGGATTCACAGGCTCCGCCCTCAAGGACCAGAAGCGCAGGCCCGCCGACACTGCTGCCTGGCGTCTATACGACGTGGATCTGGAATCTGAACTCAGGACCTTCTGGCCTGCAAGGCGGAGGCTTAACCCCGGACCACCTCTCCAGCACCCTAGTAGACTTGTTAAGATAAAAAAGTAATGTTTCTAGAAATTCATGGGCACAAGATTCCACAAGACAGGAATAAATCATGGCTCTTTGAAATAGAAATACCAAGCAATGGTGGGTGAGGCTGGCCATGGAGGTTTCTTGTTAATAAAGATCCAATGTCTTTTTAAAAAGTTGTAAACTTTTGTCTGTCAACGAAAACCTGACGTAAAAATTAAAAGACACAGCCACCTCTAAAACACATCAGAATTGAATAATAATGACAATAAATTACAATCATGAGAAAGCTGTAGATGGATTAGCTGTGATAGGGTGAGGCCTAGCTAACAAACTGTGCCAAAAGGGAAAGAGGAATCTAGTATAATGCCACTTATCAACAGGAAGATGAATTTGGATTCCTGGTCAATTTTGATTTGGACCATGGTCAAATTCAATACCACCTCAGTTATTGAACATGGAGTAAGACATAATGAAGCATTTTACTCTCAGGGACCTTTGAAAAGAAAGTTGTCCAGAATGAGTAGAGACATCTTGATCTGCATGTCGGGAATTGTCATGTGTGATATAATTAGGCTCTAAACAACTCCTATTATGATAAATTGTACTTAGGCACATGAAATAAAAATCCCTTGAAATTTATTTGACTAAAACACTGGAGAAACTCAGAGAGTGGGCGTTAGGTAGTAAGACATTTGCCATGAAGACCTCAGGATTGGAGCTCCTAATCCCAGAATCCATCCACATGGCAGAATGAGAGAAATGAATCGCTCCATTGCAAGTGGTCATTTGACTTCCAGATGTGTACTATGGCCTCTGTGTTTTTCTTTGTTGCATCACACAGCAGAACACACAGACACCAAGCACACACAGACACCTACTACACAGAAACAATAAGATACATATTTTTGTTACAAGATAGAAGAACAAAGCGAGTCCGCCAGCCTCAGGGACTATTTGATGTGATAGAGGAGACTAAGACCCAACAAAGTGATAAACTCAATAAAAGAGAGTTTCTAAGATGGAATTGGGTATGTGTTCTATTACTGTTTCATATAAGAACCATCAAAATATTGGCTTTCAGGGTCGTTATTGTAATGAGTTTAATTGGTAAATCAGAGAAATGAGAAATTTCATGAACGAATTTAATAATCCAAGGTCTGTTTATTTGTTATTTAATTGTGGTGGCATGGATGCAAATACGCAGCAACTAACCCATCAGTAATGTTTATTTAATGCTGGGAACACGTATGCAACATAAAACTTGACCAATGGGAAGGATAATAGTTTCATTCACCTGTTAGATGTTCACATGGTCGTGGACAACCAGCTCCAGAACTCTTATTTCTGTGAAGATGTGGTATGTTTTAAGTGAGCGATTTAAAACGAGGGGCGGGAGAGGTGGCTCAGGGGTTAAGCCTCCGCCTTGCCAGGCGAGAAGGTCCCGAGTTCGGAGCCCCGATCCCACGTATCGCCGCCGGAACGGAAGCGGGGCGCCTTGCGCTTTCTGGTTCCCTGGTAGGGCGGAGCCTGTGAATCCCGGGCAAGAAGGAGGGGGAGGCGTCCATGGTGGTTTCGCGAATTCGTCGTGGTTCTAACACACAGACACACACAACACAGACAAACGCGCGCAGCAAGACACAACCGTTGAATAAAGATAATAATAATAATAAAAAAATTAAAGAAATAAAAAGAGTTAACCTCTGATAATAAACAGACTCCATAGCAGGGTTCATGATGAGTCTTAAGTGGAAACTGATTTTGGTATCATCTGTGCTTGCTTTGAATGAGATACATTTTTTTATAACTGGACCCATCTCAGAGGTATTTTTCTAAACAAGCTTTACTTAGGTACCTAGTACTAAGTAAAGCTTGAGGTAGCTAGTAATAGAGGTTGAATGGGTCCTGTGCAAGGGGAAAACACATGAAATATAAGTTGTGAAAGATAGGAAGTTTCTGGTATTGTTGATAGGAGAGGATCTTAGGAGGGCCCCAGATATGAGCAACCTTGGTGCAGTGCAAAGAAAAGCAAATGGACAACAAAAAACAACCTGAATTTCAGACACTGGGCAACCCTAACATGATCACCACCTGGAAACCAGGCACCAAAAAGACCCGCCGCCATACAGAGGCTCAGGAATTTGTAGAAGAGGGGCGTAAAACGGTAAGAGCCTAAGATGAAGGTTCCATTGCGGGAGAGGTCACGACTCCACTTAAGCTAGGGCAGTGTGCGCCCAGGAATTCATGGCAAGGGGACTTGATCTCATCAAACATGCAAAGTGGTGAATGTTTAGTATACCCCCGTAGACTGCATGAAGCTCAAAGAAATAGTTTCAACAAGCAGTAGGATCTTAGAGGTAAGGGGTCTAACAGTGGTAAATAAGATAGTACAAATTATATCAGTGGGACATCCCAAGGAAGGACATCACTGGGGGTCTGCCAGCAGAGCCGTGACTCCCCGGAGAATAGATGAACAACAGAGACCCCCAGGAACATAGGACCAAGAAGGAGAATATGAGGGAGTAGACGAAGGCCCACATAGGATGGGAGGGAGAGTGGATTGAGATGGATGGGAGCGGAAGGCAAGGAGGAAGGGAGGGAAAAGGAATGATGGAGGCAAAGGAACACATATACAAAAATGGTAAAATGCAATAAAGTTTATTTTTAAAAAAGATAGAGGATACTCAGAGAAGAAGTCCCAAAGTTGAAATATGTTCATTAAATAAATTCTATGGGTTTTAAATTACACCTGCATGATAATAAAGCACATGAGGTTACTATATCTCCCTGAGAGACATGTAGGGCAGATCTGGATGGGGAGCAGATCAATTTTCTCCTATGGTGTACCCACTAATATAGTGGTCCATGACTCAACACATGCTTGACATATACCCCAATACAAGCATCCCAGAGGAAATTGGTGAGCATTTTGAAAAGACAGGAAGTCGGAGCACGTGTAAGTTGGGAAGTATATGGTTTTCATTGGAAAGGAGGGGAGATGTGATTAATAATAGGGATGAGAAGATTTAAATCATTGTATTCATGTATGAAACATAATGCAATGAAATGGACAAACCAAAATCCTCTGTTTTAAAACCAATTTTTAAAAATAGGATGAGTAAGTCTCACTGCATTTCTTTTTCTTCTGCTTCTTAGGAATATAAAGGAAAGAGAAAGACACACAAGTAATTATTCTTCACCTTTTCCTTTTCTTAATAATGCTGTTGAAATTAAAAAGAAATTCTTTTAGGACATTTCTTGGCTAAAATTCTTCTCACCACGCATGTATAACTACACATGGGGACTATTTAAGCTTCTGCCCAATTCGCTAATGGTATATTGGACCTTAGTGTATTGAAAAACATATTGAGGAATGGAGATGTAAGGCATAGAATCTGTATGTTAAAGCATATCTAGCTTAGAATTAAAAAAGTTTGGGAAGGAAAGGAGGGAGTCAATTACACTTGGTATGTCACTTGAAGAAATAAAAAGGACAATAAGGATTGAATTTTATTATATTCAGGATGGTAGATTTCCATCGTCCATAGGGGTGTTTCATCACGTTTTTGATAATGTGAAAGCAAGAAAAGGAAAAGAAAGGCTATTTCAAGAGAGTAGGAGAGACAAAGCACACTAATGGCTGGAGAATATTCTGAAATGAAGAAGTGGCAGGTGACTACAGAGTGAAAGGTATGATGTAAAAATCTTGAACCAGCTCTGATGGGGATTATAGATGAACTGGTTGATTGGGATAACGACTGAAACAAATTGGAAAACAAAGTTAAATGATTTGGTATTTCCTAGATAAGTGCTTATCCAAGGGGAGCAACTGTATAAGCAAAACTAATGAACAATTTTTATGCAAATAAAAAGCAAATGCGATTGGTCTTGTTTTTAAATTTTTACACTTATGCATATTTGTCGATTGTGTGTGCCTGTGTCCACTGTGCATGTGGTGGAGGACAGGGGTGGGACTAGTCTTTTCTACGCTGTGTATTCCAGGGATTGAAGTCAGGCCATTAGACTTGGTGAAAGTACCTTCACTAGCGGACTATCCTTGTGGCACTCTATTTTATCTTAGAGAGCTTCTTCTCAAATGGACAAGGATCATACAGTAGCAAACACAGAGAATGTGAGAGTCCTATACACATGATACATGAGTTTAGTGATTGATAGGTATCTTTATTGAATTTGATCATTATATTTTTCATGAAGGTGACTTTGTGTTCAAATTTATCATGGGGTTACAGTTTTGATAAACATTACAAATTGAAAATAATATGACTAAGAAAAAAGCTTTTAATGTCGTCAAACTCTCAATAGTTTAATCTTAGGCTAGTCTAAGTAGATGTTTAAGAATATTTATAGTATTCTGAACTGGAAAAATCAATTTAAATCTACAAATCTTTGTTATTAAGTGGTTTTCAATAGTTTGAAGATTTCCTCTACAGAACAGATATAGACTATCAGTACGTACGTTAGTAACTTCATGTTACTCGGTCAACAGAATAACAAAACTTAGGTAACTGGCCCCAGACAGATAGTCACAACTCAAATTTCTAAGTAATGGTTCTATTGAACACTGATGATCAGCAAATTCCCACTGTAAATTAAGGGACTATTTGTATTTCTTACTGGCAGGAGAAGGACAATAAATCTCTTCTCGCATAAGTCTCTTGAGGGATTTAAATGCATGAGAACTGGAAAATGTCCATAAAAAGGACAAGAAAAGAAGTACAACAGCAAACAACACCGTATCAGTGTACAGGAGAATTTGTGTGTCGAATTATATCAGATGTGGGGCGATCATTTGAAATTTGGGCTACTTAAATATGAAAATCATGAAGGTTAAGGCCAATGGGCCGTTCCAATCGGAAATCAGGGCCTTTCATGGTTTAAATGTAAAGAAAACACTGCAAATTTTCTCATAATAACGATAATAAAGAATATTAATTTTATTATTTATATCAAGTGACATAGGAAACAATATTGCTAAGCAACAAGACTGCGGAAAGCAAACGTTACAGCACATAATGATATACCAGACCACGACAGGAGCGTCATTTAATAATAGAAAACTACTTTGGAAGAACTAGCCCGAGTCATGTAATCTAGATCGGTTTGGGAAGAAGAGGGGAGAAATAACGCACGGGTACACTGAAACCGTGGCAACAGGTAGGAAACTGTCCTTTAGGAACCTAGAAATATAGAGTCCCCGTGGTGTTGGCACTGTATATTGAAAGTATACTATATAGCCTATTATGATCATAAGTAGGCTTAAAAAGAGAACATTAATCTCCCAAAGAACTAGTGAAAGAAAGACAGTAACTAACTTTTGTGGGACCAGAGATAGGGTCAAGAGGGGGGCACGGTGGCGCGTTTCTTTCGCAGGAAATATGTTAGTTCGTTGTGTTTGACTCCGAGTGCCCTGCCTCCACTGGACACTTATGTGCTCACGAGGCTCTATTGGCGCACGGGCATATGGCGTCCACGTAACGGTATAAACATCGATTGAGTGGTTGTCTTGACGGTAATCGGTCTGTAGACGCCGAGTGATGATATGGCCAATACAGGTAGGCAGAAACGTTCTCTGTCGCAGGGGAAGAAAGGGGGCGTCATGTGTTCTCTGCCAATCATAAGGTCACGGGCAGTATAGGGTCAAAGAGCAAAGGGGGAGTCCAGGTGTCGTTCGGTGACATTTGTAAAGGGATTCACAGGAGCTAAGTACCTGGGATCAATGTTGTCCAGTGCCTAGGGTCATCAGATCTGACGTTCATTTTCTCTTCCGTGCACGGTTGGTGCATCAGGGAATCGGTAAAGAGTAGAATGAGGTATTAGGAGCTCTGTAATTGAGTTAGCAAGCGTGTTGTTGTAATCGTTGTGAGGAAAAGTGTGCACTTCTTTTTTGTTGAAATAGAAATGAATGCATTTAAAGTTTTAAGTGCTTAATAAAATGTTGGGAAGAAAGGGCAAGAAAGGCCAAGGTAGATGGTTTATTGACATGAGATGCTATCTGTTGGAATATAAGCACAGTGTCATTGCATAACAATTAAATAGACACTACACACAAAATATCCTTTGTTTTTGCTCCTGCCACTGATTATTAGAATTTCCCATTTATAACTTCCAATGGCACACAACGTACTTTGTTCAGTTAGTACTACAGATGCTTTTGTCTGTCAACAATAAATTGCAGGCACAAATCTGAGTAAGAAGACAAAAGTATCTTTTTTTGAGAGCTTTGCATTTTTAAAAGGAACCAGGCAATAAACAAAACATATGTAAATTTCATTACATATTAATGTGAGCAAATAAAGGATATGTGGAGGAAAAGGTTTACCGAAACAGTGACATGTGTTAAATCTTGATGAGAGCTAAGGGACCCAGCAGGTAATAAAGACACGAAGCTTTCCCAAGAAACAAGTGCAAAGTCTTCTTTACTTACCTCTAATACCATAGAGAAAAGGTCGCACAATCATGAGAAGAGGGTGATTAGGTGTTTGTTCTATTCCATATTTATAAGGCCTAAGAGTATCTTGGCTCAAAAAATGAGTTTCTTATGGATTTGTCAAAGCAAAAAGAATTGGCATGGAATAACATTATTCACTGTTTAACTCTGCTTTGATCATGTTTCAGTATAACACACTTAAGGACTTCAGCATATACCTCCCTGAGTTAGGGTCCTTTCTGCCATTAAACTCCTATAGGACTGTCCGTCAAAAACAGAATCAACATCTGTTAAGTTTGGTATGAGCAAAATAAATAAAATGAAAAAACAGGAATCAACAATCGCAAATTTTAATTGATGTATGAAGTATGTATAAAGCTTATGAGTGCCCTGGCGTGATGTATCATGGTCCCGAAGTTGTGTGTGCTTGATTATAGTAGATGTTCGCAATAAAAGGTACATATCTGTCTGCACATATGGTTCAATGCATTTCCTAAACATTGACAGTGTTGTAGGCTGAATTGCTAGTCAATGAACTTGCATCCAAATGTGGCCAGAAAATAGACAACCAGCTAGTGGAACACTCAATGCACAGTATATATATGCAAGGGCCATCCTCATTATTTAAGTCACTGAAAAAAATTAAGTCGTTCCACCCATGTCGGCTTATGTGTTAATGCTTACAAATGATGGCAGCAGCAGGGAGATGACTCAGCCGCTTTAAAGCATCTAACCAGCAAAAGTCTCAGAATTTTGATATCTAGATCGTATGCAAAATAATGTGTTGGGACTAGAGAAGAGTCGTGAGTAAAAGCGCTTGGCCATGTAAGCAAAAGGACCGGAGTTTGGATCGAAGATGCCCCATTAAAAAAAAAAATCAGTGCAGATATGATAGTGGTCGTAAGGTAAAGGCTGGGAAGGCCCCCGAGCAAAGTAAGTCAGGTGGAAGCGCAATCCAAGATGATCCCCAAGGTGACCCCTTAGGCTGCAGCAGGCAAACACACTCACATGGACCATTCACCTATAGTGCAACCACACGCACACAAAGGAAATAATATGTGGGTGTGGTGTCCTGAGGATTCCATTCTCAGACTCCACACACACTACACGTGCAGCCCCAAGTACACACCCACCCATGTGGCCACCCATGAGCAAAAGCAACATATGTATGCATGCCCACAAAATGCAACAAAAAGGCAAACAGCAACAATCATGAGTACAGATTTGGTAACACTCATAGCCATGGGTCCATTTGTCTCAAAAGCAGTCCATGGTTTTACGTATCTCAGCTCACGTTTATATGCCTATTTACCAACTGTGATAAATAAAAGTAAATATTTTGTTTTTCATTTTAAGTCAGACCATCTTTGGTATTTGAGAATGTGTGGGTGACTTTAGTTTTTGTATAAATTGGGATTTAATGTATCAATAGCAATACAAACTGCTATAATTGAGAATTTGAAAAGAGCTGAAAAAGAAATAGTTTGCCGATGCTTGCTTACTATTCATTTTATCAAAAGTCCGGTGACGTAGAGGACTCGAGGCTTCGAGCTCAAATGGGGTGAAATCACCAATGTCTTGCTATATAGAATTGGTGTGGGGTACGGCGTGCGCAGTAGTAGGCTTGGGTTGGTGGTGGGGAGCGAGCTATGGGTATATGATAAGGAGATGTCGATTGTCTCGTGTCGGTGGGTGTTGAAGCCCGGTGTTGGGGGGGGGTGTGTGCACTTGCCTGCTAGCACACCAGGGTAATTATGTTCTGGCAGGTGGGGAGCCGAGGAAGGACAGAATTCGTTAGGAAGAAAGTGGGTGGTTACGCGTGTAATCTCGGTGTCTGTCGCCAACGCGAGAGGGCTTGGGGAGACTCGGGGCTCGCTGGGGAATGGCAGAACGAACTAAGGAACAAAGTCACATCTATGAGAGTAGGAGGTGGTATAAGCGCGGGCAAGCACCATTTTTGGAAACAGCGGCCAGCGTACTCAGGTAGAAAAACTCCGCTAAGTCCATTTTGGTAACATTTGTGAGAGCGTCGAAACTTTAAAATCATAAGATCAAGGTGCGGCGCAGGTTATTTTTCAGTTATATAGTGCGGGGGTAAGATACAGACACAGAGGCTGACGAACGGGTTATGTGGCATCGGATTTAAAATTGTTAGGAGAAGGGAAATGTTTTTGAAAAAGTTTTTGATTTTTTCAGGCAAGGGAGGGGTAAATTGTGAAATGGAGTGGCGCCCTTCTAGCTCTTGGTCTTTCTGTAAGAGAGATTTAAAATTCTTAGTTTATTTACTAAGAGATGTGTTTGTACTAATCATCCGGCTGCTGAAGTGTATTTTGTGCTGGATGGGAGATAGTGTCATAGACAAATTTGCTCTTCTCTCTGCTCTATAAGTCTCAGAAGTTCCACTCATGTGTAGTCTAGTCCAGAACTCACATGTTGTTGGTGGAGGAGAGTGATGACTCATAATAATTATACTCTTGGTATTTGGGTGTTGCTAAATGTTCAGGATTACTCACAGGTATGTACCCCTTCTGTCATTCACGATGTCTCTCGAGTTCTCAGACTTTGTGGGCTTTCTAAAGCTTATACTCAGCAGGTCACAAAAAATTTTTGTCTTTTGACAGACAGTTTTGCGGTCTATCGAAAAGCATTTTTTTATAACAGGATCTCATTCAGTAGTATAATACTCATGCTTAATTATTGCTGGGTCAAACCCCGGGATGCGTTTAAGAATTGTGTTTTCTCGTGCTTTATTTCCATTCATCAGCTCTGCTAGCTCATTATAGCATTTCATTTTGAAACATTTGTTAGGCATCCCCTAGCCAAAAATGACGAGAACATGGTGTCAGAGTTCCTATCATCTCCCTTCTCCTCGTAACCTTACACCGATCCCTCTTTATCAATATTGACTCCACTAAGATGATCCTTTTGGTCACAATTATTGCTGGTAAACTACATATCGTTTCACTCCCAAACCGGTACATGAAGTCCATCTTTTGGAAAAGATGTTGTTAAGTTAAAAGTAATCAATGGCACTGAATCCCAAACTGTGATATGTCATGTAGATATTGTCATATCTTAGAAAGTTCTCTGTCCCTCTCTTAAACTCGGGGAACCCCAGACTTTACTCTCTGTAGTTTTGACTTCTCAGAATCCTCCTTATTTGGCTACAGGCCTATATCTTTAACAGACTATATCTTCATCTTGAATAGATTGGCCTCTTTATACTGAGTGATATTCATTTAAGTTTCCTTTATGTTTTTGTGCAGGCTTGATAGCTTATTTTGTTTTAAACACTGCATAGGATGTTTTATTGCCTGCATGATCTACAGTTTTGTCCTTTCCACTACCTGAGGCATCCAGGCAATTTCCAACATTTGTCGATATGGAATGAAACTACTGTGGCATTCATGCATAAGTCTGTGAATAGACCACTATTTCAATTTCTTTTGAGTGACATAATATTTTTCTAGTCCTGTGGGTGTGTGCACATGCACATGTGTGTGTCTGGTGTGTGAGTGTCTGTGTGTCTGTTGTGTAGAGGAGGGCACTTGCGTAGATGTGCCTATGGAGACTCAATGTTGGACTTTAAGCATCATCTGGATGGCTCTATTCCTTACTAGATTTGCTGCTGTGGATTTCCAAATTCTATGCCCAGGGCAGGAAGTGCACAGGTTGTTTCCATTTTCTACCTGGGCACTTTTTAAGCGGGATCTGGGCAATAGAATTCAAGCCTTTTCCCTTGCAAGGCACAAGCTTTCACACCCCTGAGCAAATCCAAGCACGGTTGGGTACATGTTATAGAGAATGATTGTGCTAGTAAATGATAAAAGTTATCTTGAGTTCTGTAAAGACTGCCCACAGTTCTTCCAATGCTGCGTGCAATTTTATGATCCAACAGAAATTATCAGGTCCTTGCACCTCTCGAGCAGGACGGACCCAGAGGGAGAGTTTGGCTGCACATTAAAGAGGATGCTCCGGGGATGGAGGGGAGGCACTGGGGAATGGGAGGAGAGAAGGGAGGGAGGGGGGTCACAGGCGGTGGGGGTTGGAGGAGAAGAGTGGGACCGGGTACCTGTTAAGTTTGTAGATGAGTGGAATATAACATCAATTAATAGCCGATATATATAGATTTTAAGTATAATATGAATATATATAAAGAAATTAATTCAGAAATCTTTTCTTTGCATTCTACCAGTTTCTGTGTTGCCAGTCATCTTAGTTACCATTACGGTTGCTGGTTAAATGCTCTTGCCAAAAGAAAAATGGGCTTTCTCGTGGATCAGGGTGGAGGTAAAAATTACATTATGGCAGGGAAAGTCCTATTGTTTCAAGAGCAAGGCGCAATTGTCACATTGTATCCGGAAGCAAGAGGGAGAAGTAAGTATAATACTTACTGCTGTGCTTCCCGTTACTACTTCTTAGATTGAAGTTAAGGTCTCAGTCCAGGAAGTCATGCTACCCACAGGGAAGGGGTCAATCTGAACTCAAAAATGAATGCAATCAAGTAATCTCCACAGGTTTTGCCAGACACCGTGTTTTGGGTGATGTCCAGATTTTATATATGCCTGACACATACTAACTCAATTAGTTTTCGAATTATTAACACAGTGATAGGTACGTAGTAACAACTTACTATTGAATTTCTTTTTCCTGACTGTGAATGAATGTCACATCTTCCCCATGTCTGACCATTTACAACACTCTACTCTTTCTCTTTTGCGAGGTTTTCTATGTAAGGTTGCTTTAGGCACTTTAATGATTCAATTTTCTTACTATTGAATTCTGAACGTTTTTAATACACTTTTCAAAATTTCCTTCCTCCATAATCCCTGTGTCCAATTCAGGGACAGATTTTTCCTGGCACTCTGAGCAAGCTTTAAACAGTCAAGCTGCCAATCGCTGTCACCTGCCCGAATCTATTTATCGTAACATCACAGAAAAGTGGAAAAGGGTCTTAACTTTTCCTCTGCTGCTGCAGGGACCTGCTCCTTACTGGCTCCACAGTTTCATCTGTCCCAACTTGCTTTCTTCCCTTCTTCCATTCTTATTTTTGACTCATTCCAGAATATAAACATTGTACTTCAGTTTTCATCTCTTATCCTTCTACCTCTCCTGCGGATCCTCTTCTTCTTCTAATATATTCCTGAAATATTTTCATGTTCCTTTCAATGCTTATTTGTTTTATTTGATTGTTGTTTTTTTGTTTTGTTCAAGAAAGTCTCCTGCAGGGGGAACCACAGCCTAACCATGGTGTTCATGATTTACATGGGCCATGGCTCATGAAGAAGTGTGTTTTCATAGCACTCCTCCCTCATCCTCTGGGGGTCCTTATGATCTTTTTGGCCCTTCTGGTCATGTTTTTCTGGTCCTTGGGAGGGTGATGTTAGATGTCCCATTTAGGATCCTGTTACTACTTACATATTTACTGATGAATAGTTCTTTCTCTGAATCATTCATGTGGCACTTTAAGTGTGTAAAACCTTTTTTCACATTTTACATGCAGCTAAACTCATATGTTTGCAAATCTTTTCTACTTTAACTCAGTTGTGGACAGGTTAGCTTCTGTATCCAATGTGACAATAAACAAGCTAAAACTAAGATCCCTGCTTGCATATTGGCGCTTCCACATTCTCTATATTCCATGAAGGTGAAAGTGGTTCTAAAGCAGAAGCAGCTAGAGGTTAACTTGGTGGTTACAACTGACACATGAGAGAAAGGAAATGTGAGCAGCATCAAGGGAAGAAAGGAGTACTGTAACTACTAAATCCCACGTCCGCTAGAAGCAGTTGATGTCTTCAACAGTAAATGACATTAGACAAGTTTACATGCAATTTTACCTAATCATTGGAAAATAAATATATTGGCAATTAAGTTGCTTAGGATGATGCAGTGCATGTCTTTTGGTGTGAAGGCGGTTATGGTGTGATCAATAATTCACCTTGTTTATACATCTAACTCTCCTAGTTGAACTTACAGGAGAAGCCTTTCCCTACTTATAGACAGCCTAAATAGTCATTTCAATACGCTGCAACTATTTAACTGTGTCCGCCACTATGCTATGGTAGCATTGAAATCTTAGTATTTGTAGTCATGCATAAGAGGGGGAAGTCATTTTCAGAAATCATAGTACTGCTAAGGAGGTTTAAATATGACTATCTTCTTAGAAGTACCAGAAATGACAGTTGTTTTTTGGAACAGAATATTTCTTTTTTAAGTTATTACATTTTTCTAGTTTTACAAACATATGAGTACTCATTCCTGCTTCCCTCTATCCCCCTTCCACCCATCCCCTTCCCCTCCTTCTTCAATCCATCCCATTCCCTCCTACCCTCCTGGCTTTCTGCCTTCATGGACCCCGTGGCTCCCTCACTGTAGGGAGTTCCGGATGTAGCAATGAAGTAGACAGTGGTGGACAGTAGTAATGCAGGGTGTGGGCAACTCAGTAGGGCTCATCCGAAATCAGACCAACCCAATCTCCCCAGCTGAAGGCTGTGGGATTCTAACAAAAGAGGGAGCAGTGAGAATGTAAAAACCTAAAGATGGGAATGTAAACAGAAATTAGACAGAGTGATGTGCCTTATTTGAGACCTTGTGTTTGATGACAAAGACTTGAAAATTGGTACTTGGAAACATTCTGAATAATGTTTTACTGTTATTTTAAAGAAAACAATTTCTAGGAAAAGAGCTTTATATAAAACATAAAAGCCTAATCTAGTTTTGTTCCTTAAAGGTTCCCAGTTCTGAAATTTCTCTCTACAAAGTGGTTTCATAAATCAGAGCACTGTAAATGGCCTCAGTTCATCACCTGTAACTTTTCCCCATTTTCACATATGTCTGTGGAGTGTGTACACATATGTATGCATGTGTTTGTACATGAGTATGTATGTACATACACAAGAAGGACTGAAGCTGATATTGAGAATCATTCACAGTAATTTTTTACTTTATTTTTATTTTTATTTTTGCTTTTAAATGCTTTATTGTTCTTTAAAACTGAAACATCTACAGTGATCTAAAATTTTAAAGATGCACATACATACAGAAAGAGAGAGATAGACTACAGATACACAGATAACAGACTTTCTGAACTTCTTACTTCTCTTCTTTCATGGGTAGATCAGAAGCAGAAGTCCTTCTTAGTTGCATTTTTAACATTAGAGATTTTGACCACATCAGAAACTACCTTAAAATCTATGATGTAGGAATCTATGATTTGACTGATGAATCACTTTTAGAACATACACTTAAGAGTTCTTAACCAGTCATTTACCTTGTCCCTGAACTAAGTCAAAAATCTCCAATTGTGGTTGTGTTTCAGCTAAGAATTAAAGACCATTATGGTATAGAGATCCATAGCCCAAGAATGCCTCTGTAGTTGCCATGGGTTTATTTTACTCAAAAGACCTGAGTTCTGTCCTCAGAAGTTCTTCACTTTAAGATCCCCCACTTAAAGGAAAACACAAAGATGCCAGAGGATTTATGTAATTTTAAAAGAGTTGGCACCATTTTGAATAGAATGTAAACACTTATAAAGCATATTTCAGAAGGATTTTCATAATCTACAGTCCTGTTAACACACACTCTAGGAAGCAGATCCATCTATAAGCACAATGTCACAGTTCTTTCTCAAGGCGTAGTGGAGCTGTAGGACCAACTGAGAGAACATCCAACAGAAACTTTGTTGTGTTTGCTTTGAACATTCTTCTAGAACATCTTGAATCCTTTTCTCTTCTCGAAGATAGGAGAATCCAAGAAGCCCAAGCCTGTGAAAGGATCTCTTAATTTCTAAATGAACATTGGTTCTCTGTAGCTCGCAGTGTGATGCCCCTATGCTTGAGCAGTGGCACTGCTGGACTTTATTCCTTTCTGGAGACAGAAAGGGGGAGGGAAACATCCTCTTGGAGATTTAAATTGTAAGCATCACTACAGCTGACAGACCCATGTGACTGGGCGGGGAGGAAAACTTGCTTGCTTTTGCTTCTGTTCCTTTTACACCATAACCAGGACTTTGACTTTCTCCTGTTAGCTCTTCCATGTGTGATTTTGTCCTTGCTCTTTGTTTCTTCTGATTTCAATCCTAAAATGGCTCTTGGCTTTCTTAACCTTTCCTGGGTGAATGAGTCTAACTGATAAGTTAATTTGGTCCTTGTTCCACTAACAGACATTTTGTTCTACATTTTCAACCATGTATGGGTTTACACTTGGGTATCCACATGCAATTCTTTCCATCTCCAAAGAAGTTCTGACAGTTTCACAATCCTCTAACGTACCAGACTGACTTAGACTACTAAAATGTTTAAGTGGCCACCGTGAGATATAGTTGTTCTAGGTAAGATATCATTAGTAGACTTGGCTTCACCCAAATCCAAATCTCTCCAGTTTGAATGGAGGACTAGCAAGACTTGGCTCCTCTGTTTGGAATAATTGTACTTGTCCAAGGAGGTCAGTTTCTTGAAGAAGAATTTGATGATGGGGTTGTCATCACTCTTGGTGACCATTCTTAGAGACCTAGTTTCTTGTTCTACTCAGTGTTTTTAGACTTGTGTGCAGCAAGCTTTGGCTTCAGCGTGTGCACCTATGTGAGATAGTAATACTCTCTTCTCAGATGCGGGGTGATATTCTGGGGTTCTCTCACTTTGGATTTTTCTTTTTCCAAAGCTAAAACTAACTCTTTGATGTTGTTCTGGTAATTTTTCAGCAGTGTAGAACTGTTAATGGTCACTTTACACGGTGCAGTTATGAAAGACTTGAGCCTGCCAATCTCAGCCAAGTTTTTTATTCTTTTTCTCTTTCACCTGCTTCTTTATGTCTTCAAAACTACCTCGAAAGAACTTTTTTTGACACCTTTCCTTAGCCATCTTTTGTCTCACCGGCTGGGCCACCACAGCCGTCACATCCCGCTCACATCGCCTGAGCTCTGCACTCCCTTGACCTCCAACTCCACTGCTACCTCACTACTGCACTGCTGCAGTATTTGAAATCTGCAGCAGCGCTCACCGATTGGCTGGAGGCCTCTGTCATGTGACACACCCACAATTCCCTTGTGCTTTACTTTATTTCTTAAAGCTATGTTTCTGATCTAACCCAGAATTCACCAAACCTCGCTAAGCAGCTTGTCCAGTGTCAGCCTTCTGAGACAGCATATTGAATGTTAAATAATGTTTCTACATTATGTTGACTGTCAAGAAAGGATTAAGAATACATAACTGGCTGGAAGAAATAGTTTTCCTGATGGTTGCAGGGCAACCAATTCTGTCTGGTTTCAGCAACCTGGAGACAAATTAAGATTCCTCTGACAACAAAAATACTCTGAATTATTTTCCCCTTTTGCATGCAATGTCTTTTTGTTTTCAAAACCGGAAATCTTTTTGCCCTTTATCATTTCAGAGTATCTCTCCAATGAGGTCAGGTATAGCTTTACTATTTCCAGGGGAAGAAAATATTTGTTTGCTTAAAGAAAAAAAAATCATTCCAAGCATCTGATTGTCTTATTAACTTATAGACTACCTGAGAGTCTTAGAATCCAATTAGAAACTCAGGAGCACATGCCACCTTTTTTGTAACTTGTGAGGTTGCAAAGAACGATTTAAGGTGAGGCATGCTTGTTGAGCAGGGTTATTTTGACTCCTATAAGATGTATGACTATATGAATCATGATTCCTGTGTCACTAATAGCTTGTGATTTCAGCTTTTCTGCAAAAGAACAGCATGCTAAGTGGCCTTTTATTGAAGAGAACAGAGAAAGGAATCATATTCATATCAGTTGAGCAAAGATTAATCAGAAAATCTTAGATTTCATATTTCTCTTAGATTTTTAAGCTGCTAGATGTGTTTTTCTGCCTATGAAACAGTTCTAAGAAGGTAAACATCCAGAAAAGTTCACCAAGGTTTAATTCATCAATTCATTCTTCCATTCTTTTACCTATATGCATAACCCGATGAAGAGGGAAAAGACAAACATGTTTTTTCTCAGGACATGATTTACAGAGTTGCCTTCTTCTGCTTGAAGTGCCACTCTTTAAATTCAGTGACAGTTCTAAGAACACACTGGACTTGGTGAAGCAACTACACCCATAAGAAGTGAAAAACTTTTTAACTCCATTTTAAAAGATTATCCTGCATGTTCAAAATACTTCTTCTTTTCTCTCAATACAAGCATGAATTTCTATTATATCTATTATTTGTGAATGTCTGAAAATATCCTGATCAATTTTCCACTAGTTTAAATCTTTCATGTAGTACTTTTCCAACTATATCCTACTTGATTAAAAAAGGAAGAACATTTTTTTGCCTTCCAAGATATTATAAGGAAAATTTTATCAGATATTTGCTAATGGGTAATATAAAATTGTCATTTTTTAAGCCCTCCAATATTTGATTTCACCAGGCAAAGTTTGTGTGTTTTAAGTCTCATTTTGCATCACCCCACTCCCAGTAATAATTTGTGTTTTGAGCATTTGAAATTAATCTATGCTAAGATGAAATTTCTGAAAACCCAAGCACTAACCACATTAACATTTTACTGTGATCTGCTTATTTCTGTTCTGTGCCTGAAGAGATTTTTATGGAGCTTCATTATTCAGGTTACTTAGTCATCCAGGAAAAAAATACCATTGAAAACATGAGATTTTGTTCAGATCCTCAGTGGAAGACGCCAACACAAAATGAAGAATCATTGTTCCAATGTAACTCATCCGTTAATGACACAAGTTGCTCATTGCTCAGGACTAGTCTTTTGGTCTTATGTAACTGAAAGAAAGCTTGAATGTAAAAGAAGACTGTGTAATTACTAAACTAGTAGCAAACAATTGCCACACAGTAGATAAAAATGTTTTGATCAATGGCGACATTACTTTTTATAAGATTACTTTATAAGGACTGAAAAGATAACTCAGAAGGTCCAACACTTGCTACAATAGTACATGGGCTTGAATTCAAATTTCCAGGAGCCCTTTAAATGCCACATGGTGACATACCTGCAGAACCAGGGATCAGAAAGTAGGGAAATGAGATCACATAAGAAAGCTGGCTAGCTGGAGAGTGTACTCTAAAGTCCAGCATACAGGTGGAAGAATGGGATGGAATGGGTGAAGAGAAAGGAGAGAATGGGAGGGAGAAAAAGAGAGGGAATCTGGGATGTATACTTAATATGCTTGTAAAAGTAGAAAAAAATTAATTAAAAAAAGAAAGTTGGCTAGCCAAATTAGCCAAATTGGTGAACTCTGAGTTCAAGTGTGAGACCCTGCCTCAATATACAAGATGGAGAGTGATCATGGAAAACAACTGATATCAATGACCTTCCAAGAAAGACTAACTGTTAAACAGAATTTTTAATTAAAATACTGTAAGAATGATAATCACACAATGAGATCTAAAAGAGCAAAGAAATTTTATTTATTTTGGGGTATATTTTTGGGTATATTTTATAAATTTTGGGTATTTGGGGTATATTTTTGGGATGTATGTGGATATATATACATACTAACATTCATGTAGGGATATGTGGATAAAGGCATGGATAAATGCATGTGCATGTGTGTGTGTGTGTGTGTGTGTGTGTGGTGTGTGTGATGTGTGTGATGTCAGTTATTTAAGGTAAAAATGTAAGAGAATAATCTATTAGACTTTAATTCTTTTATTATTATTATTATTTATTTCAACTGCGTACATAATGCGTGTGTATGTGCGCAGCAGGTGTGTGTGTGTGTGTGTGTGTGGTGTGTGTGTGTGTGTGTCTGTGTGTGTGTAGAACCATGGACGAATTCGCGAACCACCATGGACACCTCCACCTCCTTGTGCCCAGGATTCACAGGCCTCCGCCCTACCAGGACCCAGAAGCGCAGGCCGCCTCCACTTCTGGCCTGGGCGGTCTATACGTGGGATCTGGGATCTGAAACTCAGGACCTTCTGCCTCCAAGGCGGAGGCTTAACCCCTGAGCCACCTCCTCCAGCCCCCTATTAGACTTTTAAGATAAAAAAGTAGATGTTTCTAGACTTCATGGGAACAAGATATCCACAACAGGAATAAATCATCTCTTTGAAATATGAATACCAAGCAATGTGTGGTGAGGCTGGCCATGGATGTTTCTTGTTAATAATAGATCACAATGTCTTTAATAGTTTTAAACTTTTGTCTGTCAACTAAAAACACTCGACGTAAAAAAATTAAAGACCCAGCCACCTCTACAAACCCATACATAATTGATAATAATGACATAAATACAATCATGAGATGCTGTAGATGGATTTAGCTGTGGGATAGGTGAGGCTAGGCTACAAAACTTTGCCAAGAATGGAAAGAGGAATCTAGTGATAAATGCCACTTATCACCGGAAGATGAATTTGGATTCATGGTTCAAATTTTGATTTTGGACCAGTGGTCAAAATTCAATACCTCAGTTATTGACATGGGTAAGACATAATGAAGCATTTACTCATCAGTGACTTGAAAAAAGAAGTTGTCAGAATTAGTAGACATCTTGATCTGCATGTCTGGAATTTGTCATGTGTGAGATATTAGCTTCTAACAACTCCTATATGATATAATGTACTTATGCACATGAAATAAAAATCCCTTGATATTTATTTGACTAAAACACATGAGAAACTCAGAGATATGGCTTAGTAGGTAAAGACATTTGCCATGAACCTCATGATTGGAGCTCTATCCCAGAATCCACATGGCAGAATGAGAGAAATGACTCTTGCAAGTTGTCATTTGACTTCCATATGTGTACTATGGCCATCTGTGTTTCTTTGTGTGCATGCACACAGACAGACACACAGACACACACACACACAGACACATACATACACACTAAACAATAAGATACATATTTTACAAGATAGAAGAACAAGGCAGAGTCCCAGCCTCAGGGACTCTTTGATGTGATAGAGGAGACTAAGACCACAAATTGATAAACTCAATATAAAGAAGAGTTTCTAAGATGGAATTGTATGTGTTCTATTACTTGTTGCATATAAGAACCATCAAAATATGCTTTCAGGGTCGTTATTGTAATGATTTTAATTGTAAAATCAGAGAAATGAGAAATTTCATGAAACTGAATTTTAATATCCAAGGTCTGTTATTTACTTGTGGTGGCATTGAGGCAAATACCTCAGCAACTAACCCCATCAGTAATGTTTATTTAATTCTGGGAACACGTATGCAACATAAAACTTGACCATGGTAAGTATATAGTTCACTGTTTATTATGTTCACATTGTCGTGCAACCCAGCTCCAGAACTCTTATTTCTTGAAGATGTGGTATGTTTTAGTGATAGAAATTAAAAAGAGGGGCTGGAGAGGTGGCTCAGGGGTTAAGCCTCCGCCTTGCAGGCGGAAGGTCCCGAGTTCGGATCCCAGATCCCACGTATAGACGCCAGACGGAAGCGGGGGCGGCCTGCGCTTCTGGTCCTGGTAGGGCGGAGCCTGTGAATCCCGGGGCAGAAGGAGGTGGAGGCGTCCATGGTGGTTCGCGAATTCGTCCGTGGTTCTACACACACATACACACACACACAGACACGCGCGCGCACATACACACCGTTGAATAAATAATAATAATAATAATAAAAAAATTTAAAGAAATTAAAAAGAGTTAACCTTCTGATAATAAACAGACTACATAGCCAGGTTCATGATGAGTCTAAGTGGAAACTGATTTTGTATCACTGTGCTGCTTGATGAGATAACATTGTTTTATAACTGGACCCATCTCAGAGGTATTTCTAATACAAGCTTTACTTAGGTACCTAGTACCTAAGTAAAGCTTGAGGTAGCTAGTAATAGAGGTTGAATGGATGCCTGTGCAAGGGGAAAACACATGAAATTATAAGTGTGAAGATATGAAGTTTCTGTATTGTTGGATAGGAGAGGATCTTAGGGCCCAGATATGATGCAACCTTGTGCAGTGCAAGAAAAGCAAAATGGACAACAACAAACAACCTGAATTCAGAACACTGGCAACCCTACAATGATCACCTGGAACCAGGCCAGCCAAACCCCTCTCCATACAGAGGCTCAGAGAATTTGTAGAAGAGGGGGCAGTAAGACTGTAAGAGCCTAAAGATGAGAGTTCCATTGCTGGAGAGGTCACTCCACTTAAGCTAGGGCAGTTGCAGCCAGGACTTCATGGCAAGGGGACTTGATCTCATCAAACATGCAAAGTGGTGAATGTATTAGTATACCCCCGTAGACTGGCATGAATCTCAGAAGAAATAGTTTCAAGCAGTAGGATTCTTAGAGGTAAGGGGTCTAACAGTGGTATAAGTGTACTTATATCAGTGGACTCCCAAGGAAGGACATCCCTGTCTGCCACAGAGCCGTGAACTCCCGTGAGAATAGATGATACACAGAGAACCCCAGGAACCATAGGACCAAAGGACAGGAGAATAGGAGGGAGTAGACTAGGCCCACATAGGGATGGGAGGGAGAGTGGATTGAGATGGGATGGGAGCAGGAAGGCAAGGAGGAAGGGAGGGAAAAGGAATGATGGAGGCAAGGAACACATATACAAAAATGTAAATTCAATAAATTTATTTTTAAAAAAGATATGAAGGATACTCAGAGAAGAAGTCCCAAGTTGAAATATTTTCATTAAATAATTCTATGTTTTAAATTCACTCTGCATGATAATAAAGCACATGAGGTACTATATCTCCCTGAGAGACAATGTAGGGCAGATGCTGGATGGGGGAGCAGAGCAACTTTTCTCTATGGTGTACCCACTAATATAGTGTCCATGACTCAACACATGCTGACATATACCCCAATACAAGCATCCCAGATGAAAATTGGTGAGCATTTGAAAAGACATGAAGTCATGAGCACGTGTAGTTGGGAAGTATATGGTTTTCATTGGAAGGAGGGGAGATGTGATTAAATAATATGGGATGAGAAAGATTTAAATTCATTGTATTCATGTATGAAACTATAATGCAATGAAAATGGACACCAAATCCTCTGTTTTAACCAATTTTTAAAAAATATGATGATTAAAGTCATCACTGCCATTTCTTTTCTTCTGCTTCTTATTGAATATAAAGGAAAGAGAAAACACAAGTAATTAATTCTTCCTTTTCCTTTCTTAATAATGCTGTTGAAATTAAAAAAGAAATTCTTTTAGGACATTTCTTGGCTTAAAATTCTTCTCACAACTGCATGTATAACTTACACATGGGGACTATTTAGCTTCTGCCCAAATTCTCTAATTGTATATTGGACCTTAGTGTATTGAAAACATATTGAGGAAGTGGAGATGTAGCATAGAATCTGTATTTTAAAGCAATATCTAGCTTAGAATAAATGAAGGAAATGAGGGAGTCAATTACACTTGGGTATGTCACTTGAATAAATAAAAATGACAATATGATTGAATTTTATATATTCACGATGGTAGATTCCATCTCATAGTGGGTGATTTCATTTTGATAATGTGAAAGCAAGAAAGCGAAAAGAAGGCTTTTCAAGAGAGTAGGAGAGAACAAAAGCAACACTAATGCTGAGAATATTCTGAAATGAAGAATTGGCATGTGACTACAGATGAAAGGTAATGGATGGAAAAATCTTGAACCATCTCTGATGGGGATTATGAGATTGAACTGTTGATTGGGATAACACTGAAACAAATTGGAAAACAAATTTAACTGATGTGGTAGTTTCCTAGATAAGTGCTTATCCAAAGGTGAGCAACATGTATAAGCAAACTAATGAACAATTTTATGCAAAATTAAAAAGCAAATGCTATTGTCTTTTTTTAAATTTTTTACACTTATTCATTTGTCGATTGTGTGTGCCTGTGTCACTGTGCATGTGTGGAGGACAGGGGTGGACTATCTTTCTACTCTGTGTATTCCAGGGATTGAATTCAGGCCATTAGACTTGGTGATAAGTACCTTCACTACTGACTATCTTGTGGACTCCTATTTATTTCTATAGATAGCTTCTCCAAATTTACAAGGATCATACAGTATCATAACACAGATATGTGAGAGTCTATACACATATATACATGAGTTTATTTATATGATAGGTATCTTTATTGATATTTGTCATTATATTTTTCATGAGGTTACATTTGTGTTCAAATTTATCATGGGGTTACAGTTTGATAAACATTACAAATTGAAAATAATATGACTAAGAAAAGCTTTTAATGTCTTCAAACTCTCAATATTTTATCTTAGGCTAGTCTAAGTATATGTTTAGAATATTTATAGTAATCTGTAACTGGAAAATCATTTAAATTACAAATCTTGTTATTAAGTGTTCAATAGTTTGAAGATTTCTCTACAGAACAATATAGACTATCAGTACTTACGTTAGTAACTTCATGTTACCTCTGTCCAGAATCACAAAACTTATGTAACTTGGCCCAGACAGATATCACAACTCAAATTTCTAAGTATGGTTTCTATTGAACACTGATGATCAGCAATTCCACTGTTAAATTAGGGACTATTTGTATTTTCTTACTGCTAAGAGAAGGACAATAAATCTCTTCTCGCATAATTCTCTTGAGGATTAAATGCATGAGAACTGGTAAAATGTCCATAAAAGACAGTAAAAGAGTACACCGTCACAGTGTACAGGAGAATATTGTCGAATTATATCAGATGTGGGGCGATCATTGAATTTGGGCTAACTTAAATATGAAAATCATGAAGGTTAAGGCCAATGGGAAGTCATAAGGAATCAGGGCACTTTCATGGTTTAATTAAAGAAAACACTGCAAATTCTATCTCATATAAACTTAATAAAGAAATATTAATTTTATTATTATATCAAGTGACTATAGGGAAACAATATTGCTAACACACTGCTGAAAGCACACTTACAGCACATAATGATATACCTCATTTAATAGAAAACTACTTGGCAAGAACTACCGAGTCATTTTAATCTAGAATCAGGTTGGGAAGAAGAGGGAGAAATAACCAGACACTGAACCTGGCACCTAGAGAAAACCTGTCCTTTAGGGAACCTTAGAAATAGATTCCTTGGTGTGCACTGTATATTGAAAGTATTCTTATTTACCTATTATTCATAGTTAGCATTAAAAAGAGAACAATTAATTCCCAAAGAACTAGTGAAAGAAATACAGTACTAACTTTTGTGGGACCAGAGATAGGATGCCATGAAGAAAAGAAGGGATGTGCTGTTAGGAAAGATTCAGAGGCATTCTGCCAAAAATGCATCATGATGACATTTGTAAGGGATTCCATGAGCTAAGTCCCTGGGATCAATGTGTCAGTGCCTAGGGTCAGGCATCTGACTGTTCATTTTCTCCTCCGTGCCTGTGTGCATCATGAATCTGTACAGATAGAATGATATTAGGGCTCTGTAATTTAGCATCGTTTTGTAATCTGTGAGTAAAATGTTCACTTCCTTTTTTGTTGAAATAAATTGATGCATTTAAATTTAAAGTGCTTATAAAATGTTGGGAAGAAGGGCAAGAAAGGCCAAGGTAGTTTTATTACATTAGATTGCTATCTTGGAAATATAACACAGTGTCATTGCAATAACAATTAAATAGACACTACACACAAAATATCCTTTGTTTTGCTCCTGCCACTGATTATTAGAATTTCCATTTTAACTTCCAATGTGCACACAACTACTTTGTTCAGTTAGTATCTACAGGATGCTTTGTCTGTCCACAATAATTGCACAAATCTGAGTAAAGAAGACAAAAGTATCTTTTTTTGAGAGCTTTGCATTTTTAAAAGAACCAGGCAATAAACAAAACATATGTAAATTTCATTACATATTAAATGTGAGCAAATAAAGGATATGTGGAGGAAAGGTTTACCGAAACAGTGACATGTGGTTAAATCTTGAATGAGCTCAGGGACCAGCAGGTAATCAAGACCGAAGCTTTCCCAAGAAAACAAGTGCAAAGTCTTCTTTACTCTACCATATATAAAGGTCCACAATCATGAGAATAGGGTGATTAGGTTTTTGTTCTATTCCATATTTATAAGGCCTAATATACTTGGCTCAAAAATGAGTTTCTTATGGATTTGTCTAAATCAAAAAGAATTGGCATGAATAACATTATTCACTGTGTAACTCTTGCTTTGATCATGGTTTCAGTATACCACACTTAAGGACTTCATCAATATACCTCCCTGAGTTAGGTCTTTCTGCCATTAAACTCCTATCAGGACTGTCCGTCAAAAACAAGAATCACATCTGTTAAGTTTGTATGAGCAGAAATAATAATGAAAAAACAGGAATCACAATCAGCATTAAATGTGATTTTATGAGTATGTATAAAGCTTTATTAGTGCCCTGGCTTGATGTATCATGGTCCCGAGTTGTGTGTGCTTGATTTATAGTAGATGTCCAATAAAAGGTTAGCAAATATCTGTCTGCACATATTTTCATGCTTTCCTAAACATTTACAGTTTGTATTCTGAATTGCTAGTCAATGAACTTGCATCCAAATTTGCCAGAAAATAGACACCATCTTATTGGAACACTCAAATGCACAGTATATATATGCAGGGCCATCCTCATTATTTAATCCTGAAAAAAATTATCTTCCACCCATGTCTGCTTATGTGTTATGCTTACAAAATGATGGCAGCAGCAGGGAGATGACTCAGCCCTTAAAGCACTAACCAGCAAAAGTCTCAGAATTTTGATCTCTAGATCTTATGCAAAAATAATGTGTTGGGACTAGAGAAGAGTCAGTGAGTAAAGCTCTTGCCATGTAAGCAAAAGGACCGGAGTTTGGATCCTAAGATGCCCCATTAAAAAAAAAATCAGTGCAGATATGATAGTGGTCTGTAAGGTAAAGGCTGGGAAGCCCCCGAGCAAAGTAGTCAGGTGGAAGCGCAATCCAAGATGATCCCCAATGTTACCCTTAGGCTTCAGCAGGCAAACACACTCACATGTACCTTCACCTATATGCAAACCACACTCACACAAAAGGAAAATAATATGTGGGTGTGGTGTCCTGAGAATTCCATTCTCAGACCTCCACACACACATACACGTGCATCCCCAATGTACACACCCACCCATGTGGCCACCCATGAGCAAAATCCACATATGTATGCATGCCCACATAAATGCATACAAAAAAGCAAGACAGCAACAATCATGAGTACAGAGTGGTACCCTCAGTAAGCCATGGTCCATTTGCTCAGAGCAGTCCATGTTTTACGTATTCTCAGCTCACTTTTATATGCTCTTATTTACCAACTGTGATAAAATAAAGTAAATATTTTTTTCATTTAAGTCAGACCATCTTTGGTATTTTTGCTTTATTTATTTTTATGTCAAACATACAGCAATTGAATTTAAAGAGCTGAAAGAATAGTTTCCATTTCTCTATCATTTTCAGTCTGACCGTAGGAAGGACTGCTCAGTGAAATCACCAATGTCTTGCTTTATTTTTCTTACTTATTTGGTGTGTGAATATGTATGTTCATGTGTGTGTGTTTGTGTTGCACTTGCCTGCTAGCACCATGGTATATGTGTGGCCAGAAGACAATTTGAAGGTGTTAGTTCTCTTCTTCCACTATGTGGGCTCCCTGGGATCAAACTCAGAACATCAGACTTGATAGTAAGCACCTTTACCCACTCAGTAAACTCCCTAATCCATTGGTAACATTTATTCCCTTTAAAATAAATAGTTTTTTCTATATCTAAACTACCTACCTTTTGCTGATTTTTTTTTTTTGATTTTCAGCAAGAGTAATGGAAATGTCTTTCTTCTTGTCTTCTGTAATATAAAATTCTTAGTTTATTTACTAAGAGATGTTTTGTACTTACTCATCCGGCTCTGAAGTGATTTTGTGCTGGAGGGAAGAATTAGTTCATAGAAATTTGCTCTTCTCTCTGCTCTTATTCAAAGAAGTTCCACTATGTGTATTAGTCCAAATACATTTTTCTATGAATAACTCATAATATTATACTCTTTATTTGGTTTTCTAAGATTTAAAGTATGCCCATTTCTGTCTCAACTCCACACTGATGTCTTAATGACTTTTTAAACTCAGCATGTCAAAAAAATTTTTATTTTTACAACAGTTTGGTCTATCTGAAAGATTTTTTTAAAAGTCTCATTCAGTAGTAGTATTACTCATCTAATTATTCTGGGCAAAGACCCAGGGATGCTTTTAAGAATATGTGTTTTCTCTGCTTTATTTCCTTATCATCATCTCTGCTCAGATTTATAGATTTCATTTTGAAACAGTTTTAGGCACCTAGCAAAATGAAGAGAAATGTTTGTAGAGTTCCTATATCTCCCTCTCCTCTAACATACCAGTATCCCTCTTTATCAATATTCTCCACTAAGATGATCCTTTGGTCACAATTATTGCATGTAACTAACATATCGTTATCACTCCAAACCGGTACATGAAAGTCCATTTTTGGAATAAGATGTTTTTTAAGTTTAAAAGTTCAATGGCATGAATCCAACTTGAATATGTCATGTAGAATATTTTCATATCTTAAAAGTTCTCTGTCCCTCTCTTAAACTCTGGGAACCCCAGACTTTACTCTCTGTAGTTTTGACTTCTCAGAATCCTCCTTATTTGGCTACAGCCTATATCTTTAACAGCCTATATCTTTAATAGATTGGCATCTTTTACTGAGTGATATTCATTTAAGTTTCCTTTATGTTTTTGTGCAGCTTGATAGCTTATTTTGTTTTAACACTGAATGATGTTTTATTGCCTGCATGATCTACAGTTTGTCCGTTCACTTACTGAAGGACATCCAGGCAATTTCCAACATTTGTCGATTGTGAATGAAACTACTGTGGACATTCATGCTAAGTCTTGAATAGACACATATTTCAATTTCTTTTAGGTACATATATATTTTTAGTGCCTGTGTGTGTGTGCACATGCACATGTGTGTGTCTGTGTGTGAGTGTCTGTGTGTCTGTGTGTGTAGAGGAGGGCACTTGAGTATGTGTGCCTATGGAGACTCAATGGTGACTTTAAGAATCATCTGGATGGCTCTATCTCCTTATCGATTTGCTCTGTGGATTTCCAAATTCCATATCCCAGGGCAGGAAGTGCAGGTTGTTTCCATTTCTACCTGGCACTTTTAAGCGGGATCTGGGCACTAGAATTCAAGTCCTTTTCCTTGCAAGGCAAAAGCTTCAACCCCTGAGCCAAATCCCAGACTGTTGGGTACATGTTAAAGAGAATGATTGCTGAATGTATGATAAAAGTATCTTGAGTTCTGTAAAGACTGCCACAGTGTCTTCCAATGCTGCTGTGCAATTTATATTCACAACAGAAATTAATCAGGTCCTTGCACCTCATCGGAGAGGAGGACCCAGAGGAGAGTTTGGCATGCACATTAAAGGATGCTCCGGGGATGGGAGGGGGAGGCACTGGGGAATGGGGAGGGAGAAGGGAGGGGAGGGGGGCACAGGGCGGTGGGAGGTTGGAGGAGAGAGGGGACCGGTGTACCTGTTAAGTTTGTATGAGTGGAATTAAATAAATAAATATCCATATATATATTTATATATATATATATATAAAGAAATTAATCAGAAATCTTGTTCTTTGCATTCTTACCAGTTTCTGATGTTGCCAGTCATCTTAGTTACCTTACTGTTGCTTGGTTAAATGCTCTTGCCAAAAGAAAAAATGGGCTTGCTCTGGATCACAGTTGGAGGTAAAATTACATTATGGCAGGGAAGTCTATGTTCAAGAGCACAGGGCTGCTTGTCACATTGTATCCGGAAGCAAGAGGGAGAGATAAGGATAATACTTACTGCTGTTCTTCCCTTTACTTCTTAGATGAAGTTTAAGGTCTCAGGCCAGGAAGTCATGCTACCCACAGGGAAGGGGTCATCTGAACTCAAAAATGAATGCAATCAAGGTAATTCTCCACAGGCTTGCCCAGACACCTGTGTTTTGGGTGAGTCCAGATTTTATCATGCTGACAATACTGAACTCATTAGTTTTCTGAATTATTACCACAGTGATAGGTACGTAGTAACAACTTACTATTGAATTTCTTTTTCCTGACTGTGAATGATGTCACATCTTCCCCATGTCTACCATCTACACTGCTATCTTCTTTTGCGAGGTTTCTATTAAGGTGCTTAGGCGACTTTAATGATTCATTTTCTTACTTATTGAATTCTGAACGTTTTTATACACTTTTAAAAATTATCCTTCCATCCATATCCCTGTGTCCAAATTAAGGTGACAATTTTACCTGGCACTCTGAAGCAGCTTATAAACCAGTCAAGCTGCCTCTACTGTCACCTGCCCCGAATCTATTTTCTAACTCACAGAAAATGTGGAAAAGGGTCTTAACTTTTCCTCTGCTGCTGCAGGACCTGCTCCTTACTGGCTCACAGTTTCATCTGTCACCAACTTGGCTTTCTTCCTTCTTCATTTTTATTTTTGACTATTCCAGAAATATAAACATTCACTTCAGTTTTCATCTCTTATCCTTCTCCCTCTCCTGCTGATCCTCTTCTTCTTCCTAAATATTTCCTGAAATATTTTCATGTCCTTTCATGCTTATTTGTTTGTTTATTTGTTTGTTTTTTTGTTTTAGTTCAAGAAGTCTCCTGCAGGTGACCACAGCTACCATGTGTTCATGATTACATTGGCCATGGCTCATGAAGAAGATAGTGTTTCATAGCACTCTCCCTCATCCTCTGGGGTCTTATGATCTTTTTGGCCCTTCTGTGTCAATGTTTTCTGGTCCTTGGAGAGGGTGATGTAGATGTCCCATTTAGGATCCTTTACTACTTACATATTTACTGAATTGTAGTCTTTCTCTGAATCATTCCATGTGCACTTTTAAGTGTGTATAACCTTTTTTCACATTTACCATGCAGCTGAAACTCATATGTTTGCAAATCTTTTTCTACTTTAACTCAGTTGGACCAGGTAGCTTCCTGTATCCAATGTGACAATAAACAAGCTAAAACTAAGATCCCTGCTTGCATATTGGCGCTTCCACATTCTCTATATTCATGAAGGTGAAGTGGTCTAAAGCAGAAGCAGCTAGAGGTAACTTGGTGGTTACAATGACACATGAAGACAGAAGGAATGTGAGCAGCATCAAGGGGAGAAAGGGATTCCTGAACTACTAAATCCCACTGTCCGCTAGAAGCAGTTGACTGTCTTCAAACAGTATGACATTAGACAAGTTACATGCAATTTATTAACCTAATCATGGAAAATAAATTATCATTGCATTAAGTTGCTATGATGATGGCAGTGCATGTCTTTTGTGTGAGAGGAGGTTATGTGTGATCAATAATGATCACCTTGTTTATACTTATCTAACTCTCCTAGTTTAACTTACAGGAGAAGCCTTTCCTGACTTATAGACAGCTAAATAGTCATTTCAATACTGCTCACTATTTACTGTGTCCATGCCACTATGCTATGTAGCATTGAAATCTTATTCCAACTCTAAAATCATGTTATGGGATTGGTGCTATTATTATACCAATAAGAGCCAGAAGATAGAAAAACTGAAGTGTTGGCAGGTGGGCTTCCTTCTGACTTCTGTAATCCTCATCCTTAAATACATCATTACTATATACAAGTTACCACAATTCTAGCTATAAACTGTTGTGAAGAGCAGTTTAATACAGGCAGTTTTTAGACATGCTCTCAGCTGTTTTCTTTGGTGACTTCCTTATCAAGGTGCAGTGAGCAGAAGTACTCAGATGTCTTACTCTTCATAACAGGCAACAGATGTTGCTTACTCAATACATGTGTAATTGTATAATTACCCAATTAATATCTGTTTGTCTCAATAGGCTGGAAAATCAAGAAGGAAATGGGCCATAATTATCTTTGCACTCCATTTTATCACCAAGATCTAAATTTATAGAATATTTTCAATTCAGTCACAGAATGATTGAATTCATGGGTAGTATAAGCTACTTGCAGACATGGTATATCAGATAGTACTGGATTCTTTAGGGACTGCCTGGTTTCTATTTGCTCTTTAAAAATGTTCTGCACAGATGATGTAGTTTTTACACAACACTATGAAATACCACAGCATGGACAGTCAATACCCGGAGTCACATTTCTTCTAAGACAATGTCAATAGCAACTAGATGAAAAACAAACATGTCATTTTATTTGCATGATTAGAAACAAAGAAGAAATGGGTTTTTTTAAGAAATAAAGAGAAAACAAGGACTGATGTTAAAATACCTATACAGAGATGAACCAATGATGATATTGAGGCTGGCAAGGGACTATTTCACAATTTGTGACGTTACTTTAATAGTTACAAGCTGTCAAACAATAACTTCATGGAATTGCACAGCTGTAGAATGGAACTAGCACCCAGCCTTGAGGAAGGGATTCAAGAACATGCCTGAGGTATATCCACTTGAGGGCAAAGAGAAGCATAAAGAGGGTTGACCATCTAAGCCTGGCTGTCTTGGTTGTCAGAGATAAGTATACACTTCATGGGCATGTGAAACACACACATAACTCTTACACAAAGTTTGTATCTTAATTGAGACCTTATGACAGAACAGGGAAACTCCATGCTAAGAAATGGCTCTGGAGCACTAAGTATTGCATCAAAAAAATACAAAGAACCTCTAAAGGACATACCTTTCTGTTATACCAAATAGGACTTTAGTGGAAAAATATGATCCTTCCATCCAAATTCAAGTTCACAATCAAATATTTAAATAAAAAGACTGGTAATAAATCCCAGTTTGTAGAATGTTTGCCTAGAATATCTGCAGACCTAGGATCAATCTCCAGCATTGGGAAGAAGGAAGGCAAGCAAACAAGCAAGCAAGAAAAGAAAGAAAGAAAGAAGGAAGGAAAGAAGGAAAGAAAGAAGGAAAGAAGGAAAGAAAGAAGAAAAGAAGGAAAGAAGGAAAGAAAGGAACAAAGAAAGAAGGAAAGAAGGAATGAAAGAAGGAAAGATGGAAAGAAAGAAAGATGGAAAGAAAGAAAGATGGAAAGAAAGAGAAAGAAAAAAGAAAGAAAGAAAGAAAGAAGGAAAGAAAGTTAAAAAGAAAGAAAGAAAGGTGGAAAGAAAGATAAGGAGGAAGGAGAGATAAAAAGATAAAGTGGAAGGAAAGAGAAAGAGAGAAAAAAGAAAGAAAAAGGCAATGTCTTATTAGTGTCATCAGAAACAATAAATTACAGATATAGAATCCAGAACAGCATGCAGTTTTTGAAATGTAAATAACATAAAGTTCATTTTAAAAAATAAAAGCAAACCACAATATCTGAAATGAGAGCAGTTAGTTGGAAAATGTAACAAAAATTCTAGCTTTCAAAATTACAGTCATTGGAATTAAAAACTCAGATGCAACTAGATTCAGGCAAACAAGACTTCCTGAAATGTGGGATGATTGTTAAGCAGTTACCAGTAATAGAGCCCCTAGCGTAAACAATCCTTTCCTTTGTGTATTTGAGGCCTCTATCTTAAAACTGTCTTTTTTTACACTTGTACTGATACTCACACAAAATAATATGGTTCCTTAGGTTGTCCTGAATGCTCTTTGTTTGCTGAGATATTACTGGTTTTAGTTATAAGTTTACTATCAGTCTCTCTGTGGTAGAATGCATTCTCTAAATGGCTGGAAGTCTCTTTCGTTTTAAACTATTGCTCTATTTGCTATGCCTAGGATTATGTCTGCCAGAAGTTACTTTTAAATAATCATTCTAAAACTATTTGCTTATAGGGAAAAAAGGAAGATGATTTCTTCAATGGTATATCCACTGACCTGTGATATTTGCTGGGGCATGAATTATAAAAGGTACATTTCATCTAAAGCAAACTAGATTAAACAGAGTGTGACACATAAGAATAAGAACCTGAAAATAGGAGGAAGTGTAGCAGAAAGATAAATGGCTGTAAGGAGAAAGGAGGGGTGCAGAACTGGGGATTAAAGGGTGAAAATAGCATAAAGTCACTGTATTCATGAATGCAACACTAAACCAACAAATAAAATATTAAAAATAAAAAATAAAAATACTTATTTAGAGAAGGAGAGGGATTGTGTATGTGTGTGTGTGTGTGTGTGTGTGTGTGTGTGTGTGTGAGAGAGAGAGAGAGAGAGAGAGAGAGAGAGAAAGAGAGGAAGAGAGAGAAGAGAACATAAGATAGCTTTCAAAAGTGTGTTTTCTCCTTCCACTATGTGAACTGTGGGGGACTGAGGTCATGTAACCAGATTTGCACACATGATACTTTATTCAATGGGCATCCTTGCCAACTATTTCAATGAATAATTATGGAAATTATCTCCTCTATATGATGAAGTGTTTATTACACTACCTTACTGATGCCAAATCTTTGATACATAATTAATTTTTGCACGTGGTAGTTTGTGTTATGACTAACACAGGCATTCATAGCAGAATAATTGAAAGTGAGCAAGATGTGTTTAGATTGTGTCTTTCCTTCCCTGTGTTATGTGCACGGACAAATTTCAAACTTTGACCTAATAGGATATTTTTAATAAGAAATAACGCATTTAACTTACACAAAAAGGAGAGACAGTTTTTATTTAGTTATTGCTGATGCATTACACCTTGTCGATATTTTCATTTAAATTGTTGATGCTTTTGACTCCATCAACTGTTATTTGCAATGGGCAGACATTTTATGGCATTTAAAATGAAAATAAAATCCAGATAATAAAAATGAAGCTGGCAAAACTATTCCATGATTGCACCTCTGCATTAACATTTAATACACTAACTTGTTCACAAGAACAGTGTTACTTAGTATTTCACTTACGCTCTGAACATTCAACATGCTAGAATAGATTATGAAGATTAATATATAACCAAGAGCTCACATCTGCATAAATTAAAGCTGAAACACCATATCATACATATTTTATAGATAAGCTATCTTTTCTCAATACAATTAAACTCACTAACTCACTGAATATATTATGTTGGATTTTGTCATTTTGACCTATGCATGAATATATACGTGTGTGTGTGTGTGTGTGTGTATGTGTGTGTAACAAAGTCATAATTTAGTCATGCATTTTTCTCACCAAACTCCTAGTTTAATCTTCTCTTGTATTGGTAACATAGAGGTGATGATGTGTGCTCACTTGAACACAGAGAAGGCACTATTTACAGCAGCAAAAGCGTTGTTACTCTCTGGGGCTAATTGTTTTTATTCCCTTGTACTTTAAGAATTAGATACTGGATTTTTTTGATGTTGATTCATCCATCTCTACTGCGGTATGCACAGCTCTGGAAAGAAGACACATGCTTTCTGGCCACAAGGCGGCACACGAACCAGTGATTGAGAGAACAGTCATCTGTGGCCCAATGTAACAATGAAATTATGATCCATGCTGAGCCAAGGAAAGTTATTTTTAAACTCATGCTAGTGATATTGGAAACCATATGTTGGTTTCCACTTAAATCGCACGTCAAGTACGTTGTGGGACTGCGATATGAAAGTCTTTACAGAAGTCTACCGAGGCTTAGGGAGATGGCTCAGGAGTTAAAGTGCATTTTATGCAAGCATGAAGACAGAAGTCAGAAACCCAGAAATAATATAACATGCTGAGTAGGCATGATAGCCCACCTGTGATCTCAGCCTCAGAAAGTGAAAACAGAAGATCCCTACAACAAGGTGACTGTAGAACCGAGTCTTATGGGTAAACTCTGGGTCTGCCTGAATGACCCACCTCAAGGCATAGGTGGAATTTTCATGGATGGTTCCAATTTTAGCCTCAGGCAGGTACACAAAGAAGGTATGCCCTCCCACACATATGCATACCACACCCCTGTACACATGAATGAAAATAACAAATAAAAAATGATGTATGTCAGGGCTGGAGAGGTGGCTCAGGGCTTAAGCCTCCGCCTTGCAGGAGGAAGGTCCTGAGTTCGGATCCCAGATCCCACGTATAGATGTCAGGCGGAAGCGGGGGTGGCCTGCGCTTCTGGTCCTGGTAGGGCGGAGTCTGTGAATCCCGGGGCAGAGTAAACGAGGAGGAGGTGGAGGCGTCCATGGTGGTTCGCGAATTCGTCCGTGGTTCTACACATACACAGACACACACACACACACAGAGACACACACACACGCGCGCGCGGACATACACACGCACATGCGCACAGTTGAATAAATAATAATAATAATAATAAAAGTGATGTATGTCTATTGAGAATAAAAGCAGTAAGAAAGCAGGAGAAAGAAAAGCTAAATTCACTCTGTTTTCCTTCATACTGCTGTAGCTATACAGGTTTAATTGCTACTCCTGATGTGCATGAGATGCCCCCTCCTCTGTACATCTGTACTAGCCTTCACTTTGGCTGTGATTCTACTCTCCAGACATCTGCTTGGCTTTTCTCTTAATTCTGCCTCCTCTTTTTTTAAGCTTTACAGTAAGGCTCCCTAGTTATTCTAGCTCACACATGGATATCTTCCCCAGTTATTTAAATGTTTCTCTTCATAGAACTTATTATGTAAGGAATCTATCTATCTATCTATCTATCTATCTATCTATCTATCTATCTATCCATCCATCCATCTATCTGTCTGTCTGTCTATATATATCCATCATCTTTCAATCATCTATGTATCTACCTAGAATATATCTATCATCTACTTCTTCTCTGCCTGACATCCATCGTAGATCATTGATCATCTATCATCTAACTATAATTTATCTGTGTCATTTATCTACCTACTGTCTATCAACAAATTATCATCTATCAATTACCTTTACACCTTCTTAATCTATCATATATATATATCATCTATATATGTATTATCTATCATCTACCTATCATCTATATATCTAACATGAAATCAAATTATGCACCATCTCTATCTGACATCTATCTATATATTTAATATCTATCTATTTTGCATCTGTAATTATACTAAGTAATAGTCTATTTCAAATAATAGAAAGAAAACTTTGTCTTTGACATTTACATGATCATCATGACACAAGAAAAATGTCAGAGTGAATATTTTGGAGGAAACTTACAATGTATGTAGAAATTTCTCCTGGGTTTTTTTCTCCCTGAAGGTTGGAGCAGTTTAAAACTTTAATTATGACCTAGACTGCCATATCTCTCAACATGCTAAGTATCTCTCAACATGCTAAGAAGTACATCAAGTTTTAGTTCCATTTAGAACTGAAAAGAGAATTTCACCTACCTTGTATTGCATTGATCAAACCATGCTTGTCTAGGAGCAGAGATGGGAAGTTTGAGCATATGTTGTAATCTAGGTGCAAACCTTGTGGCACAGTAGCAGTGTGCCACATGTCCAGGGAAAATTTGTTCAATTGCTTGGAAAACAAGCTCTATGAAAACAGTGTGAGATCCACACACTTCCAACTTCCTAATGATTACAAAAGTACTAAATGGTAAATTAATAGAGCAACCAAAACAAAAGATTTTGAACATTTTTTGAATTTTTTGAATATTATTAAATGAGGTCTTACTTTATGATAAATGATTGCATGAGCAAAACATTTCTATTTCAATAATTAAGGGAGATTACTAATGTTTAAGATATGAAGTCAAAGTTTTACGCTTTTTGATTGACTAAAAATAAATCTCAAAGATATTAAAAGAGCAACAACATACAAATCAGCACGACATCTGGTGAGGCTCACTCTCACTTCCCTTCCTGGTCATTTGTGACTGAAGAGGTTTGATATCACCAATCAAGGAAGGTATAGGGACTAGTAGTTAGATGGTAACCATCTGGCAAATGGGACACTGACTCCCCCCTCACTGTGGTGTCCTACTTGTATTCCATCTACCTTTGAGTCTCCTCTCATAGTAAGATCTTCATTTAAACAGTCTTTTATCTTTGGTTAGGAGGTGACCTTCAATACCAAACAGGATGGAGCCAAGAGCAGTGCAGGAAAAGCAAAACTGAAATAAACAATAAACCATAATTCAGAATACTAAAGACCCTACATTAATCACCTGGAACCAGACCAGCTAAATCTCTCCCCATCCTAAGCTCAGGGAAACTTGCACAAGAGGGGGCAGCAAGTGTAAGAGCCTAAAGATGGGGAGGACCAATGATATGCAAGTTACTACACACAAGTTAGGGCTGCAGTAGCCATAATCAGACTTGTATGACCTACACAATGGCTGACATGTCAACAACTCCCCAAAGTCTATCATGGATCATAGGCAGTAGGATCCTTAGAGGCAAGGATTAGTATCATAATAGTGTTCCCATACTAAAGGGGAGCCCAAGAAAGGGCTCTGGGCAATGACACTGAGTCCTTACACCTCACTAGAGTGGAGGACTCAGAGGTAAGTTTGACATTCACACAAAGGATGCTCCAGAGAATGGGAGGGGGGAAAGGAGGAGGCACTTGGAGAAGGGGAGGGAGGGAGTGAAAGGAAGGGGAAAAGGGGGGAAGAATGCAAGGGAGGACTGGGGAGGGGTGGAGGGAGGGTGAGGACTGGGGTACCTATTGAGCTTGTATGATTAGGGAAAAATAAAAGAAAAAAAGAATCAAATAAAAAACAGAATACAAATCATTGAACACTTTCAATTACTTTAAATATATGCAAAAAGAATATACAGAATAAAAACTTCTGAAGAACATGGTATTTTTCAACAACAAAATTATAAAACTGTAAATGTTCTTGTATTTTTGGCAATGACATTTAGTATAAAGTATTATTTTGTTTTCTTTTGGCATTCATATATTTTCTTGAAGAAAAATGAACAGACTATTGGTAAAACTTTATTCTGCAGCTGTGTTCTATACTGTATGTGGTTAAAATGTCATTCATCTTTAAAATTAGGAAATGCTATTTTCTGTTGATTATGTAATCTGAAAATATTTTCCCTGTTACTTCATACAAAAATTATAAAGAAAAAACTGCACAAATATATAAATTTTACTTTGTCTTAATCTGCTTTTCAAGTATCATTATGCTAGATGAATTACTGCCTTCTTTCTAATGTAACTATTCATTCAGAACAGAGATAAATAGAACAAAGTTGCCATTCTTGAAGATTCTAGGAAATATCAATTCTCTTGAATTTAATATGCACTTTTTAGAAATAGAAGCAATGGTATACCTTGGACATTCACATAAGATTCAACCACATTTGTGGTTGGAATATCATGGAAATCATTAAAGACAAGATAACTAAAACTTTATAAAAACTGTGTTTAGAACCCCGCCAGTATTCACATATTGTATGTCCCTTCTTAGTAGAGAAAACTATAAGCAAACAATAAAAAGAAGATTATAAATTCCACAGCAACATCTATTGGAAATTAAGCATGATGAAAAGAACATGAGCAAATAACGCCAGTGTCCCTATTTCACCAAATAAAATCACATGTGTCTTTTAGAATTCATAATTATTATTGAAATTTAAGAAGTTAACTACAAATATTGCTAGGACAGCAGCAAAATAAATCGTGAAAAATATGATCCCAAACTAATTGGGTTCAGCTAATCTATTCACACAAGGAATACAGAACAGGGCTGACCAAAATGCTCCAGAGACTAACCCAGAGCAGGGTTAGGTTGGTGCTTTTGCTGTTTATTGGGTTAGGTTGGTGCTTTAACTGCTTATTGAGTAGAAATTCATATCGCAAATTGAGGCATTTCAATATCTACAGCCCAGAAGATTCAATACCTTCTTGATGTCATATCCTGTTTATTTGTTTTTCCTCTGTCAAGCCAGACTCCCCTCTGTTCATTATGTAGTAACTCATCCCACATTGCTCCCCAGATTGCAACAGTCACCAAAGTGCTACTGAGGGAGGAGTGGGAGGTTCTCTGGAATATTTCATGCACCTTGAGTTGCATGTGAACCTTGAGGCATCTTTCACTTAGCATATTTTCAGAGTTCATTATTTCATGACAAATATCAATACCTCATTTCCACTTGTAGTTAAATAATATTTCATTATGTAGACATTTGGTAATTGATTTTCATTTTCATCTAGAATGAATACTTAGACAATGTGTTTACTCTAGTCTTTGATTCTGGTCTTTGATTCTAGCTAATGTTTGTTGATTTCATAGATTTTTTTTTCTAGTGTGTATTTTGAAATCTATGTTCTAGTCTTGAATATATTACTCTTTTGTTGACTTCTACTTGAATTTCCTCATACTTTTTCTATTTCTTTAGAGTATAAGATAAATTTATTGATTTGATACATATCTTGCTTTTTTTTTAAGGGAGAAAGGGAGGTTTATTCAGCTTACAGTTCCAGAGGGAAGGTACAGTCTCTCAAAGCAGAGGTGGCATGACTGGCTGGCCAAAGGTAGAGGAGGCTAAGTCACTCCAGACATCTTGGAAACTGAGAGCTGCAGACTGCTTATATCTTGCTTTTTAATACAATAAATACAATTTAATATATCTTGTATTTATAAATACAAATACCTCTTTAGATTCTACTTTTCCAGTATCCCAGAGCATACCAGTTCTAGGCAAATGCTCTACTAGTGTGCTATGCCACCAGCAAAGATAATTTTTTAATGAAGGACAAGAAGGAAGAAAGGAAGGAAGGAAGAAAGGAAGGAAGGAAGGAAGGAAGGAAGGAAGGAAGGAAGGAAGGAAGGAAGGAAGGAAGGAAGGAAGGAAGGAAGGAAAAGAGGGAGGGAGAGGCATGTGATGATTTCATTCAGGTATCAATTTAGCAGTTGCACGCTGTTTGTAGCACAGCTGTGAAGAATTGAGGCAAGCTTTTGAACAAAATTGCAGGTGTTTGTTTAGTTGATATAAAAGACCTAGCCCATAATGGGTGTGGCTTTCCCTTGGCGCACCAGATGAAAGGAGGTGTAAGAAGGGGCTTGCTATAACCTGTGTGGACTTCCTGTGTGAACCTATTGCCTCTGCATTGCTTCCTTCTTCATTGCTGCAGCCACTGCTGCTTCTGTGCTTGGATAACATCAGAGATCAACCCTTTCAGCTGTGCTACCGTTCTCACTGCCATTGGTGCCTAATCTCCTAGACCCTGCTGCTGGTCATCCCTGACATCAGAGCTCAACTGTTCGTCACCGATGACAGAGCCCAGCAACTTCAGCCTGGCTGCTGTCCCTTGCTGACATAAGAATCCAGCCTCTTTAACTCTTCAGCAGGATAAAGGCTGGAGACTTTCTCAGGATCTTTTGGTCTTGTGAGACATTCAGTTCAAGAACTGAGCAGCCACAGGTGACCTCTTTGAAGGATATTGCTTTTATTTATGAAATGATTTAATAAAGGTATTATATATATATGTATAATACATAATATATATTCTATACACATACATTCTACCATTCTATTAGTTCTATTCCTCTACAGAACCCTGACAGATACCGGGCAATTTAAGAGGCAAATGAATACATACTGCAGAGAACGTAGAAATGTGATTAATAGGATAGTAGGTTTAGACATAGGTCACTTACATAACACTTATGGATATATTATCTCTAAGAAGTAAACAGCAATAGTAAAATCCTTCTCAGCAACATCTATTTTTCTTACAATTGTGACAATTACAATGGTTGACAAAGTGACCCACACTTCGCAGCCTGGATCACACCGTTCAGTGTCACAAAGAGTTCACATACAAGATGACACCAAAAACCAGGCAAGTTTGAGAACTACGTTCCAATACCAGAGAACAGTAAGAAGCAGGAACATCTCTTTAAAGGAGCCCACATGAGCTTGATTCCAAATGTCAACACTTAAATTGACTTATCTGGCCCCATTCTTCCAACAGGCTTTGCAACAGTGGAAAATCTTTGTAGGGCAATGACTTTTGAGGGGCTCTGTAATGTCCTAAGTTACATATCTGCTATTCCTTGCTTGCTTTATCCTATGATACACACTCTTCCAATAAATATGGTACACATCATCTTAAGTTGGAAACTAAAATTCAAACAGAGCATATTTATACTACAAGTCATGGCTTCCTTATTTTAAAGTTTAAAATTTGGAGCATAATGTCATGTATCTTATTTCCAATATTTTAGAAGAAGCCACTGTAATACACAGTAACATATTTTCTACATTCTATTTAAATCCTGCCGTTCTTGCCAGGTGCGGTTTTAAATCTATGCTCTCATTTATTTTCTGTGCTTGATATTGTGTTCATTGCATAGAGGATTCTTAATACAGTTGCCAATACAACACAGTAGTCATTGTCCTCAAATTTACTGCAGATGAATCTTAATGTTAACTTGAAGATTGCATTGCTTTTATTATTTGTTTGTATTTTACATTGATTCTTTCTGCAGTGGCAAAAGCCAGGATGCCGGTTAACTCTCCCTGGGTTACCATTTAAAGCTGGAATTTTATCTATTTTGTTACTCCCTGGTTTGAGTACACATTGATTTTGAGCAAGTTCACAGCTTCTTACAATTCCTCTAGCTTACTATATGTGATGCTTAGTATCACAATATTGATTTCCTAACCAAACATTTTAGCTCCGCATGTGAATATATTGAATAATAGGCTTCAGAACACATGTTTCCCTCATTTCCTTCTGATGTTAGGCAATGGAAAAATCAGTACAAACACTAGGCTACCACTAGCAATTTATCTATATGAAGCAGCTGAGACTCCATTGAAGCAAACAGTCTCAAGATGTCCAGGCTGTACAGCAGGGATCTGGAACTTACAGAACATTCTCTCTAAGGCAAACTCCATTCCTTGAGTCCTTGAAAGACAAAGTGCACACAACACAGGATAATTTTCTGTGTTCTACTTCCTGCAGGTACATTTGCCATGAGGCTTATGTTAAGAATTTCAGCACTGAAAAAATGATATTTGAGCAAGAACTAGAAAGAAACAGCCTAGAATATGAAGAGATCGAATGTGGACTGTGCTTCAAAATTATTATTTTTTTTTTTTCAAAATTATTTTTTAGCTGTTAATTTTAAATTTTTTAAATTCTTTTTACCTTAAGTGACTCATGGAATACAGTCAGTCCTCTGTACAGGTGGCTTTCTGCAAATATGAATTCAGTCAATCATTGATCAAAAATATTAAGAGAGCCTATTGTCGTGCCACACAGTGGCAAGCTAAGCTGAAGAGGAGGAGACAAGGGTGTCATGAATTCATGAATTGTAGGAAGGACCTTCAGCAGGAGAGAGGGCTCAATGCATAAGAGTATTTGCCATGCAAACATGAAGATCTAAATACAGATCTGAGCACTAGGATCAAACATGGCCACACATATATCTATAACCCTGGTGCTATGGAAATGTAAAGCAGGAAGACTGTTGGGTCTTGCGGTCCACAAATCTAGTTTTGTTACAAACCATGTCTCAAGAGACTAAGGTACTGAATGGTATTATAGGATTCCTGACATCTTATTCTGTTTTCATGTGCATGCCCACATTCAAATATGTGCTGTTCCAGTTAAACCACCAATAATTTCAAAAACAAAAAGTCTAGGGGGAATAAAGGGGGTTTGTGCTTTCTTGTGATTCTTGGTTACATGGTGTCATGTTTAAAATGTGTCCCCCAAAGTCTCATGTGTTTGGCAAGGTCATGGCACCTTGAGAGGTGGAGCCTTGCTGGAGGAAGGTAGTCATAAAGGGTGGGCCTTGAGGTGGATTAGTCCCACCCTACCTCCAGGAGAAATCTGCATTTTCACCAAGAAGTCTTGCAGCTCTCAACTTCCAAGATGTCTCCAATGATGTAGCTTCCTCCAACTTTGGTCAGCCAACCATGCTGCCTCTGCCATGAGAAACTGTATCTCCCTCCTGGAACCATAAACTTAATAAATCTTCCTTTCTCCCTTAAGTCACTTGACTTAAGTAAGCAATGGTAATAGTTAAAAGTAGCCATTAAACATGGTTTAGCCCATCTTGTGAGAAGAGTTCATACCAACACCAGAAGCAGAGAAAACTGGTTGTGCCATAATTAACTATAGGGATTGCTGAGAAAGAGGCAATTTTCTGCCAGACAGAAAATCTGCCAAGGTATGTTGAAGAATGCCAAATTATTAGAATCAGTTCCATCCACCTTATCTTCCTCTCAGGGAACAGTCCCACCCACTATGGGCTATGTCCTCCCACATGAATCAGACAATATCTTGCAGCTTTGCTCAAAGACTTACCTTAACTACTAATACTTCACAAACATGCCCAGGATACAACCTTTAATTGTCAAGTTGATATCTCTATATATTTAACCAGCACACAAACACACACACACATACGCACAAACACACACACACACACACACACATGAAAATCATTATATTGTGCTGAATATTCAAATATGTTGTTTTTATGTTGTTCCTAGAAAACACAGCATAAAATACTAAAAAATTAGCAATTACATTCCAAAATAACATTGGCTAGGAAGACTACAAGTAATCTTTTTTTTTATATAATACATTTTTTATTATTATTTCAGCTCATACAAACTTAATAGGTACACCAGTTCCCTCCCTCCCTCCTCCTACCCCCTCCTGAACCCCCTGCTCCCCCTCTCCTCACCCCTCCCGCCCCATCCCCCCGTGCCTCCTGCCCCAATTCCCAGAGTCCTTTCTTGTGCATGCCTGACTCTCCTCTGGGCCCTCCTCTCCAATGACGTACAAGGACCCAGTGGCATTTCCCTGAACCCCTTCCTGTGTTCCCCTTAAGCATAGGAACACTACTGTGGCTGTCAATCCCTTGCCTCCAAGGATCTTGGTGCCTTTAGCAGATGCTAGACTTTGTGAGGTCAATAGTGTGTTGGACATTGCACTGGGCATACAATGTCCAATTATGATTGCTTCGGCCCTAACTTGTGTGGAGTATCTTGCAAATCATTGCTCCTCCCTTCCTTTTGCTCTTACACTCTTACCGCCCCCTCTTCTGCAAATGTCCCTGAGCTTCAGGATGGGGAGGGATTAGTCTGGCCTAGTTCTAAGTGGTTGATATAGAGTCTCTGAAGTTCTGGATTGTGGTTCGTTGATTTTCTTTTGCAGTTTTGTTGCTCCTGTAATGCCCTTCACTCCATCGTGATGGGCACTGTATGTCACCCCCTGGCCAGAGACAGAAAGCTGTTGAACTGGAGTCTTATTATAAGAGCACATTCAAGGGTAGATGTAATACTTTTACCCAAAATTGGAATCACAGGGTCATATGACCTTAGGCAATGGGAGGGGTCAATCACCCATTTGCAAAATGGTTACTTTTTAATCTGCCGGACTATATGCCCAACCCTTCTGGTGAGTTCATACCCCCTTAGTTGTAAATGATCAGGAACGAATTGTGTACTTAACTAGATATCACATTACTTTCTTGCGGTACTGATGGAGGCCTATTTTCTCTACTGTAACATGGTCACTTCTCTCCTTGTGTCTGGTGTGGCCCTCCAACCCCATCCCTCCTGTTCATAATCCTTGTAATTACTGTAGATAATACATAGATTTACCTATGAGTGTCTCAAGATGGGCTGGGTGGGTTTGGTATTAGGAGCCACCTATTAGGGAGTACATACCGCGCTTAATTTTCTGGGTCTGGGATACTTCACTTAATATAATTGTTTCTAATGACATCCATTTCCCGGCAAATTCCAGTAATTCATCATTTCTTTTTCTTTTCTTTTCTTTTTATTAATACATTTTTATTATTATTTCAGCTCATACAAACTTAATGGGTACACCAGTTCCCTCCCTCCCTCCTCCTCCCCCCATACCCCCTCCTCCTCCTCCCCTCACTCCCTTCCCATCCCCCAGTGCCTCCCGCTCCAATTCCCAGAGAGTCCTTTCTTGTGCATGCCTAATTTTCCTCTGGGCCCTCCTCTCCGATGACGTACAAGGACCCAGTGGCTTTTCCCTAAACCCTTTCCCGTGTTCCCCTTAGGTATAGGAACACTGCTGTGGCTGTCAATACCTTGCCTCCAAACATCTTGGTGCCTTTAGCAGATGCTAGACTTTGTGGGGTCAATAGTGTGTTGGACAATGCGCAGGGCATGTAAAGTCCAATTATGATTGCTTCAGCCCTAACTTGTATGGAGTATCTTACATATCATTGCTCCTCCCATCCTTTTGCTCTTACACTCTTACCGCCCCCTCTTCTGCAAATTTCTCTGAGCTTCAGGATGGGGAGAGATTAAGCTGGCCTAGTTCTAGGTGGTTCATATAGAGTCTCTGAAGTTCTGGATTGTGGTTTGTTGGTTTTCTTTTGCAGTTTTGCTGTTCCTGCAATGCCCTTCACTCCATCCTGGTGGGCATTGTATGTTACCCCCTGGCCAGAGACAAAAAGCTGTTAAACTAGAGTCTTGTGATAAAAGCACATTCAAAGGTAGATGTAATAAAAGTGGGAAACCACAGTGAGGGAGGGGTCTATCACCAATTTGCAGAACGGTTACTATTTATCTGCCAGACTATATGCCCTCCTCTTCTGGTGAGATCATACCCCCTCAGTAGTAAATAATCAGGAACAAAAGTCTGTGAACTTAATCATATGTCTCATTACTTATTTGAGTCCTTGATGGAGGCCTATTTTCTCTGCTGTAACATGGTGCTTTCTCTCCTTGTTTCTGGTGTGGCCCTCCTACCCCATCTCTCCTGTTCATAATCCTTGCAATTACTGTGTTACATAGGTTTACTTTTGAGTGTCTCAATGTGGGCTGGGTGAGTTTGGTACTAGGAGCCACCTATTAAGGAGTACATACGGTGCTTAATTTTCTGGGTTTGGGATACTTCACTTAATATAATTCTTTCTAATGACATCCATTTCCCAGCAAATTCCAGTAATTCATCATTTTTGATGGCTGAGTAGTACTCCATTGTATAGATGTACCACTGTTTCCTTATCCACTCGTCAACTGTTGGACATATAGGTTGATTCCATGACTTTGCTATTGTAAACAGTGCTGCTATGAACATGGTCGAGCTTGTGCTATTGAGGCGAACCTCTGCTGCATGGGGGTTTATTCCCAAAAGTGGGATAGCAGGGTCATATGGCATTTCAATCTTTAATTTCTTTAAGAATCTCCAGACGGCTCGCCAGAGTGGCTGTATGAGCCTGCATTCCCACCAGCAATGTTGGAGAGTTCCCCTCTCTCCACATCCTCTCCAGCATTTGTCGTTGTTTGTATTGTGGATTTTTGCCATCCTGACCGGGGTGAGATGATATCTCAGGGAAGTTTTGATTTGCATTTCCCAGATGGCGAAGGAAGTAAAGCAGTTTTTCAGATATTTGTTAGACATTTTAATTTCATCCCTGGTAAAGTTTCTTTGAAGTTCCAGGGCCCATTTTTTAATTGGGCCAGTGTTTTCCTTGGAGTTTAGTTTTCTAAGTTCTTTGTGCACTCTGGACAGTAGAGATCTGTCAGATATGTGGTTAGTGAAGATTTTCTCCCATTCTGTGGGTTGCCTTTGAGATCGTGTTACAATCTCCTTATCTGAACAGAAGCTCTTTAATTTCACAAGATCCCAACTGTTGAGAGTTGGTAGCAGTGACTGTGCCATTGGATGTCTGTTTAGGAAATGTTGGCCTAGCCCAATCAGCTCGAGGGAGTTCCCTATCCTTTCAACTATGGTTTTTATAGTCTCTGGCCTTATATCAAGGTCCTTGATGCATTTGGAATTAAGTCTTGTACATGGTGACAAGTATGGGTCCAGCTTTAATCTTCTGCATGTGGAGATCCAGTTTTGCCAGCACCATTTGTTGAAGATGCTGTTCTTTTTCCATTGGATTCTTTGGGCCCGTTTTTCAAAGAACAAATGGCTGTAATTTTGTGGGCTTATATCTGGGTCTTCAATCCTTATCCATTGATCTGTGTGTCTATTTTGGAGCCAGTACCAGGCTGTTTTTATAACTATGGGTTTGTAATATAGACTAAGGTTCTGTATGGTAATACTTCCAGCAGTGTTTTTGTTACTTAGGATTGTCTTTGCTATCCTGGGTCTTTTGTGCCTCCATATGAATTTTGAGATTGTTTGGTCAACTTTTTAAAGAATTGCTTTGGGATTTTAATTGGTATAGCATTGAATTTGTATATTGCCTTTGGTAGGATGGTCATTTTTACGATGTTGATTCTGCCAATTCAGGAACATGGGAGGTCTTTCTACCTTCTGGTATCTTCTGCTATTTCTTTCTGAAAGGTTTTAAAGTTTTCATTGTAAAGGTCTTTTACCTCCTTGGTTAGGTTTATACCAAGGTATTTTTTTTTTTTAGGGGCTATAGTGAATGGGATGGTTTCTCTCAGGGCTTTTTCACTTCTTTCATTCTGGGCATATAGGAAGGCCTCTGATTTTTGCACATTTATTTTGTATCCTGCCACCCTGCTGAACTTCTCAATTAGTTCTGGGAGCTTCCTGGTGGAATTTTTGGGATCACTCAGATATAAGATCATGTCATCTGCAAATAGGGATAGCTTGACTTCTTCCTTGCCGATTTGAATCCCTCTTATGTCCCTTTCTTGTTTTATGGCTTCAGCTAAGACTTCAAGTACAATATTGAATAGAAGTGGTGAGAGTGGACAGCCTTGTCTAGTTCCTGATCAAAGTGGGAATGCTTCCAATTGTTCCCCATTGAGCATAATCCTTGCTGTGGGCTTATTGTATACAGCTTTTATTATATTGATAAAGATTCTTTCCATTCCTACTGTCTCTAGCGTTTTGATCATAAAAGGCTGTTGGATCTTATCAAAAGCTTTTTCTGCATCTATCGAGAGTATCATGTGGTCTTGGACTTTGGACTGGTTTACATGATGAATTACATTTATTGATTTGTGTATGTTGAACCAACCTTGTGTGCCGGGGATGAAGCCTACTTGGTCCCCGTAAATAATCTTTTTAATATGTTTTTGAATCCGATTTGCTAAAACTTTGTTGAGAATCTTTGCGTCTGTGTTCATCAGAGAAATCGGCCTATAGTTTTCTTTTTTAAGTGAGTCTTTATTAGGTTTTGTGATTAAAACGATATTAGCTTCATAGAAGGAATTTGGTAGTGTTCATTCCTTTGCTATTTGATGGAACAGTTTAAGGAGTATTGGTATTATTAACTGCTTAAATGTCTGGTAGAACTCTGTGCTGAATCCATCTGGTCCAGGACATTTTTTGGTGGGAAGATTCAAGATTACTTCCTCAATTTCCTTATATGTTATAGGACTATTTAAATAATTCATGACTTCCTGATTCAATTTAGGTAAGTTGTGTTTACTTAGAAATTCAAGCATCTCTTTTGTGTTGTCAAACTTCACAGAGTATAAGTTTTTGAAATATGATGTTATAATTCTCTGGATTTCTTGGATATCAGTAGTGATAACTCCATGTTCATTTCTGATTTTGTTAATTTGGGTTTTCTCTCTCCTGCTTTTGGTTAATTTAGCTAGGGGTGTATCAATCTTATTGATTTTTTCAAAGAACCAGCTTTTTGAATGGTTGATTTTTTTCTATCATTTTCTTAATCTCGATTTCAGATATTTCTCCCCTTATTTTGCTAATCTCCTCTCTTCTACTACTTTTGGGATCAGATTGCTCTAGTTTTTCTAAAGCTTTAAGCTGCATTGTTAAGTTGTTTATTTCTGATGTTTCCATTTTTTGATATAGACATTAAGAGCTATGAACTTACCTCTTAGAACAGCTTTCATTGTGTCCCAGAGATTTTGGTAAGTTGTATTTTCGTTATCGTTCACTTTCAGGAAATCTTGAATTTCCTTTTTAATTTCTTCCTGAATCCAGTTCTCATTCAGCATCATATTGTTAAGTTTCCAGGAGTTAGTGTAATTTCTCTTGTTTGTTGTGTTGTAGATGTCCAGCTTTAGGCCGTGGTGGTCTGATAGGGCACAGGTTAGAATTTCAACTTTTTTGTATATGTGTAGATTCGTTTTGTGGCCCAATATGTGATCTATTTTGGAGAAAGTTCCATGTGCTGCTGAGAAAAATGTGTATTCTTTGGTGCGTGGGTGAAAAGTTCGATAGAGATCTGTAAGGTCCATTTCAGTAAGGGTTTGATTAAGTTCCAATATGTCTCTGTTAAGTTTTTGACCTGTTCATCTATCCCATGTTGAGAGGGCAGTATTGAAACCCCCAAGAATTATCGTTTTGGGATTGATTTCTTGGTTTACATGTTGTAGCGTTTGCTTAATGAATGTGGAGGAGCCCATATTAGGTGCATATATGTTCAGTATTGTGAAGTCTTCCTGGTGAATTTTACCTGTGACTAAAATGTAGTATCTATCCGTGTCTCTTATAATTTTCTTTGGTTTGAAGTCCACTTTGTCTGATATCATAATGGCTATCCCTGCCTGTTTTCTGCTTCCATTTGCTTGTAGAATTGTTGACCAGCCTTTTATTTTTAGAGTGTGCCTATCTTTTGTGGTGAGATGGGTTTCCTGCAGGCAGCAGATTGATGGATTGTGATTTTTAATCCAAGTTTGTAATCTGTGTCTCTTGATCGGTGAATTAATTCCATTAACATTTAGTGTTATAATGGAGAAACTATTTTTAATTCCAGACATTTATTGTGTTTAGTAGTTTTTATAAGTATATTGCTTCGCTTTTAATGGTGTTATATTTGCCTTCTGTTCTCCTGGATATGCCTGTTTTTTTCTTCATGCTTGAGTATCATTTCTAGCATTTTTTGAAGGCCTGGTTTGGTGGACATGTATCCCTTCAAGTTGTCTTTGTGCTGGAAAATTTTTCTTTCTCCCTCGATCATGACTGATAGTTTTGCAGGGTAAATCAGCCTGGGTTGACATTTTTGCTCATTCAATACTTGAAGTATGTCTCTTCAAGCTCTTCTTGCTTTTACTTTTTCGACTGAGAAGTCATTTGTAATTTTAATAGGTTTACTTTTAAAAGTGACTTGTTTTTTCTCCCTTGAAGCTCTCAGCACCAGTTCTTTATCTTGAATGTGGAGTGTTTTAACTATTATTTGTCGCGGCGTGCTTCTATTTTGGTCGTATCTGTTTGGGGTGCGGAATGCCTCTTGTATATGGATGGGCATCTCTTTTTTTATATGAGGAAAGTTTTCCTTGATGATCGTTTGAAAAATTTCCTCAGGGGTGGTATTTTGAGATTCTTGCTCTGATATTCCATGAATACGCATGTTAGGCTTCTTCAGGGTGTCCCATCCTCTTGGATATTTCTCTCAAGTATCTTTTTGGCTTTAACAACCTCTTCCATTGAGCTGGTTAGTACTCCCACTTTATCTTCAAGGTCTGAAATTCTGTTTTCTGCTTCGTTAGTTCTGTTGATAAGACTCTCTGTAGAGTTCTGGGTTGAAGATATCTTGTCTTGTAGCTCAGTTTTAAACTCTGCTTGAGTCTGTTTTAACTCTTCTATGCCACTTTTTGTTTCTTGCACTGTTTTTCTCAACTTCTCCAAATGTCTGTCGTGTTCCTCTTCAAAGCGATTGATTCGATTATGTAATTCCTCCCTGATTTCCTCTTTCATAGTATTGAACATGGTAATGATCATATTTTGAAAGTCGTTATCCTGGGTGAGGCTTTCTTGGCCTTTTTCCACGGGTTTGTTCTGGTTGGAGTCTAACATTATGGGATTAATTTCTTCAGTGGGAAATTTGTTTACTTGAGTGTTTCATCTCATGGATTTGCACTTTCGCTTTGGCATTGTCGTTTTAACTCTTAAGATCTTTCAATTTCACTAAACTGAATTATTTGGCCTGGGGTTCTAGAGTCGCAGGATGAGGCCCGTCTGGATCGCGCGCAAACGTGGCTAAAAGTAATCTTAAGATGATTTTTAATATATTTGCATGAATTATATTCAAACATTATGATATTTTATATAAAGAATTTAAAGATTCAAATTATTTCTATGGGCATACCAGAACCAGTCCTCTATTGTCAGAAAGATTATGTGATGCTTCAGTATTCTTCTTGTCTTGCAACTCACAAAATATACATATTCTGATATCATAATAGGAATTATTATATTTGAAATGTATACTAAAATATTCAATCCAGAAATAGCATTGTTATGTTTCCAGTAATATTATAAACCTATAATTGTTTCTCATGCAAGAATGATATGTACAACACGTTTAATATTAATTTAGAATTTTGATTGTATGTGCACATGTGTGAGCAGAATCAGAGCCTTCTAAATCCACATATTGGAACTTCATTTCTACTATGTCAGAATGTGATTGAATTCCAATGGTTCATTACATTACATTGACACCTTTAGGGAGGTTTTAATCCAATTTGTCAGTTTTCCTTATAAAAAGAGATAGTTAAGACCCAGAAGGACCAGGAATCAAAAATCTCAAGGATGGTCCTATGAGGACATGTTCAAAGAACAGCTGTCTGCAAGATAAGAAGATGTGATAGTTAATTCTGGATGTCAATTTGGCACACCTGGTATTAACTACGGTTGGCTGAGATCACACCTGGTAAGATCAGGTGAGACCACCTGAAGAGATTATCTAGATAATACAAGACCAGCCCTAGATCCCATCAAACTTCCTTATATCTTAGATCTTATATGGTCATAGTAATGGACTATATAAAAGGGAACCACATAAGAGAAGAGACATTCTCAAGCTATGCTAGGAATCATTCTTCCTTCCAGCCACCCAGTTTCTTTGCTTCTTCAATTCTCTAGACCTCCAACCCTGCAAGTCTTCAACAAAACTAAAGATTCTCTAGGAATCCTCCAGCCTTCAACCATCACCCACTGGACTACTGGACTGAGTATCTACTAGCAGCCATCATTGGACTACCTCGGCCATATCTGTAAGCCACCTGGATACATTCCCTATTTATATATTCATTTTGCTAATTTTGTAACTCTAGAAAACCTGACTAATACAGGAAGAACCTCTAAGCAGCCAAACCTGCCTACTAAGCTTCACCTTAGATTTCTAGTATCCAGAACAATAAATTCCAGTGTTCTAGAAACATGCAGATTATCAGCTTCTTATAATATTTCAAATAAACAAATAACAAGGGACGTCAATGCCTGAAAAATGGCACTGGGCTCAGAATAACAGAAGGAGAGGAATAGAGGCATTGGGCAAGGGGGTAGAACTGGTAATCTGAGAGATGGCTGGCCAGTCGGAGATAAATTCATTTGGGTTCACATAGATAGTTCCGTATCATCTTGAGACCCATACCAATGGGATTGTTCAACTTCCAACCTTCATTCTTTGTCTTTGAGAGTTCTTTTTTTCCCCTTTGGCAATGATTTAGATGATTTTTAGCAGATTATAATTGTGCAGCATACATTTAAGAATAAAAGGAAATGTAACCAGAGTGGCTCCACATCAAGACAGGAAAACGCTAAACACTTCTAATTTTCACTAGGAAGATGGAATTGTGGTGATCTGACAGTTCCTTGCCTAGTCACTGTCAGCTCTTGTTCAGTTTTATTAAATAATGATAATAATATAACAATATTTAATTATTAGAGGAAAAATTTTAATGAATTCATCAGCAAAAATAACTTTGCAAATACACGGGTAATATTTTTCCCTTCTGCAAACTTTGTTTTTCATCATGGACATACCTTATTGACAAGTTGTTATTCATTATCATTCAAATAAGTCTATGCAGATGCATTAATTTAACCTATGACAATATGTGTTTGAATACATAAACACACATATGACAATATATATGTGCATACATACATATAAACACACATATATATAGTTATATTTGTATAATAATATATTATATTAGTTCAATTTAGTTTTAGACTTAATCTAGTATGGTCCCAAATGTCTGGAACTTAGTATCTCAGGATCTTTGATACCTGACTTTAAATATCTTAATTCATAGGTGCTGTCAGTTCTCTATTATCAAACCAATAATTTCTTCATATTAGTCTGGAAACTTCACTTTGAAATGTAAACACTACCTAAGCCAGATATTAACAGTTATTAACTACTATTGACCATTAATTCAGGAGCTCAATTACTTTATTCAAAGAAAAATAAATAGAAAAGAGTAAAGTAGATCAGTGTTGGAATCCTCCATTTACAATTGCATTTTAAATTTTATCTTACAATGAAATATTTAAGGTTTTTTTCTTTAATTGTTCTTAAAAATGAGCTTTATATCTGGCTTAAATTTTTATTTATTTATTTTTTACAAGTATACAAGAAAAGTAAGTAGTTCAGAAAGTGTTAGCTTGTTATTCAATCCCTCATCCTTCACTTAAGTATGAGGAAATGGACATGAATGAAAACATTTTTGACGAGTGAGACATGTTATGTGAACAAAGGATCTCTTTAATCACAGGGGAAAAAAGTCAATTATACATTTGTAGCATAAAAGACATTGGCTATTTTGGAGAGTTAAAATTTTTAAATTCAAAGAATAATTCAACAAATGTCTGACAGATTATAATCTTTTGAAGTATGTGCAGCAATAATTTCCAAAACTAACCACATACCCAAGATAAAGAATCAACTCAAACATCCACCACCCACAATGCAAGTAGATAAATAAAACGGGGCAAAACACCCATGATGGCATAATATTCAGCAACAATAAACAGAAGGAAACCCTGTTTCAATAACAACACAGATCATAAACATTAAATGAGATTTGACACAGTCTAGCATTGCCTGATTTCAGTTCAATTTTAAGATCAAAGAAGCTCAGCTCATGGAAGTAGAGAAACAAATATTGTCAGAGGAGAGAAAAGGTGAATGTGGAAAGATTGAAAGGATACAGCTATTTCAGAGGATTAAACTCTGGTGCACCATTATCATAAAGAATAATTAGAATGAACAATATTATAGGAAGCCGAATAACTAGGTGTTGAATGTTCACTTCAAAAAGATATGATAATTGGCTAAGATGACAAATGTGTGCAACACTTTTCCTGGGGAGATGGTATGCAAAACTACTACTGACATCACCTAGGAATTCAGCAATAGACCAAAGTAACAATTAGATTAGGATTCATTGGGAGAATAAATGACTTCATTGTGACTACTTACAGGAGAAAAGGATGAAGACTGCTTACATGAGCAGGAATAATTCAAAACCAGCTACATTATCAGAAATCCCGCCCCTGGCTGGATGAGACACAGAAGCTATAAGGTTGGAACCCTCTACTGCATGTTTCCTCCTAAGAGAGATTCCACTGTTCAGTGTCTCTTCAGACAGGAGAGACTCCTCCACAAGCAGTAGTTTACTCCTTTTCCTCACCTTGGTAAAAAACCCTCATTCCCAATCTTCTTAGATTGAGAAACCCCGTCAGAATAAAGAGATATTTATTTACTGAACCTTCCTCCAGGATGGGATGTTTCAAATTGCTACACAACATTCTCCTTAAGTTAGGCTTTGGGGCAAATTCTAATATGACACTAAGTTATGTTCAGAGAAATAATACCATACAGCCCTATTCCAAATTAATCATGATGCAATGTGTACTGTAAACCAAATCTGCACCATATCCCATTCCCATATATTGCTTGTTAATAAAAATTAATTTAAAAATACATTATACATGTATGGAAGTCACATGATGGTTATCTTTATATCTAGCTAAGATACATATTAACAAGTTAATTATATTCTCATAACCCAGCTTGAAGTGGGGAAATACAGTAGTGTCACAACATTCAAAGAGGCCACTATAAACTTCTTCTCCATTATCACTGCTCTATGTAGAAATGAGTTCAGTGAAGTTTGTTAATTGTATTGATTAGATATTTATTATCACTCTAATTATCAATCATGGAGAAGTGTTTTTCTGAAAATTGGTTTCTACTGGAGCCTCAGCTAGCATTTATGTAATTGTTCCTTCAAGAACATTCTTCATGTCCTTAATTTGTTTTTTATTTATTTATTGTGTGTGCAGGTTTGTGTGTGTATGTGTGTGTGTGTGTGTGTGTGTGTGTGTGTGTGTGTGTGCCTGCTACAGCCATAGCATACATATGTGAAAGTCAAAGGAAAACATACTGAAACCTATGCTCTCCTTCTACTGCCCGAGTTCCAGGAATTGAACTTGGGTCCTTGGACTTATAAAAAAGCAATTTGACCCACTGAATTATTCAACTTTGTCTTTAATTCTTTGTTGCTTTGTTCATCTCTTTCTTTTCTTCATTGCAAGGGGTTTTTATCTATGTCTTCTTTACTTCATTATCCCTGTGTGATCTCTTTTTTGAACTGTTGTTGAAAACATGCACTGATTTTGATATGAGATACAGTGGATATTTCAGTTTCTTCATTACCCATTTGATTCTTTGGTACAAAAGAAACCTATACTTTTTGGTGAAACATTATATTGTCTATCTACTTTCTTAAGCTTTTTTCTAAATTCTTTAATAAAATGATAATCCTTTTAACCTCTATTGAAACCACGTGTGCATCTACATTAACTGTATTCTTGCTTATATACTCTGAATTATTGCTTACATACTCTTACTCTTCTACGTGCTCCCATCTAGTGATTTCTTTTCATGGTATGTTTAACATTACATGGGGGGAAAATCTGCTACATTCTCCTGTTTTCTTCAGCTATCTGAATAACAAAGCAGTGACAAGCTCAAAGGAGGGGCACACAAGGGAGAGATGCTCAACTTATCTTTGGTAATCCTCTGCATCTAAGCTAAGACTATCTTAGGTCTCAAAGCTCAAAAATTTCACCCTAAAACTTGTGAGAGAATTGCTTCTTCCTTTGGAAGGGCCACTGGGCTCTCCATATTCTCCCTGTGCGGTGTTACACTGACAGGCAACTGGCAACTTTCTCCAGCCTTGTCTGAGTCTCTTAAACTGCAGAACAGTCAGGAGCCTAGCCCTGCCTCCCACGGTGCCTTGCTGCTTTCTTCCATCTCTTGCTCCAAATAGCTTCGGAATCCTGTGAATGTCCAGAGGCTAAGATCAGGCATATGTTTCAAACAGATCTTCATTCCCCTTCACTCTCTCTCTTTCTGTGAGCACTGGAGACAGAAGAAGAATTCACCTCGACTTTTAGAAGATTTCACAGTGAGTTCCTGTGGGAATCTAGAGTTCAGCAAATAGCCTCTAGGGAAGCCGACTATGTGAATCTCTTGCTTTAAGTCAGCCATGCCAGCCATCAGTAGCCTTTTCTCTGACGGTTAACATCTCTGTCAGTTAACATAGCATTTCTTGGAGGAAGAATGATCTGGGTTCTGTGTCTGATATTAGCCATGTTGCTGGGAAAGCCACACAGAAAATCAATTGAACTTAGCACAGGATTTCCCGTGCTTATGAATCAACCTATAACAACCTACTCTTTGCTTGTAAATTCATATTCTCTTTTATCTAGATGGGAAGAGACTGCAACTGTGGTGACATTGTCTATATAAAAACTCTGTGCCATCTAGACCCAAGTCTTAAGTGTAGGTAACAGTTTTCTGGGGGGCAGTTACTTGTCTACATTGGTCACAATGGAGGCATGACTTTGGCCTGTATGTAGGAGCTTTTGTTTTGAATTTGTCCTGGAACATCTCATTCCACAGCTTTTGAAATAATGCCTTGACAACTTGGAAATCTCTGTAGGTAGGGACCCATATCCCATGATGCACTGCACTGGTATCCCTACCTGCTCACTGATTGTGAAGTTTTTCTAATTAATATATCACAAATACCTGTTCTTTACACAAAAAAAGGAAGTGTAGATCAGATGACAACTTCTATGAGTTGGTTCTTTCCATTACTCTGTGGGCTGTGGGAATCAACTTTAAGTCTGCGAGTATACACAGCAATTGACTTTACCTACTGAGCCATCTTTCTGGCTGAAGAAAAATATATATACATAGGACTGATTCTTACAGATTAAAATATATCTCCTCTGAGAAACCAATATGCAAATGCAATATCCAAATTCATAAGAGAAATAAGATACAATGAGTAAAATATGTAAATTCCTGCTATTGTAGTCTGTCTGCATGGTTGCTGATAAAGACCATCAAATGGCTTAAGGGAACAAGGGGTTTATTGTCTCTTATGATTATCTGGTTACAGGTTCTCAGTCCAACTTGACAGGAGAGCTCATGCCAACACCAAGGCCAAGGGAACTGACAACACCATCTCTATGTAATGGTTGAGAGAGAGAGAGAGACGATCCTTATTTGCCAGACCAGCATGTCTGGCCTAGTGTACAAAAGGATACTAACTTCCTCAACCAACTCTCAGTATAGGTTAGGCCTTCCCCATCAGCTAGACAATCTCCTGCAGGTTTGCTCTGGGCTTAACCCAACCACTAATTCTCCACAAATATGCACAGAGCTTAAACCCTCAACAGTCAAGTTGACACCTGTGTCTAACTATGACATTCCATCCCTTGCTAACTTGACACAAAGACATAGTACTTTTAAACTGTAACCTTCAATCTTTGTCCTCATAGGTATTAAAAGTTATCTTAAAAATATAAATACATTTCAATAAAATTTCAGTTCCAGCATTTTAAAAGTTCAAAGTTTTTTAACTTTTTAAAAAAATTTTTTTAACCACTCATAAAAACTTAATAGGTACTGCAGTCCCCTCCCTCCCTCCACCTCTCCCTGATCCCCCTTGATCACTCCCTCTTTTCCCCCTTCCTTTCACCCTCCCTCCTTCCGTTTCTCCCAGTGTCCCCCTCTTCTTCCCTCCCCCCAATCCCTGGAGTATCCTTTAGTGTGAATGTCAAACTTCTCTCTGCATCCTCCACTCTAATGAGGTGTACGGACTCGGTAGCATTGCCCAGAGCCCTTTCTTGTGCTCTCCTTTAGTATTGGGAACACTATTGTGACTGTTAATCCCTTGCCTCTAAAGATCTTAGTGCCTGTGATCCATCCTAGACATTGGGGGAATCAATGATATGTCAGCCATGGCTCAGGTCATGCAAAGTAATATTATGGTTATTTCAGCCCTAACTTGTGTGGAGTATCTTGCTTACTGTTGCTTCTGCCCATCTTTAGGCTCTTACAATCTTACTGCCCCCTCTTCCACAAATTTTCCTGAGCTTCAGGATGGGGAGAGATTGGCTCGTCTGGTTCCAGGTGATTAATGTAGGATCTCTGATGTTTTGAATTATGGTTTGTTGTTGTTTTCAGTTTTGCTGTTCCTGCACCCCCCTGGGTCTATCCTGATTGGCATTGCATGTCACCTCCTAATCAGAGATAAAAGACTGTTAAAACGGAGTCTTACTATAAGAGTAGATTCAAAGATAGATGTAATAAGAGTAGGAGACCACTGTGAGGGGGGGTCAATCTCTCATTTGAAGGATGGTTACCATCTATCTGCCAGACTCTATGACCTCCCTCACTGGTGAGATCAAACCCCCTCAGTTGCAAGTGACCAGGAAGGAAAGTGAGTGAGATTAACCAGATGTCTCACTACTTACTTGCAGTACTTGATGGTAACCTATTTTCTCTGCTATAGCATGATCCTCTTTCTCCTTAATTCGGGGGGGGGGGTCCTTCCCCTTCCCTCCTGTTTATAATCTTTGCAATTACTGTGGGTATTACAGATATTTATCTTTGAGTATGTCACTAAGTGGGGTTGGTACTAGGATCCACCTATTGGGGAGTACATTTGGTGCTTAATTTTCTGCATCTGGGATACTTCACTCAATATAATTTTTTCTAATTCCATCCATTTTCCTGGCAAATTTCATTAATTCATCTTTTTTGATGGCTGAATAGTATTCCATTGTATAAATGTACCACATTTTCCTTATTCATTTGCAAATGATTGGGCATTTGGGTTGATTCCATGACGTTGCTATTGTAAATAGTGCTGCTATGAACATGGTCGTGCTTGTGCCATCGAGGTGAACTTTGCTTTACGGGAGATTATTCCCAGAAGTGGAATAGCAGGGTCATATGGCATTTCAATCTTTAACTTTTTAAAAAAACGCCAGACTGATCGTCAGAGTGGTTGTATGAGCCTGCATTCCCACCAGCAATGTAGGAGTGTTCCCTTCTCTCCGCATCCTTTCCAGCATTTGGTGTTGTTTGTATTGTGGACTTCTGTCATCCTGACTGGGGTAAGATTATATCTCAAGGAAGTTTTGACTTGCATTTCCTGATGGCTAAGGATGTGGAGCATTTTCTAAGATATTTGTTAGACATTTCAATTTCATCCCTGGAAAAGTTTCTTTTGAGTTCCCACTCCCATTTTTTAATTGGGCCATTTATCTCCTTGGTGTTTAGTTTTCTAAGTTCTTTGTGCATTCTGGATAATAGAGCTCTATCAGATATGTGGTTAGTGAAGATTTTCTCCCGTTCTGTGGATTACCTTTTTGCATGGTTTACAATCTCTTTGTCTGAACAGAAGCGCTTTAATTTCATAAAATCCCATTTGTAGAGTGTTGGTTCTAGTGACTGTGCCATTGGATTTCTGTTTAAGAAATGTTGGCCTAGCTCAATCAGCTTGAGAGAGTTCCCTACCCTTTCAACTAGGGTTTTTCTAGTCTTTGGCCTAATATTGAGGTCCCTGATCCATTTGGAATTAAGTCTTGTACATGGTGACAAGTACAGGGTCAGTTTTAATCTTCTGCATGTGGATATCCAGTTTTGCTAGCACCATTTATAGAAGATGCTGTTCTTTTTCCATTGGATTTTTTGGGTCCCTTTGTCAAAGATCAAATGGCTGTAGTTGTGTGGGTTTATATCTGGGTCTTCAACCCTTATACATTGATCTATGTGTCTATTTTAGAGCTAGTACCAGGCTGTTTTTATTACTATGAATTTTTTTACTATGGATTAAGGTTTGGTATGGTGATACCTCCAGCAGTGTTTTTGTTACTTGGGATTGTTTTTGCTATCCTGGGGCATTTTGCTTCCATATGAATTTTGAGATTGTTTTGTCAATTTCTTTAAAGAATTGCTTTGGGATTTTGATTGGTATAGCATTGCATCGTATATACCTTTTGGTAGGATGGTCATTTTTATGATATTGATTCTATCAATCCAGGAGCATGGGTCGTCTGTAATTCTTCAGGGTTCTATAGTTTTCATTGTAAAGGTCTCTTACATCCTTGGTTAGGTTTATACCAAGGTATTTCATTTTTTTTAGATGGTATTATTTCTCTTAGATCTTTCTCACTTTTTTCATCCTGGGTGCATAGGAAGGCGACTGACATTTGAACGTTTATTTTGTATCCTTCCACCCTGCTGAACTCCTATATTAGTTCCAGGAGCATCCTGGTGGAGTTTTGGGGATTACTCAAGTATAAAAGCATGTCATCTGCAAATAGAGATAACTTGACTTCTTCCTTGCCAGCTTGAATCCCTTTAATCTCCCTTTCTTGTCTTATGGCTCCAGCTAAGACTTCAGGTACAATATTGAATAGAATTGGTGAGAGTGGACAGCCTTGTCTAGTTCCTGATTGAAGTGGGAATAATTCACATTTTTCTCCATTGAGTATAATCCTTACTGTTGGCTTGTTGTATACAGCTTTTATTATGTTGAAAAGGTTCCTTCCATCCCAACTGTCTCTAGGGTTTTGATCATTAAAGGCTATTGGATCTTGTCAAAAGTTTTTCCTGCATCTATTGTGAGTATCATGTGGTCTTGGACTTTGGACTCGTTTATATGGTGAATTACATTTATTGATTTGTGTATGTTGAACCAACCTTGTGTACCTGGGATAAAGCTTACTTCATCATAGTGAATGATCTTTTTGATATGCTTTTGAATCCAATTTGCTAAGATTTTGTTGAGAATCTTTGCATCTGTGTTCATCAAAGAGATCGGCCTACAGATTTCTTTTTTTAAATTTTTATTTTTTCAATTGTGCATGTGTGCACATTTGTGTGTGTGTGTGTGTAGAACCACGGGTGAATTCAGGAACCACCATGGACGGCCTCCACCTCCTCCTCCTTTTAAACTCTACCCTGGGATTCACAGGCTCTGCCCTACCTACCAGGACCAGAAACGCAGGCCGCCCCAGCTTCTGCCGGTCGTCTATATGTGGGGTCCAGGATCCAAACTCAGGACCTTTCACCTGCAAGGCAGAGGTTTAACCCCCGAGACACCTCTCCAGCCTCTAGTTTTCTTTTTCCTCTTTTTTTAAAAATTTTTTAATTTATTCATTTGTGCGTGTGTGCACATGTGTGTATATGTGTGTGTGTACATAGAACTTCGGGCGAATTCAGGAATAACCATGGACGCCTCCACCTCCTCCTTGTTTACTCTGCCCCGGGTTTCGCAGGCTCTGCCCTACCAGGAACCAGAAACACAGGCCGCCCCCGCTTCTGCCTGGTGTCTATATGTGGGGGTCTAAGATCTAAACTCAGGACCTTATGCCTGCAAGGCAGAGGCTTAACCCCTGAGCCACCTCTCCAGCCCCTAGTTTTCTTTTTTAAGTGTATCTTTTTTAGGTTTTGGAATTAAGATGATATTAGCTTCATAGAAAGAATTGGATAGTGTTCCTTCCTTTGTAATTTGATGGAACAGTTTAAGGAGTATTGGTGTAATTTGTTCCTTAAATGTCTCTGAATCCATCTGGTCCAGGATGTTTTTTGGTGGGAAGATTCAAGATTTCTTCATCGATTTCCTCGTATGATATAAGACTATTTAAATAATTCACAACTTCCTGATTCAATTTAGGTAAGTTGTGCTTACTTAGGAATTCATCCATTTCTTTTGTGTTATCAAATTTCATGGAGTATAAGTTTTTGAAATATGACTTTACACTTCTCTGAATTTCTTGGATTTCTCCATTTTCATTTCTAATTTTGTTAATTTGGGTTTTCTGTCTCTTGTTTTTGGTTAATTTAGCTAGGGGTGAAAAAATCTTATTGATTGTTTTCAAAGAACCAACTTTTTGACTGGTTGATTCTCTGTATCATTTTCCTTATCTCGATTTCAGATATTTCTCCCTTGATTTTGATAATCCCCTTTCTTTTACTGTTTTTGGGATCTGATTGCTCTTGTGTTTCTAAAGCTTTAAACTGCATTGTTAAGTTATTTATTTATGATGTTTCCATTTTTTGATATAGGCATTAAGAGCTATAAACTTACCTCTTAGGATGGCTTTTATTGTGTCCCAAAGATTTGGTAAGTTGTATTTTCATTATTGTTCACTTCTAGGAAATCTTGAATTTCCTTTATGATTTCTTCCTGAACCCAATTCTCATTCACCATCATAGTGTTTAGTTTCCAGGAGTTAGTATATTTTCTGCTGTTTGTTGTGCTGCAGATGTCAAGCTTTAGACCTTCGTGGTCTGATAGGGTACATGCTTGAATTTCAACTTTCCTGTATTTATGGCCCAATATGTGATCTATTTTGGAGAAAGTTCCATGTGCTGCCAAGATAAATGTGTATTCTTTGGTGCGTGGGTGAAAAGTTCGATAGAGATCTGTAAGGTCCATTTCAGTAAGGGTTTGATTAAGTTCCAATATGTCTCTGTTAAGTTTTTGACCTGTTCATCTATCTCATGTTGAGAGGGCAGTATTGAAACCCCCAAGAATTATCGTTTTGGGATTGATTTCTTGGTTTACATGTTGTAGCTTTTGCTTAATGAATGTGGAGGAGCCCATATTAGGTGCATATATGTTCAGTATTGTGAAATCTTCCTGGTGAATTGTACCTGTGACTAAAATGTAGTATCCATCTATGTCTCTTACGATTTTTTTTGGTTTGAAGTCCACTTTGTCTGATAGCATAATAGGCACCTCTGCCTGTTTCCTGGTTCCATTAGATTGCAGAATTTTTGACTAACCTTTTACTTTTAGGATATGCTTATCTTTTGTGGTGAGATGAGTTTCCTGAAGGCAGGAGATTGATGGTTGTGATTTCTAATCCAAGTTTGTAATCTGTACTTTTTGATTGGTGAGTTAATTCCATTGACATTTATTGTTATAATGGAGAAATTACTTTTAAGTCCAGACATTTTTTATGTTTAGTGGTTTTTTTAAGTGTATTATTTGGCTTTTAGGTTTTAGTGGTATTATATTTCCTTTCTGTCCTCCTGGATATGCTTATTCTTTTCCTCAAAGTTAAGTATTTTCTAGTATTTTTTGAAGGCCTGGTTTGGTAGACATGTCAGCCTTCAATTTGTCTTTTTCCTGGAAAAGTTTTCTTTTCCCCTTGATCATGACAGGTAGTTTTGCCGGATATATCAGCCTAGGTTGACATTTTTGCTCATTCAATACTTGAAATACGTCTCTGCAAGCTCTTCTGGATTTTACTGTTTCCACTGAAAAATCATTTGTTATTTTAATAGGTTTTCCTTTAAAAGTGACTTTTTCCCCCCTTGAAGCTCTAAGCACCTTTTCTTTGTCTTGAATGTGGAGTGTTTTGACTATTTTTTGCCGTGGCGAGTTTCTATTTTTGTCACGTATGTTTGGGGTGAGGAATGCCTCTTATATTTGGATGGGCCTCTCTTTCTTTAGATGAGGAAAGTTCTCCTTTATGATAATTTGAAAAATGTCCTCAGATGTGGTATTTTAGTATTCTTGTTCTGGTATTCTATGAATGCGCATATTAGGATTCTTCAGGGTGTCCCATAACTCTTGAATATTCCTCTCAAGTATCTTTTTGGCTTTAACAACCTCTTCCATTGAGCTGGTTAATACTTCCACTTTGTCTTCAAGATCTCAAATTCTGTTTTCTGCTTCATTAGGTCTGCTGATAAGACTCTCTGTTGAGTTCTGAGTTGAAGATAATTTGTCTTTTAGTTCAATTTTAAATTCTGCTTGAGACTGTTTTAATTGTTCTATGCCTATTTTTGTTTCTTCAACTGTTTTATTCATCTCCTCCAAGTGCCTATTGTATTCCTGCTCAAAGTGGTTGCTTTTAGGTTTTTGTATTATACTTCCTTTCTGTCCTCCTGGATATGCTTGTTCTTTTCTTCAAGGTTGAGTATCTTTTCTAGCATTTTTTGAAGGCTAACTCCTCCTGGATTTCCTCTTTCATAATATTGATCATGATAATGATCAGACTTTGAAAGTCATTATCTTGGGTATGGCTTTCTTGGCTATTTTTTGTGAGTTTGTTCTGGTTGGAATTTATCATTATGGGGTTAATTCTTTTGGTGGGAGATTTGTTTTCTTGGCTTTTGTTTCTCATGGATTTGCACTGTGACCTAACCATTGTTGTTTTATCCCTCAAGACCTTCTTTCAGTTTCTGTGTGTTTTTGACTGAACTGAATTAGTTGGTATTACTACTCTCCAGCAGTTATTACTAGTGTTTGCCTTGGAGATGGGTATGCTTGTCTAATATTGTTATTATTTTCTAGATGAGGCTATTAGACTCTTAGTACATCAATTAAGTCAGGTTTAGTAGACAGGGAGTGAAGATTATTATGGTAGTACACTTTTTTGGTTAAATACCTTAGTGATATGTGAAGGTGAATTGTATAGTCCCTGAAGTTGTATGCATTTTGGGGTGGCTACATGGAAAAGTTAAACTACAGTGACTAATAATTGAAGGGAACAGCATGGTAAATAGGGTTTACTTATCTTTGAACTGGTGTGAGGAATTTCTCCCATGGGATAGGATGATTTTTAGAGGACTTCAGATGTATAGTATTTGTCCTCTAGAGTTTTGCTTGGGTTTTCTTTGGACTCTGTTGAGTTCCGAGGAGTAAGGGGTCTTCCCTGGACCGCAGGTGTCCCTGGGGGCAAGGAAAGAGCTTCTAGTTTTTCTCAGATCACCTGGGACCTGGGGCATGGCCTAGGGTCCTTTCCTAGCCCAGAGAGGACTGGGTGCTGCTCCTGCTGCTGGCTCATAGGACAAACTGGGAAGAGTGGGTAACCTGGGACCAGGGGATTTACCTGAGAAGCAAGTTTTTTAACATTAAAAGTATTAAATCCGAATAAGTTAAATAGTTTAAAACAAATAAAGCATTAAAACAATAGGATCTTGAACAATAAGAAAACATTAAAAAGATAAAAGTCCAAAAAATCAAATACCACATCCTTTACTCCAATGTACATCCTCTGTTGCCCATCACACAGTCAAGGTAGCTCAAAGATTCTAAGCATTCCCAGTCCCTGTTTGCAGCTTGAATCTATAAAAGCAGAGTTCCTCTGAACCAGGGTGAATCTCCACTCACAGCTGTCCTCAGCATACATCCCATGGTTCTGACATCTCCAAAACTCTGTGTTCTCCTCTGCAGCTATAAGCTTCACCTTCTCTTGCAGGACTCTATGCCTGCCACTTGGTGCCAAGCTTTTGCTGCTTTTCATGAACCTCATAATCATACACCAAAACCAGTATCACCCATGAGATGATGCCAGATTCTTAAGCAAGTTTGAAACGTAGCTTGATCCATTAGAGTCACAACTGTACCAAGTTTTGTGCGCTGATGCTGGAAAAGCCTCTTTTAGGCAGCCGAACTTCCAAAGGGCAAGAAATGGCTTTAATTTGGGCTTTAAGCTCCTGATGGAATCTGGGTTTTCAAACCATGAACTTGCCATACGGTGGTATTCATGTTTTCCACAGTCCCAGTGCAAGTCACTATGTTTTCTTTCACTGATGTTCATTTTTACAACAATAGCAGCTGTTTTGTTGCCTGCCCTTCTCACATCCTGCCCTTCACATAGCTCTCCTCTATCAAGCAAACCAGTCTATCATCTTTAAATTCAACTTCATGGAAGTCCTTATTCCCTTCATTACAAACTGGGCCAAAACAATCCCTGACTCTCTCAGCATCTCTATTTTCCACATGGCCTACCAAACTCTGTTGAAACATTTTTGAATTCACAAAAGTCCAAATTTCTCCAACCAAAGTATTTGAAATCCACAAAAATCACATAGCCAGATTTATAAGCAACACTCCTGGGTACCAAATTCTGTTGCAGTTTGCCTGCATTGTTTCTGATAAATGACCATCAAATAGCTTAAGGGAACAAGGAGTTTACTGTCTAGGATTATCTAGTTACAGTTCTCAGTCCAACTTGATAGGAGAGCTCACACCAACACCTAGGCCAAGAGAACTGACCACACACCATCTCTACATAATGGCTGAGAGAGAGACAATCCTTACTTGCCAGACTAGCATGTCTGGCCAAGTGTACAAACAGATGCTAACTTCCTCAACTGACTCTCAGTATTTTATTGATCTGTTCAGGGCCTAGTCCTACCCACCATAGGCTTGGCCCTCTCCATCAGCTAGATCGTCTCCTGCATGTTTGCTTTGGGCTTAACACAACCACTAATTCTCCACAAATATGCACAGAGCTCAAATCCCCAACAGTCAAGTTGACACCTATGCCTAACTGTGACACCTGTAATAGTAGGTTTTTCCATCCAATCTTAATAGTAGAACAACTTCTCTATAAGCCTGTAAAACTCCATGATAAGCCTATAGAGAATCATCTCAAATATTTTACTATTTATTTATTTATTTTGCCTGAGTTTACTAAGAGAATTTCTAAATTTTAAAGAGTATTTCTAAAACTTAAGACATTGCTTACTAAAAAAGAATTAGAGTCAAATTATCACTCTTCACTTAGTTAGGAACAATTTTTTTATAAATAGGAGTTTCCATTTGACAATGCAAATATCAATGTGGGATGCATTTGTAGAACATGCTTTTGTTATTATCATATAATTAATTATGCCCTAGAACTCCAGAGATATACTAGAGATTTTTCTGAAATCTAACTGTTGCACAATATTACTGCTTTATTCCATATTGTGTTTGTACAAAAGAAAATTAAGTGACCCTTTGTCCAGCTAATATTGTTGGGTAAGCATTCATATCATGTTCACATCAAGGATAATACATTTACAATCTAAAATAAACAAATAAAATGAAGCAATCCTTCTCAAACAGAGAACTCTCTAATCTTGCTTCTAGCAAACTGTTACTTCCCCATTAAAAGACCTTCCTTTTTGGACCTCTGCGTGTGGCTTTTGTACTAGGAATTTCTTTTATGAATATTATACAGCATGAATAATATCATGATTCTAACATTTATCCTAATACTATCAACTAGATAGAAACTAGCTATTTAAAAGCTTAAAATACTTGCTATAGTGCTGGAAAGAATGGATTAGGGATGAAACTTTTACCTGGAAAGGAAAATGACTTGAGGGGCTAGAGACGTGGCTCAAGGGTTTAGCCTCTACCTTGCAGGCAGAAAGTCCTGAGTTCGGATCCTAGACCCCACGTATAGAGGCCGGACAGAACCGGGAATGGCCTGCATTTCTGGTCCTGGTAGGATGGAGCCTGTGAATCCCTGGTCAGAGTAAACAAAAAGGAGGTGGAGATGGTCCATGGTGGTTCCCGAATTCGCCCATGGTTCTTCACACACACACACACACACACACACACACACACACACACGCATAATTGAATAAATAAAAAAAAAAAAGAAAAATGAGTTGAGTTTAGATTCCAAATCCTACTTTAAAATGGCAGGTTGAAATGACGGTGTCTTATACTTCAGAAACAAGAAGGCAGATCCTAGAAAACTACAAAGCAGCAATAAGAAGGTAGAACAACCTGGATTATTTCCTAGGTCAGCCTTGGGCCTCCTTGGGCACATATAGTGCCCATTCTTTTACACACACCCAAACACACACATTCACACCCACACTTACATAGCCAAAAAAAAAATGCTTGCTATACCCTTTATTCAATTATTTTAAGACTTCTCACAGAGATTTTCCATAAGAAAAAATTAAAACAGTAATTTGCTGTTTAAACTTTATGTTTTCTAAGATTTGGATTTTATTGGATATTGCAATAAAACGTGTGTGTGTGTGTGTGTGTGTGTGTGTGTGTGTGTGTATGTGTGTGCCTGGAAGTCTTAAGTTTCAGTTAGTTTAGCAAATACATTTATATCACAGGAGTGCATTAATGAAAACAAAGGTTCTCTTTCTTTCTTCTTTGTTTTGGAGACTGATGTATGACAGAACCCTCTCACCAAGGCTTACTTTGCTCTCTGCGTGATCTCCAGTTCCATCTAGCTGATATTCCCAAACATAAATTTATGTACCACTTTCACTACAACCTCATTCAGTGCTTAGCATTGGGACCACAAAACTATGTCAGATTCTGAAAAACAAATCCTTTTTAAGTTCATGATGGAAATTCCCTTCAATGGTGACCTTCTTTTCCTTCCTGTGCTCATCATAAATTTGTAACTATCCTTGTTTTTCTTGAAGAATGTCTTTCCATTCTATCACACCCTTTCTTTAATTTATTAACTTTTGGATAGAAATCTTTTAATCAGCTGCTTTCTGGCTTTTAATTTTGAATCTTCTTCCCTATTTCTGATTTATAATCTTCCAATGATTTTAATTGTAAAGATCAATTAATGTGAGCAAGAATTTTTTCTTTGTTGATCTTAGCTACCATTGGGTCAAGCCCTGTGGTTGTTACCTACAGATAGCAATTTGACAATTGAAGGTTGGGATGCATATGTGAAACTTCTAGATAATGTAAGTCCTAAGCAAGACTGTGGGAGATTGTCTAACTGATGAGGGAAGACAAAGCCCATGCATGATTCCATGGGCTGGTAGATAAACTTGAGAGAGCTGGTTTAGTAGTTTGGCATTTAGTACTTTGGCATTCTTTAGCAGACTCTCAAACTGGTAAGAGATGAGGAGGTTTCTTCCTCTCAGAAATTCCTGTGAATGTGATGTGACCAGTTCTCTTGTGTCCTGCCAAACTGAACTATGTGAAATGTAACCAGAATAATAAGCGTTACTCCCTTAGGTTGTATAGTTGTATATTTATCAGCAACATAAAGAAAACCTGAACCAGTGCAAAGTCTGTCTTGAATTTCACTCACTGTTCTTCTCCTGTCCTTCAGCAGATTTGAAATGTCAGTGCTTCTGACGTCAGTCTTAGCTGTCCCATCACAGTACATAAAATCATTTGTTCTTCCCACTTGGAAGCTCATTTCTATTTTTTTGCTTACCTCTCTACCTTAGGCCATCATCCTACAACATCTTCAAAATTTCCCATGAAATCTTCTGTAAGCACTCTCCCCTGGCTGAATATCCTTTTGAGCTGTCACAGTTCTACATTACCATTTTAATGTACCCACGCTTCTCTAAGTAGATTTATACTTGTCAACTGGTATTAATCCTCCACTTGAAGTTCAATAATAGACTTTAAACATATATTAAGTATTAAACTATCAAAATCTAAAATGTGTTTATAAAGCAGCTTTAAATGTTCTACAAATAGGAAAAATGTATAGTGAGTATGAACTACTGAGGAGAGAATGGGAAATTCTTACGTGAAAACTGTTATAAAGAGGTGAATTTTCATAAACATTTGTAACCAACAGTCTTAAACTCAGATTTTGTGCTTAAGTTCAACTTTCTTTAGACAAAATAATGTGAAGAATATAGAACTGAAGGACTTGTGTAAAGGTGATTATCTTGGGGTTTATGAAGCAAGCAAGAACACAAGATGGGCAGCAAAACAATCCCATGTGGCTCCTTTGCTAAAAAGTGACCTTTTGGGGACTCAGATTATTTACAGGGTTATTTTCAGGAAACATTTGCATCTATTTCTTTTCTTGAAGATAGACCAAATAGTGCTGGGCTATAATCACAGGAGACTGAGGCAGAACGATAGTAAGTTCACAGCAGCATAGTCAACTGAGTGACTTTGTGTCTAAAAACAAAACAAAAAAATGTATGTAAAAGCAAGAAGAATGTGGCACTATTATGTGTTTTAACCTGTTAGGTAACACATATGAAAAGTGCATTTACCTCATTGAGATGATCTATTTTAACTAATGCATTCCAACATGTTTAAATGGTCTACTAACCTGTATCACTATGTAGTCCCTCAAGATTGAATGGGAGGGGAGAAAATGAAGATATTGTCTATTCCTTAGAAATGTATTCTCTAACTGGCAGATAGATGGTAACCATTTTGCAAATGGGAGACTGCCCCCCTCCCTCCCATCACAGGATCTCCTACTCTTATTCTACTTTGAATCTATTCTTATAGTAAGACTCTATTTTAACAGCCTTTTATCTCTGGCTAGGAGGAGACATCCAAACCCATCAGGATGGAGCCAAGGGCAGTGCAGGAACAGCAAAACTGGAAGAAAAAAAATCATAATTCAGAACATCAGAGACACTACATCAACCACCTGGAATCAGGCTAGCCTAATCTCTCCCTATCCTAAAGCTCAGAGAAATATGCAGAAGAGGGGGCAATAAGACTATAAGACCCTAAAGATAGGGCAGAGCAAGGATATTCAAGATACTCCACACAAGTTAAGTCCTAAGTAACCATAATAGGACTTTGCATGACCTGTTCAATGACTGACATATCATCGACCTCCCAAAGTCTAGCATGGATCACAGGTATTAGGATCCTTAGAGACAAGGGATTAACAGCCACAATAGTGTTCCTATACTAAAGGGGAACACAAGAAAGGGCTCTAGGCAATGCTACTGAGTCCTTACACTTCATTAGAGTGGAGGACCAGAGGGAAGTTTGACATTCACACTAAAGGATGCTGCAGGGATGGGGGGGGCAAGAGAACGCAATGGGAGAAAGGGAGGGAGGGGGGAAAAGGAAGGGGAAAGAGGGGAGGGAGCAAGGGGGTCCAGGGAGGAGTGGAGGGAGGGGACCGGGGTACCTATTAAGTATGTATGAGTGGGAAAAAATTAATTAATAAAAAAAGAACCTGAAAAAAAATGTATTCTCTGAAATAGTAGTGAAATTGATCTAAAAATGGCACCCAAATGGATTTTACTACTATGAGTAACAGTATGTATTATGCGGCATTAGAAAAGTTGTGAGATAGTGATGTCACCATCAAGGGCTCAATGCAATTTTCTTTGAAATATTATTTATTCTTGCTAATTGGCTATTTAAATGTATTCATTTGTGGATGTTCTTTTCATTCCTTCTGTCTATTTTTCAGTTAGAGTGTTTGGTTTCGCTAATTAAAAACACTAAAGAAAATTTAAAAGCAAAATAAATCCCATGTAATGTCATGACCGAAAGTAAAGACTAAATATTGTGACATGCCTTCACTTCAATGCACAACTGTGCATATTAAATGCATGTGTTTAATGTAATAAAGGATATAGTTTTTAAACCCTATCATTTACCTTTGTGGACAATAGTCTGTAATTTACTTAATTTATTTACTTCTTTGTTGTCTTATTTTCTGATTTTTCCAACCATAATATCAGTATAAGACTGCTTGACTCATGTCCTCCCTGTTCTATATAATACTAGGACATGGCAAAAGGTAGATATTAATGAAGCATATATTGAAGAATGGGGTATAAATATGAGTTGTAAATGTAATTCTGTTTCTTAACCTATTAAGGGCAATGTGTATCTAACCTAGATCAACCACTAGATACAGTTACATTTACAGTACTTTCATGTATAACCTAGTTAATATGTTAACCCTGTAGTGCACATGGAATTCTCTCCCATTCCTTAAAGTAGAAAACTGAATCAAAGAAGCTGTCCTTCATCTTTCACCTTTTAACCTGTCAGCTTGTGACTTTTAACTATGCAAAATCTATAGGGGAACATCTGAATATTAAAGCCTGTGTATTTGGAAAGATAAAGAACAATTCTTGGCAAGAACTACTCAGTCAAGAAACAGTGCTTCCCCCCTTTCCCCACCTGCCCATGAGGTGCGCAGTCCAGACTGGACACACGGTGACCTAGGTAAGCTCCTCCTTGATTACTCCAAAACCCCAGGCAACCCACTACTCCCAGCTCCTCCCACCAGCCAGCTGGAGCAGGAGTTGCTCCAGGCCAAATAATTCAGTTCAGTAAAAAACACAAAGAAATTGAAGGAAGGTCTTAACAGTTAAAACGACAATGCCAAAGTCAAAGTGCAAATCCATGAGAAACAAAACTCAAGAAAACAAATCTCCCACTGAAGGAATTAATCCCATAATGATAAGATCCAACCAGAACAAATCCATAGAAAATAGCCAAGAAAGCCTGACCCAGGATAACAACTTTCAATTACCATGATCAATAATATGAAAGAGGAAATCCGGAAGGAATTAAATAACCGCATCAATCACTTTGAAGAGGAACACAACAGACACTTGGAGGAGTTGTGAAAAAGAGTTCAAGAAACAAAAATAGGCACAGAGCAGTTAAAACAGACTCAAGCAGAGTTTAAAACTGAACTAAAAGACAAGTTATCATCAACCCAGAGTTCCACAGAGAGTCTTATCAGCAGAACTAACAAAGCAGAAAATGGAATTTCAGACCTTGAAGACAAAGTGGGAGTATTAACCAGCTCAAAGGAAGAGGTTGTTAAAGCCAAAAAGATACTTGAGAGAAATAGTCAAGAGTTATGGGACACCCTGAAGAAGCCTAACACACGTATTCATGGATACCAGAGCAAGAATCCCAAAATACCACACCTGAGGAAATTTTTCAAACTCTCATCAAGGAAAACTTTCCTCATCTAAAAAAAGAGACGCCCATCCATATACAAGAGGCATTCCACACCCCAAACAGATATGACCAAAATAGAAACTCGCCACAGCAAATAATAGTCAAAATGCTCCACATTCAAGATAAAGAAATAGTGCTGAGAGCTTCAAGGGGAAAAAAAAAAACAAGTCACTTTTAAAGGTAAACCTATTAAAATAATGAATGACTTATCAGTCGAAACAGTTAAAGCAAGAAGAGCTTGGAGAGACATACTTAAAGTATTGAATGAGCAAAAATGTCAACCCAGGCTGATATAACCCGCAAAACTATCCGTCATGATCTACGGAGAAAGAAAAACCTTCCAGCACAAAGAAACTTGAAGGGATATTCATTAAACCAGGCCTTCAAAAAATGCTAGAAATGATACTCAAGCTTGAAGAAGAAAAAAGGAATATCCGGGAGAACAGAAGGGAAGTATAACACCATTAAAAGTGAAGCAATATACTTACAAAAACCACGAAACATAATAAATGTCCAGAATTAAAAATAGTTTCTCCATTATAACACTAAATGTTAATGGAATTAACTCACAGATGAAGAGACACAGATTACAAACTTGGATTAAAAATCACAATCCATCAATCTGCTGCCTGCAGGAAACCCATCTCACCACAAAAGATAGGCACGCTCTAAAAATAAAAGGCTGGTCAACAATTCTACAAGCTAATGGAAGCAGAAAACAGGCAGGAGTAGCCATTATGCTATCAGACACAAGTGGACTTCAAACCAAAAAAAATCATAAGAGACATAGATGGATACTACATTTTAGTCACAGGTACAATTCACCAGGAAGACTTCAAAATACTGAACATATATGCACCCAATACAGCACCCCCCACCTTCACTAAGCAAACCCTACAATGTCTAAAGCGAGAAATCAATCCCAAAATGATAATTCTTGGGGATGTCAATACTGCCCTCTCAACATGGGATAGATCAACAGGTAAAAAATTTAACAGAGACATTTTGGAGCTTAATCAAACCCTTACTGAAATGGATCTTACAGATCTCTATTGAACTTTTCATCCACATTCCAAATACACATTTTTCTCAGCAGCACACGGAACTTTCTCCAAATAGATTACATATTGGGCCACAAAATGAATCTCCACATAAACAGGAAAGTTGAAATTCTAGCCTGCACCTTATCATACCACCATGGCCTAAAGCTTGACATTCACAACACAACAAGCAACAGAAAATATACTAATTCCTGGAAACTTAACACTATGATGCTGAATGAGAATTGGATTCAGGAAGAAATTACAAAGGAAATTCAAGATTTCCTGAAAGTGAACGATAATGAAAATACAACTTACCAAAATCTCTGGGACACAATGAAAGCTGTACTAAGATGTAAGTTCATAGCTCTTAATACCTACATCAAAAAAAAAATGGAAACATCAGAAATAAATAACTTAACAATGCATCTAAAAGCTTTAGAGACACTAGAGTAATCTGATCCCAAAAGCAGTAGAAGGGAGGAGATTAGCAAAATAAGGGGAGAAATATCTGAAATCAAGATGAGGAAAACGATAGAGAAAATCAACCAGTCAAAAAGCTGGTTCTTTGAAAAAATCAATAATTGATACACATCTAGACAAATTAACCAAAAGCAAGAGAGAGAAAACCAAAATTAACAAAATTAGAAACAAAAATGGGGATATCACCACTGACACCCAAGAAATCCAGAGAATTATAATGCCATATTTCAAAAACTTATTTATACTCGGTGAAATTTGACAACACAAAAGAGATGGATGAATTCCTATGTAAACACAACTTAATCTAAATTGAATCAGGAAGTTGTGAATTATTTAAATAGTCCTATAACATATGAGGAAATTGGGGAAGTAATCTCAAATCTTCCCACCAAAAAATGTCCTGGACCAGATGGATTCAGCACAGAGTTCTACCAGACATTTAAGGAGCTAATAACACCAATACTCCTTAAACTGTTCCAACAAATAGCAAAGGAAGAAACACTACCAAATCCTTCTATGAAGCTAATATCATCTTAATCCCAAAACCTATTAAAGATACACTTAAAAAAAAACCCTATAGGCCGATCTCTCTGATAAACACAGATGCAAAGATTCTCAATAAAGTCTTAGCAAATCAGATTCAAAAACATATCAAAAAGATCATCCACAGGGATCAAGTAGGCTTTATCCCAGGCACACAGGTTTGGTTCAACATACGCAAATCAAATCAATAAATGTAATTCTCCATATAAACCAGTCCAAAGTTCAAGACCACATGATACTCTGGATAGATGCAGAAAGCGCTTTTGACAAGATCCAACAGCCTTTTATGATCAAAACCCTAGAGAAGGTTGGAATGGAAGTAACCTTTATCAATATAATAAAAGCTGTATGCAATAAGCCAACAGCAAGGATTATACTCAATGGGGAACAATTGGAAGCATTCCCACTTCTATCAGGAACTAGACAAGGCTGTCCACTGTCACCACTTCTTTTCAATATTGTACTTGAAGTTTTAGCTGAAGCCATAAGACAAGAAAGGGACATAAAAGGGATTCAAATCGGCAAGGAAGAAGTCAAACTATCCCTACTTGCAAATGACATGATATTATACCTGAGTGATCCCAAAAACTCCACCAGGAAGCTCCTGGAACTAATACAGAAGTTCAGCAGGGTGGTAGGATACAAAATAAATGTGCAAAAATCAGTGACCTTCCTATATACACAGAATGAAAGAAGTGAAAAAGTCCTGAGGGAAACAATCCCATTTACTATAGCCCCTAAAAAAATGAAATACCTTGGTATAAACCTAACCAAAGAGGTAAAAGACCTTTACAATGAAAACTTTAAAACCCTAAAGAAAGAAATTGCAGAAGACACCAGAAGGTGGAAAGACCTCCCATGTTCCTGGACTGGCAGAATCAACATCGTAAAAATGACCATCCTACCAAAGGCAATATACAGATTCAATGCTATACCAATTAAAATCCCAAAGCAATTCTTTAAAGAAGTTGACCAAACCATCTCATAATTCATATGGAGGCACAAAAGACCCAGGATAGCAAAGACAATCCTGAGTAACAAAAACACAGCTGAAAGTATCACCATACCAAACCTTAGTCTGTACTACAAATCCATAGTTATAAAAGCAACCTGGTACTGGCTCCAAAATAAACAAACAGATCAATGTATAGGGGTTGAAAAACCAAATATAAGCACAGAAAATTACAGCCTTTGATCTTTTACAAAGGGGCCCAGAAAATCCAATGGAAAAAGAACAGTATCTTCAACAAATGGTGCTGGCAAAACTGGATCTCCACATGCAGAAGATTAAAGCTGGACCCGTACTTGTCACCATGTACAAGAATTAATTCCAAATGGATCAAGGACCTTGATATAAGGCCAGAGATTATAAAAACCATAAGTGAAATGGTAAGGAACTCCCCCGAGCTGATTGGGCTAGGCCAACATTTCCTAAACAGACATCCAATAGCCCAGTCACTGCCACCAACTCTCAACAGTTGGGATCTGGTGAAATTAAAGAGCTTCTGTTCAGATAAAGTGGTTGTCACACCACCTCAAAGGTAACCCACAGAATGGGAGAAAATCTTCACTTACCACATAGCTGATAGAGGTCTATTATCCAGAGTGCACAAAGAACTCAGAAAACTAAACACTAAGGAAACCAATGGCCCAATTAAAAAATGGGCCCTGGAACTTAAAAGAAACTTTACCAGGGATGAAATTAAAATGTCTAACAAATACTTTAAATTTTTTTTAGTTTATTTATTATTTATTCAACTGTGTGTGCGCGTGTGTGTGTAGAACCACGAACGAATTCGGGAACCACCATGGATGCCTCCGCCTCCTCCTTGTTCACTCTGCCCCGGGACTCACAGGCGCTGCCCCACCAGGAGCGGAAAGGCAGTCCACCCCTGCTTCCGTACGTGGGGTCTAGGATCTGAACTCAGGACCTTCCGCCTGCAAGGCAGAGGCTTAACCCCTGAGCCACCCCTCCAGCCCCTAACAAATACGTTAAAAACTGCTTCACATCCTTAGCCATCAGGTAAATGCCAATCAAAACTTCCCTGAGATATCATCTCACACCAGTTAGGATGGCAAAAATCCACGATACAAACAACAAGTGCTGGAGAGGATGTGGAGAGAGGGGAACTCTCCTACATTGCTGGTGGGAATGCAGACTCGTACAACCACTCTGGCGAGCCATCTGCAGATTCTTAAAGAAATTAAAGATCGAAATGCCATATGACCCTGCTATTCCACTTTTTGGGAATAACCCCCCATACAGCAAAAATTCACCTTGATAGCACAAGTGCGACCATGTTCATAGCAGCACTGTTTACAACAGCAAAGTCACGGAATCAACCCAAATGTCCAACAGTTGGCGAGAGGATAAGGAAAATGTGGCACGTCTATGCAATGTAATAATACTCAGCCATCAAAAATGATGAATTAATGGAATTTGCCGGGAAATGGATGGGATTAGAAGCAATTATATTGAGTGAAGTATCCCAGACATAGAAAATTAAGCACCATGTGTACTCCCTAATAGGTGGATCCTAGTACCAAACCCACTTAGAGACACTCAAAGACAAATCTCTGTAATACCTACAGTAAATGCAAAGATTATAAACAGGAGGGATGGGGAAGGAGGGCCACACCAGAAACAAGGAAAGAGGGGACCATGTTACAGCAGAGAAAATAGGCCACCATCAAGAACTGCAAGTAAGTAATGAGACATCTGGTTAAGTTCACAGACTTTCCTTCCTGATCATTTGCAACTGATGGGGTATGATCTCACCAGAAGGGGAGGGTATATAGGCTGGCAGATAGAAAGTAACCATTTTGCAAATTGGTGATTGACCCCTCTCTCACCGAGGTCTTCTATGTTTATTCTATCTCCCTTTTAATATACTCTTATAACGAGACTCTAATTTAACAGGTTTTTAATCTCTAACCAGGGGGTGACAGCTAATACCCATCAGGATGGAGCCAAGGGCATTGCAGGAGCAGCAAAACTGAAAAAAAATCAACAAGCAATAATTCAGAATATCAGTGACTCTATATCAACCACCCGGAACTGGGCCAGCCTAATCTCTCTCCATCCCAAACCTCAGGAAATTTGCGGAAGAGGGGGAGGTAAGATTGTAAGAGCACAAGGATGGGAAGAATAATGATATGCAAGATACTCCATACAAATTAGGTCTGAAGCAATTATAATAGGGCTTTGTATGACCTGAGCAATGTCTGACACATTATTGACCCCACAAAGTCTAGCATGGACTAAAGGCACTAGGATCCTTGGAGGCTATGACAGTCACAGTAGTGTTACTAAGCTTAAGGGAAACACGGGAAAGGGTTCTGGGAATTTCCCCTGGGTCCTTGCACCTCATCAGAGAGGAGAACCCAGAGGAGAGTTTGGCATGCACATTAAAGGATGCTCCGAGAATGGGGGGAAGGGACTGGGGAATGAGGAGAGAGGAGGAGGGGAGGAGAAAGCAAGGCGGTCGGGAGGGAGGTGGAGGGAGGGAGGGGATCGGTGTACCTGTTAAGTTTGTATGAGCAGAAATAATAATAATAATAAAAAAGAAACACACACACACAAAAAAACTACTTTATTTCCTGTTTCATAAAACTGATAACTTTTCTTTGTAATTGTGATGTTATAAAGCTGAATGAGGGATGATCTCTGAAATAATTCCTCAAATGTGTGGTTCAACAAAACTTTCAAATTCTCAGAACCCTTAAGGTACCAAATTTCTTCATATCTAAAACCCAACTAGACTCTAAAAGCTCATCTTAATCAGAAAGAAATTTGCCACAACTGCCAGACAAGACAGATTGCTATGTGCTTGCAGAGTACTTGATCATTTCTACTTCTTTGCAAATTTCCATGCTGATTTTCTTTGTGGACAGTACCATAAGATTTAGTATAATTTATAGCTTTGACAAAAGACAATTCCTTGTTTTTCTTAAATCCATTTTGCAATCTAATGTTTGCTTACACTTAGCTAGGAAAATCTTATAGAATGGATACATTTACAATGGGTATTGTCTGACGGGAAAAATCATCTATACTTCCTTCATAACACTTTATAGGTATAATAAGCTTTTGCAAAGTTTACAATACCTTGGACTTTCAACAAACACCAAACATTGTACACTGTATTTAATATTAGCTGTAGCAGTGATTGGCTCTTCATCTGTCATGTTTTGTTACATTCAATGATTCAGACTGTATCTCCATTTTGTAGCCTATATGCAAAAGCTTCAGCTCCCATCCAGTTTAATTGTACACTAGCATAGTCTAGATTATAGTCTGTTTTGATTGGTGAGTTTCTCTCTACTGGAAAGAATGCTATTCACAGTTATTTGTGTCCTACCATATTGTGGTTCTTTGTGCATAATGAACTTATTGAATCCAAACTAGTCGATATATATATATGTCAATAGGATAAGAGACAGAGATATTTGGTACAGAAGCAATTCACTCCAAGGTTTAGCAGTTCTACTTATATATGTCAGGGATAGCTTAACGGAATAGTCTTGGGCTGAATATAATGGAAAGGCATTTATAAGTAAGAGAAAGGAAGGGGAATAGCTTTTTAGAGAGGTAGAAGCATATGAAAATAGGCAGATAAAAATTGGCTATGTTGCATTTGGGGGAAGTATGAATAAGTCAGTATGATAATAGTATAACTTGTATATTTTGAAGGAAATCGCTTAGAAGCAAAGACTGATAGTAGCCAAGAGATAGATTAGAGAGTGACTGAGATGAAATGATCAGGAGTTTAGACTTTATACAGTGTAGACCTCTTCAAGGCATTGTAAGAGGGAAGTTGCAGGAACATTTACAGTTTTAAAGAGACAATTGTGGAATTATATGAAAGAGACAGTCAAGGAAGTGATAGTTTAGAAATCCAGAAGAACAACAAAAGTAAGGTTGCTTAGAAAAGACAAATTCCCAAATACACTGTTTAAAGGATACAAATAACATTCACTCAAACAGCATTTCGGAAGAAACAACATTCATAAGACTTTGTGTTTTTGTTGTTGCTTCTCTTTTACTTGTTTTTGTTTCTCCTTTGTTTATCTATTATTGTGGTCTTGAGTTTCATTCTCTTTATCTTTCTGTGGTATTTGTCTTCCATGATCGAGATAGACTCTAATGGTTCCTTGGCTCCCTGAAATACAGATGATTAGTTCTGACAAAAGCAGAATCATTTATTCCATTCCTTATCTGGTCTACTCTCTTGATTCACATTGACTTACAAAATAAAGAAGAAGCAAAAGTAATTTCAAAAGTCCCAGTTGCAAGGAGGTAGAAGCAATCCAGAATAATACCCAAAGTCACCCTTGGTCCTCCACAAAGATACACAGTGCCCTTTGAGACACACACACGCACATACACACACACAAAGAGGCTCAATTGCTTCTACATTTTTTTGTCTTGAAGCTCTGTACTACCATATATAATTGTTCAGCTACTAATAAAGAGAGAAGACCAAGAACATTAGTGATATAAGTTGGTGGAACAAAATTCTAATATTCTAGAGGTACCTCAAAAGAAATAGATAGTAAATGTAATAATTCATCTTGTAATATCTCTACCAAGGTCAGCTCTCCATGATCAGTAGTCCCCATAATAGAGAGTTTGAGCAGGACTTTAGCATGGTGTCTTAATTCTATTACATATTAAAAAAAAGAAATGGCATATGTTAACACCTTAATTTTCATGAAATCATTTTATACACTACAATAAACAACTAATATTCCTTCTATACCTTCTTCCTCCACTCTTTTACAAACTAATCAGGGGTTAAAAAATACATTAACTAGTTTATTAAGATCAGGGCTTCTGAAGAAACTATTGCATTATGACTCCCTCCTACTGTCACTAAATATTGAATGCACTATAAAGCATCCATATGAAACATAGGAGCAACAAGATTTTGACAGTCACCAGAAGACCTCTTGCTATCAGAATTTTCATTCAATGCAAAAATATCACATAATGCATCTTCATGTATTTGAGCAAAAGATAATTACTAATACTTATGTTTAAGATATTTTGTAAACTTTAAGTACTAGAAGAAACAAAGGACCATAAACACCAGGGTTAAAGATTGTAGAAAAATGAACTCTCAGATTCATTGATTCAGTGGCAAGAAAGTTTCTTAGAGATGGTGGCATCAGCCAAATTCTGAAAAATGCAGAGTAAGCAGTGTAACATAGGCAAGGGGCAGCATAGATTGAACAAAGACTCTAGGGATGAGTTAGAGAATAAATGAGAATATACAGAGGTGAGAATATGATAAAGTAAGTAAGTACATTTAATTGTGAAAAAGAAGAATATTGAAAAAATTAGAATTAGTGATAGAAGAACTGAGAAATGCTTTGAAATAAAGATAAGCTTTGCCTTTCTTTTCAATGTGGTGAGGTGGGGGGAAGATGCTATTTGAAAAGTTTGCCTTCTATCGTATTCACTGCTCAGTGCATACCCTTTTCATCTGCCCTAAGGAACAAAACAGAATTTCCTTTAGGTAAATATTTAATAGCTGTGAGCATTATACTCCCATACCAGAATTTCAGCCAGATGTCTGACATCTGCAGAATATTAACATTATTTTCAAGCTTTATAAATTGAAAGTGAGAAGAGGATGTTTAATTATATTCTCTTACAGATTTGAATATAAATATGAATGGATTTAAATTTTTAAATGATAGCATTTTTAAACTTCAAAGCAAATTGCTTAAAACTATTTTCTACATACCTACATAGTACAAAATAATGAATATTTATTTTTTGGATAAATCAAAGACTTAATTACCTTTCTTTAGTTCTCACAAAATGACACTTTATTTTAAGAGAAAAAAAAAACAGGAATCTAAATTGACCTTCAGATACAGAAGAATATATAACATTTTTATCTCATTTCTATTTGAATTCCTATAATTATCTTTCTAATAACTGGAAGTATTTTTTCATTTGATTTTATAACAGCTAATGTAAATTTGGCATTACTTCTTATTCATAATGGAAAATATAAGTTGTTTACACACAGCCACAGCCAAACTGTGAAGGAAATTGCTCTTAGGAAGACTCTAAAATGTTTGCCAAGTCTATTTTTTAGCTTTTTATCTCCTCAACAGGACTTGGTTCTGAAATTTTAGTTAGGAAACTATTACAATTTTTTTCTTCTGGTTTTTATTCTTTTAGGGTTGCATACATGAATATCATAAACTTATGATATTTTCACACATTAATCCCCAATTCCTTCTCACCTCCATTTCCCATTGCAATCCTTCCCTTCCAGTCTCATATTATGCTCCTGTCTGGCTCATTGCGTGGCTCATTGAGTTTCATGGGGGTTGCCTTTGATGGCATGTGCTTGAGTATTTGTTGGAGCATGACTCATTTATCAGAGTGTATATTATAAGGAGAGTATCTTCCCTCCCTGCTGCCATCAAAATTAATAATCATCTCCTATCCGACAATTAAACTGTTAAAGAGAGGGCTTTATATAAGAGAAGGCTTGGAGGGGAGGAAGGATCTGGAGTAGGGCACAGAAGTGGGTGGGGTCAACCTGCAGACATCATTCACTATGTACTAATCATTAACCCTCCCCCAACTCCACATGGGGAACACAGCTCCAGTGCCTCAAACCACTCCAAGTACCAAAGAGGAAGGAAACTGACCATGGATTGGATCAGATATCTCACTAATTATGTGTCTTTCTTGATTGTGGCCTTATTTCTCTATTGAGCTTTGTTCCTTTGTCTTCATTCTCTTTGGGTCTTCTTTGTCCTACATTTCTATTTCAGATCCTTCATGGATGTAAAGAGCAATAAAAAGATTTTCCTTCGAGTATGTCATTATGATGACTTGGAATTAGGTTCTATTTAGAAGGGAGAACTTACGACATCTGATTTTCTGTACTTGGGATACTTCACTCAGTATGATTTCTTCCAGTTCCATTCATTTAGCAATAAATTTCATTAATTCATTTTTTATGGCTGTGTAGTAATCCATCATACATATATATATATATACACACACATATATATATGTGTGTGTATGTCATATTTTTATTATCCATTCATCAACTGTCAAATATCTACATTGATTCCATAGGAATATGCTGCAATGAACATGGATGTACATGTGTCTCTCTTTAGTACAATGAGGCATATTTGGGAAATATTCCCAGCAGTGGTATAGCAGGGTCAATGACATTTCAATTTTTAACTATTTTAGGAATCACTCTACTGATTATACCATCATAGTGGTTATACAAATATGCATTCCCACCAGGAATGTATGAGGGTTCACTTCTCCCCACATTCCCTCTAGCATGTGTTGGTGTGTGTCTTTTGGATTTTCACCATTCTGACTGGTGAAATCTTTTGTCATTGATATCTAGGATAGTGGAGCATTTCTTATGATATTTGTTGGACATTTCAATTTCTTCCTAGGAAAAATTTCTTTTAGATGACTAACTTTCTAATTGGGCTGTTTATCTCTTTGGACTTTAATTTTTTGAGTTCTTTATACATGCTAGATATTAGTCCTCTATCAGATGTGTGGTTAGTGAAGATTTTCTCCCATTCTGTAGATTGTTTATTTGCTTGGTTGACAATGTCTTTAGCTGAACAAAAGCTCTTTAATTTCATAAGACCCCATTTGTTAAGAGTTGGTTCTATTTCCTGAGCTATTGGAGTCCTGTTAGAAAGTGTTGGCCCAGGCCAATCAGTTTGAGGGAATTACCTACTTTTTTCTGGAATTTTTATAATCTCTGGTCTAATGTTAAGGACTTTGATCCATTTTGAGTTGATTTTTGGTATGGTGGTTAGTAAGAATCCAGTTTCAATCTTCTTCATGTGTATATCCTGTTTTGCCAGTACCATTTGTTGAAGATACTGTTATTTTGCCATTGACTTTTCTGAGCCACTATATATTGAAAATCAGATGATTGTATATGTAGGGGATTATTTCTGGGTCTTTGATCCTTATCCATTGATCTCTGTGTCTGTTTTTCAGCCAATACCATGCTATCTTTATTGCTATGGATTTGTAGTATGGGTTAAGGTCTGGCATAATAACTCCTCCGGCATAATTTTTTTTTTACTCAAGATTACTTTAACTATCCTGGATTTTTTGTGCTTCCATATGAATTTCGAGATTGCTTTACCAATGCCTGTGAAGAATTGCCTTTGGATTTTGATTGATTTTGCATTGAATCTGTATATTGCTTTTGGTAAGATGGCCATTTTTATGATGTTAATTCTACCAGTCTAGGAGCGGGGAAGTCGTTCCATCTTCTGGTGTCTTCTGAAATTTCTTTCTTTATAGTTTTAACGTTTTCATTGTACAGGTCTCTCACTTCCTTGGTTGGATTTATACTAAGGTATAAATTTATACCAAAGTATAAATTCTGTATTTTGTGTTTTTATGAGTGGATTCCTTTGCTAGGAAGTTGTGTTGGATTTATTTTTTCCTTCTGTCCTTTGGATATGTTTTTCCTTTTCTTTGATCTTGAGTACCTTTTCTGGCATCTTTTTTAGGTCTGGTTTGGTGCTCATGTAAGCCTTCAGTGTGTCCTTATGATGGAAGATTTTTCTTTTGCCCGCAATCATGACTAATATTTTTGATGGGTATATTCGTCTAGGTTGGCATGTGTATTCATTCATGACCTGAAGTATATCTTTCCAAGTTTACTGTTACCATTGAAAAATCAACTGTTATTTTAATAGGCTTACCTTTAAATGTGACTTTTTTTTTTCTCTTGATGTTCTCAGCACATTGTTTTTGTTACATATCTGTGTTGTTTTGACTACAATTTGCTGTGGTGGGTTTCTATTTTGGTTATATCTGAATAGTATACATATGCCTCTTATACTTGGATGGGGATGTCTTTCCTTAGATGTGTGAAAAATATCTTCTGGAGTGGCTTTATGAGTTTCTTCTTATGGTATACCATGAATGCCCAGGTTTGATTTTTTCAAGGAATCCCATAATTCTTGAATATTCCTCTCCAGTATTTTTTTTTTTGGCTTTTTCAACCTCTTTGATTGAACTAATTTCTTGTCTTCCAATTCTGATATTCTACTTTTTGCTTTATTGGTTCTGCTGGCAAGACTTTCTGTTGATTAGTGGATTATAGCTATCTTATTTTCATTTCATGCTTAATCTCTATATGAGTATTTTCAACTGCTCTATGCCGAGTTTCATTTATTCAACTGCCTTTTTCATTTCATCTAGGTGCCTGTTGTGGTCTTGTCCATATTGGCTAATGCGGTTATTTAACTCCTCTCAGATTTCCTCTTTCATTGTTTTCATCATGGTAAAGATCATGCTTTGAAAATCCTTGTCTTTGTTATTGAATTCTTGACTAAAATCTGAAGCATTATTCTGGTAGGGATCCATTGTTATGGGGTCAGCATTTTTTGTGGGAGACTTGTTGTCATAGTTTGTTGTTTCTTGTGGATTTATGGTGTGACTTGGTCATTTTGTGTTTGATTTCTAGAATCTGTCTTGGTATGTGTTTATGGTGTATGTTTGGGAGTTAGAAAGAATTGCTGTACTTGGACTGTTATTGCTACTGTTTACCTAAATGTTTAAGGTCTCAGTGTAGCCTTCTTTACTATTATTTCATGGAAAGATGATATGCAACCAAAAAAAGTGTGAAGGCCCTATTCTGGTCCTGGAAGTAACAGAGTTTATGTCTATATTTGCCTGCATGTTTGGGATTGGCTATCGAGGATTATTATGTGTGGTTTGGTTTAAGTATTATTCCAGGTTTATGAGAGTGAATAGGTAATGCCCTAAGGGGTTGGTATGTGAGCTTTTGTTTGTGCTGTATAGAGGTCTGAATCAGAGGTTACTGTCAACTGAGATGAGAAGGAAAGTGATAGGGTTACTTATCTTAAGGTTGGATATGAAGATTCCCTTCTGTTTGAAGGAAGGAGCCCTCAACAGCAAGATGTTGATGTTCTGGACTTTGTCAAAATCTTGGAGGTTCTATTATTGATTCAATGAGTTGGGGTGTTGTTTAAGGCTGCCTTGAACTGGTTCTCAGTAGAGGTGAAATCCAATCTGCCAAGCCTGCTGGTATCCCAGCCTAGCAGAGTGGCCAAGGACCATCCCAGAATCCAAAAGGATCTGTGATATGTTAAAGCCTGCCGATGACACAGAGCCTAGTGGTGTGGTGGAAGACCAGTGAGAAGCCCAGCACCCTGTGCAAGCCCCAAGCCTAAAAGACAGTAGAGTTTTAAAGATAAAGAATGGTTATCAAAAAAACATTAAAAAGGGGCTCAGAGATGGTTCAAGAGTTAAAGCCTTTGCTTCCCTAGCAAATGGCCTGAGTTTTGGATCCCTGATTCCACATAAAAATGCCTCTTGAGTGTGCTAGCAACATATACTTCTGGCCTTGGCTGGTGGAGCCTAAAAAATCTTAGCGCAAAACAATAAGGAGGTAGAGCAATTCAGGATTATTCCTGAAGTCACCTTGGATCAGGCATGTACAGCACCATTTTGTACACATGCTTACACACTCTCACACACACCAAAAGGAATATATATATATATATATATATATATATATATATGTATATATCAGCAACTATATAGACACAAACACCTGGCTTATAATTTCACATGCAACTTTAAGGAAAGTGATCTCTCAATCCTCATGTCCTCCTCTGTTTGAAAAGCTATAAGGAAAATATATGTCAAATTGATTGATGTCAAGGTTTTTTCCAACTCTAATATCATAAGTTCCTAAAGAAAGGCAGGTAAGTCAAGTGATTGACCTTAATTTCAGCCCTCGCAAAATGATTCATCTAAAAGAAACACAAATCTATCTCAGCAACATGACTGCATTTTACTTCAGAAAACTGCTCCTTGCCAAAAAAAAAAAAAAAAAAAAAAAAAAAAGATCCTCTTCTAACATCACTAACTACAAATGAAGAAATATAGCTATCAGACCAATGGTACTTTTTGGAAAAAGAAACAAAAACTAAACTCAAAAGAAAAAAAAAAAAAACAGGCACTAGAACCAACACTCAACAAATGGGATATTATGAAATTAAAGAGCTTCTGTTCAGATAAACCAAGCAAAATGGCAACCCACAGAATGAGAAAAAATCTTCACTAGCCACATATCTGATAGAGCTCTATTATCCAGAGTGCACAAAGAACATTAAAAAATTAAATACCAAGGAGATAAATAGCCCAATTAGAAAATGGGCCTTGGATCTCAAAAGAAATTTTTCCGGGGATGAAATTGAAATGTCTAGCAAATATCTTTTTAAATGCTCCACATCCCTAGCTTTCAGGGAAATGCAAATCAAAACTACCCTGAGATATCATCTCACCCCAGTCAAGATGGCAAAAATCTACAATACAAACACCACCAAATGCTAGAGAGGATGTGGAGAACAGGGAACACTCATACATTGCTGGTGGGAATGCAGGCTTACACAACCACTCTGGCAATGAGTATGGCAATTTCTAAAAAAATTAAGGGTTGAAATGCCATATGACCCTGCTATACCACTACTGGGAATAATACCCCAAAATGCAGCAATTCACTATAATGACACAAGCACAACCATGTTCATTGCAGCAAAGTCATGGAATCAACTCAAGTGTCCAACAGTTGATGACTGGATAATGAAAATGTGGTACATTTATACATTGGAATACTACTTGGCCATCAAAAAAGATGAATTAATGAAATGTGCTAGGAAATGGATGGAATTAGAAGAAATTTTATTAAGTATCCCAAACACAGGAAGTTAAACTCATATGTACTCCCTAATAAGTGGATCCTAGTTCGAAACCCATTCTCAAAGGTAAATCTCTGTAATACCCACTGTAATTGTGAAGGATTATAAATAGAAGGGAAAAGAAGACCTCAAAAGAAAGACAGAAGAACATACTTCAACAGAGAAATTAGGCCACAGTCAGGTACTACATGTAAGTAGCCAGTCATCTGATGCAGGTCACTGTCACTTCCCTTTCTGTTCACTTGGGACTGAACAAGTTTGATCTCCCCAGTCAGAGAGGGTACAGGGACTGGCAGTTAGATGGTAACCAACTGGAAAATCGGAGACTGACCCCTCTCACTGGTGTGTCCTACTCTTATTTTTCCATCTACCTTAGAGTCTCTTCTTATATTAAGATCTTTGTTTAAACAGTCCTTTATCTTTAGTTAGAAGGTGACCTGGACAACCAATCAGGATGCAGCCAAGGGCAGTGAAGGAGCAGCAAAATGGAAAACAACAACAAACCATAATTCGGAACACCAAATACCCCACAATATTCACCTGGAACCAGACCAGCCAAATCTCTCCCCATACTAAAGCTCAGGGAACCTTGTGCAAGAGGGGGTGGCAAGAATGTTTAAGAGCCTAAAGATGGGGAAAACCAACCATATACAAGATACTCCACACAAGTCAGGGCTACAGCAGCCAGGATATAGCCACAATGCGATAGGATCTTGTCTGACCTACACAATGACTGACATGTCAACAACCCCTCTAGTATGGATCACAGAAGACAAGGCTTTAGACAGCAGGATCCTTAGAGAGAAGGGGTTACACAGTCACAATAGAGTGCCCATACTAGTGGGCAACCTAAGAATGGGCCCCAAGCTACTCCATTGAGTCCTGAGTGCTCACAAGTATAGAGGATTCAGAGGGAAATTCAAAGTCCACATAAACAGATGCTCTAGAGGAAGGGAGGGAGAAAGCAGGAAGCACCAAGAGAGGAGGAAGGAAGTAAAAGGATTGAAAGGGATGGGAAGTTGGGAAGAGGGGGCAATGCAATGGGGGCAATGAGGGAAGAGAAGGGGAAGGAGAAAAAGGGGGATACCTATTGAGCTTGTATGATTAGGCAAAAAATGTAATAAAAATAAATAAAAATGAAGAAAAAAGAGAGAACTCTATGTCGTATGTAGCAGAATTGAGTGCTTCCAGACACAAATTCTATCCCCTCTCATCCTCTTGTATCAAGGAATGATCATGATATCCAACTTGAGCCATTGATATGTAAGCAGAAGTAGGTGACTTGGGTTATTAGAAAAAAAAGATGCAAAAGGTGGCAGGGGGGGGGAAGAATTTTTTCTTGTTTTGAGTAATGAATGCATACATACGTGCGTGTGTACATGCACCCAGGTTTTTATGTGGATGCTAGACATCTGAAAGCTGGTTCTCCTATTCTCACAGCAGGTACTTTGTTCAAGAGTATTCAAGGATGTAGTTTATTCAAGTGTACTCATGGAGTACCTGCATGATGAATTGTATAGACCAAATAAGCAGCTGTGATTGCCAGTCAAAGGAAGAGGTAGCTTCCACGATGCAAACATAAGAAGATTCATGGACCTACTGCCCAGAAAGCTGTGCGCTATCTTTGTCTTGCTATTCTTATTTCATTTTCAGGACATTGACAGCAGAGGATGATGACAGTCTCATGAATCTGCTGCGATCATTTACTTGATCATTACAAAAGGCAAAGAACAGAAATGTAAGAATGAATAAAATCAGTTTCAAGTTGATTTTAGAGAGAAGGGGTTTGTCTAATTAGGGGATGATACTAAATAGCAGATGATATAATCTATATTCGCTTGGACAGAAAGCAATAATCTCTCAGGATAATGTTGTTATGATAGGTTCTTTGTATTTCCCAAGCAAACTTTTGTCAGAACTCTTCTCCATCAGCAGGTAACCCCAGCCAGCACTGTCCGTGCCACAGGCTTCTACTGCATTATACACTCTGGTGGTTCAAGCAATAGCTTAAGGCAAGTACTATGTGGCAGAATCATCTACAGGAAGCAGCTATGATTGCTGAATTATAATTGTTGAATATAGTTTGGGAGATCTTCCAAAGGACAATCATCAGATAGAATGTTTACTAGAGGAAAAACCTTCTAAGTCTTAGAAAGAAGAGGCTATGGCACTGAACTCCTGCTTTACACTTTCCTAGGCCCTCCCAAATTTATCATGATGCCAAATGCTCTAGTCTAAGAAGGTCTGGTCAGGAAAGATGGGCTCCAAAGAAAGGAATAAGGCATCTCAGTGAGAAGGACCAACTGCCTGTATTTTATATCCATACTTTTTCAACTCTAAAATTTAGAACCTGAGTTCCTGGTAAGTGAAGATAAGAATAATGGTTTCCTTCCTCCACCCATCCTGCATAACAAAACAGATGTTTGACCCCAGGAGCCACAGAAAAAGAATATTTCAGCTCTGGTGATCTTTGCCTCAGTTCCCTTATGGAGTAACAAATCCATATTAATAAAGGGATGTCTAGAAGGGCAGATTAAACTGCCCATCCTTGTGCCTTGCTTCTAAAGCAGAGCTGTCATTTTGAGCAAAGCGGGCCTATGTCTGGGCCCAGCTCCAGAGCAGAGGTTTGGAATTTGATGAAAAGGAAAGGTTATAAGAAATAAATACTGAGAAAGACATCTGAAGACTTCCCCCCAATACATGTCATCATTTCAAAAGCAGTATGGGCCATTACAAACTTAAGGCCACTTTTAAAAATAATGGACTATTTGGCTTCAACCAACTGAGAACAAAATCAAAAGCTGTGCCATTTACCAAAAAGAACAAAGCGGAGCGATGACTGAGAGATCTCTTGATGTCAGACAAGCTTAAATAAGAACACAGAGTTACTTAAAGCAACCTCTGAAAGTGAGCCCACTTCAAGTGCACATGAATAAGGAGCAGTTTTTGTCCGAGTACTCCATCAACAGAGGGAACAACCAGCAGACAAGTAGAGCCCAAAGATGCATGTGACAGCCATGAACCAAGGAAAGCAATGAGAGAGAGACAGCCAGAGAGCGCTGCCAATCCTCTGCCACAGCAATGTTCCGGTGAGTGTCGACTAAGGTGTGGCACCCGGTGATTCACATCATCCACGTGGTAGAATTTGCTAAAATAGTCATGTCTTGAACAAAGAAAAAAAAGAAACTGTAATACAAACAATTTTTAGGGCATAGAAGGATCATTGTCCATAGTGGCCATAATGTTGTCCCTGAAATGACTCAACTTCAATAACAGCAAAACATTATGAAAAAGAAAAAAGAAAAAGTGCAGAAGAGATGTTATTCTTTAGAGGGTCTAGGAACTGTAAAACAGCCTCTGTAAATCAGTTACTGTAAATTTGTCCAGAGAACCAACAGAAAGCTTGCTCACAGAATTGAGGAAGAATCTTGGCACCTGGAGAGGGAGATTGTGAGGTGCGTGTCATCGCGCTACACATTGTGACAAAGAAATAAAAGGATGAGGAGGAAAAAGAGAGGGAGTAAGAGGATAGAAGCAGGGGAGGAAAAAGAGAAGGAAAAAGAGAAAGAAAAAGGGAAGGAAAGAAGGAGAGGGAGGAAAGAGAGGGAGGAAGGGAGGGAGGGAGGGAGCAGAAACAGGAAGGAAAGAGAGAAGGAAAAAGGGAAAGAAAAAGGAAAGGAAGGAAGGAAGGAAGGGAGGAAAGAAGGGAGGGAGGGAAGGAGGGAGAGGCTTCACTAATGAAAATGGCTTACCAAATAGAGAGTATTGGTGTGGAAAAAATAAATTCAGATTCATGAAAATACATGAATGCAATAAAGTATTTTTCTAGGGGCTGGAGAGGTGGCTCAGGGGTTAAGCCTCTGTCTTGCAGGCGGAAGGTCCTGAGTTCGGATATCAGATCCCACGTATAGACACCAGGCGGAAGTGGGGGCGGCCTGCGTTTCTGATCCTGGTAGGGCGGAGCCTGTGAATCCTGGGGAGAAATAAACAAGGAGGAGGTGGAGGCAGTCCATGGTGGTTCCCGAATTCGCCCGTGGTTCTACACACACACACACACACAATTGAATAAATAATAAAAAAAAATGAAGTATTTTTCTACACACCAAGAATTCCCTCCTGCTATGGATACCACGGTAGGTGTCCTGGCCTATACTTCAGTTACTGTCTGCTGGAAAACAACATTAGGTCCCACAGAGTACAGGGGGCATACCAAAGCTTCCTTACTCCATTCACAGGTTGCCTTACTTCTACTTCTGAATGCTACATCCTTGGATAGAGATAATTTTCTTAAGTGACTTACATGTCACTCATTTTTACATGCATTTATTTATTTATTATGGAAAACTTCACAAAAGGATACAGATTAAAGGAGAGCTCATGGCAAAGGTATAAGGTTTCTTCTCTTAGCTACTGCACTCCAGAATCTACACACGTTCAGCTATGCAAAAAATCTTTACTCTTTTTACTGTCTTTTTTTAAATGACTTTACTACATAGCATAAGTAAAGCATGGGGAACCATGTCCAAATATGACAGGAAAATAAAAAGAGAGTATTAGCTGAATTTAATTGAATTGAAGAAATTCAATAAAGATTGTCTTTTCTGATACTCAGCATTCCTTTTTGATGGGTGTGGGAAGGATCCTTTTTGAAATGTAGTGTGAAATGTAAATCATTTCCATTTGGAACTCCATAACCCACAAAAAATCAGAAGTGGTTGCATGCATTTATAATCCCATTGTGCTGACAGTAGAGATAGAAGAATCACTGGAAGTTTATAATCTAGTTCCCATGATGTATGTATACAGCAAGGAACATCAATAGATACTGACTCGAGCAACATAAGGTGAGGCTGAGTACTTTTATCCAGTGGAGGATTAAAAGTTTTACAACTTGTTTGGATAAGAGACCATATAAACTAATACATATGCATATATGTAACAAAATGATAGTTAAAAAATGAAAGACATCATCAAGAAACTGAAATAATGACTGCCAGAAAAGTAGACATCACCTATAAATCATATAGTTGATCAGGGATTTGCTTCTAAAATACATAAATAACTCTTATAAAAATAATAAACCACATGTAAGTTCTGAAATGGGGGAAGATGGAAGTAAGCATTTCCCCCAAAAGAAATTATGTAAATGCATAAGAAGCATGTAAAGTCCAAATATTATTAGAAATGAAGAAAATTCATCTCATTTCACATGCATCAGGTTCAGTCAACTACTAAGACTCTATTTCACAAAACAAAACTAATGAAGGAAGTAGAGAAGGAAGGAAGTAAAGAAGGAAGGAAGAAAGAAAAGAAGAGGAAGGAAAGTTATATATGAGTTTTAAAAGTGCAAAAATGCCCAATTTAAGTGAGAAAATAGAGAATTGGAAACTTTGTGTAATGTTGCTAGAAATGTAAACTGGCAAAATCCCTTCACCGCACAATCTAAAACTTGCTCAAAGGTTAAACACTCCCAGCTCAGTCATTCATTGTCTCATGTGTCAGCAGACAACATCATTCATACAAGCAAAATAAGGCCAATCCTAAATGCTGTACACCTGATAAATGAATGAAAAAGAGGCATTTTGATAAAATAGAATATTATTGTTATCCCACAATACAAGCAGAAATGAATAGCAGGCATTTATAATATGAATGAATCTTGAGAACATTATGCTATGTGAAAGGAGTTGATGGTAAACGAGTAGATAGCATGTTTTCAATTACTCAGAATGCATTCCATAAGCAAATATATTAAGACCAAAAGAAGGATGACTAGGGGTGGGTGAGGGTCACAGGACAGTTAGATGGTGTAATTACATTCTAAGGTGACAAACATCCTGAAATGAACTTCTGCGGTAGCAAAAAACCTGAATAGAAAAAAAAATAGCTACTGAATTTTGTATTTTAAATGAGTGGATTATATGGTATAAGTCTCAATAGTAAGATATCCCAGGTAAATGAGGTTTTAAACTCATATAATAATTTTAAATTTTAAATAAAAGTAAATATGGAAAAGCTACTAAAACACTACCCATAGAATAGTAATATGTATTTGCCATAGCATGATTAGCAAATGTCTAATTGTCATGAGAATTCATTTGCTATTGTGAAGATAAATGAACAGAATAAGAAGGAATCCATAAGTAGATCCAGGTGTATACAAGTATGGATATTCTCATTGTGGTTTTGTATCTTTGATTGCTTATTTCTTTAAGTTTTTCTTGTCTGTGTGTGGCCTATGGGTAGGTGCACATGTGTGTAGCTATGTGTACAAGAGTGAACTTTAGTCTCTGGAGGCCCAAGAGTAAAATTGGAAATCATCCTAAATTGTTCTACCTCCTTATGGCTTTGCTCTTGGGGTTTTCCACTCTCTGCCTTTCAGGGATGGGATCATAGACCCCTGCAATATCTGCCCAGCATGTTTACATGTCCTTTTCATTGGAAGTCAAGGCTTTACACACTGAGTGACCTTCCCAGCACTGTTTTGATATTTTGAGTCTGCGTCATGCTATTTAGTTCAAGCAGTCTCCAAACTTGCTCTGTAGCCAAGCTGACCTGGAGCTCCAGATCTCCTTCCTGGGGATGCAGGTGAACTGCACATATTGGATTGCCATAACCAATTCTTTCTCATTGAAATAATGGATATTGATATAATGGTACCTCTACTGCAGCTATAAGAAATAATACATGGTCGTGTTTTGTTGAAATGGGTTTGAGAAGAAAGGGGCCTGCATGCAAAACTGGCAACCTGAATTTGAGTTTTGTAGCCCACATGGCTGAAGGAGAGAACCAACTGGCAAAAGTTGGCCTAGGACCTTCACAGGCACACACACACACACACACACACACACACACACACACACACACTTTCAAACAAACACACAAATAAGATAAAGAAATAATAATGACTCAATCTCTTTATGATGTAGAGACGATGTGTGAAAAATTATTCTTTCTTGCTAGCAACCAACAGAAAGTACAGCAAACCCTCATGAAAGTAGCACTTGAAGCCCTGGCCAGGAGGTGGTTTCTTTAAAGGAAGCAGAAAATTATTTAATATTTACTTCGGAAAAGAAAGAAAGAGGGAGGGAGACACACACACACACACACATGCATGCCATGGTACATGAGAAAAGGTCAGAAGTCAGTTTTTTCCTTCCAGTGAGTGGACTTACTGGAATTAAACCAGGTTCTTATGGGAGCAGCTGCCTTAGCCACTGAACCATCTGGCCAGGACACAGATAACATGCTTTAAGGTCAAAGAAAATGAAGTTTGCAGTCTTTTTGTTGTTGTTGTTTTTGGTTTCTTTTTTGTCATGAAAACTGTTTTATTACTATTCAAGGTTCTTTTTGATCTCATTTAAATTACAGAATTTTAGAAAACTTCCTTTTTTTCCAATGAAATTGTCATTACTATTCTGATAACATTGATACAGGATTAACAGATAGAGATGGATAATAACTTTAACAAAATAAAGGCTTTTATTTAAATGTGGATAACTTCCGCTTTGTCTGTCTTCAGTTTCTATCATCAACATGTTGCAGCTCGTGGTCTTTACATTCCTTAATTAAATTTATTTATGTATTTTGCTTTCTGTAACTATTGCAAATGGGGTATTTTTCCAAGTATTCTTTGAACTAGTTTACTAGTATATAGGGACACAATTGTCTTGATTTAGTATCCTATATTTTTGCTTGTTAATTTTAGTTATAACAAGGATTTCTTTTATTCTACTTTTTGAAATTTTTAGGATACCTCTGAACAGAGGCAATCTCATGGCTTCTATGGTTCAGTTAACTTTTTTAAAAATTTATTTTCTTCTTTTGCAATTTCATACACGTGGCAGTTAGTCTGCATTGCTACTAATAAATTCATGACAAGACAACTTAAGGGAAGAGAGGAATTTATTTTTGCTTAGAATTCTCTAGTTATAGTTCTTAGTCCAGCATGCATAGTTATAGTTCTTAGTCCAGGAGAGCATACATCAGCACCACGGCTGAGGGAAGTGGCCACACCATATCCATGTAATGTCTGAGAGAGGGGACAATTCTTTCTTGCTAGACCAGCATGTCTCGACAAGTATACAGAAGGATGTCCATTTCTCAAACCATTGCCTCCATTTTATTCACCTATCCACTGATTAGTCCCAACCATCAGGGCTGGGCATTTCCCACCAACTGCAGGTTTGTTCTGGTCCTAACTCAATTGCCAATTCTCTACAAATGTGCCCAGAGCTCAAACCTTCACATGTCAAGTTGACACCTGTATCTAACTATAACAATTAATCCCTTGTCAACTTGACACACAAAAAAAATCACTTTTAAACTGTAACCTTCACCTTGTCCCCACAGGTATTAAATTTATCTTATAATATTTATACATTTTAAATTTTATTAATTTCAAAAGTCCAAAATATCTTAACTGTAAAATCAAATCTATTGAAAAACTTTAGCACAGATAAAACAAAAAATATGAAGTTAAGACAGTCAAACACGCATCCTATATATACAATTTCCTTTGTCTGCTTCTCATGTAGTCACAGTGGCTCAAAGATTCTGAGCAATCCCAATTCCTATATATAGCTCAAAGTTGTATAAGCAATGTTTCTCTGTATCAGGTTGAATCTCCACTCACAGCCATTCTCAAGATACATCCCACATATACAGTTCTCCTGGGCAGATGTCCCACATTGACCCTGGCATCAATAACATCTTCACTTCTCAATGGCAAACCTGGCTTTACCTCCACAGTACAAAATTCCCTTCTGGTCCTCTCTACATGCGTCCTGCCACAAACTGCCTGACTTACGCTATTCTCTGAACCCCAGGAGGAAGGAACCCGACCTCTTCCCTCTTGCATCTTTGATGCCTCTAATGCCAGTACCACGTGGACAATGTTGCCACATTCTGCTATATTCTCCAGGTGAAGATTGTTTCCCTGGAATTACAGCTGATTCAGCTTCTCTTTGCTCAGCAGAATCACAACATGATGGTGTTCATTTCTTCCACCATCCCAGTGCAAAGCACTAGGTTTTCTTTCAATGATGCTCATATCTCTGACAGTGGCAGCTGCTTCATTCTCTCCTCTTTCTGCATCCAAAGCTTTAGGGCTGACAATACAGTTCTCCTCTATCAAACAAATCAGCCCATCATCTTTAAATTCAACTTCACAAAAGTCCTTGTTCTCTTCATCACCAACTGGAGTCACACAATCAGCACCTCTAATTCTCCAGATGGACCATTGTACTCTGTAGAACAGTATTTGTAACCCACAGTCCCAAAGTTTTCAGGCATTTCAAACTTTGTCCAACAAATCCACTCAAAATCCACGAAAACTACGTATAACTTGGTTAATCAGTAATACCCCACTTTTCTGTTATCAAATTCTGTGGCACATAGCCTGCATTGTTGCTGATAAACTCATGACCGACTTGAGGGAAAAAAGGGCTTTATTTTCACTTAGGATTATCAGGTTACAGTTCTTAGTCCAACTTGGCAGGAGAGCATGCACCAGCACCAGGGCCAGACCAGCAATGTCTGGCCAAGTAACAGAAGGATGTCACCTTTCTTAACCAGTTTTCTCCATTTTATTCACTTGCCCAGGGATTAGTCCCATACGTCAAGGGCTGGTCTTCCCCATCAACTAGACAATCTCCTGCAGGTTTACTCTGGGCTTATTTCTACTTCCTATTCTCTACAAATGTGCCCAGATCTCAAACCCTCAACTGTCAAGTTGACATCTGGATCTAACTATGACAATATATGACAATGAATGTATGTTATTTTACCCAATCTCATCTTCTCTCCTTTTCCTATTGCAAATCTTCCCTAAAAAGCTTCATTCCTTCTTTCTTGTTTCTATTGCGTGTTTGTTGTTTTATTGCTTTGCATGTGTAGCCCCTAGAGTTTCATCTGGGTTGTGTAAGTGAGCTCTTACTAGAGCAGGGTTGGTTTATCAGTGAGTATATTGTTGAGGAAAGAACTCTCCTCTTACCACAACTTTCATGCATTAACTCTTAATGATCTCCAAGAAAAGTATGGAAACTGAAGATCTTGTCTCTTCTGTGATGAATTACTAGCAAGCCAAATGATATTGAGGTCATGTGCAAGTAGGCCCAGCTTCGATGGAATCATGAGTAAAACATTTCTATCGGGTCCAGAAGACAGACACTATCTAGAAACTCCTCCCAATACTCAAACTTTTACATTCCTGCTTCCCTCTTTCCATGTTTATCCTTGACCCTTGGCATGAAAGATGTTATCATATTTTTGATATAATTTTATTGAAACTATTTCCAGTGATTCCAAATTCTTATGAAAAATATTACCTATTTAAAAGCTTAAAAATCATTCAAGATTTATTTAAGAATATCCTACTCTAGGAGTCATGAGTCAACTTCTTTAGTTTTCAAATGGCCGTTGTTAAATACCAAGGATATTTAAGATGTCAGTGTAGTTTGCCTGCATATTGCTGCAAATTTATGACAAAACAGCTTAAAGGGTGGACAAGGAGTTTTATTACTGATTCATGATTATCCAGTTAGTGTTTTATTATTATTATTATTATTATTATTATTATTATTATTTATTCAACTGTGTGCATATACGTGTGTATGTGCGCGTGCGTGTGTCTGTGTGTGTGTGTGTGTGTCTGTGTGTCTGTGTATGTGTAGAACCACGGACGAATTCGCGAACCACCATGGGCGCCTCCACCTCCTTCTGCCCCAGGATTCACGGGCTCTGGCCTACCAGGACCAGAAGCACAGGCCGCCCCGCTCCTGCCTGGCGTCTGTCTATACGTGGGATCTGGGATCCGAACTCAGGACCTTCCACCTGCAAGGCGGAGGCTTAACCCCTGAGCCACCTCTCCTGCCCCAGTTAGTGTTTTTAATCCAGGTTGGTAAGAGAATTGACACAAATACCAAAGCTGAGGGGACTGGTCACACCATATTTATTCACAGGACTAAGAGAAGTGCAAGGATCATGGTGGGTATTCTATCAGAGGCTATTCCTCTTTTACAGTTACACAATTCTTCCTCATGGGATACTCCCAAGGAAGGAGGAGCACTTTTCAGTGTTTCCTCTAGCAGTGTTACTCATTAAGCAAGAATCTTTTTGTTTATACCAACATTTTTAATTAGCGCATGTAAATATTGGTTGAGTTCTTGAATTGCAGTAAAGAAGCAATAAAGTTCCTATTTACCCTTATCTGAAGTGCTATCTATCATTAAGTAATATTTCAAAAAAGAAAAAAAATCCATCTTATTAGCTTAACATGTCCCATACATATTAAAATGTTTTGAACATATTCCAAGTACCCTTTGACACTACTATTTGTCCCCAAGTATCTCTGGTTTAATAAAAGTTATTAGTGAAATAAAATGGAACTTTCTCTAAAAGTCATTGAAATGGTTAAATAAGTCTTGCCTAAAGGCTTAATCTTTCTTTTTAACTTGGGAAAGTATTTAAGGAGGTAGAAGAAAAGTTTAGTATAATTATTATGAAAAAGACAAATTTTATAGAATCGTATTCAGAAATAAATATTTAAATAAAAAAACTATGAAATGACTAGAACATATAATAAGGTTTATTTAATTTGAAAACCATTAAAATAATTATTCAGGTATGTAAGGCCTCCAAGAAAATAACAAAAAAAATGCAATAGGCATATTAGAATTCCAATGTCAGGATTCTATGCCTTCCATTTCCTAGTTTGTCGTAATTTTATATATTAGAGTTGACACAGAGAGCACAGACAGTGAGTAGAGGAGCTAGGCAGTAAGTTCACACTATTTACCACCTAAGATTAACAGGGAAAAAAAGAACCAGCACATTTCTTAGAACTTCATAAAGCTGTCAAACTGGTCAGGAATCATTTGCTAAAATGCACTGAGGATTTTTTTTCTTGGTTCCTTTTTTATTGTTTCTATCACCTGAAGATTTGGCATAACAAAATTATGTTGATTCACTGCTCAGCTGCAAAGAGGTTTATATAATGTATATGGAAAAAATCTTAATAATGTTTGCAGCTTCTGGTTTCTGCAAGAAACCATGGGATGTTGCTTCTGAGACAACACTGAAATGTGAACCTCATTTAGAGAGATCAAATTGAAAGGAGCCTCCTTTCTTAAAAACTGGAAACTCAGTATTTAGACTGGCAGCTCATTATCAAACTTTAAAAAAAAATCATTTAAATCATCCAAGTCTGCTGTAGTTGCTTAGTTTTGAAGGTTTATTAGTAAGTACAACACTTATTATATAATGCTTCTTGGTGCTTTCATTATTTTCTTAGGGTACAGTCCCAAGTAGAAATATTCTCTTAAAAGAGAAAGTGTGTTAAATACTTACAAAAAATAAAGCTAGTAAAACTCAGCTCTGCTAAGTGAAAAACAGTGTTAATATGCAACAATACATAAAGATTAGAGGATCAGTTTTGTCATTTATCTCTTTGGACAAATAGAAAACCAACTTCCACCCTATCAAAACAAATGATATTTGTTCAGATTGCAGCCCTAATGACTCATCTCTGAGCAGAGATGTTTTCAGAATCAATTCTAAAATCATCTCTGAGCAGAGATGTTTTCAGAATCAATTCTAAAATAGAATGATTACTCTTTGAGGATGAACTTTAAGATGATGGAAACTCCTAAATCAATGCAGGTTATATATCCATTGCTTTCATTTGCCCATCAGAATTGAATGATAAGACCTTATTTCAAAAGTCACCAAATACTTTATATGAAGGATAAAAAGAAATCAAGTTAGAAATGAGATGGAAGCTTCCTCTCTGTTCAAAAAGATGGAGGGTACCAAATAAGTTGTAGGAAAATGAGCATCATGAGTGATCTAATTCAGTTGTGTTCTTTATATGCTACAAAATGAACCCACCAACACATACCTCTATACACACACACACACATGAAAGTAATAGGAGAATTAGTTAGAAAGAAGATTAGCAATAGGAGAGAAAGGAATAAAAGAAGGCAATTTCAGTGGGATATGTTCACAAAGCACAGTAAAATTACAAATCTGTAAAATTATCAAATAAAAGGTAAAAGAGGGAGGAACAATATTTTGAGGAAGAAGAAGAGAGGGAAGGACATATGAAAACAGAAAATAGGTTTTGAGGTTGGAAGGATAGCAGGGGAGGATATATGGTGAAGAAGATGAAACAGTGAAATATATTTTTTCTCAATTATGCCATAGTGATGCTGAATTCTGTAAGATAATGTAAATTAAATAAACAAATAAATCTTAGTGTGTACAGGATAAAAAAGAATTTAATTTGGCTTTCTCTTAGATATTACTCAATTATATAATCTCATGTGTTTAATGCTTTATCTTAGAATAAATTGATGATTATTTGAAGTGGATAGGAATTTTAGCTTTTGTGATTAATTCAAGAATTGACTTATTAACAACTTGTCTTTTTATTCGTTGGAAAGGTGGATAGATGGTGTTTATAAGTATTATTTTAAATATATGTAAATGGGAATCTTGAGGTCAAACGTATGGTTCATGTATCTAATTATGATGGTAGTAGACTAGAACCTTCATTTTTTTCCCAGTTAATTATTTGTTGAAATGTTGACAAAAATAATTAAAATTGGTATATTTATATGAGACTGATAGATCTGCTAAGAATAGCAAATCTTTTTTTGAGGATTTGAAGATGGAAAGGGAGCATTATCATTGAGCAGTAACTGGAGTTAAGATAAAAGCCAAGGGGTAAAGAAATCTTTCATTTTTCCAGATGACTGAAAAAAAGATGTTTTATATGTGGAACCTGGGATCCAAACTCAGGACATTCTGCTTGCAATATCAGGCAGAAATGGTGGTGGCCTGCCCTTCCAGCCCTGATGGGAGGAGCCTGGGAAATCCCAGAGCAAACAAGAAGGAGGTAGAAGCAATCCAGGATGATTCCCAATGTCACCTTTGGTTCTCTGGGGACACATAGTGCCCTCTGAGACACACCCACCCCCAAACACGGACACACAATAATAAAAAATACTCTAACATGTCACATATTAATCATACTAAAATTTGAGAGGAAGAAGCAGTATACTCTCTCTGTCAACAGAGAGCTCTTAAAACCCACAGAAAGCAAAATAAAATAAAAGAAGATAGGTGAGAAAGATTACATGAATCTCCATGAAGAAAATCTTTCATTGCACAATGGGTGGTACATTTAAATTTTTGAGATAGGGACTTATTAGTCTTGAACTTCTTATGTAACTAAAGATGACCTTGATCTTCTGACTATCCAGTCTTGTCCTCTCAGAAACTGACATTACTTCCTCCCTACAGCACCATAAATAACTTATCTAGCACTGGCACTGGAATTTAAGACTTCATACATACTAATCAAACACTCAACCAACTGAGCTATATCCCTAGCCCTTTAAAAGAAGTAAAACAAAGAACACCCCTTTTTTATATTTTAGAAACATTTATATTGTTTTCAAAGGTTTAAGAAGCTGGAACTGTGTTCAGACTAGTCTCAAACTCCCTCTCTTAAAAGAAGGTCCACATCCAGTACCCTATGTCACTGGGATTCATCATGATCTACCCCTTCCCAACTTGCTTGTCTAAGGTCTCCTTTCTAATCCAGAGACTCGTAGACTGACTCTATCTCTTCTCTCTCTTTCTCTCTTTCTCTCTCTTTCTCTCTCTCTGTCTCGGTCTCTGTCTCTCTCTCTCCATTCACCCTTTCTCTTTCTGTGTTGGTATATGTGTGGGTGTGTATACACATGTGCATACACATGCCACAGATTGAATTCATGATCTTGGATATATTAACAGTCTTTGTCCTTCTAGTGTCTGCAGACATGTGAAGTCTCTCCTTCTTTGCCAGTGTCAGATACAATTTCTGTCCCTATGGATCCTTTGAATCTGTAAGACCAAAAAGTGGACCCCCATGGAGGCCTACACAAATTAAACAATGCAGGACAAAGCTGAACAAGTAATGCTGAGCAAAAAAATAATTGAAACACATACTTTGGATTGTTGCTTTATTCAACAACAGAAAAAGTACTTGATGGACATTTAGGTTGATTCCATGACTTTGCTATTGTAAACAGTGCTGCTATGAACATGGTCGAGCTTGTGCTATCGAGGCGAACCTTTGCTGCTTGGGGGGTTATTCCCAAAAGTGGGATAGCAGGGTCATATGGCATTTCAATCTTTAATTTCTTTAAGAATCTCCAGACGGCTCGCCAGAGTGGCTGTATGAGCCTGCATTCCCACCAACAATGTAGGAGAGTTCCCCTCTCTCCACATCCTCTCCAGCATTTGTCGTTGTTTGTATTGTGGATTTTTGCCATCCTGACCGCACTGTTGCCCTCATAAAGTCTAGCATCTGATAAGGGCACCGAGACCCCTGGAGGCAAGGGATTGACAGCCATAGTAGTGATCTTATGCTTAAGGGGAACAAGAGAAAGGGCTTATGGAAATGCCACTGGGTCCTTATATGTCATCGGAGAGGAGGACACAGTGGAGAGTTAGGCACACACAATAAAGGACTCTCTGGGAATTGGGGGGGAAGCACTGGGGGAAGGAGAGGGGAAGAGGGGGGAGGGAGGGAACTGGTAAAAAATTTTTAAAATGTATAATTAAATTTTTAATAAAAAAAAAAAAAAAAAAAAAGAAAAAGTACTTGATGGGCATGGAGAACACATAAGCCAAAATGATGGATTAGATATTGGCATTTAAGGGAGTTAAAATAAATACATCCTAGTTTTGCTTTGTGCCAGGAAGAAACCTTTTAAAACATTTTATTGATTTTAAAGTAAGCTTAATGTATTTTAACTGAGCTAAGCGACTTGAGGGAGAACGCAACTAATGATGGATTTTTTAATAATGTTTTCATAAAACATTAAAATAGGTCTCAGTTCCACTCATCTTTCACCATGACAATACTCCTTACAAGATTCATCTTAAAATAAGCTCAATGTATTTTAATCTTGTGCAAAGCTTTCAAATATGCATTGTAATGCATTTTAATAAAATAAATAATGGCATCGCTGTAGACAGTTTTGTAAGCATGGAGATTCTGCTGAGCTCACCAGCCTCTGCAGGAGGATGTTGCCAGTTACCTTTCAGAAGTAGAAATAGCTTTTCCTCATGCTAAGCCTTAGCAGCTCTTCCTTGACAAAGCTAGGCTATTTTACACACTGCAAGAATTCGTAATTAGACCTCATTTGGAGAATATGCTAAGTGTTAATAGAAGCTTTCTTAAAAGCACTGGCGAATATACTGTATAACCATCATCTAACACATTCAAAGTAAGAGGCTAATGTTCTGAAATAAGTAATGTTCAACAAGGAGGATATATTCCTAATTATTTTGCTGTCCTCATAACAAGTAAATGTCTTCCTTACCATTTTTATTCAGATGATATTTAAACATGTCCTTCGGGTGATGTAGTTGGATGATAGCCAGAAGCAAACATCTAGCAGATAACCTTTGGGAAAATTGTTTAGATTACAATGACATTGAAAAATAGTTTGACAAGAAAATGATTATCTGATTATGTGAGAGATTCTGTACAGAGCATTGACTCCTAAATAATTATCAGATCTATCTTTGGTCTGTATCTAGTTACTGTGAAACTGCTGAAGTGGTTTCTGAATCTGGGACTACAGAGTGAGATTTAATAAGAGAAAGCCAAGGATGGGTTAGAATGTGATATGAATGATGTACAGATGTACATTACTGGTTATAAATGAGTGTGGTTTGGGTTGAGAAAACAGATATGACACAAGTCACCCTTGGTGAAATCAATGCCTCTCCTAAGAAGTCAAAGTCAGAGGAGCAGAAGAGGATACTGTCCATACAATTCTAGGATGAATTGGAGAAAGCTTACTACACAGATAATCTAGGATTCTCACTAACTGTGTGTGTGTGTGTGTGTGTGTGTGTGTGTGTGTGAAAGAGAGAGAGAGAGAGAGAGAGAGAGAGAGAGAGAGAGAGAGAGAGAGAGAGAAACAGAGACAGAGACAGAGACACAGAGAGACAGAGATATCTGAAAAAGTCATTTTGCTCTTAACCATTCCTGGATTCTTTTCAACATAAAGGGGTATTGCTCTTGAATACTATATTTAAATCCAAGCTATATCAAAATAGAAAGTTTGATCATGGAGAAAATACTTGTGCCTCTAGGGACTTTAAAATGTTGTTTCAGGAAAACCTTTGGAATATTACTTACATGCAATTGCTTTGTTCCTATTGTGTCTGACATAGGGTTGAGTCTTTACTGGGACCATTTTTTATTTTAACAGTATATAAACTTCATGCTAAAGTGGGACTTGGAATCAGCCTGGTCCATGTTCCCACCAGGGATAACATTGCTCTTATGCTCCCAGATACAAAAACTGAATTTTTCTGAGTTTACTGACATTTCATTCAATGCAGTGTCTTTCTGCAAAATGAGAAGAATAAAAGATAGTGTGAAGCTCAATGGTGAATGTGGTGCTCAATCCTCTGAATACTTGAGATTCATATCAGTCCTTGATGAGAAGAGAGGAGATATACATGTAGGCAAAGATTCAAAGAAGTTAAGTTTAACATAATAGAGAAAGGTTAATGAAAAGTTTCCTTGAAGTAAAAATTATAAAAATGCAGAGCTATTTTAAAAATGTAAATTTTGTCAGGCTAGTGCAATAACATTTCCTAAAATACTTATCTAAATAAATTGCATATTATAAGGAAATTGCTTGGGTTCAAAAGTGTGAATGTAATATTTGTCTTAATTGCTTGCAAGATAGAAAACAGTGGAGTTCCACAAGCAAAGTAGAAAATAGCTCAAGTTGGGTGTCACAGGCTCAACATCCAAGCACTTAGAAGGTAGAGGCAGGAGAATCAGGAGTCAAGATTATCCATGGCTAGAAAGTCAGACCAGAGTGCATCAGATTTTGTCTTAAAAAGATAAATCAAATTTTAAATTAGGAAACAACATTATTGTATAACTTGAGATGCTGTGGAATCAACTTTAATAATTTAGCATCTTATCCATAGTCTGGGTTTACCAGAAAATCAAATCTGATTTTTCTATGTCAAAATAGACAGATGCGGGGCTGGAAAGATGGCTCAGGGGTTAAGCCTCTGCCTTGCAGGCCGAAGGTCCTGAGTTCGGATCCTAGACTCCACATATAGATGCTGGGCGGAAGGGGGGAGCCTGCATTTCTGGTCCTGGTAGGGCGGAGCCCGTGAATCCCAGGGCAGAGTAAACAAGGAGGAGGTGAAGGCGGTCCATTGTGGTTCCTGAATTTGTCCATGGTTCTACACACACACACACATACATATACACACATACATATACACACACACACATATGCATACACGCACAATTGAATAAATAATAAATAATAAAAAGATAGACAGATGCAAACCTAGTGCAAACCTAAATGCTTTAACATCATACTAAAGCACACTTGTTTTCTTTGTGTGTATGTGCATGTGTGCATGTGTGTGTGTGTGTGTGAAAGAGGGGGAGTGCATGTGCATATGTGTGTACATATGTGGAGGCCAAAGGTTGATGCTAAGCATCTTCTCTTTAATTCTCCAGAAACTACACTGAGGAAGTGTCTCATACATGAACCCTTGATTTGCTGATTTTGCCAGTCCAGCTAGCCAGTTAGATTGGTGGATACCATCTCTGTCTCCTAAGTGCAGAACAATGACAAGGATTACATGGCTTAGATTTAACTCTAAATTTCTTTTTTTTAACTCTAAATTTCTTTGATGAGCATGATTTTCACGTTTTTCCATACTGCTTGTTTTTTAATTCAAGTTTGGATGACAGTACTGTAATAGGCTAAGAATGTTGTGAAATCAGTTGACAGGCTCTACAGTGGGTTATCTTCAACAAATCCAACTGTACTAGAACAGACCATATAATGATTCAAACACTATCACTGCAGCATCTATAGTCAATGGGCTAGGACATAAAAGCAATTAAAAATTTTGAGTACACACACAACTTTCCCTCATCTTAGAGATAACTACTATTTCCACACATAATGTACACTTGTAGCAAATAACTCAGTAGAATAAAGGAAAAGGATAACAAATTCAAAGTTATATCAACTAATTAATAGGGCAGACCGCTGTGGCAATTACTTGCAGATGCCAAAGTTGGCGATTGAAGGCTGAGCTTTGGGGCATGTCTGAGATGAGTTGTTTAATTAAGGCAAGCCGTGAGCACACTTGCAAGAGATTATCTAATTGATGTGGGAAGATTCAGACCATAGTGAGTGGGACCATTCCCCAGGTAAGTGGATAAGTGAGGAGAGTTTGTCTGATATTTTGACATACTAGCAAGAGTGAAAGTATACTTGTTTCTCAGAAATTTCCGTGGATATGATATAGCCAGTTAACTTCAGCTTCTGATGTCGTTATCAACTTTCCTTCCATAATATGAACTATAACCAACAATAATAAACTGGAATAAGTCCCTTGTTTTCCTTAGTTGCTTGAGCCTTATTTTCATTCAGCAATGGAAAGATGAAGCTGAAAGAAAGCAACTTCCTTACACACTGCTTGTTAGAATCATAGCACATAAATTATTTCTATACAAAGTAGTATTTCTGCATAAAAACTATTGTACTCCAGACAAAAACCTCAATTTTGTAATTTGTAATGGATATAAACAACTTCATATCTTTAAAAAAAAACTGTAGAATACTCACAATCTACTCCCTCGGTGAACATGGACTTGCTTGGTAGATTTATTATTCCAAATTGCTAAATATTTTTATTAAAATGAAGAATTACTTAGGAACATTTTAAAGCATTCAGCTCACGTATTATTTAATTGTATTAATGCATCATATTTTTCATTCTCTGAATGTCATTTATCTGATACAAATGAAATGCTACTCACAAGGTCAACTTAGAAATAGCTCTGGTCAGGGGGGCAAAATGGCTTGGCAGGTAAGGTGGGTGCTCTTAAATGCCTTGACCTAAGTTCAGTCCCCTGAAGCCTATATGGTGGAAGGAGAGAAGTGTCTTCTGAAAGTCGTCCTCTGATCTATCCATGCTCCATAGCATGGATGTAAATGATCTTTTTCTCTCTTTCATAAACAAATGTAAGTAGTAACCATAAGCAAACATTTTTTAAAAAGGAATAATTGAATTGAGGAGATGGCTCATGGGTTAAAACCTTCACCTAGCAAGCAAAACAGACCTGATTTCAAATCCCTAGATCCCACCTAAAAATGTCAGGTGGATATGGTGGTGGCATGCAGTTCTGGATCAGAAGGGTGGAGTCTGCAAAGGGTGGAGGTAGAACAATCCAGGATGATTCCCAGTGTCATCTGTACCTCCACAGGTACACACTCAACTGCCCTCTTGTACACATGCCTATGCGCACGTGCACACTCACACACACACAGACACATAAACACATGCAAACAAAATAAATAAATAAATAAGAAATAACTGTAATCATATTTGCTTTACTTCTGCTAGGTTGAAACACTTTCTCAAGAGATTTTTCTGGAAGGAAAGTTTATGAAAAGGGAACTGAATTTTGCAATCACATTATGAAGGACTAAAATTAGTGAAAGATGAGAATTCATCTGTTATCAAATGACTCCCACTCAGTGGTGAGTGAACAGGTGTGAGCATTCCTATAGACAGAAAATCAATTTGTGAGATCACTAGTTCTAGATTTCCATGCACATACATGCACTCACACACAAACAGGCACACACATAAATATGCAAATACATACACACCAATATACACAAATACACATACATACATATATACATAAACAAACACACATTTATACACAAATACATACAAATGCACACACGCATCCATAAATAAACACCGACACACACACATACACACACACACACACACACACACACACACACACACACACATATACAGAGAGCTTTGCATTTACTTCAAGTATTTCAGTTTGCTTTCGTTTCCAGTCAGCATCATCTAGCCATGGCTGCAGCCTAGCTGCCCCACAACCTACAGAATCTGAAGATCTGGCTCAGCCTTGATGGAACACTTCAGTCCCCAAGATGATTTGTTTTCCGCAGCAAAAACAGTATGGCTGCATACACTGAAGCTTCACTGGAGAGTATTGATATGTCAGCCATGGTGTAGATCAAGTGTGGGGGGGGTAGATCTCTTAACAGTGAGCTCCTGAAGGTAGTGGCCCTGTCCTGCCTGGAGTCACCTGGCCAGCAGTGCACCTCCCCTCTTTCAGGCTCTTACCGCCCCCTCTTCCATAAGGTTCCAGGAGTCTTAGGACTGGGAGAGCTTTGGATGATTTGTCAGTCACTAACACAAAGGCTTGCAAATTTAGCAAGAGGAATTTAAAAAAGAAGCATAAAATCCATAAAATATGTATCTCTAAAATTTTACACCTGCAAATCCATGACCGTAAAAAAAGCCATTCTATATTATTTTTAACTCCTCCATCACCCTATAGCAAGTAACTCCAGCCATAATTTTTTTTTCCATTTCAATTATTTTAACATGATGAAGAACAAAAAGTTACAGCTGTTTCTATTACTTTAAGGGTAGATATCAATTTTCTCCTGTCAAAGACAGCATGAAACTAATTAATTGAAATACATTTTTTAAAAAACTTGAAATAGCACCAAATGGATTTTTCAAAAGGAGTGTCCTTTTGCACTCTGACATCTGACAACCTTACAAAACCGTCTTTAAAACAATTTCTAGATGTAAAATTAAAAATATATAATATGAATTGTTTAATAGCTTGATAAAAATAATGGTCCTTAGCCATATCATAATATAGTATATTTTAATGTAAAGAGCAAAGTATGATTATATCTAATAATAATGCAGAATGGGTTATTTGAAGAGAAAGTTTATTTAAATTTTCATTTCTAAATGTATAATATATTAAATACTCTCTAAAACTTCTGATTAAGATGCACAATTGAATATATGAAATAAGAATTATGTTATATATAGTGGTTAATGAAAAGAAAAGGAAATTGCTAAATCCTTCTGAATAGATTTGCAGTGGTCTTAAGTATACTAATATGAAAAACAAACATAATTTTAGATTCAAATTATGACACTTGTCCATATCAAAGTATGTGATATACATCTTTCCTCATCCACATAATTGAATATAAATTTCTCAACTGATATGTTCTCAGAGTACTTGGCAGAATTTACGCCCCTGACATCATTTATCTGTCCCTGCTTGGTTTGAATGCTTGCTTCCAAGTATTTTAACTACATGCTTACCTGTGCATTTCACTGCAAATCTTGAGTCTTTGTCAAATAAAAATAGTCTTTGCGTGCATGTAGGGGCACTTTCCTATAAGTCTTGATCATCTTTAAACAAAAGTAGCCTTTGTGGGGGATTGTGCATTTATGCATGTGTGTGCAAACATGTGGAATGGAAGCCAGAGCTCAACTTTGAGTTTACTTCCTGATGAACTATCTACCTTGAGATTTTTAGAGACAACATATCTGAGTAGGTTCTGGGCATCACCAGTTAAGCTAAATTGTCTGGCCAGTGAGTCCCAGGGATTAGCCAGTGTCTATCTCTGCAGGTCCTACTACCCTTGACTTTAGTGCTGGCTGCCAAAGTCTTTATGTTCTGCACAGCAAGTACTTTATTGATTCAATTATGTAACTCTACCTCCCCTTCCCATGAAGGGACTTTCATCCTTTGGTCAGCAATGCCAAACAAATTTCTGTAATATGATTCAAAAATATTCATGGGGAAATAAGAATTCAAAATATTGAACTGCAGTAGCTTATTTGCCTCTATTTATACCAAATCTTTGACTTCATCACTGAAAATTCTAAATAAAACAAACTAATTTTAAAACATATTTGTTCTCTCATTGCATGTTTGATGATATCAGAGAATTAAAAGCAGAGACATTTGTTTCATTATATCTGCTACTAATCTTGATGCACTTGATGTTGCTATGGTTTTCTGCCTTTAGAAAGCAGATCAGACACATAAAAGTTTAGCAGTGTCTCTTTCTCTTGTTGACCAGACAAAGTAATTGCAGAGACAAACCTTGTGTGTTACCAAACATGATTGCCTCTTCAAAATGATAGAAATTTCTCTAATATAAAAATCCACAGAAATGATAGATAGTATCCTTCTAATCTTTCATTAATAGCAAATATGTCTATGAAATCAGTTAATATAGCAGACACAAGTTGAATGGAGGAATTGATAAATTCCAAAGAGCACTGTCAGGATAGTAGCCTCAAATAGACAAGTTAAAAGAAGAATTCATGGTTAAGATCCACAAAGTATTGTCACAACTGTTGAGGACCCAGAAGACTGATGCTGACATATAGATAAAGAGACAAACTTCAGCATAATTAAAAAGATTGACATCCAGCTCAGACAATATGGCCCCTGAAGCATTTGGAAAAGCATTATGAGATTTCTTTCTGATAGCTCTGCTTATTCATACTTTGCTCAACGGTCTATGTTCTGAACATGATTTGGAATTCAAGAACAGACATAAAGATGGCAGAAGAGTTCAGAAATAAGAGGCAAAGGCTTCTTCTACAGGGAGAAATAAGGCAGGAAGGGAAGCAGACTTTCAACAGTGTTGAAAGTCTGAAAGGAGAGAGAGGGGATACAATAGTTTGACTCTGTGGATAAGAGGGACAACATTAGCTGTGTGAGAGGACAAGGAGGATAACCAGAGGTCTGATTGTTCTGCTCCAGGAAGAAGGGCAAACAAAATCACGGCTCCCCTCTTACTGGGTCTTTTAGCTCATTCTGGATCTACACCAAGTGAGGAAAAGAAGCAGATGCAGCCTGTGTTTGAGAAATGAACCAAAACCCATGAATTGACAGTTCTTTAGCACTTACGATGCAATGATTCCAAATTGAAGAACATTTTCTTTGTCTAGGCACAACTGGAATGTTAACTTGAGGCCACCAGAGCGTACTGGTGAAATAGATGAAATGTTAAATGACTGAGGAATAAGCCAAAGTGAGAGGGTATCCTGCTGTCACAACTGATGACCACGTTCAGTTCTTAAGATTCTAGACAGCTCATGATCCCACTTCCCTAAAGGCAATTAGAAGTCATCTCCTGGAAATAGGTAATGATGAGGATAAGATATAGAAAGGGGTAGGCAGTTTAGGGGTAAGGACCTCAGAAGCAACAGTGACATCTTTGTCATGGCAAGAACCTGAAATGCCCTTGATTTTTTTTCCTGGTCTGAGCCAGAAATATCAAAAATGTCTGGGACTCTGGTCCCCAGTTTAAATTATTTTCAAGGGGTTTTCTGCCAATAAACTGAATTGGTATATCCATTCTTGTGGGTGGGAGTGTGAGGAGGAGGGAGAGAGAAATTGGGAAGATATAATCAAAGAGCATAATAAGCTTGAAAGAAGTTGTCTGTATGAATCACTATGAGCAATGATGATACACCAAGAAAATTTTCAATAAAAATTTTTGTCAGACCTGACTTAAGAAGCAGGAAGTACAAACAGATATGAGGAGAAATTAAAAGGCAATGAACTCCTTCATAACAATACATTGAGAATTTTATAGAAAAAAATAAATTTTTGAGAAAAAAGATGATATTAGAAAAATAATAAAAGTTCTGAAGAAAACTAGGAGTTGAATGAAAGACTGGCACCAAAATTGTTTTTAGTTCTTGATTATATTACTTGACCTGTATTTTTGAAACTGTTATATTTTAACAATGTCTTAAAATGATTTTAGAAAGAAATCTTATCAGATTGACCCAAAGCAAGAAAAAATAATATTGACATCTTCCTATGAAATATCATGCTTTCATAGATAAAGTCTATTGATAAGATGCTAAATAACTGTTAAGTTCATACCCAGGTAGATGATAATCTCAGTTAAAAAAAAACTCACAAGCAAAATGAGAAGAGAATTATCTCACTTTTTACTGCAGTGACCTTCCCCTGTGTTCTTAAGTCAGCTTCAGTCTTTCTTTTAAGAGTTTGACCAGGTTTCTGAAAGGGGATGTAAGATTCCATTGCAATACTCTTTTCTTTTAACACACATCTTATGGTTGGCAGTGAAATTCCTGGCTTTGCTTGACAGTGTCAGTCTGTGGCATAGTTTGTAGCTCATATTACATGAGCTACATATATGTGAAATTTAACGAGAAACACACTCTTTGAAAATTCTGTACAGTTTTTAAAATTACATATACATGTGTGTGTGTGTGTGTGTGTGTGTGTGTGTGTGTGTGTGTGTTCAATAGCAAAGTGATCACTCAGCTTCTCTTACTTCATTGGATATCTTTTTTCACCATCTGTATTTTTTGATCCTAAGATGACTTCACTGATATCTGCAGGGTTTTCCATGCATTCATACTGGGAATGTCTGATTTTCTTATCAATGTAAAGGGAAATAAAGCTTCATCTTCTTGCTTATCATGCTGTAGTTATCTAATCAAATGATGACCACAATGTGCATGCGGCATTGGTGGGAGTTGAGCCTCCCTCGTGGTATGCCACCTTTAAATGCATCACTTCAGTGAGTTTAGGGCAGGGAAATATCTCCCAGTTTCTCTTTCCATGGGCTCCTTCCCCTGATTAAAAAGGCAACATCAGCCCTTGACAGCCTGTTTGGCCATCAGATTCTTGAGCCAGGTATCATAACAGAGAGCAACAGCACCACTCATTACACAGATTGTAAGTTGAGAAATGGTTTTCTCAGCAATTTGTGTGTATGTGTGTCTGTCTGTCTGTTCAAACGATGATAACATTCCAAACTTCTTTCTTTCCCCCTTACTTTTTATATGGGGTCACTATGTGTTTATCTTTGTTTTGATTTTTATCCCAAATCAAAATATTTTAGTTATTAGTACCCTAAAATTTTCAATGATCTAACCAACCACTTTTGATCATGCTCACATTGGTTGTTTTGTCTGTTTGAGTGGATCAGTCTGATTTCCATGTCCTGGATTATGTAACTGTGGGTTTTTGTTTAGTCCTATGGAGTAGGTTCTTCTCATGAAAGAAGGCCTAGGTACCAGTAAAAAGAAAAAAAGAAAGATGCCTAAGATATGTGAAAAGAATAAACACCCACAGTGGTTCTTACTTATGTGTGTGCATAACTAGCTATCCAGGGGCACAACGATACAACAATGCACATCAGGCATTCTGCTACCTGCTTTGCTGACTCTTCCATCTCCATGATAAAGATGCAAACCAATGCACCACATTGCAATATGAACATGGCTTAAGGCTTTTGGCTTTGAAAATACCAAGATCATGAAAAATGACTGCTACAGAGAAGTATTGCTTATTTTTATATTATCTGTGCAATAAATAATACTAAAATTATTTTCCTATGGAAAGGTGCAAGCAAAATATATCACCCATAATATTTTTAAGAACAGTCAAATACAAAAATAATCCAGTGCAAATTAATATTTTTTTAGTTTTTGTGACAGCTACAGTTTATGCTAAATATATATTTATGCACCTCTTGGAAAATAAATATTTTTATTTTTAAAAATAAATATTTTTCTGAGAGGAAGACAGAGAGGGAAAGAGAGAGAGCACATGGTTAGAGGACACTTTTGGAAGTGCAAAGTTGAATTTCAACACTAAGAACTGAACACAGAGTCTCTAAGCAAGTGCCTTACCTGCTGAGCTATCTTGCTGGCCCTATTTTGTATTTTCTTAAGTGTGTTTATAGATCTCTCAAAATCAGATCTGTTCATTTTTTTTTACAGCAGTGATTTCACCCTGGGGGACATTTTAAATTAACACAGCCAAGGGGTATGGTATATGCTACTATGTCAAAGATCCATAGGGGTCATAGATATTGCTAAATGTACAATGAAGAATAAACAGGAAAGAAAGAATAATCCCAACCAAATGTCAAGAATGCTACAATGAATAATTACACAGATGCAGATTTGGCCAGACTAGACTTGAGGATCTTTACCAGAGCAATGAATGAATAAATGAATTCAATAACCATCTATCAACACAGGTGTGTTTTTGTAAAAGACTATATTAAAACTAATGGGATTTCCTCACCAAAAAAAAAAAAAATCACAGGTTATGATGTGACCCCTGAAAGCAGCCAATACGTTCAAAGAAGTAGGTATAATTTGGTATGCATTTTTCTTTTGGAAACCTGACATATCGCTTCATTAATAGGCACCAGCATCAGTTTCGATCCTTTTATTGGAATGTGATTTTGTCTGACAGTGTAGCAATCTATTTCAAATAAAGAGATTGCTCTGCTGATTTCTAGACTGTTTGACTTACTCATCATGCCAGCTCTGACTCTAGTCTCTCCAGAATATTTCTTCTTGCTGAGAACAGACTGCTCTCAGACCAATATATGAGACGATTTTCCACACCAGCCATCCCTAAATCTGGGCAGTGGGGAAAGATGTGAATGTCACCCGTCTTCTCTTCCTACAAATGGAAGTGAATTAACAGCTAAGCGCTAGTGACACTGGACCTGAATTGGGCCAATAGTTCATGTGCTTCCAGTTCAGACCTACTACAGGGAATACTCAGTTGCCTGCCATGTGGAGTGTAGTTTTTATCTGCTACATGTCACCCCATGTAGCTTCTGCTCTTCACAAACGCAGGTGTCAACTACACAATTGCCCCTGTCCACACTGAGCCCAGGTGATTTAAGACAGTGACGAGTTTGTGAGAGACCTGACTGACAGCATGTAAGGATTTAGGATTAACCCCATCAGCCTCAGATTTCAGAGTTAATTTCATTAGGGAAAATAAAAGCCATTTTTTCCTAAGTGTGATGAATTTTTAATAGCACTAAAAACAAGTTTATTAACCCTCTTTTTTTCAGATCTGTGTTACCCTGAGCCCAGGAGATTTGGAGTTTGTTAATGCCTTTCTTTGAAAAAAAAATGAAAAAACAAAGCATTACTTCATCTGTGAACATAAATAGAATACTTTTCTTCCTCATGTATCTGTCTCTATGAATCCAATGTATTGGACTCACTAAATTATATTGAATTTTCTTTCATTTTATGTTCCTGAAATATGTTCTAATAATTCAGATTGTTTATGTCTTAAATGGATAGAAATGCACATTTGTAAAATTTCTTAACATAGTGTCTCTATTTGTGTATTTTTTTTATGTATTTGTATATGGTAGTGTGTATAGGGCGAGTGTATGTGTGTGTCTGTGTGTGTGTGTTTGCATGTGGGTGGGTACACATAGAAGTGTGTATAAGGATGGGGGGAGGAGGCACTGGGAGATAGGGAGGGAGGGGAGGAAAGGAAGGGGAAAAGGGGGAGGGAGCTAGGGATTCCAGGGAGGACTGTAGGGAGGGAGGGGACCGGTGCACCTATTAAGTTTGTATGAGCGGAAATAAATAAATAAATAAATAAAAAGAAGTGTGTATACACACAAGTACATGCAAGTGTGCAGACCTGTGGAGAACTAAGGTTGAGATAGGCAATCATTCTCAATTGCTTTTCTACCTTATTGTTGTGATCTTGAGTCTTTAATTAAACTCACACTATTACCATTAGGGCTGGTCTGCCTATCTAGCTTCCTCTGGCGATTCCCAATCTCCAACTTCCAGAGCTAGAATTACAGACAGGTGGTCACATGCACCCAACATTTTTACAAGGAACTTGAGGTCCAAATTTAAGTCCCTTTGTTTGCAAGGCAACTAAAACTTTAACAGTGAGCCATCTCCTAATCCAATACATCTCCTTTCTTATGAATAGAATTTTTATAGCAGATATAAAATCTATTTAATGTCAAAACTTTGTTCAGAGTTTCCTTTCTAAGATCATTTGAATTTAGGTGCATGCTACCAGTAGCATGTGCATTTCATTTAAATTTTGAGAATGCATACATTAATACTGTTATATTTTCATAACTGTTTTGTACATTCTCATATCATATAGCTTTAGACATTTCCTTATTTATCTTAGCACACATTTTCCCTTCATTTCGAGTGCCTTAAGAGAACTATATTTAGTTTTGCTGTTTCCATTTTCTTTTGTCTGTTTTAGATGATGCTTTATTTCTTTCCTATTAATTGTGACTTGATCATTTTTATCACTTTCTTATTTAAACAGCTAGTGCCTTAATTTCTCTAGACACATATAACACTGCACATTTCTTATATGTACTGCATAAATTGTTTTCTCAGAGTTGGGGGTTGGGGAGGGATTTAACAGGTAAAGACATTTGCCCTCATTGTGATGAACTGGATTTGATCTATAGAGCACATGTAGTGGAAGCTATTTTGTGACTTCTAAATCCATGCTACAGCATATGAACACATAGATATGCACACATAAACACACACACAAACACACACCAAATAAATGCAAACACATTGCTTTCTCACAGCTTTGGAAATTTTCTCACCTCAAAATATTTAATACCAATAATATTATATTTTAAACCATGAGAACTTTTAACAATATTTTTAGGATGTCCAAAATACTGGCAGTGTTTGCCTTTAGTTATGTTATTACTTTGCTGAAAGTTTAGGATAATATGAAGATTTGATAAAGACATTTATCTGTTTGACAATGTTTTCCACTACTGATATTTTTGTGAGCAGAAAAAAGTTAATTTTGGTAAACATTCAATGTGTGCTCTGCAGAATTGAAACTTCTTCTGTTATTGAACACATGTGTATGTATTGTATATATCTATATATGCACAGATATATTTGTTTATATGTGTGAATGTATTTATTTTTTTATTAAAAATTTAATTATACATTTTAAAATTTTTTACCAGTTCCCTCCCTCCCCCCTCCTCCCCCTCCCCTTCCCCCAGTGCCTCCCCCCCAATTCCCAGAGAGTCCTTTATTGTGTACGCCTAACTCTCCACTGGGTCCTCCTCTCCGATGACGTATAAGGACCCAGTGGCATTTCCGTAAGCCCTTTCTCTTGTTCCCCTTAAGCATAAGATCACTACTATGGCTGTCAATCCCTTGCCTCCAGGGGTCTCGGTGCCCTTAACAGATGCTAGACTTTATGAGGGCAACAGTGCGCTGGACATTGCGCAGGGCATGCAAAGTCCCATTATGATTGCTTTGGCCCCAACTATTGTTGAGAATCTTGCAAATCGTTGCTCCTCCCATCCTTTTGCTCCTACAATCTTACCGCCCCCTCTTCCGCAAATGTCCCTGAGCTCCAGGATGGGGAGAGATTAGGCTGGCCTAGTTCTAGGTGATTGATATAGAGTCTCTGAAGTTCTGGATTGTGGTTTGTTGATTTTCTTTTGCAGTTTTGCTGCTCCTGCAATTCCCTTCACTCCATTCTGCTGGGCACTGTATGTCACCCCCTGGCCAGAGACAAAAAGCTGTTAAACTGGAGTCTTGTTGTAATAGCACATTCAAGGGTAGATGTAATAAGAGTAGGAAACCTCACTGAGGGAGGGGTCCATCACCCATTTGCAAAATGATTACTTTTTATCTGCTAGACTATATGCCCTCCCCTTCTGGTGAGATCAGGAAAGAATGTCTGTGAACTTAACCAGGTTTCTCATTACTTACTTGCAGACCTTGATGGAGGCCTATTTTCTCTGCTGTAACATGGTCTCCTCTCTCCTTGTTTCTGGTGTGGCCCTCCTAACCCATCTCTCTTGTTCATAATCCTTGCAATTACTGTGTTACATAGGTTTACTTTTGAGTGTCTCAATGTGGGCTGGGTGAGTTTGGTACTAGGAGCCACCTATTAGGGAGTACATACGGCGCTTAATTTTCTGGGTTTGGGATACTTCACTTAATATAATTCTTTCTAATGACATCCATTTCCCAGCAAATTCCAGTAATTCATCATTTTTGATGGCTGAGTAGTACTCCATTGTATAGATGTATCACAGTTTCCTTATCCACTCATCAACTGTTGGACATTTAGGTTGATTCCATGACTTTGCTATTGTAAACAGTGCTGCTATGAACATGGTCGAGCTTGTGCTATCGAGGCGAACCTTTGCTGCTATGGTGGGTTATTCCAAAAGTGGGATAGCAGGGTCATATGGCATTTCAATCTTTAATTTCTTTAAGAATCTCCAGACGGCTCGCCAGAGTGGCTGTATGAGCCTGCATTCCACCACAATGTAGGAGAGTTCCCCTCTCTCCACATCCTCTCCAGCATTTGTCGTTGTTTGTATTGTGGATTTTTGCCATCCTGACCGGGGAGAGATGATATCTCAGGGAAGTTTTGATTTGCATTTCCCTGATGGCGAAGGAAGTGGAGCATTTTTTAAGATAATTGTTAGACATTTTAATTTCATCCCTGGTAAAGTTTCTTTGAAGTTCCAGGGCCCATTTTTTTTTCTTTTTTTTTTTTTTTTTATTAAAAATTTAATTATACATTTTAAAAATTTTTACCAGTTCCCTCCCTCCCCCTCTTCCCTCTCCCCTTCCCCCAGTGCCTCCCCCCCAATTCCCAGATAGTCCTTTATTGTGTGCCTAACTCTCCACTGTGTCCTCCTCTCCGATGACATATAAGGACCCAGTGGCATTTCCATAAGCCCTTTCTCTTGTTCCCCTTAAGCATAAGATCACTACTATGGCTGTCAATCCCTTGCCTCCAGGGGTCTCGGTGCCCTTATCAGATGCTAGACTTTATGAGGGCAACAGTGCGCTGGACATTGCGCAGGGCATGCAAAGTCCCATTATGATTGCTTTGGCCCCAACTATTGTTGAGAATCTTGCAAATCGTTGCTCCTCCCATCCTTTTGCTCCTACAATCTTACCGCCCCCTCTTCCGCAAATGTCCCTGAGCTCCAGGATGGGGAGAGATTAGGCTGGCCTAGTTCTAGGTGATTGATATAGAGTCTCTGAAGTTCTGGATTGTGGTTTGTTGATTTTCTTTTGCAGTTTTGCTGCTCCTGCAATTCCCTTCACTCCATTCTGCTGGGCACTGTATGTCACCCCCTGGCCAGAGACAAAAAGCTGTTAAACTGGAGTCTTGTTGTAATAGCACATTCAAGGGTAGATGTAATAAGAGTAGGAAACCTCACTGAGGGAGGGGTCCATCACCCATTTGCAAAATGATTACTTTTTATCTGCTAGACTATATGCCCTCCCCTTCTGGTGAGATCAGGAAAGAATGTCTGTGAACTTAACCAGGTTTCTCATTACTTACTTGCAGACCTTGATGGAGGCCTATTTTCTCTGCTGTAACATGGTCTCCTCTCTCCTTGTTTCTGGTGTGGCCCTCCTAACCCATCTCTCTTGTTCATAATCCTTGCAATTACTGTGTTACATAGGTTTACTTTTGAGTGTCTCAATGATGGGCTGGGTGAGTTTGGTACTAGGAGCCACCTATTAGGGAGTACATACGGCGCTTAATTTTCTGGGTTTGGGATACTTCACTTAATATAATTCTTTCTAATGACATCCATTTCCCAGCAAATTCCAGTAATTCATCATTTTTGATGGCTGAGTAGTACTCCATTGTATAGATGTATCACAGTTTCCTTATCCACTCATCAACTGTTGGACATTTAGGTTGATTCCATGACTTTGCTATTGTAAACAGTGCTGCTATGAACATGGTCGAGCTTGTGCTATCGAGGCGAACCTCTGCTGTATGGTGGGTTATTCCAAAAAGTGGGATAGCAGGGTCATATGGCATTTCAATCTTTAATTTCTTTAAGAATCTCCAGACGGCTCGCCAGAGTGGCTGTATGAGCCTGCATTCCCACCAGCAATGTAGGAGAGTTCCCCTCTCTCCACATCCTCTCCAGCATTTGTCGTTGTTTGTATTGTGGATTTTTGCCATCCTGACTGGGGAGAGATGATATCTCAGGGAAGTTTTGATTTGCATTTCCCTGATGGCGAAGGAAGTGGAGCATTTTTTAAGATAATTGTTAGACATTTTAATTTCATCCCTGGTAAAGTTTCTTTGAAGTTCCAGGGCCCATTTTTTAATTGGGCCAGTGTTTTCCTTGGAGTTTAATTTTCTAAGTTCTTTGTGCACTCTGGACAGTAGAGCTCTGTCAGATATGTGGTTAGTGAAGATTTTCTCCCATTCTGTGGGTTGCCTTTGAGCTCGTGTGACAATCTCTTTATCTGAACAGAAGCTCTTTAATTTCACAAGATCCCAACTGTTGAGAGTTGGTAGCAGTGACTGTGCCATTGGATGTCTGTTTAGGAAGTGTTGGCCTAGCCCAATCAGCTCGAGGGAGTTCCCTATCCTTTCAACTATGGTTTTTAAAGTCTCTGGCCTGATATCAAGGTCCTTGATCCATTTGGAATTAAGTCTTGTACATGGTGACAAGTACGGGTCCAGCTTTAATCTTCTGCATGTGGAGATCCAGTTTTGCCAGCACCATTTGTTGAAGATGCTGTTCTTTTTCCAATGGATTCTTTGGGCCCCTTTGTCAAAGACCAAATGGCTGTAACTTTGTGGGCTTATATCTGGGTCTTCAATCCTTATCCATTGATCTGTGTGTCTATTTTGGAGCCAGTACCAGGCTGTCTTTATAACTATGGATTTGTAGTATAGACTTAGGCTTGGTATGGCAATACCTCCAGCGGTGTTTTTGTTACTCAGGATTGTTTTTGTTATCCTGGGTCTTTTGTGCCTCCATATGAACTTTGAGATTGCTTGGTCAACTTCTTTGAAGAATTGCTTTGGGATTTTGATTGGTATAGCATTGAATCTGTATATTGCCTTTGGTAGGATGGTCATTTTTACAATGTTGATTCTGCCAATCCAGGAACAAGGGAGGTCTTTCCACCTTCTGGTGTCTTCTGCAATTTCTTTCTTTAGAGTTTTAAAGTTTTCATTGTACAGGTCTTTTACCTCCTTAGTTAGGTTTATACCAAGGTATTCCATTTTTTTAGGGATTATAGTAAATGGCATGGTTTCTCTCAAGGCTTTTTCACTTCTTTCATTCTGGGCATATAGGAAGGCCTCTGATTTTTGCACATTTATTTTGTATCCTGCCACCCTGCTGAACTTCTCAATTAGTTCCAGGAGCTTCCTGGTGGAGTTTTTGGGATCACTCAGGTATAAGATCATGTCATCTGCAAATAGGGATAGCTTGATTTCTTCCTTGCCGATTTGAATCCCTCTTATGTCCCTTTCTTGTCTTATGGCTTCAGCTAAGACTTCAAGTACAATATTGAATAGAAGTGTTGAGAGTGGACAGCCTTGTCTAGTTCCTGATCGAAGTGGGAATGCTTCCAATTGTTCTCCATTGAGCATAATCCTTGCTGTGGGCTTGTTGTATACAGCTTTTATTATATTGATAAAGGTTCCTTCCATTCCTACTGTCTCTAGCGTTTTGATCATAAAAGGCTGTTGGATCTTGTCAAAAGCTTTTTCTGCATCTATCGAGAGTATCATGTGGTCTTGGACTTTGGACTGGTTTACATGATGAATTACATTTATTGATTTGCGTATGTTGAACCAACCTTGTGTGCCGGGGATGAAGCCTACTTGGTCCCCATGAATGATCTTTTTAATATGTTTTTGAATCCGATTTGCTAAGACTTTATTCAGAATCTTTGCACCTGTGTTCATCAGGGAGATCGCCCTATAGTTTTCTTTTTTAAGTGAATCTTTATTAGGTTTTGGGATTAAAACGATATTAGCTTCATAGAAGGAATTTGGTAGTGTTCCTTCCTTTGCTATTTGATGGAACAGTTTAAGGAGTATTGGTGTTATTAACTCCTTAAATGTCTGGTAGAACTCTGTGCTGAATCCATCTGGTCCAGGACATTTTTTGGTGGGAAGATTCGAGATTACTTCCTCAATTTCCTTATATGTTATAGGACTATTTAGATAATTCACAACTTCCTGATTCAATTTAGGTAAGTTGTGTTTACTTAGAAATTCATCCATCTCTTTTGTGTTGTCAAACTTCGCAGAGTATAAGTTTTTGAAATATGATGTTATAATTCTCTGGATTTCTTGGGTATCAGTAGTGATAACTCCATGTTCATTTCTAATTTTGTTAATTTGGGTTTTCTCTCTCTTGCTTTTGGTTAGTTTAGCTGGGGGTGTATCAATCTTATTGATTTTTTCAAAGAATCAGCTTTTTGATTGGTTGATTTTTTCGATCGTTTTCTTAGTCTCGATTTCAGATATTTCTCCCCTTATTTTGCTAATCTCTTCTCTTCTACTGCTTTTGGGATCAGATTGCTCTAGTTTCTCTAAAGCTTTAAGCTGCATTGTTAAGTTGTTTATTTCTGATGTTTCCATTTTTTTGACGTGGGCATTAAGAGCTATGAACTTACCTCTTAGAACAGCTTTCATTGTGTCCCAGAGATTTTGGTAAGTTGTATTTTCGTTATCATTCACTTTCAGGAAATCTTGAATTTCCTTTTTAATTTCTTCCTGAATCCGGTTCTCATTCAGCATCATAGTGTTAAGTTTCCAGGAGTTAGTGTATTTTCTCTTGTTTGTTGTGTTGTGGATGTCCAGCTTTAGGCCGTGGTGGTCTGATAGGGCACAGGTTAGAATTTCAACTTTCTTGTATATGTGTAGATTCATTTTGTGGCCCAATATGTGATCTATTTTGGAGAAAGTTCCGTGTGCTGCTGAGAAAAATGTGTATTCTTTGGTGCGTGGGTGAAAAGTTCGATAGAGATCTGTGAGGTCCATTTCTTTCAGGGTTTGATTAAGTTCCAAAGTGTCTCTGTTAAGCTTTTGACCTGTTGATCTATCCCATGTAGAGAGGGCGGTGTTGAAGTCCCCAAGAATTATCGTTTGGGGGTTGATTTCTTGCTTTAGACACTGTAGGTTTTTCTTAATGAATGTGGAGGGGCCCGTATTGGGTGCATATATGTTCAGTATTCTGAAGTCTTCCTGGTGAATTGTACCTGTGACTAAAATGTAGTATCCATCCGTGTCTCTTATAATTTTCTTTGGTTTGAAGTCCACTTTGTCTGATAGCATAATGGCTACCCCTGCCTGTTTTCTGCTTCCATTTGCTTGTAGAATTGTCGACCAGCCTTTTATTTTTAGAGCGTGCCTATCTTTTGTGGTGAGATGGGTTTCCTGCAGGCAACGGATTGATGGATTGTGATTTTTAATCCAAGTTTGTAATCTGTGTCTCTTGATCGGTGAATTAAGTCCATTAACATTTAGTGTTATAATGGAGAAACTATTGTTAATTCCAGACATTTATTATGTTTAGTAGCTTTTATAAGTATATTGCTTCGCTTTTAATGGTGTTATATTTGCCTTCTGTTCTCCTGGATATGCCTGTTTTTTTCTTCACGCTTGAGTATCATTTCTAGCATTTTTTGAAGGCCTGGTTTGGTGGCCATGTATCCCTTAAAGTTGTCTTTGTGCTGGAAAATTTTTCTTTCTCCCTCGATCATGACTGATAGTTTTGCAGGGTAAATCAGCCTGGGTTGACATTTTTGCTCATTCAATACTTGAAGTATGTCTCTCCAAGCTCTTCTTGTTTTACTGTTTCGACTGAGAAGTCATTTGTTATTTTAATAGGTTTGCCTTTAAAAGTGACTTGTTTTTTCTCCCTTGAAGCTCTCAGCACCAGTTCTTTATCTTGAATGTGGAGTGTTTTAACTATTATTTGCCGTGGTGTGCTTCTATTTTGGTCGTATCTGTTTGGGGTGCGGAATGCCTCTTGTATATGAATGGGCCTCTCTTTTTTTAGATGAGGAAAGTTTTCCTTGATGATCGTTTGAAAAATTTCCTTAGGGGTGGTATTTTGAGATTCTTGCTCCGGTATTCCATGAATACGCATGTTAGGCTTCTTCAGGGTGTCCCATATCTCTTGGATATTTCTCTCAAGTATCTTTTTGGCTTTAACAACCTCTTCCATTGAGCTGGTTAGTACTCCCACTTTATCTTTATCTTTTCTGCTTCATTAGTTCTGTTGATAAGACTCTCTGTGGCATTCTGGGTTGAAGACAACTTGTCTTTTAGCTCAGTTTTAAACTCTGCTTGAGTTTGTTTTAACTGCTCTATGCCACTTTTTGTTTCTTGCACTGTTTTTCTCAACTCCTCCAGATGTCTGTTGTGTTCCTCTTCAAAGCGATTGATTCGATTATGTAATTCCTCCCGGATTTCCTCTTTCATAGTATTGAACATGGTAATGATCATATTTTGAAAGTCGTTATCCTGGGTCAGGCTTTCTTGGCCTTTTTCCGCGGGTTTGTTCTTGTTGGAGTCTAACATTATGGGATTAATTTCTTCAGTGGGAAATTTGTTTACTTGAGTGTTGCTTCTCATGGATTTGCACTTTGACTTTGGCATTGTCATTTTAACTCTTAAGATCTCTCAATTTCAGTAAACTGAATTATTTGGCCTTGGGTACTGGTGGGCGGGGCCCGAACGGGGACTTACCTAGGGCGCGGGGTGAGGCCCGGTTGGACCGCGCTCGTGTCCGACCAGCGGAGCGGGGTGGGGTGAAAAGGGAGGATGGGCGCGTAGGCGTGGAGCTATTTAACCCGAGGGCAGCTGGGGCGGGGCCCGGGCGCAGGGGGAGGTCCTCCTCGTCCCTTGGCCCCCGCGCGGCTCCAGCTGGATGGTGGGAGTCGGAGCCGGGTCCCTGTGGGCTGACCTGGGGTCCTAGGGCGCGGGGTGAGGCCTGGCTGGACCTCGCATGCGCGTCCCGACCGGCGGAGCGGCGTGGGGTGAAAAGGGACAATGGGCGCGTCGGCGTGGAGCTATTTAACCCGAGGGCAGCTGGGGCGGGGCCCGGGCACAGGGGAAGGTCCTCCTCGTCCCTCGGCCCCCGCGCGGCTCCAGCTGGATGGTGGGAGTCAGAGCCGGGTCCCTGTGGGCTGACCTGGGGTCCTAGGGCGCGGGGTGAGGCCCAGCTGGATCTCGCGTACGCGTCCTGACCGGCGGAGCGGGGTGGGGTGAAAAGGGGTATGTGTGAATGTATTTATATACATGCATTTCTTAAGAAGCTTATAGTATTGCTGTTCAAATTATCTATAAACCTGATTGATGATTATTTGGCTATCCCTAGCATAGATAAGATTTCCCATCATGATTTTATTACTCGTCATTTTGGTATTATATTTATTTTTATGTATTTGAATAAAATATTATATGACTTGTATGCTTTCAGGCTTTTAAAAGTTTTGTCAATGTAATATTCATTCTATTAAAGTGAGGAAGCTAAATTGCAAGTAGTGAATTAAGTCAATTTGTCTCGCTGGCCTGCTTCATTTTATTTATATATTTTCTTATCATTTTCCTTTTATCTTTTGTTTTTTTAAGTTGTTAAATCATCTATTTCAGTCATCTTATTTGTTTCAGTATAGCATGAGAATTTATGGTTTTTAATTATCATGCATTGCTTATTTATTGACGCACTTAGAATTATTTTTTGTTTTCCAATTTCTCACTTTTGATTTACCATGTTTTACTTTTAGTTTTTAAAATTTTTCCTTTCTTGCCTATTCAGTTTCAGTTATATTTGTTGTTAGCAACCATTTGTTATCATGCCTGAAATTTTAATCAGGCTATTTATCTTAAGAGAGTCCAAAGTTAATCACTAACTCTACTCAATTCTTGTCCCTGAGACATAGAGCAAAGTGAATTTGAAATAGGAATCTGTATAGATACAAGTTCTCTGAAAAGAGTTGTATTTTTTAATACAACTGAATGAAAGAGAAAGAGAAAAGAGGAAAGAAAGAGAGGGAGAAAGGGAGGGAGGAAGGGAGAGAAAGATGTTATACATTCATTGCCCTCTTGCTAGCAAGTGGTTTTCAATGTACCTTTTTGAAATTGGCACATTCAATGTCAATACACACACACACACACACACACACACACACACACACACCACTACACACACACACACCACCACCACCACCACCATAACACACCACAAAAGAAAGAGACCATACAGTCTACATAGTCAGTTGAGTTCAGTTTTATAATTACTGTTTAACTTCCATCTCTATGACTTCTAAAATTCCTTCTGCATCAGTTCACTTTGAATTTCATTTTGAATTTCAAATACTTTAAAAATAATCTTTATGTAGTAATTTTATGTGTGACTTAATTAGGAATGATGGTGTCAGATTGCCTTTCATTCAGTATACTTAGAAAGTACTTTATCATCTTTTAAGACCATCAACATAGTTTCTGCTGCACAAAGATAATGTGGCTATCCAATAATCTTAACAATCTGTCATGTTAATTTTAATCAACACTATCCTCATATGCATCCACATGAGCTGTCATCCATACCCAAAGTTCTCATCTTGTTGCTTTTTTTGTCACTAGTTGTACGAAATAACATGCATCATGCATTCTCATCTGTTTTTATGAAATGCAAGATTATACTGAAACTATCACTTTCTACCATCCCATCTCCCCTTCTGCTCATCTTTCACTTCAGCTCAAATGTCTCACTTCTACTTCCATGATTTTCTAAGTCTAATTTCCTCATATGAAAGAAGACACATATGTTTGTCTTATCAAATCTGGCTTTTTGAGGGCTAGCATCATAATCTATAGTCTTATCCATTTTACTGCAGATGACATAATCTCCTCATGCTTTATAGATGAAAATCAATCCATACTATATAGACATCAAATTCTCTCTGTGTTTTCATACATTGATAGACAACTTATCTAACTCTTTCACTTTGGTTATTGTGACTATTGATGTAATATTGATTGATCACTTGCAGAGTGATCCCATTTATAAACCCAGAGGGACCTATGTACTGATCCCATAGTAACTGAATTAATTTACACTACTACCCACAGTGTACACAGAGAAAATGATTCTTTTCTCTATTTCTAGTCATTTTCCCTTTGCTTTTATATGCAGTTCACTCCCATATGCAATTTTTGTTATTTCCTTAAATCTTAGAGTACTTTTTAATAGAGCAATTGTCTATGTCTGACGTTTCAAGTGTTTCTTTTATTTTCCTCTAACAATTTCAAACACTCAGATTTATGCTAAAAAACTGATCAGTTTTGATATTTGTATAAATGCTTTTGGTTCTTTGTCAGTTTTATACATGTGTACACAGTACATTCTAATCCTTTTTTTTTTTGCCCAATAGTTCTAGTTCTTTCTCTTTTTTGTACCAAGCCCCTTCCTCCCCAAAAACAATTTTTCCATGTTTATGATGTTTGTATGTATTCCCATGTTTGACCAGAACCATTTTTGTGACCATAGAGTAGGAATTATCCATTGATTTGATACAGGTTCTGAAAGGGGGATTATGAAATCACTTGGACATATATGTATATAGTTTTGTTAAGGAGACTACCTTTTCTCTAATGTATGATTTTTTTTCCCTCGGCAAAGATCAGAAAGATATAGCCCTGTGTGTGTGTGTGTGTGTGTGTGTGTGTGTGTGTGTGTGTGTGTGTGTGTGTTTACAGGACTTGTATTCTTGACCTTTCTAGATTCTATTGTAATGGCTTAAATATCTGGTTTTGTTTGTTTTGTTCTGCCATTACCATTCAAATTTGGTTGTTTGGTTCTGTAGTATATAATCTGAAATCAGGTCTTATGATACCTCCAACATTGCTAATTTTGCCCAGGATATTTCTGAGTATTTGGGATGTTTCATGTTTTCATACAGACTCCTGAATTTTTTATAGTTATATGGTGAATGTCATAAGAATTATGATGGAAATTACATTGAATCTCCACATAGATTTCATTAATGTAACTTCACAAAATGAATACTGCCATCTATAAAGAGATGCCGTCTTCCCATTTTTGATTTTTCCTTCAATCTTTTGAATTGCTTTATAGTTTCCATTTCAGCAGACTTAGTTTGGTTTATTCTAAGATATTTTTAGGCTGTTATGAATGGGACGTTTTACTGATTTCTATTTCAGCTAGCTCATTATTGTTATATAGAAAGCTAATGATTTTTACATCTTGATTTTGTATCCTGCTGTATTGCTGAAAGTATTCATCAGATCTAAGTGTGTTCTGGTGGGAGTTTTAGTGGGAGTTTAAATATAAGATCACCTCATCTGAAAATAGGCATAATGTGACTTCTTTGTTTTATATCCTCTGGGTATTTCTACTAATTTCTTCTCTTTCATTCTCTCTCTAAACATTTAATACCATATGTCATAGTTAAGCACAGGTGTCAACTTGACTTGAGGGTTTGAGCTCTGGGCACAGTTGTAGAGAGTTGATGTTTGAGTTAAGCTCAGAGCAAACCTGAAGGAGATTGTCTAGCTGCTGGGGAAGACCCAGCCCATGATGGGTGGAATTAGGCTCTGGATAAATCACAGAGAGCTGGTTGAGAGAGTTGGCATCCTTCTGTATACTTGGCCAGACATGCTGGTCTGGCAAGTAAGGATTGTCCATCTCTCAGACGTTATGGTGGCCAGTTCCCTCGGCCCTGGTGTTGGTGTGTATTCTCCCATCAAGCTGGACTATGAACTGTAACCGGACTATCGTAAGAAAATAAACTCCTTGTTCCCTTAAGCTGTGTTCTGGTCATTTATCAGCAACCATGCAGGCGGACTGCAACAGAATTTGGTACCAGAAGTGGGGTGTTGCTGATAAATCTGACTATGTGGATTTTGTGGCTTTTGAACGGTTCTGCTGGACAAAGTTGGAAATTCTTGAAAATTTTCACTTTGTGGATTTACAAATACCGTTCTTCAGCGTTTAGTGGGCCAATTGTTGAGAGACATTGTTTGGGCCCAATTTGTGATGAGGGAAACAAGGACTTTGGTAAAAGTGAATATAAGGACGATGGACTGGTTTGCTCGACAGAGGAGAGCTGTGTTGGCAACCTTGGAGGTTTGGATGTGCAAAGGGCAGGCAGCAGAATATCTGCTGCTGTTGGACAAATGAGTATCAGTGAAGGAAAACCTAGTGACTTGCACTGAGACGGTGGAGGACGTGGAAACCACCGTATGGCAAGTTCGTGGTTTGGAAGCTCAGATTCCTTCAGGGGGTGAAAGCCAAAGTTCAAGCTGTTTCTTGCCCTCTGCAAGTTTGGTTGCCTAGAAGAGAGGCTTTTCCAGTGTCAGCACGTTGAAGTTGGTGCAGCTGTGGCTCCAGTGGACTAAGCTGCGTTTCATCCTCGCTTAGGAATCAGGCATCGTCCCTTAGGTGATACTGGTTTTCGTGTACTACTGAGGGGTTCGTGGAGGCAGCAAAAGCTTGGCACCAAGTGGCAGGCGTAGAGTTCCTGCAAGGGATGGTGAAGCTTAAAGCTGCAGAGGAGAACCCAGAATTGTGTTTGAGATGCCAGAACTGTGGGACTGCTGCTGAGGACGACTGCGAGTGGAGATTCAGCCTGGTTCAGAGGAACTCTGCTTTTACAAATTCGAGCTGCAAACAGGGACTGGGAAAGCCTCGAATCTTTGAGCCGCCTTGACTACGTGATGAGCAACAGAAGATGGACATTGAAATACAGGATGCGGTGATTTGCTGGTCTTTGATCTTTTTAATGTTTTCTTATTGTTTTAAGATCCTTTTGTTTTAATGTTTTAAAATATTGGAACTGAAGTTTTAATGAGAGAACATTTTAAATTTGTCCATGGAATGTATTTATATTTTAACATCTGTGGGGACAAGGAAAAGTTACAGTTTAAAAAGTGTATTGTTTTTGTGTCAAGTTGACAAGATGTGGAGTGTCACAGGTGTCAACTTGACTTGAGGGTTTGAGCTCTGGGCACAGTTGTAGAGAGTTGATGTTTGAGTTAAGCCCAGAGCAAACCTGAAGGAGATTGTCTAGCTGCTGGGGAAGACCCAGCCCATGATGGGTGGGATTAGGCTCTGGATAAATCACAGAGAGCTGGTTGAGAGAGTTTGCATCCTTCTGTATACTTGGCCAGACATGCTGGTCTGGCAAGTAAGGATTGTCCATCTCTCAGACGTTATGGTGGCCAGTTCCCTCGGCCCTGGTGTTGGTGTGTATTCTCCCATCAAGCTGGACTATGAACTGTAACCGGACTATCGTAAGAAAATAAACTCCTTGTTCCCTTAAGCTGTGTTCTGGTCATTTATCAGCAACCATGCAGGCGGACTGCAACACCATATTAAATAAGAGTAGAGACCATATGCTGGCAAAACTGGATGTCCATATGCAGAAGATTAAACTGGAACCATACTTGTCACCATGTACAAGACTTAATTCCAAATGGATCAAGGACCTCAATATAAGGCCAGAGACTATAAAAACCTTAGTTGAAACAGTAGGGAACTTCCTCCAACTGATTGGACTAGGTCAACAGTTCCTAAATGGAAATCCAACAGCACAGTCACTATAAACAACACTCAACAGACGAGATCTTGTGAAATTAAAGAGCTTCTGTTCAGATAAAGAGATTGTAACCTGAGCACAAAGGCAACCCACAGAATGGAGAAAATATTCACCAAACACATATCTGATAGAGTTCTATTATCCAGAGTACACAAAGAACTTAGAAAACTAAACACAAAGGAAACAAATGGCCCAATTAAAAAATGGGCCTTGGAACTTAAAAGAAGCTTTACCAAGGACAAAATTGAAATGTCTAACAAATATCTTTAAAAATGCTCTGCATCCACAGCCATCAGGGAACTGCAAATCAAAACTTCCCTAAGATATTATCTCACCCCGGTCAGGATTGCAAAAATCCACAATACAAACAACACCAAATGCTGAAGAGGATGTGGAGAGAGGGGAACTCTTCTACATTGCTGGTGAGAATGCAGGCTTATACAGCCACTCTGGCGAGCTGTCTGGCAATGCTTAAAAAAGTTAAAGACTGAAATGTCATATGATCCTGCTATTCCACTTCTGGGAATAATCCCTCATACAGCAAAAATTTACCTCAATAGCACAAGCATGACCATGTTCATAACAGCATTGTTTGCAATAGTAAAGTCATGGAATCAACCCAAATACCCAACAGTTGGCGAGAGGATAAGGAAAATGTGGTACATTTATATGATGGAATACTACTTAGCCATCAAAAATGATGAATTAATGCGATTTTCCGGGAAATGGATGAAATTAGAAACAATTATATTGAGTGAAGTATCCCAGACACAGAAAATTAAGCACCGTATGTACTCCCTAATAGGTGGATCCTAGTAGCAAACCCACTTAGAGACACACTCAAAGATAAATCTCTGTAATACCTACAGTAATGGCAAAGATTATAAACAGGAGGGGAGGGGAAGGAGGGCCCCACCAGAAACAAGGAAAGAGGAGATCATGTTACAGCAGAGAAAATAGGCCACCATCAAGGACTGCAAGTAAGTAATGAGACATCTGGTTAAGTTCACAGACTTTCCTTCCTGGTCACTTGCATCAGATGGGGTATGATCTCACCAGACAGGGAGGGCATAGAGTCTGGCAGATAAAAAGTAACCATCCTGCAAATGGGAGACTGACCACCTTCACCACAGTCTCCTACTCTTATTCCATCTACCTTTGAATCTACTCTTATAATAAGACTCTCTTTTAACAGCCTTTTATCTCTAGCTAGAAGGTGACATCCAATACCCATCAGGATGGAGCCAAGGGCAGTGCAGGAGCAGCCAAACTGGAAGAAAAAAAACAACAAACCATAATTCAGAACATCAGAGACCCTACATTCATCAGCAGGAATCAGGCCAGCCTAATCTCTCCCCATCCCAAAACTCAGAGAAATTTGCAGAAGAGGGGGTGGTAATATTGTAAGAGCCTAAAGATGGGGAGGAACAACGATATGCAAGATACCCCCAAACAAGTTAGGACCAAAGTTATCATAATAGGACTTTCCATGACCTGTGCAATGACCAATATGTCATTGACCCCCCAAAGTCTAGCATGGATCACAGGCACTAAGGCCCTTAGAGACAAGGGATTAACAGTCACAATAGTGTTCCTGTACTAAAGAGGAACAGAAGAAAGGGCTCTAGGCAATGCTACTGAGTCCTTACACCTCATTAGAGTGGAGGACACAGAGGGAAGTTTGACATTCACACTAAAGGATGCTCCAGGGATGGGGGGGAGCGCAATGAAAGAAAGGGAAGGAGGGGGAGAAAAAGAAGGGGAAAGAGGGGGAGGGAGCAAGGGGGTTTAGGGAGGGGTGGAGGGAGGGAGAGGAATGGGGATATCTATCAAGTTTGTATAAGTGGAAAAAATAAAAAAAAAGAGTAGAGACCCTAAACCTCTTCTCTCATCCCTAATCTGAAAGAAAATGCTTTCAGTTTTCCACTATTCAGTACATTAATAGCTATTGGTTTTTGCATATAATTTTACTATATTAAGATATAATCATTCTAGTCTGAGTTATATAGGAGCTTTTATTATGAAACAAAGTTAGATTCCTGCACGTGCTTTTTCTTCTTCTGTCAAGATGATAATGTGATACTTGTCCATGATTCATTTTATGTTCTGTAATATATTATTAATTTGTATGTACTGATGTGCCATTCTTGTATGCTATAATGAAATAAGCTTGATTATAGTGTATGATTATCTGGAGTATTTGGTGAACTCAATTCATAAGGCTTTTATTGAGGAGTTTTGCATAAATATTTTATCAAGGAAATTGGGCTACAGTCTTTTATTCTTGTTGTAACCCTATTTTGATATTTGGCTGGTACTGGCTTCATAGTCTGAATTTGGAAACAATGTTTTCCCTGTCGATTCTATGTAATAACTTCATGAACATTAGCATTAGCTTTATAGCTATCTGGTAAAAGTTTGGAGTGACTCCATCCAGTTTTCTTATATTATTTCAATTTCATTACTCATCAGAGATGTTTTTAGAAATTTAGATTTTTTGGCTCAATTTTGCTACATCAAATGTGTCACAAAATATATCAATTTTGGTTTTCCATGTCATGTGAAGTTAATTTCAAAATATTCCCTAATGATTCTCTTGATTTGTTATCTGTTATAGATCACTATTTTTCTCTTACTTTTATTAATATATCTGTTCTGTTTCCATTGATTAATTTATCAATCTTTCTATTATTTTTTTCTTTTCTTTTTATTTATTTATTTTTCCACTCAATAGGTGCCCCTGTCCCCTCCCTCCCTCCACCTTTCCCTGGACCTCCCTGCTCCCTCCCCTCTTTTCCCCTTCCTTTCCCCCTCCCTCCCTTTCTCCCAGTGCCCCCTCCCCCATCTCTGAAGCATCCTTTAATGTGTATATCAAACTTTCCTCTGGGTCCTCCTCTCTGATGAGGTGTAAGGACTCAGTGGCATTTCCTAGAACTCTTTCTTGTGACTGTTAATCCCTTGCTTCTAAGGGTCCTAGTACCTTTATTCCATGCTAGACCTTGAGGGGTCAATGATATGTTGGGCAAGACCAAATTCTTTACAGGATTATGTAAAACATATACATTGCAGTTAACAAAGAAAAGGCAGGAGTGATGTCTACTTTCTGTGGGACCAGACATGATGTCGCTTATGATTTTGTACTGGGCCATGCTGATAGCTATCCATGACCACGTGTGGTTAGCAAACTTCAAGTTGGACACGCCTAAGTAAGATGATTTTGAAAAGAAATGTGAATTTGGATTATATGTCTCTGACTTTCTTTTTGAATCTGAGCATCATTTGGATCTCCTGTATTAGTCCAGTGTCTAATATAGTAAAACATGCATGGCACTTTGTTGCTAGAAGGAAATGGACAATGTATGCCTCAAAACTGTTGTTCCTCCCCATCTTTAGGCTCTTACAATATTACCACCCCCTCTTCTGCAAATTTCTCTGAGTTTTGGGATGGGGAGAGATTAGGCTGGCCTGATTGCTGCTGATGAATGTAGGGTCTCTGATGTTCTGAATTATGGTTTGTTGTTTTTTTTTCTTCCAGTTTGGCTGTTCCTTCACTGCCCTTGGCTCCATCCTGATGGGTATTGGATGTCACCTTCTAGCTAGAGATAAAAGGCTGTTAAAAGAGAGTCTTATTATAAGAGTAGATTCAAAGGTAGATGGAATAAGAGTAGGAGACTGTGGTGAAGGTGGTCAGTCTCCCATTTGCAGGATGGTTACTTTTTATCTGCCAGACTCTATGCCCTCCCTGTCTGGTGAGATCATACCCCATCTGATGCAAGTGACCAGGAAGGAAAGTCTGTGAACTTAACCAGATGTCTCATTACTTACTTGCAGTCCTTGATGGTGGCCTATATTCTCTGCTGTAACATGATCCCCTCTTTCCTTGTTTCTGGTGGGGCCCTCCTTCCCCTCTCCTCCTGTTTATAATCTTTGCAATTACTGTAGGTATTATAGAGATTTATCTTTGAGTGTGTCTCTAAGTGTGTTTGCTACTAGGATCCACCTATTAGGGAGTACATACGATGCCTAATTTTCTGTTTCTGGGATGCTTCATTCAATAGAATTTTTTCTAATTTCATCCATTTCCCGGCAAATCGCATTAATTCATCATTTTTGATGGCTGAGTAATATTCCATTGTGTAAATGTACCACATTTTCCTTATCCTCTCGCCAACTGTTGGGTATTTGGGTTGATTCCATGACTTTACTATTGCAAACAATGCTGTTATGAACATGGTTGTGATTGTTCTATTGAGGTGAATTTTTGCTGTTTGGGGGGTTATTCCCAGAAGTGGAATAGCTGGGTCATATGGCATTTCAATTTTTAACTTTTTTAAGAATTGCCAGATGGCTCGCCAGAGTGGTTGTATGAGCCTGCATTCCCACCAGCAATGTAGGAGAGTTCCCCTCTCTCCATATCCTCTCCAGCATTTGGTGTTGTTTGTATTGTGGATTTTTACAATCCTGACTGGGGTGAGATGATATCTCAGGGAAGTTTTGATTTGCATTTCCCTGATGGCTAAGGATGTGGAGGATTTTTTAAGGTATTTGTTAGACATTTTAATTTCATCCTTGGTAAAGTTTAAGTTCCAAGGCCCATTTTTTAATTGGGCCATTTCTTTCCTTTGTGTTTAGTTTTTTTTTTTTTTAATTTTTTTATTATTTCTTATTCATTCAATTGTGTGTGTGTGTGTGTGTGTGTGTGTGTATGTGTGTGTGTGTGTATGTGTGTGTGTGTAGAACCACGGACAAATTCGGGAACCAACATGGACGCCTCCACCACCTTGTTTACTCTGCCCCGGTATTCACAAGCTCCGCCCTACCAGGGCCAGAAACGCAGGCCGCCCCTGCTTCCGCCCGGCATCTATACGTGGGGTCTAGGATTCGAACTCAGGACCTTCTGCCTGCAAGGCAGAGGCTTAACCCCTGAGCCACCTCTCCAGCCCCTGTGTTTAGTTTTCTAAGTTCTTTGTGCACTCCGGATAATAGAACTCTATCAGATATATGGTTAGTGAAGATTTTCTCCCATTCTGTGGGTTGCCTTTGTGCTCGTTACAATTTATCTGAACAGAAGTTCTTTAATTTCACAAGATCCCGTCTGTTGAGTGTTGGTTGTATTGACTGCACTATTGGATTTCCGATTAGGAACTGTTGGCCTAGTCCAATCAGCTCGAAGGAGTTCCCTACCTTTTCAACTAAGGCTTTTATAGTGTTGGCCTTATATTGAGGTCTTTGATTCATTTGGAATTAAGTCTTGTACATGGTTACAAGTACGGGTCCAGTTTTAATCCTCTGCATGTGGCGATCCAGTTTTCCCAGCACTATTTGTTGAATATGCTGTTCTTTTTCCATTGTATTTTTTGGGCCCCTCTGTCAAAGATCAAATGGCTGTAGTTGTGTGTGCTTATAGCTGGGTCTTCAACCTTTATCCATTGATCTGTGTGTCTATTTTGGAGTCAGTACCAGGTTGTTTTTATAACTGTGGATTTGTAGTATAGACTAAGGTTTGGTATGGTGATACCTCCAGCAGTGTTTTTGTTACTCAGGATTTTTTTTGCTATCCTAGGTCTTTTGTGCCTCCATATGAATTTTGAGATTGTTTGGTCAACTTTTTTAAAGAATTGCTTTGGGATTTTAATTGTTATAGCATTGAATCTGTATATTGCCTTTGGTAGGATGGTCATTTTTATGATATCGATTCTGCCAATCCAGGAATGTGACAGGTCTTTCCATTTTCTAGTGTCTTCTGTAATTTCTTTCTTTAGGGTTTTAAAGTTTTCATTGTAAAGGTCACTTACTTCCTTGGTTAGGTTTATACTAAGGTACTTCATTTTTTAGGGGCTATAGTAAATGGGATTGTTTCTCTCAGGGCGTTTTCACTTCTTTCACTCTGTGTATATAGGAAGGCCACTGATATTTGTATGTTTATTTTGTATTCTGGTACCATGCTGAACTTCTGTATTAGTTCCAGGAGTTTCCTGGTGGAGTTTTTGGGATCACTCAGATATAAGATCATGTCATCAGCAAATAGAGATAACTTGACTTCTTCCTTGCTGATTTGAATCCCTTTTATCTTCCTTTCTTGTCTTATGCCTTCAGCTAAGACTTCAAGTACAATATTGAATAGAAGTGGTGAGAGTGGACAGCTTTGTCTAGGTCCTGATCGACATGGGAATGCTTCGAGTTTTTCCCCATTGAGTATAATCCTTGCTGTGGGCTTGTTGTATATAGCTTTTATTATATTGATAAAGGTTCCTTCCATTCCAACTGACTCTAGCGTTTTGATCATAAAAAGCTGTTGGATCTTGTCAAAAGCTTTTTCTGCATCTATCGAGAGTATCATGTGGTTTTGGACTCTGGACTGTTTACATGATGAATTACATTTATTGATTTGCATATGTTGGACCAACCTTGTGTGGCTGGGATAAAGCCTACTTGATCCCTGTAAATGATCTTTTCGATATGTTTTTGAATCAGATTTGCTAAGACTTTGTTGATTTGTTTTGTTGAATCTTCATATTGTTAGTACAATTTTCATTTCATTAATTTCTACCTTAATCTTTATTCATTTCTGTCTTGTTTCCAACTATATTTTATGTCTGGTTTCTTTTCTGTGATCCCCTTATTAAAACATTTACTTTAGCTTTCTCTAGCTTTTTAAATGTTTTACATTTCCAGAATAAACTTCACTCAACACTATTGTTCTAATGTCTCCAATAAGTTACACTTAAGATTTTGGTTGTTTGAAGGATTTTTAGTCTGTCCTTCTCCAATATCTTTTTTTTTTTTTTTGCATGTCTCTCTGTGTGTATACATGTGGTGGTGGGGGCAATGTATTTAAGAGGACACTCAAGTGTGTATGCCTGTCTTCCCAAGTTCATGAATAATCAAGTGATAAATAAAAATAAATTTTTAATGTATATGTTTATGTAGTTCTTATAGTTTATATTCCTATTGGTTTCTAATTTTCTTCTACTACAATATAGAAGACAAGAATTTATTTAAATTTATTGGGATTTTTTTATGATTTAATTCCTTGTCAAAAATATGGTCTAGCTGGGCAGTTTCAGAGTCTGCTCTAAGAATATGTACTTTTACCTGTTAGTTGAAGCATTCTGTAGGTATCTGTTGATTCAATTTGATTTATTGTAGAGTTTAATTCTGAAGTTACTTAATTTTTTATCTGAATGAACTACATACAAATGAAAGTAATATATTGAAGTTATCCAGTATTATTATATTTCAATCTATGTATTCCTTTATGTTTAGTACTTATTGTATAAAATTTGATGCATCAACATTTACTGTGTATATTGACAATCATTATATCTTCTTGATACATTGCTTCACCCATGCAATGGTTTTTCTTTATTCTTTCTGATGAGTCTGCCTTTCCAGATATGAATGTAGCTATTCCTTTAGGTTACTGTAATGCCATCTTCCATTCCAGACCATGAGTGTCTTTTCTGGTAAAGTGTACTTTTTTTCAGAAAGCAAAACTTGCATCTTATTTTTTAATCCACTAAGGCTACTGACATCTTTTAGTTGTGTAATTATTACCACTTACGCTTGAGTCATTATTGAAGAGTATTATTAACTTCTTATTGTAAAAAGAATATAATATAGGATGGGAAAAAGAGTGGAAGAAAGAATGAAAATCAAGGTTAAGGGGTTGGAGAGGTGGCTCAGGGGTTAAGCCTCTGCCTTGCAGGTGGAAGGTCCTGAGTTCGGATCCTAGACCCCACGTAGAGACACCGGGCGGAGATGGAGGCGGCCTGCATTTCTGGCCCTGGTAGGGAGGAGCCTGTGAATCCCCGGGCAGAGTAAACAAAGAGGAGGTGGAGGCAGTCCATTCGGGAGGTGGTTCCCTGTCCATGGTGGTTCTACACACACACATATACATACACACACGTGCACAATTGAATAAATAATAATTTAAAAAATTAAAAAAAATAAAATCAAGGTTAAAAGAAGAAAAAGGGAAAGACCTACATTAGGGGAAAGAAAGAGAATAAGTATAAGAGGTTAAAATATTTGATTATTAAGTAAAGAAAAATATGCAAATTTAATTATATAATGCTAAAATAGTAATAAAACTGAAACATGAAAACTAACAAGCAGAAAACAATCCTATAGTCATAATTTATAATTTATAATTATACAAAAAATTATCAGGCAAAAATTGAAGAATGCATCAGGTCTGATGGGTGCAGCCAATCATATCTAGAGTACATTGCAGTTCCAAGAGCTGCCCCAGAAATATGTGTGTGGAAGAAACAAACAGAGAACAAAGTTTGCACTAGAGGAAAGGATCAAGTGGGTTCTGCTAATCTCAGTGTTTCTCAAATCTTACCTAGCAGCCACTAACCCCATGGGGGGAGAAAAGGCTGAGAAAAGTCTCTTTATTTAGCAAACCACAAGCAGCGAGGAGTCAACTCTGGCTATCAGATTATCCACGTCCATAAGTTCAGAGATTTTTTTTCCCTACCATATCACTTAGGCAATGGAACTTTCTCCACTCCAGACAGGACAGGGCCTCTGACCACTACATCTCTGTAGTCTATGCTTAGCAGACATGTAGATTATTCTCAATATGTCCTTGTCTCAGTAGCTCCTGTTCCATGATTGTCAGTCCATGGCCACTTATCCAGACAATGGATCATGGAGTAACTATGTTCTCTGACTATGATAGTTCCTATGATAGTGTAAATCGATCTCTAACAATATGTCAGATGGCACTCTGAGGTGGTAGGCATGTGAAATGGACTTTTCTGAATGGTTACCCATGTTTTTGGAAGGAGTCTATGTCTCACTCGATGTCCACACTGTGGGTTTCTCCAGTAGCTAGAGCTTTCTGTCTGTTTTCCCCAGGGCTGTCTGAATTACCTCCTCACTCAGTTACTATGGCCTTCCTTCCCAGCAGGTGATGGCTTTGAAATCTGTCACCATTTCCTATGTTTCTCTGTATCATTTTCTATTTTTCTGGGCTTTTTAGTAACCCTGCCACCTTTTCTTTTTCTTTCTTGATTTTTTTGAGAATTAAGGAAAGAGTTATTATTTGAGTAAAAAGAAAGGAGCTCACCAACATACACTCTTTGAGTAGCAAGGGAACCTTGTCACCTTTTCTTATTTCCTGATTCAGTTCTTTTACTCCTCTCCTTAGGATGTAGTTGTTTGTACTTTCTTCCTTCTCTTCTAAATTCCTTCCCTCCCTTTCTTTTCTCCTTTATCTTTTCTTCTTTCCTTCCTTCCTTCCTTCCTTCCTTCCTTCCTTCCTTCCTTCCTTCCTTCCTTCCTTTTTTTCCTTCCTTCCTTTTCTTCCTTCCTAATTTCCTTCCCTCTTCCCTCCATTCTTCCCTCTCTTCTCTCCTTCCTTCCTTCTTTCTTTCATTTTCCTCCTCTTCCTCCCCTTCTCTCTGTTCTTCTTCCTCCTCCTTCTCCTCTGATTCTCTTCAGAGTCATATTTCTTAATTTTTATGTATTTTTTTGTTTTTATAACCAACTTAAAATTCTAGTTAGGAAAGCAGATTCAAACTGTTCTTCAGAGTAAGCATCCTGAGGAGCATTATTTTTTAATAACCAATCATATGTATATCCCATAGCTCACTTGGCTGCCATAGCTAGATAATAGGATGAGAAAAAAAGGTTATTTTCATTTTCAATGAGAAATGAGTATTACTACAGATATAGTTCTCATATTCAAGGATAAAACTATTAGTATGGACAGAAAATGTTGACCTGAGAATCATGATCATGACACACATGATTGCCTGCACAAATGTGTTGAAACTATTAGGAACGACATGAAACTGAATGAGTTGTGAGGTACAATGTGTGTGGTACATTGCTCTGAATTTCAATTATATCATTAAGATCATGTTCCCTAAGTGTCAGTGGTCTTATGATGTTTATTTTATATTTATGCATGCTAAGCTTAAAGAGACTCTGTTAATTCTTTTCATTACCCATAATAGGCTTTTAATAGAAAACATTAGTGTGAATGATTAGCAGTCTAATATGTGTTTTAGAATATGTCACTTTAAATGGTTGCTGATAATTTTGTGAAAATTCACATCAGTTAAATGACTGCTGATAATTTTGTGGAAGTTCACATCAGAGGATGAAACATATGACACTTATGTGAGAAGTAAGTGAATTTAGAGACACTTGGCAAGTTTATTAAATATGACAGAGCTAACTAGTAAGTTATTGATGGAATAGTTCACTTAGGTGGTAGCCAGTGTGTTGGAATAGAACACACAAACCCTTCCAGGTCCAGACAGGTCTAACTGGGATTCTATCTCTCTTTGGGTATGGTCATTTTAATCTTTCTGAATTATCTGAATTCTTAATTTATAGGACTATAAAAATCTAATAAATATATACAAAGCCTGTGACTTATAACAATTTACAATTTCATGGCTACTGACCATTTTATATATGCAGTATGTCCTCCCATGCCACTAATCATATGCTAACCTAATCATACATGTGAGAGGTGAGCCAGTTCTCCAGGGTAGATAGACACTATCACCTTACTCTCCCAGAGATTTGGTGGTAATTTAGAGAGGGATTGTGTCAATTTATAGAATTAGACTTAAAGATAACCATCACCCAATATAATTCAGGGAAACCCTGTATACATGGAAAACTAATCCGTCATCTATATACAGGGATATATAACTTTTACTTTGCCTTTATAGATAATATCAAGTTATAACACTCCAGAGTAATTCAAATTGATGTGTCAGCCATTCATATCTGTCTGTGTCAGAGATACTGGGCTTCTATCACCCAACCAATATCCATCTACTTTTTCATTGGCATTATAATTAGTTTTATCTCTTCACTGTCCCTTATAATTGCCTTTATAATCATTCTTTTAAGGTATTGTGATCCCAATAAGCAGTATGCCTGCCTATAATGATAGGACTAACTGTTCTGCCCATTATAACAATCTAAATAATTTTCTGATTTTATATTAAGTGAATTCCCACAGCCTCCTCATTCTAAACTCTACCACTCACTTAAAATCACAAGTGTTTTGAATCCTTATTGTAAAGATGACACTTGACAAATACGATTATGCATAGTGATATTAATCACCCACCATGTAGTAAAATATGTTATTTATAATATTGTGGAACTCTATAGAAGTTTATTATTAAATCATCCCAATATTTCACTCAAATTTGCTTCCTAAATAACCAATAATGGTGAAGTAAAAGTGAACTGAATGTACCTTTACTGAGCTCAGTCTGCCCAGTTGGCATAAAAAGCATCCATGGTTGCTACAGCAGCAGCTTTTGTCACCGTCAGAATCATCAAGCAATACAAGGATCCAGGCAAATAAAACCAGCACTAGGGACACATAAAGCAGAAGCTGACATAACTATTGATCAGGGAAATATCCAGCATCCTTATATCAAGAGACTTCCAGAATTGAAGAACATAAAGTGCTCTATTTCGTTGTGAAATCATACAAACTAATCAATAATATACATGGTTTTCTCATCTGCTGTTGGAATTATAAGCATAATGGAAAAAATTTAAATTTAAGGGCATTTAAATGTAATTTTGGTTATTCCCCTGCTACAGAGTAGACTTAATTCAATTTATATAAATCATTATTGAGTCTAGTTCTACAAAACTGCAATAATAAAATATCATTTGGCATAATTTAAAGTCCACACAATTCTGACATTTTTCACCCTTATATAACCTTTTGAAATGCAAAAATACTTTTCTTCAGCTTTTGGAAACTTGAAATTCGATTATAATCAACAACATTACAGCAAAATTTGAATGTGAAAATGTATCTTTCGAGACTTAACTTCAAGACTGGCTTATAACAATAATAAGTTGTGCTACTAAGGTATTCTAAACAAAGCATTTAAAATTCGAGTTCATTGAAAATTCCCCAAATTACTTTCTAGAGATAGGCATTGTGTTCTTCTTATGTACTCTTTCAGAGATTTCCCTATTTTTTTAACATTAATAAATACATATTACTATGTTTGTTAGATTTCCTCACAGAACTGATTCATGCATTAGAATCACAGTGCAAGCCCACTAAAAGATCATTAAAACAGCAGAGCTAGGGCTGGAGAGATGGCTCAGAGGTTGTCTACCAAGTAGAAGAAGATCCCAAATCCCATGTAAAAACAACGACTGAAATGACACTGACCTTCACTTCTGACCCTGGACATAGGAGCCTGGGAAACTCCAGAGCAAAGCAAAAAGGAGGTAGAGCAATGCAGGATGATTCCCAATGTCACCCTTGGGCCTCGACCAGCATACACAGTGACCTCTGATACATACAGACACACAGGCAGGTGTGCACACATGTACACACAAACACACACACACACACACACACACACATACAATAAACAAAAATAAATAGATAAAAAGCTCCCTTAACCTCATTCTCCCCTCACCCTGCTCATTCTCCTGTACACTGAGAATTCTAACTGTGCTGAAGTGGGCTGAAGTCTAAAAAATTTAGAAGCAAACCTTAGAATTATTTTGAGAGATATAGGTCACCATTGAGGAGTTGAGGATCAAATGTCTCATTTTTTGTACTATTTTTTATGAATAAAAAAACTATTCTAAGCTTGGGAACACTGATAAAAACGTTATTCTTTTGTCAATGTTTGAAAGATGCTCAAACACAATAAAGATCAGTTTGGTACAATTTTGTAAGGGATAATGAGTTTACCTAAGCATACTACATGTAAATTAGTGAACTTTCATAAATAGTTTCCTATAAAATCAGTCATGTAGTATAAACCTTACTTGTCTTTGTAGGATGGGGAGAAGGATTGTATTAATAGACTAATTCCAGCTTTCTGTTTCATCATTTCTGTATATATTTTCTTCACTTTAGTATTTACTTAAAATTTGTTGTTTCTTTTTATAAATTGCTGTATCCCAATCACAAATACAATATAGTTTTGTTCTACTTTCAATACTATTTTTTGTCATTAAACATAAGTTGGTTGAACCTAAGTAGCAATTTTCATATAAATTGTGTACTTAGTGTAAATATATTTTTTTCCTTTTTCACTTATTTTGTTTTATGGCAAGAATTTATAATATAGTGTCAACTGCAGAAAGGGACAATTTGGCTTTTCTGCTGCTATTCCTTTTATTTCTTTCTTTTGTCTTTTGCCCTCCTTGCCCCTTCCACAAGAAAGACAAAGAAGGAACAGTCCTCTGATTCCCTCTGAGTCTTTCTTATGTATTCATTATTCATGCCCTTTGTTTCATTTTGTGTTCTGCTTGATTTAACCAAAGTCTTTTGTGAATATCTCTTGGAGCCTAACAGGCCCCCCCTAGGGTTCACAACCTGATATTTTTGTTCCTTTCAAATCTGTTAGCTGCCTATAGCTCTTCAGATCTATATAGGGTCTGGGATTCTTCTCTCTTCATAGCTTTAGCTAAAACTTTTTGAGAACTTATTGGATAAGAATTGAAAGAATGTTTCATCTTTGGAGAAAATGCTCTCAGTTTCCATACATTTTCTATACTGGCTATAGTTTTGCCATTTATAACTTTTATGGGGTTGAGGGATGTTCCTTCTTTGTGAGTTTCTTCAAGACATTCATTGTGAAGTAATATTGAACTTCAGTGAAGGTCTTTTTTGCATTTATTTAGATAACCATGTGACTTTTTCCTTTGGGTTTGTATCATATACTCCATTATACCTATTGGTTTCTATCTATTGAACCAACCTTGCCTCCATGCTATAAATCAAGCCGCTGTGTAGATGACCCTCTTCATGTCCTCTTAAACACGGTTTGCAAGAATTGAATGAAAATTTTCATGTCTCTATTTGTTATGTATCTTTAACTTGAAAATAAATATATGAACTACAAGTAACTTTGAAATAATATTTCAGAGTGTGTGTGTGTGTGTGTGTGTGTGTGTGTGTGTGGTGTGTCAGAGGCCACTGTATGTATGCTCATAGAGGTCCAGGATGACTTCCAGAGTCATCCTTGATCATTTCTTTTTCTTCTCTTCAGTTTTCTCTGAGATTTCCCATGCTCCACTTTCCAGAGCCTAAAGTACTTGGCATTTCTGCTCAACATTTTTGCAAACTCAGGGCTTTCTGCTTGCAAGGCAGTCTTAACTCTTGAGCCATCTCTCTAGACAAAATTATACTTTATTGTAAAAAGTATGGCACAAATTAGGAAGAGTTACTATCTACTACATAGTAAAGTAATAGGCCATCATATATGTCAAGCTGAGAAATGAAGATACTTCTACCTCAAATGGAATAAAAATCATTTGTTTTAAGTTTTAATGTAAATTTTACTTAACCTGACATAATTAAATGGAAAAATATGACCATTTTTTTCTTAACCGTAGCACTTATCACAGTGGTTAGAGAAAACCAAGTAGATGTGTGGATTGCCAAATAGAATACAAACCACAGATGCAAGTTTCATCACATCTGAAGCTATTTACAGAAATTTACCCCTCAAAGAGATGATAATATATTCTAAAATATGTGACTATTCTGATGCCTCCAGAATTTAAGTTAAAGGTTTTTTTCCAACATAGCTTTTATAGAGCATATTACTTTGCATGAAGATTCTTTTCATCTTCAAACATATGAATTTTTTTAAAATTAAAAACCCCAAGATTTACTTTTTAAAAATTCTTTTTAATCTTCACAGTATGTGCTAATCAATATCTATAAACTTGATATAGTAAAAAAAATCAGAATTTAAAAAGGAAGATGGGAATTAATAGTATTGATGTGGTCCAGCAGGTAAGGAACAGAACTTCAACTAGACATAAAATCAGAGCCATGCTGAAAATTAACAGATAGACACAGTCTTCTGAAGTACACTGATATATTTAATGGTACTCTGCACAGTATTCTTTCCAAAGAAATCTGCTTTTTTGCTATTTTTCATTTCTTATTTTATTTCAATAGTTGAATAAAAATTAATGCAATTATATACTTGTCTACTGATTTTAAGAACAAGCTGTGTTGTTAAAATATTACTGACTTCTAGTAAGTTAAAAGAAAACATATCCCTAAATATTATTTCCTTGGACCTTGGTGATCCATGGAGTTTTACAGATTTTTATTTTTATTTCCCATCACATCTTGTATCATCATCTTCACAATTACGCCTTTGTTTCCCTCCCCTGTTCTTTCTTAGAGATACTGATTTATTCTGTTACATCTCTATACTATGTATAATTCTGCATCATATTTTTTATTTTGATCTCTATCTACTCATTAGTAACTTTGAATATTATTGCAATATTACTTACTATATTCTGCAATCTTTCTATTTCCCTTTGTAGTTGTCCACTATAATAATTTTTGTTGTGCTTCTTTGTTAAGCAAAATTTTATAAATTTTTCTGAGATTGCAGTAAATGTGTGGTACTCTGAAATGGATATTGTAAGGTTTTTTTTCATTCTTTGAAGAACTGATGTCACAAATGAAGGCTGAGTGAAAGGAAACCAGATAGGGAAGTCGACTAAGGCTAGGGTTAAAAACAGCTGCATAATTTCTTCCCTCTCAGCTTGGTGTGAAACAGCACAAACCAATATCCACAATTAGAAATGGTCTTGTTCAATGTAGGGCACCTTTTATTACTCAAAGGCTTAGAATACAAGAAATCTCATAACAGCTATACATGAAGAGTCCGACTACAATTAGCTAAAATGTACCCTATGAAAAGCAAAATGAAAATAATCTTTATTAACCAGGAGGGCCAAAAATATTTGCATAGAGGGAAAACACAAATGCAGAAGAAAGTTTGCTGGGTCCATGAATTCATCTAAAAAGCAGAACAACTGAAATTGATAAGAAAATATGCTACCAGAAAACTTTAAGAAAAATATGGTAAGAAAAATGTTGTTGATGAAAAACAACATACCCCTCAATCCAAAAAAGTCATTAAATACACAATTAAGGTTGCCAGATAAGTAAATGAAATTATTGGAACATTGGTTGTTTGACTTTGACATACACAGTGACTTTTAATACACTGATTTTCCTATGCAATAATTGCAATGATGTATAAAGCTAATCATTCTTAAATCAAACAGGCTAAATTAGATTAAATCATGCTGACTTTGAATCCACACAACCTTTGGAATGGAATCACACAGCAACTTTTTTTCTGTCCTCACCATCCCGTTAAATCTAAGTTTCCTCCTACATGTTTACCCTAAGAACAAAGTTTCTAGCTAAAGATGCAGCATGGAATAGAGAAGGGGAGAGGGCTTGATTTTAATATGTTGTGCCTATTTAGCATACTTTTCTTACAGAAGGTGAGACATTGACTGAATGAATCCTTTAAGATTCACTCCATGGTCCACTCACAGTACTCTTGCCATCTAAGAATGATTAGCTTTATATATCATTGCAATTATTGCATAGGAAAATCAGTGTATTAAAAGTCACTGTGTATGTCAAATCAAACAACCAATGTTCCAATAATTTCATTTACTTATCTGGTAACCTTAATTGTCTATTTAATGATTTTTTCGATTGAAGCATATGTTGTTTTTCATCATTTTCCTTGTGTTCTGACTGACGGAACTATATTTGGAACATACATAATATCATTTTAGAAATCAAAACCAAAATATTTAAAAGAAAAAAACATCATTATAGATAGGAGGGGAAATTGATAGAACTTTGTCTCATGTTTTCATTCCTGGGAATATTACTTAACACACACAATTCAGGAGAGCAAGAGCTCTGATCATACTCATTGTTCTAGGTTACAGTACCTTATGGTAGAAGAGACACTAGCAGAGCTCAAGGGAATGGGCTACAAAGATCCTGCAGAGAATCTGGGAGAGAGGCAAAGAGCAAGAAGATCATAGCGTACCTTCTGTCTTGCCAGGCTGTCAACCTGCCAGTTAGTTCTCTCTCCATCTTCTCTTCCTGCTCAGGGAAGTGCTGTCTCCCACGATGGGTTGGATTTTCCCTCATCAACTAGATAATCCTGTAAGGTTTTCTCAGAGGATTACTTTAACAAAAATATTTCTTCATATAGTTGCCTGAAGGCTTAGTCCCCAGTTTTCAAGTTGATATCTGTAAGTACCACACCTTAGTCAATCAACAGCAATCTTACAGAGGTCTAATTAGCAGCTAATGGTGTGTATAATTGTATTATCTGACTCAGTATGTGCAAACATTTTAATGAAAGGTTTCCATAAAACAAAACCCCTCTATAAAACCTCAACTTTCCTCAACTCTTGTGTTGTTTTTGTAGATGTTGAAGGTAAGAGTGAAACAATATATCATTATTTGCTATCTGTAAGCATCCTTTCAAATGAAAGTATGCTCACTATATAGAAAATGTTGGAAAGCCAACCAGGAACTCAAAACACAGCACAAAGTTATCAGTCTTGCTGATACAGCCTTATCATTTCCCTAAGTATAACTATGTATAGGTTTTGCATACATACTTTAGTTCATAAATATTCATTTTTACCATAACCCAATAGTAATATATCATTTTTATATGTATTTGATTATTCTTTTTAGGAATATTATACTGTGATAAATATTATTATATGTAAGTTTATTGTGTAGAATTCTTGATAGTACTATACCTTGGCCCAATTCTTACAACTTTTAGAACTTCTGAAATATGTTGTGAATGATGATATCTAAGTCATACCCCCACTATCAGCTATTTTTGAGTCTCTTTTGTACTATATCTCCACAAATACACAGCATTGTCATAAAATAATAACCAACATTATCATAAAATAATAACCATACACTATCACTTTGATTTTGTATAATTAGTCCAACCCAAACATTTAAAAATGGTGTCCAATGGCTTTAGTGAAAAGAGTCTATCCCACAGAACTCATATAAATCTTTTGAAATTCTCTGAGAATCAAAAAGTTTCTTTGCTATGAAGTTGCCTAACGACATACATAAATGCTCATGAAGGAGGATACAATACATCTCTCTTATGAGCAGCCCCAAACTCACATGGAAACTGTGATCAACATTTAGATAAAAACCCTTAGAGCATGAAGGAATGATGCTATGACTGCTAATTATCCAACAGCAGCTTTCCACAGTCTTACCTTGTTTTCTTCTGATGGGGAGATTTTCTCTTACAGCATTGTGAGATCTTCTCATTGATAGAAGAACCCACATTCAAGTTAGAAACAGTCTCTTTGGAGACCAAATGAGTTTCCATGGTGTTCAGCATAATTGGTCCCTTTTCTATAGACTAGCTCTTTGTTACACAAGTTGTATGTCTGGAGTATCTGAGGATATCTGATTGCAGGGATAAAGGCCAAGAGTAGGTTTCATTGTTGTTTTGACTTGACAGATACTATGGACATATATTTGTGGTTTTACTAGTTTATAATTATCTAGGTTTGTTTTATCATAACTCTAAAATATGTAATTTTTTAAGACTGACTGGTCTTGAACTTACATTATAGCAAGGATGCCCTTAACTTTGAATCCATCCACCCATAGCTCCTCTTTGCCTCTCCCCCTACCAAGTACCATGATTGTATGCATGTGCCAATTCAAGAGGTTGTATTGTCTTCGAATACATTTTTATCCAAAGCAAATCTAAGGTGCATATCACAAAATGACATAGTTAAGACTTCATGCATGCTAGATAAGCACTCTACCAATCGAGCTACATCCCAGCCCAAAATTACTTTGTTTTAATTTTTATTTTAAATGGTCTATGGAATGGAACCAAAGGGCCTTCCCAGGCCAGCAAAGCACACTACCACTGAGTTGTATCCCCACCTCATAGCTCTAAATTATTTTTGAGGCTATTTCTAGGAACTTTAGATTAGGTTATTTTAAATCAAAGTGGAAGAAGCTTTGCTTCATGAAGGTAGTTGTCACATCTTTCTAACCTGTAATTTTCCCTCATTGGAACAACACAAGGACCCAAGTTCTCTTTGAAGGGTAATAAGCTATTAAAGAAAATACTCCAGAAGAAATTAACCAATGGTTCTGATACTCTTAGGATTTTTCAATCTTGTTATAAAATAACAACATATATAATGGCAGTATACTTAAATCTCAGTTAAAATTATATATTCTGAAACATGTATACAATGAAATAGTGTAATTTTGAAAGTTCTGAATTTCTGTATCTTGATAAATTGTTGAATTTGATGTTGTTCAGTCAAGCTGTATATGAAACTTAAGTATAACTTCTTAAAATAATTCTGATGCTTTTTCATATTCCACCAAGAATAGACCAGAATGAGCACAGAAGGCCCAGTTGTCTATTGTTGTGAAAAAGGTATCTACTGACAAAACAGGAAGCTAAAAACAGTGCTGATTGCTCAGTGGTTAAAGCACTTACCATACAAACAATAAGACCAGAATCCCATTATCCTGGTCACATGTGAAACACTGGGTAAAATTCTAAGTGGAGCAAGTTAGCCCGACTATCCCTATTGGCAAGCTTTGGGTTTGATGAGAGACCCTTTGACAAAAACAATGATATAAAATCAATAGAACATGCATGGTTCACTATATCAACCTTGGGCCTTCACATCCGCATGTGTACCCACATGCATGTGCACTTACACACACACAAAACACTTACATGCACACACAAATGTTTGCCCCTGCATGTTAAAATAAATTAAATAAAATAAAAATATAATAAACAATGAAGCTCAAATAGAAATAGTAAAGGAATTTGGGAAGAAGGGAGATGAATAAAACAGTTGGGAGAAGTCTGCTTTTGCTAATTTCATGGAAAAATAAAAGTCCACTTGTAAACTCTCTCATTTCTCCAAGCTTCAATGAAAAGAAAGTGCAAGTTTAGTAGATTATTACATAATTGCACCAAAGTGCAATTTCTGGCCCTGGTGGACAGTCTGGGAAATCCCAGAGGGAAGCAAAAAAGGAGATAAAAGCTTCCTGAAGTCTTCCTTTATCTTCCACAGGGACATGTAGTGCTACACACACACACACACACACACACACATACACACACACACTACATTAATCAAAAAATTTACAACCTGAATTTCTGCTTCCTCATTATAATTTTTCATTATAATGTTATCCACACTGTAGTATTTAGTGGCATGTTTGCCTTTTTTTGTTGTTGCTATTGTTGTTGCTGCTGCTTGTTTTTCTATTTTTCTCATTTGTTTTTTGTTTTTGCTTTCTTTTCTTTTTCTTTTTGGCATTTTTAAATCAGTTGATTTAGTGACTTTGTCTTTTAACGCAACATCTGAATTTATTCCAATTTCTTCCTTTTACCTTGGATATGGCTAAAATTAATTTTCCTTTAACTCCACAGCTTTTGTCTTTCTGGAAAACTAGATATTTTGAATAGTATATGGTAGCCACGTGGAAACCAGATTGCAGTCCTTTCTTAGGGTTTCAGTCTGTTGCTTGTTGATTGTCTATGTTCATTTGTTTCAAGATTTCTGAATTTGTTAGTCTGCATTTTTTGTTATATGGCTACGACAGTCATTCCTTGATTAACCCCATGGTCAGCTTATGACTAGAGATTTCTTTCTTTGAATACATGTCCTACTACTGAGAGAGGGATGGAGGAAATTAGAGGTAGAGAAAGTCTAAACATATCTCAATATAGCTTCATTAGCTTCATGTCAGACAAGACTACTTCAGTCTCCATTTTCCATGTGTACTGAGCATTCAAGATCATCTGGAGTTGAGAATTCTCTAGGCAAGCTCAATGTTTTGTACTCTAAATGACTACGAATATGCTAAACTTTTCAATTCTATTTTTATAACTTGTTCCTTAGTTTTCCCTTTTAAATATTTGATCAATGTCTTATGCACAATTAGTACCAGTATCTCTGGTACCTGTCATGAGAAACAATCTCTGTGGGAACTTTGAACAAAGGCACTGAGTCAGCTGTACCTATGGAGTTTGGTTCAGCACAGACACACGCTGACAGTGAGAGACACAGTTAGGAATGAGGACAAGTGAGTGAGTACAGGGTGTCTCTTTGATCTTGTCTTTACACTTCCATGAATTTGATCTTCGCCTTTTTCACAGAAGCAATCAGTTTTCAGCTAGAACTGATGAAGTTCCTTAAAGTTCACTGTTCTGAAACTCAGCAAGCATGTTAAATAAACTTCTGACATTTTGCAAGTCTTTGGCTAATTTCTGGGTTGTCAAAAAAGTTGATTTCAAGGGATCTTTGCCTATGTTTTCATTGCTTATCTGGACCTTTGAAAATGTTTCTGAAGTTCTTACATATCCATAGTAGACAGTGTGAAACATATCTACAAAAGTCAAGGCTGTTCAATATGATATTTTGCTCACATTTTCCTTTTTTGAATATCAAAAACATTCACTGTTTTCTGGCACAAAGTATTACTGTCAATAAAATCTTGACAACTAACCTACTTTCTCTTTTAAGTGATTTAATCATATTGACATTTTATCCAATTTTTTCCTTAAAGTTTCATTTTGAATAAAACATTCCAGTATCATTCTCCCTAGAATAATGTACTTTTTCAATAGGCAATTTGAAGGATATTTTTCTCTTTTTAGTATGTATGTGTATGTGTGTGTGTGTGTATGTGTGTGTGTGTGCATGTGCGTGTGTATACAAGAAAGCACTGTGTGTGCCTGTGGAGGCCCAAGAGTGATTTGGGGAATCATCTTGGATTGCTCTACTTCCTTTTTGCTTTGGTCTGAGGTTTCCCAGGCTCTGCCTTCTAGGATCAGAAGTGCAGGCCAGCACTATATCTACCCTGCATCTTCATGTGGGATGTGGAATCTGAATTCAGGTCTTTCTGCTTACAAGGTCAAGATTTAACTGCCTGAATTATCTCTTCAGCCTCCATTTTTCTCTTTTTATTCAATTGAGAAACATTTTTAAATCTGTTTCATATTTATTCCATTTTATTTGTTTCCTTTGGGAGCACACATCATATTTTTAGAATATATATAAAGATAAATATATATAATACTAATATAATATAATATAATATAATATATTCACCTCAAATATTATAAACTTTCATCTCTGTCATTTTACTCACCCACACTCTTAACACATTAGGTGTTATTTTATATTATTTCTTTTCTAGTTTTACAGGCATACTAAATAATAATTTCTGCATACCTTCCTCCTCCTTCCCTTCCTCCCTGTCCTTCCTCCAACAATTCATCTCACTCCCTCCCACCCTACTGTCTGCTTCTGTTCCAGTGGGTTTCAGACCAAGTGGTACCTCCTTGGGCAGCTCAGCCTTTCTGCCTGCCCCACCCACAGCCTCTCTGCCTACCCCTGCAATGATGAAAACCTGCTCTTCTCTGCCACCTTGAGTTCCCCTTTGGGACCATGATTCCTTCACTGCAGTGGTCTCATGACTGGTAGCCAATGACAAGTAAGGCTCCACATGAGAGTAGTGACCAACCTAAGGCAGGCACAGTCACCTATATTCCATGTAGCTGAAGAGGCTCAGGGTCACCCCAGCTTTCATGGTCCTCACTGAAAAAAATTATAGATAAAAGGGTGAAATGTGGCACTACCAATTCAGGGAGGCCCTAGCCCAGTTTCTGAATTCAGTACAAGCCTGGGTATACAGACAGACCCCGGAGGGTCTCAATAGAGGACCATACATGCCGAGGGTCCGAACAGAAGACCATGTAGGCAGAGGGATGAACAACAATGGGAAGCAGCTAGTCTAACCTGCCCCTGCAATAGACACCTAGTAAACAGTTAAATGACTGGTGGCTATCCCCCTCCCCAAGAGGGGTGGTAACACCTGATTAACCCTGACCTTATATAAGTCCAAATGCCCTTAATGACTCTGAATCTGCAGCATCTCGTCGACTGCTGCATTTCACCTGATTCCCGGTGTCTGGTAGTGACCCTGTCGCTGGCTTGCCCATTCGCCTCTAGCCCTGAGGCCCCCCTGTCCCATCCCCCCCTTCCCCCCCTGCCTCACTGGCCCGGCGGGGGATACGGCTACAGGCAGACCCACTGACGGGGGCATTTCCCCTCGCCTATCTAGCCTGAGCCCTAAGATTCCCACTGCATTTAATTATTTCTTCTGAGATCTTTGCTGGTCTATGGGGACATGTTGGTGTTTCAGTCATTGCACATTACACATTCTTTACCCTCAACATATAACATATCCAGTTGTGTTTCAGTTTCATGTTCATATCTAGAGAAATTTTTTTTATTTCTTATCATTCCCAAGTTTGCTTTCCCTAACCTATGATGATTTATATTATTATTTTGTATCACTTTGCATACTCCATCTTGTTTTGGTACACTACTTTAGTTACCCAAATGTCATATATGTTTTCATTTGTTGATGTCCTCAATGTAGAATGAATATTCTGCTCATAACTTCTTCACCATCTTATAAAAATTCTTTTTGAAATTTTTGCAAGGAATAATTGGCTTTCTTGCTTTCCTGAACTAGTCATTTCTCTGTGATTGCTCCTATGTTCAGAAACATTACCTTGGGCTTCTCTTGTAGTCCTTTTTCAATCTATCTTCATTTCCAATATGCTGTTCCATATCTAAACTTGCCCTTTTCTAATTTTTGTCTTTTGCAACTTGTTCTAATTCAAACTTTTCCACAGTAGATGTGAGTTTCTTCTAGGTATCATTCAATAATAACGTATATTGCCAACCTAATGCACTTCTCCCAGATCTTTGTTCCACTCAAATTAATATGTGCATAAAATCTGTGAAATTATGACCAAATTTTAGTTTCTCTACTGGTCCACTGTAATGACTCCCAATCTTGGCTTTGTGTGTGTGCGTGTGTGTGTGTGTGTGTGTGTGTGTGTGTGTGTGTATACACATAATTATGGAGACCGACCCAAAGATGACAATGGGAATCACCCTGAACTGCTTTACTTCCTTATTGCTTTTCTCTGGGATTTCTCAAGACTCTTATCTTCCAAGGTTGAAATTACAGGCAGCTAGCCTTTCCACTGAGCATTTTCATGTTAGATCTGGGGACAAGAATGCAGATCCTCAGGAGGACCCAGAGGGAAGTTTGACATGCACACTAAAGGATGCTCCAGGAATGGGGGGAGCACTAGAAGAAAGGGAGGAAGTGGGGGAAGGCAAGGGAAAAGGGGGAGGGAGCAAGGGGATCCAAGGAGGGGTGGAGGGAGGGAGGGGAATGGGGTACTTATCAATTTTGTATGAGTGGAAGAAATAAATAAAAAAAATTTAAAAAAAGAAAGAAAAGAAAAAAAAGAAACCTAAAAAAAAGAAGAATGCAGATCCTTTTGTATTTGAGGCAAAGACTTTAATTGAGCCATCTTTCCATGTCCTGTCCATCAGTTTCAATTCACAGAGGATTCACTTCTTTCTTCACATATCCTGTTGACTTCCATGATACCAGGGGAGCTTGGAACTCTCAGAACTTGGTCTCAACTCATGCTTTGTAATTCAGGGAGAGTTATTACTTGGTTTATTTCTTTAAGTTATTGACAATAAGTTGTGTATTCTCTTACTCTGTTTAATTCATAGAAAAGAACTGAAAGTATTTTAGAAATATCTGAGTATCACTGCCTTTTTTAACAAGATGTATCTTGTGTATGATTTTTTCCATTGTCTCTGTACAATCTTTAGAAATTGAATATTGTGGTTTAACTATTTTAATTATGAATGAAGGACTACTTTTAGAACTATCTCTTTGATTTTGAAGGTAAGAATTGGAATTTTTGGTTTTGTCCCAGAGCACATTCTAATGTAGTCAGTCTCTTTTAATTCCCTGTGCTAACTATTCATTTTTTTTTCCATTCTTCTCAGGCAAAGGAAATTAGGTATAAGTAACAATATACAAACTAGACCAGGGTGATAATTAGCAGACAGCATGTCTCTATATTGTACAGGTAAGAAACACCTTCTACACAAGTGAAAAGGAAAAACACAAATCTCTGGAATGTCTTAACATTTCTTCCTTTTGTCATCATGCAGAAAGCAATGTGTTTAATTATATTTTTATTGCTCTGTGTCAGTCTGCTCTCTTCTCTAATTATGGAGTTAATTCTTCACAAATGCTGCATTACCTGGTATTGTAATCTAGACTCTGATCTTTTTCTTATCTTTCCTCTGATTTGAGTATAAGAAAAATTCCTTAGTCTGCTGTGTTAAGACTTCATTTTTAAAATTTTTGGTAATCCAAGCATAATTTTTTTTCTTCATTAGCCTGCTCAGAACCCATCTTATTTAGAATTAGCAATATACTCTATATTTCCATCTTATTTCATGTGCAATTGGCCTATTTCTGTATTTTTTAATTCCCCTTTTCTTTTCATTTACCTAATTCAAATAGGACTATATAATCTGAATTTTTCCTTCCTTCAATTCAATTACTGAATTTAAGAAAAGCAAATGACCAATGTTTCCAACCTGATGGCTTGTTTTCAAAAGACATAAAATTTGCTGCTAAGATTAATTTAGCCAAAGGTTTTTAAATCTTCATTATGCTCTGCATATATGATAACGAAAACCAACATGTTCTTAATTGTTCTGGTTTAGAAATTTCCTTTGCTTGAAACAAGAACAAAGTAAGATGTAACCTGATCTGACAATAGACTCAAAAGTTTCACTTCAAACTCAAGGATTCACATAGTAAGAGCCTGAAAATTTGAAAGAGGCCAATGAGTGGGAAGGTGGGAAGGGATGCTTAGGGGAAACCTTCTGAAGGGGAAATTTAGGATACCATGACAAGTGGGTGAGGGAGAGAACAATTGGGAAAAAATACATAGCAGGGATTGAGGCTATGTGATATTAGAGTGACAGAGTGACTTATTAAGAAAAAATCCCTAAGATTGTAGGATGTAACCCCAAAGGAACTTCTTATGCTAGTAATATATCAAAAAAAGTCTTTTAAAAAAAGGAACAAGAATGAGCAGTCCTTTTGCAGAGGGGCAGAGAGTGAGGAAAACAGTGGGGGGGGAGAGTCCTGAACTCATCCATTTAGAACCCAGTGACAAAACTATACTAGAATTAATAGGAATGTGACACTTCCTGATAAAATGTTGGTCGTGAAAGTTTCAAAGACCCCCAAACATTATAGACTTTTGTCATTGCTCTTGGTTAATCTCCAAAAAACTGTTAGTAAGACCTTATTCCTGAAGATGCAACACATATAAATCACAGAACACTGGCAGAATACATCAACTAGAACTGATCTAAGAATTTCCTTCCTGCTAGACAGCTCTCACACTACCAAAGAATACTGTAGAAGCTATAGGCCTCATCAGTTCATGAGATCTGCTAGTTGTAATAAAAATCACCATGGCACTAGTGTAATAGTGGTATGAGTATCAAGGAGACAAATAACAGCTTTTGATTGGACTCAAGACACTCTTGTCAGAATGGAGTACATTCCTGTTACTATAAACTATAGCAAATACCTTAAAAAGGAAAGGAAATAGATCAATAGGGAAAAGCAACTGATGAAACTATAGGTAGAAAGACAGTACACAATAGCTTCTATGGTACCCATAAATTTGAAGAACATTTAACATTCAGTCTAGAAATCTTCAACAACAGAGGTAGAGGATCTCAACACCTGATAAGATGCAGCCTAGGACAGTAGAAAAGCAGTCAATTGGACAGCAATGGCCAGCCATAATACAGCATACCAGTGACCTAGCAAGGTTCACCCAGAATCTGGTCAAACTAATCTCTCCCCATCCTAAGGCTTTGTGAACCTTGTAGGAGGAGGGTGGGACAGTAAGATTGTAAGAACATAAAGTTAAGAATGTTCACCATTGGATAAGACATTCCATTCAAGGCAGGACTACTATGTCTAGGAACTCAATGCAGTGAGACTTGTCCTTACCAGACATGCATAATGACTGACATATGAACATGTCTCTATAGTCTAAAGAAGAACTCCAGAGAGATAAGAGCATAGAGTGGAAATCTTGTGGACTAAAGTTGGATGAGTGGAGGGAAATGTTCCTATCTATGGAGTGGCCCAAAGAGAGGCAATACTGTGTGCCACAGGGGCCTGGACCTCCACAAGCATAGACAAGCCAGAGGGAACCCTAGGGTCCATAGAAGCAGACAGACAGAAGGGTGTGAGTAAATGGGATGAATTGATGAAGGGAAAGGAAAGGGATGGAAGAGAAAAGGATAGAGGGAAGCAGGGATGAGTACTCAATAGCTTGTAAAACTAGAAAAATTATAAAAAAGCAAAGTATTTAAATTCTTTATCTCTACCATTACTCTGTTCACTGAGAATTTACAGAAATGTAACTTGCTTTCTCTACCTCTCTAACTCCTCACTTTCAAACCTTCCACCAAGGTCCCTCAAAACAGTGAGAGCCATGGTATGTATGTTCTGGGCATCTGCTTGGCCTCTGATGCATCACTTTGTATCACAAATATAGGATCATATAAGATTGCACTTAGCTCCAGCAACTGCCCGATGGCCTCCCAACCAATAGTTCTGGTTACAGCTGAGAGTTTGTGATAGTCTGAGCTCAAAGGGAACAAGCTAGGCATGTAACTGTTCAGAATCTTAATCACTTCTGCAGAAGAAGTGACAGCCCCAGCATCGGTCAGTACCAAGCAGAAAGCAGTCATTGCTACCTTTTTTCCCTGAGGCAGTCAAATTTAACAAGAGGCTCATTTCCTTCTCCAGCTGGCAACAGTCCATTATAGGCCATGCCACCTCCAATACCTTTACCACCCAGACAAATCTTGAATGGAAATGAGCGGTTTTGGCAATGTTCTGGGCAGCAACTATAATGAATTTCCTGGGGTAATTACTAAGTCTACAACTTACTAGTTCAAAATGACTGTGAACTGCTCACCCTTAATCAGGACAGCTAAATCACCCCCTGCCTCAGCCCAATGTTCAGAAAATATCACAGAAGGGGGGACAGTAAGAATGTAAGAGTCAGAGGGTGGAGAGAGACGTTCAGTCAGACAGGGCTGCTACACCCATGAACTCACTGCAGCTGGGTCTATTTCCACAGAGCATGCACAAGATTTAGCTTATCAATTATTCATAATAGAAGGGGCAGCATCTAAAGAGCCACCTCACCTGTTCCCAGAGAGACTAAGATGGAATGGGAAGGTGAAGGGGAGTAATCTCTGTGGTATGCCTACGGATATACCAACCATGTTCTAGCTAGTGCTCAGATACAAGTGGTACAGGCAACCCACATGAAACTCAGGTGGCCTCACTTGCAAAAAACCAGTAAAGTAGAAAGGAGATTGATTAGGACAAGAATATCTGCAGTGAGAAGCAGAACAGGGATGGGGTTGGGTAATGAGGGGTGAAAATGACATAAATTATTGTATTCATGTATGACATTCCAAAAGAATTAAAATGACAATAAAGAACTCATTAGATTTTCATATAACATGATACTAAGAAGCTCTAATTCTAAAGCATGCCCATGTGATAGTTTTCAGAAATGATTAGGCTTGATTCTTGTTTGTCTTCAACTTTTAAATAATATTCAGGTCTCAACCCACACTTCCAATAGACTATCTGTGACAGACTGTTTATAACCCTTCCCAGGTGCTTGGGGTATTTAACTAAAGTAAAAAACAACTGTGATAAGCCATTGTATCATTCATTTTTCACTAAATAGTTGTGTTAACAAATAGTGCAGTAAAGGTTATCCATTGATAGGAACAAATAGAAAACTTATTTCAGATTACAGGTGACAAATAAATTAATACCTAAAAAGGTCTCTGTGTGCAATGAGTTGAAACAATGTAGTATGGAAAGAAAGTTATATTACCTTCCAAAAAAGATCTATTTGTGTGAGTTGATGGCTACTTTACTGAATGGGTATAATAAATTGTTAAATTAAAAGTCATCCTTACCAAGTGAAACAATGTAACGGGGGCCCACAGATACCCTTGGGGGCAGGGATAAGCTGGCATGGAGTCCACAGCACAGACCCTGGGAGTCAGGGGAGTGCCAAAGCAGGCTCTCAGGCTTGTAGGCTCTCAGGCTTGTGGCTCATTTATTTTAAGTATCAAGCTGTTTATATACCCCACCCAACATCCCATAAGTCCCAGCGTGAGTCTTTGCTGAGTTGTTCCATCTGGATTGGTCCTCTCAGCCAGGCGGTTTAACAGCACCAACTGTCTTTGCTCTGGAGAAGGTGTAGTCTCATGAGATTTGTAGTCTCATGAGATTTGTAGTTTCATGAGATTTGTATGCTTAGCAGGAGGGAGGAGTCCAAGGAGTCTCTCTGTACGGGGGATGGAAGCCTCTGTGACACAATCATTGTTCATTCCTCCTACATATCCATCCTTTTTATTCATTTTTGACAGCCAGCAGGAGCCAGAGTTCTTTGCTCTGACCTTGTTGACCCCATCTCAGAAGGCATCCAGCATTACAGACTGTGCCTGTCTTAGGTCATCCTGCCTCACAGGATCTTACCCGTCATTGGCTACTGGCCCTGGAAGAACCTCATCTCTAGAAGGCATGTTAGGATATGTAGATAGTAGACCAAGGCTTCACAAATCTTTGCAATGCAAACCCAAACCATGTCCCTAGGGGCACTATGGCTTGGATATTCAAGGGCCATAAGGGCCTGTAGCATGGTCTTATTGATGGAGCGCTGCTGAGAGATGTGCTGAAGGAAACACTTAAACGATATAATTGATAAAAGAACAGTTTATAATCCATTTAAAAATTAAAATCAAGTGAGAAAACAATGAAAGAAAACTTATAATCTAATAGAAAAACAATTGTGATTGATATAGAACATAAGTAGCTAAGACCTTAGATGTTACCAAAAATAAGTATGCATACATGTATTTAAAAATGGCATACCAAAAAAAATCAGCGTGCAACAGAAATGAAAAAAAAAAATCAGTGCACAACAGAAATGAAAAAAAAAAAAATCAGTGTGCAACAGAAATAAAAATATATTGAAGTGGCCACAGATTTACTCATTTTATGAGTCTGGTTCCCGGGAAGGCTTCACAATCTCTGTTGCCGGTCTTACATCTCAAGCTGGCACCCATGTTGGCAAAATGGAATCCTGAGGGAAGACACAAGCATATCCTCGACCCCAAGTTAATAAGGGAATGGGTCCCTGCCATAGCAGCGTGACAGGGTCCGTCCATCAGACAAGAGGCAGGGTAGTAAGAGCCCCAAGAGTTCACCCAGCTGCACCAAGCTGGGGTTGGGGAGGACATAGTAATGTCTTTTTCCCCTGGGCACTGAGTGAAGATTCCATGTGCAGGGGTTATTTTTTTCATTAACAACCAAAAGTAATAATTTATTACTTTATGTTATTGTCAAATTCATATTACCTTCCAATCCACCTGCTTCAGTTACAACTAGATCCACTTGTTCAAATAAAGTAAATAGGACATCACCTGTCCAAATTTTGCATACATCTTTTGCCTACCTCTTACTCAAACCAATCTTTATCATTAAAGATAGCACTAAAAGATCTTTGCTTCTTCTGTATAGTAAAAGCAACTTTTCTAAAATTCCTTTGGAAATAACCTCAAAAATATTTTCCATCAGCCTTGTTTGGTCAAACATCTTTCTCAGGAAATGAAGCAAATGGACCAGTTGGGTGAAATGTTATTCTTTAAAATAATTCTGAACTATGAACAAAAAGCAAAGAAAAACCAAAGCCAATCCTATTGTAATAAATAAAACTATTAAATGTGCATAGTTCTGTTTTCAACTGGATTTTCCTGGGTGACAGATATATAACAAGAAAATGTTTATTCTAAGGCATCTTCCAGTTGGGGCAGATCAAATTATGGTGTTTTCTATAGCTCAAATTTTAAGATAGAATCTACTCTTGTGTTTTAGAGAAAATCCGTAATTTTCCCCAAGGAGAATGGATTCAGCCTAAGTTAATGGCAGTCTTAGAGATGAATATTTCTGTGTGGCTTGTCATAATGCTGGTAGAAATTATTGTTTTGGTCCATTACAATAATAATCAGCCTAGAGACCAAGCACTATTAAGTGGTCTAGTCAAATAAAATAGAATATCTCTCATTTAACTTTCCCCAATGAAAATTTAAGCAATTAATACAATGATTTTAATCTTCATAAGAATGTCTCTTTCATCAATAATTAAAAGCATTCAATAGAACCTGAGACATCAGCATCTATAATTTTTCTTCTGTAAGTAAACATAACTTACCAAAATGTGAGTTTCAGTTATTAATATCCAACTCGAAGTGTTACAGGATTTTTTTTAAGAACAGAGACAAGACTAAAAAGGAACAGATGAAAAATGGACCATATAGTGGGGAACTTCCGTGGTTCCTAGGCCACAGCTGTATGCTCCCTATTGGTAGACACACAAACACAGAGAAAGGGAAAGGGACCTTGATGCTCGCCTCTCATGAAGACAAAAATACAAAGGGGCCAGCTTACTGAACAACTGCCAAAGGGGGAACAGTGCTCCACACTGGTGCTGAGATGAGGAAAGGGCCGCGGAAGCCACACATTGAGGCGCCAGATGTAACAATGTAACAGTGTAACGGGGGCCCATGGAGACCCTTGGGGCCAGGAATAAGCTGGTACGGAGTCCACAGCACAGACTCCGGGAGTCAGGGGACACAGACTCCGGGAGTCAAGGGAGTGCAAAGCAAGCTCTCAGGCTTGTAGGCTCTCAGGCTTGTGGCTCATTTATTTTAAGTATCAAGCTGCTTTATATACCCCACCCAACATCCCATAAGTCCCAGCGTGAGTCTTTGCTGAGTTGTCCTGTCTGGATTGGTCCTCTCAGCCAGGCAGTTTAACAGCACCAACTGTCTTTGCTCTGGAGAAGGTGTAGTCTTGCGAGATTTGTAGTTTCGTGAGATTTGTATGCTTAGCAGGAGGGAGGAGTCCAAGGAGCCTTTCTGTATGGGGGATGGAAGCCTCTGTGGCACACTCATTGTGTGTTCCTCCTACAACCAAGGACTAGAGAGATTGCTCAGAGGTTAGGACTCTGCCTCCAAAGAAAAAGGACCAGAGTTCAAATATCTGATCCCACAGGCAGAAATGGTGCTGGCTTGCACTTCTACTTCTGCAAGGCAGAGCCTGGGAAATCCCAGAGTGAAGCAAAAGGAGGTACAAGCAATCCAGGATGAATCCCAAAGTTGACCTTGTTCTTCCACAGATACAGACAGTGTCCTGTGCACACGCGTACACACACACACACATACACACACACACACACACACCACAGCAGTTAGCCTTCATGGTTTCTGGTAAATCACCATCAAATAGCTTAAGAGAACAAGGGGTTTATTTTCTCTTATGAGTGTCTGGTTACAGTTCTCAGTCCAGCTTGGCAGGAGAATTCACACCAACACCAGGGCCAAGGGAACTGGCTGCACCATTTCTACATAATGGCTGAGGGAGGGATGATCCTTACTTGCCAGACCTGCATGTCTAGCCAAGCGTATACATGGATGCAAACTTTCTCTCTCAACTCTTTGTATTTTATTCCACCCACCATGAGTTGGGCCTTCCCCATCAGCTAGACAATCTCCTGCAGGTTTGCTCTGGGCTTAAACCCAGAGCAACTAATTCTCTACAAATGTGCCTAGAGCAACTAATTCTCTACAAATGTGCCTAGAGCTCAAACCTTCAATTGTCAAGTTGTCATTTGTGCCGAACTATGACACACACACAGATAGATAGATGATAGATAGATAGATAGAAAGATAGATAGAGAGAGAGAGAGAGAGAGAGAGATAAAACCTTGCTAAAAAAAGTTGTTCTTACATTCAAAAATGAGAATTGCTCTCTAATCATTAGACTATGTCAATTTCATGTTGGTTGGGTGACATAAAAACAATATTTGCAAAACTTTGAAATGGAGTATATGATAATTTTTCAAAGGAATAAGATCTACTTCCTATTACAAATTCTAGGGTTATACTTGACAAATGGATGGTAGAAATTTATAGTATACTGCCATCATAACTAAGGGACAGAAATACACAGAACAAACTCATCTAAGTAAGTCCTATGTTTGTTAATAGATGTCTTAAAACAGAGAGCGTCCAGCAGGAGCTCTGAATACATAAACACACAAGCTGTGGATCAGATGTGAATCAAAAATATTCTAGTTATGTGGTTCTAACTGAATGCTCTAGCTTCCCTGAATCTCCTTTCCACACATTTAACACTAGAATAAGAAATGGCATATACTAATGTCAAAGATACTGTGAGGAACACTAGCATTATATGAAAATACTTTGGAAATTACGTTGTAATTATGACATGTGAGAGCACTGTCATATCCTACCAGTTTATAACTTCAAGTTCTATTCCAATTTCATAATAAACACATTCATTGAGCAATGTGTAGATAGATGATAAAGAATTTGGCAATGACTGGGGGTGGTGGGATTTCACCCAGTAGATGCTGATCACACCAGTAAGTCATCTATGTATTGGCACCATTTTTATAATGCATTCCAGTGATCTGTTTTAATCATTCATATGCTGATATTTATTATCTTGTATATGAAACAACTGCTTTTCAGTTCCTGGGAGATAGCATTGCTATTCCTTTTCTCCCTTCTACACATCTGCTCCTCCTGTAGTATCATTCTGAACAACTCAAAGGAGTTTGGCAAACAGAAGATGCAAAAAAAAAAAGTTTTCTCATAATTCATCTCATTTTAGACCACCTTTCCCACATAGGCCTCCAAGTCTCTATGACAGCCTTAGGCTACAAAGAATATGTAGGTTTTCACTGCACTGTGCCCTAGGTTTCAGAATCATAATTTTGCCTGATTATCATTGTATCTGTAATTATAAAACACAAGCCATACACCAGCTTACAGTGGTTGCTTCAGGCATAATACCTGGGGTAACGAATAGCATCCTTAATCAGGGTTTCACATAACAAGTATTTTCTTTCTCCTATTTCATAAGCTCTGTCTATTTGCCTGAATTCACTTCACCACTTCTTCTTCTTCTTCTTCTTCTTCTTCTTCTTCTTCTTCTTCTCTCTCTCTCTTTCTCTCTCTCTCTCTTTCTCTCTCTCTCTCTCTCTCTTTCTCTCTCTCTCTCTCTCTCTCTTTCTTTCTCTCTCTCTCTCTCTCTCTCTCTCTCTCTCTCTCTCTCTTTCTCTCTCTCTCTCTCTGAACTTTCTCCCATAGACTAGGTCAAGTAGCTCAATCTGAGACATGTTCTTCTGTTACCGGGCTCAAGAGTGCAACTTGACTAACTAACTTGACTTCTGACTGACAAATATACCTTCCCTTCTCTCAGGGCATGGAAAACTATACAGTACTCATATACCCACTGATCAGGTAAGGTAAATATTGAAGCTGGAATAATTAATGCGCCTACTTGATTCATGAGCAAATACAATGATTATGGGTAGTGCGGAGGTGGTTTTAGAAAAGGAAACAGGTGCTGGGGAGAACAATCCAATGGAATCTAGCCATGTAGAATTTGTTCAAGAAGATATCTAGAGTCTCAGGTATCTGAGTGAGGACAGTCTTACTAACAGTGTGAAGAGTTTTGGATTAGCATTTAGAATAGGGCAGCTTTCAGGCCTGCCTATATGTTAGAAATGTGGTCTAAAATACTCTTTCTCCTCTAAATTGCTGGGTTATATGGTATTTTATCACAATAAGAAGAAAAGTAGGAGGCCCTTGTTTAACAATGACCTGCCCTTAGCATCACCACCAGGAAAGTACCAAGTACCGTACATGTTCTTTGATGTTTTAAACAAGAATGCTTTGCTGCATAGAAGCAAGCAGAAATCTGAATTCTGCTGCTTCTGGTCCCCTCATAGGTATATACTCCTTTGTAAGAGAACAAATGTGTTCTGTCTTCTATCTGCTTTCCAAATCCTTGTTCTTTAGTATTGACAAGCTATAACATGGGCTGGGATCCTTAGGCGGTGGGCGAGTGAGAATGCTTCCAATTTGGTCTATGGTCTCACTTGCCTTCGATGCTTCTCCTCCAAGGCCCAAAGTTTAATTTTCCAATGGAAAGAAAAGATGAATTATCTACATATATAAATACCCCAGTGGCTACATTCAAAGGTAAACATGTCAGGTGATACTTCCTGTGGGTCTTACACATCACACCCATCAGTTCAGATCACCAGCACTTCTAATTTCTCTGGGACACACACAAATAGTGGGTGTGTGGTGGTTACAGGAGGTCTAAAACTCTAGTCTCATTTTCACAGGGGATGAGGTTTCTTTCTTAACTAAGCCGTCCTAATGTACAAATTGCAAAATAGCATCAGAGAAGAAAATCGTGCTCATATTTACAGCGGGGGGAGTTTATTTCCCACCTTAATCTCTATCTACTTCTTCCCACCTGTTCTCAGTTAGGCATTGGTGTTATTGAAATCAATAAACCTGACATGTTTTTCTTTAAGAAACATTCTCTTCTACTATCCCAGTAGATCCATGGTCTGCTACAAAGTAAGGTTAATATGATTTCTGTAATAGCTCAAACATAGATAAGTTAACTTCTCAGAATGAAAACCTGAAGCATTAAATAGAACAGAGGATCTCACAACACTTGAACCAAAAACTCCATGTATTTTTTCTAAGGCAGAAATGGATGGTCACTTTTTTAAACTATATTTTCCTGTATGCTTAGTTTAGGTTGACCCTCTCCTGGTCTTCTCCTCTCCCCTATAGTATAGATACTATGTATATGCATGTGTACATAAATTGTATAGTATAGATATGCATGTGTACATAAAATGTATAGTATAGATACTATGTATATGCATGTGTACATAAATTGACAAAGAGATTTAACATTCCAATAACAATGTTTGCAAAGCATTGACCTTTAAATTCATGAGTATTTGATAATGTTAAATATGCTAATTGCTTTTCATGTGTACTGTAATATTATAGTGTATGGCCATGCGTAGGAATATCACTCTATTTGTGCAAATAAAGTATCAATTTTTTCAATTAATGGAGTTCTAAGATGTAATAACAAGTACCATACACTTGATAAAAGTTACTATCCAGAAATCTTAGTGGTCTTTTCAGCTTTTGTGTCTACTTTCAAACATCAAGGAAGGACACATTTTTCTATACTTGTAAACTCATTTAATCTTTAAGACACAAGAGATATATTGTATGTTCCATGATAAAAATACCATTATAATAGGACAGAGATTAAAACATCCCATTCCCTGGGAGATCAGAGTGAACCACTGGTCTTTAGAACAGAGTCAGACATTGAGTTGTTTGTTAAAAAAATTACATTTTTTCATGTTCATTTTATCATTTAACATTTTTGTGCATATTATATCATACACACATTTGCAAAACAATATATTAATATTTTAGTTGTAGCCTCTCATCGCTAAATAAATACTGGAATATACAACTCAGGAAAGAAAAAGGTTTATTCTTGTATGGGATTCTGTTTATATGTCGTGAGCATGTTAGAAAAGTTCATACTAACATCAGGAGTGGAAGAGACTGGATACACCATATCCATACAAACCTCTGAAAAAGAGACATGCTTTCTGTCTTGTCAGCTTGTGTCTATGCCTGTATGATAATGTGTGTACCAAACCAGCTCCCTCCGTCTTATCTACCTACCAAGGGAATGGTGCCACTCATCATGGCTAGGTCCTTCAGTATCAATCAGATGTTCTACCATGGATTGCCATTCCAAGGATTGCCTTTCCAAATGTGCCTAAACACTGAGTATTCAACTGTCAAGTTGATATCTGTACCTAACTGGCACATAATATGCTTTGGATGTAAACATATGAGTGCATTAGAAAATTATAACACATGAGTAGATCATAGATCTATTTAAGATCACAATACAAGAACACCCAATAAGATTAAAAGGTATGGCTATAGAGTCTCAAAAATATGTAGAGATGAGAGAGGACACAATTTTCCTTAATCAATGTTTAGAGAAACTTGTATTTTGGTAATAGTTTGCTAACAATTTGTGATTTAGGAAAAAATGAGTAAATGTCCAGCTAGAAAGTGTAAAAGTGGAAGGGATAAATGAAGCCTGCTGATGTTGAAGACTTGAGGGTGTTTCTTGGACATGGAGTGGGATTGAGGATCTCTGGCCAGGAAGCAGGAGTTGCTTATGGTGAACTCTTCATGTCATGTTGAGGAGTCAGGGTTTGGTTTTAGATAATATTTTTAATTTTAAATGGGATGGAATATTCAGATTTGAATTTTTACAGAGATAAAGCATTTAATGTGTGTATTAATTAGGAATTTCTTATATAGTTCATGTGCATTGTATCACTTAATTTAATCTTTATGCCCTAGAAGGAATGCTATACAGATCTAGTACACACACACACACACACACACACACACACACACACACACACACAAACTGGTCTGTGTAAAGATGCAATGATAGATAAAAGAATAATGAAGACAATTTACTGAAAGTATCCAATTTACAAATGACAGTATACTACATGCAAATCAAGGTTGGTTGGACATAAGCATACATTCCCATTATTATGAGGGTAGAGTATGGTGTAAGACTGGAGATGGTTGCTAAGCAAGTGTAAGCACACTGGGGACTAATGAAGAAAGCATGCTGTGCTGAGCCAGGAAGTGGGCACTGTGGGCCAGGACTGAGATGAAGGCAGCAAGATGTGCCTCCCACACGGGCAGATGGATTCAAGGTGGCTGCTGCTCAAATTGGCTGTTTCTGGCAAAATTATTAGACACATTGTCCACCATAGCTTTCAGTATCTCTGCTGTAGCAAATGTTTCCATGAAACTATCTGCACATCTTAATGAACTAATAATATTTTTTATCATGCCATTGGAATTACATCATATTCACAAGCTTACCTTTATGTTTCAAATTTGTAAATGCAGCAGGTGAAAGTTAATAATCACTTTAATTATTTATAATAACCAGATTTCTCTATGTCATTATTTTCTCTGTTTTGTGTTTAACACTTTATTTATTTGGGGCCGGGAATGTGACTCGGGGATTAAAACCTTTGCCTTACAAGCAAAAGGTCCTGAATTCAAATCCCCAGGTCCAACGTAAAACGAACAGGCAACGATGGCAATGGCCTGCAGTGCTGGCCCTGAAAGGTGGAGCCTAAGAAACTCCAGAGCAAAACAACAAAGAGATAGAAAAATCTAGGCTGGTTCCTGATATCACTCTTGGTTCTCTACAGGCACAGATATTCAAGTGTCCACTGGTACACATACATATGTATATAATGTGTGTTTGTATGTGTACGTTTATGTACATAGATAGATAGATGGATAGATAGATAGATAGATAGATAGATAGATAGATAGATAGATAGATGATAGAGTCTTTCTAACTAAACTAGGATGATCTCAGAGTTATTTTCTTCCTAGTTAGGCCTCCCAAAGGCTAGATAAAAGTTGTCTACCAGCACACCTACAACAAACCTAACAAACAATTCTATTCTTTGTAATCATTTGCTGAAGTCACATATATTAAAAGTTAAATCAGTCTTTTGTACAAAAATTGACATTGTGACATAAGTAACTAAGTAAAGAGAGGTACAATTGTAAAAATGGCATCCAACAATTTTTCAAAATATACAAGTTTGCTTTTTAATTGAGATACTTTAATTACATAAAAAGGGAAACAACAGAAAAGTTAAAATGTTTTCCAATTACATGAACACTTCTAAATTCAAAACAAAATCCATCACCAAGGCCCTTCAGCAAACACATCTTCTACTTACCTTGACCTCTATATTTTTTAATGGAAGATTAATAGCTTGTATCTTAGCAACTACATCTGGACCCAAGGCACCTGGGAAAGACTTGGCAGTGTTCAAGGTGAAATGTTCTAAGCTTAGATTGAATGCCAATAAACTGAACTGCTTTGCTTCTAAAATATAGCAATAAGTGTGTCTGAATGGGAGGAAAAGCAAAAGAAGACAAAAGATAGCCACTGAGATAGTTCAATGGATAATGTGTGTACTGTGCTGACAACCTCCATCTGATATCCAAAAGTCCACGTGGTGGAAGTAGAAACTGAGTTTTGAAAACTGTCCTCTCATCTTCACCCATGTGTCAGTCATAGCTTGCATGTGCATTCCTCTCCTCCCTCATAACTGGAAATTTCAAAAAAGGCAAAGACAAAGCAAAAAAAAAAAAAAAAAAGAAAGAAAGAAAGAAAAAGTCCCAAAAGATAGGTAACTATTAAATTATCATAAACTAGAAAGTGCTCATTTAAGTAAATGCTAGCTTAAGTCCCCAAATTCTTTGACTTACTGTCTCTAAGTAGCCTATTTTAGGCTAATACCAAAAACTATGAGAAACTTTAGCATACAGTGAATAATTATGGAGGAGATGGTACTTCCTAAACTTTAACAGCCTATGTGTACATACACTGTGTGTGTGCGTGTGTGTGTGTGTGTGTGTGTGTGTGTGTGTGTGTGTGTGTGTGTGTTGCATTTCATATACAAAGAACAGGAAGTAAATGAAAATGCAGATTTTGGTCCCGAGGTCAAAGCCACATGAATAATGATGTATAATAATGAAGCTATGGCAAAGGGATTAGAATATATGTCCCGGCCCACGAACCAGCACAAACCCGGACCTACAAACACAGGAAACTGAAGTGGGAGTGGCAGGAATTAAAAGTTTCAGGCTTTGGGTCAGAGGGGGCCTTGGATGTCCTCTTATCATCCAAGCCAACTTTATTGTAACATATAGGGTTTATATAATCAAGAAGCAGGGCCAAATTCAGGAAAACATCAAAGAAGAGCAGGACCAAATTCTTTACAGGATTATATAAAGCATATACATTCTAGTTAACAAAGAAAAGTCAGGAGCGATATCTAATTGCTGTGGGGCCAGACATGATGTCCCCAGGTACAGTAAACAGGCATGTCACCTTGTTGCTAGAAGGGAATGGACAATGTATGCCTCAAAACAGAGTTACTTGGTCCGTGCATAAGCATATCTCAGATAAGCAGGAAAGAACCATTGAGGGAGGAACAGCCCAGCCAGTTTCTAAGAGAAACAAAAGCGACCCAAACAATCTGGAAGTTCTCTCTACTCCCAAAGAGGGGAGTTAGGCCTGCCATTGTCTTGCAGACAAGAGGCAAACTCAACCCCCCAAGGGAGGAGTCACTCCACAACCCGTTCAGTTGCTAATGTATCATCCAGAGAGCAGGCCTTGGGCCTAACAACCCCCACAAATATATTATTATGCTATTCTATCATTTTCAAGTTTGTGAAAATTAGAAATTAACTCTAAAATGCGACCTTAAGATTTCACTGGGCATAAGAAAGTCAGAACCTTTAGAACTTATATTCATTCAGAAGAGGAGAACCTATGGTTCATTCAGAGGAGGAATAAGGCAGAGAGTATTTATGGGGTTGGAGTCTGGTGTGAGGCACATCAAAAAGGTAAGGAAGGTGAAGCATTCTACAGAAGGCTGTGGGGACAGAGTAGATATGGCTTGAATTTGGACAGTAATGCAGTTCAAATGTTTGTGAAATGTTTCCTAACATGCATGAAGCCCTAGCGCTTTATTAAAATGGGCTTGGTGGTGCACACCTGGGGAGGTAAGACAGGGGATTGTGATTTTCGAATTTATCTTCACTTACAATAGTAACTTTAAGACCAGTCAGGGCTAACTGAGACCATATCACAAAGCAAAACAAAAGAAAACAAAGCAAAATAAAGCCCAGCAGCAATAAAACAGCTGGTAAATGGTAAAACAGATGAAAATTAGCAACCTGCAGCCCAGATTTAATTATTTTGACTGAGGCCAAAAAATAAAAATTATAGTAGCATCCTATAATCTTTGTGTTTGATTTGAACCCCACTAGCAATATTATGCAATCTATTCATTACTCATAATTTTGGTCATTATGTTTGCATTCTGAGAGAAAAATGAAATGCCTTAATATGCTAAAAACAATTTATTTTTATAATTTTAAGAAGGGCAATTTCTACAGTGTAGGATATGGAGACCTGAACTGCTTGTTTGTTATAGAATGTAAAGAAATGGCTTAGATCTCAAGGGTCTCACAGGACATTATCCTCAGGCGGCATGACTGTGATGATCAGATGTCATTTTACTCTCTAGCAAATCTGCAGGGACCCTTGTCTGCATTTCTAGAAAGCTGCATGTATGCAGTCTTAGAATACTTTTCCCCACAGGGGATAAGGATGACTGGAATATCCTCCCTGAAGAAGGAGATCCAAGAAACAACACAGTTCACATAACTTACTATGTAATAAAAAGGGATGTGAATTCATGTAGAAGGTCGTACATAGAGACAGATACCCTCCTCTCTCGCAAGTACTGCTGTTCTTAGTTCCAGTGTCATTCAGTTGAAGTACATGAAAAGAATCAGTAACTTAAAACAGCATACTGACCGAGTGATATACTGGAATTAAGAGAGTCCTTGGATGATTGGAAGGCGGTCAGAGAAGAAGGGGGCCTTGAGAGGGCCCATGGAGAATGCTGACTTTGGATGGGAATGGCACCATGGGAGAGGAATTATCTTTCTTGGAATATCCTTGTTTATTATCACACAGGACATTAAAGGACAAATCTCTGTGTCTTTTCTTTGATGTTTCTGTTTTGACATAACTCAGTGCTGTCTTGGACTATGCCCTCGGTGAAACCCAAGGAGGATGTTGTGCAGCCATTTGAAGCATTCTATCCTGGAGGAAGACTCAGAAAATATATAATTCATTAGCCTCAGAAAGTTCCTGAACAACCCACAAGGTAAAGAAAGGGTAAATTACTGTGTGGATAAGGTTCCCTGGTTCAGCCAGGGAGCAGACGTACATCTGATGAGCAAGTCATGCAGCCAGATCTAGCAGAGCAGTTCCACCCTGGTTGTATGTATTTTTTTTTTTTTGGTGATACAGCGACCTTTGAATCATCTCTGTTCCTGTAAGTAGCCCTCACATACACTCTTATAAGTAAACCAAATCAGTATTTCTGTCTACCAATTCGGACTTTGGTGAAATTGTTCTTTGGTCTGTCATCAGATCTGTCTGGAGTGAATCAACATTTACAAACACAAGTGGTACACAAGAGGATTTCCCTAAATACACTTCAGCTGATGTTTCAGTATCCTTCCCAGACAAATGTTCTCATTGATTTATTATACATCTAAGAAGAATCAGCTGTCACTGGGAGACTTTCTTTTAGCCTACCATAATCTCACTGTGTAAGATACTATTTACACTTTATCTATGAGTGTACCTGACTTATTTAGTCTAACACAATCAAATGCAGGTTATTGTGCAAGGCTAGTGTTTTTTCATAAGGTTACAGTCATCCATCATAACTCCAAGTCCATCCTCCCAAGTTCATTCTAGAACATACTAGAAGAAGGTGCAGGGATATTGGGCAGAAATGCTATTTTATTGGCCTGTATTTCCAATAAACAAAAGGTTGAGTCGTATCATTATGACTTAGGGTTAGCTAGATATCTCAAAAGTAACAATAACAACAAAAAATTGCTTCCTGTTTGTGTCCAACACAGTGGCTTTAATTTGGATTTAACCTAACAGATTTCTAGCTCAACTATCTAATAAATCTGTTCCCCTTATGGCTGCTTCTGTGTTCTCAGGCTTTTTAGTTGACAGAAAGTGTAGAGTTTGATGTTGCCAGGACAATTCCCGTACCCACATATATCTGATGGCATTTCATTGAACCAGCAAACTATTAACTTGCCAAGGGCAAGGGAAGGATGTTACAAAATCACATGAGCTTTAAAAGAAAATGAAATTAAGGTCACCTCCAGTTCTACATTGTATTTCATCACCGGATCCCAAGTCAAGTTCATCAACAAATTTGTAATATTCCAGAATAAAAAGCACTCATGTCATTACCATACAAATCAAACCAAGAAAAATAAAACTAACAAAACCCAAAACTCAGACCAGCACAAACATACTCAAGTGATCCATGGTTTGTAATATAGACCATGAAGTTATGCATTAGTCTAGTCACCAAATTAATCTCAGTGAGTGGTTGAATTTTATATCATAAAAGTTTTGCCCTTTTTGCATGTAAGCTTCATGGCAGACATGGAAAGCAAGCTGTCTCAAAGCTCCTCTGAAAAAGAATTCCCTTCTCAGATCTGGAAAAGCAGTTAGCTAGTAATCTCTAGCTGGAAGCTTTGCAATTCAGTCAGAAGGAATGATCCCATGGTTGGGTCACACTATCCTTGCAGTGGCCTTTGCGTGGCCTTTTGTTCAATGAGAAAAGAAGGATAAGGAAACACTTGGTCTGACCCTCTATCAATGCCTGCACCAAATGCTTCAACAGGGACTGGCTTTTTTTTCTTATGTCTAATTCTTGGACCAGGCAATATGTTCTAGGCAATGCTCAAGCTATTAGCAGAGATTTTATATATATGCATAAGATCTGGTCTGACTACCTTGCTCCATTCTGCTTTCTTCCATTTCCTTCCCTCGATTATTTCACAATCACTGCAAACTACAGCAATGTGTTTTTATTTCGGGCTAGAAAGGATTGAAAATCCTTGTCAAAATAAAGTTTGTCATCTGAGCATGGTAATGCATACACCTATGCCACTAGTACTTGGGAGGTTTAGGCTGTGGGACTGTCCTGAGTCAAAGTCCAGCCCAGACTTCATGATAAAAATTGTTTCAAGAAAACTTACTTTAAAACCTCGAAAGCTTGGGAATTTAAAAATAAAATAAAATAAAATACATTCTTTGTAAAATCTCTGGTGTCTTCAGGAAGTCTAACACAAAGTCCCTGGAATTCCAACCATAGTAACATGTCAGACCCTGTCCAATGTGTCTCATAGTGCAATTGTATTGTTTGATATAGTTGCCTATTCTAATTACACCCAGTGAAACAGCGTTTATTTTCTCAACTGATTTCTCTGTTGAATTTGTTAATTCTCTGTACACAATGCATATTTAGAAAGAGATATTACTTATGCCACAGGGGAATATTTGTCATTTTTAATAGATGATTGCCAGAGATTAGGGAATTAAGGATGGGGTACATGTCTGAGAATTCCAATCAGTCTATCTCTGCTATGTGATTTATTCCTTACATTACAACATGAAGAGACACTAACAACTGAAATATGTATTAACTAATCCTTAAATCCTACCACACACATTCACTTCAACATACCATATTTGGTGATATTTAGCTATTTAGCTTTTCTGCATAGATCTTAAATTGCAGACCTTTCTTAAACTCTATATTTCAACAGCCCTTCTCTGTAAAAAGGGCAAGAATACAAAAACAAGAAAACTCCTCCAATGCTTTATAATTGTGTGAGAATGAAGCTTTAGGCTTGAGAGAAATCCCCTGAAGAAGTATAAATAATGGGACAAGGTTACTACAAGTTTCAGTTATTACGCTGTTCTTAGCTTCGAGGTTGGTGAACGCCTGTGGTTATCCAACAGTACATTCTGCATGTTCTATCTGGTATTTACAAGAATGTGAAGACCAGAGAGAGGAGGCTAGTGCCAAATGTTATTTAAGGGGATTAAAGGCGACCACCTCAGACAAATCTAGCCCCATGAATCTGCAGTATACAAACTCTCCACAATCAAGAAATTCTTGTAAGTCAACTTGAACTTTCAAAATACTAAAAGTTTATGGAAGAAAAATGGGCTTATTCGATAAGTGAAGCTGCAGAGCAGCATGGTATACATTCATAATTCCAGCCTGTAGGAGGGAGCACTGAGGTGGAAGGACTGAAAAGTCAAGGTCAGCAAGTGCTGCATAGCAAGATCTGCAGAAATAAACAAACAAACATACGAATAAATAAAGGCTGGGAAATGGTTCAGGAGTTAAAGTCTCTACCTCTCAAGCAAAGGGACCTGAGTTCAGCTCCCTAGATCACATGTAAATGTACTAGGAAAGCATGATGGTGGCCTGCATTTCCATTCGTGGAATGCAAAATCAGGGAAACAGCCGAGTAAAGAAATAGATGAATGAGCAATACTTGATGACTCCTAATATCACCAGTGGGCCTCCATGAGCATATACATTCAAGATCCCCTTGTCTACACACACACACACACACACACACACACACACACACACACACGCATGCATGCACGCACACAAAAAGAAAATGAAAAAAAACTTCAAGTTTGCACCTTTGAATATCAAAGACATATATATGTATATATGTATATATACATGATGCTTAGGAATCTGTATATGAATATATACATTTTTACCATATAACAAGCACTACTTATTCCAGCATAGTTGTCAACCATTTTAAGTAAGAAGACTCAAAATTTTAGTATTCATTGAATACCCGATTTGTTTTTGTTTGACAGTTTCATAGACTATTTCAGTGAATTTCAGTTATTTTCACTCCTATTGGCCCCCATCCCCTACCTCTCTGGCTGAAATCCTTCTTCTCAACAAGTTCCAATCTTACTTTTCATGACTTCTTTTGAGAAATTCTGATTAAACCAACAGAAATTTTACTAAGAAGTAAAGTCACATGTCATGCATGGTGCTCCACATGAAATGTCCTGACATACTAAATACCTGATAGCTAAAATCTGAATAAATATCTTATTAAAATAGGTCATCAAAAATCATTATATAATAGACTATAGTCAATATTGTCGGGAATAAAAATATTTAATTCCTTCTTCTAAGTAATTCAGTTGTTAGTTACAATTTATTGGGCAGACATTGAGTCCTTGCATTTCACCTGAGATCTGTACCTTCTCTGGATCTATATCTTCATAGGTTTATGCACTAGCTGGAAAAGGCAGATTATACAGAAATAATTGTGTGTGCGATATATCAGTAGGTCATTGCTACAACTGCTACAAAAAAAAAAATACATGAGTTGAAGGTTTAGAGAAAGTTGTCCTCTGATGGTGAGTACTAATATACAAACAAGATCCCAGAACAACTCTGTATTGCAGCATTATGCAGACCTTCATGGAAATGATACAACCAGAAAATACTTGAAGAGTTCCAGTCTGTTCCAGGTTCACAGATCTGGATCTTCTTTTCCCACATGAATCAAAAAAATGTTGGCAAGTCATGTGCAGAGGTCAGCCTGGTGCTAGCTACAGAGAAAGGGATAAATATTCAGTCAAACCATAAAATAGTGTACAAGTTCCTGATTATTGGGGAAATACAATTATCTAAACATTGGCCAATCTTTATTTTTTTAACATTTTATTTATTTGTGTGTGTGTGTGTGTGTGTGTGTGTGTGTGTGTGTGTGTGTGTATCAGATGGCACTGTGCATCCCTGTGGAGGACCAAGGGTGACTTCAGAAAGCATTCTGGATTGCTACTACCTCCTTCTTACTTCACTTTGGGATTTCCTCCAGTCTATTAGGGCCGGTAGTGCAGGCCTGTGCCATTTCTTCCTGGTATTTTTACGTGGGATCTGAATCTGAACTTAGGATCTTTTCTGTTTGCAAGACAGAGTCTTAACCCCTGAGCCATCTCTCAACCCTTCTTTTTTAATAAACTTTATTTTTTTATTTTTGTGTGTGTTTGTGTGTGTGTGTGTGTGTGTGTGTGTGTGTGTGTGTGTGTGTGTGCGCCTATGGTGGCCCAAGGGTGACTTCAGAAATCATCCTGGATTATCCTACCTATTGTGCCACCTCTGGAGTTTTCTAGAACTGGAAATATAGGCCATGGCCATTTCAGCTTGGCATTTTCACATGGGATCTGTGAGACAGAGGCTTAACCCCTGAGCCATCTCCCCCTACTCTAGCCAATCTTTAAAAGATCATAGTTGTAAGAGAATCTAGATGCACTGGAGTATTAGTGGTAGGAGCTCACAGTGCAACCAATTTAGAGTAAAACAATTTGCCTTAAAATGTTCATATGCTTGGAAGCAAAATGACATCTGTGTATATGGTGAGAAAAATAAGAAACATAGACACACACTGGTTAGTTAGTGTTGCAATTCTTCTGTATGGTTGCTGATAAATCAGCATCAAATAGCTTAAGGGAACAAGGGGTTTATTTCCTTATGACTGTCCGGTTACAGTTCTCCGTCCAGCTGGACAGGAGAGCATTCACCAACACCAGGACCGAGGGAACTAGCCATGCCAGCTCTACATAATGGCTGAGAGAGGGACAATCCTTACTTTCCAGCCCAGCATGTCTGGCCAAGTATACAAAAGGATGCCAACTCTCTCAAGCAGCTCTCTGTATTTGTTTTTATTCAATTGTGCATGTATGCGCGTGTGTGTATGTGTAGAACCACGGACGAATTCGAGAACCACCATGGACCGCCTCCACCTCCTCCTTGTTTACTCCACCCTACCAGGACCAGAAATGCAGGCCGCCCCCGCTTCCACCCGGCATCTATATGTGGGGTCTAGGATCCGAACTCAGGACCTTCTGCCTGCAAGGCAGAGGTTTAACCCCTGAGCCACCTCTCCAGCCCCCCCAGCTCTCTGTATTTTATTCCAAGGCCTAATCCTGCCCACCATGGGCTGGGCCTTCCCCTATTAGCTAGACAATCTCCTGCAGGTTTGCTCTGGGCCTAACTCAACCAATAATTCTCTACAAATATTCCCAGAACTCAAACCTTCAACTGTCAAGTTCACTCCTGTGCCTAACTATGATAGTTAGAAAGTTGTTTATAGATGTGTCATTTTTAATGGCAAATATTGAAAATAGGAGTAAAAGGAATTATCATAAATTGTATTATTTTTGAAAATAGAAATAACACTTGTGATTAATTTAAGAGGAAATGAAATGCTCATGATATAGTGTTTTCTCAAAACATTTGTGTGCACACAAAGACAAATTGGTGAAAAAGGAAGAAAATGTGCTAAAGTTAACAGTAACTGTCATCCCTCTATGAGACAGGACTTGGAATGATTTTTTACTCTGTTCTACAGAGAATATGACTTTTAAGTTTTTCTTGAGAACTTAGTACAAGAGGAGAAAAGTTAGGATCCTAGACTAGAAATAGTCCACAAAAATTGAGATCACTGATATGTCATTTCCAAGCTATCTCTATTCTCCTGAGAAATTATCTGTTGCCTTAAAGCCAAGGTTAAAATCTGTTTTCTCTTCAGGTAGAATATTCACTTGAAAAACAATATCCTTGAAATTGATCAAGAAAAGTAACTGACCTGCATTTAAATTAATTTTGAGTGACTTTATTTGTGCAGGGGTTGGAATAACCTCATTTCTTTGTTTTTAGCAAGTCTGTATTCTGCCTGGAGCAGCATGCATGCTTTGGTCAGCAGAATGCAAATATTAGCCCACATAAAGGAGCCAGGTAAAAGCCAAGACTAGGAGAAAGTCTATCTGAAGTTAGGTAGTATGGCACAATTCCTTTTGAAGTTAAAAGAACAAAAACTTGCAGTCCTCATTTTACCTTTTATGCAGTCTCTGAGCACTGGAGAAAATGGCAAAACCCAGGAATCTGTAATAAAACTGCCAGAATCACCATTTCATCATGATTGCATTACATTGGGCCTCACCAGTAAGTCAGTTTCTCAGAATTCTACCTATGGATTCAAGATATAAAAACAAAACAAAATGAATGATAAAACCTTTACCAATGTGCAGTTGAGTAGAAGACAGGGATGACTTGGAGACTGTTCTGCCTTGTCTCTAAGTCTCTATTGGTTGTATGAATGCAGTCTTCATGGTTGTTGTTTTTTAGTTTTTGTATTGTGTGCGTGCGTATGTGTATGTGTGTGTGTGTGTGTGTGTGTGTGTGTGTGTGTGTGTGTGTGTTCATGTGCGGGCCTGAGTGTGCATAAGAGTGAAGACAAGGAATCAATGTTGGATTTCTTCTTACTAATTTCTGTCTTATTTTTTTACAAATAGAGTCTCTCACTGAACATAAATCTGAAGTTCATTGATTAGCTGAAGTGACTGGTCAGCAACCAAAGAGATCTTCCTGTCTCTACACCCCAACTACAATATGTGCCTCTGCCCAGCATTTTACCTGCCCCTGAGGATCCCAATTCTTGCTCACATACTTGCACAACAAGAACTTTACTCATTGAACCATCTAGTCAGATCTGTTCTTCCATGCTTCTTATTGTGATTATTTTGCCTTTATTTTAACGAAGTTGCGGATCTACTTACATTCCTTCTCTCACAATACCTGCAGCTTAATTTGATGTGTCTCCTCTCCAGGCTTGGCCCTGGCACGTACCTAATCTCTTCTCAGAATGTATTTTCTCTTTAGAGGCCTCCCTTCTCAGTCGTCAAAATGTAGTTTTTTAAAACATTTAATTTGCCGAAGATTGACAGTTTCCACACAGCAAATGTGACACTGGTAAAAATATCTTCGGTGTATAAGATAAATCAAAGAACATTCAGATAAAGAGACATTGTAATTGGGACAAGATATGCAAGAAAAATGTTTCAGTCTAATCAAAGTATTTCTCAAGTAATTTAGGATAAAAGTTTATTTTAATATTTAATTTTAGAATAGGTAGCAGATTGATTAGAGGGAATAAGGTTGACAGTTCATTTTCACAAAAAACATGAGTATATGAAATCCTATGAATACTGACAAGAGGTCTCTCAAGCCACCACAATTCCATGATAATGTTTCAATAGAATTAATAAAGCATAGACCAATATGATAATGAAAATAACAAATAATAATAATTTATAACTTAAAACTGCTTACATATAATGATAAATAAATGAATAAATAAAATGAAAAATAATAAAGCAAAGATTAATAAAAATCAGGTTGATCAAAATTAAGAAAAATTAGTAACATTAAGGGCTAAAAAATAATATATTCTAAGCAAAGGTGATTCTATTAATTCTACAAAGTAATATGAAAGAAAGCTGGGGGACTGAGGAAATGGCTGAGCAGTTAAAATGCTTGCCACATAAGTAAAAGGACCAGGGATCACATCCCTATATTCCATATAAAATGACAGGTGGTGGTTGTAGCTCATCTCTAATTCCAGCCTTGAAAGGTAGAAAACTGGGAATCCAAAGGGAAAGCTGATTGATGAGATTAAAGCTACCCATGTACTCTGGGCTTAATTAGAGATGCTCTCTCAAAATCATAAGGTATAAAAATAATCAAAGAAGATTTCTAGTATGAGCCTCAGGCCTCTATATGCACACACTCCTATCTACTACATGCAGACCCTTACACATATGCAAAAACACATAAGCACACCATGCATCCTTCTCCCTTACACATGAAAAAGGAAAAAGATAAAGAAATCCAGGGGATAGAGAGAGACTCAGTGAGTGAGAGCACCTTGCTCTTATGAGACCCTGGATTTCACCACTATAAATTGTTATGTGTGGGGGCTGGAGAGTTGGCTCAGGGGTTAAGCCTCCGCCTTGCAGACGGAAGGTCCTGAGTTCGGATCCCAGATCCCACGTATAGACGCCAGGCGGAAGCGGGGGCGGCCTGCGCTTCTGGTCCTGGTAGGGCGGAGTCTGTGAATCCCAGGGAAGAAGGAGGTGGAGACTTTCATGGTGGTTCGCGGGTTCGTCCGTGGTTCTACACATACACAGACACACACACACGCGCGCGCTCACATACATACGCATATACACACAGTTGAATAAATAATAATAATAAAAAATAAAATAAAATAAAATTTAAATTGTTATGTGTGGTTATGTGTGTGTCCCTGTGTTTCTGACACAGTAAGGAGCAGAGACAAGGATTGCTGGGGTTTCTGGTCACCAGCTTAGTCCAGTTTCAGTGGAGACCCTGTATCAAGAAAGTAAGACAAAGGATGATTGTGAAGGATACCTGATGTCTATTCTGAATCCCACATGAATGTGTGTGTGTGTGTGTTGTTAGAAAACAAACATGAAAATCAAATGGAAGGTAAGTTATGTCTACCATCAGTCAAGAAAGAATTTTTCTAAAAAAGAATAAAATGCTCTCACAGGAAGAATGTAGAGATGAGTATCTAAAAGTCAAATAGTAGCTAGACAGAAACTAAGAGTGAAAGAAGCATGCATAGAAGTCAAAGTAAGAGCAGGAACCTTTTATGAGAGAATTGGAGAATTGCTCACTGTTCTGGTTGGCTAATTAAATTCCTTTAATACAGGTCTTCATTAAGCCAGTCTGGATTCAAGACAGTCCTAATTTGTTGGCTTTACTAGTTGACAAGAGCCAGAGGCAGAGTTGTACAAAGCCTTTCTTTCCTCTCCCCTTAGGTCTTTAACCACAGGATAACCTGCCATTTGATCTCAACTTTTAATACCTTCAGAGAGGGTAAAGTCCCGGACAAAAGAAAACATCAGAGCATGAGTTGAATGTAGTATATTTGGAACCCCTCTGGTCTGGGCCATGCTCCACTTCCCCCATGATTTAGAAAGTGGAAAATAAATTTAAATTTGGTGCATTACTGGTTTGCTCAAAATAACAAGTTGCCCCCTCCTGAAGAGATCATGTTATATCTCCTTTCTAATGACAGTTCAGAATTCATTAATTTACCATGATTCCTTTCAATGTCTGACTCTTAGCTCCTTGCTGAGTTACAATACCAGACTTTTACAAGAACTGCTATTTTAACTGAACAGTATAACATGTCTCATTTTTTTTTACATTTCAGTCTTAAGAGGATTCAACTTCTCCTATTCAAGAAGGGGACGGTTAAAATTCATCACTTACTGGGTTGTGTCTGATGATTCAGAATGACCAAGTAAATCCCCAACCTGGTCTTGTTTTAATTATGGATGTGTTTGGTAGTTACTAGGCATCACACATGCTTTGAAATTGGGAATGAATGGATATTAGAGGAGTGTTATACAGGTATAGACACAGGTGTCACACAAAGAAGGAATAATTGACATAGGGAGAAGCCTAGATGCTCAAAGGCATCATCTGGGACTAAAAGTTCACCAGGGAAATCTTTCCAAATAGTAACCTATAGAATGTCAGAGCCCCTTCTCTCCTCAGAGAAGAAACAAAGATGAATAGAATAATACTTTTAACAACCCTGTTGCTGAATCCCCACCCGGCAGGCCGGGAGGAAGAGGGGAAACAGCAGGGGCCTCATGGGCTCGAGGTGAATGGGTGAGCTGGCCATGGGGTCACCACCCAGACCCCGAGAGTCAGATGGAAAGCAGCAGGCAGAGGAGGAGTTGACTGCAGACTCAGCTTTATTCAGGAAGTGTTTGGGCTTATATACAGTCGGGATCCAATCAGGTGTTGCCATCCCTCTGCTGGGTGGGAGGGGGGGGACAGCCACCAATCATTTGACTGTTTACTAGGTGTCCATTGCAGGGGCAGGTTAGATGGCCATTTCCCATTGGTTGTTCATCCCTCCTTTCTATTGGTTGTTCATTCTTCTGCCTGTATGGTTTCTTTATAGGGACATGTCTGGGGCATGTCTGTTCCTGGGAGGCAGGGTTAGGGCCTCCCTGAATCCATAGTGCCACAAACCCAACTGTCTACTTTTGCAAAAAGTTGAACCATGGATATTGATGAAGTAATTAAAATCAAGATGTTCAGGAAATTAAATTCCATAGCATTAAAAGAGAAGACATATGATTCTTGGGTATTCTATGCTTAGCACAACATGTATAATAGGATATTTGTATAAAGAATTGAAAAATTGAGTGATACAGAGAATCAATCTTCCCCTGTCTTACCTCAGTTTTAAAATGCTGGATTTTTGAAAATTTCCTTTACATATACATTTATAGCTTACATGCAATACTGGGCTTACATCTTAACATATTCCTCTAGAATATGAATATTTTTAGATTATACCTTTTCCTAGTAACAAATATTATGATTGTTTTCACTTCTATTACCTATGTCAACATTTAAAAAATACAATTCAAGTTTCCTAAGTATATTTATCTTATTGTGAAATAGAGTTCCAGAAGTTTCATACTGAGAATCTAACATTCTATTCCCCTTTAAACAACTTCTATGTCCTATCTAAACCCAATTCATATTAAATCACCTTCCTACTTCAAAAATCTATGAGTTGGCTCGATAGATGCAGAAAAAGCTTTTGACAAGATCCAACAGCATTTTATGATCAAAATGCTAGAGACAGTAGGAATGGAAGGAACCTTTATCAATATAATAACAGCAGTATACAACAAGCCTACAGCAAGGATTATACTCAATGGGGAAAAACTGGAAGCATTCCCACTTCGATCAGGAACTAGACAAGGCTGTCCACTCTCACCACTTCTATTCAATATTGTACTTGAAGTGTTAGCTGAAGCCATAAGACAAGAAAGGGACATAAAAGGGATTAGAATCAGCAAGGAAGAAGTCAAGCTATCCATATTTGCAGATGACATGATCTTATTATACCTGAGTGATTCCAAAAAATCCACCAGGAAACTCCTGGAACTAATTGAGAAGTTCAGCAGGGTAGCAGGATACAAAATAAATGTACGAAAATCAGAGGCTTTCCTATATGCCCAGAATGAAAGAAGTGAAAAAGCCCTGAGAGAAACAATCCCATTTACTATAGCCCCTAAAAAAATGAAATACCTTGGTATAAACCTAACCAAGGAGGTAAAAGACCTCTACAATGAAAACTTTAAAACCCTAAAGAAATAAATTGCAGAAGACACCAGAAGGTGGAAAGACCTCCCATGTTCCTGGATTGGCAGAATCAGCATCGTAAAAATGACCATCTTACCAAAGGCAATATACAAATTCAATGCTATACCAATTAAAATCCCAAAGCAATTCTTTAAAGAAGTTGACCAAACAATCTCAAAATTCATATGGAGGCACAAGAGACCCAGGATAGCAAAGACAATCCTGAGTAACAAAAACACTGCTAGAGGTATCACCATACCAAATCTTAGTCTATACTACAAATCCATAGTTATAAAAACAGCCTGGTACTGGCTCCAAAATAGACACACAGATCAATGGATAAGGCTTGAAGACCCAAATATAAGCCCACAAAACTACAGCCATTTGACAAAGGGGCCCAAAAAATCCAATGGAAAAAAGAACAGTATTTTCAACAAATGGTGCTGGCAAAACTGGATCTCCACATGTAGAAGATTAAAACTGGACCCGTACTTGTCACCTTGTACAAGACTTAATTCCAAATGGATCAAGGACCTCAATATAAGGCCAGAGACTATAAAAACCATAACTGAAAGGGTAGGGAACTCCCTCGAGCTGATTGGGCTAGGCCAACATTTCCTAAACAGACATCCAATGGCACAGTCACTGCTACCAACTCTCAGCAGTTGGGATCTTGTGAAATTAAAGAGCTTCTGTTCAGATAAAGAGATTGTAACATAAGCTCAAAGGCAACCCACAGAATGGGAGAAAATCTTCATTAACCATATATCTGATAGAGCTCTATTATCCAGAGTGCACAAAGAACTTAGAAAACCAAACACCAAGGAAACCAATGGCCCAATTAAAAAATGGGCCCTGAAACTTAAAAGAAACTTTACTAGGGATGAAATTAAAATGTCTAACAAATATCTTAAAAAATGCTCCACTTCCTTAGCCATCAGGGAAATGTAAATCAAAACTTCCGGAGATATCATCTCACCCCAGTCAGGATGGCAAAAATCCACAATACAAACAACACCAAATACGAGAGAGGATGTGGTGAGAGGGGAACTCTCCTACATTGCTGGTGGGAATGTAGGCTCATACAGTCACTCTGGCGAGCCGTCTGGAGATTCTTAAAGAAATTAAAGATTGAAATGTCATATGACCATGCGATTCCACTTTTGGGAATAACCCCCTATGCAGCAGAGGTCCACCTCGATAGCACAAGTGTAACCATGTTCATAGCAACACTGTTTACAATAGCAAAGTCATGGAATCAACCCAAATGTCCAACAGTTGATGAGTGGATAAGGAAATGTGGTACATCTATACAATGGAGTACTACTCAGCCATAAAAAATGATGAAGTACTGGAATTTGCCGGGAAATGGATGTCATTAGAGAATATTATATTGAGTGAAGTATCCCAGACCCAGAAAATTAAGCACCATATGTACTCCCTAATAGGTGGCTCCTAGTACCAAACCCACGCAGCCCACCTAGAGACACTCGATGATAAATCTCTGTAATACAGTAATTGCAAGGAGTATGAACAGGTGGGATAGGATAGGAGGGCCACACCAGAACAAGGAGAGAGGGGACCATGTAACAGCAGAGAAAATAGGCCTCCATCAAGTACTGTGAATAAGCAATGAGACATCTGGTTAAGTTCACAGAGTTTTTGCTCCTGATCATCTACAACTGAGAGGGTGTGATCTCACCAGAAGGGGAGGGCATATAGTCTGGCAGATAATAAGTAACCATTTTGCAAATGGGTGATTGACCCCTCCCTCACTGTGGTTTCCTACTTTTATTGCATTTATTCCTACTTTGAATATACTCTTATAACAAGACTCTAGTTTAACAGTTTTTTATCTCTGGCCAGGGGGTGACATCCAATACCCATCAGGATGGAGTGAAGGACATTGCAGGAGCACAAAACTGCAAAAGAAAATCAGCAAACCATAATCCAGAACTTCAGAGACTCTATATCAACCACCTGAACTAGGCCAGCCCAATCTCTCCCCATCCTGAAGCTCAGGGAAATTTGCGGAAGAGGGGTGGTGAGAGTGTAAGAGCACAAGGATGGGAGAAGCAATGATATGCAAGATACTCCACACAAGTTAGGGCCGAAGCAATCATAATTGGACTTTATATGCCCTGTGCAATGTCCAACACACTATTGACCCCACAAAGTCTAGCATTTGCTAAAAGCACCAAGATCCTTGGAGGCAAGAGATTGACAGCCAAAATAGTGTTCCTATGCTTAAGGGGAACACAGGAAAGGGTTCAGGGAAATGCCGCCTGGTCCTTGTATGTCATCGGAGAGAGGACTCAGAGGAGAATCAGGCATGCACATTAAAGGATTCTCCAGGGATTGGAGGAGGGGAGGCACTGGGGAGTGGGGAGGGAGGGGTGAGGGGAGGGAGAGCAGAGTGGTGGGGGGAGGAGGAGGGAGGGAGTGAACTGGTGTACCTATTAAGTTTGTATGAGTGGAAATTATAAAAAATGTTAAAAAAATCTATGAGTTGGGATTATTAAATTGATATTTGTATCAGTGAAACATATACTTTTTTTACTTTGATAGCTGACTTTTTTGGTAAATGATTTTTTTTTTCATTTAGTGTAGTGGCCTCAAATTTCAGAAACATTGTTTTTAAGACTAACATCATGTGCTTGTACATGTATTCACCCACATACACAGACACACAGACACATACCCACACATACATAAACTCACACACACACACATACATACACGCATATACATTTACAAATGTTTTCCTGGCTGCATTAAGTTCCATTAAATGATATGACTTGTTCTGAGTTTTGAGTTATAAGAGTTCTCTGTATAATCTAGACATTAATACTTTATCAGGCATGTGATTTGCAAACGTGTTTACATGCTAGGCTTGTCTCTTCACTTAGTTGGTAGTTTTTTGTTTTGTTTTGTTTTGTTTTTTTGGTACATGAAAGTTCTGACTTTGATGTTGTCCCAACTGAATTATTTAAGAAATCATTGACAGATCAAGCATTGTAGTGTCCTGTACTTTTTTCTAGGAATTTTATAGACTGGATTTTACATTTGGGACTTTAATATTTTGAGATGAATTTGTATGATGTCAGTTATCTTTCGATAGTTTATCCAATTTTCCCAAAAGTACATTATTGAAGATATTCCACTTTTTTTTGTTCAACAATCTTAAAGTCCTTGTTGGAGATCATCCAGCTGCAAGCAAGAGGCATGATCGAAGGGGTCTCTTATTGGATGCTGCTAATTTACTTGTCTGTCTTCATGCCAGGAAGACTCTTGTTTTACTGATTATAGTTTTGTAATTCATTCAACTTTACCCTTCCTCTTTAAAATTAAATTGACTATTTGATATTCATTGATAGTACTTGGAGTATTTGAGATTTTTCTATTTATGAAATAAAATGTCATTTGGACTTTTCTTGAGGTTTCATTGATGTTGGAAATTTCATCAGTTACTCTGAAGTAATGCATGTTTTTTTGTTTTGTGGCATATTCTGCATTTATCTATTAGCTCAAATTGATCTGTAGCATAGTTACAGATTTCCTTACTGACTTCTTTTCTAATTGTTGTCTGAAGTTTTAGGGTTTCCATTTCTCTTTTCCTTCAGTTATTTAACATATGCTTTCTTTTGTGTATTCAGGAAGATGTTTCATGAATGAAAAGTTTATCATCATTAAGTTCTCTTGAGAAATTGACACCTTTATTATTATATAAATCTTTTTGTAGCAGTATTCTTTTGATGTAAAGTCTATTTTCTCTAGTACATACAGGGCATTCCTCCTGTTCGACAACTTTCATTGGATATCTTTTTCTCTCCTTTGTTTACAGTCTATGTGTATTTAGATATAAAGTATGCATCCTGAAGAGAGAAATTATTATTCCTAACTTTTAATATGCCCTCTGATGGTGCTTTCTAATCCACTGATGTTTAAATAATACTGAGAGAGAAGAACATACTGCAGTTTTAATTTGGGATATATCCCATTGCTATTGTGGTCCTTGATTTTTTCTTTTGCTACCTTCCTTTCTGTTTTGTTGTGTTTGAAGTTTTTCAGTAGTAGGCTGATTTCTTTCTCATTTGACTTGGGTACATTCTTTAGATTTTGTGTGCGTGAGAGAGAAAGAAATCACCATCTCGGTGACATAAATTTCTTTAAATAGGGAATTTTCAACAATCTCATATACTAATTAACCTTTGGTCATATGCAAAACTCTACCTCCATTAATGTCAGTTTTTCATCCCTAATTTATGTAGACTTTAGGCTAATTTAAATTGTCTGCACCAACACAACTATAGTATGTATCCAAAAGGATATGCCTAAAAGATAATTTTTACTAAGAATCTTGTACTTTCATACAACTTCTGCTTTTTGTCTGCTACCTTTTTATTTCCTCTTGAAGCCCTCTTTGTGTGACTCTTACAGCCTAGGGCTAATGGTAAGGACTCCTTTGGCTAATTTTTATTTGTAGAAATCTTCATTTCTCAGCAATGGGTCATTCACACCCTTGTGGGTTCTGTTGTCCTAGATGAGACCAAGAGATTTACACATGCAGGGGGACATGGGAAAGGGAGGGAAACTGGAGGGAAGAACGGATGGGGTAATGTAGGGGTCAGTAGTGGATGATGAAAATATAAATTTACTGTTATTGTAATTAAAAATTTTTAAAAATCTACACAAAAAAATTACCAGGAACCAAAACACAGAAACTACCAGACAAAAACTTAAAAATAAAATAAAATTCCCAGAAATAAAAAAAAGAAAAGTACATTTCTCCTGGGAGTAGCTATGTAGTCTTTAGCACAGAGAATGTTGAGAAAGGAAAATGGACAGGAACAGGGCACAGAGAGAAGCCCAAGAACTCAATAGTGTCCAATCAATCTGTAGTGGTCCCCTGATATTGGTTCGATGTTTAGATTTTTCTAGATCTATGATGAAATAGTTGTCTAAGATAAAAATGAATGTAAATTTATTTATATCATCCCAGGAAAATTTAAGTCTCCAAACAATCTGAGTTTAAACTAAATCTTCTTTACTGATAGTAAATCCTTCTAATTTTCAGATACCAACTTATTTCATGCATGACTTGATGATATGATGATTTGCTATTGGGCTATATGTTCATGTATTATAATAGTTTCATGTGTTTGGGAGAGTCATGGCACCATCCTACCTCTAGGAGAAGTCTGCCTTTGCAGCTAGCAGTCTTGCAGCTCTCAGTCTCCAAGATGTCTGCAGTGACATAGTCTCCTCCAGCTTCAGCCAGCCACCCATGCCACTTCCACCATGAGAGACTATCTCCTCTCTGGAACCATAAGCTGAATAAATCTCTTTTTCACCCTTAAGTTGGTTGACTGAATATTCTCTCACAGTAACACATAAAAGTAACTATTATATACATCTATATATATGTGTGTGTGTGTGTGTTTCAATATATATAAAACACAACATACATATTATATTATATATACATATATTTATATGTATAATATATATGTTTCATATATAAAAAGGATTATAATAGGAAAGAAATATATTGCCCTGTGCCATTTGGTGTGGCCACAGGAACTTTATTGTACTCTTTCTTAAGAATGTTTTAATTTTGCTTTAACAAATATCTTCTTTTTGTAGGTGAATATTCTTGGCAGGAAAGTAAATCTACACACCTGCTCCTACTCCAAGAACCTTTGACCCAAGTTCTTTCTCTTTCCTTCTAAACATAGCTGCCGAACAGACACAAGATAAATAGAACCTTCTGTTTTCTTTGGAAGCTCACTGACCTGATACTTAACTGCTGTAGTTCTTTCATTTTGGCTCCTGAAGATCACTTCCATCTATTCCTTAAACCCAGTTCCCTCTGATCTATAACTTCTTACTTATTTAATTCAAAGCTTTCCTTCAGTGCTGACCGACCCAACATGAACTGACATATTTGCCAAGCAGCTGTGCAACCTTGAGGAAATTACATCCTTTCTGGGGCTGATAAGAGCATTTGCCTCAGAGGGCTAAGAAAATTAAATGAATTATTATATATTCAGTGTTCAGCACTCAGTTAGCTATTTTACTATCATTATGGTGGATAGTACAGAGTGCACAACCATAAGCCCCCCAAGGACGTTATGAGGCAGGAATGTCTGCCCTATGGCTATGAAGCATTCTTATAAGAAACCAATACAGCAAAAAAAAATAAAAGCTCAAGGTTTGCATTCATATATCCAGCGCTCACTTTTACCATCAGTTTCCAAATGTAAGAATTGACCTTGGCTTAAAAACAAACTGTGGAGCGAATCCACAGCCACTGCTGATGAGCCTCGCTTCCCAAATGTCGACATTCAATCACCAGTTCTCTTCAGTGATCTAGTTGTTTGTTTTGTTTTCAAAATCTCCTCGGGATTCATTGAAATAAAACTATGCAGGGCATCAAAATGGAACATAATTCAGTTGTAGCTGACTGTCTAACTGTCTGCTCCTGGTCATGGAGATCACAGAACAAACTTCTGATTACCCTCTTCGAGCCAGTGAAGAGCACAGGCAGAACCAAAGAATGCAGTGTAAGTGAAGATAGCCAGACACAGTATAGGATGTGTGTGTGTGTGTGTGTGTGTGTGTGTGTGTGTGTGTGCGCGCGCACGCGCACATGCACAGATTAAGTACACATGCACAAATCTACAGCAGGTGTTTTCCTCAATCTCTCCCTATCTTACTTTTTGAGATAGGATCACTCACTCAACCTGGAGATCATCAATTCAGCTAATTTTGCTGGCCAGATAGCCTCACATTTCCTCCCAACTCTGCCTGCTTGGTGCTGAAATGATAGGTACAAACTCCTATATCCAGTTTTCTGTGTACAAGTAATCCAAATCTGAACTCACAAAGCCCCAGTCATCTCTCCAATCCCTGTGACACAGTTTATTAGTAACCTGGTTAAACAATCAAGTGATCAATTTGCTTTGATAATGTGCCTAATGAACATCTAAACTATGAATTCAATCTTAAAAATACAAATAAATAAAAGCAAACAAACAAAAACAGCATCATTTCATCCACAAGGTTTGCCCTCGAGTGTCATGGTCCTTTTTATGTGCTGCTTGATCTCTGTAGGCAATTTGAATATGTAAATGGATTTTTTTTTTGTCCCCATAGAAGCAATTACAATGTTTGAGAAAGTGAACCAAGTCAAATGATACACCTGATTAACAGCTTCTGCTTTCAGTTATAAAGAGCTTGTCTTAAATCCCTCTATGGCATACATGGCACATAATTGAGAATGCTCCTGACAGGCCCAGCAAACTGGTGTGTTGAACTGGGTCTTTTATTTATCATTATTTATTATTATTAATATGTGGTAGGCCTGGATGCACTTATGCCCTTGTGAGCAAGTGACGGTCAGAAGACAACTCTGTGGATTTAGTTATCTTCCCCCACCTTTCTGCGGGTTCTGAGGATCAAACTCAGGTCATCAGGCTTATATACCAAGCACCTTTACCCCCCCCCAGTCATCTCACCAGCACTAAAAACAGGTTTGATTACTGCATAAAGCCCCTGATCCTTAACCTTCTCGAACTTTTATGACTCATCTACAAGGAACAGAACACCTGGGATATTCACAGTGCTCAGATACTAATTTATGACGGGAATAAGCCCTGTAGGAGACAGTAAATGTGCACAACCAACTGAATGTATTTGGATAGCTCCTGATTGGTATCTCACCCTGGAAAATATCTTCCTATTTTTTTTTTTTTCTGACAAGAGACCCTTTTATCATACACAGAGTTTCATAGCTTATATTGAGCAACAATCAGGTTGTTAGGACAGAGAATCCAATCTCATTGGTTGCATGTTTGTTTGAAGGCTGACATGTCTGAGAAAGGGAGGAAGAGAAAGTAGCTACATTATATTTTTTATAAAAGTAAACTCTAAACTACAGGGATTCTGAGGTTGTGATCTTTTCCCTCCCTGTGTTTGGCTTCCAGACTGAATGGAATGCACTTAAGAATGCGTGGGTCAAAGGCCTGACATTTCATCAGGTCTAAGCAGAGGTAGGGGAGGCTTTAGTCTAGAGGGACTCACTCCAGGTGGAAGGTTTGCACGTTGCCTTCAGCATTCTGCTTGAAGAGTTGGGCACCATTCTTTAATGCAATGTGCCAAACACTATTATTACCATGAATCCATTGTAGATTCTCCCAACAAAATAAGTAGTTGTCTAGTTGATGGGGAAGGCCGAGCCCATGACGGGATGGGAATAGTTTATGGACAGGTGTAGAAGGTGGAGGAAAACTAGTTAGGGAATCTAGCGCCCACTGTATACTTGGTCGGGCAAGTGGGGATTTTCCATCTCTCAGCAGTCCAGCAGTCCAGTGACTACGGTGTGCCTAGCTCCCTTGATCCTTTGGTGTTGGTGTGTACTCTCCCATCAAGCTGGACAAGAAATTGGAACCTGACTCGCATAAGCCAAAATAAACCCCTTGTTCACTTAAGTCCTTTGGTCATGAAATTATCAGCAAAAAGCAGAGTCACTACACATGATCTCTGGAACCCAAGCAAAAGCTTGGCCTGGCAATCAAAGCCTAAACCCCCATGTTGCAGTCTGCCTGCATAGTTGCCGATAAATGACTAGAACACAGCTTAAGGGAACAAGGAGTTTACTTTCTTACGACAGTCCGGTTACAGTTCATAGTCCAGCTTGACAGGAGAGCACACACCAACACCAGGGCCAAAGGAACTGGCCACCATAACGGCTGAGAGATGGACAATCCTTACTTGCCAGACTAGCATGTCTGGCCAAGTATACAGAAGGATGCCCACTCTTCTAAACAAGCTCTCTGTGATTTATCCAGGGCCTAATCCCACCCACCATGGGCTGGGTCTTCCCCAGCAGCTAGACAATCTCCTTCAGGTTTGCTCTGGGCTTAACTCAACCATCAACTCTCTACACCTGTGCCCAGAGCTCAAACCCTCAAGAGTCAAGTTGACACCTGTGCTTAACTATGACATTCCACCCCTTGTCAACTTGACACAAAAACAATAGCACTTTTAAACTGTAACCTTTCCTTGTCCCCACAGATGTTAAAATATAAATACATTCCATGGACAAATTTAAAATGTTCTTTCATTAAAACTTCAGTTCTAATATTTTAAAAGTTCAAAGTTTCTTAACCTTAAAACTCTTAAATCAGAATAAATTACTTTAAAACAGATAAAACATTAAAACAGAAGGATCTTAATAAGAAAACATTAAAAAGAACAAAGTCCGGCAAATCACCGCATCCTGTACTTCAATGTCCATCTTCTGCTGCTCATCACGTAATCAAGGCAGCTCAAAGATTCGAGGCATTTCCAGTCCCTGTCTGCAGCTCGAAGTTGTAAGAGCAGAGTTCCTTTGAACCAGGCTGAATCTCTACTCGCAGTTGTCCTCACCAGCAGTCCCACAGTTCTGGCATCTCAAATACAACTCTGGGTTCTCTTCTGCAGCTTTAAGCTTCACCATCTCTTGCAGGACTCTACGCCTGCCACTTGGTGCCAAGCTTTTGCTGCTCTCCATGAACCCTTCAGTACACGAAAACCAGTTATCACTTGAGGGACGCTGCCAGATTCCGAAGCGAAGTTGAAACGCAGCTTAGTCCACTGGAGCCACAGCTGCACCAACTTCAACGCGCTGACGCTGGAAAAACTTCTCTTCTAGGCAACCAAACTTGCAAAGGGCAAGAAACAGCTTGAACCTGGGCTTTCGCTCCCTGAAGGAATCTGAGCTTCTAAACCACGAACTTGCCTTACGATGGTTTCCATGTCCTCCACCATCTCAATGCAAGTCACTAGGTTTTCCTTCACTGATACTCATTTGTCTAACAGCAGCAGATATTCTGCTGCCTGCCCTTTGTACATCCAAACCTCCAAGGTTGCCAACAGAGCTCTCCTCTGTCAAGCAAACCAGTCCATCGTCCTTATATTCAGTTTTACCAAAGTCCTTGTTTCCCTCATCAGAAATTGGGCCCAAACAATGTCTCTCAGCAATTGGCCCACTAAATGCTGAAGAACAGTATTTGTAAATCCACAAAGTGAAAATTTTCAAGAATTTCCAACTTTGTCCAGCAGAACCGTTCAAAAGCCACAAAATCCACATAGTCAGATTTATCAGCAACACCCCACTTCCTGGGTACCAAATTCTGTTGCAGTCTGCCTGCATAGTTGCTGATAAATGACTAGAACACAGCTTAAGGGAACAAGGAGTTTACTTTCTTAAGACAGTCCGGTTACAGTTCATAGTCCAGCTTGACAGGAGAGCACACACCAACACCAGGGCTGAGGGAACTGGCCACCATAACGGCTGAGAGATGGACAATCCTTACTTGCCAGACCAGCATGTCTGGCCAAGTATACAGAAGGATGCCCACTCTCTCAACCAGCTCTCTGTGATTTATCCAGGGCCTAATCCCACCCACCATGGGCTGGGTCTTCCCCAGCAGCCAGACAATCTCCTTCAGGTTTGCTCTGGGCTTAACTCAACCATCAACTCTCTACACCTGTGCCCAGAGCTCAAACCCTCAAGAGTCAAGTTGACACCTGTGCTTAACTATGACACCCCAGTTCTGGTAGACACAGTCAAATCCTGGAGACTTGCTAGCCATGTAATACAGCAAAAAAATGATAAGGTCTAAGCTATTAGACCATTTTTATTAATCAGCTCAACTATATTTTTACTACTTCTTAAATGGAGTACAAATTTCCCTTTATGTCATCCTCACATGGTGGGGAGGTGCTGTTTGTTCCTTTTGATTAGATCGTTCATTGTAATGATATGTGAATATTCTTGAGTCATCAGATGCCTGAAAAATGTGCTTTTTCATTCTTAATTAGAATGTCACTACATTTGCATAAAGCCCTCACTTGTTTCCTGTCTTTTTTGGCATGGCTCTACTTTTCTCCAATTCTCTGTCACAATTTAGAAATCTAATGTTTAGCATAATCCACCAAAGTCCAATTGTTTTTGTGTTAGTTTCATTTTTAACCTTAAACATTTGGCTTTCCTGGTGATGGAATTTCAAACTTCAGTAGAAGTTTAAAAATGAGTGTCTGAAGATGTAAATCTTTACCAATATACCACAATTGCAAGCATTAAGGAAGTATGCTAAAAAAAATCTTCTCAACAGGCCTTGACAAACACAGCAACATCAAAAAGGTTAATTTTTTTTGTCATTTTACATGGTCTTCGACACCCAGCAGGAAACTGGAGCTAAAGATTAAGATGTTTAATATATATTTTTAACATGCCCTGAGCACTAGACTTTTAAGTCCATGGGAGAAATTATGTGAACAGCCATTTCTTAATGATTTTCTCCTTGGTAAGGAAACTGCTGCTTAGATATGAGCATTTTCAGTGCTTTAGCGCTTTCCTCCACAGAAGTACAACTGAGAAAAACAGGTCCACTATTGCTATAGCTAAAAATTAAATGATAATTAATTTTTTTTTCCTTTTCTTCATTCTTAGAACTTCCTAGGGGTATGGCTGGAAAGATAGCTTAGTGGTTAAGTTTTTATCTTCCAAGCAAAAGAACCCGGGTTTCAAATTCCAAATCCCATATAAAAACATCAGACAGAAATGGCAGTAGCCTGTACTTTTGCCCTTGTAGGACAGAGCCTGGGAAATCACAGAGTGAAGAAGAAAGGTAGTAGAACAATCCAGGATGATTCCTAAAGCCAACCTTGGGCCCCACAGGCACACATAGTACCCTCTTCTACAACCACATCCACCTACACATAGCACACATATGCACCAGCACCTTCGCACAGAAAAAAAAAAAAAAAAAAAAAAAAAAAAAAAAAAAAAAAAAAACTTCCCTCCGAGAGTATTCCAACAGCTGCTAAAGTGACTAGAATTAAATCCTGAGTTGACGACTCTGGAGTTGGGATCCAGAGACCAGAGGGAAAAGGATCAACAGAGAACCCCAATAAGCCAGAGCAGAGGGATGCTGTTGAGAGACTAATGGGAAAAAGTTACTATTTGCAAATAGTCCTGTTCTTTGAACACTTACCCTTAATGTGAGGAAAAGCTTCCCCATTCAAGTCTGTCTTTAAGTGAGAATTCAGAAGCTATACCATCCTTATCACTCCAACACAAGTTACTAAGCATCTATTTCATACACAATCCTCCTTGAGCAAGAATTGTGCATAAACAAACACACTGACCAAATGGTTTGAGGAAGAAAAGCCACCATAGCACTCTGCCATGGGAATTCTCTCTTGAGTTGTGGACAGTAGGTCATCACCTGGGCTCTTTAGAGTTGGGTCTACCTTCATTGATCTGATTCTCACTATACAGGACCTCTATCCACCTCTGTCTCTTCTCTGTATGTGTGTTTATTACATCTCCTACACCCAGGGAGATTTCCGGCCGCCTGAGTCAATGATTCCTGCTGCATAAACTGGGGAGCAAAAGCTGTCCCAGCCAGCCTCTGGGATTATAAATGGTGCTGTCTGGCTGGAGGACATTAATGGGAATTATGGATGGGCCTGCTCTGCTTCACAGCTGTGATCTCAAACCGATCGCTTGTCAGAGACAGGAAGGATGTGGAAAACTGTGGAAAGAGGAAAGGGAGTTACCCTTTTCCAGAAAATAATTACAAATAATACATACATTGACAGGAAGTTGCAGCTACTGCTGCATCAAGGCATGGTAACAGGGAATTCAAATAATCTAATTTTTTCCCCAATCTATTAAGCCTCTAAAGTCTTTTTTATATTATATAATAAGGGAGAATCAAAACTATTTGGATTTTTTTTCAATCTATGTCAAATTCTTTCTCTTTTGATGAACAGAAAAGGTTATGAACTATATTTGATAGGGGTAGAGTACATTTTAAAAGTAGAGCAAGGGTGGAACAGCTATCCTGAACAAATGTAGATGGAGAAGAGAGAAGTCAGATAGACAGTTGTTATGCTTTGACACAAGTCAAAGAAGCTGGTATTAGAGACAGCTGTTGGGGGGAAGGGAAGAAGCCAAAGTGACTTGGGAGGGCAGGCCTTTCTAGAAACCTTCTTTACTATTGTTCTATCCTTCTTTTTAAAGAAAAATATGAGAATAAAATATACCTTATGAAAGTTTATATTATTGAGAATAAATGCTAGAAAAGTAAATTAAATATCATGGTGAGATGGAGTATAAAGCCTCTCTCTCTTTCTCTCTGTGTCTCTCTCTCTCTCTCTCATGTGTGTGTATGTATGTGTTGTCTGATTCAAACTTCAGACTTTCTACATTTCACATATGAACTCTACCACTGAGTCACTTCACCAGGCCTGTTGTTTATGGCCTTTATGCCCAGAGTGACCTGAAGAGAGCTGCTGAACTCCTCCTCTACGAGGCTTAGTCCTCACTGTAAAGGAATGTGACAATAGAAGTGCTGCACTGGTGCTGAGGCACGAATGCAGTGATGCATCTGAGTACTTAACACAACGCATGGCAAGTAGCAAAGGATGAGGAGACAACTGCTTCCATCCCATTCTCCATGTGGGCCGCAGTCTATCCTATCTGCCCTACATGCTGTTCATGTCTAGTGTATGAGATACATTTCATGGAGGGTTCTTTTGTTTTGTTCTATTTACATTCAGTGTTTACAATTTGTACTTGAAACTCAGAGCGTCTGCCTTTGCAATCGTGTTTCCCCCTGAATATTGACTGGGACAGATGAACAAATCACAACATATGTTAGGGCTTCGAATCTAGCATAGCTTTTATTAATTTAGTTCTTATAATGAGGAAAGAAAAGTATGAACCATTTACCTACCCATTTTTAAGGCATCGCTGATAAGACTAAAGTAATTTGAGCAACCAAATCATTGACAGCTAATGGCATTCAGTCCTGTTCTCAATTTAGAGATCTTCTATTGAGTATCATTACAACCCCTCGTTCCAGAAAGGATGACAAATCAGCTTGATTCCACATCATTTTTATTCAGGAAACTATGAGTAGATAGCATCTTGGAGTTGTCACTTTCCCTGTTTAAACCAAGAATGATGAAGACTAGAGCCCCAGTTCTAACCTGACCATGCAGTTCCTCCTGACTCAACACCCAGAGGGTTAGTGTTAAAATCCTTAAAGAAGGAGCAATAAAACTTCAGGGTTAAACTACTGAAGCAAGAGAAACTTAAACATTAACAACCACAGGGGTTTCATTAGCTTCCTAAAGAGCTTTACATGGATTCTCTGAATTGGTCTCACTTCTAATTCCTTCCTAGTGCACTGGGAATGAAGCAGAATTATCTTTGATATGAAGAAGTGTCTTTCTACAAAGCACATGTATTTAGGCCCAACTCCAAGTCCTGACCAAGGAATTAGCGTCTATTGCATACTGGCACATGACCAAGGCAACATGATGTCACAGTCAGATACCTGGAATTATTTGAGTTGGGGGTTCCTCTCTCTTTAGGTCTGGAAGGTACGTCCAATATGCAGATCAAGTTTCTGTGGTGGGACCAGGACTGATGACTTTCAGCAGATACCCCCAGTGAAATCTACAGGTGTCAAAATGCAAATAGATTTCCTGGGGCAAAATCAGTTGGCTGCACAGTGGAAGAATGACCTAAGGACATCTGCCACATACCACTAATGCCATGCTGAAGTGTGAGTGAAAGTGCATGTGTCTCCTGTCTGGATTCAGCAAGTTACTTCCATCGCACTTTTGTATCCCTCATGTGTTCATCAATAGGTCCACAGGACAACTTCATTTTGACACATATTGGAAGTATGTTGATGCCTAATAGAAGTTCTACAGAGAGTAGTTATGAAAGTCACACATCTCCACATTGATCGTGAAACACAATGTATAGCACAGGCACAACTGATATGGGCTATGACAAGTGCACATTAATGAGGTGCCATCTGGATCTTGTGCAGGAACAACATAAGCCCACAACATGTCCATGTTCATTATTTTAAAGCAACAGGTTCGTTTGTCAAGAAAAGATGGCCTTGGTAACAGTTATTCTTTGGCGAATTATGCTTTATTTAGTCTTTCTTTCCTCCTTTCTTTTTCTTTCTCTTTCTGCTTCCTTTTTCCTTCCCTTTCCTCTGCTTTTCACTTCCCTTTTTCCTGCCACTCTCCTTTTCCTTTACCTTTTCTTTCCCTCCAGTCTTCTACTTGTCCCTTCCTTCCTTTCTGTTCCCTTTCCTTTTACCTCCTTTCTGCTCTTCCTTACCCTACCCTTTACTTCCTTCCCTTGCATTCTCTTCCTTTCCCTCTGCCATTCTCTTCCCTTCTCTTTTCGCTTCTCTTCTCTCTGTTCTGCAGTTCCCCCTTTGGAATGGTTACTCTTAACTGTTGCTATGAGAGAACATTCAAAGTCAAACAACTTAAGGAAGAAAGGGAGATTTATTCGACTTACAGTTCCATTGGATAGATACCGCCTTGTGGATGGCGAAGCTGGAAACAGGCCGTGTCACACTCATCCATGTGGCTGAGGGCTGGAAGATTCCTGGAGAGTCTCTCTTCTTCCCAGTCTTCTGTTCTATGGTTCCTTTTATCTGATCCATTACTGGGAGGTTCCAGTCAGGTGAAGATTCCAATTGAATCTAGGGCTGGTCTTTATATTATAAATGTATTGATCCAGATAATCTCTTCAGGTGGTCTCAGCAGACCTTAGTTAATGCCAGATGTGGTCAAGTTGACACCCAAGATTAACTATCACCTTCTCAATCTTGCTTAAGTTTTCATTGAATTTACTTAGAGACTGTATCTGCTTTAAGCCAAATAGTTAATTACCATAGTAAAAATGAAAAAGAATCACTTACATGTGAGGCATCATGACATGTACTATAAAGAAAGCAGCAGTAACTACAAAGCTTTTATTACACAGGAATTCATACTATTCACAACACAAGCATGTGCATGTATGAATGGAGCCAGATAGAAATGGCAAAATGTAGACACAGGAAAGCCATGAGATCCTACACAGGACAAATGTCACCTCCTTGGAACAAAGAGACCTGTACAGGTGCAGAAACAATAGTGTTTTACTAGGCCTAGAAGTGAGTGTGGCTCGGCTGAAATAAACTGAAGCTTTCAACAATGGAAAAAGATAGGCAAAAAAAACAGAAGAAGGGAAGAGTCATAGAGAAGATTCCCCAAGTTTGAAACATTTCTATGAAATGGAGGCAAGATGTGTGTGATATAATTACAAACAAAACCATAACACAAGAAGAGTAGCTGCAGATAAGATGGGATTTGGAGACAGAGTGCTGTCAGTCCTACAAGGCTAAATTTCAAGTCAAACCACAGTTCTGAATCCATGCCACCATCTCCTCTTAGAGTCACTGGGGGCTCAAGTTAGGTGTGCAGCACAACATTAGCTGTCATCATGAAGCTATGCATCTCAGCTCATGTCAGAGTTGGCTGGAGTACGACGAGATGGAGCGAGTGGTAAGAGCATTGGTTCTCATTCACATTCCCTCCTCTCAAGATTCTGTCTCTAGCTAGTATGAGAAGAATGGTTTCTTCACCAAATTGGTAGGATGTGACGTGCATAAGGCCGACTCTGCCACTCACTCTGCCTGTGACTCTGATCATATTCCTGATCTGTGGTTTGGATTCTTAATGTGTTTTCACATGTGCCTCAACACAGCCACAGCAAATGACATGTAGTAGATTCCCACTAAACAGTGCTTCTCCTCCAAAGTGAGCATGGAATAGAAAGAAACAGCTCAACACGTGAGTCACAGTGCAACAGAAGGAAATGAAGTTTGGATAAAAGTCTTAACAATTCATACTTTATCTGACCCTGTGATGTCAGAACCTCGATTTTCTTTCAGACATCAGTATTCTCATGAGGAAACAGGAGTATTCTTTAACTTCTATGAATGTCTTACTAGGTATTCAAAGATCCAAGAGAACTCAAGTATAGGGGAAATACTTTAGTTAGAGAACATTAAATGCAAATTTTCAGTCAAACCCTACTTCAGTCATTACTCTTGAATAATTGGAACATTAAAATGTAACCCACATAGATTTCCTTTTCAAAGCACCATTAAGGAATGTTCTGGGAGAAAAAATATATATATTTATGTCAGTCTTCTACACTGCAATTTCTTATGCAGTGGGAAAAATATGATGAGCAGATGGGTTTAGCTTTGCCCGCATATTGTTTTAAAAATAATGTTGCAAATGTTTTTAAAACATGGTTAGAAAGAAAGATTTTATGTAGAAACTTAGACTTGCTTTTATCATCAAACATCAAAGGCACATCAAAAAGAGACAGCATTTCTAGTAGCCAGTGGTCTACCTTCTCTGATTAGCTGCAACCTACTTTCAGTAGTGCATGTACTCTCTGGTGTGCTAAGGTCTCTGTTATTGGATTCTGCTCTCTCAGTGTAAACTGAGATGGACTTGCTACTTCTCACCACATGCTAAATGAATTATATCCTCCTTAACAACATGTTTGTGACTTGCCCAGGCTGCCTCATTATTTGTAACAACTCTCTGACAATGGTCAAAAACTCAGCTTGGGATAGCTGCCCTAATATGCTCTTACTTATCTAGCCTACTGTTTTCTTGGAGAGAAAAAAAAACGTTTCCTATATAACATCCAAGAAAGAATCTCAACTTGCAGGAAAATTTTATGCGAAACATTCAAATAGTTGGTATAGGGTATCCATAATAAATCCAAGTATAAAAGCAAAGCAAATTTTGCTATCTTCCTATTGAATAGTATATCCAAAATGAATATTCATTTTACTCTCTTTAATTTATTTTGATTTCCTAAATTGGATATTCATTCTTGTAAAACCTAGCCCATTTCATGAATGGCACTGGTGAAAGATTTTTAAAAGACCTCCTGTCTTCAATATTAAATATAACATTGCTAGTATATTTATTCTGGTCTAAAGAGAAGGTCATTAGGTTTATATGGATTCCTAACTAGATTAGTAACATCAAAATGTAATGGAGGGAAGGTGGCAAGGTAGAAAAGGTACTTAACTGAGTATCCAGTATTGCACTGTAATTCTCAGAGAAAAGGGGAATCACTTTTCTGGTGTGTTGTCATTTTGACAGTCAGTGTGTGGAAGGAGGAGATTAAATAACAAAAAAAATCTGTATACATACTCATGAGTGTGCACTTGAACATTTGCATAAATAATTGTATCCTGTGATTAGCAAAAATGTAATTAAAGCATGGGAGTAGTTTAGAAGTAAGGTTTGCATCCATCACTGGGAGATGATTTTTTCCCAGATCCCTCTAGGAGCATCATGGGAGCAGAAGCACTAACTACCTTGTTGTTGCAAGTGATCTCTGTGTATATTCTTACAGGGAAAACAGTCTTAGGAGACAGAGATAACATCTCTCAGTGAAACAGCCAGTGAAGGGAGAGGTACACACTACCCAGAGTAGGCATCCTCTGTATTTCCCTTCTTAATCCGCATGAAGGAGGCAGCTTTCACATCAGCTTTCCTCCTTAAACCTCCTTGTTCTGCTTTACTGGGATCCATATCTCCACCTGTGTTGGCATAATCCATTGTTGAGGGTCACTGCACTGAGTGCCTGAACCATATTATAATTTAAAGTTTCCAGCTAGTTTATATTCTTAGCCCAAGAGGGCATTCTTGCCATCCTATAACTTTTTTCTAGTTTTACAAGCACAGTGATTGATAGTCTCTGTCCCACCTCCATCCCCTTTTCCCCTTCCTTCCTATCTCTCACTCTTCCCACCCTCCTGCCTAACTCCTTCAGTGGACCCCAAGGGTGCGTTTGGATTTTCTGCTCCAGTAGGAGTCCAGGCCTTCTGTGGTAGATCAAGTGACCCTTTCTTGCACAGACCCACTGATAGAGACAGGCACTCCTTTCACCTGTCTAACCATAACCAGTGAGAATCTTACTGCCTATAATTACTTCTCCTGAAATCCTCTCTAGTCTATGGGGGCACATTGATATGTCAGCCATAGTGCAGGTCTTGTGAGGACAAGTCTTGTTGCAGTGAGTTTCTGGATGGAGCAGCCCTGACGTGAGTGGAATGTCTTGGTCAGTAGTAGAACTCCACATCTTTAGCCTCTTGCAATCTTACCGCCCCTGCTTCTATAAGATTGCCTGAGTCCCAGGATGGGAAGAGACCTGGTTGGCCTGATTCTGCCTGAGTATTTCAGAGTCACTGGTCCTCTGAATTCTGATTGGTTGCTGCTGTCTATTTCATTGCTTGTCCATTGCACTAGGCTGTGTTTTGTTTGGGTATTGAGATCTTTCCCTACCTAAAGATAAAAATGAGGGATGTTTAGATGGAAGTTTACTCTCAGATGTTTGAGGTTAGTATTTAGACATCTGATCCTGCCTACTGTTAGTTTTCACCCCATCTCCTATTGTTTAGACAGTTTTAGAGTGCTGAGTGTGTATTCCCTATTATGGGGGGATTAGGGACTAGAAAATACTTGGTTGGTTATCTAGAAACTAACCCTGCTCTCTAGCTTTCTACTGTGTTTTATTCCTGTTCTTCCCTATCCAAAAAATGAGGAGAGGGGAGGGGAGGGGAGGGAAGGGGAGGGGAGGGGGAGGGGAGGGGAGGGGGAGGGGAGGGGAGGGGGAGGGGAGGGGAGGGAAGAGGAGTGGAGGGGAGGGGAGGGGGAGGGGAGGGGAGGGGGAGGGGAGGGGAGGGAAGAGGAGTGGAGGGGAGGGGAAGAGGAGGGGAAGGGAGGGAAGAGAAAAAAAATTCTAGAATTTTAACAAGACAGTTGAGAAAAGAAAAAGTTAAAAATCAAGTGTATGTTGTTCCAAAGATTGGTCTTCATCATAGAATGGGTAGATCTTGTAAATCCCTGTCTTCCAGTAGTGTATGAGCTCTTGGAGCAGAAAAATTTGTTTCACAGATGTGAGGACAGAATTGTTTGAAAAGTTTTCACTTCAAGCAAAATTCATGGGAAAATCTAATTGGCTTTTTCCAGTGTAGGTTACCTCAATGACTTAAATTTAGATATCAAATTGCTAGTTACCAGATGCACACTCTGATATAACATTTCATATATGGCACAGATTAAGACACAAGGAAGGTCAAATTGAACACAAGCAAAAATGGAAATTCAAGGAATTTGCAAGAGGAGAATGTCTTCCGCTGCCTTCTGCTTACTTTGATTATGTCATCTTTGCAAGACTTTCAAAGTCTACAGAGAAATTGAAGCTTAAGAAAAAAATTTAAGTTTAAATATGTGTCAAGTAAAGCTAAAAAGAACGATTTCTGTTGGCATTTTACATATATAAGGCAGTGTTTCTATGTGCATATGTTCTCATGCGAAGAAATTTAAAGTTAACTTATGTGAAGAATAGTCTCCATAAATATTTCATCTATAATTTTTACTTTTCTGATCTACTTTTTCTTTCTTTCCCATAAGCCCTTCATGTCAGAGTTTTCCTTTGGGGATTTTTAATCAATGGTGAAGAAGAATACCAAGACAGTCAATCAAAAGCCTGATCCCTAAGCATAGTGCAGTCAGCTGGAAAATGCTGTGGACATTCACAGTTCACTCTCACTGCCCTTTGACAGGTGCATATCTTATTGTTCAATTTTGCAACACTGCTTATGTTTTATTTATTTTTTGCCAAGTTAAAATGAATTAAAATTTAATTTTGGAATGAAAATTTTCTTGCAAATTCTAAACTCCTTAAGGTAACTTGAGATGCTCCGGGGGACAGAGGCTGCAAGTGAAGAACGGGTAGGAGTCCAAAGAGAGAAAAGAAACACATGGTGCTAGACTCAGCTCAGGTTTCCTAAAAACACTAATTCAATTTTAGGGTGCACAAAATATGTGTATAGCTATGTAATCAACTTTAGACCCTACTTACTAGTAAGATCGGGTGTTGTTTCTCTCTTTCTGTCTAACTTATTCCATTCAATATAATATCCATCTACACCCATATTGTCTCAAGTGGAAGATACTTTTTGTAATGACTGAATAGTACTCTGTAGTATTTATCACCACATTTTCCACATTTTATTCATTAGTGTACCCGCTCATGGACATTGAGGTTGCTCTCATATCCTTGCTATTTCAAACAATGCTTCAGTGAACATTGGAGAGGGGTATAACTGTGTTTTCAATATGTTGATTTAATGTTCTTTGAATACAAGTAGATATTGTTAAGAACACTGGAGAATAAAAAAAAACGGAGCTTGAAAAGTTAAAACAAATAGATTTAGAAAGATATGCCACTCTGTATTCTATACTACAATCAAAGAAAATCACAGAAGACAATATGTCAGGTCGCACTCCTTTTATTACTGTTGTTCTTTTACCTGTGTTGGACCACTAAGTTAGTACTTGACCAGAAGTCAGGTGCATTGAATTATTCTATATACTATATACTATATCTCTATCTTTCTATCATCTGTCTATCTGTCTATCTATGTATCTATCTGTATATCATCCATATATATTGGTCAACATTAAGTAATATCCGCACTTTCAAATTAATGCAAGCAAGTTTTTTTAGACTATTACTCTTTCAACAGTGCTAGGAACACACTAATCAATCAAACAGACGATGCCCTTGCCCTCGTAAGTCTTACAGCCTAATAGCTGAGTAATGAATGCAGAGAGGGTGACAGTTTAATTGTTCAGGGAAGCTGGTGATTTAGGCCTGACAAATCAGAGTCTAGCAAGAGGAAGAGTACAATGCACACAAAGACACAGTAAGAAATTTGAGGTATCCACCCTCCTGGGTTTCCCTCTCTACCTGGGAACAGGGGACCATCTTTGTTCTCTGCTTCCTTACAGGCAGGTGCAGCCACATGCTTGACTAGGGTCTCTTAGCTGCAGAGACAGATCCTAACCTTCACATCCCAGACAAAATGCAGGGCTTCCAAGAATGCGGTCATCTCTTCCCTGCCTCATCAACCTAAGACAACTATTGCTACTATTTTTCCTGCCACTGTGACCAAATGTCTGATAAGGGCAATTCTGCAGAGGAAGGATTCATTTTGGCTTACGATGTGAGGCAATATCATCTGTCATGGAAGGGAAGACATGGCAACGTGAAAGGGAAAATGTCTTGCTCACATGCCAGAGGAACAGGAAGCAGGGAGGTTCTCAAGAAAGGGGTCTAATCACTCCATTTAGGGCCCAGTTGTTCAAACATGTGAGCTTGTGAGGGGGACATTTTATATCCAAAGTTAATAGTGATGTTAGAAATAATCTGGATTGCTCAGCATGATTCCCAAAGTCACCCTTGGTCCTCCACAGATACACACAGTGACCTCTAATAAACACATATGCACACACTCACACACACACACACACACACACACACACACACACACACACGCAAAATAAATAAAGTTTAAGAAGTAATCTGTATTGATCTGTATTGTTAAACTGCTACACAGAAAAAAGTTCTCTGGACAGTTATTTTAATTGTTGTGTGCTCTGTATGACCAAAACAGCAACAACAAAAACCATGTACTTATTGTGCTGAGCTTTCTGTGCATTGAGAAATGTAGTATGAGCAACTGAAAGCAGCTGCTGGGCATTTAATTCTTGAAGGCAGATAGGAGCCAGAAGAGAAGAGGGCCTGGGAAGGAAAGCAGAAGGTAAAGAATTTCACACTTCTTAAGACAATAAATGACATGACAGAATTCTCTGTTGCTTTTAGAGAAAAATTAAAAGTATCTAATTCCATTTCAATTTTTTTTTCAAATGAAAAACAGATTGGGAAACAACCTAGAGTTTATCTGTTCTTGACTTTAAGAAAAAGAACATTCAATAAGATTGAAGAGTCATAGAGACACACTGAGTATTGTGGAGAATGTTCTTGCTTGATATAATAGTTTCTCTCCCCCTCGTTCTCTCTCTCTGTAGGTTCTCTTGCAACATATGAATTACAGGCATCAAACTTGGGTTATCAGGCTTGTTTGCCAGCACCTTTACCCACTGAACCATCTTACCAATCCCCTTGTTAATTTACTGACATGAATATGACCAAGAAGGGATAAAATAGTAGAGGCAAGCTGAAAGATAGAGTTTTGCTTCAATCATACTAAATTGGAATGTCAATTTGCACTTCCAGGAGGAAATGTTTTGGGCTGGAGAGATGGCTAAAATGTTAAGCCTTTGCCTCACAAACAAAAGGACCTTAGTTCAGATTCCTGATCCCATGTAAAATCACTGGGTTGAAATGGCGGCGCTCTGTACTTTCAGCTTTGGAAGGTGGAACCCGGGAAACCCCAGAATAAAGCAATGAGAAGGCAGAGAAAGCGATCCAGGATGATTCCTAAACTTACTCTTGTGCTCATTTCTACACACCCACACACATGTACACACCCATACATCCCCAAAAAGAAATTGAAGAAAGATATGGTGTGTTGGAACATCCCCTGTAAGGAACTACTCACAATAATAAATGCAGAAATAATCAAGGAAACTATGGCAATTACTACTCCACAGTAATGACTGGTGCATGAAAACCATTGGAAATTGCTGAAATTGTTGGCCCAGCTTGAGGGAACGTGTGGTTACATAACAACCAATCTCCCTCAAAGTAGTCAATTATTCCTACAGCAGTTTGAACATGTGTCTATACATTCTTGATATTCCTACCTCCTGAGTTTGAAACTTAATTGCCATGAAGGGCAACTGAGAAAAGAGAAGACTAATTGAGCCTGTCTCACAAAATTTATATCAGTAGGCAAAACGATGATACTTACAAAGCAACCAGCGCTGTTGGGCACAGTAAATACTGAATACATTTTGGCTGTTATAGGTTTTGTTAGGACTATCACAATACTTATTGTTGTTACAGTTTATTAATAACTATATATAGTTTATTGGACTTCTACCCTGATTTGGCAGTGACATTTAGGTTTCAGAAAAACAAAGAAATCAGGAAACAGGAAGGCAATAATGATGCCATCATACTGAGAAGCAAAGTGATTGACTTTGGAGATTGTGCCAAGGAAATTGGAGGTATGGACACAAAGATTGTGTTGTAGTAAAGCAAGCTGCCTTTGGTGACTGGTGTTGCATCCAATCACTTGCTGAGCAAGTCCTTGCTAGTCAGCATTCTGTTGCTTTATATGAATTAAGAAAAGTATATGAAGTGTGTACGGCCTTGTTAAACACCCTGATAAGGTAGTGGTTTCCTTTTTAATTTGCTTTCACAGAGAAACACTTATAATAAAATATATTTGGTTTGGATAATGGTACTAAGAAGTCCAAGTCCTTTCTACGAAGAAATGCATGGACTTCACATAATCACACCAACTGAAGGATTAAAAAGATGTGCTCCAGAAACTTACCTGTCCACATGTAGAGCAATCAATTGGTCCTTATATTTATAAGTAACCTCTTTCAAATTCGGAAAAGGCTACTGGAACAATGAAACAAGGACAATGCTTCCAGAGTGTTTTGGTGGAGGGGACCAAAAACTGTGGAAGATGGTTCCTTATGTACTATATTTAAAAGCCTTTATTTTGTATGTTTGAACATGTGTTTGAACATGTATGTTTGAAGTAACATGTAAGCACTTAGTATATGTAAATAAAGCTTACTCATCCAGGTTGTATTATCTGTAGAATTGGCACAAAAAGCCTTTGCTGCTTGGGAGGACAGAGGAAGCAGCCAGAAAGACCAGGTGGTATGGAATATTTTCAGGAGACCAGGTTCATGAGTAGAAAGTGTCCCCACATCAATATAAGTTATCCAGAGTCCTTGATGATTCAGAATTGCCATATTCCAGTAATGTGTTTGAACTGTTTTTAAAATGCAAATAACATTGATGATTATGACCAGCATTACAATGAATTTACTACATAGTAGCAATTCACGATGCACTTTATTTGCAGTATTTCAACAAATTCTTGAGCTGGAGATATGGCTCAGGGATTCAAACTTTGCCTCATAAGCAAAAGGATCTGGATTCAGATCCCAGATGCCACATTCTGGTCCTTGAAGGCTGAGCCTGGGAAATACCAGAGCAAAAAATAAGGAGGTAGAGCAATCTGGGAAGATTTCACAAGTCCACAGGTATACATTGTGCTCTCCTCTATATCCACCCACACACACACACACACACACACACACACACACACACCTACACATGCAAAAAAAATTCTGAAAATTCTGTTTAATATTGGTATTCAATATTAGTACATAAAACCTAAAGCTTTGAAAGAAAGGGCATGAACTCTGCTGGTATCTCTTCTTTATTGTTTCCCTGGGATCAAAGCTCCAAACAACTAAATTCTTGCTAAAAAGGTATATTATAGACCCAAAGGTATATTGCACAGACCAAAAATTAGCAGTTTTTAAAATTACCTTCTTTGCAGGTAGAAGTGACAGTGTCACCCGGTTTTGCCAAGTGACAGATAAGTGAAAGTCAGGACTTTCTGAGAAAAGCCTTAAAAATAAAAGGATGCAATGCTCTAGACATTTGGAGTGTTAGAAGTCACAGCCTTGTGACTGAGTAAAGAAGAAGAAACAGGGTCACAAAGGAGAGATGAGATTCCAAGGACAGCAAAGGAGGAAGAGCATCAGGAATAATAATAATAAAAAAAAAAATGGCTAGACAGTGAAAGAACACAGAGAAACCAGAGAAATGCAGGAAACATTCCACAGCTCCAATTCCTGTTTCTCAGGAGGGACAGGCACAAGACACTGAGGCTGCAGAGTAAAGAAGAAGCCCCGGTGTCCAGTGATTGATAGCTCCAGGTAAGGGAGAAGTCCAGCCTTCTCATGAGCCCTGAATGCATTGAGTGGGTTTAGTTGAAGGGAACTTCTCCTGTGGGGCATTAAAGGAGTTTCAGGGTTTTGGATGTTTGTAGCAAGGTGATGCTAAAAGAGGGGGCTGAGTACCTGAGACAGAGCTATTCTGTCAATCTGAAAATAAAATCAGAGAGCCTGGGAACACCCTGTTACAATGTCTGAGGACAAGAAGATCAGGAGAAGCATTTGCAGAGAAGGGTATCATCATACATAGACCTGTGAGAAGTTTGGGGAGCAGTGAGTCAGGCTTGTGAAGCATATGACAGTTGGTGGTCTTGCCCTCTGTGGTGAGGACACAACCCTGCCACCTACTGCTTTCTTCAAAGGCTTAGTGCTCTCAACCATGACCAGTAAGTTGTCCTGCCTCTGAAGCTGCCTGCTATGTGAGTTTACTGCTGCCTGGGATTAGTGCTCTGCTTGGTTTACACAGAATGGTTTGCTGATCATGTCGAGTCCCACAGTTGGAATGGTCACATCCTGGAGTTCTTCCTCTGTGTGCAGAAGTCAATGGTCTGCTTGCTGCCCCTTCTCTCTGCTGAACTTGGAGGAAACCTGGCAACCTGGATTTGTGTTGCTTGTAGAGCAAGTGAGGAAGTGGTTGGCCCAAGTCCTCAAAGCTTGCTGGAGACAGAAGCAATTCCCAGTCAACAAAGTGAATCCTGTAAAGGATCACAACCTTGACATGGACAAAACAGACTCCACCTGTCATGGTCTGAGAGTGAGTTGTCCCCGACAGGCTCAAATGTTTAAAGCTTTAGCTGTTTGGGAAAGGTGTCATGGCACCTTTAGGAGGTAGAGTCTTGCTGAAGGAAGACAGTCACAGGGGTGGGCCTTGAGGTGCATTAGTCCCACCCTACCCTGTTTCCAGGAGAGGTCTGCTCTTGCAGCTAGCAGTTTAGCAGCTCTCAGCTTCTGGGATAGATGTGATAAAGGCTGCCTCCAGCTCCTGCAGCTTCTGCCATGAAAGACTATCTCCTCTCTGGAACTGGAAGCTGAATAAATCTCCCTTTCTCCCTTAAGTTGCTTGACCTTGGCTATTGTCTTACAGAAACAGGAAAGAGTAACTGATTCACTGCCCTCACTCACAACCTGAACGGAAAGAATGGGAGGAAAGCTTTCTATAGATAGCACCTAAGATGACTCCCCCCCCACACACTACACCTGCAGAGTCCAACACTGGAGGACTCAGACAAAGAATTCTTAATGATAAAAAGAGGTAGTATAACAGTTACTCTTAACTATTGCTATGAGAGAACACCCAAAGTCAAATAACTTAGGGGAGAAAAAGAAATTTATTCACCTTAGGGTTCCAGAGGGTAGAGATAGTCTTTCACAGCAGAGGCAGCATGGCTGGTGGCTAAAGCTGGAGGCAGGCTAAGTCAGAGGCAGATATCCACGTGGGTGGAGGATTCCTGAAGAATCTCTCTTCTTCCCAGTCTTCTGTCTGTGATTCCTTTTATCTGGTCCACTACTAGGGAGATTCTGATGGGATCTAGGTCTTTGTGTTGTAAATGTGTTGATCCAGATAATCTCCTCCAGTGGTCTTAGCTGATCTTAGTTAATGCCAGGTGTGTCAAGTTGACACCCAGGATTAACTATCACAGGTAGGTACTCTGTAATGGCTTGCATTGATGTGACTTGCCCCCAGAGACTCATGTGGTTGAATCATTAGTTGTTTGGGAAGATCATGGCACTTTTAGGAGGCAGAGCTTTGCTGGAGGAAAGCATTCACACGGGAAGGGCCTTGAGGTTGATTAGCCCCACCCTATTTCTGGAAGAGATCTGCTCTTGCAGCTGGAAGTCTTTTAGCTCTTAGCCATGTTGTCTGCAGTGATTTAGTCTGTCTCCAATTTCTGCCAGCCAGCAATGCCTTTTTTGCCATAAGACACTGTAGCTCTCCTCTGGAACCTTAAGCTGAATAAATCTCCTTATCTCCTTTTTGTTCTATTTGAGTATTAATTCACAAGTACATACTCTAACCATTCTTAAGAGTAACCTGTTATTAACCTCTACATTGGGACACTTGCTTTTTTCTAGTTATCAGTGGTAAAGTGTTTAACTTTCATTGATTTTTATTACATTTCCATAACCTTTTTGTTTCAGAGTTTTTGTTGTTATTACCAGGATATGTTTCTCCCTCTTTAAGTTGTACTCTGCACCCAGCCCTCATGAGAAGGCTACTCATTAAGAAGAGCCCTGCTAAATCTGGAAAGGGTATGCATCCCAATAGAAATGTGAATCACAACACAGAAATCCAAGAAATATGCAAAGGCAAAGCAACAGCAGGAATCTTCCCAAGGTTCCTGATTCTCCAATGCTAAATCTAATATTGGTTTTATGGCTGAAATAAGAGGCAAGAATTTCAAAGTTTAACTTTAAAAGTGATTAATGAACTCAAAGGAAACTTAAAAAACATAAATCAAACAATAAGTCAATTTATGACTTGAACAAGTAAGAAATTCATCTCTTTGGGTGACAAATTCAGCACAGGGTTAGAAATTCTAGAAGAAAGTGTGGAACTAAAAACCTTAAGAAACCAAATGAAAAGCACATAGATGAACTGATCTATAACCTAAAACATAGAAAACCTATTCAATGAAACTGATCATAATAACATTAAACTTCTTAAAAGACACACTAAAGTCCAAAAGAATGTAGAATGGTGTATCTCAGGCTCAAAGATAGCCTTTAAAATTGATGGGGATATAAACATTTCCCATGGTAACCGTATATTATAGAAATGTATGGCCATACAGTCAGAATTACATTAAATATTATGTATAAAAGAGGAAAAGATATATACACAAGCATGAGAGCTGGAAAAAGAATAAAACTATTAAGAAAAATTGATAAACAAATGCAAAACAAAAAATATCAAACATTATTAGCTCAGTAAACCAACAAATTTCTAAGATGAAGGGAGAAATCAGTATATCTTCCAATAGTAACTCAAAAATATAGTGACTTCATAAATAAAATAAAAAGACACAGATTTTTGGATGGATTAGAAAGCCAACTATTTACATTGTGTGAGAAAGTCATGCCACTGAGACAATCACATGTAGAGTGCTGTAGAATGTGTCCTTGCAGAATAACAGCAATCGTCTGTCAAAGCAGATGCCACAACTTGATTCCCCAGATCTGGCCTATTGACTTTTGGCATTCTCTCACACAAAGGTCCAGGAGAGTCACTGTACCCTCACCTGAGATCCAGATGCTCCATATATGTGTGATTATGATAGGTGACCTTGTTATTAACTTTCCGAAGACATTATTTACAGCAGTGGAAATGGTAAAGCTAAGATAATTCATATGGAAACATGGAACTCCCCAAATAAATGAAGCAACCCAAAACTGAAGGAGCAACATGGAGACCAAGGAGATGACGCAACTGCAAAGGCTCTTCCTTCATGAGCCTGATGGCTTCAGTTCAAATCCTAGAATTCATAGAGAAATCCAGATGGTAGGAAAGAGGCAGTGGCACAAGAATTGATTGCAAACAGTTAGCTACCATAGAGTGTACTGTGCAGCAGCAGAAGCAAGAGAGATTCTGGTTGGACCAGGTTCAAGGTGAAAATAGTCGCTAGGAAGTTTTCCTCTGATTTTTATACATGCACTATAGCATGCATGTGTCTGCTCACTCTCTCTCTTTCACATACACACACAAGCATATACATAAAAACTTTTCTAAAAGCAGCAATATGGAACTAGAACAGAAACAAACAGGTATTCCTATGCAACGGACTAGAGGAACCCAAAATAAACCTACAAAGCTATAGTAATCTAATTCTTAATATTTACTATAAACACATAGTGGAGAACCCACAACATCTTTAGCAAGCATGGTTGGAAAAACTGAATATTCATGTGGAGAAGATTGAAGCTTTCCTGTTTAGAAAAATTTCAAATAAACCTGATGCAAGCCCTAAAATTGAAGCTCCTAAAAGAAAACAAGAAAAATGTTTCAAGATGCAATCTAGAAAACAGCTTTTTAAGATTTCACAAACTCAGGGCCTAAGAAGATTTTGTCAAATCTATAGTATTTGTTTTGGTTTCATTACATATTGCTGCAGCAAAATTCCTGACCCAAACAATTTAGCGGGACAGGATTGAGATAGAGTTCACAGTTTAGGTTACAAAGGGAAGTCATAATACCAGGAGCCTGGCAGATACAGTCACAGCATATCTACAGAACAAAAAAAGGCAAAAGACCAACATGTGTGTGAGTACTTTGTTGCCTAACTCCATTCCAGTACAGTTCCAGACCACTTGTCTAGGCAATGTTCCTGCCCACAATAGACTGGTTTTTTTCCCCGTATCAATTATGCAGTCAAGACAATTCCCATAGGCATGACCAGAAGTCAACTTTAGCCTACAACATATGTGATAGTTAATTCTGGGTGTCGACTTGACACACCTGGTATTAAATAAGATCAGATGAGATCACTGAAGAGATTATTTGGATAATACAAGATCAGCCCTGGATCCCATCAGAACCTCCACAGATCTCATAGAAACTTCCCAGTAGTGGACCAGATAAAAGGAACCACAGAACAGAAGAAAGAGATGTTCCAAGACTGCTCCAGCAAGTGGATGTCTGCTGTGACAGCCTGCCTGCCAGCTTTAGCTAGCCATGCTGCTTCTGTGGTCTTGTAAGACTGTATCTATTTCCCTTCTGGAACTGTAAGTTGAATAAATCTCCCTTTTCTCCCTTAAGTTATTTGACTTCTGGTGTTCTCCAACAGCAATAGTAAAGAGTAACTGTTACAGTGTACTTCTCAGTTGGGTCAAGAGACCTACCACCTAGTGTCAAGTCCGCAATACTAACCATTATGATAGTGTATCAGTTTTAAAAGCTTCTGAATAGCCAAAGAATTATTATGAGTGAAAAGACAGCTTATATAATGTAAGATAATACCTTGTGATAACACTTTGACAAAAGGTTAATATCTACAATATATTAAAAAACTCACTAAGCATTTAAACACTAAAAGAATCTACAATTTAATCAATAAATGAGCAAATGAATTCAACTGATAGCTACTCAAACAAAAAGTATACTAGTTAATTAATGCATAAAATATTCAACGTCTCTGGTCATCTGGAAAATGCAAATCAAAAGTACAGTAAGAATCTGTCTCGCTCTGGTCAAAGTGGTTATCATCATGAAAGCAAACCAAAGTTGTTGCTGAAGATCTGGGTATAACTGGTGGGAATCAATATAGAGGTTCCTCAAATACTAAAGTAGCCCCTCCGTATGATCTAAGTCTGTCCCTCCTGTGTCTGAAGTTACCAAAGTCAGCAAGCAATAGAGACATCTGCACACTCATTGGTAATGAAATACTCCCCCACAGGAGTCGTGTTAGAATCAACCTAGAATCAACAAACAATGTTAAAGAGTGACATATACATAATAGTATTATTCAGTTACAAGAATGAAATTATCCCATTTTAGGCAACCTGGATAAAAAAGAGATTACCATGCTAAACACAATAAAACAGACTCAGTGAACCTAATATTCATTGTTTTCTTTCATATGCAGAATACATACATTTTACAAAAGATGCAAAATTAAAGGGGAATACTTGGAAAGATGAAGGAACGAGCTAGAGGGAAGTGGGGGTGTAAGGACAATAGCAAGGGTGAACATGATTAAAGTATGTTATAGAGGCTTGCAAAGTCATCAAAGTGAAATCTGCTTGTTTGTTTTTTTATAATCGATACACACTGGTGAAAAAAATAAAGCATACTGTGTATTGCCCTCATTCTTCTGCCCTTCACAGGGCACTGTCTCTTTTCTGTTTATGATGTGTGTCTTCTCTCGATGTGACATCACTAGAATAATTGTCACATAATGGAATGGATAAGTGAACATGAAAGATGTTGTATGGTCTGAGGAGATGGTTCAGTGCTTAAAGCCCTTACTGCACAAAGACAAAGGACCTAAGTTCAAATCTCAAGATCCCACATAAAAAAATGTATCATAGTTGGGGCAGACCACTTGTAATTCTAGAAGTGCGATCTGGAAATTTCCAGAGCAAGCGGGCTAGTTAGAGTATCCCTAATGGCTCTGGGTTTCATTAGAGACCCAGACTCACAACAATAAAATGGAAGAGCAATTGAGGATGATTCCTAATATCATTTTTGGGCCTCTGCAGGGACACACACACACACACACACACACACACACACACACACACACACAAATTCGGTTATGTACATACACCTATGTATACACAACACACTCACACACATGCACACACATGTACATATATCATGAAGACATATATGATAGAAAAAATTAAGATGTTTCACTTCATGATAGCACCAGATTGTTTATCTCTGTCCTTCTAATTACATAAAACCAAGAAGTGTTTCACATGTTAAGCTTCTGTGCTTACAAACAGCCCTAAGTCAAATAGTACATGGAAAAGCCATTAATAAAACCAGGCCTGTCATACTCAATATTCCACTCTCAATGGAAATACTGAACAACCTCCCTAATTTAGACTGTTATGGTGTTGCCGGAGGTCTTGCTCTATTTTGATCAGCCCAACAGATCTTAAGTTATTGAAGTCCCATTAAGTAAAGTCGCTTTCAGAGACTCTCATTATTTCACAGCATGAGCTTGATTTGGAATCTCAGTGATCTTAAAGCAGAATGATTTGCATGCACAGCTCTTGATTAAGATGGTATGTGATTATTAAACCAAGCAATGGAGACTTTATCAGCATTCAAAGAAACTGATTGCTCTAGTCATTTTTTTTCTGAGTGTCTCCAAGCTTCTGATTTTTGCCTGGGATCTCTGTGAAATTGGAGTGAAATATAGGCACTCAGAAGGTAATGATAGCATTTCTCCTAGCCTGAAAAAGCTTACAGGAAGTTAAGTGGGGGAATGTATCCCATTTTAGACTTCTTACTAACACCAAGTCAACTGAACAGCAGAAGTGGTAATGACAGTGCTGTTCATGCTAAAGGTCAAGGAGAGTGAGCTCCCTCCAGTACCAGTGTGCACAGCTGTGCAGCTCTCTCAAGTGACTGGGTGCAGAGGACAAAACCATTAGCCAGGGAGCTGACATGACCAGATGTGCAGCAGAGGACCCAAGGAATACACGCACCGCGTCCTCAGTTCATATTGAGAGGGAAGTTGAGCTGTAAAAGAACAGTTGGTTGCATTTAACTAGTTTACAGAAAATGAATATCAAAAGGATAAATGGATAGTCTATTTTTTGGTCTTCTGAGCATATATTTTAAATGCTATTTAAAAAAAAAACAAAAATGCATTTGAAAATGTTCTTCACAGCGCCATGTGCTTGAACATTTGTTTCTCAGCTGATGGCTCTGTCTGGGAAGGTGACAGAACCTTCAGGAAGTGAAATCTCTCACTGGAGGAAGCAGGTCACTGGGGGGTGGAAACTTCAGGTTGGATAGCCCTGCTGCTTTTTTTTGTTTTTTTTGACTGTGGTGACATGAGCTAGCCTCCTGCTTCTACTACATTGCCTCCTGCTGTGTGTTCTCTTTCCTAATGGACTAAATCTCCTCTGGAGCTCTAAATCAAGTAACAAGCTCTCTAGTTGCTTTGATCAGAGTTTTTTGTTTGTTTGTTTGTTTGTTTTTCACAGCAATAGAAGAACTTCACTTAGTAATGCATTCGCTAGTTTCAGAATTCAGAAAGTGCTGGAGAATTTAGTGTGGAAGCTTCCTGCCCACCTTGATCACTAGATACCTCAGAGGAAACAATCTCAGCATTCTCACACCTGTTCTTGCCGAAATATCACCATACATTCAAGCACATCAATATCACTTCCCATCACCTGCTCCACATTTCATAAGGCAACATGTGCGAGCTTTGCATTCTTCTTTCATCATATAAAAAACATACTGCAGAGGTTTCCCCACATGCATACACTGTTTGCTACACTTACTAGCTTCTTAATTGTAAAAATACAGCACATACAGATAAGGCTATTACATAACTATGTATTTTCTAACACAATATACAAGGGATTTAACTCTCTCACCCTGGGCAGTTCTCTTCAGCAGCAACTGAATCCCTTGGGATAAACATTGTTTAGGCCTTTGTTGATTCTTCCTTTTGTTTATAGGTTTGCAAACTATTTTGTCTGTTTCCTTTTGTGTTCTTTTTCCTAATTATTGTATTGTGTACAAAATAATGGATTTCAATGTGACCTTTTCACACCTACACAAAATGCATGTTGATTATATTCAACCCCTCTCATTACTCTTTCATCTCCCCTTCTCCCTTCCTGTTGTTCATTTTCCTAAGTATCTCCCTTCCACTTTCATTTATTAAAATAGTTCACTGCATGCATACAGTGAAATCTTATACCTGACCTCCCATAAATCTCCCTTTCCCTGTTACCCATCCCTTCCTTACCAGTCTCCTTACTACATTCAAATACTTTTATTGTGACTTGACAACTATTGATTCTAAACAGGGCTGTATTAGTCAGTGTTCTCTGAAGAAACAGAATCTATAAAATGTAATATATATAAATACGTTTATTAAAATAACTCAATAAAAATAGTGTCCTTCTAAGTAGCCACCCTCAACTGCCTTGTTGTTGACAGGAATGTTCCACGAAGCCAAAAGATCCCGAGAAGGTTTCAAGCATTTACTTCTCTGGAGGGTCATAGATGATGTCAGCGACGAACAGCAAACAGCAGCAAGGCCTAGAGACCAGGCTCCAAAGGCAGCAGGAACAGCAACAATGTGGTGGAAAAGGTGAATCTTCAAGTCAGCCAAGGATAGAGGCAGCAGCAGCACCAACAAAGAAGGCCATGATGCTCTAAAGGCGAATGATGCACGAAGAGTGGACTGCATAGTAAGTCGACACCAGATAAGGGAAGGGCAAGTCCCTCCTCCTTGCACCTCCTATTATCCGGTCCACCACTGGAAAGTACTACCCACTATGGGCTGGGTTCTCCACAGAAATCAATCAAGTACCTGCAGACTTGTTCAGGGGCCATTCCAACCATCAACCTTCCATAGCTGTGCCCCAAACAGTCTGCAACTGTCAAGTTGATACTAAAATGAAATTATAGCAAGGGTCATCTGTGTACTGTGGTTTCTGAAGGAAGAGAAGTCATTGATGTTACTTATATACTTACTGACAAATCCACCCAGATTTAATACTATCAGTTTCAAAAACCTGAGTGGCAAGCCCAAAGCTTTGTACATGGAACTGCAGTACACTGCTGGATGTACACTTTGCATTCTTCTTTCGCCATGTAAAAAGCATACTGCAGAGATTTCCCCACATGCATACACTGTTTGCTATACTTACTAGCTTCTTAATTGATGTAGCACACTGTGGTGCACTGCTAGATGGAGACTAAGAAGAGGCCAGATATTCATAGGACATTCAGTGATAATGTCCTGAGCTTGCATCCTGGAAAACGCCAAGCTGAACAGAGCCTGGGCATCTGGGAAGGCAAGAGTATAGAGCATGCCTCAGGTACCCAGCAGATATCTGACCTAAGTTCATGAGATGCTCTTGGAATTTCAACTCGGTGTGGCCCATCTTGAGCCTACAGGAATATTCAAAACTCATTTCTATGAGCTAGATGGATGGCCTAAGGCATTTTGGCTTTGAGGTCCTGAATGGATTTACAAAGAAACAATCTTTTTTATTTAAAGAAAAAATAATGCAGTCAAAACTGTTAATGCATCAATATAAATACAAACTTTTGCCAACTTTTGGCAAAATGAAAAATAATACCAAAAAAACTCAGCCAGAACATATTTAAAAATCTCTAGTCTTCATCACAACCATTTTGCCTTGTTCTTATTGTTAATGATTAAAACTTAATTGGCAGCCTGCACCAGAATCATGGAATTTAGAAAGAATTCTCTGAGAGATGAAGAGAGACTTCCAAAGATCCACAACATAGAACTATAGGAAATGAACTCCAGGATGCTTGCTGTCATAACAGGATTGATGCTCCTCCTTACCTGCAAGCTGTTCTCAAGCAGGTAGAAGACTACAGTTGGAATACTTATCCCTAATGATGGTTCTGTTGCAGACTGTTGAATGAAGGTATATCCATGGCCCATGCCTTTCTCCTCCTTCCCTGCTTCCAGTTTGCAGAGATACATTTTCCTATCAACTTTCTGACAGGAGAATCATCACTCAAAATCCTTCAGGTTTTGAAAATGTAGGGCAAGAAATCCATATCTCAGCTCCTAATACTACACTTTCTCTATTGAGATGCCTTAGGGTAATGAGAGTGGAATAGATTGTCTAAATTTTTGTGAATAGTCAGTCTCCCTTATACTCCTCATGTCACACCCCCAGCCAGTGAACATTGTAAGAGAAGCAGGATATGGCAGGAGGGCTTGCCTCCCTGACCCTATTTTCTAATTCTTATTTATTTATTTTTCTTATTTTGAACTTTTTTATCGAATCTGCTCTTGAGGATTCCATCCTTGTTTGTTATGTGTACCAGCCCCTCCCTCTCTTAGCTTTCTTTCCTCCTGGTACCCTCCTCTCACTCACTAGCCCTTTTCCCATTTTCATGCCTTTTTCATTTTGCTATGGTTTGTGAGACCATGAGTTTAGAGCCATCCACTGGAGCCTGGTAGATTTCTCAGTGGGTATTCAACTGAAGATCATGGTCACCCCTCACCCAGATCCATAAGTCACCAATAGCTTAGAAAGGAGGGTTTGGGTGTCATGGGTCTATTCTGTCCATGAGTTTCCCATGTCAGGTGCGATCTTGCATAAGCCCATTGCTTAAATTATTATTATTAGTATTTGTGCATGTATCACAGTCCACATGTGGAAGTCAGAGGACAACTTTGTAAAGGCAGTTCTCTACTTTCAATTTCTCATGGGGATTCTGGATATTAGAAAACACGTAGATATCCAAGGAGCAGAATGTACAGAGTCGGGTGGTCAATATGCTGAAGAATAACAAGAAAGATTATTTAATTATTTCCAGTTCCAGTAGTGTAAAGGAATGAATATATGTGTGTGTGTGTATACACATAAAATATGGCATGCAAATAGCAAATGTGTGTGTGTGTGTGTGTGTGTGTGTGTGTGAGAGAGAGAGAGAGAGAGAGAGAGAGAGAGAGAGAGAAAGAGAGAGAGAGAGAGAGAGAAGGGGGAACATTTTTAAACCAGATATCACAAAATTACCTTATACCCTTTATAAATTTGGCAGTGAAAGAATTGTCATCTATTTGGAAAGTGCTACTTCTCAGTCTTATAAACATTAATGTGTTGATGGATTTTTAATGTGTTTTAAAATGAAGAGTAAAAATATTAAAGACTTACCACATAACAAAAAGCTGTACTGTCGCATCATGCACGTGCAGAAGCGGGCAAAATGCAAACCCAATTCCTGCTCATAGTTTTAATAGACTACCAAGAGAGTCTCACATATAAAGTCAGGGAGGACTGGGTGATTTAATTAAATTTCCTGAGTATCTTCAAGTGAGTAGCCCTTTTCTCACATTGGAGGTTAAGTCAGAGCTAAAATTGGACTTAAGATGTTGTTAAGATTTAACTGGCAGAAACAAGAAGGTCCACATTCCAGCAAGCAGCTTTGACTATTATCCATTAAGGGTCTTTGATTGTAAACATCAGAAATGGCCTCTGTCTTCTTGAGTCAAAACTTTTCTTTGAGACGATAATGAGGTGATTCACAGACACAAAAGGAAGTCAGGAGCTTCTGAGCAGAAGACCTAGAACAGTTCTGAAGAATGATCTAAACTCCAGGTCCCTCCTACATCCTGACCTACAATAATTCGCTGCGACCTAAATTTCTTATTATCATTGCAGACTTAACTCTCAAGAGAAGAAACTGTGTGGAACAAGTCTGAGTTGGTGTCTTTTCTACTTCAAGAATAAAAATATCTAAGAGACCTACGGTAGTTTTGAAGTATCATGAATTGCATGCTTCCTTCAATTTGTGTGACTGATTTGATCATCTATGAGTCCTTTATTTTTAAGTTACTTTGGCTGAATGTTTCATTTATCCTTATATGTGACTTGGCCTAAATCTTGCAATGTTCCTCAAAAAATGATATACCATGATTTAAGCTTAATGAAAAATGTCTATGGATAATCTTTAAAAAATATGGAGTGCTTCATGAATTTGCATGCCATCGTTGCTCAAGGGCCATGTTAATCTGCTCTGTATCATTCCAATTTTAGTATATGTACTGCCAAAAGTGAGCAGCTATAAATGTTCTTATATATGCTCTTAAATGAAATAGTTATTGTCTTCATTGGATGGCCAGTGTAATATAGGTAGAATTTTAACTAAACTATTGTCAAAATATATCTTTGGTATATTATTTCATTTGTTTCAATAAGTGTTTACTTCAATAAACAATGTTTCATGTTGAGAACCAATAATATGTCTTTTTTTATTTTAAAGTGTAAATGTTGGGCTGGAGAGATGATTCAGGCGTTAAGCCTCTGCCTCACAAGTAGAAGTTCCTGAGTTCAGATGCTGGATCCCACATAAAAACCAGACAGAAATGGAGGTGGCCTGCACTTCTACCCTGAAAAACAGAGCCTGGGAAACTCCAGAGAAAAGCAAAGAAGAGATAGAAACAATCCAGAGTGAATCCAAAACCACCCTTGGACCTCCCCAGCATATGTAATGCCCTCTAATACAAATACACACATGCTCACAGCGCGCACGCACACACACACACACACACACACACACACACACACACACAATAAAAATAAATAAATTTGAAGAGTGTAAATGTTGTTGATTAGAAATGGATCAAAATTTGCCCCAAGAGCATGTCTAAATCAAAGTCTTTCAAGGCAGAAGTGATAGGGCTAGTGGCTGAAGCTGTAGGCTAAGTCACTCCCATCCACATGGCTGGGGGATTCCTGGACAGTCTTTCTTCTCTGTCTCTGGTTCTTTGGTTCCTTTTATCTGGTCCCCTACTGGGAGGTTCCAATGAAATCAAGGGAGGTTCTAATGGGATCTAGAGCTGGTCTTCCTATTGCAAATGCGTCTGATCCAAATAAACTCTGCAGGTGGTCTAGCTGATCTTGGTTAATGTCAGGTGTGTCAAGTTGACACCCAGGATTAACAATCACACCTACCTGTTCCACAGGAAACCACATCTAATTTCTCTGTTTATGTCTCTGTCTCTGTTTCTGCCTCTGCCTGTCTCTCTCCCTCTCTCTTTCTCTCTCTGTCTCTTTCAAATAAATAGAATACTTTTTAAAAGATAATTTGGATGATATAGACAGGGTGAAAATATCTTCATCCTCATTTAAACTATTCCTCTCCAGTACTTTTCCCTCCATTTTCATATCACGCAGTCTACTTACTCTTCATCCCCCCTGTCCAAGACCCCATTCTAGTTTCCTGCCCTCCAAAGACGCTTCAATGTAGACACACAAATCTAAAAATTCAAAGCTAGTATGATATATGAGAAAAAACACGTTTGTCATTCCAAGCTGGGGCTATCTCACTTAGTTTAATATATAATGCTTGCTGTGTGCATGTTACATGTAGATTTATTATGTTGAGACATAGTCCTTCTATTCCACGTTTCTTCAGAACTTTTATCCATCATGAAGACCTGATAGATTTTGCTAGAAACCTTTTCTATATCAATTGAGATGACTATGATTTACATCCTTAAGTGTCATTCCATGATTATATGACACTAAAGATTAGCATTTGTGGAGCCATTTCTGCATCTCTACCAAAAAGACCCACTTGATCATGTTGCATGATCTTTGTGATACGTTTGTGTAGCCAATTTGAAAGTACATGGTCAAGAGTTTATATATCTATGCCTATCATGGGGATTAGCCTATAAGATTTCTCCTTCCTTCCTTCCTTCCTTCCTTCCTTCCTTCCTTCCTTCCTTCCTTCCTTCCTTCCTTTCTTTCTTTCTTTTTGTTCCTTTTTCTTTTTCTTTCCTTCTTCCTTTTTTCTTTTCTCTTCTTTTCTTTTGTGTTTATCTAGTTTGCAAATCAAGATAGTATTGAATTTGTGAAAAGAGCTTAATCTTCCTGATGTTTGAAAAATATTATTGCTGGTTCTTTTTTGAAAGTGTGGTAAAGTTCACCTTTGGGTCCATCTGGCATTGAGCTGTTCACAGTGGGAGGTCATTTTATTATTGTTTTATTCTTACCATTTGTCATAGATCTACTTAAATTATTTCTTTCATCTTGGTTTTATTTTTACAAGTCACATGTCTCTACAAATTCATCCATGCCTTTGTATATGTAGTGGATACTCATGTATACATAATATAAACACAAAATATATAAGATAAACAGTATGCTATACATATACATGAAAAATATAGATATTTATGTATATATGAGTATTCACTATATATACAGTTTGTCTGCAGGTGCAAGCCTATAGAAAGATCTGAGACCATTTGTCAAAACAGCAGCTTTCCTTGCCCACTTACCTGCCCCTGTAGACCCAGGTTGTGGTGGTTAACTAAATGCATCCTAGCCAAGCAGGGATGGCCTCCCTCCTCCCTCTACATTTCTGCTTATCTATGCTACAGAATAACTAGAGTTCTGGGGAAGGCAGGTATCTTACTAGCTTAGTTCTCTGTGTACAACATAATTTCTCATATGCTGTATGTATCTCTACTACATGACAGTACTGTGTGCCACTGAGCCCCTTGAGTGGCAAATCTGTTCATTTCTCCCATGTTCCTCATGTAATTTGTCAGAAAACTGCATCAACTCTGACTTCAATATATATCTAAAATATGACTACTTCTTATCATGTGCCTAGTCTACCATCTGATCTTTGGTGCTCATATTTCATGCTATATGATTTATATTTATTAATAGTTTTTCAGTTTTCACCACCCTTCCATACACAATCTGTTTACAATGCAGCAGCCATAGTGACCATTTGGGAATCAAAGACAAATCATTAAATCTGTCTGTTAACCTCCAATAACTAACTCATCATAGTAAAAAAATATAAACCAAAGTACTGAAATACATTGACCCACAAGGATAGATTCAGGCTCAGCTTTTTTAGCTCTTAGCCATCATTTTCAAGTATGTGATTCTTCATATATTCATTTTGCTAAATTAGTTTCCTCTGAGGATCATGACAAATTATCAGACTGGACGACGTCAAGAGAAATCCATTTCCCAACAGTTCTGAAGCACCTTAAATTAAGGTTGTCTAGGGATCTGTCTTCTGTGACTCCTCTTCTGAATTCACAGATGGCTCTAGTAATATGCCTTCATAGGGTCTCTATCTGTGTCTACACTCAATTTCCTCTTCATTAAGCAACATTATACAGGATTAAAATCCATCCTCATGATGTCTTCTTGATTTAACCACCTTCTTAATATCTACTGCCATTCTTAGGTTGTTGCATTTGCGATATCCTTGTTTTAACTTTTAGGAGGTCATGATTCTGCCTATAAATTAAACTTGCTGCCTCAGGGACCAAACTTGATGTTCCCATCTGCAAGTACAGATCATAGTCCATGACTGAATTCCTAACTATGTCAGTTAGTTTTAAATGCTAACTTGACAACTGAGAGTTAAGTCATTGAGTACACCTATGAAGAATTGTTCAGCTTGTGGAACCCAGGTTCCCGCTGTGAAGCCCAAGTTCCCGCCGGCGCAAAATTCAAATCTCCCGCCGGCGCCAAACTCTCCCGCCAGCGCCAACTCACTGCGTGCCGGGAACTGCCCACGGCAAGGTTATCGTCCAGAACATCTGTAAACTGACTCAACTTCCTTGTGTATAGTGAAAATATTTACAGAATGTATTTGCTCAAGGCAGTTGCTTTCCTATAAAAACCTTGCCCCAAATTCAGTCGGGGCCGTTCTCTTTTGCCTAAGCAGGGAGACGGTCCTAGCGCGCTATATTAATAAATCTTGCCTCTTGTCTTTACAGCAACCTAGTGGTTCTCGTGTCTCCTCCGGGGTCTGGGTAAGGGGCCCAAAGGGAACTTCGGTTACAACATATGGGGGCTCATCCGGGATCCCCCTGACCCAACTCGGAGGAGCTGACGACCAGGGTTGGAGGTAAGTGGAGCTCCTGAATTGTCCTGTGTCTTGTGCATTGTGTCTGTGTTCTCTCGTGTCAGTTTCTTTTCCAGGCCACCTAGGTGGGACGAAATTGGAGCTGTACCCGTCAAGAGGTGGACAGACGTGTCCGAGACCTCGCAGGGGGGCAAGGACGACGGTCCGACCCCGGGGGCAGCAGGGGGTAAGCCGCAGTTGGATGGTATTCCCAACTGGGCTCAGTTGGACGGTATTCCCAGCTGAACTCCCCCATAAGGCTTGGGCAATTGGACGGTATTCCCAATTGAACCCAACCCTGTCAGGTAAGCCGCAGTTGGATGGTATTCCCAACTGGGCTCATGGTGAGACTTTTTGGAGAAGGAGGACATACCCGAACTGCAGCGGGCCTCCGAACTCCTCTGTTGCCGGCTTCTTTTACTTTCACTTTCTTCCCGGGAGAGAAACCGCTAGAGCGAGCGCTTAAGGACCGGGTGCTGCAAATATGTGTTGGGTTCGTCTTTGTGAAATATTTGTTGGGTTCATCTTTGTGTCATTCTCTGTGTTTCTGGGGTATTTCTGTGTTCAAGAAATTCAATATATAATGGGACAGACTCAATCAATGCCCCTTGACTTGATTATCAACCATCGGACGGACGTTAGGGAAGGAAAGAATGAACGGAGGCTTACTCAAATCCTGGCTACAATAGTACAGGACAAGCAGGACGGGCAAAACAGGCAGGAAGAGAGAAAGGGATACCTGAACAATAAAGGTGACAAGAGAGCTGACCGAGACCAATGCCGCTATTGTAGAGAAAAGGGGCATTGGGCGAAGGACTGCCCCAAGAAGCCCCTGTTCCACAAACGCCTGCCAGGTAACTCCTCTCGAGTGCTAACCCTGGGGGAAGAATCTGACTAGGGAAGACGGGGAACTGTCTGTCGTTTTTTTGTGCTGTGTTTATGATGATCTCATTTTAAGAGTTAAAGTGTTTTGATTTGCTTAGTTATCTGGGTTTTCCATAATAGGTGTGTTTTATGTTTCAAAATAACACAGCTATGGCCATTTCATTACATCTTGGTTTTTTTTGACTTTTTATTATTTGGCATGCTCAATTTAAATACACGTGCACACTTAAGAACAACATAAAAGGCCTGAGTACGTACTGATTAAAATATTTTGTTTTATCTTGATTTCTATGAAGCTTCACAAAAGATGATATTGTGTTTTTACCTAGGATCTAATAACATCACTTTTGTAATTCCTTTAAAAGTTTGTTTTTCCATATGTAATACCAACATATCTAGCAACCAGAAAGGAAAACTGATTTCTGAGAAATTCATTGGAATTTCTTCATTCTCCTGGTATGTATGCTAATTTCCTGTTTCCAGGTGTACTCCTGTGTTCTGTTACAATCTTGCTAACTTAATTGGGATATAATGATTTTTAAGATGAGGTCTACTGTTATTGCCTCTTTTAAAGGACATTTTTTAAAGGGTAAACAACAGAAAACCATCAAGTATGAAAGAAAATATGTATGGTAGTTAGATGTGCAAGAGGTTTATGAGTTGGTTACTTAAAAAAATGTTAAAGTATGTCATGAAGGTTTGTGGGATGTTAGAGTTATGAGAAGACTGAAAATAAGAGATGATGGTTAAAGAAAATATTATTTGTTATGTTTCTTCCATGTTATAAAACAAAAGATATTGAGCCTCAGAAATTAGAAATTAAGAATTAAGCTTCATGTATTCAAATGTATTTCAGTTGTCTGTTTAAAGCAGAAAATTGGTTACTTCTAAAATCCCAACTTCTCAAGGACAGTAGGAATCTTAACAGTGGGGTCATAAATGAGAAGTCTGAGACCAGGGCCCTCCCTGCCCCCAGGGAGGTGGCCAGCAGGAGAAACTGAGGCCCCGCCTCAGCTGCAGCTTGGAACAGACTCAAGGCCAACTAGGGAGTTTCTCTAAATCTTGGACTTTACGATAAAAGAGACTGTGCTAAACCAACCTCTGCTCACCTTTTGGAGCAGGCCTCTCTTGGAGGGGGAGGAAAAGGGCACCTGCAAAATGGGGGAGGGAATGTTTTAACCTCTGTATGAATGTGTGAGTGAATGTCGGCCTGAGGTGGGAAACCTGTAACACCTCTGGCTCGAGATTGTAGTCCCACGGCGAGATCCCTAAGATCTCTTAAAGCCACGGGATTTGATTGGGCCAGTTCTGCGTTTCCATGGTGATAACATACGGTCTAGGGTGGGATCGGATTAGAATCCGATCGCAAGTCACGAAACCGCTGAACCCACTATGGCTAAGTTATCACCCATGACTCTGCAAAGAGTGTGGCCAGACTGGTACTTGAATGATCTCTCCTGGAGGGATTCCCAACCTTTGTCTGTCTGCGTCGTGTGGTGGGGATCAATGTGACTCTAGCTCTTGGTCTACATAGTACAGTGGGGATCAATGTGACTTTAGCTCTTGTTAATCAATGAAAGGAAATTCCTAAAAATGTTTGCCCTGAAGGAAAGTGTTTCAAGTCTGAGACAATGACTATGCTGTTTAAATAGCATAGGGAATACAGGAAGCTTCAGGCATGTGTGGACCATGGACTCTCCCCTTTTAGTGTCATCAGGTGGGGCTCTGGTGGCGTTGGGTGGAGTGCTGGCCTCCCCGGACCACACCACGGGCAGTGTCAGTGGATGTCTTTGCTGACAACACTGTGTATAGTGATTATCAGAACTCTGCTAAGCCACGCGTCCTTTCCTCAAGTCCAGGTTCACTAATTGAAGCCAAAAGAGAGAGATTTCCCCTTCCTGTGTCCAGGGACTATCTAGAAATTGTGAATGCTTAGTTCTACCAACCTAAAAGAGGGTCAAGTCATAGCATATTCTCAGACATGCCCTGTATACATCTTAGACAAGAGATGATCCCAGGAAGATCTTTAAGTTATACTACCATCCAACTAGACAAACAAATGCCAGAAAGTTGAGAGACTATAGAGCTGGACCAAAAGTACCAGCTAGTAACTCAGGAAAAGCTTTGCCTCTCAATGCCCTCAAGACTAAGGTGAAACAGACAGGAATTTCATTTAGCTTCCATGTCAGCCAAAGTCCTCATCTGTCAGGGGAAGTAAACTCTCATGTGGAGGACAACAGGGCTCTCATCTGTTGAGGGAAATAGGTCCCCATCATCTGTAAGGGAGAGGTTGGCACCATCAGGAAGCTTTCATTTCTGTCTTGGAGGTAGAATCCTTTGTTTCTGTTTGTCCTAGGACTTTAAAAATAGGACAGGTGACCTAGGACTTAGTATAAAAAAGAAAAGAAAGAGAAAGAACCAGAAAGCAAAGAAATCAGAACTTGACATTTGCCTTAGGGGGTAGGTTAAACAGGCACCCCAAGCAGATCAACCCAGGACCCCTCCCGACAGGGGAAAGGTGGAAAAAGATGCTTCAAATATGACCAGACTGGGCGCTTTGAGACTGTTGTGAGCACAGAAAGCTTTCATGTGGCCTATGTCCCAACTATGGGAATTTCCACTGGAGGAAGATTGCCCCCTGAACCTCAGGGCCCAGGGGTCGAGCGAGTTCTCTGGTGGAGACCAATGAAATGGCCTGAAGCTCTTAGCTTCCCTCCGATGGGAAAAAGGAGTTTGCCACTGATATCCAGCAAAAGGAAGCCCAAAAGTGCCAGGTTGAGCATCTCGTGAGAACCTTGAGTTTAACGTGCAAATGGGAAGCCTCTTTGTTTCTATGTTAATAGACAAGGGAGCACACAATTCTAGTGCTCAACTTCCTTCCTAGGCTTTTGTCAACTTTTGATTTTACTAAAATGTTTAAGATCAAGAAAATGACAGGCTCATTGCACTCACGAAGTAACTACTGAGATTCCTTATGTGCTTAATAGTGATGCTTTTTAGGCATTCCTTTGTTTACATGCCTGAGTGCCAGAATATTCAAGGTTTAGGCTTAATAGAATAAAATATTTTAGCACTGTTATAAAGTCATCCATGTGGCTCTGGTATTAGAAGAGAAAATCATGGATTACAGAAAATGCCAGATAGCATGTAACAAAAGTCTGCAGTTTAAAGACCCTAAATGCTGCATCCTTATCCAACCATTCTGATGGAAAAGATTCCAACCTGATAAGATATTAGTTCAATCCAACCATTCTGATGGAAAAGATTCCAACCTGGTAAGATATTATTTCAAGGAAACATTTTCTGGAGAAAAGACATGGCTTTATCTAGGAAGAATAAATATAAAAATTGTCAGGTCTTGGTGTTTCTTCCCAGTTCAGGCCTAAAGCCTGTTCCCTGGGGAAGGTCACTGTAACCTGGCCACAGGGGTTTGGGCTCCATGGTTGTTGACCTCCTCTACTAGAGAGATTAAGAAAACTGGAGTGGTGTTTGACGCCAGCTTGTTCCTGCTGCTTTCCTTGTCAGTATTCAGCATCGTGAGTGTGACGGCCTACATTGCCTTGGCCCTGCTCTCTGTGACTATCAGCTTTAGAAGGGTATGATCCAAGCAATCCAGAAATCAGATGAAGGCCACCCATTCAGGGCCTATTTGGATGAAAAGATGCTATCATAGGATAAATTATTCTTTTAATAATTATATTGCTTAAGCTCACGCAGGGACTTACCCACAGCAAGACTGCTGAGCTTGTTCGGTTTATCTCATGTGCCTTCCCAATTACAATGATCTGGTCCTTCTATGGATTCTGGAGACTCAATTTGCCTGTATTTTGTCTCTTTTAGACCAACCTTGAGATAATAAAGCCATCTATCAAAGACCTCTAGACCAACCCAGCATTTCATAGATGAGAATGTCAGACTGCTCTTATTTCCTTCGCCCCGATTCAGCAGGAAGCAGCCAGATCGAATCATCGCCCTTTATCCCCAGAGCAGTCTGATTCTCCTATAGGTTTATGGGAAAGTGAGGCAGGATTAGAGCAACTATGCTGGGATGGGTCTCTCAAGGTCTTTAGAATTCTGAAGAGACGTCCTCTACTGCTGGAATCACCTGGAAGGAACACCCCTGCTGAGGAACTGACTCCAATCCTCCCAGAAATTTACCACAAGAACTGTAACTGACACTCCATGATTGGAGTGTGCCTAAAGAAAAGGGGGGAATGTGGAACCCAGGTTCCCGCTGTGAAGCTCAAGTTCCCGCCAGCGCAAAATTCAAATCTCCCGCCGATGCCAAACTCTCCCCCCGGCGCCAACTCACTGCGTGCCGGGAACTGCCCAGGGCAAGGTTATCGGCCAGAACATCTGTAAACTGACTCAACTTCCTTGTGTACAGTGAAAATATTTACAGAATGTATTTGCTCAAGGCAGTTGCTTTCCTATAAAAACCTTGCCCCAAATTCAGTCGGGGCCGTTCTCTTTTGCCTAAGCAGGGAGACGGTCCTAGTGCGCTAGATTAATAAATCTTGCTTCTTGTCTTTACAGCAACCTAGTGGTTCTCGTGTCTCCTTCGGGGTCTGGGTAAGGGGCCCAAACACCTATGAAGAATTGTTCAGCTAAGGTAAAGCTCTGAGCAAGGCTGTAAGAGAGCCTTTAATTGATGTGAAAAGAGTCCATCCATAGTGGGTGAGACCACTGCCTAGGCACATGGGGGGAGATCTGGTTGTTTTAGTCAGACTGGTAAACTAAAAGGTCTGCTCTTCTCATAACCACTGTTGTAGATACAATGTGACCAGCTTCCTTGGTTTCTGATGCCGGAATGAACTCTCCTACCGAAATGGACTATAACCAAAAATAGTTGAATGAATATAACCAAATATAGAGCATGAATTAAAACCTCCTTGTTCCTCTAAATAGTCTGGATCATGCATACGTTATCACAGTAACTGAAGAGCAGATAAGACACTCACCTCATTAACACTTTATTTGTCCCTGTATGTCTCTGCATGTATGATTGTCTCTCTGGGTGTGAGGGGTGTGGGGGGGTGTGTGTCTGTGTGTGTGCCTGTACAGAATCAAGGGTGACTTCAGGAATCACGGTGGATTGTGTTACCTCTTCTTTGTTTTGCTTTGGCGTTTCACAGACTTACCTTCCATGACCGAAGTACAGGCCACTGCCATTCTCCTTGGCATTTTTTTCTTGGAATCTGGGATCCAAACTCAAGACTTCCCACTTTCAAAGGCAGAGATTTAACCCTGGGCTATCGCTCCAGTCCTCAGTAACACTTTTAAATGCTCCATCTTCTCAGCCTCTATTTGTCTGCTCAATGTATTTAAACTTATAACCACAGAGCCCCAGCATTTTTATTCTTCATTCTCTTGTATAACACTTATTTAGTTAAATTTCTATCTCCTTGAATTAGAATATAAGTCCTAGGAGAGTCACAGAGAAGGCTTAACACTCAAATTACTTACTGTGCAAGCATGAGGACTAGAAATTAGTTCTTTAGAACCCAGTGCCGCAGTTTGCCTGCACGGTTGCTGATAAAATCACCATCAAATGACTTAAGGGAACAAAGGGTTTATTCTCTTATGGTTGTTCTGTTACAGATCTTGGTCCAGCTTGACAGGAGAGATCACACCAACACTAGGACTGAGGGAACTGGACACCTAATATTCACATAACACCTGAAAGAGGTATGATCCTTACTTGCTAGACCAGCATGTCTGGCCAAGTATACACAAGGATGCAACTTCCTCAATCAGCTTTCTGTATTTTATTCACCTGTCCAGGGCCTAATTCCACCCACCATCAACCAGACAATCTCCTGCAGATTCGCTCTGGGCTTAACTCAGCTACTAACTCTCTACAAATGTGCCCAGAGCTTGAATCCTCAACCATCAAACTGACACCTGTATCTAACTATGACACTACATTAACATTGAGTGGATCTTGGTGGTCCCTCTGTAATTCCAGCCTCAAAAGGCAGAAGTGGATGATCTAGCGAAGCTTTATCTTCAAGCTCTGAGTTTGATTGACAGATTTTCCCTTAGGAATAAGGCAGAAGAGCAATTGAAGGTGATTCCCAACATAAAACTTGGAGCCTCCATAAGCACACAGCCACACATCTATTTACATACATGGCAAATACATAAGCATATGCATGCATACCACACACAGTCACACATATGGAAATGAAAAATGAAAAATAATTACAGAAGACTATTAACCATCTGAGAAGTATTTAAATCACTGAATCTCAGTAGTCTGTAACAAGGTTTAGCACAGACTTGGTAAATGTGTAAATATCTATTGAAAATGTAATACATTAGTGTCCGAATTAATTGGTTTCTGAATACGACTTAGAATTCAAAAAACTACTCATCTCAAAATCCAATTAAAACTAAGTTATTAATAAAAAGCCCAATCTTCCACAGAAATACAATTGCACTAATAAATGACAAATAGGTTTAATTGTAGAAATAGTAAAAAAAATAAAAATGATAAATGGAAATTTCTGTTACATTTTTTTCTTTCAGATCCTACGATATTCTATGAGTAAGTATAAATTCACTTTATTATTTTCATGTGTGTGTGTGTGTGCTCGCACACATGCATGTGTGTATACAGGTTGATGGAGGCCCACAGATGTTATATTAAGAAATGTCTTCTTTTTCCTTTGAAACAGGAATTCCAACTGGCCAATTTTACTAGACTGTCTGGCAAGTGAACTCCAGGAATCTTCTTGTCTACCTACTAGCACTGGATTCTATTTTTTTTAGTTTTTATTTGTTTTTGCATTTGTGTCTGTATGTGTGTCTCTGCGTGTGTGTGTCTGTGTATGTATCACAGTGTTGTGGGGTTCTTGTGTTCAGAGTCTAAGATTGAAACTAGAGCAGAAGTAGATGATTTAGGTAGAGTTTACTATAAGAGAGAAAGAAAGGAACTCATGGACTCCAGATGTGGATTACTATGAGAGGCTAGGGTGCCTCAAGAACTCATGGACTCCAGGCACGGAGTGACAAGAGGGACAGAGGGCTAAAGATCGGCTGCCAAGGTCAGGTGTATGCATGCCTTTAGATAAGCCCTGAAAAATGGCTTTCCCACATTGTTTAACTCACATAGGGACCAACCCAGTTGATCTTGTGCCCGTCTCCAGGTGGGGCCTATCTGTAAAGGAGAGCTAATCTCCACATCTTTTCATAAGCAAAGGGGTGGGGGAAGTTCGTGAATGATATGTTTGATATGTTCCTGTCAGGGTAATCCCAGCAGTGGGGGGGATGACCTTCCAGCACCTTCAGAGACTGTCCCAGCATAGCTGCTCTCAATCTGCCTTAAAAGGGTACTGTGTAGGCCTGTAGGGGTCCAAGGTAACTTCTGGAATCACTCCGGATTGCTTCTACTCCAATTTGCTTTGGGTTGGAGTTTCCCAAACCTCTGCCTTATAAAGCTGTAAGTCCAAACCACTGCCATTTCTGTCTGGTGTTTTTACGTGGGTCCAAGAGCCAAACTCAGGACCTGTGCTTTCCAGACAAAAGCTTAACCTCTGAGCCCTTTCTCTGACCCCAGCACTGGGATTATAAAGACATTCCACATATCTGGCTTTTGTTTGCTTTGTTTTGTAAGATGAGTGCTGAGACTCGAACTCTGGTCCCCATGCTTGAGTCACAAGCAATTTATCCAGAGAGCTATCTCCCCAGCCCTCCCTTTATTTCCTAAGAAAAATTTTAAAAAAGGCTATTGTTTCTCCAAACACACAAATCCTGTTAATGACTTTGTAAGCCAGCAAATACTGCTGCCCAGACATCAGTGTGTTACAGAGTCCCTCTGGGCTCTGTTCTATGTATAGGTTCTTGTGTTTGGGAGCTGAAGATTGAAACCTGAAGATGCGTAGAGGATTAAGCCAGAGTTTATGAAAGGAGAGAAAGAACAGAACTCACAGACATGAATTCATGAGGACAAGAGAGCCCTGGAGAACTCATGGACTCCAGGCATGGAATCTATGAGGGGCAAGGAGCTGAAAAAGAACTCACAGAAGTGGAGTGCCCTGAGAGGCAAGAGGGCCAAAGATGGTTGCCAGGGTTAGGTATATTTATATACTCTACATTTATTTGCTCTTCTAATATCTGGCCCAACCCAATAGATCTTGTTCCAATTTCTTGGTAGGGTTTATCTATAATGGAGAACTAATCCTCAGAGAGTTGAGAGAAGTTAGTGAAGGGTGTGTTCCATCCGGGCAATTCCAGCTCTGGGGACGACCTTTGAGATCTTCCCAGCAAGGCTGCTTTAAAATTGCCTAAACAGCAGGCTTGGGATTCCCAAACCAGGTCTCTGAGGTACCTTCTAGAACCATATAGAAGGAACTGTCAGAACAGACACAGCCCAGAGCCTGGCCACAGGCAAGCACGGGAGCACTTTCCCTGCCTTGCGCTTCCTGGAAGCAGAGTGAGGCTGTGAATACATCAGAAAAACTGGAGGATACAAAGAGGAGGGAAAGCTGGAGCAGTGCTCAGTAAATACTTCCAAGAGCCCCAGGGATAGAGGGCGGAGCCTGGAGCCACAGTGACTGTTTACCAAACAAAGCGAATATTATCAAATATCCTGTTTTGCCTGACTCCCACTCTGTGAGACACATGAAAACGCATTCAACTGTGGTTGTTCCCCTGCTCGGCTGGCTTTAATTAAACTTGCTTTGTGCTTAGGAAATTAGCAACCTCTTTGCCGTTGAGGGAAGGCAGAAATGGGTTATTCACATGGATGGATTTTTTTTTCCTTTTAACTCGCCTGGCTCAGATGCTTTGTCATGTTCAGTGACTCTCTGGGGATCCCAGCGCAGTGCCAGAATCCATTAGCAGAGTCTGCTCACCACGCCTGTGAAATGAAATTGCTACCTAACTCTGGTGCACATGATGGATAGCGCCCAAGAAGAAGGTCGCTGGATCTGGGTCCTTCTCCGAGAGCTGTCACTCAAGCAAACAGAACCCTCAGCAGTGAGCTGGAAAGGACGGTCCTGTTTGTTCCAGTCCGCTCCAGCTCCAGTTCCTTTCACGTGAGAAAGGCTGGCTGGCAGTGGAGATCTAAGCCAGTAAAAGCTACCTTTTACTTGCGACAGAGCAGTAGCATTATCTGCTGAATTGTCAGGCATGAAAATTAAACCTTTGGTGGCCCCAGCAGCCAGTCAGTGTTTTGGCTCAGAGGTGGGGGGAAATAATCTGGAGGCAAAATGCGAGCAGAATTCTTCCTTGTAGTAATTGGAGAATGGTTTCATTTCGTTTAAGGGAGACGCTTAATGCTGGAGAGGAGTGATTAAAAGGCACAGAACAGCTTGATCTCTGGCCCATATGAACCCAAGAGCAACTAGATTGGGCCCCAATGGGAGTTAACCAATGGGACAAAGCCAGTTTCCTGGGCTTGTCTAGGTGTATAAATATACCTGGCCCTGGCAACCATCTTCGGTGGCCCAGCCCCTCATGGTACTCAAGGTGCCATGATTTCCTTTTCCAGCCGCCTGCTTTTCATGAGTTCTCTGGTGCTCTAGCCCCTCGTAGCACTTGTGTGAGTTCCAACCTTTCTCTTCTCTAATAAACTCTACCTTACTCCTCCACGCATGTTCTGGCTTCAATCTTCGACTCGGGAACACAAGAACCCTACAACATTAGGATGGTCGTTTCCTGTGCCTGCATCATTTGGTGACCCAGATGGGACAGCTGAAGACTAAGACAGTTTCCCCGCATCATTAATTGGGACAGTTCTGAGATAACAGTTAGATGTCTTGATGTGGTCATGTTCTTATTATAGAAAAGTGACAAATGGGCTCTCAGAGATGCAGAATAGCAAGTAGGTTTGCGCATGGGTGTTTGAACCAGGGATAATTCCTTTCTCCAAGCACCAGGCACCAGGCACCAGGCACTGTTATTTGTTGTGCTCCAATCTGACCCCCTTCACAGACAGCCAGGCTTCTTACTGCTGTAACCAGGCAAGCTAGATGAAGAAGCAGAAAAAAGCAAGATAAAGAGAAACACTTTATGCGAAGGTCACCACCTCACTGTATTTCATTCTCCTAGAATACATCAAGAACAGCTTTTTCAGTGCCAAGACATTTCCCATTGTGTTCCAGTGTCATTTTGGCTCCTTGTTGTTTAGATAGTCTTCAATATTTGGTTGATCCCAGGATCCAAGTTACTTGCAAGGAGGAGAAAATTCAGGATAGCTCAGAAAGAGGGAAAAGAAGCAAGATGGAGTTAGTAATAAAGTAATAACAGTTAGTTCAGTGACTGGGCCATTCTCCTATATACTAATAGGCCAAACATGTAAACTGCAAGTTATCCTCCTGGATAGATTAGAATTATCTACAGTCACAGGAGAACAGTCTCCTCAAGGGAACTCTAAAGCTTCCAGAAGATGAACGTTCTTTTTTTAATTTATTTTTTAGATTTACAAGCTTATTGAGAACTAATCCCTGGTTCCCTCCATCCCCCCTCCCTCCCATTCTCCTGCCTTCCCGTCATCAATCCATCCCACTCCCTCCCAACCTCCTACCTAGCCACATTTATGGACCCCAGGGTTCCCCCTGGCTTGTCTACTCTCCTGGGGGGCCTCACCAATTGACCCTCCTCAGGACACTCCACTGATAAGAGCATTTCCCTTCAGTCATCCAGCTGTAGTCCCTAAGGTCTCCCCTGTGTGATCTTATCTCACTTCAATTCCTCATAGTGTATGGGTGCATGTTGGTATTTCAGTTATGCCACAAGCCTTAGGATAGGGAGAGATTAGGATGGCCTGATTCTGGGAGAGCATTGCCAGGTTGCCTGTAATCTGTATTATGGCTGGTCATTGTCATTCTTAACAACCTACTGGACTGACTTGCTGCTGCTTGGATTCTTTGAACTTGTTAATTATATGGTCTCTCTGCTCCATTCTCCTCTTTCTGAAATGTCCTTATGTCTTCATGCCTTTGTGCATGCTACTTCTATGAGAAAGCATCAGTCTTTTTTGGTAGATTTTGAGAATTTATTTGAGTCTATAGTACTAAGGATTGAAGCTGGGATTTCATGCATGCTTGTCAATTGCTATACCACTGAGAAATATCTTTGGCTTTTTTCACCTTTTGAAATGGGGAGTCACTCTGTTTTTTTAGAATGGTCTTGAACACACTCTATAGTCCAGGCTGACCTTGAACTAGGAATCCTCCTGTATTAGCCTCCTCAAGAGCTGAGATCATTCATAGACCTGCATGCCATGGTTGGTTGATTTTGAGACTTTATATACTGGTTACTCTTGGTGTTGCTGTAAGATAACACCCAAAGTTAAGCAACTTAAGGGAGATATATTCAGCTAATGGGTCCAGAGAGGAGATACAGTCTTTCATGGTAGAAACAGCATGACTGGCAGCAGAAGCTGGAGGAAGGTCATATGTCACATTCATCCAGGAGGCTGAGAGCTGCAAGACTATCAGCTACAAAAGCAAACCTCTCCAGGAAGTAGGGCAGGACTAATCCACCTCAAGTCCCACCCTTTGGGATGCTTTCCTCCTGCAAGGCTTCAATTCCTAAAAGTGCCATGACGTTCTCAAACACATGAGACTATGGTGAACGTATTTCAAACCATGACACTGTATATTACTCTCATTCTATATTTATAGGACATCATCATTATAATAGTTAGAAATAAGACAATCAACCCTGAGGTAATTCACATTAATTAATTGATTGATCGAATGATTGATGTCTGGTTAATTAATATACAATATGTTCTAGGAGTTTCAAAGTTAATACTATAATGGCTATTCTTAACTTTGCTGAGAGAGAGCATTCAAAGACAAACACTTTAAGGGAGAAAGGGAGATTCATTCAATTTATAGTTCCAGAAGGGAGAAACAGACTTTCATGGCAGAGGTGACATGGCTGGTGGCTGAAGCTGTAGGCAGACATCCAGTAGGCTAGTAAGTGACAACTGAAGGCTGAAGGATTCCTGGAGAGTCTCTCTTCTTCTTTGTCTCCTGTTCTATGGTTTCTTCTATCTGGTCCTACTGGGATGTTCCAATGAGATTTAGGAAGGTTCCAATGGGATCTAGGGCTGGTCTTTGTATTGTAAATGTATTGATCCAGATAATCTCTTCAGATGGTCTCATCTGATCTTAGTTAATGCCAAGTGTGTCAAGTTGACACTCAGGATTAGCTATCACAAGTACCTAGCAGATGCTAAATTCAAGATCCAAGCTGTGTGTCTTTGTACCCTGGTCTTCCTGTCTTCCTTTGTACATTGTCATTTCTTTGTATCTTGATGCCAGCTCCTGGTATGATATTTTCCCAAGTTTTGGTAAAATTCAGCTGAAGATGACATCTTTTACCTTTCATCAGTGCCATGGAAGAGATATAAAGGCATCCAGGAAATAGCCAAGCATCTGTCCACAGGAGAAGAATTTGTGGTGTTAGACACACCCAAGAAGAGCAATATAAGCTGTTGTTCTAGTCCAGAGAAGCCTGCTCATTCCTACAATGTCCACCCCATAAAAACGTGACTTTCTATGCCTTTACCTAATGATTCTTATCTGTCACTGTCATAGTTAGATAAAGGTGTCAACTTTATGGTGGAGGATTCCAGCTCTGAGCACCTTTGCAGATTAAATAGTAATTAAGTTAAGCCTAGAGCAAACCTGCAGGAGAATGTTTAGTTGATCACAATGGCCCAATCCAAGGTGGGTGGAATTAGGCCTTGGACAAGTGATTAATATATAAAGAACTGGTTAGGAAATTTGGCATCCTTATGTATACTTGGGCTAACATGCTGGTCTGGCAAGTAAGGATCATCCCTTTCTCAGCTGTTATGTGGATATGGTTTGGCCAGTTCCTTGGCCTCTTGGTGATGGTGCGTGCTCTCCTGCCAAGCTGGACTAAGAACTGCAACTGGACAATTGTAAGAGAAAATAAACCTTGTTTCCTTAAGCTTTTTTTTGTCATCATTTTACTGGTAACATGCAGAGTAATTTCTACAGTCACAATCTATCTGATCATTGCTTCCTCTAGATGGCATTCTCTGATCAATGAGTGGGCAGTAACATTTTACTCTATCATTATTTATCTTACTGGTTATTACCCTTTACAAGGCTTTTCTTGGTTGTTTCTGTGGATTTTCATTCACATCATACATGTTTAATGATTCCATGTATTGAGAGAGAGAAAAAGTCTGTTAGGTAGCTTAGAATAGGATTTTATTTAGCTAGGTATTTTTAGGCAGTTTTAAAGTAGAAAGAGTAGGAAAGTCTTTTGAAGGTCTCCTTCCCTATTCAGAAGTTGGCACCAATTCCCACTGAGATAAAGTACCACCTTCTTCATCTCTTTGTTTATGAGGTGATATGGATATGAACTCCACAAATGCAGGAGAGAGGTGCTCCTCAAGGGTAAATAAAATATATTTCTCAGCCAATCACAAGGCCTGACCAGGGAACTGAGCCCTGTAATAGAACAATTAGCTATAAGGCATCAAATACCCCAAATGGTTTACTGAAATTAAAATTCACCAATGAGGGAAAACAGCTATTTCCAGTCTCGTCAAAGTTTACAAATGTCCCTGCCCGTTAAGGATTCCATGTTTGTGACTTCCTTTGGGCTCTCTCGCCTCTCACGGACTTATGTTTGCGAGTTCCATTCTTTCTTTCCTCTAATATGCTTCTGCACTTGTTCTGGTCTCAGTCTTTGACTTTTGAACACAAGAACCAGGACATGAAAACCCTGAAAACAGTATAGATTAAAGTATATATATATATATATATATATATATATATATATATAGACTAAAGAATATTTATATAAAAAAATCTACCTTCTAGTGGTGAATATAGTGATACCCAAAATAGCATAATATCTCTCCTCAGAGAAGGCTGGGCTAGCAATAAGAAACTATCTCTAAGCATGAAAGACATCGCTTCACCCTCAGGACTATTTACTGAATTTCTTAGCTACGGTTGTTACAAAAATGACACGAAGTGATACCTGTGGAAGTAATATACATTTTATTGTGCCAATAATAGCTGGGATAGTCCTTTACTTTGATTTTGGCTCTATCTCTCAAGAGTATGGGAAATTGTATGTTTAACCCACAAAGGTATATAGAAGACTTTCAGGAGATGGTTAAGTTACAAAACAAGCATCTTACTCCCTGGTTGCCAGAGTCAATGCATAAGAGGTCTTTCAAGGAAGGGCTGTGGCAAGTGTGTCAAGGCCGCTGGGGGCATCCATCACTAAAAATGGTTACAGCTGACACCACGGCAGAAAGACTTTTGAGGGAGTGAGGGCATTGAAAGTTTGACCATAAAACCTTGAGAAGATGAAAAGAATAGAAAACTGGAATCCAAAGTCAGGTGTGTGACAAGGAAGTAAAGAGCAACCATCCATCAGAGAGGCAGTCAGGAGGCAATCAACTTTTACAGCACTTCTGTGCTGTGGGGAAGTTGGCTGCAGGGCAAGTCTCATTGTTAAAATGACAAGTACCCGTCCCATGCTCTGTGAGCTTGACCCTGTCTGTATCTGCAATGTTTCAAAACATGCACATTAACTCCAGCACTGGAAGTCATCCCCAGATCAAATATTAAGGTAACTAATGAAAGTAAGACATGATCTCTGCAGTGTGTCTTCACATTTCAACAAATTAGACCTGGACTTATCACTATTTTAGGTTGGCTTATCTGGTTATAGCCACTCCAACCATTTTATATTTATTACGTTCCTGAACAGGATTTGTAGTTGTACAAAATAGGCTTCAGGCAGGAAAGCATAGGAAATAGTTCAGCGACTCGGGAGTCTTCTTAGTTTGAACAATTCACACAGCCCTCTGTTTGGCAATGTAGGTACTTACCTGAATGTACTATGAACACACACACACACTTCTCTGACATTGGAATAAGTTTCTCTTTCCCTTAAGGATCATCAGACTTAGAGAATTTCTCTTCAAGCACATTCAGGAGCGTAGAGGAGAACGGCAAGCAATGGACTGAAGCAGTCTGAACTAGTTTTAGGTGCATGCTCAACAAGGCAAACTGTTCTCAAGTGAAATTTTAGAAAGAATGACCTATTTAGCTTCTTATGTTTGTGTGTAATTGGATGTGCCATGATTAAATCAGATGTATCATTTTAAGCAAGACATTCACAATGAAGAAATAATTATGTAATCTAATTTATTGATCAGAATAGAGTACCATGCAAGCTATGCTCTTTTATAACCAGTTTTGACCCTGTTTAGACCTCATAAAGAGAAACTCAAGGGCCCCTGGGAAGTCCTTCCCTCAAATATCCTACTGTAAGTCTTCACAGTGCATCCCTTTCTGACATATTCTATCACTTTTCTCTGAATAAACTCTCTTCCTTACACTGTAATCTGTGTGGCCTCTTATTTCATTGGTGAATAAGAGGTCCAGAATCTTGAAACTGCCCAGTCTCAGATCTGATCACTCACTATTAAGAGGTTTGGATTTTAATGATGAGAAAGAAGTAGAGTAAGGCCAACATTGACAGGTGATTTTGAAACTTTGTACTGCAACTCCATTAAGCAATTGCCAGTTTCTTTTTTTTAAAATTAATTAATTAATTAATTAATTAATTTCTTATTTCCGCTCATACAAACTTAATAGGTACAACGGTCCCCTCCCTCCCTTTACCCCTCCCTGGACCCCCTAGCTCCCTCCCCTCTTTTCCCCTTTCTTTCCTCCCCCTCCCTTCCTATCTCCCAATGCCTCCTCCCCTCATCCCTGGAGTATCCTTTAATGTGTATGTCAAACTTTCCTCTGGGCCCTACTCTCTGATGAGGTGTAAGGACTCAGTGGCATTTCCTAGAACTCTTTCTTGTGTTCTCCATAAGTATAGGAACACTATTGTGGCTGTTAATCCCCAGCTTCTAAGGATCCTAGTGCTTTTAGTCCATGCTAGACTTTGAGGAGTCAATAATGTGTTGGTCATTGCACAGGTCATGCAAAGTCCTGTTATGATTGCTTTGGACCTAACTTGTGTGGAGTATCTTGCATATCATTACTCCTCCCCATCCTTGTGCTGTTACTATCTTACTGCCCCCTCTTCTGCAAATTTCCCTGAGCTTCAGGATGGGGAGAGATTAGGCTGGCCTGGTTCCAGATGGTTGATATAGAATCTCTGATGTTCTGAATTATGTTTTTTGATTTTTTTTTCAGTTTTGCTGCTCCTGCAATGCCCTTGGTTCCATCCTGATGGGTATTGGATGTCAACACCTGGCCAGAGATAAAAAGCTGTTAAAATAAAGTCTTGTTATAAGAGTATATTCAAAGGTAGATGGAATAAACGTAGGAGACCGCGGTGGGGGGTGGGGGTCAGTCTCTTATGTGCAAAATGGTTACTTTCTATCTGCCAGACTATATGTCCTCCCCTTCTGGTGAGATCATACACCATCAGTTGCAAATGATCAGGAAGGAAAGTCTGTGAACTTAACCAGATGTCTCATTACTTGCAGTCCTTGATGGTGGCCTGTTTTCTCTGCTGTAACATGATCCCCTCTCTCCTTGTTTCTGGTGTGGCCCTTCTTCCTCTTCCCTCCTGTTTATAATCTTTGAAATTACTGTTCATGCCCTTATGTAATAGGGCATATGTGAGGGCATTTCCTCACATATGTAATAGTTCATTCCTTTGAACCCTATTACATAAGGGCATGAACTAGGACAGAAGAAACCACCCCTCCTTTATCGCCAAATAGGCACACCATTTTTTTCTTCTGGACAATGATGAGTGGAAGGCAAGAAAGAAAAACAATAACAAAAAAAACAGTTTTAATAAATGAGTGTTTGAAATATTCTGTAAAATAGAACTTTTAGACATCAGTAACTACAGCAAGCCCTTTGTTCCCCAGACCTGTTTGGTAATGAATTTATCAGCAACGGATCTTGAAGATGACCTTGAACTTCTAATCCTCCTACCTTAACCTCTGGAGTTCTGTGATTATGGGCATCCATGCCTAGTTTATGCAATATTGGTGATGAAACTCAGGGATGCATTCATGCTAGGCAAGCACTTTACAGAGTTATGTCCTCAGCTCTAGGATGTAGCTTAAAACATATGCTTTCACAATCAAAAATTATAACTATGATTATAAGTATGCAAATGATAAAGTTTGTTTAAAAATTTTAAATAATGTTGAAAGAGCTATTTATGTTTCACATTTTTTGTGATCAGCAGTGGTATTTATGTGTCATGCATTATCTCATTGAAGCATCAGTAACTGCAGACTAACCACTGGGTGTTATGGCTGCTCAACTGTGAATGTCACGGGAGCGAGAGCACTGTGTGAAGGGCAAACAGTACCTGACAGAGCTATGACTTAAACCTCTTTCTTCAGGAGTCCAATGTATCTTTTCTTTCCCACTCAACATATGGTTTCTGTCACTATGTCAGACTTGACCATCAGAAGGTCACATAAGCTGTCTTGGCTATTTTCAAACTCCAACTAACTGACAGAGTGGGTAGATAAAGGCAAGAAGACAGGACAGTAAAATTTGAAAAAAGAGGAATCCTCAAAAGAAAAATCATTGCACATTAATTCTGCACATTTTCCTAATCTTTAATGGGCATGCTAAATCACAGTGTGCTCAAGACATTTGGAATATAAAGCACACTCACTTCAGTGTTCCTTAATGTGCTTGGAACGCATACCTGGGACTGCATTCCAGTATGATTTGTTTCCATTTTCATTAAATCTTGGGCTTTTAAAATTTTTTATTTCTTTCTCCGGTAGATTCCTCCATAAAGTATGTTGAGGAATCATATCTTCTCTGGAGACCTTTTTTTTTTTTCCTGGGTCTATATATCTCAAAATGATGGCTCAGAGGTGGAATAGAGATTAAGAGGAGGAAGATGCATGGAGAGAGAGGCTTCATGGCGGGGAGAGAAGGATAAAGCAGAGAAAGATGTGAAGAGGAAATAGGCTCTTGGCTTAAAGTATCACCCTCTCTTAATGCGGGTGAGGGCTGGCATTTTCCAGCAGAGTTGTATTTCCGTGAAACTCTATATTTATTCACAGGTCTTAAAGCTTGGAAAGTAAGGACTCAGCTAGAAAGTTTGAAAGCTTATTGAAATTCAGACAGCTCTAGAAACCATCTAGATTGAGTACACACCTAAGATTAGGTAAGGTTTAGCCCATATTTCTGAGGCTGGGGTAAAGTGGAATGTTAGAATTGTGGCTTACAAGATTAAACATAATAAAGACCATTAAAAACTGTGCCTAGGCACAGAGGAGGAAAGGAGAAAACCTTGAAATTAACATGCCAATGATGAAGTAGTATTCAAGCAGGAAAATGTCTTTGCTAAATCTCCCATCTGAACACAGTCATTACCTAAAAGAATAAAACGTGAAAAGAAAGATAGGAGATAGCTTGAGGTATAAGCAAACACATAAGTAACACAACTGTGTAGAAGGAAATTGCAGTCTTCATTACATTATAATCTATTTCAAGTCAAGCATGTTCTTTGTTGTGTGGATCATGGATACTGTCTTGTTTCCATCAGTTAATGGTCTATCCATTATTTGTGATACAGCCACCATAATATAAAGAATAACTTCTGTTAATTTGTATTATGACTCAGAGAAAAGATTTAAAAGCTTAAGTTGAAAACTTTGTGGGGTCTACTGATTCTCTCTTATTAGCTTTGCATTTGTTGAGAAGAAATTTACGATGTAGAATTGTGATAACATGCAAATGACATCTTATATATTTAAGCTAATATCCCAGGCTTGGAATTAATAGTAGAATATGTCCCAAAATATCATGGCTGGTTATTTGGGGCTTGGTTATCTAAAGAAGTTCCACAGAGTATGGATATAATTATGATAGTATAATAATTTAAACCAGGGTAGTTCAACCTACAGCCCATAGGTTCTGAATCCCAGGATGCCTGTGATGCCCAGTATCTTTATAGATGACACTGTGCCACTGTGTCCAATGGTCAGACACCCCAAATAAACCATAAGATGTGACATTTATTAAATGACAAATCTAGATTGTAAAGGAGATATATGTTTCAATGCAAACATGTGGTATGGGATTTACTTACCATCAGTGGTAACAAGGTCGTTTTGTACTTAACCACAGCAAATTTAATCTAGTTGTTAAATGAGGTGCAATGTCAGCTGGCAGCTCATTTACTTTATTATGTCTAGGTATCTAGTCTGTGTCCAGCCTTTGCAAGACAGGCTATATTGCTTTAAGTTGGATTAGCCCAGCGGCATATTGAGAGCCAAGGATTTGAGCAAATGAATGATTTATAAAGTAAGTGATCTCACAGAAAACTGGTAAAGGAGAGAAACTGGAAAGAAAGGAGAAATAAGTTAGGCAAGGGTGCAATTTCACAGCAAATTCCAGCCTTAGTCTCACCCACAGGGAGCTATGAAGCATGCCTCACTTCTCAAAAGCTGTGGCTTCAGCAGGCAAAGGGGGGGGGAGGGTATGTGTCCATCATTGCTTCTTGGCAAGTCTGCACTGGAAAGTGCGTTGGGGAATGTTACTCATTGGGAGGCAACTCAGCTCAATAGAGATACCCTGTTTCTCAGCTCATTGCCTGTCTAAGTCAAGCATTATCTAGTCACAAGTAATAGAGAACAGATAAAGCAAAAAGAAATTTATGAAATTAATAATGCCATAAAACACTAGACTGGAATAATAAGCCTCTGGTTACATCAGGTACTGACTAGAGATACTTGGATCAAAAGAAAGCAAAGAAAACTTTAGTCTTCTTTTTCTATTTTGTCTTGAATTTTTTCTTGAAAAAGCTTTTTCCCCCTACTGTTCAACAACCTATAAGGGTCCCCAAAAGAGGAGCCTAGTCCCAATGCCTTCATGAATTCTCAAATCCAAGGTAAATGCATACTAACTTGAGGCTTCTGAATCTCTCAGTTCAAAATCTTGCAAGAGGTGACCTGATGGAGCTAACCATGTGACAGACTGTTTCCAAGAGCTATCACTGAAGAGTTGAGAGCTGGAATAATAAAGCTTATCAGGAACAATCCATTCATGGTACCTTGTGGAGGTTCATTGAAAGCTAAGCACCTCCAGAACATGCCTGCTGTACTTCATAATACATAACTTTTCATAGGTATGCAGGGGGAAGCAATTGAATAAGGACTTGAGTGGGAACAAAATCAAGCTATGAGGTTTGATAAACATCTTAATCGCCCCCTGTTCCAAAAAGTGTCAATATAAACCAAAAATCCAGAGATGAATAAAGTAACGTCCTTGAGAATTGTTTAAATGGCAAGATTTCTCTAAAATAACTGAGCATTATACATAGCTAGTAGCATTATAAATTAGTAGACTCACCTGGAAAATAATTTTGCAATAGGTTTAAGACTTATTGAATTTTTCATGTCTGTTGACCCAATTCATTCTAAAGGACACTGTCATAAAATGTTCAAAATACAGTGAAAATATTCATGTCCTGTGAGTCTACTATAGAAGAATTTATAGAGAAAAAAATGGAAAAAAAAAAAAAAAAGGGCTGGAGAGGTGGCTCAGGGGTTAAGCCTCCGCCTTGCAGGCGGAAGGTCCTGAATTCGATCCCAGATCCCACGTATAGACGCCAGGCGGAAGCGGGGGCGGCCTGCGCTTCTGATCCTGGTAGGGCGGAGCCTGTGAATTCCGGGGCAGAAGGAGGTGGAGGAGTCCATGGTGGTTCTACACACACACACAGACACACACACACACACACACACACACACACACACACACACATGCACACAGTTGAATAAATAATAATAATAAAAAAATTTAAAAAATGGAAGATAATCAAAACATGCCTTAGAAAGAGAATAACTAAACAAATCACTGTAACATTCTCCATTTGTGCTCATTAAGGATATGAAACAACATAGAAAAATAGTTGAAGTGCTTTTAAGTGAAAAAAAGGTGTAATATCAGAGGCAATGGGAAGAACAAGGACCATCAACATGCATGGGGGAAGATGATACCCCAAGATATTCGCTAAGACTGAGACAGCATATTAAAACTGTAGTTCTTTCTATGTCCTGAATAGTTTCTGATGTTAACTCTAATTATTGGTTAGAAAAGAAAAAAAAAGCTTACAAAATAGTTAACAAATTATCATTACTTTCCTTGCTGGATCCAGCTTGCATTCTCCATAGCTATTTCCTTCCATTTTTCAACAGACTACCAGCTCTCTTGAAACCTATTACTTTTTGAAAGGATTTTATAAGTTAAAGACTGTGTCACAATGGACTTGGGAACTACTGAGAGGGAAATAGAAAAGCCGGCTTAAATAACGACTGTGAAGAACATTTAGAAGGGTCTTGGAAAAGTGGCTTTGCTTTAGAAAAATACCAGAGGTGGAGAGGGTCTGTAAATCCTTCCAAGTGCCTAAAACAGTCAAAGATAAAGCAGCATTGTGACAGAATGGAAAGCAATCCTTGGTATAAGTCTTATGATGCATAGGGGAACAACAACATAGGGGGCAGTAATTAGCACATCCTCATGCAATCATCAACCATGCAGACTTTCTTTTCCAAGTGACTATTAGCCAGAATCTCCTGCCTGTTTATAGGAGGCTAGAGTATAATAAAGCCATATAAAAGTGACAGAATTTATTTCCTCCTTGTTCTGGATAAGGAAAAGATGGCTTTCTCATTGACACTGTTTTAAGAACATCATGTTATGCCTGGTTAGCATTAAAGGTGAGTTGAAGGACAAACACTGTTACCATGATGGTTGCAAGATGCAGCTAGATTCATCACTTTTCAAGATTGTTCTTTACATTGTCAGTTCCAAAAGACAACACACAAAGAAGGATTTGGCTATGAACCATATCATGCAGATGTTGCATATATGTCCTATTTTATTTAAATTATTCAATTTACATATTATGATTTCATACATATATAAAATGCATTCAGATCGCTTCATTCTCTACTTTCCTTTATCTCCCTCTCACTCCTGTCATCTCCCCTCCACAAAAGTCCCTTTTCCTCAGGTTCTTACATGCTTAGTACATTCTTTTCACTAATGGTCTTTGAGCCTTGAGATGGGCTGTGAATTACATGTCCTTGTTCAAAACCAATGACTCTCAAGTCACTCATTCTCCGAATTTTGTATAGTTGCTATTCTCTTTATTAAATGTGTTACATTGGTACATCCCTTTGCTGAATATATAAACACTTTCTGCAAGTCCATGATTTATGTTTTCATTTTTTGAACTGCTTTTTTATTATTTCATAGAATCTTAATTTACTCTCTTCTTACTACTTTGTAGTTCTAATATTCTCTTAAAGAACTTTATGTCAAATGATAACTTTTATCATTTTAATATTAAGCTAATTCCTTTTCATGTTAACTTTCATCTGTAGTATGAGGTGATGGCCAAGGTTTATAGATAATCTAAAAGACAAAGCAAAGCAATTTCCATGGTGAAGTTAAAAACAAATTTCAGGAGAAGCTGCACAAGAACCGAATGATCCAATATAGGAAAGGGCAGATAAATGAAGGAATAATTCTTTCAAAGTGAAAGAGTTCAACTAAACAGAATGTCTGACGTTTTGACTATGTTGAGTTGAGCTTTACATTTTTTTGATAAAAAGTTAGAGAAGAATGAATAATATTTGCATATAAATCAAGCAATATGAAGGTTATGGGAATCTCTAGAATAAATAAAATGATTTATTCAAAGAGCCATGCAATTCTAATAGACATTGTGATACAACTATGCTACTGTTTAAATAAAGTCAGTCCTTATTAACCACATACTATCATAGGGCTACATTGAAGAAATGCAGGAAATGAAACAAGGTGGGGGGAATTGATGATATTTATGTGTTAAGCAGAATCTTTTCTACATTGAACAGTGACCAGAGACATTGAATATGAAAAAAATCAAAACCAATGAAAACAAATGAATTATTTAGAATATATACTTAAAAGGAAGAAAACAACTGAAGAAATGAAAAAAAAAAGTGTTAGGTAGAAATTAGAATCACCATAGAAACCACGTGAGAATGTGTGCAGTGCCATGCCAAGGACAAAGTAACCTGCTCATCGACATTCATCATCTTTGCTTTCTGACTGTCAATCAATGTGATAGCCTGCCTCGGTTCCTGCTCCCATGATTTCTCCATAACAGAGGCTGTACTCTCCCACTGTGAGCCAAATAAAACTGTTACTTATAGAAAAGAAGAATGTTGAAGTTGAATAAATGACATAATGTTGAGTTTGTTGCATTCTGAGCCCACGTGAAATTCATAGAAAATAAAGACACAATGGAAGAAACTTTAAATAACCAGTATTTTGGCTTTTTATAAAGCTGGTGACTTCAAAGTACCAGCAGAAGATGTGAAAATATGTTACTTTTACTTTGTCAAATTATTCTATGTGATCTAATTTCTTAATTTTGTATATTTGAAGCCTTGTAAATTAAGGTTATTTGTATAGATATATACAGAATTAAAGATGGCAAAATGTGTTTCATAAATAAGATACAACAACAAAGCTTTGTTTTCTGGAAAAGATTTATTATATCAGATTTGTATGTTGCCTTAAAATGACAAATTCTCTAAAAAGAATGTTTAAGCTATTTCAGTTCTTGTGCCTCTTCCCCTTTCTCCAAGAACATTAAAATATGTGATCTTATATTAACTTTATGTAACCTGTATGAATTTTGCCTTAAACATTGTACCTTATGTTATTAAATTGTTTTCCTGAATCTAATTCTGTATTTTGAAAAATTAACAGCATTTTATTCTTAAGCAAACTTTTGTTTTAAAATGTTTATAATACCTGTATTTGGCATATTATTGCTTATCTGTTATTTGAACTTATTCAATACACAAATCTGTAAATTAAAAAAAAAGAAGAATGAAGGGAGGGAGAGAGGAGGGAAAAAAGGAAGAAAAGAAGGAAGGAAGGGAAGAAAAAAGGAAAGGGAGAAACAGAAAGAAAGAAAGAAAGAAAGAAAGAAAGAAAGAAAGAAAGAAAGAAAGAAAGAAAGAAAGAAAGAAAGAAAGAAAGAAAGAGAAAGAAAGAAAAAGAAAAAGAAAGAAAGAAAGAAAGAAAGAAAGAAAGAAAAAGAAAAAGAAAGAAAGAAAGAAAAGAAAGAAGGAAAGAAAGAAAGAAAAGAAAGAAGGAAAGAAAGAAAAAGAAAGAAAGAAAGAAAGAAAGAAAGAAAGAAAGAAAGAAAGAAAGAAAGAAAGAAGAAGGAAAGAAGGAAGGAAGGAAGGAAGGAAAAAAGAAAGAAAGAAGGAAAGAAGGAAGGAAGGAAGAAAGGAAGGAAGGAAGGATGAAAAAAGAAAAAACAAAAGAAAGTGATAAAAAGAAGAGAAGACAAAGTCTGATAATAAAAAAATCTAATAGAAAAAAATAATGTTTGGTTATCACCAGTGATGGGGTTCTTCAGTGTAGCTTTCAGACTTTTCTCCCTTATACAAATAAAAATAAATAAACACATATATACATATAAGTATATATAAGATATACTATTTTCAAGCAAATACATACATATATAGATATATATTAGTAACTTTTGTTAAAATTATGTCCTTCATGTCTTAATTCTAAGGGAACCTTTGTATAGGATAAAAGAATCATTATGTGTGAAAAATTTATGAAAAATATAGATCACTTTAAGATACTAATAAGGTGTTAGCATTTCCATTTGTACACACTCCATGTTCTCACTCAAGAGCAGCATCAAAACACCAGGCACATCAGAGGATACAGATGTCTCCAACCAGCAGTTTGGATCTTCGACCTCAGTATCCAAGGAATCTGTAGTGGGGAGGGGGGCAAATCTAATTTCAGTATTTTCACTCTCACAAATTATTTCTGAAACTTCAAGATAATGTTGATGCTATAATTCATTTATACTGTTTTGAATTTAAAAATAATGCACTGTTGCTACTGAATGAAAGAAAGCATGAGATCAGGATTTTTGCTCTTTTCAAAGCTCTGAATACTTTATATTTTTCTGGCAAACAGGGAAAGGTTTCTAACGTGGTATGTTATCTGTGTTTTCAAAATCTGGTTTGTGCCAAGCAACAGCCATATGCTCTTATATGTTTCTATCAGGAAAGCAAGAGAGAGTGGAGGATTCCGGAATTCATAGCTCTAGTCCTGATGGAGAAGGAGATGCCGTCCAGGACCCAACTTGCCTGTAATTTATTTTCATCGGTCTTTGACCACAGGTGCCAAGTGCATCTTCTCTGGATCCTCACCATTAAAATGAATAAGCTGTTTTCCACCTCTCTTCTATTCTTTCCACAACTGGCCAAGTTCTTTTTCAGCTAAGTCCATCTTCCTGCAGAAAGATAGCTGACTCCTTTTTAAAAAACCTTTCTGCCTAGATTCTAGAACAAGACTAATTCTGGTGAAGGTAATAGATTTTATAGTATACTAACACAAAGACCTATGAGCAAAGGTGGAGTGAGGCCATCTGTCAGGTACTAGGAGTTCATGAAAGACGAAATAGACAAGCATTTTCCTTGTGCTGCCCTGTAAAAAGATGTTTTCTGTTCATCAAATGTCAATTCAGATTCATAGACCTGTGTGTGTGTGTGTGTGTGTGTTTTATATGTGTGTATGGGTGTGTTTTCAAGAGCAGAACCTAAGTATATGTGCCTGTGGAGATCCAAGGGTGACACAAGCAATCATCCAGGATTGCTTCCTAATTGCTTTGCTCAGGGTTTTTCCAGACACCACCTTCCAGGGCCAAAATTATAAGCCATCACCATTTCCACAGAACATTTTTTACATGGACCTGGAAATCTAAACTTAGGTCTTTTCGCAGAATCATCTCCCCATTCCAAATCTATATACACTGGCTCAGATCTGAGAATATCTGCCTCATGATTTCACATCTCCATGTATCTCCATTTTCAGAGATATTATTTATTATTTTTGTTTGATTGTACCAATGTAAACTAGGTCCATAGATACCCTGAAAATTTCTTGGTTCATTGTCTGCTTGTTTCCATTGGGTTTCTAAGAATTTTTTTTAATCTATTCTATTTTTTTCCTACAGATCCATTGAATGTTAACTAAAGATATCATCATGCCTTCAAAAAGTAGACATTTATTCTCCTTTTTCAATAAGTCCTCTAACCATGCCAAATTCCTCTACAATCTGGTCATAACATTAACTTCTGTATATCAGAGAGATAGAGGAACATGGAAAGATCAGGATGGAGACACTCATAGAGTAAATATCTTCAAACACTATTCTCAAAATTTGAGCTTTAATTCCAAGAGTTACAAGCTTTTGAATAAAGCAAAACTGGGACTTTATAAAAAAGATTAATAATACAAAATTAACTTATATATAGTTGATTAGGATCTCTGTTCTTGTTACTGTACAACTGCTTTATAAATGCAACTTCATGGCTACAAATCTGCTAATATTCTGTTCACTTTGTTGAAGAAACTGATCCTCAACATTGTTGGGCCACCCAGGATTTACCCCAGGGCATTGCCGAGCACATGGGACTAAAGATGGCTCTGAGAGCTAGTGTCCTGTGCATAACCCTGATCACATTACAGAAAGCTCTAATTGGCTTTCAGGAATTGACCTGCCTTCCATACTGAGTTAGTTGGGCCTGACCTGAAGGGCTTAGAGGTTGTGTTGACCTTTGACACAATTGGCTACCCGTTTCGCACCCTGTGGTCCTTTGTCTATATAAGCTGTTTTGTTACCCCCCCCCCCAATAAATCCAGATTTTGCTCTGACAACTCCCCGTCAGTGGCCAAGTTTCTGGAGAGTTGAGGCAGAGGTGCAGGGCGGCTGGGCTTATCTGTCTTCATCATCACAGCCTGAAGCTGTGTAATTGTGTGAATGAGTGTGTGAGTGAGTGGAGAGGCACCACATCATGAGTGGAAAACTCCACACAATATACAGCATTCTTTAGACTGATCCCAGATATACCTCCCTACAAAATCCCCTTGTTACAGTATTTTACTACTCTCAGTCCTGGCTCAACTGACAAATGTATGTGTTTCCATCTTGCCATAAAATTACCTCCCGTTATACTATCCTCTGATGTCTTCAATGGATGTGACAAAGTGGTGTGATCCTGAAGAGTACTATTACTCATGATAACAATTATTATTCATTAACATTTGATGAAGACCAGTTCTGGACCACTGAGTTCCTTGTCTAAACAGGGCATAATAAATAATAAACCTTAGCAATTGGAGTGAAGCTTTCTTAAGGAGTTTCCTTTTGAATACCAGCCACGAGTCATGTACATGGATGACTTGTATCTATCTGTATTTAAAGAAGAAGCTTTGCATGAATCTTCTTTCCTCCTGCAGTCCTGCCAAGCCACCTGTTTCCTGAAGCCTTCCTCCATGAAAGTTCTCTCACATGACTTTTATTCTTCCCTACTCCCCCACACACGTGTAAGGCACACAGTTAGAATATGCAGAGCAAGGGCTGGAGAAAGGGTTCAGGGTTAAGACTTTGCCTAGCAAAGAGAAGATCCTGGGTTCAGATCCCAGGTCCCATACAAAAAACATCAGGCAGAAATGGAGGTCGCCTGCACTTCCAGCTCTATTGTGTAGAGCCTGGGAAATCCCAGAGTGAAGCATAAAGGAGGGTAGAAACGATCCAGGATGATTCCTGAAGTCACCTTTGGTTCTCTACAGACATATACAGTGCCCTCTGACACTCTCTCTCTCTCTGTTTCTCTCTCTGTCTCTCTCTCTCTCTCTATAACAAACAAACAAACAAAGTTTTTTAAAAAGAGTGACATTACCAGTGGATAATCTAGTTTCTATCATTGGTATTGCTGTTCCATTGGGCTGGAGCCACACCCATGATTTTGCACCTACTCAGTAAAAGCCCTATCTCTAAACCACACCCGTGGCTCTTCAGTGCATATTATGAAAGCTAATATTTTCCTACTGCCAGCCCTGGTCTCCCAGCTGCAGACCCCTTCTTAACATTTCTGCCATTTGGAACAGAAAATGAAATGGAAGATTTGACTACTTACCATCTGTATGGAAGTGAGTAAATTGTTATATAAAAATATATTTGCTGTGCCTTCGGAACGAAAATGAGATCTCATTCTCTTGTAGTTCTCTAAAACATCTTTTTGTGGCCAGAGAGATAGATGTTTCAGAGGTAAGCGCTTGCCTGCAAACCTGGTGACCTGAGCTCCACGTCTGAAAGCCCACATGACTGGCAGCCACCCAGGGACCTGAATACTTTGGAAACCTAAACTTTCTCTGTATATCTAACTGTAAATATAAATAGTTCACCCTTTTTATGCAGTTCATCCTTAGTATTTGGGAATATCAGATATTCGGAAGTCCTTATCTTTAACATTTATGTAAAATACTACAACATTCTAATTCCCCCGACATGTGCATGGTCTGAACAGGAAAAAAAAAAATTAGGCTGTCCAAGGTACAAGGTTCCAGCTGAGCTTTTAGGAGGCAAGACTCAGTCTCTTACTCTTCGGCATTATGAGAGCATGGTACATTTACTTCTGCTTTCTGTTTAAAATGTCCCACAAACATACTACTGAACTGCAATTCCATGTTTTTAAACAAGAGAAAGTTGTGATGTGTCATTTTGGTTCCTATTAGAAAAAATACATGTATCAGATCATCCTGGTCCAGATATGAGTTATAGTGCTCTCTGAGTTATGAGTTTCAGGTTAATAAGACAGAAACTATATTAAACAAGATGATTTTATGCATGAACACACATAAAATAAGGTGTTATATATTAATCTACTGATGAGAGTATTCAGACCTTGGACAATAGGGGACTGGCCCCCTATTTTGCCTGGGAGCAATAATTCAACATCAGCTAGATCAGTATATAAGGCAGCTTTATGGAACATTAGGACTAATGTCTACTGTATGTTCACACAGTGTCAGTACCTGCAGACATACACAATCAAATGTAACTGGGAGTATTTAATATTACAACATGTGCATCAGCCACCATATGAAAGCGCTGCTAATTCCATCATAAGTGATAAGTGGTTCTAGAACCATATGTGAAAGTTTGAACCGAACTGTGAATACAGACCATCCTATAAGAAGCTTTACTTCCCTTTGCAGATGATTCCAACACCCATGAACTATGAGAGAAGCATTGAAAGGTTCCTGGCTTATGTTTTTCTTCACTTACATTCTTCTGTCCCAACCATTCTCAAACATAAAAACAATGTCCAGGTTTGAACAGCAATGAAAAAATAGTCCAGGTTACATACTGTCCTGGAACTGCAAAATGGTAACCTTCTGTTTAGAAAACATAAGGCCAAGTGCTAAAAGGTGTTTATCAACAGAACTGACCTATGCATGCATAGTCCTGGTGTGCCAATAATGAAAGCTGGATTGAGGTGATAAACATGTCTACAGTTGTTTAATATATTATTTGAGAACCAAATTTCAGAAGCAAAGAAAAGGCCCTTTCTTGTACTGGATTAAAGATGATGATAACTAGACAATTACATCAAGTTCAACCTGTTCTTCCCACTCTCAGGATTTCCATGACAACTTACCTCACAGACTTGGGTATCACATGATTTGCAAAATCACAATGCCCATTGGGACTTTTTTCCTGACCTAAGAGCATGATGTAAGCTTTGCGCTCTACATGAAAATTAAAGCCTTTGGCATTTAGGGATCCCAAACTGCTCATTCAACCGTACTTTCCAAAACTTCCATAGTAACTACTCAAAAATCTTTACATATATCTGGGGCATTTTTAGCTCTTGCTTTAGGATACTTCCCAATCCTACCTTTCCACAAGGCTTGTCTGCTGTCCACTTTTACCCTCTTTAATACCATGAGAAGTCTAACTTGATTTCAATGAAAGTAAGTTCTAATTTCAGAATTCAAGTAGACAGAACAATGTTGACTTCTCAAAGAAGTCACTTTATGTGTAAATGAACAGGAACCACAGTATTTGCACCTCTTTAAGTAAGATAAATCCACAAATGGTGTTCTGTGCTCTTCTCTTCCCCTCCCTGAATTCAGCTTCCACACCACACTTACACTGCACAAAAGTGGACAAGAAGAGGAATATAAATGGATGTGAAACGTGACAGAAAAATGTTCTTGGAGGATTTAACTCCCCACTATCTTTGAAGCAAAGGGATCCACCAACACTGATTGTACTCACTGTTCTGTTTCCAGATTTGCAGATGTAGATGAGGTGCACAAAAAAAAACTTCTTTGTGACCTAAACTGGTCATATTCACAATTTCCATCCCCCCGCCAAAAAAGGGTAGGGGTTATGGTTCTATGACAGTTATTAAACACAAGTTAGAACTTCATCCAGAGCTAACTTGCAGCAACTTCCTTCACTCCCAGATACAATATCCCAAGTGGCCTTACTTTTCTCATCTTTCCAAGAAGACGAATGTGGCTTCCTGCTACGTGCTATCAGAATACTGAGACTTACTATTTTTGGTCTTCTTCTACATAGACAATCCCTCTGGTTAGTTATATAGCATTTGTTCATTGCTCTGGATCAAATTAAAATTATCTGATGAGTATTCTTCATAGAAAAGATATCCGTGCCCTCCAAAAAGAACACTTTTTTTTCAGAAGGACAGCATGAATGCAATTTAGGTGCGACTTACAATAATTCATAATTGAAAATTGTTTGCCTATTTTACTGGGTGAACTTTGGAATGTTTGATGCTGTCATTTGGGTTATGAGAACTGATGTATCAGAAATGCCATTGAATAGGGATTTCTGTGAAATAATCATAAAGATCTGACATCAGTGACTGAGTAACTATAACAAAGAATGATTATTTAAGATTTTTCATTCTTCTTTGAAAGTAGAAATCATATTGCATAAAATCTTTAATTCCTATTTCACTTAAATTCTTGGAAACACATTTTCCAAAGTAGTCTAGAAAATACAATTTTGTTCATGAAAGTGTAGCCATTAAGGAAATATGTAGTGTTTCTTCACTGTAAAAGCAAAATACAAAAACAAAACTGTTATAGTTATTTTCTTTACTTAGACTACATATAATGATCAAGTCACAAGTTCATTCATTTATGTGCTACATGGCAGGGCTGGTCTTGGCGCTCCAGATTTAGATCTGGCTGAAATCTAATCCTTACCTAATGTGCCAGTTCCTGCTGAAGGTTCATGGGTTTTAAGTGCTTGTGGCTCTCTGAAGCTTAAGTGAGGATTTCCTTGTAATGAGTAAATTTCCCTTCTGTCCTGTTCTGTTGCAAATTTGAAAACATCACAGCTTATATAATGTAACATTTTGGGGTCTGCTTTTAACTTGTGCAACTCCTTTATGCAATCAATTGAAAAGAAACAAAAAAAATCAGCCAACTAAGGAAAATCAGTGCAGATTTCTTTTGTTCTTTCTATTAAAGAACATTTGCCATTACGAATGAAACTTTTAGGTAGCTATTCTCAGGAGAACATCATAATCTGAGTGAATTTACCATGAGTAAGAAATAAGCATCTCTTTGTTCAATATATTATTTTCTTAATTTGAAGATTAAAATCAGTTATTGTTATAATTTATTGAATCTCTAAGGCAGATATTGCCAAAATTAATAAATTTATTTTTTACATTAAAAGAGAAGTTATTTTCTCAGTAAGCTTCTAAGAAATCTTGAGTGTCCCTTATACTTTTCAGACTCAAACTAAAACTTTGCCACAATGTCTAAGCAGAGCAATGAAATCAGGTATTATTTGGGGCTGTGTACATTACCTCTCAGACATGTAGCTTAATTTCAAGCAGTCACTGAGATGTCATAATACTTTGTTGTTATAGTTTCAAAGTGATCACTGTTCTGGGAGGAATCTGCTGTGGACATAGTACTTGGAAACTACAAAGAGATATCCTCTTAAGAACTTAAAATGAAGAGTGTAGTCAGCTGAACAGCAGAGAACAAAGAAGTATCTCCAGCCATAATTGGAAGAGACAAAAGGGTCCCCAGATTGGAGAATCCTTGGTAATCTGTAGACACTTTCAGATGAAGACGTATATTGGATAAACTTCAAATTTACTTATCACAATGTTTCATACAACTTTCTGATCACAATGCAAAAACAAAGGAAGTATAGGACTTTTTATTCCTTTTTTTTCTCTCTTAATAACAAATCCTCTTTTATTCTCCAGGATACGAAGATGCTAGGAGGAGACAATGGATACAAATTTTTGGTGAACACTATTTACAAAGAATGAAAAGACTTAAGGAGAAATGTATATTCTTTCCAATTAAATACAATAATGTTCAAAAATTAATTAACCATTTTCTGAGCTTTGCCCATCTTCTCTTACATATTTAAACATCAAAACACTGATCTGTATGTCAGGGACTCTTACCCACTTTGGACTTGGCAGAGCTTCTTTGATAATCTATTTTATCTCACTGTAAAATACAGCATAAAGGCACATGGAGCTTACTAATTGCACTCATTTCTTGGAGTTGATATTCCTCATTGGATTAACAACTATCTAACTCATGAGCTATCAGATACCTTACTTTGAGAATATCTTAATTATAGGAAGAATGTGTCATTATTATAGTATTATTATTGATGGATTCTTTTGATTAATTTATTAAATCCATTAAACAAATTATTACATATAAAATATTTATAGTACTCTGTCTCAAGTAGTTACTTAATGAGTGTTAGATGATTTTTAAGTTGAAGCTATGTTCAATATCTTATTCTAGAAAATTTTTCAAATGCAACATGAATAATAATTAATATTTTCTATGGGTAGCATATAAAATAGATTTGTAATAATATGGCTAATTACTCTACACAGAAAATTTTCCAATGTTTATTGCTTTATAGGAAATTGAATGCACTGTGTTATTTTGGCCAATGCTGCTGCTAATACCCACTCCTAGTACTCACATGAAAACCACTACTACTAAATAGATGGTGGGGCTTGTAGTCAAGGTTAGTACTTCTAATTCAGAGACCAGTCTTTCATTCATTCTGATAGACCACTGTTGGCTGACTGTATTCAGCCTATTACAAACTAGTCTGGGATGATTCATTTAAATTACCCATGCCTGTCTATACATGTTCCTGAGGCAGAATCTTTAACTTTATATCACCTGAGTTTAAAACTTAAAACTTGGAGGAGCAAACTCTCTAGTCAAAGTAAATGTCATAAATTTGCATTGGCAGTGCATAAAAAGTATTATTTTACATAAATTCAAAAAACATATAAACTACCATAAATTTCCTTTGTAAAATGAACTTTTCTCTCTTCATCAGCTCAATAGAAAAGGCTATTTCAATTCCTACAATTTTAATATATTGAATCAAAGCTCATATTTTAAAAGTTATAAAGTTTATAAATGGAATGATGCTTTACACCTTACTTTTGTCTTATTATGGTGCAAGTTGGAGGTGGTGTAGTATAAATTATTCTTAGTTAAACCTTAGACTTGGGTCCTTAGACTTAAATCAGCAGAATTGACAGTCTCCTGAAAAGTTAAGAGGGATTTAAAAAATTACTTAAAACTTCTAAAAAATAAAACTTACCTAAAACTCTGACTTTAAATATCATTTTAAGATAAAAAAGCTCCTTAACCTTAAATGTTCACAGATACAAAAACGAAAGACACACCTTTTCATATATTTATTTTAGACTTTTCAGGAAAATATCAGTGTACCTTCTCTTTCCCTCATTTAGTACTATTCTTCAAATTACACTAACAGCGTCACTTAAAGAACCAGACAGTACATTGTTGACATCCCATAAAGTATCAGAAATTACATGCTTAAATTGTCATAGATACCTCTATGAATATCCACATTAGGTTCAAAATGGCCTAGAAGTTCAAAAGTGAATGAGAATCCTAGAAAGTAAGACTTATTAAAAATATCTTGTAAGAGAGTAGGGGAGGGAATAAAGGAGAAAAGAAGGGAAAGAGTGAAAGATTTCATTTTGGTCTTTTTCTCAAATGCATTCTATTAATTGTAGAAAAGTTTATATCACCAGGAAGAGGGAGGAACAGACAATGGCCCAGAACATTCTTTCCAAACATGGCACTCTCGCTGATGTCACATCAGAGCTGGACTGGACAGTGTGGATGGAGCATACTTGTTATATTCACTTCCTTGACAACTTTGTCTTTTCATTGGTGTTTAGATGTATGCGCTCTCATAAAAAGCCATACAAGAAGCAGCATGTAAATAAGAAACTGTGCTTTTATGTGTCAGAAAAGCAAGAAAAATTTATTATGGGCTATTTTGACATTCTGTTCCTTAACCTCTAGGACGTGACTCTCTAATGTGTACCATATCGGTCCTGAGTATATCCAGTTGTAGATCACAAACTGAATGGTGAGAAGTGGGTTAGGAAATACATAGCAATGGTATATACCTCCATCATAACTCTAGATAACGGGCACAAAGAAGAAATCAATGTATTCTAGGAACTTATTATATGTTGTTGTAATCTGCCTGCATGGTTGCTGATAAATGACCATCAAACAGCTTAAGGGAACAAGGGTTTATTCTCTCTTAATGATTCCTGGTTACAGTTCTCAGTCCAGCTTGATGGGAGAGCACGCACCAACACCAGGGCCAAGGGAACTGGCCACACCATCACCACATAACAACTGAGAGATGGACAATCCTTACTTGCCAGACCAGCATGTCTGGCCAAGTGAACAGAAGGATGTAGACTTCCTCAACCACCTCTCTGTATTTTATTCACCTGTTCAGGGCCTAGTCCCACCCACCATGGGCTAGATCTGCTCCATCAACTAAACTATCTCTCACAGGTTTGTTCTGGGCTTAACTCAACCATTAATTCTTTACAAATATGCCCAGAGCTCAAACCCTCAAACACTTGTGCTTAACTATGACACTCCACTCCTTGTCAACTTGACTCAAAAACAATAGCACTTTTAAACTGTAACCTTTCCTTCTCCCACAGATTTTTTTAAATTATTATTATTATTTCTGCTCATACAAACTTAACAGGTACACTGGTCCCCTCCTTCCCTCCACCTCCCCTGACCCCCCTGCTCCCCACTCCCCCCTTCCTCCCCATCCCCCAGTGCCTCCTCCCCAGTAGCTCCCCCCATCCCCGGAGCATCCTTTAATGATACCACGGATGTTAAAAGTTATCTTAAAAATATGAAGAACATTTAATTTTAGTAATTCTAAATCTCTAAAAGTTCTCATAGACAAATTTTAAAATGTCATGTAATTAAAAGTTCAATTATTAAAACGTTGGAATTGAAAGTCCTAAAAAATGTCTCAAATCTTTTAACTATAAGAGTCTTTCAAATCAAAATATGTTAAATACTTCAACAAGATAAAACATCAAAATAGAAGTATCATAACATAGTTAGAAAATATTGCATTAAAATCAAGTCCAGCAAATCAATTACTGTATCCTGTATTTCAATGTCCATCTTCTGTTGCTCATCTCATAGTTATGGTGGCTCAAAGATTCTAGTCATTCCAGTCCCTGTTTGCAGCTCAAAGTTTTAAAAGTAGAGTTCCTCTGAAACAGGCTGAATCTCCACTCCACGCTATCCTCAGCACACATTCCATGGCTCTGGCATCTCAAACAGTACTCTGGGTTTTCCTCTGCCGCTATAAGCTTTACCTTTCCTTGCAGAAACTCTACTGCTGCCACTTGATGTCAAGCTTTTGCTGCTTTCCATGAACCCTGTAATCATACAACAAAACCAGTATCACCTGGGGGATGCTGGCAGAGTCCACAGCGAGGCTGAAATGTAGCTTGGTCCACTGGAGCTACCGCTGTACCAACTTTAGCTTGCTGAGTCTGGAAAAGCCCCTTTCTAGGCAGCCAAAACTTCCAAAAGTCACGAAACGGCTTCAATTTTTGGGCTTTCGGCCCCTGAAGGAATCTGCGTTTTCAACTCACAAAATTGCCATATGCTGGTACTCATGTTTTCCACTGTCCCAGTGCAAGTCACTATGTTTTCTTTCACTGATGCTCATTTCTCCAACAATGGCAGTTATTTGGCTGCCTGCCCTTTCCTCATGAAAATCTTCAAGGCTGCCAATACAGCTCTCCTCTATCAAGCAAACCAGTCCATCATCTTTAAATTCAGCTTTACCAAAGTCCTCATTTCCCTCATCACAAACTGGGCCCAAACAATCCACAGCTCTCTCACCATTCTCATCGTCCAAACGGCCCATTAAACTCTGAAGAATGGTATTTGTAATCCACAAAGTGAAAATCTTCAAGCATTTCCAACTTTGTCCAGCGAAACCATTCAAAAGCCCCAAAATCCACATAGTCAGATTTATCAACAACAGCCCACGTCCTGGGTACCAAATTCTGTTGCAGTCCGCCTTCATGGTTGCTGATAAATGACCATCAAACAGCTTAAGAGAACAAGGGTTTATTCTTTCTTAATGATTCCTGGTTACAGTTCTCAGTCCAGCATGACGGGAGAGAATGCACCAACATCAGGACTGAGGGAACTGGCCACACCATCACCACATAACAACTGAGAGATGGACAATCTTTACTTGCCAGACCAGCATGTCTGGCCAAGTGAACAGAAGGATGTAGACTTCCTCAACCTCCTCTCTGTATTTTATTCACCTGTTCAGGGCCTAGTCCCACCGACCATGGGCTGGGTCTGCTCCATCAACTAGACCATACCATCTCTTGCAGGTTTGCTCTGGGCTTAACTCAACCATTAATTCTTTACAAATGTGCCCAGAGCACCCTCAACAGTCAAGTTGACACCTGTGCTTAACTATGACATATGTGAATTCATTAAGACCATTTGAAAAGAAATAGAGACCCATCATCACGTAGAAACATTCTGCAGGTCTTTCAGCTCCTACAAAGGAAGACTACTCAAGCTCAAGGACACTCAAGCTTTTCTCATGAATTCTATGAATTCCAACACTCTTCATATATTTGTCTTGACAGTCTGCTTCCTAAAACTCTCCCTTTCTAGGATATTTCTTTAATACAAGGCTATTTTGAGCTTAACACACATATTTATGTTACTTACTCATTAAAGGAACCTAACATGTTCACCAAGTATGCAAATGCAAGGTCTCCTCTACAGACATAACCAGTGAGATGCTAGCATATGAGAACACTATTCTTTCTTCACATTCAATGTCCCTCAAATCAGTAAAAGTGCACCTGTTTGATTGTCCTTTAGCATTGCTCCACCATGATGTCTGTTAATAAGGGCCACTTCCAGAGAGTAACCCAAACTGTACTCTGGGGAACCTCTCTTGAATATGAAACTCTGTGCTCTAAAGAAAGGACAAATTTTAAGTGCAAAGCTCCTAAGAAAAATTCTTGTGGCTGAAAACCAAAATGAAGCTGGGTAGAAAAGATTCATAATACTACAGGACAGATGGCAAGGTGCTACATTTTATCTATTCTGTTATAATTAAAATTGATTAATACGATCATTGACAGTGACATACATCTTAGCACATTTATTTGCTTTGTAAAAAGAAGGTGGACATAGTTCATCAGAAGAAAACAACTCTGATTTGACTTAGTGGTTATTCAATAAAATCTGCTCTGACTTAGGTAAATATTTTGTGTAAACTGGATGAGGGAACCACTGCCCGGACTTTAATGAAAATGTCTTTGATGGTAGTAACAGAATAGTGGATGATAAAATATGGCAATTTTCAAACAGCCTGAAACTCTGTTTCAAGAAAAACAGCTAAACATTATAAGTGGTCATGCAAAATGCATAAACAACTTGATTAAACCAGTTCTCCCTTGTTTATTAAGCTTAATATTGATTGACAAATGATGATTGTATATACTTATGAGGTAACATGTATATCATTTCATTTGTCTCCATGGTGAAAGGATCTGATAAGGCTAATAAAAATTTTCGTCACCTCAAACATTGATTACTTTTAGAAAGAATTTTTTCAAACCCACTCTTTTTAGCCATCTGGAATATAAAGCACATTGTTCTGAAATGTAGCCAAAAACCATGTGAGACACCTTCAGAGCTCACTCATTCTTTCTTTGTACTATTTGTATCCTTTGATCACTCCCCAGGATGCCTCTTCATATCTGCCTCCCTGGGTGCATGTAGACATGAAATCCATTATTTAAAAATAATACTTACAATTAATTTTCAGGAAAAAGCAGCTCTTCCATTTGTGATGTAATCAAAGGAATACATCGCTGCCTTTCGTCTACAAACAGCCCAGGTCTGACTATTTTAAAGTCTAATTTTACAGAAGTCAGAACTAGAATTCGGAGGCCAGTTACTTGCAAATTTTGGTATCAAAGAGGGTGGAACTCCCTAAATCCTAATGCTGTCTGTAAATGTAATGGGTTTCCTAGTTAGACACCCTCAAGCAAACATGAGAAATTGTTGTGGTACAGAAAAGTAGTAGGAAAGTAAATTAAATTCTTTTTTTTTTAAGGATAAAAGACTGTTTAAATGAAGATATTAATATGAGAGACTCAATGGTAGATGGAACAATAGGACTAGGACACAGCAATGAGAGGGGTCAGTCTCCCATTTGCTGGTTGGTTACTATCTAACTACAAGTCCCTATACCCTCATTGACTGAGAAGATCAAACATGTTCAGTCCCAAGTGAAAAGGAAGACAAGTAAGAGTGAGCTGCATCAGATGTCTCACTACTTACATGCAGTACATGACCATGATCTAATTTCTCTATTGAATCTCTTTGATGAACACAGATGCAAGATTCTTAACAAATCTTAGCAAATCGGATTCAAAAACATATTAAAAAGATCATTCACTGTGATCAAGTGGATTTATCCCAGGCACACAAGATTGGTTCAACACACACAAATCAATAAATGTAATCCATCATATAAACCAATCCAAAGTCCAAGACCACATGATACTCTCAATAGATGCAGAAAAAGCTTTTGACAAGATCCAAAATCCTTTTATGATCAAAACCTTAGAGACAGGAACAGAAGGAACTGATATCAACATAATAAAAGCTGTATACAACAAGCCAACAGCAAGGATTATACTAAATGGGGAAAACTTGAAGCATTCCCACTTTGATCAGGAACTAGACAAGGCTATCCACTCTCACCACTTCTATTCAAAATTGTATTTGAAGTCTTAGCTAGAGCCATAAGACAAGAGAGGGAGATAAAAGAGATGCAAATTGGAAAAGAAGAGTCAAGATATCTCTATTTGCAGATGACATGATCGTATACCTAAGAGATCAAAAAATTCCACTAGGAAACTCCTGGAACTAATACAGAAGTCCGCAGAGTGGCAGGTTACAAAATAAATGTGCAAAAATCAGTGGCCGTCCAGTGATGAAAAAAGTGAAATAGTCCTAAGAGAAACAATCCCATTTACTATAACCCCTAACAAAATAAAATACTTTGGTATAAATCTAACCAAAGAAGTGAGAGACCTTTATAATAAAAGCTTCGAAACCCTAAAGAAAGAAATTATAGAAGACACAAGAAAATGGAAAGACCTTCCATGCTCCTAGATTGGCAAAATTAACATCATAAAAATGACCATTCCTAAAGCAATATACAGATTCAATGCTATACTAATCAAAAATCCCAAAGCAATTCTTTAAAGAAGTTGACCAAACAATCTCAAAATTCATATGGAAGCACAAGAAGCCCAGGATAGCAAAAATAATCCTGAGTAACAAAAACCCTGCTGGAGGTATCGCCATACCAAACCTTAATCTATACTACAAATCCATAGTAATAAAAACAGATCAATGGATAAGGATTGAAGACCCAGATATAAGCCCATGTAATTACAGTCATTTGATCTCTGACAAAGGGACCCAAAAAATTCAATGAAAAGAATAGCATCTTCAACAAATGGTGCTGGCAAAATTGGATATCTAAAGCAGAAGATTGAAATTCGACTCATATGTCATAGTTAGGCACAAATTTCTGTAATGATTACTCCTAACTATTGCTGTGAGAGAGCACCCAAAGTCAAGCAATTTAAAGGAGAAAGGGAAATTTATTCAGCTTACAGTTCCAGAGGGAAGGTACAGTTTCTTATAATGGAGGCAGCATGGCTGGCTAGCCAAAGCTGAAGGAGGCTAAGTCACAGCAGTCATCATGGAAGCTGAAAGCAGCAGACTGCTTGCTGCAAGGTCAGACTTCTCCTGGAGGTAGGGTGGGACTAATCCACCTCAAGGCCCACCCCTTGTGACTGCTTTCCTCCACCTCTCAAGGTGCCATGACCTTGCTAAACACATGAGACTGAGAGGGACACATTTCAAACCATAACAGATATGAACTTGACAGTTGAGGGTTTGAGCTTTGGGTATATTTGTAGAGAAATAATGGTTGAGTTAGGCCCAGAGCAAACCTGTAGGAAATTGTCTAGCTGATGGGGAAGGCCCAGCCAATGGTGGGTGTGATTAGGCCCTGGAATAAAACACAGCGAGCTGTTTGAGAGAGTTGGCATTCTTGTGTATACTTGGTCTGGCAAGTAAGGATTATCCATCTCTCAACCATTATGTGGTGATGGTCTGGCCAGTTCCTTCAGCCCTGGTGTTGGTGCATGCTCTCCTGTCCAGTTGGACTAAGAACTATAACCAGTAATTGTAAGAGAAAATAAATCCCTTATTCCCTTAAGCCGTTTGAAAGTCATTTATCAGCAACCATGCAGGCAAACTGCAGCACCATACTTGTCACCATGCACAAAAATTAATTCCAAATGGATCAAGGTCCTTAATATTAAGCGAGAGACTAGAAATTCTCTTTTTAAATTGATAGTTATGTTTGCTGTTCTTTTTGATAATTCAAGAGAAGAGAATCAGTGGTATATATTTAGTATACAGCAATGCCTATGTGCAAATGAGTACATGAAATTCTTTTAGATGTGCCAAAGCATTCAGCAGAAGAGCATAGAATTGCAGAATTTCCCATGCAAAGGACCCTCAGGAGCAGCCCAAACCCCAGCTCCTTCTGTGCTTTCCTCAAAAGCACATTCCACTTTCTAATCTGAACACATAGTCTGTTCAGAGTATGTAGGTGTCATGGTTTGAAATGTGTCCCCCCACAGTCTCATGTGTTTGACAAGGTCATGGCACCTTGAGAGGTGGAGCCTTGCTGGAGGAAGGCAGTCACAGGGGATGGGCCTTGATGTGGATTATTCCCACCCTTGCTGCAGGAGAAGTCTGCCTTTGCAGCAAACAGTCTTGTAGCTCTCAGCCTCCAAGATGTCTGCAGTGACGTAGCCTCCTCCAGCCATGGCCAGCCAGCCATGCCGTCTCTGCTTTGAAAGACTTTTTCTCTCTTCTGGAACTGTAAGCTGAATAAATTTCCCTTTCTCCCTTAAGTTGCTTTGACTTTGGATGCTCTCTCACAGCAACAGTTAAGAGTAACTGTTACAGTAGGTAATTATTCCACTTCCTTAAGACAAAACTTCTCAGACAACAGCTTCCCAAGGAAGCTTGCACTCAACCTGCTTTAAGCATACATAGACTCCATAGTTTCATCTCTGGGCTCATTGTGGCTCTTGGCTGCCACCTTGGAAAGTGGTGCTACATCTTCCTTTGCATCTGCAGATTCTGGGCCCTGACTCCTCTGATGTTTGATGCTTTTGGAAGTATCTTTCTCTCTTTTTTTTTAAACATTTTTTATTATCTCCACTCATACAAACTTAATAGGTACACCAGTTCACTCCCTCCCTCCTTCTCCCCCCACCCCTCTGCTCACGCTCCCCTCATCCCTCCCTCCTCACCCCCCAGTGCCTCCCCTCCCCCAATCCCAGGAGAAGGAGAATCCTTTAATATGCATGCCAAACTCTCCTCTGGGTCCTCCTCTCTGATGAGGTGCAAGGACCGAGTGGCATTTCCCAGAACCCTTTCCTGTGTTCCCTTTAAGCATAGGAACACTACCGTGGCTGTCAATCCCTTGCCTCCAAGGATCCTAGTGCCTTTAGCAAACCCTAAACTTGTGGGGTCAATAGTGTGTTAAACACTGTGCAGGGCATGCAAAGTCCAATTATGATTGCTTCAGCCCTAACTTGTGTGGAGAATCTTGCACATCATTACTCCTCCCATCTTTGTGTTCTTACAATCTTACTGCCCCCTTTTCCGCAAATTTCCCTGAGCTTCAGGATGGGGAGAGACTAAGCTGGCCTAGTTCCAGGTGGTTGGTATAGAGTCTCTGAAGTTCTGGATTATGGTTTGTTGATTTTCTTTTGCGGTTTTGCTGCTCCTGCAATGCCCTTCACTCCATACTGATGGGTAATGGATGTCACCCCCTGGCCAGAGATAAAAAGCTGTTAAACTAGAGTCTTGTTATAAGAGTATATACAAAGGTAGATGTCATAAAAGTAGGAAAGCACAGTGAAGGAGGGGTCAATCACCCATTTGCAAAATGGTTACTTATTATCTGCCAGACTATATGCCCTCCCCTTCTGGTGAGATCACACCTCCTCAGTTGTAAATGATCAGGAAGGAAAGTCTGTGAACTTAACCAGATGTCTCATTACTTACTTGCAGTCCTTGATGGAGGCCTATTTTCTCTGCTGTAACATGGTCCCCTCTCTCCTTGTTTCTGGTGTGGCCCTCCTACCCCATCCCTCCTGTTCATACTCCTTGCAATTACTGTATTACAGAGATTTATCTTTGAGTGTCTCTAGGTGGGCTGGGTGGGTTTGGTACCAGGAACCACCTATTAGGGAGTACATACAGTGCTTAATTTTCTGGGTCTGGGATACTTCACTCAATATAGTCGTTTCTAATGACATTCATTTCCCAGTAAATTGCGGTAATTTATCATTTTTTTATGGCTGAGTAGTACTCCATTGTATAGATGTACCACTTTTCCTTATCCACTCGTCAACTGTTGGACATTTAGGTTGATTCCATGACTTTGCTATTGTAAACAGTGCTGCTATGAACATGGTCGTGCTTGTGCTATCGAGGTGAACCTCTGCTGCATGAGGGGTTATTCCCAAAAGTGGAATCTCAGGGTCATATGGCATTTCAATCTTTAATTTCTTTAAGAATCTCCAGACGGCTCGCCAGAGTGGCTGTATGAGCCTGCATTCCCACCAGCAATGTAGGAGAGTTCCCCTCTCTCCACATCCTCTCTAGCATTTGATGTTGTTCATATTGTGGATTTTTGCCATCCTGACTGGGGTGAGATGATATCTCAGGGAAGTTTTGATTTGCATTTCCCTGATGGCTAAGGAAGTGGAGCATTTTTTAAAGATATTTGTTAGACATTTTAATTGCATCCCTAGTACAGTTTCTTTTAAGATGCAGGGCCCATTTTTTAATTTGGCCATCAGTTTCCTTGGTGTTCTCCAACCCTTCACATCCCCCTCTACATCCCCCCATCCCCGACCACATCACATTTTTTTTCCTAAAAGGGAACAGAGGGAACGAAATTGAATTACCTTCCATTAAAAAAATTATCACATTTAAAACTTTTCCTTTTAAAATTTATTTTACATGTTTTAGTCGTATCATATGGGTTCGTGTGTACATTTATGTGTGTTGCACATGTGCCTGTATATGTGTTTACCTGAGTCACAATGCACATGTAAATATCAAAGGACTGCTTTGTCAAGTTTTTCTTCTTCCATTTGTGTTTCAGGAATCAAGCCCAGGATATTATTGGGTTTGCACTGTAATTACTTTTATCTGATGAACCATTACACTAGCTGCCTTCCATTTTAAAAGGGTTTTTATATTAAGGAACCCAAACTGGAAGTCTAATTTAGCATGATGATTCAAGGTTCTATTGCATTTTTTTAAAATAAAAGGATATGGACTATTGTCAATGTTTGTTCAAATAAACATTCCCCTATTATTACTAAATTATTGACTTAATTACATATGAATCAGTTGGTGTTTAGGAGATACTGATCTGAGAGGGCTGATGCAATCATTCAGCCAATTTTGAAATACTTACTGCTCTTGTAGCCATAATTCAGGTACTACGTATATAGCAAGTGTCTTAAGTTCCTGATATTAGGAAACATTTCTGTTTTTTTTTTCCTGACAGACAGGAATGTAAAATATGTTATAATATACTCAGATTTAGTAATGGAGTAATGTGACAGAAAAAAGAAAACTGTAAGTAACTCCTGGTGCTTTTAGATTAAATTATGCACACCCAATTGTACTGCAGGTAAACATATAATTAATTTCCCTGTGTCTGACTCTTTCTTGTATTTTATGTTCTCTTGGTCTCAGCCTATGAAGAGATCACAAGCTGAGGTTGGTACAGAAAAATGAACTGAAACTAGATAAATGCAAGTTTGATTTTATTTTTTGTATTAACTGAGTTTACAGTGTTCCATTTACTTTTCCTTAAGAGAAGGGAATAGTGGAGACTTCACATGGTGCTACGTTTTCAACATGGTAGCATGTATGAAACTCATCAGACATAAAAGGTGTTTAATAAATGATGCTCCTTCTTCATCATCCATTTCCCTGTCTGTCTTTCCTTCCTCGCCACCATAAAAAAGCCAATATGGAGTTATTTGCAGCATTGAGAAGAGACAATTAGGCTGAGTTTATTTCCTGAAACCCCCTTGGTAAACAGCAGGCATGTGGAAGGCAGGGAAGGTGTGAGAGTGTGATACAAAGTCATTATTTGATTTAAAATATATAGTCTTTTTATTTCAACTGAGACCAATGCTAGCCTGTCACTTTAGTGAGGGGACTGAGGGGTAGATAAAACAATTGGCCCTTTAGAGTAGAAAAAAAGATGTTTGCACTTAATGTATTGTAAGGAGAGAAGAATGCAAAGCAGGACAGATAAACCCTTCTGGTGTGTGAATTGATAGGGTGGGGGCTGTGGAGCTGCTCTTCAGTTACAGCCAATCATGCAGCATGCGATTACTTACATGCTTTTATACTTTTACGAAGGAGAGCAGTTCCGGTTGGTCAATGCTCAGTCCTGTGGAGACTGGGTTTACTTGCTTTGTGATACTAATGTGTTGACTAATTTAATTGACTGTTACTACCCCACACTATTGCTTGAAGTATGGACTAAACAGAAATATGATTTTGTATTTAGAGATTTTCTCTCTCTCTCTCTCTCTTTCTGAGATACTTTCTGAACCACTATTCCTATTGGATACAAGTTCCCTTTCTGGTGTCTCAATGCTGCTTTCCTTTCACATTGAAGTGAGTAATGAGTACATGGGGACACGGAAAAGATTCATGGCGCTAGTATAACACGTGCAAACCACTGCCTCCAACTTCCTGTGGGCTACAGGGATCAAACACAGGACATCAGGCTTTTACACCAAGTACTTTTACTCGGTGAACTACATTACTATTCCCATCCATATATTTTTAGATCACACAAATATGAAACAAGGTGGCCTGAACTCAGTTATCCTGAAACAGAAAATATCCCAGAATTCCTACACACCAGAGATGACCTGATTTTTTATTTCATTGTATCAGAGATTATATTACTAGCAAAGAATTCATCCTTAGAGTTTAAAATGAATTTATTTTTGACAGACCTTTAGAATAAAAATTTATTTTCACGTTTCAATGAAAGAATACAAAAAAATTCAGTGTAAGAGTCTTCCTTAGTGTGATTCCTAAGCCAACATCATTAAAGTTGGGCCAAGGAAGCAATTCCTCCAATTCTTTTTCTCAAATTTTATTTGCTTTCTTTAATTTTGTGTCTATTTTACAGACTATGAAACAGTTCTTCTATTAGGTCTTGTCTTAAAGAAAATAAATGTAACAATCTAATCTGCTCACATTCAGGTCCAAATGTATCAAGACTTTCATAAAAAGATGTGTTTAATAATTTAATGAGCAGATTATTATTGCAGTGAATTAAATAAATGGATGTGGTATGTCTCTAATACTCTTGTGTGAAGCCTGTTTTAATTCTGTAATCCCATCGGATAGAACATTCTTAAATGAACACTATTAACTTGCATTTTTATCTCTTCTGTTTAGAAACACAATAACAGTTGAGAAACATTTGTTCAGAAAACATTAACTCTATTTGCACATTCTTGAGGATAATATTAGAAACACAGACTTTTAATTTTCATGTATGCAATTTGTTAATATAATTAGAATGGATACAATTAGGTGCTTTCAGATCTTTCCCTGTTAATTAAGAAGGGAATATAACTTGAGTGACTACATGTAATGAATTAGTGGAGTTAATGCTCTGGTTGGTGATCCTTTCTTTGTCACTTAGTGGAAGGTCACCTGACTGCTACACTATCCTGGTGTCAAGGATCCTCTTATTTATGAAAGTCTTTGAGTTGTAAGCCCCCCTACATCTTAGATGGAAAGTCACAGAGCCATGTGCTAGAGTGCTGAATTTTGCACTGGAGATTTCCTCTGCTTTCTTTCTCTCAATTTAGTAAGGAATTTTACTGCAGAAACTTTGCTTGCTTCCATCCAAAACCATGGGGGAGAATTTTAAGTTTTAGAGAAAGGAAAAGTACCTCTCTCAAACAACTGAACAAATGGTTTCAGCTCTAGTCATAAAACTAAACTGTTAAAAAATGGATCTCATGATCATTCTAAGGATCAACATCTATAATCCATAGGATTCTTACCAAATCAGTCAATATTTTTCTAATAATGACGATCTACAAATACAGTGGTTATGGAATTAGCCACGGTTCTCTAGAAAAATAGAGCTAGTAGTCTGAACATATAAAATGGGAATTTATTGTGTTGTTTTATTAGATAAAGGCTAGGCAGTCCAATAATCGCTGCCTGTAGCTGTTGAGTTCAGGAGCTGAGTATCTCAGTAGGCATAGTCTGTCTCTCAGTGCTGGTGGATTCCTGGAAAGTTGGGTTCTAATATCAGGGAAGTATTTGGGTTCTAATATCTAAGAAGAATTGTGGCAGCAGGAAGCATGAGGCAACACAAGGCAAGACAGATTGTTTCTTCCTTGTATTTCTTGTATATAGCCTGTCATTAGAGGGTGACATGTATATTTAAGGTATTTACATGCAAAATAACCTAATCCAGATAATCCCTTCATGTAATGTATTAGTAAATTCCAAGTCAGATGAAACAACAAGATTACTGTTACAGTTACTCTGAGAAGATGTCAAGAACACTTCTGGAAATATTGCATGTATAAAAATGCAGCCCACAGAAAAACCTCAGTAGATGCAGAATGAGAAGACAGAGCAACTTGATTTGAACCTCAATCCATGTTCTTATATCTACATAAATTTCTTGTGTACTATTGTCACTCAACAAATAATTCCACAGCTTGATTTACAACCACATCCATCTTTTTCATTATTATGAAATTTTTGTTTCTCTGGTCAGCTGATACCAAGCTGAGTTTAGCTGTAAATAGGGCATTGCACCAGGTAACCTCAGATTAATAGGCAGATATTGTTGAAATCTATGATTGTCTAAAATTGTCAAATCATGCCAAACATCTAAACCTGTGATTCACTGTGCCATGTCTTATCTCTTCTTGTTCTGAAGGCCACTAAAAGGCAAACAGCTATGCTTATTACTGACATAATGGAGAAAATATAGTTTACATCTAAAGGCTAGGAGAAAAAATAACTAGGGGAGAATGTTTGCTGAATAGTAAATCCTGCAACAGCACACACCAACAAAAAAAGTACATGTCTTTTATAATAATTGCTAATCTGATATTAGGGTGTGATTATGTGGTACAGGCAATAATATTACCACTGTGGCCTTTAAAATAGCATCAGCATGCTGTAGAAATATACAAAGAAATATTTATTTATTTATTTTTTATTTTATTATTATATACATTCTTTATTATTTTTTGTTATTATTTTCGCTCATACAAACTTAATAGGTACACCAGTTTCCTCCCTCCCTCCTCCTCCTCCCGAACACCCTGCTCCTCCTCCCCCCACTTCTCCCTCCCCATCCCCTAGTGCCTCCCCGCCAATTCCGCGAGAGTCCTTTATTGAGCGTGCCTGACTCTCCTCTGGGTCCTCCTCTCTGATGACGTACAAGGACCCAGTGGCATTTCCCTGAACCCTTTCCTGTGTTCCCCTTAAGCATAGGACACTGCTATGCCTGTCAATTCCTTGCCTCCAAGGATCTTGGTGCCTTTAGCAGATGCTAGACATTTGTGAGGTCAATAGTGTGTTGGACATTGCGCAGGGCATGCAAAGTCCTATTATGATTGCTTCTGCCCTAACTAGTGTGGAGAATCTTGCAAATCATTGCTTCTCCCATCCTTTTGCTCTTACAATCTTACCGCCTCCTCTTCCGCAAATGTCCCTGAGCTTCAGGATGGGGAGAGATTAGGCTGGCCTAGTTCTAGGTGGTTGATATAGAGTCTCTGAAGTTCTGGATTGTGGTTTGTTGATTTTCTTTTGCGGTTTTGCTGCTCCTGCAATGCCCTTCACTCCATCCTGATGGGCACTGTATGTCACCCCCTGGCCAGAGACAAAAAGCTGTTAAACTGGAGTCTTGTTGTAATAGCACATTCAAGGGTAGATGCAATAAAAGTAGGAAACCTCAGTGAGGGAGTGGTCAATCACCCATTTGCAAAATGGTTACTTTTTATCTGCCAGACTATGCCCTCCCCTTCTGGTGAGATCACACCCCCTCAGTTGTAAATGATCAGGAACGAACGTCTGTGAACTTAACCAGGTGTCACATTATTTACTTGCATTCCTTGATGGAGGCCTATTTTCTCTGCTGTAACATGGTCCCCTCTCTCCTTGTGTCTGGTGTGGCCCTCCAACCCCATCCCTCCTGTTCATAATCCTTGCAATTACTGTATTACATAGGTTTACCTTTGAGTGTCTCAAGGTGGGCTGGGTGAGTTTGGTACTAGGAGCCACCTATTAGGGAGTACATATGGCACTTAATTTTCTGGGTTTTGGGATACTTCACTTAATATAATTGTTTCTAATGACATCCATTTCCCGGCAAATTCCAGTAATTCATCATTTTTGATGGCTGAGTAGTACTCCATTGTATAGATGTACCACAGTTTCCTTATCCACTCCTCAACTGTGGGACATTTGGGTTGATTCCATGACTTTGCTATTGTAAACAGTGCTGCTATGAACATGGTCGCACTTGTGCTATCGAGGTGAACCTCTGCTGCATGGGGGGTTATTCCCAAAAGTGGGATAGCAAAAAGGAAGCTGAGATGCATTTGTAATTATTCTAAGAATGGTTATGATTAAGGACGAATGTATGATTTTATGGGTGATGGGTACTCAGTACATTATTTTAATTTTTCTATATTTAAAATTTTTCCATATCAAAAATAAAAAGGGAAAAATAAAGAAAAAATAGGAGAAAAGGTAGAAAAAGGAAAAAGAGGAGAAGGAAAAGGAGGAAGAGGAGGAGGAGAGAAATAAGAAGAAAAAGAAGAAGAAGAAGAAGAGAAGGAGGAGGAGGAGAAGGAAGAGGAGGAGGAGGAGGAAGAAGAAGAAAGACTTCTTTTCACCAGACAGAAATAAATGGCATTAAGAAGTGAGAGAATGCTACACTGAGGTCCTGTGATTAAATCCCTGAATAAACACCCTATGTACAGCTATCTATTTCAGTAGGAGAGAAGTGCAGCAGAAACTGATAATAACAACCAGGGGTGTGCATTTCAAAGGCCAAAAATAGTACACAGCAAAGTATTTTCCCTAACAAATAAATGACAGTCTAAGAACTCCTGTCTTTATAAAATAACAGAAAAGAACCTCAAACATTATGTACTTGTATAAACATAATGGATGTATCCTTTAATGAGAATAAATCCCACCTAAATGACCAGGAAACTTTTCTTAGGTGAAATGTTCCTTGATAATGAAGCTTCTTTAACACTTTTGTTGCTACAAATTATTTTCTCTATGGAAAGGAACGGGGCTGCTAGGAAGTGTGTTCAGCAAATAGAGTCTTGCCTGGAGTGCACAAAGTCCCAAGTGCATGATGGCACGTGTTTGCATAAACTGTGGGTGGTAGAAAAGAAGGGTTTAAAAGTTCAGAATAGTGACTTCTTGACCAATCTGGAAGAAGAAGAGGAAGAGAAGCAAGAGGAGGAGGAGATAATAAAGAAAAGGAGAAAAGAGGAGGAAGAAGAAGTAAACATTAATATTTATTGAGATTCTGAGCAAATGGAAACATTTTTAGAAGTCAAGAAGAAAATATAATTTTGGGAGAAACCGACATCATGTTAGTAGCAACCACACAAAAATTGGAAGCTGCAAGAAAATAGGCAATGGTTACTGATGTGATTTATCTGAAGGAAATGGTTAATTCTTTTGATTATCTTAATAACACGATAGTAAAACACATATAAGGCACTCTGAGGAAACATTACCCCAAAATGCCCAAATTATTTAATAGTTATCGAACTGGAATTGCATTTGAAAGGTGCACTGCTGTCAAATGAATTTCCTGGTTTTTTTCCACAAGGCCCAGGCTGTGTGGCCATTTCACGTTTCAGTTTATTACTTTATATAATATATGAGATGAATTTTTGTGATCAGGCATACAAACACAAAGGAGAAAATACAAGAAACCAATTTCTTTTATTGCTCAATAGATAGCAGTTAGAAATAATTTGGAAATTTCTCAAGTATCTCATTTAAGGAAATTCTTAAATCTACCCTGAACTGGTTATTGTTTTGCAGAGCAGCGAAATAATCTGGTTATAGCTAAGACTGACATTCATTCTTCTAAAAGAGTTATTGTAAGCTGTACTACAATAGTAATACGTCATGACAAAGATACTAGATTTGGAATATTTAGCTCTTTAAATCTTTGTTCATACAATGATCAACTGAGTCTGACTCTGTCATATAAGTTAAAACTTCTATGTACCTCCTTTTCCCTTTCTCAGAAGAAATAGTACATTTGCCTCACATGATTATGATAAACATCACAGGAACTTTGATCAATGCTTATTAAAAAAGCAAATACCTTTAAATTTGGTTTTAATCCAAATTATTTACCAAGAGCTAATGAACCCAAATAATTTTTTCAACTTGAACCCACTGGGACGTCACAAAGGATTATTTTTCTTTATAACAATTGTTTTCAAATGTCACAGTAATTTCTTCAAAGACTTATATTATTAGTCAAAAAATCATAAGGCAAAGTGAAAGCATTCTGTAATTTAACTTTGGTGTAGAATCCAGATCCCATGTAAAATGAGAGATGGATCTGGTGGTAATAATTATGAATCCAGCTCCAGAAGGGATAAACTAGAACTTTCCAGAAAAAGCTGGCTGGCCTCCCTAGTCCTATCAGCAAGAACTTGGTTTGATTAGAGACTCTATCTCAAAAAAAAATTGGAAAAGTGATCAAGAGTGATTCCTGATACCAAATCTGGGCTTACACACAAACACATGAAAAAAAAAAAAAAAAAAGAAAAAGAGTGTCATTAGCAATGATATGGAATGGCTTCAAAGTAGTAATGTTGGGAATCAGCAAGATAGCTCAGTGGTAATGTTGCTTGCTGAAACCCCTAATTATCTGGGTTCAATGTCTATAACCCATATTAAACATAGAAAGCAATGACTCAGGTTTGTAATGAGTGACAGAGGCAGGAGCATTAGCCAAAAGTTCTTGTGCAGTACATTAAAAGAAACAGAAAAGAGAATCTGCCTATACAAGTGGAAACCAGGAAGCAACTCTGGAAAACTTCTTCTCTGACCTCCACATGTATAGACACATACACACACTCACAAATGAAATCTTTTAAAAAAAGATAATGCTGGACTTGTAAAATGCCATAAGCCAATTGAAAATATTAACAGAAATTCTATTCATAAAATCTAACTTCGACCAAGTGAGCAACTAGTCTCTTCCACAAAGTGCCAAAGAAGCCACATGTCACTTTTTCGTATAGCTTTGGTTCACAGCCATACAATTTGCATTTCACACACTGACGAGTAGAATCACAGGGAATGTGTGTGCTGCTTGTGTTTTTGGCATCTAGTTGCCACTTTTTGTCCAAAACACTCTCGATTCTGGCCAACTTTTCTCTACACATTGGAAGAATCAGTTTCTGTTGGCGGGATGTTCAAGAATGTTCAGGCGCAGACAGAAAGGTTCTGTTTACAAATTCACAAGGGAGAAAGATCCAATCCAAACAAGAAGAGAAGAGGCTGTGTGAATCCCCCATCACATGGAGTCATACCTCCAACTTTAGGAGGAGACCTGGCTACATTCAGTGAGGGGTTGAATTTTCTTTCAGAACTGGGATGCTTCTCCAGTTCAAGAGCAAACTCACAGTATCAGTGTATGTGGTTTTTTTTTCCCCCAATTTCACTTAAAGAATTCAGTTTGTACTCTGAGAGTATGCATGAAAACACACTGCTACAAGCCAGGGTACATGAAGATGATCCAGGCGATATGTTCTCACATTGATTTCATCTCAGAGCCTAAGTTAAATTCGCAAGACAGCCTTGTAAAGTATCATTCATTTCTGTAAACTTAAATATTCTGATTGTTGACAATTTTGAGCACCTAAACAAGTCCAGTAAAACACCCCCGTGCTATAAACTTCTAGTCTTCCCAGGGTGCACTTCATTTTCTTCTATTCCCCAGCAAGGGGAAGAATCTTCTCTCATGGCGACATTTAGACTACAAACCCACAACAGTTTGCTACCCACAACAGTTTGCTATGGTAAGAGTAAAGACATTTTAAAGAAAGCTTCAGTCTCAACCACTATTTTGCTTAGCCACAAAACAAACGACAAACAAACATACAACAAATGACAAACAAAAAAACCCATGTGAGCCTGGTCTCTGAATTGAAAAATTATTGTCTCTGAACCTCAGATTCCTGGTCAGCAAAGCGAAGATGGCAATGTCTAAGAGAGTGACACTTAATAACTTTTAAACTTCAGTATAATTCAACTCATATGTGTAAACATATATACCTATATGATTAATGGTACACAAAAAAATACATGCAAAACAGGGTGCATATGTGGAAATCAGAGGGTTGACAGTTCCAGGGATGGAATTCAGCACCTTTACCTGCCAAACCACTTCCGTGGCCTCCATTCATGAGTTCTGTTGAGTAGCAGTCTTGTGATATGAGATAATAGCATAGAAAATGCAGTCACCGAATTCAGGAGGCATATTCAAATTGTTACTACAAAAACGACAATTAGTTGTATTGAACTATCTCAGGCAATCTAAGGGGTTGTTTTCTGTATATAATGACACGCAATGAAATGCTAGGTTTGTCAAGATCGCCCAGAGATTTATGGTGAAAGCACTTGCCATGCAAGCCTGATGACCTCAATTTGAGACCCAGAACTCATGAGGTGAAGGAGAGAACAACTCCCCAAGTATTGTCCTCTGACCTCTACATGTACATGGTGACATGAGTCACCCACATTCAAACACACTGTATACATACACATGCACACACACACACACACACACACACACATACATGAGCAAATAAATAGATAACAAATACATATTATGAAATATTCTATGCAGACAGAAATGTAACTAAGTAGAAAAAGGGATGAGGGGTTATAAAGCTCTGTTGGTGATGACTGAAATATATATATATATATATATATATGTGCATATATATGAGAGAAATATATTGATTACACAATGTATTAAGTCGTGGGCATATGTTATTTAAGCTTCAGGATCAATAAGCAGGTACCAATGATAAGATGGTTTAGTGGGTAGGGGTTCCCCTCCAAGCCTAATAACCTGAGATCCATGTCTGGAGCCCACATGATAGAAAGGAAAAGCTGACTCCTGCAGATGGCTCTGAGACTCTGACACCACACTATGATGTGGTCCCCTTCCTACTTCAAAAGGTAAATGGATTCAATAAGAAAGTCAACAATCAATAATCACTGGATTAAGACTCTGTCTAGTCTAATACCTAAGCTGTGTGTCATGATGCACAGCGCAGTACAGATCGTGGGATAAGAGCATGGAGTCAGATAAGTGTAAGAGTGGAAGGAAAGGAAGAATAAAGGTGCCTGTGCCCTGAGTAGCATTCCCAATTGGATCCCAGGCAAGAGGTGGGCATGCCACTGATACATGATTTAGAAAATAGGACTGATGACTCAGTGTTTGGAATTAGCTGAATTTCAGATAAAATTGCAAACACCGAAGTTAGAAAGCATTACAACTATCTGCGTGAAAAGTCAGGGTGCGCACAGTACAGATAATGACAGAAATAAAAGTGAAGTGCAGAGAGACTTAAGAAAATTCACAAAAGTAAATTAGAAAGGACATAAAGAATGATCAAACACGGAGATCAGAATGGAAGAGAAGGCCTAGGTTTGAACAAGGGCATATGCTCACAGAGGGAGGAAAACAAGAAATACTTCAAAGGTAAAATTGTGTAAGATGAAAAGTTTTTATTAGATCCATTTGATGTATGGTAAAGTTTTCTGTTTGTAACTTTGTTTGCTTTTTGATGCTACTATGATGTACATTGTGTGCTCAGTTTTTTTTTTTATCAAATACAGATGTACAGTCAATTGACATTATACTCTCAGACTAACAGGAGAGCACATCATTCAGAACTTTTGAATAACCCTTAAGTGACAGATCTGATCATGGTCCATTTTTATTTTCTCATATTTCCTTTTTCATGAAAAAATTTTCAATTTAAAAATTGTATCAGCATTGCATTTTAACATTTTTCATATTAAGTTTTCCCTCTGGAAAAATTCATAACAGATCCAAGATCATAACATTTAATTGTATGCCTAATAAGTACCTGGTAGGTAATAAATATTCAGTGAGTATATGTTGAATGAACACATCTCCTTAGTTCAACTGACTGGGTGCATTCTCAAAACCCAGTTGTTTTTAATTTCAAAGACAAAACATCTGATTGATTGGCAGTGTGTACCTGAGTAATGTTCACAAACAAGATAAATCAATCAACACATAGCATGAATTAGTAAGTCTTCTCATGTCTAAATCTCTGTGATTCCAACATGAAAACTGTCAAGAAAAGAATCTCATGTGCCTCTGGACAACAGTACTGGAAAAAATATGATTTCACAAGTGTTTTTGGAAAATCTGAAAACTCTAAGGACCTTGTACACAGAAAACTTTAGTCATCTTTAGATAAATCACGTCTTAGGCATATAAAAGTGCTTCAAGGCGATACCCAGGGCTGTGGAGATGACTCGGCCAACAATGTGCATTTTGTGTAAAGCACGAGGACCAGAGTTTGGATCCCCAGCATGCATGTAAAAAGTGATACTTGATACCTACCTTCCCTGAGATGGGAAGGCAGAGACAGAAGAATCCCTGTGGTGATCTGGCCTCTAGGAGGTGAGCTCTCAGTTCTGTGTGAGACCTTTTCCCAAAAATACAGTGGAGAAGTGTTGGAGGAATGACATCTGATGTCAACGTCTAGTCACCACAAACAGAAACATATCCTACACATGCATGTACATGTATACAGACACACTGACAGAAGCCTACTCTGGAAATCCAACTATTACCAGTCCTGAACATTTTTATTAGTTTTATCTTGAAGCTATGGCTTAATTTACAGGATTTATTGACTTATCAAGTTTTAGAGTTAAGGTATAATAATTATCATCATGTATGTACCAGACTCACCATAATATCATACACATCAGTTACTACCAACATTTATGTATACAAAACAAAATAAAATTTAACAAAATTAGAGAGGTAACAACCAAAGATTATATTTAATAAGAATGATGTTTGTATCTGTCATGCATGTGCTTGTGTTTAAACTATGTTCTGCATGGTCTTGGGTTGAATTCCACATTGACCTTGTACCAATTTGTCACTTTTTAGTAAAGTCAATTTGTGAAGACTTCTTGTGAATTCCAGCTCTGTGATTATTAAGATCTGATAGAGTATTGACCCATACTCAGTTTAACAGATTTCTAGACAATAAAAAACAAAATGTAATTCAAAAGAATTCTTCCAAGAGCAGAGAAATACTTACTCATATGTAGAATGATGCTCATGTTATTAGCTGATCAATTGGAGCTAATGCTATGCTTCAGTCTTAATAAATAGAATATGCACTATTCAGTAGTGTTCAATGTAAGTTTCCTATTAGTAATATTCAATTTTTTCTGTACATATAAATGAATAAAAATGACTGTACTTCATTAAAACATAAAATGGATAATTTAATACTTTTCAATTTTGTTAAATCATTATAATGGGTAGTTTCCATTGGTTTGGTAAAATTTATCTATTTAATTAGTGAAACTGGTAATTATAATTTAGAATAAGTCCTAATAGAAGTGAGAATGCTTTTCCACTTCCAATTTCAGGTAGGACTTTCATATATTTCATATTTAATAGCTGCAGAAGCAGGAAGCAAGGGCATCCTAGGTGTACCACTATAATGCACAAGCATTCTCGGATAACCTCTTCTCAATCTTCACATTTAACTTTCAAATATTCTACTTCCTAGATGATGAATATTCATTGAAATGATAATCAGAACTTGCTGGAAATACTTAATGAGTCATTTGTTATACATTAAACTACTTAGTTAAACAAAAACAAAGTACGTGAATAAATGGATTTTACACAGTGACATTTAACTATACTGGATTGAACCTAGGTGGAAATTCAATTTTTTATTTTATTTTACATATTAAAAGAAAGTTTACTTTAGAGAGATATTCAGCATCATCATTCAAATCCAGTGCAGGGCCAAATTCTTAAAACTTGTTGGGAGGACTTGATTTTTACCACACCACATATTTTCTATCCATTAAAGTTATGAATGTATTTCTAGGGACCCATTAAATCCATGAATTATAGTGTGTGTGTGTGTGTGTGTGTGTCTGTGTCTGTGTCTGTGTGTCTATGTGTATGCGTGTGTATGTGTGTGTATATATGTGGATACAAGTGCACATGTGTGCACATAGAGAACAGAAATCAATATTATGTGTCTTCATCAAACTCTTTATTATTATTATTATTATTATTATTATTACTATTATTGGAGACATGAACTGTCACTAATCCTGGAGTTCACTGAACCCACAAGATGAACTGGCTTGCAAGCTGAGTTTTCTCATCATAATTCAGCAAAGAATTTTCAGCACTTTCAAAGATCTCTTGAAATGTATACCATCATATCACCTTTAGCACCAGTTTAGAAATAGTCTGACCTTGGAGCCAGAGAAGAATGGAAGATTTGTTCCAACATGACCTCGCCCTCCCCAGATGAGGAAATAAAATTTCATAAATTGGTCATTGCTTGCTCAAGGTACGAATTAATGCCTGAGATTAACTTAGGTCCTCCTCTGGGTTTCACACTCTTTAAACCAAAACCATGTTGTCTTGCCTCTTGTATCGGGAAAGTCCAAGAGTAAAAGCAGAAAATAAGTAGCAAAGTCAGCAAGCAAAAATGACAACAAAACATAATAAAAAACATGCACTGTGACAGATACAAGTGTCAACATTTACATTTACAAGTCAGCATTTAAGAAGTGAGCTTTTTAGACACACTTATGAAAAACTATTTCATTAAGGTAAGCCCTGAGCAAGCCTATGGAAGATTATTTAATTCATGTGGGAAGTCTATCTCCTTAGAAGGAACCATTCTGTGGGCAGGTGGATAAGATGGAGGTGGTACAAAATTTTGGAATACTCTGGCATATAGATATGCAAGCAAGTGAGAATGAATCTCTCTCTCTCTCTTTCTCTCTCTGTCTGAGCAATTCCTTTGGCTATTGCATAGCTAGCTCCCTCAGCTCCTGAGACTGTTATGAATTTCTTGCCAAGTTGAAGAGTATAACTGAAACTCATAACCAAGAATTAAAGGACTTGTTTTCCTACACTGTTTTAGTTCCATAGTCATACCAGCAACATGAAGATACTGCAACAGGCACCAAGTGTTTACTGTGCAGCAAACACTGTTTTATGCATTTCTTTAAGAGTTTGTATACATGCCTCACAGCATCTCTGTGTGGCAGACTCTGTGACATTTTTCCTACATGAGAAACTCTTCACACAGAGCACCTGACTAATTTATTCAGTTCTCTGAACAAGAAAGACCTTGAGTAGGATTCAAATACAAGAAGCCACAACAGCATCTAGTGAAGAAGTAGATGAAGAGAAAGACAAGGAAGAAACATTGTGAGCATCCTTGAGTCAGGAAAACAATGAGTGAATGAGGACTGAAAGAAGAGTAATGTGGTTTAACTATAATTTTGTACATGGGCAGGATGATAATCGTAAACGTTGTGAAGAATAATTGCACAGTGCCTTGAATGCCATTGATAAAAGGCAAAGTTCACAAACAGAAAAATAGAAAGTCACTATAGTCTTTAACGTAGGAATGTAACACAGCCTGAATTTATTTTTAAAGTTAAATCTGAACTGAAAAGAAACTGGTGGTAGATGATTTTTTCCCAACCATTTTATTTCCTTATCCATTTATTCATTTACTTCAGAAGCAGTTACTAAGTGCTGATTTTAGCATACATATTTCCCCAAACTGTGCTGTCCCAGTAATAGCACTAGCTCACTAACCAAATAACAGCTGGCCTTTGAACAACTGAACACCACATAGTTTTAAAGGCATATCAAAGAAATGATACTTCTTTTTCTTAAATCAGATATGTTGAGCATTACCAAACAGAAATGTTTCCAGGCAATAAATAATAAATCCCCATATTGCACAGATAATTTAGAGAACAATGTTGATATGCTATGCACAACTTTTGTGAATTTCCTACTGATGTATGTTGAAAGAAAAGGTAAGCCAACATTTATTTAGATGTTTCCTGCTTATGCTTAGGCAAAGAACAATTCAACAAAAAGACTGCTTTCTTAACATATAGGCACTAAATACAGGCTCACCCAAATTAACTGAACAAATGCTAGTGGTTATAAAGCAACAAATCAGTCCAAACATGATAATCTCATCAATAGGTCACAGGACAAAAACTTAATAAAGACACACAGGAATTAAGTGAAACCATAAACCAGATGGCTTTGATGAACATCTACAGACCATTCCATCTAAATACCTAGGAACACACTTTCTTTTCAGCAGGTTATGGCACTTTTTAAAAAACAGGTCACACTTTAGGACACAAAATAAGTCTCAACAAATGCAGAAAAATTGAAATTATGTCCTAAATTCTATTTGATCACCATGGAATAAAGCTAAACATCTATAACAAGGAAAAACAAAAGCACACAAACTCTTAGAAACTAAACAACATATTATTAAAGGAGTAATGAATGGGTCACAGAAGAAGTCAAGGAGGAAATTAAAAATTCCTAAAATTCAATGAGATGATAACATATCATATCATACCAAAATCTATGGACACAATGAAAACAGTGATAAGAAGAAGGTTTGTGTACTCAATGTCTATATAACAAAAGTAGAAATTTCATAAATAAACGTGACAATACAACTTAAACCTTTGAGAAAACAAGAATAAACCAGCCCCCCAAATGGAAGGGGCAAAATAAGCAAAACCAAAGGTAAAACCGATGAAATAGAAATAAAGAAAACAATAAAAATAATCAATGAACAAAGAAATGGTTTTTTTTGAAAAGATAAAAAAGATTGACAAAGCTTTTGCCCAATTAACCAAAACCAAAAGAGAGAAAATCCAAATCAGAGATGAAAAAAGAATATTACAACAAATTCTGAAGTAATTCAGAGAATCATAAAGACATACTTCAAAAGTTTAAGTGGAGGGGAGTGAGATTTAGGACTGAAGGTTGAAAATATGATAAAAATCACTATATTCATGCATATGACATTAAAAAAGAATAAATGAAAAGCTATACAAAAAGAAAAAGAGTTTATACTCCATAAAATTGAACAATCCAAAAGAAATGAATGAATTTCTAAGCACCTACAACCAACCAAAGATGAATCATGGTAAATTGAGTGATTTAAACAGACTCATAACCAATATGGACATTAAAATAGCAATCACAAATCTTCGTAATAAAACAAAGCCCAGTACTGTGTGGATTCAGTACAGAAATCTATAGTGTATTCAAGAAAGAAATAACAACACTGCTTCTAAAGTTATTTGATAAAATAAAAAAGGAAAGAACACTTTCATACTCTTTTTATGAGGCCGGTATTATCCTGTTTTCAAAACTAAATAAAGACCCTACAAAAAAGAAAATTATACGTCAATCTCATTAATGAATACAGATATAAAAACCCTCAATTAAATATTTGCAAACTGAATAAAAAATATAAAAAAGACCAACCTCTAGGTCCAAGATGGGTTCACTCCAGAAACATAAGGATGATTAAGTATATGTAAATCAATAAATGTAAATCATCGTATAAACAGACATAAATAAGTTTAGACTCCTTCTAAACTTATTAAGTTGGCTATTGCCAGGAAGACTTACTGAAAATCAGTAATTGTTTACTACATACTCTGCATACTATACGTGTTACATAGAATGAAAAGTATTCAAAAACTGAACAAGATCACTTTTGACAGTCATTCACTATTTAGTAGAGAAAGGTACTGCTCATGTGACTAAGCACCCCATGGTACTCCAGCTCTGTTCACAACATGTAAGCTTGATGCAGCAACAGGGAATGCGTATAAATTACCATAGGAGTAAAGTACATACTGCACTTAGTTTAGTTTTGGTTCAGAAATATATTTTACATTTATTTGCATTCCTTTCAATTACCAACCATAGCATGTTCTGTCTGTGGGGTTAAAACTTTAGGAAAATTTTAACTTTTTCAGTAACTTTCTATGATATATTTTACAACTACAAATAATTCAGTAAAATGCTATCCATATATATTATCCATTCATAACATATATAAGCTCATTTCTGTATTTTTATTTATTTTTAGGCTATGCTGTCTCATTAAGAGTTTTTTCAAATTCTTGCATGTCTCAAAAAATTGTAAAGATTGTACATGATCACATCAAACCTGCATTGCTCAAGTGAACCACAATTGTTCAATAATAGGAAATGATTATTTCTAGAAGTTTACCAATAATTTCTGAATTGCAACAGCCTTCAGAGTACTAGATATTTGCAGTGGAAATAGACAGTTATTTATCTCCATTGAATCAATCCACTACATAACAGATTTTCTTTTCTTTAGAGAATCAAAAGGGGTTTTCTGCATAATGTCTTACTCCTAAGAATTTTAGCTTGCATGCATTGAATTTCCAGAAAAAAATGATTGTTGTAAAGTGCAAAACCTGTTTTAGTGAGACATGCAGGTATCAACCTCTGACAGTGATAAATAGTGCTTAATAACATCACCTATGGAGAGTTCACAGAGACATATTATAGAGGTGCAGGTTTTCAGTATTGGTATCGCTTTCATCATATATACTTAGCAAGTAATCAAGAACAATCAAAAAGATGGGTACTCTGAAAGACCATATATTTACTCATATTACCGACAGTTCAATTTAGCAAGCATATATTAAATATCTACTATTCATGCCATTGTATTCTTAAGTGCCAAAGGACTTTTGCAAATAAATGATACACTCTTATACTTATGAATCTCTCTGAATCGCATGAGGTCTTACTTTTTACTCTACATCATTAAATAATAGCAACAACGGCCCTCAGACTGCCTGTCCTTGGGGCCGGACAACCCGAGTTTGATCTCAGCTGAGATTGGCTATGAGGCTCCATTCATGGGGGGGAGAAGGAGATCCCTAATTCTGAGTTTAATCCCCTCTTTTGTCCCCATGACAACACCTGCTCCACCCCCCCATCATACACACAAGAAAAAAATATCAGATTCCAAACAACACCAAACTTCAAGAATAAAGGGAGAAAAAGCCTCCAAAAACCAATATAATAGTCACTTCAGAAAACTCATCTGAGAAACTTCAGCATGCTTTTACTGCCAGAGAACATCATAATAGCTAACTTTTGTCTCAAGTGAAGGTCCAAACATTTGTTGATAACACAAAGAAAAACATAGATGCTACAAACATCATCCAAATGCTGAAACAATAGCATCCCTAATAGAAGACAACCATCCCACCAAAAAATCAGTACCAAGAGACTTCAAATAAAACTATAATCAACATTTCCCCATCCTAAAACCAGTATACAAAAATAGAAATCCTAACTCAGGCAATATACATAAGCAAGATAATGATATAAGTCAAAGAAAATAAGCAACAATCTAATTCCAGATGCTGACATCGCATAGAAAAAAAAAAAAAAACACAAGAAACTAAGAAAATACTTCTCCCCTGAGAATAGCACATTGGGAGGCATCGAAGAGAGCAACAGTTAGGACAATGAATTTCAAAGATTGATTATGAATATGTTCAAACAGGTCCAAGAGAACATAGAGAAACACTTAAACAAATCTGAAGACAAACACAGCAAACTTGGGAAAGAAAACCAAGAAAACATAAACCAATAAGACACAATTAGAATGAAAGTGTAGAGCCAGAAAACAAATCTAGAAACACTGATTAAAAAAAAACCCAATGTAATCTGCAAACAAACATGTAAACAATGAAAAAAATCCAAGACTGAAATAATACTAGAACTAAAAACTTTAAACAGTACATTAAGAAATTCAATAGAGAGCCTCAAAAATAGAATTGCTCATGTAGAAGATTGAGTCTCAGAACTGGAAGAGATTGAAAAGTCAATGAAAGAAACTGATAAACACACTTAAATGGAACATACAGGAAGGAACTCTGGGACACTGTCAAAAGGCCTAGCAAAAGTTCTAACATCCCAGAGAAAGACACACAAGAGGATGATCCACCATATGTAATTATTGAGATAATAAAGGAAAATTCCCCTGACTCCCCAAAAAAGTGATACCCATCTTTATTCAACAGGGATACAAAACACCAAGTACCTAAGACAAAAATGAAATGCCCCACTGCATATGATAAGCCATACATTAAATGTACACATTGAAGACAAGATCTAAGAAGCTGCAAGATAAAAAGAGCAAGTCACATTCAGAGGTAAACTCATCAGAATAACAACTGAATTTTCAATACAAACAGTAAAGCCAGAAGGGTTTAGAGAGACACAATACAAGTTCTGAATGAACACAAATGTCAATCCAGACTATTATATGCAACAAAACTGTCAGTCATTGCAGAAGGTGAAAGAAAAATATTCCATGACAGAAACAGATCAAAAGACTATATGGCCACTAATCCAGGACTACAGAGAATACTGGAAGGAATGCACAAAATGGAAGAGAAAGATAAATACATCAAAGAGGCTAAAGGAAATAAATAATACCAGCACAAGAACTGAGAGACTAAAAAATGCAAACACAAGATCAATAAAATGTTAAGAACCATTAAATACTTTTCAATAATAACTTTAGATGTCAATGGACTCAACTCCCCAATCAAGAGACACAGATTTACAGCTTGGATCAAACATAATGACCCATCAATTCTCTGTCTCCAAGAAATATGGCTTTTCATGAAAGATGAACACTTTCTCAGGGTAAAAGGATGGTTGAAGGTACTCCAAGCAAATGGAAAGTAAAAACATGCTGAAGCTGCCATCTTAATATCAGATGAAATAGACTTTAAACTAAAGCAAATCATAAGAGATACAAATGGGCCTGGAACTAAGCAGGGACTTCGTGCAAGAAGAAATTGAAATGTCAAGCAAATATCTTAAAAGATGCTCAATTTCCCTGGTCATCAAAGAAATGCAAATTAAAGCTACCCTACAGCTACCCTACCTCAGTCAGAATGGCTAAGATCAAGAACACAAGCTAAAGAGACTGTTGGCAAGGATGTGGAGAAAAGGGGACACTTACTCACTGCAGATGGGAGAATAAACTAATATAGCTTCTTTGGAGATCAGTGTGGCAGTTCCTCACAACTATCATAAGACCAGTCTGTACCATTTTTAAGATTCTATATTTTATTACAAACATACTTGCTCATATATGTTCATTGAAATTCCATTTACAATAGTGACAAAATGGAATCTGTCAACATGCCTATTAACAGAGGAATGGGTAATGAAAATGTAGTACATATAAACAATGAAATATTATTCATTCATCAGAAAGAATGAGAGTATGAAATTTGCTGGTAAATTGATGGAACTAGAAATTTTAATTTTGAGTGAGGCATCTCAGAAACAGAAAGACAAGCATCGAATGTTCTCTTTTATATGCAGATGCTAGCATTGATATCTTTGCCAATGTTTTCTGCTAGGAACTATTCTAAGATTCAAAAAATTTGAAAAGGATCAATGAGGGGAAAGGTGGGAAGGCATGGTTAGGATGAAACCTTTAAGGAAGAGACACCATGACAAGTGGGGCAAGGGAGGGAATAAGGGAAGAAATTATCTAGGGGGTAGGAGGGGATGGGATATAGGAAAAACAGAGTGACTTATAGAAAAACCCTAAGATTATAGGAGGTAACTCCATAGGAACTTCCTATATTACTAATATGTCCAAGTAACATTTCTTTAAAATAAAAGGGGAACAAGAAGAAAAAGTCCCTATGCAGAGGAGCGCAGAAAGGAAAACAGGGCAAAACCAAAAAAGACTCTCAGCTGGTCTACTTAGAACCCAATGACAATTATAACTATACTAGAATTAACAGTAATGTTACACTTCCTGAGAAGGTGTCAGTCAGTGAGGTCTCAAAGGCACCCAAACATTATAGGCTTTTGCCATTGCTCTTGTTTGACTGCCTAAAAACTGAGACTAAGACCCTATTACTGAGATGTTACACATGTGCATCACAGGACTTGGGCAAAATACATCAACTGGAACTGGTGAAAGTTTCTACCTTGCTGGATAGTTCACACAGTACCAAGATACACTGTAGAAGCTACTGGGGGAGAAAAGTAATCAAAGGCCTTATCACCCTGTGAGATCAGCAAGTTGTAATAAAAATCACCATGGCAACAGGTGACCACCAGTGTAATAATGGCATGAGTATCAAGGAGATATCTTTCTGATTAGACTCAAGACCCATGTGTTAGAATGGAACACATTCCTGTTATTAACTAGAATAAGAAGCTATGGATGAGTGAAAGGAAATGCCCCTATCAGTGGCATGGCCTGAAGAGAGGCAACTCGTTATGGCACAGAAGCCTTAACCCTCACAAGAGTAGATGAGCCAGAATGAACCCTGGGGTCCACAGAACCACACAGGCAAGAGAGTGGAGAGGAAGTTGGAGGAATTGAAAAGGAAGAGAGGGAAAGGAAAGGAGGGGGGGAATAATGAAGGGAAGCAAGGATGAGTATTCAATATGCATGTAAAAGTAAAAAAATAAAAGATAATAATAAAAAGGAGGGAAATAGATCACTGGGGAAGAACAAACTATGAATCTATAGGTAGGAAGATACTACGCCAAATTGCTCTGTAAATACCTGTTATTATACCCATAGATTGGAATAACTCAGTGGTCAACCTAGAAATCTTCTACAACAGAGGAAAAGATCTCGATACCTGACAGGATGCAGCCTAATGCAGTGGAGGAGCATTGAAGCAGACAATAATGACCAGTCAGAATGCAGAGTACTGGTTACCCTCCAATGCTTATCTGGAATCAGGCCAACCTAATCTCTCCCCATCCTAAGGCTTAGAGAACCTTGCAGAAGAGGGGGCAGTAAGATTGTAAAAGCAAAACGATAGGAAGGTCCACCTTTTGAGAAGACATTCCACTCAAGGCAAGGCTCCTGCATCTAGTAACTCACTGCAATGAGACTTGTCCTTACCAGACCTGCATAATGACTGACACACCAACATGCCCCCATAGACTATTGAGGATCTTAGGAGAGATACATGCAGTGTAAACCTTGGAGGCTAGGACTGGAAAGGTAAAGGGAAATATCCTTTATCTGTGGGATGGCCCAGAGGAGGGTCACTTGATATGATACAGAATTCTGACCTTCCACAAGAACAGACAATACAGAAGGAATCCTGCAGTTTATAGAATCAGACAGGCCACAGGATGGTAAGGAGTGGGATGGACTGATGAAAAGAAGGGAGGTAGGGAGGGGAGAAGAGAAGGGGAGAAGGGAGGCAGGATAAGCACCCAATATTCTAGAAAAACTAAGAAAAATATTTTGAATGAAAAAAATAGCATCAAAGTTATATTTTCAGCAGACCTCACAGAAGCCAAAAAAATCTTTCCCAGTAAATTTGGATTCTGTCTCATTTGTCAAAGCAGAAGTACCCTTAAATATTTAAAACATTCTAAAAAGGAATTCCATTGAATACAGGTATACTGAGAATACTTTTTTTGATCACACACTACCTCAAATTTATTAACTCTCTATGTAGAAAGCAACCTAGGAGGTATCTAGTCCAATTCTTTGCAGTAACAAAAATCTGCTGGGGTGCTTTTTATTAATGTAGATTCGCCATGGTCTGACCCCTAGAGACTGAGTCAGTAGGTCTGGGTGGAACCAGACAATTTGTACTTTGCAGCACTTCTCAGGGGATTCTGTAACTTAGTCAAGCTAGGGAACACAAATGGAGCCCTGTTCTTGGATCTATTATGCAAATATGTTCTACATGGCTGTCTCCAAGAAGGAGCCTTTCATTCTGTACTTCAATGTACATGAAGTAAGAACTTGATCTTCACTTTTAGTTACTGGATAATATATCAAATTTATCTACTCTCTCTCTATATATACATGCATATATATTCTTTTTCCCTTAAAGAGTGAAGAGGTACCTTACACCATTTACCAGGTAGGAGACCTAAGTCTAGCTACAGGATTCTTTTTTATCTGTCTATTATGGAACTTCATACATAATGTTATTCAAGACAGTAAAGCTAACAGCTGTCAGGGGCTCATTTTAAAACCTTTTATGCTTCTTGTATTTTAGCTTTAGATTTTATTCAGCAACTCAAGGAAAGGTATGAGTTGGACTCCGAAGAAGTAAACCATTTTTTGGCTGCATTCCTATCCTAGACACAAGGTGATCAAACAGACCCACAGCTACTACATGCCCATGATGATAGCATTAGAAATATATGATGCTCTTCTTCTGAGAGATTCCTACTCTAGGTAGATATATAGGTGTCAATTTGACAGCTGAAGGCTGGGTTCTGGGAGAATTATCAGTCAAGGGAAGCCCTAAGCAATTCTGAAGAAGACTGTCTGATGGATGCGGGAAGACCCAGCCTACAGTGGGTAGTATCATTCCCCGGAAAGGTGGACAGGATTGGAGGAACTGTTTCAGAAGCTTGGCGTTCTTTAGTATATTTTGGACCTCTTGATTGCTAGCATGTGAGGTTTGCCTCTCTCTTAGCAACCCCTGTGTTTATGGTGTGGGTCAGTTCCCTTGCTTCCTGGTGTTGGTATGAGCTCTCCTGTCAAGCTAGACTAAGAACTGTAACCAGATTCATCTTAAATCAGAATAAATTGCCCATTGTTTCCCTAAACTGTTCACTTGTGAATGTATCAGCAAAATTCAAGCTAACTGCAATGATCCCTATCTAAAGATTGGAAGCCACATTCTCCCCTGCAAATCCATTTTCACAACCCTGGAATTAGGAACGTGAATGTGATTAATAAACAAAAACTACGCCCCATACTACCACCTGTTCTCAGGAAGCTACAACTAACTGATACTTGTTAGGCTTTTTTTAAGAGGGAACGATTGGAAAGGAATAGGATCTGTCACTCAGCTGTGTGTTCAGGCGTGATGCTTCCCAGTAGGAACAAAATAGGTAAATGGTGAGTTCCTTGGAGGACAGATTCTTTTGACAGGAGACAAAGCTGAAAGTGTTTCATACAGACTGCTGTTTAAATTGCCTGGAATACAGGAAGCAGACACATTTATCTCTTTCATCTGTATAAACTACACATCTACCAAATGACCTTAGCCAAAGGTCATATAACTTTATCTAGACCTTCACGCTGTGACAAATCCTGAATGTATCTCATTACTCAAGTTTCATAGTGTTTTCTTCGATGAATATGTCCCTCAGAATAAATTATATTAAAGTTACACAATTTCTCTCTTTTTTCTTATAATTTTTATTTACTTGAGAGACAGAGAAACAGAAAGGGAGAGAAAGAGAAAGAGAGAAAGACAAGAGAGAGAGAGAGAAAGAGAGATAGACAAGAGACAGAGAGCAGATATGTATACCACAATGCACACACATAGTTCAGCTATTGGCATTGGCTTCTTTTATTCTATCATATGGGTTGAATTTTGGTCACCAAGTTAGCATGCTGGCATCTTTACCTGCTGAGACATTTTACTGCTCCACTATTCCCCCTCCTGAACTCCATGAAAGGAATCCCCCCAAAATAATCAGAGCTCTCAAGTAAGGCTTTTTGATGAGTTCTATCTCTTTGCTTTAATTTAGATTTTCTCACTATTATGCAACCTGCATGGACTTCTATTTCCTTCTAGACTAAGAGGTCAAGAACCTGTAAACATGCCAGCTCAGACTTGGACACCAGCAATTTACCCATTGGGTGATAGCTACAAAAATGCTTATAATGAGGAAACACCTGTTTGAATAATTCAAGATTCACTTCAAGAAATATCCTGAGTCACTGACTGAACAAGCTTGCCAGCAGAAACCAGACCAAAACTGGTTGAGCAATTCAAGGCTTCCCCAGTTCTACAGAAATTCCATTTACCGAGAAAAGACTGTGAAACTTCAAGATATAATGGGGTGAGTGAGAAGGTACAGATTTGTATCAGGCTAAAAAATCATATAAATGTAAAATATCAGGAAAACATGGAAGAATTGAGGTTGGTGTAATTCAGAGAGAGACCTAGAGTTTTCAAATATAAATAGTTAAAAATTAACTGTCAGGTCTGGAGATGTAGCTCAGCTGAAAGCCTGTTTGCTTAGCATGCTTGAGGTTCTGAGTTCAATTTCAGTATTGTACAAAACGGTTCATGCTGGTTCATGTCTTTAATCCCAGAATTTGAGAGGTGGAGGCAGGAAGATCAGAAGTTGAAGATGATCTTCAGCTACAGAGAGAGCTTGAGGCCAGTCTGAGAAACACAAGAATGGATCTCAACAAAACAAAGAAAAAACAGCAAACAAACAATAGTGGGCTTTTCAAAACTTTAAAGCAACAATGATTTCAAAATATATAATTGAACTTAATAGAAAATGGAGGAAATAAGAGCATTTACAAATTGCTTTTGAAATAACAATAAAAATTGACCTAAATAACAAATGTAATTATTGATAATATAGGCAAATGAAAGATCAGTAATGCTAAAAATGCCAATAACCTAAAACCATTTTTTTTCTCTCCGTTGCTATCTGATATACCATTCACCTCTGGAATAAGCATTGTTTACTTATCCAATTATCAAGTACCCTAAGCTTTATTTAATTTACTGAAGAGGAACTATTAATAATTTTTGATGATGGGGCCAGAGAGATAAAGCTCTATAGGTAAAAATACCTGCCTTCAAACCTGGAGACAGGAGTTTGATGCCAAAACAATCAAACTGGACTCCCTAAAAGGAGAGAACCAGACTCCTGAGTTCTGAAAGTTGTTCTCTGACACCCCCACATATACTCTGGGGCATATTTCTGTGGCACACTCATGCCCTAGCATATGTTTACCTGATCTCTCTCTTAATCAAACAGAATATTTTTTAAAGAAATAAAGTTATCTTGCAATGATCTAATTCCATAGCAACTCTTGTCCTGAAGAATGGTGTAAGAATATTGTACTACAACATGCAATCTTAGAGCAATCGATAACATTAAAACCAAACTCACAATCCAGAAGACAAAATAGTATTACGGAAGGAAAGAGGGAGGGAGTGAGGGAGGAAAGAAGGGAGGAAGTGAGGGAGAAAAGAAGGGAGTGAGTAGGATAGGAAGGAGGCAGGGAGAGAAGGAAGGAGGAAGGAAGAGAGGAAAGAAGGGAGGGACACATGGAAAGAGAGAAAGGCATAAGGTGCCACCCTCATCCTTATTTTAGTTTTCTTTCCCAACCACTCCACCCCACTCCTAGCAACTTTTAAACTGAACCACACACACACACACACACACACACACACACACACACACACACACACACACCCTTTTTTAGGGTGGGATGGGGTATGTATAAGATGAATTATCTCTTTCCACCAACATCTCTCCTTTCTCTACAAATTAAAGATAATGAGGCCAGAAGTGTAATTACTGAAGGAGTTTGGGATGGTAATTACTGAACTCATCACTGTGGTGACGGCAAGCACAAGGAAACTCAGTTTATAGCTGTCAGAACTACTTGGAATGTAATAAGCATCTCATGTTTGCAAGCCCAGATGCTACGCTATACCAAAGGAAATTCTATGTTAGCAAATTTCAACGACCTGCTACATTCAGATTTTGTAATGAGAAACTCCATGAAAGTGGAATAACTTCAGATTCTGTTGAACAAGCTTAGAAGGGAATTAGACATTAAGAGAAGGCTTCTGCATCAAGGGGTGTGGTGTGGTGGTGGTGGTGGTGTGGGGGAGGGGGGGCTCTGTGTGTGGCTGTGTGCGTTTCCAAATCCTAAGAGTTGTAAATATCTCCACCTTCACTGAACACTTGAAATTTAAGATTATTCCGTAGTGGTTCATATATTAATCTACAGAACTCTGAGGTTCTAGTTTAAGACTTCAAGAGAGAATAGATGCTTCCGAAGACAGAATAAGTGTTCATGGAATCAACCCCACACATTCTAACCGGACAATTCTCACTAGATTTTTCTGTTTCTTGCTCTTTTTTCCTCTCCACGGGATCCAGAAACCACCCCACACTCTTCTCTAAATTCACTGGCAGAGAACCTTCCGTAGTTTAGCTGCCTTTCTACTAGCCCAGCACAGTGGGATTGCTGCCCCCTGCCTTTCGTCTGTGGATTTTCAACGGTGCTAAGTCTTGACCTCACTTGTTTGTGACGCCAGGGGCCCCAACAGGCGTCCTGGCGTTCCGCTCACAATGCCAGCTTCATACCACACCTGAGCTTAACGATCTGGGCACTTGAGACCCTGGGCTCAAGCCCTGCTGTGCCAACGCCTAGAAAGGCCCGGGAAGCGAGCCGCGGTAACCTCCACCACTCACCATGGCCAGCCAGTTCTGCATTCCTCTAGTCCCACGTCTCTCACGCCTGAAACCTTTGAAGTCCCACTTCGCAGACTTCCAGGTGGGCATCTGTGTGGCGATCCAGCGCAGCGACAAACGGATCCACTTCGCTGTGATCAGAGAGATTAATAGAGAAGAATCCTGGGTCACAGTAGAGTGGGTAGAGAAAGGAGTCAAGAAAGGGAAGAAGATTGATCTGGAGACCTTATTCCTGTTGAATCCAGCTCTGACCGCTGCTGAACACCAGCCGCCAAGCAAAACCCTGCAGCCTTTGTCTCTCATGCCCAGTACCGTTATCGGGGACCAAAAGACAGCCACCAAGGGTAAGGCCTTGAAGCTTCAGAGAAATGACACTCCCTCTGGAGACAGCCAGGCCACTGTGGTCCCCAGCAGCCCTTGCCTGATGAAGCGCAAAAAATCTCCCTGCCTCAGGGAGATCGAAAAACTGCAGAAGCAGCGAGAGAAGCGCAGGCGACTGCAGCTGGAGATGCGAACCAGACGCGCCATGGACATGGACAACGGAAACCCCAACTACGAAACGAAGCGCATGATTGATGAGTACCGCAGGCACCTGGACAGCTGTAAGACATCCAGCCTGGAGCCCCCGGAGGACCATCGGATCTGTGTGTGCGTCAGGAAGCGGCCTCTCAATCAACGTGAGACCACCATGAAGGATCTGGACATCATCACCATCCGCTCGCACAACGTGGTGATGGTTCACGAATCCAAGCAGAAGGTGGACCTGACTCGTTACCTGGAGAACCAGATCTTCTATTTCGATCACGCTTTTGACGACACGGCCTCCAATGAGTTGGTGTACCAGTTCACAGCCCAGCCTCTGGTGGAGTCCATCTTCCGCAAGGGCATGGCTACCTGCTTTGCCTATGGGCAGACTGGCAGCGGGAAAACGCACACCATGGGCGGAGCCTTTTCCGGGAGTGGCCAAGATTGTTCTAAAGGGATTTATGCCCTGGTGGCCCAGGATGTCTTTCTCTTACTCAACAGCGCCGCTTATGATAAGTTGGATCTGAAAGTCTACGGGACATTTTTCGAGATTTACGGTGGCAAAGTGTATGATCTGCTAAACTGGAAGAAGAAGCTTCAAGTTCTTGAGGATGGCAAACAGCAGATCCAGGTGGTGGGGCTGCAGGAGCAAGAGGTGCAATGCGTGGAGGAAGTGATGAGTCTCGTGGAACTGGGGAACAGCTGCCGCACTTCCGGGCAGACCTCTGTCAACGCCCACTCGTCCAGGAGCCATGCAGTGTTCCAGATCATTCTCAAATCCAGAGGGAAACTGCACGGCAAGTTTTCCCTCGTTGACTTGGCTGGGAATGAAAGGGGAGCAGACACAGCCAAGGCCACCCGGAAAAGGCAACTGGAAGGGGCTGAGATTAATAAGAGTTTGCTGGCCCTCAAAGAATGTATCAGGGCCCTAGGCAAGAACAAGTCCCACACTCCATTCCGTGCCAGCAAACTCACTCAGGTGCTCCGAGACTCCTTCATAGGCCAGAACTCCTCCACGTGCATGATCGCCACCATCTCGCCAGGGATGACCTCTTGTGAAAACACCCTCAACACTTTAAGGTACGCCAACAGAGTGAAAGAATTAGCGCAAGACGTGAGGCCCTACTATCGCTGCCTCTCTCCGGCTGGTCCAGCAGTCCAGGAGGTACCACTTATGTTAGTCAAGCATGTTAACAATCCAGATCCATCCCTTCAGAGGAAGGGATTCATTAAGACACCTTTTAAACAGAGCAAGGAGGACAAAGCAAGTGAGGACGACATTACCCTATCCATGACGCCACCCAAGGACACAGTAGATTCATGGAGGGAGTTCAGCCCGTGGTGGGAGTTGGTCCAGCAGACAGCTGATGGAGTCAACTATGACGTTGATTCTTGCATTGCCAAATCATTGTCTGTTTTGGAGCAGAAAATTGGAGTTCTGACTGAGATCCAAAAGAAGCTCCAATCATTACGAGCTGATCTCCAAAAGAAGAACAGACGCGAGTGAAGCCCACTGCTTGACATCGGGAGTGAAATAATGCCTGTAGTTGTGCGGTTTTTACCTCTTATACAGGGAAATCTGTCCATATTATGTAAACATAAAGAGCCTCCTGGAGAGCTTGCATCTTAAAGTACGCTGGTCAGAAATGTGGTCATTCTTACTCTTTTGTATTTCTGTAGCTTGTTTTCCTTTCTTTATGACACCGTTCTCCCCTGAATGTGGTTCTGTGGCCCAATCCCCCTTGAAAACTGGCAATAGGAACTAGAGGATGAGATCTAGCATATAGGGGGTAGAGGGTCAAAGGTAATCATGTAGGGTTGCAGTCTTCTAGCACCAGAACTTATGCTAAATATTCCATTATTTAGAGACCAGTTTTCTCATAATTGCATATATTTGAAAATAACAGTGTCACTGAGGTTGAGATATCCCACTATGTAAATAACTAGCTTACATGAAATTAGATTCCTTAAATTTGTAGCTAGCAAATTAAAGTACTGTGAAACACAAGCACAAGAATGGAAGCACTACACGCAGATACATAGCACAGCAAATCTGGTCTTTCTCTGTTGAATTTTTATGTAGATTTAAATAGTTTCTAAGGTCTAGTTTCTCTGCGAGGAAGGAGAGAATTTTCTTTGAGAATGAAGAAAGAAGATTTTTTTGAGACTTTGAAAACTTAGAATGGACAGTTTTGTAGTTTTTCCCTCCCTTGGCATTGCAATAATCAAATATCATACATTGATCCCCATGAGTAATTAAAAAGTGATGGTGGTGTTGACTATGTCTTCCAGATTTTTTTTAAACAGTGCTCAATTTTTTATTGCCATGATTGATTTAAACAGCCTTCTGGTTTCAAATTGGAGGAGAAAACAAGTGGTGCAAAAATTACAATCCCCATAAGTCCTGTGAGAGGATGTGGGGAAGTTTTGGATCAATTAGATATCACAGTCATTTTCAGATGTAAGGATCCTAGAAATCCATCCTTTAAAAAATAGAACATTGATGTAAATCAAATACAAATTCCTGCAAATACTTAATGCCTGTAGTAATCATCTAATATCAGCAAATACCTGTGAAACATAAAACAAGGATCTTTTGACCTCCCAATCTTTCAGTTTCTAACTTAATTTCAAAGAACTACAACATAAAGGCCACGCATGATGGATTAGGGAAGTTTGGGACATATAAAAAGGTAACCTTCGAATTCTGCTAATCCTTATTATCAAGAACAGACTGTTGTTTTCTAGTGTACCTCTAAGTTATGAAGAACTCAGTCAACATGAGGACACCTAGTATGTAAGTTGGCCATGGATTAGCTTTGTAATGTCTGTTACCAGCAATTAGTGTTAAACAGAATTGTCATGACCACCTGGTCTTCAGTAATTCACATATTTGTCTTTATATGTGTTTACCTGTATTGCTTGATTTATTCAGGTGAGACTGCACTTATTATTAAAACAAATAGAACTTTGGAAATTAACTATTAATATAGGATGATCTTTCATCCAATAACAATCTCAATTTATATCCTATGAAAAGCAATGTGGAAGGCTTCTAGCTTCTTCCAGTTCTGCTCCCTTTCTATTAAATGTTACTTGTTTTAGGTAAGTTACTGAGCTACTCAGGACTGTTTTTTTCTTGTATGTGCTCAGATAATTTATAGGATTTATTTCAAAAAGTTGGGTAAGGTTTTAGTCCACATCCCAATATTTATGGAAGTTTCTCATGTTGTTGTTTTAACCAGCCACAACCTGACTATTTCTGCTACACATAAGAGTTTATATATAACCTACTGAGTATATCAGCATTCTGATAACTATTCGTTCATTGCTTTTATTTTAATAAAGTGAAATGTAACATGAAAGGCTCAAGTAATCTTAATTTCCAGTATAGCTGTTCACAACGAGTACACCCGAGTGAGGAAAACTCACATCAATGTAGTCCATGACCACCATGCCAGAAGTTTGTTCTCCCCTCATCTGTATCACTACTTCCTGAGCCAAAGTTCAATACTGTAGTTCAAGACTACAGTCACCCTAGAGTTCACTCCTTTGACTTCACACGAGCAAGATTATGCTGTACGTTTATTTATGTTGTATGTATATTTGCAGAGGTCAAAGGACAGCTTGTGGCAGTCAGGTCTCTCCTTCCACTATGTGGAATCTAGGGATTAAAATCATGTGGTCAGGCTTGGAAGCAAGCACCTTTACATGCTGTATCATGTCACTGACCTGGAATGTTTTGGACTCCTTCGCATTTTTTGATTATATCTAAGTTCAGTTGTGGAAACTGGCCTTTTGTCTGTTCCTTAGGATTCTATAATGACACATAAATACCACAACTGATAAATTTGATTATGGATAATTGAGTTGTTTTAAACTATTCAACAACACTATACATATCATTGTATATTTTTGTGCACATATGCATTCCCATCAAATATGTCAAGGTACTATTCCTATGTCATTGTGTATATTAAGTAAAATGGATCATGCTTTAAGGGGTTTTCTAAAGAACCTGTATCACCTTGATACCATATATATAAATACGTGTAAATTATATGCAAATATATACCATGTATGCAAATATGTATATGTATAAAATATATTCATAAGTATATGTCTCACATATATACATACACATTCCTTCAAATCACATATATGTGTGTGTATATATATATATGTGTGTGTGTGTATGTTGTTTAAGTTGGCATACCACACTGATCACACTGATACATTGCTTGCACATTGATTTTTTTAAGTGTTTAATTTTTTAAAATTTATTTATTTATTTATTGTGTGTGTGAGTGTGTGTGAGTGAGTGTGTGTGTGTGTGTGTGTGTGTGTGTGTGTGTGTGTATGGTATCAGAGGGAACTGTGTGTCCCTGTGGACACACATCATCCTGGATTATTTTTACCTCTTTCTTGCTTCGCTCTGGGATTTCCCAGGCTCTGCCCACTAGGACCAGTAGTGTTTCTACCTAGTGTTTTTATGTGGGACCTGGATCTGAACTCAGGGCCTTCTGCTTATGAGATAGTCTTAACCTCTGAGTCATCTCTGCAGTCTGATATTTATCTTTTTAAACTTTATTCATATTCATTCATCGTGTGTGTGTGTGTGTGTGTGTGTGTGTTTTATGCCTGTCTTATGCATGCTTGGGGAACACAACTGAAGATCGTTTCAGTAAAGCAACTGCTTGCTTCTAACTGGTGTTATTATATTGGCTTCACTTGAGTTACAAATTCTTCTCAGTCTCAATGCATTTCTGCATGTCCACTGATTTTAAATTTTTTAAGTCCATGAATGCAAAACTTAAAAATGATGTGAAAACACATATCAAAGCTACCTGTGTACATCAGAAAATGAAATATTCAGTAAATGAAAAATAGTCAGAAAGCCAATTATTTAGAGTCCACTAAAAGAAAGCGTTGACAGTTTGCACAGATGCCCTGAAGTGAAAAAGGAGGATTGTGCAGTAAATTAACACTTTTAACAAGATTGTAAGGAAAATGTCAGGACTCCTAATCTGAGAAAAAAAATTCTTAGTGATTTGAAAACATGTATTTATACACAAAACAACTTGACATGCTAATTACAAACCATGCTTATCTACTAATTAAAGTAGATTTTCTCCACTGCTATAGTGGACAGACATTTTCAATTGCTGCATGAACTTCTTGCAAAGAATAAAAGCAGACCTTAAAAATACTAAGCTTTAGATTTCATGGCTATTAATATTTCTTCCATCATGAATCTGTACTAATATTATTTCATTTTATGTTTTTATTTTTTGACACTTTCACACAATCACTTACTACCTAATTTATTTACCCTTATTACCCAATTTCATTTCCTCAGAGCAAGTTTTTAAAATTATTTTATTTTTCAATGTTTTTTAAAATATATAACAGCACAGTGTGAGGGTCCTAAACAAATATTTGTGTGCTGTTGAATGAATGAATTAGTGAATCAACGAATGAATTTTTCTTTGTAATACCAACTTAAGGTATTCAATGGCAGAAATACATCTACTAATATGCTGCTTCAGAATAAATATGTCACAATTGTCTCTGAAAATTTAGGATATTATCTTCCAAGCCAAACTGTCACTTGAAGTATTTATACAATTCTATTATCCAAAAGAGCAATTGCTGATAGGTAACCTTAACACATTATTTTCTCGAAATGTGATCTAGCTTTGTATTCATAGCATTTCCTCTTTACTCTTAAATAAATGAAATCTCAGAAATCAAAAAAACAACAAAAGAAAACAAGTTTTAATGGCTTGTATAAGATATTGAGCCTAATCAGTAATTGAGTACTACAGGCATATTCTCTACTTCTGTGTTTGCTATGATCTGGAGCAGGATGGAAACTTTCTGTAGTCAGTACTAAAATAGAAGAGCTTCAAAGTTTCTATGATATGAATTCAATGGTCACCTTCAAGTCTGATTGCTACTGAGGCAATATAAAATGTGTTGACTCTATAAGGTGACTATCTGGATGGGGAGATGGCTCCATGAGTGAACCACAAAGACTTGCAACTCGGATCCCCAAACACCCTGTGAAAACTAGACATGCAGCATTCACTATAGAGTGGAGCTTCCATACACACCTGCATATGTATATGTCCATATACATTTGACTACATTTGCATAGTACACACACACACACACACACACACACACACACACACACACACACCACACAAATCCAGAAAGAGAATGATTGGCTTCCTAATTACCAGGGATTAACACAGCTCTTTGGAGAGGAGGGTCCTGTATGTTTATGCCAGTCATCACAGAAGGGTTATTATAAAGCAAGGCTGATCCTCCTATTCTCTCTATACTTATCTATTCGCCATTTTGCTTTTCTGCCATGTTGTAACACTGAGTGAGGCCTTTGCCAGATGGGCTCCCTTGATCTCAGACATTCATCCTTCCAAACCATGAGCTGAATAAACGTCTTTCCTTTATAAATTAGTAGGTCTAATGTGTTTTGTTATAATGAGTCAATACAGACTGAGACAAATATGAAGACAAAGGAAAGGAATGATGAAAGGAAAGTGAGAGAAATCATTAACAACAAATGTAAATGTTTTCATGCAACATAATTGAAAATAAAAGTTTTTCTTGGGACTATTTAACTCATAGATAATTAGTCTCAAGTGTGGTACTTGGTCTATGAGGATGAGAAGGTGCTGTCTTGGAGAGTCCGAAGGCATAGGATATTCACAAGCACATGGATTTTAAATATTGGCATAGAATGAATCAACATGAAGGACCAAAGATGTCCACTCAGTCAAATACTGAATTGGATTGAAAATTTGGCCAATTAATAGCTATGGGTATCACACGTGTATTGGCCCTTTCAAGTATTATTTTCTGTCTGCACAATAGACATGAAATGACTTATTGCATTAATCTCACAGAGTCGTTTTGGATATTCTTCATATGAAATAAGATTTTAACTGTCTCTATACTTGATGCTAAAAAGACAGTAATGTGATGTTTCCATAATGATACTGCCCTTAAAGAATTTATAATGTAAATAAGACAAAATCGTAGCATAAAAAAACTGTGTAAAATATCATGCTAGTGTACAGAGTGCTGAGGGCTTTAAAGAGAAGCTGGTAATCCAGACAAAAGGATTGGGAAGGTGTCACAATAAGCTCCTTTTCGTGGTTGCTATGACAGTATACCTGTCAAGACATTATTTAAGGAAGGGAAGGTTTAATCTGACTTGCAGGCGGAGAACATTCATTCCACCATGGTGGGGAAAGCATGTTAGTGGAAATGCTCATGGTTATAGAGCATCAACAGGAAGTAGAAAGTAAACAGGAAATGAACAGCAACTGAGCTATGTAACTTTAATTCACTCTACCCCTTCGAGACACTCTATCCAGCAAGGTGTGCCTCTTAAAAGATTCGCAACCTGCTAAACTAGCACACCATCAGGGGACCAAATACTCAAATGTATGAAGCTCTAAGGGATGTTTCATATTAAATCGCAGCAATGGTCCATCCAGAAGTATGCATCACTGGAGAGGAACCTCACAGGTAAAATGAAAGGAAGAGCCCTGGAAGAAATGAATAAGATGAATTTCTTAATGTGAAGGAAAGCAGGAGTGAAGGGCATTACGGGAGCAGCAAAACTGCAAAAGAAAATCAAAGAACCATAATTCAGAACTTCAGAGACTCTATATCAACCACCTAGGACTAGGCCAGCCCAATCTTTCCCCATCCTGAAGCTCAGGGAAATTTGCGGAAGAGGGGGCGGTAAGAGGATGGGCACAAGGATGGGAGGAGCAATGATATGCGAGATACTCCACACAAGTTAGGGCCGAAGCAATCATAATAGGTCTTTGCATGCCCTGCGCAATGTCTCACACACTATTGAACCCATAAAGTCTAGCATTTGCTAAAGGCACCAAGATCCTTGGAGGCAAGGAATTGACAGCCATAGCAGTGTCCTATGCTTAAGGGGAACACAGGAAAGGGTTCAGGGAAAAAGCCACTGGGTCCTTGTACGTCATCAGAGAGGAGGGCCCAGAGGAGAATCGGGCATGCACATTAAAGGATTCTCTGGAGATTGGGGGGGATAGGCACTGGGGGATGGGGAAGGAGGGGTGAGGGGAGGGGGAGCAGGGGGGTTGGGGGAGGAAGAGGGAGGGAGGGAACCGGTGAGCTGGAAATAATAAAAAAATGAAAAAAAACTTTATTTCTCATTAAAATTTTCATTGAAAGCAAGGACAATTCTTACTTGTTTATATCATTTTTAATGTTACATTGGTCCATAGAAACTTATAAATTCTCAATATTTATTTAGGAATATTTATATTTTGCATCAATTTCCCTTAGCTCAGATAGAGGGTATATTGTGTCAATATAATTATTTTACAGTGGGTATTTTGGTTTATTTTTTCAATATGAGCTTTTATAAATTCTAGATTTTGTACCTCTAGGCTTAAGTAATAGTTTCAATTTCAACTGAAGATTTTAAAGTTACACAGGAAATTTACCATTATCAAAAAACATGTGAATGACAATTTCTTTTTGGAAAAACCATTCTATATAATAACAGAAGGTCAAAAATGCTCATGTAGTGTTGGATGCCTAGAAGTCTAATCTTCAACATGTGCTTGAACCCATAAGTACTATTCTCAGTCAGCTGCTAATACCACATGTAGATAAGCATTCTTACCCCAGCAACCATCTGATCTTGGCTCTCCTGCTTGACTCCTCTTCCAACATAAAGCTCTGCAGTACAGCTCCCAATGCTCTTTCTTTGACTTGACTTAAGAGAGTCTCCAAGTCTTTTGACATCATGATCAAATCTATGCTCCTTTCAGGCCTATATCAAATGTTTGACTATTTCATGCCACCTATTAGTGATCTGTCCCTGGGTCTCTGCAGCTTTGTTTATAGCCATTGCTAAACTACACACACTGGTAGAGGACCAACCAGCATTGAGGAGCACAAAAGGTAGCCTAGAGTAGGAGGGAACAGATTGGACCCACATAGGGAGGGGAAGAAGGGTCAGATGGGAATAGAAAGGAGGGGGAGGGAAGGGAGGAAAGAAAGGAGGGGGAAAAGGGAGGAAAATACAACACAAAAGGAAGTTTATCTAAAAATATGGGGAAAACACAGATCATGGGTAGTGCACTGAGAGGATAATTAAAACCTGATCAAACCTAGTTTTCTGCAATTGCTTTTTTCCTGCGGTTTGATCTAGTTAAATGTTATGAAACATTTTTATTGGTGTAAGAAAGTTAAAAAACGTTTACAAATTTGAAAAAATAAAGTAGCCTAGACACAGAGACTACCCCAGTATTAGAATCCTAAAACCAGTACAGTTATATACCCTTCACTCTATAAAGAGAAAACCAAACAAGGGCACACTTGTCCCTCCAGGATCTGGTTTCATTTTCCTCCATGTAATAATCTCTGTAGTCTTTTTTGGGTTGGTAGACAATAATAAAATCTTTTTTGAAGTGAATTTCATGGCACGTGTCTGTAAAAGCTCATCTGATTGCATTTTTCAGAAGATTTCAATGTACCTTTTGGAGGTAGAGGCTTGCTGGAGGAGGGCATGCCAGAAGGGGTGGGCTTCGGGATTAGATAGCCTGCCCTGTTTTTGGGAGTAGTCTGCTCCTGTGGTTGCAGCTTACTCTCTCAGCCTCATGATGGATGTAACATAAGCTGTTTCCAGTTTCTGCTGCCAGTCATGCCTTTTCTACCATAATGGACTGCATCTCCCTTCTGGAATTACATGCCAAATAAATATTTCTTTCTCCCCTTAAGCTGATGGTTGTTTGAGGGTTGTCTCACAGAAGGAGAATGTGTAGCTTCAAAGTGTGAGTCCTATAGAGCTATATTCAGTAAAGCAAAACCCTATTCTTGCATATCCGAGAGCCACCTTTGTCAAGACTAGTTATTGCCATTCCAAAAGTGTATTTTACCATGCAAAGCCAGAGTATGAATCCACTTCCTTTTTACTGAACTCTGTGTTCAGTTTTTCTTTAAAAGGCATACTCTCATCACTTTCTAGCTATTATGGTAGTGGCTAAAACTATCAGAAACCTTACTGGAATGGGAAGGGCATGACAGGAGAAGGTATATGCACGGGAATCAGTGGTCCAAATAAGATATAAAAGACAGAGGAACAAACCACATCACTCATATGCACACACACGTCCTGAGCACCTGGTGCATAGGTGAAAATAAATATGAGCTGACTAAGGATATGTACCAAGGTTGGTTGGAATATTCCTGAGCATAGTCATCCAGAAAAATATTCAGAGAAATGAGATCCAGAAGCGGAAGCATAAGACGGTGAATATTAAAGCATAAAAAAGTAGACAAATCATTAATGAGAGTAATTAAAACAGAGAATCAGAAACATGAAAAATAAAGGCAGATGAGAGGGAAAGGAAAAGGGCACAGAAATCAAGGCAGGACAGATATAAAGAGAGTAGTTGCCCATGTTGGAAGGAAAGAGCAATAAGACAGAATTATGGCTTATGAGCCGTAACATAGTTGCGTGTGTCACTAATGGCCTTTGAAAAGTCAAGCAGTATAGAAATAGGATTGCATTCCCACCAGCAATGTAGAAGAGTTCCCTTCTCTCCACATCTGCTCCAGCATTTGGTGGTGTTTGTATTGTGGATTTTTGCCATCCTGAACTGGGTGAGATGATATCTCAGGGAGGTTTTGATTTGCATTTCCCTGATGGCTAAGGATGTGGAACAGTTTTTAAGATGTTTGTTAGACATTTTAATTTCATCCCTGGTAAAGTTTCTTTTAAGTTCCAGGGCCCATTTTTTAATTGGGCCATTTGTTTCCTTGATGTTTAGTTTTCTAAGTTCTTTGTGCACTCTGGACAGTAGAGCTCTATCAGATGTGTGGTTAGTGAAGATTTTCTCCCATTCTGTGGGTTGCATTTGTGCTCGGGTTACAATCTCTTTATCTGAACAGAAGCTCTTTCATTTCACAAGATCCCATCTGTTGAGAGTTGGTAGCAGTGACTGTGCTATTGGATCCTATTTAGGAACTGTTGACCTAGCCCACTCAGCTCCAGGAAGTTCCCTATCCTTTCAACTATGGTTTTATAGTCTCTGGCCTTTATTTTTTTTTAAACATTTTTTATTATCTCTGCTCATACAAACTTAATAGGTACACTGGTTCTCTCCCTCCCTCCTCCTCCCCCCACCCCTCTGCTCACCCTCCCCTCACCCCTTCCTCCCCCATCCCCGGAGAATCCTTTAATGTGCATGCCAAACTCTCCTCTGGGTCCTCCTCTCCGATGAGGTACAAGGACCTGGCGGCATTTCCCAGAACCCTTTCCTGTGTTCCCATTAAGCATAGGAACACTACTGTGGCTGTCAATTCCTTGCCTCCAAGGATCCTAGTGACTTTAGCAAATGCTAGACTTTGTGGGGTCAATAGTGTGTTGGACATTGCGCAGGGCATGCAAAGTCCAATTATGATTGCTTCAGCCCTAACTTGTGTGGAGTATCTTGCATATCATTGCTCCTCCCATCCTTGTGTTCTTACACTCTTACCGCCCCCTCTTCCGCAAATTTCCCTGAGCTTCAGGATGGGGAGAGATTAGGCTGGCCTAGTTCCAGGTGGTTGATATAGAGTCTCTGAAGTTCTGGATTATGGTTTGTTGATTTTCTTTTTCAGTTTTGCTGCTCCTGCAATGCCCTTCACTCCATCCTGATGGGTATTGGATGTCACCCCCTGGCCAGAGATAAAAAGCTTTTAAACTAGAGTTTGTTATAAGAGTGTATTCAAAAGTAGATGTAATAAAAGTAGGAAACCATAGTGAGGGAGGGGTCAATCACCCATTTGCAAAATGGTTACTTATTATCTGCCAGACTATATGCCCTCCCCTTCTGGTGAGATCACACCCCCTCAGTTGTAAATGATCAGGAACGAAAAGTCTGTAAACTTAACCAGATGTCTCATTGCTTACTTACAGTCCTTAATGGAGGCCTATTTTCTCTGCTGTAACATGGTCCCCTCTCTCCTTGTTTCTGGTGTGGCCCTCCTATCCCATCCCTCCTGTTCATACTCCTTGCAATTACTGTATTACAGAGATTTATTGTCCAGGTTCTCTAGGTGGGCTGGGTGGGTTTGGTACTAAGAGCCACCTATTAAGGAGTACATACGGCACTTAATTTTCTGGGTCTGGGATACTTCACTCAATATAATTGTTTCTAATGACATCCATTTCCCGGCAAATTCCAGTAATTCATCATTTTTGATCGATGAGTAGTACTCCATTGTATAGATGTACCACAGTTTCCGTATCCACTCGTCAACTGTTGGACATTTGGGTTGATTCCATGACTTTGCTATTGTAAACAGTGTCATTATGAACATGGTCGCACTTGTGTTATAGAGGTGAACCTCTGCTGCATGGGGGGTTATTCCCAGAAGTGGAATCGCAGGGTCATATGGCAATTCAATCTTTAATTTCTTTAAGAATCTCCAGACAGCTCGCCAGAGTGGCTATATGAGCCTGCACTCCACCAGCAATGTAGGAGAGTTCCTCTCTCTCCACATCCTCTCTAGCATTTGGTGGTGTTCGTATTGTGGATTTTTGCCATCCTGCCTGGGGTGAGATGATACCTCAGGGAAGTTTTGATTTGCATTTCCCTGATGGCTAAGGAAGTGGATCATTTTTTAAGATATTGGTTAGACATTTTAATTTCATTCCTGGTAAAATTTCTTTTAAGTTCCAGGGCCCATTTTTTAATTGGGCCATTGGTTTCCTTGATGTTTAGTTTTCTAAGTTCTTTGTGCACTCTGGACAGTAGAGCTCTATCAGATGTGTGGTTAGTGAAGATTTTCTCCCATTCTGTGGGTTGCATTTGTGCTTGGGTTACAATCTCTTTATCTGAACAGAAGCTCTTTCATTTCACAAGATTCCAACTGTTGAGAGTTGGTAGCAGTGACTGTGCCATTGGAGGTCTGTTTAGGAACTGCTGGCCTAGCCCAATCAGCTTGAGGGAATTCCCTACCCTTTCAACTATGGTTTTTATAGTCTCTGGTCTTAAATCAAGGTCCTTGATCCATTTGGAATTAAGTCTTGTACAAGGTGAAAGTACGGATCCAGTTTTAATCTTCTACATGTTGAGATCCAGTTTTGCCAGCACCATTTGTTGAAGATACTGTTCTTTTTCCATTGAATTTTTTGGGCCCCTTTGTCAAAGATCTTGCAGGCTCATACAGCCACTTTGGCAAGCCGTCTGGAGATTCTTAAAGAAATTAAAAATTTAAATGCCATATAACCCTGTGATTCCACTTTTGGAAATAACCCCCCAATACAGCAAAAATTCACCTCGATTGCACAAGTGTGACCATGTTCATAGCAGCACTGTTTATAATAGCAAAGTCATGGAATCAACCCAAATGTCCAACAGTTGACTAGTGGATAAGGAAAAGTGGTATATCTATACAATGGAGTACTATTCAGCCATCAAAAATGATGAATTAATGGAATTTGCCAGGAAATGGATGGAATTAGAAACAATTATATTGAGTAAAGAATCCCAGACACAGAAAATTAAGCACATATGTACTCCCTAATAGGTGGCTCCTAGTACCAAGCCCACTTAGAGACACTCAAGGACAAATCTCTGTAATACCTACAGTAATTGCAAGGATTATGAACAGGAGGGATAGGGTAGGAGGGTCACACCAGAAACAAGGAGAGAGGGGACCATGTTACAGCAGAGAAAATAAGCCACCATCAAGGACTGCAAGTAAGTAATGAGACATCTGGTTAAGTTCATAGACTTTCCTTCCTGATCATTTACAACTGATGGGGTATGATCTCACCAGAAGAGGAGGGCATATAGTCTGACAGATAAAAAGTAACCATTTTGCAAATGAGTGATTGACCCCTCCCTCACTGCGGTTTCCTACTTTTATTACATGTATCTTTGAATATACTCTTATAACAAGACTCTAGTTTAACATCTTTTTATCTCTGGCCAAGGGGATGACATCCAATACCCATCAGGATGGAGTGAAGGGCATTGCAGGAGCAGCAAAACTGAAAAAAAATCAACAAACCATAATCCAGAACTTCAGAGACTCTATATCAACCACCTGGAACTAGGCCAGCCTAATCTCTCCCCATCCTGAAGCTCAGGGAAATTTGCGGAAGAGTGGGCAGTAAGAGTGTAAGAGCACAAAGATGGGGAGGAGCAGTGATATGCAAGATACTCCACACAAGTTAGGGCTGAAGCAATCATAATTGGACTTTGCATGCCCTGCGCAATGTCCAACACACTATTGACCCCACAAAGCCTAGCATTTGCTAAAGTCACTAGGATCCTTGGAGGCGAGGGATTGACAGCCACAGTAGTGTTCCTATGCTTAAGGGGAACACAGGAAAGGGTTCTGGGAAATGCCACTGGGTCCTTGCATGTCATCAGAGAGGAGGACCCAGAGGAGAGTTTGGCATGCACATTAAAGAATACTCTGGGGATGGGAGGGGGAGGCACTGAGGGACAGGGAGGGAGGGGGTAGGGGAGGGGGCACAGGGCAGTGGGAAGTTGGAGGGAGGGAGGGGACTGATGTACCTGTTGTTTGTATGAGTGGAAATAAAGAAAAACTAACAAATATTTTACTTGAAAAAAAAAAGAAGTAGGATTGCAATGCACTGAGAAGCTTGAGACATGACAGTGAAAGTACTTTAAGAATTCTCAGCCAATGTACAAATACAATTAGAGCACACAGTCTATTGGATTCAGGGCCTGATTATTGTCCATTCACCAAGCACTATGAATTGACCCATTGCTGTGTGGCACCTAGCATAGCATACAGGGTTAGGTTTTAGCGGAGTGTGACATAGTTGGCAGACAAATGAAGAAAATGATAAAATTTCCTGTTGACCAGTATTTTGACTTCACTTTCCTCTATCAACTACCCCAACGTTAAAGAATGTGTCATCAACAATCTTCACATACTACCCACTGCTTCTCACAGATCAAATCCATATGTCAACACCTTAGTCACTTGACCTCAGTTTCTTGAACAACTGTGATTTGCTTATTCAAGTTTGACACAACTTTTAATATGATCTTGACCATAGTCTTGAGGTTTAGAATACAATCTATCATTTGATCAAGCTTCAGAACTGTTCTCCATTGCCTCTTTGAATATCTCTTCATTTTGGCATCTGTCACTGATCTCTTTTTTTTTAATAGATTTTGTCATTCACGTTCCCTTACATGTACTAAAGATGCAATTAATTATCCAAGAGATTTCTTTCCCTTATCTGAGAAAATAATTCACGGATTGCCTCATTCTAACTCTCCACATAATCATGCCTAATCATCCAAACATGAATATGAAGGCATGAAATAAAGTAACTTTAGAATAACTATGTTTAAAGTACTTTAGAAAGTAATTAATGGAATATATTAACTTTTTACAGAAAAAGCACTAACAAATAAATATTTAAGGAATGCTTCGACTGCATGAGACTGTTTTTGCCATAACTTTATAACTTATCTGTCCAGTGCAAGGATTGTTTACAAAGAAAACTAATCAAGTGAAATAATTTCATAGTTATTGGCAAAACAGTGACATCTATTGTTCAGTGTTATGTAAAATGGAATTGAAAAATCAAAGATGTCCATGTATATATGATTAGCTTCAAAGTAATGATAACTAATTTTAAGTGATTGTTTTTAAAAACTAATAAATCATATCCAACAATTTATACCTTAATATGGCATCAAACCTACCAGGATATGATAAGTGGTAACTACTAAATAAGCCTAGAATTAGAGAGAGACAAGGCAATAAAATATAATTATAAAACATTATGTTAAAGACAAATGTTTCTCCTAAAGATAAATCTTCACCTTATAGTGTAATCAAGTATGTATATATATATGTATATTTGTATATATATATAACTAATATTCAAAAACACCCAAACTCTGAACTTGAGTTTTCACCTCATTTCTGTTATTGTCACTCAAAGCAAATTCCTAGTGGTGGGCTCCTGTAAAATCAAAAAAAGAATATATAATGCCTCGATATATTGACACTCAAAGCAAATTCCTAGTGGTGGGCTCCTGTAAAATCAAAAAAAGAATATATAATGCCTCGATATATTGACACAGAATAAACACTCCCATTCTAAAAGGAACAAATAAAAGACTATCCAAGAAAGATCTGGGTCAAAGTAAGAACAAATTCCACTAGGTCAAATCAATACCATCTTGTCCAGTGCCTGGGTACATAGTATTATGATGTAAGCTCCCGTGGGCTTGAGCTGGCACAGTCAAGGTGCTATGGTTCTGCTGAATACAGGCTACATGACCTCTTTCTTGGGATATATCTACTGCAATTTTCTTGAGCAGACATTGCATGGGTCAGACATCTCTAATACTCTTATTATAGACTACAGCTGAGGTTCCACCCTTACAGCTTTGACCACAGTCTCAGGTCAGGTGTGCAAGGACTCTGACCTTATCACACATTGTGTGGCTTCCAGAGACTTTCCTTTGTAATCTGGGTGGAAGTCTTTATGACACCAAAGCACCTGTATTCTATATACCAACAAAAACAGTACCACTTTGGACTTATGTCAATAACTTGTCTGTCTCCATTAACAGCAGGGCCTCATGGTTTATGGAAACTGAATTAACCTGTGAATGCTGGGTGGCTGAACTCAATGAAATGAATCCTGGGAGATTCATTTATATGTGGCCATTTTTGAGCAGAGCAATCCAGAGAATTTCTCTTTACAAGGGAAAGTCTTAAATGAGTGTATCTCTCATGGCCTAAGGCTACAATAATTAGGTCTGCTCAATTGCTGAGATGGTCCTATGGGACCTTATTGGCTTAAGGTACTCAGCTTCTTAAAAGTGTTAATCTTTTTGAAAATCATACCTTCCTTAGCCAGAGCTATACATGGGCTTCTCTGACCAAATTGGAAGTTTGTCATGTCTTTCCTATTTATTTTCACTCCAATGTATAAACCTGGTGAAAGAAACAAAATAATACCCTGAATATCGCTGTTACCTTGAAATTTATTTCACAAACTCAGTCCACTAATATTAAATTCAACCTTCTACAAATTCTCAAGGCCTAGGGATAATGCATCCAAGTTCTTGCTGCAAAGTTTTTATAACATAAATGACAGCTTATCAAGTTCAATGGAATCCTCATGTACATCTAAAACTTCACAGTTATTTGTTCATATTTCTCAGCATTATGATCTTTTGAGGTCCCATCCATTAAGCTCTGTTTTCAGCATTCTAAGCTTTTACTGATTCAAGCATATCCAAATTCTTCCCACAAACTGTTTCCAAAGGTTTAAGTACCACACAGTCATGTTGAGTAATAGCAAGGGGACATGCTTACCTGACATTAATTTTCTGTGTTGTATTTTTGTCACAGTGACATGAAACATAAGGAGAGAAAGAATTTAATATTAGATCACAGCTTCAGCATTCCATCATCTCCTAGCTACATGTGTTTAGGTCTGTGGTGAGGCAGGCTATCATTGTGGGCACATGGAGAGCAGCAGCCTCAGCTACTCTCACAACAATTAGAAGCGGAGGCAAAGGGTCTAGGGAATAGGTATAAACTATAAAGGCATCACCCCAGTCCTTCATCTAGATCTTACATTGAAAGTTTTCACCAGAGTCCATAAGAGTGTAGCCAACTACAGAGGAAGTATTCAGCATATGAGCCTATAGAGACAAGTATGTTACTTCATATTCTGTATAGTTGGTAGCTAGTCCTAATTATCAAGATAAGAGGATTTAGAAGTCATTTATGGGACAAGTCTACAGATATGTATGTGAGAGAACTAACCAGAGAGAACTAACTGAAATTCAGAAAGACCCATCCCCAAATGAGAAAGTCCTCCCAAAAGTATTGCCTACCTAGCCTGATTAGCTTGTCTAACCTAACTAAACAAATGAAAATCTTTAAAATTGCCTGACAAAAATAAAATAGTCAGTGGATTTGAATGGCTTCTCCTGGTTATCGGTCCAATAAAAGACAAAATTTTCTCTTTGAAATAGGTGAGAAAACCAGGCACAATCAAACTGTTACCAAATTCAACCCACCCATAGAAATATACTCTCCACCCATGTACTTTCCATCAAAAACTTTGCTTGTGTTAATTTTTGAGGCCAACTTGGTCACAATATGTTATAAATAATTGCATGTGTGTGTTTTTTTATACCATGATATCATATGTTTGTCTGGCACTATTCTAAGCCAGCTTATATATGTTGAGGATATAGAAATAATCCAGTGCCCAAATGACAAGTGAACTCACTGGGGAGGCATGGGGGGTGAGTGTTCAGATCCACCATGGAAAAGGGTCCACAAGTGGCTCGCTCATCATCAATCTCACTGTTTTCCGACTGTTTATTCTCATCCTGCTTCTCGTTGCTTTCAAAATGGCTCATGACAGGTTTGGCCTTGCCTCAATTTGACCTTTTCTTGCCTTTTTCTTTGTCCTGGGCTTTTTCATTCTTTTTGTTGAGCTTAATTTCCACCTTGACAAATTTTGTCTCTACTTTCGATTCCTCCTCCTCTTCTTCCTCCTCCTCTTCATTGCTTTTATCTTCACTCTCTCCCTCTTTGGTGATTTTCTGTTGAGCACTCTTAAACACTATCTGCAGGACAATGGAGTCTTCATAGATGTGGGATCCCTCTAGGTTGAATGTCTGTGTATTGTGACACAGAAGCCTGACATCTTTCTCCAGGTCACCCAGGCTCTGGTACTTAAGATTATTGATTTTTTCCTTTATCTTTTTGAAATCCATTGCCTTCCTAATTAATTCATAATATTCTGGTAACTCTTTCCTGGAAGGTAACTGAATGAAGCCTTCACTGAGCTATTACCCTGAACTGTTTCCTTCTATTTCTAACTGAGAATTATTGGGCACCTTCTCCCTATTACACCTATCTTTGTAGTTTATGATAGTAGCATTGATGGCATTCATCTGCATCATCAATTTGGGGGATCTGGAAACAGTTTCTCAGCTGGGGGGCAGCCTCCCCTTTCCTTACCTTTCCCCATATCTTCCTTCACTAGATCTTTATAGACATTTCTTCACCTTTTCCATTTCTTAAGCCATACTCCCTCTTCCATTTCTTCCAAATTACTATCTTCAATGGCCTGCAAATGCTTGCTTTAAACCAGAGCCACAACACTAATATAGACAGATAATAAAAATAGCTATAAAAACAACCAGGTATGAAAGAAACCTATTCAGAAAAAGCTGAGAAATCCATGTGACAGATTCACAAGTTCAAACTTTCTTTTTCTTCCTCTGTCAACCTCTAAACTTATAAAGAAAAATTAAGTGGGAAACTAAAATACAAAAAAATAAAAATAACAAAAGAAAAAAAACACAAAAAAATTTGACAATGGAAAAGGAATTTTCTTTTAAAGAAATTTTTAAACTACATTTTGAGATTGCTTTCTTTCAAAAATAAATGATGTTAGTTGTTCCTCAGGCCTCTCAATATTGAATATTAGATTCTTTGTTTCTCTAGTATGCACCCATGTTGTTGGGGTACCCATCCCTTTTATATGTCAATAAAATAAAAACCTGTTTTAGTAGATACATATATTCAATTGCATATGCTACTCTAGAGACCCCTGACTAGTATAACATGTGACACCAATTATATATCTGTGAGTCTATGGAAGATATGGAATTTTTAAGCACTGTTATTAGGCATGTTCATCAATATACTACATCTATCGATATTCTGTAGATTGGAAAAAGGGCATCTCATCATCTTGTGTTTCTACATGTATCAAGAAGGAGGCATTTTCCAGAACGGCATGATGGGAATATAGAAGAAATCAAAAAATAGAGGGACAGTTACAAGATAATATGCTAAGAGTTGAATATATGTCTGCTGATATGCTTTGTATCATAAGCATAAAATAATTGATTTGGACTGAGTATGTTTCTCAGTGAGGGTCCCTGCCTAGCACAACTTAAATCTTAATCTCAATCAATGCCATATGAAAAAGTAAAGATTACAGTAGTGTCCATCAACATATGTGTGCCTATCAAATGATAAACAATAAGAGGAAAAGAAACAAGTGCCAAAACAATAAAAAACTTGCTATCAATTTCTCATGTGAAAAAAATATGTATAATTCCATTTATTGATATCACACACCATAGGTAAAAAATTGTAAAATATTCATGGGAATAATAGATATTGTATTCAAGATAATGGTCATCTCTGAAAATAGAAGGAAATTAATATAATCAAGGGTGGGAAGTTGAGAATTGAAGTGCTTCTCACATATTTTCCTTATGTAAAAATAAATTTGAAACAAAATTAATTTTGTTTTACATGAACAGTGAGCACATTGCTTCTGACTAGGTGAGTATAGTTTCTATATATGTGAAGAACTCATTCATTTTCTTATGTGATATTAATATTCTACTCTAAGTTTTCCTAGAAAACTGAGATTCTGAATTAATTTATTTATTTTGAATTCATCTATTTAAAGAGAGCAAAAAATAAATATTTGAGAAGATCTTGGAGAGTAGCTTAATGCTATGAGGAAAACTGCTTGTTAAATTTTTCTAGAAATGATTAGCAAATCAAGGAAAAGTAAGGATATATTCATTTACAACCAATGAGGGGGAAAACATCGAAACTAGAGCAGGTCTTTTTTTAAAAGAACTGTGAACATGGCATTATAGCATTTTGCAGTGTGTGCTGATGTAGATAATGGTTCTTCTGGACACTCAAACCCTAATGTGACTTCAAAGAGTTTCTGAGCCAGAGGCGCAGTCTTCATTGTGGGATGCTCCATCAGCCAGAAGCTTCCAGGACTGCTAATGGATGACTGAAGATTGGATGTCGCCCATTGTTACCTAGAGCATTAGCTTCTAAGAGCGATTTCTCTTTTACCCTAACATTGTACTTTTAAATGAGCTTCTGAAATACTAAAACATATCATGTACATTTATGAGATTAAATTAGTTCTCAAAAATGAAGACCTGAAAAGTGCAATTTGGGGATTAAAAAAACAGCAAAACAAGCTTTTATTTCATTCCATAGGCTCAGTTAGAGCTCTTTCTTACAATATATGCAACCTAGATATACATTTATTCAACAGATTGCTTTCGAGATTCAATTACAGAGCATCCCTTCAGTGAGTATTCACTAGCACCTCAAAACTTTGTGCATAGGATGCCACAAAAGCAACAAGGATTGTTTACATGCCAAGGTGATAGATGTTGAGGGAAGGTAAAGATGCTGCTCATGAATTCACTTCTGACCCACTTCCTCACCCCTTTTTGAGCCTGTTCATTGCTACTTCTTGATCAAGAGCCCTTTCATCACATTAGAAGGGTATTTGCTGTCTTCTACTTTTTGCTGTGCATGAGCGCATACATGTATCACTACTACTAGTTTGGGTCTGAAAGCCTATGAAGGATACATCTCATCCTTTGCTTAGTCAATAGGTCATAGAAATGTCTAAAGAAACAAAACAGAAAGCTGAAAGGTCAGGACTTCATGGATAATCTCATGGGTGTAGAAAGTGTTTGAAATAAAAAATACAGACATACACATCCAAAGGGTGTAGGTAGTTCCTGATTTCTTGTTTGGTTATCTGCAAGTATTTTCACATGCCTCACTTTTAAACTTCATACAAAATTTGTGAAGAATGTAACAAATTGAAAGAAATTTGGTAGCTTCGCAAGTGCAAGTTACTGTTTGAGAATTCTACAAGTCAGATGTTTACTCTTACTTGCTAGGTTTTTGTTTCACATGAATGATCTTTGTAACCCCTCCCACAAGCTTGCTTGGAATTACATGTCTAAATTAGTTATCTTCATATATGCATTTATAGCATCATGCATATCAAAATACATCTTAGGGGCCAGCAACATGGCTCCGTAAGTAAGATTCATATTCCCCAACCTTCCAACCTGAATTCAATCTCTAGAAGTGGAAAGGAGAGAACTGACTTCTCCCAGTTGTTTTCTGACCTTCACTTGTGCCCCATGGTATTCATGTAGAAACCTCTCTTTCCTTCTCTTTCCCACTCTCTCTGTCTCTCTCAAGCCAATAAATAAATTATTTGAAGTACATATTATCCTATACTCAGCTCGTCTGATATCAGAGGGCAGAGGCGATAATCCTTCACTAATTGCAGATTGTACTACTTATCTTTTTAGTTTTCAGTTCAAGTAATTACTACATAGAATTTCCACTTTGAAGCTAATAAAATATAGGCAGTATTTAAAATCACTGAGCTAAGACAAAATACTAATGAGAACGGATAAGAAGCTAGATGTTGTGGTGCACACCTAAAATCTCGCCATTGAGGAGACAGAGACAGGAGGACTGCCCCAAATTTGAAACCAAACAGCTCCGTAGCAGATTAAGTTAGGGTTACTTAGCTGGAGTTACTGTGATGGCTAGATACAGGTGTCAATGTGACAGTCACAGGCTGAGTTGTGGAATCATCTGTAAAGAACTGGTGATTAAGGCAAACCCTAAGCAAACCTGAAGGAAACTGTTTAATTGTGAAAAGATCCAGGCCCTCGTAGGGTGGAACCATTTCCTGGACAGTTGGATAAGATTGGGGACACTGATTCAGCAAGTTGGCATTCTTCAGCATATGTGGGGCAGACTTGTATTCTGACAAATGAGGTTTGCCCCTTCTCTCAGCGATGAGTATGATGTGGTTGGTTTTCTTGGCTCTTGATATTGGTATGAACTCTTCTGCCAAACTGGACTAAAAAAGTATAACTAAACAATTTGTAGGCCCAAATAAAACCCTTTGTTCCTTTAAGCTGTTTCGGGTGAATTCATCAGCAACATGTAGACAAACTGCAACAGTTATCTAGGATCACATCTCAAAAAAAAAAAGAACAGAAAATAATATTTATAATAAAGTCATGCTGCAGGTTTTGGTATTTTTCAGACTTACATGTAAATAGTACAGTGTCTACCCTAAATGTTCATATTATATCTGTGTCCACACTGTGAGCTAATGGCTTCATCAGCAATCCTCTCACAAGTAATAGCAAAACTTTTATATGTTTGTCTTCTGAAAATATGAATAATTACAAATACTTTTGTGAATATAAACATTGAATAACGAACAACTTACAAATTGCAAGAATTTTGGTCTAAGTAAACTGTTTTCTAACACCAACCAAAATGCATTAAACTTGAACCACAACATATTTCCTCAGACCATTGTCTATCACTGGAGAGGAAAACTCAGTATTTTAGACAAAAATTATGTTTCTGAAATTATAAGCATTAAAGTGAAGTTTAGAAAATAATTTTGTATCAAAACAAGCACTTTTACAACTAAATGCTTTGTATTTTAATTGTTCACTTTTGACTCACTAAGCCTATGCTGACTGACCAAGAGAGTAATCAAATAAACAAGACAGCAGCAGATGTTAGTTTAAGGTTTAATGTATCTGGCTTTGAGCCTATTAAAATACACACCTATTGGACAACTGATTGTTTAGGTCTCAGATCTTGCCAATAAAAATAGTTTCTAACTTTGAGGATGGTTGGTTATTGCAGTGAAACGAAGAAATTTTCCAGGGCAATAGCAAGACCATCACATGCAGAAAACACTGGGTATGTAGAATAATGAACAAAATCACAGAATACTTGGAACAGCAACAGTATGCTATTGAAGTATCTACTGCAAATGCAAGAAAGTGTTCTTATTTTTCATCTTACGGAATCAGCCAGGATTGAATGAGAAAATATGAGATTAAAAACATGATTAACATACACAGATACACACACACAGACACACGCGCGCATACACACGCACATGCACACAGTTGAATAAATAATAATAATAATAAAACATGATTAACACACACACACACACACACACACACACACACACAGATATAACATTTTTCAGGAATCATCATGTAAACCCAAAGAGCTTTTTAAAAAGAAACTACAAAAGAAGGCATTTTAATTAAAAAAAAAACTATAATAAAAGAAAACCATGAAGTCTCACATCTTCAGTTACTATCACAGGGTCAAAGAGAGATACAGATGCTGTCATTAAAACACAACTTCTTTTTATATTTTATTTATTTATTATTTGAGAGATAGAGATGATAGATAGGTAGATAGATATAGATAGATGATAGATGAATAGATATAGATAGAAAGAGATAGCTAGCTAGCTAACTAGATAGATAGATAGATAGATAGATAGATAGATAGATAGATAGATAGATAGGAGAAACACGTATGTATGATGCTTTGTATACCTGTGGAGGTCAGAGTATAACTTGCAGAAGTCAGTTTTTTCCCTCATTGTGTGGGCTTCTGGACATTGAACTCAGGTCACCAGGTTTGCAAGAAGCTGCCTTACTCACTGAGTTTTTTTGCCAACCCTTGAGTTTTTCATTATGAAAGGGTTACATATTACTTTCATGGTATTTTTCTGTTAATGCTTTCATTAGGTGTTGTACCTGGAAAAAATGTTGCAGTTCTTCCCTGAATATTCTATGAACATTGCCAAGGAAGACATTCTAGATTAATGTCTTAGCATTCCATTTTCACGCATTGCACTTTGTCTATGCGAAGAGTATTAGTCAGTATTTTGTTAGGTCTTTTCAAAATCAGGTCTTGCAGAGAAGCTTCACATGAGAAATGAAATAACAGAAAATGAAAATTTCATGGCTGCAGATGGAGGAAGGGGAGGAATCCAAAGAAAGTCTTAGTACTGATACAAAGGAGCAGAGGGTAGCTCTAACCTCATGCACAGGAAAGAATTCTACTGACTTGGAAGTAAGAAATACACAGAGCATTCTCAATCCTATGGCTCTTAGACACTGCAGAGGCTGCTCTGAGGAGAATGAAAGCTTCCGGGTAATCTGGTCTCTTTTAATTTGTGGGATCATAAGCCTTAAGATTCCAAGGATGCCCTTTGCTAACTTAGAATTTGTCAACCTAAAATACAAACTAGAGGCATGTTAGTAGAAAACAAATGCTCTGGTATTAGCCTTTTACTTTGAAAAATGAGAAAACTGAACTCAAAACAGAAAAGATAACAAATGTATGAAGTTGTGACTCACTATCCTACCACTAGGAGAGGTGTTTGTCTGGCCTAAGGACCCATGTGGCCAGTTTCTCTCTGCTCCCTAAACTTCTGACCATCACTGATCCTCTTGCTCCCTATAGTTTTTAAAATGATTTTATCCATGCTTGGAAAATTTCATACATACTCATACTCACTTGCCTGCTGTGCCGCAAACATGTCTTCTCTTTCAACTTTAGGGCCAAGAGAATCAATTATGCTTTCCTTTATTAATGCATGACTCTGGGGCCTTCTGGTGGCACATGGGAAACCTGAATGTCAGTCTCATAGCTGGATCATTCAGTTGGTAGGAACTACAACTTTCTTAGTATGTCCTCAGATGGCTATGGATTTATCCATATTGTCCCATTGATAACCATGCTGGTAAACAATATTAATAATAGAAAAACTGTAGGAGTGGGAGGGGTCATGCGAGTTCTCTTTCCTATCTACAAGCTTAAAATTATTCCAAAAATAATCTATTTGCTAAAGAGATGCATGTCACACAAAGGTGAAGGTAAGATAGGCTATGAGCAATTCTATGACCACTCACAGTGGTCCTCTGTTTTCACCACTAGAGCACAATATGCATTATTTATAATTTTCATGTTTTATAATAAAATGTGGAATTTGATTTTCTAACATTGCATATTTATTCTCCAATTGAATACTTGCTTTTTCTTTTATGTACTTTTGTATTCAATTAAGCCACAAGTCATAGACACAGCACTCTGGCAGATAAAGTAAATCAAAAGTAAATCAATGTATCAGATCAACTGTGAGAAACAATAAAGGTAACTCCTCTGGAAAATGGTCCCTGTCTAAAGAAGAAAGCCATTTTTGAACTCAGATTATTGGAGTCATTGAGATTTTTCTCACAGACTCAGTCAAATGCCAGAACATTTCATATAGTATCCTACTTTTTAAATATTGTCAACTCCAACTATATACAAGTTACACGTGACTGCACACATGACCTACGAATGTCAACACACACATACATACACTCATATATATATATATATATATATATATATATATATATACATACATACATGTACATACACAGATGCAAGCAGTACACAAAAATATACACATAGACACAGAGGCACACATAGAAACAGATACAAATGGCCTCCGCTGCCCCACCAGCTCCCAGGTGAGTGAGTGAGAGAGCCCGCCCAGCCTGCCCCCCCCCGGAACCCCCCCCCGGGACCCGCCCCCCTCCCAGCGAGCACCGGCCCCGGACCTCGCGTCCTCCTGCCCCTGCGCACCTCTGCCGCCCCCCCAGGTCCCAGGTGAAGAATTCTGCCATCAACATCAGACCCTGCTGCCTCTTCGGCCCACAGGGGACCCAAGCACGTGGTCCACGGAAGACACACTGCTACTCAGAATTCAATAGAGTCCAAAGGAAACTCAAGCAAAACTCTAAGGAACAAAGGGAACACAGGCCATACATCTGGACCCCCTACGATCATTATATCATGTGAGCGAGATTCTTCACATCCAGCCCAAAGATAAGTAAACCTTTTTTTTTTAAACCTGATCCTTTAAAACTGATCCTTTCTAGTATCAATAGCTGTAGATCAAGTTCCTCATACAGCCACCCCAAAAACATACAACTCCAGGGAGTACACCACTCACCCTCACATATCACCAAGATACTAAATTGTAAAGTGCACTACCATACTAATATTCACCCCCTGGTTACTTAACCTGACTTTACTGATGTACTAACAGCCTAATAGCCTCATCTAGGATATAACAATAACAATACACAAACATACCCAATCCAAGGCAAGCACTAGTAATAACTGGCAAGTATAACAATACCAACTACATCAGTTCAGTGAAAAACACACAGAAACTGAAAGATCCTAAAAAACAAAACAACAATGCCCAAGTTAAAGTGCAGATCCACAAGAAACAAAACCCAAGAAGACCAATCTCCCACCGAAAGAATTAATCCCATAATGATGGATTCTGACCAGAACAAATTCACAGAACGTAGCCATGAAAGTCAGACCCAAGATAACGACTTTCACAGTATGATCATTACCATGATTAATAATATGAAAGAGGAAATCCGAGAGAGTTAAACAACTGCATCAACCACTTTGAACAGGAACACAACAGGCACTTGGAGGAGTTGAGAAAAACAGTTCAAGAAACAAAAATAAGCATAGAGCAGTTAAAATAGTCTCCATCAGAGTTTAAAATTGAACTAAAAGACAAGTTATCTTCAACCCAAAACTCAACAGAGAGTCTTATCAGCAGAACTAACAAAACAGAAAATAGAATTTCGGATCTTGAAGACAAAGTGGGAGAATTAACCAACTCAATGGAAGAGATTGTTAAAGGCAAAAAGATAATTGAGAGGAACACACAAGAGATATGGGACACCCTGAAGAAGCCTAAGATGCACATTCATGGAATACCAGAACAAGAATCCCAAAATACCACTCCTGAGGAAATATTTCAAATCATCATAAATGAAAACTTCCCTCAACTAAAGAATGAGAGGCCGTTCTAAATACAAGAGGCATTTTGCACTCCAAACAGATATGACCAAAATAGAAAATCACCACAGCAAATAATAGTAAAAACACTCCACATTCAAGACAAAGAAAAGGTGCTGAGAGCTTCAAGAGAAAAAAAGCAAGTCACTTTTAAAGGTAAACCTATTAGAATAACAAATGACTACTCAATGGAAACAGTAAAAGCAAAAAGAGCTTGAAGATAACATACTTCAAGTATTAATACGCAAAAATGCCAACCCAGACTGATATACCCGCAAACTATCTGTCATGATGAGGAGAAAGAAAAGTTTTCCAACACAAAGACAACTTGAAGGATACATGTCTATCAAACCAAGCCTTTCAAACAATGCTAGAAATGATACTCAAGCTTGAAGAAAAGAACAAGCATATCCGGAGGACAGAAGGGAAGTATAATACTACCAAACATAAATATCAAACAATATGCTTACAAAATCTACCTAAACATTAAAAAATGTCCAGAATTAAAAATAATTTCTCCATTATAACATTAAATGTCAATGGTATTAACTCACCGGATAAGAGACACAGATTACAAACTTGGATTAAAAACCACAATCCAACAATCTGCTGCTTTCAGGAAACTCATCTCACCACAAAAGATAGGCACATCCTAAGAATGAAAGGCTGGTCCAAAATCTTGCAAGCTAATGGAATCAGGAAACAGGCAGGGGTAACAATTCTGCTTTCAGACAAAGTGGACTTCAAACCAAAGAAAATCATAAGAGACACAGAAGGATACTACATTTTAGTCACAGGTACATTTCACCAGGAAGACTTCATAATACTGAACATATATGCACCCAATACGGGCCCCACCACATTCATTAAGAATATCCTACAGTTTCTAAAGCAAGAAATCAAACCCCAAACGATAATTCTTGGGGACTTCAACACTGCCCTCTCAAACATGGGATAGATCAACAGGTCAAAAGCGTAACAGAGACACTTTGAACTTAATTAAACCTTAAAGAAATAGACCTTACAGATCTCTATCGAACTTTTCACCCACGCACCAAAGAATACACATTTTTCTCAGCAGCACACGGAACTTTCTCCAAAATAGATCACATGTTGGGCCACAAAATGAATCTACACATACACAAAAAAGTTGAAACTCTAACCTGTGCCCTATCAGATCACCACGGCCTAAAGCTGGACATCTACAACACAACAAACAAGAGAAAAACACTAACTCCTGGAAACTTAACACTATGATGCTGAATGAGAACTGGATTCAGGAAGAAATTAAAAAGGAAATTCAAGATTTCCTGAAAGCAAACGATAATGAAAATACAACTTACCAAAATCTCTGGGACACAATGAAAGCTGTCCTAAGAGGTAAGTCCATAGCTCTTAATGCCTACATCAAAAAAATGGAAACATCAGAAATAAATAACTTAACAATGCAGCTTAAGGCTTTAGAGAAACTTGAGCAATCTGATCCCAAAAGTAGTAGAAGAGAGGAGATTAGCAAAATAAGGGGAGAAATAACACTAATGCTCTTTAAATTGTTCATCAAATAGTAAAGGAAGGAACACTACCAAATTCCTTCTATGAAGCTAATATCATTTTAATCCTAAAACCTAATAAAGATTCACTTAAAAAAGAAAAACTGAGGCCGATCTCCCTGATGAAACCAGACGCAAAGATTCTCAACAAAGTCTTAGCAAATTGGATTCAAAAACATATTAAAAAGATCATTCAGGGGGACCAAGTAGGCTTCATCCCCGGCACACAAGGTTGATTCAATATACGCAAATCAATAAATGTAATTCATCATGTAAACCAGTCCAAAGTCCAAGACCACATGATACTCTCGATAAATGCAGAAAAAGCTTTTGACAAGATCCAAAAGCCCTTTATAATCAAAACGCTAGAGACAGTAGGAATGGAAGGAACCTTTATCAATATAATAAAAGCTGTATACAACAAGCCCACAGCAAGGATTATGCTCAATGGGGAACAATTGGAAGCATTCCCACTTCGATCAGGAACTAGACAAGGCTGTCCACTCTCACCACTTCTATTCAATATTGTACTTGAAGTCTTAGCTGAAGCCATAAGACAAGAAAGGGATATAAGGGGATTCAAATTGGCAGGGAAGAGTCAAGCTATCCCTATTTGCAGATGACATGATCTTATACCTGAGTGATCCCAAAAACTCCACCAGGAAGCTCCTGGAACTAATTGAGAAGTTCAGCAGGTGGCAGGATACAAAATAAATGTGCAAAAATCAGATGGCCTTCCTATATGCCCAGAATGAAAGAAGTGAAAAAGCCTTGAGAGAACAATCCCATTCACTATAGCCCCTAAAAAAATGAAATTCCTTGGTATAAACCTAACCAAGGAGGTAAAAGACCTCTACAATGAAAACTTTAAAACCCTAAAGAAAGAAATAGCAGAAAGACACCAGAAGGTGGAAAGACCTCCCATGTTCCTGGATTGGCAGAATCAACATTGTAAAAATGACAATCCTACCAAAGGCAATATAACAAATTCAATGCTATACCAATTAAAAATCCCAAAAGCAATTCTTTAAAGAAGTTGACCAAACAATCTCAAAATTATATGGAAGCACAAAAGACCTAGGCATAGCAAAGACAATCCTGAGTAACAAAAACACTGCTGGAGGTATTACCATACAAAACCTTAGTCTATACTACAAAATCCATAGTTATAAAAACAGCCTAGTACTGGCTCCAAAATAGACACACAGATCAATGCATAAGGATTGAAGACCCAGATATAAGCCCACAAAATTACAGCCATTTGGTCTTGACAAAGGGGCCCAAAGAATCCAATGGAAAAAGAACAGCATCTTCAACAAATGGTGCTGGCAAAACTGGATCTCCACATGCAGAAAATTAAAACTGGACCCGTACTTATCACCAATGTACAAGACTTAATTCCAAATGGATCAAGGACCTTGATATCAGGCCAGAGACTGTAAAAACCACAGTTGAAAGGACAGGGAACTCCCTCGAGCTGATTGGGCTAGGCCAACATTTCCTAAACAGACATCCAATGGCACAGTCACTGCTACTAACTCTCAACAGTTGGGATCTTGTGAAATTAAAGAGCTTCTGTTCAGATAAAGAGATTGTAACACAAGTTCAAAGCCATCACAGAAAATGGGAAAAAATCTTCACTAACCACATATCTGATAGAGCTCTACTATCCAGAGTGCACAAAGAACTTAGAAAACTAAACACCAAGGAAACCAATGGCCCAATTAAAACATGGGTCCTGGAACGTAAAAGAAACTTTACCAGGAATGAAATTAAAATGTCTAACAAATATCTTAAAAAAATGCTCCACTTCTTTAGCCATCAGGGAAATGCAAATCAAAACTTCCCTGAGATATCATCACACCCCAGTCAGGATGGCAAAAATCCACAATACGAACAACACCAAATGCTAGAGAGGATGTGGAGAGAGGGGAACTCTCCTACATTGCTGGTGGGAATGCAGGCTCATACAGCCACTCTGGCGAGCCGTATGAGATTCTAAAAGAAATTAAAGATTGAAATGCCATATGACCCTGCTATTCCACTTTTGGGAATAACCCCCCCAGGCAGCAGAGGTTCACTCGATAGCACAAGCACAAGCCATGTTCATAGCAGCTCTGTTTACAATAGCAAGTCATGGAATCAACCCAAATGTCCAACAGCTGACGAGTGGATAAGGAAACAGTGGTACATCTATACAATGGAGTACCACTCAGCCATCAAAATGATGAATTACTGGAATTTCCTGGGAAATGGATGTCATTAGAAAGAATTATATTAAGTGAAGTATCCCAAACACAGAAAATTATGCGCCATATGTACTCCCTAATAGGTGGCTCCTAGTACCAAACCTACCCTGCCCACCTAGAGAACCTGGACGATAAATCTCTGTAATACAGTAATTGCAAGGAGTATGAACAGGAGGGATGGGGTTGGAGGGCCACACCAGAAACAAGGAGAGAGAGGACCATGTTACAGCAGAGAAAATAGGCCTTCATCAAGGACTGCAAGTAAGTAATGAAACACCTGGTTAAGTTCACAGATGTTCGTTCCTGATCATTTACAACTGAGGGAGTATGATCTCACCAGAAGGGGAGGGCATATAGTCTGGCAGATAAAAAGTAACCATTTTGCAAATGGGTGATTGACCCCGCCCTCACTGAGATTTCCTACTTTTATTACATCTACCCTTGAATGTGCTCTTATAACAAGACTCCAGTTTAACAACGTTTAGTCTCTGGCCAGGGGGTGGCATACAATGCCCATCAGGATGGAGTGAAGGGCCATTGCAGGAGCAGCAAAACTGCAAAGAAAATCAACAAACCACAATCCAGAACTTCAGAGACTCTATATCAACCACCTAGACACTTGCCAGCCCAATCTCTCCCCATCCTGAGCTCAGGGAAATTGCGAAAGGGTGGTAAGATTGTAAGAGCAAAAGGATGGGAGGAGCAATGATTTGCAAGATACTCCACACAAATTAGGGGTGAAGCAATCATAATTCGACTTTGCATGCCTTACGCAATATCCAACACACTATTCACCTCACAAAGTCTAGCATCTGCTAAAGGCACCAAGATCCTTGGAGGCAAGGGATTGACAGCCACAGTAGTGTTCCTATGCTTAAAGGGAACACAAGAAAGCATTCCAGGAAATGACACTGGGTTCTTGTAAGTCATGAGAGAAGAGGGCCCAGATAGGTCTGGCATGCACATTAAAGGACTCTCTGGGAATTAGGGGGCGAGGCACTGGGGGATGGGGAGAGAGGGATGAGGGGAGGGGGAGCAGGGGGTTCGGGGTGAGGAGAGGAAGGGAGGGAACTGGTGTACCTATTAAGTTTGTATGAGCGGAAATAATAATAAAAATGTAAAAAAAGATACAAACATAGACATACACACACACACACACACACACACACACACACACACACACACAGTTATTGGTCTTACTTTGAGTTCCTTGTATCAAACTAAGTCTTCTGTGAATTCTAAATATTGTTTAATTCAGTCATAAGTAATGGATGATTTTTCAAAGTAAATGTGGTAATATATAAATTTTGATTGTATGAGAATAGCAGCATACATCATAATGAGTTTATGTGTAAAATGAGTTTGATTTGAGTCTGTTTTACAGCTTTTGACTTATGTGAATGGATAGCAGGAAACTTTAAAACCTTGTAAAAACTGAAAACCAGCTCAAATATCTTGTACAGAAAGGACTCTAGTGTCCCTTATTCCTATGTTTCTCTAAATGCTGGAAGGTTCCCATTACCACCCTATTTCAGCGAGATCCACGTTTATAAATGGAGCCACATTCTCCTTGGGATATACCATTCTAAAGTTATAAAGACTGAAACAAGATAGTTAAGCTAACATAGAGTGGTGAATAAAGCAACAAAAAGGTAAATATTCAACAACTAATTGGAACAATTCTTGTTACAGTACACAGCCCATAATATGAGGAGCCCAGGGAAGTGACTACACCCCGTCCACAGCGATTGATGAGAGAGGAGCAAACATTCTCATTTGCCATAATGCCTGTATGTCAACATGCCAAAATATGACAGAAGTATTAACCAGGTCTCTCTATCCTGTTTTCCTACCCAGAGAATGATCCTGTACCTCCAGGACTGGGTCTTTTCTCATCAATTAGACAATTTCCCCCAGGCTTGTTTGAGGCTTGCCTTTACCAATTATTCATGAATGGCTTAAAGATTCAGCCCTCAGTTGCTCATTTGGCACTTATTTCTAATTGGAATATCTTTCCAAAGGCCAACTAATATGTAACTCAGAAGATAGTACTATTTTGAAATTAACCTTCGTCAAAGCTAGCCAGCTCAAGTAAACAACAACTTAATAATTAGTTATCCATGAAATTTTTAATCTTGTACCTCAAACTGACAGAGAACACTACGTATGATGATTGTAATATAAGGTCAGGATAAATTAGATAAACACCTTTGTCCTGTTCTCTTTCATTCACAGCTCTTACATATGACACTTTTTAAAATTTTTTTAATATTTATTCATTTGTGAGTGTATGTGTGTGTGTGTGTATGAATGGGTGTGTAGAACCACGGACAAATTTGGGAACCACCATGAACCGCCTCCACCTCCTACTTGTTTACTCTGCCCCGGGATTCACAGGCTCCGCCTTACTAGGACCAGAAACACAGGCCTCCCTTGCTTCTGCCCAGCATCTATACGTGGGGTCTAGGATCTGAACTCAGGACCTTTTGCCTGCAAGGCAGAAGCTTAACCCCTGAGCCACCTCTCCAGCTCCACATATGTCACTTTTTGAGGCATAGTTTTCCAAATGTACTTAATTGGCACATTTAGAAGGCCAGTGAGATAGCTCAAGAGGTAAAGCTGCTGGGGAGCCCAGCCAGAAAACCTGAGTTTGACTCCCAGAACCCACATGGTAGAAGAAAAGAACTGAGCTCTTTGAGTTGTCACCTGACTTTTCAATGTGTGTTGCAGCACACACATGTGCAAAAATTCACACACACATACCCCCCATACAAACTGCATGCAAATAATTAAAGTGCAAATATAATTTTAGAAAACAAAAGCAATCAAGTGAGAAAAGAAAGGTCTAGTTCAAATCCTTTCTTAACTGATACAGTCTTGAGTCAGTCACTTCAAAAATTTTCATTATAAAAATGGAAAATGTACAATGACATGTAAGTATGAAAATTTCATAATAAAATACTAACTCAAAAGAATTTCAAGAGACAGTTATGCTAACTGCAAAAGGAATTTAAAGATTTTATCTTCATTAAACTATTATTTTAAAATTTTTTAGATAGTTGAAGTTCTTTTTTTCTTCTCTAACATTGTACACTAACCAAAGTAGGAAGACATTCCTTCAATTGTTGTGCAAACTTTTGTTAAATTCATCCAATATAACATGCCCTTTACTAGCTTTCTGGGGAGATACAATCAAGCCTTTGAAAGAATTTTCAAGTTACTATATAAGCACTATAAAATCCTTATGCCTAAATTTTTATAAGTCAATATACCATGACAAACATTATGTAACACCTCTCTATGAAGGCATGAAACAGTGCTTCTCTAAAAACCTAGGTCTAAATGATAACACTTCACTACTCAGAGAGATGTTGGTCAGATAGGGGAATGGTGGGAGATATTATACGGTAGAACGCATTTCTGGCAGAAGAAATAGACTGAGGATAGCTAATATTTAGGGTAAATATCAGGGATTTGCATGTTTATTTGAATATAGGCTGTGTAGTGGGAGATAGAATGGGAGAGGACTAAAAAAGCAAAATATGAAGAAAGTATTCAATGATAACAGGAACCTCTGAATGTTTAAAACTACTAGTGATATGAAGAGAGTTTTATATTTTATATAAATAAAATGAAATAATATTTAAGCACTACACTAAGAAATTGAATAGGGCTGCTAGAGTGGAAAAATATGGTGAGAATTTACAAAGAATGTATTAAAACTCATCTTTTCTGATCTCTAAAAAGAAAGAAAGAAAGAAAGAAAGAGAAAGATCAGAGATATATAGAACGACTCAAATGCATATTTTAAAACTCAAACACTAAATATATATGTTTTATACTTACACATCCTAAGGGCTGGTTACCATCTTCAACCTAGAGATAGGAAGCCGCCTCTTCTAACACCATAAGCTGTCTTTGTTCCCCAAATCTTCAAAACCTCTGTGGTCTCTTTAAACAGCAGAAAGTCACTCATGTGTTGTGTGTAGAAGCTATATGGTTTCAACATTTGTTTATCCAGTTTTCCATGAACTTCATATGAATAGTTATCTACTTTATTCTCTGAGGATGGAGTAAAACAGCTTGTCTCTTTTCTGAAAATATGTGGAGTGAATTATTTATTTCCGACTTCTTAAGAAGCTTATGAAATGCAGGATGAAAGGTCAGGATTAATTAAGAAAAATGGTGTGAATTCTAACAGAAGAAATATATGTTAATTGGCAAAGAAATCATTACAGCTATTATCTTATTGATATTCAGTAAAACTTTCCTGAACTGAAAGAGAGAGAGAGGAGGGAGAGTGAGAGAGAGTTTTCTGGATGTGATAATGCTGATGTTAGTGCTTGCATGATTAGGATTTTGGAATACTTTTTCATGCAAGTAGCTCTCTTGACATACTGCTTCCTTCCATGGTTAAATATGTGGTTCAGACACGGAGTCATTCACAGAACCTTGCAAACTGGGTTGGAAGCCATAGAGCAGGATTAGGGAGGTTTTAGCTAGACCTCATAACTCTATGTTCTCTAAGTAATTCATCTTTAATGACTGCATCTTTTACCCTGCTGAAAACATAGACCCAGATGTCCGTTCATTGAGAAGTAGCTGTTGATTTCTGACATGCAGTCATTGAGTTAGTTAATGTCTGAGGTAAAGACTGAGTAATGATGTAGGAAACAGAAAACATAGACTCTGCATCTTGATTGGATTCTACTTTCTCCCTTCAACCTGTATATATTACACTATGATTTCCCAGGTGGAGCAAAGAAGACAAATATGCCAAAGTGTCTCAGGGAATGACTGAATAAATAGTGGGAGGAGATATGCAAATGAGGCAATTCAGTGCACTCTATTGTCTTGTGTGATAAGATAGAAATGCATTAAAAGGTGTTCCTTCTTCCAATCCCTCAACTACACTACCACTCTGCCACACAATTTTGCCAATTGTCTATAGAAGTATCGGTTCTCCAGGATGAAAATGAATATCAGTTCTAAGCAAGCAGGAATGTGAGTACTTAGTGAATTCTTAACTGAATCTATCTGCTGTGTATCTGAAATCATGCTTAGGACACTGAATATTGGCAAACTATTAAACCAATAAAATTATATTCCCTCTTGTCTAGTCGATCCTAATGGAAGTAAGGTGTCATTACTTTTGGCTGAGATTATCACAGAGCATTCTCAATCTCAGAAGAAAATCAAACTAATAATGATCTGCTATATGAATGTTGGCATTGAACTACCTTCTAAACCCTTGTCTTTACCCCCATAGATTAGCACAGTTCTCAGGCTTCATCTGAGAAGCTTCTTTTTGTAGTGGAAGGCACTCAGCACAGAGTATCACAGCTGACTGATATGCAGAGACTAAGAAGTGCTTGACCCTAAATGGGGTGTCTACAATATTAGCCCCTCCCCAAGAATGAGAACATCATAGAAGGGACAAAAAGAATGTAAGAGCTAGAGAGAAGGGAGGAATGCCAATCATGAGTTCTGGACGTGACAGTGATGCTGTACCCATAAAGTTGTTGCCACTGTTTAGCTGTACAAGACCTATCCAGAATTGGACTTGTCAACATTTCTTCATGGAAAAAGGCATCACCACTCTCTGAGGGACACTGATATTTAAGCTGTCTATGGAAGCATAAGTATTTTCTTTAGTGGTATATCCACTGATATATTTCACTCATACTGCAGCAAGTGTGCAGGTGCATACTAATAGAGACAATCCATATTAAACTGGGAAGGAGACACACATACACATGCGCACACACACACACACACACATGCGCGTCCACACATGCACAAAATAAGGAAGAGAGACAAGTAGTCATTGAGAAGAAGGTAGTCATTAGAAGGAAGGAGGATGAGCAGAGTGAAAGTGATAAGCTTTAGGTGGGACTTCATAAATTGCTAAGAGGAATAAAATCCTGGAATTTTGTAAATCTCTCCCCTTCTCCCCAAGTATTGATTTCTGCTGCTTCCTTCCAGGTTCTTCCTCCCTGGGGATTAGAAAATTAAGGATGGGATCCTGTTGGAGGGGCTCCCTGCAATCTTGCCTTGGCACGTGTCTAAGCACACAGATCAACCAGCAGCATACCTCCACTCCAGCCAGCCAGTCAGGAAGAAGGAGCAACGGCATGGTGCATCCTTAAGAAACCCAGGGCAAATTTTTCATACCTAGTGTGCGTGGTTCAGATGCAGCTCAGGAGCCTTCCTCCAGGCAGGAGGTCCTTCCTTTGCTATTTATTACTTGACCATTGCTGTGATGAAGAAAACACTGTTCTGTGAATACCTTGATTCTTTCTTTTCTGTCCTTTTCGTCTTGAATGCAGAGGAGAAACTACTGAAATAAAGGCTATGTCCATGAGCTAATCCTATCACCATCATGTTAACATGAAAATTACCGGTAGCATGCATACTGATATTGCTCTGTTTTAAAGATCCCGAATATGATGAGTGGACAAGCTAAGTAACTTGAGCCCAACAAATAGTGGTTTCTCCACCACTCTTAAATTCTCATCTCAAACAACTCAACAGTTCATGAGCCATTCCATCAAATATGGTCTTTCCGTAAGCTGAGTTTGCTTATCTATAATCTCTACACTCAAAAGTTAAAGGCAGGAGGATCAGAAGTTCACACCAAGTTTGGGACCAGTCTGGGCTTCAAGCAATACTGTTTCAAAAAAAAGCAAGCAAATAAACAAAAACAGGGGTTTTTTTGTAACTGAAATAAATAATAATCTCAGAATTACCTGTTATCACTCTATCATCTATCTATTATCTATCTATCATTATTTATTCTCCATTGGCATTGGCTATCTATCAGTTCTTCATCTACATTTCATTATCTATCTTAAATAATAAATTTTATGTTTTCCTGCCTATTTATAATCACTATCTTTATATAAACTATATATGATCTAACTATCTGTCATTTGTGTATTATTCTTTTAGTCTGAATAAAGGTTACTATTCAACAGACTCTTCCTAAACAAAAACATACCATGCCACTGCATCATTCAAGTTCACTTCACTGGTTACTAAGTGTAAAATTAACTATCATTATTGTTTCTACTTCCTCTGTTGCTGTTTATGAGACAGTTCTCATGATTGCAGCAGTTCTTTTCTTCTGCATGTGTGACCATGCGCAGTTTAAGAATTATTTTCAAACTATATTTCCATTTTTCTCTAATTTTAACATAATGCTATACTATTTGAATCTGTCACATACTGCTGTTGTAGTTTCCCCCAGTGTTTTCTGTGAATACTCAATATTAACTCTCAGTGTGCCACCACTCACATACGCAAGCATGCATACATACACACATGAATGCTATATGTACATATGAAACACATATGTACACCATGTGGTTAGGTAAGAATTTTAATGCTTTCAAAGATTAGAAGTAAACATATTTCAGAGGAATAGGAGGACAATCAATTTCTTTTGCTGGTAACTTTACTGTAGGTAAACACATCATTGCATGCTTGCAATAGATGGTACTTAAAAGCATTCTTCACATTGAGAAGATAGCTTGGAAGGACTAAGTTTGAAGTGTGATTTCAATCTAAACCTCACATCAGAAGTGTGAGGGGCTTTTAACTGGCCTTTTAATTTTGGAGTTAAGGGATGCATCTTTAGAGGTTAAATTTTCTCTTTGTTTGTTTCTCATCTAAGTTTTTGGTCTGTAGTGACATGCTTTGATAGTTTAGCTTTTTTAACATTTTCTTCAAACATCTGAAATTGTTATAATTTTTATTGTTACAGTGATATCAATACCAAATTAGTTTTAATCTTTAATCTGCAATAGCTAACATTGAACAATTTTTTCTATGATTATTTGTTTCTTGGATATCATTTTGTAAACTTTCTTTTAATTCATTGCTTATTTACTAACCATATTTAATTTTGGCTGTCAAACTTACAAAGTTTTCGGCATATCTTAGATATTAGTCCTTGTTCACAAACATGATTTATAAAAACCCTCTTTGCCTGCTATATAGTTTTTTTCTTTTCATACATGCAGCAGGATTATTTACACATAAACATTTTTATTTTTGATATTGTCAAACTACTAGAGTTTTTCTTTAACATTTTATGGATTATGGTTTCAATCACTGAAGATTTTCTCCATTTTTTCTAAAAAAATTGTAATTTTACTTCACATTTTGAGTTTATTTGTAAGTTGTGAGTTTACATACAGCTTTTTTATTTATGTGGCTTCCTGATTTCTTTTTTTTGTTTTTTCTTGCTTAGGTTTTGTCAGTGGACATTTAATTGTTCTAGAATCATTTCCTGAATAAACTGACTGCCCTTTGCAAGCTGCTTAGAATTGGCTGACAAACGCTTCATGTGCTTTCACTTCTATTCCTGGGTTTATATTCTGCTCCGTGCCTATTTGTCTATGCCTTTCTCCACTACTGCCATTCTTTAGCATTATTATTCCCACTTTATTCTTTTGTATAATTGTTTTAGTTATTATTGCAGTTTCAATTCCTTATTATATACTTATCTCTATATACACAAAAGTAATTTTGTTGGATGTCTATAGGAACAATATTTAACCTGTGAATGAGTTTGGTCACAACTAACAGTATTATCATATGTTGATGATCTTTTTTTAATCCATGAACATCCGTTCTTTAGTGTTCTCCTGAGTACCACATAGCCCCCAGCATGTAAGACATGTGAGTGTCTCATTTCTGAGCAACAGTATCTGTTCTGGGATTTTAATTTTATGCCCATGTACTGTTGCCACCAAAAAAAATGCAGTTGATTCTTGTCTTCTGTTATGTAACCTTAATGAAATCATTAATTTAAAAATTTTGCTTCCTTGAGTTATCTACATAAATGTTCATAGCAAATAGTGACGGCTTTTGTCTTTCTCTGATTTATTCTTCTTCTTGTCTTCCCTTGTATTGTTAAATGTAGACCTTCAGCAAAATGCCAAATAAAAGTATTATGAAATTTCCTCTGTGTCTTCCTTTTTCCTAATCTCAAAAGTATTCATTTTTTCCATTAATGGTAACATTAAATGCTAGGATTTTATAGAATTTTTTAATCAAGTTCTACAAATGTTCCTCTGTTACTTTTTGTCTAATTTTTTTATTATGAGTAGAAGTTAAAAATATAATGACTTTTTACTGATAATTTAAAATTTCATTTTAGCCTATTAATACCATAAGTTAAAGTGATTAATTTTCAAATATCCATACAGTCTTACATAAATGAAATGAAATAAAATAAAATGTTGTGCAATAGTTTTTAAATATTGATGAATTCTATTTGCTAATAATTTGTTAAGAATTTTTCCATTTATATTGCTAGAGTTGACAGTTATTTCTTCTATCCTGTTTTTGGTTATAGTCTCAAAATAACACTTTCTTCCTAAAATGGTTTAGATATTTTCTTCTATTGCCGGGATCAAGTTATGTACAGTTTGATATTATCTTTATTTTTCTACATGAACAAAACAAGTACTTATAGAAAAAACATCATAACTATTGATAAGCATGATAATTAACTTGAAAAAAAATTGTTGCATACTTAAGTGCTCAGGTTAATGTGCAAGAGGCAGATGAATTTAGAGTTTAAAAACAGGTTGATGGACAGATGTTCAACAACACACATGAAATAATGCAGAACAAAATCATAGTGCATTAATTTTCCAATGTTGTATAATAAGTTATCATAAACTAAGCAACCTAAAACTGAGTCTACTTCCTGTCTTTCAGCTTCCTTGCTTCCAGTCTAGAGACACCTAAGTACCCTGCTCTTACCAGACAGAAGCAATAAAGAGGTATGCTAATTCAGCCTGCCTTCAGGTTTTATTGCCAGGTCTGACTTCACTGTTCTCTTTCTGGAGTTTGGATAACATGACCCCAGGCCCTCCTCCTGCCTTCCCTGCTTATTGTACCAGCATTCTTACCGTGATGGACTCTATCCCCCTGAAAGCAATCAAAGTGAATCTTTTCTCCCTTAAATTGTCTTGATCAGGTATTTTTTTCAAAGTAAATGTAAATTTACCACAAATGTGGGTTCCAGGATAGAATTCCAGCATTAGGTTTCCACTGTGCAGTAATCTATCTTCATGTGCTGATAAATTCACGATCATACAATTTAATTTAAGGGATTAAAGGTACTCATACTATACTGGTTATAGTCTAACTTGAAAGGAGAGTTCATACCAACCTCAGGAATTGCTGAAAGAGGAGCAAACTTACTTGACAATTTGTGAGTCAACCAAAGTATGTCCAAATATGCCAAACTCCTGAGCTGGCTCTCTCCATCTTATCCACAGCCTGGGAAATGGTCGTGATCACCATGAGCGTGGGCCTTGACCAATCTACTATATAATCACAGAATTGCCTAGAACTTGTCATAACTTCTTATTTTTCACAGATGTGTCTAGAGTTTTGTCTTCATTGTGAAGTTGATACCTGTATCCACCTGGTACACACAAGTGCTTTTTCTTGTGAGCCATCTCAACATCCCTTTTACAAAGATCTTTAAGTCAGAAACTTAAATTACTGATTTGAGACCCTTCTTTTCCAGTATACATTAATTTCTTTTTTTTAAAACTTTTTGTTTTTTATTTTTATTTTTTGGTGTGTGTGTAAGGGTCTGTGTGTGTGTGTGTGTGTGTGTGTGTGTGTGTGTGTGTGTATGTGAATGTGTATAGAAAAAGGCACTGTGTGTGTCTATGGATGCCAAAGTGTGACTTTGGGAATTATTCCGGATTATTCTACCTCCTTACAGCTTTGCCCTGATATTTTTCAGGTTCTGCCTTAAAGAGCCGGAAGTACACACCACCACCATTTCCACCCAGCAATTTTGCTTGGAATCCAAGATCCAAGCTCAGATTCAATCAAAGGCTTAAGTCCTGAACCATCTCTCCTGCTGACCACGCCCCCGCAACTCAGCTTTAATATCACTCTAAGATCGATGAGTTGTTCTTAACAGTATTTCACACTCTATTTTCCTATTTGCTAATAGAATTTTGCTGTCATAGTTTTTGTTGAGAGATTTCCATTTTCATGTTTATGAATCCATGCATGCATGGTTGTAAGTATACGAGTGTAAATGTGAGTGCAGTTTTATGCACACATGTGGTTGTATATGGAGGCTTGAAGTTTATAACAGGAGTTAACCTTGATCGCTTTTCCAGCTTATTCTTTTGAGACTAGGTATCTAAAACCAGAGTTCTCTAATAAAGTCAGTCAGGCTGGTCACCTTATTCTGGGGATTCCAAGGCTTTGCATCCAACACTACAATGACAGGAGGGCCACTACTACCATCTGGCATATTGAATAGGGTATGACAATTCTAACTCCAGTCCTTCTGCCTACATGCCAAGTGATTTCACAGCTATGCTATCTTCCAGTCTTATAAGAAGGCTATTTTTACTTCAAATTTTCAATTATAGGAGAAAGTATTTTTAGAATACACACAATACATCTTACAGTATGCATTAATTTCTAAAAATTTTCTCTTAGAACTGTTTTAACCTTATCCCACAAATACGTTGTAATGTTCATTCAATTCAATTCAATGTCTATATCAGAGTGAGGGCATATACCAGAGGTTGCACCTCTGAGCAATGCCTCTCTCTCTCCTAGCAACCACTAAATACTCATGACTCTGGGGAAGCAGTAGAATCCTATGAGTGTCTCCCTCACCCATGATAGAATGTTTAGGGGACCAGTCTTTTGCAGGTAGCCACAATTGCTCTGACATAGGACAAGATACTTGGACTTGCCATTGTAGATAGTCCTTTTCAACAGATCCAGCCAAGCATTTCAAAAGTATTTGGAAATAAAATTACTGCACCTATACAGATTTTTAAAAACCAATATTTTGAATGGAATATCATGGCCAGTAGTGGCCTTCCCCACCTTTAGGCTCTTACAATCTTACCTCCCCTTCTTCTGCATGATTCTCTGAGCCTTAGGATAGGGAGGGATTTGGTTGGCTTGATTCCAGCTGAGAATTTTAGGATCACTGGTGCTCTGCACTCTGGTTGTTTTCTGTGCTTCCATTGTTCTAAGCTGCATCTTGGTTGAGTATTGAGATATTTTCTTATCTAAAAGTAAATTGAGAGGTGTTTAGATGAAGGTTTTCTGTTGGGCGTTTGTGGTTAATAGTGAAGTTTCTGATCCTGTCTACTGCTAGTTCTTCTCAAGACAGGGCTGCTGCTCCAGAAACTTATTGCAATGATAATTATCCTCACCAGACCTGCACTATGACTGACATATCAACATTTCCCAATATACTAGGAAGGAACTCAGGAGAAATAATTACATGAATGGGGAACCTTATGGGTAAGGGTTAGACAGGTGAAAGGAGTACCTCTATCAGTGGGTTTACCAGAGGAAGGATCACTTAATCTGACACAGATCTGAACCCCTACTAGAGCAGACAGTTCAACCTGGGGCCCATACAAACAGACAAGCAGGAGGGTGGGACAGTGAGAGATAGATTGCTGAAGGGAGGGGAGGGTGGGAGAGGAAGGGTTGAGTGAGGAAGGGAGGGAAGGAGGGAGGACAGAAACAACCATTCATTGTGTTTGCAAAACCAGAAGAATAAAAAAAAATCTAAAAATATCAATACCCCCTAAATAATACAGTATGAAAACTATTTACACAGCATTTGCATTGCATGATTCTAAATATTCTAGAGACAATTTACATATGTGGGTGGATATATGGACGGCATAAAAATTATAATTTTTATTTATACCTCTTTATAATATACTTTCATTTATACCTTTATATAAGTTTGAGACCCATGGAACTTCGTGTTTCATTATATAAGTCAGAATTTTTTCCTTTTATTTATTTTTTTCCCAGTCATACAAGTACCCCCGTCCTCTCCCTCCCTCCACCCCTCCCCAGTCCCCCTTGCATTCTCCCCCCTTTACCCCTGCCTTTCATCTCTTCCCTCCTTCCTCTTTTTCCAGGGCCTCTCCTCCCCCCTCCCATCCCCTGTAGCATCCTTTTGTGCGAATGTCAAACCTCCCTCTGAGTCCTCCACCCTAGTGAGGTGTAAGGACTCAGTGGCATAGCCCGGAGCCCTTTCTTGGGCTCCTCAATAGTATGGGAACACTATTATGATTATTAATCCCTTGCCTCTAAGTATCCTAGTGCCTGTGATCCATGCTAGGCTTTGGGGGGGGTTGTTGACATGTCAATCATTGTGCAGGTTGTACAAAGTCTGATTGTGGTTACTGCAGCCCTAACTTGGGTGGAGTATCTTGCATAATGTTGGTCCTCCCCATCTTTAGGTTCTTACAATCTTGCCACCCCCTCTTCTACAAGTTTCCCTGAGCTTTAGGATGGGGAGAGATTTGGCTGGTCTAGTTCCAGGTGGTTAATGTAGGGTCTTTGGTGTTCTGAATTATGGTTTATAGTTGTTTTCAGTTTTGCTTTCCTGCACTGCTCTTGGCTCCATCCTGATTGGTATTGAAGGTCACCTCTTAACCAAAGATAAAAGGCTGTTTAAATGAAGATCTTACTATAAGAAGAGACTCAAAAGTAGATGGAATAGGAGTAGGACACCACAGTGAGTGTCCAACTTGAAGGATGGTTACCATCTGTCTGCCAGTCCCTATACCCTTCCTGATTGGTGAGATCAAACCTCCTCAGTCACAAGTGACCAGGAAGGGAAGTGAGAGTAAGCTTCACCAGATGTCTAGCTACTTACATGCAATACTTGACAGTGACCTGTTTTCTCTACTGAGGCATGATCCCTTCTCTCCTTATTTCTGGAGGGACCCTCCTTCACTTCCCTCTTGTTTATAATCTTTGTGATTATATTAGGTATTACAGAGATTTATCTTTGAATATGTCATTAAGTGGTTTTGGTACTAGGATCCACCTATTAGGGAATACATACAGCGGTTAATTTTCTGTGTTTGGGATGCTTTGCTCAATATAATTTTTTATAATTCCATCAATTTCCTGGAAAATTTCATTAATTTGTCTTTTTAGATGACTGAGTAATATTCCACTATATAAATGTACCACATTTTCTTTATCCACTCTTCAACTGTTGGGTATTTGGGTTGATTCCATGACTTTGCTATTGTAAACAGTGCTGCTATGAACATGGTTGTGCTTGTGTCACTGTAGTGAATTTTTGTTTTATGGGAGATTATTCCCAGAAGTGGTATAGCAGGTCTTATGGCATTCCAATTTTTAACTCTTTTAGTAATCACTAAACTGATCACTGGATGGTTGTATAATTGTATAATAATAATTGTGTATTAATAATTGCGACCCCTGCTTATTTTCTGGTTCCATTAGCTTGCAAAATTTTTGACTAGCTTTTTACGTTTAGAATGTACCTATCTTTTGTGGTGAGATGTGTTTCCTGAAGGCAGCAGATGGATGGGTTGTGATTTCTAATCCATGCTTGTAATCTTTGTCTATGATTGGTGAGTTAATTCCATTGACATTTAGTGTTACAATGGAGAAATTACTTTTAATTCCTGGCACTTTTTGTGTTTAGTGGCTTTCATAAGTGTATTATTTAGCTTGTAGGTTTTGGTGGTGTTATACTTCCCTTTTGTCCTCCTGGATAGGCTGTTCTTTTCTTCAAGCTTGAATATCTTTTCTAGCATTTCTTGAAGGCCTGGTTTAGTGGTCATGTAAACCTTCGAATTGTCTTTATGGTGTAAAATTTTTCTTTCACCCTTGATCATAACTGATAGTTTTGCTGGATGTATCAACCTGGGTTAACACATTTGCTCATTCAATACTTGAAGTATGTTTCTCCAAGCTCTTCTGGCTTTTACTGTTTCCATTGAAAAATCATTTATTACTTTAATAGGTTTACCTTTAAGAGTGACTTGTTTTATTTCTCTTGAAGCTCTCAGGATATTCTCTTTGTCTCAAATGTATAGTGTTTTGACTATTATTTGCCATGGTGAATTTCTGTTTTGGTGATATCTGTTTGGGGTGAGGAATGCCTCTTGTATTTGGATGGGCCTCTCTTTCTTTAGATGCGGAAAGTTTTCCTTTTTGATAATTTGAAAAATTTCCTCAGATGTGGTATCTTGAGATTCATGTTCTGATATTCCATGAAAGTGCAACTCTTGAGTATTCCTTTCAAGTATCTTTTTGGCTTTAACAACCTCTTTGATTGAACTGGCTAGTTCTTCCACTTTGTCTTCAAGATCTGATATTCTATTTTCTGCTTCATTAGCTCTGCTGATAAGACTCTTTATTAAGTTCTGGGTTGCAGATAACTTGTCTTTTAGTTTAATTTTAAACTCTGCTTGAGATTGTTTTAACTACTCTATGCCTATTTTTCTTTCTTCAACTGCTTTTCTCATCTCCTCCAAGTGCCTGTTGTGTTCCTGTTCAAAGTGGCTGATGCAGTTCTTTAACTCCTCCTGGATTTCCTCTTTAGTAAAGATCAGGCTTTGAAAATCATTATCTTAGATATGACCTCCTTGGCTATTTTCTGTGAGTTTGTTCTGGTTGGAACCTATTATTATGGGGTTAATTTTTTTCAGTAGGAGATTTGTTGTCTTGATTTTTATTTCTCATGTATATGCACTATGACCTGGGTATTTTTGTTTTATCTCTTGTGACCTTCTTTTTGTTTCTGTATGTTTTTCACTTAACTGAATTAGACAGTATTCCTACACTTGAGCAGCTATTACTAGTGTTTGCCTATTTGGATATGCTTGTCTAGTATTGGTGTTATTTCCTAGATAAGGCTATTGGACTGTTAGTAGATCAGTTAAGTCAGGTTTATTAGACAGGGAATGAAGATTAGTATGGTAGTGCACTTTTTAGGTTTACTTCCTTGGTGATATGTGAGGGTGAATAGTATAGTCCTTGAAGTTGTATGGGTTTTTAGGTAGCTATATAAAAATGTTAAATACAGTGACTAATAATTGAGAGGAACAAGATGACAAAAAGGTCTTACTTATCTTTGAGCTAGATATGAAGATTCTGTCCCATGTGATGGGATGATTTTAGAAGACTTCAGATGTATGGTGCTTTTCCCCTAGAGCTTTGCTTGGGTTTTCTCTGGACTCTGTTGAATTCTGAGGAGCAGGGTGTCTGTCCTGAGAGCAGAGAGTCTGCCTTGGTCCAGGGCAGAAAGCATAAGTCAATATTTTTGTCATAGAAATCAGAATATAGTTGTACTTTGTAACCTGCTTCTGTATTCTTCACCAAGCTTTTATCCATTCTTAGTTTTTTATGAAAATTGTATTAAAGTCTTCATTTTTTAAGATGTTAGAAAAGTCTTGATACTAGCTCTCCTATTTTATCTGATTCTCTATACTATGTCTTAAGCAAGAGATTACAAATTACCACCTTGTGCTGCCAATAGAAGTCAATTTCCAGTTTCAACAAGTGTTTACACAGCTTTGCATTACTGCTATAAAGATAGAACTTCCTACACCATCCTGGGTCTCCATTACCAATATGATGAGCACTCCCAAAACTGTCAATTGGCTATGCTGTGAATGCCTAGATTCCACCAGGCAGTTTCTCCAATAATACAGTGGAGAAAAACAAGATTATCTATTTGTGTGTCCCTACATGTATCGGTGTTTTTTAAATAGGTAAGCATTTATTTTCACCAAAGAAAGACAGAAGTTCCATCTCTGTGTGACCTTCTCTGACACTAACCTAGCATTAGTAATGATTTTCCTTTCAACAGTCTTGAAAAGGTGAAAGTGTAAGCGTATGTTCAATTGTTCCTGATATTGTGAGAAGACTGGTGTAGTGGAATAAAGTTGTTCTTCTAATAATACTATCTTAGTAGATTGTCTCCTTTTCCTGTTAGCTAGAGAGTATTTTTACTGAGGATTTTTTGTCCCTGTGGAAGATCCAGGGTGCCATATCTTCACCTCTAAATGTGGGATGATGTGGAACAACACAAAATCTCAGGGAGCTTAATTCCATGTTGTTTCTTGGTTCCAAAATCACCAGCCCCTTCTGACTCTTTCCATCCTACACCAAAAGCATCCCAGAGGAGTTTTTATATGTTGTATTTATGAATTTTGGTTGTATAAAGCAAAAGGAATGGAAAGGACAATATATCTATTCTGTTTCCCTAGAGGAGAAAGTTGCGAAAAATTTTAGAATTGTAAATGAAAGATTACCATCTTTAAATATTTCAATTAAACAATCAAGTGTATTAATAAGCCAGGGATATGTCTCAGTGGTTAATGCACTTGATGCACAAGCAGGGGAAGTCCATGTTTTGGTTCCCAGAACGCATATGATGTCCATGACTCTAGCAAATTAATCAGGTTTGAAGAAAGGGAGAGCCAGCGGGGTCAGAATTTCCAGACTTAGACTTGGCCTTGGGTTTGAAGTTTGGTTGTCTTGTGAGCCTGAGCCCTCAACCTGGAATTTAGGACATAGAAAATATTTGTTAAAATTTTGGGGCATTATTTCACTTCGTTGAGTTAGAGAATGCTCATTGTTATGCGGAAATCTCCACACATTTTGAACCCATGTAAGTGATATGTGCTCTAAGTATATACAACTGGGTTTGTTTTTCTGCTATATCCTCAGAACATCCATGACTGAGTAATACTCAGGCCAATTATCTTATCCTGATTGAAAAGAGAATATAAAGCACCATTGCTGCTCAATGTTTTCATGCAAGACTTCAGATCTAGTGCATAAATTTTGCCTCAAGAAAAGTCAGAAAATAGGACTCATTATAATATGTATATTGTCAGTTTTTGTCATTGGCAACAATTTTTTTATCACTGTTTCGGATAATTTTAAATCCTACCAAAGCTATTCTAAAGATAAGATGCAAACCTGCAGTCCTATTTCCCTATTTTGCAACTTCAAGACTAGCTTTTTTTTTTTTAACTAATAACATATTCCTTCCTTGTTGTGGTTGCCTTATGTTCTGAGATGGTATCTTCACACAACCAACTTAGTGAAAAAAACGTGTATTTACTTAGCCTATAGTTACAAAGAGGATATAGTCCAATGTGACTGAAATCACATAGCAGGAGGCACAGTGGATTCAGAAGCAAGAAGCCATTTCAGGGCAGTTTAGCCATTAAGAAGGCAGAAAGAAAAAGTAAACTGGTGAATCAGAGCTAGATTACCAAACTTCAAGGCCCCAGCTCCTACAATGTGCCTTCTTCTAGTAAGGCTTCACTTCCCAAAGTGCTACCATATTCCCAATAATTAATATCAATTAACGGATGCAAACACATAAGCCTGTGTGTGGTGGGGAGGAGGGATTTAAACCCTGCCATTTCTTTGTTTTCACATCTAATCTACAGCCTTTGAAATCCAAGTCTTGACAATTATGTGACTTTTAGTCAGCCTTTCTCATTATATACATCTTTCATTATCTTTATATACAGGCTCAAAATAGTTACTATGGAGTATAACATGCAAACCAAGCAAATATAAAATATTCAGAGGCTGATATTACCTCCTTGTATCAAGCCCAAGTTGCTAATCAGAAACACTTAAAATCATCACTATTCATCATCACCTAATTGTATCTTTAGTAAATTATCTATTCCTGAAGTTGTGCTATCTAAAAATGCCTTATCTTTTCATTTCAGATTCATATGTGCATTGTATTTTTATTTATCTTAGATTTTGAGAAGCAAACTTGAAGGTGTAGTTTAAGTAACATCTTATAGATAATTTTTTTTCCTGAATACTACAAAGGATATTGCAACCACTGAATATGAAAATACTGAAACAATTACTTTGACGACAGGTATGATAAACTACCCCATTCATGGTTTTCTCTTTGTTAAACTTTACATTTAATGAAAATATGTTTCATGGTTTAAAGAGTAAATACAATGCCTAGCACACATTCGCATGCATGAATAAGTATATCCTTTAAGAAACTGCCAAAATTTATATTTATTCAGCATATATACATACATACATACATATACCTGAACAAATCTAAGTATAGAGTTACATGTCAATATGAATGTAGATATTGCATGAGTGCATAATTTATATGCATGATAATGAAAATGAATATTTGAATGTATCCTGCATAGGAAATAAAATAACAAATCTTTGTTTTTAATCAACTTTTCAGCTGTATCTTTCTCTCCAGCATCAGATTTTTTAGAAGTCCATAATTCCATTATTCATCTGGAAGAAACGAATTTGAGTTCATATCACAAACTCATGTTTTTATAAGTTCTCATCATACTCTCATAATTTTTGACCTCCTATCATGTGTTTATATTTTTATGAGTTCCTATCATGTGCTCATGTATTTTTCCTATCATGCACTCATAAATTTTCTATTTTATTCAGCTGAATATTTGCCACTTTGCTCTTAGGTTCAAAACTAAAAAAAAAAACTTATTTTCCTCATGGGTGTGATAGGTCTTTTATCTCCTTTATTGATTTTAGGATAAGTAGTCCAATTTACTATGCTTCCTCCAAATATTTCACATGATCCCTTGAGGCCCTGTACCTGATAGTCCTTGAAAACGCTGACCTTATTCAACCTATTTCTCAGAACCATAATAGTTCCAGAAGTCTTGTCATTATGAAAAATATTTTAAATAACTAATCTTACATCTGACAACAGAAAACTACAAAAGTTTCATGTATTCACTATAAAGTCTTGAAGAAGAAAATACCAAAGCTTGCAGTCAACCAGATTTCCAAAATTAGTAGCTTAGGCTACTGAACACATACCTTTTCCAGAATGTAAACAAACCACTGATCTTTAGAAGTTATAACCTAATTTGGACATAAAATATGTTAAAATCATTCATGGTAAGTTCTTACAAGAATAAATTCAGTAAGATTTTAGTATTAAAAGGACCCAATAATTAAAGAACACATTCCTAATTTTCTTTTTTTCTCTACTGAATGAAACCAATTCCCTGGATATTTACTATGATCAAAGTCCCATGAATAATTAATGGGTTCATTGATCTACTAAGTGTTTGTTTGCAATATATTGTGGTACTACCATAATGCATATAACACAGAATATTTTAAATCTGTTTAAAGTCTAATTGCATAATACTATGAAGCATATGACACTTGCCTCCAAGACTTATAAAACAGTATTAAAAAGGGTAAAATGAAAACTGCTTTGATTGAGGCACAAAGATAGGTTGATTGATAAAAAAAAATCACTTTTGTTCTTATACTCAGAAAAACTGCATAGTCACAGGTAAAGACAGAAAAAGTGAAGTAAACTTCTACCAAGATACTTAGAGAACTGAGAAGATGTAAGAAGGGGCAGCTCTAGAAAGAACTACAGGTAGACAAGGAGATGGTATGAGAGTAAAGTAGAAATTACTTCAACTGTATGAATCTTCTTAATGTCGCAGTATACTAGTAACTAATTTCTACACTTTCAGAAGGAATGCATTTAAAAATGATAAAATATCTAGGAAAGCATACAAGAAGTGATGTGCAAGAAATTTTTGTAAAAATCCACGCAGCTGTTAAAGGCCATATGGGAGAATTTATGTAGAGAAATTTGCAATACTTATATTAGGGATAATTCAATACAAGACCATGTATGTTCTAGTATATGAATTAGAACATTCTTTGCAATCTCTATTAAATTTAAGCAAATTTTTTGTAGATTATGTAAGGATAGTCATAATTTTCTTAGTAATGAATAGTAGCGAACAAAGTGGACAAATCTAAAAGAGCAATGCCATCTCTCATACCTGACATGGTCAATATATGCTTTCAAAAGACAGTAAATGGTTAGCATTAGTATTACCTTTATTACACAGGGACCCAAGTTTGTATAATTAACAGTAATGCAAAAGATGACCAGGATAGTGCATGTTTGTAACTCCAGCATTGAGAGTCAGAGAAATGGGTTTATTGGCCAGCCCTTCCAGCTGATACTGTTCTAAGCTCAGTGAGAGATCATTAATTAATATGAAAAGATGAAGAAGTGATTAAGGAAGACATCCTAATATCAATCATATTCCCTTTTATGATCAAGTGCAAATATATACATATAGACACACATCACATCCATGTTACACATGTGTTTTGTGTATGCTGCATGTGTGTTGCATATATAAAAATAAATGAGACAAAATATCATTAATGTTATTAAATTACTTGTAATAATTTAATAAAAATAGCCATCACATGATATTCAAACAAATTGGGATCCAGAAGTACTTTTTAAAGCCTCTGTGAACCAAATCAAAGAATTATAACTAAATGTAAACAGAAAATTCATAAAAGAGAAAACAAAACAAAGGTGCAAGACTTCATTTGTCATCAAGGAAATTTTAAGTCAACAATTAGACTTTATTTTCCTTCTGTCACATGATAAATATGTGGAAAATTGGATGTGTTCATTTTTCCATAGTTAAATGCTGTCTCACAATTTGCTAGTGAAAATTAAACTGATTCTGTTACTTCAGAAGTCAATTATATTTCGTCTTACTACTGTAGAGAATCTTCTTGCAAGATTATGTAAGAATGTACCTTGTATTGTAATTGGGAATAAAAAACCATCCATTACATACAATTTGTGGAGCTGAGATATTGACTACATATGGTTAGACATAAAATAATAAAATGATAGATTGACTAAATATAATAATGATTCCACTGCTTCAATTAAAAGTAATGAAATAGATTTGTAAGAACCAACATTAGACTGATCCCAAAGAATGGAAGAATAGCATTTACAATGGGGTTGAATTAAGTACTATATGAATATCCATCTGTAAATATATACATACACAACCCAGGAAATTTTCATTGCTATCGTGTGTCTTTTTCTGTGGAGACTATTTTTGTTTATTCTATTTAGGTCAGATAAGTACCAAATAAATGACTGCAACCAAGTTTAATTTTCTTAAGGAATGAGTTTTCTGGGGAAACTCACAGGTGCCACACACCTGAGTAACGGCTCATGAAAGCTGCATCACTGGAATCCTCTGTGCACCTGTGCACTTTCAAGACAGCTACATTACTGAAGAGTCTTCCTCAGTAAGTATTAACTGCTAATGTATTGCAATGGTTACTTTAACTGTGAGAGAACACCTAAAGTCAAACAGCTTAAGGGAGAAAGGGAGATTTATTCAGCTTTCGAGTACAGAGGGGAGAAACAGTTTTTCATGGCAGAGAAAGCATGGCTGGTGGCTGAAACTGGAAGCAGGCTAAGTCACTCCAAACATCCAGTAGGCTAATGGGTGACAGCTAAAGGCTGGGGGATTCCTGGAGAGTCTCTCTTCTTCTAGTCTTCTGTTCTGTGGTTCCTTTTATCTGGTTTGCTACTGGGACTTTCCAATCAGATCTAGGGCTGTCATTGTATTGCAAATGTATTGATCCAGATAATATCTTCAGGTGGTTTTAGCTGATTTTAGCTAATGCCGGGTATGTTCAAATTGACACCCAGGATTAACTATCACATGTATTAATCTCTGGGACAGGCCCTATGAATCTTTTAAATTCCAATGAACTTCCCAATTCTTATTTCTTATGAATTTCATGAGCTTTATGAGTCTCCCTACTTCTTCCAGGAGGCCATATTTTGGTCTAAACAAAACAGCTATGTAACAGTTAAGCAATAAGATAAACATCACTTCATACACATACATATATATAGTCAAAACAGATTGATAGATGATAGATGGATAAATACTAGATAGATAAAAGGTGATAGAGAGATGATTTATAAATATGTAGGTAGATAGATTGACAGGTATATGACAGATGATAGCAAGATATAGATGATAGATGAAGCTAAAGAGATTTCAGAAAGTTAAAATGCAAGCTTTTCTGAAACTATTAACATTGTTTGCAAAAGTAATAAACTGAACAAAAATCTTTGCTTTCATATAAATTAGAGATCATACACTGAAATGTCAAACTACATTCTTAGTCAGATGACAAAAGTTAACAGTGATTAGAAAGAACTACTTTGTGAAAAAACTCAAAGTACATGAAACAGCACATGGACAATTGCATCTGTACAGTCATGAATTGTTGTGATATTATTACACAGGTAGGTGTGTGCATGTTCTTTTATGTTCGTTCTCCATGGCAGACCAAATGTCCTTCTGTACATATTTATCTGTTGCTTTCTGAAGATCTGAAACTCATAAGCAAATGGTAGTACTAATTAAGATTTCACACATTTTAGAAATAAGAATAGTCATAAAATTTCAAGCAAATAATACTATTTCTTTTGTTTTGTCACAAAGATTTCAAAATCAGCATTGCATTTGAATGATTATTTAATCTGCTTTCAAGGAAATGTGACTGAAACTTAGAATTAATGAGCAATGCTGATAGTCAAACTTTATCCCTATCTTCTATTTTCAGTGTAAATCATCTCTTACTTCATCTTTGTCTTTCACATTATTCTTTCAAGACCTCATTCTAGTAATTTTCTCTGAAGTTTCAAATATTGTGCATTTGATGCTAAGTGCTGAGTGAGTTTTCCTGAGATTCAGACAGATGTATATTTACTCCAGATAAGGCACAGATGACAGTCCAAAAATTATTTTACCCAAGTCTACTCAGTTAGCCAATGAGTTTATGAAGGTTACTCATAGGAGCAAGGTAAGAGATATTTATGTGAGCACGGGTGACTAAAAAAGCTGCATCATCAAAAATCCCACCCCAGCATGGGTGATGACTCAGCGAAGTTGTATTTATACAAATCTCTGCTCTTTTGCAAGCCGGCTTCCTGTTCTACTGGAGATTCTTCTCTCCAGCCATTGCAATTGCTCTTTCAGTCCTTGCTTCAAAGCCTTCTCTAGTTCAAGAAATTCAGATACAGCCTACTCTGTGATAATAATTTTTATACAGAATTATTGTTTATGCATCTACCCATATGTTGAATCATGGATTCTTTTTACCTTCGCATTAAAGGCCGGACCTGAGGATTATCTACTTATCTTTACTGCACTCTCTTCCTCCTTACTATTCAATTTACCCCATGGATCCAAAGTTCTTAAATATTAAGACAGGCTCTTAGTGCACAGCTAATTTGTACTTCCTTTCTTTTGTATCCTGCCAGCTAAAGTAACATTAAGACAGAACCTCTATTTCATTGTCTTTTGCTTGCCAATCAGAGGTCAATGAAGAGGCTAGTATCCATTAGTGTTTTCCTCTTATAATTCTCCCCTTAGGTAAGCAAGTTGTTTCCAGGCAAACCACTGTATTCACTTACCCCTCACCCACAAGGCTTACCACTGCTGCTTACAACCCAGTCACAAACAAGCCATTGCCAAAAATTATAGCACAAGCATATTTACTTGTCTATCAGACATTGGAGGGGGATGTTTCATGATGTAGATATCATGTGTCAAGGAGGCATGCCATACATACCTGATTGAGGAAGATTGCAATCCTGGGATTCACTCTTAAGACATTCTACTCTCAGATTAGTCTTGGTTGTGTTCTTATGTTTTATCACCCATTGCTGGGAGCATTCAACTGTCTGCCATAATAGCAAGGAGGCATACCACCTCATACCACATAGGCAAAAATAACTTTATTGGGATTGCCTCTGTGGACACTCCAAGCCAGATGCTCTATAAACTCCATTTGTATATCCCATGACCCACAGAAAAGTTTATGCCACCTCTCTTTTCCAGTTCATCTTTTCTTTAGTGGTGTATTCACTGACATATCATCTGTGTTCCAGCAAGTGTGACATGCTACTGAAGGTAAGTAACCCTTTTGCAACTCAGTGGGACACACACACACACAAACACACACACACACACACACACACACACACACACACACACGAACATAGAAGGGATATTTGTTGAGGAAAAGATTTTCAGGAAGAAAAAAAAGAAAAGAGATTGGCTAATGTGGAGTGAAAATGAGTTAAATTCGATGAATATACATATTAAGCTGTCAAAGAATACTAAACAAATAAATAGTAAATAATTTATATCGTGGAAGGGCAAGTTTAATTTAATTACACTATAACATCTACCAGAGAAATGACACTTTCTTCCCAGGTAATGGTTTTTATATAGCACCATCCACATGGATCTCACAATGAAGTAAGAGGAAGTAAGATACACAACTGACAGATAGGAAAAATACAAATAAAAGGTTCAAGAAAGGAGATTACACTTATAAAGCTGCTATTACCTGCTTCTGGGACCATTTTCCTGATGAGAATTAAATTGACTGACATTACTTTCCATAAAGTTTTATAGGACATAAGATACTGCTTCTTAAAATCTTGAAAACGCCAAGAAACTACTACATAATTGAGTAGAAATTAACTCTACTTTGAACCTTTGCATTTTCAGTTTTATATTCTTCAGTCTAATGTTCACATTAGGCAAAATAATTTTGCCATGTCTCCTGCTCATTTATATTAGCAGAATATTTGGGATGCTGGCCACACTTCACTGGTCTGTGATCATTACTCCGATCAGACATATTATGGTGCAATTATTTTCTCAAATCATCTTAGATTTGTACTTTACAATTGTACTAATTTTCTTACAACTGCACAGTACAAATTATTTGAGAAAGATGGTAGAATTGCACAATCTAGAGAATCCACAAAAAGGGATCCACAGAAACATGGAAATCTTGTTTGCAGTTGATTTCAAACAGCCAACAGCAGAAACAAAACTTCTGTCTTACTTCATAAGGTTATTAACAGAGATGTCCCTACACCCCTGTTCAAAATCATACCTGTATAATTGCATGATACTTCATAGGACTAGTCTATTTGTTGCAAATTGTATTTCTCACTGAACAAGATGTCTTTCATGGTGCTGTGATAATAACCTCTGATGACTGTTTCAATGTCATTAAAATATCTCAATCTTAAGGCCATAAGTGTTTCATATTTTTCATTTCTTTCTTTAATATATATAGCAGTTACTCTGCATGGCTGCTGATAAAATCACTATCAAATGGGGGCTGGAGAAGTGGCTCAGGGGTTAAGCCTCTGCCTTGCAGGCAGAAGGTTCTGAGTTTGGATCCTAGACCTCACGTGTAGACACAGGGTGGAAGCAGGGGCGGCCTGCATTTCTGGTCCTGGTAGGGCAGAGCCTGTGAATTCCTGGGCAGAGTAAACAAGGAGGAGGTAGAGGCGGCCCATGGTGGTTCCCGAATTTGCCCGTGTTTTTACACACGCACGCACACACAAACGCACACACATACATACACACGCACAATTGAATAAATTTAAAAAAATCACTATCAAATGGCTTAAGGGAACAAGGGGTTTTTATTTTCAGCTTATGATTCTTAGCTACAATTGCTTGTCCAGCTTGGCAGAAGAGCGCACACCAATACTAAGGGCAGAGGGAACAGGTCACACCATATCCATGTAATGGCTGAGAGGGGGGCAATTCTTCTTTGCAAGACTAACATGTAGCCAAGTTTACAGAAGGATGCCAACTTCCTCAACCATCTCTCCATATTTTATTTACTTGTTCAGGGCCTAGTCCCACCTAAGATAGACTGGACCTACACACTATCCTGCAGGTTTGCACTAGATTTAACTCACTAATTCTCTACAAATTCTCTACAAATATGTTCAGAGCTTGAATCCTCAATCATCAAGTGACACCTGTATCTAACTATGTCACTTCACCCCTTGTCAACTTGACACAAAACATATCACTTTTAAACTATAATCTTCAATTTTTGTTCCCACAGGCATTAATTTAATTCTGTAATATAAATATATTTAATTTTGTTAATTCTGAAAATTAAAAAGATCTCATACACAAATTTTAAAATTTTCTCTCATTAAAACCAGTTCCAACATTTTAAACATTCAAAGTTTCTTAACCGTGAGAGTCTATTAAATCAAAAATCAGTTAAATAATTTAACACTTATAAAACATTAAAACAGAAGGATCATGACACAGGAAGAAAATGTCAAATTAAAACCAAAAGTCCAGCAAATCAAATACCACATCCTGTACTTCAGTGTCCATCTTCAGTTGCTTATCATATGGTTGCGTTGGCTCAAAGATTCTGGCCAATCCCAATCCCTCTTTACAGCTCAAAGTTCCAAAGCAGAGTTTCTATGGGTCAGGCTGAATCTCCATTCACAGTCATCCTCAGCATTCATCCCATGGTTCTGGCAATTCCAACAATATTCTGGGTTCACCTCTGCAGCTAAAATGCTCACCTTCCCCTGTAGAAACTCCAAACCTGTCAACTTGATGGCAAACTTTGGTTGCTCTCCATGAACTCCTTAAACCTGTACCAAAACCAGTACCACCTGGGGGATGCTGACGAATTCTTCAGCAAGGCTGAAACATAGCTTGGTGCACTCTAACTACAGCTGTACCAACATTTGTTTGCCAACACTGGAAAAACCCTTTTCTAAGCAGCCAAAACTTTGAAATGGCAAGAAAAGACTTCACCTTTGGCTTTTGATCCTTAAAGGAATCCAGGTTTTCAAACCACAGAATCTCTACAAGGTGGCGTTCATTTCTTCCACCATTCAAGTGCAAAGCATCTTCCTTCAAAAGATGTTTATTATTCCAACAGCAGCAACTGTTCTGCTGTCTGCCCTTTCTTCATCCAAAGCTTCAAGGCTGCCAACACAGCCCTCCTCTACCAAACAAACCAGTCCACCAACTTTAACTTCACCAAAGTCCTATTCCCTTCATCACAAACTGAGCCAAAACAATCCACCATTCTCTCAGTACCTCTATCCTCCAAAAGGGTCATTAAACTTTGAAGAATGGTATTTGTGATCCTTATTCCCAAAATCTTCAAACATTTCAAAGTTCATTCAACAAAACTGCTAAAAATACAAAGAGCTTCACAACCAGATCTATCAGCAACAACCCACTTCTTTGGTACCAGATTCTACGGTAGTTGTCCTGTATGGTTGGTGACACAATCATGACAAAATGGCTTAAGGGAACAAGGGGTTTTATTTTTGGTTTATGATTCCTAATTGCAGTTGCTTGTCCAGCTTGGCAGGAGAGCACACACCAACACCAAGGGCAAAAAGAACCGGAAACACCATATCCATGTAACAGTTAAGAGAGGGGCTGTTACAGTTCACAGACACTGCTGCTGATAAATAACCATCAAACAACTTAAGGGAAAAAGGGGTTTATTCTCTTACAATGGTTCAGTTATAGTTCTTTGTCCAGCTTGGCAGGAGAGCTCACATCAACAACAGGGCCAGGGGAACTAGCCACACCACCTCCATTTAACAACTGAGAGAGGAACAATCCTTACTTGTTAGACCAGAGTGTCTGGCCAAGTATGCAGAAGAATGCCTCCTTTCTCAAACAGCTGCGCAGGGACAAGTCTCATCCACCATGGGCTGGACCCATCCTATCATCTAGACAATCTCATGCAGGTTTTCTCTGGGCTTAACTCAACTACCAATATTCTACAAATGTGCTCAGAGCTCAAACCTTCAACCATCAAGTTGACACATGTATCTAACTATAATGCTCCATCACTTGTCAACTTGACACAAGAACATATCACTTTTAAACTGTAACATTTACTTTGTCCCTACAGGTATTAAATATCTTTTGTAAAACCAGTACCATGTGGATGACATTGCCAAGTTCTGCCATAACCTCCAAGTGGAGATTGGCTCCCTAGAATCACTGCTAATTCAAATTCTCTGTGCTGACCTTCAGAAGAATATCTGTGCTGGGCAGAATCTCACTACAGTGGTATCCATTTCTCCCATTGTCACAGTGCAAAGCACTAGGTTTTTCTTCAGTGACATTCACTACTTCAATAGCCACAGTTGCTCTTCTTTCTGCCCTGTCCACATCCAAAACTTCAAGGCTGCTAGTATAGCTCTCTTCTATCAAGTAAACAAGACCACTGTCTTTAAATTCAACATTACCAAAGTCCTTGTTCCCTTCATCACAAAATGGGCCCAAACAATCCATGACTCTTTCAGCCTCACTATTTACCAAATGGCTCACAAACTGAATGGTTTTTAGAGCATGTAATATCAAGGTGTTCAAAAATTACCACAGTCCTTAAAAAAAAAGAAACAGTTGAAAATCCACAAAGTCAAAATAGCCAGATTTATCAACAATACCCCACTTCTCTGGTACCAATTTCATGTTGTTCACCTGCATTGTTGATGATAAATTCACCATCAAACAGCTTAAGGTAATAGAGAGTTTATTCTCTTACAATAGTCCAGTTATAGTTCTTTGTCCAGCTTGGCAGGAGAGCTCACATCAACAACAGGGGAACTAGCCATACCATCTCCACTTAACAACTGAGAGAGGAACAATCCTTATTTGTCAGACCAACGTGTCTGGCCAAGTATGCAGCAGAAGAAGGTCTCCTTTCTCAAACAGCTTCCTGCATTTTATTCACCTGCCCAAGGACTGGGCTTAACTCAACCATCAATTTTCTACAAATGTGTCCAGAGCTCAAACCTTCCACCATCAAATTGACACCTGTGTCTAACTATAACAGTCACTATCATTACTTAGCAGACCAACATGTATTACCAGCATACTTGAACAAATCCAAAAGGATGCCATCTTCCTCAATCATCTCTCTGAATCTTATCCACTTGTCTATGGCCTAGTTCTACCCGCCATGGTTGGACCTTCCCCATCAACTATACAATGTCCTGCAGATTGACTCTTGGATTAACTCAACTACTATTTCTCCACAAATGTATCCATGGCTTGAACCTTCAACCATTAAGTTGACACCTATATCTAACTATGACAATACACTAATGTTTGTTTAGATACATGTCCAAAAATAAAAAGGTAACATTTTCTTTTTTTATATTATTTATTCAATCGTGTGTGTGTGTGTGTGTGTGTGTGTGCATGTAGAACCACAGACGAATTCAGGAACCACCATGGACCGCCTCCACCTTCTCCTTGTTTACTCTTCCCCAGGATTCTCAGGCTCTGCCCTACCAGGACCAGAAATGCATACATGGGGTCTAGGATCTGAACTCAGGACCTTCCATCTGCAAGGCAGAGCCTTAAGCCCTGAACCACCTCTCCAGCCCCCCAAGGGTAACATTTTCTGTTGGCGTTAGTTATTCAAATATCAAATAATCTGTAGTATAAAATACATGCAACTAATGGATAAAATGAACATGTGATACACTTGCAAACACTCAGACATTATTTACAATCAGCTTCTGAGACTGGTATCATTGAATCAAACACATAAAGCTTCAATTTAACCAATCCTGATTATGTTTCATATTCTTGTATTTATCAGTCAATATACACAGTTTAAGAATAATAAAGATGGAAGTATTACCAGCATACTTGGACAAATTAATCAACAAGGATTGAATTTTTAAAACACCAGAAACTCCAGTATATTTAAAGACCAGATTTCAATTAAAAGGCTAGAATAAACCAAAATGGGCTGGAAAATGTGATGTCTCAAGTGGTTTCTACTGATTACATTGAACAAATCATAAGTTCAAATTTTTTTTATTTGTCAATTCTCATGTTTAGGGGGTTCTGTGCACATAGTATATTCTTGTTCAGATGTGTGTGTGCATGTATATGTGGATAGTAAGCCAGAGTTTGATAACTGGAATTATCCTCCATAATTCTTCCACCTTATTCTTTTTGAGACAGGATCTCTATCAAACCCAGAACTCACTAGTAGGACTTGTTTGGCTAGTCAGCTTGCCGTGGTGCTTCCCCGTATCTGTTTTGGCCAGCTGACATACCCAGCCAGCATTTTCCACTGGCTCTGGGGATCCAAACTCAGACCCTTATGTTGGTACATCAAGTTAAAGTGAAGGAACTACTGAGCCATCAGACACAAGCTTCAAATTCTGACAAGAAGTCTCGTCACATCTTGACTATGTACTCCAGTACTATATTATTGCTTATTATTATTAAAACTGAAACATGTTTATAAACTATTACTATGCATTATAAATAGATTTTCATGTTCTGACATTAATAAAAACCACAATTATTTTTATTTTTTTCTTCAATCATACAAGCTCAATAGGTACCCTTATCTTCTATCCTCTCCCTCCCTCCAACTCTCCTCAATCTCCCCTGCACTCTTCCCCCATTTTCCACTTCCTTTCACCCTCCTCCCTCTCCTTCTCCCAGTGCTTCCCCCTTTCCCCCGCCCATCACCTGAACCATCCTTTTGTGTGAATGCCAAACTTCCCTCTGAGTCCTCCACTCTAATGAGGTGTAAGGACTTAGTGGCATAGCCCCAAGTTCTTTCTTGGCCTCCCCCTTAGTATGGGAACACTACCATGACTATTAATCCCTTGCCTCTAAGGATCCTATTGCCTGTGATCCATGCTAGACTTTGGGGGGTCATTGACATGTCAGTCATTGTGCAGGTTGTACAAAGTCCAATTATGGTTACTACAGCCCTAACTTATGTGTATTATCTTGCATAATGTTGGTCCTCCCCATCTTTAGGCTCTTACAATCTTGCCGTCCCCTCTTCCACAGCTTCCCTGAGCTTTAGGATGAGGAGAGATTTGGCTGGTCTGGTTCCAGTTGATTAATGTAGGGTCTTTGGTGTTCTGAATTATGAAAAAAACACAATATTTTTAACTAGGATAGATAACTTTGAAGGACACCAATAAGAAAGTCTAAAACTGAGTGGCTCCATCCCTTTTAGAATAGAGGTCTCACGGTGATCCTTGACAAGCACAACAAGTTTAAAGAGGGTGTCTAAGTGCAGAAACTAAGTTAGGAAATTCTACTCTTAATGGTTGGCATACAAAAAAAGTTTTGAACAAGATAAAGAAATTACCCAAAAAATTAAAATCAGGAGATATGATAAATGATTTTATAATGCTATATGACAAAACAGTACCAAAATTAGTATCATATAATTTTAGCAACATTTGCCTCATAAGTCTGTGGCTTGAACGGCTTACTCTGCAGATATGGACTTCAATGCACCCAGATGAACTCACTAATCTTTGGCATTTTGCATTCAGTTTATTTCCAGTCTGGATGGGCCAGGCTCCAGAGCTCAAGCTCAGGCCTGGTGTTATTCTCTGCTGGTACCTGTCCCTGTGCACTTCTTCATCTTCTGTCACTCGTGCATTTCGGCTTGTCAGTGTCCTATCCTCCAGTACTTCACAACTGCTTCATACGTTGTCACTTGCTGTCTCTCACCTAACTCTGTAACAAACTAAGTTCAGATTCCCTGTTTTGTGGTTGTTCCCTGTTCTCTGGTCCCCAGTAACAGTAAGTTTCCTGTCAAAACACCTTTCACCTTTCACACTGTCCTTTGAGTCATACAGAGTGAGAAAATGGAGCCCCTTTCACTCACTGACTGAAGGAATCACTGAATCACCAAGAGCTGTTACTGGGTTTGAGGCTCATTAGAGTTACAGACTTTCCTTGAGTCTGGGTCTGTCTTCACCAAGGCCACATGGTTTTTCTGTGGATGAAAATGCCACCATATCTAATTGTCCACTGGAAACCTCATGGTTGGCGCTATGTTGGGCTTGGCTTTCTCCTTTTCAGTGTGTTGTGCTCTATTCTGGGCCCTTCTTCTTTTTTAATTTTTATTTATTTTTTTATTTCCACTCATACAAACTTAACAGGTACACCGGTCCCCCCCAATCCCCTATCCCCCTGTTCCCCCCTCTCCTCCCCCTTCCCTCCCCAACCCCAGTGCTTCCCCCTCCCATCCTCGAGGCATCCTTTAATGTCCATGCCAAACTCTCCTCTGGGTCTTCCTACCCGATGAGGTACGAGGACCCAGTGGCATTTCCCAGAACCCTTTCCTGTGTTCCCGTTAAGCATAGGAACATTACTGTGGCCGTCAATCCCTTGCTTCCAAGGATCCTAGTGCCTTTAGCAAATGCTAGACTTTGTGGGGTCAATAGTGTGTTGGACATTGCCCAGGGCATGTAAAGTCCAAATATGATTGCTTCAGCCTTAACTTGTGTGGAGTATCTTGCATATCATTGCTCCTCCCATCCTTGTGCTCTTACAATCTTACCGCCCCCTCTTCTGCAAATTTCCCTGAGCTTCAGGATGGGGAGAAATTAGGCTGGCCAGTTCCAGGTGATTGATATAGAGTCTCTGATGTTCTGGATTATGGTTCGTTGATTTTTTTTTTCTAGCCTGCACCTCTTTAATTTTTTTAATTTTTATTTTTTCCAGTCATACAAGCTCAATAGGTACCCTGGTCCTCTCCCTCCCTCCACCTTTTCCCAGTCTCCCTCCCTCCTTCCCTTTTCCCCTTCCTTTCACCCCCCCTTCCCCTTCTCTCAGTGCCTTCCCCTTTTCCCCCTCTCATCCCCTGGAGGATGCTTCTGTGTGAATGTCTGGGCACTTCTTAACAATTTTATCACTCACTACATTCACAAATTTCCAAAACTTCTCGTTTCTTTCTTAGAAATAGTCTATTCTTTCTAATATTAATTCTTCTCATTAACAGGGTCACACAGAGCTAGATTTTACTCTACTGTTTGACCCAGAAATTAGATTTTCTGTGTTATTAAAAATATTGGTAAGAAGACAGCTCATATGTTAATTCTTCTTCTTACAACTACAACAAAAAGAATAACAAAGAAGTTCTCGAAGGAGATGAGTAGCTAGGTTTATAGCACATGTTTTGTCAATGTTTTAATGTGTTTTTATATTTAAAATCATTAACTTGTATATAAGAGAGATGCACTTTTTTCTGTCCATTTTATTTTGATAAAGTGGTTTTAAAACATATATTCAAAATAACAATTTATCTTCAAGTGTACTCTTATCCACACAAACTTAATATTTCAGCTATAATTTTGGAAAGAAGCCAAGAGAAATATTACTTGAGGGACAATTTATTGTCAGACCCATGAACTTTGTTCTACAGAACATCTAATGCACTTGTCATAGTTAGGCACAGGTGTCACCTTGACAGTTGAGGGTTTGAGCTCTGGGCACATTTGTAGAGAATTAATGGTTGGTTAAGCCCAGTGTAAAACTGCAAGAGATTGTCTAACTGATGGGGAAGGTCCAAACCATGGTGGGTGGGACTAGGCCCTGGAATAAATTACCGAGAGCTGATTGAGAAAGTTGGCATCCTTGTGTATACTTGGCCAGACATGCTGGACTGGCAAGTAAGGATTGTCCCTCTCTAAGCCATTATGTAGAGATGGTGTGGCCAGTTCCCACAGCCCTAGTGTTGGTGCATGCTCTCCCATCAAGCTGGACTGAGAACTGTAACCAGTAATCATAAGAGAAAATAAATCCCTTGTTCCTTTAAGCTGTTTGATGGTCATTTATCAGCAACCATGCAGGCAGACTGCAACAGTGCTCATATGTACATTTAAGCAAATTAGAAAATAGGACATGAGTATGGAAACAATAGAATGATCTAATAACTGCACAGAAATTAATAATAGACCTTTTGACATGTTTCATTTAAATGTAACCATTTGTTTGATGTCATCGTGGAACATTTTAAGATGCCCTGTATTCTCTTGAATGAAATATAAAGAATTGAAGTTCTCTGTTTTTGGACAAGAATTATAACCTCAGAATACATATAATATACACATAATAGATAACACATGACTGTTATAAGGTTATGTCCCTTCTTTCTGGCACTTCTGGGAACTCAACCTAGGACTTCTCATATGCACAGCAAATTCTGTCTCTGAGCTACAGCCCCAACCCTACAAGGGTATGTCTTTAAGTGCATACTAACAGGCTTGGTTAAAATTTCATAAAAACATTTTAAGTTTTGTGCATTCATGAATTTTCCATGAGATAAGCTAATGTTTCATTTATGAATTATAATGCCATCTGACAACAAGAGAAATATGAGAGACGCATGAGAGGTGTCCAAGGTTGAGTTGCTCAACAATTACTACAGATGACACTTCCTAACTTAATCTTTAAATAGTGACATGGTTTTTCTGTCTAACTTCTAAGTAATATGTGACAAGAAGCATTAAATGTAAGTCTACATGATGCCAATTAGAGTTTAGAAATAGTGAATTAGATAGTACAATCTTCTTTAGTTATTTCTTAATCCCAATGTCAGTTTTACTCAAGGTAATAAAATGTCTTTCTAGAGATTTTCCCAGTTATCTAGAAGAAAACATTTTACATTATAGCTTGTTCAGATTCTCAACCATTCTTCTATGTAGAAGTATTTAGTAAAGAGAAGACATCATATTAATTATTCAGCAAATACAGATTAAACATCTTTGTGCCCGGCAGTGATCCTAATATAGTTGAGTACCTCACAAAGAAATAAAATGCCAATAACAGGTTTTATGTCATAAGTTATTTATAAAATTTGCAGGAGTCAAAAGAATAAAGCAGGCCACAGCTCTCACAGGAGCCCTTAACCTAACAGATTGAGGAACACACATACACACACGCATACACACACACACAAGCACATCCACAAGTACACATGCTCACAAATGAACTTTCCGTAGACTAGGACTTCTGGAGATTACCTACAATCAGGACCTACCTCATACTGCTGACTGCCAAGAGCTCCAACAGAATGTTGAACTATAATAATGGTAATAATACATTAATTCCCCAGCGGCTGAGCTAATTGTTTGAGAGGCAGTTCAGGCTAGTTAGAGTAGATCAAGAAATGGAGTAAGACACCTCACCATCTATAAGGAGCCTACATATTGAACTATCTGTAACTCACTTTATGCTCTGGAACCTCAGATTCACCAAGTTCAAGCATTCATTTAAAAATCACTGGTGGGAGAAGCTGGGAAAAGTGGCGACCTGGGTGCTGGGGGAACTTACCTGAGATGGAGAGCGAGTCCCGTCCCAGGCGGACAGGATGGAGGGACACAGCAAAACTGAAAAAAAAATCAACAAACCATGGTTCAGAAAATCAGAGACTCTACATCAACCACCTGGAACTAGGCCAGCCTAATCTCTCCCCATCCTAAAGCTCAGGGAAATTTGCGGAAGAAGGGGTGGTAAGATTGTAAGAACCTAAAGATGGGGAGGATCAACAATATGCAAGATACTCCGTAGAAGTTAGGGCCGAATAGGACTTTGCATGACCTGCACAATGACCAACATATCATTGAACCCCCAAGTCTAGAGTGGATCACAGGCACTATGATGCTTAGAGGCAAAGGATTAACAGCCACAATAGTGTTCCTATACTAAAGGGGAACACACACACACACACACACACACACACACAAAGAGCTCTAGGCAATGCCACTGAGTTCTTACACCTCATCAGAGAGGAGGACCCAGAAGGAAGGTTGACATGCACACTATACGATGCTCCAGGAATGGAGAGGCGGCACTGGGAGAAAGTGAGGGAGGGGGGAAAGGAAAAGGAAAAGGTGGGGAGGGAGCAAGGGGATACAGGGAGAGGTGGAGGGAGGGAGGGTAATGGGGTACTTATCAACTTTGTATGAGTGGAAGAAATAAAAAAAAGAAAAAAATCACTCGCTCTTTTACAGAATCATCGTAGAAATTTCTCCAGTTGAGTCATTTTCTGTTTTTCCTGTTCAGTAATTGTTAGTGTCATTAAAACTTTGGCCAAACACAGAAATGATACTTTTTCTCTTTCTCTCTCTCACTTTCTCTGTCTCCCTTCCTTAAATCCTCCTTTCTACTAGTTACTCTTAGGATATGAAGTTTTAGTTAAATGGGAAAATGGTTTAAAACTCTTTTGGGAAAGTTTTTCCTGACCACTAAACCTAAAGTCTACTCGATGGTTTTCATGCCACCTCTATTTCCCTGTCAACATTTCTTACTGACTACAATCATTGCCTCCTTAATTTTTTTGGCATTCTGTGACAGTTTTAGATTTGAAAAAACAGACTTCCTTCTCTCTTGATTAGCTTCATATTTTATCTTATCATACATAGCATGTGCACAATATTAATAATTCTATGAGTATGACATGGCATGGGGGCTGGAGAGGTGACTTATGGATTAAGACTCTGTCTCTCTAGCAGAAAATCATGAGTTTAGATACCAGGTCCCATGTAAAAACTCCAGGCAGAAACAGAAGTGGCCTGAACTTCCTACCCTGGTAGACAAAGCCTGAGAAATCCCAGAGCGAAGCAAAAAGGAAGTAGAAGCAATCCATGGTGATTCCCAAAATCATCCTTGGTCCTCCACAGGGACTCATGGTGCCATCTGACATACACACAGACACAGACACACACAGACACAGACACACACACACACACACACACACACACTAAATAAAGTTAAAATGGATATATGCGTGTGTTTATATGCCTGCTGCTACCACATGCTTTTAAACATATACCATGGATTTCTTACGATATTCTATTTTTAGTTACTTCAGTGTTTCTGGCATTCTTGTTGCTGCTGCTACTTCCTCTTCTTCTGTCTCCTCTTCCTATTCTTTCTCCTTCTCCTCTTCTTTTTCAGTAGTACTTGGAATTGAACTGAGGACATTGCAAATCTTACACATGAACTCCACCACTGAGCTATGTGACCACCTCTTCAACATGTAATTAACATAGGTAAGCATGAGGTGAGAAAAAAAGTAGGGAGATTACTTGAAATTCACACAGATATATTCTTAATTGTAAGGAATAAGTCAATTCTCCAATTTTTGAAACTTTGGCATGTCATCACTGTTCTAATGAGCAGGCTAGCCACAAGGCTAATAAATCCCCAATTGAGTTTCTCCGTGTCCATAGGGAGCTAAAGTCATGGAGATTAAAGGAGTCTGATCACATTGATTAGAGATGCATATTTAGTATGGGAATTTAAGCATGTAAACTATGCTTTTATTCTCCCTCAGCATCTTGGCCTCAATTAACTGAAACTATAATCACTAAAAAGTTAATTATGTCCATACTATATATTTTTCATTTCACATCTTTGGTATTTTTTAAAAAAACATATCTAATTCAAAGGTGTTCCATTATCTGAAACATCTGGGGGTCAAAGTAGCCAACATTTTATAAAACTGGACAAGAAGATGACTTGATCAGTCTTTTTCTCAAGAAGCTGGCAGACACCTGGATTACTAGACAGCCATTCATCTCTCATAACCAACAGGAATCATGTCACATGTCATAAATTGAGGAGGTAATGATAATATGAGAACAAAGAGTTAAAAATCATAGTGATACAAGTTTTCCCACAGAGGTGGAGCAGGGGACCCAGATAAAAAATAAATAAATAAACTGTCTAGCAGTTTACTAATAGTTGGGAATGTTTCATCCCTCCAACTGAGTTGATATAACTGTGTCTTGCCAACATACCTTAGAGTCATTCAGGTCTTTACAGGGTGACAATAACTTCTGCCAGTCAATGAACCACACAACATCTAAATATGAGTTGTCCCATTGACCTTGGATATGTGATTGGAAGTTAAGTAGCGAGACCTTCTCTGCAGCTTCTTTCAGATCTGCGTTCAGATGATTGAGCAAAATGGTATACAGGTCTTGTCACATGGCCATTCTGTGTGCGCATTTTTCCCCCATGAACTTAATGCTGAATAGCGGAAAGGAACAAAGAATCACCCTTTCCTGATATGAAGATCCATCAGCTCAAAGGTATGCTTTTTTCTCTGCCTAGGGTGGTTAATATTAATTGGCAATTAATGTCCCCAGTAATTCTCAGGATATGCCTCTGAGGGAGTTTCTAGATCATGTAATAGAGGTGGGAAGTCCCACCAAATTTTGTGTGTTGCATCATCATTCCATGGATTGGGGATCTGGACTGAATATAAAAGAAAAAAAATAGCCTGTATACTAATATTCATTACTTTCTGTTTTCTGAGTGTGAACAGAATATGATCAACTGCTTTCAACTCCTGCCTCCTTAACATCTCTGCTAAGATGGACTGTACCCTTATCTGTGAATCAGAATAATCCTTTTCTGCTTTAAGTTGCTTCAGGAATAGCAACCAGAAAACTAACTAATGCACCATCTAATATTCAACAGAACATGAATGAGACAGTGCTTAATGAAGCATTGAGCAGACATACTGGGGATTGTAGGGTCCCAGGAAATAGATCTCTGGAGGTAAATGGTAGTTCAAGCAGACAATTATAAGATATTTTTGTTGGAGTAAGTTGTTTCTTGCATTTTATATTTTATAAGGAAAACTCCAGCACAATACTGGAAGCACTGAAATGAAATGTCAACACAAGCAGTTTGGGAGTATGTCCCATGATGTTTGAATGTGACGAAGGCAGCAAAAACCCTCTCAATCTCAGTTCCCACAGTTGCAGAGTTCTGATTTTACACACACACACACACACACACACACACACACACACACACTATTTTTAGCTTCGCCAAACATGATGTATTGGATGACCAACAAAGAGAAATTTCCAGTAAGAACATAAACAAAAACAAGAGTTGGAAAATAAAATTAACCCAACTAATGATAAAAATACTAGATTCACTGATTTCTTATTACTGTGAGACAGTGAGATCTGACAACCATTCTTTATGGCAGTGAGTGTGTTCCATCTATTCTATAAATCCTATTCTCCAAGAGCTGTAATTTTGCAGTTGGTGCATCTTGAGACCACAGTCCCTTCTTTGCAACCACAGTTCTGAACTGGACTCAGGTAGACTTGTTTTCTCTCTCTTAACCTTCTCTCCCTGACTTGTAATGGGTTTTTCTCTTTCTGTTGCCTTGGGACTTTCCAAATCTCTGTTGGCTCCCTTATCTCCGTCCACTCTGAACAAAAGATGGCTTCCTTAAAGTCCTTTTTGACAGCCTTTCTGGTTTTCAAAACACTTATCCAGTTCTCAGCAGACAAGAAAATATTTGCTCAAATATGTGCACAAAAACTCACAAATTTCCCATTTATTTACACCACCAAATTCTGAACATAAGTTTTCCATTCTCTTGAATGATTAAATAGGAATTTATCCACAAATGTTTGAAAAGAATGTTTTCTGGATGTTAGGATTTCTGAGACTCCAGGGTCTCAAAATAGAGCAGACGCATTTAAAACCTCTACAATTATTCCTTACTCTCTCTATCATTAAAGATGAACTTCCTTTTTTATGTATCAAGATACACTTCATCAATCTCCCCTCTTTCACATAATTTTGTTGACATCTAATATCCAACTTTACACTGTTTAACAAGCATGTATAGAAAAAAAGCATGAGACTTTTGCTAATGACTTTAATTTCTCACAAGATGAACATTTCTAAGAATTCAAACTAAGCAAATAAAACTCAGAACCCACATAAAATAATGTTATTTATTTAAAAATAATAAATTTGCAGTAGCTATATAACTTGAATTTAAGTGTAAAATTTGTTTCTAAATTAACAAATAGTTACACAGAAAATTTTGGTAAGCAGATAGAAGTGATTGACTAAAGTGTTCTATAGCTTTTGATTGAAATATTAAGTGTTCCTTAAAACAGTAAAAGTTCCCTCAGTGAATATCAGCAACATAGGTTAAAAACAGTCTTATACAAACATATATATATATGTATATATGTATATATATGTGTGTGTGTGCATGCAGAAATGTAAAGTATATACAGAATATATGCACAGTGATATTGATCATAATCACCATGTGCTTTTGGAAACAGTTTATGTACAATAATATTTTATATTTAATATATAACTGTCATATATTCAATAAAACTTAGGAATATTTTATTAATTTATTTGGAAGAGAGAGGAAGATGAAATGAATGTAAGTTGCCAGGTTTGAGAGCAGGCATCTACTTGCTGAGCTATCTTGCTGGCTGCAGTGTGTGCTATTTTTAAAATAGCATAGACTTTGAAGCCTAATACACTAAAAGGGCAATAGAACTACCTCTTCTGACTATACAACTCCAATACCTTATATATTATCAGTGTTCCATCCTGAAGACAATTCTAAAACTCACTTTCTAGGGTATACATAATTAGAGTATGAAAAATTTGTCATTTTACAATGAGAATAAATGAAAAACTTTCAAATTGTTACAGCAATCTGTCCTGAATTTATCTTTTGCTTTTTGGTGATGCTTTTTGATCTAGCTGTTTTGCACAACAATATTGGTGCAATATTCAGGTCAGATATGCATCAAGCGCTCTGTTTTGCAGATTTCATGTTTTATTTATGATTATTGTTTCAGACACTATTTCTCCTATCTTTCTGCTGAAATCCTGACAGAAAAACTCTTTAAAAATGACAAAATAGTGCGAGCCATGGCAATTGTGGTTAGAATATTTTCTTATGGATAACTGACACTGTTGACAGGAAGTGAGAATTTTGGCTTAGCCAAGGACTTAATGTAAGTAAAAATCCAAATGATTCAGTGTTTTATTACCGAGCTCTGCCTCCAATAGATAGAATTCTTTGTTACCTCAGCTCCTACAAGAAGAGTTTGATGCAGCTAACTCCAGCATATTCAATTAACTATATATCAAGGTCACCCTTCTGTCCAGAGGTGCCAAGACTTAGAAATTAAAAAGGGGATCATTTTTCCGGGTGAATTATCAGATGACCTTGCTGGCTAAGACATCTTTTCTGATTTTATAATTGCATTTTGAAGTTTTGGTAATGCTTCCCAGGCCTGGTCTGTGGATGGTAATTTTGAAATAGATCTTGCATGTTCATGTGAGTGTAGGTACACATGGGCCTCAGTGAGTTTATGGAGGTCAGAGGGCAACGTAAGGTGTTGGTCTTTGCCTCTTATTTTGTCTGAAGCTTGATCTTTTAGTTGTTTGTAGCTGTGTATACCAGATTGATTGGCTCGTGAGCTTGTCCAGTCTACTGTCTCTTCCTCTCATCTCCCTGTAGGAGCACTGGGATCACAGGAATCTGCTACTATGCTTGGCTTTATATAGTTTCTAGGGATTAGAACACAAAACCTCACACTAGACACAGCAATGCTGTACCCTCTAAGCCATTTCCCCAGGCTTAATTTTTCTACATTCAATTTCATTTTGGGGAGAAGTAAAAATGTTCTTTCATGCCTTTCTCTTCCTCGTTCTGCAGTTTCTCTTTTGTTCTTTAGAGTCCAAACCAAATATTCAATTATAACACAATAAAAGTATTAAGAATATGTATTTCCTTCTGAAAAGAGTTTTGAGGAAACCCATGATTCTCTTATTTAGTATATTTTATATATACTGTCTTTATTTGTGTTCAGCAGTTATCAGGAGAATGTCTTTCTTTTCTTCACTTAGCTGTTCAGTGATAATCTTGTTGCTTCATAAAACATTTTAAAGACTTCACATTGCAAAAACCAACAGATATTTAATACAGAGAATCAAAGCTGAACAAAGGACAGAAAGCTGCTTGACCCTAAACAGGACATCTAAATCACACCACCCCATGCAATAAGTGCGCTCCCCTCAAGACTCTGAACAATGTGGAAAAGAGGATGAAAAGAATGTAAGAGCCTGAGGACGGAAGGGACATAGCCCTGGAAAACACCCATGAACTCACTGTTGCAATTGTATGTATTTCCACAGGACCTACATAACATTTCACCATGGAAAGGGAAGATCTATCTCAAGATGCTCCACCCCTCCCTAAGAGACTATTGCGAATAATCTCCGGTTGGGGGGAACTAATATTCTTGATTATGTACCCACTGATATACCATCTTGTACCTGCAAGTGCTCAGGCACCTGCCATTTTCAAAGGATATTATGACGAAAGCCAGAAAGATGTGAAATTAGATTGGAGACTGATAAGAAGGTTTACACTGAGAGAAGCAGGGGAATGAGATTGGGTAAAAAGGGGTGAAAATGACGTAAATTCTTTGTATTCATACGAAAGTCTAAAATAATTAAAGGGTATTTAAAGAAATGTGAGGTTAAATTTATTTCTCCAGTATGGTATGGCCAGAGAGCATGGATATAATAATCCCATCTGTTGCAGACCCTGTTGCAGGGTTTTTTGTTTGTTTGTTTAGTTGTTTGTTTTTTTTAATACATTTTTTATTATTTCCGCTCATACAAACTTAATAGGTAGACCAGTTCCCTCCCTCCCTCCTCCTCCCCCCTAACCCCCTGCTTCTCCTCTCCTCCCTCCCTCCTCCTCCCCCCTAACCCCCTGCTTCTCCTCTCCTCCCTCCCTCCTCCTCCCCCCTAACCCCCTGCTTCTCCTCTCCTCCCAGTGCCTCCCCCCCAATTCCCAGAGAGTCCTTTATTGTGTATGCCTAACTCTCCTCTGGGTCCTCCTCTCCGATGACGTACAAGGACCCAGTGGCATTTCCCTGAACCCTTTCCTGTGTTCCCATTAAGCATAGGAACACTACTGTGGCTGTCAATCCCTTGCCTCCAAGGATCTTGGTGCCTTTAGCTGATGCTAGACTTTGTGAGGTCAATAGTGTGTTGGACATTGTGCAGGGCATGTAAAGTCCTATTATGATTGCTTCGGCCCTAACTAGTGTGGAGAATCTTGCAAATCATTGCTCCTCCCATCCTTGTGCTCTTACAATCTTACCTCCCCTCTTCCTCAAATGTCCCTGAGCTTCAGGATGGGGAGAGATTAGTCTGGCCTAGTTCTAGGTGGTTGATATAGAGTCTCTGAAGTTCTGGATTGTGGTTTGTTGATTTTCTTTTGCAGTTTTGCTGCTCCTGCAATACCCTTCACTCCATCGTGATGGGCACTGTATGTCACCCCCTGGTCAGAGACAAAAAGCTGTTAAACTGGAGTCTTATTATAAGAGCACTTTCAAGGGTAGATGTAATAAAAGTTGGAAACCTCAGTGAGGGAGTGGTCAATCATCCATTTGCAAAATGATTACTTTTTATCTGCCAGACTACATGCCCTCCCCTTCTGGTGAGATCATACCCCCTCAGTTGTACATGATCAGGAACGAACGTCTGTGAACATAACCAGGTGTCACATTACTTACTTGCATTCCTTGATGGAGGCCTATTTTCTCTGCTGTAACATGGTCCCCTCTCTCCTTGTGTCTGGTGTGGCCCTCCAACCCCATCCCTCCTGTTCATAATCCTTGCAATTACTGTATTACATAGGTTTACCTTTGAGTGTCTCAATGTGGGCTGGGTGAGTTTGGTACCTATTAAGAGTACACCTATTAGGGAGCCACCTATTAGGGAGTACATATGGTGCTTAATTTTCTGGGTCTGGGATACTTCACTTAATATAATTGTTTCTAATGACATCCATTTCCCAGAAAATTCCAGTAATTCATCATTTTCGATGGCTGAGTAGTACTCCATTGTATAGATGTACCACCTTTTCCTTATCCACTCATCAACTGTTGGACATTTGGGTTGATTCCATTACTTTGCTATTGTAAACAGTGCTGCTATTAACATGGTCATGCTTGTGCTATCGAGGTGAACCTCAGCTGCATGGGGGGTTATTCCCAAAAGTGGGACAGCAGGGTCATATGGCATTTCAATCTTTAATTTCTTTAAGAATCTCCAGATGGCTCACCAGAGTGGCTGTATGAGCCTGCATTCCCACTAGCAATGTAGGAGAGTTCCCCTCTTTCCACACCCTCTCCAGCATTTGTTGTTGTTTGTATTGTGGATTTTTGCCATCCTGACCGGGGTGAGATGATATCTCAGGGAAGTTTTGATTTGCATTTCCCTGATGGCTAAAGAAGTGGAGCATTTTTTAAGATATTTGTTAGACATTATAATGTCATCCCTGGTAAAATTTCTTTTAAGTTCCAGGGCCCATTTTTTAATTGGGCCACTGTTTTCCTTGGAGTTTAGTTTTCTAAGTTCTTTGTGCACTCTGGACAGTAGAGCTCTATCAGATATGTAGTTAGTGAAGATTGTCTCCCATTCTTTTTCCATTGGATTCTTTGGCCCCTTTGTCAAAGATCAAATGGCTGTATTTTTGTGGGCTTATATCTGGGTCTTCAACCCTTATCAATTGATCTGTGTGTCTATTTTGGAGCCAGTACCAGGCTGTTTTTATAACTATGGATTTGTAGTATAGACTAAGTTTGGTGTGGTAATACCTCCAGCAGTGTTTTTGTTACTCAGGATTGTCTTTGCTATCCTGGGTCTTTTGTGCCTCCATATGAATTTTGAGATTGTTTGGTCAACTTCTTTAAAGAATTGCTTTGGGATTTTAATTGGTATAGCATTGAATTTGTATATTGCCTTTGATAGGATGGTCATTTTTACGATGTTGATTCTGCCAATCCAGGAACATGGGAGGTCTTTCCACCTTCTGTTGTCTTCTGCAATTTCTTTCTTTAGGGTTTTAAAGTTTTCATTGTAGAGGTCTTTTACCTCCTTGGTTAGGTTTATACCAAGGTATTTCATTTTTTTAGGGGGGATAGTAAATGGGATTGTTTCTCTCAAGGCTTTTTCACTTCTTTCATTCTGGGCATATAGGAAGGCCTCTGATTTTTGCAGATTTATTTTGTATCCTGCCACCCTGCTGAACTTCTCAATTAGTTCCAGGAGCTTCCTGGTGGAGTTTTTGGGATCACTCAGGTATAAGATCATGTCATCTGCAAATAGGGATAGCTTGACTTCTTCCTTGCTGATTTGAATCCCTTTTATATCCTTTTCTTGTCTTATGGCTTCAGCTAAGACTTCAAGTACAATATTGAATAGAAGTGGTGAGAGTGGACAGCCTTGTCTAGTTCCTGATCGAAGTGGGAATGCTTCTAATTGTTCCCCATTGAGCATAATCCTTGCTGTGGGCTTGTTGTATACAGCTTTTATTATATTGATAAAGGTTCCTTCCATTCCTACTGTCTCTAGCATTTTGATCATAAAGGGCTGTTGGATCTTGTCAAAAGCTTTTTCTCCATCTATCAAGAGTATCATGTGGTCTTGGACTTTGGACTGGTTTACATGATGAATTACAGTTATTGATTTGCATATGTTAAACCAACCTTGTGTGCCGGGGATGAAGCCTACTTGGTCCCCGTGAATGATCTTTTTAATATGTTTTTGAATCCGATTTGCTAAGACTTTGTTGAGAATCTTTGCGTCTGTGTTCATCAGAGAGATCAGCCTATAGTTTTCTTTTTTAAGTGAGTTTTTATTAGGTTTTGGGATTAAAACGATACTAGCTTCATAGAAGGAATTTGGTAGTGTTCCTTCCTTTGTTATTTGATGGAACAGTTTAAGGAGTATTGGTGTTATTAACTCCTTAAATGTCTGGTAGAACTCTGTGCTGAATCCATCTGTTCCAGGACATTTGTTGGTGGGAAGATTCGATATTACTTCCTCATTTTCCTTGTATGTTATAGGACTATTTAAATAATTCACAACTTCCTGATTCAATTTAGATAAGTTGTGTTTACTTAGAAATTCATCCATCTCTTTTGTGTTGCCAAATTTCACAGAGTATAAGTTTTTGAAATATGATGTTATAATTCTCTGGATTTCTTGGGTATCAGTAGTGATTACTCCATGTTCATTTCTAATTTTGCTAATTTAGGTTTTCTCTCTCTTGCTTTTGGTTAATTTAGCTAGGGGTGTATCATTCTTATTGATTTTTTCAAAGAACCAGCTTTTTGACTGATTGATTTTTTCTATCGTTTTCTTAATCTCGATTTCAGATATTTCTCCCCTTATTTTGCTAATCTCCTCTCTTCTACTACTTTTGGGATCAGATAGCTCTGGTTTCCCTAAAGCTTTAAGCTGCATTGTTAAGTTATTTATTTCTGATGTTTCCTTTTTTTTGATGTAGGCATTAAGAGCTATGAACTTACCTCTTAGAACAGCTTTCATTGTTTTCCAGAGATTTTGGTAAGTGATATTTTCATTATCATTCACTTTCAGGAAATCTTGAATTTCCTTTTTAATTTCTTCCTGAATCCAGTTCTCATTCAGCATCACAGTGTTAAGTTTCCAGGAGTTAGTGTATTTTCTCTTGTTTGTTGTGTTGTGGTTGTCCAGCTTTATGCCATGGTTGTCTGATAGGGCACAGGTTAGAATTTCAACTTTTTTGTATATGTGTAGATTCGTTTTGTGGCCCAATATGTGATCTATTTTGGAGAAAGTTCCGTGTGCTGCTGAGAAAAATGTGTATTCTTTGTTGCGTGGGTGAAAAGTTCGATAGAGATCTGTAAGGTCCATTTCTCTCAGGGTTTGATTAAGTTCCTGTTGATCTATCCCATGTTGAGAGGGCGGTGTTGAAGTCCCCAAGAATTATCATTTGGGGGTTGATTTCTTGCTTTAGATGCTGTAGGGTTTTCTTAATGAATGTGGAGGGGCCCGTATTGGGTGCATATGTGTTCAGTATTGTGAAGTCTTCCTGGTGAATTGTACCTGTGACTAAAATGTAGTATCCATCCGTGTCTCTTATAATTTTCTTTGTTTTGAAGTCCACTTTGTCTGATATCATAATGGCTACCCCTGCCTGTTTTCTGCTTCCATTTGCTTGTAGAATTGTTGACCAGCCTTTTATTTTTAGGGCATGCCTATCTTTTGTGGTGAGATGGGTTTCCTGCAGGCAGCAGATTGATGGATTGTGATTTTTAATCCAAATTTGTAATCTGTGTCTCTTGATCGGTGAGTTAATTCTATTAACATTTAATGTTAATGGAGAAACTATTTTGAATTCCAGACATTTATTATGTTTAGTAGTTTTTATAAGTATATTGCTTCGCTGTTAATGGTGTTATACTTGCGTTCTGTTCTCCTGGATATGCCTGTTTTTTTCTTCAAGCTTGAGTATTATTTCTAGCATTTTTGAAGGCCTGGTTTGGTGGACATGATTCCCTTCAAGTTGTCTTTGTGCTGGAAGATTTTTCTTTCTTCCTCGATCATGACGGATAGTTTCGCAGGGTAAATCAGCCTGGGTTGACATTTTTGCTCATTCAATACTTGAAGTATGTCTCTCCAAGCTCTTCTTGCTTTTACTGTTTTGACTGAGAAGTCATTTGTTATTTTAATAGATTTACCTTTAAAAGTGACTTGTTTTTTCTCCCTTGAAGCTCTCAGCACCAGTTCTTTATCTTGAATGTGGAATGTTTTAACTATTATTTGCCATGGCGAGCTTCTGTTTTGGTCATATTTGTTTGGGGTGCAAAATGCCTCTTATATATGTATGGGCCTCTCTTTTTTTAGATGAGGAAAGTTTTCCTTGATGATTGTTTGAAAAAATTCCTCAGGGGTGGTATTTTGAGATTCTTGCTCTGGTATTCCATGAATATGCATGTTAGGCTTCTTCAGGGTGTCCCATATCTCCTGAATATTTCTCTCAAGTATCTTTTTGGCTTTAACAACCTCTTCCATTGAGCTGGTTAATACTCCCACTTTATCTTCAAGGTCTGAAATTCTGTTTTCTGCTTCCTTAGTTCTGCTGATAAGACTCTCTGTGGAGTTCTGGGTTGAAGATAACTTGTCTTTTAGCTCAGTGTTAAACTCTGCTTGAGTCTGTTTTAACTGCTCTATGCCAGTTTTTGTTTCTTGCACTGTTTTTCTCAACTCCTCCAAGTGTCGGTTGTGTTCCTCTTCAAAGCTATTGATTCGATTATTTAATTCCTCCGGATTTCCTCTTTCATAGTATTGAACATGGTAATGATCATATTTTAAAAGTCATTATCCTGGGTCAGGCTTTCATGGCCATTTTCCGTGGGTTTAGTTCTGGTTGGAGTCTAGGTTCGCAGTGAGGCTCGGCTGGACCGCGCGCTAAATCGCGTGCGTGACCCGGGGACAGAGTGGGGTATGGAGGATGGGGCGTAGATGCGGAGCGCTATTTAACCTGGGGGTAGCTGGGGCAGGGCCCAGGGGGCAAAGGGGGTGGCCTCCTCCCATGCCTTTCTGGCTCCGGCTGGATGGCAGGAGGACTGTTTGTTTTTAAGGAATGTATTGTTTCCTTTTCTCCTAGCCACAATGAAACACCTGCTAGAAAAAGCTCATCAGAGCTTATGGCGATAGGAGCTCAGTTTTCCGTGTTATGGTAGAGCATGAAACAAAGATCTGCCAGATGGAAGGGAGGCAGCAACCTCAGGATCCACCCATAGAGAAACATTTCCCGCAGTGTAGACCTACTCAGTAAAGGGTCTACAACATCCAAACAGCACCACCAACTGGGGTAAATGTGTTGAGCACACAAGCCTATCGGAATCTTACACTTTCCAACTATCACAGGGTTGTGGGCAGGATAATTGTAGTTGATACAACAGTTTTTTTTCTTTTCTTTTTTTTTATTAAAAATTTAATTATACATTTAAAAATTTTTTACCAGTTCCCTCCCTCCCCCCTCCTCCCCCCGAACCCCTCCTCCCCCTCCCCATCTCCCAGTGCCTCCCCCCCAATTCCCAGAGAGTCCTTTATTGTGTACGCTTAACTCTCCACTGGGTCCTCCTCTCCGATGACATATAAGGACCCAGTGGCATTTCCATAAGCCCTTTCTCTTGTTCCCCTTAAGCATAAGATCACTACTATGGCTGAGTTGACACAACAGTTAAAAAGGTATATCTTTTGCTTATAGAAGGCAACTGATATTTGATTTTATCTTTACTAATTGTATTCTTCAAATGTTTTATGAATTTTACTATTTTTGTTTCTTCCATTTATCTATTTTGTTTTTCTGAAAGAGCATTTTCAGAAGAAAAAACTATACCATAGAACAAAAGCAACATGATAAACACTGAAGGGGGAAAAGTATTAATGGCAAAATATTGATAGTGCAATAGTATATACAATGATGCTGTATCAGTTATATGCTGGATTATACTTTGGCTATGGACTATATTTTATAGCAGTATAAAATATTTTGTAGTAAGATTAGCTTTAGCCGACATCAGTTTCGTCATCCTTTTCATCATGTATATTCATCATGGACTTTTGCCTTATGGATTCCTTTTTGGAGGCTCAGTCCTTCTGTTACAGGTCATACTGGCCTGGAACTTATAATCCTGTCACCCGAGTATATGTATCATAGGGACGTCAGGTACATTCTACCAACACTGACTGCTTGTTGGTATTTCTAGATTATGTACTATTAGTATCAGTTCCCCCTTAGTTTCTGGTTGCAGCCTTTTAAGATGCAGCCATAGTTTGAACTCATAGGAATCTCTGGAACAGTAGAAATACTGTTGGACTGGACTGTTTCCTGAAGCTATGGATATCAATATCCAAGTGATGTCAAAGTGACATTATTAACAACACAAATGTGAAACTTTTATTGAAAAAATTATACAATTTTGGATCTACTTCTAAAAAGAGAGGATTGAGAAATCGGATCTGCTTATTCTTCTGGTGATAATGAGCTGAGGGGTGGTTGATGGCCACCTGCTTCAATGGAATAAGGGGTCTTAAGCATCATACTTTCATTATGTATCTGGCCTTGTAGTAATTTTGTCTTCAACCTTTATGTACTTGGTCTAGATCCTGATCCTCCATAAATGAAATGTCTTAATACTTGCTGATCTTTCTGCCTGCTCCTTGTTTTAAATAAATACATCTTTGTACATGAGAGCAAGCTTTCTGTCTTGAGATCAGAAAACACAGCCCCGTGTACTGGTCCCTCTGCTTCTAACAACAGCAAACACTTGCAGTGTGGGCTCAACTTATGCATAGAGCAATTTAGTGTCCCAGGTATCTTGCATTTCCCAGCCTTTAGCTTGGTTTACCTTCCTTAATTAGTCCTTTTGCCTTTGCCAAATTGATACTGAACTTTAATATCTTCACTCAGCTACCTGATTCTTTGCACCAGTCAACAAAAAATTGTTTGAAACCTTAAACTCTGCCCTGACCCATTGAACCTACTGTTCTCTCGACGGGTGATATTTACTGTAATTTTTCTTTAAAACTTGATATCCTGCCTTGCTTCTGCTTCTGAATTTGTAACACTCTGGCTTTGGGTAGGGAGAATATATCGTCTTCATGCATGAAGAAGAAAGTGTCACTGTCATTCAATAACCATGTCCCACTTCTTATTGAAATTCCTAAATAAAAAGCAAACCACCCAAAAGAAAAGCTGTAACAAAATGATTACCCAGAAAGTGAGTTTATTCTCCCTCATGCGTTTAGAAGGAGGTGTAAAAGAAAAAAGAAAGAATCACTGCAAAAGCAAGATGCATGAAACTTTCAGGCCCAGGATGCTTAAAAGATGGAATGGGAATTCAAGCAGAGCTTCTGCATACAATGTTATTTCTTGCCACTCTACATAGATTCTTATGTCTTTGTGGCATATTTCATAAGGCTGTCATGTTGGGATTTATTCTGCAAAGCCATCATTTTCTCTTCCACCACACTATGCTGTATCCCCTGAATATCCCTATCTTTATCTCTTTTTTTTCTTAGTCCTTCTTCAACCATTTCTTATCATCTTACTTTAACATTTACCTTGATTGTCCTTTTTTATTTCTGTGGTTTAACATGAGCTAGATGATTACATTCTTTATAAAAACTTAAGGTGCTAGTAGAAGCAGTGCCATGACTTCCTTCTCTTTGTATTTGTATTTGTATTTGACACAATAAATTTTGAACTTCCGTTCACTTTTCTAGTGACAGTAATCATATAGGTTTTACGGACTTTATAATTTGGCAAAATGACAGGTTGAGAATAAATGTGAAGGCAAGTATTTATGTCTAATCATGTTAGAAAGTCCATATAAATCAGCATTTTAAGATATGTCATCAACTAAAAGATTAGATACTGTGAAGTACATATGTGTATTTTGGATGTGTTTCAATTGACCCTTTTTGGGGGGATGTTCTTTCTTCTCTCCCTCTCTGTCTCTCACTGACTGCTTTTTATCACTGCTTACTGTGAAAAGCTTAGAGATTCTTATTGTTTTAAGATCACAACTTGCTAAATGGTATTAACCAAAAGTAATAATGGATTATTGGCATTCAATTGGTGCGTCTTCCAGGAGAATGAAAAGATCACAGAAAGAGGAAGAATATTGATGAGACATGTGGGCAGCTGTTAAGAACAAAGACTTACTGACAGAGACCATGGATGCCTTTGCCATATGTCAGCTGCTAATGAACTACATATAACTTAGTATAGTGTTTCTAAGGAGTAATGAGTTTTAATTAGGATTTAAGACAGTGACCTATCTTGATAGACAGAATTTTAAAAACATATATTCTTTTTGATTAGCCTATCGATTGAACATATCCATGGGATTCTGTGTGATATTTCAACCTATGCATCTAGCATGCATTGATCAATAAAGGTAATTAGAATTTCCTCTTCATTATTTCTTTATGTTGGGAGTCTTTGAACTCTATCTCACAGACATAATATATACCAAGTTATTGAGATTGGCAGTTATCCCACCATATCTTGGAACCCCAGAACTTATTCCTTCTATCTAACCGTGTTTGGGTATCTTTTATCCTTTGTTTTAGACATCTTTGACAACTAATTCCAGAATGAAAAGGTAACCAATTGTGAATGATGCAACATCCATACCTCCTTTTTTTTAAAAAAAATTTATTATTATTTTATTCAATTGTTCGTGTGTGTGTGTGTGTGTGTGTGTGTGTGTGTGTGTGTAGAAGCACAGGCGAATTTGGGAACCACCATGGACTGCCTACACCTCCTCTTTGTTTACTCTACCCGGGGATTCACAGGCTCCACCCTACCAGGACCAGAAATGCAGGCTGCCCCGCTTCCACCTGACATCTATATGTGGGGTCTAAGATCTGAACTCAGGACCTTCCGCTTGCAAGGCAGAGGCTTAATCCCTGTGCCACCTCTCCAGCCCCCCAACCCTCCTTCTTAATGACTCCATGATTTGGGGGCCAGTAAGGTGGCTCAGCAGGTAAAGTGCCTGCTTGCACCCTACTGACCTGCATGTAATCTTAGGACCCCCACACTGGAGGGAGAGAACTGAATTCTAAAGGTTGTCTTCAGACTCCCTACCTGTGTACCATGATATGTATGTGAATATTCTTACTTTCTCTGTCTTGAATAAATAACACATCATCAATCAATCAGTAAAATATTAATAATATCCTGATTTCTATTGAGGAAAATGACTTGCAACATATCAAATTGTCTTGGTAATTGATAAGCCTAGGTACTTTCATGTATCAGTGGAACATACTTCTAGTTACCTGACGTATACTGCTATGGGTCTCCAGTAAGGGCACCTAATTTAGGAACAGATAGGAGCCTCACAATGGAGGATGGTGAACTATGTAAGGAAAAATTAACAGCAGTATTCTCAGTCTAGCCATAGGTTTCCACCTGAACATTACTTGGAGAGGACTACTGTTTTTGCATCCTAGATGTGTGAGCTGAATCTCATGTCTGTAATTGCCCAGCTGCAAAATAAAACTTCAGACATAATACTCTAGGTACAGATGATTCTATGAGCACAGGGTTTGTGGACGTGAGCATTAGAATCAGTTTGTACTGTTCAGCTCTCATTCTGTAATTATTTGGATGACTCTGGGCATAGTATTTGCTTCCCTTAGTCTTCCATCCCTTACCCAATAAAATACATACAGAAACACTGGCTATCCCACTGGTATATCATATATAAAGTATTAAAATAAGATCTGACATAGGGCATGATTTCATGATGTAACAACATTAACTATTGTCTCAAAACTATCCGTAATTCTTTAACCAGTTGTCAAATATACCTCAAACCAAATTAGTTGTCACCAAACATAGGAAAGTCACAGTTACAAAATTTCTCATTGCATGGGCAAGAAAACATCAGTAATTCCCAAATACACATTGTATATTGTTCTACTCAAAGTCGTGCTGTGATGGACATAATTCATATTCATTCCAGCCAACATCTTTTTACTCTTCTGGAATTTTACACCTGACTACATTGAATTTATCTTTACCTCTGTTACCCAAGTTCACGCTGCCTTCTTTTCCCACTGCAGACCTTCTTTTTTTCCATCGAGTCTCTCTACTGTTTTTCTGTCCCTTTGCATGTGTCGCCCATTGAGTTTCATCTGGGCCACCAGCATTCACCCATATCTTGCTAAATACTTGCTAGAACATGGTAGGTATTTTGATGAGTATACCACTGAGAAAAGTATTCCTTTACATACACTCCCCACCTCAACAGTCTTCCAAGAAGGTGTGGTGCCCCTTAAGATCTTCCTTCTGTGGTGAATTATTGAGAACGTATATTGGGCACATAATATAGAAATAGACCCAGTTACAGTAAGCTCATGGGTGCATTAGTCCTATCATGTTCAGAAGACACTATCTGGCAGAACTCCTTTGTACTCTGAGTCTTACATTCTTACCATGACCTCTTGTGCAGTGTCCCCTAAACCTTGGGGTCAGGCATGATTTAGATGGCCCATTGAGGGCCTAGTAGTCTACCATCTCTTTGTCTTTACACTTTGGTCTGTTAAACACCTTCCCTTGCCGCAGTAAACTTCTAGGGCAAGAGCCATGAGCTCCTCTAATCTATGGGTATGCTATGCAAGTGTTTAGATGGTAGTTTGGTATTGTTAATATGGTCCTTAGAGTTAAACCTTAGTAGCTTGCTGTCCCCAAAGCCCTATGGTCTCCCTGCCACATACTCTGGTCTAGCCAATATCTTTAAGAAGTTTCTGGTATCCTAACTGGAGGACCAGTCAGGATCCTCCTCTTAATAGCATCTCAAATTACTCACCATGAATGTTCATCTTGATATCTTTTATGATTGCTGCATATCACACCTACTGGTTCTCCTCTTGTGTATCTAATACTCTTAAAAGATTTCTGCAGATAGCACCGGACTAATAATTGGTCACAGCAAACTAAAGCAACTGAAGCACCATGTAGTCTGTTGACATATTTTGTGGCCTCTTAATCAAGATTGATTCAGGGGAGGAGTAAGGTAAAGGGAAAAAAGTTGAATGATGTGGAAGTCTACACGAATTCTTTAGAAATCATAATACTGGAAAGCAGTGTTTGATCATTCTCATTGTTCTTATTTTTAAAATCTAGGTAATATAGTCATCAAAACTGAAATATTTTGGATAGTTTTGAAATATCTTAAAATAATAATAATTGGAAGCAATTTATGTAACTGGCCAATTCTGGTATCTACGAGTGAATAAATCTAAGGATATACTATTTGCTCAGTTTACTTAAGCTTAGAGACTTGTTTTATGCCTTTACTCTGTTTCCTGACATGCTATCAGTGAGAATGAAAATGGTTTTGAAAGTGATTTAAGAAAGCCATTGTGTACATGGGTGAGAATATTTTAAAGTAATTCTAAAATATAAGCATTCTTCATATTCAGTTCTCTGTTGCAAGGAGGAGTTCAATACTATGAAATACATAAGTATTCCCAAGAATAAAATCAAGAGCTCAGAATGTGAAGAAACTGAATGTACTCATTCACTAAAGAGAGTCTTTTGATGAAAGGAAAGTGGTACATGCCTTTCTTTATCAAAATTTAGAACATGGAGCCTGTGGTCATTTTGATTTATTTAGATGAAACTACAGTTAGCATCCACAAGTGAGAAAGATAAAATATTAAAAAATATTTTTAATGTCTAATGGCAATGTAAATATCTAGCTATTTTCATGATGCTTACTTAAAAAATAAAGACTTGGATGCTACAGTGTTGAAGACTAAGGGAGGAAAATCAGTCTTGAGGACCATCTAAACTAATTAGCAAACTTTTTTTTTTGCTTCTCAAAGAAATAATTACTACAGCAACCACACAATAAAAATAATAATTTTTTTCCCAGTGTACTAAATTATTATTACTCAATAATGTTATTTTCTACTCTTGAAAAAATAACAAAAATTTCTGAATCATTGTACAGGAATACAGCTAGGACTACTTTCATATAAATATGGCAGCAAAAACATCTTTCAAAAATTTATACTTAATAGTTTCATTAATGCCAAGTGCATTTCCAATAGGCCCTTTAATTACATTGTTTCTATGAAAAGTTAAGGTAAATGTATTGCATTTGGACTACAGTTTGATAAAATATAAAATTGCTAGAACATAAGCATGGGAAAAGTAATTTCAAATATTGGGTGTGCTACTAAAACGCCATTTTTAAACAAATCCTCAATTAGTTTCAGAGCAATTCTGAACCAAAAATGACATATTTAGAAGGTCAATAAAACAGAATTATTTGTTAGTAAAGATTTTGTGAGATTATTAAATGACTTGGGGAAATGTGTCACATTGCAATATTTTCATTTGTGTGGTGAATAGAACATCTTAAGCTAGCCTGCATCATTTAGTTTCATAGACCTATTTATATTTAATTACTTTCTTCTCTATTTCACTGAAACTATCAAAATATACAGTCTTATTTCCTCCTGTTTTTCTTCTTCATCCTAACAACTATGCACCATATATAACTATACCACATCATGATCATAGACGTGGTAGTGTTAGGTAGCAACTAGCATCTGTAAGATACACAGTTACTGACTTATTAAGTATGTGTGAAGTTCTCCTTCTGTTGCCATCTAGCTGAAGACATTTTGCGCTACCCAGAGAAGACCTGTGACCTGGTTACGATCTCAGAGCAGCAGCAGGTGTGCCTCCAGTGCTGCAGATCTCACACCAGTCCCCAACTCTTAATGGTTATTAGAGTTCCAGTGTCCATGACTAAGTTTCAACATTTTTCGTTTCTTCGCAATGACTCATTCCCAGTGTCTCAAACCATAGACTTTTACAAATATCTTCACCTCTTCTAATAATAAGGGTCATCCTTTTCTGTCCGAGACTATTTAGAATCTTTCTGTCTCTCCTCCTGTTAACTTCTACCATTCTTCCATCCTTTCTGCATTGGTCACTATCCAGAACTTCAATGCAGTCCCTTGTTGCTGCTGCAGGTGTGATTGTTGCTGCATCTTCTATCATTGCCTATACCATCACCGAGGCTTATACTACCATGTTCTAAGCTGCCATGGTTCTCCCCAACAAGGCTGTCACAGCTGTCACACTGATCTTGTGGCTTCCAGCTTCACTGTTGTCTCTGAAACCACTCAGCTTCAACAGTGCTTGTAGCTTCCACTGCCACCATTTCTTTTTTTGTGGTCTCCTAAGCAAGAAAAAAAATCATTAAAGAGATTTATTGGGTCCAGTGTTTATACAGACAGAAAATGGTGTGTGTACCAATCACAAGCCCGCTTTCCCACAAAGTAAAGATTGTGTTCACACAAGTCCATGCATTATTCCTCTGTTAGAAATTCCAGAAATCTCTCTGTTGGGCCACCAGGGGAAGGGTTTTGTTTCTGACGTGAGTGGAAACGGTGGCTAAAAAATCTGGTATATGCTATGTAATACAAGGATGGCTGGGATTGTACCTCATGAGCCATGTTTGTTCTCTGGCAGCAAACAGATTCTTCAAGGGATCTACAGAATGTTCAAGACAGCCAGTGCTCTGGCATCAGGGTAGTTTTGGATGTTTGGCTGACAGTCCTTTGTTCAACATACGACAGTACTAGTAATGAGTCTAACAGCTATAAACTATGCAGTTAAATTGTTCGCTTCTTGAGCATGTCTATTTATTCTCAGGAAAAATAAACATGAGGAGTGCTTGAAATAAGAACTCACCATTAACACTAATAGTGGTTGTAATAGTATCAATGGTATTTGAACAATGCTATAGAAATGCTTATTAGCTGCTCAGCATTCCAGGATAAAGTGGTTTCCCCTAGCATGACTCACTGCCATGAGCTACTGACTATGTAAGAGCTGGAAGGTAAGAAAAAGTAAAATCTTGTCCAAACCAATATAAACAAGCTTAAGCTGAAGTGTGTGTATGTGTGTGTGTGTGTGTGTGTGTGTGTGTGTGTGTGTGTGTGTTCGTTGCAGAAAAATGAAAAAAGCAAAATTATAAGATACTAATTTGCATGGGAGGATTTTCATTTTCATTTTTCCATATTATTAAAATTAATTCCACAGATATTTATTGGATATTTTTGATGAATTATGCTTTGAAATATTGGAAACACAGTGTTCATGGTGTGGAGTTCACAGGAAGAATCAGATAGATGATTTGCACAGTTTTCTGATAGTGTCTTACACATTTTCTAATTATAGTACTTCTAAACACATTAAAAGTACCTCTAGCACAACTTTTGATGCAAAGAGAGGACATGATGCCTATTCTGAGACCAAAAGGATGAGGAAAATGTGAGAAAGTAGTAGAGGAAGTGGTGGGATCTTCAGTATTAAACAGTTTTCCCAAATATAAAATGACAGTGTTCTGGTGTCAAAGGATCAAATTTGCACAGCTCACTTTGAAGGCAACATGTATCCTTGTTTAGAGAGTTAAAAAGTAAAATAGTGAAGTTGTTTTGAGAGTTCAAAGGTAAAATAGTGACGATGTGAAACTTTTAAATTCCATCAAATTTAGTTTGAGATCTTGGATAGGATTTCAGATGGAGCACTGCAGGAATGAATATGAACCACTTAAAAGCAGAATTGCCAAGAAGAAAGTTGAGGAAAAGCAGAATCTCTGTTTCCTCCAAACTCTTTTTTCCATCCCTGAAGGATCCTTTGCTAGGGATTGAAATGCAAATTCTTTGCTTTCAAATCAATTTTGGCTAATGTAAACAAAAGCCAATTTATTGGAATAATTTTATGATTTGTAAGTGAAAATGATATACATTTATCTTATAGAATAAGAAGAAAATAAATCAATCCCATAGTCAAATGTAGCTCAATTTCTATTTAAATTAAAAAAAAAACATTGCTAATCACATGATCTATGTCATGTACTGTCCAAGCCTAGAGTCGAGGGAAATATAAAAAATAGTGATATGAATACCTTCATTGATCTCAGTGTCTAGAGAAGGTTATCTGAAAAATTATATAAAAACAATTACACAGGTATGAAGTAAGATAAGTGCTTAGCGGGTTACTATTTAATACACATGTCAAAATTTCATTTAGGGTACCAGAAAAGAATTTACTTCAGTAACTTTCAAATTCAGACGAACTGAGTAGATAGCTACCCAAGTACATTAGGCTCAAATACAAAAAAAAAAAAAAAAAAAAAAAAGAAAAGGAAAAGAAATGCTCCCTCCCCATTTCAATAAATGAAAATCTGGTGCATTTATCTAATACTTTCATTATTTGGGATGTTTCAGTGAAAAGATTTTAAAACTTGAGTGCTAATTATGTTGCTTCATTTTGAAGTAGCAAGATTTTCTGTGTGAGAATGAGAATGTGAATGAATAAAGCCAACCACACAAGTGTCACTTTCTGTTTCAACTCCAATCCCAATGCTGATTCTGATTCTAAAAGAAGACAATACAGGCAAGAGGCAAAAACCCTAATGAATTGCTCTCTACCAAAATGAGGAAATAATTGATCCCTCTATGGGAATATGAACACTCTTGAAGAATTTTGTGTATCATTTGAACATGTAGACAAGGGAGCTGGGAGGTCTTTCCTTACCGGAAGAGGACAGCATAAGCAGACTCTTCCTTTTATTCTCCAAAGTGAAAATGTACAGGATCTTCACTTTCTAAACTAAATGATTGGTGTATAAAGCATGTGACTTGTACAGTCTTTTGCAATGTTCTTCCTCTTTGTCAAAACGGACACCATGCTTACTTCCTCTCAACAGATCATTCTCACACAGTGACTGTAGTGACCCCCTATCAAAAAATCCTATTATTTAAAGAAAACCTTACACTGAGCTAGTTGCTGCCACGTGTTTTTGGATTTTGAAATTGTGTTGTTTAATCTTTATTGCCCACCACCTGTCTGAATTCAAAAGACCCTAGGGGTTTAGTTAAACACTCCTGGGTGTGTCCAAGAAGCCATTTCTAGGAAGGATTAACTGAAGGTGGAAGAGCTACTTTGAATGTGGGTTATACCATTTCTCCCACTAAGGATCACAAGAAATCAAAAGGGGAGAAAATGTCCACTATCATAAGATCTCAATCTCTCTCTCTCTCTCTCTTTCTCTCTCTCTCTGTCTCTCCTCTTCCTGTCATTGAACTGCTCTGCTCAGCCATACTCTCCCCACCATAATGGACTGAATTTTTTTCCCTAACTTGTTTTTCCCTGGAAAAATCTGAGGAAATCAAGCCTGGCATGGTGGCACATACCTGATATCAACATTTACAGGTTGAGTACAGAGGAAGGATTGCAAATTTGAGACCAACCTATGATGCATAGTGAGCTCTTACCTCTCAAATGCATGCTGTGGTCCTCAAGTGTAGATATTTAGACTATCAATGCCACAAAAAATTTGTCTGAAGGAATTTCTCAAAACTGATCACACAGAACCTAGACCTAAGTGAGAATTTAGAGCTTCTTACTGAATGTTGTTTGTGTCCTATATACTGTGCTAGATAGAGGATCTCAAGAATGCTTTAACATGGGCTCGGTAAACTAAGTGGTTTTGTGACTACTATAAAATCAAACAGAAAAATATTTAATAATGTGATCCTTGTGATACGAATCAATATCAATGAAAAAATCACAATTAGTGCTACTTGTGTAAATTCATAAAGTGCATCAGTCTTACAAGGTTTTATAGAAGAAATACAACATAAGGAAGGACTTCAAGGAGAGGCACACACACATTATGAAATTTAAAAATGCAATTCTATTATCTATTGTGCCTCTCTCCAATGTGGCTTTACTACATTTTTTAATTTAAGAATATATGTAGACTATATAACAAGGTTATTTAACATTTATTGCATGGATGGAAATATAAAACGATAATGAAAATAAATAAGAAAAGTTAGAAAAATAAAAGAATTAAAAACTGCAATTCTAAGGGGCTCATATAATGAGTTATTAAAGTAAAAGGACTGGATAGCTTTAAATGCTTAGGTTTACTTAGAATGTCATTACAGGGGAGAGACCAGATAAAGGAAGACATTAAAATGTAAATAGGAACTATGTTCTGGAAGATTCTAGATCACCTTTCTCTCTCTCTCTCTCTCTCTCTCTCTCTCTCTCTCTCTCATTTCTCTCTCTCTCATACATACACCCACATACACACAAACAAAAAAACATACATGTAAGCATAGGCACATTCACACTAACACACACAGATATACTCACGTGTACAAACTGATATGCAACATATCCATACACCTAATTGTATGCGCACAGATACATGCACAGATACACAGATACATACACAAGCAATCATACATATACATAGACACACACTTACAGACACAGACAGACACACGGACAAACAGATACATATTCTCTCTCTCTCTCTCTAAGGGTTTGGACAATTTTCCAAATTCATTGAAAGCTTCATTTTTAGGTATAATATCAGGCTTAAAGTCTTCTAAAACCATTAAGAAACTTTTGTGCTTAAACACTATCAGAAAACATATTTGTCTCCTGGTCTTATTTCATATACTTACTTCACAAGTATAGAAACACACTTCCTCTTACATGCACACCACAAAATGGTCCTTCCCATTGTGAGCCAGAAGACAGGAAGGTAAGCACTTGCTCTGGGAGCCCAAAGGAATTGGAGACTGCTGTGCATTGCACTCCACCTCTAGTTGACCTGATAGTGTTCCTTATTTCTTTTTTAAACTGTCCTTTTAATTAAAACTAATAAATCTTACCACATTTAAGTGACATTTCATAAGAGGGAAAGAATATCACCTTATGTTATGCAGAGAAAGGTTACCGTTGAAGCATCTCAAGGATCCAGGGATCCAATTATGGGCATTTCTACTAAGAGATGACAAGGGGACTGGATATGGAGAAAAGGGACTGGAAGGAGAGGGAGATGCTCTGGGGAATTAGGTGAACAGTCAGAAACAGAGGTGAAGAAAAGTGTCTGGCCAGTTCTAGGACTCATGTTTCTTGTACAGTGAGGGAAACATGGGAGAAGGTGTCACATAGTCTACAAACTGAATTATTTCACTCAAGTCTTCAAATGTGAATGATAGTTGAAAACAGATCAGCAGCATTGGATCTGATATTGTAACTCTCTACTCTGATATTCAGGGTTAGGAAAATATATTTGTTGCTAGAAACTGGGAAGCTATTAATTTCTGTAACACAATTGAACTATGTAATTTACAGGCTGTACTAACACTTGTTGTAGCTACTGAGCCAAAATAATACCAAAAATTGCATGAATAGTTATAATTAGGCAATTAGTACTATTGCTCATGGCTTAGAGTCAGAAGCATAAAGCCTCAAAGTAAGTCATCCATGCTTCATGCAATCAATTGAATTTAGACTGTAAAGGCTCAAATAAGATGATGCCAATGAAAAGTGTCCCAATGTGATTACATAGCATCTGAACACATTGATAAAGATATTTGAACAAAATATTCATTACCTCCAGAATAAACTAATTTTACCTTTAAAACATGATTCATTTATACATTCAGTTTATAATTAGGGAGCAACAGAACAGTACTACAAATAAATGGTAGAAAGCTTGATAGGGAATCTGGCAGTGTTTTAGTTTATAGTTTGAAGGAAAGAATGGTTATTCAGTGATCACAGAATTCTGTAAGTACAAGCAGTGATGAAAACCATTTGAACAATGAACTGGGCAGCAAAGTTCTTTCCTTCCTGAAGGTTCCTGTATCTTAGTCAGCAAAGCCTACGTATGTATGAACTTTGAGGCAAATGTGATTTTTCAGATGTGATTAGTTTAAGACTCTTGAAATGATATTATGTATATGACCATATAACAGTTGTAACAGCCTTGTAAAAGAGAAACTGAAAGGATTATAGTCAGAGAAGGACCTGTGATGGAACTAGATGGTCAGAATATGAGAGAGAGAGAGAAACAGAGAGAAAGAGAGAGAGAGAGAAAATGATGCTGGCCTAAAAGATGGAAGAAAGAACCTGAACTAAAAAAGAAAGTGAATTTAAAGTCTGAGAAACACAGAAGCATGATCCTGCTGAAAATTGTTTTAGCCCAGTAAATCTCATTTTGTATTCCAAACTCCAGCATTGCAAGATGGTAAGTTTATGTTATTCTGAGACTACAAACATGTACCAAAATGCAGCAGAACCATGAGGAAACCAGAAAAACCATGTTTAAGGAATGAGGCAGAAAATGTACAACAGAAAGAGAAAGAATCGCTCTGGGGGTTGGAGAGATGGCTCAGGGTTAAAGCCTTTACTTCACAAGTTAAAGGACCTGAGTTCAGACCCCACATACCACATAAAAACACCAGGTGAAAGTGTCAGTGACTGCAGTTCTGCTCTGAAAGACTAGGCTTGCCAAATGTACCCTAGAGCAAAGCAGTAAGGAGGTAAAGAAAGCCATGGTGATTCCTGAAAGTCTGATGATTCCTTCAGAGGCATATACCCTTGGGCCTTCTGAAACACACACACACACACACACACACACACACACACACACACACACACACACACCACAAACTGGCCTGGAATCTCAGGAGTGGGATTTTGGAATATGTATAGGATTGTTCCAGTCTCCCAGGATTCTTCTTTTGTTGTAAAGAATAAAAGTTATCTTCCAGGGATGAAACCAAAATGTCTAAGAAATATCTTTAAAAATGCCCCACATCCCTAGCCATCAGGGAAATGCAAATCAAACCTACTCTGAAATATCATCTCACCCCAGTCAGGATGATGAAAATCCACAATACAAACTACACTGAATGCTGGAGCGGATATGGAGAGAAGGGAATGCTCATACATTGCTGGTAGGAATGCAGGCTTATACAACCACTCTGGCAATCAGTATGGCAATTGATAAAAATGTTAAGGATTGAAATGCCATATGATCCTGCTATACCACTACTGGGAATAATCCCCCAAAATGCAGCCATTCACTACAGTGACACAAGCACAACAATGTTCATTGCAGCTCTATTTACAATAACAAAGTCACGGAATCAACCCAAAAGCTCAACAATTGATGAAAGGATAATGAAAATGTGGTACATTTATAAATGGAATATTACTCAGCCATCAAAAAAGATGGATTAATCAACAAACCATAATTCAGAACATCAGAGACTGTATATCAACCACCTGGAACTAGGCCAGCCTAATCTCTCCCCATCCTGAAGCTCAGGGAAATTTGTGGAAGAGGGGGCGGTAAGATCGTAAGAGCCTAAAGATGGGGAGGAGCAATGATATGCAAGATACTACACACAAGTTAGGGCCAAAGCAATCATGATAGGACTTTGCATGACCTGTGCAATGACCAATGCATTATTGACCCCTCAAAGTCTAGCATGGGCTAAAGGCACTAAAATCCTTAGAAGCTAGGGATTAACAGCCACAATAGTGTTCCTATACTTAAGGGGAACACAAGAAAGAGTTCTAGAAAATGCCACTGAGTCCTTACACATCATCAGAGAGGAGGACCCAGAGGAAAGTTTGACATACATATTAAAGGGTGCTCCAGCGATGGGGGAGAGAAGGCGCTGGAAGATAGAGAGGGGGGAGGAAGGGGAAAAAAGGGGAGGGAACAAGGGGGTCCAGGAAGGGGTGGAGGGAGGGAGGGGATGGGGTACCTATTAAGTTTGTACGAGCGGAAATAAATAAATAAATAAAAAACAATGAAAAAAATGGATTAATGGAATTTGCCAGGAGATGGATGGAATTAGAAAAAATTATATTGAGTGAAATATTCCAGCCAAAGAAAGTTAGATGCCAAATGTACTCTCTAATAAGTGGATCCTAGTTCCAAATCCAGTTAATGACATATTTAAAGACAAATCTCTGTAATACCCACTGTAATCACAAAAGATTATAAACAGGAAGGAAGGGGAATAAGGCCCTCAAAAGAAAAGAGATAGAGGAACACACTTTGGTAGATAATAGGCTATGGTCATGTATTACATGTAAGTAATGAGACATCTGGTGCAGTTCACTCTCACTTCCCTTCCTGGTCATGTGCGACTGAACAGGTTTGATCTCACCAATAAGTGAGGATATAGGGGCTGGCAGATAGATGGTAACTGATGGCAAATGGGAGACTGACTCCCCCCCCACACACACACATACACTGCTGTGTCCTACTCCTATTCTTCCATCTTCCTTTGAGTTTCTTCTTATATTAAGATCTTTGTTTAAACAGTCTTTTATCTTTGGTTAGGAGATGACCTTTGATATCAATCCGGATGCAGCCAAGGGCAGTGCAGGAACAGCAAAACTGAAAACAAAACAAATCATAATTCAGAATACCAAAGACCCTACCTTATTTATCTGAAGACTAGCCAAGTCTCTCCCCATCCTAAAGCTCAGGGAACCTTGCAGAAGAGGAGGTGACAAGATTGTAAGAGCCTAAAGATGGGGAGGACCAATGATATGCAAGATACTCCTCACAAGTTAGGGCTGTAGTAGCCAGGATTGGTCTTTGCCTGACCTGCACAATGACTGACATGTCAATAACTCCCCCCCCCAAATCTAGCACCGATCACAGGGCAGAAGGCTTCAGGCAGTAGGATCCTTCGAGGCAAGGTGTTAAACAGTCGTGATAGAGTTTCCATACTAAGGGAAAGTCCAAGAAGGGGGTCCAGACTTTGCCACTGAGTCCTGAACCCTCGCTAAAGTGGAGGACTCAGGGGGAAATTTGGCCTTCACATAAAGAGATGCTCCAGGGGATGGGAGGAGGAAAAGGTGGAGGAGGGTGAAAGGAAGGGGAAAAAGGGAGAGAGTGCAAGGGGGTACCATGGGGAAGGGAAGAGGGGAGGGAGGGGGCGGAAGTACCTATAGAGCTTATATGATTAGGAAAAAAATAAAATGTGGGAAAAATTAATTTTGGCAACAAAATTAACAAAAGTTACCACATGACCTGTTGCAGTGGCGGACAGAGCAGCAACGACCACACAGCTGTGGCAGTTGCAGCTGCCCAGCTGGGGCCATTTGCGGGACACGACAGGGGTGAGGATGATGGCATCACTAAGAGACAGAGAGACAGGCACCGGAGACACCATGGGGGGAGGGGTAGTGTCCCCTTTATTGTGCAGGAACAAAGATTCATATAGGGGGAGCTGGCCAATCCAGCCGCTGGCATGTACACAGGGAGCCCTTTCTGGGGCCAACCAGACCACAAGTTCTGACTGTCATTCTAAAGCACCTAGAGGCAGGGAGATTGTAGAGGCACTGGGAGTCTGGCTGGGTATGTGGGGGACACCAGTAAGTGTGCTTAACTGGCTTGCAACAGAGTGACTTTTGGTCACTCTGCTGCCTTGGCCACTGCAGTCAACCAAGCCTGAACCCTGTGCTCGCCTACAATGACTCACATGCGTCCAATTCTCTAATGTCATTGACAGCAGGATGATTTGGATCTCTGCATTCCAACCACATTGTTCTTCCATTTAGTTATTTGAAAGGATCCACATTCTATCTCCTGTGTCTGTCTTCAGTCCAGAGTTCTGAGGTGGCTGACCTATAGCCACTTCCCTATATTCCACACCTATGTTCAATTGTTAATTCCCTATTGTTTTGGAGGGATGGTGTGGTGAGGAAGAATAACTATATATGGAGGGAAATTGAAGGGTATTTCTATACTGAAGGTGAAGACTAACTTATTAGATAGAATGTTTGGCAGACTCAAGCAACTGTAATCTGTCTGTAACTGTGAGCTTTTTTTAAAGCACATAGTAAGATAGAGATTCAGGCAGGACGACGGAGAAGAGAGAAGGAGCAGTACATCTAGTGATTCTTTTTCTTTTGCTTATTCATCTTCATCCTTAGTACCTGAAGTGCAAAGATGCTTCGAGTCTTAATCCTTGGATATTCTTTTTGCCACTTTATATTTTTTCTCCTCTAGTTGATCTCATTCATAGTTATTGGGAAGGAAAGTATAAAGAAACCTGTGAGAAACTTAGTCATCAAACTGTATAATGCAGGGGCTTGGTGTTCAGTGACAGAAAGAAAAGATAGTCGTGCAAGAAAAGATGTCAAAATTAAAGAATGGTCACAGGTGTGAATCCAGTTTAGGCAGGATGACAAAAATATCTATGAGAAATACAAATGTGTGTCCTGCATCAGTCAGTGTAGCTAGACGGTAGCAGCTGCACAGTGAAGAAGAATAAAGATTAAAACACAGGTCTGTGGACTGAAGTGCACAAAGAAGAGAACGGTCAAAACAACTCCACTTTGGCATGCATTTATTGATTAAAGGATTAAGGAAACAAGTTAATACAAAAATAAATGGGCTGAATTAAAGAAGAGGACAATTACAAGTCCTAGAAATTCTACATGCTTTGTGAATTAACTTACTGTGATATGAAATGTTACTTTTCAATTACTTATTTATTTTTCTTTATTTGTGTGTGCACACATGTGCACATGCAGATAAATGCAGTCACGTGCACATGAAGGCCAGAAGAGAATATCTACAGTCCTGTTCTACCACTCTCCGCCTTATCCCTTTGAGGTAGGGCCTCTTGCTCTATTTAAAGCTAGACCAGGAATCACCAAGCCTTGGAAATTCTTTTATCAAGCACACGCATGACCATATCTAATTTTTATATGGACTCTCTGGATTTTAACTTATGTCTTCATATTTGTATAAAGTAGTGCTTTTACCTGTTCAAGTTCATCTACTGCCTCGATAAAAATGTTAATCTACATCTTTGACAATATGATCTGTAATTTTTGCTAAGGATTAAAATAAACACTATATTTCATGATATACATAGAGCTAAATAATTTAGTTCATAACACAAAAAGCTTTGTACAAGCCTATTAAGATGGAAAAGTCAAAAATTTTGAAAACCTTGAGAGTTTCCAGGGGATCCTAATTTACAGAGTGGTCTAAGAAAGCTTAGAAGTTGGATGTGTTTATTATTCATTGTTCATGTTGATGGACCTTGAAGACATATATGGTGTTTTTATTCAAGTGTATAATGTATGTTGCTTATGTTCACCCCAAACCCTTCCCTTCTTTCTCTTCTTCTTATTCCCTTTAGAGTTTATCCTTCTTTTTTTCCAGACAGTCTTGTTTCTACTTTCATGTAATTCTCAATTTTCATTCTTGATGTGTGTGTGTGTGTGTGTGTGTGTGTGTGTGTGTGTGTATGAAAGAGAGAGAGAGAGAGAGAGAGTTATGAGTATAGATAAAATCTAGAATCCATAGCTATCTTCTCATGTATAAGGGCATTCTGAAATTGACTCCAATAGCTCAGAAATTAGTCCCAAGATCTGACAAATTAGCTGCATGAATTAAAAATATTTTATCACAGCAATGGAAATATTCATCAAGCCTAGAGATAATCTACCCAATGGAGAAAATACTTGCCAGTTAGATATTTCACAAGAAATTAATGTCCAGATTATAAAAAGAACACAAGAAGTTAAGTGCCAGGAAATCAAACAATACAATGATTATTTTTGATGGCTACCTCCATCATCATTCTGATGAAAATACTCTAATAACATTCTACAAGCAAGGAAAATAAAATTCCATTGGAAATTTTAAGAATAGGCTGTTAACAAATTCGGATGACATTCAGGAATAGATCACTTTTATTTTCCATTTCAAAAGAAAACCACATATAATTTTTCTTCCTTTTTTGGTGATCATCTCCAATCATATTGGGGATTCAATATGGAAACAAAGGTGGATGTGAGTAGGGTTAGGGGAGCTGGTTTTCTTGATAATATACACATTGATATATAATCCCAACAAGTACTCAGGCACATGTCAGTACTGGTATCCCAGATGAAATTGAGTAGTCCACACATGGAAAATTTGCAAAAGAAATGAGGATATTGGTAGACAAGAAGAAGGTTTGTGGTAAGAACAAGAAAATAATATTGGGCAATAAGGAATGAAACTAGCAAATTTATTATATTAATGTATGAAATCCTAAAAGAATAAAAAATGAATCAAAAGGGGCTGGAGAGGTGGCTCAGGGGTTAAGCCTCTGCCTTGCAGGCGGAAGGTCCTGAGTTCGAATCCTAACCCCACGTGTAGACACTGGGCAGAGGTGGGGGTGGCCTGTGCTTCTGGTCCTGGTATGGTGGAGCCTGTGAATCCCAGGGCAGAGTAAACAAGGAGGAGGTGGAGGCGGTCCATGGTGGTTCCCGAATTTCTCCGTGGTTCTGCACACATGCACATACATTACATACACACACGTGCACACATGCATACACAAATTGAATAAATAATGATAAAAAAGATATTTTTTAAAAAATGAATCAAAAAAGAAAAAATAGTGAACCTCTCTATTTTTTGCAATTAATATATGGTTTTATAAAAAAGAGTTAATAGAAGCATTGTTTGTAAACTATGTAACGCGCATAATTTCAGTTTGGGGAAGAAATGTTCTATTTGTCAGAGCTGCATACTGACTCAGGCCTGGGATGAGCATAGCATACAAAGAGAATGATATTTATAGAAGATTGCCACCCCTACAAATAAAAACAGTATTCCCATTCTGGGCATTGAACAGCATAAGAGGAAATCTCTTCCTACAGGCATAAATTCATACCATAGGCAAATTTATCACGGGGAAAAATACAGTTCTCAGATGTTAACTAACAAGGAAAATATATACAAATATATAGTAATCAAGGAAATTAACATATGTGGGAATCAGTTTTCTCTTTTACTTCTAAGCTTATCAGGAAACATGTATCTACATGCTAAAAGACAACCTTGTAAATTCCAATGGATACAAACATGTACTACAAAGTTCTGCATAGTTTTACAATCCCTATTCCCAAATCAAAGCATAGTTGAGATGGTAGACATCACTTACAACTCTTAGACACTCCTTGAAAATATTTAAATCTTTGTAATAGTACAACTGCTAAGTTATATACATTTATTTCTTATGAGGTGGATAATATTGTTATATTTCTTTACCTATGAAGACTACGAGGTTAGGGAGTTCATGCAACTGTTTAATGAAAAGAAGTCTAAAGTGTGACAAGAAGAACATTAGCTTTATGTTTTTAGTTACAGTGGAAAAGAAGGGGGATAAGTAAGAAGAAGGAAAGGCATTGCTAAAAATAAGCAAACAAAAGAAAGACCAGAAGCAAGGCCAGAGAATTGAAATCATCATGGTAAAAATATAATGACCTATTTTATTTCTGGACAGTTTATAATTTGTTATCTATTATTTTATATTTTATGCTCGGCATTTCTCAATATTTTGAAATCTCTTCTTTTTTCAATTTCAAAAGACAGCTCAAACTCTTTGTGAATCACTCCCTCGAAAGTTCCTAGCCTTTCTCTTTTAGTGGAGATCAGTCTTTAAGTGATCTTCAAAGTCTTTCATAACAGCCCTTGATAATAACAACTGACACTTGTTCCCCAGAAAAGTATCTGAAAGAAGTACAAAGAAAATGGGCTTCAAAAAAAGAAAGGGAACTTTCCTCCGCAAAGTATACATTTCATCTTTGCAAGTACTTTGGGAGTTGCTCAAGAATATTTTAGTCCTCAATATCATAAAAGTAATTAGTACTATGCATATGAAAGATAATTTACTTCTGAAACTACTTCAGCTGAAAAGGAGCAGAGCCCAACAGATGCTTCAGAGGAGGCAAGCAAACCAGAGGGAAGTAATAAATTGTCTTGAACAACAAAAATATTTTTGGACAGTTCAAAGGGCAAATATAGGAAAGTTAAGACTACATTTATTCCTAAAAAGTCTGTCTATACTTTTGAATAAGTTGAAGGTAAAACAGAAATATTTTATTATTATGACTATGGTAAGTCTGTGTTGAGGACAGGCTTTGAAGATATGGATTCTTTAGTTAAAGCAGTATTCTTGGAGTAATTTTCCTCTGAAGACACTAAAAGAAGTTTCAAGGATAGTTTCTTCTAGGCAGGGGTTCGAGAGTCATTAACTTAACTGAAAGCATTGTTTTCCTGGGCTTTATGTTAATCCCAACAGTAACCTGGGTCAGCTTTGCATTCTTTGTATTGAGTGTTTTTAGTTCAGAGGTAACTTAAGATCCAAGTCTAGTTCTCTGAACAAAGAACATGTCAGGCAGATGGTCCCAACAATGGGTTAAATGTCAGTGCTTTTTTTCCTGCTGTTACTTTTATGAGACTTTCTTGCTCTTGTGTTCCATATTTACTTGTGTTGGTACAGGTTTACTGGATGTTAGAAATGTTCTTAGTTTTAAGATTATCACTGATTACCCCTGCTGATGTGTCAATGAGCCTATAACCCATCTATGCAAAGCTGAAAGCACCTGGTCTGGGTGAAGCCAAAGAAACTCCATACAGGGTCAGGATGCCATCTTATTGTATTAACATACATGGTTGCTAGCTCAAAAACCATTAGCATCAAACCCTTACCCTAGTCCTTAATGTTGCTATCATTTTCTGTCTACCTCTTAAGAAGCAATGAGGCCAAGGGGAAAATTCACATCTAATAGGCTGCAAAATGTCAGCCTGAAAGATTGTCAGTCAGTAGATTCTCTTTCCCTAATTTCTGATTATTTTACTTAAACAAATGTTTTGGGTAGTCAATCAGTTTACAAATCTTGCATTGTGTAGTCCACTTTCTCAAAAATTTAGAATATTACCCACAATAACTCACATTTATTTTATTGTCATATAAGTAATTATAAATTCATGTTATAGTTTTCTATTCACATAGAAATGTTACATATATCCATATGAAATAGAAACAAAGAGAATAGATACTTGCATTAATGAGTCTATTGAACTTCATTTCTATTTATTCTTTTTCAACTAAAAGAATGTAAGTGGGTGGGAGAGAAGCTTAGGGTATAAATTTTGAAGACATGAGGCCCTAGGTTCAAAACCTACAACAAAAATAATAATAGCAATTAAAATTTTAAGATGTTAGTGTTATCTCATTTTCATGATCTATAGCCAAGTTGTAAATATAACTGGGAAACATTAATATTCCAAAATTTTACAAATATATCTTTTTATAAAACAAATCATTTATCTGTGTATATGTCATATGCATATCAGATAATACTATATTTTTTAATCCATATTATACTATGTTTTATGTATAGTGCTAAATTTGTCCATATACATATGAATATTATCTCACTTATACATTATACAAACACTAAATAAATTTATATATGTATATAAATATAGTATTATGTATGGTCAATGATATACTATAGAGTACCACATACAGACATAATACTATACATAGCACATATGTACATGTATAATATTATTTGTTATTCACTTTTCAAATTATGTCTAAAACTTTGATTACAGCAGTTAACTAAGATATACAAGTTTATATTGTCATTCAAAGCAATGTTTCTTACTGTACAAATAACTCTGTTGCTGTGAGACAAAACTCATACTCAATCAGATTAAGATTTATTTTTTCCTAAGTGATGAACTTGTAAAAAGTCTGAGTCAATTGTGATAAAAAATAGTATATTCTAAGAAATATCACTTCCTGTTAATGTTGGCTGTGAGAGCCATTTTGTGCTCCAATCTCTATGATAAAATATGATTGAATTTACATATAATATTTTAAAATAAATGAACATCTATATTATGTATTAGTATTAAAATATCACTTTTAAAATCTTGGTATTATAATTGTTTCCTTCATTTATTTAGAATCCAAGAAGAAAACTGAATTTCTGTGACTTGAAAAGAAGGGAACAGATCAAGTCCTTAGACCAACATCGGATTCACTAGCAACTTGTAGGAATTCAAAAAAGGATGTCCAAGCTTTTGAAAATGGATTTATTCATGGGATAATACATTGGAAGGAGACTTGAAAAGCTCAGAACTACATGTTAGAATATTTACTAATTGTAATCATTATGTTAAAGGGCAAAAAAATAAGAGAATGACCTTCCTATAGGTATCTTTGCAACCAATAACTTCTAAAGCAGAGTGAATGCAGGATGATAGGGCACCAAACAACAACTATCATAAAAGGACCAAGTTCTAGTTGTGAACTGTTTCAGAAATATTCACTTGGTTTATGAGTGAGCTGTCTAAAACAAAAGGTCAGAGTTAAAGACAAAGTTGCTAATTCTTCAAAACTCACTTGGGCTGGAGAATAAATATTCTTTTTTCCCCCAGCGACTGTCTATGAAAACACAAATATTGATGTGCACAAATATTTAAGTGAATCAGAATTATTTGGCTCAAGAATTGGAAAGACAATTAAATAGACATAAATAAATTCTCTACTCATGCACTAAACTGTAATAAGCTCTACACTCATGTGAATGCTTGGCTATTTGCTCGAGGGTGTCATAAACACATTACGTCTCTATTCTGGGTAAAGACTTTTAAAATGTAAATTGAATAATGCTATAGATTCTCTGGACACATTTCTCTGAAGTTATATAGATACTCAACTGATCTGATTAGGACACTCCTTGATGGAGTGTTTTTGACTATGCAGATTCTGTCCCTGGAGAGACAAGGTTCCCAGCATGCACTGCCTAATATTTGACAGAAAAGCAAACACTTTGTGATGGCCTTTGCCATACCTGTCTGTGGGGCTGTTTGGAGTAGAGTATCCACAGCATGCCAATAGAAAGACATTGTAAACTAAAGTCAAAATTTGCAAAGGAATCCACCATCTTAAGGTGTCTTTCCTGACTTCCAGCACCTTCTAGAGTCCTTCCAAAAGATAAGGTTGTCTACACTGGCTGAATGAGTTGACATTGTTTCAGCCTTAATAATGAAAGAGAAAATTGCTTATCTCACTGTGCACTAAGCGCTGATTCACCACGTGCTGACTCTTGTGCCATTTTCTAGGCTAATGTTCATGGATCCAGGAAAGACAGATGCAGCTCCACCATGGGTCACTCACCTTGCAGGGAGTAAATCACAGTGTAAGCTGAGGGCCACTGCTTCCATGCTGCTGCCCTGGAAAGCACCCAGGTGGAATGCACAGCCTTGGAGAAGCCTGCTGAGTGACAACAAAATCTCCCAGTTGTGATAACTCACAGTGTGCATTCAGCTGAGACATCCCATGGCCTGATGGGCTCTCCATTCAAGCAGACATGTTGTCTAAAGCCAAAGAACTGGTGCAGGGATTCAATGAGTAAAGGCACTTACAGCTAAGCCTGGAAACTTCAGCTCAGTCCCTGAACCTACATGGTAAAAGGAGAAAACTTATTCTAACTCTTACAAGTTGTCCTCTGACTTCTACCTCTATAATCTATCTCTCTCTCTCTCTCTCTCTCTCTCTCTCTCTTTCTATCTCTATCTCACACAATAAATATATAAAAATCTTAAAACTCAAGAGAACAGTTGTACCTTGCTCAAGAACTTTGAGGCAGATTTGTAAATGACTTCATGACTCCAGGCTGCTATGACAAGATTTTTTTATTTACTTAAGTTTTTATTATTTTTGTGTGTATGTGTAATCAAGTATGAGTGTGTATGTGTACATGTGTGCACAGGCATGTGTATGAGGGTATTTGTGAGTATGTCTCTGAAGGACCAAGAGTGACATTTGGGAATCATCTTGAATTGCTCTACCTCATTTTTGCTTTGCTCTGGGGTTTTCTTGTCTCTGCCTTCCAGGGCCAGAAGTGCAGGCCACCATTTCAACATCACATCCCTAACATGAGATCTATGAGTTCTGACCTTTCTGCTTATGAGGTAAAGGCTTTAATTCTTGGTCCATATCCCTAGCCCCTATGACAAGACGTTTTTGACTTAAGGATTTCAAGCAACTGTTCTGTCACTTATAAATGAACAATAGAAAACAAATCTATTTCTCTGTGCCCTACATACTAAATCCCACATATGTCAAAATAAATACAAAATAAATTTTAAGAATGTAAAATAAAACAAGCAAATAAGCTTTGAGTTTAATAATTGTTCCAGTGAAATATTTTTGACAACTAGCTTAAAAGTGAATATCTTGCAGAGATCATACAAGGATAATAAGAGAGTTTACATTGAAAAGAATAAACAGATGTCAACTTCTCTTATAGACTAAAATAAAGGAGTTAAGCTGTGAGTTAGAGTCACAGGCAAATATTTTGGTGTGGTGGGCACTGATGAGTGACTGACAAGCTGAGAGGCATACATATGTATGTGAAAGGCTTCAATTATTCATGTTCCTTAGGAGGCAGCCTGGGTTTCACCTAACAGCATCTCATTTGCTGTCTATTACACTTGGTGGTAGACTAGTAACTCTAGGGAAGAGTGTCTTTTTCAAGAAAACCACTTTGCACCACAGAATGCTAAGAAATGACAGTTTCATGACGGTTCCTAGGAGGAAAGAAAGCTGAAGCGTGCATGATGGTTCAAGTAACGAATCTTTAAATGCATTTAAATCACTTAGCTGAATTTATTATGATAAAGTCATGAATTATGTTCACTCCACATACATGATTAGACTGCAGAACAGATGGTGAAGAGCTTCAGAAGCATCAGCATTCTGGGTAAGAAAGGTTTAATAAATTTCTCAATGAGTATTTTTTTCCGGGGTTATAGGAAAAATGTCCACATGCCAAATAAGGAAGGTAGTTAAGTCTGTAGGATGCACAAACCAGGAGAGGAAGGATTTTTGTATTCCTCACTGTGGAATTCCTCATGATGAATTTGCAAAGGTTTTTATGGTTATGAAGATTCCGAATAGTTTCAGACTTTATGTTGCCCAAGTTCACACATGAGGCTAAGAGCAGATTTGCCAGAAAAAGAGCAGATTTGTCATAAAGGAGTAGATTTGCCAGAAAAAAAAATGTTTAGGAAGAAAAAAGAAAAACATCTGTCTTTGAACAGTCCTCAAACCCAGCAGGTCCCTGTCATCTAGGGTTTATCTTGTCCTTGAAATGTAAATAAAAGAAACTTCCTTGAATCAGGCCTGACCTCAGACTTAGTTTTCACACTATTTTCAGCCTCACAGACTGTTCACCCCTAAGCAAGTTGTTATGTCTTGAATCTTAAATAACCCCCACAGATACATGCATTTGAATACATAGTCCCCTGCTAGTGATGCTGTTTTGGAAGGTTATGGAACCTTCTGAGCCTAGGGCTTAGAAGATGAATGCAGGTCACTAGAGGTGGGCCTTTGAGAGTGATAGCTTTTGTTGCTCCAGTTTTACTCTTGGTTTCTTGACTGGTCAAGATGTGAGAAGCACTACTGCATTTCCTACTGCCATGCAGATCCCACTCCCACAGCCATGTTTTCTCCTCCATGGTGGGTTCATATCCCCTGAAACCATGAGTTCAAAAATATTCTTTTTTTTTAAGTTGTATCTACAACTACTCTGTCCCAGAACTGAAAAATACATGTCATTCACAATCATCTGTTCAGCCATCAATAAAACAAACAAAAGGTATTATTCAATATCCTTATTCTGGTAACACAATTGTGTTACATTATTTATACTAAGGAAAAATCTATTCTCTACCTTTGCATTAACATCGTAAGGATACATAATCTTCTTTGAAATGACTTTTGCATGATTAATAAGCATTGTTTCTTGAAGCAACATTTTGGAATGCACTGAAAAGTATAGTCCATAGACCATTACGGATAGACCTTTAACATGTTCACCATCACTCACCAACTCAAGCAAAAACACATAAAATAATATAAACATTCTAATAGTAATCATGAAATGGGTGGAGATCTTTATGCAAAAATAAAAAGGAAAAAATCTAGGCAAGTCTTACCTCAAAAAATAACTAAAATCAGAAGATAATCCTACTAGTAAAATAAAACTGTAAAATTCTTGAGGGAAGCATAAAAAGCAAGTACAATGATCTTGGGTTTATAAATGACTTTTCAGATATATTGGCAATGGCATTATCCATGAAAGAAAAGGCAAATAATCTCTATTTCTTTAAATTTATTTTTTGGAGAAAACCATTGTTAAGAGAATAGAAAGAAGAGCTGAAGACTAGACGAAATATTTATGAAACCCCAACCTGAGATGAAGAACTCTCACAATTCAAATCCTGAATAACTGAATGAACAAAATGGGCAAAAGGTCCAAACAAACACCTCGCCAAAGATACACAGATGACAAACACGAAAAGATGCTACACATCACGTGTCGCTAATTGTTGACATTTACACCACAGTGAGATATCAAATAAACAAGTAAAAGAACAAAATATAAAACAATGGCAATATCAAATGCTGGTAAGATGTGGAAGAGATATTGTTAGAGGTACTGAAAATGAGTGCAGTCCCTTCTGAACACAGTGTGGCCATCTCCTGTGAAACTAAATAGACTCTTCTAAGACATCCTTGAAATTAATGTAAATGCAGTAAAAGTAATCTCCACACAGATACCTAGACATGGATATAAATAGAAGGTTTTTTTTAAAAATTGCCTGCATAAAGTAGCACCAAAGCTCTATATCATTGAGTGCATGGACTAACTGTCTTATGTCTAGACAATGGAATATTATTCAACATTAAGAAGAAATTCACTATCAAGCCATGGTAACACATGGTGGAAAGGTAATTGCATGTTAATAGAGGGAAGAAAGCAGCACCTACTTATGAAAGGAAGTAAACCAAGGTTTCATGAATATGATCCTAATTAGATGACATTCTAAGAAAGATAAGAGGAGGCTGTGTCTGTGAAGAGAAGCACATAGAAATCATGACCAGCCAAAGCTGCATCAGCCTGCAGCAGCTGTAATAATTAGAATGAATTCAGTGAATTCTGTGCAAAAATGTATTTTGTGGCATATATCAAATAGTAGTTATTCTATAAGAACAATTGTATTGGTCAGTAAGTTAAAAATGCTTTTACACAAATATAGTGACCTAAGTTCAGTTCCCAAAGCCCACATGACAGACGTAAAGAAATGAATTCTGAAATTTATCTTTTGATCTCTGTATTGCACTGTGGTACATACATGCTTGGTCTCTCTCTCTCTCTTTCTTTCTCTTTTCGCTCTTTCTCTTTTGTCTCTTATAAATAAATAAAATATTTTTAAATAATCACTTTATATAATCATCTATCAACCAATTTTTTCTGATCTACATGCTTTTGATACTAGAATACTAAAACTGTCACCAATTTGGCACTCATTAATCAAAACTTTAATAAAAGTTTTATGTCTGTATTTGGTTTGCATTGTCATATCTCTGGATGGATAGATATTAATAAAACCAAGTTTGAAACTTGGGGTTGACTACAGTCCAGATATACTCTGTTTATAAAAGACATGAATTGGTAACCATCAAGCTCCCTTTGACTCCACAAAATCTCATACTAAATGGTTTTTCTCTTCCATTTCTTTCCTTCACCTTACTTTTTCCTCCCTCCCTTTCTTTTTCTTTCTCTTTCATGTTTTTTTGTGTGTGTATGTGTATCGTCATGGGTGTGACTGCATATGTGTGTATGGTATTCACACATGTGTATGTGTGGGTATGTGTGTAGTGTATGTGCGTGTTGTGTGTGTAAATGTGTGTTATGTGTGGTATGAAGATGTTTATGTGTGTGGCATGTGCATGTATGTAGTGTGTGTGTGTGTATGTGTGTGGTGTGTGGTGTGTGTGTGACAGAGGTCATTCCTTATGCTCCATCCACCTTGCTTTCTCAGACAATAGTAGTAAGCTTTGCTTACTAACCCAGAGCTTGACAATTAGGCTCTGCTGTCTTCCAGTGAACACCAAGGATCCATCTGTCTCCATCTTCCCAGAATTGGGATTGCAAGATACGTCACACTGCACAGCATCTGAATTCAGATCCTTGTGTCTATCATCACAAAGCTGTCTCCCCAGTCCTTCCTTTAAGTTTCCAACAGTATCACTCATCCTGTCTTGCTTTCTTACGACTGGACACATACTTCCTACTAAGTTATTTTATTTCACGGATAACATTTCTTGCTAAGATTTCTAGAATACACTTTAAATTTTCTGCACTTTGGAATATTGTCTTGACCCTGGTACTGTGGCTGAGATAAAAGTATGAAGTTATATTTTTCCAGCATTAATTTGGCTGCAGGATTGGCACCATCACACCTCTGGCACTAAACTGTGGTCTCTGATGCCCCTGCTAATAGATTATCCATCTGCTCTTCTGTCATATCACTGTTGTATAACTGTATTACTTCACGGAGCAGCAGACTGAGTCAAGCATATGGGTTCTCCAGCAGCACTTTGACAGGGTAATTTAACTACAAACCTGCCCACTCAGTATCATCTGTGTGCATTTACTTTGGTAATAACCTAAAAATACGTTCCCTAGGATTGAGAGACATACATAAACTAGTATAAACTAGTATATGCTTCATAAACTAGAAGTTTTGAACAGCATGTTTGTTTTTTTAATAATGAAAATATTCCACATGTCAACCTGATCAAAATGTAATGTTCTCTATTTGAGTTCCATGGATTAGAGAAGAATAAGGATCTATTTTGGTCACTTACAAAACAAGTGTGAGAGAGAAAGAGAGACAGAGAGAGTGATTTCATTATAAATATACATTTAATCCAAATCTAACAACACTTTGTTTTCAGTAAAATTTGGATAAAAACCAGATATCTGGAAGCATGGGATTAAAAACATAGCTATTCCACATTAAAAATATAATATGACTAATAAATTAACATTATTCCACATGTGCTTTTAGTAGGTAAAAATGAATTTATGAATACAGTGTATAGCTAACTGCAAAACACATTTGAAAGATAAAGCATATATAAATGAAGAAATACAGAATTTTAGTACAGCAAAACTATTCTATTTAGCAAAAAAACCAAATCTTCAATTTAGGGAGTAAAAATAACCACTCATTAGAATAAGTAAAAAGAAACATCTTCCAATAAGGGAATCATGGACAAGCTATTAGGTACATATTCTTTTCAAAGAGATGTTTTCTAGAGATGTAATCTTGTCAGGGTATTCGAACTACTTCAGAACATTTAAAAGCAACCATCTTTCTAATTCACTTCACTCAGAATATTTAACATGGTATGATCACATCACAGAAGCAGTGCTAAAGGAAGAAAATTACAAACCCTTCTATTTTACAAATACCCATGCCAACATATTTACATCCAAATCTCACAAAGTCAAAACTCAGCAAAATAAGCTCAAGAAGTAATTAAATCCATAAAACACTATGATCAAGTGAGATAATTTCAAGAATGAAAGTGTTGTTATCCAAGAAATATTATTATTATATCAGTAGATCAACAGTTAAGTCTTCCATTCATGATGGCTGCAAAAGTCCATCTATCATTGGAGAAAAACATGTTAGTTACTGGAGTATTTTTCATAATAACTCTTATGACTAAGAAACAGCTATTTCATAAACTGATTAAGTGTCTGACTCAATACAATAATATTCACCGTAATACAATATGTAATATGTACCTTAACACAAGAGCCAATATATAGCTGTCAAAGGAAAAGGAAAACTTAGGGCTGGGAATATGGAGCAGTGGTTAAAGAACTTGTCATGCAAATAGAGATTGGAGTTCAGATTCCCAGATCCCACATAAAGTGTCAGATTGGTCTATATTTCCAGCCCCAGAGAAAGCTTGCTGAGTCAGACTAGCCCTGTTGACAAGATCTGAGTTTGATTACAGATCCTTTCTCAAAAAACAGAAGGTGAAAGAGTGATGGAGTATGATTCCCTACATTAATGCAGGGCCTCCACACTCATGCAAACACGTGCACACATACCCACACATATTGTGCTCCTGCACACATCCAAACATGTGTGCACTCATGTGTGCACTCCACACAGACACACATTAAAAAAAAACAGGAAAAGGTAAAAATATGGAAATCATTGCTATTTCTCATTACAGAAAATATCATTCTTCAAAATTTAATATGCTAGAGATTTGCCATTATTCTCAAATGAATTAAATGCCTTAATTTCTATTATTATCTCAGTCTTAATTTCTCTTATAATAAGTACTGATAACTGTAAACAACATTGTGTTAACAGGAAGATCTTTGGTGTCCTCAATTATTTGCAATTGATCAAATTGCAAATCAAAGTTTAAGGGTCCTGAGATCAAAGTTCATATACTGTTTCAGAGTCGCCTCCTAAATAACAATTTTGAGTTTTACACCTTAGAAGTTTGTCTCAAACTTCAGATCATGACCTGGATAACTACTATTGTGACTTCAGTGATGGTCCATTGTGTCTTGCTGAAAATGATTTGTGTACTTCAAATACCCTTGATTGACTATAATATTGACCCATAGATCTAATGTATCACTTTAGATATTACACTATGCCTACCTTCTTGAAAATAGTCTCAGTTTGACATGATATTTTATTGTTTGATAACAATGCATGTATATCATAGTTTTTTGTTGTTTCAGATATGGTTGGAAATTTTTTGCATCTACATTTGTAAACCACACTACTTGAACTGTCTTCTATACTAGGCTATGTGATCCTAGTTATAAAGTATATGTCCTTCTTTTGTGTCTGTTTTCCTTTCCTGAACACAATGAGTTGCATTTGGCAGTCCCTTCTTTTCATTCTCATGTTTTCTTCAATTGTATAAACACACCATACCCTTTTCCCCATTTTCCTCTTAATGGACAGCTGGGTTCTTTTCAGTTTTTGGCTGATAGAAATAGTATCATGCTGAACATTCTGCACAGTTATTCTGTGGACATGTGCACTGATATATCTTGGAAACATGCCTTGGATTGTTGGATTCTAACATGGACATCTACTTAACTTTATCAGAAACTGCTAAACGGTTTTCCAAAGTGGTATCTTACTTTGCTACAATAACACACAAAGCTTCAGTCACCTCACATTCTTGCTGGTGGTTTCATAAAAATGTCTTAGTATGACTTTATGTTGCACATTCTGAATGAATAATAATGTTAAAAATTCTTTAAATATTCTCATTGGTTATCTAGATGTCTTCTTCGGTAAACTCATTGTTTAAAATTTTTGCCAATTTTTTTTTATTTGAAGGAGAGACACAGTTTGTCTTTTTGGAATTCATTTGCAATTTTTGTTTTATTTTAGATGCAAGAAAGATAAATTTAGTAATAAGCAGAAGCACTGTTAGAAACATGGCACTGTGCATGAGTTTTTAAAGTGGCCCTATTTTTCACATATTCGTGTCTGATATTATATAAGTTACACACACTCTCCCATGTAGGTAGAGCTACTTCTGGGCTGAGCTATATGCCTTTTTTGGGCCAGTGAGATGTTAGAATCATGACATTAACCAGGAGCTTGGAAACTTGCTTAGGAGTTTCTATTCTTTCTTGTTTCCCTGATTCTTCAAGAAAAGGTGGCTGGAAAGCAAAGTTGAGTCCTTGTATACATGAATCATGTTCTCAAGCAAGCAGCAGACAATTGAAGTCCCAATATGGGAAACTAAACAGGCAAGATCATCAGTAGCAGCTCATTAGCTCACTAGTCAGCAGTTGTCTACGGTGGCCACGCAGGACTGAGAACTGTTTCCTTAAGCTGATGGCTTTGTGACTACTTGCTATACATCAAAAGGGTTGCAGTGAATCACTTAGGCACATGGGCAGATTGTTAATTACATGAAGAATATAAATAGATGATAAATGCAGTCAGTAATAGCATTGCATTTCTCACTCATCAGGTTGACAATTTCTAAGTTTAACAACATACAAGGTGGCCAGAAGGGAATAATAATTCAGCAGTGAGACCACAAATTACTGGGTATTTCCAGTAAGGCAAAAATAGATGCATTTTCAGAATTGAAAATAGGCATTGTCTTTTGTCACAGGAAGTTTGATTCTAAGAATATGAATTAAAGGCATTCATATATATATTCGAAAATGTGTACTGGATAATGTTCCCGGGGTAAAAATTATCCTAACAAAGCCAAATGAAGATGATGTAAATATTCTTCTGTGTGATGTACATGCAATGTAAAATGCGTATACTTTAATTACTTAGTCATTATGTATTCATATTATGGAATATTATGAAACTATAACATGAGCACAATATTCATTCCATAATAGAGAAATGCATCTAAAATTGTGTTTGCACTTAAGAGGAAGGGAAGAAAGGAAGACTATCAAATAATGACATTTACATAAATGTGTATTTATGTAAGAGTGGGCATGTGTATGCAGAAATATTTACAAAAGGAATACTATGTTCATCAGTAATTCAACTTAATTCAACTTTTACCTTTTCAGGAAAGGAAAGTTTTATGGAAGCAAGATGAACTCATGCTTGTCTACATTTCATTTCTATCAAAATTCATTAGATACCTTGTTAATAAATATATCTACACATAAGAATAGTTAATTGAAAAATAATGAAACAACAAATAACCAAGTAGCCCAAAATATAAGTATTTAGTAGATTTGAGTCCATGCCCAACCATCCAAGAGCAGTTCAAAAATTCATTAACAGGTGAATAAATCTGAAGATTTTTTTCAATGTAATAGTACTGAAAGCAAATTCAAACTTAAGCTAAAATGCTTTAAAAGTATTGTCATAGAATTAATATCTTGTACATATAGACAGATCTTACAAAACAGAGGAAAAGTTTAAAATGTATTTTAAAAGACAGAATACCTATATTTTTGAAAGAGGAAAAACAGTCGATAATTATTTAAAATTTTTGAACTTGAGTCATAATAGTTTCAACTTGAGCAAAAATTTCACACTGAGAAAGGACTAAGTGATGTTAAAAAACAATACTCTTAAGCAGTCTCATAAACCCAGTGGCTTAAGCTTGATACCAGAAACCCAAGCAAGGATGGAGGAGAGAAGCAACTGTGAAGAGTTAGCCTTTGACCTCCACATGCTCCCTAAGGCTCATGTTCACACAGAGCTATCAGCTCACATGGCTCAAACACATTCACACATCATAGTCAATAAATTATTGTGTGTGTGTGTGTGTGTGTGTGTGTGCGTGCGTGTGTGCACACGTCTGTGACTATATTGGCCCAAGAGTGACTTCTGCAATCACCCTTGATTACTTTATCACCTTTTTTCTTTGCTCTGAGTCTTCCCAGACTCTGTCTTCCATGGCCTGAAGTACAGATTGCTGCCCATGTAGCCCAGTTTTTACATGGGCTCTGAGATCTAAACTCAGGTCCTTCTGCTTGCAAAGCAGAAGCTTAACCCCTGAACCATCTCTCAATAAATACAGTTTAATGAATGCTCTTAGCAAAACGTTATTGACGCTGACACGTGAGTGGTTTGTGACTGGAATGTACCTTCACAGATCTTCCTGAGCTACAGTGTGAAGAGCTTGTAGAAAGTTGATTAGCAAGGAATACACCGGAAGGTAAACAACAGTGACATCTGAGTTGCTCACTTTGGTCACTTACATTTTGAAAAGTGCTCAGGTGAACCTATAAGGTCACATTTGACAAGCGTTTCTGATTGACAGCATGTGCCTTTGTGATACTGAAGGACAACAAATTGGTCATGGAACACGATTCCAAGCAGTTCAGCATCATTCCAAAGGCACCTGGAGAGCTTGGCCTGACAGCCCATGCCTGTACTCACAGTGGTCAGGGTTCTGAGGCATGAAGGTCATTAGTTCAGTTTGGCCTGAACTGAAACTGGGCTCCGTAGTGAGAATAATACCTCATGACCATCAATGCTCATGTCACTGGTAGCGATGCTAAGGGAAGCGATGCTAAGTCTTATTCATCCTTTTAAAATTTACTAAAAACAAAACTATATTATTATATTTGTATAAAAGCACAAAGTTGTCACAATAGAGTAGGAGGGCTGGATTGTTCTCTGTACAATGTCTCATGGCTGTTTCCAAGATTTGTCTAAAACGTTAGAATTTTCAATGTTCTATGAGTAAGAGTTTCTAATTTTCCCAGTTTTGTCTTTTCAAGATCTAGTACGGAGTGAACTATTCCTATTCATCTATTAATGCTTTCCTTTGGCTTTTGAAATCTAATTTCAAAAGCTCTAGGAAGTCAACGTTCTATTGACTTTTTAAAGCAGAACAGGTTTGTGCTTCTTAAATAATGTTAATTATTTCTTGTTTTAAAGGTACTCTTCTTTTGCACATCAGCTAGTCTGCCTACAGAAATCCCTTTTTAATTATGCTGGTATTGAATCTTCAAAAGACTGCATCAGCACTATGGATGTAATTCTTTGCTGCTTTAATTTTTCCTAATAAAAGCTTCTTTTTCTTGAGATGCTAAAAGTATTCTTGAGCCTTGTCTCACAGCAAAGCTGCAGTTGGGGATTTTTATACTTAGGGTGGTATGCCAGGACTTGGATACATTTCTGTAAGACACGACAGACACACACGGGACCCTGGCACAGATCTTTAAGACATCACACATGCACAAGCACACGCACATGCGCGCACACACACACACATGAATACTAGCATGCAAGCTGTTTTCTCTTCACCCTTTTATAAATCTATTCTCATATCATACAGTGTAGGACCATCAACTCCCTTAAACTAGATCAAACATATATATATATACACTACCTTAAGAAAATACATGGCAGGGAAGTAAGCACATTGTTCATTCATGTTTTAAAAAGTAAGGAAATGCATTCAATCCTGAAAGACTGTATCTTAGACTGGGCACAGTGGGTCACTCGTCCAATCCCAGCCTCTAGGAGGCAGGAGGTTTGAGGTAAATTCCAGATCAGCATGGATTGCAGAATAGAACTCTCTTTCTCTCTCTCTCTCTCTTTCTCTCTCTCTCTCTCTCTCTCTCTCTCTCTCTCTCTCTCTCTCTCTCTTTCTCTCTCTCTCTCTCTCTGTCATATACACACGTGCACAGAAACACAAACACACAAGGACAATGTGCAATGTGAATTGTAAACTGCTGTTTTTCTTTGAAGTTTTCCTGATTTCCATATCCAATCATGTTTTTTCTTTAATTCACTAAGTGCCTGAGTGCCTGTTCCCAGTTTTGTCCCATGTGTCTTTTTTTTTTTCTTTTCCCTAGTTTTCCTGGCACAAGGAACTCTTACCATTCTGGCTCCCTTCTAGCCTCTAGCATTCACATGTTCCTCCTATATCAAAGTATTGGAATTCACAAACCCTTACTTACATTGGCTTGTTTTTCTGTTCTCACTTCATGCATGCAAATCCTTCTCATCATCCTAAGATCAGAGTAATCCACTTTAATATATTGCCTCCCCATCTTTTATTTTCATATATATATATATGTTTGCTGCCATTTTGCTTTGAGTTCTGAGACAAGGTCTCACTTTATAGCATCAGCTGGCCTTGAACTTGTAGCTATCTTCTTACCTCTCTGTTCCAAGTACTTGGGATTTCAGGGGTGCCACCATATCTGGTCTGCTTCCCTCTCTGGGTGCTAAAAACAAAGAAGGGAAACAGTACTAACAGACCAACAGGTATTGAACAGAAAGTTAGCATTTAATGCCCAGTCAATAAACATCTGAGAAATGAGACACACAAAGGAATGGGTTATACTAATGAGAGTGCATCATGAATGTCCAGGTATGTTCACAAAAATGCAGCCAAGTGTGTGTGCCAGTAGAGGCACTCTGGGAATTGCCTTGGATTAGTCTTCCACCTTATTGCTTACTCTGGGAATTCCCAGACTTCACTTTCCAGGCTAGAACTACAGGCTGTTACTATATCCACTGGCATTTTTACATGGAATCCAGGGTTTTGAACTCAGGTCCTTTTGCTTGTGAGCCATCTCTCTAGCATCCCCCCTCTCTCTTTTTTTAATTTTTTTATTATTTATTCAATTGTGCATGTACGTGTGTGTGCGTATGTATGTGTGTGTGTGTGTGTGTGTGTGTGTGTGTGTGTGTGTGTGCATGTAGAACCACAGACGAATTCGGGAACCACCATGAACGCCTCCACCTCATCCTTGTTTACTCCCCCGGGGGATCCACAGGCTCAGCCCTACCAGGACCAGAAACGCAGGCTGCCCCTGCTTCTGCCCAGCGTCTATAAGTAGGGTTTAGGATCCGAACTCCGGACCTTCCGCCTGCAAGGCAGAGGCTTAACCCCTGAGCCACCTATCCAGGCCCCCCCCCTCTTATTGAAGCAGTGTCATTATGTTGTCCAGGCTGTCCTCAAAACTCTTGATCCTCCCAAAAGTGGAATAGCAGGATCATATGGCATTTCAATCTTTAGTTTCTTTAAGAATCTCCAGACGGCTCGCCAGAGTGGCTGTATGAGCCTGCATTCCCACCAGCAATGTAAGAGAGTTCCCCTCTTTCCACATCCTCTCCAACATTTGTTGTTTGTATTGTGGATTTTTGCCATCCTGACCAGGGTGAGATGATATCTCAGGGAAATTTTGATTTGCATTCCCCTGATGGCTAAAGAAGTGGAGCATTTTTTAAGATATTTCTTAGACATTTTAATTTCATCCCTGGTAAAGTTTCTTTTAAGTTCCAGGGCCCATTTTTTAATTGGGCCATTAGTTTCCTTGGTGTTTAGTTTTCTAAGTTCTTTGTGAACTCTGGATAGTAGAGCTCTATCAGATATGTGGTTAGTGAAGATATTCTCCCATTCTGTGGGTTGTCTTTGAGCTCATGTTACAATCTTTATCTGAACAGAAGCTCTTTAATTTCACAAGATCCCAACTGTTGAGAGTTGATAGCAATGACTGTGCCATTGGATGTCTGTTTAGGAAATGTTGGCCTAGCTCAATCAGCTCGAGGGAGTTCCCTATCCTTTCACCTATGGTTTTTATAGTCTCTGGCCTGATATCAAGGTCCTTGATCCATTTGGAATTAAGTCTTGTACATAGTGACAAGTATGGGTCCAGTTTTAATGTTCTGCATGTGGAGATCCAGTTTTGCCAGCACCATTTGTTGAAGATGCTGTTTTTTTCCATTGGATTTTTGGGCCCCTTTGTCAAAGATCAAATGGCTATAATTTTGTGGGCTTATATCTGGGTCTTCAATCCTTATCCATTGATCTGTGTGTCTATTTTGGAGCCAGTACCAGGCTGTTTTTATAACTATGGATTTGTAGTATAAACTAAGGTTTGGTATGGTGATACTTCCAGCAGTGTTTTTGTTACTCAGGATTGTCTTTGCTATCCTGGGTCTTTTGTGCCTCCATATGAACTTTGAGATTGTTTGGTCAACTTCTTTGAAGTATTGCTTTGGGATTTTAATTGGTATAGCGTTGAATTTGTGTATTGCCTTTGGTAGGATGGTCATTTTTACGATGTTGATTCTGCCAATCCAGGAACATGGGAGGTCTTTCCACCTTCTGGTGTCTTCTGCAATTTCTTTCTTTAGGGTTTTAATGCAGCAGAGGTTCACCTTGATAGCACAAGCACGATTATGTTCATAGCAGCACTGTTTACAATAGGAAAGTCATGGAATCAAGCCAAATGTCCAACAGTTGACAGTGGATGAGGAAAATGTGGTACATCTATACAATGGAGTACTACTACTCAGCCATCAAAAATGATGAATTACTGGAATTTGCCGGGAAATGGATGTCATTAGAAACAATTATATTAAGTGAAGTATCCCAGACCCAGAAAATTAAGCACCGTATGTACTCCCTAATAGGTGGCTCCTAGTACCAAACCCACCCAGTCCACCTTGAGACACTCAAAGATAAATCTATGTAATACCTACAGTAATTCCAAGGATTATGAACAGGAGGGATGGGGTTGGAGGGCCACACCAGAAACAAGGAGAGAGGGGACCATGTTACAGCAGAGAAAATAGGCCTCCATCAAGGACAGCAAGGGGTGACATACAATGCCCATCAGGATGGAGTGAAGGGTATTGCAGGAGCAGCAAAACTGCAAAAGAAAATCAACAAACCACAATCCAGAACTTCAGAGACTCTATATCAACCACTTAGAACTAGGTCAGACTAATCTCTCCCCATCCTGAAGCTCAGGGAAATTTGCGGAAGAGGGGGCGGTAAGATTGTAAGAGCAAAAGGATGGGAGGAGCAATGATTTGCAAGATACTCCACACAAGGTAGGGCCGAAGCAATCATAATTAGACTTTGCATGCCCTGCACAATGTCCAACACACTATTGACCTCACAAAGTCTAGCATCTGCTAAAGGCACCAAGATTCTTGGAGACAAGGGATTGACAGCCACAGTAGTGTTCCTATGCTTAAGGGCAACACAGGAAAGGGTTCAGGGAAATGCCACTGCGTCCTTGTATGTCATCGGGGAGAAGGGCCCAGAGGAGAGTCTGGCATGCACATTAAAGGACTCTCTGGGGATTGCGGGGGCACTGGGGGATGGGGAGGGAGAGGTGAGGGGAGGGGTAGCAGGGGGTTCAGGGGGAGGAGAAGGAAGAGAGGGAAGTGGTGTACCTATTAAGTTTGTATGAGCAGAAATAGTAATAAAAATGTTAAAAAAAACAACTCTTGATCCTCTCTCTTCACCATCCTGGCTTTCTGAGGTTATAGACTACAGATGCCAGATATCTTTATAAGTAGCAACAATTGAGCTGAGAATTTAAGGTGAGTCCAGACTGACTGCTGATGCTTCTAGTCCTGGCTGCTTTTCCATTCATAACTCACTGATTTCCTGTTCCCTCACTGAACTCTGCACATGTAGGATATTTTCTCATTTTTTTCATTTGCTTCCTTTACATGGGATATCCTTTCTTTCTTATCCACATGATTTCCATAGTATATACACCTCACTTTAAATCATCATGTTACTCTCCTTGAGCAATAAGTTAAGTACTCTTGTCCTGTTCAGTTGTACCACAAAAAATTTTCCTCCTGATTTATGGTAGTGTTTAGGTAAAGATCATTTCTTGAGCTCCCATTGGCTTTCCCTTTTGATATCAACCTCCAAGGATGGTCAGTTAGAAGCACTATGACAGTTTTGAATGGAAGGACTTTATTTGCTTTGAAGGCAGCAAACTGGGTTAGGCAGGACTATTTTCATCCCAGGACTCTCTCTTTATGTAGCTGATATTGTCTTTCCGTTGTGCTTTTGAGTGGTTTCCTTGCGACTATTCGTTTCCAAAGCTCTGGGTCTCATAAGCATATGAATTTTATTGGAGCTGAACTGTACATTTTGTTTTAAATCAATTACTTATTTGAAGACCTTCCTCCCAAATACTCACGGGCTTTGAGATTCTGGGAATTATAATTTCAATACATGAGATTGAGAGAGATGAAGAGAAAAACTTAATTCACCTTATATTTTTAATATGGTCATCAGAGTGTTGCACAATGAATACTTATTTGTTAAAAAAATCACAATTCAGTGTTTGTATGCTCAACTATAATGAAACAGAGTTCCTTTCAAACAAATTTATTTATTTATTTATTTTGCTTTTGTGCATGTATATATCAGACACTGTGTGTCCCTGTGGAGGACAAAGGGTAACTTCCTGAATCATCCTGGATTATTTCTACATCTTTTTTTTTTGCTCTGGGATTTCTCAGGCTCCACCTATCAAGGTTGGAAGTGCAGGCCATTGCCATTTCTTCCTGGAGTTTTTACATGGGACCTGGGATCCAAACTCAGGACCTTCTGCTTATGAGGAAGAGTCCTAACCCTTGAACCATCTCTCCAGCCCCTTCTTTCAAAATTTTGAAAAACTATACATTGAATAAAGGTTTATTAATCGTGGGTTTTAGATTTTTTAGATTTTTAGGTAATATTTTAGATATTAAATATCAAAATATTTTCTAAAAGTTCAAGTAAATAAATAAACATGTCAGAAAGGGATAATCCAATATACTTCTCAGTAAGAAAATAAATCTTGAGGCCAAAAATTAAATCTTGAAGTTAGAATCCATGCATGAGTTCAAAGACTTACATGCTTTGAAATACGATGTTGAACTTTACTGATGTCTGACATATGGAGTTTGTACATTGCAACTTCTTACAGATTAAGTCATTCCTATTAAATCTGTGAAGAAGATACATTTAGAGTTGGTTCTTGTTATACCAGTAATCAAATAATACCTTCATAGCTTTCTCTGTGTTTTAGAATAATTATGAGAATTAACCATAAATATTAATTCCTATTCAATATGTATGCACTCTGGAATCCCGAGGTGTGAATAGCAATGTCTTATTACACAAGGCAAAAGATTCATTAAGTGCTTTTGGGTAATCTTTAGAGAGTACATTAAAATTCAGACGTTACTATGCATATGAGCAGTCTACAAAACTTTAAGAAGTGTTTCAGAAGTAAGTGATGAATGCTTTCCTGAAGCAAAAACTTATTAATCAAAACATCCAAATGAGGATAGAAGAGGAAGTTAAGTGATTACATGAAGCTTAGCTTCTTAGCAATTAACCCAAACATGTGAGTGCACACACACACACATACACACACACACACACACACACACACACACACATTCACACACATACACTCATACACACACTCACACACATACACATGTTTTTATATTTTGTCTTGTTTTAAGATAGGGTCTTACTATGAATCAGCCCAATCTGGCATCAAATACTCTTCCTCCCATCTCAGTTCTCCTGAGGAATATCAGTATGCAGCACTACACCCAGCCAAGGAAAAACATTTTAATGAAAGGCAGAAGTTGTCTACTTCCCACAGTACATTCTTTGTGTTTATGGATAACTGATGATTCTACTATCTGTTTAGTTTTGTTAGAAATGATCACATTATGTTTCCCTATTGTTAGACACCACCAAGTCTTAGCATTCCAGCGGATCTGTCCTGGGAGCTGTTACCAAAACCCACCTATGAACAGAAGTCTCTTTCTGAGTCATCTTCTCTGTACATTAACCTGTTTCCCTCCCTTAGACAATCCCAGTGTGGTGACTATTATAGTTCTTCTAGTAAACCTTAAGCTGGGGAGTGACTACCAGGATTCCTCTCCCTTTATTCTTTCCTCTCAAAATTAATGGAGATGATGCATTTCTTCTTTCACACAAATTTTGTAATCATCTCACAAATGTCCACCAAAGAAAGTAATAATATTTTGATTAGTATTGTATAAAATTTATGGTTTAATTTTAAAAGAATCAACATTTTTTACTACATTAAACACCCACCGTATGTTTCTATTTTTTGGCATCCTTATGTTAATTTTTAAAAATTTTTAGCATGCATCTTGACATATATTGCAATATATAAATGCAAACAAGTAGTTCATTTTTTAATGTTACCAAAATTAGCTTTTATAAAAAATTAATTTCTAACAATCATACATTTATAGTATACATAAAAATTATTCATTTATTTTTGATTTTCTTAGTATATGAGTATATGCGAATATGTGTATATGCACAAATGTGCAAATGTATGTAGTGTCCAGACTAATGTCTAATATCTTCCTCAATCAATTACTACCATATGTTGTGTGCTGTGATATGAAATGATAGGTTATTACTTTTTGAAAACTTGTTTTTTCTATAGATTCTAACAGGTATAATCACATCAATTGCAGTATAGATCATTATATTTCATCTACTCTAATATGTACACCTCTTAAATATTTTCTTTGCCTATTTGCACTGGGATCCCTGCAATACTTTGTGAAAGAAATGTGTTTGAAAGCAAATATGCCTTCTTTTCAACCTTTATTATAAAGCATTCAGATGCTTCTTGGTATTCCAGACATTCTGACCTGTCAGTCTGAATGAAGAGGAACCAGTAAGGAATTGTCTCAGTTTTGCCAGGTAAGACACCTTTGGCTTTGTCTATAAACCAGAGATGCTTTAGCTGACATCATTTCTACTTTTCCATGATGGCACTCTGTGTTCTAATACTATCTGTCAAATTTTTCTAGGGAAGAAATGAAGAAAATCAACTCAAGCATTCAAAAGTCCAAAATGATCTATTTATCTGACTGCTACAATATGTATATATATTCAAGGTAACCATTTAAAGACAACTTTATATTGAAGTAAACATTTGTGTTATACTATTATATGTGTTTGCATTTAACTCACTTTTATTAAAATGAAGTTTCTCCTCTTTTAATAATCTACATTAATGTATTTAAAATTTTTTGAATCAATCAGATGCTATAGAGGATAGCTTAAATAACAATTCAGTGTGGAATCATGCCAGAGAATATCACTCATTAAACACAAGGAATACATGCATTTTTGTATGCTATAAATCAGCCAATTCACACTAACCAAATAAGCCAAATCAGTAATAATGAGAGGAAACAGTAATGGGTCTGTTTACATATATAGTCCCTCACGGGAGGTTCCTGCCACAAATGCCTCTTGTCCTGCATACAAGATTCACCTGGTCTGCAGGAGTGCTAGATTGTATCAAAGAAGGTTATTTGACTAGTGGTTGGGACTGAGGTTATGTGACCCTTGTAAATCAACATCTATGCTATAGTGGTCATGCATCTTTGGTCACTGATGTTTGTAAAGAGAGTCCCTCATCCATACTCCTGTAATTAACCCAATAAAAAACATTGGCTCACCAAGCTGGGTTTGAATGATTAATTGTTTATTCTGTCCATGTAACTATCTACAGCAAATAGATATTTCTTTGTGTCTCTACAAGTAAAATAGCACAGCCTATAAACATGTCATGCTACATATACTATCCCTATTAAATGCACACACACACACACACACACACACACACACACACACACACACACACAAACATGCATCTATACACATAATGTATATGTCTCTTTAGAACCTATAATCAATTAATGGTGCTAAAACTAAGTCTATCAGTTGTAGTTCATGTATATCTTCTCAATGAATAAAGAAAGTTCATAATAATATTGATTCTGAATCTACATTACAGAATGCTTTTAAAGACTCAGAAGATTATAGTTATAGAGACTCTGAAGCCCTTTGAGAAAGTTTTATGTAAATCATCTTTGTATTTGCATACCTCATATGTATGTTAATAACAATGCTTCCCTGTAGATGTCTTCCTGCCAACGGCACTGTATTTTAAAGATGATATTAAGTTATGTTTATTTGTGAGAAAATAAAACAACACTGATGTATCAAAAAGAATAACATAAAACTCAAAAATAAAGTTAGTGAAGGGAAAGTGATAATACTTCACATACTTATTGAGCATTTCATCATAAAGATCAATGAAGTGTTCAGACTATTAAGAAATGTAGGAATGATCCAACCTCCTTTTTCAGCAAATTATCTCTGGAAGACAATAACTATATTTACATACATTCAGTCTTCTGGTTCAATGATTGGAGATCTAAAGTAAAAAACCTCAGGTAAAGTTACTGCTTTAAATGTTAGTCAAAGCTTAGAAAGGATGACCCAAGAACATGATTTCAATCCACATATCCAATTTCTGCAGGTTGTAATATATACACCTTTGAGAAAAAAAGAATTTAGGCAAGCTCTTGGTTTTGTTCACTTGTCTTCCAGGATCACAAACACCTACGTGATGTGGACCAAAAGGCACAGGGGAGACAATTGTGATGTTTTCCATAGTTATCATGACCTTACTTGAGGGAGGGTGATGATACATTTTTTGAGACCTCTTAGCCTTGGAAAATGCAAGTCTTACATGGTGTATCTGTCAAAAAGCTTTCTATCTCTAATGCAATAGCAGTCTCTGTCAGGCATGTTGTTGCTAGGTTACTATTAAATAGAATTACTGTAGTGTAATGTATTCATAATATATTCATAAAGGAAGAGTCTGGAGATAAGTAAGAAAATAATTATAACAACTTTGTCATGTTTATGCAACTTGATGCACTAATACATATCTAGAGGCATAATCCAAGGGGGAGGAAAGAAAGGTAGATTTATTTTCCATTTTGAATAGTCTCAATGACTCATTGAATGCTTCTCACATATTCTAAAACACTTGAAAGCATTTCAATTAGAGAGGATGATTAATCCACAAGCCAGAGTTCCTAGATTCCTCATAATCAATATTAAATACTGGCATTTGACAGAAGGAAATTACAAATGTTAGGTTTGCAGGGAACCTGAGTCATGCTTGCTCTGGCCTACAGATTTAGAGAGAAGAGAAAAAAATCTCAGATTCAAGATTCTACATTTGGTATTTGAATTTTGCTAACACATCTAAAAATGGCTTAGAATCATTAACACATTTGTTACATAAATCAATAATCTATTGGGCATTATAGCCACTGGATAGGTTTTATAAATTTGAGGTGATCAAATTGAGATTCTGTAGATAAGGGCTCACATGCATCTATCCTTATATTAAAAACATTCCTCTGGTTAATTTGATTTTCAGAGGAGAAACCTGAAGGTTTATAGAACAGTGAATACTGTGAGCATCAGTTTTTTAAATAGCAGGGCAGAGGCACTTACTGTTTTAGAATGATATGCTAACTGTGTTAGCGTTAGTAGACATCAAGAACGAATTATATAAATTATACTCCACATCCTGTTGCAGGCTTCTTCAACATTTCTCATCTACTCTTCAGAAATTACACTACATTCCAGAATATAATTAGATAGCTTGGGAAAAAGATTCTATGTATTTTTTTTTAAATAAACCAATTGTTGTACTCCTAATGTATAAATTTCAAATTAAGACTATTTTGCAAGTCAAGGGTAAAAAAAGTAAAACTTCTAAGAAATTAAAACAGGGATTAAGATTTTGCCTTGCAAGCAGAAGGACCTAAGTTTGGATCCCAGGTCCCACGTAAAATATGCCAGGCTGAAGCAGTTGGCACCTGCATCTGAGCCTGAGAAATCCCAGAGCAAAGCAAAAAGGAGATAGAAACAATCTAAGATGACTCCTGAAGTCACCCCTGGGCCTCCACATGGATACACAGTGCCCTCTGACAGACAGACAGACAGACAGACAGACAGACAGACACACACACACACACACACACACACACACACACACGGCACATATGCAAAATAAAATAAAATATTATACTGATATAAAAAGGCAAAAAAAAAGAATATTGAAGCTACTTTTTTAAAATTCTTGTTTCCTAGACTGATGGTAGAATGATCACAGACACGTTTGCAGTTTTACCCCATTACGCACACACAATACAGGCACACAGACACAAACACATTCTCACAAAAACATGTACACACACACACACACACACACACACACACACACACACACACACACAAACATACACACACACACAGGTTTATTTCATGCATTATCATAGACCCTCCGGTTAGGTAAGTAAAGGGTAGTCTAAAAGTTTAGTCTACCTGTTTACAAAAATTCAAAACACTGGTAAACTGGAAGGATTCTGCCCATTGCAGAGAATTCACACTGAATCTCTAGTTTCACTCTCTTTTACACCTTTTCCTCCAGGGTGAGATATAGCCCACTAAGGATCACAAACGTCTCCTGATTCTTAGGAAGGTATGACCAGTCTTGACTCTCCCTGACTTTCTGTCTACTCTCAGACACCTGCCACTGAGTTGAGCGTGTTTGGAGCCTCTCAGAAGACAATGTTTTCTCCAAAACTCAGTGATCTGAATTTCATGTTAGCCGCAGCCATTCCATGTCATAAGCCTTGGGCCAGGCTGGAATGTGGAGATTTCCAGAAGACCAGCACCCTAAATCCTTTCTCATCCAACCCCAATGGCTTTGTGAGATGATTGTCTTTTGTATGACATTCTTTCATTTCCTATCTCCCTGTAGATGCCCTGTCCAGAGGTCTATTTTCAATTCTCTACTGCTATGCTCTATAGAAAATCTCTCTCTCTCTCTCTCTCTCTCTCTCTCTCTCTCTCTCTCTCTCTCTCTCTCTGTCTCTCTCTCCTTTCTGTCTTTAAGCTATCTCTTCTGTTCTTTTCACCTTAAGGTTAAATTATAATTTTCATGATTAACATGCCCTCACTTCTAATAAAGCTCATATTTCTGAAATCTCTCCTTTGTGCTAGCTTTTATTCATAATGGATGCCTATGTTGACCTTACATATTGATGTACAGTTGTTTTCTATTTATCTATCCTAACACACTGCCACCTCTCACAGATCTAACAGTACACAGCTGTGATTCCACCTAGTCTCCTTATTCTTACTGTTTTCAAGTGTTTCTCAGCATCCGAGATGGGAATCTTGGTACAAATGAATAAACAGAGGACTGCTGAAAAATTTTTGTGGGGTGGCAACAGGATCCAGGAGGGAGCCCATTGCATTGAAGATCTGCAGTTCATTACTAAACATTTATAAGTTCACAGAACAACCTGGAAGGATAATATAAAAATCAATAGTGTTGGTTGTCTTTGTAAAAGGAACTAGAATTAAGTTTGGTAGTTAAAATAGTAATCACTTGTTTTATAGTATTTTAATTTTACATTGTTAATTTCTAACTCATTATGTGATTTTTTTTTCTGGGAATAGAACCAAGGTCTCACACATGCTAGGTAAGACATCCGTCACTGAGTCATGTCCTCAGTCCTAACTTAAAATTTTGAAACTGTAATTGTATATCTATTACTCAATATGAACTTCATGTGTTCTTAGCATTCAACAAATAAAAAGATGGAATTACATCCTAAAATAAAATCTCTAGCACTTGAACTTTGCCAATGCAAACAAGATTCTGGGAGTATGACAGGTTCTCATCCTTGCATGACAAGTGCCTTGACCAACGAAGCTATCTCCACAACCTCCCACCCTGAAACAGGACATTTACAGAAGTGACACATTTTGGAATGTGAATTGGACTTATGACAGGATAAGTTCAATTAGACCCTGAAAGGCCATCACTCCCAAGACAAACCTTTTCATCAGGCTGCTCTATCACTTCTCGGCCTTTTGGCTAAGATCAAGTGTAGTGTCAATTAGCCCTTATTCAGGGGAGAACCGGTTGCTACAGACTGAACTGGAAATTGATACTAAGATATTTAATATGAGGAGGAACAAAAAATATTCCTTGAATGTCATATTCTGTTTAGGAATGTGATATTCCCTATGTCCTGCCAGAGAAAAAAGAACAGAGGCCAATATTACTACAAACCTATTTCTTACCATCACTGCATGTGTTTGATATATGCATTGTTGGATGAATCGGATGGGATCAGGATTATCTGAGTTCATTTCTCAGGGAACAAGAGCAATGAATGCCCTTATCCCCACCCTGGGAATAGATTCCCATGGCTTATAAACTGGCCAATTTAATCAAAATGGCCAGTTCTAAGCCAGTGAGAAAATTTATCTCAGAAAATAATGTTTAAGGGCTGGGAAGATGGCTCAGGGTTTAAAGTACTTGTTGAACACTCTAAAAGGCTGGAATTTGGATCCCCAGAACCCACATAAAATTCTAAGTAGACATAGGAGCATTCCTGAAATTTTAACCCAAAAAGGGAGGATGGGGAATCCCCAGACTAACCAAGCTATCTAATCACATTAGCTGTATCAGTGAGTTTGGAGCTTCATTGAAAAACTGAGCTTTGAGGAATCAGATAGATGAGCAACAGAAGATTCCTAACTTTAAGATCAAGGCGACACACACACACACACTGTGAAAGGTGATAAAGGAAGATGTCCAATTTTGAGCCTGCACATGGAACACATGGGCCTGCTCATATACACACAGATATACATAGAGAGGACATTCTCTACTGATAATTCACACATGTGAATTAAGAATGATTTAATTTCTTCCCAGTGCTAAACCTTACATACTATAATACTGACCTTCTAATCAAGTTCTGCTCACTGGTGCAATAGTGACAAGAATACAATTGGAGTAAATGATATTTTCTGATGGAACTTGGGTCGATGCACGGTAGTGTAAATCTAATCATACGCCCTGTGAGGAAACTACTACTATCACTTTGCTAAATGGATATAATGTCAAACTGACTTATAGAGATGTATACTCAGACATCAGTGGTACATTCAACACTGCTCACTGAAGCCTCTTCAGAAATGGAAGTGGTAAATGGAGAGACTCATAACTAGAAGTTTCTCAGGCCTAAATTATGTATATATGTACATCTTTATAACACACACACACACACACACACAAACACACACACACACACATATCCTGTCAAGGTTCAGAGATCATCACAAAAAAAGAGGGTAGAATAAATGTAAGAGTCAAAAGATGGAAAGCAATGCAGAGAAAGGGTGTCTTATAGACATATGTGTCTGCTGCATTGATGAATTCACAGCATCTGTGATTGATTATCTGCACAAGACCCACAAGAGAGTAAACCTGCCAAAATTCTGGGCTAGATGAGGGAAAGGCTTATTAGATCTCACCCCTAGCTGAGAATCTACTGGTAACTGGTGGATGCTGGTGAAAAAAGAATATTTATTCAGGGTCATCCCTGTTGTGGGGTTTCTCTTTCTTGGGGTTCTCGTGTTCTAGAGCCAGAGACCAAAACCAGAACACTTTCAGAAAAATAGCAGGGACTTTACTGAAAAATGAAAGAAGAGGGAAAAAACTCTTGGACACTGGATCCAAGAGAGGCAAGGAGGAAGACACAGCTTTAAGTTGGGAGAGCATTAGAGCAGAGAAGATGGCTTAAGATCAGAAGGAACAGGGAGAGAGACCACATGAATACAAGGCTGGGAGAGAACAGAGTCACTATGGTGCAGCCATTTAACAGCAGAGCAAAAAGAAGACAGAAATGGTGTCTGGAGTCACAATCCTTTATTGTCTAGGAGTTGCTAATGAGTGTCTCACAGCTGCTCTGGAAGTGAGGTCAAGACTGGAGGGGTGGTGGGTATGGTTCCCACAGAATGGGACATTTCTAACTGTAACTGGTTGATTCCCCTTGCTCCAGTGGATGCCCCCACCCATATGCATGCAAGGTAGCATAAATGGAACTCAGTGAACTATTAAAATAAATAAAGAGAACATGAAAAACAGGAGGAGGAACATGATGGGGTGAGCTCATGGAAAGTAGAGGAGAGAATGAGGGTGAATAGGACCAAGGCATATGGCATAGCATGAAATTTTCAAAGAAGAAATAAAAGGGAAAAACGAGCAATTCTATTTTTTTCTACTCTTTCTACAGGTTCACAGATTCCACAGATAAACAGAGACATTTGCCTTAACACTCATATAAGTATTCAAGGAATAGTCAGACTTATAAAAGTTACTATAAATATAGTGTAGTAATAAGAAGCTAAATGTCCACGAGGAATGTCTCAGAGAAGCTCTGTGGAAACACACATTCAATCACGAAAACTCTGTGGAGTTAGCTAAGTGATGAAAGGGCAAAGGGTTTTCCAACCGAGAAAATGGCATCCATGTAAGGCAGGAAAACTGTAGACTGTTATGAATAAAGCAGGAAATGTGAGAATGAGCAAGAACCTAGCTGAGTTAGGATAAAGTGTCCTGGAAGGAACTTATGCTAATGGGAAAGCATTTGGACTTTTTTTTTTTTTTTCTGTAAATGATGAGAGAACCCTTGAAGCATTTTAAACAGAAGGGATCCACCTCCACATTGCTGATTTTTACATATGTCTTGAAATGGTTTGTTTGGGTAAACTTCTGCTTCCAATTTGCTTTTACATTTGCACATGAAGAGATTATTTTTTATGAAAAAGTACATGTAAATGATAGGAGGCCTGTGAATGCGATTACGCAGAAAACATTTCAGAAATATTGTTATGGAATATTGTGAAATATATGTCTGTTTATTTTGGAATTCAGATACCTAAATGTTAACCCATTTCTGCATGTTTGCGATGATTCTATCTCTGGCAAAGCAGCCCATTTGTAGAGGCTTACGTTTTACTCATGTTGTCTTAACAAGACAGCAGAGGCTTTGGTTTATATTTCTTCATAAAAAAGGTGTTAGAATTATGCAGATCTGCTTCTAAAGCTGCTGTTTCTCAGCCTAATTGAACTTTGCATGCTCATTTGAATGTTCTGTGCATCCTCAGTGATTTCAAGTATTTCATGGTCTCCTGCTACATTTGCAATATTTGTCTAACTACAATCTGAAGTGTGGCAGTTGGTTGCCATTTATGACATGGGATGGGATGATTTCGATCTTATATGGAGGTTGAAGTGGTCATATCTTCAATATCATCTCTGAGCATTGGTGGAAAGTAGTCTTTAACCTCCTACTCCTCCTCCTTCTTTTCCTCCCCTTCCCTTTTGTTCTTCCTCCAATGTCCTGTCTTATCCATTATCCTCTGCTCTCCTTTTTACATATTTTCCAATGGTGAAAAGCAATGCAAATTGTTGCTTATATTTAATTTCGATAAAATGAGTCAGAAATTTCCCATCTTCACTTAAGGCTACCTCAGTAATGAAAGAATGCAGATCAATTCTGATCTTCAGTGCTCAGAGAAAAGCAATCCATAGATATTTCACTTTCCTAATATGTGATCTAAGTAAAAATAATAGCAACCACAGTACCAGCTACCCATGATTAAAGAAATACTGCTGTTATAGCTTACATGAATTCTGTTTTATTTTTATAATATTTTATAAGATTTTCTGGAATATCATCTCCAATTTACAGAAAATAAAACAGCATATACTCAAATTCAGCAAATGTTCCAAGACGGTAAGTAAAAAGGATAGTATTCAGATTGGAAACAACATTTGTATCGCTGACCTTAATATCTGGGTTTTTTTTTTTAGGCATTCATTCAGTACAAAAATTGGGAGAATGGTTGGAGAGACTAGCTTAGTAGATAAAATGTTTGCTGTGCAATCATGAACACTAAAGCTCACATTCCCAAATCCACCCAAAACAAATGGTCAAATGTGGTGATGTGCATCTGTAGCTTCGTGGCTGGCCAATGGAAATAGTCAGATCCCAGGAGCTCACTAGTCATTCTAGCCCAACACAGAGATCCATGTTCAGCAAGAGATCCTGTTAAAACTTAAGATGGAGAAGTGATTGAAGATGACATGTGATGTCAACCATCTCTGGCCTCCACACATACACTCCAACACATATACACATATACTTACCAGACATGCAGTCATGTGTGTGCGCACACACACACGCACACACACACACACACATACACATACACATACAAACAAAAAAGAAAAAACTGCTAGTAGCTTATTACAGATGTGTAATAACCTGTATCACATTTCCAAGGACCAAAAAGGAGCTAGTCCTGAATTCTGCATTCAGAAATCAAACATAATTTAAAATTCCATCTGTTAGTAGAACATAAGAAGATCAAACACTAAAATAGCAAGGAATAGAATATGTTCATCAACATTTCGAGGACTGGTAGGTTTTTCAGTTGGGTATATCAACGAGGTCTCAGGCTCACAATCTCACTAATGTCCAGAAAAATATACACAGGACTGATAATAAAATATCTTTACACCAATTAGATTGGCAAAAGTTTTAAAGTCTTCCACTGTTGAATCAAAGAAGACACAAAGTAAAAAGACTCTTACATAATAACTTCTTTTTAAATTGAGACAATTTTAAAATGCACATGCCCTATACTGCGACAATTCCTATTCTGGAATAAACCTGACAGACATGTCTCAATGAAGCGTTTTTGCAATATAATCAAAAAGTTGTGAGAAAGCAAAAATGATGATACGGCCATGAAATGGACACTCTATAACAATCAAAGTGAATAAAATATAAGTTTACTTGAAATATCAGCACAGCTCACACATGGTAGGAAATAAAAAGATCTCGTTGTATGCACAGAATGACTATGGTAGCAGAAATTGCTTATTTGTTAATTCTTATTGATATTTTTTGACATATTCATACATAAAAACAATGAATTTATGTCATTTCACTCCCTTACTACCTAATCCTATTCCCTTTTTCATCACACATTTTCCACTTTCCAGCCAGTCTCCCTCATACATATATCTTTTTATGTGTGTGGTTTCATCTATGATGCCTATACTGTCATGTGCCTGAATATGCTCAGAAATTGATGACTTATCAGTGGGTAAATCATTCAGAAAAGTAGCTGATTTTCAGCTGTCTAGTATTTTCTGATAATAGTCTCCCAGGGAGGTGTAGTATCTTTTGAAATATTCTCCCTTCCCAGGTGAAATGTTGACAGGTCAAATATTGTGTAAATCTTCTTGGGAATAAAATTATAAATGAGAGAGTTAAGGAGATAAGAGAACACTGGGGATTTTAAAAAATGATAGAAAATCACTGAATGACACTGAATGACTTATGAAAAAGTGTCAAGCAATAAAAAATTTAAATGATGAAAAAATTAAAAAGACAGAACTAAGAAAACTTACAACAGTAACACTATATGTGGATCAGAATTGAAATTTCATAATTAGGTACAGGTGTCAACTTGATGGTTGAGGGTTTGAGCTCTGGGCACATTTGTAGAAAATAAGTAGTTGAGTTAAGCCCAAAGTGAACTTACAGCTGATTGTCCAATGGATGGGGAAGGCCCAGCCCATGGTGGGTGGGACTGGTTCCCAGAAAGGTGAGTAAAATGCAGGGAGCTGATTGAGAAAGAGACATCATTGTGTATACTTAACCAGACATGCTGATCTGGCAAGTAAGGATTGTCTCTCTCTCAGTCCTTATGTGGAGATGATATGGCCAGTTCCCTCAGCCCTGGTGTTGGTGTAAGCTCTCCTGTCAAGCTGAACTAAGAAATGTAACTGTACTGTCCTAGGAGAATAAACCCTTTGTTCCCTTAACCAGCTTTGTCATGACTTTATCAGCAACCATGCAAGCAAACTGCTACAGAAGGGGATAAGAAGACAGTGGGTATTTTATAAAACGATAGAAATTTACTAAATGATTTATAAAACTGTCAAGCAATAAAAATTTAAATGATGAAAAAATTAAAAAGACAGAAGTAAGAAAACTCCTGCAATGGTAACATTATTTACATGTGTATCAGAATTTTTTAAACAATTTGAAATGATGGTAAGATGAGGATCACAAGAAAAATTGCTTTATGATCTGACACTATTAATTTAGGCTGAGATTGTTATGAACTATGAAAAGAATAATCATTAGCTCATTAATGTCTAAAAGATCCTGTGTAACTGTGTGTGCTCGTGTGTGTGTGTGTGTGTGTGTGTGTGTGTGTGTGTGTGTGTGTGTGTACATGTGCATGTTGCATGCTACAGTGGGAAATATATTCATGAACAAGGTGTGTTGTGAATAATAGCTCCTGCAGGTCATTCTGGGTAAAATGAAGCAGGAGGTTAAAGTCAACCAAATCACATTACTGTCATTTATAGCAGGGGCTGAAATGAAACCTGGAAGGCAGCAACTCTTGTTTATCATAGATCAGCAGTGGAAATGTGGTGGGAGGGTAAATTGAAGAGCAAAATAAATTAACAATTCAAAACTGATTTTTACAAGGAACAACAATATGCAAGATACTCCACACAAAATAGGGCTGCAGTAGCTATAATCGAACTTTGAATGACCTACGCAATGACTGACATGTCAATGACCCCCCCCCAAAGTCTAGCATGGATCACAGGCACTAGGATCCTTAGAAGCAAGGGATTAACAGTCACAATAGTATCCCCATACTAAAGAGGAGCACAAGAAAGGGCTCTGGGAAATACCACTGAGTCCTTACACCTCATTAGAGTGGAGGACGCAGAAGGAAATTTGACTTTCACATTAAAGGATGCTCCAGGGAATGGGAGGGGGGAAAGACGGGGATACTGGGAGAAAGGGAGGGAGGAGGGTGAAAAGAAGGGAATGGAGGGGTGAGTGCAAGGGGGACTGGGGAGGAGTGGAGGGAGGGAGGGGACCAGCGTACCTATAAAGTTTGTTTGATTGGGAAAAAATAAATAAACATAATAGAAATAATTGATTTTTATTTCAATATTTGTTACATAAAAGTCAAAGTGATTGGGGTATATCAGGCAAAAAAAATCCTAGAAAATATAATACAGACAGTGCAGCATTCCTTGAAGAAAATACCAGAATAAAAGCAACAGAAAAAAACAAAGGTGTTCCTGAACTTTTCAAGTTCAAGGCAAAACTGATGAGAAATACAAGTTTCATCATGAATGGAAGGTGATCAGATCTGTTGGCCAAAAGTAGTCAGGAGCTCACCAATATGAAATACTTCTAAGAATCAGATAAAAGTAGTGATGGACAGTAGAGTTATCTGAAGAGAGTCCACAACACATAGTGAGACTCAGAATCAAACTCAGAAAATGATCAATATAGGTGCACTTTATGAATTCAGTCTTCAAGCCAGAAATCATCACTTCCTGTGGCTATTTGGTGTAGATAAGATTAAAGGGACCACCAAGACCAAGGCATTGGCAGAGCATCATGGGAGCCAGTTTGAGTGCTTAGACCCTACTCCAGAACTTTTCCATCAATGTGGTATATTTTCATTTCTCAGTATTATTTGTCTAGTGATGATACTAGGAAATTGAAGAAGCTAGTGATTTCTTTTCCTTAGAGTTTGCAGGAAGGCAGGCTTTCCACTTAAAAAAAAAAAGAAAAAAAAAGATCAAAAGTACAACAGCTTAAGTCATTACAGAAGCATGGGTCACAAAATCTCACAAGGGAGCTGAATTCATGGAAGTCATCACACTCTTGAAGCTGTAATAAAACATATTAACACAAATTAGGTTCCAATGTCATTATAATAAGCGATGAGACTTTGTATACAAGAACATCCCTGGATCTGAAGAAACAACTCTAATAAAATTGTGTTATGCCAATATTATCAATGACAACACATAATTGCTGTGATGTTTAAGCCTTTGGGAAGGTTCACACAAACATGACTATATAATAGAATAATCAAACATAAGTAACAAGCAGCCTTTCCTTGCCCAATGTAAGTTCTCTGCCTAGGTTTTCATACAATAATTTCAGTAAAAATGACAACACTGGAAATTTTACTTGAAAAGTGGGAAGCTATGCTTTGTTGTCTCTGTTCCGAGTTACTCAAAATTTCCACTATCACCGTGCTGTAATAACTAACACTGTCATTCCACAACAGTGACACCATCTGTTCTATTATTATCATTATTAAATAGATCACATGGACTCTTAGGTAGAATTTCAGTATCTCTGTTTCCAAAGAGTCTTTTAAACTTCTCTACACCGTGAAGTACCTGAATTTCTGCTACTCTTTCTAATCAATCAAGTCAAATGGCCATTTTGACACCCTAAAGATTTTCTCCACTAAAATATAAGACAGCAGAACATTTGGCTCCCCCACTTGGAGCTGAAGGACTTTTGAAGAGGTACTCATATTCTCTGAAGCTTACTTGGATGATCTAGAAGGTTAAAAGTTCCAAATGAAAAAATAACAAAGAGAAAAATCAAAGGAAATTGCCTAGAGAAGCTCATTTGGCCATGTGGTTAAATGAATTCATCTTTCCCAAAGCTGTGTTCTCAGACGAGCATGCTTAGATTCGATCTTTCAAAACTTCTGGGATTGATCAAGGATAATTCCTTATACTAGCATAAACATTCAAAACCAGTAACATTGAACACAGTTTATGCTGATTCTTTAGTATGGAGGAGGAATAGATCCCTTAGCACGATATCACCTCCCCATTACCCATAGTAGTTTTCACATAAAGTGACTGTGTCCATGGAAATAGTTCATTCTGATCCAAATATGAACGAATAGGATGTGGAAGTAGGATTCAAGTTATCCTGAATGACTTGCTCCACTTTGAAAAAGTTTGCATAGATTTTATAGTCACAGAACAAAGAAATAAATGGACACATTGACCAGTGACATTGGTCAGAGAATTATGTATGTGGGCTGAAAAAGGGAAGAATCTCTCCTATAGGCTTCAGCTGCTATCTTGTAGCAATAGTAACTTTGGATTGGCAGAAACTGAAGGCTGCTAAATTTGTTCACATATTCTGAGAAGTTTATTTGGTAGTCATATAGATGCAAAAGTTAAGGTAATTGTGTCTTCAGAGAGTCCAAGTCAACCTTGACTCTGGACTTAACGACCTTCCATTGTTCTTCATGACTTCCATGACAAATATGCATAATCTATCAGCCCAGGTCAAGCAGTCTGCAGAAGTTTAACACAGTCACAACTTTTTAGGTGAACTCTAGTTCACAGTGGAAGCAGTTCTAATCTTACTGTCTACATAGAAAAGTGTATCATATGATGAGCAAAAGTTGCCAAAGGTTTGCTCATCTTATTTTGACAAATAGCACCAAAAAGTACTATGAAGAAGCAGGTCATGTCTTTGGATAGGTAAGCTTGAATAGTTATCTGATTTTTGATGAATGTTCCTGGTGATACATGAAGCAAGCCTTAGCTTTTTAATAGCAGTTTTTCTAGATTTTGTTTTTGCACTCCATGGAGTAGTACCAATAATGCTCTCGGTAATAAGAATAATATATCCCCCATTTTAATACATGAACAATTAAAAAACTATAAAGTACAGTCATCACGCATTTTTATTCACCGATCACCCATTATAATGTTCAAGGTGTAGCTGAACTTGCCTCCCTCCTTTTCCATGTTTATGAGCTCTGAATTCATAGTCCTCCTAACTCTATGTTATATGTGCAGGTATTTCAGGCATGAGCTACCATGTTACAAGACTACAGCTGGAACCTATAGAAGAAATCAGTTTGTTTTGCTGCAGTCCATGTACCAAACTCGTCCACACCAATTGCAACTGGTAAGTGCATCCGTTTATGTCATTCTGCTTTCTGTGATTTTTCATATTCAATGAGTGAATGCCCAATCATTATTTATGTGCACAAACTGAGTGATGTACTGAATAATATTACAGAGCTCACATCGGGAATCGGACCCAGGAGTCAGTCAGTATACTCTTTGTCTATACAGATTCTTTGTCGTGGAGATGCAGAATGTCCCCCGTTGATCCCTTCCCTCTTTTCAGGCTTCTACTTTTATAGTTCACTTGGTGAGAGGTAAGTTATTTTGTCTCTAAAGTCTTCACAGATTAGATTTGGAAGGATGTCAGGACTCCTTGAAAGTTGCATCCTGCTTTACCTGTTCCAAGGCGACGTGCAAGCGACTTTGACTGGTGGTGTATTAAGTTCCTGCCACTATTGTGCATCAGCAGACCCAGCGACAAAGCCAGTGAGAGCCACTTGCAAGCTGGACCCACTAAGTGAATCTCTCAACAAGCAGTCCATCTGAGGAGCTGTGCCAGTGTGCATGTGGGTTTGAGAAATACCTCAGCAAAGGGGAAATCTTAGCTGGTGTTTTAAACTATATTCTGCTTGTGGGACTGGGAGTGTAGGTTAGTGGAAAAATGAGTGGACTCCCCAGAAACCCATGTAAACAAAAACCTGATATGGTGGGGGTGCTTATCGTCTCGGTGTTGGGGATGCAGAGTCAGATGAGTCCATGGGACTCTCCGACCAGAAGAACTTAAAATTTAAAAAAATTCTTCACTTCTACTACCCTCCACACACGTTTTTCTTTCCTTCACTGTGAGACATAGCGTTGTGATTGGTGTCCCTTGCTTCAAAGAAACTGATGACTTTGCCAAGTTTCAGTCCTTTAATGGCACCACAAACTCTCACACCTTCAAGTAAGCAAAGCCCAGTTCAGAGTCGGTTCCATTCCTTTCACAAAGCACTTGTGGTGCCTGCCTGGCATCTCCAGCTTCTTCTCCAGCTACCTTCTGATCTGCTACCTCCTTCGCTGGCACACAGAAAGTTCTGTGATTCAGAGAAGGCCAGAATAAGGCTAGACTCCACCCATCTCTGCCTGGATACTCTTTCAATGCATCTACTCAATTTACCAAGTAACCAAATGAAGAGACCATCTCAACATGTTCACCTGGTGACTCCAATCATTGTTCAAATTCCCCAAGTCAATACTTTCAGGAATTCCCTTAATGGGCATTAGAATATCCTGTTTCAATATGTCCCTTGTATTTTCACAAGGCAGTGACACAATGTTTTAGTCACCTTTACTCAATCCACCAGGGTTCCTAGTCCCTAGGAAAAAGTGTTTTGTTTCTGGATCCTTTGTAGCCCTTCCTAACAGTTCTCTGATGAACTCTGGGTCCTCTATAGACCAAACATGATTTTGTACTTGGTAATTTTAAATCCAAAGATATTGTCCTCATATAATTCACTTTATTGAAATTGCTCAGGAAGTTGATGATGACAATCTGCCAAAGAAGACAATTGCTTCAGGCCCAATAGATTCTTGGTTTTGTCCTTCTTCAGTTTGTACTATATCTTTGCAATTGTAGATTCAAGAGAGACTCTCTGCTGTCCTGGCTATTTTTTTCTCTCTTCCTGGAAGCTTTGAGATTAGTAGTGGAAGCACTATTTCAATACAATCTCATTCGATCTGACCTAAAATTTCAACCCAGCATCTCTTTAATTTTATTTTAGCTATTACTTATTGCAATAGCCTGGGAAATGTTTTGCTTTTTCTTATAACTTTGCATTTCCATATATGCATCCAGTGAACCAACTCTCTAAAGATCCCACTCATCTCTGTATTCCACTGATAGTTTTTACCTCATGCAACAGCTCACGACATTCTGTAGGTGGTCATATGCCCAAGAAATTGAAAGTTCTTGATCTCTGCCCTTAAATACTTTCCCCTTCAAACTGCAATTTTTCCCCATGGGAAAAAAAACTTCTTGTTTATTGATTAAACAAAAATAAAGTAAGTTCCATGGGAATAACTTGAAAGTCCAAAGAAACACTGGCTTTGTTTTAAGGCTGAAATAACTGACATAGAACTTCTTCTCTATGGACCACAGCAATGCTCTCAGAAATTTGCTAACTCACACAGGAAGTTTGGAACCCTTTTCCACTGGTTCTCTGCTTGCTCACTGACTGTTATGCATGAATCTCACAAGTTAATATTTAATATTTAAAGGTAAAAGCCAAAAGAGGAAAGGGAAAGAACAAAGTTATACACTTCTGCCTTAAGGTTTGGGGAAAATTTCCCTAACCACCCATGCCAGGATGGCATGGCAATGTCATGGCAATGCCCACTCAAAAGTAGCCTTAGACAGTACTTGGTCCCCTGGGTTTGCCTTGCAGGAATCTATTTGCAGTGAATTATTCCAGGGGAGGTGTAGTGACATGCATGTCTCAATTCAAAGTCACAAGCTTCTATAAGCTAGATCCAATCTAAAAAATATTGCTTCCCTGCTAACAAATGAAGATCAAAAAGTCAAATTCTTTTCTCTTCTATCCTTAACACCTGATATCCAAATCACTGCCAGAGTCAATTGAATGCCCAAATCCTAAGTAAACATCAATAGTTTGTATCTGATATTAGTATGAGATGTCACAAGTTAAAGGCTCAGCCCCACAAAATTGTTCCTGCTTTTCTGTTTCCAATACTAATTACAAGCTCAAGTTTTTTATTTTTTATCACCTGGCTATAAATCAGAGGTTACTATGATTCTCTCTTTGAATTCAATTATCTGTTAGGATGGCTCAGGAAAAGAATGTATTATTAGGCTAATGGCTCCATTATAAAAGGTTACAACTCAGTAACCACCCAATAGTGTCTGCTGTGTGGGAAAAGACATAAGACTTCTATGCCATCTCTGGGTACATCATCATCCCAGAATCTACAAGTGTTCAGGAAATGAAAGTTTTTTTGTGCACTGATTTTTTTATTCTTTTTACAGAGTCATCATTATGTAGCCATAGTTGATCAACTCATTGGCTATTGCCAATTAGCTCAACTTCTAACCGCCTTTCCATCCCTGAAGGTCTAGATTAGGGTTGAAAGTACATCCTATAACCATGTGATTAGTTCCTTTGGCAAGGATCCCTCTACAGAAGTTTCCCATGAGCTCACAGCCACTGGTCATCTTATTAACACACACATAAAAGAACAGGTTCCCTTTGAGACTTCTAGCATTTTAGGGTCTGTGCAACAACAACAGAAATAGAAATGGAGTTTAAGTATCTATTTCTTATTATATTGTAACACAGTGCTATAACCAACTGATCCTGTGCACAAAACCTAATTATATTACAGTTTTATTCTTTTATTGGACAGAACTATGTCACATAGCATCTACTTTAGATCAGGTCATTAAGCAGTACAAAATGCCAGACACTCCTCTTTCTAAATGAGTGGTTTCTCCTCTTTAGCAATTAAAGTTCTGTTTCCTCAGAGCCTTCACCAGTGACATTGGTGAAGTTAGCCAATATTGACCACTAATTTTCAAATCTGTCAAAATCATAAAAAGAAGGACATGCTGAGAAGGTCTTTACAACCAAGAGGAGCCTAAATATCTGTTACTAGTAAGTGTAATTTGGTATCGTGTCTGTCACCTGTCAATCATGAATCATGAATCAGGGAAGGATTCATGGAGGGGGGTAAAGGCTGTTTGGGGGGGGGTGTCCTGTCTCTGCTGAGCTATTGGCTAGCAGGCACTATCTGTAATTGTATACCAACTATTGAATCAGCCAGACTCCAATGAATAGTTTCAAACCCATGGTCCCTTCTACAGCCCTAATTAAATTCAATGGGTCACAAAACAAAACAAAAAGACATGTGAGAAAGAGACTTGTTGGGAGCAGGCAGAGACTACAGAGGTAGAGAAAGTAAGGGATGAGGGCAATCAATATGCATTTGCATACATGTATGAAACTGTCAGAAAACAATTTTAAAAAACACATGAAAAGAAGGAAAACAATTTTAAAAAACACATGAAAAGAAGGAAAACAATTTTAAAAAACACATGAAAAGAAGGAAACATTAACATAAATGTGAGGAAATGTGAATGAAAACTTGCACTTGATTTTACTAAGATCTCAAGGTTGGTTTTGCAGTGGTGACAAATAAATGAGAACAATACAAAATCCTAAAATCAGAGAAATGGAAACCTGGAACCAATGAATGTACAAATCTAACATTGCTCAAAATGATAAAAAATATTACTTAGAAAATATTAAGTATGATCTAGGCTTAAAACCTGTGCATACTTGGGTCAGTTCTTGTTGCTCTTTATCCTAATGGCAAGGATGTCAAGCAGAAATCCGTACACACCAGCATTCTTCTCCATCAACCAGACTCACACACACTGAGCCCATGAGTCAGTGAGGCCGAAGAGCGTGGAGAAGCCAAGCACTTGTAGCTCTTTCCTCTGTCCTGTATAGACAAATGATCAGTGGCAACTGGCATGGACAGCAGGCAGATTCCTCCTGCTTCATGTGCCCTCCATTCATGTGAGACTGTTACCCACAATCCACTCTAAACAAAGGCAGAGAGAGAAGAGAATTTTGGGAAACCTGCCTTAGTGTAGCCACTGTGACATGTTACAAAGCCATAAGATACACATATATAACCTAACATACCTTTTGCTTGAAGGGGTAACACTGTCACAATACAGATATAACCCTGAAGCAAGGCAAATCAGTACACATGGAAGTATTTATTATAAATGGACACTTTTTCTGTGGATTATATTTTTATAGGAGGAAAAATATCCAGAGAACCCAGACATAAAGTGAGTTTAAGATAGTCACTGAGAGAGAGAGAGAGAGAGAGAGAGAGAGAGAAGAAAAAACAAAACAAAGACAGTGAGTGGACTTAAGAAAAGACAAAATGCGTTACAATGCAAAGACTCAAGATGTGGTGGCACTAATATAAATTAAAATAAATCTCATTCCACATATGACAGTGTTTGTTTTAACCTAGTAAATATTGATATTCTTGCTTGCTTGGCATCTTCCTGAAAAGGGCCATCATGTTTCAAAAGTTAACATAAACTTTAATGATCACTTGGCTATTTTCCAAAAGCAATTTGCAAGCAGGATTTCATCTATTTGGCTCAATCAAAACAACTATTAAAATTTAATTTTACATCTCCACTCGAAATTCACCAGCTGGCCTAAAGTCATTTCTTGGTTGTCTTTTTGGTCATTAAGACAATCGAAATTGTGAACCATGAAAGGGGAAAAAGAGATCTTAAGGAAATGGGGAGGGTTCAAAAAGAAAAGTAAATCACAGCCCATGTGACATGAAAGTGGAAAGGGGACAAACACAGGAAGAGAACCAACAGGAGCAGAAAGGAGGAGAGAGAAGTGAGGAGAAGCATCCAAGAAAGTAAGGATGAATGAAAATGCCATAATGGAACCTATCACTGCCAAATTAATTTTAAAAAGCACATTTTACCAAAACACTAAGAATTTCCAGACTCTCGTCTATGACCTAGGATGGTCTGAGACTAGACTTTCTACAAGACAGAACAGTTTAGGAGACCAGGCAACCCTTATGATTATTTTAATCTCACTAGTTCCTAGCACCTTGCAACATGTCCAGCACATAGAAGTTAGTGTTTGGTGAAATGATAATTTAGTACCAAGAACTAATTTGAAAATACTTTTAAAAAGCAAATAGTTAAATGAGAATCTAAAAAGTACATGCTAGAAGCATGTTTTATGGAAAGATGATGGATTTGGAAGCCAGATAAAATATCAGTTGGCTCAGGGAAAAATTGTGTAACATCTAAAATGAATATACACTGCCTGCTCAATGTCACCATTTACAAAGCTACGTCTCCAAACTTAAGCCCAGAGGAGTTCCTCCTTCATAAAATATATCTTTAGAGATAAGGAAATGACTCAAAAGTCTTTACAACAAATCAACCTGAGTTCGGATCCCCAGTTTCTCATAAAAATGCCAGTTGGAAATGATGTCCACCTGTAATTTGGCCCTGGACATTAGTGTCTGGGAAACCTCAGGGCAAAGCAATAAGGAAGAAGAGCAACCCAGGATGATTCCCTTTCCTCTGTCATTCATATCCGTCACAGTTTGAATGTGAGTTGTCCTCCACAGGCTCATACGGTGTTGATGTCTGGGAAGGTTGTGGCACCCTTAGGAAGTGCGGCTTCACTAGAGGAAGCGACATCATGAGAGCAGGCCTTGAAGTTTGGTTGCCTGGCTTGGCTTCTTCAGTTTGGTCTTGCTCTTTCTGCCTTCCTGATGGTGCCTTGATTCACCCTCCTACTTCTACCTGCAATCATTTCTTCTTCTGTGTAATAGGTGTCTTAAAGGACTATATAACCTCAATAATCATAAGCCAACTGAATGCCCCTTTCTCCTTTAAGTTTTATGAGTTTTGTCTCATGGCAAAAAATAAATAAATAACAATTAAGAGTGACTGCAACAATAGCTCTGTAGCATTCTTCCAAAGAGAAGTTGTCATTTCAGCTTTAGAAACGTCCTTATGAAAGGATTGACAAAGTGGCAAGGCAGGTAAAGTCATTTGCCATGCAAGTTTGAAAACTAACCTGAATTCAATCCTTGGGTCAAACATAAAAGTAACAGGAGAGCACCTGAACCAGAAGGTTGCTTTGTGTCTCTTCCATACAAACATAACAATGCACATATGCACATAGATAATAAACAGGATGAAAATTGAAAGTAGAAACATGTCATATATATCTCCATCTATATCTAGATATACTCAGAATGAATGCCAAAGTTCTTCCTTTGAGCCAGTGTCTACAAAATCTACACCTCCCATCTATCCATGATTTTTATGCCCTTGCCTTCTACTACTGTACCTCTCTTTCAGTTACATTAGAGATGCTGTTTTCCTTAAGTTCGGTATCATTTGCAGCAGGCTCAATATAATGCCTAATCATATCTAAAGTACGACAAGAGATAATGGATATGAAGTGTTCAGCCCAGCTTCTGGTTCCTGGAGAAGCATTTTGCATGAATGAACAGTGACTGTTAGCATCTCTGAATCCATGACCTTCCATGGCCACTATTCCTGCTTCCCGAGGAAGCATCCTTCAGAAGGGCTTCCTTTTGAAGTTATTTAATCCCTTTAACTCCCTCCCAAAATGAAGTTTATTCCCCCTAAAGTGAAAAATTTCCTATGAACCTTTTTTTAATTTACACCTTAGATATACGACCAAAATGCAACTTTAAAATTATTCAAAGTTCTAGAAGCAACACCTGCAGAAACATGGTTTCTCTGATCAACAAGAATTCCTAGTGATTTTTAAAACATCAGCTTCGTAACTGTAGTCATGGTTTCCGTGGTAGACATTATGAGGCATTTTGATTCAAATTTGATCAATGCCATGCACAATCAGAAATAAATGATGCCTAAATTTAGGTGATGTTGTTTTTTTTAATTTTCTAAAAGATGTCAAGCAGTTGCTTTGATTATCACCACTGTGTTCACTGTTTATTTGTGTTTGAGTCCTCCTTTGTGACAAAGGCTCTAGATCCTTTAAAGAAGTCTAACCCCAGTTTACCATGCTGTGCAGTGACAAGCTTTGGAAAGCAAATATGATCATACTTCAAAAATTTACTAGGTTTGTGTCACTCTGTTTTTCTGCATAGTTTAATTCATGTAACTTCAAGAAAACTATAAATCTTTAACAATTTTGAATACTTGGTTATTACTGACACTTTGCACAAACAGAAGTTCGGAATATCTATTGAACATTGATTGGAGTCTTAGAGTTTATACTATCTGACTCAGAAATCCAACACTACAAATAAGATTAGAGTGTAGAAAACTTTGTCGTAATCCAACTTTGTTCTGTTAAGATATAATGGCTTCCAAAGACAAAGCCTCCCTCTTCTACCTCACCATACCTCACCTCTCAGAAATTTAGGCTCTACTGGGCATGTTTTGCTTTCTTATGTTTTTTTTCTAATATTATTTCATACCACTTTACAGACAGGCACACAGTTAAGAAAGAAAGAGATTGTTCACTTTACAAAGTATACCCAAGCCTACATTTTCAAAGAGAATTTTTTGAAATCACAGAATGCATTATGGTGTTGGAGAAATACTCAATAGTTAAGCACAAGCCCCACAAGCAAAAAGGACTTGAATTCAAATTGCCAGATCCCATGCACATGCCTGATATATATGGCCAGCCTGCAATTCCAGCCACTAGATCTACCTGAGAAAAATGAGTTTGATTAGAAACACTGTGTCAAAATTAGAATGAAGTGGAAGAGTGATCAAGGATGATTCCAGATAAGAACTGTAAGAACTGTGGGTCTTTGCATTCATGTGCACACATATGCATGTTGTACACATATAGACATATCCACTTACTCCCTCCTACACACAGAAAGTAGAAATTTTTTTAAAAAAAATGCATTTACCTACTGCCTATGTTCACAATTACAAGTTTGTCAGTCTGTAGTTTTTTGAAAATTGCTGCCTGATAAGCCATATCAGATTTCCTATTCCCCTTGTTGAAAAACGTAATGGCACTCCCTAATGTCACAAAAACATTGGGATACTGAATGGCCAGTCTACTTTGCCATATCAGTTGTAATGGCTCCCTTACCTACATTTCATCTTCTGTCATCACACACTAGTTTAATATAGACAGCCTGGAGCTGGGGAGCAATGATCACCTCCCCCTAACACTTAACCTGTTCATCTTCATCATCTTGCATCTGTCTCTCCTGAGGGTGAAGAATTAGGGAAGAGTGTGTGTAAGGATCCTCTTAAGCAATGTAGTATGCCCATGTCAGGTAGACTTCCTTTGCTTTGTGATCCTCTTTAAATGGATTGGCTTCTCCATTTGTCTGCATGGGACAATCAGAAAGACACTCACTCATTTGATGTCCTTGGGCTCAGACACACCTGCTTTCTATGCCTGTAAGAGCATTCTGGGAGCACTAAGACATAGAATCACACAGGGTTCTCGTTCATTGCTTTCAAAACCTCAGTTTTTTTTTTTTATTTCTTTCTTCCACTCATACAAAGTTGATAAGTACCCCATTCCCCTCCCTCCCTCCACCCCTCCCTAGACCCTCTTGTTCCCTCCCCTTTTCCCCTTCCTTCCCCCCCTCCCTTTCTCCCAGTGCCCCCTCCCTTTCCATTCTGGAGCATCCTTCACTGTGCATGTCAAACTTCCCTCCGGATCTTCCTCTCTGATGAGGTGTAAGGACTCAGTAGCATTGTCTAGAGCTCTTTTTTGTGTTCCCCTTAAGTATAGGAACACTATTGTGGCTGTTAATCCCTTGCCTCTAAGGATTGTAGTGCCTGTGGTCCATGCTAGACTTTGGGGGTTCACTGATATGTTGGTCATTGCGCAGATCACGCAAAGTCCTATTATTATTACTTCGGGCCCTAACTTGTGTGGAGTATCTTGCATATCATTGCTCCTCCCCATCTTTAGACTCTTACAATCTTACCGCCCCCTCTTCTGCAAATTTCCCTAAGCTTTAGGATGGGGAGATATTAGGTTGGCCTGGTTCCAGGTGGTTGATGTAGAGTCTCTGATTTTCTGAATTATGGTTTGTTGATTTTTTTTTCAGTTTTGCTGCTCCTGCACTGCCCTTGGCTCCATCCTGATGAGTATTGGATGTTACCCCTTGGAGTCCTTGATAGTGGCCTATTTTCTCTGCTGTAGCATGATCCCCTCTCTCCTTGTTTCTGGTGGGGCCCTCCTTCCCCTTCCCTCCCTGCTTATAATCTTTGCAATTACTGTAGGTATTGCAGAGATTTATCTTTGAGTGTGTCACTAAGTGGGCAAAACTTCAGTTCTTAAAGAATGGTTTTATTTATAACTTTCTGCAGTTTTTTGTGACCACCCTTCCCATTAAGCTCACACCTTCAGAAGCCTCTAGTTGAAATAGAAACCAGTGTCATTGGAAGTGCTTCCCTGCAGCATATATACACTGTATAGGAAGATACACTAAATTATGTGCACAGGTGTATATATAGCAAGATACACTAAATTATGATACACAATAGTAAATGGGTGACAGGATAGACAGGTATATATATATATATATATATATATATGTATACATATATATATGACAGATAATAGATGATAGTTGATGGGTACAGATTAGTGATAGTTGATAGATGATAGATAGTGGATAGATGATGGATAGATATAGTTAATCTCTCCTCTCATTAGTATTCAAGCTCTAAAAGGACAGGCATTCATTTATGTATTTTTTCTTCATGCAACTGATGCTTTTGGAACAGTGAATCATTTCCCACTATAATATCAATGTCACCTTATTTATTTACCTATTTATTTGTATTCTTCATGTGTGAGTGCATGCATGTTCATATGCCATGTGCAGTGCACAAGGAAGTTGTAGGAATTTTTTTTTAAATCTCTCTCTGCTTTAATCCCTTGAGACAAGATTTCTCCATGAACCTGAAGCCTCTGGTTTTCAGCATCTGCACCCAAAGCTGACTGACCAGGGGCTACAGCAAACCTGCATCTTTCTTCCCAAGTGATAAGGTTACAGACCTCTGCAGCAACATTTATCTGGGTGCTAGGGATATGAAGTCAAGTCTCTGTGCTCTGTCTGACGAGCATTATCACCCGCCGCACGACTTCTGCAGCCCGTGTTAGTCTCATAGCTCTCATTTTGCCAATGCTGATCATGAGAACAACCCAAGCAATAGCATAGGTTTGAATGTTGACACATGTGAGTACCATGTTACACAAAATGTCAAAGAATTGCAAACAGAGGGAAAAAAAACGCTATAAATTAAAAGGCCATGTAGTATAAACAAAATTCTGTCACAGATCTGAGTGTACCACACCCCTACTGATAAATTTCCCAAATCCCACTGATTGGGATGGCATGCTAGATTTTAAGGAGATACAAGGTCACTGACGTAGGGCTAAAATTATTAACTCTCAATGTGGGCTTAGCTAGTTTTGTAGTTTTATCAGCTTTTGATATAATATATTCCATTAAAGTAGGTCAAAGAGTGTCTGTACATCCGGGTTTTCTTCTTGTTATTGTGGTTGTTTTTGTTATTGTTTTCAGTACGTTCAGATTCCACCTGGTGATTGTAAAAGTAATGACTATGGGAAAGAAACAAGACTAAAAAGGTTTTTGGGACTCATCACGGCCCTGGACTTTATCCTAGTGAGATATTGGGCTTTGAGTGACTTCCTGGAAATCACCTGAGGCTCCAAAGCCTAGGCCAGCTGAGGTTACAGTGCCACACTGAGGGCTAGATCTAACTAGAACCTCTAAGGACCCTGCTGGTTTCAGGAATTTCCTGTGAGTCTACTTTTCCATTTAGCCTTTCTGCAGTGCAGAGATGTAACCTACCATATTTGCTTATTGTTTTGCTTCACAGATGGCCAGAGACTTAAAAGCTTCACATAACATACATTTCCTCTCTAAACTTCCTCTAGGTCAGAAGGGGGCTCTGATGTTGCTCTGCATACAGCCTCACAAAGCTGAAATCAATGCTGTCAATGGAACAGGGTCCAGGTTTTACTTAAGTCTCTATGTAAAATTCTGCTTTTGACTGTAACCAAGTGGAAAGGCAAGGCTCTCTTGCTTTTGCTGCCTTTTAGTCAAGGGCTTGCCTGCCCTCAAATCTGCCCCTGTTCTTTCTGTGTTGCTCATGAAACTTCCCTCCCACAACACAGGTGTCAACTCCTCTCATGCCTTATGTCATGGTTTGAAATGTGTCCCCCACAGTCTCATGTGTTTGGCAAGGTCATGGCACCTTGAGAGGTGGAGCTTTGCTGGAGGAAGGCAGTCACAAGGGGTTGGCCTTGAGGTGGATTAGTCCCACCCTACCTCCAGGAGAAGTCAGCTTTTGTTGCAAGCAGTCTACAGCTCTCAGCTTCCAAGATGTCTGCAGTGACTTAGCCTCCTCCAGCTTTGGCCAGCCAGCCATGCCGCCTCTGCTTTGAGAGACTGTACTTTCCCTCTGGAACCACAGCTGAATAAACCTCCCTTTCTCCCTTAAATTGATCAACTTTGGGTGTTCTCTCCCAGCAATAGTTAAGAGTAACTTATAGACCTTATGAAGAAATCCAGACCACTTTCCTTCTACCACATCTCCATGATGCCTGAGAAAATCCTTTAATTTCAAGGCCTCATGTGATTAGGTGGAGTCCACCTGGATAATTCACAATATGATCTCCCTATTCTGGTTGGGGAGATGGCCTAATGATTAATGCCCTTGCTTCCTAAGCAAAAGGACTAGATTTGGAAACTGCTACCCCTCTCCTCATCCCAAGTAAAATGCCAAGTGCGTGTAATTGCATCTCTGGAAAGTGGAGTCTGATTATTTCCAGAGCAAGGTGGCTAGCCAGCTGGTTCTAATAGGGTGTTCTGGTTTTAGTGAAAGACACAGATTCAAAACAATAAGGTGAAAGAGCGATAGAAAATGAGTCCTAATGGCCTCTCTATACATACTTGCATGTGTTCCCACCTGTGGGCAAACACTCACACATGCAAAAAAGATCTATAACCTCCATTAGTATGCACGTTGTCCTTTGCCAGAAAATATAATCATGGACCCAAAAGACAAAAATGTGGAAAATTTGGGGGAGAGGGTTGGCATTCTGCCTACCATTCTTTTTAGTGAAGTCTACCAAATATTCTGAGAATCCCTTCAGTTTATTCCCAAGGGATCACCCTGGGGCTTGGTTAATGCTGTTACCCAGTTCAGGAAAATAATTTTACAAACTGCCTCCACTTGACAACATGACTTTTTTTATTATGAATGAAGAAATTAAACCAACTGAAAAGTAATAGGTTGATTTTGGGGTTATTCTTTGAAACAAGATGAGATAAGGGCTTCAGACTTTGTTGTCCATTATCATTTTGAACAATATCAGTGTTATTAGCTTTCAGTTGTGATAGGGGATAGAAAGGTAGCCAGAATAATGCATTCTTATTTTGAAGGACACTAATCGTAACTGTGTATAGGGATATGTTCTTCTCGTGCAACTATGTATGAATACATTATACATATTTGAATTACATGCAAGTTATGTGATACATAATAAATCTATGAATTCTAATCATGACAGACAAATGATCAAGACTCCTATTATAGCACAAATAGTTATTTTATGATAAAGAATTTTGTGGCACATTTTGGCCCTTGGCCTAATTACACCATAATAGTATAAGAAGTATGTACCAGAATTTACATTAATTAGGTTTCTCATAGCATACAATACTTGATATGGGAGTAAATTTGGTTTTGTTTGACCCTTCAGTTTTCTCTTCATTAACTTGGTTTTGCCTTTAAAAGGTTGCTTTTCATATCTGTCTTGTAATTTTTCCTTTTCCTGTTTTTACACATTTTATTTTTAATTTTTTTAATATTTTATTTAGTGTGTGTGTGTGTATGCCAGAGGGCACTATGTATCCCTGTGGAGGACCAAAGGTGACTTCCAGAATCATTCTGGATTGCTTCTACGTCCTTGCTTCACTTTGGGATTTCCCAGGCTCCACCCACCAGATACTGAAGTGCAAGCATCAGCCTTTTCTGTTTTGGGTTTTTATGTGGGACCTGGGGTCCCAACTCAGGACATTCTGCTTGTGAGACAGAGTCTTAACCCCTGAGCCATCTCTCCAGCCCTAGTTTGTAATTCTTTATTCTTCCATTTGTGATTTCATTATTTACACATGTTATTTTGTTTTGACAGTTGCATGCATTGATAAACTGATCCTATTACAATATCCAAAGTATCTCTCCTATTCATGCTTTTATCATTTTATTTTTTACTTTCTGGATTTGTAGTTTTTAAAATGAGATTGCACAGGTGCTACATATGCCAAACTTTGAGAATAGATTTTGTTCTTTATTGTTGTACAATCTGCATTTTTGCCTATCCACTGTGGTCTATTTTATTGTCAGTAAGCTGTCAAAGTCCAAGGATGCATTTCTCGCCTTTGACTACTGGAAATTCTTACATCTTCTTAAAAGTCATGTATAGATATTTCTCCTATGAAGCCTTCCTTGTGCTCATCTTAGGAAGAATTACATTATCTTTCATCTCTGATGTCTCTGCTTGTAAAGATTCTTCTGTACATGTTTCTATCTTACTTTATCTACTGAGTACTTCAACGATGCTCAGCAAAAGGCTCTTTTTCAGCTGCTCTTCAGGAGAAAGTCAAAAATTCAAGTTTATTTTCCATCCTGATTGCTTTCTTTTCCATTAGACTCAGTATTTTTGTTTTAATTATCAACTATTTTAATCATATAAAAGTGCAAATACCTGTGTCTCAATGATTCACAAATCAACAAGGAGGATTGAGGACATTTTTAACAGTGTTTCAAATTTTCATTTTAAACCTTATTATTTTAAACTAAATGAAGCTATGTGTGCTGATATTATCCCAAAGTTGAAAGGCTGACCCAGGAGAATGAAGACTTGAGACCAGCCTGTCCTATCTAGTGAGAAACTGTCTCAAAATATTTAAATAGGTAATAAAAATAGACAATAAATTAACAAGGCCATATAAGTATGAAACCTTCTTTCCCCACACTTCCCTTCCTGCTTCCCTCTACTTCTTTCTAAACCTGACTAACATCCTGAAGTCATTGAGTATCATTTTTAGGCATATTTTCTGTCTTCAAAAATGTATATGTAGAAATATAAATAACATAGACTGTTGAGATTTGTGACTTAGAAATCTCATAAAGTCAATTGGTTAGGGAAGGTAGTCATTTTTACCACTGGATTTTTACATTTTACGTGCATGCAGAAAAGTAAAAAAATCTTCAGTCTTCTAACCATCTGTTGTATAAAAATATTTGACAGAACAAGTTATTTTTGGTTTCCCTATCTTCTGAATTAGCCAAGCATTCCTAGAGAACCAATATGGGAAAGATTTATTCTAGGGAAGTGGTTCACATAATTATGGATACTGATAAGTCCAAAATCCTGAAAGATCCTGAAAATAGACCAGTCTAGAGACCCATAAAAATTGGTGCTTGCATTTGAAGCTAGAGGTCATTTGTTATAGATCTGGGAAGAGCAAAAACTGCAGTTTAGCTTCACCGATCACATTACAGACAGTCAGGGAAGACCAATGTTCTTTTTTTTTTTAGATGTTCAACCAATCTTAACATCAGTCTATCCAAAATCACTCTCACAAAACATCCAGAATGATGTTTGCAAATGTTTCAGTACCTTCTGACCACCAAGTTAGTATAAAATTAATCATCACTTATTCCAAATTATGAATCTATTTTCTTCCCTTTAAGTAAAAGCTCTTGGATCCCTGTGTAGAGGAGAGAGATGCCATGGCTGAAAGCTAGGTTCCATCACATTTCTTTTGCAGATCTACTTGTGCATGTCTACTTTGTTGCACGGATGTCAGTCACATCTGTGGTATCTTCTCTCCATCACTTTTTTTTTACATAAACATTATGTGTCATGAAGAATCCATCTTGGCATGACTATCTTTAGTTGGGTAACATGAAAAATTGAAGCCTAATTCTTTTTCAAGGATCTTTGTTCCTTGTGATTCTTTTCTCTTGGTGCCCTTGAGGTTATGTCATAGCCTTTCTGCTTCCCTATAATCTGTGCCACTCATTTCTAATTGAAATTATGCCTAGTTCTGTTTGTGAGATTTTAATTAATCCTTCAAGCTTTCCTTCAAGCAAGCACCCAAAGTTTTACTTTGGTTATATGTCTAAGATTTTAATTAGTCCTCCAAGGCTGCTTCTTTTGAACTTTTCTTGTGACTCCACAGCTTCTGTTGGCATTTTTCTCAGATGTTAAGATGCCCTCTATTGCAAGATGCACTGTTAATAGCAACTTTCCTTCACTGTGCGGAGGAGTTGACAGTTCTGAATAAAACTTGTATGTTTCCTTTTGTAAAATAAACTGACGGCCAAAGGAATGTGTTTGTCCATATAATTATACAGCACTTTCAGTTTCCAATATCACAATTGGAATTTGAATTAAAAAACATTTCCTCAGCTGCCAATTTTCTCATTCTCTCCTGGCCACCAGTAGTTAGCATGACACCATAGGAACAAGTTTCTGTTTATAACCTGTGCTGGCCAGAATGAAAGTGTAGCTCCTCCAGATTTGCTCATGGTTTTTAGTTTCATCTGTGCCACAGTTAATCTTAGGAGCTTTATTGTCTTATGTCATCATAAAAATTCACAGTTCTTCACAGGTCTGATAGAAATGCACTAAATAAGACTAAGTGAGGGGGCTGGAGAGATGGCTCAGGGGTTAAGCCTTGCAGGTGGAAGGTCCTGAGTTTGGATCCTAGACCCCACGTATAGACGCTGGGTGGAAGCGGGGGCGGCCTGCGTTTCTGGTCCTGGTAGGGCAGAGCCTGTGAATCCCGGGGCACAGTAAACAAGGAGGAGGTGGAGGCGTCCATGTGGTTCCCGAATCCGCCCGTGGTTCTACACACACACACACATACATACACACATGCGCACACACGTATACACGCACAATTGAATGAATAATAAATACAAAAATTAAAAAAACATTAAAAAAAAGACAGGAGTAATATCAGAATTAGAGATTTCTAATACTGTCTACTCAATATGAATTGAATCAAATATCTGTGATAATTTCATTCAAATACTGAATGATTAGATGAATAGTAGTAAATACTGATAAATATTAGATGTCTAAGTTTGTACAAGCCATTTATACTATAAATGGCTTGTACCATCTTACTGCTTCCTTGACGGACAAGCACATTTTTCAAGATTATTTTAAAGTTCTTATCTATAATTTTTCTTTTTCTTTATTATACTTATTTATTTATTCATTCCCAATCATACAAGCTTAATAGGTACCCCAGTCCCCTCCCTCCCTCCCTCCACTCCTGCCCAGTTCCCCTTGCACCCTCCCCCCTTTTCCCCTTCTTCCCCTTCCTTTCACCCCCCCCTCTTTCTCCCAGTGCCCCTCCCCTTCCTCCTCCCTTTCCCTGGTGCATCTTTTTTACATTTTTTCTTTATGAATGTATTCCTTACAATATTAGTCCTTAAAAACAATGAAGCCGCATCAACACCTGATCGATATACCCATGATTGCAAACCCTGAAATTGTACTTATAAATGTTTTAAGTCACGAACTTTCTTATTTGATTTTTTGTTCATATTTCTTGTTTATCTACCTTAATTTACAAATATTCAGTTTTTGAAAAAATTGTTGGTTAATGTGAAAAAAGAAAAGGACAATCTTTTGTACATTTGTGCATATGCATACACTTCTACTATCAGAAAACTGTGATCTAAAGTTTAAGTCACTTATTGACATAGGTTGCTGCAAATAGCAAGAATTATTTTAGAAATGAATGAACATCTTTGGTTCGCTAGCTCTAATTTGAGTAGATAGAAAAAAAAGGTGCCACAGTTTTCCATATGAGCCACAAACCCTTAAGATTTGTTTGAGCAACTATCACTAAATAAAGAAAACACCACATCTTCAGTATAGATATACAATGAGCTTTTCACCTTAATTTCAGCCCCTGCCCGTCTTTACCCACATCCACAACTGTAAAAAGTGGAAAAAGCACTAATTCCCTTTCCAAGAAGCCTGAAGTGCTCCACCAGGCTAACAGACTCGATTGCACTGAGGGAAGTCAGGAACATAAGACATATATGATCACTTGTCTTCAAGGAGTGAAGTTGTCCTGTAAGACATACAGACTTGGGTAAAAAAAGATTTAAAAATCTTGGGTTTCATCTTAAGGAATAACAAGACAAAAAAAAGAGCTTAATGAAATAGTATCACTCTCAGCCCCTAAACGCTTCTTTACTGAGAAAAAGTAGCATCACTGTTTTTGACTTAATACCTTTTTTAAAAAGTATACGTGTGTGTGTGTGTGTGTGTGTGTGTGTGTGTGTGTGTGTGTGTGTGTACCCGTGAATTTCCTAGCACTTATGTGATATTAGAGGACCAACTTGGAGTCACTTCTCAGCTTCTTCCCTGTCTGATGCACGGTTTCTTACTGTCTTATTTTATATCTTATTGTAGATAGATAGATAGATGGATGGATGGATGGATGGATGGATGGATGGATGGATGGATGGATAGATAGTCCAGTCAGCTGGCTAATGAGCTTCTCCTGTCTTCATCTCCCACCTTATTATAGGAATGTTTAGATTACAGATGCACGCTACTAAATTATATGGATTGTGAGATACCTTTTGGAGAAAAGGTGTCCTCTGAAAAGCAGCCAAGAAACAGATGAGGGAGTCTCAAATAGAATTTTTCTAACCCTCAAGACCATTACAGCCCGGCCTTCAATTTTAGTCCTTACAAACAGTGAAGCCACATCAACACTTGATCAATATACCTATGATTATAAACCCTGAAATTGCACTTATAAATATTTTAAGTCACGAACTTTCTTTTTTGATTTTTTTGTCACATATGCATGATGTGTGTGTGTGTGTGTGTGTGTGTGTGTGTACTTGATGTGTATGCTTATAGAGTCCCAAGAATGATATCAAGAATCTACCTGGATTTCTCTTCTACCTTAATGCTTATTCTGGGGTTTAGCAAGCTTCATCTTCCAGGGTTGGCATTTTAGGCTGTTGTCACATTCACCCAGCATTTTTACATGGGTTCTGGGGATCTGAACTCAAGTCCTTTTACTCAGAGTGTAAAAGTTTTAACCACCAAGCCCTTTCCCCAGTCCTTAGGTCTCTAACTTTTGGCGTTATTTGGTATTCATTAGTAGACAGTTAATAACTCTGTCTTAAGATGCATACTTCTAATAAAATGTACTTGGAAGAGCTCATTTGTCCTGCTAAGGAGAGTCTGAAACTATATGAAAAGGACAAAGGACAAAAAGATAAGAAGCTACACATCCCTTCTTCTATTTCTAAAGTTTACTGCCTAGGTAAATATTTCCTATTCCACAGAGTATTGTTATTTAAGCAGTATGACTGTCCCAAACATCTCTGTGGCTTAGACAGCAATTTGGGTAAGACCTGGGAGCTCACTTTTCTACCAACCAAAGGAACAGGCCTCGTGTTTTCATAGCCTGGGGACTACAGCATCATATCTGATGGTCCAGAACAATGCATGATATGACAAACCTCTAGGTCCAAGGACAGAGCATCTAGCTGTTCCAGAGATTATTTTAAATTGGAAATCCAAGAATTTCTCAATGTTAAGTGTCAGGTAGTTTGTGTGCTTTTCCACTGGCAAAGCCACTTTTTCATATTTTTCCTATAAGAAGGGACCTTGTAAGGTGAAAAGTGTGAATTCCTCAGTGAAAAGAGCCTCTTGTGTGTGTAGTAGATTCCCAGTCTAGAACGCTTGTTCTTGGGGTAACGGAAAGGTTAAGAACTTAATACAGTGCATGCTAGATTTCTCTGTCTTCCCCTATATGATCGCTTTTATAATACAAGCTATATAATTAACAAATTATTTCTAATCACTTAGATGATGCATCCTGACATGTAGTAATACAGAAAGGAATGAGAGACCAAAGACAAGATTGTTTTGTTTTATTTTGTTGCCTCTACTGACAGTAGAAATGTGCAGGTTAAGCTTCATTCAGAATATTTCCATCCATGCACTCATATGTGAACACATATATACACATTCAGAGACACATGAATATACATGATCAGACAATGTGTACTCATATAGACATGCCTGCAAACATGTGTCTGGAACCATGCAGATACATGTATTCACATAAACAGATACTTGTATATATGCATACACAAACACTTATGTACACATGTGTACATATGTACACATATGTTTATACATGAGCAGATACATGTATACATATGTAAAGACATGTGTGCATGTGCAGAATCAGGTATACATGTGTGGGCATGTGTATGCAGATGAACAGGTATGTACACATGTGTAGGCACACACATATATGTATATATATATATATATACATTCATGAACAGACATGTATATTACACAAAGAAACATGTATACACACATTTGCACACATATTTATATACATGGATACATGTATTCTCATACATGCAGACACATGTATACACATGCACAGACACATGTACATTTGCATACATGTGTGTGTGCACATGTGAAGAATTGTGTATGAGTAAACTCATGTGCAGACACATGAGAAAACATAGGCACACGTGCAAAGACACAAGTACACAGTGCACCCATGTATCACTTACACAATCATACATAGACTCATGTACATGCAAGTGTAATCACATATGCAAACAAAAGAAGACATATGTGCATACTCATGCCATATATACACATTTGTAGGAATGTGTACCTGCATGTGTATATGTGCCTCTAAGAGATATTTCAATATGAAAAAGCATGAACAAATGGAGTTTGGAAATGTAAGTAAGTCTGAATAGCAAGATAAAAGTTGAGCTTGGGGCCTTCAGAAATCAGATGCCTCATCAATAGGAAATCCTACTGCAACAGACGTTCTTGCTGAGCCATTAGATGACACTATTCACTCATGCCTCCCCCACACACACACACTTTGACTTTCCTTATTTTGGAGTATTTCAGTTTTATAGAGACAAGAAGAAACAAAAAAGAAAAGAATAGTCTAAATCAGCCTAACTCTTACCACCAAGACACTGAATTACATTTGATCCTTCTGATTGTATTCATAGGACTGCTCCATATAAGTAGCATGATGATTTATCATGGCCTCTGGAACGTATCTGACAGAACTATGTTCCTGTTTCTGATTGAAGCCACTTCCGTCTTTTGTCACTTTCTCTACTGATTCAGTTCCAAGCAAAGATTAATACAGTTAGAACATTTTTGCAGAAATAGTAAATCACCCTTGCAAGTGGCTCTGGAGCTGCCCAGCTCGTGAGTTATTCATGGAAGCCTCCAGTGCTGCTTTCATAAATAGATATTGTTTCACTGTTGCTAATCATCCTTCTCAAGGATTAGCGATCTCAAGGCCAGGAGAAGAATGAATTTGTAAATATTAAAAAACATTGAGGTACTCCTTTTTCTGGTCTTTCTTACTTGGGTAGACACCCCATTCTTGTTTATGAAAAGCTTGCATTAAAAGTTGGTATGTCACACTCAACAGAGAATGCTTTTATGGTAACGAACCTTCTTGATTCTTTAATTTTCCTCAAATTTTTGTGCCAGACCTTGACTGTGTTAAGGAATGATATTTTTCTTTATCAGAATAAATGACATCCACACAATTAAATACCATAAAGAAATTTACCAGGCAAACTAATTTCTTCTTGGTTTTTCTTATGACCTAATCCCAAAAGGCAATGTTGGTAGAAAATAACTTTCAAATAATAACATCGTGGTCAATTTCATGCTTTGGGGGTTGTTTCTTTCATGCTTTGGGTTGTTGCATCCTTTCAATAGTCAATGTGTGTTTCAATAGTTTACAAACACACAAGTTTCTTAGGTACAGAGATCCAAAAAAGTAGCATGTAGTAAAGGCTCTACTGGAAGCTGATTTTCGACATCTAGCAAGACCACATGTCTTTCATGGGATTTTGGGCTGATACTTATTTAGATGTTGAGGAACTTTATTTAATGGCAACAGATAAAGAAGTCATTTCATTTGAAGTCCTCATTGCTCACACTCCTGGAACCAGACTATTTTGAATTTCACCTTCTTTATTAGATTTAGTGCTCCCAAGCAAATTTATATTTCAAGTGCACAACCAATCTCTGAAATAAAGTTGAGAGAAATCATGCTTGGAAATATGAACCTGAAATTTCACTGTGCATCAGATACTCTTTCTTGCTTGGTTTTGCACAGTTAAGAGAATAACATGCCATTCCAAGACAGGCAAAATGTTTTCAACTTTTCCTTTATTTGCTTACTGACTAAACAAGATTGGTGGCTTAATTATCAACAGTGGTATAAAGATAAAAGTGATGGAAAAGTAGCCCCCTGGGGTATACCATAGGCGAAGACTTTAGAGAAATGTTCACTGTCATTTATAACCCTGGTAACAACAGTTTTCATTCCATTTCTGTATTCCTGCCCATCAAGAACTAAAGGCTGAATGAGTCATCTCTAAGCTTACTTCCATGCTGCCATTCTCTCCCCAGTTAGTACTATTTCCCTATAGCTTCAAAGATTGAAAATTATCTTTCACTCATTTTTTGTGTCAAACGGGTTAAAAGGAAGATCAAGCATTAACCAATGAAAGACAAGATTCCCTGTCAAAAGTCAAAACTGTAGGGTTCAGTGTATAGGTTCCAGATATGAAGAAAGTTTAGAGACATGTGTGTCTATAACACTGAAATAGCATGTCCCTTGGTGACACAGTCACCTTGGCTTATCATTCCAGTGATGGAGATGGGAATGCAGCTCAGGTAGAACAGTACTTGCCCAACATACATGAATGTTAGGTTCAGTCCCCAACACTGCATATATGGGGTACAGGCTTGGCAATACATGCCTATAATCCCAGCACCAGGAAGCAGAGGTGGGTAGACTGAAGTTCTATGACAATATCAGTTACACAGTGATCTGGAGGTCAGGTTGAGATACATGAGAGTCTGTCTCTAAAACATGGGAAAAAAAGATTATTTTATAGAGTAACCTACTAGATTTGGTTGGTTTATTTCTGAATTGTTATCCCCATGCATATGTTATTAAATGTAAAAATCACTCCAGGTTGTCATAAGCAGCTTGGTAATAATTTAGTTTAGTAGTCTTTAATGTCTCTTTAGATCCCTATCCCCTTCTGGGGCAGCAAGGAGGGAACAGAATAACCTCTGAAAACTGCTATGACAGAATGGTTTGAAACTGCACCTTCACTTTTGTACTATCCAAAAACAAAGTGTGGTTCCAATATCCTCCTGTGAAAACCGCCAGGGAGCTATGGACTGCCCAAACGCTAAGCACCCTGAGAGGTCACAGGAACACCATTCAAAGACAGCTTTCTGAAACATTGGAAGGAATTCTCTATGTTCTCAAAAAATGAACTATTAAGGCAACTGAAATAACACTCATGCCACTGGGGAAATGGGTATAAGAACTGTATTTAACTATATCTAATTTAAACATAAATAGCCATTGGTAACTACTGGATCCCACATGTGATGGGAAGTGCCATGGTGTCAGCCTTTCCTGTCTTTCCTCTTCATAGAGATTTCCTCATTATGCCACACAAATAATTTTCATTTCAATCCAGTCCTTCATTATACTAGTATATGGAATCAAATTAGGGAATCAAATCATACCATTTTGTTTCACCTTCTATCCTTATATGAAAAGTATGTTGTCCTTTATTTTTTAAATATTTTATTTATTTATGCACTTGAGAGAGAAGAAGAGAGAGACAACACATGTATGCTGTGGTGTATGGATACAGGTCAGAGAAAAACTTTCAGAAATCAGTTCTCTTCTTCTGCCATGTGACTTTTCAAGGACCAAACTCAGATTTCCAGGTTTGCAAGCAGAAATTTTACAAACTGAGTTATCATATCAGCCTGTATCCATTTTGCATAAACACCCCCCACACACACATCAATTATTTCACAGCATGCACATATAAAAAGCACTAGTTCTCAATGATGAAAAATTCACGAATTTAAAAAGATGCCCCAAGGTAGGCAGCTAAGGCCTTTTTCTCTTGTTCATTGTGACCAAAGTTATTAGAGTTGGGTTCAACTTTAATTCAACTTTGTCTTCTAAAATATCTATAAATTCCAGCAAAGCCCATGGGAAATTGAGTTTGTGAGAAAACAAAGCTACCAACGAAAAAGTAAGAGGCAAGATTTTTTTTTTGAAAACAAAAACATATTTTGGTTCATTGTGCATAGATCCAAGGGAAGACCTCATGGCTATGGAAACTGGTGACTCAGCCATGAGCATTCGTGTCTGCACTTCTATGCAGGCCCACCACTACAAGCACTGTGATGGTACCAGCCAAGTTAATAAACTCCTTTGGCCTGAGATGCCCTCATCTGTAAAAGAAGCGATTAGCTCCTGATGTGAGATGTCATTGTGAAAATTGAGTAAGCTAAGATATGCAAATAGCTTCACTAAGTAATAGACTTTAAATGTGATTAATTTTAAGGCCAATATTTTGAGATGTGAAGATTAATTGAAGCCACGCTTGTTACAGAAATATCCAATCAATAAATCAATCAATCAATCATTTCTTTCTGTTCAATAAAGAGATCAGTGTGACTTTGTCATCAGGCTTTAAGAAACCAGGGCATCTCCAGACCCCAGGCAGATGGTCATACTCTGAGGAAGGGAAAAAATAAAAGGTTTTTTTTTTTCTGGAAAATTCTCTTTGGTTGGTTCCTTCATTGTGACTGGGCAAAATGCCACATGCGACAGATGGATATGCATACAAGCAACCAGAGAGGCTGTGCTGCACCCCAGGTCCTGGCACATGCAGCAGACTCCCTCACCAAGCTGTCAAGGCAGCTGCTGAGTGTTCTCCCCACCTGCAGTCACAACACTTTGCCAGAAGTGCCTGGGCTCAGGGAAGGACCTGCAGTGAGCTGGTTCTTCCAGGCTGGAAGCCACACCTAGTACCCTCAGAGCACTAGAGGACTCCCTTTTCAGATCTTCCTTCAAGATCCCTGGGATGAAGACATACTGATCATTCACATCCATCTAGTTTTTCATTCACATCAAGCAGACATCAGATTTGGCAGAGAAAACAAAGATTAGAGAGAGACAGTCTCGCATATGAACTTGACCACTACTTTCAGTTAGATAGAGTTAATGGAATATCTTGGATCCTCAGTACCTCTTCTTTGAGAGGAAGTAAATGAATTTTTGATAGGAACCCAGTGCTGACTGGGATGGGGATACAAGGGAGACAAGGGAGCCTGGATATTGTGGCAGAGTCTGTAACTCTTTACTGTGTGCTAAACATCAAGCATTATTCTAATTGCTTGACAAGGGTTAGAAATTCAATCCTTTTAGTTACTTCATAAGTATAATATATTTCAAAAATACAGAAACAGAAAAATACAGAAGAAACGGAAACAGAATTCAAATATCTTATCCCAAATAATAATGCTGGAAAGGTGTGTGATGGAAAATAGAATGCAGGCAGGCGGGCTCTAGCCTACATACTTAACCATTACAGTAGACATTTAGAAAAGACTAACCATTTTTATGGAGAGAGAAAGGATTCACAGGAAATTGAGTATGCTAATGAAATATCTGCTGTTGAAAAGCAAGTGACAGCTGTAGAGTCTGTGAATGATTTCTATCTGGCACTTCTTGCTTAGGTAGGAAAAAAATTGCAAAGTAAAGGGTAATTCAAAGTCACTCCTTTTAATAGGCAACCAAAAAAATCAAAATCTTTATATGCATATTACAAAGATCCTGTATAATTTAAGTAATTGGTGCAAATCCTGAAAGAATTGGCCTTATATTTTAATCACTGACAGAATAAGTTTCTTTAACAGACTTTGTATGCTTAAATTTACATTTGTGATTCTTGTATAGCACACAAATGCAGGCTGATCTAATGACACTGGTTTTGTTAATTATGAAAAAATGAACTACTTGTTGAAATTAGATTGGTCTCATTGGCATATCTGAAACTTTAATAAATTATATTTTCTTTTATTGCAGCTATGACAAATGCCTGACAGAGTTACTTGTAAGAGGGAGGATGTCCTCTTGCTGTTGTGTCAGAACTTATTTTTCCATCATGGCAGAGAAAGATGGTTGGTTGGTGTGGGTTTGTCCTTAGCAACAGTAACATGTGCCTCACCTCAACTCTTCATATCTTGATGAATCAGGAAGCAAAGAGACTTAGCAAGAATCAGAAGTGGATGTAACCTTCAGGGGCCAGTCCTCAATGTAAAATATTACAAATCTCCTCATATAGCATCCCAACCTGGGGATACCATGTTTTAAACCATGAGCCCAAGGAGAAAATTTGGCATTCTTCTTCTCTCAAATCAATGACCATAAACCTAATAAGTGGAATGTGGATTGAAAGCTATACCCATAGTTAAAAGTCTATCCATTCTTAAAAAATACAAATAAAATCTTTAATATTCTTATATCGAATATTTATAAGTAATATAATACTTTATATTATAAATGCAGCAAGCTCTCTAATTTGTAATCTAGTTAAATACAAGGCCTAGAATAGACAATGAAGTTGCAAATATGGAGTCAGGCTAACATAGGAACATGTAACTATGCAAAGGGATATTAGTAAAACAGCAAAAGAGAGTAGAAAGAAGAAAAAAAAACATAGGAATTAAAGATCTCAGTTTCCTGGGATTTGGTTCTCTGTTTCCTCTGTACTTTAGTCTGGTACATGAGTCCTTTCTCCTATGCCCATGTCCTAGTACAGCAAGGTCACCTCATCAGATGGCCTTCTGATAGTCCTCTTGAGTCTTGGGAGGCAAGAAGGCTGCAGGGGCAAATCGTCAAAAGCAGAATCAGGAGCTTGAATGATGGTTCATAACCAATCCCAGCACATTGGAGGCTGAGGCAAGACTTTCATAACTTTGAGTCCAGCCTGGATTATAGAGCATATTTGAGTTTATGGTTAGCCTTAACAACAGATAAGACCTTGGTTCACCATGTTCCTTAAAGAAAAGGAATTAGGGCCTTAGAGGACTACCTTACATTTTCTCCTATACGGAAACACAGTGAAAGATGGTGGTCTATGGACCAGGAAGTGCTCATGACACATTTATTGTTTGACACACGATTGTTTGAAAGGATCAGTGAGTACCTTTATCGCAAACTTCCCAGTTGTTGGGGCTGGAGAGGTGGCTCAGAGGTTAAGCCTCTGCCTCGCAGGTGGAAGGTCCTGAGTTCCGATCCTAGACCCCACGTATAGACGCCAGGCGGAAGCAGGGGTGGCCTGCGTTTCTAGTCCTGGTAGGGCGGAGCCTGTGAATCCCGGGGCAGAGTAAACAAGGAGGAGGTGGAGGCAGTCCATGGTGGTTCCCGAATTCGTCCGTGGTTCTACACACACACACACACACACACACACATACACACAAGTGCACACACGCACAATTGAATAAATAATAAATAATAAAAAATTTAAAAAAAGAAAAAAAAACTTCCCAGTTGTCATAAATGTGTAAATCCGTGTTTTAGAGGAAGCTGATAAATCATATTTTGTGCATTTTAAACCTCTGGTGGTCAAAATGCCCCAGAGCAAAAGAATCAATACTGGAAAGACAGAGAGAGAGACAGAGAGAGAGAGAGAAACAGAAGAAAAAGAAAAGAACAGGAAGATATGGAAGATGAAAGTTTTCTCAGGAGCTTTCATGGAGATAGAACCATAATCCTGTAATTAACCTCAATAAATTTATTTATACACCAAACTGGACTTGGATGGAATCTTTTGTTTAGTTTACGGAAGTCCTCTGCATCCAAGTTGAAGAAACATTTCTTTACATCTCCCCAGGGAAACGTACATAACAAGACTGAACAGGAAAAAGGTAACAAGCAACTATTTAAGAATCAACTAAGAAGGGGTAAACCATTATAAATATTACAGGTCTTGTAAGAAAATTAAGGAAAGAAATGGAGATCTTCATACCAAAAATGCAACATTATAGATAAAACCGTTAAATTTCTCAAAAGATACAAGATACGGAAAAAATAGATTATATGAGTCATTCTATATCCATTGAGGAAATTGAATTCATTTTTCAGAAATGATAAAACAGAAAACTGCATGTCCAGAGGCCATCTCTGACAAATCCTCGCAAATACTTAAGAAAGACATAATAACACTAGTACACAGATTTCTAACTTGATAACAAAACAAAACACATGAGAGCAAAAGCAAAATAGACTCATGAATATTGATGAAAAAGTTTCTAATAAATTGAATTAAGCAATAAAGGGAATGGAAATACATCAGGATCACATCATTTGGCATAGAAATGAAAGCATGGATTGAGATTTGAAAATCCCTCAATATAACTCAAAATATGACATCCTGAAAGGAAAATAAAAGACAAAAGGTGTGAGGGATGAAATGATTATCTCAGTACATGTTGACAAATCACTTGATAAAAATGTCTTCCCAAGAAGGAATACCTTTGCAAACTTGGACAAGAAGATTTCTTCAACATGATAAAGCACATCTAAAGAATCTTACAAGTGTCATCATACTCACTGTTGAAAGATGAACATTGTTTCTCCCTAAGATTTAGAACAAGAATAGTGTGCCATTCCTAAAATTTCTCTCCAACATTATACTGATGGTTTGAACAGAAAACAAGGTCACATATTAGAAGGTAAGTGAGAGGGGAGAGGGTATGTGAGTATGATCAAAATGCATTGTATATATACATGGAAATTTCCAAAATATAGATGAAATACAATCTGAAAAACATTAAATTGTCTATGCAGGTGACATTATCCATCTAAGTAAAATATCATAACAAATCCAATAGAAAGTTGTCAGAACAAAGTCACACATAAGATTCTCATATACAGGAATGTTATACCAAGGTCCATTGTATTTTCATGTACTAGCACCAGAAAATTAGAAACTTTAGGTGTTTCTCTTATAATAGAACCACAAAATGTGAAATTATTATGCATCAGTCTAGCAAAATCTATAAATGACCAGTGTGTGGAAAGTTACAAAATACAGTTGAAAAGGAATCAAATAAGACTGAAGAGGTTTACCATTTCTATGTTCTAGATGACTCATTAGTGTTCCAAAGAGGAACAACTTGTTATGCCACAGAGGCCTGAACCCCCACAAGAGTAGAGAAACAGGGGGAACTCTGGGGTCCATAGAAGTGGCCTCCACACTCCTGTGTAGGAGGGAGTGGGATGGATTGATGAGAGGAAGAGAGGGAAATGGGAGGGAGGGGTGATGGAGAGAAACAGATATTATTATTCAATAAGCTTGTAAAAGTAAAAAAAAATTAAAAGAAAAATATATTAAAATGCTATGCATATTTACTACAGTTTAATCACCAATAAAACAACAACTTTTGAATAGGAATCAAGATGATTTTAAAATGTAAATACTGCATTTATTATTTAAATTACATATTTCTAATACACAATATTATCAGAAGCTCTGATGAGTAAAATAACGTTAAAAGACAAAATTTCCTGTTATTTTCAGAATGTACTAACAAGCTCCCATAACCAAGAGAATACAATTAAATGATAGAAATGTACAAATGGAATATCATTGAGGGTCATAGGAATGCATTCACACATGTAGGACTTTCAGCAAATATATAAAGACAACTCTTTGAGAGAAACAACATGCTTTTTATTTCATGATGCAACAATAGGATGTTCTACATAATTCCTGGATTCAAACTGCATCAAACGTGTTAGAGAAGAATTTGTTCTTCCCCAACAACTTTAGAGAATTAAAATACAAGAAACAGCAGCTAGATAGATGGCAAAGGAGTTAAGACTCTGCCTTGCAAGCAGAAGAAGGTCCTGAGTTCAGATACCAGGTTCCACTTAAAAATGGCAAGAGGAAAGACAATGGCCTGCACTTCCAGCCCTGGTGAGCAGGGGCTGGAAATCCCAGAGCGCAGCAAAAAAGAAGGAGCAGCAATCTAGTCAATTCCCGGTCACCCTTGGCCCTCCATAGAGACATACAATGCCCTCTGATACGCGCGTGCACACACACACACACATACACACACACACACACACACACACACACACACACACCACACAATAAAGTAAATAAAGTTTTAAAAATATTTTTTTTAGAAATACAAGAGACAGATCAGGAGGAAATAGCTGCAACTGCACATCTGACATGATTCCATTGGTATGATATTTGGGAAAAGGCATAACCACACAGATAGAAGAGATAGAGTTGCTGTCAAAGGGTGAGGTAGAAAAAGCAGACTACAATTAATTCATCCTTGATTGTAGTTGAATATGAAATGATATGTTTGCTGAAATGATATATTGTGTAAGAACTGCACAATAAACAGAAAATTTTAGGCAACTTACAAATTTTATGCTATAACAAATAGAGCAAGTGAAAACCTAAAGAAATTCTATTTTAAACAATAGAGCTATACAAGGCAGATAAGATTTCTGGTATTCTAGAATATAACTTCTACTAATGAAAATTGATAATTCAATAGTATATACATAACTACTGATATAACTTCATTCCATTTGACTGATTGTTTTGATTTTATTTAGCTGAGCCATTAATATGACTAAAACCAGTAAGGAAGAAATAGAAAAAAAAAGACACAATAATATACTGTTAAAGTCATGCATGTAATGACGCATCAGTATAGCACTAAATATTTCAGCAGAATTCCTTATTAAGTAGGCACAGACTGTTCCAAGTGAAGTAGAACTGGTGGGGGGGTTGGTAAAGGGGGCGGAGAGACAAGAGGATCTGGTCTCCGCAAGACATATCTGGCTACTCCAGAGGAGAATGAATTGGTGGCATGTTCTGGCACACTGAATCAAGAGAGAGTTTGAAAACTGATTTCTCTTTAAGAAAAGATAGTCAAGTGAATCCTCCAGAAATTCAGTACTTCACAGAGACCTCAATGAAGGGAGCTACACCTAAGAAAAACCTGGAAGTGACTGTTTGGGGCAAAGAAAGAACAATTATAAAGAACTTATGGAATGGCTTGAGGAGTCAAAGCAAGACGAGAGTCTACATGGTGGAGAGTTAGGAGGCATGCGGAGTTTAGAGGAGAGGTTACAAGAGGTGAAAAGACTTACATCATTCAGCCAGAGACAAGGGCAGCAGGATGTCAGAGTTCCCTTAAGTGGAATATGAAGCCATCAGAAGGTGTGAACCAGGGAGAAGTGTGATCTTTTAGTTCGTAAAGATCAATATGACTGCTGGGTCAGAATTGTTTTCGGTGGATCAGAAGTAAAAGCAAAAAGTTCAACTAGGTGGCTGGTGTATTAGTCCAGGTGAAAGAAGAGAGAGGCTTAGCCTGTGTTAGGTGTGGAATGATTGAAAACAGGTTGGTTTAGGAAACAGGTAGATCCTAAATCTTGGTGGCTGAGAAATAGATACTTAAGAGAAAAATGGCGTTAAATGTTTCAAATGATTTGGTTCTGAAAAACTGAGTGAATAATGTTGCTATTTAGCACTAGGAGTTAATGTTAGAAGACATGCTGAACACTTTGGTGTTGGAGGTACTAATTGGCCAGACTTGTCATCAAAGCAAGCAGACTATGGAATCAGCCTAAATGTTCACTGGTAGGCAAATCTATGATTCAAGATATAAAGGGGAGTTGCAGAAATGACTCAGTGCATATAGCATTTATTGTATAAGTGTGAATAGCTGAGTTTGAATCCTGAGAACCCCCATGAAATTGAGGTCTTCGTACATGCATCTAGAATCCTTGCACTCCTAACTGGAAGATGAGAGCTACAGAGAAGAGAATCTATAAAATTTCATGGTTCAGCAGGCCTGTCTTAAATAATAGTGAACAAAAGAACCCTTATCTCAAAAAAAGGGAAGACAGAGCACCTGGAAAACACACACACACACACACACACACACACACACACACACACACACACACAAAACCCTTGAGAAAGAGGGAGACAGACAACAAGAAAGAGACACAGAAAAAAAGATCAGAGAGACAGAAACAGAAAGAATGAGAGATGAAGGATAGAAACAGAGAAACAAAGAGATAGGGAAAGCCAAAGAAAGATCTGTCAATATACTTACACATTTCTGGAAATAAGTATAATGTAAGAACAAATGCACGATAAGAAAAAACAATCATTCATGGTGAAAACCCGAGTTAGGAGGCTCAAAAATAAACTTTCACAGAATGAAACATAAATGTAACCTAGTGTAAACAGTGAGCAGAAAGGCCAGATATCTAATGCAACGAAGGATGCTCTGATGAGAAGGCTCACTACAGATGAGGAAGAAGCATGCATGGGAAAATGACACTTTAAACACTCATATGAAGAAAATTCGTCCAAACAAAAAGAGGTTATGAACTAACAAATTGAAAAATATACATCAAATTCACAGCAACTTAAATGAGGGGAAAGTATACCTGCACATACTTTCATGGAAAAAGAAAAAAAAACTATTATTTTCTAGAAGATCACAAGACATTTGCAAAGAAAAAAAAATCCAATTCTAGCACCAATCTTGTTGAAGTCAAAAATATATAGTGTATATCTATATTTCTAGAACACATCATTCAGATAGTTCTTTCAGAAGTAGTCTATGAAGGTCAACTTATTGTGCCATTTCTACATATAAAATTTTAATTTTATAATTCACTTGAGTTGCGGTTTGATATTTAAGCAGGTTCAGTTAAGACTACTTTTCACGGGTCAGCAAGATGGCTCAGAGGATAAAGGCACTTGACACCAAGCCTGATGATCTAAGTTGGACACATAGAACACACAAGGTAGAGAACCAAGTTCCATAAGTTGTACTCTAACCAACACACACACACAAGCACACACACGCATACACATGCATACATACATATGCACATGCACACACTCTACAACTAAAAAAATGCAAAAAATACAGCATCTTTTTTTATAACTTCACTTTTTTATCTTCACTATCTTCTATCCTCTATTCTACTTAGAATGTATTTTGGAGGCTATTGTAGCTCTGTGGGGTTCTAAGCTATCCCCCTGAGCTGCTCATCTTCGGCTGGTATGTTCTCACACTTCTTCAGCTGGCAATGTGTCCTTTCACCACCTCTGAGACATTGCATTGAGTCTTTCTTCTTATTTTCCCCTGTCCATTCTTTTATCTCTCCATTCTGTAGTTTCCTGAATGATCTTTTCTACTATGTATAGTCTGTGTCTTCTCATATCTGTTATAATCCCTTGTAGGTTTGTTGAGAGGTTTGCCTGAAATAAATAATTGTTTCTTAGATGCACCCAAAAGCTCAGCTCTCAATTGCTGAATTGAGAACTTTCTCCTTCTCTAAAACAATCTGTCAGAGTTTCAGATCCAAAGAAGGGAAACCGATATGATAAAGATATAACTACACTCCAACATTTACTGGAAGTATTCATTATAAACAAGATCCAGAAGTGCACTAGACATGTGTCACCAGATGAATAGGAGAAAGGTGACACACATACACACAATGGAAAATTATTTGGCCTAAGAAAGTGTTGCTATCTGCAGCAATGTGCATAAGTCTGCAGGACATTATGCTAAGTGAAGCAACCCAGGCACCAAAAGACAAATACTCTACCTCTCACTGAACAGAAACAGAAGGTACAATGTTGGTTAAGCCTCTTATTTTATTTACCTCACATAGTTTTCTTCTAAAGCAATACCAATTTAATTTACTTTCCTATGTTTTATGAGCATGATAGTCTCCAAACACATTTGAGAATTTACTCATATTTATTCCTTTGGTTAAAATGTCCTCGCATTCTTCATAGTCACCTAAAGTGTTTGTTCTCTTCATTCTGCATTTAGTATTTGACGTACATTGCATGCACCCCCTACACACATCCACATAACAGGATAAAAAGAAATCAATATGTTGTTCATTTCATTCTTATTTACTTTGTCATTCAAAGCATTGCTTTCAAATTTTTTCAGCACTATTGTAAGTGAAAAAATAAGTTTACAGTAAAGATATTTCAGGGAAGACTTCAATAATAAATTTGAGTTTGTTAATAAAAAAGTGACTGATCCCCACAAAGTTTTGACATTGTGTAGTTATGTGTTTCACTGCGGTCTCACTTATAATTTGAATCAATTTTCAGGAGACTTGTGTTAGAGCTTTATTGTAGAAAAACATCCCAAACACACATACACACAATCTCTCTCTCTCTCTCTCTCTCTCTCTCTCTCTCTCTCTCTCTCTCTCTCTTGCCTAAGCTCTTCAAAAAGTCATGCCTCAGAACTGATGCTAATGTGAGTCAATGAAAGGAAAAGACTGATAGATCTTAAGTACATTAAGGTCCAAATATCTTATAAAGCTAATTGACTCTTAAATAGAAATATAATCTTATATTTTGCTTAAAAGTTGCCTTAAAATGATTATGTGCTTAACGAGTTAGTAAGTGAAAATGTCAACAAATCAGTTCTGGCAAATTTAATTTCTGGGGAGCCTTCTTATGGACAAGGGCAATAACTGTGGACCGAGAGATGATCCCTCAAATGTGTTTCACGGTAACTCTCGGATATTGCATTTGGCGTGGACTTTTATAAAAATGGTTCTTCAAACAGTTGGGGATAACTCCAGGCTTCTTTCCTTCCCCCCTGTATTCTGTGTCAGGGATAAATGGATGTGAAGTGTCTGTTAATGATTGTTAATGCTTGTTATTGTTCTGAATTTTTATTTATTTATTTATGAATAGAGAAAGAATGTACATGTATACAGGAGTTTGTATCTCCTTACATTATTAGGAACCTGGGGATTAAACTCAGGTCATCAAACTCGGCAGCGAATATATTTACCCACTGAGTAATCTCCTTAGCTGTTTGATCCAAAAATCTGTCATGAATTTTCCATGGTAAATTCATAATATTCTTTAATAAGAGAGACAATAAAAATTGTATGTAAAGCATTTGCCAAAGTTTTCAAGTTTTTATAACATAAATGTATTCTTAGGGAACAGAAATCTAAGCTTTCTTTGTGAAAAAATGTTTCAGAGTTGAAAGGGCCATTTTATAACTTATTTTTAGTAGTATTTACAAATTTTTTTTCTCAAAGTCTGTCTCCTTCTTTGCCTTTTTTGATATTGTAGCAGTTTCTTGTGTTCCTGAGAATTGGGCTTCAAAAATAAAAGCTACAGCTTTTCATGGAGAAAAGAAAAAAAAATCTGGTTACCATGGCGACAAGTACTCCATGAAGTCCCCACATAGCACCTCCATTGCTAGAAGTTCACTACTTTTTCTGCAGACTTCTACCTAAGTTGTGTGGAGAATGGAGCGCTGCCAGTGGACCTTTTTGAGGGGGGGATTCATTGAAATTTCTCTGTAAAAAAGCAACTACACACATGAGCGTGGCATATTTAATATGCCTGTTGTTCATGAAAAACGTGGATTTGTGAAAATGAATCTCATCTGGCTAGTGGGCAACTTTGGGTTAAACATCTGTTCCTTTCATTATGTTGCTGAAAACTGAGTTTGGGGATGTCTCCTTGTTTAGACTGCAACAAAATGGAATCTGGGAATCAGGAAAATATAATATTTTCAGAATATGAAAATATTCTGCTCCTAAGCACTCCCTTTTATCTTCAGGGTTCACAAGCTTTTGCAGATCCTATGACAGAATCAAAAACAATTCTAGACCTTCTTTACGGCTTGTGAGATGGCTCAGTGGGTAACAGTGTTTGCCACCAAGCTTGATGATCTGAGTTCAATTCTGGAAGTACACAGGACGGCTGTGGAAAATAGCTTCCTGCTCATTGTCCTCTTACTTCAACATTTGTACCATGAAATGTACACCCATGTATACACCCACAGACACACACAAGCATTAAATAGATATAAATTTAAATGAATACTTCTCTAAAGGGAGGATACTCAAGTTAGTGTAAATAGCCATTTATTCCCTTTTGTTGAGGATTTCGCATTATTGCTTAAGTTTGAGAAATCTGAAAATCAGAAAATCAACCACTTTATAATAAGTCCCTTCCATTCTACAGTAAATCATAAGCTTGTAGCTCAAGCCATTTCAGTCACAGAGTTATTCATTTATGAAACGAGGATGGGCCTTTCATGCCTGCTGTACTTGCTTTATTAGAAACTCTAAGCAATGCAGTCTATGGCCACCACTCACGAAGAGCTTACATCCCAGATAGGAAATGCAGCACACCATAAACATGAGGGCTATTAAAAATTCAAGAATAAAATTGCCTCCACAATCATCTTCTCTCACATTCTTTATCCCTTTCCCTCCAGGCACTTCTTATTTTCATTAACTCAGCAAATGCGTATTTATGTCCCTGTTGGACGCTAAACATTATGCTGTGTTCTGGGAATTCAAGACAATCAAGAGGGGTTTATAATACACCTGGTAGAGCAGACATTAAAATATTCATCCCCACACATACTGTTTCACATATCATAATTATCATAAGGTAAAGATGTGACTGATGTACTGACTGAGTGTTATAATTTAGCAACAAACTATACCAGAAGTTACAGATTATTTACTTTATGACTACATGGTTGTGGCTTGCTGAACTTTCCATCTTCATGGAAAAGAATTGCACAGCCTCTAATGCTAACTCAGAAAAAAATAGAGCAAAATTCAGAACACAAATTTTACTCAATGTCTATCACTTTCAGACCATCCTAAAAAAAAAAAAAAAACAGGGGCTGGAGAGGTGGCTCAGGGTTAAGCCTCTGCCTTGTAGGCAGAAGGCCCTGAGTTGATCCTAGACCCCACGTATGGACGCCAGGCGGAAGCGGGGGGGGGGCAGCCTGCGTTTCTGGTCCTGGTAGGGCGGAGCCTGTGAATCCCGGGGCAGAGTAAACAAGGAGGAGGAGGAGGCGTCCATGGTGGTTCCCAAATTCGCCCGTGGTTCTACACACACACACACACACACACACACACACACACACACACACGCACACACAATACACACACACACATACAATTGAATAATAATAAAAAATTAGATTGTATCATTATATGTAGGACTACCTGTAGTTATAAGAATATATACACAGTTTATTCAATATTGCTGCAAAGAATTCTTCCATACATTAGATATGATCATGGAAATTTCTTGCTTTGATAGAGTTCTCTGGTTTCATACTTGCTCAGAGTTTTCTTTCTTTTCTAGTTGCTATGTTATAGTATCTGACAAAGTATGTTAATCTTGACTCATTGTTTGAGAAGGCATGTTTCATCGTGGTAGGGAAGGCCTGGTGGAGAAATCAGGAGGAGTGAGCACACTGTATCCCAGGTCAAAAAGCTATGATAGACGAATGCTGATGTTCATGCATTCCTATTTTTCCCCTTTAATTCAGGCCCAGCTCCCAGCCCATGCATTAGTGCCACCCATATTTAGTGTGCATCTTCCTTCTTCACAGAGTCACCCAGAGGTATGTCTCCAAGATGACTTTAAATCCCATAAATTGACAAGAAGATCTTCTATCACAGCCTATAATGTTAGATTATTTCCAGCTTTATCAAATTATAAATATGTATTAAATAGATCATTTTTATATTTCTCTTATTGTGCTTTAACTGCTCTCTTTTCCTCAGTCTGGAATATTCAATGACACTAGTCCAAACAGAGTTTTTTTATTCTTTACTGTTCTTCATAAAGAACTACAACTATTACCTTCATCCCCTAAAACTTCCCTTTAATTTCCCTTTAAGCCTAAGAAAGTCCTTTTATTGTGACATCTAGTTGACAGAATATTCCTACACGTTTCACCCAAGTATTTTAAATTCATCGCAACTTCAGCCCCCACCTCTATTGTGAACTTTCCATGCATAGCAAATACATTTTCTAGAGTTAAAGTAGATAGTAAATACTGGTAGCTACAGGAATGAGTGAAAATAAAGTTTGATCAGAATTCAGCATGAGCACAGAAACTTGAACAGTCATTACTGCATGGTAGTGGTTATATCATCATAATCTTCTGAAGTTTACTTTTTCAATATAGAAATTCATTATAAACAAAACCTGTGTTTTCAATTCTCCCTTTCACAATCCCCTTGAGACTCACTTGTAATAAATTTAGGATTGCTTATGGGTTGGGGAGGGGAAGAGACTACTTCCCCCAAAATTTGAGAAGTTCATTCTGCAAATTAAAGCTGTTTTATAGAGTGATTTGCTAGCATGAATTAAATTTATAGATAAATTAGTACTCAGTATTCATAAAACACAGGTTAGAGAATTATCCTGCTTTAATGGAAATTATAAGGTTCCACTATGCTACAGTTGAAGATATGGCTGGGAAATAAATACACAATTTATATGGATTCTGGTAAGAGATGTAAAACATTTCACTATGAAATATTTCTCTTGTGTCTAGTTCAGAATGTGATTGATGATGTGATAACTGTGGAATATGGAGAGGAGCAGGCAGGAAAGATGAGCAGAGTGGAATTGAATGTGTAGAATAGACAGACTTTAAAGAGAGTTCAACCTATTTTTTTGCCTTTGCTATAGAAATACTAGTAAAACATATTGTATACCCCAAATCTAAATGCCCTCCAACTTCTCTGGGATGACTATAATCATTGTCACTAACACCCAAATAACAAGTTCCTTCCTTCCATTCTCCTGTGATCTAGCAATCTCATCTCACCAGCCAAGAGAAGGGTCTCATTTTTACTACCTCTTAGGGTACTGTGGAACTTAGTCAACCCTTGCTTGATGTGCTCATTTCTCAGGTTGCTGGAAGAAATACATCACACTCTGCAAGTTAAAGAAGCAGGAATGTATTGTCCCATTTCTATGGGTCAGAAGGTCAGAGTATTGGTATAGACATGTTTCCTGTCATAGGTATAGAGAGGAATCTTCTGTGCCTCTCCAGCTTCTGGGGATAACAATCTTGACCTCCATGTTCACCCGCCTCCTCCTTTTCCTTTTCCAAACCCATTTATCTATTTCTGTCTTCCTGTCTTTCTCTTTCAAAAAGAGATGCAATTGCATTTTAGACTTACCTTATTGCATTTTAGACTTATCTGAATAATAACAGAATAAGTTCCAAAAAAGGATCTCTCAAAGTGCTGAGAATAAGTGATTGATGAGTTCTAAAAAAGGACATCCCAAAACCCAAGAAAGAGGGGATGGGAAGAATTTAAGAACCAGACAAGGGAGAAGAGTATCATGAAATGTTGTTATCTGCATATGACATGGCTGTTACCATCATGAAGACAAAGCAGCTATGCATACCTGCACAAAATTGGCTCACTCCACATCCCATCATAGATAGGAGGGATGAGGTGCTATTGACTGTAATGTTTGCTGGAGGAGGGGTGTCTTTTTTTCTAATGGTGCAACTAGTTGAGGTGCTTGGTGGGAAAAAGGGTTCAGAGAGAAAAAAAAGATAGCAGAGGGTAATTATTGGTGACATAATAGCAATGTATTATGTATGAAACTATCAAAATACACAATATGAAAGAAAAGGATCTCACTATAAAAAAGACTTCAAGATTCTTATCACATCTTTTAGTACATAAGGCAGTAGTCACTATGAGGCAATATTCATAGGTTGAGTATTCGCAGGTGTATTTACCTTTTGTTAAGATCTCCATTCAATCCATGATCCTGTGATTGACTTTTATTTACTTCCATCAGCATACGACACATTGTCTATAACACAGTGGTCTTCCATTGCACAAAATAAGGATAATGTCATGGTTTGTGGACATGATATCAGACACCAGTCACGATGGTATTTTCTAATCACTGGCCCAACGAAGGCCTGGATAAGTACTGAACATAGTACCTGGTATGTTAATTAAATCAACAGCACATTGAGTGATCCTTACTTGCCCCTTATCCCTCAGGACAGCTGCTATTATCTGTTTGCTGAGTAAATCTCTCTCTTCACTTTAAATCACACCTTCATACTTATGAAACAAAAATCTAGCTTGCAACTACATATGATTGATTTTTGTTAAGTGTGAGTTGAACAGATCCAGTTCAGCAGGGTATTTATTCTCAGAAAACACTTGGCTAGTGTGAGAATGGCATTAGAGGGTCTTTGCTCCATCCAGCCAACAACATAAAAGTGTCTTTCTTTCCCTTCTAGGATGTGCACAGCATGAGATGCTCTTGTTTTTTTTGTGTTGCTCTGTTTGTATGTTTTTCTTTCTGAGTGAGACACATCGATTGTCAGCTATTCTCAAATCACAAGTGATATCATCTTTCCTTTTCATATCAAACACACTCAACACACACAGACCTGATGGAACAATGTATCTACATTTGTACCTTTATATATCCTAGGCAGTATCTCTTGAGTGGCTGACAAAGCTTCCCTTTTGAATATTATTGTCTTGAAGTGATATAACGGAGAAGACAGAGCTATATGTGGCCCTCCCATGCCACACATTCTTATACATGATGAATAACATCGAAATTTCCTCTCCCTCTATTTCCTTCTAATTACTCTAGTGCCTTATTAGACTCTATTGTCTAATTGGGTAGATTTAATTCAAAGAAAATTAAGTAAACAAATAAAGCAGCAGGACACTGAAGTTATGATTATGAAAATCAGTATTTACAGACCCAGAGTACCTTGAAACATATCATTAACATTTAGAATAATCTCACAATCTTCCTATCTATGGTTTCTGGAAATGAAGTACTTTCTATAGCTAAAGGCTTCAGAAAGAAAGGACACTTGTGCATACTTATTTTTAGCTCAGCACAGCATTACAAAAATTATTTTGTTTTCATAAACAATCCATTAGATTTTTAAAAAGAAGAAAAAGATCATGGTCCCAATGGAAATACTGTTGATCCTGAGGCTGATACCTCTTGTCATTCTGACATGGGAGTTATTTTCAGAGGCACATCCACAGCCTTTTATAGCAAGCTGTGGAAAGCTGGGAACGAGCAGTTCTACTGGGTAATGAGACCCTTTTCTAGATACTTCTACTTGTCCACTCATCCCTTCAATGTGAGATTGTATCAAGCTGCACTAAAAATGTCTCTCCTGGTGTTACCTCCTCCTCTCCCTGGTGAAACAGGGCTTCTGAGCTGTGGTTAGGATGGGAGTGGGAAAAAGGTGCTCTTTGGTTTATATCACTCCATAAGGGGACAATATAGAAATAGCAATGGAGATTTTGTGTGTGTGTGTGTGTGTATGTGTGTGTGTGTGTGTGTGTGTACACGAGGGTACTTGAGCATGTGCACCCATAAAGGCCTGAGGGTGACATCAGAAATGATACTGGATTGCTCTACTTCCTTACCGTTTTGCCCTGTGGAATTCAAGGCTCCATTTTTCAGGGCCAGAATTATAGACCACCACATTATCTGCACAATCTTTTAACTTGAAATCTGGAGTTCTGAACTCAGCTCCTTTTTTTTGTAAGGGAAATGCTTTAAAGCCTGAGCCATCTCCCACTAGGACTACATTATGCTTTATGTCATAGTTAGGCCCGGGTGTCAACTTGACAGTTGAGGGTTTGAGCTCTGGGCACATTTGTGGAGAATTAGCGGTTGACTTAAGCCCAGAGCAAACCTGCAGGAGATTGTCTAGCTGATGGGGAAGGCCCAGCCCATGGTAGGTGGGACTAGGCCCTGGAATAAATACAGAGAGCTGGTTTAGATAGTCAGCATCCTTATGTACACTTGGCCAGACATGCTGGTCTGGCAAGTAAGGATCGTCCCGTTATGTAAGCTAGTTCTCTTGGCACTGATATTGGTACCTGCTCTCCTGTCAAGCTGAACTAACTACAAACTGTAACCAGACTATCATAAAAAAAAAAATCCCTTTGTCCCCTTAAGCTGTTCGGTGGTGATTTATCAGCAACCAGTTTATTTTAAGGGATGCTTTTTGTTCCCCTTTTTAGAATAATTTTCAGTATGCTTTTATTGTGCTGACCTTTGGTAAAGAGAGTATCACTAAACAGCTAAATATTTTAATAGTTGTGAGTCTAGGACAGCATTTTTCTTTAGGGCAGCAGCTGCTTCAGGAAGCCTGGGAATGCTCCACATTGCTCTGACCATATGCATAAGGTCCAAGAAAGCAGACTAAAATTACAGCCAAAGCGGGTAGAATGTTTCACCATTTCTAAATTAAAAATGTGATTCTAGCAAATACATAAATGGTTTTCTATGATAGCAGAGAGGAATCTGCATAGGATCAACCCAGTAAACTGTAATACATGGTGACATTTTGACTGAGTATTTGGCAGTTCGTCCTCTAGTTAATAGTTAGGCATTGCCAACACGAAATGCATCTTGTTGCAAGCATTGTTAAGAGTCAAGGCAGTGACAAGTCAAGACACATCTTACAGTGTTGAGGTAAGCAAGAAAAAGAATTATTCTCCCTCAGAAAATGCCCTGGGGATAAATTGATTGTATAACAAGGAGTTGGCTTTTGCTCTAATTTCTACCAATACTTCTGAAACAGTTTAACAAAAATTTAAAGGTTTTCGTTTTCTCCCCTACATTTTTTTGATTCCATTTTGATGAGATCAAGAAGAAAAAATGCTAAAATTTTAAGAGGAGACATTTTACTTTTTCACCATGTACCTGAACTGATGATTCTAAAAGCTAGTAGAAACTTGCATATGAGTAATTATTTGGATTGACTTTGCAGGTAGATTGAAAACATATCCATCCTCACATAACTATGCTTCTAGGATGAAAACCAAATTGAGGATTATCCCAGGTAATATTTAGTTGCTGAGAAATATTGAAGGTCACTGCAAAAGTGTGGATTCATATTCCTGCCTGTCTGTTGTTCATGACTATGAATATCCTACATGACATCCACCAGTCCTTCTAATGGTTCATAATACTCATGATGTTTTTTCTTTTTTTTTCTTTTTTTTATTATTCTGCTCATATAAACGTAATAGGTACCCCTGTCCCCTCCCTCTCTCCACCCCTCCCTGGACGTCCCTGCTCCCTCCTCCCTTTTCCTTTTCCTTTCCCCCCTCCTTCCCTTTCACCCAGTGCCCCCTACCCCCATTCTTTAATGTGTATATCAAACTTTCCTCTGGGTCCTCCTCTTTGATGAGGTATAAGGACTCAGTAGCATTGCCTAGAACTCTTTTCTTGTGTTCCCCTTAAGTATAGGAACACTATTGTGACTGTTAATCCCTTGCTTCTAAGGATCCTAGTGCCTTTAGTCCATGCTAGACTTTAAGGGGTCAATGATATGTTGGTCATTGTGCAGATCATGCAGAGTCCTATTATAATTGCTTTGGCCCTAACTTGTGTGGAGTAACTTGCATATCATGACTCCTCCCATCCTTGTGCTCTTACAATCTTACCACCCCCTCTTTTTCAAATTTCCCTGAGCTTCAGGATGGGGAGAGATTAGGCAGGCCTGATTCCAGATGGTTGATATAGAGTCTCTGATGTTCTGAATTATGGTTTGTTGATTTTTTTTCAGTTTTGCTGCTCCTGAAATGCCCTTTGGCTCCATCCTGATGGGTATTGGATGTCACCCCCTGGCCAGAGATAAAAAGCTGTTAAAATAGAGTCTTATTATGAGGATATATTCAAAGGTAGATGGAATAAGATTAGGAGACTGACTTAAGAGGTGGTCAGTCTCCATTGAAAAATGGTTACCTTCTATCTGCCAGACTGTATGCCCTTCCTTTCTGGTAAGATCATACCCCATCAGTTGCAAGTGATCAGGAAGGACCGTCTGTGAGCTTAACCAGATGTCTCATTTCTTACTTGCAGTCCTGGATGGTGGCCTAATATCTCTGCTGTAGCATGATCCCTTCTCTCCTTGTTTCTGGAGGGGCCCTCCTTCCCCTTCTCTCCGGTTTATAATCTTTGCAATTACTGTAGGTGTTACAGAAATTTATCTTTGAGTGTGTCTCTAAGTGGGTTTGGTACTAGGATCCACCTATTAGGGAGTACATGGCACTTAATTTTCTGTGTCTGGGATAATTCACTCAATATAATTGTTTCTAATTCCATCCCAGCAAATTGCATTAATTCATCATTTTTAATGGCTGAGTAGTATTCCATTGTATAAATGTACCACATTTTCCTTATCCACTCGTCAACTGTTGGATATTTGAGTTGATTCCATGACTTTGCTATTGTAAACAGTGCTTCTGTGAACATGGTCGAAGTGAATTTTTGTTGTTTGCGGGGTTATTCCCAGAAGTGGAATAGCTGAGTCATATGGCATTTCAATTTTTAACTTCTTTAAGAATCGCCAGATGCCTTGCCAGAGTGGTTGTATGAGCCTGCATTCCCACCAGCAATGTCGGAGAGTTCCCCTCTCTTCACATCCTCTCCAGCATTTGGTGTTGTTTGTATTATGGATTTTTGCCATCCTGACTGGGGTGAGATAATATCTCAGGGAGGTTTTGATTTGCATTTCCCTGATGGCTAAGGATGTGGAGCATTTTTAAGATATCTGTTAAACATTTTAATTTCATCCTTGGTAAAGTTTCTTTGAAGTTCCAAGGCCCTTTTTTAAATTGGGCCATTTGTTTCCTTGGTGTTTAGTTTTCTAAGTTCTTTGTGCACTCTGGATATTAGAGCTCTATAGATATATGGTTAGTGAAGATTTTCTCCCATTCTGTGGGTTGCCTTTGTGCTCAAGTTACAATCTCTTTATCTGAACAGAAGCTCTTTAATTTCATAAGATCCCATTTGTTGAGTGTTCGTTGTATTGACTGTGCTATTGGATTTCTGATTAGGAACTGTTGGCCTAGTCCAATCAGCTCCAGGGAGTTCCCTACCTTTTCAACTAGGGTTTGTATAGTCTCTAGCCTTATATTAAGGTCCTTGATCCATTTGGAATTAATTCTTGTACATGATGACAAGTGAAGATCCAGTTTTGCCAGCACCATTTGTTTAAGATGCTGTTCTTTTTCCATTGGATTTTCTGGGCCTCTTTGTCAAAGATCAAATGGCTGTAATTGTGTGTATCTGTGTCTTCAACACTTATCCATTGATCTGTGTGTCTATTTTGGAGCCTGTACCAGGCTGTTTTTATAACTATGGATTTGTAGTATAGACTAAGGTTTGGTATGGTGATACCTCCAGCAGTGTTTTTGCTATCCTGGGTCTTTTGTGCCTCCATATGAACATTGAGATTGTTTGGTCAACTTCTTTAAAGAATTGCTTTGGGATTTTAATTGGTATAGCATTGAATCTGTATATTACCTTTGGTAGGATGGTCATTTTTATGATATTGATTCTGCCATTCCAAGAACATGATAGGTCTTTCCACCTCCTAGTGTCTTCTGTAATTTCTTTCTTTAGGGTTTTAAAGTTTTCATTGTAAAGGTCACTTACTTCCTTGGTTAGGTTTATACCAAATTATTTCATTTTTTTAGGGGCTATAGTAAATGACATTGCTTCTCTCAGGGCTTTTTCACTTCTTTCATTCTGTGCATATAGGAAGGCCACTGATTTTTGTATGTTTACTTTGTATCCTGCTACCCTGCTGAACTTCTCTATTAGTTCTAGGTGTTTCCTGGTGGAGTTTTTGGGATCACTCAGGTATAAAATCATGTCATCAGCAAATAGAGATAACTTGACTTCTTCCTTGCAGATTTGAATCCCTTTTATCTCCCTTTCTTATCTTATGGCTTCAGCTAAGACTTCAAGTACAATATTGAAGAGAAGTGGTGAAAGTGGACAGCCTTGTCTAGTTCCTGATCGAAGCAGGAATGCTTTGAGTTTTTCCCCATTGAGTATAATCCTTGTGGTGGGCTTGTTTTAGACAGCTTTTATTATATTGACAAAGGTTCCTTCCATTCCAACCTTCTCTAGGGTTTTGATCATAAAGGGCTGTTGGATCTTGTCAAAAGCTTTGTCGGCATCTATCGAGAGTATCGTGTGGTCTTGGATTTTAGACTGGTGTACATGGTGGATTACGTTTATTGATTTGCATATGTTGAATCATCCTTGTGTGCCTGGGATAAAGCCTACTTGATCCCCGTGAATGATATTTTTTTGAATCCAGTTTGATATTTTTTTTTGAATCCAGTTTGCTAAGACTTTTTGGGAAAATTTGCATCTGTGTTCATCAAAGACATTGGCCTATAATTTTCTTTTTTATGTGTATCTTTATTAGGTTTTGGGATTAAGACGATATTAGCTTCAGAAAAAATCAGGTAATGTTCCTTCCTTTCTATTTGATGGAACAGTTTAAGGAGTATTGGTGTTATATCTCCTTAAATGTCTGATAAAACTCTGCTGAATCCATCTGGTCCAGGACATTTTTTGGTGGGAAGATTCAAGACTACTTCTTCGATTTCCTCATATGTTATAGGACTATTTAAATAATTCACCATTTCCTAATTCAATTTTGGTAAGTTGTGTTTACTTAGGAATTTATCCATTTCTTTTGTGTTGTCAAATTTCACAGAGTTTAAGTTTTTGAAATATGACATTATAATTCTCTGAATTTCTTGGGTATCCATGGTGATGACTCCATTTTCATTTCTAATTTTGTTAAATTGTGTTTTTTCTCTCTTGAATTTGGTTAATTTAACTAGGGGTGTATCAATCTTATTGATTTTTTCAAATAACCAGCTTTTTGATTGGTTGATTCTCTGTATCATTTTCCTAATTTCAATTTCAGATATTTCTCCCCTGATTTTTCTAATCTCCTCTCTTCTACTGCTTTTGGGATCAGATTGTCTCTAAAGCTTTAACCTCCACTGTTAAGTTATTTAATTCTGATGTTTCCATTTTTTGATGTAGGAATTAAGAGCTATGAACTTAACTTTCAGGACAGCTTTCAATGTGTCCCAAAGATTTTGATAAGTTGTATTTTCATTATTGCTCATTTTCATGAAATCTTGAATTTCCTTTTTAATTTCTTCCTGAATCCAATTCTCATTCAGCATCATAGTGTTAAGTTTCCAGGAGTTAGTGTTTCTGTTCTTTATTATGTTGTGGATGTCAAGCTTTAGGCAATGGTGGTCTGATAGGGTATAGGCTAGAATTTCAACTTTACTGTATATGTGGAGATTTGTTTTGTGGCCCAATATGTGATCTATTTTGGAGAAAGTTCCATGTGCTGCTGAGAAAAATGTGTATTCTTTGGTGTGTGGATGAAAATTTTGATAGAGATCTGAAAGGTCCATTTCTTTAAGGGTTTGGTTGAGTTCCAAAGTGTCTCTGTTAGGCTTTTGGCCTGTTGATCTATCCCATGTTGAGAGGGCGGTGTTGAAATCCCCAAGAATTATTGTTTGGGGGTTGATTTCTTGCTTTTAGACGCTGTAGGGTTTGCTTAATGAATGTGGAGGAGCCCGTATTAAGTACATATATGTTCAGTATTGTGAAGTCTTCCTGGTGAATTGTACCTGTGACTAAAATGTAGTATCCATCTGTGTCTCTTATGATTTTTTTTTTGGTTTGAAGTCCACTTTGTCTGAAAGCATAATGGCTATCCTTGCCTGTTTCCTGGTTCCATTAGCTTGCAAAATTTTGGACCAGCCTTTCATTTTTAGGATGTGCCTATCTTTTGTGGTGAGATGAGTTTCCTGAAGGCAGCAGATTGATGGGTCGTGGTTTTTAATCCAAGTTTGTAATCTGTGTCTCTTGATCGGTGAGTTAATACTATTGACATTTAGTGTTATAATAGAGAAATCATTTTTAATTTTAGACATTTTTTATATTTAGTGGCTTTTGTAAGTGTATTGTTTGACATTTAGGTTTTGGTGGTATTATACTTCCCTTCTGTCCTCCTGGATACGCTTGTTTTTTTCTTCAAGCTTGAGTACCATTTCTAGCATTTTTTGAAGGCCTGGGTTGGTGGACATGTATCCCTTCAAGTTGTCTTTGTGCTGGAAGATTTTTCTTTCTCCTTCGATCACAACAGATAATTTTTCCAGGTATATCAGTCTGGGATGACATTTTTGCTCATTTAGTACTTGAAGTACGTTGCTCCAAGCTCTTCTTGTTTTTACTGTTTCCATTGAGAAGTCATTTGTTATTTTAAAAGGTTTACCTTTAAAAGTGACTTGTTTTTTTTTTTCCCTTGAAGCTCTTGAGCACCTCTTCTTTGTCTTGAATGTGGAGTGTTTTGATTATTATTTGGCGTGGCAATTTTCTATTTTGGTCCTATCTGTTATGGGTGTGGAATGCCTGTTTTATTTGGATGGGCCTCTCATTCTTTAGTTGAGGGAAGTTTTCCTTTATGATAATTTGACAAATTTCTTCAGGTGTGGTATTTTGGGATTCTTGCTCTTGTATTCCATGAATGCGCATGTTAGGCTTCTTTAGGGTGTCCCATATCTCTTGAATATTCTTCTCAAATATCTTTTTGGCTTTAAGAACCTCTTCCATTGAGTTGGTTAATTCTCCCACTTTGTCTTCAAGATCTGAAATTCTATTTTCTGTTTCATTAGTTCTGCTGATAAGACTCTCTGTTGAGTTTTGGGTTGAAGATAACTTGTCTTTTAATTCAATTTTAAACTCTGCCTGAGACTGTTTTAACTGCTCTATGTCTATTTTTGTTTCTTGAACTGTTTTTCTCAACTCTTTCAAGTGTTTATTGTGTTCCTGTTCAAAGTGGCTGATGTGGTTGTTTAACTCCTCTTGGATTTCCTCTTTCATAGTATCAATCATGGTAATGATCATACTTTGAAAGTCATTATCTTGGGTCTGACTTTCTTGGCTATTATCTGTGAATTTGTTCTGGTTGGAATCCATCATTATGGGGTTAATTGTTTCGGTGGGAGATTTGTCTTCCTGGGTTTTGTTTCTCATGGATCTGCACTTTGACTTGGACATTGTCGTTTTGTCTCTTAAGACCTTTCAGTTTCTGTGTGTTTTTGACTGAACTGATTTCGTTGGTATTACTACTCTCGGGCAGTTATTACTAGTGCTTGCCTTGTAGTTGGGTTCGTTTGTCTGTTGTTAGTATTATTTCCTTGATGAGGGTATTAGGCTATTAATACATTAGTTAAGTCAGATTAAGTAGACAGGGGGTGAATATTAGTATGGTAGTGCACTTTTACAATTTAGTATCTTGTTGATATGTGAGGGTGAGTGCTTTAATCCCTGGAGTTGTATATATTTTGGGGGTGGCTATATGGAAAAGTTAATCTACAGTGATTAATACTAAAAAGGAGCAATATGGTAAAAAAAAAAAAAAGAGGTTTACTTATCTTTGGGCTGGATGTGAAGAATTTCTCCCATGTGATAGGATGGTTTTAGAGGAATTCAGATGTATGGCCTTTGTCCCTTAGAGCTTTGCTTGGGTTTTCTTTGGATTCTGTTGAATTCTGAGTAGCAGTGTGTCTCTGTGGACCATGAGTGAGGGTATCCAGTGGGTCGGAAAGGCAGAGGGACTGATGGTGATGACAGAACTCTTCACCTGGGACCTGGGACTTGGCTTAGTGGCCCACCCAGGCTCCAGCGATGGAGGACAGCATCCCGGTGGGGTGGGCGGGCAGGTGGGAGGAAAAAAGAGGCTGAGGCAAACCGGAGGCAGCCTGGGTGTTGCCCGGGCTGGCTGGTGGTAGGAGCTGGGTCAAGGGGCAACCTGGGGGCTGGGTAGCTCACCTGGGATGGAGGACCCCATAGCCAGTCCAGTCCTGGCGGGGCCGGCAGATGGGTGGGAGGAACAAAAGGGCTGGGCCTGGGGGGGCATAAGGGGCGTAGGCCAGGCAAAGGAGGCAGCCTGGGTGTTGCCCAGGCTGGCTAGTGGGAGGAGCTGAGACATGGGGGACCTGGGGACTGTGTAACTCACCTGGGATGGAGGACCTACCAACCCAGAGCGAGTCCCGTCTCGGGCAAGTAGGCAGGCGGGAGGAACCCTCACGATGTTGATGTTTTTTCTAATTGTTGCTCAGGTAGGAAGAAGGAGATGTATTTCTGCACGATGGTTAACAACACAAATTGATGCATTATAATATAACTTATTACAGAAATTATAACAGTATATTAGGTATTTCTATCCTTGTTACAGTTTGTTTAGCTGAAAGATAGCATAGTCATATGCAAGTCTTGGTCCCAGCACATTATTTATCTCATTTTAGATTACAATAGGATAGCTATTTAAATGAGAAAAAATTATATCAGACATTTTAGTGATTATCGTCTTACATTTCAATAGCTGTTAAAAATATGTTAAAAAAAGGGGGGGTGGCTAGAGAGATGGCTCAGGGTTAAGACTTTACCTAGCAAGCAGAAGATCCTGAGTTCAATCCAAGGACCCATATAAAAACACCAGGCAGAAAATGGTGGTGGTCTGTACTTCTGGTCTTGGTGGGAAGAACCTGGAAAATCTCAGAGCTAAGCAAAAAGGAGATAGAAGTAATCCAGGATGATTTCTGAAATTACTCTTGGTCTTTCACAGAGAAATACAGTGTCCTCTGATACACACACACACACACACACACACACACACACACACACAATAAATAAACAAATGATTGAAAAATATATAAAGGTAGGGGTTGTGGATATGACTCAGAAGTTAAAGCCTTTACCTTATAAGCAAAAGGAATAGAATTCAGATCTCCAGATCCCAAGCAGAAAAAGGCTGGCAGCAATTTGCAATTCCAACCTGGAGAGAAAAAGCCTGGGAAACCATAGAACAAGCAATAAGGAGATAGAGCAATCCAGGATGATTCCAGAAGTTACCCTTAAGATTCCAGAGGCACAAACACTCAAGTGCATTCACATACGTTTCCACACATCTACATGCAAACACACACACATTCACAGAAAAAAATGTGTAAAAATAAAATATTCATTGACAAGGAGCAAATCAAAGCTGCATCTAGAATAGAGTATTACAATTAATGTGTGAAATATTATTAACCTTCATAATCAAACTTTTCTGCATTTCCAATTATCTAACCTGCTTAAACATCTCTCATGTTTACACAAAGAACTTAGAGCAGGACTCTTAGTCATGAGGAGAGTTCAGACATTTTGCAAACACGTACATTTTGACATGAGCAGCTGATTGACACAAGTAGCTCCCATACTTAGGCACATAGGTTGCAATCATCAGTTGATAGCTGTTTCCACATGAAGTACTATCCAATGGAACACGTCCACGAGCTTTCACAGATTTACATACTTAGTTGCAATAATCCCATTCAGAAATTTTTGATGAATGTTCACATCTTCCAAAGAAGCACAGTATACATTGCCAAAGACAATGTGACATTACAGGACATTTTTTTTAATTTCCTCTTCTTAATTAAAAAATGATGGTTTTGTGTTTTGATTTTGCATTGGCTGGAAGGATGAATGTTTGATTTATATAAACCCTAACAGGGCAACAAGAGAAATGTCTGGCAGATTCCTCATGCTTCTTCATGCATTCTTCCTCCAAACACCAACCTTGGACTTCTCTCCCAGAGTTTATAATTTACCTTTGTCTAATGGAGTGTGGTATTAATAAGTTCAGAATCCTGATACTGGACAAGGTAACAGTTTTCTTCATTTTGCCATATAATGTCAAATTGAATGAAGTTACGGCTTAGCATTCACCAATAAAAATGCTTGCTTTCCAAATAATCAGTGAAATGCTATTAATATGTATGCTGTGGGGTTAAAAATAGAAAGTAAGAAGGGGAAAGGCTGGATATGGCAGTATACTAAGGAAATAACAGCTCTCAGGGGACTGACATAGGAGGATTTTAAGTTGGAGGCCAGTTTGGGCTACATACTGAGATCCTGTCTCAACCCCCAAAGCCCAAAGAAAACCACACAAAAAATCAGGGGGCTGGGAGCCTTCAAGGGCAGCAATGACTTTTGGTTTTAATGTTATATAAAAGTTAACAAATTATTAAAAAATTAAAATTAGGATTAAATATTTGTCTTTCTGAGCAAAACACATAATGATCATGTAAACAAACAGATTTTGGGAGCAATAAACAATAGTTTGTCATGTATGAGGCTTGGAAACGTTAATCAATTTCTGGGCTTTATAACTGAAAACAGAAGTATAGACACCTTCCTCCAAGCTCCCATTCTGGCACTACAAAATAAAGTTTCCTTAGCTCATATCTGAAGTCTTGAATTATCTAGAATCCTCTTGCTATCAGACTCAGAACCCTCTCTATCAATGGCTCTCAAAATTGATTTTGTGCATGAATCAAAGTGTTAAAACAAATTGCTGGTCCTATTCAAGAGATTCCAGATCAATTTTTAAAAGAATCTTTTATTTTAAATAATTTTTCAGCAGTGCTATTGTTGGACCCACATTTGAGAACTTCTGGCTTACACATACCTGAATCTCCTGTGCTTGAAGTGGTAAACTTAGTTTCAAATATTCTCTTTAAGGAGCTTTTCCAGATTAATATTTCTTGTTAGATTGTAATATGTTTAAGGTTGACAAACCAGGAACAAGGCATATATACTTGAACAAGTTCACTTCTTATCAACTCCTGTACTCCAATGAATCTAAAATTACTTAGTTAATTAAAGACATGTGATCTGTTGCAGTTACTTTGAATGTTGCTGATAAAATCACAATCAAATCACAGCTTAAAGGGAAAGAGGGAAGTTTCACTCTGGCTTATGATTCTTGTTTACAGTTCCTTATCCACCTTAGTAGGAGTATCCACACCAACACTAAGGGTCAAGGGAACAGGCCACAAATATTCATATAGTAGTTGAAAGAAAGACCATCTTTATTTGTCAGACTAGCATGTCTGGCCAAGTATGCAGAAAGATGCCAATTTTCTCAACAATATCTCTGAATTTTACTCAGTTGTCCATGACCTAGTCCTACCTACCATAAACTGAACTTCCCTTTCAACTATACAATCTCCTAGAAGTTTGCTCTGGGTTTAACTACTAATCCTTTATAAACGTGCTGAGCTGGAATCCTCAACCACCAAGTCAATACCTGCATCCAACTATGACAATATCAAAATTAATCAACTACAGCGTACATGACTGACTTGGAGGTTTGTAAAAATCAATCAAGCACATTCATTTGTTGAAGAGCAGTTTGTTACATTAAAAGATGAATCAGACAAATAGAGTGCTAGAGGGGGAAGACCTTTGTGAAATCCAACTTATCCTTTCATCCTCTCAATTTTGATTCTGTCTTGAGATGCTCCTTTTAGGGAGTAAGAAAAATAACTTTCATTTACTCTTGTTATAGATAAGTCAAGAAAAACCAATTTCCAGCTCTGCCTCTAGTGATAATAGCCCTGTTGAGTCAGGCTGCTCTCCTCAATCCCATCCACAGAATAAGAGTGAGGTGGAGATGTTCTTTCAACATCCCTTTCATCCTCTTTGACTCCCTCTGGATAATTGAATTAGCTTCTCTTTCAAGTGAGTGAAAGTCTGCTTTATGCCTCCAAAGAGAGAGGCAGTGGAAATTTTAACACAACAGCATTCAGGTAAAAGTTGTCTTGAGCTGGGTAGGTGAGTAGAATTGATAGGTCGTAGAGAGCTAGCTAGATGATGACAGATAGATGACTGATAACTAGATAAATAGATCTATAGAGGATAGATAATATGAGAAATAGATATAAATGGTAGATAAATAACAGACAGATGATAAATGACCTATTAAATAGATAAAAGGTAAATGCAAAATAGATAAATCTATAGATTATATATAATAGGTAATAGATAAATAATTGATTTATTGATAGATTATAGATAAATAAGAGTAGATAGGAAGGAACTAGAGAGATGACTCAGGAGTTAAGACTCTGCAGAAGTTCTTGAGTTCAGATCCCAGGTCCCATGTAAAAATACAAGGTAGAAATGGCAGTAACCTGAACTTCTGGCCCTGGTGGACAGAGACTAGGAAATCCCAGAGCAAGGCAAAAAGGAGGTAAAAGCAATCCAGGATGCTTCCTGAAATCACTATTGGATCTCTACAGGAACACATAGTACACACACACACACACACACACACACACACACACACACACACACACTAAAAGTTAAAATCTATTCTTAGAAAGAAGAAAAATAACTGAAATCCTTGATTTATATTATCTCACCAGATTAAATGATAATACACACACAGGCAAAAATAAATCATTATTAAAAAAGAATAGAGTAAGTTGCAATAAAAATCACCATGGTAACAGGTGACCACCAGTGTAATCGTGGCATGAGTATCAAGGAAACAACCAACAGCTTTCTGATTGAACTCAAGATCCTCTTGTCAGAATGGTACACATTCCTGTTACTGTAAATTTGAGTAAGAACCTAAAAAAGGGAAGGAAATAGATCAATATGGAATGTCCAATGAGCCTATTGTAAGGAAGATAGTACATCAAACTGCTTTATAAATAGCTATTATTATACCCATAGATTGGAGGAACATTTAACATTCAACCTAGAAGTCTTATTTTAAAACAGAGGTAGAGGATCTCAATGCCCTAACAGGATGTAGTCCAGGGCAAAAGAAGGTCAGTGAAGTAGACAGCAATGGTCAACCATAATGCATAGCACCAGCAACTCAGCAAGGCTAACTCAGAACCAGGCCAACCTAATCTCTCCCCATTCTATGGCTTTGGGAACCTTACAGAAGTGGCAATGAGATTGTAAGAACCTCAAGATGGAAAGGTTCGTTGTTGGTCAAGATATTCCACTCAAGGTAGGATTTCTCCTTCTAAGAACTCACTACGGTAAGACTTGTCTTTTCCAGACCAGCATAATGATGACATACCAACATCCCCCCATAGACTACCTAGGAACTCAAGAAAAATAAGAACATATAGTGGAAACCTTGAGATCTAAAGCTGGATTAGTGAAAGGAAATGTCCCTATCAGTGGAGTGGCCCAAAAAAAGGCAACTTGGTATGCCACAGGGGCCTGAATGCCTACAAGAGTAGACAAGCCAGAGTGAACCTTGAGTTCCATAGAAGCATTCAGGCAGGAGGGTTGGAAGGAGTGGGAGGAATTTATTTAAAAGGGAGGGCATGAGAGGTAGGGGAAGTATGAAGGGAAGCAGGGATGAGTGCTCAATATGCTTGTAAAAGTAGAAAAATAAGCAATTAAACAAAGAAAAAAGGAGTAAATGTGACAAAATAACTCCGTGTAAAGAAATAAAGCATCTTAGAAATAAATGTCCCTATTTTCACCAAAAAATAAGAAATAAGATAGAAGAGAGACAATAACAGATAAAAAGTTTCTTATGTATACTTAGATAATAGATTGGTGTCAAGTCTTAAAAATGATAGAGCATGCATAGAAAATATTTCCTGCTAAGAAGCTATGGGATACTGAATCGTCCAAAAAGAATTTAAAAAGAAAACAAAATAGATCATCTTGATCAGCTCTCTTAGTAAATGATTCATAAAAATGCATTTTCTATATGCTATTTTTATATGAAATAGGTTAAAGAGTACTTTGGGAGTAGGGATATAGCTCAATTGTTAGAGCACTTATCTAGTAAGCATGAAGTCTTGGGTTCCAGATGCCTTTAATTCTAGCACTTGGAAAAGAGAGGCAGAGAATCAAGATTATCCTGGTCTACATAGTGAATTGGAAGCCAGCTAAGGGAACATAAAACCCTGTCTCAAGAGGCAATACAAACAAAGTCCAAATACATTTTGCCTTCTTTTACAACTCTTTTTCTTTCTCTGAAGTAAAGTATATCTATTTCCTTCATATATCCATTTTTAACTTGTGTACAGCCTCAAGAATTATAATTAGCTTTTATTAATACTTTTGTACATGTATATATATAATTACATACAGTAGTACTTGGGAATCTAACATCTAGCCTTGGGATCAATGAGGCAGGTACTCTGCTATTAATGTACATATTCAGCCCTGGATGTTTTGAGAAAAGATCTCACTAGGTAACTCAGGCTACCCTTGCACTAAGTAGCTCAAACTGACTTTGAACTTATGATATTCCTACTTCAGCCTCCCTGAGAGTTCTGATCACAGGCATATCTAATCCCATGTATTTTTCCCTGAACAAAAACACAAATTCTGTATCACATTAAAAATTACTATTTCCTTTCCAACTTTCCCTTCTTTGACAACTCTCCAATTATACCCACTCACAAATCTGCATATATATGATGGAGAAATCTCACTTTATGGGCCCAGTCTTCAGAGATTGTCTGCATTTAGGAACAAATTGATAATAACCCTGGTCCTAACTTTCATTTACTATGCATTGTGCTTTTCTTTTCTTTCCCTCTCTGTTCTTTTTTTTTTAATTTTTTTTATTATTTATTCAACTGTGCGCATGTGCGTGTGTATGTGTGCGCGCGTGTGTGTCTGTGTGTGTGTGTGTGTGTGTGTAGAACCACGGACGAATTTGCGAACCACCATGGACGCCTCCACCTCCTTCTGCCCCGGGATTCACAGGCTCCGCCCCACCAGGACCAGAAGCGCAGGCCGCCCCCGGCTTCCGCCTGGCGTCTATACATGGGTCTGGGATCCGAACTCAGGACCTTCCGCCTGCAAAGCGGAGGCTTAACCCCTGAGCCACCTCTCCAGCCCCCCTCTCTGTTCTTGTTCAATGTTCATGTGGATCTGTGTAGGTGTATGTAGGTATATGTGCATATGTGTGGGCTTGAATGAAGAGGCTGACATCAGGAATCATCCTTGATTATTCTTTCACTTTGTTCTTATGAGAAAGACTCTCTAGTTAGATTGCTAGCCATCTTGCTCTGGGAGAATCCCAGTCTCTGCCTTCCAAGAATGTAATTATAGATAAACTTCTACATATACCTGGGATTTTATGTGGGATCTTAACATTAAGTGCTATGTCCCACCCCACTTTTCTGTTTGCAAGTTTATTTGTAGGCAAAACCTGAGATGCTTCGAAGCAGGCTCTTCTGCATTTTCAGGTATTTGATCAGCAATAAATGAGTTAGAAAATAACTTTTGAACAGAACTTTTTGCTTATTGATAAAAAATAAATCAAACTGCAATCATCCTACCTTAAGTCCCAAAACTGTCAGTTGCATGGGAAATGCACTGAACCTACCAGTTGCCTGAAGACATGAAAGGAAAAGGCGTGCTTCTAGTCTTGTGGGTTTATTCCCAGTTCCACATAATTTTCCAGGAATTGGATGTGGAATCAAGGGAACAGTGAATTTAAATGGAATCGTAGGACCACTCACAGGATATAATGATTTCTCTTGAATTTTTGGAGCATATTTTTATTTTAGAGAATCAAGAGGTGGGTTTGCCATTTTGATTCAACAAATACATTTATAGCATAAGAATAGTTTCAATAAGCATTTTCTCCTTAAATTTGCTGAAAAATCAAAGGATTGACAACCATTTTCTTTGTCCTGGAAAGATGCAATCTACTCTTTGGAAAGGTAGGACACATAAATAATTTTTACGTGTTTGCTTCCCATGTACTAAATCTAATGAAGAGCTCTATATAAAAGAAGTAGGTCTGGGGAGCTAGATCTATGGTAAAACCAGACTGAAGTTCATGTAACATGCTGGGTGGTTGTGACAGCCCACCTGTAATTCCAGCCTCAAAAAGCAAAATCTGTAATTCCCCAGAGGAATCGGCTAGCCAGGTTAGCCCTACCAATGAACTCTGGGCTTGATTAGACATGTCATATCAAAAGAATAAGGTGGAAGAGAGATTAATGATGACTTCTGATATTAACCTTGGATCTGTATATACCATGCACAGACACACACACACACACACACACACACACACACACACACACACACGAATCTGAGAACATGCATATATGCATGAACCACCATATGTATACAGAAAAGGAAAACTAAGAAAAAAAGAAGCCAATCCAATCTCTGCATTTATGCTTGATATGTTAGGAATGCTAAAGAGTTATGCTCATTTAAGAATTTTTACTCATGGAATATATTTGGAGTAGAATATTAAAGAACTGTTCTATGCCTTGGCTCACTGATTACCTCCATGTAAAAAACACAACTATTACTTTAATAACTTAAAATGCTATTGCTATTGTAGTGATCTCTTTGTCCTACCACAATGTACTTTCTGCATTTCATATAATTCATAAGTAGTATTTGTCTCTGTGGTGTCTACAGTAATACCTTCACTGAATTTGGACTTCAGCTCTTTAATCTTTTAAGAAATGAGGTTTAGCAGATGGGATTTTTCTGGTGTGAGTAGCACTACTAATATTTGATTAATCTTTCTCTGGCACTGTTTGAGTAACCTATATGGAATAACATAAGAAGGATAAATTTGTTTATTGAATAATAGAGTTACTCTGTATTAAACAATGATTGTATTAATTAAGATGTTATATCAAATTCTATTGGTCACTTTAAGAAGCAATTATAGTTACAACTATTGTATCGATTAACTGAACAGGAAAATCAAATCTGGTTTCAATTTTCTTGTTATCATATGAAGAGTTAAGAGAATAAACGATCACTGATGTCACCACATCTCATTGGTCTCATGCCTGTGTCCAGTACAGTGACATTCTGTATAATCGGCCTTATTGCATTCTAGTCAATGTGTCTGAAAATATTTCATTCTTATTTCTGGAATGGACACTAAATACGTGTGTAGTAGTATGAATGCCAAATGTCTTTCCACAGGCTCATGTATTTGAACTCTTTCTTCAAAGTTGGGTGCTGTTCCTATGAGAAATGTAATAGGTATATACAGTTTTTTTTCCAAATAATTGCTGAGGATGTGGTGAATCTATATATAACATGCAATGTCCACATTGGTTGAGAGGCAGATACAGAATACTGGTCTTTCTATGGTGAGACTCCATTTTTTAGTCAATAACAAACATCATTTTATATATAAAGAGTAGGAGACTCATTTACCATCCCCTTGAGAACTGCATGCAAGAGAAAATTCATTTTCTACATAAAGCATCAGTCAGTGTTTTTGCTTATTCATGTGATCATGAGAAGACCTTTAGGTTAAAGAACCTCTGGATGCAAAGGGAGGAGAAAGAAAAAATCTAAAGACATCATCCCATTTCTGAATGGGCCAAGTCTAGAACCTCCTCCTTCCAAGCTAAACTTCTTGATAAGGAAGACTCTAAGCTCATCACTACCAAATCACTTTAAATCTGTTTTTGCAGATCTCAGTAGATGGAGTATAACTGAGAACATGCCCAAGATTTATTTTACATAAAATTGAGTTTGTATAAACAGAGTTTACACCAGCCCCATTTATTCTGTTCTATCTGCTTCAGATATGTCTATCTCCTGGAAGCTCTGACAACTCACTTTCTTTAACAGTGAACAACACAAAATTGCCTGTCACAATTACCCTAAAACTCAAGAACAGCTTTCCAGTCTGTTCTTTGCTCATCAGCTCTTGTAACAATAGAGGCAGGTGTGGCATTTAGGAAGAATGGGATGATATTCTTAGTTGAGACGGAACTATCTAAAATTCTTCCGAAATTATTAGTACTGTAGTATTATTGCCAGAAGAAAAAGAAAGATGGGAGAAAAATGAGGGAAAGGGAAAGGAAAAGGGCAGTAAGAAAAGGAGGGGAACTGTGATTATCTAATGTTTATATCCTGAACCTACGGCTAAACATTCTTCAGAATTTTATTGTCTTTGTTCTGCCCTCCTAACCAATCCAGTCTCCATGTCACCCAGCAGGATTAAGAAGGCCACAGAAGATTTAGCATTTGCACAGGAAAAGCTTAGAAACATTCCATTTCAATATGACAAATAATCACTTGTTCTCTATACAAACCAGTTGATAGATATTTGTAAAGTAATTGGGTCATCAGTCAGCCTGAATTAGTGAAATTGTACATTTTTTAAACCTCACAGTTTATGAATATAGGCAGAATGCTAATTAAAGTTGCTCACTTATGGGGAAACATTTCAGAAGGTCCAAACAGCAACAAATCAAGTGAATTAATAGTTTGTGTTTCCTTTTCTCATATTTAGCACTGAACTTCAATAAGCAGGATTAGCTTCATTATTTTGTCCCCAGCTGAAGAGGACTAAATTACTTGCCATAACAAATTTGTATCTAAGTATCATTTTAAATTTCATTTATTAGCTATTTTTAAAACCAAATAAATTCATTTGAATGTGTGAGAAATAAAGTGAGAGAAAAGTGATTGTGACAAAATACCTCAACACAAGAAAATGTTAATTTTTAGTAATTTTTCTCTTTTTTATTTATGTATTTGACAGAGAACGGGGAAGGGAAGACAGAGAGAGAGAGACAGAGAGAGAGAGAGAGGTAATAGAGAGGGAGAGAAAGCAATAAGGCACACAGACAGACAGACAGGCAGTAAGGCACACAGACAGACAGACAGGCAGGTACGCAGACAGGCAGAGAACAAATGTATAGAGAGAGACCATGGTATGTAGGTGGAGATCAGAGGACAGCATTTCAGAAATCAGTTCTCTCCTACCATGAGGACTTCCAGGGATCAAATTCAGGTCACCAGGTTTGTGAATGGGAGCTTTAACTGATCAACTATGTTGCTAGGTCCTCAGATATCTATTTTCATAATAACTGATGGAATGATAAAAATGTAAATAAATACTCTCAAATTATTATGTCCGACTTAAGCACTGTATTGACTCTGATGGTATCTCTTTTAATTAGAAAACATGAATTTCAGACTCACCAAAGCCATGTAGCATACTGCACTTAAGTTTTAATTTCACACATTGCCCTACCTAAATATATTTACGAATTCAACTGGACTATATTTCTGAAAATACATATGAATCTGTTAAGATAATTATGGTAATTACTCTATAAGGATATTCAGATAGGACTGTAGGAATAGAGGAATACATCATGTAAATTGTAAGCTCATCGCTCAGAGCACATCTATGAAACAGAATGCACAACCTGGGGCTTTTGGGTATCCCTTTCATTATGGCTCTGTTCTTCATATGTCTGGGTCATGAGCAATAGATCTTGAATTCGATGTCATTTATTTAGGAAATATTCTTTTTGGCTAGAAAAGACTCTTTTATTACATGATGTCAATGTCATCATTTGCAGGTTGATTCTAAATGGTTTGTGGCCCTTTTCCTAGTTCTGTTCTTGGGACAGTAATGTTACCAGACATCATAAGAGCTCATAAAAAACCATCTGAGAAATAAATGAATGCACAGGAGGAATCAAGTAACATAAAGCATAAAGGTCTATTTTTGTATACTCTTAAATATTCTTAAAAATTCCAATAGAAGTATTAAAATATATGATTTAAAATCCTTAACTAACCATGCAAAAATTTCCCTTTTGTAAAAAGAAAATTCAAACAGAAAAAGATACATATCTCAAGGTATTATTTCTGTACTGTAAGATCATAATTCCCTGCCTTTTACCTAGAAATTGCCTATAATTTTGATATTAAATATAACCTTAGTATTTCAGACAATATGTCTAATATTTTAATGAGTCATGACATATCTTACAGAGGTAATTCTGCCATTCTGTGACTATCACATTGAGTATTTTTAACATATTTTCAAACTTTTACTTTCAACAGCATTCTGGAATTACTACTATTTATGGAAGAAGCTATATATACGTCCTTCAGAAAAAAAGTACAAAGACAGAAATATGACTCTCTTTTGTAAACATATTAGCTTTATGCCAGGGCTTTAGTATTGTATTTCATGTTAATTAGAAGACTAAATTTGTAGTTTGAAACTAGCAAACATTTATCAAAAGGAAAAAGAGAGAAATAGGTTGAAGTTGTTAAATAAATTTAAACATGACTCTTATGTCACTCTTCCAAGTTCCAGTTTTCATACATTAATGCTTTTTTAAAAAATAGATTATTTTTAAATTGTTATTATTTTTAAATTATTTCCAAGTCTGCCATTGCCTTGTGAAATCTAAACTCCTCAGTTCATGTAGAGATCAACATTGTGGAAAGTTCTTCAGCAAATTGATGGAGTTGCACAGAATGATTAGGACAGAACAGAGCAAATGTTTGTAGTTTGCATGCGTAGACTGTTAAGAGTCCAGTCTGTTGACCTGGTGGGTGTTGCAGTTCGCCTGCATGGTTGCTGACAAATGACCATCAAACAACTTAAGGGAACAAGTTTATTTTCTTATGATAGTCCAGTTACAGTCTGTCCAGCTTGATGGGAGAGCATGCACCAACACCAGAGCCTAAGGAGCTGGCCACACCGTCTCTATGTAATGGCTGAAAGAGAAACTTGCCAGACTAGCATGTATGGCCAAGTATATACAAGAACGCTGACTCTCTCAACCAGCTCTCTGTGTTTTATTGCAGGGCCTATTCCCATCCACGTGGGACCTTCCCCATCAGCCAGACAATCTCCTGCAGGTTTACTCTGGGCTTAACCCAACCACGAATTCTCCACAAATGTGCCCAGAGCTTAAACCTCTCAACTGTCAAGTTGACACCTGTGCTTAACTGTGACAGTGGGATTTGGTGTCACCAAGGAGACAAGCCTTCTGTTGTGTCTATGAGAGAGTTTGTGGAAATTTAAATGGGGATTAAGGTTCCTTCCTAAATGTGGACAGCACAGCTCCCCATCCCCCCTCCCCCCAGAGTCTGAATGAAAAGAGGAAAGGCTGCTGAGTCAGCAACATCATTTCTCAAGGCTTCCTGACAAAAGGTGCAGTGTGACCCGCTGGCTAGCTGCCTTACACTTTTCCCTGACACACATCCTCTGCTGTATGAACTAGACTCTCACGCTGTGAATGAAAATAAACCCTTCCTTCTTTAACTTGCTTTTGCCAGGCTTTTTTTTTTGTCCCAGAAGCATGTAAAGTAGCTAATACATTATTAGTTAGGCAAAGTGAAATCCCTGTTTCCTTATTTTCCATATTAAATCATTTCTTCCATGCCCCTATGAAATTATTGGAATATGTCTGGTTTTTTTCTATTTTCTTAATTTGCTCTGTGCTTATCATTTCTCTTCCTCCCAACTTCAGCAGAACTCTAAACATAACTATTTCCCATAGGAACTTTTGATGGTATTCACTTTTTACTGGAGAGAACTCTGAGTTGGCTGGTTATATTGTTACCACCTGACCTGACTCCACTAGGCTGCTGCCTAAAGTAATACTGATTGTCATTTTCATAATCATAGTGGAGCCATTCGATTTCTTTAGCAATTCTGTTGAGAGTCTATATCCTGTCTATTGATTTATTATCTTGTCTTTAATAGAGGAAAATTCTCAAAAATTTCAGGTAAAAGATATAATAAAGCTATCCTTATCTAAGACTTAGCTAGGTGTATCTTCATTGCATGTCCCATTTGGATAATTGGCTTATACAAAATATAAGTAGTATGTTAATGCCCATCAGGTGTTATTTATTTGCTTGTTTGTTGTTCATTTGTTTGTTTAAGTGAAAGGGAAATAAAGGAAGGGAGAGAGGAAAGAAGCGAGGAAGAGAAGTGAGAGGGATAATGGAGAGAGAACATACACATGTACCCCATGGTGGATGAATGGAAGTCAGACCACAACTTTCGGAAGTCTTTTCTTTTCTTCCATGAAGTGGGCTTCCAGGGATTAAGCTCAGGATACCATATTTAAGAGCAGACACTTTTCATGTTGAATGAACTATCTTTCTGGCCCATTCCTTCAGATTTCTTAAGCACTGCATTTATTTCTTAGTTACACAAAGTAGCTGAAAACTCTCCAACCAATTTGTGTAAGTTTTGGTTCCATTTGTTCTTATGTGATGGCAATGGATGTTCCCCCAGAAATTTGGGGAAATTTTTTTATACCTCTCAGGTTTTGCATTGACTATGATGTGATAGACTTCTCTTCCAACAGCTGAAGCATTTGCTAGAAATTAGAGTCTGGCAACAGTTAAATTCTAGAGCAGTGAAAATTTTAATACATTTTGAACATTCCTTTTTCCCATATTTTTCTGCTTTGGACATTCTATTTGGAATTTACTTTAGTTGGGTATTGAACCTTGGGGGAAGCCTATAATTTTTCCCACTTCCATGGTATCTTTCATTTGCAGTATCTGTTACATTTCCTTGATATTACCTCTAATATTTCCACTGCTACATTTTTAACTCGAGTTATATTTCAGCATCTCTTTTTTCTGCATTAATTTTTGCCTCACTGTGTATTTTTTCACTTTTATATTCTTGCAAAGATCCTTCTTTAAACGTGTGGTGGTCACTGACTTGCTCATGACTTATAAGGAGGCACAAGAATGAGATACCAAATGACTGTTGTGATGATCAGAATGCTTTGGAGCAAACATGCTCAACAGGAAGATGTACTCCAGAGTGAGAGGGCCCTGAGCCTTTGTGGTCAGCATCCTTGAGTACTTTCCCACACATTGGCCCATTTGCCCAGGGAGAGTCTCCCATCCTCTGTCTGGAGTATGGTGGTGAAAGAAAGCAACAATGTGGATAGCATCATTTTGGTGCCTAACAGACTGAGGGGGAAATGGGGGCAGCACTTCCTGTTATTCAGATTCCTGAAGTGTTTTTCTTACTTCCAATAATGTTCAACTTCATTTGTTATTCACCCTTGTCTGGTGTTGATAGAGCTTCTATACCCTCTCGTTGGCCAGAGAAAAATAACTAATACTCTAAAGTTGACCTCAAAGGAAAGATTTAGAAATAAATTATTTTTATATATTTCAGTATTCACTTTCAATACCTTTTCTATTAGTATTTATTTGGAAATAATAAACACTATCTAATTCCTCCTGTCTCTCACACACACAAACACTGCAGAGTACCTCCTCTCTTTTTCTATCTCTTTTTCTCTTTATCTCTCTCTCTCACACCACAAACACACAAGTTTCATGTTTCTGTATGTGAAGTCCCTCTCTATATTAATTTATAGATACTTGATTTTCATATTTTCCTGCTGTATTTCCTTTTTTCTAGCTATTTACTATTATATCAAATGATGTGAATGCCTTTCCCAGACTAGATACTATTTTTTCCTGTCCATTTTGGTAGTTTGTTTTCTTGAAGCTTCAAAAGATAACAGAGAAGATGCATTTGCTTAATCTTCCACATATTGCTGGGATGCTAGCCTGCTCTGTCTTCTCTATCCTCTCTGTCATCTAAAACAACTGTTTCAAAAAATGATTTTCACTTAAATCACATGGGAAAGTCTTTCATGTTGTGTTAAATCTGGAAACTGTTAGTTATTTGAATGCATGTTTATTATTAAATGCTACTGTTTCTGATTATCCATCAATTTGTGGGAGTCATATTTGACTGTAACTGTGTAATAGATTTTCAGGTTCACATACTTCTATATATATTATCTCATTTAATATCAGTTTTTGTGTTTCATTCTTTATTTTTTCATATAGAACTGCAGTGTACTTCAATATGATCAAAGGAATACTTATTCTTCAGCTCCAACAAGTGAGCAATGATGGATGGACCTGAGATAACCGTATCCTTTCTCCTTCTCCCTAACAAATATACTACCTAAGGGTATGCATAGCTAATCTTGCCAGTGAAAGAAGAGTCTCTTTCTGGAGATACTGGTAGAAGAATTATCTTATGCTTCCTCCCTGAGAAATGTAAATGGGTATTGAAGCCATTCTTGCCATTGGTTCTTGTCATACAAGGCCAGCAATGCTTTCAGCAGAAACCAACATGTTTAGATGGAGAATTGAAATTCAAGGAACTCCCAAAGGAGCCAAATAACAGACACTGCCACTTTATTAATAAACCATAAACTCTGGGAAGATTTACCATTAAGGGCAGTTACATGAGCTATAAGCATCCATAATTCAAAAGTCAATGTAATATGGGTATTTTTATCATCAGCAACAAAAATTTGACTACCTATATGGTGAGCACCAAAATAATACTTCTGAAAATACAATATTAAAAAATAAAAAATGTATTTTGAGTTATCTCGATTTGAATTTGAGGCGGTTCAACTTTCAATGTCTTCTGTTGAAAATTTAAAAATGGACTCGTGAGATAGCTCAGCAGATAAGATGCCAGCTTGCAAACTTGGTGACCTGAGTTTGATCCCCAGAATCCTTCATAGTGAAGGGGGAAAACTAACTTTTGAAAATTGTCCTCTAGCCTTCACCTGTGCACCATGGTACACATGTACTCTCTTTCCAGTTTCTCTCTCTCTCTCTCTCTCTCTCTCTTTCAAATATATAAATAAATAAAATATTTATAATGAAAAATAAGTTTACTGTATGTTTCATGGATTTGCTTATTGATTATGCCATTGAAGAACAAGAGTAGATCCAATCAATGTACAGGGGAAGCAATTAATGCACAGGAAGAAGCAAGGATGGAGGGGATTGCTTCTAGGGTGTAAAGTGTTTGCTGTGCAACAGTTAGGACCCAACTTTGAATACCTACATAAAGCCAGGATTGATGGTGTTTCCATTGTGAAGTGGAGAGGTAGATGGAGAAAGAAAAATTTCCTGATACTCACAGACAGTTTAACAGTGGTGAACAACAAAAGACATCTCAAATAAGGTGGGAAGCAATGGTTGACATATGATGTTTTCCTCTGATTTTCATATATGTGCCATGATATGCACACATCCACATTCACACACACACACACACACACACACACACACACACACAAATCTGCATGTGTATACATACATACAGATTAAAGAAAAGGAAAAAGAAATGAGGTTAAATTATTATATCTATGTTTTCTGAACTAACAAGAAATAGCCTCTCTTATTACTATTTTATTTATATAATTTGAGGTGTGTGTGTGTGTGTGTGTGTGTGTGTGTGTGTGTGTGTGTGTGTGTGTGGATATCAGAGGAAAACTTGAAGGAATTCGTTCTTTCCTTCTACCATGTTGGCTCTGAGAAGGAATACAGGTCACAAAACTTGGAAGCAGGTATCTTTATCCACTGAGTCATATTGGCTATCCTATTTCTATTTTGAGAGCACAGATAGAAAACGCCCTTGCTTAGCTGATATCTGACACCTGTCCAAGTGCCAGATGTCAGTTGCTATAAAACCATCTTCATAGTTAAGTTTTGCTAAATTAACTGTGCTAATTTTAATAAACACTATGTCATCCTTCAACCCTAAGCAAGCTCTGTGACTATGAAGAGGTTCTGAATTGTTCTGCTAATTTTATCAATGGATGTCTTCCGTGTGAGGGGAGGAGGAGAAAGGGAGAATTTAGGAGCCACAGTTCTGGGCAGCTTATATCTGAGCATACCCCTGATATCAGACCCACAGTTTTCAAATGAAGCTCTCTATGGTATTGGCTCCAAAAAAAAGAGAACACACTAATGAATTAGAATTAAGGGCCCAAATATAAGCACACTCACTTATAGTCAACTGATCTTTGACATAAGTGCCCCCAAAAGGAAACTATTTGAAAATGGTGCTGTCAAAATTGGGTATCTACATGCAAAAGAGTAAACTGGACCTTTATTTGTCTCCTTACATGAAAATCAACTCCAGATGAAGCAGATCTCAATGTTAGGTCAGAGCCCTATAAAAATAGGGGTGCTGGAGAGGTGGCTCAGGGGTTAAGCCTCTACAGGCAGAAAGTCTTGAGTTCGGATCCTAGACCCCACTTATAGACACCAGGCAGAAGCAGGGGCGGCTTGCGTTTCTTTTCCTGGTAAGGCGGAGCCTGTGAATCCCTAGGCAGAGTAAACAAGGAGGAGGTGGAGGCATCCATGGTGGTTCCCGAATTCATCTGTGGTTCTACACACACACACACACACACACACACACACACACACACACACACATACACACATGCACGCACACATACATGCACAATTGAATAAATAATAAATAATAAAAATTTTAAAAAAGAAATAAAAATAGCCATACACTTGAATTGATTGTTTTCAGCCACCATTTCCTCCATAGGAAACACCCCCAAAGACACAGAGAATAAGACCAACACTAAATAAGTGGGACTATGTGAAATTAAAAAGCGTTTGCTCAGTGAAAAAAACAGTATTAATTGAGCAAAAAGGCAACCTACAGAATGGGAGAGCATCTTCACTAACCACACATCTGATAGAGGACTAATATACAGAGTATACAACAAATTTCAAAGCTTGAATACCAAGGTAGTAAACAACCCCATTAAAGCACGGGCTATAGAATAGAAAAGAAATTTTTGTCACAAGATGAAATTCAAATGTTTAATAAGCATCTTTAAAAATGTTCTGCCTTAGTCATTAGGGAAATGCAAATTAAAACCACTCAGGTATCATCTCACTCCAGTTAGACTGATTAAGATCCAAAACACAAACAACAGCAAATGCTGGTGTGTATGTGGAAGAAGGGGGCCCTCATACATTGATGGTGGACATGCAAACTCATACAACTCCTTCGGAGGTTCCTAAAAAGGTTAAAGATTGAAATTACATATGACCCAACTATACCACTCTTGGGAATATTCCCAAAGAACACTGCATCCTGTATCCAGGACATGTGCAACCATGTTCATAGCAACCCTTTTAACAATTGCAAAGAAATGGATCCAACCTATATGTTCAGCAGTTGATGATAAGTAATGAAAATGTGGTACATATAATATAATGGAATACTATTCAGCTGTCAGGAAAGATAAATTAATGAAAGTTGCCAGTAAACGGATGGAATTAGAAGAAATAATGCTGAGTAAAATAACTAATATGCAAAAAGACAGACACTGTATGTCCTCCCTTACAAGTGGATCCTACCACTAAACATTCAGTTTGATGGAATCAAACAGAAACTCTTACAACATCCACAAGCACAAAGGAACACAAGTGGAGGAAGTGTGGAAGAAGAGATCCCAAAAGAGCAGAAATAAATATGGGTAAACAGTTAAAAAGGGTTTTTATTTAAGGAAAGTCTTAAAGGAGAGGGAAGAACATGAATAGATCATAGAAGGAATGGGATTAGTGTCCTGGTAAACAGCCATCTGCTTATTACCCCTTAACCTCTTCCCTCTTCCCCAATGAGAGTGAACACATGTCTAGCACAACATGGTAAATCAGTATAAACAGCAGTGGATATGGAGAAAACCCACAGTAGTAGGATTAGATGCCTCAGTACTAACCACAAACATCTAGGAGTAAACTTTTATCTAAATACCTTTCATTTTATCTTCAGATAAGAAAATATCTCAACACCCAAACAAGGCACAGTCTTGTGAAATGGAAGAGCAGTGAAATAGACAGAAGGTAGTGTACTGGTGACCCTAAAACACTCAGCCAAAATCAAAGCAACCAAATATGTCTTCATCCTAAGGCTCAGGGAATTTTGCAGAAGAGGGGATGGTAAGATTCTAAGAACCTAAATATGGGGAGCCTATTGCTGGTCAAGACATTCCACTCAAGGCATGACTGCTGTGAAATAACTTATCCTCACCAGACCTGCAACATGGCTGACATAACAACGGTCTCCCATTGACTAGCAAGGATCTCAGGAGAAATAATTACATGCAGAAGGAACCAGAGTCTGGCCATATCCTGTTGTTGAGTGTCTGTCTTCTGTTGCTTGTCATGTAATCACTTCGTCTCCAAATAGCTGAAGGATCTGGCCACACTAAATCCACAGGAATTGTTTAAAGGAACAAACCTCATTTTCCAGATCACAAGTTTCCCAAAGAATGCCAAAGAATTCTGAATCACCCTCTGTCCTTCTTATCCAACTGCCCAGTAAATTGTCTACCCACCATGGGTTAGATTTTCCCATGTCAATTAGACAATCTACCACAGGATTGCTCAAGACTTGCCTTGACTATTAATTCTTTACAGATGCACTCAGGACCTCAGCGTTTAATTGCCAAGGTGACATCTATATCTGACTAGCACAGTGTGTGTGTGTGTGTGTGTGTGTGTATTTCTCCTACAGAATGCAGTCCAGGATCATCTGCATAACCATGGGTCTGTAGTTATACTCTGGAAACTGGTGGACTCAGTACTGTGTACATCAGTGAAAACAATGATTAGCCCTCTTTCAGGATCTCTCCTTAGCCAATGTTCAACAGTCCATAATAAGCCCCCTGAATACCTCTCCTATCTGTAATTGATTGTTGACCAGTCTCATGTGGGTCCTGTGCAGGTGACACAGCTATATGTATATCTGTCTGCAATGGTTCTGACACTCTAGAGCATAGCATGTCACAGCCCTTCTCACAACATGAAGCTCTTACGTGCTTCCTGTTTTTCTTCCACAATATTCCGCAAGTCATAGAAGCACTAGAATAAATAACTTGCTTAGGATTAAATTAAACCCTTAACCATTACTTATTCTCAGCATTTTGAACAGCAGTGAACCTCAGCATTCACTATAATGGAGGCTTCTCTAAGTCTGTGGGTGTAATCATAGAGCTTTAGCAGGCAGTTGCATACACTAACAATTTGATTAACACCCACAGCATGTGTACTGATAAAATACTGAATGATACCTATTATTTTTTCTGCCAAAGATTCCCAAGAAGAGTTTGTGAAAGAGATTTAAATGATTGATCAATCTGACAGTACTCTTAGAAGTGACATATAAAACCCTCTAACTTCAAACTTCGATATCTCCTTGGTTTTTTCCTTTTTCTTCTCTTTTTCATAATCTTTGTTTTAGTTTTCATGTGTGAATGCAATTAATTTATGATGTGTTCACACCTTAATCCCCAATCCTAATCTGCTTTCTATTTTGTTACTAAACAGAGACTTTGTTGTCTGGGGTTAAAAATACAACTTCACTAAGTGTGTTTGAGAAGTGATCTAGCCAAGTAGACCAAGCCAGCCTTCCATGTGATCTTCCTGCCTTCATCTCACACCTCACACATTCTGGGTTTACAGTGTGCGCCACCACCTAAGCCTACCTAAATGATAATTTGTTCTTATTTTTCATAGTTTCGTTAAAGTACAATGTAGATGCCATCAGCTAAACATAAAGTATAGAATTGGGATATTATGAAACATTTATACATTCAAGAAATTATAAAATGAAATTCTTCTGTGTATTTTGATATTGATACCATAGAATCCTTCTGTTTTCACATAATGCCTTTTCATCTCTCTACATGCTTTTATTACACAACACACTTGGAAAGTTTTCACCAGAGTCCTGGTCAATTCACACATCACCTCTCCATGTGCGCCTTCCTATTTCCTTGCACTTAACCATGAGCTACAGAGCTACCCGAATGTTTCAGTCATTTTTCAGATCGCTGAACTCATGTACTTAGTGCTATGCATACATGAATGACTGCTTCATTCTCTTTGACTGGCCTAAAAATTACATGCTGACAATAATTATTTTCAGAACCAAGCACACCAGACCTTGGCCCCTAATCGGAAATATGGTTCCTTAAGTCTAATATTTGTCTGTTAATACTACATGTATTTTTTTGTCATGTGAAGGTTTCTAGTTGCAATAAAATCAAATTTTCCACCTTATATTTGGAGTTGCATTGACCTCATAAGGAAGTTGTCTCCGATAGCTACTCAGAGTGTCATCTCCTAAACAGACACACAGACACACAGACACACAGACACACAGACACACACATACACACACACACACACACACACACACACACACACACACACACACACACACGGACCTGACGAATTCCAAGATAAAAGCCTCTTTTTAAGAAAATCTTCTTCCTCAAAACTCTATTAACTGTTAGGGAAGCTTTTTGCACCTCAGCATCCATTCACCCACAACACATGACACTTACAGAATTCTGAAGGTTGGCCATTGTTTTCTGCACCAAAGACACCTAGGAAGAGTTTCAGGAAAAGATGTAATTAATAGTAAAATACATAACAGCTAGTACTTTCGAAAGGGCCATGTTAAAAACTTCTGACTTCAAACTTCAAGATCCACTTTTTATTCTGTTTTAAAACAGATATAAAATATACTGCTGGTTTTAAAAGTACCACTTCACATAAACAGACCAATCTCTTCCATTAAAACTTCTTTCTTCTGTCTGTCATGTCTAAGACTTGTGTTTTCAATTTTTGGATATTTTCTAGGCTCAAAACAAGTACTTTGTACTGAGATTCCAAGTTTTGCAGTTCATTTTTTATTCTGTGTTCTGAATTTTTGTACATTTTTTCTCAATTACTCCAGAGTCAGATTTACTATCTTGCACACAGTTGCATGCATGCCAGTTATCTATACCTCTTTTTTATGCCAATTATTAAATGTTTTTAATGAGGACATTTATGTTACTGTTTCTGAAAATTCTGTCTCACAACATCCTCTTTCTGCCTTTATATTATAGAATTCCAATCCTTCTAGAATGGGTAAAATAATGTGTACTGTGATATGAGAAATTTATGAAATCTTTTTTGCTTTTTTGATTAGACATAGGTAGCCTGAGTAAATTACTGGGATGATAATAGGCTGTAGGGAAATAATTTGATGAGTAAATAAAGATCAGGAAATCAATCATTATCTTTGTATTCTTTCTGAATTGTTACCTGTCCAATAGCTCATAAGCACTTAGATGTTTGCATAAATATATGAGTGATTAAATGAATGCATGAATAAATAATTAAATCTTGTTTAGGAAAATATTTCTTTCATTCATACATCTATCCAAAGACATACTTGGAATAATATCTAATTTTTTCATTGTCCATTTTGATATTTACAACAGTTTTTGGGCTTTCTACTTACCTCATTCTTTGTGGAAAATCTACAAAAATTTAAGTTTACATCATCCTTTCTCATGACTTTTATGCCAGTTAACTTTTGTTATCATTACATGAAGTTTTCTCTCATTGCTTCTTTTCATTCTTTTCGATCTTTTCCTCCTTCTTTTAAGAACAATTAAGTTTTAAAATCACTGAATATAACAAAAAGGAAGGGTCTGCAGAGTCTCTGGTGAGGAGAACAGGTTGCTAAGAACAGAGAAAGGGCAGGATGAAAAGGACATGTGTGTGGTGGGGGTGCAGAGACATATGACCAAGAGAATAGGAAACTGACTATAAGGAGTAAGATCAGGCAAGTGAGCACAGTGAATGACTAGCAAAAATAATAACTAGCTTTCACATTGATAAAAATACATAAATATGCAAGCAAATGAATTAGAATTGACTAATAGAAATTCAGTGTTGTGTTTAAATCAGAGATGAACTTATGGGCCCATAGATGAAGATAACAGGTAGAATAAGAGACACAGAAACAGATGACAAGTAGATAGACAGATTAATAAATAGATAATAGGTGCAGCGTAGATCAACATTTTGGTATAATGATGTCTAGCATAAATAGGCATATTTAACAGTAGATAAGGTTTTGATTTCTAAATATTATTATCTATTTCACAAAATACATACTCTATATATTCAACCTCAACTCTAAAATGAAGAAAGCAAAAAAGTGTCCTAAAACATCTTATTTAAGATTACTTAAGACATGAATGAAGGAGCTCCTAGTGCAAAAGTGGGAAAAATTTGGACATCAAAAATCAATAATATTCACAATTTACTGTGAATTTACTACTCATGATAATGAAGCTAAATATGTAATTTGGAAAAAAATTAATAAGATGCCTTTATAGCTCAAGACTGTGTGCTTTTTAATGGGAAAAGATAAGGATTTTTACAGTAAATTTTCAGTCTCTACTTGATCAAGGAATCAAATTAATATTACCATTTATGAGACAGGCATCACATATGGTGACATAAGCCAGAATTTAAGAATATGAAGACAAAGATGAAGAAGACAGCAATACTTGTTATTACTATCAAAGAATACAAATACATAATAACAAACCTGTTCTTCAGAAGTTTAAATCATCTGAAAGTTACGGAAAAACTGAAAGTCATCACAAATTGAAGAATACTAGGAGACCATGGAAACTAACATAAATTAGGATGGCTGATTAATTAGTGGGTGGGTATGTTTGTGTGTGTGTGTGTGTGAGTGTGTGTGTGTGTGTGTGTGTGTGTGTGTGTGTGTGTAAAGGACACAGTAAAACTGGAAAAATTTGGATACTAATATTAATAGTCCATAGCCTATGAAGTCAATTTCCTTATTTTGATGCTAATACTGCATGATACAGAATGCCCTTCTTTATACAAAATATAAAAAAAATAAAGAGATAATTGAACACGGCAGCTTACTTTTATTTTCTTCTAGAAAATTGTTTTGGAGATTAAATTTGCATTCCTGAAAATTTTGGGGGGCTTAAAAATAATTTTTTACTAAGAAGCATTGACAGTTAGAGGTCTTTCCCTTGCCCTCTCCTGAGTTAACCACAAATAAATCTTAAGATCATCTTCCTTTGCTTTTGCCTTGATTCTCTTAGCTATACAATATACACGTTTTCAGGCATGTTATGTCTTTTAAATAAAATTTGAGATAAATAACATTGGAATGCAAAAGGAGAGAATTCATTGCTACATAAAAAGAGGCAATTTAAAAATGATTTTGAAAAGATATTCTGTGCCTGCAGGAAAGTATTTTAGTCAAATATCATTGACAAATTTCTTTCTAAATTCTTCTGACCTTCTTTTAACTATTTACTACAAAGTTCCATCACCCTCTCCTTCTCCCATTACAAACCTTCTTCCCTTCCTTTCATGTCTTTTTATGTGTGTGACCCAGTGACTTTCACTAGGGTTGCCTTTGATGGCATATGACTGAGTACTTGCTAGAGCATATATCTATGGGTGTATGTCACCAAGGAGAGCAGTTCCCCTTCTACTGCACTCAGCATCAATCCCCAAGTAGTCTCTCAGAGAAGCATGGAATCTCTTGCAATATTTCCCTTTTCAAGGTGATATTCCAGAGTGCCCCATCATTGCAATATAACTCCTGTAATACAGGCTCCAAATAAATAAACACTACTCCACAAATGAATTCTATAAACAGCTCCCAAGTAACACCACCATCTAAAAGGCCTTCTATTTAATGCACTACAAAATGTAGAGCCCTGAAGCAATACAGTAGGAACTTTTCATGTATTGTCAAATTAAAATAATGAGATTTAGATATTAAAATTGGAATCTTTACCAATGCATCTTTTTAGAAATATTCTCTCTCTCTCTCTCTCTCTCTCTCTCTCTCTCTCTAATATTCTTTAGCCTAAGGACATAATAGAAGACTAACCTAGATGAACCAGTCCAACTATCCGCTGAAGTTAAGATGTTCCTTGTGAATTGAATCGGCAAGGTGAGATAATTTAAAATAATCAATCAAAAAGTCAACTATAATTTGCTATTGCTATAATTTACCCATAGATCATTTGGTATGTAAATGAATGTATCACTGGGTATACTGCTTGCTTAACTTTGTCCCTTTCAGGGTAGTGAAATGCAAACAAGTAGGCAGCCATCTAATTAAGGTGGCCATTTCTCTTCAGAATACCAATATTTTTCTAGGTATTTGATCATTGTTTTGTAGGTAAACATACAGCACATTTAAAATTTTAGCTTGATGTTTGTCATGAGATATTTAAGTCAATTTGCCTTTCCCATGAAATCTGTTAGGACAAGAATCACCTAAGTTTTGTTCAGATTAATTCACAGGACTTTTATCAGTGCTGTCCGAACACTTTGGCAGCTTTCAGACATAACATCTTCTCTATCCAGTGTAGAATAATTATGGACTGAAAAATTTAACATTGCTCTGATTTTGTCAGCGATGTATGACTGGAGTCCCTTAAAAGTTTCCAGAATACATGGCATGTGAAAAGCAGAAGGATCTAAGCACTTCAGCTTCCAGGATAATGAGTACAGAAGTTAGCTGAAGAGGCTGTAAGTCAAACGCATTGTAGTTATTAAAGAAAACTCATAAGCCATTTGGATGGGATCCTGCAAGGCAAGCGCCTGACAGAAACTCTGCATGCAGATGAGGAAGAAGCTCCCATGCTGTCTTCTGTGAATGGTCTGAGTGGACTTGCTTGTGGAAAACTACCAAAGGTCTGCTTCCCCTGGTAAGACCCAAGCAGGGTAAGTGCATCAGAGATGCAGTTAAAAAAAAAAAACTCAGCTTACTGCAGTAAGAAACCTGAGCTCAGGCAGCACAAGACACAGCTAGGCTAACAAATTCACCAGGTGTGTTTTCCAACTCTTTGTTCATGATTCCTCAGTAAAAATAAGATTTTTTTCTTTTGATCTGGGGAGATGGCTCAGTTTTGAAGCTTTAGCTTAAATCAAGAGCTGAGTATGGACATCCAGGTCCCATGTAAAAATGCCAGGTTGATGTGGGAGCCACCTGTCATTCTAGACCTGGAAGGTGGAGCCTGGGAATTCTCAGAGCATTTTGACTAGCCCTAATGGAGTGCTCTTGGTTTAATTAAAGACCTGGACTACTCACAACGATGAAGTAAAAGAACAATTATGATGATTTCTATTATTACTCCACATACACACATACTCAGGTGTTTTATGTATATACACCCATCCATAAGTGCCCACCCACATACAAACAGACATACACAAACACACACGTACATGCACCTGATGCAGACATAAGTTAAAGAAAGAAAAGGAATGAAAGATTTTTCTTTCACCTTAAACAAAAAAATAAGAATGATCATAGGTTCCAGTCCCATAAAAGATGAGTCCCATTTCAGGAATAGTTTGGGGTGATGTCACAGAAAGATTCTATTCTGCCCTCAGGACCTTGTTCATGGTTTTAATCATTTTCTGTTGATCTTACCATAAGAACACAGAGTTGAGTCTATTTACACTCTTCTCCTTAGGGGAGATACATAATTGAGGGTGAAAAATGAATCCATCATGGTAAAAGAAAACAAAGTAGCAGAAATTGGTTTCAGTACAATTCAATGAGAGATTTCTTTTTCTACTATGGTGCCTGCAAATGAAACAAGATGTTTTCCTGCTTGTTTTGAACAGATGTTAATGATAAATGACAAGAAAATTAAGCTCTGCCTGTTGCCAATGACACAGTATTTTGAAAATGATAAACCTCTGTGGCTATGGGCTCAGGAAGATAGTTCAGCAGGTAAAGGGATCTGTGCACAAATATGGAGATCTGCATTTGATCCTCAGAGGCCATGTAATAGAAAGAGAGAAATGACTTCCAGAAGTTGTATTCTGGTCTCACCACGTATATTGTGGCACATGTATGCATTCTCCTGCCTCTCTCTCTCTCTCTCTCTCTGTCTCTCTCTCTGTCTCTCTCTATATATATATAATACATATATAATATATATACACATAGATATGTGTGTGTGCATGCACATAGGTATGTGGGTGCACATGTGTGTCTATGTGTCTGCTTATATTATATATATATATGTATATATAACATGTGCATACATATAAATATATCCATACATACAAGCAAATGCATGGACTGAGACAAGACACAACTGTTCTGGAACTAATCATTTTCACCTTTGAAGGAAGAAGATGTGACAAGATCTGTGATTTTTTCAACTGTTACTGTTTTGTTGCAAGTATTGTATGAGAAGTTTAATAAAAGTTAGATTTTATAAAACTATTAAGTAATTGGGGCTGGAGAGGTAGCTCAGGGGTTAAGCCTCCAAGGCAGAAGGTCTTGAGTTCAGATCCCTGATCCCACATATAGACACCGGGCAGAAGTAGGGGGCGGCCTGCGTTTCTGGTCCTGGTAGGGCAGAGCCTGTGAATCCCGGGGCAGAGTAAACAAGGAGGAGGTGGAGGTGTCCATGGTGGTTCCCGGATTCATCGGTGATTCAACACACACATACACACATACATTCACACGCGTACACACATGCATACACACATAACTGAATAAAAAAATTAAAAAAAATTTTAAAAACTATTAAGTAACTATGTAGTTGGTAAAATAAAAATATTCATTGTTAACTATTGTAATTATGACAACACAAAATAAACATGGTAGTCAACAGTTGAATGAATAGACAAGGATTTAAAGTAAAATCTGAAATTGTGACAAAGTTAAGAAAAGTGAGAAACTAATCCTCTATTTTCAGTATACTAATTCTAATTTAATTATTTAAAATATTTTTAGGCTGGCATTTTTAGATATCATTTTTTAGGCTGGGACATTTTTGCTAAATGAGCTATTTTTTCCACACAAGAATCCTCTTATGTAGGAAATACATTTTAAAGAAATGTCCTCATTTTTCCATGGGACATAGGATCATTTACTGAAAAATAATATAAGGTATAATCTTTTCCTACAAGTTTATAATATGTCTCTTCTTTTCAATAATACCTCATGTGGTAGTAGTATTGATTTTAAAGCTCTGTAAGTATTCATCACTTGCCCATTTAATATTAATCCAATTAAAATTAACTTCTTTCATTTTGAATTGGAGGCTTAGTAGGGAATTTAGATGCATGATTAACCACTGTAGGAAGTGGTTCACCATAGCATTGAGAAGGGTTGAATTTGATTATCATTCATTGAGAACTAATTCTTATCTTTAAAATATCTTTAAAATATAGTAAGACATTTGGAAAAAAGAAATATTTTCACTCAAGAACAGCATTACTTACATTTCAAATTCATAGTTTGACCCCAATTCACAAATCTATGCTATGTGTTTTACACAGGTATAATACAATGAGTTCTAGTTGTTTCTAGTCTTGGACCAACAACGTATTAATGAATATAATCTTTAGATAGATGAGGAAAGTTTTTTAAAATACATTTCCTGCTTCACAAAACTTTGACTCTGATTTAAGAACTTTGACTCTGATTTAAGAAATGAACAGTGTATTGACAATGTATTTGTCATGCTCCTTGCTTGGAAAGTTAGTGTACAAGGTACTAAAAGTATGAACAACTGGGACATGTCCAATGATGGCAAGTTCTTAAGGGAGATATCACAATTTTAAAGGAGGCCAAGAGTAATGCAAAGAAGTGGAAATAATTTGTCAAGGGTGTTGCATGCAGTCGCAGAAGGAAATCAAGGCTTCACCTCATACATTCCATCTGTCTCTTTAGTCACAAATCTACACCCAATGTGTGAAAATAGTTGTTTCACATGTTCTGCTAATATTTTTATTGCCATGACTGTAGAACTAATATCAAGCTATGGAACCGATCCGGGCTACAAATTCTAAGTTCTGTTCTCTCATTGACTCTGGAAAACTACATGAAATAAAATGCACTACACAGACTATTGCATATATGTGTATAATCTTTTAGTTCACAGCCTCTCCTTTACTCATGTTATCAATGTCTTAAGAGATTCCACTGCCCGTCTAAGCACAATATTCTGATAACTTTTCATTTTGTTTTTGTTTGTTCATGATTTTTATGCCTATTCTTAATCATTTCCATGATTTAATTTTATAACTACTCTCTAAATTTTGTCATGTCTTACAGTATATTTTAACTCATATTACAAATTCAAAATTCAAGGTATGCTCCTTTATAGATATAACCTCTCAGTTCTTTAAAACAAGGCCTTTATTTGTTTCTTATCTAGAACCACAAATATAATATACACACACACACACACACACACACACACACACACACACACACACCTTCTTTATTTTTTTCTGATTGAATTTTCTATGCTGTATATAGGAAATTCTATTTGAATCGTACCATCAGCCACCTCATTTATTCACACTGTTGTGTCCCACTCTACCAAAACAACCTGATACTCGGTTGCCGTCCATCTGCTATTCCTGCTGCTCGTTGCCATGCGCTTTCAAAAACAGAATCACACATTGTATTAATGCCACTGAAACTTTGACTTCCTGCTTCCAATGAGGCAGCAACTCGTTATAACTCCCCTACTTCTAGAGTCATGACTCTTTCCTATTTATCTCAGAAACTAATGAATACATCTATGGACTTATTCCCTGCTTCATACCCAGCCATTTTGCTGTCTTTAACTGAAAGTCATGAACTAAAAATTATTTCCACTTCCTTTCCTCAAAATGACTGACATCAACATCCATCCCATCCACATTTTCTATGGTAGAATATGCCTATTTGGAATGCAAGAGTTTCTTTGTGCCTGAATTTCCTTGCCTGAGTTACTGTCTGGACTTTGATTTATATATACAAAGATATCATTCTACTGGATTTTTTTCCATTAGCTGGTGACTATGTCCAAGCCTCTCTTTGCATAAATTTATCTTAACTATTTCTCTTTCTCTCTCTCTTTCCCAACTCTGCCCCTCTTACTAGAGCACATTTAGATCTACTTTGTTATAGTTCACATTCTTCATCACTTGTGTTTGTTTTAACTTCCCATTGTTGAACTTGTAAGGAATATAGGACCCAAAATCACTTAGGGAAGCAAGTGATCTAGTTTTGCTTACATTTTCTAGTTACAGGTCATTGTCAGCGTGAAAGGAACATTCCTGCCACCGTTGGGAGCTAAGCCAACTGACCTGACCATATCCACAGAAAGAACTGAGAGAGGGACACAATTTTACATTGGCCAGTTTGACCTTCTGCCAAGTTACTGAACCAGTTCTCTTCATCTTATCCACCTGCCTGGGGAATGGGGTCCCTATGGATTGTGTATTCCAGTATCAATTAGATAATATACCACAAATTTGCTCAGGGTTTGCCTCAGCTAAATAACTCTTCATATATGTGCTTGAAGGCTAAAATTTCAATTAAAAAGTTGACGCTGATACCTAATACAGTAGTTATAACTATTCTATCAAGCTACAACATGTTTTACTCATATGAAAACAATTGATTTGTATGTCAATGAATCGTCCACTGTGCAGAAGGCAGAAGGGTAATTTTTATCATACATTTCAATATCTTATATCTTTTATTGAATTTTTATGGATAATTTCATACATATATGTAATGCATTCTGATTATTCTAACCTCCTCTCTCTCTCTCTCTCTCTCTCTCTCTCTCCTATATCTCTCTCCTATATCTCTCTCTACCTTTTCACATTCCCCTCCTACCTAAAAGTCTCTTTCCCACATTCATGTTCTCATTTTTTTTTTTGGTCTTGAAATCCACCAAGGTTAATCAGGTTTATCTACATGGGTGCAGAACTATCCACTGAAGTTAGGTGAGCTCCTTAATGGGTACACAACTGAAAACAATGGCTGCCCCTCCCTCACAATCTTCCATGTAGATAATATGACTGGGAGACTTAGGTCCTGTGATGTTCTCCCTGATGCAAGGTTCAGTGTGTCCTGATCCAGCATTGTCCAAGTCCAGCGCAGGCAACCCCAGGTGCTGTGAGATCAAGATCACACCGGTTGCATCATTCCCACAAGATTTTATTTCATAGCCCTTCTACCTGTCCTCCAGCTCTATATTCTCCCTCTACCCTGGATCTTTTGGGTTCCCTGAGCCTTACAGAGCCTTAAGAGGGGTCCTTTGGAGCCGAGCACTCAATCATCACTCAGTCTCAGCAACTTGAGCAGTGATGCATGTCTTCATTCACCACTACTCACTGCAAAAAGTAGTTTTCTCTGGTGAAGGACCAGAGGAGTGCCTGTCTGTGAGTAAGACCATAAATATTTAGATGGCTGCTTGGCACCCTGTCCATTTGACTAAACATAGTAAGTTAACTCCTAAGGCCTTTTCCCACCTAAGTCAAGGGTTTTGATGGGGTTTGCAATACCAGGCATGAGTTTGCTCTTGTGGAACAGGCCCCAGATCAAGACAGAGAGCAATTAGTTGCTTCCATAACAGTTGTGCCTCCATTGACCCAGTGGGCATACTTTGCTGGTATCTTGTAATGTGTAGAGTTCACAGATGACTAAGACCATTGATGTCTTTTCTTCTCCAGCAGTCTGCATAGCATGTTCCTGCACTTTGAAAGCAAGACAGCAGGGGAAGAAACATCCAATGCTGTTGAACTTGATTTCTACACCAAGATGAGGTATATAAAATGCAGTTTTAAAAGAGCTGTGGTCCCAGAGTCAAGTCAACACAATCTTCTTACTCTCATATGCAATCCATGAGTTCAACTTCATTCCTCCCTCACGACCCATCTTCTGCTCCACTTCTAATGCACTTCAGTCGCGTAGGCATCACTGTACTCCAGAACGTTTCTCAAAGAACCCAAATTCCTTCATGTACTTGCCTTCAGAATCCTTACACACTGTTCCACTTGTCACTTTGGCTCCCAAGAACTCTACTTATTGCTGCATGTACGCCATGTCCTCTGCTACTCTCCTACCTGTCCATACCTTGGGGCAACTTGTTAGTTCTCTTCGCCAGAAAGCATTATCTGAGGCCTCTTTTATGACTTTAGCAAATGATTTCAGTGAAAGAACAGTGCTTAGGTGATGGTTCCAGGAGAAATAACAGTAAAGAAGGTGAGCAGAAGGGCAATGTGGGTTTGAATGAGGATGTTACCACCACAGTTGATGTCTACCTAATCCCGCTGGAAAAATCTAGGTCATAATACAGAGCAGTTCAGAATAGCCTCCACACAGAGACAAAGAAGGTGGGAAACACGTTATTCATCTCCTATTTTTTCTTGAGAGCATCTTCTGAGTGATCAGCATACATAATCTGGGAAAATTGAAGAGATTCCTCAGCCAGTGTGTGAAGGATGTTGGAAATAGATCATCTATGACCATGTGCAACGAGTTTCTGTTTTGGTGAGAACAAGGTGGCTAATTAAGTATGACCAATTCATGAAATACTGTAGAAGTTTTATTACCTGTTGTAAATAGAGAGCATTTGGAAGTTATTGACAAAATCATATACTTTTGCTTCTTTTTTTTTTTTTTTGGATGGTAACTACACACTTTTATTTTCATCAAGCAGAACTCAAAGCCCTTGCATTAGATATAAAAAGACACTAAATAACCAAACTTTTCCAGCCACCATTCAATTACTATATCATAAACCTCAAGCTTTGGAAGTCAAGGATACCCATATCATGATTCACATGTTTAAAAAGCTATACAATAACATACATTTAATATAATCTCTAATCATAGTTCAGAAAAGGAGTCAAAAAAATAAAAGCTACCTTTATATTCGGGGAAGAGATTCATAGCATACTTTCAAGAGTGACATGACCATCTGACGTCTACCTTGCCTACAGTAGATAGAAGTAAAGACAGAACCTTCTTTGGGCATAACTTTATCTTAAGGCACATCATTGTTTCTATATGTTATTATCAATATTATGTGTGCACGTGTGTGCATGTGACTGTAGGGTAGCCATCTCTTCATTCAGATTTCATTTCATGTGGATAGTATGAATTGCAGTTGCTAGGGATATATGGTCTGTCAGTTTTTAGTTTTTTGAAGAACCTTCATGCAATTTTAAAAATGCCTGTAGTAATTGATAGTCTCATTAGTAGCATGTTTTCTGGAACATTTGTTGTCTTTCACCCGTCACATAGGATCTTTTTATTTAGTTTGTACTATTCTCGAACTCTTCTTGCTCTTGCTCATCACCTTGAGTGCTGGGTCAGTTTTTTGGCTGACAGCCACTCTAACAAGTGCTCAAGTGCAGGAGGTCTACCTACTTCTGTCTACTACAGGAAGGACCAAGAGCCCAACTGCCCCAGTCAAAGATTGTAAACTACATACAGACTATACAACAGACCATGAGATCCAACATCACTGCTTCAAGCATCTTACCCAACTAGTCTCATGAGGCCTAGATGCAAATTCACCATTTCCCAGCTTCCAAGGTATTCTGCTGTCAGTCCTAGCAGGACCTGCCAGGTCACATGATGACAGAGACCGGTGAAGATCAACCTGAAACATATCTCTGATGGTCAGCAATAGGAGCTTAGCTCAGCTAAACTCCTTCTAGTTCATATAGCTAGCAGATGCCTGACAAGGAAGCTCGTCTTCCAAGGTGGTACTTTTGCTTCTTGAACAAAGGATGTAGAGGATTTTTACTCAAAACCATAAAGCTGGTTTTCTAAGTTGTGACTGTTATAATTTCCACATAACTGTATTATAGTACATGGTCATGCTATGTGCTATGCTTCCTGATGTAACAAGTTCTTCTTGGGTCTGTTTACTCTTTCACAGTAAGGATTACTGCTATTCATTTCTGTTTGTCATCTCTAATATCTTTCCCATGGCAGACAGTTTAGAGTGTTATCAAAAGAACACTAGGGGTAAAAGCATAAACATTTAGAAAATGTCAATGCCATTATTTGTCAAATGGTTGAAGCGTGAAGTGAAACTAGGAATGATCATCGATAAGGTGTTATGAACTGGAAACCAGTCTTGTAGTTACTGACTAAACACTGATAATCCTTAAGAAAGGGAAACAGAACACATCATTAAGGTTATAACACATAAATACAAGAATATATATATATACATATATTCATATATACAGTCCTCCATTTATTAAATCATTAGTTTCTTGGATTTAAAGATTTATTGGATCAACTTATAAGACTCTGCTATTTTAGAATTTTCATTGTTAAAGTGTCTCAATTATATTGTTTTAATTTGTATCAAAATCTAGGGTTAATGGGATAGACTACATTATTGGTATAGGAATGTGATGTTCACCTTTATATAAGACAAGTATAATTGAGTACAATGCAATGCAATTCCCTCCTCATGAGGAGGAGGGAATGTCTTGCCACATATTCCTGTGAAATGCTACACAACTGTCTATCCACCCCAGATAGGAAATTGACAATAGGCCAAAGTAATGATTATGCCAAGATCTAACTTGGTGAATTAAGGAATCTATTAGGGTAGGAATGAGGGTTACTTACAAGAGTAGTGATGAGTCAAACACAACTATCACCAATGATCCACTCCAGTATGGGTGAGGCTCAGGAAGCTACAACCCTGAAGCTCTCTGCCACATGATTTGCTCCTAGGAGAATCTCCTCTAGACTGCTAGACTTCTCAATGTCTCTTCCAGATTGACATGGCTGACTGGGGAACGTCTTCTCCTATAGTAGCTATTAATGTTTTTCCTCACCCTGGTGATAGTCTCCCCCTATCCCATCTTGTTAGTTTCAGAAACCTCCTGAGCCTAAAGAGTTGTTTATTTATTGCCAACCATCATTGAGAATGTACTGTTTCAAACTGCTGCACAGCATGTTATTTAGGATAGACAATAGTCATACTCTAAAAGGGAACCATGCTATGTTCAGAAGAAAAACCCCAAGCATGGAGTAAGGTCAAAAATGCTCACTTGCAGTTGCAATCATATAAAAGGCATACTTTAGTCACACCCTTTGGTCTGATAAGATCTTATCAGACCACAGTGGCGACAATCTTTCTACTGTAGTCTAAATCCATCAGGTGGTTCCCATAATTAATGAAGCAAAAGCACATCTGTGAAATATCTAGCACTGTTTTACTGTATCCTCAAGAGAGCTTTAGGCTTAAAACTATTTTGGTTCCAAAAGAGGGGAAGTTGGAAAAAAATATTTTTTTCCTAAAGACACTACATTTTTCATTCTATTTTGGGTAAGAAGAGTTGCTGATATATATTCTAAAGTTATTCTTATTTTTGGTGGTGTTTAGTGTCATAGTCACTTAACTGTGAATTCACAGGGAATAGGAAAACTTTATAACTATTAGGGTCCAAAATTAGGAAAAACAATAACAAATCACTGAATAAGGTTATTTCTTTATATCCAAATCAGCTGTAGCAAACAACTTAATGTTACTCAAAACAAGAAGCTATCGACATTCTTTGAAAGTGGCAGTGCAAAATTCTGTTTTTTTCCTTGTTAGTCACTTGTAATATTTTGAAAGGATGTGACAATTGTGAGATTTGGCAGTCTTGAAAAACCGGAAGAGTGTGATTTGAATACAGATATTTTTTAACTAAACAAAATCTAAACTCTTTGAATTATTATTCTAGATAGCTTTTCCAATTTAAGAAAAATAACATTGGAATAAGTGCACATATTTGAAGACATAAATACACGCAACTACAGAGTAAAAGATATGCAAAAAATTCTTGAGACCAAGTGCAGATATCTAATGAACACAGCCATCATATGCAGAGTAATTATGGCATTTCACCATCTAGACTCTACTGCGAGGAAACAACTTATCTGTTACTGCATGGGTGAGCTGATTCTCTTTTTGGAAAGGGAGTTGTTCTTTCGGTAAGGAACACAGTCAGCCAATAATCATGATTACTCTGGCCAAACTTTTAGTATAATTGCGACAAAGGCACCAATTATGGTATTTATGATGGAATTTTAACCTTTTATACTATTTTATATATTAAATGTATTGCCTTCTTAATCATCTATTTAAACTAAATTTTTGAAGAGGTTCTCCCCAATAATCAAAATTATTCTTTATTCATTATATTTAAGATTCACAATTAAGTAATATGCCCATTTGAAAATAACAGCTTTTAATCCCCATGCATAAAATAGTGTATATATATATATATATATATATATATATATATATGTATAATCATATTTCCCCTTGAGGACTGATATTTGCGTTTAGCTATTTGTTTTTCACTACAACAAATATTAGCTCGATAGTAATGTCATTGTTTTAATGAATCATCAAAGCAAGTAAGAAGCACATAAAAGCAAAAAGTTATGATAAATGCTTCAAAGCCTGTCACAGAAAATCTGTCAAAGACAAAGACCAAACAGCAAAGTAATTTTCTACATGGGAGAATCAGAAAAAAAAAAAAAAAAAAAAAAACAAACAAACAAAAAAAAAAACTTCACCAATAAGGTGACATTCACTTGCTCTGCATGGACTTGCTATGTTGAGTCCATTACTGGCCTGTTGCTGCCTTCTCTGCTGCTGCTGCTGCTGCTGCTGCTGCTGTAGTGTTCTTAGCTGATGTCAGAACTCAGCCTTTCTGGCTTCACGTTGTTCTCACTGCCACCGAAGCCCAGTCTCTTGGGCCTTGCTGCTGTCCCTGACATCAGATCACAGGCTCCCCTGCCCTCGAGCATGAATGAGGCTTGAGGATTTCCAGGCATTCTTCGGTCTTCTGAGATATTCAGCTCAAGAACTGAGCAGCTTCAGGCAGTTACTGTTGAACTACACTGATTTTACTTGGTGAGTTAATTTCACAAATTATAGGTATATATACATAAATATATGTATACACACACACACACATATATATACACACATATACATTTTAATTATTTCTGTTTTTTCAGAGAACCCTAATATAGCCAAAATTGCAGGTGGGCCCATACTTCCCAGTCTTTTATGTGGGACCTAGATATCCAAGCTCCAGTTTCTTTTTCCTTGCTCAGCAAGCACTTTGACTGTTGAGCTCTCTCGTTGGCCCTAGGCAGCTTGTATACTGCCCTTGTTGCTCTCCCTGTATCTTCCTATATTCAGGAAATTCTGATCTATTTTCTGTAGCTACAGATTACTTTTTTGTTTTTTTAAAAAATACTTTTTTTAACAATGGAAATAGTACATAATAATGTATCTGTCTGACTTATCTTAATATTCACCCATACTACTGGTTGCATTAGTATGTCACTCTTTCTTTATTTTGGTATGCAATCTCATGAATATACCACAATCCATTACCCATTAAGTATTGATAGATGCATGGATTATTTATAAATTTAGACATTCAAAATATAAATGCTATATTTACAATGCACACAATAGTGGGATTGAGGTGCCAATAGGAAAAGGAGTGTTGAGTTCTTGAGTAGACCTTTTTTTTAAATATTTGTATTTTTCTAGTTTTCAGGAACAATTGAATTTTTCCATTGCTATTAATTAAATTTATTCTTTGACAGTTTCAGATATATGTGATTTGTCAGCTGACTCCCACTGCTCACCTTTCCTTTTTTAATTTTTAATAACATTTTATGTCTTTTTAAAAAATCATACATGTATACAAAGAGTCTTGAGTATATCTACCCACCACTCTCCCTTCCACTCCTGCTAGAGTCCCAACCCCAGCATGTTCCTCTTCCTAGGTATATGTCTTCTTTTTTATTGATTTATATTTTCCATGACCTGCTGAATCTAATTAGCACTGACCACATGTGTCAGGATGTGGGGGTCTCCCTCTAGACCATGGGAATCCTATCTACTACTACATTCCAAAGAAAAATGACTCACCCAACCTGAGCAGCCATCAACTTCCACTCGTTCCTTAGTTGAAGATGAGGCCTTGTAGGTCCTTCCTTAGTGGGATGTCTGGCTGGATTTGTGCAGATCTCGTGTAGGTACCCACAGTTGCTGTGAGTTCCTGAGTGCAGCAGCCATGTCGTGTCTTAAAGACAACGTTTCTCAGAACTCCTCCCCAACCTCTGGCCCTTGCATTCTTTCTGCTGCTGTTTCTTGCTGTTCCCTGAGCTTTGGGGTGGGGTGAGGGGTTGATATAACTGTCTCGTTTGAAACTTACTCTCAGTAGTCACTTACTCTCAGCATTTTCGATCAGTCAAAAGTCTCTGAACTATTTTCCCCTGCAGAAAAAAGTATTTCTGACTAAGGCTGAGAGCAGCCCTAATCTATGGATATCAACATGCATATCTGGAAGAGAGTTTGACAATATTTCCATTTTACAAAAGCAACAGTAGTAAGTTTCTTCATAGTGCCCACAGCCGGTCATGCTGTGGGTTTTTGAACAGGTTCACAGTACCAGGAATGAACTCCTACATGTGGCGCAGCTTTCAAATCCAAGTAGTTGTTTGCCCCATCACAATTACATCCAACTACTGGTAACCTTCCCTTCTATATAAATTCTTTTACCACATTCCTGTCCTTTTGCTTAGCTTTGTGATACACTGCGCTTAAAGTTAAGAACTTTCCATTACCTCCCTGGACCCATTTTTCATAAACTTTTACTGTCATGTCCCATGAGCATATACTTAGGAGGAGAATTATTAAGCTTCATAGTACCTGTCTGTATAATTTTTATATAAACCTATCACATTTCCTTCAGCAGCGTATAATATGGAGTGCCACATGCTTTATATCCATATCACCATATTATGTCCATTATTTTCATGTAAGTCAGTTAAGCATATATTTGTTGGGATTGCATTCTATTCTGAACTTTTACTTTCCTCATATTTATTTTTTCACAGAGTATGATCTTGTCACCTTGCTATTCATACTCTGTAGCTTGTTGTCTCTTGAGTTGTGTGCACATGTAATCAAATATAGAGAGTCTTCTTGCTGTTCTAAAAACATCATGGATGCAAAACCTATATAAGAGATGTAATTTTCAAATGTTTTCTCAAAATACGTAGCTTACCAAAATTCCTATTTTTGAAGTGCATCTAGCCAATTTACATGAAGTTTAATTAGGAATTTATTAAATTTATTAATTGATGAAGTCCATTTTATTAATTTTAACTCTATCTTGATATTTTTGTTATTAGCTAACAAATTGTAGGTTACTCAGATATCTCAAATGTGCTTTCTTTTAGGAGTTTTACAATTTTTAGTTTTTAAATTTAGGTATCTTATATACCATGTGTTAATTTTTTGAAGGAATGGGTTAAAATTTGTTTTTAGTAGAATATATATTTTAGTACAATATGTACTTCTACCTATGCTGGGGGAAAATTGACAGTACGTCAGATGAGGGAGGAGTGGAGGGGTCAGGCCTACAGGTGAGAGAGATTTCAGATTCTCATCTGTGTTTGTGGAATCTGGTCCTTGTATCTGTTTGATCTTAGTTTTGCACCATCTTGCTTGAGTTTTAATTAATTCCTGAAGACAATTAGGAAACATCATTTGGCTTTATCCATTCAGGACAGATTGTTTTGATTATTCTAGGTCTCTCCCCTTTCTATATGTAATTTACATTTGACTTTCCAAATTTTTGCAGAAAAAAAAAGCCTCCTGGAATGTTGACTATAGTGGTATAGCTAAATTATAAGAAAGTGACATTTGGAACCACCAACTTATCCAGAAGATGAATTTTTCCCTCTATTTTCCAGTTATGTATGCCTCTTTAATTTTCTCAGGACTTTTTTTTTTTTGCCCATTTTCAGGGTTCAGGTCATTCATGAATATTTTCAGGTTCCCAGTATTTGTCCTGATAGTCATGAAATAATATCTTCAAATGACTAATAGTTTTAAATACTGTTTGACAAAACTGAGCTGTGTAGACTCTTTTTGAGAGGCAGGTGAATTTTCGTGAGCTCTTGGCTTTTGTGAGCCTCGTCTTTCTGATTTACTTTTTCATTCCTATTAAAAACGCCAGGCATGTAACATGTCACAAAACTTCAAGTGAAAGTACAACATGGATGCTCTGTAGATCTTACTTCAAAATTGATTTTCCATCAGAAGCAGATGATTTGAAGAAACAGAACACATTAAAGATACACATTTCTCACAGGTAAATTATTAGCAATTTTAAATATCACAAGAAACTTACAAAGGACACCAACAGCAGTGAAACAGATAAGATGTTTGTTTGGAAAGTGGCTATAAAAATCTGGCAAGAGGCACTAAGAACAGACAAGTAGAGAGAGAATGTAGTTAAAGGATTGATTAAAATTTATGGATCAGAGAGTATGTAGAATAAATTAATGAGAAATAATCAAAAATGGATTTCCTAAATAGAAATTTCTAAGCGAAATTTTTCCTTGTACTTTGGACAATATTCTCAAAATGAAGAGTTTTAGAATATGCATGGAAGATTTGTGTTTATAAAGAAATTATATATAATATGTATATTATATGTAATACAATATATATATATAATCAATAATTGAATGCAACCCTTCTCTACAACACACAGAATTCATTGACAATAAATAATACTAGAGCGTCATTGGCTAATTCATAGACAACTGAAGAGCTTGTAATAAAAAGTGTTTTTTTCAGAGAATTATTTTGTTACCTTAGAAACATTAATGTGCTCTTAGTTATTGAATACTAACAAACAAGATAATTTATTTTGGGTGTTATAATGTTATTTTAGTTAATTAAGAATAGAATGTACACCACACTTCACCTATGTATACAGAAATATTAAAAACATTTCCTAAGAAACACTTTTATTTCTAAGACTTTATAATGGATTTTACTTATTTATTTGCTTATTTAATTATTTGAAAGTAAGGAAGAAAAGGATTGAGTGAGGAAGGGAGAGACAGAGATTGAAACAAAATACTCATGCATGTTATGACATTTGACTGGAGGTCAGATTTCTGGAATGGAACCAAGGTCAGGTTTCCAAGCTGGAGCATTAACTATTTCACCTGCCTAACATCGATTGCACTTAAAAAATTGTTTTCCTCTCACATTTTGTTGTCAGTACATTGAACAAAAAGTTATGAAAGGTCTAAGAATCTCTGTATCTGTATTACTTGTTTCTAAAATTTCATTCTTATCTTCAAATGAATTAGGTAAAGTTAATCTCTCTCTCTCTCTCTCTCTCTCTCTCTCACACACACACACACACACACACACACACACACACATAGAATAAAGCTGCTAAATTGGCCAAAAATTATTGAAAACTAAAGAAGGAAATGTACTAAATCTAAAGGAATAATTCAGGAGTCAAGTAAATCACTAGTCTTCTGGAACACTTATGGGAAAGTTCTGAGTGCACAGCCTACTTTCACCCAATATTCAAAATTTCAAGATGTTAAAAAACACTGGAAGTCTAGTGCTCAGTATCAACTGAATGCAAAAGGCCAATGTGTTTACTGAAAAAGAAAATCAACCTATTGCAAAGACAGAGCGGTTACTTTGTTTAAAATAATCTGCATTGATTATGCATATTGATTGGCTTCTGAGATAATCCTCTTCCAAATTTTGCCAGACTTCAAATTGTCTTGCTTTTCCCATTCTTATTGTGAGCCTCCTTGACGACAGGTCACCCTCTGACCTCTGATCCTGGGGTTTCCACTTAAGGGAAAGGTTAACAAGGTTACATTTGCCAAAAAGAAAGATGAGAACTTAGTTCCATGAGGTCAATATTGAAAATTCTATCTTATAGTAAAGAGAATAATTTGGCAGATTTTTTGGGAAAAATATCTTGCTATCATCTGAAAAAATAGTAACAACAAAAATAACCAAGATAAAACAGAAACAAAGCAGCCCTACATTCTCAAATCTGTTCTTAGCAGAGATCCAGATAATGGCAACGATAGGCAAGGCACAGAGGAAGCTTGTACTTGGATGATCGGCATTGTGATGCTTTCCAGAGTTGTATTGCAGAGCCTTTCACACCATGACAGATTCTCATTATAGAGCTAACAGTAACTTCTATCAACAGGGAAAGAGAAGAAAAACAAGAAGACAAGAGAAGACTGCCTCAGCTTGTTAATATCTTTCACTGGTGTAGCATTTTGTTTACAGAGTGTTTTGACAGAAAAATACCCAGTCACTCACCCTGCAAGGACTCCTCTTTGCTTCAACAATGTGAAAAAACTCTAAAACCATGGCACTGAGACACTGCGTGCAACAGTTACTTTGATAAGATAAAGAATTATTCAATTCCTTCTTCATATTCTTTATATTGAATTATTTTGCCATATACCAGCTTATGTATCCATAAGATGCTATGGGATTTTAGTTCAGGAAGGCACACAGTGTGACTCAGAAAAGCTACAAAGTCCAGATAGTTATCTATGACTCAATTCTGAAAGAATCTCCAAGATCACTTGAATAAGTATCTGGTACCAGGCAAGTGAAGTCAATGAATGGATGGATATACAGACTGATCTTATGTCTTTGCTTCTAAATTATCTTTATTCCCCCTAACCCATTAGGATAAATCTTTAAATCAAGATATCACTTCAATTTCTGTTTAGAATTCTCCATTGTTTTCTGTTTATGAGTAGTGATTTGTTTGAATGAATACTAGATCAGTTTTCCTAAATGAGATTCTGTATTCTAAGTATTTTATTAATTTGATTATTTGAGGGAGAGAGGAAGAAGAAAAAGGAGGAAGAGGAAGAGGAAGAAGAGGAGGAAATGTGCTCATTTAAGTCCATAGCCCCACAAGTAGATGTCAGAGGACAACTTTTGGAAGTCAGTTCTCTATTCCCATGATGGAGCTTACTGGGATAGAGCTCAGTATGCCAGGTTTGCAAATAGAAGCTTGATTGGCTGAGCTATCTTCCTGTTCCTGAGATTCTGCTTTGTAAAGATTAGCACATTCACTTCCATTGAAATGCATTGCTGCTATCTGAGTAGAAGGTAGTGGAGTAATATAAGACAAATCATAAAAGATGAGTGAGTAACCATAGAAGATGTAAACAAAATCACAATACTTAAATTGATTTTTCCTACCAATCCTTAGAACAAACACACACACAAATGCTAGTTTAAATCTATGATGTTACGGAATTGATTCAAAAGTGTATTTCTACTGCTATAATAGAAAAAAAATCCAATATAGACAGAACAGAAGTCTTAGGGCAACACAAGAAAGAATTCTAGGAAATGCCACTGAGTCCTTATACCTCATCAGAGAGGAGGACCCAGAGGAAAGTTTGATATACACATTAAAGGATGCTCCAGGGGGTGGGAGGGAGAGGAGGCACTGGGAGAGAGGAGGGAGGGGGGGAAAGGAAGAGGAAAAAGGGGGAAGGAGTAAGGGGGTCCAAGAAAGGGTGGAGGGAGGGAGGAGACCGGAGTACCTTTTGAGTTTGTATGAACGGAAATAATAAATAAATAAAAAATAAATAAATATATAAATAATAAATAAATAAATGAATAAAAAAGAAGTCTTCCTTGCTTTGGTCTCTTTATAAAATAAGTCATTCTTATTAATTAGTTCATGCTTGCTGAAACTTCTGGCAGTAACTTCTGTTTACTTGTTATTGAAAGTTTTCTTTTAACTGCAATATTCCATATAAATTCATCCCATACATGGCATGAATACAATAGTTACATTCACATTGGCTTTATGATTAGCTCCTCCGATCTCCTAAGCTGCCGCAGGTCGTTCAGAAGGAGCACTAGAGACAGGTGCTGGAAGTCACCTACTGCTGGGAAGTATATCCCAGAAACCATAGCATATTTATGAATGGCTAGTTAACCTTGTATATTTCAACCTCAGACAGTCAGTGATCAAGATTTTCATTGATAATTGTATCAATGGATATTTCATTCAGCCCCTCTTGCGTTTGCATTTTTCATGTATAAACCAGATAACAGCTTTGCATGGATTATCATACTTAATACTACAAGGAAATGTTCAATAATCATGTTATTTTTGTTAATTATGTGAAAAGTTAAAAACGAATATGTAATTCTATTTCACTAAAATTACAGTAACAATTTATGACATTGTAAATGGTCATTTTTCAAAAGTAAAATGGTTTGATCTCTCTATTCCCAAAAATACTGGAGAGTTTTCTCAATACAAAAGAGGAACATACATGGATGAAGTAGGTTAAGTGTTGTATTCATGTGAATATGTGTTTCTGTCCTATTGTACACATATGAGATAAGCATGTTTTTCAGTTCTGTCCACTGAAAAGATTTAGAAATACTTTGTCAACTTGAGAGCAATGACCAGTCCTAGTGCACATCCTGTGATCTCCAGATACTATTTCCTATTGAAAGGAACCAAGATTCTTTGGAGGTGCAACAAAAAGGAATAAAAAAGATCCTGAATTATTTTGTGATGGAAAACATGACAGTTGGTTTTGACTATATTAAAAAGACTGGTTAGAAGGCTGGAGGTGCAACTCAGTTGATAAAGGGCAAAGCCCAGTATCATATGAATAGGGCACACATGTAACTCTGCCACTCAGGGAGTGAAGGTAAGACTCATGCAAGAACAAGAGCAGCCTGAGACACTAGTGAGTTCTAACATAATCTGGAACACATGACACTATCTTAATAAATAGCAATTATAGCAACAGCAATAATAACCAAGACTCCCTATGTCTGGGGAGTTTTCCACTGATCAAAAATGGGATAGAGTGAGCACAAAGAGGTAAATAAATCTAAAGGAGATATGTCTGCATATTAAAACCTATGAGAGAAAATGATAAGAAAAGGCAAAATAAGACTAGCTAATATTGATTTTACTTGTTATATTTGTTTATTTATTATGTGTGTGAGAGAGAGAAAAGAGAGAGAGAGCGAGAAAGAGAGAGAGCACTGTGTGTTTCTCTCAGGAGGACCAAAGATAACTTCTGGCAACATCCCAGATTTCATCTACTTCACTTATATTTTCCCAGGTTCTCTCATTCAGAGTCATAAGTATAGGCCACCTGGCATTTTTACATGGGATCTGAGATCCAAACATGTCTTTCTGCTTGTGAGGCAGAGTCTTAACCCCAGAGCCATCTCTCCAGCCCACTTTTGTCTATTATATTAAAGTTGACAAATAAAACTAGCAGTCTTTTTCCTGACTTTATATGTGCTCTTCCCTGCAAACCTAGTCTTGAAGATACAGAATTTAGCCTACTCTTTTAATTTAAAATATAAAAATTGGTCTCATAAATGTATTCACTACCTTTAAAATCATGGCCCCAGGAGCATCATTTCTTCTGAGGGGCTTCTCAGATTACCAGGGGCTTTGCCATCATTGGTGCACATGCAAAAATGGAGGTAGGGCTAGTTACTAATGATTTCACTTATATTAAAATTGACAAAATGTAGCTACCAAGCTTTTTGCTGATGCTTCATCTGTGTTTTTCAATTGCAAAGCACAATGAGACTGTGGTTTGCTGGTATGCTTTAGCTAATAAAGGAAGACAGAATGATGGAATTAAAATGCCACCATTTCATGCTTATAATGACTCCAAGGATAGCATCATTCGTCAGCAATTATTAATGTCAAAAAATTAAAATGTACTGCCTATGAAAACCAAATGAACAGCTAAATGAAATTGAACTTAAATCACCTTCTAGATCACGTTTAAAGCAATTCTCTAGGTAATCGTCTCTCCACTTATTAGCTTAACTAACTTCACCTTCAGTTTGCTTGCAAAGATTTTTAGAATGTGTTAAATTCTATAGCACTTTCTCCAGGACAAATAAAACAGCGTGTGGTTTTACCTCCCTGAGGCAATGTTGATTGTTAGGAAGATGTTTCTATATTAAATTCCTTTCATAGAAGATAGCTCTATGGTTTATCTGAAGGCTTTATCTACACTTATTTTTGTTCTTTGTCAATTTCTCTATGGTGCCATTAGAAAATGCCACATGATTACAGTATTTTGCCCATTTTGGTGTTTCCACACAAAGAAATATTCTAGCTTCTTTTGAACGTGTGCTTAACTGTAACATTGTTAGCCGCTGAATGTCTCAGCTTGAGCAGGAAAATATACTTCATTGTGCGATAAAAGCAATATTCTTAATTTAAATCTAGGGGGCTCCTGGGTCTCTGTGTTATTGTTCTCAGTTTGGGATACAACTTTAAAGCTATTTTCTTTTTTTAAAAAAAAATGTGTTGCTCCTTTGGTATGTATTCAAAGATTTGATCTTTAAGAACAAAGTCATCCCATATCATGATTCGAATAAGATAATGCATGCTGAGTAAAGTTTCATAATGAATCATTTGTGATCTCAAGTGTTTGTTATGGCCATAGAAAAGTCTCTTTCTATATCAACTTGTGGATTGGGCTGTGTGGCTCAAACAGAATTTAAGAAAAAATACCACCAGGTTATCAAAAAAACAATGTCTAAAAGCTGGTGTGAAACAAGCTAGTGCTAAGGGTTACTTAATTTTAAAACAGCGAATGAAATTAGAACTAATTACTTATGTATTTTTGGCTTTAATTAATCTGTATTAATTGACATCGTCTCCTGAAAACAGGTAACTCTCTATTCAAAGATGATGTGTCCTACCAAGATTACCAAAGTTAGGGCTATAAGCCTTACTTTGAGGGGCTCCAGCTTCTGAGAGAATTTCTCCAGTGATTCTGATCAATTGTCTCAATCTGAAGACAAAGCTACCCTACCTATGTCTACCCTTTGACACTTCCAAGAAATTTGGTATCAGAAATGTTCCCAAAGTATCTTGTATTACCAGTTTTCACTTGAGTAGAAAAGCAGATATTTTATTTTTAGTGACTGGCATTAGAATTTTGGTAGAAGGAGAACTGCGTTTGACCAAATGTTTAGAAACACTTGCCTTGACCAGTCTCTTTATCACTGTGAAAGCAACTCCCCCAAAGGCTAATACAAAAGAGAATGGGATTAAAAAACAAACACGTTTGCATAATAAGTTTACATGATACATCAGTGCATATAGAAGAAGCACATCAGTCTTTGTTTTCATGATCTTCACATTCGAGAAGCTATTTGTCCACAGAATGTATCTCAACTTAGTCTTGATTAGCTTTCCTTAGGGAAAATCCAGTAGTGCATTTCTAGGAAAAATACAAGAGTCATAGAATTATGTCCTCAGTCAATTCATACCATATGAGTACCAACTTTCTTTACTTGTCTTCCATAAGGTTTTCTGTAAAGTGATCACCCTTTTCTATTTGCAATGGGTTCATTATATTAGGATCCATTATATTCAGTATTGCCCAGATGTCTTGCTTCATTTTGCATTTTCTTCCCACTAATTTTAGCATCAATGTTTTTATTTGCCTGCAGCAACTGAAAATATAATAGCCAAAAATATGAAAAAGCAAACTATTATTTTTGATAAATTCTGAAGGTAGATCCTGAGTGTGCACCTGAAGTAGTTAAAAATGTAACCTGAGATATACATTTTTAAAAAGCGGAAGGCTTTATCAGAAATTGAGAATAGAAGTATATGCATACAACCAACATTCACAAGTAAGCACTGTCAAATTGCCATTAACTAAATGAACTTAGATCTCAGGAAGGAAAATGAAGCAGAGATAAAATTTGGAAACATGGATGTGAAAAACGCATTTCCAAAATTAAAACTAGATAAGATCCCAAGAGAATCTCTGTAGAGACAAGAAGTCCAATGACTGAGTAGAGAAGGAACTTAAGGTCATGAGATAAAGAGTTGTGAAATGTCAACTCAAAATTACGAAGGGTAACAAAAACTTAAGACTCTGGAAAAGAGAGAGAGAGGGAGAGAGAGAAAGAGAATGACATGTATCTTGAACACTCAAAGTCAAGAAAATAGAGACTGGAAGGTTTAAAGCCACGTCTCACAGTCAGGTAAACTGAGTCAATGTCATGACCCAAAGAGAATAGCATAGAAAATTATTGCTAGAAGTTCTATCCAAACTCACAATTTGAAAGTCAAAACCAGTGGGATAAATGCAAATTCTTTGTGTTAGTCATCTTGCCTCAAAGGCTTGCAGGAACATGTCCATGTCAGCCATGGCAAAATATCTGAATATCAGAAATATCCTATAATTTAAGCAATGATTCAGTTTTCATGTGAAAAGTCAAAGATGCAATTAATCAAAGAAACAAAGAATGTAACTTGCTGTTAAGATAGGGCAGGATAGATGTCATTGGTGTGGTACTATTTCCATTTCTCAGCACCACATGGCAGAGGAGAGGTTGGTCCAGGCATGCCATTTCATACTTTACACAACCCCTGCTAGGTTTCAAATGCTACAGAAATGACAAAGTGCTGCTGATTATATTGCAGTTTATTGTCATTATTTTAGCATTAACTCAAAAGTTTTCAATTTATGATTCTTAAGGGGGAAAGGAAGGACTGTGATTTATGTAAGTGAGGTGAACTAATCAATAATCCAACTATTATTCAACTCTAGCAATTACATCATTTTAAACTAAATTTTTGTTCTATTGCTTTAATTCATCTGCAAGTCCTTGTTATACTTCAGTTTAAGGGAGATAAAATAATATATTGAAATAGATCAGACTTCTAGATTAAAAATGCAATATAAAAAATCTTTAGAGTTTGGGGATCAATATCCTTTTAGGCAGATAAATTAAAACTATTCTAGGGTGATCATATCTTAATCACTATAACAGGTAAAATTATTCCTTCTGATTTAACAAAGATTTTCGACCTTAAATCACTTACATTTTCTCCTAATGGCTTAAAGACAACCTAGGATACAATCACTATTAATTTCTGATATTTTGAAGCTGAATATTAAGGTACTGCTTTACTCTTTTATATTTTCTTAGTGTTTCATATATTTTATTTTACATTTTCAAATATGATGCATTGTGTATATTTAAAACAAAATTATTTTCTTCTAGCATTGCTTCACATAATCACTCATAAATACTTCTTATGACTGTTTAATTTGCTAAAATTAGAATTCAGGCAAGGTAGTGATAAATAGAAATCTCATATAAAATATTCAGTTAATCTTATCCAAATCTCTTTGCAGATTCCTAAATTGATTCCATTCAGCAAAGATCATTGGGAAAAATCTGGGCTCTAAAGAATTAATTAGGGAGGACCTTGTAAAGAAAGTTCAAGTTGGGTCAAATCAGGGGAGGTAACCCGGTTCATATTTTTAGAGGGAAAAGAGTCACATATAGGTGATTTGAGGATTGTAAAAGACTATCTCAATTCTTTGATGAAGACGTGACTTGGTGGGTGAATCAGTCATTCGCAACACAAACATGAGTACCCAAGTTCAAATCCCCAGAACTTGTATAAATGGTAGTATGTGCCCATGACCCTAGTAACCCTACAGTGAAATGGGAAGGCAGAGACAGAATATTCTATAGAAATTCATGTGTTGGCTTGCTGATGTGTACACTAGCAAATAAGAAACTATTTCAAGGTGAAAACTAGCACCTGAGGTTATACTCTGACCTCCATACGTGTATTGTTCCACACACATGACCATAATCATTCACACACACAAACACATGCATATACACATACATATCATGCATACATGTGTGTATACACTCATCATGTACACAATCACATTCATTTAACATTAAGGTTAAAGGTCTGTTATGCATGTGAATGAATAAGTAAAGATATTCACTTTAGAATCCAAGGGCTACCAAAAAAAGCTGCTAAGGATTAGGGGGGCAAAAGGAATGAGTTAAACATATAATCAAATCAGAAAAATTATTCAAATTTTCCTTGAGAAACATAGAGACACCATTGGCTTGATTTCTTGTTGTATGTAAATTATTTCATACTAGTTTAAGGAGAGAATGCCCATGCAATTAACTTGAAATTTTACCAGTTGTTCTGTCAGCATCTCTATGAATTATTTCTTCTAGTCCACAGATAGCATTGTTATGGGCCCATAGTCGTCCATTAACTATCTGCAGCTGAAATTCAGCATTTTAATGAATTTGACATTTTAAAATTTATAGAGCATTTTCTTGGTAGAAAGGCCCTCAATTTGTGAAATCAACTTTTCTCTTAAGGTTAGGTTTACATTAACCTTTTGAGCACTAAGCCATGCAACTATGTTGTGCTCTTGCTATTAGAATATCAAGTGATGCAGGATGTTGCCTTATTCATTAATATGTGTAAAATGACTGTGGTGCAACCTCATGCTTACCAGTACGGTTGTACGATTTATTTCAATTACAACTAGACTTATCTGTTTCTGCTTATATTGCATATGAATAGCTTCTTATTTTATTCCACAATTCATTATCTCTTTACATCATATCTCCTGAGTTTAAAAGATGATGTTCAGGTTTTGCACCTCTGTTTTCATACCACTGACAGGGCATACAATGGCCCTTCCATAACTCAACTATAACCTGCATTGTGATGGTAATTACAGAGGATGAACTTATCTTTTTAAATCTGTCCTTTACAATCAGCCATAGGGCCAAGTATCTTAGGTCAAATTTTGTAGAAACAAGGAGACAGAGACAGAGATTCCTGTGCAGCTCATGTTTTGAATGCAAAAATCACTAATAAGCAAAGCGAAAGAAACAAAACAGAACAAAGAAAAAGAAAGCTAAATTCCTGTATAATTCAAGCGGATGCCATCTTTGGGTTGATTCCAAGAGGACGTCTATAGTACTAAGTGCTTCTTTAGGTTAACTCGATGAGGGAAGAAATGTGGAAAGTTTTTACTTATATATAAGCTGGCTATTCACTTCTGGTTGTCCTTGAAGACATAATATAACTTCCTAGATAAAGTCACTCCTATACTGGGCTGGGGAGGATATCTGCAGGCAAGGGGAAGTTGCTAGCACTGAGTTAACTGGAACAACTGGGCCACAATACATAGTTTCAAGAAGGCGATCTAGAAGGTACATTTTTTATTTCAATTAGTTGTAGGGATATATCCAACACATGGTAAGTAGAGGAAATGGTACTGGACACATATACAAGAAAGTTGAAATTCTAACCTGTGCCCTATCAGACCACCACGGCCTAAAGCTGGACACCCACAACACATAAAACAAGAGAAAATACACTAATTCCTGGAAACTTAACACTATGATACTGAATGAGAACTGGATTCAGGAAGAAATTAAAAAGGAAATTCAAGATTTCCTGAAAGTGAATGATAACGAAAATACAACTTACCAAAATCTCTGGGACACAATGAAAGCTGTTCTAAGAGGTAAGTTCATAGCTCTTAATGCCTACATCAAAAAAATGGAAACATCAGAAATAAACAACTTAACAATGCAGCTTAAAGCTTTAGAGAAACTAGAGCAATCTGATCCCAAAAGTAGTAGAAGAGAGGAGATTAGCAAAATAAGGGGAGAAATATCTGAAATCGAGATTAAGAAAACGATAGAAAAAATCAACCAGTCAAAAAGCTGGTTCTTTGAAAAAATCAATAAGATTGATACACCCCAAGCTAAATTAACCAAAATCAAGAGAGAGAAAACCCAAATTAACAAAATTAGAAATGAACATGGAGTTATCACTACTGATACCCAAGAAATCCAGAGAATTATAACATCATATTTCAAAAACTTATACTCTGTGAAGTTTGACAACACAAAAGAGATGGATGAATTTCTAACTAAACACAACTTACCTAAATTGAATCAGGAAGTTGTGAATTATTTAAATAGTCCTATAACATATAAGGAAATTGAGAAAGTAATCTTAAATCTTCCCACCAAAAAATGTCCTGGAACAGATGGATTCAGCACAGAGTTCTACCAGACATTTAAGGAGTTAATAACACCAATACTCCTTAAACTGTTCCATCAAATAGCAAAGGAAGGAACACTACCAAATTCCTTCCATGAAGCTAATATCGTTTTAATCCCAAAACCTAATAAAGATTCACTTAAAAAAGAAAACAATAGGCCGATCTCCCTGATGAACACAGACGCAAAGATTCTCAACAAAGTCTTAGCAAATCGGATTCAAAAACATATTAAAAAGATCATTCATGGGGACCAAGTAGGCTTCATCCCCGGCACACAAGGTTGGTTCAACATATGCAAATCAATAAATGTAATTCATCATGTAAACCAGTCCAAAGTCTAAGACCACATGATACTCTTGATAGATGCAGAAAAAGCTTTTGACAAGATCCAACAGTCTTTTATGATCAAAACGCTAGAGACAGTAGGAATGGAAGGAACCTTTATCAATATAATAAAAGCTGTATACAACAAGCCCACAGCAAGGATTATGCTCAATGGGGAACAATTGGAAGCATTCCCACTTCGATCAGGAACTAGAAAAGGCTGTCCACTCTCACCACTTCTATTCAATATTGTACTTGAAGTCTTAGCTGAAGCAATAAGACAAGAAAGGGACATAAGAGGGATTCAAATCGGCAAGGAAGAAGTCAAGCTATCCCTATTTGCAGATGACATGATCTTATACCTGAGTGATCCCAAAAACTCCACCAGGAAGCTCCTGGAACTAATTGAGAAGTTCAGCAGGGTGGCAGGATACAAAATAAATGTGCAAAAATCAGAGGCCTTCCTATATGCCCAGAATGAAAGAAGTGAAAAAGCCTTGAGAGAAACAATCCCATTTACTATACCCCCTAAAAAAATGAAATACCTTGGTATAAACCTAACCAAGGAGGTAAAAGACATGTACAATGAAAACTTTAAAACCCTAAAGAAAGAAATAGCAGAAGACACCAGAAGGTGGAAAGACCTCCCTTGTTCCTGGATTGGCAGAATCAACATCGTAAAAATGACCATCCTACCAAAGGCAATATACAGATTCAATGCTATACCAATCAAAATCCCAAAGCAATTCTTCAAAGAAGTTGACCAAACAATCTCAACGTTCACATGTAGGCACAAAAGACCCAGGATAGCAAAGACAATCCTGAGTAACAAAAACACAGCTGGAGGTATTGCCATACCAAACCTTAGTCTATACTACAAACCCATAGTTATAAAGACAGCCTGGTACTGGCTCCAAAATAGACACACAGATCAATGGATAAGGATTGAAGACACAGATATAAACCCACAAAGTTACAGCCATTTGGTCTTTGACAAAGGGGCCCAAAGAATCCAATGGAAAAAGAACAGCATCTTCAACAAATGGTGCTGGCAAAACTGGATCTCCACATGCAGAAGATTAAAGCTGGACCCGTACTTGTCACCATGTACAAGACTTAATTCCAAATGCATCAAGGACCTTGATATCAGGCCAGCGACTATAAAAACCATAGTTGAAAGGATAGGGAACTCCCTCGAGCTGATTGGGCTAGGCCAACATTTCCTAAACAGACATCCAATGGCACAGTCACTGCTACCAACTCTCAACAGTTGGGATCTTGTGAAATTAAATTGCTTCTGTTCAGATAAAGAGATTATAACGGGAGCTCAAAGGCAACCCACAGAATTGGAGAAAATCTTCACTAACCACACATCTGATAGAACTGTGCTATCCAGAATGAACAAAGAACTTAGAAAACTAAACACCAAGGAAACCAATGACCCAATTAAAAAATGGGCCCTGGAACTTAAAAGAAACTTTTACCAGGGATGAAATTAAAATGTCTAACAAATATCTGAAAAAATGCTCCACTTCCTTAGCCATCAGGGAAATGCAAATCAAAACTTCCCTGAGATATCATCTCACCCTAGTCAGGATGGCAAAAATCCACAATACAAACAACAACAAATGTTGGAGAGGATGTGGAGAGAGGGGAACTCTCCTACATTGCTGGTGGGAATGCAGGCTCATACAGCCACTCTGGCGAGCCGTCTGGAGATTCTTAAAGAAATTAAAGATTGAAATGCCATATGACCCTGTGATTCCACTTTTGGGAATAACCCCCCATACAGCAGAGGTTCACCTCGATAGCATAAGCACGACTACGTTCATAGCAGCACTGTTTACAATAGCAAAGTCATGGAATCAGCCCAAATGTCTAACAGTTGACGAGTGGATAAGGAAACAGTGGTACATCTATACAATGGAGTACTACTCAGCCATCAAAAATGATGAATTACTGGAATTTGCCGGGAAATGGATGTCATTAGAAACAATTATATTAAGTGAAGTATCCCAGACCCAGAAAATTAAGCGCCATATGTACTCCCTAATAGGTGGCTCCTAGTACCAAACCCACCCAGCCCACCTAGAGACAGTAATTCCAAGGATTATGAACAGGAGGGATGGGGTAGGAGGGCTACACCAGAAAGAAGGAGAGAAGGGACCATGTTACAGCAGGGAAAATAGGCCTCCACCAAGGACCCAAATAAGTAATGAGACATCTGATTAAGTTCACAGACTTTTGATCCTGATCATTTACTACTGAGGGGGAGTGATCTCACCAGAAGAGGAGGGCATATAGTCTGGCAGATAAAAAGTAACAATTTTGCAAATGGGTGATAGACCCCTCCCTCACTGTGGTTTCCCACTTTTATTACATCTACCTTTGAATGTGCTTTTATCACAAGACTCTAACAGCTTTTTGTCTCTGGCCAGGGGGTAACATACAATGCCCACCAGGATGGAGTGAAGGGCATTGCAGGAGCAGCAAAACTGCAAAAGAAAATCAACAAACCACAATCCAGAACTTCAGAGACTCTATATCAACCACCTAGAACTAGGCCAGCTTAGTCTCTCCCCATCTTGAAGCTCAGGGAAATTTGCGGAAGAGGGGCGGTAAGAGTGTAAGAGCATAAGGATGGGAGGAGCAATGATATGTAAGATACTCTATACTAGTTAGGGCTGAAGCAATCATAATTGGACTTTGCATGCCCTGTGCATTGTCCAACACACTGTTGACCTCACAAAGTCTAGCATCTGCTAAAGGCACCAAGATCCTTGGAGGCAAAGAATTGGCAGCCACAGCAGTGTTCCTATACCTAAGGGGAACACGGGAAAGGGTTCAGGGAAAGGCCACTGGGTCCTTGTACGTCATCGGAGAGGAGAGCCCAGAGGAAAATCAGACATGCACAAGAAAGGACTCTCTGGGAATTGGGGTGGGAGGCACTAGGGGATAGGGAGGGAGAGGGGTAGAGAGGGGGAGCAGGGGGTACGGGGGAAGGAGGAGGGAGGGAGGGAACTGGTGTACCTAATAAGTTTGTATGAGCTGAAATAAAAAAAAATGGTACTGGAGAAAAACTGTCTTGATATTTTTCTCATTGGTCCATCTTTTACCAGTGCCTCCTACTAGCTAGTATAAACTTCGGATTGATGGAAAGGACTGTGGTTGACACATTCCAGGAGGATCAGCATACTAGGGAATGTAATGGGAAAAATAACAATAACAAAAAACATTTTCCACGAGCATATTATAATAAATAAACACTTGTCTACCTGCTTTATGCTAGTCATCAAGTACTTGAAAATTCAAAACAACTCAAACATAAGATAGCAAGACCAGTAGGGTCAGTGAGTGTTCAAGAAATTGCCTATTCTTGGAAGAATAAATTTAAAAGACTTTGATTTTTGGAATAAACTTGTAAAACTTACATCTCAGAGAAGTCTTACTATTAAAATAACTGTTACTATTAAAAGTAACTATGGACTCATAGTATGGTTAGGGGAGCACAGATTTTTTTCAACATGCTTCATGTTCTAATTTTATTCTTTTTTATTTTATTTTTTGGATGATTTGGGAATTTCTTTTTTTTCCATCTTTATTTTAAATTATACTAACTGTACATTTATGTGTCCTCATCACCTAATAACTACCCCATGCCGACTTCCTATCCTTTTCTCTCTTCTAGCCAGTTTCCTTTTCTCTCCCATGTCTCTTGTATATGTGATTCATTGGTTGCTATCTAGGACTCTAACATCAGTTAATGTTTGGACACCTGCCAGAGGTGAACCATAGAACACAGAGATTTCTCTTCTTTCCTGTATAGCACCTTTCCCATACAGGAAGATACCATGAGTTTAATTAAGTTTCCAAATAGTAATTGTTCTTAGAAATCTGATATTTGGCTCACCTTTAATAGTGAGGAAAAGAAGATGGTTTTCAGGGTGAGAACATGAAAATTCAGATAAAAAAGAAAAGATGCATGGTAAAGGAAGAAAATGAATCAGAATACAATGTTTGTTACCATCCATGGTCCTATGTGAGCCTCTGATCAACTCTCTTTACCACCATGTGACATACAAGGAAGCCTGCTTTGTAGAAAGATCTGTTTAAGGCTGTAACTTCATAGGAAAGTAGAACCCTGGAAAAACCTTCAACTCATTCAAGTATTCCAGTCATCACAAGAGGAATGGCATCTGTACTTTGCTCAGAGTGGCTTCTACAGCTTTACTCAAAAAGCAGTTACACATCTGGTGTGTGTGTCTTGACCTCCTCAATATTGTTGTTTGTCTAGTGTCCTTGACGGACAACTATTCATAAGGCCTTTAATCAGAAGTGATTTCAAGCAGTGATAACCCCACAGCATAGCATACAGACATCAGGTCCACCCACTCTTCATTCATCCAGATCCACATATTTGACAATAAATGTCACTATGTTCAAGCGCTGTCAAAATATAATGAAACCTTGGAATTGACACAAGAGATTATTGGATGTGCTATGAATTCAGGTACAGATTTGCCCTTTCGTTTGACTTTTTATTGTTAGGGCTAATGTACAATTTAGAAGGGGCAGAGATTAATTTAGGGATTTACACCCAGCAAAGATATAAATAATCTCTAGCAGAATAAAAAATGCAAAGGTTATGTTTTTTAAATCCGTGGACATAATCTCACTCTGCAATCATATTCACTTATTAAATTCAGTTATTTTGATTTGATCAAATACAATCATATTCACTTGTTAGATTTTCTACAAATATCTATCTCTTCAAATTATTAAATAATTTAAACCATTTTTAATATTGCTTTATAAATTAGAAAGTTAAATGCTACCTTTGACATGTTTTAATTTTACATTTTTATAAAAAACACTATGTTATGCACAGCACTTATTGAAACTGGAATATATTAAATTTTGTAAATGACAGTATTGAATAGCTTTATGCTAAAGATGATGATGTTGGTGATTGTTGTATTTAAGAACCAAAAACACTTAAAATGTCAATAGTTAAAGGTGTAAAGAAATATTCCAACTTTTAAAAATTAATATAGGAATCTCGTTTAAAAGGTAATGTATATTATTATTTCTTCATTTTTTTACTTATCTGTTTGTTTGTTTGTTTGTTTATTGTGTCCATGTGGAGTATGTTCATGTATGCATGTGAAGGCCAGAAGCAAAATTTTGGAAGACAGTTCATTTCTTCTACCATATGAGTACCAGATCATCAGGCATACTAGCAAGTTCCTTAACTATTCAACCATCTTACCAGCCTAATATTTTTCTTTCCATGCATATGGGTGCATTTACTTGTGTGTGTGTGTGTGTGTGTGTGTGTGTGTGTGTGTGTGTGTCTGTGAAAAAACAATGGGGACTTCAGGAATCATTCTAGATTACTCTTCCTCCTTATCACTTATTCAGGATTGCCAGGCTCTGCCTTTTAGGGTCAGAATTATAGCTTCTCTCATATCTGTTCAATGATTTATATGGGATCTGGAAATCCAAACTCAAGTGTTTTTGATTGGGAAACATAGGATTTAACCAAATTGAGCTATCTCCCCTCATCCCCCTAATATTATTTTGATAGTTTATATCTTAGTCACATTTTGTTGTTATTGTGGAACACTTATACACATTGTTTTATGATTCTTACAATTTTTGGTGCTGTGTAAACAAAGACTTTTGAGACATACATGAAAAGACAAATATATCTACATATGGATAAGCCACAGAACTTAATGATGTAATACTTTCCCCCTCCTGCCAAAGGAAAATCCTATTAAAAAATAATGCTATCTTTACATCATCACAAGTCATGCTTAAAGTAAAAGTTTTGAGAGTTAAGTTACTCAATAGGAAATAATTAAATTACCAGATACTTTAAATGCAACAACGGAACTTAAAATTGTGGAAATCAACTGTGAGATAAATCCATGGCCCTCTATCTAATGATGCAAGATAACAGAAATATGAACCAAACTGAACCCTGTGAACCTTGAGACATCAAGGTTGAATTCAATGCAGAGGATTTTACTACATCAATACGTCCACCCTGCCAAGTGTTTGATGCAAGGTATATTTCCACTGAGTGATTACGGCTGTTTTCAAATGCATATTTCTCTTTCTGGATAGTTAACTATCAAAATTGCTTTTAATTTAAAGACTTGCCAAGACTTAGGAATTGCATTTGCCCTGTCCTAAAGGAGTATGCTATGTTTATGCAGATTTGCCTTTTCCATTTTAATAATTCTTTCAACATAAATGGAATTTTTATAAATATTTGCCTGGAGATGTTCTTGATTGGAATACTTGAAAATTCATATTCTGCAAAGGCTCTTTGCAATTTTGCCACCTCTTGCTCTTATATAATTCTTAAGTGGGAGCCTTCCATTTGCAAGAGCTCCAAGTTTGATAAAATCAATCAGGATGTTTTGATGTAAGTGTTTAATAATTTTCTTCCTTGTCTCTAGACTTCAGAGTTAAAAGATTCAGTTTTATAACTAATCTTACAGATCACAATATTATGTATTCAGGAGGATACTGCTGCTTTGTGAGACTTTTCTTCCTTATCTACTATTTCAGACATTTGGCAAACTTACACGTTGACTGGCTGACAATTAAATGTGTGGAAAGAAAATGTCATTGATGAAAAGCAGAGTGACTTCTAGGGATGCACGGGTGAATAGGAGACATCCAAGAGACAAGTGTTATCATATGCATTTCTAAACATTTTTCTAGTTATAGGAAAACCTGTCAGGGTGAAAGAAAAATAAAAAACAACACAACTCTTCATTTTCAGGTTTTTAAACACTTTACAGATAGTTCTTGCTTTGTGCCAAGCATTTCAATTTGCATCTTTCTCCATTCTGGTTACACCATCTAACTAAACTTGAGAAGGCAAAAAGTAATAGCCAGTGACTGCGAGCTCATGTCTTCTTTTTTCCACTTAAATAAAAAATTGTAAGCTTTGAAAAAAATGCTTGGACATAAGTCTGTACGAAAGCTCAATTATAATAGAGGGATCTGTGACCATTCTAGAAAAATACCTTAAGTACTTAAAAGTGAAGATTGAACATTAGATCTAAACACATCCCCTCTTGTTGTGTTTGTGTGCTATGTGAACCATTCTTAAAAATATTTTTCAGACACTCTTTCTTTTGAACCCAAATCTATTTCCCTGTAAAGTCTTTCCATTATTTCTCATTCTGCTCTTTCTTTGTTCTTCTACATTATATATACTTATGCTTGCTCATTTCATAGCATATTTGAAAGAATCATGCATCATTTATATATTTACTAAGGAGGTTATCATGATAAATACATCTTGAAGCTTTAACTGTTTACATATCTGATTGAATTTATAACTTTGCTGTGGTTTGGTACCCACAATAAGATAAATCAACCAAATTCTCAATCTTATATGCTTGAATTGTGAATTAGAAAGTAGCTACAATCATTAGTAATGGGAATAAGCATGAACATTTTCACAGAGCAAAGGTACAGCTGGAAGTGAGTGTCACAAGAAGTCTAAATTATGACTTTCACTTGGGGAATACAGAAACCCATGTATGGAAAGCATGCTGGTCAGCGGGGAAAATAAACAAGAAGAGACAAGTAAAACAAATGGCAGATATATAATGATCACAACAGTAATGGAACTTATACTGAAGAGCAATGACCTATCACTCTGGTTTCTATATTTAGTCTTTATTGAGACACAATGCATTAATACTGTTTTGTAAATGATTTATTTGTGAATGTGAATTTTGTTTTCCTTATGGTTCATTGAATAATCAGTATTTCTATTTTTATTCATCAAGGTTCTCCGAAAAAACAGGATTGAGAGAATATGTGTGTGTGTGTGTGTGTGTGTGTGTGTATAATTTTATTAAATCAGTTCACAATAGAAGCAGCATCCTTCAAAGTACCTGCCTGCAGCTGCTTCGTTCTTGACCAGAATGTTTCACAAAGCTGAAGGATCACAGGAAAGTCTTGAGGCTCTATCTTGCAGGAGGGTTGAAAATGCTGGACTCTAATCTCAGTGAAGAACAGTTGGGTTTCTATGTCAGTGATAATAGCAGCCAAGTCTGCAAGACCAGGCTCCAAAAGCAGTGGAAACAGCAGCAAGGTAAGAAGGCCTGAGCTCTGAGTCAGCCAAGGATGGAAGCAGTGTTGGCAGCAGCAACAAAGAAGGCAGTGAAGCTCAAAGAATGGGCTAAAAGTAAGTCCACACAGGATAATGTAAATGCAAGTCCCTCCTCCTTGCACTTTCTATTATCTGATCTACCACTGGAAAGCACTACCCCTATGGGCTCAGTGTTCTACATCAATTAAGCAAGTATCTGCAGACTTGTTTGAGCCTCCCCAACCACTGATTCTTCACAGTTGTGCCACAAACAACTTGCAACTTTCACGTTGACCCTCACATCTAACCATAACACCTCCTTAATCACAAAGTCCTAGCCAATGCAACTTAAGAGCTAATATTGGACTCCAGCTTTTATGTCTTCATGAATCCTCTCTTACTCACACTATATAGTCCCTGTTACACTAATTATTAAAGAGACTTGATATTCAATAAACTAGTTCCTCATGGGTGCTACATGAAAATAGCAATGAAAGTATTGACATACTCTCATTAAATTAAAACATGTTATTTTTATATAATATACCACAGTTCTGTCTGATCCCTGAAGATCAAATTCTTGCAACTGTGACACAAAAATAAAAAGCATTCATAAAGGCAACAGAAAATATAATAATATCAAAGATACTAGAGCAGGAAGATAAACTAAAACATAGAACAAAAAAGTCCAGATGCAAAACAAATTGGTCATCAATCATTGTCACTCTATTTTTGGCCAAGATAGATTGACAGAAACATAATACATTCCCCCAATTAAAATAACCCCAAAACAACACGAAATAATGTTGAACACAGAGCAATGGGTATCACAGACAATGATAATTGACAGAGAAGAAATCATCAAGAAAATTCATACAATTAATTACCCTAATTCATTTCCTGGAGTTCCCAAGAAATATCACAGGAAATAGATAAACGTGAACAGAATATGGGTTCTCCTTGAATAAAGAAAGACAATTTGATAAGTGCAAAGTCATACGAAAGAGAAACATAAAGTTTGCACAGAAGAAAAGGGTATTGGCAAGAAAGAGAGAGATAGAGACAGAGACAGAGACAGAGAGAATGCCACATTGCTCATCTCAGTCAAGTGCTGCTGAGCAATGAAAATACCCAAGTCTAAGAAAAAGTGCTATCCTCACACAAGAATAGAACACTGTTAACACAGTTAGTTTTACCATAAACGAGTGCAAAATATCTCACTACTTAGAAGCACTGGGTAGAGAACTTTGAAGAATATTACTTGTATTGTAGGGCAAAATGAGCCTTGCACTTAATTTTCTCTTCTGTAATATCACCTTACAATGGTTAAAAGCAAACCCTGGAATAATTAAATTGATTCCGTATCATTTAATCACATCTCAGAACAAAGCTAATGGTTTTTATGGGAGTAAAAATGTGTCTGATGCATTAAAACCTAAAAATAACAGTGTTTTCCATCTGGACATAAATTTGCAGACATCCAAAGAAAGAAGAAAATATGACATGAAAGCAAATTCATTCAGTGGAAACAACTGTAAAGATGAAAGAGGTGGTAGACTCAGTAGGCAAATTTATCAGCATGTTGTGCCATGTACGCAAAAACAATGCAGTGACGATTAAGTTTGCTGAATAAATTGAAGCTATCAAAAATTTTAGATCAAACTTTTGAAAATGAAAACCATAAAAACTGAAAGAGAAAATTCACTGTTGGTTGATAGTAACCAATGCTTTGTATGAAAGATCAGCGCATATGAAGAAAAAGCAATAATTATCCCCTTAATAACTGAATGTATTAATCCCTCCAAAAAGTAAAGGATTCTGTACATTATTTTCTTTTTTAATTTAGTGTGTGCATGCGTGTGTGTGTGTGTGTGTGTATCAGAGTGCACTCTGTGTCTCTGTGCAAGACCAAGGATGACTTTGGGAATCATTCTGGATTGCTTTTATCTCCTTCTTGCTTCCTCTTGGATGTCCCAGGCTCTGTCCACCAGGACCAGAATTGGGAGCTGCCACTGTTTCCACTTGCATTTTTACATAGGGCTTGGGATCCAAACTTAGGACCTTCTTTTTTTTTTTCTATTGATATTTTTTTCTTTTTTAAATACATTTTGTATTATTATTTCAGCTCATACAAACTTAATAGGTACACCAGTTCCCTCCCTCCCTCCTCCTCCCCCCTGAACCCCCTGCTCCTCCTCCCTTTACCCCTCCTTCCCCAGCCCCCAGTGCCTCCTGCCCCAATTTCCAGAGAGTCCTTTCTTGTGCAAGCCTGACTCTCCTCTGGGCCCTCCTCTCCTATGACATTCAAGGACCCAGTGGCATTTCCCTGAAACCTTTCCCATGTTCCCCTTAAGCATAGGAACACTACTGTAGCTGCCAATCCCTTGCCTACAAGTATCTTGGTGCCTTTAGCAGATGCTAGACTTTGTGAGGTCAATAGTGTGTTGGACATTGCGCCAGGCATGCAAAGTCCAATTATGATTGCTTCGGCCCTACCTTGTGTGGAGTATCTTGCAAATCATTGCTCCTCCCATCCTTGTGCTCTTACAATCTTACCACCCCATCTTCTGCAAATTTCCCCGAGCTTCAGGATGGGGAAAGATTAGTTTGGCCTAGTTCTAGGTGGTTGATATAGAGTCTCTGAAGTTCTGGATTGTGGTTTGTCAATTTTCTTTTGCAGTTTTGCGGCTCCTGCAATGCTTTTCTCTCCATCCTGATGCGCACTGTATGTCACCCCCTCGCCAGAAACAAAAAGCTATTAAACTGGACTCTTATTATAAGAGCACATTCAAGGGTAGATGTAATAAAAGTAGGAAACCTCAGTGAGGGAGGGGTCAATCACCCATTTGCAAAATGGTTACTTTTTATATGCCAGACTATATGCCCTCCCCTTCTGGTGAGATCATACTCCCTTACTTGTACATGATCAGGAACGAACGTCTGTGAACTTAACCAGTTGTCACATTGCTTACTTGCAGTCCGTGATAGAGGCCTATTTTCTCTACTGTAACATGGTCACTTCTTTCCTTCTTTCTGGTGTGGCCCTCCAACCCCATCCCTCCTGTTCATAATCCTTGCAATTACTGTAAGTAATACATAGATTTACCTATGAGTGTCTCAAGGTGAGCTGGGTGGGTTTGGTACTAGGAGCCACCTATTAAGGAGTACATATGGCACTTAATTTTCTGGGTTTGGGATACTTCACTTAATATAATTGTTTCTAATGACATCCATTTCCCAGCAAGTTCCAGTAATTCATCATTTTAGATGGCTGAATAGTACTCCATTGTATAGATGTACCACCTTTTCCTTATACACTCCTCAACTGTAGGACATTTGGGTTGATTCCATGACTTTGCTATTGTAAACAGTGCTGCTATGAATATGGTTGTGCTTGTGCTATCAAGGTGAACCTCTGCTGTATGGGGGGTTATTACCAAAAGTGGAACAGCAGGGTCATATAGCATTTCAATCTTTAATTTCTTTAAGAATCTCCAGACGGCTCGCCAGAATGGCTGTATGAACCTGCACTCCCACCAGCAATGTAGCAGAGTTCCCCTCTCTCCACATCCTCTCCAGCATTTGGTGTTGTTTGTATTGTGGATTTTTGCCATCCTGACCCAGGTGAGATGATATCTCAGGGAAGTTTTGATTTGCATTTCCCTGAGGGCTAAGGAAGTGTAGCATTTTTAAAGATATATGCTGGACATTTTAATTTCATCCCTGGTAAAGTGTCTTTTAAGTTCCAGGGCCCATTTTTTAATTGGGCCATTGGTTTCCTTGGTGTTTAGTTTTCTAAGTTCTTTGTGCACTCTGGACAGTAAGCGCTCTATCAGATATGTGGTTAGTGAAGATTTTCTCCCATTCTGTGGGTTGCCTTTGAGCTCGTGTTACAATCTCTTTATCTGAACAGAAGCTCTTTAATTTCACAAGATCCCAACTGTTGAGAGTTGGTAACAGGGACTGTGCCATTGGATGTCTGTTTAGGAACTATTGGCCTAGCCCAATCAGCTCAAGGAAGTTCCCTATCCTTTCAACTATGGTTTTTATAGTCTCTGGCCTTATATCAAGGTCCTTGATCCATTTTGGAATCAAGTCTTGTACATGGTGACAAGTACGGATCCAGCTTTAATCTTCTGCATGTTTTGCCAGCACCATTTGTTGAAGATGCTGTTCTTTTTCCATTGGATTCTTTGGGCCCCTTCATCAAAGACCAAATGGCTGTAACTTTGTGGGTTTATATCTGGGTCTTCAATCCTCTCCATTGATCTGTGTGTCTATTTTGGAGCCAGTACCAGGCTGTTTTTATAACTATGGATTTGTAGTATAGACTTAGGTTTGGTATGGTAATACCTTCAGCAGTGTTTTTGTTAATCAGGATTGTCTTTGCTATCCTGGGTCTTTTGTGCCTACATATGAACGTTGAGATTGTTTGGTCAACTTCTTTAAAGAATTGCTTTGGGATTTTAATTGGTATAGCACTGAATTTGTATATTGCCTTTGGTAGGATGGTCATGTTTACGATGTTGATTCTGCCAATCCAGGAACATGGGAGGTCTTTCCACCTTCTGGTGTCTTCTGCAATTTCTTTCTTTAGGGTTTTAAAGTTTTCATTGTAAAGGTCTTTTACCTCCTTGGTTAGGTTTATACCAAGGTATTTCATTTTTTTAGGGGGGATAGTAAATGGGATTGTTTCTCTCAAGGCTTTTTCACTTCTTTCATTCTGGGCATATAGGAAGGCCTCTTATTTTTGCACATTTATTTTGTATCCTGCCACCCTGCTGAACTTCTCAATTAGTTCCAGGAGCTTCCTGGTGGAGTTTTTGGGATCACTCAGGCATAAGAACATGTCATCTGCAAATAGGGATAGCTTAACTTCTTCCTTGCCGATTTGAATCCCTCTTATATCCCTTTCTTGTCTTATGACTTTGGCTAAGACTTCAAGTACAATATTGTATAGAAGTGGTGAGAGTGGACAGCCTTGTCTAGTTCCTGATCGAAGTGGGAATGCTTCCAATTGTTCCCCATTGAGCATAATCCTTGCTGTGGGCTTGTTGTATACAGCTTTTATTATATTGATAAAGGTTCCTTCCATTCCTACTGTCTCTAGCGTTTTGATCATAAAAGACTGTTGGATCTTGTCAAAAGCTTTTTCTGCATCTATCAAGAGTATCATGTGGTCTTAGACTTTGGACTGGCTTACATGATGAATTATATTTATTGATTTGTGTATATTGAACCAACCTTGTGTGCCGGGGATGAAGCATACTTGGTCCCCATGAATGATCTTTTTAATGTGTTTTTGAATCCGATTTGCTAAGACCTTGTTGAGAATCTTTGCGTCTGTGTTCATCAGAGAGATCGGCCTATAGTTTTCTTTTTTAAGTGAGTCTTTATTAGGTTTTGGGATTAAGACGATATTAGCTTCATAGAAGGAGTAGTGTTCCTTCCTTTGCTATTTGATGGAACAGTTTAAGGAGTATTGGTGTTATTAACTCCTTAAATGTCTGGTAGAACTCTGTGCTGAATCCATCTGTTCCAGGACATTTTTTGGTGGGAAGATTCAAGATTACTTCCTCAATTTTCTTATATGTTATAGGACTATTTAAATAATTCATAACTTCCTGATTCAATTTAGGTAAGTTGTGTTTACTTAGAAATTCATCCATCTCTTTTGTGTTGTCAAACTTCACAGAGTATAAGTTTTTGAAATATGATGTTATAATTCTCTGGATTTCTTGGGTATCAGTAGTGATGACTCCATGTTAATTTCTGATTTTGTTAATTTGGGTTTTCTCTCTCCTGCTTTTGGTTAATTTAGCTAGGGGTGTATAAATCTTATTGACTTTTTCAAAGAACCAGCTTTTTGACTGGTTGATTTTTTCTATCGTTTTCTTAATCTCAATTTCAGATATTTCTCCCCTTATTTTGCTAATCTCCTCTCTTCTACTACTTTTGGGATCAGATTGCTCTAGTTTCTCTAAAGCTTTAAGCTGCATTGTTAAGTTGTTTATTTCTGATGTTTCCATTTTTTTGATGTAGGCATTAAGCGCTATGAACTTACCTCTTAGAATAGCTTTCATTGTGTCCCAGAGATTTTCATAAGTTGTATTTTCATTATCATTCGCTTTCAGGAAATCTTGAATTTCCTTTTTAATTTCTTCCTGAATCCAGTTCTCATTCAGCATAATATTGTTAAGTTTCCAGGAATTAGTGTATTTTCTCTTGTTTGATGTGTTGTGGATGTCCAGCTTTAGGCCGTGGTGGTCTGATAGGGCACAGGTTAGAATTTCAATTTTACTGTATATGTGAAGATTTGTTTTGTGGCCCAATATGTGATCTATTTTGGAGAAAGTTCCATGTGCTGCTGAGAAAAATGTGTATTCTTTGGTGTGTGGGTGGAAAGTTCGATAGAGATCTGTAATGTCCATTTCTTTAAGGGTTTGATTAAGTTCCAAAGTGTCTCTGTTAAGCTTCTGACCTGTTGATGTATCCCATGTTTAGAGGGCGGTGTTGAAGTCCCCAAGAATTATCGTTTGGGGGTTGATTTCTTGCTTTAGACACTGTAGGGTTTTCTTAATGAATGTGGAGGGGCCCGTATTGGGTGCATATATGTTCAGTATTGTGAAGTCTTCCTGGTGAATTTTACCTGTGACTAAAATGTAGTGTCCATCCGTGTCTCTTATAATTTTCTTTGGTTTGAAGTCCACTTTGTCTGATATCATAATGGCTACCCCTGCCTGTTTTCTGCTTCCATTAGCTTGTAGAATTGTTGACCAGCCTTTTATTTTTAGGGCATGCCTATCTTTTGTGGTGAGATGGGTTTCCTGCAGGCAGCGGATTGATTGATTGTGATTTTTTAATCCAAATTTGTAATCTGTGTCTCTTAATCGGTGAGTTAATTCCATTAACGTTTAGTGTTCTAATGGTGAAACTATTTTTGATTCCAGACATTTATTATGTTTAGTAGTTTTTATAAGTATATTGCTTCACTTTTAATGGTGTTATACTTGCCTTCTGTTCTCCTGGATATGCCTGTTTTTTTCTTCACGCTTGAGTATCATTTCTAGCATTTTTTGAAGGCCTGGTTTGGTGGACATGTATCCCATCAAGTTGTCTTTGTGCTGGAAGATTTTTCTTTCTCCCTCGATCATGACTGATAGTTTTGCAGGGTAAATCAGCCTAGGTTGACATTTTTGCTCATTCAATACTTGAAGTATGTCTCTCCAAGCTCTTCTTGCTTTTAGTGTTTCCATTGAGAAGTCATTTGTTATTTTAATAAGTTTACCTTTAAAAGTGACTTGTTTTTTCTCCCTTGAAGCTCTCAGCACCAGTTCTTTATCTTGAGTGTGGAGTGTTTTGACTATTATTTGCCGTGGCGAGCTTCTGTTTTTGCCATATCTGTTTGGGGTGCGGAATGCCTCTTGTATGTGGATGGGCCTCTCTTTTTTTGATGAGGAACATTTTCCTTGATGATCGTTTGAAAAATTTCCTCAGGGGTGGTATTTTGAGATTCTTGCTCTGGTATTCCATGAATACGCATGTTGGGCTTCTTCAGGGTGTCCCATATCTCCTGGATATTTCTCTCAAGTATCTTTTTGGCTTTAACAACCTCTTCCATTGAGCTGGTTAATACTCCCACTTTATCTTCAAGATCTGAAATTCTGTTTTCTGCTTCGTTAGTTCTGCTGATAAGACTCTCTATGGAGTTCTGGGTTGAAGATAACTTGTCTTTTAGCTCAGTTTTAAACTCTGCTTGAGTCTGCTTTAACTGCTCTATGCCAGTTTTTGTTTCTTGCACTGTTTTTCTCAACTCCTCCAAGTGTCTGTTGTGTTCCTCTTCAAAGCGATTGATTCGATTTTTTAATTACTCCCGGATTTCTTCTTTCATAGTATTGAACATGGTAATGATCATATTTTGAAGGTCATTATCCTGGGTCAGGCTTTTTTGGCCATTTTCCATGGGTTTGTTCTGGTTGGAGTCTAACATTATGGGATTAATTCCTTCAGTGGGAGATTTGTTTACTTGAGTGTTGTTTCTCATCATTTGCACTTTGACTTTGGCATTGTCGTTTTAACTCTTAAGATCTTCTTTCAATTTCTGTGTGTTTTTCACTAAACTGAATTCTTTGGCCTGGGTTTCTGGGGGTGGGCTAGGATGGAGCTTACCTAGGTCACGGTGAGGCCCGGCTGGACCGTGGGCACATCCTGGGCAGCAGAGTGGGGGAAGGACTCGGGACCTTCTGCTTGTGAGACAGTTTTAACCCCTGAGCCATCTCTCCAGCCCTGTACATTATTTTCAAATATGCATGCAATATACCCTAACATAGCTCACAAATACCAAATATTAATATTGTATGCCTTCCTGAATCTTTCCACCTTAAATTTTGAGACATGGTCTCTCCGTAAACCTAAAGGTGGTCTACTGATTAAACTGACTTATCACTGAGCTCCTGAGATCTGACTACCTCTGCCTTCCCAAATCTCAGGTAAAAGACACACACAACCATGATTGTCTTTTTACATGAAGCTAATAATCAGAGCTCAGGTTCTTAAGTTGGAACAGCAAGCTCTTTATCTACAATGCCATTTGCTTAGGCTTTTTAATGGATTTAAACCATTTAGATGAATGGTTTTCAGGAAAGAAGACAAACTATGAAATATTGACCAAAAATGAATCAGTATGTAACACATATAGATCACAGAATATGGGCAAAATACATCAACTACAATTGGTCTAAGAACTTCTTCTTTGGTAGATAGCTTACATAGTACCAAGAAATACTATAGAAGCTACTGGGGGAGAGAAATAATCACAATCCTCATCAATGCATGAGATCTTTAAGTTGGAATAAAAATCACCATGGCAACAGATGACCACCAGTGTAATAAGGGCATGAGTATCAAGAAGACAACTTACAGCTATCTGATTGGATTCAAGACCCACTTGTCAGAATGGAACACATTCCTGTTACTGTTAATTAGAATGAGAACCTAAAAATGGAAAGAAATCAATCAATAGGGAAAAACAGCTAATGAACTAATAGGTAAGAGGCAGTACACCAAAACGTTCTGTAAATAATTGCTATTATACTCATAGATTTGAAGACCACTTAGCGCTTAGCCTAGAAATCTTCTTCTAAAGAGAGCTAGAGAATCTCAACACACTGACAAGATGCAGCCTAGGGCAGACAGTAGATAATCAGTTTGGAGTGGTGGCTGTCCAAAATGCACAGTGCCAGAAACTCAGCAGGGCTCACCCAAAACCAGACCAACCCAATCTCCCTGTCCTAAGGCTTTGGGAACCTCACAGAAGAAGAGGCAGTGAGAATGTAGGAACCTAAAGATGGGAAGGTTAACCTTTGGGCAAGACATTCCACTCAAGGCAGTACCGTTGCGTCTAAGAACTCACTACAGTGATATTTGCCCTTACAAGGCCTGCATGAATACTGACATACCAACATGCTCCCATAGAATGTCGAGGAACTCAAGTGAGATAAGAACTTACAGTGGAAACATTAGGGACTACAGCTGGATGAGTGAAGGGAATGTCCCTATCAGTGAGGTGGCTCTAGGAGAGGAAACCTGATGCACCTCAGAAGCCTGAGCCCCCACAGGAGTAGATGTGCCAGGGGCAACCCTGGGATCCATAGAAGCAGACAAGCAGGAGGGTGGGTTTGATGGAGGGATGGAAGGGAGAGACATGGAGGGGAGCAGGCATAAACACTCAATATGCTTGTAAATGTATAAATTAAAAAAAAAAGAGTAGACAGGCCAGAGGGAGCCCTGCAGCAGGGAGGATGGGAGGGAAGTGGAAGAGATTGAAGAAAGGAGGGGAAGGAAGCTGGGTGGGAGGAGGGATGGAGGGAAGTTGGAATGAGTTCTCAATATGCTTGCAAAACTAGAAAAATAATCTTCAGTAATAGGGTCTTACTCACAGTTTTTGGAGAGCAAACAAGAGCAATGGCAAAAATCCATAATGTTTGGGGCCTTTAAAACCTCTCTGACCATTTTATCAGGAAGTGCCACATTCCTGTTATTTCTAATATAATTTTGTCCCTGGGTTCCAAGTGGATCAACTCAAGACTTTCCCTCCCCCCCCCCCCGTTTTCCTCATCCTGTTCTCCTCTGTATAGGAACTGCCCATTCTTGTTCTTTTCTTTAAAAGACTTTTTTTTAAACTTATTACTAGCATGGGATGTTTCTTTGGGGTTACTTTGCACAATCTTTGGGTTTTAAGTCCCTCTGTTCCACTTTTCTCCCAATTTCCTTCTATCTCCTGTCCCCTCACTTCCCACTATTATTTTTCCCATGTATTCCCTCCTTCCCCTTTGTCCTGGTATCCTAAATATCCCCTTAAAGGTTTCACTGTAACCATCCCTTCCTACCTTCTTACTCATAGGTTTTTTTAAATTTTCTAGCTCTTACAGTACTTCCAATCCACATACATTGACAAGAATATCAGATCAATCATCTGCATATAAGATAGAGCATGTGGTGTTTAGCTTTCTGTGTCAGAGATGCGTTACTCAATAGTAAAGTTTCCAGTTATATCCATTTACTAGAAAATTCAATAATCTCATCCTTTCTGATGGCTGAGTAATATGCCATTGTGTATATGTACCACATTTTCATTACCCATGTCTCTGTTGCTGAGCAAGTTGGCTGATTCCATCTTTTTGCTATTGTGAATAGTGCTGCAATAAACATAGATGGACATAAATGGATCACAGAACATGGGCAAAATATATGAACTGAAAATGGTTTTTGAACCTTCTTGCTGGATAGCTTTCACAATACCAAGAAGCTACTGAGAGAGAAATATTCACAAGCCCCATCAATGGCATGAGATCTGTAAGTTGCACTGTAAATCACCATGGCAACAGGCGATCAGTGTAATAGTGGCATGAATATCAAGGAGACAACCAACAGCTTTCTGATTGGATTCAAGACCCACTTGTCAGAAGGGTACACATCCCTGTTACTATAAAGTGGAACAAGAACATATTTTTAAAAAGGGAAGGGAAAAGGGAAGGGGGGGAAAAAGGGGGAAGGGAAAAAATCAATAAGGAAGATAGCCAATAAACCTAAAGGTAGGAAGATGTACAACAAAGTACTCTGTTGGTAGCTGTTTGTATAACTATAGAATGGGCACTTACAGTGGAAATCTTTGGGTCTAAAGTTGGATGAGTGAAGGGAAATGCACATATCAGTGGGGTGGCCTGAAGAGAGGTAACTTGATATGACATTGAGGCCTGAGTCCCCACAGAAGTAGGCAAGCTAGAGTGAACCTAGGAGTCTGTAGAAATATACAGGGGAAGGGTGAATAGGAGTGTGAAGGAATGGTGAAGGGAAGGGAGAGAATTGGGAGGGAGTAGGGAGGGAGGAAAGCTTGCATGAATACCCAATATGCTTGTAAAAGTAGAAATATTTAAAAACTAGAAAAATAAATAACTTAAAAAATAATAATAAATGAAGATGAGGCTTATAAATTTCAAAAAAAGAATCAGTAGTTCATATATATACATATATATATATACATGTAAAATTGATTATATAACTCAAAATATACAGAACACAAAATTCCAAATATAAGGACCTCATCAATGATACTGTGAGATGTGAGACAAAGAAACCAAAATGAAACTGGAGAAAAGTATGCACCAACTGTTTTCATGAATCCAGCATGACAACGTTACTGAAAATGAAAAAAAAAAAATAAGAAATGATTGAACACAGATATAAAAGACTTAAATATTATTTTAGAAATTAAATTAAAAGTATAATAAAAAATAATGAACAAATTGTGCAGGGGTGGAAGGTTAAATTTAAGTATTCAACAATAATCAAGATAATGTATTATTTTTTATTTTATTTTTTATTTCTTCCACTTATACAAAATTGATAAGTACCCCCATTCCCCTCCCTCCCTCATGTATTATTTTTTAAAAAGTAAACAGTAAAAAAGAAACTAAAAATTATATCACAGTCTAAAAGTTCTGAAAAGCATTTAATAGCACTTATCACTGATTTGTAACAAAAGTATCTTTAAGACTATTGTTGAAAGGGATTTCTTCAATCCAAGGAAGGGAAATAAAGAAAATACTCAGATGCTCCCTTCCATGTGGTAAGAGACTGAACATTTGTTCCATGATATCAAAAAATAAAACAAAAATATCTATTCTCACCACTCAGCATGGTACTAGAGACCCCATGCTGAGCAAGGAGTCAAGAAGAGCAACCCACCCACATTGGAGTTGGAGGTGATGATGTGAAGGTGGGAGTCCTAGAAAATGAAATAAATGATGGTAATAGAGTTCTTGCCAGCTATAGTCCTCATCTATCAAACCATCATTGTTCATTATACCAATGGATATATTAAGCATGTTTAGAAACATACTTAAATGAGCATACAAAATCATTAATACTTAAATGTAAATCTAATGACAGATATGTAAGAACTATGTAATTAACTCTTGAATGATAGATAAAAGTGGAAAGGCTGAATAAAGAAAAGATGGCTCATGAACAATGATCAGGGAATTCAATGTTTTAATTTTTCTACTCCCCTTCTAATTAACCTATCAGCATTTATCACTGATTTGTAACAAAAGTATCTTTAAGGCTATTGTTGACAGGGATTTCTTCAATAGAGGCACAAAGCTGGCAAGATGTCTCAGTGGTTAAAGCCTTTGCCTCATAAATGAAAGGATCTGAGTTTGGATCCCCAGATCCCTAACAGAAAATGTCAATTTTGTATGGCAATGGCCTGTAATCCTGGCCCTGAAACACAGAGCTCGAGAAACCCCAGACCCAAGCAACAACGTGAAAAATCAATACAGAATAATTTCTGATGTCACCCTTGGACCTCTACATGCATACACATTTAAGTTTCCATCTGTATACATGGACACACAAGGAAGGAAGGAAGGGAGGAAGGGAGGAAGTAAAAAGGGAGGAAGGGAGGAAGGGAGGAAGGAAGAAGGGAGGAAGGAGGGAGGGAAGGAGGGAGGGAAGGAGGGAGGGAAGGAGGGAGGGAAGGAGGGAAGGAGGCTAACTTCTTTCAGCTGCTTAATTATCATGAACACACATTAACTTTACATCTCCACTACTTCCCCGATAGAATTCTGGATATTGATTCTTTAGCATATTTTCCTGTGTCATATACTGTGAAAATCCTGATGCCCTGAGTTTAACATGGAAATAGTTCTAGCTCACCAGTTTCAGGTTTCCAGGTATCTTTGCCTAACTGACAGATTTGTACCTCAACTGCTAGATATAAAGCAAATACACACTGAGGTTCCTCATGATAAATAATGTGTGACTAATCTTCAAAAAAAACTCCTAGATAACCAAAGGAATTTTCTTAACTTTTTTCTATCCAAATTATTTGCTTGTGGCACTGGTATAGGTAGAGAATGTGGCTTCTGGAAGTTTCAGCCAGCCAGAAATGATGTGAATGCTTAATTTTAAGAAAAATGTGAAATGTATGTAAGATGCAATAGTGTGGCAATAAATTGCTATGTTTTCAATATCAGAGATAGTGCTTCATATAAGTATTTACTGAGCAATTATAGATAGAAGACAAGGTTCTATGTTGCCCTTGGAAAAATAAAGACAATGAAGATGGTTTCATTGCCCTGAAAGCCTGACAACCCATTGAGCTTGGATCAATTCAATCAGCTCAGTGTGTGGAATGAGAAATGTGTCATAAAGTCCCATTTGGGCAGATGTGCATTTGGGGGCAATGGATTCTCAGGTCTTCTGAATTGTACCACTACTGCCAAGGACACATCTGTCCTTTCCTAGGCTCAGCACAAGAAGACACCCCTGGGTACTGTGCTCACGCCCCTGATATTTTCTTTTGGCATGAACAGAAACACCAGTTTATGTTGGCGGATGGTAACCCAGGTTGGTTCAGGGAAGCATGGAGGAAGCAGTGAGAAGAGGAAAAGAGAGAAAGACTGAGCCTGACTAGTTATCTTTCTTAGGGTAATAGGATTAGCAGATCACACCATTACAATTAATCTAGTAGTTGCCCATTTTAAGCTGAAATTTACTCTAGAAACATCCAGCAAATAAACTTGAAACAAGGTCTCCCTTTCTGAATCACCTTCCCATAGTGGAAGAGCTATAGCAAGGCAAACACCTATAATATGTATGTGCTCCTTTGTTGTCTCCCAAGGAATCTGTGAAACTTCATGGGCTTGATGCATTAGTAAACAATGAGAAAATAGGGAAGGGTTAAGGCAGAGGAAAGAACTCCATTGATAAAGTACTGGCTGAACAAACATGAAAAACCAAGTTCTATCTCCAAAGTTCAGGATTTTTGGTTTTATTTAAACTTTATTTATTTATTCATTCAGTATGTGCGGGGGGTGTGTGTGTGTGTGTATGAAAGAGAGAGAGAGAGAAAGAACACATGTATCCCTGTGGAGGACCAGGGGTGACTTCAGGAATCATCCTGGATTGCTTTTAACTCCTCCTTGCTTTGTTTTGGGATTTCCCAGGCTCCACCCACCAGGACTGGAAGTACAGGCCATTGCCATTTCCTTCTGGCATTTTTACATGGAACCTGGGATCTGAACTCAGGTCCTTCTGCTTGTGAGGCAGGGTCTTAACCCCTGAGACATCTTTCTAGCCCCAGAGTTCAGGTTTTAAAAGCCAGATAAGGCACTAGTAATTCTGGAGAGGTGAAGACAGGCAGACCCATGTGTACACACACATGCTTACACTCACACACACACTATAGTATCCACACAAACATATGTACATGTGTGTACTTGCATACATGCACACACACTGCAACATAGTGTCATACTAATGATTAGGACTAGATATATAGCTCTGTGGTAGAATTAAATCTTAAAAAACTTTAAATATAAGACAGTTTGCTGATTTTTAATATAAATAACATGTTATAGTAATGTAATAAAAAGGAATTTGGATATGCATAAAGGAGAAGAAGAAAAATAGGCTCCAATTATATAAGCCTAGTGGCTACAAAGGCATGGGGAAGAGATTTTTCATGGAAAACCAGAAGAACTTAATGCCTTCAAATATTTTCTCACTGACATATCATGCTATAAAACTAATTCTAAGTCCTTAATATGTCAAACTTATGTCCCTTACTGAACCATGAAGGGAGGATTTTATTTACTGTTAGGTTAAATATTATCTTTCAGTGTAAATTGTGTATGTTGTCAAAAAGTCAATCACTTAGTATAAGGGGCAGGAGCAGATGTGGTGTTTGTGCATAGGAGCCAGTGTACTCACATAGCATCAAGGAGGTTGCTAAGTGTGCATTCAATCACTGTCCCTTATACCCTGGAGACAGGCTCTTCCATTGAACCTGGAGCTAGGCTAGTGGTCAGCAAACCCCAAGGGTCATTTTGTCTCGGTTTTTTGCAACCCTGACTTTGCAGGCAAGCATGGACACATCTGATTTCTTTTTCTATGATCCAAACTCAGATTCTCATGCTTTATTAGCAAGTACTCTTACCCACTGAACCATCTTACCAACCCTCAAGTCATTTTAAATTCTTTCGTTTTCATTTAGTGGGGGAAAGAGGGAGTACATGTGCACAGTGTATGTGTAGAAGTCAGAGGACACTTGCAGGGACTGATTCTTCTTTTTCAATGATGTGGGTGCCAGGGTTCGAAATTTGGTCATCAACCTACGCAACAAGCACCTTTACCCACTAAGAAATAAATATTCCTGGTTCCCCTCAAGTCATTTGAAAAATCATATAGCTAATGATATTTCCTGAATTCATTCTGTAGTCCCCAAGCTAATTGACTGAAATTTTCATTACTTTAGTCGTGTTATTTATTCAACTTCTATTTTCATCTTAATAGTATGTTTATATGACAACTTCTTATCAGTTTAATAAATTATTGAATCGAAGTTATAGAGAAATTACAACGTGTTCTGGAAATGTAGATGTTTAGCTCCTTTAGTCACTGCTACTCTAAATGCCTGTTTCTATTGTTTCCAAAATTACTCTAACATTCAGCTTCTTTCTTTCTTGATTTTTGATGGGTGTATCACAATTTAGCAGTCAGATGATCATTACCTGTTGAGTCAAAAATACGCTACAAACACATTTCTTTAGTTAAAATTCCTCACCTCATTATATATGTTTCCACTTGTGCTTTATTTCAGCTGCTATGTCTTGCTCAATTTCTATCAGTAGTTTCATTTCATTCCAGTCTTCTGCTGACAATTTTACTTAGAAACTCCTGCCTGTTTGCCTCTGCTCACTCGCTGCAGCCTGAAGCAGGTATTCTCCAGATCTGTTTAGAAGGTCTTCTTGTGGAAGTTCATGGGGCAATCAGGTTTGTCAACTTGGCCGTTGAGAGCTGACCCTTTAGAAATACCTATGCATAATTATTTAGGCAAACATCTGAACAAGCCTGCAGGAAGTTATTGAAATGATATGGAAAGACCAAGTCCATAATAATCCACATGGAATTATTACTTGGGCGGATGGATAAGATGGAGAAAGAACTGGTTGTCTCTCTCCTCAGCTCTTCAGTGGATATCAGTGACTAGAGCCTCTCCTAACATTATACACCTCAATCTGAAACTATGAGCATGAATAAACCTGAGTTCTCCTAAACTATTTGGCCATTTATTTTTCACAGTACTATTGATATGAAGCTAAGTGAGTTCATAATATTCTCTTGATGTACAGTCCTGTGTCTGGTATAGACCATGAAAATGCAGACCTTTCTATAGAATTTATTATTATTATTATTCTGCCTCAAAATCACACTCACCTTGAAGGAGTAGCTTTGATAGATACTTCTCCTGTACCACCACAGTAAACTGGTTTCTAGTCATCCAGGGGTAAGCTCTTCTTTCATATGGGTTGATTCACATTTCAAGAAACAATGTGTCCATGTTTCTAAACTCTCCTGTGCCTTCTGGACTGATGAACTGAGGTCCCTCTATTTTATTATTTCCTTGTGCTCTTGATTTGTGTATGATGGTAAGCAAGGAAGTGAACTGTGTCATTTCTGAATCAGTAACCACCGAGACTTGCATATTGGCCTTTCTACCGAGACATCCCAATAAGCATCATTGTGGCCATGATTAACATAGCTAGAGCTACTCCAAACAGCTGTGCAACTATTATAACACCCCAATTAAAATGTAGCTCCAGATGCTCCCTCCTAAGAACTACGGCCCTATAAGTTGGATACAGCCTGAAATTGGATGCATAAAAACTGTCAGTTTTAGCATATCTTATGAGAGCCGATATTGTAATTATTCCCTCTCACATGCTTCCATTACTAATGGCTCCAGGTAATTGTAAACAGAGCTCATAAAGCCCAGAGAGAAGAGAGGTTGGCCATCTTATGAAGATTTACCCATTACTGGAGCTTAAGACTTTCAATATGGACCCTATGTTAGATATATAGGTGTCAATATGACAATTGAAGGCTCTAGGCACATTTAAGAAGAATTAGTAGTTACAGAAAGCTCCAAGTAGACCTATAAGAGATTGTCTGATTGATATGGGAAGACCCAGCATGTACTGGGTGGGGCCAATCGTTGGTGGATGAAATGGAGGGAGTTGGTTTAGTAAGTTGGCATTCTTCAGCATACTTTGACAGTCTTGCTGTCTGGTGGCTGAAGTCCACCCTTCTCTGAAAAATCCTTGTGGATACTGTATGGCCAACATATGGTGTTCATATGAACTCTCCTGCCTAGTTAGAATAGGAACTGTAATGGAGGATTGTAAGAAAGACTAAAGCCCCTTTGTTCTCCTAAGGTTCATTAATATATCAGCAATATGCATGCAAACTGCAGCCAGCAGCGAAGCAGTCACTGGACTTCTTTGACATGTTTTCTGCGCACTAGAGCCTGCTTCCTGCCAACCTGATGTCACAATTTCAGCACTGACAATGATCAGGGAAACTAGTCATTAAAAGGTCTCCATTGAGTTGGCAACTTAGTGATAGCTCATTCATGGAACTTGATAGATTCTGTACTATATTTCATTACACTCTATGACAGTAGGGTTGTTGGCTGGGAATGTACATAGCATAGGAAGAGTAAATCAATAATTTGAAAGTCTTCACCCCAATCATAGGTATCAGTGAACTCACTTTCTAACACTGGTAACTTACAAAATCAGAAACTTTACAGAGGGATCAGAGAAGAGAAAGTGGCTGGGAATTCACTGATGGCAACATAAACTACGATTTTTATGCTGAACAAAAATCTAAATATATCCATGATATTTACTAAAGATATCGCTTTTGCATGTGAATTAATGCTTATTATGTGAAAACTTATTTTACCTTTTATTATTTTCCTATTGAATGAGTAGAAAAATCCTTGTGTTGTATTTCTAGAGTGCAGAGCTCGATTTTCACATATCCACTATGGACGTGTTCACATCTTGGGTTTCCCCTTTCCGACCTTTTCTATTGGTGCAAACACTGTTCAGTTTACAGAAAATTATATTCCCATAAATTTACTGAAAATTGAAATACCATAATAAAAATGCATTTCATATGCCTAAGCTTCTAGGCATCATTTCCCAGGAGTGAAAGGTGCAGTGCACCCCAGCTATCTTATACTTCAAAATATATTTTATTACATATAGTCAGAATCATGGTTTCTAAACAATACACATGTATGACAGTTAGATGATATAGGTATCCACTTGACAATTGCAGACTGAGCTCTGGACCCATCTGTTAAGAATTAGGAGTTGGAGTGCTGAAGAGATGGATCAGGGGTTAAGACTGCCTCACAAGCAGAAGATCCTAAGTTCAGATCCCAAGTCCCACATAAAAACGACAGGTGGAAATGGGAGTGGCCTGCACTTCTTATCCTGGTGGGCAGAGCCTGGGAAATCCCAAAGCAAAGCAAGAGGAGGTAGAAGAAATCCAGGATGATTCCTGAAGTCACCCTTGGTCCTCCACAGGAACACGTGTGCCTTCTGACACACACACACACACACACACACACACACGTGCACACACACACACACAATGAATAAATGAATAAATAAAATAAAGTTAAAAAAGGAATTAGTAGTTGAGTTAATAATCCCTGAGCAAACTTGGGGGAGACAGTCTAATTAATGGAGAAGCCTCAGCCTGTAGTGGGTAGGACTATTCCCTGGGCAGGTATATAAGATGTGGGGAGCTGATAAGACCAAGGAGTTTCAAGAACAGGAGCCCACTCCCTTACTTTTTTAGTTGGTTCAGAAAACGTATTTGTTATGGTCAGTTCCCTTGAGTCCTGATATTGGTATGAACTTTCCTACCAAGCTGAATTAAGAATTAACTGGACAATTCCAAAGCGGAATAAAATCCCTTGCTTCATTAAGCCATTTTGTCTGAATTTATTGGTAACATGCAGGTAAACTGTATGAAAATAACATAATGAAACTCATTGCTTTCTGTGACTCATAAAAAAACACGAGATACAGTCTCTTTGAATGTACGTTGGTTTATACCACAACAAATTTTAAAACTATAATTTATGTGTTCCTATAGAGGCAGCTATGTTGGCAAAGTAACAGACTTACTTTATATTTAACAGAGATAAAATTGATGCATAAAGATGTTGTCTCTGGCAGAATCACTAGGATATGATATTAATTTATTCGGTGTTGTTTCAAAAAGTACTCTTATCCCAGAAATGAGGAAAATGAAGCTAAGAAATGGGATGTGTTGTTGTAAGGAATTCTGTAAATTCACTTATGTTTTTGTGCTTTTCTTCACAACATTGGGAAATGTGTATTAGTCACAGCCTTGAAATATATGTATGTGAGTCTTATTTCTTATTGCGTCTGAGAGAAATCTGATGTCTTGTTACAGTTCTCCAGTGGTAGTATGGGAAATAAAATACGTAGGCTGTGAATCAGGAATTTCCTGAGCATCACAGTCCCCTCCCGCTGATGCTAAAGTAAACAGTGGCCTTTAACATGAAAAGTTTATAGGCAATCTAGGTAGTGGCCAGTAATACAATGAAAGCCAGGCCAAAAGGGAGCCACATTTGCCCAGAAGAAACCCCAAAGAGTCTTCCATCTTGTTCTGCATATTGGACCTACACTGGAATGCATGATCAGTTTTCCAGATATGTCATGAGAAACTTGAAAAACTAGATCCTTTCAGAAATTAGAGCACATAATAGTGAAGAGGATGAGTCTGAAATATTCCCATCTTTCAGTATTCTGTTCACATGCCTAAACTTGATCAATTTCTTCTTCTCAAATGGTGGGACTTGGAATTCTTCATCTGACAGTTCTGAGACTGATGCTGGATGACGTAAGTGGAGATGAAAACCTTGAAATGAACTACTATATCTATGATGACTTGCTTCTGCAAGGTGAACACTATGTAGCGGTGAAATGAATTTTTATGTTACAATAATCAGGCACAAAAATAAGAACTCCTTGCTTTCTCTAAGGGCTTGCCCCTGTCTTCCCACCAGCTTGCAGTCATTTTTCTCCTGGTGTTAGGAGGTGTTGGGTCATCTTTTCCACCCTTAATTTCCCAATTTGCAGTGTATTGGTTCCCATTTTTGCTGTGACAAGGGCCATAGATTTAGCAGCTCACATAATATAAATTTCTTATGCAGATTCTTAGGTTAGAAGTGTGACTTGGGTCTCATTGTAACAAAATCAGCTGCATTTCTAGTAGGAAGTCCCTTTGCTCAGCATTTCCAGCTTCTGGAAAGGCTGCACTTGTTTCATGATTTCCTTCCTCATGATGAATACATGAGACAGCAGGTTGAAGCCTATTTTCATCACATGACTCTCAGCTCCCCTTCTATCTTCAGGACCTTACACGATTACATTAGGCACTACCTGGAGATCGAGGATCATTTGTCTATTTAAGGCACAATTATTATCAGCCTTAAACATATTTTCCAATATATTTAATTTCTCTTTGGTAGTATTTTGTCATATCTGCTGGCTGTGAGTATAGGGGGTGGATAGTACTAAGGAGACATGATTGTTTATCACACACTCAAATTTATCCACTGCCTATTTCCTGTGCCCAATTTATGAGTACCCAGGTGTCTGCAGAATCATTCATCCTATAGGTCTCATAAATGTGACTTCATCTTAGCCAAAATGCCAAGAAGCAATGTATCTCATAAACTTTCCAGAAGTCCTTAAAAATCAATGAGAACAAACATCTTATGATCCAGCCTATCTTTTCCCTCTGAAGGCTTTTCTTGAAATTGTCTTTTATCGATTGTGGTGTTATTATTTTCCCAGATACTCAAGCATAAAAATCACCGCGAGTTTGACTTTTCCTTTGTTGTACATGTAAATGTATAATATGGACTCTTTATCTGCTTCTATAATATTAATGAAATCAGCTTAAGTCCAATTCCACTGGAGCCTCATTTTAATTATTTTCTGTTTGTCTGAGTTTTGCTTTGTTTTTTGTTGATTTTTTTTTTATGTCCATGTATGAGTTTACCAGAAGGGACTTGAGAGTTTGTGTTTGTGGAGGTCCAAGGATGATACTAGGAGACATTCTGAGTTGCTCTACCTCCTTTCACTTTGCTCTGGGGTTCCCCAAGTACCAGCCATTTTCAGTGCCAGAAGTTTAGGCCACTGCCATTTCCTCCCTGCATTTATCTGAGAATATGAACTCAGGTCCTTTTCTTACAAGTAAAAGTTTTTAAGCCCTGAAACATTTCCCTAGTCCTTGTTGTTGTTGTTGTTGTTGTTTTAATTTTTTTACAGATAGAATCTCTAAACCAGGTAGCACAAATTGGCATGGAACTCACTACTTAGCTTGCCTCAGATTCATCGGAGTCCTACCTCAGCCTCTCCAGTTCTGAGATTGCACATGGGAATCAAAACACTCAGGCTCCTCACTGCATTTCAAATCCTTTTAAAAGATTTTTTTTACTCATATTTGGTCATCCCTCCTGCATTTTCACTAAAAATATACCTTCTTGGACAACAAGCATCAGAAATGACTCTGATCCAGCCAATATCTCATTCTCATTTTCCAAAGTCTTCAATGGCAAGTCCTTTTCTGACTGATATCTCTTCACCATACAGTTCTTGTGGTTTAAATGCCAAATGTCCCTCATGTGCTAGAACACTTAGTCCCCACATGGCAGGGCTAGAAAGTCATGGAACCTTTAGGAGGTAAAGTTGCTGGAGTAAGTTCATTACTGGAGCCACTGAGTGTGGGTTCGGCCCCATCTTCTGTTTCCTGCGTGTGAATGTGACATGGTCTCCATGAGAACTCTATCCTTCTCCAACTGTAGGCTAAGGTAAACCCTTTCCCTCCTAAGTTTCTTTAGTCAGAATATCTTAGCATAACAGTAGAAAAGAAACTAAAACAACAGATAAGACTTAGTTTCTACTGTAACTCAGTTTCAGTTAACTCTAATTTAACATTTATATTGTCATTTCACCCTGACAACAAAAAAAGCAAAAAGTATGGATTTTGAGTCTTTATTTAAGGCTCGAAGAATTTAAAGAGCTTATCCAAAGTCATTTCATACCTAAAGGCCAGAGCTAAGACAGATCTTTCAATTCTATGGTCACATGACACCATAACTTTACCATCTACTCTAGCATTACAAACCAAAATGGACTTCATTTGTACCTGACCTTCCCAAAGATTTCATTTTTACCTTGTTACCAGTGATGTTTATTCTTCCTAGATGTCATCTTCAGGCCACTCCTGCTGATTAAAATGAAACCCATTCTTAAGGCCCATTTCATAAGTTGTAATAGTCATGAACTCTTTGCTGTTTTCTCCTCACTCACCTTCCTGTTATATCATTACCTTGCAGACTAACTGAGCTTATATTAAAGTTAGTTAGCCTACCTACTTTATATTACTCTTTTTCTAATGTTAAAGTTATTATTACATTAACTTGGGCTAGTTTCCCTAGGTCAACACCCTACATTTTATTTTTTGTGTAATTTTGAACAAATTAATATTTCTGTGTCTCATGAGCAAAATGGGGGAATGAGGAATGCTTACTTCATGGATCCTTGTGAAAATCCAGTAAGTTAACATTAAAGAGGCACTTAGGAGGCTTAAAATAAGCATGAAAACCTTAGCTTATAATTATAGTTACAACCTTTCTGTTTTCATCACAACTATTTCTAACACAATGAACAATATATCCATGTAGCATTCCACAAGACACATATTTATGTTATTTGTGCATGATTTTTTTGGGAATCTCTTTCAATTTAATTTAAAAATAGCGGATAATTACACATATAGTTAGAATGTAAGATTTTTTTTAAATTGCATAATTATATCTTTTTTATTTCCTTGCAATTTTGTTACGATTTTGTATTCTAGCAGTATTGTCTCCATTTTTTTCTGGCTGATCCTGTGTTTGTTGTCTTGTGATTATTGCCTCAGTGATTATGATGGTCTTAATAGAGGTACAAAGCTCCTAGCATTTTTGTCAATCCAGTCAATAAGAATGCTGACTGGAGTGTAAGTAATATGATGTTTTGTGAAGGAATTTGAGGCCTCATAATATTTGTTTTATTATCAGACTATATTATGTATGAGAACATGGCTCAAAGAAGTTCATGCAAAAATCATACATAAAACAAAATCGTGCATCACTCTCTCTCCATATATAAATGTATATATATATATATATATATATATATATATATATGTATGTACTGAAAATAATGATCGTACTTTCATCTGGCAGTTTTAGCACCCTTTCCCAAAACATTTTCTTTAACCCTATTTTGCTAGTCAATCTTCCTTCTAAATATAATTAGACAATACATTTCTGTCTCGTGGTATTGATTCTGTGTGTATGGGAGGGAATCACCTGGAAAAGTGTTTTGTTTTCTTTATTAATAAGCAACTGTTAGCTATGGCCATTCATTTTTCTTCTTTCTTTTCATGTCTCACTGACTATGATGCTTGGATTTGCAACAATAATCAATCTAGTGAGCATGAGAGAATAAAAGCCAAGAGAATTAGAGATTTGGAACTTGTAATTGGAGATGCTAAACCAAAGCTACCAGCTGTCTATATCTAGACGTTTCGCTACACAAAAGATCTCTACCTTAATGGCACATTTGTTTGAACCGTTCTGCTCCATGAGTGCAGAACATTCATAAACAATACAAGTATTAAATTCAAAGTAAGCTGATGGTCATTAGCAACTAAACAGCAAATACAACCTTGTATTGTGTTGCTGTAAATAATGCCACAATAATCAGCACTTCTCACTCAATGCACTATTGAAAAATCAGAAAACAGGTTTCTGTGTCCAGAAAGTTGTAAGTAGGAAGCAAGGACTTCTGTTTGTATGTGGACTACTTTTCTCTTCTACATAGTTTTAGAATGATGTTTCATCAAATGGCCTTTTTTTCACAAGCTGATACACTGTGTCTACTTTATAATCTGGCTGAGATACTTATATGCCCTAGGAAGTAAGTACATAGATACATCGTGATTGAAGTCATTTATATGCCTTTTGAAATGCTGCTCTCATTATTTTCTAGTTATATGACTTAGGAAGAGTTTTGTATTTTTTTTGAGACTTACGTTTTATCTGTGGGATTGAAATGATAATAATTAACTCATAGGAATTGATAAAGACATGACAGTTCAATAATAAGTATATTATTCAATGTTGGTTATGAAGGTAATAATCTCTTCCCATGACATAAATAATGATTTCCTAATCTTTTATTCTTTTATTCATCCTTTATTCTAATACCTCCACATCCCTCTGTGTTTAAGCATTTAGCCTAAAAATCCTGACTTCTAATTCACTGAGAACTCAGGAGCAAGCTAGAAAGAGCTTGTATAGCTTTCTTCAGCTCAGCTTACCACTTTTTAATGTCTGTTTTTCCATACCCCACCTTCCTGTGAACAAACCCCACTCCTATCTGAATCCACTCCACCTACTGCTTTCACAGTGACTTGCTTTTTTTGCTGGAAGATATACATTCTTTTTCTTTAAATCCCCTCTTTCCATTCTTTCTTGATGTCACTGGAACCAGGTATTGATCCACTCCACCCAAACCAATCTGATGGAAGTCACCACTGACACACACACTGCCCACTCCAGTAGTTGCCTGCTGGTTCTCATTCTCCTTCGCCCACCGCAATGCATGTACCAAGTAGTCATCACACTCTCCTCCCTATATTGGCTTCATTTGATCTGCAGCTCATCCTGCTTTTCCGTTTTTTCCTCCTAACTTTTCTCTTCATTTGCCTCTCTCCCTTCTCTATTCTTATACTCTTGCAGTAGGAAACACCAAGGAAGCCATGCTTCCCTGTCCATCTCTATATTTTTTCTCCATGTGCACTTACTGCCTTAGTATTGCAATCTAGCTCATGGTTTTAAAATATCATTGCAAATTGTAGTGACGCTAAAACTTCTTTTCCACCTACCTCTCTGTAACCCTGGATTTGTATCTGCCTAGCAACTGATGGTTACTCTCATCACATTTTCAAATCTAAAATCAAATTTAAACCAAAATTAAACCGAGTCTTTCTCCACATGCTATTCCAAACATATCCATCCCCATTTTGTAACTCCCTCCTAGCTTGCACTTAGTCAGGAAATGTTTCCTTTTATTCTTTCACTCAATGTGTTAACTGCTTTATTGTCTCAATCATTAACATATTCAGCATGTATTACTAGTTACTTAAATTTATATTAGCATTAAAGCTTTTTCCTAAACAAATGTAATACCTTCTATCTCTTCTCCTACTGTCTTTGTGACATAAAAGTAATTTACTTTATTTAAAACTTTTAGTAGAATAGCCCTACAAAACATTCTAAATTCAAGTGAAAGGGAAAGTTGGCTGTTAATATCATTTTATTCATAGTGCTGTTCTCTTATAAACTTTAAAATAAGATTATTGAAAGCAGAAATTTTCATTTGTTTGGATAACCAATTTGTCCCAAAGAACAATATTAACAAAGATCTAATAAATAAATGAAAAACAAACAAATGAGTCTTGGTGCTGCTGACTGATCCAGGTGAAGTAGGGAAATCAGATTCTTACATTTTTTCATTACTTAATGTTGAGCATTGCATCTCCCAGCAAGTAGAAAGCAAAATCTTCTCATATATGAAATTCCTCAAAAACAATGAACTTTAGAGAGAATTGAAGTTCTGAGAAGTGTTACCTTAAAAGAAGTCGTATTTGTATAAGCATTGAAGTACAGAACAAAGACAGAACTCCGCTCTGTTGAAACAGAAGACAGAGAAACTTTCCCTGCTATGAAGCTTATGGGAAATCAGAAGACAACACAGAGATGGGAAAAGTTGGCCTAGGTACCGAGGTCAGATGTATTTGTTGAAATGTGCCTTTCCTAAACTAGGCTCCCACGGTCCCTCAGAAATCAACATAAAGAAGCTTCAGTTTCTTGTGCTGTCTATAAGCCCAATGTCCTTGAGACACATATTCTTAAATTGTGGGGTTTTTATACCAAAGAAGTAGAGATACTATATAATTTTAAGGTTTATTTTTAAGATAGTATTCTAGGGAAAGAGGTCAGGGGCCTGTTGTTAAGAAGTGTAACAGTTAGCCAAGCTGAGGTGGGTCAAGCTAAGGAAGATGTTAACACTGTCTTGCTCAGGAGTTTTAGAACAAATTTATAGACGATACAAATTTAGAGATTCCTTGAATTTTGTGAAATGTAACTAATTCTGCTGTTCAATTTCTAGATCAATTTCTATATCAGTTATATAAGATGTCTTTGAAAATATATCTATATATATACACACACATTCAATGATATACATATATCATATATATACATTCAGTGAAAACACGTGTTCCTTTTTCAATTTTTAATTTTATTTTTCCTAGTTTTACAAGCATATTGAGTAATTGAGTCTGTCCTCCCTCCTTTCTTCCTCCTTCCCTCCCCTTTTCCTTTTCCACCCTCCCTTTCCTTCATCAATCAATCCCACTCCCTCACACTCTCCTGTCTGTCTGCTTTTATGGCCCCAGAGTTCCCTCTGGATTGTCTGCTTTAGTGGGGCTCAGGCCTCTGTGGCAGATTAAGCGGCCCTTCCTTGGGTAGACCCACTCCCTAAGGCATATAATTATTCTTATTTATGAAATGATTTGCACTTAATCTTTTTTTCTTCCAAACAAAAATACAAACTTCATATAATGCTGATATTTCAACACAGTAAATACAGAAATTTTTATAATTAGCAATTTAAAAATTGATATAGACGTATCCTTTGGAAAATTATGTGAAATGAAAATACGAAGGCAAGAGATCAAAGCATGGGCAGGGCTTGGGGATGTCCCAGTAGTTGTCTCTAGGTGCTGCGTGGCCAACATTTTAATACAAATTGCAAAGATTTGTTGAAAATAACTGTGATGTCAAGAAGCATTTCCATCATTTCCCTATCTTATTTGCAACATTGTGCCAATGGGTCTAAAATTACCCATTTGATGCTGGGCTTTGTGAAGTACCCTTAGAAATTTGCATCGACATTACAATAACCAAATCCCTAGATAGGGGAAATAACCACCCTCTTAGTGATTTGATTGCTCTTTATGGAACTCGTTTGAAAGACTTTTAAAATTACTGCACCACTTTTGGTTTCCATCTCCCTATACAGAGAATTTCCAATTCTTCAGCACAGGCTGCAAAGTCATAATACTGACTCAACTTTCCCCATAATTCCTCAATCTCCTCAATTCTCTCAAAATTTTCTCCAATTCATCTATACAAACAACCTATCTCTATTTTAAATCTCTTCTTTGTTTCTGAGTCTGTGTAGCACAGAGAGGTTCCTTCTATCCAGTAAGTCACTCCTCCTTGACTTTCTCTGTCTTGGGAACTTTGCTCACTCCCTGTCTTGCAGATTCTGAAAGGCCTTGCAGATTTTCTGAAGAAATGTTGTGTCCTCTGTTCTGTGCACCTCAATACCTTGTGTTTAATCATTATGTCATTTCACAATTCCATATTCACTTGTCTGTGCTTGGCACTGTGCTAAGAAGTCCTTGAGAATACGGATTATATCTATTGGTGTGCACCATGCTCTCTACATGACACTTGTTCAATTAGTATTTATTAACAGCATATTTTTGAGTGCCTACATTTTAGCAAGTAGATTACATTGGACATGGAGTAAACATAACACAACTTGTTTTTTTTCATGCGTCTGAGGTACATGAATGGCTGTATGTTGGTGGGGACAACTTTGTGTACAGTGAGCAAGCACATGAGAACATACACGGATGTGAGTATATATAAACATGAGCATGTTAATCGTAAATAATCCTTGATCGCTCTTCCATCTTAGTAATTGATCCTGAATCACCAATGAAACCCATAGTATGACATTAGTGCTTGTCTGTCTAGTCAGCTTGTTCTGGAAATTCCTAGATCCACCTACCAGGGCCAGAATTACAGGTGTGTTGCCATGTCTACCCAGTGTTTTACATCAGGCCTGGATATATGAACTCAGGTCCTTTTGCTTGCAAGATAATCATCTTAAATACAAAGCCATCTCCTCAGCTGATGCATAAACAACTTCTGTAGAATTCTAACATATGCCAAAATGAAATATGGATCTATGTGCATGCATAAAAATTGAAAATTGATGAAATATAAAGAAAATTTCCACAGAAGAATCATTCCAAATGCAAATTTAAGAATAAGTATGGTGGGACTGGGCAGACAGCTCAGTGGTTAATCTTTTAGCCTCACATGTAAAAGAACTTCAGTTCAGTGTCCCAAATCCACTGTAAAAATGCCAGGAAGATATGGCTGTGGCCTATAATCCTGATCCTAAAAGGTGTGAAACCTGAGAATTCCAAGAGCAAATCAATAAAGAGGTAGCACAATCCAGAATGTTTCCATGTTTCCTGATGCCACTCTGAGGTCTCCATAGCATACGCACTCATGTCCTCTTGTACACACACACACACACACACACACACACACACACACATTTATTATTCAAAGAAAGGAGGTCGTGTATTATGGTACATGTCACTAGCTATGTGACCTTTGGCAAATCATTTCATTTCTATGCCTTGGTTTCTGAAAATTTTAATAGGATTCACCTAAAAAAAGTTTAGTTAAAAAGAAAAATGTTTATGGAGTTGGAGAAATAGCTTAGTTAGTAAACAGCTTGCCTGGCATTTGTGAAGACCTGAGTTTGAGTCCCTAAAACCACACATGCGTGCGCACAAAGTTAGGCATGATGACAGAATTATGTTATCTCAGCAATGGAGAAGTGGGAGGCAGAGACAGACAGCTGTCTGAAAGCTCCTAGCCAGCTAGCTGGGCCTACTTGCCAAAGTTGCCAATGAGTGATCATGTCTTAAACCAAAGGTGGAAGCATCTATGGACCAATATTCAAGTTATTCCTTGAACCTTCAAAAGAAGACCAAACAAGAAGACCTACAGGTGCACTCACATGGGTGCACAAACACACCCTCCCACACCAATAAATAATATTGCTAAGGCATTATGAATAGTGTCCTTTACATAAAGAACACTGTGTGTGTATGTGTGTGTATGTATGTGTGTGTGTGTGTATTACATATATATATATATAAAGTGTGTGTGTGCATGTACTATGGAAGAATTCAAAAAACGCTAAACTATAGTCTATTACTCAGACATATTGATTTATTTGCACTAAGAACCTTAGGAAATAGCAAGTGCAGGTAGGAATCTTTCTAAATATGCCCTCTCTACTTAATGAAAGGCTCTTCCAAAGGGATTCTTGGAAGTCATTTCAATCAAGGAATATCAACTCTTATCATAACCAAGAGGGGAAGCTGGAAGTCAGGGCACACTCATCTTCAATTATTATTTTCTCTGCTCTGTGTTGCCTCCATTCTCTCTCCTTCTTTAAAGAGGGCATATAAGATTTTAAAGTCCCCTGGGATTTTGAGTTTTCTGCCTTGTGATGCTCCATAGACATAAAAAATTCATATCCTTTTTCTTCTATTAATCTGTCTGCTGTTGAATTATTTCAAAGACTTAGGTATCAAGTCTCCAGTAGACAGTGGAATTTTTTTTCCTTTCCCTAAACTATAATTTTCAGAATTAAATAATGCTGAGAATTGAAGGAAGTCATTGTGGTTATGGTGCCTGTGGTGATTTCAGATGTAACATATATGCTTAGGCTAAAGAAGCAAGAAGGAACTGAATCACGTCAGGGTCTGGTTTGTAAACATGAAAACAAATGGAAGTCAGTAGAAAGTTTTAAACCAGATTATCCTTTGAGAACATCATATATGATCTACGATGTATATTTAATGATTATGTTGGAGAAATTGATAATTGTATTTAAAACCTGAGGTTACAAGCAAATGACATCCCAGAGCTATAATAAGATTCAGAAATGGATGTTACATTGATATGCATTTACACTTTCTATTGTGAAATTTCAAGTCAGACTTAGTATTTTGTCATCTATCTCCAGTAGTTTGCTAATGGAAAATGTGTGTAGGGGGATGTTAATATTAAAATCAAAACTCACGGTGTAGTATTTGGAAATTTTTGAACAAGTTGCTTCAATTTGTTCTCTGAAATTAGGCTAAGAGGTCCCAATTTCAGGGTTAAATGAAATAGTGAATAAGTTTCTGTTCTTAGTATGTCATTTGTATTTTCTCACTTGATCTCACAGTAGTACAAGGAAACATTCATGAGCATGAGTTTTCAGTATTTTCCGCTGGAGCTGAGAGGGCAAGTGTCAGGTGAATAGTATTTGTGCTGGGACTCAGAGAGTAAGGAGAGCTTGGGGAAGGATAAAGGGAAAAGTTATAGAGGCTGGAGAGATGGTTCAGGAGTTACAGCCTTTGCTTAGCAAGCCAAAGGACCTGAGGTTAGATCTCAGACACTGGGTAGAAATGACCTTTGTCTACAATTCTGGCCCTGGAAGGCAGAGACTGGTAAATGCCAGAGCTAGGCAGTAAGAAGGTAGAGAAATGTAGGATGATACTGAATTTACCCTTGGTCCTCCACAGACACATACACACACTCAAGTACCCTCCTACACACACACACACACACATGTTAAAAAAGAAAGGAAGAATATTTTTCTAAATTCACAGATCATGCAGCAATATGGAAAGAGACAGCTCATGAACTCATGTGGTCTAAATTAGCAGACTAGCACTCAATGTCAAGGAACTTTAAGTACAGTTCTTAATCTTTTGTGCTTAGACTTTTCTCATCTGCAATAGATGTATTAGGGACTTCACAACATTCTTGTTGACATCAAACTAGAACTGGCCTTGAAAGAAATCTTGGAGAGTCAGCAAAGACCAAGGTTGGTGAAGCTGACTTTGAGTTCTATCTCCACAGGTTCACTGTACATTATTTAATCTTTGTCTTTTTCTACATGTGTGATTATTTCATTTTTTTCTAAGGGTCAAATATGATATCATGTATGACATACCAAGAGCAGTAATTAGCACCAAAAATAATTCACATTTCAGGAAAAAGTTGGCTATTACTTGCAAAATACAGAAAAATGAGAAACAAAAAATATCAGTTAACATTATTCTCTTTCAATAATGAAGAACAATGAACAGATAAGAAAGAATATATTAGGGGCTGGAGAGGTGGCTCAGGGGTTAAGCCTCTGTCTTGCAGGTGGAAGGTCCTGAGTTCGGATCCCAGATCCCACGTATAGACACCAGGTGGAAGCGGGGGTGGCCTGCGTTTTTGGTCCTGGTAGGGTGGAGCCTGTGAATACCGGGGCAGAGGAAGTGGAGGCGTCCATAGTAGTTCCCGAATTTGTCTGTGGTCTACACACACACAGACACACACGCGCGCGCACACATACATACGCACACATGCACAATTGAATAAATACAAAAAAATTTTAAAGAAAGAATGTATTAAAAATGCCGAAGAAAGTGGTGACTTTTTATCAAAAATAGAGCTGTGGAGAAAAAATAAGAAAGGTTATACTTCATTCAGGTTTATATAAATCCAGAAGCAACATAGAGTGGGTCTGCATTTCAATATGTGACACAAAATCATTCGTTAAAGATGGAAATGTCTCATCATCTCACCCAAAGCTTACTGCTATGACTATGTCACTTCAATTCATTATCTCTAGAAAGAAATCTCACCAGACAATATGATTAGACCTAATCAGTACAGGTGCCAAGCACTTGGAAGACATTAAAAATGACATTTCCACTTATTTCATCCAACAAATATTTATCTCTGGCATTTCTCATATGTGAGCATTTGTAGGACCCTTTAGAACAGCATTTCAGGATAGAGGGTTAATCACTAGGTGCAAACTAGACAGGTTACTTTGTGTAAGAAAATCAGGTTTTGATAATCACCTCTCAATGCATCAAATTTCAATTTACTACAAATTCTTTGCCAAATGCTCACTTTTCTATAAGGGTGAAGCAGAAAACAGTGGAAAAAAATAGTCTATAGCATCTGGAACATCCCTGAATAGATGTAATTACTGCTACCAAGTATAAAAATAACCCTTTAAAATAAAAGTTCAATGACAAGTGATAGAGATTATCTACCATGGAGTATGCTTGAAGAATACGTTGTTGAATTAGACATTGTCATATAATATTGCTTAATTGCAACTTATCACACTTTAGTGTGACTAAATAGCAACATAAAAGAAATAAAAGATTCAAAATGGGCATAGGAGATGCCAGTGATCAGATTGACTACCGTATCTTTTCTCAGCGATATACTCACTGCTAAGTGAGACAGACAACTTTAAGAAGCAATTCTTATATTAACACATGTTCAAAACATCCTTTTACTTTTGTCAGCTAAAACATTTTGGAAAGACCTGAGTATGCCCAAGGTGTCCCTATCTGCCACATAAATGACACAAATTCAGAAGCAGCCCCATCTGATGTGTTCATGGGACAATTCAAACATACTCCAACATGTTTCTTTCTCCATTTTTAACCTTTGAAATATCTGGAGTTGTGCAAGTCCTCCATATGTATGCCATACAAAAGAGACATAAAAGTAGGAGGTGGGTAAGTTTAGAAGACAGGGTCTAGAGGGATTGTGGGGATTTAGACAGGGAAATGGAGATGAATATGATCAAAATCCATGTATATGTTTGTCAATTTAAAATAAATTATTGAATGAAGTTTATCAAGCTGTGTCCTGTCTGGATCTTGAGATCTTCTCCTTGCAAGACATTCCACTCAAGGCACAGCTGCTGTATTCAGGAACTCACTGCAATGGGGCTTGTTCTTATCAGACCTGCACAATGGCTGACAAATCAACATGCCCCCATAGGCTAGCAAGGACATCAGGAGAAATAATTTCAAGCAATAGGAACCTTAGAGGCTAGGGCTAGGCAGGACACGGGGAATGCCCCTATCAGAGGATCTGCCCAGGGAAGGGCCATTTGGTCTGCCTCAGAAGCCTGAACTCCACCAGAGGAGATGATTCAGAGGAAAACCCTGGAACCATAGAAGGAGATGGCCAGGAGCAAGTATGTGTGTGGGGGGGGGATGGGTTGATGAAGGAAGCAGAGGGAGGGAGGGAAATGGGAAGTATGTTGATCCATTTTTCCAGTTCTCGTCTCTAATTTAAAATTTTTCTTCCTACACGACATAATCACTGGGTGCATGTTTTTGCATCTGTAGATATTGTGCAACTGTGATTGTTTGGATATAAGGATTCTATGTATTCACCCTGTTCATAAACAGTTTCTCAAGAGCTAACTCATTTTCAGTGTCCTCTTGGAAAAAAAATATAAGAACATGGTACAAAGTCTATCCTTGGAGTTGGCAACATTAAATTTTGAAAGTAGTTTTCTGAATTTTGAAGGCAGTGAGCAACATTTACTTAAAAATGCATGAAGGAAAAAAATTGTATTAAATATTCTGATTAGTTTTGGAAAGAGGTAGCACCTACTTCTAGGCAGCTGTAAATTTCTTTATCCACAACGAACATTTTGTTTCACATGAGTTATCTTTAGTTAAGCAAAATTTCCTAGGGACATTATAGCAATACTCACTTAAGAATAATGATTGTAATTCCCCTCCTCAGTAGCATTTATGTACCTTTTTGCATTGATCTTTGAAATCATGTGATTAAGTTTATATGTTTCTTTGCTCAAATACAGGTATGAAAGATTATGATCACAGCTAGTCATTTTCATTTTTTCCCACTGGACCAAGAAAAAGAAAACATAAATGTTTGCATAAATAGCATCTGGTTATAGAAGAATCTTGTTGTTGTTAAGAGTAGCAAAATTATAAATTATTCATGTCCATGTAGCATTAGGTCGGGCGTAAGAAGTAGCTTCTTTCCAACATAGACTAATGACACTGAGATGTTTCCTGAGAAAATGTGCTTCCCTCTGAAAACACACAGTATTACTCTGAGTTAAAAACATGCTCTTTATACTTAAAAGAGGATGTGTTCTAAAAAGCCTGTGACATTTGAAGATGCAGCTCATGTAAGAATTAATTGGATAAGGCAGAATTCAATAACTGAGGTAGAAACTATGACATCTGATGACCTGTTTCTGGTCAGTCTACGTCTGGAAAAAGCAACTTTGAAGAGTCACTATAGATTCCGAAGTCTGACTATGAACAGTCTGAGAACACAAGATTAACTTGTTGCTGATACCAGGATCATTAATCATGACTGATCTGCACATGGGAATGCTCTTTACACATAAGTACCTGTGTATGGCCCAATTTTAGATCATCATTGATAAAACTAGATATCGATGTAATGTTGACAGGTGCCTAAATGTTACGTATGGTTTATTTATGATTTTCTCTAGTTTTCTACATTGACATTTTTACCTGATTATCAAATGTTTCACAACAAGAAAAATAAATGCTCTGTGACTATACCAAAGTCATACAATTTTCTATTCAAACCTTAAACTTATTGTTTTAGAAAAATGCATTAAAAAGTTGAAGAGGGAGCTATGGAGATAGTTCAGTATTTAAAGTACTTTTCTTGCATGCAAAATTACCTGAGTTCAATCCCCAGTGTACATGCAAAATGTCAGGTATGGGGATATTGTTTGCTATCTGAGTGCTAGGGAGGTCAAAGGTCCATACTTGAGACTCTTTACCTGTCAGTCCAGCTGAACAACAAGATTTAGACTAATGAGAGACCCTTTCTCAACAACAACAGCAAAATGAGAAGATAATGGCTCCTAAAAGCAACACCCAAGTTTGCCCTCTGTCTGATACATACATGCATACCCACATACATATGTGTATCCACACACATACATACACACAAATCAATGAATAAATAGGCTAATTGGTTAAAAAAGATAGAGAAAACACTGTAAATGAAAAAAATCAGTTGTCAAAAAGTGATTAAGTCAGCTCCATTCAGTCACATAAATATAAAACAAATATATGGAATTGCTGATTTACATGCTATTATCTCTATTATTTAACTGTTTTACCAGAAAACTTACAGAATAAATATTGTACTTAGACTACTATAATATCACAACTGAAGTCTTCTACAAAAATTGGATCCAAGTTTTTCAACAATGTCTGTTGTCATAAATAAAATGGTAACAAATAAATGATAAGAGTTCTAAGCACTTGTCTATCTGAGAAATTGCTTGTCAATATCTTGCCCCCAATGCAGAAGTTAATTTTCTTAAATATTCTCATGAAAGAAGAAGGGAGGGAAGGGAAGAAAGAGAGGGGGAAAGAGAGAGAGAAAGAGAGAGAGTTCTTAGTCCAAAATAAGGCAATAACCCAGTCTTTATCTCCAGCTTTGCTTATCAAACAGATAACATAGATAAATTAGTTTGTGTGACTAATATGAGCGTCTTAAACTCTCTGAAAAATTTCCCACCAGTAACTGAAATGAACAATATCTGACTCTGAAGAATAGGAAAAATAATAAAATTGCCAGAAAATAGGATTGTGGCGGGGATTATACATGGTTGCTGATGAGGATGAGAGTATAATAGGTTGGTTGAACAGCTAAGGTTATCTCAAGCATTTTGCAGCAATGGCATCTGACCTCCATCATCATCTAGAATGGCAATTGCAGTTTCAATTTTGAAGGTAAACTCCCAAATTCAGAAGACTGCCCTAGATTATATAGCAAATGTTGCTGGGCCGGAAATTAAATGCCTATCTTTGTCTTTCTGACTCTGTCTACTCTATCACATTGTTTCTCTTGAAACAATGAAAAAAAAAGAACTATCAAAGTAGAAGTTCCTTCTGTGGTCTACAAATTCCTTTATTAGAGAACATGAAAGAGTGATAGAAAACTGCTCATCAGAGGTAAAATAAGAAGAAAAACATGTTGAGTCCTCTTCCCTCACATTTCTTTCCAGCTTAATGATTCCTAGATATGCACAGAGCTGGAAGATTTTTTTTGCTCCTTGAATAAATAATCAGTAGGGAAACAATCCCCAGGCCATTTATTATCCGTATTTATGCAGCAAGTAATGTCAATTAAGTCCTCCCAACAATCACAAAGGTAGCAATTTAGTTCTAATTTTGTAGAATTGTTAACAGACTTCTTTGTGTCACTTGTTTCCTAAATGGAGACAGCATATCAACAGTGAAACCATGTGGTGACCTGGCATTGGGCTGCAGTTCATTAGAAACCGAGAGGCAGGGGAACTGGAGCACATTTGAAATTCTACATTTGAATTTTTATGACTTGTGCTGACAATCCATTAGGCACCAAGTCATAAATCAGTAGGTAGGGCTAGGGAGCCACCTGCTGGAATGACTGGATGGATTTTACTTCTGTGTTCCACTAAATATTAGCTTAATAATGAGTGTGTCAAATTCCAAGTTCGTTGCTATAATTAGATATCTTCCACAAAAATTTCAAGCTGAATATAATGGTACTAGGAAAGAATATACAAGCTGGAGACAGCAAAGAAAAGCAATCAATGAAAGTTAATATGTGACTGAAGTTCCTCAGAGCTTCACATAGACATTTCCATGATTTCAGCTGGGTTTTTTAAATAGGTTATCTACTGCTTCACAATTGTTTTACCTATAATTGATAGATCTTACAATTATTTTATGACTTATTTAAATGGACTCTAGTTTCAGTAATATGTGCATTAACATTGAAGTGAATACTTTGGTATGTCTGTGTGCTGCTGTGTATGTTGGGAGGTTGCACATACACATTCATGGACACCCATGTATGCAGATCAGAGGTTATTGATTAACGAGCCATCCATTTTTGGAGACAGATTCCTTAACATACCTGGAACTGACCAAATTGGCTAGTCTGACTGGCCAGCAAGCCCCTGTGACCTACCTGTTTCTGCTTCCCTCAATGTCAGAATTACAACTGAATTCTAACATTACTTGCCTTTATATGTGAGTTAATCTCAGGACTTCATTCTTACACTTCAACCACTTTACCAACTTGAGCCATCACCCTTATCTTAAACCATGAAACCAGCTGGTAACAATGAAGAATCTGGGGGTCAAGTGTGGCAGATAATATATTTTCCCATTCTCTTTAGCTGTCTGAGATCAAGCTTTCAAATTTGTTCTGTGAAATTCTCAATACTTTTAAAACAAAGTTTTCAACAAAAATATAATGAGTGACATATTTTCCTGCTTTTGTTATTCAAACATCTGACGTAAATATAGCTACCAATTTCCCTGCCTTTGCTATACCGTATAAATGGGGACCATGAAGGAAATGGTCTTTAAAAGTACTTTTACACCAACACAGGGTCAACACTTCAAACATCCTCTGGGTGCAGTTGTTGTGGCCAGATTTTGGGGTCCCAGAAATCAACAAGGAGCCAACACCGGCTGCAAAACGCATGAGGGTCTTTATTAGCAGATTCAAACTTGGGCTCACAACCGCCTGACAGAAGTGTCCTGCAGGGAAGCGCTCACCCTTTGTCCAGGGTAAGTTTTACAGCTTAAAGGTAAGGGAAGGGGGCTTCCAACTTAGTAGTTACATGATTGGCTAACAGCCAACAGTTTCGGCACAGGGATTGGTCCCCCCTTGTCTGTGAGCAGTTTGAATTGCCACCTTTCTACCCATAACACCTGAGATTCTCTCTGGGGCAACTCCAGTCTGCAGGAAAGTTCTTTTTAGGCACTCAGCTAGGCACGTGGGGCCGCATTCCAAGCATTCCAAACTCTCAGCCTGTCTCTAGTTGGCACTAATGGCTGCGCTCTGACTGGGCCACATTATGAAAGCTGTCTACAAGACCTAAAAGAAAACCAAAATCGGGTTCTAGGTCTCCTCACAGTAAGACAGCAAAAAGGAAAAGACAGGAGAGATTCTTCTCAATGTGTGCTCTCTGGGAAGTAAAGTCCTCAACTAAATTAATACTCCTCATCAGTTGACTTGTTATATCATCTTCATTCTCTAAAGAAGAGCAGATTAAATATTATGCTTACATGAAAGCGTCCTTGTAAACTGTGGCTATGCTTGTGCTTATATTCAAATATTTTCTTGACACTGGAAACTTTAGGAAATGCAAATGTGCAAGGGTCATTCTAGAATGATTTTGTTATCCTGCTGGTGCAGATAATCTGTTACACATGCAATTGCTTGTTTCAGAAACTCTTTTTGAACTCTCATGATAAATCTCTACCTGAAGCCCTTTAGCACATGTCATGGTTTGAATGTGAGTTGTTCTCCTTAGATTGCTATATTTGAATTTTTATCTGGTGATAATTTGGGGGAAGGTTGTGACACCTTTGAGAGGTGGAGTCTTCCTGGGGAAATGGATGTTATGAAGTGTGGGCCTGGCTCTGTATCTTCTCATTTGGCTCTTGTTCTCTCTGACTTCACAGTGGTTGGGTGGCCTGAACAACATCCTGCTTCTGACAGACACTGTGTTACTTATTGTTGTTACTCTTTCTGCTACTGGAAGACAAGACTCAGTCTCGAGCAATTTAGGAGAGGAAAGGGAGATTTATGCGGCTTACAGTTCCAGAGGGAAGACATGGTTCATTGCAACAGAGTAGGCATGGCAGGCAGAAGCTGGAAGTGGTGTAGGTTGCATCCATCATCTTGGAGGCAGAGAGAGCAGGCAGCACACTATAGAAGAAGACTACTAGTGGAAGCAAAGCAGGCCCATCCATCCTCAAGGCCCACTCCTGTGACATGCCTTCCTCCAGCAAGGCTCCACCTCCTAAAGGTGTCACAATCTTCCCAAATATTAACAGCAGCTATGAATACAAACACATGAGCCTGCTGGAGGCAATTCACATTCAAATCATGACACGTCTGCTATGTGATTCCTACAACCATGGACTGGGTCTCCTCTAAAACCATAAACCCAATAAATCTTCCTGTCTCCCTTAAGTTGCATAAGAATATTGTCTCACAGCAAAAAGAAAAGTAACTGTAACAGCATTTATTGAATATTTATTCCTTCTTTGATGCCAATCAACGATTATTGCCGTATGCAACGATTATTGCCGCTCATGTATGAGGAACGTTAAGTTTGGGAAAGTCATAGGAGTCACCATTCCAAATCCTAGAGATCACCTCTGCAGCAATTCGGATCACAAAGACCATGCTAGATTCCATTGCGACAACCAACTGCCTAAAGATAGCCAAGCATTGTTCTGTGTGTTTATTTGCTTGATAATTCTCATTATATTTTAATTACCCATTTCATTCCTCCAAGTCTCAAATTTTCTCCAAATCATGAGCTCTTTTTAGAAAGTATTCTCAGCAATTATCATAAATGCTTATCTCATAATAATTGATAAATGAATATTAGATGAATAAATTCTGTGGGAGGAGATTTTATTATCCTTTAATGACAGAACAGCAGTCTTAAATTTATTTTATAGTTCAGCATTTTAGAATGAGATGTAAAGCAAAAATGATATTTCTTGAGATCATGCCATGCATTGGATTCTAGGAAAGTATGTTTTATTGAAGCCTTGAAAGGATATGACAAAATGCTGTACCTACATTTGGGACAAAGAAGTGGAAAAGCAAGATAGCTTACTTACTTACTCAAAGTTACTCAAAGTGCTCAAGAAAGAATGCCTAATTCCTTCAGCTGGCCCCATATCCTTTCAGAGTTTTGCCTGTCAGTTACCTTCTTGGAAGGGACCAAAGAATTTATCTCTATCATTGCTGACTATTTTGCCCTTCAAAATTTCATTTGTCACTGTGTTAGATATAATAAAAAGTGGCTATGCAATCTCTATTGAAAAAAAAAACACTTTAAAAATGTCAGGTGCCAAAGAGAGGAGTACAGAATAGAAAAGGGAGGAGGGGAAGGGGTAGGAAGGGTAGGAGAGTACAATGGGAGTCAACAGAGGAAGAGAAGGGGAGGGAGAAGAGGGGTACCTATTGAGCTTGTATAATTATGCAAAAATGTAATGAAAATTGTAATAAAATAAAAAATACCAGGTGCCATATTAGGTTCTAGATACCTACACTTAGCCAAGTAGACAAGTCTGTTTTCATAGATTTTACTCTTAAATTAGTTAGACAAGCTCTTAGAATAAACAACGCTTACCATCATAAAATCCAAAAACTAACTGGATTTGTGATAGGGAAGTTGGAGAAGGATTAATACAAAGTGAAAACTTAAGACTTGAAATATGCAAAAGAATAAATTGGGTAAAGAATAGGAAATCAAGTGCTCTTTAGACAGGAAAGAGCAAATCTGCATGCCTCAGCTGGGGAAGACTGCTACAGGCTTGAATGACAAAAGTTTGCCTATATACCTGAACATAATTCTGGAGAGTTTCAAAAAAGGCATTTAAATCGCTGTGAGAATATATATGCATTCTAAATGCAATATAAATATATAGCATGCAGAAGAGACCAGAGCTGGACAGGATTATGCACATAATTGCTAGGAGGTTCTGTTGCAGTCTATGCAACATTACTGTGCTTGGGATCCATGTGCTAGAAGTGCAAGTGGAGAAAGATAGACGAATATAAAACATTTTAAATTGAGGAAAACTGAATTGATGAGTTTAAGACAAGGGACATACTAGGCTTCTACTGGAGCAGCTGATGAAGAGTGGACAGCCTTTGCTTTAGGACCTTTCTGGGGGTGGTTGATAAGAAAATATTGAAGCAATATTATGTGTGATAGTCTAAACTAATGTAAAAAGTTATAAAGACTGCCATGACAAGGCCTCATAGAAATGGAAATTTGGTGAGCAGCATGTTGTAAACCCCAGATAACTGTAAAGTCTCTCAGAAAAGATAAAAGACTCCCTGGAACATTTCATGGTCACCCCTTATGATAAGGGTTTGAAACATTTCATGGACAGGCCTTATGATAAGTTTGTAAAAAATAATCACTGCTCTTGACTCTGTCTATCTTCTGTGATGTTGCTTGCCTCCTGCTTAGCCTCCCCTCTGCACACCTGCTGCATCTGCTGTGATCCACTTGCCATGTGGCAAATATGCCAGACTTACACTAGAATGTAGCTATTGTCTTTAAAAGCCCCTCCCCCTGGCTCTTTGGGGCGTCACATCATTATCACAATACTGGTGTGGGGACCTGATGGACTCCAGTAAAGCTTCTCCATTTGTGAAAGCTTACTTGGTATCAGTGTAGTGAATTCCTGAGCAGCCAGATGCCAATTCACATGTATAAGAGTAAAGAAAAGCAAGCCAGTTTGGTAGAAGGGATCAAGAGGAAGGTTTGGAACATGTTAGATATCAAAATTAAGCAGAATTCCAAACATACTATATACATCATTTCTCACATGTTCTAACTTTCACCTGTCTTTAATGCTTCTGTTTTTGCACATTCCTTCTATTTAGAACTCAAATTTGATTTCATATATTCGTGAAAGAAAATAATTGTGCATCCCACCTGCACAACTTTTGCTAGATGTATCTCTAGTATTTCTGCTTCTGTCTTGGCGCTTGTTTGCCTTATGCCACACTTAAACCGCAAGGCTTTCAAAGTCAGGACTATGTCTTACTCCTTCTGATGTTCACAGTAGTAAATTCCCATTAAACATTTGTCATATGCATTTCAAATGAGAAGTCTATGCTATTCTTTGTCTTCCCTAATAAGGACCTATGTATTTTCCTAATTAAAGGAAGTATCAGCTTGTATGAGGACAGTTGGTACATACACTTGGAGTCTTTCTGGAATATCTCCAAAGCTACGGCCTTTTCTCAATGGCTACATCTGCTTTCACAAAACTAATCTCTCTTGGAAATTTTCCACCCACTAATAGAGGGTCAGCAGACTGTAACCTGGGCTCTGAGCCAAATTCCACCCACGATGGGGCCAAGTCTGTTGTGCCTGTGGTGAAATGGTGAGCTTGAGTAGTTGGAACAGGAACAGTGTGAACGTAAAGCCAAGAAAAAAAAATGCAGTATGGAACTTTATAAAAGATTCACCCTGACCTTTGCATTAGTGGAATGTTTTGAAAACCTTTCCTCTAGGATCTTTCAGGGAAGATTTTGGGGAGCATAACCCTAAGCAATATTTGATATATTAAAGGTTTACCACTGAGCATACCTTCATAGAAAAAGTCACAAGTCATCTAAATAGGCATCTAAAACACTCGCTCATCCCATGGCTCAGGGAACCTTGTAAGACACTCGCTCATCCCATGGCTCAGGGAACCTTGTAAGAAAGGGCCTGTGAGAATGTAAGAGCCTGAGAGTGGGAAGAGGTACTGCCCGGCAATAATTTCTGCTCATATCAGAACTTCCATGCGGAAGAGCTCAATGTAGCAAACGTCTACCTCAACAATAGCTGATCTAGGAGCATTATGCCATGAAAAAGGGACTGTCTCAGGAGATACGGCCCCACTGTGAGAGACCATTTGGGAATCGTGCTGGCCAAGAGAAGGGAGCTTTGTAGCCAGTGGTTTGTCCACTGGTAGGATATTCATGTACATCAGGTACTCTGGCGCTTGCCAGTGCACGTATCCTTCATGAGGCCCAATGGATCACACATGCAGGGGGATGTGGAAGCTGGAAGGAGACTGGCTGGAAAGGAGAATAAGAAGGTGGGGTGGGGATGAGGAGTAGTAGGGGATGAAAACCTACACATTTATTATATTGCATATGAAAGTGTCAAAGGATTTTTAAAAAGAAAAGGTCACAAGAACTTTCCAAGTTCAGAGACCTGTCTGGCACAAAGAGGGAATGAATCGAGAACAAGAACTTGTGGTGTAGGTGTTATGAGTCAGTAAGAGGATTCAAATCAGAGCTGCTCAGACCAAAACAGAGGATGAATCTGATAACTTGTTTCGGGACTTTTACTGCTTTATTCCATTGTTCTCAACCTAGGGCCATCTCTCCAATGCTTTTCCCCAATTCCATTTATTAGAGACGTCCATATACTCTTAAGCCCTGGGATAAAACACTTTGAGTGGTTATGCATCGACTCAAAATAATAGACATAATAACCCATTTTGGATTCCTTCAGCATTTTGTTTGTGTAACTTCCCATCTTCAGTGTAGTTAGTTTCCCTTAACTCGCAAACTTTTTGGAGGAAGATATTTTCCCTAACACTGGCAAGGTAACTGAAAGCAATCCAAGCTGAAATGGTCATTCACTTACGTTGCCTGACAAGAAATTAGAGTATGCATATTTTGAGAAACTGAATATATAAATGTAGAAACAATATATGATAATAGAATTCAGATAACCAGTCCTTAAGTGGGAATAGCCTGTCTGTTTTCCTTCAAGTCATGTTTAGGTATTTCCATATATTTCTCTAGATTTTCCCATTCATAAAGAGGTTAGAACACTGGAGTTCACGTTCAGCAGGAACAGTTTGGGATATGGAGGCCGCTGTACCCATCTGTCTTCTGTCCAACGCATGAACCAAGCTTAACTGCTTCTGAGCTACCAGGAAGCTACTTGGCTCTTGATAGAATTTGATAATTTGTCTTGGCCACATAATTCAAAACTATATGTCTCAAAGATCACCTGAGGATTTTCACCTAGCAAAGGAAGAAAAAATCCAAAGACTTTTACAAAATGCACAGTCCAAGAACTACAGTTTTAATATCCTTAGATTTTGCATATTTTTTCAACTTCTGCATGCTTAGACTTCACTTTTATTCAAGAACATTCTCTAAGGCACAGAGCCTTGCCCAGATGTGTCATAACTTGTACCTTGGTTATTGATCCACTGTAGTCCCACTCCAGCTCTGTTTCATTGCAAGAAAGAGATGTCGGTTTTTTTCTAACATCCTCCTCCTTCCAACCAGAGCCACACCTCGACATCAGATAGGCCTCCTGGGCTGTAGCACAATTGATCTTTAATGTGTAACCACACTCAGAATACAAAGATTGGGAAAACCAGTAAGTACTGTGATGTCAAAAATACAACAGAAATAAACACCCTGGATCACAAAGTTAAGCTTAGAGAGACAAGCAAACAATGGCATTCAAATGGCCAGGAAAACCCACAGGAAGCTGCCCTGTACTTGCAAAACCACAATGAGCTCATTTGGGCTATGCATCAATCCGAAGGCATGTCAGAGAAGAGGCATTGCTATTGACTACAGCAAGATAAGGTAGTTAAAGGTACATGTAACAAGACAATAATTTTTTGAAGTCTTAAGCTAGGGCTATAACTAAGATGTTAAAAGATCACTATCAGAACTTGTATTTAGTGGCGGGAATAATCCCAACAATGCAAAAAATCCCTCACAGAGCATTACTGCTGTCTTGTATGAGGCAGATAGATTCCAACCCATCAATAATGTTAATGCTTTCTCACCTGCACAAAGATAAGTATGACTAACTTCCTGAATTGTGGAGCAGAGCTAGCCTAAGAGAAAGAACACTAAATAAAATTCCTAGAGTAACCTAATCATGTGAAAATAAATCAGAAGTCAAGAATGTGAATCTGCTCACTTCCTGCATAGCTATTTACTTAGATTAATATTATATGGAAGATTGGGTATGGGGAAGCATTAGTGGGTTAGGAGTTCAGGAGTTAAGCTCTTTAAGCTTTTTAACCTTGGAAAATTGAAAATCTTCAAGACAAGATTAAAATACAGACAAAATACTCACAAGACCATTTCAAAATAGTACTTAGTCTGTTGATATGTAGCTTCTAAATCTAGCCAGAGACAATTGCTAAACAAGTGACATAGTCTATCACCTTTAGGAGTGATGAGTCTGAAAGTGTACAGCTCAAACTGCAAATAGTAAAACAAAACACAAGCTGATGTGCTGCCAAGAGTGGGAAGGTTGAAAGTTTTAGGAAAGAAACATAGATATAACTCATTCGTTGTTATATAAACTGAGTCCTTATACTAACTTATCCAAAGGGAGTTAGTAGAGTGAGAAGGCTAAAAGTTATACCAAGTAACTGGGAGGTCACTGAAGAATGAAAAAAATTAAACTCAATATAATATACTTGATTTATATTAAAGACATACAATACGACTTCTTTGGTGGGTAGGATATTGAACAGATAACTGTGAGAATTTTATTGATGCTTATCCATTGCTCTTGATAAAGTGTTTAAAGTTATATATTCCATATTAATTTTTTTATACCTTCAAGAATATTTTCAGGCTGGAGAGATGGCTCAGGGGTTACGACTCTGTCTCTCAAGCAGTAAGTCCTGAGTTCTGATCCTAGGTGCCACCTAAAAAAATGCCAGACAAAAACATCACATCAGCAGCCTGCACGTCCAGCACCTGGTGGGCGGAGCCTGAGAAATCCCTAGCCTAAAGCAAAAAGGAAGTAGAAGCAATCCAGGATGATTCTTGAGGTCACCCTTTGTCCTCCATAAGGACACACAGTGCCCTCTGATACACACACACACACACACATGCATATTGAATAAATAATAAAAATTTTAAAAATTGTTTTTAAAAAAAAAGGGCACATGCAGAGACAAGCCATTTTGAGACAATCCTGAAGTTCCACGTTTTTTTAAACATGGAACGTTTTATGAATTTGTGAGTTATCCTTCTGCAGATGCTATGCTGATCTCTGTATCGTTCCAATTTCAGTATATGTGCTGCTGAAGCAAGCACAATAAATGAAGAAAATTGAAGAAAACAAAAACAAAAGGTTTATGATAAACCATACTAATTGGATTAAAAATAATAAAACATAAGAACAATAAAAGTAGTCATGGATCTGATGATTAGTTTTAAAATGATTTATGCTCACATAATGAACTCTTACAAAGCCATGAAAGTGGCTTTTGAAAAATATTTAATCACGAGCTGAAATTCTCTCCATATAATCACAAATGAAAAACCAATATTCAAAGCTAATATGCAGGATGATCACAATGTGTGAAATACATTTTATATCCTAGTGCTGATAAGTAATGACATAAAAATTATAGTCTCGATGTAGAGGGAACATAGCTAATTTTATTTGCTTTATTATTTTATGTTTTCTAATTTTTATAAGGAGCATGCATTTCTTTAATTCTTTTAAGGAATAATAATTGTAATTAAATAAATATGAGAATTTCTTTACAGAAACCCCAAGGAGAAATTGTACCTCCAACTATTATTAGTTAACACTTCAGAGAGGATTATAACAATTGGACTAAGTCTATGGACAGGGAAAATATTGCTGTTTGTCTACTTATTACTGATAAAACTCATGACCAATTTAGGGAAAGAGGGAGGCTTTATACTGGCTTACAATTATTCAGTTACAGTTCTCAGTCCAGCTTGGCAAGACAGCTCACACCAAAATCAGGAGCCAGTGGGACTGGCCACATCTTTTCCACAGGGATCATTAAGAAAGGAGTAAAGTTCATCCACCAGAAAGCAAGATTGCCAAAGTGTGCTGAGGAATGTCAACTCACTGACATTCACCTGCCACAGCTAAGTTCCCACCCTCTGTGGCTTGGGTCTTCCTTCGTCAATCAGGCAACCTTTTGTAGGCTTACCTTAATTACTAATTCTCACAAATGTGCCCAGAGCTCAATCTTCAGTTGTCAAGGTGATACACACACTCACACACACATACACACCACACACACACACACACACACACACACACACACACATATATATATAATTAAGCATCATAGAAAGCAAAGGAGAGAAGGTGAGATGAAAGGATCGCACAATCAATTCTATTGGAACAGCAATAGTAACTTACATATTCATTATAGTGCCTTTTCATTTACAAAAGACTTACATACTTTATTCTATGACGACTCAATTTGCTCATTTACAAATATATCCATGGGCAGACACACATGTCATTGGTCAGTTTAAATGCCTAGGAAAACTTATCTACTCTATTGTCCCAATGTAGTCAAGCACATTGCTTTAGTTTCTAGTGCAAAGGATTTGGAAGAGCACCTTGATAAAAAGAAAGAGAGAGAGAGAGAGAGAACAGATTATGCCATGCTAGTCTGTCCACTTGGCTGCTTTTGGTTGCTACATGTTTTCTTGGCTTCCTATCAAAGAGGAAATTGTCTACAGGCCTTGCTGACCTGTATCTCTCATGGTTTCTTCAAACTCTGCCTTTTCCATGCTGCTAAAGCCTTTCCCAGAACCAATTCACCAGCTTCTTTCTTTTCACTGAAAAAATAATGCTACTACATGATAAAACTCTCCTAGGAAGCCTTCAGATCCACATTGAATTAGTACTCTTTTTTTAATTTTTATTTGGGGGGGGCATACAAATACCCTATGGTATATGACTCAGGTCGTATGATTTTAGGCAATTGCCTTTACCCATTGAGCTATCTCACCAGCCCTGAATTAGTACTTTCTAACTCAAGATTCTATTCCACTGTTACAAATGACATAAGTCAGAGAAGACAAAACCAGGATACATAACTAACAGATCAGCTCATCAGCAGAACCTCAGCTTCTGATTTCTTGGCTGCCTCTTCCAGAACATATCCAGCTATGTGTTCATTACCTCATAGAGAGTGAGATTTTGGGTAGTCAGGTGCTCTGACATGAACTCAGCTGCGAATTCTCCATTCTACCTGGAGTCCATCTTAATACTGCCTAGCAATTCCTTTAATTAGAAGAAATTCACACCCTTGACTTTCAACAACAGGTAATTTGAACATTACTTTTTGTTCTAGTTTCTCTTCTGTTGCTGATATAAACACATGGTCAAAATTGTTTAGGAGAAAAAGGGGTAATTTTCCAAATAACAATTCTTGGTTACAGTTCATCAGCAGGACAGGCAAGTTCATATCAATATCAGAGCCAAAGGAACTGGCCTCACTATTTCCATAGGAATTGCTGAAAGAGGAGCATATTTTCTTCCTTGACTGTATTCCCAGATACTACCCAACTCTCCCCATCCTATCAACTGTTCAGAGAATGATACTTACAACTCATCATGACTAGTCTTTCCACTTTGACTAGACAATCTTACAAAGGTTTGCTAGACTTTTCTTAAGCCAACTTTTCACAGATATATTCAAAGTCTCAGCCTTCAATCAGCAAGTAAACATCTGTAGTTAGCATTATTACTATCTGCCACACTTCTGCATTAGGAATAAAAAACAAGACAAACTAATGATAGCAAGGAAGGTATAGAATCAAATATTATATTCCACGAGAGAGATCTACAGAACAAGATGAGACAGGAGCTAGAGAAAAGGAAGGAGTATTGCTTGCTTCCACAAAATATTCCTGCTTACAGGAAACTCCCATGAGAGTCAACATAAAATGTGCACCTTGTCTAAAAGGTTAAAAAATTGGGCACATCAGTGATTATGTGGTTCACCATAATCCATACAATCAATTTAAAGATATGCAATAACTACATGAATTTGGATGACAGAATGCCAGATTTTGAGTTTGAATCATCTCTGCATAGCAAAACTGTGGCATTTTGTGTGTGTGTAAGTTAAAAGAGAAAAAACATATGAATGACGATATAGAATCCTTTTCTATAGTTCATAATGGTTACATGCATAAATTGTGGCATACATTAATGGAAGACTTGTTACAATCTTCATGGTTGTGTCAACACGAAATGCATTCAAAAAAATAAATAAGCAATGTGGTGTTTAGACAAGTGATTTTTTAGATCCTGAACGTAGAACTCTCAGGAATGGAATTACTAGTCCCTTTCTAATAGAGACTTCAAAAGTCTGAGAAGCCTGGACGCGCGGGTCCAGCCGGGCCTCACCCCGCGACCTAGGTAAGCACCACCCGTGACAACCAACAGAACTACAGGTCACCCCATAAGGGACCCAACACTGACTCCATAATCCAGCCGGAGCCGCGCGCAGGGCCGAGGGACAAGGAGGACCTCCCCCTGCGCCCGGACCCCGCCCCAGCTGCCCTCGGGTTACATAGCTCCACCCCGACGCCCCCATCCTCCCTTTACCCATCCCGCTCCACCGGTCGGGACGCGCGCACGGTCCAGCCGGGCCTCACCCCCGACCTAGGTAAGCTCTGTCCCTGCCCACCCCCAGAACCCAAGGCCAAATAATTCAGTTTAGTGAAATTGAAAGATCTTAAGAGTTAAAACGACAATGCCAAAGTCAAAGTGCAAATCCATGAGAAGCAACACTCAAGTAAACAAATTTCCCACTGAAGAAACTAATCCCATAATGTAAGACTCCAACCAGAACAAACCCGCGGAAAAAGGCCAAGAAAGCCTGACCCAGGATAACGACTTTCAAAATATGATCATTACCATGTTCAATACTATGAATTAGGAAATCTGGGAGGAAATACATAATCGAATCAATCGCTTTGAAGAGGAATACAACAGACATCTGGAGGAGTTGAGAAAAGCAGTGCAAGAAACAAAAACTGGCATAGAGCAGTTAAAACAAACTCAAGCAGAGTTTAAAACTGAGCTACAAGACAAGTTATCTTCAACCCAGAACTCTATAGAGACTCTTATCAACAGAACTAATGAAGCAGAAAACAGAATTTCAGACCTTGAAGATAAAGTGGGAGTACTAACCAGCTCAATGGAAGAGGTTGTTAAAGCCAAAAAGATACTTGAGAGAAATATCCAAGAGATATGGGACACCCTGAAAAAGCCTAACATGCGTATTCATGGAATACCAGAGCAAGAATCTCAAAATACCACCCCTGAGGAAATTTTTCAAATGATCATCAAGGAAAACTTTCCTCATCTAAAAAAAAGAGAGGCCCATCCATATACAAGAGGCATTCCGCACCCCAAACACATATGATCAAAATAGAAGCATGCCACGGCAAATAATAGTTAAAACACTCCACATTCAAGATAAAGAACTGGTGCTGAGAGCTTCAAGGGAGAAAAAACAAGTCACTTTTAAAGGTAAACCTATTAAAATAACAAATGACTTCTCAGTCGAAACAGTAAAAGCAAGAAGAGCTTGGAGAGACATACTTCAAGTATTGAATGAGCAAAAATGTCAACACAGGCTGATTTACCCTGCAAAACTATCAGTCATGATCGAGGGAGAAAGAAAAATCTTCATGCACAAAGACAACCTGAAGGGATACATGTCCACCAAACCAGGCTTTCAAAAAATGCTAGAAATGATACTCAAGCGTGAAGAAAAAAACAGGCATATCCAGAAGAACAGAAGGCAAATATAACACCATTAAAAGCGAAGCAATATACTTATAAAAGCTACTAAACATAATAAATGTCTGGAATTAAAAATAGTTTCTCCACTATAACATTAAATGTTAATGGAATTAATTCACTGATCAAGAGACACAGATTACAAATTTAGATTAAAAATCACAATCCATCAATCTGCTGCCTGCAGGAAACCCATCTCACCACAAAAAGATAGGCATGCTCTAAAAATAAAAGGCTGGTGAACAATTCTACAAGCAAATGGAAGCAGAAAACAGGCAGGGGTAGCCATTATGATATCAGACAAAGTGGACTTCAAACCAAAGAAAATTATAAGAGACACGGATGGACACTACATTTTAGTCACAGGTACAATTCACCAGGAAGACTTCACAATACTGAACATATATGCACCCAATACGGGCCCCTCCACATTCATTAAGAAAACCCTACAGCGTCTAAAGCAAGAAATCAACCCCCAAACGATAATTCTTAGGGACTTCAACACCACCCTCTCAACATGGGATAGATCAACAGGTCAAAAGCTTAACAGAGACACTTTGGAACTTAATCAAACCCTTAAAGAAATGGACCTTACAGATCTCTATCAAACTTTTCACCCAAGTACCAAAGAATACACATTTTTCTCAGCAGCACACAGAACTTTCTCCAAAATAGATCACATATTGGGCCACAAAACGAATCTACACATATACAAAAAAGTTGAAATTCTAACCTGTGCTCTATCAGACCACCACGGCCTAAAGCTGGACATCCACAACACATCAAACAAGAGAAAATACACTAATTCCTGGAAACTTAACAATATGATGCTGAATGAGAAATGGATTCAGGAAGAAATTAAAAAGGAAATTCAAGATTTCCTGAAAGTGAATGATAACGAAAATACAACTTACCAAAATCTCTGGGACACAATGAAAGCTGTTCTAAGAGGTAAGTTCATAGCTCTTAATGCCTACATCAAAAAAATGGAAACATCAGAAATAAACAACTTAACAATGCAGCTTAAAGCTTTAGAGAAACTAGAGCAATCTGATCCCAAAAGTAGTAGAAGAGAGATTAGCAAAATAAGGGGAGAAATATCTGAAATCAAGATTAAGAAAACGATAGAAAAAATCAACCAGTCAAAAAGCTGGTTCTTTGAAAAAAATCAATAAGATTGATACACCCCTAGTTAAGTTAACCAAAAGCAGGAGAGAGAAAACCCAAATTAACAAAATTAGAAATGAACATGGAGTTATGACTACTGATACCCAAGAAATCCAGAGAATTATAACATCATATTTCAAAAACTTGCACTCTGTGAAGATTGGCAACACAAAAGAGATGGATGAATTTCTAAGTAAACACAACTTACCGAAATTGAATCAGGAAGTTGTGAATTATTTAAATAGTCCTATTACATATAAGGAAATTGAGGAAGTAATCTCGAATCTTCCCACCAAAAAATGTCCTGGACCAGATGGATTCAGCACAGAGTTCTACCAGACATTTAAGGAGTTAATAATACCAGTACTCCTTAAACTGTTCCATCAAATAGCAAAGGAAGGAACACTACCAAATTCCTTCTATGAAGCTAATATCGTCTTAATCCCAAAACCTAATAAAGACTCACTTAAAAAAGAAAACTATAAGCCGATCTCTCTGATGAACACAGATGCAAAGATTCTCAACAAAGTTTTAGCAAATCGGATTCAAAAACATATTGAAAAGATTATTCACGGGGACCAAGTAGGCTTCATCCCCAGCACACAAGGTTGGTTCAACATACGCAAATCAATAAATGTAATTCATCATGTAAAACAGTCCAAAGTCCAAGACCACATGGTACTCTCGATAGATGCAGAAAAAGCTTTTGACAAGATACAACAGCCTTTTATGATCAAAACGCTAGAGACAGTAGGAATGGAAGGAACCTTTATCAATATAATAAAAGCTGTATACAACAAGCCCACAGCAAGGATTATGCTCAATGGGGAACAACTGGAAGCATTCCCACTTCGATCAGTAACTAGACAAGGCTGTCCACTCTCACCACTTCTTTTCAATATTGTACTTGAAGTCTTGGCTGAAGCCATAAGACAAGAAAGGGACATAAAAGGGTTTCAAATCGGCAAGGAAGAAGTCAAACTATCCCTATTTGCAGATGACATGATCTTATACCTGAGGGATCCCAAAACTCCACCAGGAAGCTCCTGGAACTAATTGAGAAGTTCAGCAGGGTGGCAGGATACAAAATAAATGTGCAAAAATCAGAGGCCTTCCTATATGCCCAGAATGAAAGAAGTTAAAAAGCCTTGAGAGAAACCATCCCATTCACTATAGCCCCTAAAAAAATGAAGTACCTTAGTATAAACCTAACCAAGGAAGTAAGTGACCTTTACAATGAAAACTTTTTTTTATTAAAAATTTAATTATACATTTTAAAATTTTTTACCAGTTCCCTCCCTCCCCCCTCCTCCCCCTCCCCTTCCCCCAGTGTCTCCCCCCCAATTCCCAGAGAGTCCTTTATTGTGTACGCCTAACTCTTCACTGGGTCCTCCTCTCCCATGACATATAAGGACCCAGTGGCATTTCCATAAGCCCTTTCTCTTGTTCCCCTTAAGCATAAGATCACTACTATGGCTGTCAATCCCTTGCCTCCAGGGGTCTCGGTGCCCTTAACAGATGCTAGACTTTATGTGGGCAACAGTGCGCTGGACATTGCGCAGGGCATGCAAAGTCCCATTATGAATGCTTTGGCCCCAACTATTGTTGAGAATCTTGCAAATCGTTGCTCCTCCCATCCTTTTGCTCTTACAATCTTACCACCCCCTCTTCCACAAATGTCCCTGAGCTCCAGGATGGGGAGAGATTAGGCTGTCCTAGTTCTATGTGATTGATATAGAGTCTCTGAAGTTCTGGATTGTGGTTTGTTGATTTTCTTTTGCAGTTTTGCTGCTCCTGCAATTCCCTTCACTCCATTCTGCTGGGCACTGTATGTCACCCCCTGGCCAGAGACAAAAAGCTGTTAAACTGGAGTCTTGTTGTAATAGCACATTCAAGGGTAGATGTAATAAGAGTAGGAAACCTCACTGAGGGAGGGGTCCATCACCCATTTGCAAAATGATTACTTTTTATCTGCTAGACTATATGCCCCCCCCTTCTGGTGAGATCAGGAAAGAACGTCTGTGAACTTAACCAGGTTTCTCATTACTTACTTGCAGACCTTGATGGAGGCCTATTTTCTCTGCTGTAACATGGTCTCCTCTCTCCTTGTTTCTGGTGTGGCCCTCCTAACCCATCTCTCTTGTTCATAATCCTTGCAATTACTGTGTTACATAGGTTTACTTTTGAGTGTCTCAATGTGGGCTGGGTGAGTTTGGTACTAGGAGCCACCTATTAGGAAGTACATACGGCGCTTAATTTTCTGGGTTTGGGATACTTCACTTAATATAATTCTTTCTAATGACATCCATTTCCCAGCAAATTCCAGTAATTCATCATTTTTGATGGCTGAGTAGTACTCCATTGTATAGATGTACCACAGTTTCCTTATCCACTCGTCAACTGTTGGACATTTAGGTTGATTCCATGACTTTGCTATTGTAAACAGTGCTGCTATGAACATGGTCAAGCTTGTGCTATCGAGGCGAAACTCTGCTGCATGGGGGGTTATTCCCAAAAGTGGGATAGCAGGGTCATATGGCATTTCAATCTTTAATTTCTTTAAGAATCCCCAGACGGCTCGCCAGAGTGGCTGTATGAGCCTGCATTCCCACCAACAATGTAGGAGAGTTCCCCTCTCTCCACATCCTCTCCAGCATTTGTCGTTGTTTGTATTGTGGATTTTTGCCATCCTTACCGGGGTGAGATGATATCTCAGGGAAGTTTTGATTTGCATTTCCCTGATGGCGAAGGAAGTGGAGCATTTTTTAAGATATTTGTTAGACATTTTAATTTCATCCCTGGTAAAGTTTCTTTTAAGTTCCAGGGCCCATTTTTTAATTGGGCCATTGGTTTCCTTGATGTTTAGTTTGCTAAGTTCTTTGTGCACTCTGGACAGTAGAGCTCTATCAGATATGTGGTTAGTGAAGATTTTCTCCCATTCTGTGGGTTGCCTTTGAGCTCGTGTGACAATCTCTTTATCTGAACAGAAGCTCTTTAATTTCACAAGATCCCAACTGTTGAGAGTTGGTAGCAGTGACTGTGCCATTGGATGTCTGTTTAGGAAGTGTTGGCCTAGCCCAATCAGCTCGAGGGAGTTCCCTATCCTTTCAACTATGGTTTTTAAAGTCTCTGGCCTGATATCAAGGTCCTTGATCCATTTGGAATTAAGTCTTGTACATGGTGACAAGTATGGGTCCAGCTTTAATCTTCTGCATGTGGAGATCCAGTTTTGCCAGCACCATTTGTTGAAGATGCTGTTCTTTTTCCATTGGATTCTTTGGGCCCCTTTGTCAAAGACCAAATGGCTGTAACTTTGTGGGCTTGTATCTGGGTCTTCAATCCTTATCCATTGATCTGTGTGTCTATTTTGGAGCCAGTACCAGGCTGTCTTTATAACTATGGATTTGTAGTATAGACTTAGGTTTGGTATGGTAATACCTCCAGCTGTGTTTTTGTTACTCAGGATTGTTTTTTTACAATGAAAACTTTAAAACCCTAAAGAAAGAAATTGCAGAAGACACCAGAAGGTGGAAAGACCTCTCATGTTCCTGGATTGGCAGAATCAACATTGTAAAAATGACCATCCTACCAAAGGCAATATACAAATTCAATGCTATACCAATCAAACTCCCAAAGCAATTCTTTAAAGAAGTTGACCAAACAATCTCAAAATTCATATGGAGGCACAAAAGACCCAGGATAGCAAAGACAATCCTGAGTAACAAAAACACTGCTGAAGGTATTACCATACCAAACCTAACTCTATACTACAAATCCATATTTATAAAAACAGCCTGGTACTGGCTCCAAAAATAGACACACAGATCAATTGATAGGATTGAAGACCCAGATATAAGCCCACAAAATTACAGCCATTTGGTCTTTGACAAAGGGGCCCAAAGAATCCAATGGAAAAAGAACAGCATCTTCAACAAATGGTGCTGGCAAAACTGGATCTCCACATGCAAAAGATTAAAGCTGGACCCGTACTTGTCACCATGTACAAGACTTAATTCCAAATGGATCAAGGACCTTGATATAAGGCCAGAGACTATAAAAACCGTAGTTGAAAGGATAAGAAACTCCCTCGAGCTGATTGGGCTAGGCCAACAGTTCCTAAATAGACATCCAATGGCACAGTCACTGCTACCAATTCTCAACAGTTGGGATCTTGTGAAATTAAAGAGCTTCTGTTCAGATAAAGAGATTGTCACACGAGCTCAAAGGCAACCCACAGAATGGGAGAAAATCTTCACTAACCACATATCTGATAGAGCTCTACTGTCCAGAGTGCACAAAGAACTTAGCAAACTAAACATCAAGGAAACCAATGGCCCAATTAAAAAATGGGCCCTGGAACTTAAAAGAAACTTTACCAGGGATGAAATTAAAATGTCTAACAAATATCTTAAAAAATGCTCCACTTCCTTCGCCATCAGGGAAATGCAAATCAAAACTTCCCTGAGATATCATCTCACCCCGGTCAGGATGGCAAAAATCCACAATACAAACAACAACAAATGCTGGAGAGGATGTGGAGAGAGGGGAACTCTCCTACATTGCTGGTGGGAGTGCAGGCTCATACAGCCACTCTGGCGAGCCGTCTGGAGATTCTTAAAGGAATTAAAGATTGAAATGCCATATGACCCTGCGATTCTACTTTTGGGAATAACCCCCCATACTGCAGAGGTTCACCTCGATAGCACAAGCACGACCATTTTCATAGCAGCACTGTTTACAATAGCAAAGACATGGAATCAACCCAAATGTCCAACAGTTGACGAGTGGATAAGGAAACAGTGGTACATCTATACAATAGAGTATTACTCAGCCATCAAAAATGATGAATTACTAGAACTTGCCGGGAAATGGATGTCATTAGAAACAATTATATTAAGTGAAGTATCCCAGACGCAGAAAATTAAGCACTGTATGTACTCCCTAATAGGTGGCTCCTAATACCAAACCCACCCAGCCCATCTTGAGACACTCATAGGTAAATCTATGTATTACCTACAGTAATTGCAAGGATTATGAACATGAGGGATGGGGTTGGAGGGCCCAACCAGAAACAAGGAGAGAAGTGACCATGTTACAGTAGAGAAAATAGGCCTCCATCAAGGACTGCAAGAAAGTAATGTGACACCTAGTTAAGTTCACAATTCGTTCCTGATCATTTACAACTAAGGGGGTGTGAACTCACCAGAAGGGGAGGGCATATAGTCCGGCAGATTAAAAAGTAACCATTTTGCAAATGGGTGATTGACCCCTCCCATTGCCTAATGCCATATGACCCTGCAATTCCACTTTTGGGTATAAGTATTACATCTACCCTTGAATGTGCTCTTATAATAAGACTCCAGTTTAACAGCTTTCTGTCTCTGGCCAGGGGGTGACATACAGTGCCCATCACGATGGAGTGAAGGGCATTGCAGGAGCAGCAAAACTGCAAAAGAAAATCAACGAACCACTATCCAGAACTTCAGAGACTCTATATCAACCACGTAGAACTAGGCCAGACTAATCTCTCCCCATCCTGAAGCTCAGGGACATTTGCAGATGAGGGGGCGGTAAGAGTGTAAGAGCAAAAGGATGGGAGGAGCAATGATTTGCAAGATACTCCACACAAGGTAGGGCCGAAGCAATCATCATTGGACATTTCATGCCAGGCGCAATGTCCAACACACTATTGACCTCACAAAGTCTAGCATCTGCTAAAGGCATCAAGATCCTTGGAGGCAAGGGATTGACAGCTACAGTAGTGTTCCTATGCTTAAGGGGAACACAGGAAGGGGTTCAGGGAAATGCCACTGGGTCCTTGTATGTCATCAGAGAGGAGGGCCCAGAGGAGAGTCAGGCATGCACAAGAAAGGACTCTGGGAATCGGGGCGGGAGGCACAGGGGGATGGGGCGGGAGGGGTGAGGGGAGGGAGAGTAGGGGGTTCGGGGGGGAGGAGGAGGGAGGGAGGGAACTGGTGTACCTATTAAGTTTGTATGAACTGAAATAATAATAAAAAATGTATTATATAAAAAAAAGTCTGAGAAGCCATAAACATCACAGAGAATGAAGCAATATTCATCCTTCAGTCATTCAGGAAACAGGTAAATTTGCCTACAAGTGCCTTTATTTTGAACTTCTCCACCTCCACAAATGTAAAAGTAAAATGAATAAATGTATTTTTTTAAAAAAGCCCTAGAGTTTTTGGGGTTTTTTTTAGTCATAGTAGTACTATAAGGCTGTAAGACATTATTGAACCTGAATATTCAAATTCTACCTATTTCTAACCAGAAACATAATAGACCCACCTTGCTTTGCTTTCTGATTGTTTTCCTCCCCAGACAAGTTTGTGAATAGGAATTAATTTGACTCCATAGGTCTTTTTGTTTCCACCCATTCCTCACACCATGTCTAATTTTTCCCTAACACGGTGACCACCAACATTGTTCTTATTAAATTTTTGCATAGTGTTAATGCTCACTCATTGGCTCTCAGAATAAGTATCCCTTGCTCCCTCCCATCTAGATCAAGTGTTCTCCATTTTGTCTTCATTGGGATTTTTCTATGGATAGTTCTTGTTTGGCTGTCTTGTGACCTTTGCCCACTAGTTTTTAGCAAGACTCTCATATCCTAATGGTGACAACCAATTTTGTCTCCTCATGTCCTTGAGTCAGTGGACTCAACCCTGACTGAGAACTACTGATCTTGACAGTGTGCTGTTTATTTCTGCTCTCATGAAATACTTGGTTTTTATTCTGGCAGCACTTACTTCGTTGTACCACCATTATCTGTGACTGCCTCTGTAATCCAAATCGGATCATAAGTCAATAGTTATCTGATTCCAGTGTCCTCAGATCTTGGCATAGTGCCTGACATTGTAATTCACTACTGCATATTCATCCATGTACACTTGTTGAATCAATCAATAACATACAGTTTTGCCTAGTGAGGCCCTGATGAGCAGTCTGTAACATCCCAAAGAGTATTTGTTTTTTCTCTAAATCTTTTCAAATTTGACTGTTGGTATTTTGTTTGGGTTGTGTTTGCTGTGATGTCGCTTGATAGGAAATCTGCTTAGGACCATAGCTACAAATTATGACAGCCAAATTAAGGTTACAAGCAGAACGCAGAGAGCCAGAAAAGCAATAAAAGATTGATTTTGTATGCAACTCTGTTATAATTCATTGTCTTCTTGGCTCAGATTTTTAATCACATTTATGCCAGTTTTCTATAACTGGGCTTCAGAATACCTCAGAAATTAACTCTCATGAGTCCCTTCTTAGATCCTGTCAATCATCATATAATTTTCTCTTGTGACAAGTCCCTTCTGGTATTGATTATGTATTTCCCAGTGGGAAATAGCTCATAGTCACAGGCACTAGAATGTTGAATACTTGTATCTTCATTTAATATTCCACTTCTACAAATAATACCTGACCCAAACAATTTTGAGGAACAAAGGGATTTTTATAGGCTCATGATCTCAGGCTACAGTCAATTAAGGCTGGAGAATTAGGCCAGCATCAGGAGTCTAGGGAACTGATGATACCGTATCCATAACAAGAGCAGAAGGCAAGGACCAAGGCATATCAACTTGCTGCTGGCTTTGCTAGCAAAAATGCCAACCAGCACTCCATCTTATCCACCTGCTTAGGGAACAATCCCACCCATAATGGACTGGGTTTTCCCATGTCAATCATATGATTAAGACTAAATACTTCTCATACATGGGCTCAGAGGCTTACTGTGAGTTTCTCATTAACAACTGGCTAATTCAGCCAGATTTCTACAAACGAAGAAATTAGCCTCAAGGGTCAAAATGTTAAATGCTATAGCCTTAGTAATAATCCCTAAGAACTTAAACAGAAGTGAAGGTTTCATGGATTTTCAAGTCACTACAGTTGGTCATGTTTAAATAGGCCTTATCTGTGGACTTCAAATTCTGTTCTAGACCTTGCTCCTTGAACCTCACATGTGTAATCATAACCTCCTTTCCTTTTCAGAACCACCATGTAATTTTAATTTATAGCTTTACAAATGTACAAATTTTAGTTTTTACAACTTTACAAATGTAACAAAGAGAAATTCACCTTATTGAAACTGGTTGACTCCAAGCCCCAAACATACTGTTCTGTTGATTTCTGCTTCCACTAGATGCCATCGATAGGCTTTTCAGCAATTCTGCCTACTGTGCCCTTGAGCACAGTAGGTGTCATGGAATTTTCTCTACCTAATAAATTATTTAATGCCAATCCTAATAAGATCTGTCCCTAAAATTTCTATTATGAGAATACAAGTGGAACACCAATCAACAGATAAACATAAAGGGCAGCACTAATGAAAAAAGAAAAGCATAAGAAGAGAACAAAACAGAATCATGGGAAAAAAAAATCACAAGTATTGTTGTCTGATGCTGTGATGAAGGCTGATCTGTCACGAATAGCATGACTTAACCATGTGAGTAATCACTAATGTAGCTAGAATGGATTTACAACACAGGATTTTGGTGGAATAAAGATCTCTTGAGTCTAAGATAACAGTGGCCTATATTATTTCATGAGGTCATGTGTTCATTGAGTTGAAAAGCTATGGCACAATAATTGATAATCCAGTGTACTTACTATAGAATCCCTAATTTAAACTATAATGGTTTAAAAAATAAAATTCACTACAATAAAAGAACTATAAATATTAGCTATTATTTAACATGTCCATTCTGAAACTCCCAAATTACCTACAACTAACACGCTTTATTGTCTCTTTATGACCTAGGTTTGTCATAGTTTGAATGTGAGTTGTCTCCCGTAGGCTCATATGATAGCATCCTAAATTGACACTGATATTTCGGACATGGAGTCTTGTTGGAGGAAAGCATACTACAGAGGGTAGGCCTTGAGGTTAGTTAATCCCTGCTCTACTTCGGCTAGTTGCCTGCTCTTACAATCTGCTGCTCATTCTCTCTATCTCCATGATGGATGTGTCCGAAGCTGCCTCCAGTTTCTGCCTGCTGCCTTACCAGGCCTGCCATAATGCAATGTCTCTCTCCTCTGAAACTATGAGCCAAATACATCTCCCTCGAGTTGTGCCTGAGTGTCATCTCACAGCTTCAAAATTTTGAAGAAAACTATGGGAATCACTTTTTATATACATGAGAATTGTGTGAGTCTTTTGTTTTCTGAGTGAATCCATGTTGACTTTCTGGCTCCCCTGTTTGTAGTGTCCTGTAGGCTGTTGGACAACTGTGGTAGCCCCACTACTCAGTTGTGAACTGGTAACTTTTATCATTGGGCAATAAATACCAAACCCCATTTCTCTTATCTAAGTAAACCCACCCACATCTCCTTTAGAGAAGAAGTAAAATAATAGGCATGATGGAGTCATCATCTCTTAGAAGACTCCATATTTTATAGGTCAATAACTACTTCATTGCCAATAACCAACTCTCATCCAGGCTTTATTCTATTCCTTGCTACAGAAATGCTACTACATATGAAACACCTAACATCTGTGTTAAAGTAATGATAAAGTAACAGCCCTTAACCATTGGTTCAATTGGTCCTAGATATCTGTTGACTATTACTTCTACATGGAAGACAGTGGGGTCTTGCTAGCCTTATTTCTTTTTCTAAGTGACGAATCACTAGTTCTCTGAGAACATAACCTTTATTTCCTCTTTAAGTCACCTCACCCAGAATTTATTCTTTCAGGGCTTTTGAATAAAAATGAAATCAAGACAGATTTTGAGATAAAATACTACCCATCACAATCTCTTAATACAGAGAAAATGACATCTTCAGGTTCTGAAAGTAGTGATTTCAGGACCTTCCTATGCTTTACCCAGTGCATATCACAAAGGTGACCATCATTCTGCATGAGGAGAAACAATTAAATTCTCTGTGGAAATGGACTGACCACTGAGAACAAGAACGATAGCACTCAACAAACTCATATGAAAGGACCTAATCAGAGAGGGGATCTTTCATTTTTTATATATATACAAAGGCAGTTGGAAGGAAACTTAGGTAGCGCTGCCTGCCTATCTTCTCATGAATTGTTTGGATTTGACTTAATTGTCTGAGAATCTTATTTTTTGAACAGTGACCTCCACATTAACCTAACTTTGATCACTGTACCCAGTCATTCTTGCATTTGTAAAGAATCACTCTCTACTGAAAAGAGATAGAAAAAGAAGTCAGTCATGTTTCAACTTTGAATAACATATAATGTGAGTAGTTGCATACATGTACATGTTTGTCTACATACACAGCATGGCACATACCCCTTTTGGTCAGATTTGTTAATGTGCACTATGACATAGTAATTGAGAACTTTGACTAAGAAGTCAGAAATAACTAGAAATATCTCTTGTCTCTGCTGGTAACTAAGTTATGAGCTTAGATCATTTTCCCCCTCTCAAAGCTGTTTTCTAAGTTGATAAATGAAAATTGTTAATGGTATTTGCTTTGCAGCATTCTTTCAAGGTTCAGCAGCTGTATACTAAGTCTGCTGTGAATGATGCCCAATGTAAACACTTTAAAATGGTGGCCATTAAAGGATCATAGTCCTGTTGCAATAAGGAATACAGAGCATAAACAATTTAGGGTAACAAGGAGTTTACTCATGCTCACAGTTCTAGGTTACAGGGGATACCAGCATCAAGAGCCAAGGGAACTGGGCATTATATACGTTGCCAGAATGTCACTTTGTCAAATTTCAACTATTTCTCTTCTCTGTCATATCTACCTCTGTAGGTACTAGTCTTATCCATTATTGGCTAGGTCTTCTTACCTCAACCATGAAATTAAAATCATGTCCTTCGGGCTTCATAGGTATACCTAAAGGCTAGTTCTCAGTTCACATCTGAAAATATTTGCCACAGTGTCTGAGATTATCACAATACCATCTTCAGGCTATTATTGAATCTATCTTACAGATGAGGACACAGAGACCACTGCATTTAAATTCTCTAAACCTGTGTTCTTTGTGGTTCATCACCAAATAAATTATGCAACTGGCCATCTTTGTGTGATTTGCATACCATCTCTAGCTCTGATGCCCAAAGAGGAATCAACATGCATTTATGTAACAACAGTTTATTTCTGTCCCCCTCACAGACTTGAAAGAAAATGTTTATATGGGCATGTAAATCTCTGCAGTGTGTATTTGTAAAATTCCTATTCTCTTTATTCTCTTGCCTGGTCTTCCAAAGCTGACTTTTGTTTTTTTTTTTTTTTTCTTCCAGTAACCAAATAGCAAGATGTTCTAAAAACAAGATGTTTCTTAGCAACATTTTGTTTATATAGATGAAAACATGACCTTTACTGCCACCTCCTAGAGAAGAGAGATCCTTAGTGATAGAGAGGTATTGGAGTTCTTGCATTTTAGAAACATAGAGTCCTTGAAAGTATTTCTTCATTCCTTCAGGAAGGAAGTGTCCTTCATGTTAACAATAGTTCTTCTGAGGACTGGGACTAATTATATAACAACTCCTTCTTGGTCCCACTTCTGTGTATGTGCATAAGAACACAAGCCCCTGAAAGTGTGCATGACTTCACAGAAGCACAAGTAAGGTGTTTCAGCTGTCTGTCCCCCAGTCTACCTGTATGACTGGCTTCCTTTCCAAGTAGTCATTTATATAAATCTCATCATTTAGAACACTTGGCTGTCCTTCCTAAAGTAAGCAGTTTAGAAAAGGCTGACAGAAGCATCAATAAGTCTTGAAGATAGCAGAACTTCTCTGTCTGTGCCTCCATTATGGATGGCTTGGCAGCTATCAAATCCTCCAAATCCTGTCCTTTTACCTAATGAAGCTTCTTGCTAACAAGAATTTATACTATAGGAAAAGGCAGAAATAGTAACAATGTGACCACAGGGACACCTAAGGAAATTAAGGTATTTAATTCAAAGCATTTAATTTTGCAAAATATTCCCCCTTGAGTTTCTGTATTATACCAACTCCAGAAAAATGGAATCAACAGACTGTGTATGTCTGTTAGTGTATGTGGGGCAAGTGAGGTAAGAGAGAAAGAGAGAAATGGAGAGAAAAAAACATATATATGGAGAGAGACAGAAATTCATCTGAGGGAATTGGTTCATTCGGTGTGGGTTAGCAAGTCAAAATTATTCTTCAGGATAGTTCCAGCAGGGTAGAGAACAAGAATTTTTTTCAATCTTGAGTTATCAAAGGCAATATGAAGGCAAAATTCCTTTTCCAGGAGGCATTAGTCTTTCATACTAAGACCTTCCATGAATCAGACAATGCCTACCCATATCAACTACACTAATGTAATTTACTTAACATAATATAATATTAACATAAACATTATATCTGTAAAATACATCATAGCATTATGTAGAACAGCATTTGACTAAACAGCATGGTACCATACTCTCACTAAACTGACACAATACTAAATATTCCACCTTTCTGCCAGTTCTGGTCTTCACATAATGTCATCTAGCAGCAAGAACAACTGAAAAAGGACAGCTCCTACTGGAATATTCTTAGTTACATGAGGGCAGTGATCACCCTGATGATATGAAGCAGCTATAAATCCGTGACTAGGAATGACTAGGATTTCTCTTTTCTTTCTTATTTGAAATCATACTTTTTGACAAATAAAATCATAGATTGACAGGAAGCAATGAGATAAGTCTTCTGTATGTTTCGCCCAATTTCCCAAAACGGTCACCTCTTGTGAAAGTACAGAACAATGGAACCACGCAGGTATTCACTTTTATGTAGTCAAGATGCTAAGCATTCTTTCATTACTATAATCTCCCATGATTCCCTTGATGCCCTCACTAACTTTTCTCTGCTTTGTCCCTTACTTATTGTTTAACAACCACTAATTGCTTCCTTATATTTAATTAGTCACTTATGGATGTTACATGAGTGCATTTGTGTATTGAATGGACATTCTCCATCCAATGGAATAGCACCTTTCTCCAGAGTTTCATCTGGGTCACTCTCCATATCAACTGCTTCCTCTTGTGTATTGCTGAGCATAGTGACATGAGAACCTGCTTACCCATTCACTAATATAAGCTATTACAAAAGTCAAAGTGATAATTGTGAACTATTTTCTTACATGGAGACAATTTGTATTTCTCTGGGATAAATGACAAGATGCTCAGCTGGAGAGGCTTATATTGTAGCCACATAGCTTGCTAAAACCTAATTTTCCAGAGTAACTTTGACCACTTCCATTCCTTTAAGAGAAGCACTAGTGATCTAGTGGTGAATGTCACTAGGCTGAATTGAGCTATTCTGACAGGAAATCTAATCAGGACTCATTGTGGTTTGAAAACGTATTACACTTAATAGCTAACATTTTACCATTCATGCTACCTAGGACTATCTGTAAAGCTTCTTTGAAGCATTTCATAAAATATTCTGCCCATCTTGTAACTGGATAGCTTGACTTCTTTTCCTGCTGAATTTTGATACTTCTTTATGTATTCTAGATACTAATTCTTTGTTGAATGTGTGATTTGTAGGTATTTTCTCCCAGTCTATGTCCTGTCTGTCACTCTCTTTACAAGGTCATTTTCACAAGAAATGTTGGTTATTATTATTATGAATCTGAGGTTTTTTTCTGTTGCTTGTTTATTATTGTTCTATTCAGCTGCTTCAGCATCATCTAATTAAAAAATTCCCTCCATACATTTGTCCCTTTGACAGAAATCATTAGAATGCATTTCTGGGTCTCTATTTCTGGATGTTCTACTCTGTGTCACTGATTAATGTGTTTCCCTCTCCATTGATACCAGCCTTTATTAACATAGCTATATGATAGGTCTTGAAATCTGAGATTTTTCTCTTAAGTTCTTTTTTCTTTTAAAAATTATGATAAGTGACTTTCAATCCTTTCCTGTAGCTACAAAAGACTTTGTAGGAATTTTGGAGATTTTACTAAGCCAGGGGCTAGGGTGATGGTTCTGTGGTTAAGAGAACTTTCTGTGAAGCCTGAGGACCCGATATCAATCCCAGCAGCCATGTGAACATTTGGCATGGCTGGCTGTATGCACATGTAGCCTCCCACAGGGATGGATGGAGACAAGAGGACTGCTGGGACTTGCCAGCCATTCTAGCTGTCAATTAGTCTAGCCTCAGGTTCACTGAGAAACCCTGCCTCAAGGGAATAAGACAAAGAGTGATAGAGGACATCCAGAACCTCCTCTGGTCTTTACACATGTAGACATAAGTACGTGCATATGGCCTGCACACAGAGAGACAAAGACAGAGAGACAGAGACAAAGAGAGACAGATAGACATGCTGTATGGGTTACTCTTTTGCGTTGCTGTGAGACAGCACTCAAAGTCAAGTATCTTAAAGGAGAAAGGGAGCTTACAGTTCCAGAAGGGAGATAGAGTCCTTTAAATGGAAAAGTCATGGCTGGTTGACAGAAGCTGGACACTGGCTAAGTCACATCTTTCATGGAGACAAAGAGCTGCGACATGCAAGCTCAAGAGCAGACTCGCATACTCAAGCAGGGAGGGGCTAACCAATCTTAAGGCCCACCCCCTGGGACTGCCTTCTTCTTTACACCTCCTAAAGGTGCCATGACCTTCCAAAATACATGAGCCTGTGGGAGACACATTTTAAACCATGACAGATGCAAACACCAAAAAAATGCACCAAGTCTGTATATAAATTTGAAGGAATTTTATAATACTATACTGTTCCTCTTATACTTGGTAAACACCTTGACTTCCCACATTTATATAGATTGTGATTTTTCTTTTTGGCATTTCTTTTAAGTTTCACCATAGATATTTTTCTTAGATTGACACTGGATTTTTTTTAAGAAAGATGGAATAAAGCATTTTTTTTTTTGCTAAAGATGTATCACTTGAATAATTCTCATCTCTTTGCATCTACATTCAGCTCCTATTAGGTACTTTTTGAAAATAAATTTGTTTATCAGTTGCAAAAAGAGCTGGCAAGATGGCACATCATGTAAGATGTTTACTTACAAACCTGGTGACTAGAGTTCAATGTTAAGAAGCCTATATAGTGGAAGGAAAGGTCTGACTTCTGAGAGTTATGCCCTGATCTCCACATATGAGCCACGGCATGCATGTATGTGCTATCTATCATTTAGCTAGCTAGCTAGCATTATCTATTTATCTCAATCTTTCTCTCTCAATCTCTCTTTCTGTATCTCTCTAAATTATATGAATGTAGAATAAACAAGCTAGAAATAACTTCCTAGCAGAACATGACAGAAACTGTCACTGTCCCTGATGAAATCCAAGACTCTGCAAATTAACTGTGTTTAATAAGATTCTTTCCCCTTTCCTTTCTTCTCTTTCTCATTGGAGAGCACTTGAACCACGCACTTGCCTGCACAGGCAGACCTGCACACCTTCTAAGCCTCCCACTCACTGTTCTCTGGGGCTAGTACAGCATTCTGACAGAAGCCGAGGTAGAGGTAGAACTTTTGACACCAAAAGTATCCATGACAGTAAAAAATGAGAGTCCTGACATCCGGACTGCTGCTGAATTTAATTTGTTATTCACAGCGTGAACTCTCGCTATAGGATGGCCTTACAGCTGTGCAGATATTTCATGGAGACCTAGCAACGTGTTGCTAATGTGTTTTGTTTCCAAATGCAAGCTGCACATTACAAATCACTTCTTTTCTCTGATGGACTGCAGAATTGTTCCTGCAGGCTCAGAGCCTTAGGCACATCTGTCTCCTGTGGTTTTTCTGTGAAGGAAGAATGAAGTTTAAAACACTGAGAAGGAGTGTGACTTTGTTATGTGTCGTCTAAACAAGCAAACCTGCCTACAAAATAAATCCTGAGCCTCAGTTTACTACTGTGGGAGAACAAAGGCCACTGAATAACATAGATCTTTGAATCTGATCCAGGAAGGCTGGAAGGGTGGTAGGAAGAAGATTGAGGTCATAGGCATTTGATTTATGTTCCTCCAACCAGGGAACCCTAGAGTTGTTGTCCATCTTTAGGTGTTCTAGTTTTAGCAATGAAAGAGTTGTGTTCCAAGAAATCTCTTGGCCATAGTTTTAAAGCTATAAAACCTAGGAAACTCCATTAGTTCCAGGGAAAAACAGGATGGCTTTTATTATACCTCAAGTTCTCTTTATGAAACTTAGCACTTGATTTATTTATATATTTACTTTTTACCTATTTATTTGCTTGTTTGTATGTGTGCACAAGAGACATTTGACTGTGTGTGCCTGTTAAGGCCTAAAAGTGAAAATGGAAATCATCCTGGATTGCTCTACCTCCATATCACATTGCTCTACAGTTTTCCATATTTCACTTTTCAGAGCCATATCCATCTAGCATTTTTACAAAGAATTTGGGAATCTTAACTCAGATTCTTTTTCTTGAGAGGCAAAAGCTTTAACCCCTGAATCATGTCCCCAGCCTTATTTACTTACTTACTTCTTTACACTTTGATTAAGAATTTTTCACGTACAAACAAAATGAGTTTATGTTTCATCCCCTTACCCTCCCATAACTATCATCTCTCACCAATCCAGTCATGTCCCTCCCACCCTCATGCCCCTGTGCATATATAGATCACAGGGCTCTCCTCAGGACATCGGCATGTATATGCATGCTCACATATGTGCTGATGCATGTCTGTATGGAGGAAACCAGAAGACAACTTGGATGTCATTTTCAGTAGGATTATTCACCTCCTTAGAAATTGCATCTCTCATTGCATTGGTGCTCACTAGTTAGGCTAGAATGGCTACCCAGTGAGTCTTATCCATCTTTCTTTCTCTAACTCCTCAGAGCTAGAACAAGAGTGTTCCCCTATACACAACCTTTCAATATGGCTTCCAGGAATCAAACTTAGGTTTTCATATTCTCAAAGCAAAGAACTCTACCAAGGGAGCCAACTTTCCAGACCAACTCTGGAAAGCATACCACCTCTGAACCCGATCCAAGTCTCCAGAAAGTACAGAGTATTCTCAATTTCCCTTCTTGACTCATTGAAATGACTCGAATTAGTAAACTAAGGTAAGTGGAATGTTAAACAGGAGAGTTCCACCCAATTATATAGGCTTAGTTACAACAAATCTGGTGGCTGCTGCATGCTACAATGTATTTGACCTATGCTGTACTCACTTGGACTCTTTGACAAAGAAATCGTCATAAAATGATGAGAAGTGTCACCCACAACTTACTTCTTTTCAACCAGAAGATATTTTATTCCATACATCAGAAGACCTATTAGTTAAGCAAAGATATATTAGCACCTTTTCAATTACTACTACATGCTGTTAGCCTCCCTGATTCTGTTATCTGACATCACTTCATGGCTCTCTAACAGACAGCACAGTTCAAGAGTACAAGCATAGAGAATGGACTTGAATAGTTGCATGTTTATTTATAAGAATGGAATACAATATTTATAATCCAGTTTCTCTTTTCCAAGTGTAATGCACCATTCTATGTTAAAGTAAATGATTTGGTTACTGACTGTAGTCTGCATGTTAATGATGGCATTTAGTAAAGTCTTAATCAGTTTTGGGTGAAAGATCTGTGCAAGTTTCTAGAATATAGATATTTGAGTATTGCATGCCAGCAGATTTATACAAATCCATGTGACTTCAGAGTTAATATCTGAAATGCAGTCAAGTGCCATATATTTTGTTTCACTCTGTTAGTAAATGTAACAGATGGTTTGCAAACATGCTGGGGATCTGAAGGCTGACTGATTGTGTCAGTCTGATAGAAATAGAAGACAGCCGTTTACCACATCAGAATGTGAGAGCAAGAAAGCTTCAGCATTAAGCTTAAAAGGGAGGAACTTTTTCACTGGGTCTGACTGACAAGATAGGACATGGAGTTTAAAAGATCTGCTCCCTGATTGCTAACTTTTGCCCTTTATCTCTTACTTGACATCAGTATAGGTTAGAATAGGGAGGGGTCACCTTTCAAACACTAAAAAAAAAAAAAAATTGAATGACTTTTTGATACAATAGTGCAGTCGCTATCTCAGAGAGAGCTTTGTTGCCATGGTGATGATTATACTCTCACGATATCCAGTAACACAACTTCTCTGCAAATCCAGAAAAATAAGACAAAATGCAGTCTATTTGTCTTCAGTCTGCAAATGAGAATACTGTTAACCTTCCAGAACAGAAATGTTAATAACTGGACTTCTCTCTGTCTGACTTCCACCTGCACCCTTCCCATCTCCGTGTGGAAGCATAATATAGGTCAGCCAAGAGCAAAGAAAGTTGCGGCTACTATTGAAAATGCATGAGATAACATGTTTAACTTCATTCCTGCCTTGGTTTCAGGAAGAGTCAGGGTAAGACAATTTCCTCACTTGGAGGGTCTGAAATGAGAGTCAATGGCAGGCTTATGGGAAGTTTCCAACTGAGGATGTGCACCGAAGCTCAAGTCACTCTGAAGAAGAGTACTAAAAGTGAGCAAGCGCTGTGTCATGTGTAACAATACTTTGCGCAGATGGAGATGCCAACCAAATCCTACTATGTGGAGATGGGTTACATGGAAATACTGAAGGTATGTCAATGAACTTATGCAGAGAAAAGCTGTAAGTTTGAGGATCACATGTAGAATTTGAGAATGGAGACAAGGAAAGCAAAAGGGAAAATATGCTTACTTGGAATAAATTCAGAATCATCTTCCACTAAGAAGCTTCCATGCTCCAAGTAGATGTTTTTTTAATCCATGCAGAAAAGAATTTAACAATCTTTCTCCCAAGGAGAGGCAGATTTGGGTAGCCACCTTTCTGATTTCATTGGATGTCAAATGTCATACCTATGATAATTGATTCTGCATAATATGGAAATTATACATTAAATGACTGAAAGAACTGTGAAACAGAGTGATAGAGAGCAAAAATATCAATCATTTTCTCTTTCCCTTTATTGTACAGATTTCTCCTTTCCTCCTTTCTTCTCATTCTGAAAAAGAGGCATATTAACATTGATAAGAACTGTAGACCAAAGCAGATATGCGCTTTCTGTGTGGTGGGCAATAAAGTCAGAGGAACATCTTTGGAGGGAATCACTTGGGTTGCATGGCAGAACCCAGGTAGAGTCTTGACACCATCGTTTGTGGGCATCTTGGCATTGAAAAATCAGAGTGCAAATAGGCAGAGAAAGGCATCTCCCATGGACTTTTCGCCAAATAGGTGAAGAAAGCATTCACCTATGCTATGACACAGTGGCAAAGGCCAAGGTCAGAAAAACACCATCTTGATGATGGCTTCTGCATTATCATGACAAAAATGATGAGTCCAGATTGAGGGATATATGCCAGATACTTGATCTGTCTATTCTACAATGACTAGGACAGGAAAAGCTGAGGCACTCCACCAAATAGTAGGATCCTATAGTACATGACTAATGAAGGAAATATATATTTTTAATGGTACTCTGCTTTGTAAGGATATTAGCAAAACATTTGGAAAAACTTGAATATTAAAGGCAAGATAGCATACCAACACTAATTTTTTTTTTTCAGGAATGGGTCACAGGATGCTGAGACCTCACATGAAGCATTTTGTCACAGGACACAGTAGCACGGCTGGGAATCCCCACCGAGTCCTCCTGCCACGTGTCCATGGTAACAGAGCTCTATCAGGCCTCAGTTCAGTTCCTTTTTATAGAGCTTCATGAGACCTCTGGGGCTCCCTGACTGGTGACAGTTGTTCTTGCTGTTCTTGCCTCAGGTCCGGAAGACCACAGCCAGTCAGGTATATGAAATGGTGCTCACCTACAGTGACGTGGTGGATGCTGACATTCTGGATGAGGTCATGTCTGTGCTCAGTGACACAGCCTGGTAAGTGGGGCCTGGCAAGCTGGGGGCTGCTGTCTCTTGAGAGCTGGGCTTGAGTTCCCACTCAGGGACGGGGACAGGTGAGCAAGTGTTCCTGACCAACACTAATTTTATGTTGTTTTCATTTTATTATTATTTATTTGTTTTGCTACCGATGGACTCCGGTAGTGTCTGCTCTTTTCTTTCTGACATGAGCTCCATGAGAGTTGACTCCTTGACAGTATGTTTAATTATGCTCTGAAGTTGGAGTAGTAGTTGGTATAAAAGGGAACAAAAGGAATAAGAAGAGACATGGAGATAAAGAGAAACCTGAAATATTATAGAAGATTCCACACTTTCCTTTCCCTATCAACAATGCTGGTTCACAACAATGCAATTGTTCATTTATTTTCTTTTTTCAGATATTTATCATTAAGGTACAAATCTCTGAATAACTGTGTCATTTGCCCTTCTTAGGCCTTAAATTAATGAAATCATAGTGTCCCTGTTCCTGCCTCTCAGTAATAGTCATGCATTTCACTTGTTTTGTTAATACATGCACTTTATTCATTGACATCAACCAATTTCTTTTGAATAGATTTTGATGTTTATTTTCCTATTAAAATTTAATTGACATTTTACATTTGAATGATTATATGTAGTGAACTACAAGTATTGTTTAGCTGATGATCTAATTGTCAAGTATATAATTTTCTATATCTTTTGAAGCAGTGTGATCACCGAATCCTTGGTTATATGATGAATATTTTCAGAAAATATATATCTCAAAATAAACAATATCATTTTACACTGCCAACAGAAGTACTGTAAAGTTCCTATCCTTCATTGTTCTTATCAATACTTGACGTTACCAATCTGTGAAAGTTTTGTAAATTTGATATGTATAATCACACTTTGTTGTGATTTGATTTGGATTATATTAATTACTCACTTTCAAATGTCAACCATTAGACCTGAAAAGAGTACTTCTTACAAGATGATGAATGAGTAGAGATCCTTAACATTAGGTTTGTGGAAAATTATCAGAGAGAAAAGAAAAGCCCTCATCATTCTGAAGGATGAGAGGAAGAGAATATCCTCAATGTGATTTTAACATGAAATAATTTTCTTTAAATGAAATAGTTTTCTAAGATTTCCTGCTCATCAAAGATATATCTATATGCAATGTACAGTATGAGAGGAAATAGACTATATTAAGTAGAAAAGATTATAAGGAAGTCAAAACATAATTAGTAGAGTAACTTGATATGTGAACTGCTTTGAATAATAGATGTGGCATTTTGAAAAACTGCATGGGAGATTTTTTCCCAGAAGAATGGAGGTTTCCACATAGTTATGTGAACCTTTCAGTGGTGCTCATGGAATTGTGAATTTTCAAGAACTAAACTGTCATTTTTGCCTTTGGCTTTTTTCATGCTATAAAGATATAGTCATGAACTCTCTTCCACTGTGTGCTTTACTTGTAATTCATTCTTTTTTAATTTCAGAAACTCCCACATACTAACAATTCTCATCATTCATCTTCCAATTATACGTACTCTAATTTTTTTCATCAGAAAACCTGTTACTAAATACTATCTTATGCCTTTATTCTGTTACAATGTCTGTCAGTATCCTGCCTTCCACTGACCCAATGCTTCCATTTGGACCGTTTTGATTTAATAATGTGTAGGCATCTGGAAGGCTTAATCAAGAAGTGAAGTTTCCTGAACATTTGTGATCTCAAGATTTATAGGAAATCAAGCTTTTATTTAATACTTGTGCAAAATTGTATTACTGAATTATAAAGCTAACAGTAAGTTGTTTTGAGATATATCTAGCTTTAGAATATGTATTAAGGAGTGCTCAGCTCTAAACAGGACATCAAATTAACCTTCCCTCCATCCCAAGGCTCAGAAAACTTTTCAGAAAGGGGGACAGTAAGACTATAAGAGCCAATGAATGACAAAGTGGTACTATCAGAGGGTATCCTCTGATGATGCAAGAGCTGATGCACCCAAATATTCACTACATCAATGTCTTCTTGCACAAAATATCCATAATAGTTGGTATATTTTCACTATGGAAGAGGAAGATATCAAGAAATAATATACTTCCCAGAGAAACTCATGAAGGTTAATGCCAGATAGGATAAGAAGAACTTCTTTTCTCAACTATTTACTCACTATTGAATCATTCATGACCCAGCAGGTGCTCAGGAATTTACCAGAATAGACATTCTAGATGAAACCTGGTGTGTCACACATGCAAAAAGACATGAAAGTAAGAGGAGACTGGGATGGCGATGGGTAGTAAGGGAGGAAATTTATGTATAAAAGTGTGAAAGAAAAAAATGTAGTATGTGTTAAGGTCTAGATGCGGTCTAAAAGTAATGAAAGCATCATTGTCATAATTTACTTTAAGTCTACAGCTACCTTATATGATTGCATGTTTTACTGGGTGTTAAAGACTTTCAACTTATGCTGCTTTTAATATATTGGTTTGATTCATGTTTTCATAAATGAAGTAAACCCTGAAGTATTATAACATTTTTATTATCCACTTTCTTTTTATCTTGTAATTACACATCTTGGAGGAAGTGTTTTCTTATCAAAGTCAGCTAATTAGCCAAATATTAAAAAGGTCATATAAATGCTATGTAAACAATAATACTGCTTAGATATCTCTATTCCCAAAGCACAATGTTCCAATTGGAGATACATAAATCTTTGAAGTTTCAAGAGTTCCTATTTGCTAGGCTTCTGCAGATATTAACTTGTTCAGTTGAATATCATAGAGTTTAGTGTCAGTTGTAGATCAATAGAAAATTGTGTGTCATTACATTATGTTTGCTGAACTTTGGAAACTTAAGCTGGAACAGATCTGGAAATTCTCTCACTACTGACTAATTTTTATTGCACCAGAAGGTGTTATGTAAACTTCTGGGAGAGAAAAATCATCAAATGTCCTACGTAGCTGTGGATCCAATAACCTCCAGTAATTAATGACTTTTTTGGCTTTTGCCCATCAGTGCAATAGTGACATGACTATAGTGAGAGTAACCAACTTCATTCATTGGTACACTTTGTGACTGTTACTATAAACTATAAATCTGATCAAAGGTTTGTGGTTGGACAGATCGTAGGACATAAAGGTCCTTTTACTCATATTCTGTTCAATGTGCATAGTGTCAAACTGCCTTCTAAATACTTATCTTTTGCCTACAGATTAGTACTGCTCTCATCTTTCATCAGAAAAATCTGTTTTTGTTGTTGTAAAGTGGTGGTTAATATAGAAGCTTATAACTGTTCAAAGTTCAGAGAATTAGTGAATGTGAAGTACTTGGTCCTAAATAGGACATCTGTATGACCCACCACTTTTAAGACTTGGGGCACATCATGGAAGAGAAGACAAACAGAAGTTAAGAACCAGTGGCTGAAGAAAAATTCGGTGAAAGTGTCTTTTAGACATAACACAGCCATGTTTACCCGAACAAGACCTGCTCAAGATTGGGCCCTTCAATATTTCATCATGGCAGTGAATGATCTTTAAGACCATATCCCTCACTTGTTGGAGAAAAAAGTGTAATTTTCTTCCATGCTTCTAGCCACTGAAAAGCTGCCCCTGTTTTAATAAAAGAACCTCAGAATCATGTTCATGCTAACAATCTTAAGAAAACTTAGTGCATCAAAAAAAAAAAAAAAAAAAAGCAAAGTAAAAGGAAATTGTTGAAACGAAGAAGGGCTTAAACTAGAATGGGACATGCCCAAAGTTCAATATAAATGTATGAGATTATCAAAAAGTATTTTATATTTTTTTAAAAAAAACTAATATATATTGGGGATATGGACTCCAAAACTGTTATTTATTATTTATTAGCTATGCGAGCAATAAAGACACTTTATCTCTCATAATCCCTAATTCTTAACTTTTACCCTAAGGAAAATGGACCAAGTGGCCTATAGCAAGATATTAAGCTAATCAAACCTACCTGAATATCATGAATATCAATGTGCTCAAAGTGATCTCAAAATATCACCTAGCCTAACCAATGTCAGGCAGAAAATGCTCAAAGTCTATCACTATTATTTGTATGCATAATCTAAAATATAAAAGACTAAAAATGCCTTTAAGAAAATGGTGACTATATTTTTTCTAGTGTGATTATGTATAATTTTGTTGCATTGTATTTGAATTTTGGAGGAAAATACATTTCTACTATATTTTAAACACCAAAGTTTAAGTGTTTTTGTATTGTCTAATGGTACAGAATGGTATAGAAAATGTATTTTAACTAAATATAAGCTCAAAGATATTTAGCTTTTTAAAATAATTTCTTATGGCCCTTTTGGCTCCCTTAGCAGCACCATGGCGGTCGGCAAGAACAAGCGCCTGATGAAAGGCGGCAAGAAGGGAGCCAAGAAGAAAGTGGTTGATCCATTTTCTAAGAAAGATTGGTATGACGTGAAAGCACCTGCAATGTTCAATATTAGAAATATTGGAAAAACGTTAGTCACCAGAACTCAAGGAACCAAAATCACATCTGATGGCCTAAAGGGTCGTGTGTTTGAAGTCAGCCTTGCTGATCTGCAGAATGATGAAGTTGCGTTTAGAAAATTCAAGCTAATAACCGAGGATGTTCAGGGCAAAAACTGCCTGACTAACTTTCATGGTATGGATCTTACTCGGGACAAGATGTATTCCATGGTCAAAAAATGGCAGACCATGATAGAAGCTCATGTTGATGTCAAGACAACTGACAGATACTTGCTTCGCTTGTTCTGTTTGGGTTTTACCAAAAAACGCAACAACCAGATACGTAAGACTTCTTATGCTCAGCACCAACAGGTCCGCCAGATCCGAAAGAAGATGATGGAAATCATGACCAGAGAGGTGCAGACAAATGACTTGAAAGAAGTGGTCAATAAATTGATTCCAGACAGCATTGGAAAAGACATAGAAAAGGCTTGCCAGTCTATTTATCCACTTCATGATGTCTTCGTTAGGAAAGTAAAAATGCTGAAGAAACCCAAGCTTGAATTGGGAAAACTCATGGAGCTTCATGGTGAAGGCAGTAGTTCTGGAAAAGCTACCAGTGATGAGACAGGCGCTAAGGTTGAACGAGCTGATGGATATGAACCACCAGTCCAAGAATCTGTTTAAAATTCAGATTTTTAGTAATGACAAATAAATTGTCCTGTATGTGAAAAAAAAATAATAATTTCTTCTGAATTCTCCAAGGTAAAGTTTCCAACAGATATTTTTTTTCTGGTATGAAATTGCTTGATATGTAAAGAGAATCCAGTTTCAATGGCCTTTTAATACCATTTTATTAGTAGAATTTTATAATAAAAGTGTTTGTTATGTAAAAGATAGAGTATGATAATAAATTATTTCCATGACTTGCAAATTAATATATAAAGTAATACCTCCTGTTGGATGGAAGAAATTTTGTAAATTTTCTTGGGTGCATTGTTGGTAAGTATGTAAATTTATACACCATATACACTAACAACAATCGGTCAATATTGCAAAGATCTTCTCATTCTGTCTTGTCAGTATACTTTCAAAATATATTTTAAAAATAATTGAATATATGAACTTGTCAAATTCTTTATCATAATACAAATTGTAATAATCTAATCCCTAAGAGTTGAGAGTTAAGTAATTCATGGCATTCACAGTCCTAACTTCCACAGAATAGCTATCAGTGGAGTTGAAGGTATAGATAGATGCTAATGTTAGCATATATTTTAGAGGTAAAATTTTTCAGGGTTCATTCTTACATAATGTAAAAGCTGTACACACATATCATTTGGGTTTACATAACCAAAAACTTACCAGTTTCCTATGATCCAGATACTTCTTTCATATGTATATGATTTCTGAATCTATAAAGATTTCTAGGGCACACAAATGAGAGAAGACATAATTTCAATTGTCAATGTATCTGTAGATCTCCCTTATGAATACATCCCACATTTTTATTGTTTGGTCTTGAGGCTTCTGTCTTCCATTGTAAGCTTTATTTATTGTTAATTCTTTTTCTTCTTCATTTTGTCTTATCACAGAATGAAACCTGGTTTCCAAAGAAGATATTTCAGTTGAACTCCTTCTTAAGTTTGAGTATGTCCATTGAATGCCCTCTTGTAACCTCTGCTATGTGAGACACATTGCTCAATTGTTCAAATGTTTTTCTGCTAGCATATTTCAAGACAGTTATCAAAATTTCCCAATATGTCTAGTCTCCTCACCTTCAAGGAAGATTGTAATCTGAAGATATGCTATCTGTCCTTAAAAACATCATCATTAGGGGGACTTGACCCTCAGTGCCTAGGTAAGTGCCATGCAAACTTTGCAGGGAATCAGCCCTAAACCATGCCCACCCACTCCAAGGCCTCAAGGTCCTTGTATGTGACCTCTGATGCCAAGCAAGTGCTCTGTGGAGCCAGCCCCAGCCCCTTTGGCACCAGAACCTAAGAGAATTCACAGAAACCACAAGTCAGAGACCAGTGGACTAACACCATATAACTTATGACCCCCAAAATCTTACTACCCAATAGAAGAGAATCTTTACATTTAACACTAAGATAAAACCATTTTATGGTCTCTTTTATGGTCGATCAACAGACATCACCATTTCACCTACCCCTTTGGGTCTTCATCATTTACCCTCAAACATCTCTAAGGATCTAAAAGCTGTCATATCAAACTTATCACTAACCCTTGGTTGCTAAACCCATCCACTTTATAATCTTAAAGCTGTTCTGATATTTTCCCTAAACCTCACTAACTAACCTAGAGACTCATTCTCAAACATCTCAGTTAAAATTAGATTAAAACTCCTATCACCCTCTTATCCAGAGTGGGGCTTATATACTCCTATGTCACTACAATAATTTTATCCACAAAACAGCACTAAGCAAACCTAGATTAAACTCTTTAACTCCCAGCCAAACAGTCATAGCAACTGTCCATGTGTGGTAATTCTGTCTGACTCAAAAGAGTCAAAATTACACACCTAAGAAAGATATTAGAGACCAAATACAAAATGACAAAGTCATGCTATAAATCCACAAGATGTAATGAAAACCAAGACAAGAAATCTCTCAAAAACTGATGACCATATAATGATGGATTCTAACCAGAATAACTTCTTGGATATTAGTCAAGAACTCAACAACCAAGATAAAGATTTTTAAAGCTTGATTATTGTATTAGTTACCCTTGTGTTATTGTGAGGCAATATCCAAAGGGAGATTTATTCAGCTTGTGATTCTAGAGTGGAAAAAGAGTCCTTCATGGTAGGAATAGCACATCTGACTGGCGAAAACTGAAGGCAATCATATCTATCAAGGAAGCTGAAAGCTAGAGACTGCCGACTGAAAAAGCAGACCTCTCCAGGAAGCAGAGTGGGACTAATACACCTCAAGGCCCACCCCCTGACTGCTTTCTTCCAGCAAGGCTTCACCTCCTAAAGGTGCCATGGGGGACACATTTAAAACCATAATATTCTACCCCTGGTCCACATAGTTCCATTGTCATCTCATGCAAACCATAACAATCCAACTACCTCATGGACTATATCCATAGTCCCAACACAGTACAAAAGTCTCAAGTCCAAAGCCTCTTATAAAAAAAATCAAAAAACAAGTTTCATACTTCCAACATCTAATGTCACATAATAAACATTCCCATTTTTAAAGGGAGGAATATCCAGGGGCATATCCAGGAAAGATTGGTCTATAGTAAGACTGAAAATCAGCAGGACAAATTCCAAATCCTATAGCTATAAATCCAGGGACTAAGCTTCTTGCTGAAATTACCTTTGTTCCAAAATGTTTTAGTTCCATCCTCCAATGCAGCTGCCCACAGAACACATCACTCAATTGGGTTGGCTCCTCCCAGGGTATACAATCCTCGTTGGCAGATGTCCAATGTTGGCTGTGAAATCTACAACACCTTCATTTCCTAATGGCTAACTAGGCTTTAACTCCATAGCACAAACTGCCCTTCTTGGGGCTCTATATTGCAGGCTTTCTGCCACATGCTGCCTGGATTTTGCCATTTTCTGAAACCTTGGAAGAGGGTCCACCTCCTCCCCCTTGCATCTTTGATGCCTTAAAGCCAACTGTGCCAAGTCCTGATAGTTCCTCCAGGTGGAGACTGGCTCCCTTTACTTGCAGCTGGTTCAACTTCTCTATGCTGACAGTAGGAAAAATCTTTTTTTCTCCTGGACAGTCACTTCAGAGGAAAAAACACACCTGTCCTTTGGAATTCTGTCCTTTAACTCTTCCTTTACAAAAGGCTAGGGCTTCTCTTATTATACAAAGGAAGAACAGGCTTTGATTCACTAATGCAGCTACTCTGTTTAATAATAACAGATAATTTGTTGTCATCTTCTTCCTGGTTTAACTCTTTAAGTTTGCCATTGTATTTCTCCTCATTAGACCTCACATTTTTTTCTTTTGGCTGATTCCTTGTTCTTTTTCATAGCTCTATATAATAATGCTAAAAAGCAGCCATGTCACATTGTCAAGACTGCCCTGAAAGTTCTTCCACTAAACACTAGAAGTTAATTTCAGACAAGTTGTCAGGATAAGGGTGCAACTTCACTAAACTCTCTGTAACATATGGCCCCATTTGACACCCATTCAGTTCCAAACACTATCTTTGTTCCCCTGTGGATCATTACAAGCTGGGTTTTCATGGCATTGTTCTCTTCCAAGCTTTCACAAGGCCCATTTGGCTCCATCTCCAAGACACAAAGGCTTTTCCAGCACAAAATCCCTAATTTTTCCATATATTTCTCCCAACAAACAGTTACAAAAGCACACTAGCCACATTATAGTACTGGCCTTATTGCTTATTGTTACAAATAACAACTTTATTTTTTGGTACCATATTCTCAGTCTCACATAGCAACACCATACTCTCAGTACCAATTTCTTGTGTTGTTGTGAGACAAGACCCAAAGTCAAACAACTCAAAGGGAGAAAGGGAGATTTATTTAGGAATGGCAGGAATGTCATAACTGTTTGGCAGGAGCTGGAGACAACCTAAGTCACATCTCTCAAGGAGGCTGAGAGCTTCAAACTGCCAACTGCAAAAGCAGGCCTCTCCTGGTAGTAGGATGGGATTATCTACCTTAATGCCCACCTTGTAACTGCCTTCTTCCAGCAAGGCTTTACCTCCTAAAGGTACCATGATCTTCCCAAACACGTGAGCCTATGGAAGACATATTTCAATGCTATCAATATGATCAATATAATGAAAGAGGAAGAAATAAAAGTAAGAGTAGAGCAATTGAAAAAAATCTCATGTGGAGATTAAACTTGAAATTAAAAACAAGCTAATTGCAATTCAAAACAACCGAGAGTCATACCAACACAACTAATGGAGCAGAAAATAGGATCAGAACTGGAAGACAAGATGGCAGAACAAATTTGCTCAATTAAAGAGGTTTAAAGGGATAAAACAATACTTAAGAGGAATATTCAAAAGTTATGGGACAACTTGAAGAAGCAAGCATGAACATTTATGGAATCTCAGAACAAAAAACCCCAAAAAGTCACGCTGGAAGAGTATCACCACAGTATCATTAATGAAAATTTTCCACATCTAAAGAAAGAAATACTAATGCAAGACCCATATCACACACCAATCAGATATGACCAAAATAGAAACTCATATGGAAAATAATACATCTGTAGTAAAAACACTACATCAGTCATAGTTGAAGGTGAAAGAAAAAATTTCACCATAAGGACAAGCTGAAGGCCTAAATGACCATTAAACCAGTCCTATAGAAGATGCTATGAAAGATACTCAAAGAAAAGGACAAACATATCCAAGAAGACAGAATGGAAAATAATATAATACCAACAGAACTACTAAGCAAATAAATGCACATATAAAGGCTACAAAACTCAGAAAAAGACAGGAATCAACAAACATTTATCAATTATAACCCAAATGTCAATGGAATTAACTCAACAATCAAGAGGCATAGACAACAAACATGGATTTGAAATCACAACTCACCAATCTGCTGCCTTCAGGAAACACACCTCACCATGAAAGAAAGTCACATTATCAAAACAAAAGGTATCCAAAGGCACTCCAAGGTAACAAAACAAGGAAATAAGCAGGAGTAGCAATTCTAATATCTGACAAAATAGACTTGAAACCAAAAGAAATCATAAGAAACACAGAAAGATGCTACATACCAGGCAAAGGAACAATTCATCAGGAAAACTTCACAATACTGAACACATATGCACCTAGTATAGGCTCACGCTCATTCACTAAACAAACACTGCAACGTCTAAAACAACAAATCAACCCAAAAACAGTAATTTCATGGGACTTCATCATCCCACTCTCTCTACTGGCTAGGTCAACAGGCCAAAAACTGAACAGAGGTATACTGGAACTAAATCAAATCAGAACACAAATGGACCAGACTGAACTCTACCAAATCTTCCAAGGAATACACATTCTTTTCAGCAAGTCCATGGAACTTTCTCCAAAATAGACTACTTATTGGTCCACGAAGCAAGTCTCCACATATACAGGGAAGATGAAATTATATTCTGTACTTTATCAGACCACATGGAATAAAGTTAAATATATACAACAAGGCAAATGACAAAAAATACACATATTATTGGAAATTAAATAACATGATACTGAATGAGGAATAGGTATATGCAAAAATCAAAATGGAAACTCAAAAATTCCCAGAAATGTTGAATGCTGTCCTAAGAGGAAAGCATATAGCACTCAATGCCTATATTAAAAAAAAATGGAAACATCACAAGAAAATAATAATGGAACTTAAACCTTTAGGCAAATAAGAACAATCTAATCCCAAATTAGTAGATGATCAGAGATTAGTAAAATCAGGGGAGAAATATTTGAAACTGAGATAAAGAAAATGATACAAAGAATCAACCAAAGATCTGATTCTTTGAAAAAATCAACAAGATTGGAAAATGGCAATCTTCACCAAATTCACCAAATCTGGCAAATGCCAAATTCACCAAAAACAAAAAAGAGAAAACCCAAATTAATAAAATTAGAGATGTTAATGAGTTAGTACAACTGATATCAAGGAAATTAAGAGAATCATAAGGTCATATTTCAAAAGCTTACACTCCACAAAATTTGATAATCAGAAAGAAATTGACCAATTTGTTAGTACACACAGCTTACTAAAATTGAATCAGGATAAATTGCATTATTTAAATAGTCCAATATCAAGTAGTGAAGTTAAAGAAATATTTACAAATTTTGCCACCAAAAAACCCAGGACCAGATGGATTCAGTGCAGATTTCTACCAGACATTTAAAAAACACTAACAATGCAACACCTTAAGCTGTTCCATAAAATGCCAAAGGAAGGAATACTTCCAATTTTTTTCTACAAAGCTAATATTATACTGATCCCAAAAACATAAAGATACAATAAAAAAATTACAGGCCAATCTCATTAATGAGCACTGGTGCAAAGATTCTCAATGAAATTTTGCAAACAAGGTTCAGAATCATATCAAAAAGATCATTCACCATAACCGAATAGGATTTATTCCAAGCACACAAGGTTGGCTCGACATATGCAAATCAATAAATGTAATCCATCATATAAACAAATCCAAAGGCCAAAACCACATGGCTCTCTTCATGAATTCATAAAAGCTTTTGACAAAATCCAACATCCCCTTTTCCCTTTCCTCCCCCCCCCTTTCTCCCAGTGGCCCCTCCTCCCCCCATTCCTGGAGCATCCTTTAGTGTGCATGTCAAACTTCCCTCTGGGTCCTCCTCTCTGATGAAGTATAAGAAGTCAGTGGCATTGCCTAGAGCCCTTTCTTGTGTTCCCCTTTAGTATAGGAACACTATTGTGGCTGTTAATCCCTTGCCTCTAAGAATCCTAGTGTCTGTGATCCATGCTAGACTTTGGGGGTTCAGTGACATTTTGGTAATTGCACAGGTCATGCAAAGTCCTATTATGATTACTTCGGCCCTAACTTATATGGCTGTATCTTGCATATCGTTGCTCTTCCCCATCTTTAGGCTCTTACAATCGCACTGCCCCCTCTTCTGCAAATTTCCCTGAGCTTTAGGATGGGGAGAGATAAGGCTGGCCTGGTTCCAGGTGGTTGATGTAGAGTCTCTGATTTTCCGAATTACGGTTTGTTGGTTTTTTTTTTTTTTTTTTTTTTTTTTTTTTTTTTTCCGTTTTGCTGCTCCTGCACTGCCCTTGGCTCCATCCTGATGGGTATTGGATATCACCCCCTGGACCAAATGAGCAAGCCAAGTAAAATTATATATAGGAAAAAATCTTTACTAACCACACATCTGATAACGGGATAATATTCAGAGTATACAAAGAACTAAAAGTTTAAACACCAAGGAGGTAAACAGTCTGATTAGAAAGTGGGCCATAGAACTTAAAAGAAACTTTTCCCAGGATGAAATTAAAATGCCCAACAAATACCTAAAGAATGTCCCACCTCCCTAGCCATTAGGGAAATGCAAATCAAAACCACTGTGAGATATTTTCCCACCCCTTTTCAGAATGATTAAAATCCAAAACACAAACAGCAACAAATGCTGGAGAGGATGTGAGAAGAAAGGAATGCAGACTTGTACAACCACTCTGGGGATCAGTAGGTGGTTTCTAAAACAGTCAAAAATTGAAATGCCATATGATTCAGCTATACCACTACTGAGAATATTCCCGAAGACTACCACATCTTACTATAAAGACATGTATACATCCATGTTTATTGCAGCACTATTCATAATAGCAAAGTCAAGTAGACAACCTAAATTCCCAACTGTTGAAGATGGGATAATAAAAATGTGGTACATATACGCAATGGAATACTATATACAACTATTAAAAAATGAATCAATGAAATTTGTTGGTAAATGGACGGAGCTGGAAAAAGTTATGCTGAGCGAAGTATCCCAGACACTGAAAGACAGATGTTAAAGTTCTCTCTTTAAATAGAACCTAGTATTAAACCTTCATAATGACATACTTAAGGGGAAATCTATAATATTCATCATATTTACAAAGGAATGTAATTTGGGGGGTAGGGAAAAGAAGACCTCCCCCTCAGAGAGCAGAGCCAAAGGAACACAGTTAAATAGAAAAATAAGGCCACTGTCAATAAAAGCCCATGAGGATTGATAAACCCAATCCTATCAATTTCCTCCTTTTCCACTATTGCTTACATTTATTTACAGTGTCCCTGTCATGGAAGAGCTTAATGGTTAGTAAGCAGGTGGTTGTTTACCTAGAGGCCAAATCCACTCTCTACTTTGGCCTATTCCTGTTCTTTCCTCTTAATAAAGCCTTTTCTTATATAAAAAAAAGCTATTTTTAAACAGCTTTTTATTTTTGGATAGGAGAGCTCAACACCCAGATAGGATACAGCCAAGTGCAGTGAAAGAACAGTAAAACAGACAATGGCCAGCTAGAAGGCAGAATACCATTGACACTAAAATGTTCACCCAGAATCAGGCCAGAAAAATCTCTCCCCATCCAAAGGCTCACGAAATACTGTGGAAGAGGGGGACAGTAAAATTGTAGGAGTCTAAAGATAGGAAAGTCCACTGCTGGACAAGACATTTCACTTAAGGTAGGGCTGCTGCATCCAGAAACTCACTGTCCTTAGACTGGTCCTTACCAGACCTGAACAATGGCTGACAAATCAACATGCTCTAGAGACTAGTGAGGCTCTCAGGAGAAATGATTTCAAGCAGTAGGAGCCTTAGGGTCTAGGGCTAGACAAGTGAAGGAAGTGCCCCTATCAGTGGGTCTACTCAAGGAAGGAGCACTTGGTTTGCCACAGAGCAGATGACCCAGAAGGAACGCTGGGAACACAGAAGCAAATGGACAGAAGGAAGGGAGGGAGCGGGATGGATTGATGAAGGGAGGGATGGGAGGGAGAAAAGTAGGGAGGAAAAGTGGAAAGAGGGGGCAGGGATTATTACTCATTGTGCTTATAAAATTTAAGGAAAAATTAAAATAAAAATAAAAAAACTTTCATTGTTAGGTATGTTACAGATTTTTTTTCTGCTCGGTGTTAACATTTCTAACAGTGTCACTTTGCATTATTCATGTATCAGCAAAATCTTTCAGGCTATGTCGTAGAAATAAATTACTAATATTCCCATAAATAGAGGGGATGATAAAAATCACAAATATCAAATTATTAATTGGGCCATCCAAAGTTTCGGAAGTTAAGTACACAAGTGAATCATATGAAGACAGACATAAAAAGATCCATGTTGGAAACTTTTTCCCATAAAATGTATCTGTCTCACAATTTGTTGTCTTAATTAAATTCTTTCCAATTACATTTTCTGTGTGTGTGTTTTCAATGTGTATTTTTAGAGAGATTTTTGACAAGCTAAATGACCTCATCAACTTTATCTTGCTTTACAATGGCAAACTGTGATGTGGAAAATTCTGACTAGGAAACATAGATAATTAATATATGACAAGGTCTTTGAAACATTCATCTGCTCAGGAAAATTTTAATGTCTTGAAGGGGAAACACAAGCTGCCTTCCACATACCAATATGTTTTTATGAAATCTCAAGGGAGAATATCAATTCCTGCCACAGGATTGAATGTCTACTCTCATTATTTTATGTTTCTCTCTTGCTTGAAGTCTCTTTTCAGCTTTATATGTTTATTGAAGTCTTAATCACAATGTATGATTCTACTGTGATTACATTCTCTGGGAAGATCCACAGACCAGTTCTGCTAGCACCAATGAGAACTTCTGACTTCTTACTACACTTTCTTAGAAGAAAGCACATAATTTATTCTGATTTATACTGAAGTCCTTGTTTTTGCTTTTTCTTTCCTTTGCATCTCTAAGATCAAGGATGCATGAGCCATGCCTTTTGTATGTCTGTTCCACATAGTGTCTAGATGCATGTACATAATATGTATTCAGAAAAAAAGAACAAGAATTTTGAAGAAGAGGAGGAGTTATGGAGGAAAGTATTTGTTGTGAAAGATGAACAAATAGTGAATTATTCTGAAAAGAAGACAGGAAAAATGCAGTACATGTGACTACTTCAAATCATAGTACTCTTTCCATAAGTTGAACACTTTCCTTACTTTTTTTTTTATTTATTCAATTGTGCGTGTGTGCGTATGTATGTGTGTGTGCGCGCGTGTGTGTCTGTGTGTGTGTAGAACCACGGACGAATTCGGGAACCACCATGGACGCCTCCACTTCCTCCGCCCCGGGATTCACAGGCTTCGCCCTACCAGGACCAGAAACGCAGGCCACCCCCGCTTCCGCCTGGCATCTATACATGGGATCTGGGATCAGAACTCGGGACCTTCCGCCTGCAAGGCAGAGGCTTAACCCCTGAGCCACCTCTCCAGCCCTGATTTCCTTACTTTTTAAACATCATAAACCTAGAAAAATACAAACATAAGAACTGGAGATAATTACCGACAGTGTCCAAGACTCAAAAAGTACCACTACAACTTATCTACCTGCTCTGTCAGCAAGAGTAACTGCTAGGCCCTCCCATCACCTACACTGCCACAGCTGGGACCACCTGAACATGTACTACACAGTATACATCGTTCTAAGTAAGTTTCAATGGTTCTCACAAGAATGTTTATAGAGTGATAGACTCCTAATGCATTACTGCATGAATGGCAATATGAAAGATTCTGAGAAGGTAAGTACATTTGGGTAAAGTTATATTACTAAGAATGGGACCAAGACACAAATGCAGATTGACATGATTTCAGAAATATCGTAATGCTCCAGCACATCTGAAACTTGGAGACACAAACCATGACCCATTGTTTCATCTTTATTAAACATAACTCATGGAAAATAGAATTCTAAAAATGTTTTCACAAGAAACATCCTCGGGCTCAGTAATTAAAGGGTTGTCCATGAAAGCTGACTTTGGATGCCTGACACTCATGTCAGAAGGAGAGCATGTCAGTGCCTATCTTTAATGCCAATGCCAGGAGGTAGAAACTGGTGGCTCTTTGGGGCCGGCTTGCCAGACTCTCTAGTCAAAGGGAAAACCTACAGTTTCAATGAGAAAACCTGTCTTGAAGAACAAAAATTGAAGAACAATTGAGGAAAACATACTATAGTGATCTCTGGTCTCCTCATGGGTTTGTGCACACAAGTGCACAAGTGCATACATGCATATAACAGAGAGAGAGAAAGAGAGAGATCTATGATTGAATCTATTTCATAACATTATGGTCTTCCTATTTCTATCCTATCAGTCAGCTATCACGTTCTATTAATTTTTTTTTTCTTTTTACCACTTTGGAGTTGGAAACTGGTAACTGTTAACATGCTAATAATAGTTGTCCCCTTGACATTTCTATTTCTACAAAGCAGCTTAATATAGCATTGGAATGTGTTACTAGTTAATAGTCAATAGTGAGTTTCTATTTGTAACATTTAGCAATATTCCCAGCTGTAAGTAATGATAAATGCAACATGATGCTGAAATAAATGGGAAAATAAACATTCATAACTTGGAATTCAGTGGTGGGCAGTTCTGACTATTGTCTAACTCTGTCAATAGTCTTTTCAGCAATCTTTCGGTAATGAGCTTAGCATTTACTCCCATGTATTTCCTGAGGGCATCATGATATCTGTCCTAAGGATCATAAAAATTGTCTTATGGTCAAGTCCAAGTTACTTAGATTCCCTTATTGAAAGAAAGAACAGGGGTACAGAAAGATCATTTTGGATAGTTTTTACTGAAGTTCATAAGTTATGTTTATTTAAGGAGGATGCCTTGGTTAAGGATGTTGCTAGATTGGTAGAGTGCCCCTCTTCTCAGCATGCATGCCCTGGGTTTTCTCCCATAGACCAATTGTATTAACACAAACCTGTAGTTCCAGCACTTTGGAGGTAGAGACAGGAGTTCAATGCCACACTTGGATACACAGAGTTTGAGGCCAGCCTAGGTTCCATGAGAACATGCTGGAGGAAGAAAAAAGGAGGAAAAGAAGGAGGAGAAGGAGGAAAAAGAAAAAGAGGAGGAGGAGGAAGACATACTATCATTTTGAAATATTAGTCTACTTCTTCAATAACTTTTTGAAGCAGGGACTAAGAACTGGTCATGATTTAAGGATCTGGCCATTTCATAGATCTCAGTGCATACTCAATATGTTCCAAAATATTACTTATTCTATGTATGCCAGACATTGCACTTGGGGGATGTGCAATTTGATATTTGGACATACAAATTGGCTATTAACTTGATCGTAAATTGGGCATGCATTCTTTTCTGAAATATTTCTAAAAGAGAAACATAATGTCCTTTTTATTAGACAATTTCCACTTAAAGAATGAAGCCTGTTTGCAAATTCCACTAACTGTGACCTCTGCTAACATATTAATTTAGGACAGATTTTCCTTAAGTTGTTTTCCCTGGGCATCAGGTAAATTGATCACAAGGGACTTAATAACTTTATTTTAAGCCTACACCCTGTATAATCTGTGATCCTTTCACATCAGACATTCCTTAATTGAGCCGATTTCAGTAAGGCAAATCGCTGGATTCTTCCAAAGAAATTTTGTAGAATGGTCACACAGACTAATTAGTGTTTATTACAACCTACATATCCTCCAAGAAATGCTGGGAGCAGGCAAGACAGCATATTTTAACCAAGAGCAATATGTAACCAGTTAGAAGACAGAAAATAAATTTGGATGCCTACCTATTCTTTTAAGCTGCCTCGTTTCCCAGCCCAATAAACAATAATCCCTCAAAAGAGGATGCATGGCCACTCCAATAAAGACAAATGTGCCATGATCAATATGTTTTAATTAAGCAGAGCACATTCATCAGTGTGGAGCTGCACATTACAGGACCCAGCTGACTGCAGCAGCTTAATTGTTGGCATTGTTTAAGGTTGGCTCTTAAAATGCATGGGCATGTTAGTCTTGTTAAGCAGCAGCATTCCATTTTCAAATTGCAGTTAAAGAAAAATCTGTTTAGGCAAATAGGTAAGTAAGCTTGTAGCAAGAATGTTAAAGACGTGTGGGGTCAGAGCGTGAAATAGAGACTTCTCATCTAGAGATGAAACAAAGCTTCAGGCTACTCCTTAAAAATCCTAAAACGTGCTGTGGGAGCAAAAGACACATGATAAAGAGATGCTATTGCCAGACTTTGTGGATGAAGAAACACATCACATAGCTTTTAGTTCTCTTGGAGATCCCAAGGAAACTGGGTCATTTCTTCCATGGTGGGGGAGGACAATTAATATTTTGGCCACTAGTTTATATCAGGAGAAACAAATGTAGCACAAGCAGCCTGACCTATTTACTCAACTGAAGAACTTCAAGTTCCCACTACCAAGCTTGTTGCTTCATATACTTCTGAATGCTAATCACTCAGGTACAAATAGCCTTCAAACTCTTTCATTTATTTTGCACACATATGAACCCCCCTCTTTTCAAGATACCACTGTGTAATCCAAGCAGACTTCACACTCCCTGGTGCAGCACACTTGAACACATAATCCTTTGCCTTAGTCCTAGACTTCTGAGATGATAGAAATAAACCCCTATTTTTGTTCATTTTCATATATATCAAGCATCATTCATATACTTGTTATTTCTTCTAAAATATTTTTCTTAGGCACAATCTCTTTTTCTTCTTTTTTCATTTACATGCGTGTGTATTTGCATGGCAGAGATGAGTTTATATACATGGAAATGTGCAGGCTTGAGGTTGATATCTGGAATCACGGTCAATTGCTCTTCTACATTTTTCTTTTCAGACAGTGTCTTTAGTTAAACACAGAGTTCACTGATAAGCGTAGCCAACTTGTTCTGGGAATTTCTATGCTCCACCTTTGGAAGGTGGAATTACAAGTGAGCTACCTGGCATTTTATCTGGGATCTGGACTTTTAAACTTTGGTTCTTTCACATGTGTGGCAAATTTCAAGAGCTGAGCCATGTCTCCAGCCCAAAGATTATCTCTTTCTAAATCATCACAGTAACCCAGAACCAAGATTATGGTTTGAAATACACACTTTCAATAACCAATAATGCGATGTATAATTAAGATGCATGCCTAAATCAACAATATTAGTGAATTAAACAAATGCCTGTGTATCCCAACACGCCACCACAAACCCCAAACAAGCATATCAGAAATAGAAATGCAAACACATGCAATTCATAGCATGGTCTAACTCACTTAGAAATGTTATTTTAGGCCTAATTCTTTCTGCTCATTTGAATTATTTTAAATCAGGAGCCTCCATTCACACTACCAAATAAAATGTGCCATGTGGTCAAAGAACATCCAAAAAAAATATAAAATTGGGGCACTAAAAACTCATGAGCCAGGAAGGCTTTGGAACACAATAAAAGGGATTTGAAACCCTCAGAGTACATCCAAGCTTGCCAATGACTACAAGGGTGGGCAAGTGTGTTCGTCTTTGCTAGATTGGTGTGCTATGATCCAGAAGAAGAATCAGACACTTGGACACAGACAGATCACAAGTAATATTGCAAGTATGCAAAAGAAGGGCAGACAAATACAAGTCTCCAGGACTCCGTCACCTTTCCATCCACACATATCATCTTAGATGTGGAGACAGTGTTTTTACACCTGATTCAACTTGACAGTTCAAGGAAACTGCTCTTCTCTCTGATTTCAAGTTTTGGAAATCCCACTGGCACCAGCATGCACCATATGTTAAGAATCACTCCATCAAACAAGGAGAGAGTCTTCCTTTCCCAGCACTTCGGAGAGCCCTGCTGTCTGCTGCCAAAACAAATTTAGAAGTTGCTTTGACATTCTTTACTCCAATTTCCTTTCATTTACAGAACAGTGAGGGGGGAGGTAATGCATTTAACAGTTCTGATGTGACAGTAATTCAGCTCAAGGAAAATCTTCCTTATTTTTTACCTTGGTTGTAACTGGAAAATATCATTACATGAAAAAGCATTAATCATAATATTTCCTCCTGGTAAACAGAAAACACCTGGAAAGCAGCAATTATCCTGGCCACAGTTGTCTAACCATCTTAGTAGCACAGCCAATAACATTGGCCATTGGATTAGGATCTTAGCGATCCAAGTACCAGGATAGAGGCTTCGTGAGGAATGTCTCTGTCTAGAAATTCCATTAACTAGATTGTGTCACGAGGTAAGCAGATTTTTTGGTCTCTGAACTTACCATTCAGATCACAAGCATGGACAAGAGGTCACTCAATTGCCATCCATCATAGATAAACATTTATAAAAAAAGTGATGTCATTAAAGGCAAAGAATGCCTTGGACCTCCTAGCACAAGACTTTGGCAAGAATCCTATCCTGCTAATGTCTTGATTTTGGGCTTCTGACTTCAAGGACTGGAAGGGAATAAATGTCTTTTTTTTCTGAAATATCACGTTTGGAATGGGGTAGAAGTAAAAATAATTATGTTCCAATAGGTAAATAGGTATCAAAAGAGAGCTTCATAAAAGTAATTAGGAATATGGGCAAGACTAAAGGATGCTAAATCCACACTCAGAGAAGTATAACATCACGTAGGAACATTGGCCATCTGTGGATTGAAGGGAATGAAAGAAAGGTGAGCACATACAAGCACACAGAAATAAATAATGTGTAGAAGATAAAGTAAAAAGCAGTTGATGAGCTGGTTCAATAGGCAAAGTTGCTTGCCACCAAAAAATGATGGCCAGAGCTTGATCTCTGATACAGAGTGGATAGAGAGATCCAGCTCCAGCAAGTTGTCCATATCCACACTTGCATTACAGTAAGTGAATTCACATGCATACATGTACATACACACTCAGAGAGAGAGAGAGCAAAGGGAAAAGTAGTCTTACCACTCAGGGGGCAGCTGAGCTACCTAGAGCTGTGGAGGAAAAGTAACTATAGCAATACAGCTGTATACTATCTCTGAGGCTGGGGCAGGGTCAGAGCAGACCAGAGATGAGCAGACATACAGAAAATGCTCTGGCGTCCTTCTTCTCCTTGCCCTTCAGTCTCAGTGATTTCTCTTACCCAAATCCACAGAGGTAGACAGCAGTGGGCCTGGACTTGTATCTTAAAATAAATGGAAAAAAATCTGGACAGATACTACAGATACTTTATTAAAGGAATCTATTGGGAGAAAGGAAAGCTTAAAAGCTCTAGAGACATTTACAAGAATTATTATATTTTAATAATATAGCACTTCATGAAGTACTCCATGAAACCATGCTTCTCTTACCTAGATGCTTCTACCTTAAAAGAAATTGCCCTCTAATGAAGTTTAATGAATCTTTAATAAATTTCAATAAATCTCTTCAATGAATCCAAGGAACTAAACCAGAAAATTTAAATTATCTGAAAACACCCTTAAATATGTCAAGAAAACTTTGTAATGACTACAGAATACAACTATTAACATAACTATGATACACAGAAACAACACAAGAATCAGAGACACTGAATTTCTTAGCAATTACATGGCTAAGAAACAATTAATCTGATAGTTAAATAATGTCCAACTGCTACCACAGTTGCTTTTGCTCTTCTCTGCTTTCTTAGTTGTATCTAACACATAGTAATCAGTGTCTTTGCTCCATCCTCTCTAATCACACCTACAAACTAAAAAAAATGCATGTAAATAAAATTCTAGCAACAAGTAACATACCACAATGCTACCTGTGTTTTCATAGAAGTTCTACTTTTATCATCAAAGGACTCCTTCAAAAATATTCACATCTATATTTGAAAAAGGAAAATTAAAACCTTAAACACTCCCATTCAATAACAGCATTTATTAGTGTGCTTCAAAAATCATATCCAACTCATTAGAATTATTTTTACATATGCTAAGCATGCTGTATGTGCATATGTTTATGCAGATTTGCACAGTGTGTAAGTACACAGTATATGTGTGTGGGGCAGGGGTGAACGTGTATGTGTGCACAAGTGTGTGTGGACAGCAGAGGTTAACAGTTTTGGATGCCTTCTCTATCAGTCTCTATCTTACATACTAAAATGAGAGCTGTCACATGAGCCAAGAACCCATGGATTCATCTAGTCTCTTAGCCATCTTGCTCTAGGTATTCTTTGCCCACCTCCCACACACTGTGGTAAGAGACAGGCCACTAAAACTACCCAGCACCTGCATTGGCACTGGGGTCAGGACTTTCTACCTATGGGATTCTGGTCGTTTTGCTTTCATAGCACCATCTCTCCAGCACCAACAAACTCTCATTATCAGTAACAAAATATATTTATCTATGGTTAGATTAACAGGCCACAAACTTACTCTACTGTTTTAAACAATTGGAAAATTGGAAAAGCTTATTAGACAAATGTTTTCAGAGACTGAACACAGGAAGTTCATGACTCTTTGTGGAAAATGAATAAAAATATTTTATAAAATTTTTGACAGATGACAGAAAGGAATATTTTGTTCTTTGAAGTCCCCAAAAAGCAGAAGTTTCTGGACTACCACAGTCAAAATCTTTCTCACAGTGGTAACAGTGGAGTTAGCTCTCAAACCCTGCTTATTGAGGACTTAATTAAGTACTTCTTATGCCACATATGAGCATCAGTGGTCCTGCCACTCAGGCTTAATACCAGTTAGGTGCTTTGCTTTCCATACTGTTTGTGTAATGATTCCATTTACAAAATCTTACTGGTAGGAGCTAAAGAAGTACAAATAACCTCATTTTATATGCATATTTCTCACAGCAAATTTTTCTCTTTCTACCTTCTTCTCTCCCTTCCTCCCTTCCTTTTTTCTGCCTTTCTTGTCTCCTCCCTCTTTCTTCTTCCTTCTCTTTACCTTCCCTCTCACCCTACTTTTTTTAACCCTCCCTCTTCCCTCCTCTTCTTTGTATGGAGGAGAAATGTGCTCCTTTGAAGACGCATCCTCCTCCAGCAATCTTACTTTCCTATGCCATGCCCTATGTTCTAATACTAACCCTTACTGACTAAGTATAGCAATAAGATTATGTATTTTCCAACTTTATTACACATATGTTACAAAGACAAAATACTCAGTGGAGGTCAATGTACACTTTTTAAATACTCCTTTTAAAATGCACATGTTATACATTCTGTATCATTACATATTTCTCTATGTGCCTACTCTTGTTTTTTTTATTCTAATAGAGATGCTGCAGTTATAAAAAGCCTCTTTGAGACAGTAAATTCAGTTATTAGGAGAAAAATATAAGTAGGAAGAAATGACTAACAACCAGGCATTTACGCTGTCATCTGGACTCTTGACTTCCCCTGAGGTTTTTCTGTGTGGTTCTCCTGCTGCCATTGTAAACTGGCCTCAGGGTTTACTTCAATCCCTTTAATACTTTGATTAAATCCAAGCCAAATCTCTCTTCTTGATTCTTCTTAGTGCAGCTAATGCAGACAGGAGTTTTCTAAAAACCTCCTCTAAGCACAAAGGGATTTACAAAAGTGAAATAAGCACAATGGCTCCAAGAACTCTAAATCACAGGACTTACACACTATAGGATTCTGCTCTTGTGCTGGGTTGCTTTTTTCTAAGAGAGTCCCTCCAGGTTGGTTCCCATCCAGTGATTGCTGAATTCCCATATTGTTTATGACATCTGTCTGAAGGCACTCAAATGCTTTTTCCCTTCTCAGTCAAGGGACCAAGTAGGACAGATACTTTTCTTACACATCTAGATTTTCCATCCTGAATTCCCAATCAGAGTTCTGACGTCTTTGTGAAAAGAATACAAGGTGACACCTTACTTGGTTTTATTGGGGCTCCAAATATGATACTCTAAAGAGCTCAAAAACACCTCTCTCACATCTTGTCTTGCCTTCCTGTCTTTCTATCCTCTTTACTCCTAGGACAAGTCACAGAAATTAGATGTTCTCTTTGCCAAGGCAGAAAATCCTTTCTCTGAAAAGCATCCATAAAATTTAAAAAATATTCTCCTTCTTCTGTCTTCTGCTCAGCAGCTATCCATGAAGAAGTTAAGACCCTCATTCCAGAGTGACCCTGCCCTTTTCCCAACAGGAAGAAATGCTACAAATGAATGGTCAAGGACATTCTGCACCCACAGGACTTGCTGACCTTTCCCTGTTCATTTCCATTACTTGGTGTCCAGTCAATTTTTTTTCTTTGTGTGTGCGTGTGTGCGTGTGTGCGTGTGTGTGTGTGTGTGTGTGTGTGTACCAGAGGGTACTGTGTGTCCTTGTGGAGGGCTAAAGATGACTTAGGGAATAATCCTGGATTGTTTCTACCTCCTTTTTGCTTCGCTCTGGGATTTCCCAGGCTCTACCCACCAGGCCCAGAAGTACAGGTTGCTACCACTTCTACCTGGCATTTTTATGTGGGACCCAGGATCCAAATTCAGGACTGTCTGTGAGGCAGAGTCTTAACCCCTGAGCCATCTCTCCAGTGTTCCAATCAGATTTCTATGTCCTTGTTGTTGTTTCACTGAACCTGAGTATAAATGAATGACTTACCCTGATCTTTAGAAGTTTTCCATGTCATGAAAAATAGTGACAGATAAGTTTGTTCTTTTCTATAGTTTATCCGTCTTTTGCAATAAGGTTGCCTGCCATGAGCAAAGGCATCACATTTCCCTTTCTGTGCCTAGGCATGTATCTAAGAGACACAGAGGTGTGACTGTAGGTCACATAGGGCATGCACTATGCCAGTGTCTAGTTGTGGCTTCATAGCTGTGTCAAAGCTGTTTACTTAGTGTCACAGAATTGTCATCCACTCCTTACAATGACCTCTAGTCACAAAAGACTTTCAACTTCCTGAAAGGCAGTTGAGGATTCTCATGCTAATATATTTGTTTTCCTCACAAATTGAAAAGTGTGCCTTTACTTCTGATGAAAGAAGTGGATTCCAATCTGTTCTCTGCTTCTGTCTCTGCAACTACAACAGAAGAGCTGCAAGAATTTTGGATAAAACCAAGTCAAATGATGGGCTTAAATCCATACAACCAAGAAAATAAAATGGAGTGGAAGACAGAAGATCATTTGACCCTGCCTTTTGGCATCCTGTTATCTCGGCTGTCAAAGTGAGTGAACCCTGTAAAGGGCATAAATATAACAGTGATGTGTAAAATCTAGAAAGGCAAAAGCAGCAAGCTTTTCTGAGGCAGAATCTGTAAACCTGAGGGAAAAAAATCTCTAAATTCTAAGCAGCATACTCAGCCATGCTATTCTAAGTACTTCATTGAGTTACTTGCCATCTATTGACTTTTGTAAATGTGGAAATACTAAGAGGCTATAAATGGATGAAATTCAGAACTGCAAAGGTTTGATTCAGAGGTATTAGTGAAGTGCAAAGGAGTATAAGTCCAGGTGGGATACAGAGTGGGAATTTATATCCTCTCGAACAAGTTTCATTAGGATGTTTCCTAAGATTGTGCTCCATCATGAAGACTGGGCTGAAGGATTGTTTTTTATCAGTGTAATCAGACAATCATACAAACATGAAAACATTATCATCATGGTTTTCATTTAAGTCAGTATTTAATGACTGAACCAGTTGAGTGTGAAAATAGAATCAAAGAATAATCCAGAAGAAAGCACACACTGTCATGATGCAATTAGTTAATTCATTAAAGCAACAATCAATTGCATTTCATCATCAGAAATAATTTGTTGCATTTCTATAGACCAGAATCATGCTCATCTTTTTCCATGTTCTTCCATTTAAGGAGGGGCAAACTAGCTTGAAAGCAAGGAAGAACAATAAACTAGAACAGTGCACAGAATAGAATAGCATATGATTGTCTTTTTTTCTTTCTTTCATTAAAATTTTTCCTAGGCCAATTTTTTTTTCAGATCTTCCTTCACAGAACAAATAATTTTCAATCACCATCAATAACTTTCAGTAAATAAAGTTGTTGAATCCTTAAGTGATTAGTGTTCTGATTTATCTTTCTAGTAATCAAATCCATAACATCCATATAACTTAGAATATGCTTTACAGCATAAGTACTGATGCAGCTCATCATATGTATTGACACAGTCTGAGCAACACAAAACGTATACAAAACTAAATTGGTCAAATTTATATCTTTCTTCTCAGCATCTCCATATCTGAAATATCTCTTCAACAACCCCAAAAATAAAAGTAAAAACTTTTCCGAATATTAAAAGTTAAGATATTTGAAACACTCTCTAGATAGGTTAAATATTTTACCATATTTAAAAGATTGTTTCATAAAGGGTTCTCCAAACAGTTATCATTCAATATGGAAAACTTTTAAAAAGTGAAAGGGATTGAATGGGTGTGAATTGGGAGATAGCGCCAGGAAAATGAGAGAATGCCAAAAGGTCTTTGTGAGACCCAAGGCTTTTTAGAGATAAATTAATGAGGTCTTTAGCCTCCAAAATGTTCAAAGCTCCAAAATGAAATTAATTTTTAAAGCCCTTCTGCACCAGATAACAGCTTGAAACTCCCACTTTAGCATTTTTCCGTTGCCTGTTTTTTAACATATGTAATCAATGTTTTACTTAATGCAGTGTGACATTTCAAGTGATGAAGGATCTGGTGGAGGCATTAACAATGCAAGACCTTATTTGCATTTACACTAATGATTTTATAATGGGAGTTTTATTATATTAATGATGACTACTGGGAGTCAAAAATAAAGCATCAAGTAAAAAGCCAAAGAAATCCAAGAAACAGCATTGGTTGATAAAAGACTTGTTACCAGCTTTGTTGACATGGGTGGTTATGTGCACAGAGGGAAGTAAAAGTCTTTATAGCGATTAATCGTTCTAAGAGTGATGTGCTTTACAGTAATCACTAAATCAATTTATCTATTATTGCTTAGACTCTAGGTGTTTCTTTTCTTTTTTCTCTCCCCCCCCAACTCGGCATGAAATTCAAATTAAGTCTTCCTATAGTTGTAGTCTCAGCATTTCAGCTGGATGGTGTGCAAGGTCAACTGGACTGCCAGACATTTCTGCATCCACACACCCACTCTCAGCCAGCTCTAAAGTAAGCCTCAACTAATAACTCATTTTTCTATATTTTTGGGTGGTGTTTGAATGGTGTATAGATTTAATATGGTGACCTTTCTTTCTAGAAGTAAAAATTACCCTTTTTTCTGAGGTGGGGGCACAAATTGCCTTCCTTCCAAGGCAATGAGACAACTTAAAATATCTGTTGGTGTCAAGAACGACACTTGCTCAGTGAACAGCTCTCTGAGAGATTTTTGTTTTATAATATTCTATGCTGCTTCTGACAGGTATAATGATTTCTTTATGCTTGGATAGCAAGCTTTCTCTACCAAGATGAGTCCCTAAGGTTACCAAACACAGCATTATTTGGAAGAAAGTTCTTTCCCATATACCCTAAAACCATCAGAGTGCAGTGGGGAAAGCTTCTCTGGCAGTCCAGCAACAGGTAGGAAGGGATTCAAGACTGGTGGATAATTATGAATTGCGTTACCGCTTAAAAGCAATAGAGACTGGGGAATGGTGTAACTTGCCGTGTCTGTTTTTTACTCCAGCAACATGCAGCTTATAATAAGATTTCACACTTTAATTCATCTGAGAACCTTGGGGTGTTTTACAAGCACTAATTACTGAGAAACTCGCCATGCTCAGCTAAAGACAAGCAAAGGCTGTAGCAAAAAGAAAATTCAGCATTTTGAGGAGTATGAGAGAGAAGCAGGACAGAAACCAGCTGGCTAATGCCATTGGGTTTTGTTGATGTTGTTGTCGTGCTTGTCTCTTTCTCTTTGTAGACTTCTGCTACAATAAAACTGTATGGAACACATCCTAAGGATGATGGATGAAATGCTTTTTTAATGAATTTTTTCAGTTTTTATTGAGTGCTTATTAGACATTGATTGAGGTTCAAGGGGTAACAGGTTATGTTAGTGGGAATAGCAGAAAGGCTATTGCAAAAATCTTCCCACAAGAACTGAGTGAAAGTATATATAAAGATGAACTCCAGCCAGAACAGGAGGCATAGCATGTATATGCCGTCAAAAGATTCGGAATTTTATGAAGGAATAGAGAATTATTTTAGATAGACAAAACCAAAACCAAACCAAAGAAATCTTATTTGCAATGTCCTGGAGACATTCTTCAGAACCAGGAAGTGATTCAATGCAGTTGCTGTTTAGGTGTGGAAGAAAGTAATATACATGGGTCAAATTTGAGAAGAAAAAAAAGTAGAGTTAGAAGGGAATGTGGGCATCAGGGGTCCAGGGAGAACACCTTGTTCAAAGTAAAACCCAATACTCTTTTTAGCAAAACCTGAATTGAGAGAGCTTGATGTTGTAGAATTATAGAAGATACATCTTTTCACTAAACTCATATTGTAACAGTCATCTGCAGCATCCATTAATTAATATGGCAGATGCTTTGCTTTTTAGCATCCTCTAATCTTGTTAGAAAAGCATGAATTGGAGCGTTGGAATCCAAGATGCTCCCCCAAAGGGATTAGAAACAGATTTCCATTGTAAATTAATTTCCTTCTTTACAGAAGGTAAATAATTCTAACTTTAATGTAGATATATATAAGCATCCTGTCATCCTTCATTGATAATTTCATGAAAGTTGAGCTTCAAAATAAATCATAAAAGGTTCCTGTGCCCTTCTATTGAAGTTGAGATGTAAAGATGAAAGATGTATTGATTCCCTTTCCTCCCTCTATAAAAGGCTCAAAATTAATTCAAACTTCAAAACCTTAGAAAGTGGTCGGCAAAAAAAGATGAAGTGTTTTGCCAAACAAAATGGCATTAGAGTCATTATTAACTTGGTTCAAGTTATCATAGAAAACAGATTCTCAGTTTGCATTATCATTTTCTTAAGCTTAAAACCAACCTGTGAATGTGATATTTTATGGGTTCAGAAATGAAGTGTATAGGTAAATACTAATCTTCCCAGTCTTCAATATCTAGAGCCACACACACAGAGGGCCAAAGGAACAAGAGAATGTGTTATTCAGTGGAAGTACTTAAACTCAGACCGGAAAACATTATCACCTATTCCCATTTGAAAAGTTCCCTGACTCTGTTCATGGTCAGATTAAAGACCTAATGAATAAAGACCAAACTAGATCTTTACATGAATTTCATTTGAAAATCACTAATGATATTTTCACATTCATCTCTTTATCATTCAGCTCCCAGTTTAAAATGGGTTGACTTACATACTTTTTAATTCCCCGTATTGTTAAAGCAGTGTGTACATGCAGCAAAACCTGTATTGTGAATGTCAGTCACAAGTTAGATACATGACATGATCTGTCTTCACATGAGATAGAAGCAGAAAGCTACAGCTTCCAGGCAACCACAAGAACAACAGGATGAACAGCTCATACTCCAGTGTATTAAGGCTGACTTTTTTAAATACAGAAAATTCAATAATTTATAAGATGTACATCACTTTAGTATAACTCAGTGTCTTTCAGATGACTTTTGCCCAGGTCTAAGCTGATGTAAGTGTTCTGAGCACATTTAAGTTTAGTGAAGCTAGGCTATGATGTTCATCAAGCTTGGTACTTTAATTCATGTTTTTTATTTGAAATGTTTTCATCTTATGGTGGATTTACTGAAGGCCAAATGTATTAGTTAGACAGAAGAGGGTCAATCAAACACATTAGCACATTAGGGAGAAATTTTATTTGTGTAAACTTGTTATGCAGACCATTTCGTTACCTAGCAAGCATATTGAATCTTCTGTTACAAAGCACAGTGTTATGTGCTGACAAAAATAGTAATGTGAAAACTCCAAAAATTCTCTACATGTATGAGAGATGAAATAAGGATGATTCACAAAAATGTGTTCTAAGAACATCAAAGAGGGCATCATTGACTACGCTTAGGAAAGCTGAAGAAAGATTGATTTTTACACTAAATCATGGTCCATATCTGACTCTACTGTGATAGAATCTTGTATTTGAGAACCTGGATAGGGAGCATGCTCAGTGGTGATCTGAGTTCAATCCCCAGAAGCCCACACAGTGAAAGAAGAGAACTTAACTATGAAAGTTGTCCTCTGACCTCCACCTGTGAGCCATTGCGTGCATATATATGCACATGCCCCTCTCTCCCTTCCTCCCTCTGTCTCAAATAAATCATAAAATATTTTAAAAGAATCTTATACCTGAACCGTAACATATTTCAGGATAGTGGCACCTACTATCCCTTAATACTGACTTTGTTTAGTTCTCATGTTTCAAACCAGAGGATGTTAGAGGATATAAGTTTAGCAGAAACATAAACTTGTCCAAAGTTTTGGGAACGCCCATGCACCCTGGAAGAATAGACATTGGAAAGCTTCTTTCTCTTCATCTAAGATCCAAAATGAACTAGAAACTCAGAATCCTGTCCAACAGCTCCAGCTTGAAGGAGAGCCACTAACCTCAGCCAAGGCTGGATCACTGAGCCGTCTGACTGCAGACCTGGCAACATAAGAGCAGTTGTTCACTGTGGCAACTCCCACTGGCTTTGAGACTGCTTGCTGAGGCAAAGTTCATTAGTAAAACATTTAAGATATGTTTTAGCAGTAAATAAGAATGCTTAAAATGGAGAAAAGAAGATATAACAGCATAAAAAAGGATAAAGCTAAGAAATCACATAACATATTTATGTAGTCATAAAGGATCAGGTATTCTTATGCCATCAACATAGAAGATATAAGCAGTGTATAGCTAGCTGTAGGGCTTCAAGATGTAACTCAGTGATATCATTCTTCAGTAACATGTACAAAGCTGTGAGTTTGGGGCTGGAGAGGTGGCTCAGGGGTTAAGCCTCTGCCTTGCAGGCAGGAGGTCCTGAGTTCAGATCCTAGACCCTACATATAGACACCGGGCAGAAGCGGGGGTGGCCTGCGTTTCTGGTCCTGGTAGGGCGGAGCCTGTGAATCCCGGGGCAGAGTAAACAAGGAGGAGGTGGAGGCGTCCATGGTGGTTCCCGAATTCGTCTGCAGTTCTACACACACACACACACACACACACACACACACACACATACACACTGCACACACACACAATTGAATAAATAAGAAATAATAATAAAAAAGCTGTGAGTTTGACAGAATTTATACACACACACACAGATGGTATGCACATACACGTGTGTGTGTGCATGATCATTTGCATGTCAGTGTGTGTGTGTGTGTGTGTGTTTGTGTTAGCAGACTGGAAAAGTTGATCACATTGTCTACAAGCTTGAGATATTGTTCCAATAATGAGCAGAGAATGAAACATCACAAACATTCAGCCCATTTAGGATGCACCCAAAGACTCAAGGTCGAAATTCAGTTCATTGACCTCTTCTGCTATGACATGCTGCAAAGGCTTTCTTGGTTCAACACCTAATGCTGGAAGTGAAACCTTTCCACAGCAAGTTCCAAATGACTTTTATCCTTCATTTTTGCTGTAGGGACCATTAGTCATAGGAAAAGTCTTCAAAATCTTTATAACCTCTGACTTTTTTCAAATCTCAATTGGACAAGGAGTCATCATGAAATAAATCACTTGAATTTTAACAGAATTTGCACTGAAATTGACTTTTATTTGGAGCTGTTTCTTTCCCTCCATCTTCCTCCCCCCAAAAAATTCCAGTCCTTCTTGCAAACACAGCAAAACTCGAAGAAATCTTCATAAACTACAGAAAATACAGCATCTAAGAGGCCTTCTGAAAACTCTAAAGGAGGCAGGGGATGTGATTGCTGTCATAGCAAATGTGCTGGAGATTCATGGGGATGATGACTGTGGTTCAGGGAACCTGCTCAAGCAGATATAAATCTCAGAAAAGCAGTCAGTCGGTCAAGCTTTATAAAGATACAACTAGGAAAACCGTGATTGCCAGGACCTGTGTTTATGAGCATCGTGAAATCAAGGAACACTATAAATCGTGTTTGCTTATAGATACTCCCACCTCATTCCAAGTTATCTTCATGTTTTGTAATATTACTATGTCAACAATCAAAAGAGAAGGAGAAACAGTTGGTTGAGAGGAATAGGCCAGTGATTAAAACAGAAATGCTATCATTTCTCACATTGTTTGTAGAGCTCTCTCTTTTGGTTGCAAAGTGTTTTCATGCTGGTTCTCAGAAACCCCTCTAACCTGTGAGTTAGGCAGAGCTGACATTTCCTAACTTCTGAGCAAGAAAACTTAAGCTCAGAAAAATGTAAGAACTAGAAGCTGTATATGATCTCACAGGTTATCAGGGATGAAAGCAGGAATGAGAATAGTCCTTTGGACTCCTGGGCAAGACCCTTGATGCTAATTGAGTCTCCAAACCGTCTCACCGGCACGTGTGTGCTCAAAGCCAGCTTGCTTCTAGCTAGGGCTCAGGACCTTCCCTCTATGGGGCATTTTCTTCCCCAACCTGATATGTTTGTTACATGATCAGATTAATAAAATCAAGAGAGGACTCTGTCAGGAACAAGCTATTAATCCATGAGACTGTAGTAAATTCTACATTGAAAGCCTTGAAGTTGACAAAATGTTTCCAAACCAAAATTTGAATTATTGATTTCTAGTCTGTTGTATACTTTCTCAAAGGCATGATTCATGTCAGCATAACTTAAACAGCAAACTGGAATTGACTCTAACAAATTCTTATACATTTCTGATTAAGCTTATTAAGATCGAATTTCATTATTCATTTGAGGACATATTTGCCCCCAGCAGTTTTGGACTCACCAAGTATAACCCATTATGTTAATTAACTGAGACTCCAAGCCTGTTACCAGAACTCCCAGGTCACACATCACACAATTATGAATATTCATTGCACTGCCTCAACTTGGGAAGGATTACTTAATCTTCATCTTAGCCCCATCCTACAGTCAGCACACAAACCATGTACACAGGCAAGTATACACAGACACATAAACACACATACATGCACATATGCATGCACACATATACACACACAAATTTGTACACAACCATGCACATTTACACAAACACACATTTATAAAGGTACATGCACATATTCACATGTGCATGTATACATGTATCATTCATGTATACATATATGCCTATATGCAGATAAAGGCGCACACATACTAAATTTTAGGATTCTTTATTTATCTTGATGTTGACTGTCACCACCTAGCTATTTGTAACCTAAATTCAGTTATTCTGTCCACCTGTCTCATCTATAAAAATCAATATTTACTAAATATTTCTGTAAAGTGCCAGGAATTTGATTCTTCTGCTGTCTCTGACCATTAATGCCACTTAATTATCAATTCAGTCCCATCTATTTTTCTCTGTTCTGCACAATGGAACACTCAGCCCCCTTTTATTTAATTTACCCAAAGTACACAATGTCAAAGTATATACAAGCAGCAACATTACCAGAGGCTTTGTGTCATTGTAAGGATTTACATGTCAGAAAAGTACATCACTGCTAGTCATAGTCCATTGGTGAGTTAGCTCAGTGGGTAAGACCCTGCATACAAAATAACATTAACAAACAGTTAATACAAGTTATTTAGTTACAATCATCCCACAGTAGGGAATGTCCTACTGGCTACATCATGGTCCATATTTGCTGTGGGTCTCAATCTTCTTTCTCATTACTTGATTTCCATAACAAATCTGCAGATTAGTTTTATTGTCTACCTATTATTCAACCTATGATGATTCTGTGTGCATTATTCCCAAATAAAGTCCATAAATTCATGTTTCTCCTGCAACAGCACAAGAGATCTTTTAAAAGCTTGCAGTATCATCTATCCCTCCTTCCTCTCATTTAAGTCCCTGTGAGTGGGAGGTCACGATGGTGAGGTACAAAGCTACAGTGAGATTCCTCACATCATAAAGTAGTGAATGCCCTCGGTATAGCTTTTATATAAGCCTTTTCATAACACTGCTCTAAGACATAAGTAAAGAATTTCCCTGAGAAATAGCTCTTGACCATAAAAATTCTGACACTGTCAAAGTAATCTATAACCCCAAGTCTCAGTACAGCCAGGTATATGGTATATTAACTGTGTGTGTGTGATTCCATATCTGCACGCATATGTGTGCATGTGTGCACTGACATATGCACATACATGTTGGACTGCACTATTTCCTCTTGGCAGTCAAGTTGAATCTGCTCTGCTCACTAACAAGTAAACAGTGCCCATTGTCAGGAGATTTCTGAAACTGACAGATTAGAAGGGGGCTCCCTCCAGACAGGAGTGCCCCCTCCCCCAGTCAAACAGATAAAAGGAGAGACTGCTGACTGGTTTGAGGCAGTCTGAAGACATCTCTTTCCCCCTCGTCTGGCAGGGAAGAAGCCTAGAATAGGCTGCCCAGGAGCTAGCTGTCTGAAAGAGACCAACAAACAAAATGAAAGAATAAACTCCTGAGCAGTGAGTTTGAAGAAGATCCTGAGCCAGTTGAGAGAGAGAGAGAGAGAGAGAGAGAGAGAGAGAGAGAGAGAGACCTAGAGTAAAACAAAGACCTGACATTCAATAAATTAGAGAGAGAGAGACCCCAGAGCAATGAAAGAAGCCTAGAGATCCTTCTAGGGAGTCACACAGTGGAAGCTCCAGCGTGCAGTATCCATGAGTCTCACTCACCCTGGAATTGGGGGGAGGTTTTCTGGGGATGTAGCTGCCTTTGAGTTGTCTGTCCTTCTTGATAATTCTCACCTTACTCTTTTAAGTAACTGCGATAAACTGGTGCATCAGGTTGAACTTTGGCATTATCCTTACTTTGGTTTGTCATAGAACTTCTTATCTGGGTAGGTAGTCGGTTGTAGGGCATCTTCCCAGAAAGCAGTATTTACACAACAGTATGTGTGGAAAACAGAACAATATGAGATGTCTTCTATGATTATGGTTCATATGTTTATGAACATTTCTCACTGAACCTGGAGTTTATGGATTTGGTTACATTGGTTTGTTAGCAATCCCCAGAGACCTTCCTATCTCTGCCTTTCCAGCTCCAGGATTATAGGTGGGTTCTATTGTACCCACATTTTAAGTGTGTATTGAGGATCAAATTCAGATGCCCATACTTGTGAAGCAAACACTGCTGATTCAGCCACATTCTGAACCCCTAACTTTACCTAAAAGAGCTAGTGTGTCATGCAACCACTGAGAATACCAGTAACATAGGTGGCATTCCCAAGATTTAAATAATGAAAAATTTCCATCTTGGTATGTTTTCAACCTAGCATGTGCATTAGTTCTTGCATCCTCATTTCTTAACTGCCATAGGCAACATGTACCAATGTTCTCTGTTAGGCCTTAGCAATAATACATAAAAAATAATTACAAAATGAAATCCCTTAATTTTCCTTTGCTACATATACTGTTTATGGTTTATATGTCAGGAGAAAGCTCATGTAGCTGCTTCCATCCTGGAGATCATCTTGAAAACTTGTAATGATGTGAAAGTCCAGTGTCCTGTTAAAGCAGGTGGTAACCTGAGTCACAGTTTTTGCGTTCAGATTCTGACTTCATTCATTGTCATCTTTTCATTAAAGATTAGTTCCTCCCAGATAAGTGTCCTCCAGTATATTATTAGTGCCATTTCATCTAGTTCATTGTGCTTCTCCTGCTTCTTTGTCCCGATAGTCTGGCATCTCCTTGCTATCTCTGTGGATAGCTCAGCATGTCTTTGGCCTTTTAATGATCAGGTTCCCAGGAGACCAGTTTTTGAATCTTACTCTTCTTTTGCCACAGTGATTTCAAAATGTTCTACAACTGTCATTTGGCATGAATCTACCTACTGGATTCTGTATATTCATTTGCATCTCCAAAGGACATTTCAAACATAATCACATCTGAAACTAAGTCCATGGCCAATACCAACCCTTTCCACCCAATTGGCTCTTGCAGCATTCCTTATCTGAGATGATGGCAGATCTGTCTTTTCACCATCCGGTTTTTTTGGTTTTTTTTTTTTGTTTTTTTTTTTTGGCCTTCATGCCTACATTCAGTCAGGAGGAAATTTCTCTCCTGTCTTCAAATATGTATAAGATCTCGTCAATTTTCTGAAATCTCCATTTTGTGTTTAGTGCTTTTGTTGGGCTCTGGCAATAAAAGACACTGATGAAATGTGCTCAGTATGAGATTAAAAAGTATATAAACTCTCCTCTCACTACTACAGCAGAGAAAGGAAGAAACTTGGAGAGACTATAGGCTCCAGTGTGCATAATGCCTGTGGTTAGTACGGTTAGTTCCTACTCTATGAGCATCAGAGGATTCCTGCGGCATCCATAGCTGTGACTCCAGACACAGTAGTTGTGTAGCTGAGAAGGCAGGCTTGAGGCTGCAGCAGGAGCTATAGCAGGATCTTCATATTCCTTTTGTTCTTTGAACTCTGGTTCCTTAAATTAAATAACTCTGTGTCTATTTTCAAAACTGAATATTGATGGATACACATGGGTGCAAAACATTGGAAAACATGCCATTATTCAGATTAAGGACACAGAAGAGAAAAAATCTTTACAGGGAAACAATTTGGGAATCAAAAGAAAGCTCAAGTTAAGAGGGGATTGGAGTGAGGTATAAGAGGAAGAAAGGTATCCTGAGGAAAGATGCTTCCTTCTGTCCATCCTTCCTTCCTTTTTCTTTCTTCTTTCCTTTTTCCTATCTTCTTTACTTTCTCTCTTTTTTTTTTTTCATTCTAGGGATTGAACCTAGAGGCTTACACATGTTAAGCACATACTATACAAATGAATTATAACTATAGCTTTTAAATACATATAAATATATAATATTTATACTGGCACTGAGAAAAGTACATCTTTTATATTTTATATTGGCACTGAGAAAAGAACATAAGTAATTTGGTTATGAATGTATGTTTGTGGGTTATGCATGCCTGTACATGTATTTGTGCTCTAAAAAACAAATTCCTGAACTTGTAAAAATATTAACATAATAACAGCAATAAGTAGACAATAGGGTATGAATAAGTTTATTTGGAGAAAGGTGGTCCCAGGACTTGGAACCACACACACACACAGACACACAGACACACACACACACACACACACACACACACACAAACACACACACAATGTATGTGTGTATACTCAAGGAACTTTATTCTTTAATTATATTCAGATACTTTGTGCTTTCTTAGTAAACATGATCTTCTTAACCCTTTTTAAATACACGTTGTTGCAGACTAATGTAGCCAAAGGCAAAACTTGAAATAAAATTCTCTGTAAACAAATTTCATATATGCTGTTTGACAGATTAAAAGAAAGAGCAGCTATATAAAGGAGGAGGGGAAGAATGTATTAAAACATAATTAATCGGGCTGGAGAGGTGGCTCAGGGATTAACCCTCTGCCTTGCAGGCAGAAGGTCCTGAGTTCGGATCCTAGACCCCACGTATAGACGCCAGGCGGAAGTGGGGGCGGCCTGCATTTCTGGTCTTGGTAGGGCGGAGCCTGTGAATCCCAGGGCAGAGTAAACAAGGAGGAGGTGGAGGCGGTCCATGGTGGTTCCCGAATTTGTCCGTGGTTCTACACACACACACACACACACACACACACACACACACACACACAAAATTGAATAAATAATAATAATAATAAACATAATTAATCATTACTTACTTGCAGTCTTTGATGGAGGCCTATTTTCTCTGCTGTAACATGGTCCCCTCTCTCCTTGTTTCTGGTGTGGCATCTGGTTTAGTTCACAGACTTTCGTTCCTGATCATTTACAACTGAAGGGGTATGATCTCACCAGAAGGGGAGGGCAAATAGTCTGGCAGATAAAAAGTAACCACTTTGCAAATGGGTGATCAATCCTCCTTTACTGTGGTTTCCTACTTTTATTACATCTACCTTTGAATATACTCTTATAACAAGACTAGTTTAACAGCTTTTTATCTCTGGCCAGGGGGTGACATCCAATACCCATCAGGATGGAGTGAAGGGCATTGCAGGAGCAGCAAAACTGCAAAAGAAAATCAACAAACCATAATCCAGAACTTCAGAGACTCTATATAAACCACCTAGAACTAGGCCAGCCTAATCTCTTCCCATCCTGAAGCTCAGGGAAATTTGCGGAAGAGGGGGCGGTAAGATTGTAAGAGCACAAGGATGGGAGGAGCAATGATATGCAAGATACTCCACACAAGTTTCTTTCCACACAAGTTAGGGCCGAAGCAATCATAATTGGACTTTGCATGTCCTGCACAATGTCCAACACACTATTGACCCCACAAAGTAATTTATCATTACTTACTTGCAGTCCTTGATGGGGGCCTGTTTTCTCTGCTGTAACATGGTCCCCTGGGTCCTTGTACGTCATCGGAGAGGAGGGCCCAGAGGAGAGTCTGGCATGCACATTAAAGGATTCTCCCGGGATTAGGGGGGAGACACTGGGGGATAGGGAGGGAGGGGTGAGGGGAGGGGGAGCAGGGGGGTCAGGGGAAGGAGGAGGGAGGGAAGAAACTGGTGTACCTATTAAGTTTGTATGAGCAGAAATAATAATATAAAACATAATTAATCAATGTTTCTCAATTGCTTTGAGGCTGGGTGAGCATATAATAGGAAAAGTTGTATCATTTTTTTCTTCTCTAATAAAGATTATGAAGACTGAAGATGGTAAGATAGACTGGACAGTTCACCAGTGAAATCTGGAAGGATAATTTTATACCAAGAAAATAGTAAAACTGCATAAATTTTATGAAGCTAACTTTTGTCACAATAAGCGATAACAGTTGCAAATAATTAACCAATAAAACAAATCTATGCCTGTGTACTTTGAAGTCTTAATGTATGCCTGAGGCTTGTGATAAGTCATAATGATAGAATCAAATTGACTTTAATCAAGAAGCCAGCATTAATAACCTAGTAATTCATACCCTATTGTCTATTTATTGCTATTATTATGTCAACATTTTTACAAGTTCAGGGATCTGTTTTATAGAGAACAAACACATGCACAAGACCACCCCCCCACCACACACACATATGTACAACCAAACTACTGATTAAGAACAGATGTACTTTTCTCAGTGCCAATCTTTAATAATAATTGCAAAATATAAATTGTCTTTTGACTTTAAATGTGACATTTAAAGTAGAAAGGAAGATACAATTTGGGAAGTCTTCTTATTTCCTGTTTTGTTTCACTACTCCTGAGCAACGCTTAAAACAGACAATGACATGGACTCATTTAAAACTCAATTTCAATGAAAGAAAATTCCAGGACATTTGTCTCATGTTTATTTGCTGTGTAGCTATTTCATGTGGATAGCTCCTCCCTGAGCTTGTGTAAGAAATCGTTGCTGGGAAAGGGGAGACTGTGGAGGAGATGCCGGTAGGTTGGGTAAGGAGCTTCAGGAACACAGTTTTCATCAACCTTTTCCCAGACTAGGATGGCTTTTCAGTGATGCAGCTACCTTTGCGTCACTCGTGTTCCTGTAAGTAACTTCAATATGCTTACTAGCTCACCAAGAAAGAACTGTACAGAGAACTGTTTTTCTTTCACTGGTGTTTTATCTGGAGGCAAATCAATGTTTGTTTGGGAAAGAAAAATATTGACATTCTAGAAAGAAGGCAACCCTAAATTTTCATTTCAAAATTCACAGATTAATACCTTAATAAAGACAATGTGACTTCATTAAAATTTTCAGATGCCTCTCTTACATGCACCGTTGTGTTTAAGAATGGTCTTAACTATCTGCAGCTGTTAAAATGCTGGAAATTGCCATAATAACTGAAGTAATAAATGAAAGTGACTAGCTCTGGTTAATATTTATTTTATAATATTGCACACTAATTAAATCCTAGAATGTGGTACATAAATACAGTGGAACTTTTTTGACCAGAAATAAAATTGATATATCAGCCATAATGTAGGTTTGGTGAGAAAAAGTCTCATTGCATTGAGTTCCTGGAGGCAGCAGCTCTGTCTTGAGTGAATGTTCTGGCCGGCTGTATTCCTCCCCACCTTTAGGCTCTTACAATCTTATTGCCCCATCTTCCACAAGATTCTCCACATCTTCGGATGGTGAGAGATGTGATTGGCCTGACTCTGGCTGAGCATTTTAGGGTCACAAGGGTACTCTGCACTCTGGTTGGTTGTTGTCTATTTCACTATTCTACCATTTGCTAGGCTGCATCTCATTTGGGTATTGAGATCTTTCCTTACCTAAAGATAAAATTAGAGGTGTTTAGATGGATGTTTACTATTGGATGCTTGTGGGTAGTATTGAGGCTTCTGATCCTGTCTACTGCTAGTTTTCTCCCTGCTCATTGTTTAGATTTGTTGATATTGCTGGGTATGTGAACATTTTACTCAAGACAGGGTTGCTGCATCCAGGAACTTACTGCAATGAGACTTATTCTTATTTGATCTGCACTATAGTTGACATATCAACATTCCTCTAAAACTAGCAAGGAACTCAGGAGAAACATTTACATACAGGGTGAACCTTAGGGGCTAGGGCTACACAGGTAAAGGGGAGTATAACTGTTACTCTTAACTATTGCTGTGAGAGAGCACCCAAAGTCAAACAACTTAAAGGAAAAAGAGAGATTTATTCAATTTACAATTCCAGAGGGAATGGGCAAACAAAACTTTCTCGGTGGAAGCATGGCTGGCTGGCTGAAGTTGGCAGACAGGCTAATTCACAGCAGACATTCACATGCCTGATACATTCCTGGAGAGTCTCAGTCTCTCTCTCTCTCTCTCTCTCTCTCTCTCTCTCTCTCTCTCTCTCTCTCTCTCTCTCTCTCTCTCTCGGTTCTTTTTATATGGTCCACTACTGGAGGTTTCAATGGGATCTATGATGGTTCCGATGGGATCTAGGGCTGATCTTTGTATTATCTAGATAATCTTTTCAGGTGGTCTCAGATAATTTTGCCAGGTGTGGTCTCAGCTAGTCTTAAATTAACGCCAGGTGTGTCAAGTTGACACCCAGGATTAAATGCCCCTTTCAGTGGGTCTACCCAAGAAAGGGCCACTTAATCTGATACAGAGGACTGAGATCCTACTACAGCAGACAACGTCAAGGGAGAGAGGTGGAGAGAGAAGGTGGGAGAGTGATGGATTGGTGAAGAGAGAAGAGGTAGAAAGAAAAAGGGAAGAAGGAGTAAATGAGAAAGAAAGGGGAGTACAAGGACAATTACTCATTATGTTTGTAAAACTAGGAAAATAAAAAATAATCAGAAAGAAGGAAAGAAAGAGAAAGAAAGAAAAAGAAAGAAAGAAAGAAAGAAAGAAAGAAAGAAAGAAAGAAAGAAAGAAAGAAAGAAAGAAAAGAGAAGAAATTATGAAATTTGCAGGAAAATGTTTTGAACTAAAAAACACTATATTAAGTTATTGTGATATGATCCATGCTCAGAAAGGCAAGTATTTTAAGTTTCTCTCACATACTTCCATATGCTAAATATGTGTGGCCAGGTGAGAGGAAGTATGGATAAAAGCTAGGAAACTAGAAAGGGAGTCAATAGGGAAGACAACAAATAAACTTATAGTTAGGAAAACAATACATCAAAGTGTTCTGTAGGTAACTGTTGTTATGCCCATAGAAAGGGACAGTGGAAACCTTTGGGTCTAAAGCGGGATTAGTGAAGGGAAATACACATATCAGTGGGGTGGCCTGAAGAGAGGTAACTTGATATACCAAAGAGGCTTGAGCCCCCACAGGAGTAGAGAAGCCAGAGTGAAACCTGGAGTCATAGAAACATACAGGTGTAAGGGTGGGAGGGAGTGGGAAGCAATGATGATGGGAAGAGAAGGCATGGGAGGGGGGAGGGAGGGAAACTGGGATGAATACTCAATATGTTTGTAAAAGAAAAAAATGCAAAAAACAGGACTTTAAGAGAGGGGTAAAAAAGACAATAGAACAAGTTGGAAGAGAGAATATGAAAATCAAGGGTACAGTGGGAGAAAGAGACTGGGGAGATGAGAAGGAGCACCCACAAAAAGTGATATATGTATGAAAATCCCATATAGAAACCTGTTACTTTGGTTTTTGTTTTTAATTTTTTTTTAATTTGGAATATGACCTTTATTGAGCTTATCCATCAGAATGGAAATAATGTTTATACAAAACCAAATGTTTGTTACTATAACTTCTGCATCAAAATTAAAATCCAAAAGTCACCTCAATAAAAACCCACTACTTCAGAATCAATAGCTTCTTTGAAGTCATAATAACACTTAAATATGGTTAAGACTCGAATGCAGAAATTTGATTGTCTGGAAAGCTAATCAAGCTTCCAACTTGCTCAAATAGAATTACAAAAAAGGCAAAATTATGTTTTCACAGAGATATGATCCATTGGAATCACCAGCACTGGACAGCTGTTACCAATATTTAGAGTCCTGAGATAATGAGGAATCCAGGCATCCTTAGACAGTGTTCTGTTGTTCTTTCTTCCCATTCAGAGATTTGTGGATGTGTAGGATGACATGATCACCAGAGATCGTGGCCTTAATGAGAGAATCCAGTTCTTCATGTCCGTGAGTAATAAGTTGCATTTCCTTCCAATTCAAGTACCTCTGTGATGAAGTATACCAGGATAGCTGTGCTGTACACAGTGGCAGTTACACCCACAAATCGGTTGCTGTTTGTCCTACGACAAGGTAAGCTGGCTCACTACAAGCAGGAAACTGCCTTTGTCTTGGCCTTTCCGGAATCCTGGAGTCCTTTCCAGCCTTACCTCTAGCCATTTCCGATTCTGCAGAAGCTTATGCAAGCAAGACTGAGAAAAGGCAAGTGGGACCCACAGAGAGCGCCCACCACAGACTCCTCTATCCCACCATGATCAAACTGCCTAAACCTGTTACTTTGTAAGTTAATTGAAAACAAAGAGAACTAAGGAAGGGAGGGAGATGAGAGAGGGAAAATCCCCACAGCAAGCCAGCTACCAAATTAGTCCTAATGGCAAGTTCTAGTTTAATTAGAGACATGGGCTTACAACAATAAGGTGAAAGAGTAGTTGAGAATGATTCCAAAAATCACCCTTGGGACTCCATGGTCACAAGTGAGCACTCAAGGGCACTCACCCACATACACCTGCACATATATGTGTGCCTACCCACATGCAAACACATACACACATGCACACATAAACACACACACACAAAGCATCCCACACGTATATCTGAAAACAACAAGAAAGAATTGTCCTGTCAGCTGAACACTAAAAGTTGGAGATGAAGACCAGTTACTCCCACTGACAATAGAATTGTAACATGTATTAAGCAGACTACTATAATTAAGAATAATAGGAGTTTTGTTATATGAATGTCTTTAGCAGGATCATTAAGATAACTCCTGATGGTAACTAAGCCAACTCGAAGGACTAAGGAAGGAATTCAGACACAAAAAGAATTAATTTAGCAAAGAATCTCATTTCCATTGAATAGCGTTTCTCCAAACCATCTTCATTTCTTTAATTCCTATAGATCTGAATTATATATTATTATACTTATATTATAGAAAAGAAAATTAAGGCTGAATCTGAAAGAGAAAGAGACAGAAAGAGAGAAAGAGAGAGAGTGAGGCTTAAATAAGTTTGTATTCTTGCTTTGTTCTGTGGTGAAATTTGGTTATGTAACTTAGTAAATAGGGAATAGAGATATTACGCAATAATTTGATCTAAGCACATTTCATGTAAACAATTGGTACTGCAGTAGTTATTATCATTTGTGTCCCTGGATAGAAGACTTGAGGTGATGGCATGGAGATATTTGGAGGTGGTAGAGTCTTTTGGAGACAGTCCAGTGAAAGATCTTTTCCATCATATGCAATGTTGGAAGGGAATCATTGGATCCTGGTGCTTCATTGCTCTTTTGCTTCCTATTTATGAAATGAGCATTTTTTATTTACTACGTGCCTTACACCATGATGTGCTGCCTTGACAAAAGGTCACACAGCCAAGTGTTCAAGGTTTGAAAACTCCAAAACTATAAGTCAAATTAAACATTTTCTCTTTATAATTTGTTATTGGATGCTTCTTATATTGACAGAAATTTAAGATTTTATAATTGTATGGGTTTTGATGTTGATACTAAACCATCAAGTCTGATCACCTAAGTCATGAACAACATCTAATATACACTTGAGCAATGTAAACTTAGTGAAAGAAAGGTAGATTGTATTTTCACATGATAACAAGACAATTCAACCCCATGACAAATTTTTAATGAAAGAAAGTTTTTCATGACCATATGGCTCCAGAAAGAAGTTAAATACTGCTAACTTTCTATAGAGAAACTGACTGGCTCTGCCTGTCATTAAAACACTACAGAGTGCATTAAAGCTGAAATGACAGGCCATTTGTTATCCTACAAAATCAGTGTTCACTCAACCTGAAATACATGTGTGACAGCACAGATGTGGAAGTTAGCAAATAACTGCATTTTGGACATGTTTTCTGAGTTCTCAATTTTAAGCTCTTAAGACTCCTTTCTCATGAGATTATTGAGTAATAGAAAACAATATACTGTTTCTTGCCAAAGGAAAAGTCTTGATGAGAAATAAGTAAGAAAAGGAACTAACACCTGTTAAGCAATGTACTGGAGAGCCAGTAATTCAGTAACTTCTTATATATGTGCTCCTTATTATCATAATGATGAATTAAAACTTTTTTGATAGTTTGTCTGGACTGAAAGAATTAGAAAGAAGAGTCAGGAAAGTTGCATATCTTTCAGCGAATGCTTGCCTGAGAATGTGAGACTCAGCTAAGTAATGTGGTGAGGACAAATACTAAACTTCACAATTTTGCCTAAGGCTAATTCAGCATGTACTCAGAGCTCACAGGTATTGAAAATATTCACCTGTCTGGCACAGGAAAATAGCCACCATTTGTACCCTAATGAATGAAGTCAACTAGTCAAGGACAAAAGATTCCTCATTAAGAAGTTTCACATGAACTAAAATATCTTCATAAATTCTACACTTGTTGGAGTCTAACAAACCTAAAATTTCATTTAAATTAATAATCATGATCCCACAAACTGTAACTGACATAAAATATGACTTACTATGGATATAATGGATGGATTCCTAAGGTAAATACATCCTGAGTGACAAGTGACAGCATTCCAAATATTTAGAGTGCTTGACTCTCTTAGCCAGTTTAACAGGAATTCACAAGGGGTTCCCAAAGAGTGGAGTTGGTTAATACAGAAATAGTAACTGAAAACAAGTTCTCAGCTATTTTTATTTCAGGCAAAGGGAGTCCACAGTGTTTTACACTGCACATGACTTCAATGTAAAGTATAATGCATACACTCATGCTATTACATTTCATTGTTTTTTTCTTATTAATTGGTTCTTTTAAAAAATAAATCAACACACGCAAATGGGAAATATTCAAACAAAGCCAAAGGATTATGGTGAAAAGTCAGTCTTGTTCCCCATTAAGTCACTCTCACATTTCCTCATTAGAAGAATCCAATATTGTTAGCTTTTTCTCTCTTTCCAGAGGTATTCAAGCAGACAAACTTATATGCTTTTGTAGACATATTTTCTGAGAATATGTGAGACTGAGACAAATGCTAATTTGCATTCCCTATAAATCATGACACCATGCTAGAATGGTTCAGTGTTTCTGCTGTGAAAATACCATCTTTATTCCTAATCAGTTGCACAGTGATAGACAAGTCTTCTATTATGCTGCCATGAGCTACTTCCAACAGGTACTATTGCTCAAATATGTCGATACCTCTGAAGTGCAGGCAGCTCATTAGAAGGAGTGTGCTTTGAGTCAGAGATTATGTCCTTCCAATGTTGATAAATATAAAAAAAACATAATGAAGGCTGAGAAGTTGACTTCTTTAAAGTATCTGTTTCTCCAACTTTCTCCAAATGTGATTTGTCAAGTATTTGTTAATTTCATCCATTTAGTAAATGAAAATAGATTACGCTCATTCCATTCATTGTGTGATTGATTTTATTCTCAGTCACCATTCATTCTTGTGTGTAGCACGTACTCTAGTTGGTATTCTTTGTCCATTTTTCTGTGAGATAGATGTTCTTTTATTCTCATTGATTGTATGAATTCTTCATACATTGAAAGAAATGGGGTATTTTCATTTGTTTATTTGCTCTTGCTATTGGTAGCAAAGAATTTTACTCCACCTGATCATTAGTCTTCTGAGTTTTCTATACAATTTTTCAACTGTTTAAATACTTTTAAGCAAAAAGTTTGTCCTTTTAAGTTCTGAAACTTACTTCTTTCAGTAAAATATCTGCCCCATTCTAAAACTACAAAATAATCTTATTTTCTAGAAAATATTTTATGAAGATTTCACAGCTATTTGCATTTTTTTTTTAGCAAAGGACCATTCTTACAATTGGTAGTTAGCTCCCATTCACAAGTGTAATGTTGTGTATCTGTGCTTCCCCCCTCTTTTTCTCTTGATTGGAATAATTTGTCTTATGTCAACTGTATGCTCGCAAGAGAATTAGTTCATGACTGATTCTCTGACCTTTTTTGTTTTTATCAATATTATTGCACTCAGTTTCTCTCTTTTCTTTCTTCTCTTAGGTTTCTTTTTATCCTGTTTGATTAGTATATTGATTGCCTAATTTATCTTCAGTATTATATTTTTTCAAATAATAGCAGCTTAGGTACTTGGTTTTAGGTACTAGATCCTTCACCACTTATTTTAAGAACAATGAAAATACATTAATTTTTAAATATATTCAACATACTTTTCCATCAAAATCTGTAAAAATAACTTGACCATGAAAATTAAACATATCCATATAAAGTAAAAACCAAGGAAACTCATAATTGAGAAAAGGGATTTTGGGGGCCATTATGTTAAATCAATCCTACCACATAATATATTCAGTAACAGAATAATTTTCAGGAAAAGTTAAAGCTGAAACTTTCTCTCATATTTACCTGTTGGTTTAAAAATTACATTTTGATAATATTCAGGTAATTTTCATTATAGCATAGTCAAATAACATTTATAATTTGAATAAACCATAGATATTTGCTTTTAAAAGTAGAAGAAAAAGGCAGAATTTCCCCTACCATATCACTTTTCTGAAACCACCTTAAGGTGAAACTTTGAAGTGATAATCTTCTGTTGAGGGATCATAGAGTCTGGAAAGGAAGAGCTAAGTTTTTATGTAAAGAAGGCTGATAATAAGCCTCATTGGATAGAAAATCAGAAATTATATAAGATTTTGTCACAATAAAGCAAGATGACAGAAAGCTGAATTTATCAGGTATTCCTCCCTCAAAGTCCTTCTCAATCTTTGAAGTTATTTCTCACTTTTCCTTAATAAATGTTCATTCTGAAAAAGGAGGATGAGGGAGATAGGGAGGAGGAGAAAAAGATGAAAATGAAAGGAGAGAGGTCCCGCCCACCCACTCCCCCGGGGACAGGACTTGCTGGCGGTCCTCCATCCCAGGTAAGTGCCACCAGCACCCAGGTCACCACTGTTCCCAGCTCCTCCCACCAGCAGCGCTGCTCCAGGCTGTGGAGGACCCCTAGTCCACACCCAGGTCCCCAGGTTATTTGTGCCCACCGCCATCACCTGTGCCCTCCCACTCCACCCCCACCCACCACCCCACCCTCACCCCTCTACCCCACAGTCCAGCGAGGACACACTGCCCCCCAGGTAAACACCCCCTGCTCATCCCCAAGCCCCAGATAACCCACTCGTCCCAGCTCCTCCCACCAGCCAGTCAGAGCAAGCACTGCTGCAGGCCAGGGAGGACTCCTGGGTGACACCCCAGTCCCTAGATTAATTGTTCCTACCACCAGCACTTCTGCCCTTTCCCCCACTCTCTCATGCAGTCCAGCGAGGACGCACTGTGCCCCAGTCCAGGAAGGACACATTGCTCATCAGAATTCAACAAAGTCCAAAGAAGACCCAAGCAAAGCTCTAGGAGACAAAGGCCACACATCTGAAATCCTCTAAATTCATCCTATCACATGGGAGAGATTCTCCACATCCAGCCCAAAGATAAGTAAACTCCCCTTTTTATCATCCTGTTCCTTTCAATTATTAGTTACTGTAGAGTAACTTTTGCTATAGCCACCCCCAAAACATATATAACTTCAGGGACTATACCACTCATTATTACATATCACCAAAGTACTAAATTGTAAAAGTTCACTACCATACTAATATTCACCTCCTGTCTACTCCCTGTACTAACTATCCAATAGCCTCATCTAAGAAATAAAAATAATAACAAGCGTAACCAATACCAAAGCAAACACTAGTAATAACTTCCCAAGAGTAATGATACCAACTAATTCAGTTCAGTCAAAAACACGCAGAAATTGAAAGAAGGTCTTAAGAGATAAAACGACAGTGTCCAAGTCAAAGTGCAAATCCAAGAAAATAAATCTCCTACTGAAAGAATTAACCTAATAATGACAGACTCCAGCCAGAACAAATCCACAAAAAATAGCCAAGAAAGCCTGACCCAAGATAACGACTTTCAAAGTATGATCATTACCATGATCAATACTATGAAAGAGGAAATCTGGGAGGAGTTAAATAACTGCATCAACCACTTTGAAGAGGAACACAACAGACACTTTGAGGAGTTGAGAAAAACGGTTCAAGAAACAAAAATAGGCATAGAGCAGTTAAAAAAGATTCAAGCAGAGTTTAAAACTGAACTAAAAGAGAAGTTATCCTCAAACCAAAACTCAACAGATAGTCTTATCAGCAGAACAAACGAAGCAGAAAATAGAATTTCAGACCTTGACGACAAAATGGGAGTATTAACCAGCTCAATGGAAGAGGTTGTTAAAGCCAAAAAGATATTTGAGAGAAATATTCAAGAGTTATGGGACACCCTGAAGAAGCCGAATATGCGTATTCATGGAATATCAGAGCAAGAATCACAAAATACCACACCTGAGGAAATTTTTCAAATTATCATAAATGAAAACTTTCCTCAACTAAAGAATGAGAGGCCCATCCATATACAAGAGGCATTCTGCACTCCAAACAGATGATCAAAATAGAAATTCACCATGGCAAATAATAGTCAAAACACTCCGCATTCAAGACAAAGAAAAGGTGCCGAGAGTTTCAAGGGAAAAATAATAAAATAATAAATAATAAAATAATAAATGACTTCTCAACAGAAACAGTAAAAGCAAGAAGAGCTTGGAGAGACATACTTCAAGTATTGAATGAGCAAAAATGTCAACCCAGGCTGATATAACAGGCAAAACTATCTGTCATAATCGAGGGAGAAAGAAAAGTTTTCCAGCAGCACAAAGACAACTTGAAGGCTTACATGTCTACCAAACCAGGCCTTCAAAAAATGCTAGAAATGATACTCAAGCTTGAAGAAAAAAACAAACATATCCAGGAGGACAGAAGGGAAGTATAATACCACCAAAACCTAAAATTCAAACAATACACTTACAAAAGCCACTAAATATAAAAAATGTCCAGAATCAAAAATAAGTTCTCCATTATAACATTAAATGTCAATAGACTTAACTCACTGATCAAGAGACACATATTACAAACTTGGATTACAAATCACAACCCATCAATCTGTTGCCTTTAGGAAACTCATCTCACCACAAAAGATAGGCACACCCTAAAAATAAAAGGCTGGTCCAAAATTCTGCAAGCTAATGGAACCAGGAAACAGGCAAGGGTAGCCATTATGCTATCGGACAAAGGGGACTTCAAATCAAAAGTATCATAACAGACACAGATGGATACTACATTTTAGTCACAGGTACAATTCACCAGGAAGACTTCACAATACTGAACATATATGCACCTAAGCAAACCCTACAGTGTCTAAAGCAAGAAATCAACCCCCGAACGATAATTCTTGAGGATTTCAACACTGCCCTCTCAACAAGGGATAGATCAACAGGTCAAAAACTTAACAGAGGCACTTTGGAACTTAATCAAACCCTTACTGAAATGGACAGCATTTTATCTCTGGCCAAGTGATGATATCCAATACCTATCAGGATGGAGCCAAGGGCAGTATGGGAGCAGCAAAACCGAAAAAAAATCAACAAACCATAATTCAGAAAATCAGAGACTACATCAACCACCTGGAACCAGGCCAGCCTAATCTCTCCCCATTCTAAAGCTCAGGGAAATTTTCAGAAGAAGGGGCGGTAAGATTGTAAGAGCCAGAAGATGGGGAGGAGCAATGATATGCAAGATACTCCATACAAGTTAGGGCTGAAGTAATCACAATAGGACTTTGCATGACCTGCACAATTACCAACATATCATTGAACCCCCAAAGCCTAGCATGTATCACAGGCACTACGATCCTTGGAGGCAAGGGATTAACAGGCACAATAGTGTTCCTATACTAAATAGGAACACAAAAAAGAGCTCTAGGCAATGCCACTGAGTACTTAAACCTCATCAGAGAGGAGGATCCGGAGGGAAGTTTGACATGGACACTAAAGGATGCTCCAGGCATGGGGGGGGGGAGCACTGGGAGAAAGGAGGGAGGGGGGAAAGGAAAGGAAAAAGGGGGGAGGGAGCAAGGTGATCCAGGGAGGGGTGGAGGGAGGGAGGGGAATGGGGTACTTATCAACTTTGTATGAGTGGAAGAAATAAATTTTTAAAAATAGTAATCACTTAATAAAAAAAAGAAAATCAGGGGTTGGGGATTTAGCTCAGTGATAGAGCATGGGTTCGGTCCCCAGCACCGAAAATAAAAAAAAAAGAAAATCAAAGAAGAGAGATTGAGAGGAGAGAAAAATGAAGAAAAGAAAGGAAAGATAGAAAGAAAGAAAGAAAGAAAGAAAGAAAGAAAGAAAGAAAGAAAGAAAGAAAGAAAGAAAGAAAGAAAGGAAGGAAGGAAGGAAGGAAGGAAGGAAGGAAGGAAGGAAGGAAGGAAGGAAGGAAGACAGAAAGAAAGACAGAAAGAAAGAAAGAAAGAAAGAAAGAAAGAAAGAAAGAAAGAAAGAAAGAAAGAAAGAAAGAAAGAAAGAAAGAAAGAAAGAAAAGGAAGAAAGAAAAGAAAGGGAAGAAAGAAAAGAAAGGGAAGAATGAAGAGGAAGAAATAAAGAAATTTCAGAGAGGATAGACCCTTTACGTACAAGACCCCAACATCTTTATTACTGCAACCAGACCCCATATCCCTAAGTGCCTATCACCTTATAATTACACCATCCACTGATAGTCAAGCCTTTAGCAAGTGGCCTTGACAGATATTTCAAATCTTAGCCATTAACAGCTGTCTTGTGGGAGAACTTAAGGTAGAACTTGGCTAAATCATATGTATATTCCAGACCTTTTCACAATGAAGAATAATTGTTTCCCTTTTTGGAAGTCATCAGGTTTGGAAACAACTTGTTATAAAGTGACAAATCACTTTCCTGAATGGATGGGAGAAGGAGAATACATTTGGTAACTCTATTGAAGGTAAAATATCTAATTATGCTGACCAAATATCAAAGTAATAAACCAAAAGGGCAAGGTAAGAAATTTTTAGAAAAAAAATTGAGACATTTAAAAGATGCTAAAAATAAATGAATAATAACTAGCCAAATCAACAAAAGGAAAAAACTAAATTCTTGATCTGCAAAAACTTTGAGATTGCATTTAAAATGTCTCAAGAACCAAAGTTATTACTGAAAAATATAGATAGAAAAATGTCTTTTTAGATACCAAATGATAGGTTTTCTTTAGGAGTATTGAACTATCAAGACTGAAAACTAACAGAAATCTTAACACTGTAGAGTGAATAAATGTCTACTCACCTATAGTCTCATCGTAACTCCCTGTGATGTAAAGACTAATAGCAGTTGGGCAAACAGTTCCTGAGATGCAGATGAATAATGGATTCCTTTCTCCATCCCAGATGAATAGCTCTTGGTTAGGAAACATATTGTGTACTGTGTAATAGAAACAGAAGGTTTGGCAGCAAAATGGAAAAATTTCCATTCTCAATATCTCGAAGCTGAACCTGTGAGTAGAACCCAAGGCTTCCAACTGAACTTGACAACTTGTCATGGATATGAACTTTTCTGTTGAAACGAATGGAATTAGGAATAGCTATAAAATCCTTTCACTAGATGTAGAGCATATGCCAGAATTCTATGGCCATCAAAGAATAATAAGAGGCCAGAGAGATGACTCAGCAGGTGAAGGTGCTTGCTGTTTAAAGGTGGAACTTTCAGTTTCAGGGAAAAATCTGGTATGATTTTAAAGAAATTCTTCAAACTCATTGGAAGGCTATCTAAAAAATGTAAGTACTCAAGAACTGTCAATCTCACTGTTCATAGACATATACTTTACGAAATAACAAAGCATTTCTGAAATCACAATTATTCCTTAAGTCCATATTAAATGGCATGATTGGCAAATAAATCAATTTAAGGAAAAAGTCATGAGGTACAATAAGTTCTTTTATTCAAAAAAGATTAGGAATATGTGACAGCTTTGACATTTGAAATCAATGTTAAACTACAAGCAATTTAGAAAGTGTGACTGTGATAATTACCTATTGGAGAAAAATAGTTTGAGTTATGTCTCTCAACATTAACAGCTAGATGGATTACCTGTTTAATATTAATTGAAGTATTATAAGTTTACTTGACAAAAAGCATGCAGGAGAAAAATTTGGATTGCTATTTACTTTTTCAGCAATATTTTTATCATTGTCTCCATATCATGTGTGTGTACACACACACACACACACACACACACACACACACACACACACACTCCAGAGAAATTATCAGTTGGCCCCTACACAACACTGCCTATTGGAATCTCCAGTGATCAAATGGACAATGTTAGGACAGCAGTTATCTGCCAAGGCAGAAAGACAGAAGTTTCACAAAGAAAAAGAAAAAAAGTGGGACAGAAGAAACAGAAAAGAAGCAAAAGTCTCATGGCTAAAGGAGAATATACTTAGAAAAGAAACTGAGTCTCATAAAACCCAGTTAGAAAAGAAGTCTTCACTTTTTTTAGATTTGCTGCCTAACCACACAATGATGGTGGAGTCCATATAACATAGTCACAAAGAAATCCTCTTGTCTTTGCATTCAGCATTCATCCACAGCAGTGAAGTCATTTAGAAAAGACTTTAGTATCAGCATCAGAGTTGCTCTAAAAGCAAACAAACCTAGGTCCCTTCTTGCAATGTCTATTCTGAGAACCAGGCAAGGTTCCAGTGAGTACATCGTGAGTACTGGCCTGTGGGACTCCTTCTGGTTAGAAGGTGGAAAAAGGTTCAACACTGAGGAGAGCTCCAAGCAGTGGAAGTCTGGCTTGAATCATAGACTTTAGTAGAAATTAATTCCTCATCCTGGTCTAAGTAGGAAAACTATAACTTCTCCACAGAGGCAGGATGGGGGAATATTGTGGCAATTGATTGCACAGGGGAGAAAAATATCAGAGGTTCCACTGTCAAGCTCTAAGCATTAAAGGTGCCAGGGTGGAGGGTCTGCTAGTGGAAGGTTTATTATCAACCCCACTCAGTGTCTAGAGACAGAAATTGATCATATCCACTAACTATCCATACACCACACCTCTGGTTACTGGGCAAACAACACAAATATTGCCAAATTCCAAAGAGCGTATGAACTCAGTTCTTACCAAGAATAACCAACACAATAAGTCAATTAAGAAAAGTTAAATGGTATACACACAAACGCTGCACCCATGCCTACACAAATTTCATCTCGGGGTACAAGGAAACTGTCTTTATTTTTAATTATTTTTTAAGTTTTTCTTATTTTATTTTCATTAGATTCCTTATTTCTATTTTCATTCCATTCATCCACTCCCTTTAATCCTTTTTTTCCTCTTTTCTCTTTCCTAATTGTAAACCTTGGAGAAGCTCCATATGTGGTTTGTATTCAACTAAGTACAGTATACGTTTCATGACATATGAATGCCTAAGATCCTGCTTAAATTCCCTAATGAAAATGGTTCCAAAGTTTGTGAGGACCTAAAAGATGGAGGAATACATGCCCCCCCATTCCCTGCTAGTAGCTAAAATTTGACCAAGTGATCTTAATGAATCTGTCCCTTCCCACTTTGAATATTGGTGTTGTGATGTAAATTCTCAAAGTCAGATAGAATTCATCTGCAATTAAGAGTAGGGCAATGAGTGTTCATGATAATCAATTTTGATCAAGAGAAAAATGTGACCAGTTGTAACAGCTCTTGTGGTTGTTTTCTGTGCAAAATTTTTGGAACTTAGCCATGGTAGATTCCCTTTGTTTTTCACTTAAGATCCATTGATCAAGCTTACAATGTAAGTACTCCCCATAGACTCTTCCCATATAGCCTCATTTCTGTTTAAGTAGTTCAAATTAAGCTTCTGATATTTCCATCCAATAATGCAACTCATAACCTAGGATAAGAACAAATCTAGCTGGCTTTCAAGTCAGTATTAAGGATACTCACTCATTGTCCCAAGGACAGATGATGTGCACCTTCATTTCTTTATTCTTTATATTTTGGACTTTTTTTGCTTACTTATTTATTGTTACTCCAGAGCCATAATATATAGCCCAGGCAGGCCTGAACCTCCTGCCTCAGGCTTCCAAGTACTAGAACTACAATTGTGTGACATCATACTTGGCTTGTGCTTTCTTCCTTTTAAAAATCTGGGGGTTTTCCTATGGCAGGCAATATTGAATTCACTAATATTCTGATACTCTCTTCTACTCAAGTATGAATTATACCATTCATGTTCAGCAGCTATTTTCCGTACTGGAGATTCTTGGAAAAAATTATGACTGTTAAATAAAGAAACAGCGTCTGGTGTGGAGTTCACATGTTACACATATCTATTCGCTCCTGCTTGTACACAGCCCTCTATATTCACAGCTGAGAAGCAGACCTGAATCATTCCCAGTTGTGGCTTGAATATGAAATATCCTCCCTAGGCTTGTGTGTGTAAATGCTTGCTTCCCAGCTAGCAGAACTGTCTTAGAGTTGTGGGTCCCTTGACCCAGCTAACAGAAGAGAGTACCAGAGATGGACTTTGAAAATCCATTGTTTGATCTGCTAAGATGTAAGAAGTCAGGTCACCGGTACCTGTCACTGGAGATGAACCCAAATAAATCCTTCTTCCCTTACATTGCTAAAGTAGGTATTTTGTTACAACAAGTAATAGATTCCTTTTTACACCTCTCACCTGACAGTTTTCTTTTCACAGGGATATTTGTTGTCCTTATTTTTTCTCCTTCAAGATTATAATGAGTGTGGTCACACCAAAAAATAACATCAAAAGTAGGACAGAGAGTACTCCGAAAGTTGGTTTAGTCATCTAATATCATCAAAAATGGATGATCTTTAAAATATTACAAAAATGTAAATAAAATACATAAATTTTCTTTTTAAAGTACTAAAATATTTAAATTTTTAAAAATACTTTTAAGAAAACGTAAGCAGATCGTTGGACATTCTGATGGTTTTTCCTCCCCTGCTGCAAATTTGCATTGTGATTTGGGAGCAAGCATGTGTCTTCCTCAGGTTGCCCTGCCCACTCTGGGTAGGAAGGTCTCCCTCTCCTCCAAGAAGATCATATACAGACTCTGAAATAGGAAATGTAGGGTATATAGATCAGGTGGCTTTCTTAAGTTTAACTTTTCTTGTTTTGCTGCCTAGTCATCCTGATAAGTCTTCTGCATTCTGATATTGACATCATCTCCATCCTTTCCGCACTGTCACCTTCCTCTTCCTCCTTCTCATCTTCCTCTTCCTCCTCCTCACCCCCCCACCTCTTTCTTCTACTCTTTCCACCTCACCGTAGATTTCTTACTCTCATTTTTTCCCATTGGCAGGTCTTCTATTCTATTCGTTCTCTAGAACTTCTTTCTTCTCCCTTGAATTCTTAGTAGTTATCCTAGAATTGGTATCCATGACTGCATCTAACTTGGCAGAGTAAAAGGGAGATCCCACATCTCAGATGCAAAAGAAGGAACAGAGTTCTGGCGAGAATGTTGCTAGAGTCTGTGGCAGAGGAGGCAGAAGGTTGCCCACACGTAGGTGGGGGCTGGACCCAGGAATAGTGCAAAAATAGCTATTCAGAGCCACATATGATAGTTTTCTTAAAACTACTCCCTTATTCTATGTTCTTAAATTTAAAAAAATTACTCCTCTTCTCACTTTTTAATCACAAATTGCATTGAAGAAATGGAAAGTTTTGAACAGAATAATTTTTTTTCAAAAGAAGTAAATTACTTGGGTCAATATTTTGATCCACATGTGACATTTCTGATTTCAAATTAGAACATCAAATAATTTGCTAAGTTGGAATCATGAGGCCTTTTCAATTGGCTAGAACAGTCTGTTATCCTAAATTCAATTTTCAAAGGATATTATATACTTGCTAGCTGACAGGGACACTATCTAATTAGCTATTTATATGCAAAGCAGAAGAAAGGGTAATTAGGAGACATGGATTACACAAAGGCATCTCCACTGACAGAGGGCAAAAGAAATGGCAAACATATTGAATCAAATTTGTGTATACATTTCTACAGTTTATCATGTTTCGTTTGCATTGTATTACATTTATGCATCATTTAACATATTATAAATGAAGCGATTTCCTCACCCACTGATTGATAAACGAAATATAAATCTTATATTATACTAGACTGCAAATGTAACACGCTCCAGTAAGTGAAGAGGAATAAAGTGTTGCACTGGAAATGTTTCCTGGGCTCTAAATTTTCATACACATTTTTCTAGAGAGAGAGGGGAAATAAGCAAATTCATACTTACTATCTTTAGTATAATGCTCATGCTATCTGTCATAAAATAAATGCTAGCTTGATAGGAACTGTTTCTCACTTTTTAAATCCTAAGCCAAGTTTTTTGGACTAAAAAAGACAAATATTTTACTATGCCTATAATTTTGTAACTCAAGAATTTGGAAATGACATGCAGAGATTAAGTGTCTCTTTTCCACATGGACTAACTCAGCTGGATTTGAAAAGTGGGAGGTTGCTTGGATAGTGGGATCATGGCTCTTATGACTGGGGCTTCCTTTCTGCCTATCAGCCAGGTACTTTGATCCTCCTGCATTTTGCATCTGCTACATCTGGAATGTCTAAGACAGTTTTATCACTTGCATGTCTTACAGATAAATGTTGGGTGGCTGAAACAGCTGGAGCCCGATAGGAATCTTCCATTTCATGTGGCTTCTTTGTGGCTGCTCTGGGTTTCATCACATGATGATTTGTAGGCAATAATCTCCCATCAGAGCTTCTTCCAGAGGGAGTGTTTCCATGAAAAGGATAAGGAACAGTCAAGCTTTTAAAGCCGGTGTCAAGACACCAAAACACAATTTCATAATACTTCACCATTCAAAATATGTCAAACTTAAAAGTATGGAGGCATAGAACTCCCAATTCCAAATTGAAGGATACACAAGTGATCTGTGGCCATCATTAATCTGCCATCATTTTATAGGACCTGCTGAACTCAGGTGGGACATCCTCAGAGTACATCCCCTCTGTTCTAGCATTGAAGTGGACATGGAGACTGTATCTGTCTCCCATCTGAGCATTTTAGATTCAAATTAATCCAAACAAAGTTCAAAAAAATCTTGTCTTAGAAAGACTATCTGAATCACAAATGAAGACACAATGCAAATTTTAGGTAACACATGTAACTTTAAGATGAAATAGAATAAAACATGCAGTTAAGTGGTAATCATTAGGAACCTAAAAAATTCACTCTATTATATTTTAACTTTTTATTTGTTTATCTGTGTGTGTGTGTGTGTGTGTGTGTGTGTGTGTGTGTGTGTGTGTATCAGAGGGCACCATATATCTCTGTGGAAGACCAAGGGTGATTTTGAGCATCATCCTGGATTGCTTCTGCCTCCTTTTTGCTTTGTTCTGGAATTTTCAAGCTCCGCATTCCAGAGCTGGAAGTGCAGGCTACTGCCATTTCTGCCTGATGTTTTTACATGGGATACAGGATCCAAACTCAGGTCCTCCTGCTTGCAAGGCAAGGTCTTAACTTCTGAGCCATCTCTCCAGTCCCTCTATTATATTTTTAAAATATTAATTCCACAGAAATAGATTCTTGAACATTTATTAGCATATATGGCCACTCAAAATACATTTTTCAGTTTCCATTACATGTGATGTATTCTCCTTTCTAGGTTCTGATAAGTTGGATTTGTGCAAACAAAGTCATCATCTTTCACAAACTGTCATTCAGAGGTATCTATACCATACTTTTACTTCTTTACTATGTGTGTACCCTCCTCTCCTTTTGACTAAACATGAATACTGCCTTGGAACCTGAGATGCAAAGTCATACAATTCAGCAGAGTCAAAATTTATGTATTAGTCCTAGACTATGCATTAGTCTTCTTTCCATCACTGTGTCTCAACACCTGAGGTGAAAAGTTGAAAAGGAAGCATTATGGGGCTTATGGTTTCAGAAGCTTCAGTGGGTCACATCACTCAGTCTGAGGTAAGTGACTGTGGGGGAAAAAATGTTTACCTCGTGATAACTGACGAGGAGCAGGAGGAAGAGGTGGAGGCAGAGGAAGAGAAAAGTTGATGGAGGAGGAGGAGAAGGAAGTGGATGAGTGGAGAGGGGCAAGTGGAAGACAGAAGGAGAAAGAGGAGGAGGAAGGGGGAAGAAAATGGAAGAAGAGGAGAAAGAGCAGGACGTAGTGTAGGGAGGGAGGGAAAGAACAGAAAAATAGAGAGAGAGAAAGAGAGAGAGAGAGAGAGAGAGAGGGAGGGAGGGAGGGAGGGAGAGGATCAAGGATGAACATGCCCTTACTTCTTGCTTCAAACAAATGCCCTTACTTCTTGCTTCTTCCATGAGTTCTTGCTCAAGAGGTTTCTCCCATCTTCCAATAACTCCAAGCAGCTGAAACCAATTCTTCAACACATCAGCTATGGGAGACATTCAAAACCAAAATTATAACAGACTACATGACTCCACATGAATAGGAAAGAAGCTCTATGCCTTTCCCTCATAGTAAATTTTGGGTTTTCTGAAAATGCATTTGAAATTTGTTCTAATCCATATCCACAGCTTTTATTAAAAGAAAATTCATGTTCTGTCTTGCTTTGTTTCCCTTCCATTTCTTCAACTTTCACATTCTCTTTTCTTATTGCCTTTTAAATTATTATCTTTTAACTTCAGTGTCTTCGTATTGAGGTCTTTGATGAAGGGAAATGGCTGTTTTGATTGGTTATATCATATAGAATAGTCTCCAACCTTATCTTCATATACATCCTTGAAGGAAGACAAATCTGTTGTTTTTGAGTACATCATCAGTGTACTTATCCACTGTATCAGTTACTCTTTTCTGTTGCTGTGAGACAAGACTCCAACTCAAGCAACTTAAAGGGAAAAAGGGAGATTTATTCAGCTTACAATTCCAGAAGGGCGATAAAGTCCATTATGGTGACAATAACATGGCTAGCAACAGAAGCTAGAGGAGGCCACATCCATCATGGAGGTTGAAAGCTGCTGCGAAAAGCTCAAGAGCAGACTAGCTCAAGTAAGGTGGGGCTAACCAAGCTCTAGGCCCACCCACTGTGACTGCTTTCCTCCTGCAAGGCTCTCCCTCCTAAAGGCTCCACAATATTCCCAAATTAAAAATTCAAACACATGAGCCTGCGAGGGGCAATTCACATTTCAAACCATGACATCCACCAGATCTTGGCATTTTTTTTGAGATGAAAAGATGAAAGATGTTATTGCTGTTGGACAATCCTTTAAGCTACAAGTGCAGTGAAGATGGAATTTCAGACACCCAGCCATCATTTTTGAAGCATTCCTTTAAATCTTACTATTGTGTAAGAATTTGTATTCCTTTCCAGATTTGTATAACTTTTATTTTTTGTTCCTTGGTATCATTAGATGAAGGCATAATGTAAATTAAAAGGTGTTTTTTACCAATAGAGGCAAATGGAAGTCTGAAAAGCTGACAGCTCTCTGGAGGAAACATCCAGTTGCTTATAGTGCACATTCTGAGGGCTTAGGTGGAGGTAACTATTAGGAACTGAAAACACACACACATACACATACCACTACATTTTCTTCACATTAACACAGGCAATGAAATGCTTTAGTCTCTAGCTTCCTTAGCTCCATAATAAACTTATTCCACCCATTTAATTTCTGCATTTTCCAACAAATATAAACTACTTGTGCTCCTAAATTTCTCCTAGTAAGGAAGGATTAGAATAGCTATACTGGGATGGGTCTCTGAAGGCCATCCCCTACTGCTGGGATCACCCTGAAGGAACACCTCTGCTGAGGAAATGACTCCAATCCATTCAGAGATAAGATGGCCAACTTCCTTATGAAAGCATTATAGAGATGAAGCTCTCCATATCAAACAACAGTTTGATTTCTAACTCCATCTGGGCCTAAAATCAACTGGGTTGGGCCCTAATATGAGCTAAATAATGAGGAAAAGCCATTTTTCCCTGGTTTATCTAAGCATGTAAATATGCCTGACTCTGGAGCCCACCTTTGGCACTTGCCTCTCATGTCATTCAAGTACCGTGAGTCTGTTCCTTGCCTGCTTCTCATGGATTCCATGCCTGGGGTCCATGAGTTCTCCAGGGCGCCTGCCCCTCATGGCACTCTAGTGCCATGAGTCTGTTTCTAGCTCCATACTGCTCTTCGATTCCATGCCTGGGGTCCATGACTTCTCTGGAGTGCCTTAGCCCCTCAAAGCACTCTACATCTGGACTCCACGAGTTCTAGCCTTTCTTTCCTCTAATAAACTCTACCTTAATCCTCTATACATGTTCTGGTTTTAATCTTCAACTTCTGAATACAAGAATCCTACAACATTAAGACAGTCATTCCTGCAACATTTGCCCCCCACAACAGGGACCCTATAATATTTGGTAACCCAGAAGGGATATTTGACAAACAGAGAAAAGACTGTTCCTACAACACTAAGTCCAGTGTCCAACCATTAATACTAAGGAAAAATTGTTGATTAACTGTACAATAAGTCATGCAAATGCTGGCAGGTAGATACACGACATAATACCCCAGGCACCAAAGGAAGCCTGTGAATATATTGGTCATTGAGAAAGAATGCAGTCTCAGGAAAACATGAATTGACTTAGTTTTCATGCAGTGAGTTCTTTATTGAAGCTAACCATGGAGTTCCCATTCTGTTCTCATTAGTCATCACAGCCATGGACAGAATTACAGTAGAACACACTGCCACCCAAAAACTCAGAAGAACTAATCTGGCAGGATTAGGGAAATGGCTCAGAAGTTAAAGCGCTAGCCCAGCAAAGAAAAAGATGAGATCTAATGCACAAATCCTATTAAAAATGTCAGATACCTGTAGAGTCTGCCAATAATTCCAGTCTTAGAAGGAAGAAACAGAATCCTCAGAGCAAATTGGCTAGTCAGAATAGACCTATTTATGAGCTCTGTGTTTGCTTAGAGATCCTGCCTCAAAAAGAATAAGGTGGAAAAGTGATAGAATATGACACTAAATGATCAACCTTGGTCCTTCACATATACCTGCACACATGTGAATCTTCATACATGTGTGACACACACACATTCCAACGCATATACAGACATGCAAATAAAGATGGAAAAAGGAAATGATTCTGAATTCTAAGTTTCAGGATGTCTTTCTAGCTGTTTTGTTTTGACCCTTTTAGTTATTCTACATTTTTAGTTATGTCTGTCATTCATTATTTGAAATGTAAATTGTTTGCCAAAGGCACGTGTGTTTGAAACTTTAGTTGTTTGGGAAGGTCGTGGTATGTTTAAGAGACAGTGTCTTGCCGGAAGAAGACAGTCATAGGGGATGTATGTTGAGGTTAAGTAGTTCCACCCTACTTCCTGGAGAAGTCTGTTCTTGAGCTTGCAGTAGCTCTTGGCTTCCATGAAGTCTGCAATGACTTAGGGTGCCTCCAGCTTCTGCCAGCCAATCATACCCTTTCCACTATGAATGACTGTATGTCCCTTCTGCAACCATAAGCTGAATAAATCTCCCTTTCTCCCCTTAAATTATCAACAACAGAGAAGAGTAACTGTTACAATGTCATTCAGATAATTTTTTTAAAAGAAAACATTAAGACGTGATGTCCTGAGCATTTTCATAAAATTAAAAATTGTGTCCATAATTTATTAAAACTTTATTTGTTTAAATATGTAGAATCTCCAACTACAGGTTCCTATTCAATTTTAACTTGAATAAGAACTTAAGAAAGGGTGAATCACTCTAGTTTTTCCATCTCACAGGCAGCAACTCCAATTTAAAACTCATCTCAAAGTTAACTGATGCTGTTTATGTTCAAGAAATATTTTTTGAGCCCATAGCAGATACTTTGCTGATGGACAACTAGCTGTTCCCTAAGGAATGTGAATGGATACTTTAGTGCAAAAACAATGTCAGCATGCATGTTGGAAATGGATTGCTGAAATTCAAATATTTCCAAGGACACTAATTATCTATGTGATTCAGATCAGGCAGTGAAACTCTCCAATTAAAATAGGAATAATGACAATAATGCTAACTCTTGTCTATTTTGATATGAATTATATCACCTCCCTACCTGGAAACATCAACATACATAGTTTCTGAAGGAATAAAAAATATAATTTTATTCAGATAACATGGTTTTTGCAGTAATAAATCTAAATAAGGTTGTTAAAGTGGTCTTGATCTAATATAGCATCCTTATAAAAACAAGACGTTTAGATATACAGATACAACTTGAAGACAGATGCTGAAAGACACATAACACATCACAGAAAGGATTGTTCTGTGATAAGACAATAAATACCAAGAACCACCAAGTAGGGGTAGGGGCTAGGGCAACACTGCCTACAGAACCAGAGAAGGCATGGCCCTGTGAACTCCTGGAATTTAACTTCCAGAGTCAAAATTATGAGACAATGTTTAAAGTCACACAGTTTGTGGTAATTTGTTATGGTATTTATATGGAAACTGGTATGCCATCTTTTACAAAGGTGATGCAATAATTAAATTAATATATGTAAATTGATGAGAGCAAAGGCAGGTATTAGATACCACCATGATGTCTGTTAAGCCTTTTGTTATTGACATTAGAATATTCACTCTTCATTACTGAACATAACTCTATTATTTCCTGTATTTATCGTTCTCTAGTAGTAAACTTGAATATTAATTAAAGATAACACTTTTAACACTTTTCACATTCGGATAGTGGACTTAGCCTACTCCATAACTGACATCTTATACACCATCATATATACACATATTATTATTCACTTTTCAGACGATAAAACTGCAGAAAGTTGATTTAAAGAGATTAAGTCTGAGATTCAAAGTTCCTTTTACCCACCCCACATTCCTAGTTAACAATCTATCTTTTTTTTAACACATTTTATTTTATTTATTTTTATTACATTTTTTTGCCTAGTTATACAAGCTCAGTAGATACCTCCTCCTTCTCCCTCCCCCTTCTCTTCCACTCTTCCTATTCTCCTCTTCCCTACCCCTTTTCCTTTCCTTTTCCTCTCTTGATGCTTCCTGCTTTCTCCCTCCCATCCTCCAAAGCATCTGCTTACATGGGTGCGAGTTTTCCTCTGAGTTATCTATACTACTGTGTATTCAGGACTCAGTGGTGTAGCTTGGGACCCCATCTTGGATTGTCTGCTAATATGGGACCACTATTATGACTGTTTAACCCCTCGCTTATAAGAATCATACTGCCTGAAGCCTTCTCCCCTGTGATTTGTGCTAGACTTTGGGGGGTTATTGACATGTCAGCCTCTTCCCTCCTGTTTATAATCTTTGCAATTACTGTACATATTACAGGGATTTATCTTCGAATATGTCACTAGGATTCAACTATTAGGGAGTACATATGGAACTTAACTTTCTGTGTCTGGGATATTTCAATCAATATAATTTTTTGATGGCTGAGTAGTATTCCATTGTATAAATGTACCACATTTTCCTTATCCACTAGTCAACTATTGGGCATTTGAGTTGATTCCATGACTTTGCTATTATAAATAGTGCTGCTAAGAACATGTTTGTGCTTGTGTCATTGAGGTGAATTTTTGCTTTATGGGGTATTATTCCCAGAAGTGGAATAGCAGGGTCATATGGCATTTCAATCTTTAACTTTTTAAAAAATTGCTAGACTGATTTCCACAGTGGTTGTATAAGCCTGAATTCCCACCAGCAATGTAGGAGAGTTCCCTTCTCTCCACATCCTCTCCAGCATTTGGTGTTGTTTGTACTGTGGATTTTTGCCATCACAACTGGGATGAGATGATATCTCAGGGAGGTTTTGATTTGCATTTCCCTGATGGCTAAGGATGTGAAATATTTTATAAGATATTTATTATATATTTCAATTTCGTCCCCGGAAAAGTTTCTTTTAAGTTCCCAGGTCCATTTTTTTGATTGGGACATTTATTTCCTTGGTGTTTCATTTTCTAAGTTCTTTGTGTGCTCTATCGGAGCTCTATCAGAAATGTGGTGAGTGAAGATCTTCTCCCATTCTGTGGGTTGCCTTTTTGTTTGGTTTACAATTGCTTTATCTGAACAGAAGCTCTTAATTTCATAAGATCCCATTTGTTGAGTGTTGGTTCTAGTACCTGTGCTATTGGATTTCTGTTTAGAAACTGTTGGCCTAGTCCAACCAGCTCGAGGGAGTTCCCTGCCCTTTCAACTAGGGTTTTTATAGTCTCTGGCTTAATACTGTGATCTTTTTAATATTAGGTCTTTTTCATCCTGGGGGAAGCCACTGATTTTTGTACTTTTATTTTGTAACCTGCCACCCTTCTGAACTTCTGTATTAGTTCCAGGAGTTTCCTGGTGGAGTTTTAGGATTACTCAGATATTCAACCATGTCATCTGCAAATAGAGATATCTTGACTTCTTCCTGGCCGATTTGAATCCCTTTTATCTCCCTCCCTTGTCTTATGGCTCCAGCTAAGTCTTCAAGTACAATATTGAATAGAAGTGGTGAGAGTGGACAGCCTTGTCTAGTTCCTCATCAAAGCAGGAATGCTTCAAGTTTTTCCCCATTGAGTACAATCCTTGCTTTGGCTTGTTGTATACAGCTTTTATTATGTTGATAAAGGTTCCTTCCATTCCAACTGTCTCTAGGGTTTTGATCATAAAAGGCTGTTGGATCTTGTCAAAAGCTTTTTCTGCATCTATTGAAAGTATCATATGGTCCTGGACTTTGGACTGGTTTATATGGTAAATTACATTTATTGATTTGCGTATGTTGAACAAACCTTATGTGCCTGGGATAAAGCCTACTTGATCACAGTGAATAGTCTTTTTAATGTTTTTGAATCCAATTTGCTAAGATTTTCTTGAGAATCTTTGCATCTGTGTTCATCAAAGAGATCAGCCTATAGTTTCTTTTCTAAGTGTACCTTTATTAGGTTTTGGGATTAACATGATGTTAGATTCATAGAAAGAATTTGACAATGTTCCTTCCTTCGCAATTGATGGAACAGTTTAAGGAGTACTGGTGTTATTTGTCCTTAAATGTCTGGTAGAACTCTGTGCTGAATCCATTTGGCCAGGACATTTCTTGGTGGGAAGATTCGAGATTACTTCATCGATTTCCTCATATGTTATAGGACTATTGAAATAACTCAAAACTTCCTGATTCAATTTAGGTAAGTTGTACTTACTTACGAATTCATCCATTTCTTTTGTGTTATCAAATTTCACGGTATATAAGTTTTTGAAATATGACCTTATAATTCTCTCAATTTCTTGAGTATTAGTACTGGTAACTCCATTTTCAGTTCTAATTTTGTTCATTTGGGGTTTTTCTCTCTTGTTTTTGGTTAATTAGCTAGAGGTGTATCAATCTTATTGATTTTTTTCAAAGAATCAGCTTTTTGACTGGTTGGTTCTCTGTATCATTTTCTTTATCTCAATTTCAGATATTGCTCCCCAGATTTTTCTAATCTCCTTTCTTCTACTGATTTTGGGATTGGACTGCTGTTGTTTCTTTAAAGCTTTAAACTGCATTGTTAAGTAACTTATTTTTTTGCTGTAGGCATTAAGGGCTGTAAACTTACCTCTTAGGATGGCTTTCATTGTGTCCAAGAGATTTTGATATGTTTTATTTTCATTACTGTTCTCTTCTAGGAAATCTTGAATTTCTTTTATGATTTGTTCCTGAACCTAATTCTCATTCAACATCATAGTGTTTAGTTTCCAGGAGTTATGTATTTTTCTGCTGTTTGTTGTGTTATGGATGTCAAGCTTTAGATCATGGTGGTCTGATAGGGTATAAGCTACAATTTCAACTTTCCTCTATGTGTGGAGATACGTTTTGTGGTCCAATATGTGGTCTATTTTGGAGAAAGTTCCATGTGCTGCTGAGAAAAATGTGTATTCATTGGTGCGTGTGTGAAAAGTTTGATAGCAATCTGTAAGGTCCATTTCACACCTGCACAAAGAAAATTTGAAGGCTTATATGTCTACTAAACCAGGCCTTGAAAAATATGCTAGGAAAGATACTCAAGCTTGAAGAAAAGAACAAGCATATCCAGAAGGACAGAAGGGAAATATAATACCACCAAAACCTAAAAGCCAAATAATACACTTATGAAAGCCACTAAACACAAAAAGTGTTCTGGTATTCCATAAATGTGCATGTTAGGCTTCTTCAAGGTGTCTCATAACTTTTGAATACTCCTCTCAAGTATGTCTTTGGCTTTAACAACCTCTTCCACTGACCTGGTTAGTTCTACTTTGTCTTCAAGATTTGATATTCTATTTTCTGCTTCCTTAGTTCTGCTGATAAGACTTTCTTTTGAGTTCTATGTTGAAGATAACTTGTCTTTTAGTTCAATTTTAAACTCTGCTTGAGATTGTTTTAACAGCTCTGTGCCTATTTTTCTTTCTTCAACTGTTTTTCTCATCTCCTCCAAGTGCTTGTTGTGTTCCTATTCAAAGTGGTTGATTCAGTTATTTAACTCCTCCTGGATTTCCTCTTTCATAGTATTGATCATGATAAAGATCAGGCAATGAAAATCGTTATCTTGGGTATGGCTTTCTTGGCTATTTTTTGCGAGTTTGTTCTGGTTGGAATCTACCATTATACGGTTAATTCTTTCCGTGGGAGATTTGTTGTCTTGGTTTTTGTTTCTCATGGATTTGTGCTGTGACCTGGGCATTGTTGTTTTATCTCTTAAGACCTTCTTTTAGTTTCTGTGTGTTTGGACTGAACTGAATTAGTTGATAGTACTACTCTTGAGCAGTTATACTAGTGTTTGCCTTGGAGTTGGGTACGCTTGTCTGGTATTGGTGTTATTTCCTAGATGAGGCTATTAGACTGTTACTACATCAATTAAGTAAGGTTTAGTAGACAAGGAATGAAGATTAGTATGGTAGTGCACTTTTTGGTTTAGTACCTTGGTGATATGTGAGGGTGTATGGTATAGTCCCTGAAGTTGTATGCATTTGAGGGTGGCTATATGGAAAAGTTAAACTACAATGACTAATAATTGAAAGGAACAAGATGGTAAAAAGGGTTTACTTATCTTTGAGCTGTATGTGAAGAATCTCTCCCATGTGATAGTATGATTTTGGGGGACTTCAGATGTATGGTGTTTGTACCTTAGAGCTTTGCTTGGGTTTTCTTTGGTCTCTGTTGAATTTTGAGGAGCCCTGGTCTATGTCCAGGGTGGAAAGGGTCATGCCTCTAGTTGTGGTGCAGATCACCTGGGACCTGGGACTGCAGTGCCAAAACAGACTGGCTGACACTCTGGCTGGGATGAGCTGGGACAAGCAGATGACCTGGGACCTAGGGGGTGGTCTAGGGGCTTTGCCTGAAGAGCAGAGAATCCTCTCTGGTCCTTGAAAAAGGAATTCTAGAGGTTTTCTATACAGACATACTAGGCAGTTTAATACTAGAATTCTTAGGAATATTTGTATATAATATATAATACAATAATTATGTTTCAAGTTAAATGGGATATAATTGTTTGGGGTTCAAATCACCTATGTTAATGTTTTAAAAGAAGAGAACAAGGGATTTCAGGAGTGTAGAAGAAAGATTTGAACATACAAATTTGCTAGTTAATTCAGCCAACACCTATCATCTCACAAACATATAGTGCCTAGTTGTAGGATTTCTGCCTCAAGTATCTTAAAACTCTCAGCAAATAGAGCTCTGGTCTTATCTTCAGATTAGAATGTTGGAGAGTTGAAAAATGATCAATTTTTAGCTTACTTAGTTGGATCTTATGAGAAAATTGTGTGACTTCTTCCAGGTAATCTTCAAGTAATTCTTTAGGTAACCTAAAAGACACCAAGAAAAGCTGTCTACAGTAGAGAATTCAGACTTCTCACACTGTTGGAAATGTCACCCCATCATTGTGGTGTGTACTGCTCATGAGAAATGAATCATCAATCTCACTCCCATTCAAGAGTGATGGTTCACATGGATTTCACATCCCTGAAGTGTAAACCCCTGGGATCACCTCAGAGGCTGCCTGTTGCTTTCAGGAAGTAGAAAAAAATGGGACTTTCCATGTGGTACCCCTGGGGATCTGCACATAAGAGAGGTTCTTCAACTGCTGGAAAATAAATGAATAGAATGAGGTATGATTTATAGTCTGTCTGAAAATAGATTTGCCTGAGATAAGGCACAATAACTTACTCCATCTATAAGCAATTCTACTTCCTGCATTTGTATTTTTTTATTTATTGTGTGTTTGTGTGTGTGTGAGAAAGAGAGAGAGAGAGAGAAAGAAAGAAAGAAAAAGAAAGAAACATACTAGCAAAATCTTATGAAATCTGAATAATGTTTTAAGTTTAGTTAATAGGATTGTTAACTGATGGGAAATTTAATCACCAAAATATTACAAGAGTTTTCTCTGGGGTTTTGCATGCCTCCAGCCCCTTGTGTGTGGGAGTCAAAGACTGAAACCAGAAAATACTTAGAGAATTAAGACAGAGTTTGTTAGAGGAGAGAAAAAAACAGAACTCACAGACACAATTCCACAAAGGGCAAGAGAGCTCCCAAGAACTGACAAACTCCAGACATGGAATCCATGAGTGGCAAGACAATTAAAAAAAAAAAAAAAACTCAGGGACTTGCAGTGGATGAGGGGCAAATGAACTCAAAAGATCTCATGTACTCCAGACATGGAACCCATTAGAGGTGAGAGAAAAGCCAGAGAGGAACCCATGGATTCCAGACATGGACTCCATAAAGGACAATGGAGCCAAAGATGGGGCTGCTAAAGTTAGGGTTATTTATAGTCTTAGGCAGGCCCAGGAAAAGCAAATTTTCCTCAGTGGTTAGCTCCAGTTCCTGCAAGCCTGATTGGAGCTTTTGGTCCTCTACATCTCATTGGTCTGTTTGTATTGCAGCCCACAACACAGCTGATCTTATAGCTGACTTCTAGGTCAGACTTTCACAAACAGAGGAGTGGGGGAAGTTGATAACATTATTTCAGTGGATGGTTAAAATAGGGTGTGCTTCTTAAAGGTAATCCCAGCCTTGGGGATGACCCTCAGGACTTCAAAGACCTTCAAAGATTGCCCTGCATAGCTGCTCTAAAACTGACTATTGTTTGGTTTTCAACATACTATGATTTTATGAGATAATATTATTAAGGATTGTTCTACAAAAGGTACACAAGAACTTCAAGTACTGCTTTCAGCATTTCTGATCCTATTTCAATACACTAAAAGTCTAATAACATCAGGAGAACAGGGCTGCTCAGCACCTCTTATGCAAGTGGACACAGGGCATACACAATAGAAAATGAGTGCTAAGGATTGGGGACCAAAGAGAAGAATCAATCTATACCTCCTCCTGTAGGGGAAACTGAAGGGTAAAACATTCCATAGACTTTAATGGCACAAGAGTCATGAAAAAATATGTCTATAGTGCTCTTCCTTGAATTAGAATCCCTGAATATATTTTATAGATACTTGTTGAGTTTATTTTCAAGAAAAAGAAGTTTCAGCTTGTTTTTATTCCTCTGAAAGAATAGCAGAGGAAAAAGGAGAAAGGAACAAGAGAAGGAAAGAGGAAGGAAGAAAGAAGGAGAAATTTTAAGTTTAAATGTACAGAACTTTCAAAAAAAATGAAGGTGTGTTTCGGAAATAGAGGTAAAGGTTTATGAAGTATTGCCAGGCACACTAAGATCAGGTAGAAAGCCTTTTTCCAAGATTTCTTTTCTTCTTAAATCTGCAAAAGGACAAGTGTCATTAGGTTCCTACTGCCAGTTTGTCTCTGAAACACAATTCAGCCATTTTGGGAGAAAATAGTTTGCCTACCCACCTGCATGTTGCCACAACCTAAATGGTGTTATCCTACTGACATTACAGAAGGCTTATGCACAGGAGAGAGTACTCCCTATGATTAAGAAAAAATACCTGTTAGGGGATACAATACAGACTGCTCAAGGAGACTTTCACTTTGGCTGCAAAAAGGCAGCTGCCAGCAGGTTTGGTAAAAAGCCTGTATTAAGGCAGTGTGATCCCTTACAATAGAGACTTTAGTCTCCACTGAAGTTGTGGAGGGTTAAAAGCTTTACTTTCAATCACTCTTCCCTAATCCTAGATTGCCTCTATTCAAATCTGCCTTTGTAATTGAAAGTGGGGCTCTAAAGTGATTGTAAGGATATTTACCAGAGTGTTTCTAAAGACTCTAAATGCCCTGATGACCTAGTCTATGATCTAGAACTCTAAAGTCTGCAAATGAAGGAAAGGGTCGAAATCAGAGGTGAGTCTTAAATAAGAAGAATGACTTTTTTGCATGTGCTGAGAGCAACTCCAATTGTCTCAGCTGAATGCACACGCACAGAAACAAATGGGAGATTTGCACTCAGTGATAACATTATCCAATCATAGACTTGATATAATCTTTGATTTAATTCTTGTTGGTCCATTAATGTTAAATTATAAAAATAGAAAAAAATGGCCTGGATGGACTAGGAGCTGACCCTGGATAATTGTGAGGTTCCAATCATATTGTCACTGGCGTCTCTGCTGGCCTTTCCTGGGCACCTCAGTCCTTGCAGAAAGAATTCAGAGAAGACAGAGTGTAATGTAGAAGATAGACAGAGGTTATGACAAAGGCAGGGTTGGGAAGAGGGGGCCCTCTGACGGATCAGAGAAGAAAATGGCCCAAAGATCACTGAGCTCTTTCACAGTTTAGGGAGACTTTGTATTTATGCAGTTTTAGAGCAACCATGAGCCATGCTGGGATGATCTCTGAAGGTCTTTGAAGGTCTTCCCCAGAGCTGAGATTACTGTGAAGGAACATACCCTAAAGTCACCAACTTCCCCCAACCCTCAGTTCATGAAAAGATAAGGAAATTAGTTCTCCACTGTAGATAAACCCTACCTTGCAGTGGGCACAGGATCCACTGGGTTGCACCTCAATATGAACAGACCAATGAGATAGATGTAGAGGACCAAAAGCTCCAATAATGTTTGCAGAAACTGAGCTAAACCAATTAGGAAAAGTCACCTTTCCTGGGGTATGTCTAAGTTTATAAATAATCCTGACCTGGCAGCTATCTTTGGCTCCCTTGCCCCTCATGATACTTCACATGTGGAATCTATGAGTTCTTATCTGACTTTTCTCTCCCCTCTGGAATCCATGAGTTCTCCAGGACTCTCATGCTCCTCATGGATTCACATACCTAAGTTAAACTCTCTGTCTGATCTAATGAACTCTGCCTTAATTCTATGGTTTCGATCTTCTACTCCCGCACACAAGAATCTGGACACATAAAGACCCCAGAGGGGACCTCGTATCAGTACCATCTCTCAAGTCTCTAGAAGACAGAGCATAACTAGGACTTTTTTTTAAATAGATGATTGACTGACCCATTAGGAGTAACTCATCTTGGCTAAGACAGTGGTATAGAAAGCGACCTGTTAGTTTATAATTTTATAAGGTGTAGAACTCCTGAAATCTGACTTTTTAAATCTTTTGTGTGTAATCTGCTCATGTGTACATTCATGTGCACACCCCTTTGCATACTCTAAAGACAAAAAAGAACAATGACTGTCATGTTCTATCATCTTCTACTTTATTCATGTGAGATAGAGTCACAGAACCTGTCACTAAGCTGGCAACATGCTCCAGCAATCCTCTTGTCCCTGTCCCTCCATTCCTCCAGTTGTGGAGTTATAGATAAATACATAGCCACGCCTGGTGTTTTAGGTGCTCTCTGGGGATTTGGACTCAGGTCCTCAGGTTTCCACTATAAATATTCTTTTTTTTTTTTTAAATTCAATTGTGCGTGTGTGCGTATGTATGTGTGCACGCGCGTGTGTGTCTGTGTGTGTGTAGAACCACGGACGAATTCGGGAACCACCATGGACACCTCCACTTCCTCCGCCCCGGGATTCACAGGCTCCGCCCTACCAGGACCAGAAACGCAGGCCGCCCCCGCTTCTGCCTGGCGTCTATACGTGGGATCTGGGATCCGAACTCAGGACCTTCCGCCTGCAAGGCAGAAGCTTAACCCCTGAGCCACCTCTCCAGCCCTCCACTATAAATATTCTATACACTGAGCCATCTGCTCAGCTTTCGAAACCAGGTTTATAAAGTTATCAGTTAATGACTTGACAGTATTAACTGTCAGCCTGATGTCCAGGAATTAGGAGTACTTCATGAATGAGAGTGACTCAATAGATTAAGGTGGGTCTTTGGGTAAGACTATAGAAGACTGTCTTGGACATCTAGACATGGTCTAGATGGTTTTGGTTGAGGTGAGAAGTCCCACCCATAGTGAGTGGCACTATTTCCTGCATAAGAAAAATCTGCAACGCACTAGCAAACTGGCAAGCCGGCAGCCGAGCTAGCAGCATGGACTGGATCTTGCCCTCTGCTTTTGTCTTGATGAGAAGCGACCACACATCCGCTGGTAATCACCTATCAGGAAGGTTCGTGACTTGGTATTGTAATCTGAATAAAACCTTTTGATAATAAAACCCTATGTAAAAATGCCCTATGGAAATGGAGATGGCCTATGCTTCTGGCTATGGAAGGCAGACTGGAAAGTCACAGAGCAAAACAAACGGGAGGTATAAATAATCCAGGATGATTCTCCAAGTCATCCTTGGGTCTCCATGGGTAAACATGGTACCCTCTGATACACACACACACACACACACACACACACACACACACACACTAAAAAAAATCAAATTATGAAACTAGAATAATAACATCCAGTCAGATCTAGCTGCCATGAGTACTCAATGGTGTACTTGATCCTGGTCCAGCAGATAAAGTTCTAGGGTTTTTATTTCATTGGCTGTTCTGTTGAGGAGGAGTTTGACTTTCTCACATCTACCTAGCTTATACTTAATATTACTTTACACATAGGTCCACGTTTGCTATTCCTCTCTTTAGCTACACAATTTCTGCTTTCCTTTGGTCTGATTATTTATGAATGTGAACTCACTTATGATGAATAATAAAACTTACCAGATAAATGAGGTAATCAGGTCTTGTTTTGCATTTCATCTTGTATAATAAAATTCTGAAGCTTGCCTTTGGTCTCTCTATCATGGACCTAATGTAGCAAATGAAGAAGATCACCATAGTATTTAACACTTATTTAGAAAGAAAACCAGATCAGAGCTACTGGCATAAGATTCTGCTTTCTAAATGGAGCCTCTAGAATAACTTCCACCAAGGAAGGTGGAAAATAAAAAAAGAAGGGCCTTTCTTCCATCAGTGTGATAGTAGTAACCCAAGATTGTATGGAGTGGGTTTCAAGAAGTATGCCTCTCACTTGAAGTGATAGACCCTGATAACAACTATTTATTTTCGTGTGTGTGTGTGTGTGTGTGTGTGTATGTGTGTAACAGAGAATACTGTGTGTCCCTGTGGAAGACCAAGGGTCACTTCAGTAATCACCCTGAATTATTGCTTTTACCTCCTTTTTACTACATTCTGGGATTTCCCAGGCTCTGTCCATCAGGACTGAAGTGCAGGCTGCAGCCATTTTTCAGGTGGGACTTTGGATATGAACTTGGGATCTTCTGCTTGGGAGGAAGAGTCTTAACCCCTGAGCCTTCTCTCAAGCCTGATAAAGGCTTTTTGAATAGGTCCTGTATTAATTACTTTTATCTTTTGCTGTGTGAGAACACCCAAAGTCAAGCTACTTAAAGGGGAGAAAGGGAGATTTATTCAATTTATGATTCCAGAGGAGAGACAGTCTTTCATGATGGACGTGCCATGGTTGGTGACAGAGGCTGGAGTTTGGCTAAGTCTGCCCTCTGAAAGAGCCTCCCCAGGAAGTAGAGTTGGATTAACACCTCAAGGCCTTCCCAAACACATGAATCTATGGGAAACACATTTCAAACTATGACAGATCCAGTTCACTCAGGGAATAAAGGCAATCATCAACAAATGGAATGTAAGAAATTAAATGCTTCTATTCTGCAAAAAGAATCTCTTATTTGAAGAAAAAGGCAAACCTCAGAATGGGGGAAAATTGTTGCTAGCTATGTATCTGACAGAGGAAGGACTGATCTTCAGAGTATACAAAGAACTCAAAAAATTAAACATCAAGAACAACTCAATTAAAACTCAAACTCAATTAAAAATGAAGGTCTTTGGAACTAAAAAGAGATTTTTTTTGAAAGAAGAAATTAAGATATCTAAGAAATATTGTTTTCAAAAGTGTTCAGCTTCTCTGTTCATCAGAGAAATTCAAATTAAAACTGCTTTGAGATTACAATTTACTCCAATCAGAATTGGTAAGGTGAAGTACCCAAATAACAACAAATATTGGTAAGGGTATGGGGAAAAGGGAACCTTTATTCATTGTTGGTAAGAGTTCTAACTGTTGAGGGCCCTCTGGAAATCTGTGGTGGTACCTCAAAAAGCTTAAAATTGAACTACCATACAATGCAGATATACCTCTTCTGGGAATATTTCTGTAGGACTTTAGATCTTACTACAGAGATACTTGCACATCCATGTTCATTATAGTTCAAGATACTTAAACATCTAGTTTATTGTAGCTCTATTCACAAAAGCAAGAAAATGGGATTGGTCTACATGTTCATCAGTGGATAAATGGAAAATGAAAATGATTACAAATACACAATGGAATATTACTGTGCTACCAAGAAAACTGAAATCATGAAATTGCTGGTAAATTGATATAACTAGAAAATATTACATTGAGTGAAATACCCCAAACACACAAAGACAAATACTGTATCCTTTCTCTCAGATGTAGATACTAGCATTGAACCTTCAGATTTGTGTACCAAATCAGAAATGATTGCAACTGTCAGAAAACTTGAAAGGAACTACTAACAAGAGTGGGTGGGAATGGATGGGCAGACCTTAACAGAGGGAATATTAAAAAAAACCACAGGTGGGAAGACAGAAAGGACAGTAGTGGTTGGAGGAGTTAAGGGGAGAGGGAGATGAGGGTTTAGGGTACAGGAAAGAATCAGGGAATAACAAGCATTCCAGCATGTACTATGATAGCTACTGATGTGAAGACAATATGACTTTTATGTATAGATGTTTTATGCTATAAAAAACAATAAACAAACTTGAGGCTGACTGTGTATATCCTTGACTTGGGCACTTTTCCTATCCCTGGATACTTTCAGGAATCTCAAAAAAGAAAATTTGCTTTGTTTATAATAAAATATTCCAGCTTCCTGCAACCCTGAGATCTTGTCAATTGTAATTCTCTCAGGTATCTTTGAGGAACCATCTTGTGATCTCATTTAGATTCTTTAGCAATTCTCCAGAGAAAGTAACTTCAAACTCACTAATGGAGTGGATATAAAGGGATACAGCAAGAAGGTAGGGAGTAATGGATAACACTGAGGTTGTAGGATTTAGAGTTGCAGAGCTTCTTTGTTAAAATTTTCTCACTTTAAAAGAAAGTAAACGAACAGACAAAACCTACGCAGAGAAACACAGAGAAAGATGTACTATTATTATAAGATTAATAATGAGTAACTTTTCTTTGAATAGTCTACACCCACACTTTTGGGAATGTCTATCTTTTTGACTGCCTCTCTTTTTGGCTTGAAGTGTACATTAAAATATCTGTAATAAAACCCCAAATTTTATTCATACTGATTATCCCTGAATGCTTTTTTCTGTGTGGAAGCCAAGAATCCTGGATTTGCCTGAGTCAGTCATGGAGCATGGCATCTTTTCTGACTCAACTCTTAGCCTACTCTGGAACTCTAAATACTTCAAATTTTCTACATCAGACTTGGGAATTTTCATCTTGCAGATCTCAATCTAAAGCCTATGTCCATGAACAAGACTTTCTTTCACTTTCTAGTCTACCCTAGTACCCACCTCGATTCTAATCTTTTGACATATCTTGTATTATTGTCATAGCCTATATCAAAATAGTCATGGTTCATGTCCATAATTTTTAAATTGTGAGTTTAATATGAGAATATGTGCCTGTTATTTGATACCATAGACTAACATTTATAATATTAAGCACAGTGGTCATTCCATAAATGATTGATAAATTACTGACTGTTAAAAATTAATTTTGTGAAAGAGGCCAAATTATTCATCCTTGAAGTTTAGCAGTTATCCGTATAAGGAATTAAAATTTTATCCACCATTCCCCCAAATCAATATCCTTTATCTTATATCCCCACTGTGGGGGTTGTCAGGCCCAAAGCCTGCTCTCTGGATGATACATTAGCATCTGAAATGGGCTGTCGTTAAGGGCTCCTTCCCTGGGAGGTTGAGTTTGCCTCTTGTCTGCAAGACAATGGCAGGCCTAACTTTCTCTTGGAAGTAGAGTTTACCTCCTGTCTGTTCTTGGATTGCTTTTGTTTCTCTTACAAATTGGCTGGGCTGTTCCTCCCCCAACAATTCTTTCCTGCTTATCTGAGATATGCTAATGCACAGACCAAGTAACTCTGTTTTTTTTTTTTTTTTTTAATTTTTTTTTATTATTATTTATTCAACTGTGCGCATGTGCGTGTGTATGTGCGCGTGTGTGTGTCTGCGTGTGTCTGTGTATGTATCTGTGTAGAACCACGGACGAATTCGGGAACCACCATGGACGCCTCCACCTCCTTCTGCCCCCCGGAATTCACAGGCTCCGCCCTACCAGAACCAGAAGCGCAGGCCGCCCCCGCTTCCGCCTGGCTTCTATACATGGGATCTGGGATCCGAACTCAGGACCCTCCGCCTGCAAGGCGGAGGCTTAACCCCTGAGCCACCTCTCCAGCCCCCAAGTAACTCTGTTTTGAGACATACATTGTTCATTCCCTTCTAGCAACAAGGTGTCATGCCTATTTACTCTACCTGGAGACATCATGTCTGGTTCCACAGCAAGTAGATGTCACTCTTGCCTTTTCTTTGTTAACTGGAATATGTATGTTTTACATAATCCTGTAAAAAATTTTGTCCTGCTCTTCTTTGATGTTTTCCTGAATTTGACCCTGCTCTTTGATTGTTTTCCTGGATAATGGAGGACATTGTAGGCTCCCTCTGACCTGATGCCTGATCAATTCCCACCGCTTTCATTTCTGTTTCCTGCATGTAAGTCTGGGTTTATCCTGGTTTGTGGACCCAAACACACCACTAAGGAAAAGGAATTGACTTTGTTCTTTCATGCCCAGGACTCATATTTTTCTCACTCTATTTCTGTCCAGGTATTGACATTCATTTGTTTTTCTATGATTTTTTTCTGATTTGCTTGAATCTTGAAATATAGCAACAGGTGTTTCTGTGGTCTCATGTAGTACCATGTATAGTTCGAACATACACATCAAAGTTTTCATTTAAAAATGTTTCATCTTTGAGTTATCAACTCTCTTAGCTTTGACTGATGTGTGCCTTTAAAGGTCATCCCTGCTTTTTGATCAAATAGAATACTGTCAGTAGATAGACCAAGCTTGGGTGTGCCCTTAGATCTTCCTTCAAGAAAGAATTTGTCACAGAGTTGCAGTGAATGTAGTTAGCTGGTGGCAGGCTTCAGCTACCATCATCCACTGGCACTGCTCAGCCTCCGAGTCCAGCTCACTTTCTTCCTAGAAGTCCTTAGCCTGCAGTTCTGACTCTTTCCCTATATAATTTCACTTTTTTCTTTTCCTTTCATAGATTTCTGATCAGCTTTACAGTCCTGTAAGGCTTACACACCACTATATCCTGCTCCTGCTCCTGTGGGCATCTCAGTGCTTACTTCCAAGAATCCTCACAGGCCTGTTTTTCTATACCATTGATCGAGTCACTGTAATCCAAACATATGAAGGGTTATTAAACAATTTGTGTATAATTGAAGTAAGTCAAAGATATTTTGAAGGCTCACTGTGTACAGAACTCATTTGCATGTTCTAGCTTGGTAAATCATTACATGGGCTTATGAGAGAGTGAATTTTCCTTTAAAGTCAAGGGACATGAAACTTAAATAGATTAGGAACTCTGCCTAGTTTTCTTCAAGAAGTCAGTGGCAGAGTCATGATTGAGACACAATTGCACTTAACTCTGTATACAAGACTATACCATTAAATGCACCATCTCCTAGTCAGATAAGTTGTTGCTATGAATGATACAAGAATTTCAAGTCGCTCTTTGCCTTCAGGTATTTATAAGACCTCTAGTTCTAAAATGGTTGTGATTCTATGAAACGTGAATTAAATGCTCCTTACTGCAGTAAAGACCTAGAGAGCTATAGAAAACCATGTTAAGCAGAGTGCTCGTTGTGGTATCATTTTCACATTAGAACTGGCCATACTCTATCCCAGCTTTTAAATTGAATGTCAAATTTAATTTAACTGAGGAAGCCTGAAGCTCATAGTCTATCACAGATCATAGTGCGAGGTCTGACAGCTGCCTTATGAATCAATCCGATAAGGAGGATAAGGGAATGGATGATAGATCACTGTTCGGTGATTCCTAACCTCCTCCTTGTCTCATAGCTCAGCTTTGCCTGTTCCACTCCAGACAAAAAAGTTTTTGTTTTTCTAGTTAACATTTCTGTGCCTGTTGCTCTTTCCTGTTTCTGTGAGATAGCAACTTAAGGGAGAAAAGGATTTATTCTGCCTGTGATTGCAGAGGGGAGATGCAGTCCTTCATGGAAGGAAAAGCATGGCTGACTGGATGTCTGCAGTCACCTAGTGACAACTAAGTCATTGCAGACATCCAAGAGGCTGATAGATGCTGCTAACCAATCTCAAGGTCTGCCCCCTAAAGGTGCCATGACCTTCCCAAATACTGGTAGCAGTTAAGGATTCAAACACATCAGCCTGTGCGGGGAGACTCACACTTCAAATCATGACAATTGCTTAACCTATCGAAATAACATATGTAATGATTGTTAGACATTATTAACTTCTGTATAATTCTTAACTGTTAGTAATAACTTTATTGATAGGTTATCAACAATACAAAAGTCAGTGACAAAGCAGAAATAGAAGTGCTGTTTTCCAAAAACAGTTGATAGAAGTAACATTTATACTAAACTAGTAAGGAAAATTAAGATTTCAGTCATAGAGAAGCAACAGTTAAAGCTAAGAATCATAAATAATGGCTAAATTGCATGAAACTGTACAGTATATATAAGAAGTAAAGATTGTAGGGCTTGGGAGATGATCAGGGGTTAAGCTTCTGCCTCACAAGAAAGAAGACTACAGTGCAGAACCCAGATCCCACCTAGAAACTGTGGGCAAAAATGGTAGAGGCTGCACTTCCCAACCTGGAAAACATAGTCTGGGAAATCCAGGCATAGCACAATCCAAGATGATTCTCATATGTCACCCTTGGACCTCCACAGACACACATATTAAAGTACATGCCATTTTCTCTCTCTCTCTCTCTCTCTCTCTCTCTCTCTCTCTCTCTCACACACACACACACACACACACACACACACACACACACCACAAAGAAATAGAGATTCTGACAATTTTGAAATATTCCATGTAGCCATAATCATGTTGAGGAGTAAGATCTGAAAACAACAGATGGGGCCTCATTATAGAGTAACTTGAAGGACTTGCTCAAGAACTGGACTTGCTTTTATAGAAATATTCTCATGGTGGGCATATTTTCTCTTGTTTGCTGATCTTTTAGTTAGTATACATATGCTCAGCATCCTTTCTCTATGTGGTGTTATGCTAGTACGATTTTCACTCATGGTACATCAGCTCATCTCAGACATGGTCATACAGTTAAAGCTAAAATGCCCCAGTGTAGAAATGTGCCATAAGGAAACTGATTCCTACTGGAGCTGGGAAGTTCAAAGGCAGAATCTAGGGAAGTCCTGATTTTCAGATCTTCAGAGTTGCTTCACTCTTGCCCTCACTGAAATTTGGTCTTTTCAGTCTTTCTTTTCTTACTGTTACTGCCAATAATAGAGTCACTTTTTAATGGCCCAATACTACATACTTCTGGCATAGTAACTAAGAGCTTTAGAGACATTAAAATGATCTGAATGCAATCATCATGGATAAGATAATGTTAACAGAAAAATTTAAATGACAGATCAATATAAGGACAGACGCTTGTAATTATTACAACTTAGTTTTATTGGGGGGTATGTGCAAAATGTTCATGTGTATTTGTGTGTGATGTATATGCATATGTGTATGTGTGTTTACGTGTGTGGACATATATGTGAGTGGTAAGTGGACATCTGAAGCTGATGTATCTTCCTTGATTGCTCTCTACCTTATATATTGAAGCGAATCTCTCACTTGAACACACAGCTTAATATTTTTGCTAGTTTAGTTTCTAGAATTATCTGTCTCGGACTTCCATGCATTGATGCAGGCAGCTGCCATATCCACCTGCATTTATGTTGAGTGCTGAGATCTGCAATCCGGTCCTCACACCTATACAGTATTGACCCAGTGCATCATCTCTCTCCCATCCCTTCCTTCTGTGAAGAGACATTTCTAGAAAGCCGCTCCTATGAGGCTGATTGGCTAATCAGAACGTCCACGTGGAGAGGTGAGAATGTTGCAAGTCCAGAACCAAATTATCTTGACTCATCTTTAGCCCCCTTATAAAACTTTTATTAACCACCTCTGTATGTGACCTAAGATGCCTGCAACTCTTAGGTAAATCCTTGGAATATACAACCACAGATTTCCCCTTTTCCATAGCCTCCCTACCTGGCATTCCCACCAATGTATTTGAAAAATATCTTCATGTTTGATTTTATTTTTGCTCTTTGACCATAAAGCCTCAAGAAACTACTATCACAGAGGAACACAAGGAGTTTGGGGCAACTTGAACATGTATTCCCAGCCATGGTCACTTCTCATTTTTAGCTCCAGAATAGACTTCCTCTGATTGAACCCCTTTGAGAAGAATGTTGTGATATCGCATCTACAATTCTTGCTTAACCCTCCAGAAACACATCTTTGATTCACCTCTGTTTAAAATTCTTAAAAAACTCCATGCCGTCTATTGCAAAGCAGAATCCTCTAGCGAACGTTGCCAGTCCCTCGGTATCCACAGCTCTTCATCATTCCTTTTCAGAGACCATAATTTCAGGTATACCAGAAACTACCCGGGTAGCCCAACTCTTGTTTTTTTTTTTTTTTTTTTCTCCATGCCTCATTGGACATCTGAACAATTGTCCTTTGATGTGTCACTGAGAATATACAGCTGGGGAAAAAGAATAGGGTCAGAGGAGATAGCCTATTTTTCCTGGAGCAACAGACTATAAATGTTTCACCTAATAGCCTTCCCCTTGTGTCATCTCTGAATGCCATCTGCATATTTATTAACAAGCCTGGCACCCTTAGAGGAACAGTGACATTATCATGTTAATGTCTTAGAAGGTAAAACAGTTGACTTTGTTCTGTTCTGAAGGTATTGCCCTTTTTGTTTTAATGGCAGGGTTTCTCCACAGTGCCAGGGAGACGAAGCCTGTGAATCTTATTAACAATGACAGGGGCTGCTTTGCTCTGGAATGGCTCCCCTCATGTCCTCCCAGTCAGCTTCGATTGCACGCCAGAAGGAAGCCACCTGCTTTGTGGTATAGCAAGGCTAGGGGAAGCTTGGACCAAAGGTGATTACTGGCTAGTGCTTGCTGATGGCATTTACTGAGCACGCGCCATAAACAGAGATGGCAGGACTGCTGGTAATTGAAAGAAAAATTGTCCCAAGACCTTGGGGAATTAGTGAGCTAATTGAGGGCTTAAAAACGTGTAGCTGTGAACAGAAAGTGAACAAGGTACTAAGACAAGGCAGTTAATGGGCAGCACAAGTGGCAGCTGAGGTGAAGCCAATGGAAATGTCCTTGGCTCCTCCATCCTTTCCCATTCTTCCCCGGGACCAGGGAAGTGGCCTCTTAGGGGACACCACACTTTATCTCTTGGAATTTGTCAACTTGAACTCTAATTAATGTTTACTCGCCTATCTTTTCCATTGGGCTTTAAGCTCCTGTCTGATTTACAGCTATAGTTTACTTCCATGCGTTCCCTGGCACTTAGTAAAATCAATCATAAGATGAGATGAATTAAAGACATAGATGCTGTTGTGTGAATATTATGTATTGTAAGATCGAGAGTTAAAGTTGTGGCTTCAGAATTTGGGATTCTGATAGAACATTAACATTTTCTTTTTTTTTTTTCCAACTAGGCCTCTGAGATTCTACTTTATTCCATCAGAGACAATCTTTTTTCTCAGTTCATTAATGCATGTTGACTAGATTTGAAAATTAAGCTGAGTGTCAAGTTAAAATTAAGCCTCCTGTGCATCATTGTTTCAACATTTAAAAATAAATACTTAAATAGATAATAGAACTCAATTTTGAGGGTTGCACATTATTAAAGGAATGTTTACAGTTTATCAACCAACACTGTTGTGTGTATGTTTTGTGCTTGTGTGTGTATGGAGCTATGGAGCATTTCATACATGGATTTTTAACAAAAATGCAAGAAATATCCTTTAAATAAATAATATAACGTGAAAATGAATTGCCTTTTCTAAAGGTTTTTGAAATGACCACGACTCTCAGAGGAATAATATATATGCACACAAGTATGCTTACATGCATTGGGAGTGTTCTTGAATTTCACCACCCTGAGTTTTGGAGTAATAAAATAATTGTAAGACTATGAAGTTTTCACCCACCTGAAAGTGCACATACCAGCCCATATTTCAATGCAACAATTCAGTGTGTAGTTATTGGACACCAATTCTATGCAAAGCACTAAAAGTGCAGCATGATCCCTGCTCTCTAAAACCTTATAGTATACTGTGGAAGAGAGGCACATAAATAAGTAATTTCAGTGGTGTGATGTAGCAACAGCAGTGTTGAAAGCATGCTAGAGTGCATGAAGACAAAAATAAAATGCTTCAGTGCTTTGCCCAGCATGTATAAAAATGTATATTTACCCAGGGGCAATAAGAGAATACAAAGCATTTTTAAAGTAAGTTCTGAGAGAAAGTAGGTACTAATGAATGTTTTAAAAAGTAAGTAGGCACTCATTTCCTGAATCACATAGACATATACCCAAACTATGGTATTATAGTAAACCACAATGTCTTGACAGTTATAAAGAATGCAGTAGGAAAGGGAAGGGGGATGCAGCTAAATCACGAGAAGATCCCTTTTCATATGTATGAGCTTGCACTATTTCTAGTTGCTCAAAGGTAGTCTACCTGGGTTTTTATTTTAAGGTAAAGGCACCAAGAATGTGCTTAATTAGTGATATGCAGTGACAGACGAGTCTGGAAGAGTTTGTGTATTTATAATAGAACATGACTTATATCTTTATCATCTCCTATTGCATGCTGTTCTAATTTTGTTACACAGTGCTGCAACCACATATTTGACCCAAGCAATTTCAGGATGAAGAGGTTTCTTTCATTGGCTCACAATTTCAGGTCGCAATTCATCATTTTGGAAAAGTCACCATAATAGGAGATTGATGGAACTGGTCTCATAGCATCCTCAGTAAGGATAGAAATCCAGGAGTCAATGCATGCGTGCTTCCTAAGTCCCTCTGTGTTTACACAGCTGGGGACCACCTGCCTAGAGAATGATCCTATCCACTCTGAAAGGAGGGTCTTCCAACATTAATTAATTTAAGAAAATATTTGCCAGGCAATCTTAGAAGCCAAATTTAACCTAGGGAATCCCACTCAGGTGGACCTAGAAGCCTGCCTCTTGGATGTCAGGAAGACAATTAACATTAACTGTCATGACTTCACGCCTTGTCAACCTGACACCAGAAGAAGTGTCTTCAGTAATGCTAACAGAGGTAGGCATTTAGTGCATGCTGTGTGCTAGATGAACTTAAAGCACTTCATCATGTTAAATCATTAAGAAGTAATCAAAATGATAGAAATTAATAACCTTATTGACAAGTGAAAACACAGATGATTCAGCTTGGCTTCCTCAAGAACAGATCCTAAAGTAAGAATGTGGGAGACAGATAAAATGGACCAGATAATTAGAAGATGATGTCATATGCTATCTCTCCATCGTTTGTCTGGCACTTGTATCCTCCCCTGAGTCTCCTTTCTGTTTCCATGTCCTATGTGCCCTTTTGCTCTCCTTCCTCCCTCAGCACCTTTTTACCTTTTCATGGTCTTCTTCATAGGTTTTAGGCTTTACAAATATTTACAGCTATTTGTACATATACATGTAACATACACATTACAATCAGAATATGCATTGGAGGGAATCTGTGTTATTTTTCCAGTTTGGCATATCTCTATATCCTGTCACAGAGATACTCACAAATTCTTTATTTATTGCCTCTCTCTTCACAATACCTAGCCTAGATATCCATCAACAGATGAATGGAAAATGAAAATGCTGTGTGTGCTTTGAAAGCAAAATTTCAGTGTCGCAAACCAGCCATGGATTTCTTAGGTGTAACATTTCAAGAATGACAGATAGTCAAGAAGACTCTTCAAGCTGAAATGGTCTCATTGATTATGTGAGAGGCTATACATTGCTAAAAATATATACCTAAGTTTATCACCTTTCTTCTTTTGCAATTAAATTGTTTTGTACTCAAATGTTTTATTTTTAACAAATTCATTAAATTTACATTTTTAAATGCATACTCATTGACTCCCTTCTTCCCCCCTCCCTTCTTCTCTCCCTTTCCTCCAGCTCTCACCCTCCCTTCCTCCCAATCCTTTATGGGTCCAGTCTACTCCCTCTTATTGTCCTGATCTTTGGTTCTATGGGTCCTGGGTTTCCCTCTATATCATCTGTTCTCATGGGGGTTCAGACCTCTGTGGCTGACAGAGAGGTCCTTCCTTGGGCAACCCATTGATATGGGTACTCCCCTACCTCTGTCTGACTCCTCACCCTAAGGACCTTACTACCTGAAACTATTTCTCCTGAGATCGGTGCCATTCCATGGGGTCTGTTGATGTGGTCACCACTGTACAGGTCTGATGAGATCAAGTCCCATTGCTTTGAGTTTCTGGCTGTGGCTGCCCTATCTTGAGTGGAGTGCTGCCCAGCAACAGAACTCGCCATCTGTAGGCTCTTACAGTATTACTTCCCCCTTTTTGGAAAAGTTCTTTGAGCCTCTAGTTGGGGAAGATTTGGCTGGCCTGGTGCCAGTTGAACATTATAGGGTTGCTGATGTTCCGTATTTAATTTGATTGTTGTTTTCCATTTTACTGTGCTTGCACTGCACAAGGCTGCATTCTGTCTGCATATCGAGATCCTCTCCTATCCAACAATACAGAACCTGTTAAAGAGAGGCCTTTATATAAGAGAAGGCTTGAAAGAGAGGAAGTATCACATGCAGGGCATAGTAGGGGGTAGTGTCAACCTCCAGGACATCATCTGTCTGTCTACTAATCACTAATCCCCTCCCCAACGATGGGGAACACACATCCTGTGCTTCAAATCATCCTAAGCACCAGAGGTCAGGAAGGAGACTGATTGGATTGGGCCAAATATCTCACTAATTATGTGTCTTTCTTGACGGTGGCCTTATTTCTCTATTGAACTTTGTTCCTTTGTCTTCATTCTCTTTGGTCTTTCTTTGCTCTACCTTCCTATTCGAATTCTTTGTGATTATAAAGGATAATAAAAAGATTTTTCCCTTGATTATGTCATTATGAGGGCTTGGTAATTCCAAGTCACTTTTCATTTATATATGGAGTTATGAAGCATTTTGTCAATGAACTTTTACCAGAAATGCCAAGAAATAGCCTTTAAAATAAATGATGTGAAGTGAATATGAATAGTTTTCTCTAATGTTTTTTGCAATGACCTTATTTTCATATGTTCATCAACTAACAAATATTCCAGGAAATGGGTCAGACAGTAAATATTTTCAGTTCCATGAGTCATATGGTCTATGTTAAAAAGTATTCAATCTGCAATTGTAACTGGAAAGAAGTAACAAATAAATACACATAACTGTGTTCCAATAAAGCTTTATTTAAACATACAACTTCTTCACCACAAAATTTACAAATAAAAGCAGAGAATAATGTTTTTGAGAACAGCATGGCTCTCCCTTTCTATACTCATACTTAGGATTGTAGCCAGGGACAAGGTGTTGATCCTCTTTGGTCAAATTCTGCCTTTTATTCTGTAAAAACTAGAGTCAATGTGACCCTGTGTGCATGAGCCAATCAATTAAGAACAGGCCTTTTTCTTTCTACATATTAACTGAAAACATGGAATACAACTGCATTTGGCTCAGATATCTGAGCTTCTTTCAAAATGGGTCAAAAGGTCTCCAGGGAGAATTTCAAGAATTTATCTTCCAAATAAATTCCACAGAGAAAAACACCACATGAAAACAAGAGAGTTTTAATTTTAAAGTGTGCAATGTAATTTTGGGGGCTGAGCTTAGTAGATTTAAAAGAACGGGCTGTATTATTATTGCCAGCAGGGGACTTTCTAATTGGGAGTCCATCATCTGCAATAGAAAGCACAGCTGGAACCCAACCAGATCCAGCCCAAAGAAAAGGGATCAGAGAGGAAGAGAGGAAGGGAGGGGAAGACAGTGTGGTTCTACACTGAGAAGCAAGATGGGGAAACAGTAGGGGTCTACCCTGAGATATATAGAAGAGAACAACTGGATTCTAAAAGGTCTTTCAGCATCAGTTCTCAGAGACAATCATCGCAGGTATGTGGTGATTATCCATCTTCCCTCAAAATAAATTTCCATATGGAATATAGGCATAAGAAAGAGATCTGAGGTTGATCTGTGCCTTTCTCTTTAAATTTGATATCATATAGGTTTATATTGTAGAACCCACATATTACAGAAACAATACACTATGGAAAATGCACAGTACAGAATATTGTAGAAGCCACACATTATAGAACTCACATACAATAAACTCACATATTATAGGACCTACACTTTATAGAATCCACACATTATAGAACCTACACAATATAGGACCCACACATTATAGGATTCATACAATATAGAACCCACACATTATAGTACTCACACAATATAGAACCCACATATTATAGGATCTACTCATGAAGAATCCATACATTATAGAATCCTCACACTATATAAACCATACACTAAAGAATCTGCACTCCATAGAACATAAATACTAGGATATCCACACCCCATAGAACTTTATAAAATCCACATACTGTAGAATACATGCATTACAGAACCGCCACACTATGTAAACTACACATTATCGAATTCACACTCTATAGAACCTACACACTATATAACACACATACTTGAAGTTACTTTTCTTTATACTGTTCTTTATGCTTTTCTTTGTTCATATGTTGTATGAATATTCATACACAACTTAAAGAGAAGAAAGGGAAATTTATTAAGCTTAAAATTCCAGAGAGAATAAAGTCAATTATGGCAGAAGAAGCATGGCAAGTGGCAGAGGTCTGAGGCAGCTCAGGTCACATCCATCATCATTAAGGTAAAGAGGACAAGAACACCTGCAAGAGGAAGCAGGGCAGGGCTCCCAATCTCAAGGCCTGCCCCCCATGACATGCCTTCCTCCAGCAAGGCTCTATCTCCTAAAGATGCCACAACCTTCCCAAACATCAGCATCAACTAAGGACTCGAATACATGCAATTATGGGGGACAATTCACAGTCAAACCAAGACACTACAGCACCCACATATTATAGAACCCCCACACTATATAAAACTATGCTGCAGAACCCACACATTATATAGTGCCCAGGCATTACAGGACCTACATATGAACCACCCATCATCAACACCCACATGTGAATTCCACAGAGAAATCTGTATTCATCATGACTGATCTACTTGCCTGTAAAGGAGAGAAAGAAAATATTGCTCTCATAGGGCTATTGAAAGGATTAAATGTACGTATTAATTACCATGTTTGTGATTACTTACTAACCTATGGATAACAGCGACATCTATGATATCAGCAATGTCCATGTCACATTGGGCCTGAAAATTTCCACTATCATAAGAAGCTTCTTTTATGTGTATTTCTGTGCTGTGGGTATCAGCGGACACTGTGTATGCCTATGGAGGCCCAAGAGTGACTTTAGGAATCATTCTGGATTGCTTTATCTCCTTTTTACATTGTTCTGTGGTTTCCCAGGCTCTGCCTTCCAGAGCTAGAAGTGCAGGCTGCCACCATTTTTGCCCAGTGTTTTATGTGGGATCTGAACTGAAGTGCAGGCTGCCACCATTTTTGCCCAGTGTTTTATGTGGGATCTGAACTCAGGTCTTCCTGCTTGCAAGGCAGAGATTTAATCCCTGAGTCATCTCTTTAGAAGCTTCTTTTAATCCTCCCCACTCACACTGCAGTGGCACAATAAATAAATTATAAAAACAGGATGGAAGCCCATCTTATCTGACTTCAAGTTCAGATGCGGTGCACACCACCTCAGAGCTAAGGCTTGCACAGGTATTCATAAAGAGTAGACAGCACATGGAGTATAACTGATAGTACAACATTTGGATGTTGACTGGGCCCTCCAATTCCTCTTGTTTCCTGCATGTTGCATCCTGCCTACCCTGAGTGTATGTTCCATCTGTGTACACAGCTCAGCTCTTCATGGGAGAGAGTACAATGTCACACAATGTATGTACGTTACTGAGAGCATGTAAGTGACTACGGATGGAAGTGCAACAGCTCATTCACCTCTGTGAAGGACTCACGATATCCTATCTCAGAAGCAATTGCTAACATCAGAGTAACCCAGGTTCACATTTGCTCCCAAATTGTTTTATACAAAGTCACGTTATACAGGCAAGGATGACCAGACTCAAACTCATAATCCTCCTGTCTCAGTGTCCAGTCTTTTGGGATTATTTATAGGTGTATGCCACCAAACTGAACTTGATCTCAAATGTTTTGGGGCAAACATCAGTCACGTATTTATTAACTTTTATTTATTAAACATAAATATATAAAAATTATTTTATTAAATAACTTGTGTATACATGTGTGTGTGTATGTTTGCCTAAGAGGGCACTTGAGTGCATGTGCCAGTGGAAGCCCAAGTGTAACTTCAGGATCATCTTGGATTGTTCTACCTTCTTATTGCTTTACTCTGAGGTTTCCCAGTCTCTACCTTCCAGGGCTGGAAGTGTAGGTGTTAGCTTTCATTTCTGCCTTATGTTTTTTTCTAGGATCTGGGATCTGAACTCAGCTCTTTTTGCTTGTGAGACAAAGGCTTTGACCCTTGAGCCATCTCCCCTGGCCCAAGTTTTTAATTTTATTATACCATAATACTTCTCTAGAAATACTTAAATACTAAAGAAATAGAAGAAATAGACTTTTTTTTATCAACGTTGGGAGCTTAGGTAGTTACATAACATTATCTCCATTATTTTCCTTTCATTTTGACAGAATATTGGGTGATCTCTAAAAATCATGCACTAACTCTGATAGGAACTGGTTGTTTGTCATGCAACTAGACTGTTGTTGATGGTGGCGTCCCTCTTTTATCCACTGTATATTGGGTTTGTGGGGGGTAAGAGTCAGTGAGTAAAAGTGCTTAGTGCACAAACATGAAGACCTGAGATCAAATCCTCAACATCCATGTAAAAAGTCAGGCATGGCCTCATGTACTCATAACCTTAGCACTGTGGAGAGTTGAGAAAGGAGGACTAGAAGTATCTTTTGGAATTTGCTGGCTGCCAGCCTAGCTCTAGGTTCAGTGAGGAGCCCTACCAATAAAAACCAGGGCAGAAAATGATGGAACAGGATATAAGATGTTCTTCTTCAGTCCCAAACATATGTGAGTTGTCACACACACACACACACACACACACACACACACACACGCAAAACACACACACACATGCGTGCATACACAAAGACCCTATTTCATCTTTCAGAATTCAGTGGAATAGCAATATCTCTCCATCCTTCTTTACAGCGTGGTAAATGCTGATGTGGCATTCAGGTCTGTTAACTGGCAATCATCTGGATATTAGCTACCACTTACCGACAAGACAGCATCATCAGGAAGACTGATAACATCAATGTGGGACTATTAAACCCCATTATAAGGTGATGGGCTGTTGCTAATTAACAAACAGATGCATCCTACATTAGGAGTGTGCAGAGCTCTGCTTGTTCAATTTTCTGCAAAAGTCAGAAGTAGCCAACACATTCTGATGCAATCTTCAAATTCCGTTATGCAAATGCACTCACTGGAGATAAATGAACTTCATGACCACCTGGATGCAAGAGGATCTCTTCACCTTTGATATTTAATATTTATACACTTCACTTTCCCTCCTGTCTTAAACCTCACTGTCACAGCTACTCTGCAGGTGACTGGTAATTCATGACAAAAAAAGCCTAAGGGAACAAGGAGTTTTATTTTCTCTTAATGATAGTCAAGTTACAGTTCTTTCTTGATCCAGCTTGGCAGGAGAGTCCACATCAACACCAGGGGCAGAGGGAACTGACAAACCATACCATGTATCCACAGACTGCCAAAAGAAGAGCAATCCTTATTTGCCAAAGCAGCATGACTCGCCAACTATTCCAACCAGCTCCCTCCATCTTATTCACCTGCCCAGTCCCACCTACCATAATCTGGGCCTTCCCCAGCAATTAGACCATTTCATGGCTTGCTCATGATTTAACTCAGCTACTTGCTCTTCGCAACTATGCCCAGAACTCACTCAGAGCCTTTGATTATCAACTTAACACTTGTATTCGACTATGACACTCACCATTTTCACCTTTCAAAATACCTCTCTGACTTCCACATACTTCTTTTTGACATTGTGCTTTCTTCCATGATGCCAGCTGAACTGAGATGTGCCCAGAATCTCTCTCTTCCTAGGAAAATCTATAAGTATGTGGTGCTAAGTACTTTCTTCCAACACACCTGAATTTTTCTTCTCAATTTTTCTCCTCAAGTATATTTCAGAGACACCCTTGTATCTTTCCACTTTTCTAAAGCTCTTTTTTAACTACCAAGACGTCTTCAAAAAGCCATTCAAATCCGTGTCCTTTTCTCTGTTTCCATTGCTACTAGCTTCCTCCAAAAGCTCCATGTCTTCTTTCTTGGATTAAGACAGAAGCTGTCATTCATCTTCTCACATCATGTGACTTATTCTTTTCAAATTATTCCTTGCATTATCTTTCTACCATGTGATTTGAAAGGGCCACTTTTTTTTTTAGTATTTCTCCTTCTGCCCAGTAAACACTATTATCTGCCAGTTCATCAATAGTTAAACTTTCTCCATCTGTTCTAGACTTTTCCAGAAACATTTAGTGTCTCTTTTTGTCTGAAATCTAGCAGCCCTTTCAAAGCCAGCTCCTGGCACTTTATGTATTGAAACAATCATGGTGAAACAGCAACACGGACACTGAGAGAGGCATAAAGCTAGAATACTTAGAAATTTTTTGTGATCTCAGACTTTTAACAAAACTTATGGGGACTCACAGGTTACTGAAATCTTTATCAAGAATCGTCAGTAGTTTGCAAGCTCATGATGCACACATAGTTACTCTCCGTATACAGTTAAGGTTCCTAATAAGTATTCAAAGTGTCTGCATGTCCGTGTGTGTGTGTGTGTGTGTGTGTGTGTGTGTGTGTGTGTTTGTGTGTTTGTGTGTGTAAGTGTAGTTTATGTGTATACATATGCATGCATATGTGTACATCAGCCCTACTTTATTGGTTAGCTACAGCCCACTGAGACAACTCACCTAAATTTGCTTAACCACAAAGCATCTACTTCTGAAAACTTCAATTGTCGTTACTTCTTCACAGTCCAATCTCTCGTTTCTTTCTTCTCTTATAACTCACCTGAGAGGATATATTTCTTCTCTTATAACTCATGGAAGAAGAAGAAGGAAAAAAAGGAGGAGGAGGAAGAGGAGGAGGAGGAAGAGGAAGAAGAGGAGGAGGAAGAGGAACAGGAAGAGGAGGAGGAGAAAATTCACTTTCTTTCCTGAATGAAAGTTAATTAGGATTTTCATTGTAGTGCCCCTTGGGTAGAGTTTACTTAAGCACATGTGTGTATATGTGCACATATATACACATTGCATGCACGTAACAGATATCTATGTGTGTCTGTGATGTCAGTTTAATTTGCTACCTTGCCTGGTAACAGAAAACACTAAACATGTATTTGTCAAAGGACTGAACATGTCATCACTGGAAAAAGATAATCTTCAGTCAAGATGTGAAGATAGAAACGAAGATAGATGTGAGTTCAGGAAAGATTTTCTCCCCTTCTTGCAGGTAAGGTCTCAATATGACTTGGCTTTTGAACCAACGGGAGTCACAGAAGAAATCAAGAGCAGGATTGAACCTTACATATCAGGAACAGATAGAGTAGTTGATCTAGTATTCTAAGATGTACAGGAACATGTAAGGAAGCTATTCCACGTGGAATAGTTTTTCATTATCTCCAACTCCAGCAAAATGTTATTAATGGTTACTGCCTAGCTTTGGTGACATGTACCAAATTAGAAAAGCATAGGGTCCCTCTGTTGGAATAGAGGATTTCCTGTTTCCGTGTTGTTCTCCCTCTTCCTATAGCCGAGCTGGGTGCAGGCAGCAAAGACAGCCACCATGTGGGAGAGAAGGATGGAGAGAAACAACTATGAAAGAAAGAACAGAGAAAGGCACTATCTCTTGCCTCCTCATTGGAGTGTGAAAAAGAATGGCAATTTTATTTGAAATCACTGACATGTGGAACTTGGAAGACTAGAATTCACTCACTTGTATCCCTTTTGGGCTTTTCTTGCTCATCTGCAAGTTTCCCCACAGAGAAAATATCATGCCATTCATGGATTCAATAGAGAAATAAAGTGAGAAGAGGTGTAGAGGGAAAATTTTTTCATCAAGAACTGGGTAATAGAAAGCAGAAGGTATGATTCTGCCGCCACACATACCTTAGCTAATGAGGAAGAGACATAACAGCCAATTCCAACAGGCAGTATGCGTGCATGAAGCACCCTTCACTCTGTGCCGGGGGAGGTTTTTTAGAGAAAATTGGTCAGCAAGGCTTGACAGCTGAACAGGATGTGGACCTCTGGAAAAGAGAAGATAAAGAAAATGAAAATCTCAAGACCGAGATGAATGAACACTTACTCCAAGTCATTCTTCCATACTGTCAGCCAACCATATGTTTTTAAAAATTACTACATATTTAAATATGAAATAGAAAACAGATACCTTTGCAAAGGACAGGAAATGTTTCCAAAGAATCATGTTCTAAAATTGGGCAGTAAGGGGGTGGGTAGTGAAAGCAAGCATTTGGGAGCATGTCTAGGTTTAAATGAGAGATTCTCGGAACTGCAAATCCCAGCAGGAGATGAGTTAAAGGACAGCAAGACAGCTCCTTGTTCTGGTTCTCGGGGCATTAGGCATGGTGGGCTATGGAGAGAAAAAAATTGTTTTTGATCAAAAATGTAAAAGCAATGAAAAATTTTAAGCATGAAGATGCATGATGTATGCAAACTCAATTTAAGAAAAAATGGGTATTATGCAATGGGGAACTCATGCCTGGCTAAACACTTATGAATGGGGAAATCAGAGATCTTAGGAAAAAGCCTATTGCTACTGTTTTTGCTAAAGAGTATCAATGGACCAAAATTGCCTTTTAGATATTTATCTTTAAATCCATTGATTAGTGCAGCCTCCGCTTTCATCCCATAACTTCTTTAAGCAATAGTCGGCCGCGGACAGAGAACAGATGGTTGTGGAACTCTTGGCCCTAGGTAGACATTTAATCCTCTCTCTCTCAGGGAACATCAGAGAAAAAGGAGAAAGGAAACAAAGACAGACGACCTCCAGCTTTAGGCATCAGAGCCTCTCACTGCAGTGAACAGATGTAAGTGTAGAGATGATTGCATAGTGCATGTTTGCACAGAAAGTGAAAGTTGAGAATTTGGTTCTTAGCATGGCATATATACAAACCCTAAAGACAGGGATCTTTGCAGAAGAGGAGGCAGAAAGAATGTAAGAGACAAAGACAGGGAAAACGGTTGTAAAATGCCAACATTCATAAATGACAGTCATAGCAATCATGAACCCGCAACAGAGGCAGTTACTGAAACCAAGCCCAGAGTGGACCCACTTGACCAATGACCAGTTAGGAATAGAAGAGAAACAGATAAAGCCCCATGAAGTACTGATGAGCATTGGGCCATGAGCAGATTCTGGGAAGGGGAAGCACCCAGCTGTGTATCCCAGGATCGAATAGAAAGCCCTGGGTAAATGGTGAGATACAAAAGGACATGAATAAGGGAAAGAGATTTGTATGGGTGGGGAAAGTAATCATGATGTATTATATATATATGTTTATGAAATTGACAAAGAGCAAAATTCATCAATAAAGAAAATGATAATAAAAATAATATATCAATATGGAATGGTACATCCATAACTGGGTTACAGAGAATAGCACAGCATCCCTTCTTTCTAACCTCTTTTTTCTAGAAATATCATGCCTTGAACTGTCTTGTCTTAAATATTCCCCTAACTCAGAGTCTTCACAAAGAGATTAAAAATCTAGCTCCCTTTCCTCATAACCATCCACTCCCTCACAGCATTATACTTAGACCTGTCTGGAGAAGTTTCCAGATGCATTCTAAGCAACCCCCAAAAGACCCTCGAGATAACAGATACCTCTCATTGACTGAAGTAAAGGTCGACCTGGTCTGTAGATGCTCATTCTCATCTCCTTTCATTTTTATTTTACTCCTTTCCCTTTAATACAAAGAGCAAGAGAAAGATCCCGTCCTGTAGTAATAATAATACTGGAAGAAATCTGGAGAATAAAGAAAATTGTGGAGAAGTATAATCATTTTTATAAAGGATAGTTAGCAACTCTTCATGTAACTATGATTCTGGGTAAAGGAGGAATATGGTAAACACCTTGGACCCCCTCTCCTGAAAAGCAACTCCTTTTGTTTACCACAAAGAAACTACTGAATTATTTGACAACAATTTTATTTTATTTTTTCCCCCAATCATACAAACTCAATAGGTATCCACCTGGCTCCCACTCCCCTGCACTCTCCCCCCTCCCCCTGTCCTCACCCTCCTCCTTTCCCCTCTCCCAGTGCCTCCACCCTGCCCCCACCCCCTGGAGCATCCCCTTGTGTGAATGCCAAACCTCCCTCTGAGTCCTCCACCCTATGAGTTGTAAGGACTCGATGGCATCGTCCAGAGCCCTTTCCATCCCCACCAGCATGAGAATACCACCATGACTGTTAATCCCTTGCCTCTAAGGACCCCACTGCCTATGATCCATGCTAGATCCTGGGGGGGGAGGGCATCAACACGTCAGTCACTGTGCAGTCCGATTATGGCTACTGTAGCCCTAACTTGTGTGGAGTATCTTGCAACCAGTTTTTACAACCTGGCTTTTTACTGTTTTAGAAAATACCCTGTCAGGTGCCGTCAGCATTCAACCAAGTAATGTACCTGTGCCACGAAGGTTATACCTATTGCAGAGAAACATAAATAGCCGAAGTATAAAATGAAAGGAACTGTGGACAACTTGGCCCTAATCAGGACATTTAAACCCTGACCATCTCAAGTGCTCAGGGAACCTTGCGGAAGAGGGGGGAGTAAAGTTGTATGAGTCTGAAGGTTGGAAGAGGTACTGCCAGACAGTAGTCTCGTGAAGTCTACCATATCCAAGAACTTGATGCAGTGATACATACTTTTACTAGACCTCCCCAATAGCTGCTTAACCAACATTTTCCCATGAAACAGGAAGATCACATGAGATATGACTCTGCCCTGAGAGACTGGATGGAACTGGTGTTGGACAAGAGAGAGGGGGAGCTTCTTTGCTTCACCATTTACCTGCTAGTGGACCAGTCACACCTTGGAAGATGTCAAGCGTAAGCTAGTGCAAGACTTTTAGATGGGATCCTGTGGAGCACCCAAGTAGAGGGATGTGGGAGAAGGAGGTAAAACTGGCTAGAGGGGTTGGCGCCTGCCCTTCACAGGATTCCACATGTGAAGTCCGTGAGTTTGTTTCTAGTTCCTTGCTTCTCATGGATTCCATGTCTGGAATCAATAAGTTCTCCAGGGCGCCTGCTTCTCATGGCATTCCACATCTGGAGTCTATGAGTTCTGTTCTTTCTCTTCTCTAATAAACTCTACCTTAATCCTCTAGGGAAAAATAAAACTGGCTGGAGGGTGAGAATAATGGGGATGGGAAGGAGGTTGAGGGTAGGTAGTAAGTGATGAAAACATAAATGCATTGTTAGCAAAATTAAAAAGGAAAATATGAAAGAAAATACTCAGGTAATCATGACCACAATCACAGATAACGCACTAGTTGGTTTGGTTTTGTTTTCTGGTAAAGTCTCACTCTGTAACCCTGGCTAGCACGGAACACAAATATAGAGCAAGCTGCCCTCAAAACTGCACTGATCTTCCTGTCTCTGCCTCCCAATGCTGGGATTACCAGCATGCATCACCACACACCACCTCTGCTTCCTTATTGAGCTTGATGTACCCAAAGCTCAATGTGTGCCTTCTGAAACTTCTATACTACAGACAAATGTCTATGGGTAGACTGTGACATGCATCTCCAAGGATCAAGGGCATTGGTTTTGCTCAGAACTCTTCATGGGAGGCTGGAGGATGCATCAAAAGTGTACAGAGAGGTCTGAACATTCAGGAAATTTCCCAAATTAGTGAAATCTTTGGTATTTTTGATCCTGATTAAAGACAGAGGTGATATTACGTTTGGTTCTCCTGGCTTCTCTGAATTTCTGTTCCCTATGATCATGTCTTGTGGTTGTAACCACTTTGGCAACATCCTCTTCTCTACTTTTTGCAAATTCCTCATCTAAGAAACAAAAATAACCTCGGATGGTTTCTGTGTATCTACTGAATGACTTTTCACAAGCTGGTAAGTGCTTGAGAAACTATTGCTGGGCGTAGAATTGTAAAGGTATCTACCACACTACTTACTGTGTTAATAAGAGTAGTAACAGCAGCTGGATACAAAGAAGAGACTGAAGTTTACAGACTTTAATGACAGGAATCTGAAATGAAATACAACTCATGCATATTTGCCAAATGATAAAAAATGTTTAAAAATTGCATAAAAGGAGAATCTTTAGATTTTGCACATAGCTATAATGCTTTGATAGATTCAGTTCCTTTCTTGAAGTCATTGTTTTCAACCTATTATAAACTCTTGAGTTTCTATTTCTTTTTTCAGTATTTTTTAATTTTATTTTCAGGAGCAAGAGACAGATAGAGAGAGTGCTGGTCACACACATACATGCCATGGTGTATGGACAAAGATCAGAGGACAATATTAAGAAGCCAATTCTCTCCTTCCACTATGTGGGCTTCTGTAGATAGGATTCAGGTCACCAGGTTAACAGCAGGAACTTTACTACTGAGCCATCTTAACGACTTAGTTTATATTTTTTTCCCATGCACAGGGGAAGGTCTAGGACTATGGCAAGCAAAGAAATTACTCAAAATTAGGGAAAAAGATTTGGTTTTGCATCATAAATGCAACCTATATGTTTGACTCTTTTATTCTGTTCACACACAGACCTTTCCACATAATATAGATTAGGTAATATTAGAAAAATGCAAAATTTTAGTGTAATGAGGAAGTTTTTAAAAATTACTTCATTGTTATTATATCTGAGGAGGACTTCAGGCACCCAACCCCTGTACTCTTGAGATGAGTTGGGGCCTCTCACAGAACTTGGAGCAACCCTGGTGATCCAAAAGTCTAAGAGAACCTTCTGGCTCCATCGCCACCCTGGTAATTAGAGTAACAGACCCATGCGATGGCACCAAGGGTTTTACATGTTTTCTTAGGATGTAGACGCAGATCTCCTCTCCCTGTCTATGTACTCTGAGCTATCTTCCCATACAAATAGTGTGCACTTCTCACTACACTGTATCCAGGCAGAAATCTGTCTCTTCAGTCTTCTTGCTATGCAGAATTAAAGGGACTTTTTCATTGAAATGGGAAAATACATATGTGATCACTATCAAAGATTTGGCTTTCCAGATGGGGACGTGATTCAGTTGGTCGAGTGCTTTCTTAGCATAAGGAAGTCCTGGACTCAGTTTTATCAAAGCAAAATCATGACTTTTACTTCAAAGGGAATAAGAGATTGGTTATTCTGGGACCAAATATGAGTGTCACGGCCTAGGAACACAGATTCAGATTACCACAAATTCCATCTTCCAAGAGGGTAACATTTTCATGGACTTCCATAGTAACAACAAAGAAAATGAATTAGATTTCCCTCCACATTCATTAATACGTTCCCACTCCTTTTACACACATGCATGCTTGCTTGCATGCGTGCATGCATGTGTGTGTGTGTGTGTGTGTATGTAAAAAAGTACTGTGTGTGCCTGTGGAGGCCTAGGGATAACTTCAGGAATCATCCTGGAATGCTCCTACCTCTATTTTGCTTTGTTCTAGGATTTCCCAGGCTTGGAAGTTCAGGACACCTCCATTTCCATTCAGCGTTTTTACTTGGGATCTGGGATCTGAACTCAGGTCCTTCTGTTTTCCAGGCAGAAGTTTAACCTCTGAGTCATGACTCCAGTCCTCTTTGTCCATTTTTTTTTACTTATTTATTCAATTGTGTGTGTGTACATATATATGTGTGCGTGCGTGTGTGTGTGTGTCTGTGTGTGTGTGTAGAACCACGGACGAATTCGGGAACCACCATGGACCTCCTCCACCTCCTCTTTGTTTACTCTACCCCGGGATTCACAGGCTTCGCCCTACCAGGACCAGAAGCGCAGGCCGCCCCCGCTTCCGCCTGGCGTCTATACGTGGGATCTGGGATCCAAACTCAGGACCTTCCGCCTGCAAGGCGGAGGCTTAACCCCTGAGCCACCTCTCCAGCCCCTCTTTGTCCATTTTTATTGCTGAACAATATTGTTGTACAACGGCATTGAAATTACCTGCAGAGCTGGTGAGTGACACCTGTATTACTTTTCATCAGGCTAATTATAAATAAAGATCATGTAAACATTTGTGCACATTTTGGGGAACATGTATTTTAATCCAGTTTTGTCAATATTTAAGAGTGTGTCTTGTGAAGTGTACTTTAAGTGCCAAGTTGTTTGTGAAAATTGTTCCAGTAATTTTCCATCCTTACCTCTAAGGTAGGAACATTTCAGTCATTTCACATCATTGTCTGCTAGAACTGCCAGTTCTCCTAATAACAGTTTAAACCACCTGCTTCCTGTGGTTCTGGTCATACCCCCTTGCTGGTTGAAGTGTCTCCTCACATCTTTTGCCTGTTTTTAAAACATGCTGTTTTCTTATTACATCTGTGAGCTGTTTACCTATCCTTATAGAAAACTCTCTCTTTGATACATGTGTGCCTGAATTCTTTTCCAGGTTCCACTTTGTCTCTTTTTTCCCAAAGCAATGTCTGCCAAGAGTCAATCGTTCTTGTTTTATTGAGGATACATTTACCATCATTTCTTTTGCGAATTATTTGACAATGTCATATCTTAGAAATCCACACCTAACCCAAGGCTGCCAAGATTTTTTTTTTTCTGATTTCCACTTCTATTGCTGATTTTACATTCTGGTCTCTTGCCTCTTTAGACAAATTTCTATTTCTATTTTTGTTCATGATATAAAGACTCTGTTTAGCTTCCTTTAATTTCCCTCTCTGGATATCTACTTATCCCAGAATCATTGATGAAAAGATTCTGTCTCTATTCAGTTAATTTTGCACTTCTATAAAACCTGCCCATATTGTGTGGGTCACTTTCTCGGTTCTCTATGTCTTTTACATATAATGTTCAAAGTGCTTATTTTTTTTTCTAGTAGCCTTCTGTCTCTACAATGTACTTTTATAATAATTCTTGTTTTCAGATAATGTGAGCCCTTAAGCTTTGTACTTTATTTTCTAAATCACTCTGGCTATACAAGTTCATTTTTCTTTTAGTGTACATTATAAGACCAACTTCTTTATTTCTATAGAAAAAAAAAAAAAACCAAGAGCATCCTTTACTGTGCATGCCAAACTCTCCTCAGGGTCCTTCTCTCAGATGAGGTGCAAGGACCCAGGGGCATATCCCAGAACCCTTTCCTGTGTTCCCCTTAAGCTTAGGAACACTACCGTGACTGTCAGTCCCTAGCTTCCAAGGATCCTATTGCCTATTGGCACTTAAAGTACACTTCACAAGACACACTTGATATGTCTCTGTCACCTGTATTTAGTTATACTTACATGCAGAAAAATAAACATTAACAATAAGAAGGGTTCTAATTCTTAGAAAAGGTATCTTTTTTACCTTTAGGTCCTTTGTGAGCATTTATCTGCCTTGGTGTTCTGATATCTTCATCTTGTATACCTTGCATATTTTTGTCAGAGTTGTAACTTTTTGCCTTGGTTGCAAAATAAACTAGAAATTATTTTTGAATTTCAATTAGATATGGCTAGTGCCTATTAACAAAAATGTCTTCTGAGTCTTTTTAAACTCACTAATTCTATTACCTTTTCTTGTAGTTTTCCTTAGTATTTTCTTCATACACACATAGATTTTCTGTAGAGAGACAATTTACTTTTTATTCTTGAAAAATTTCCTTTTGTGTCTTGTGATGTAACTGGGCTGGCTGCAAGTGGGAGATGCTCCTATCTCAGTCTCCTCGGTACAACCACAACTGCTTAAACATTTTTTTCTTGACAGTGACAACTTATTTTGCATTTTGCTAACATCACAAATTACATTGACTGAATTTCACTATACTTTAAATTCCTGCTATAAATTCCATTTGTTCATGATGAATGATCCATTTTATAAATAAATTTATGAGTAGAATCCTTAAATATTTGGCTGAGGAATTTTGCATCTGCATTGTTGAGAACAGAGTCAGTGTGTGTTATTTTTTTCATGTGCAAGTACTTTACGCTGTTGCTGTGAAGGTGTATGGAAACGTACATGTTGAATTAACAACTGATCTACATTAATTTGTATCTGTCACAATTTGTTGGATTGTCTCCTTCTGATCATTTCTTGTCACCTTTTGTGCTAGCTCTAGAACGCTAGTGCCAATTTTTTATTATGCTTTAAGATTGTATCTCCTTCTATTGCTTGAAAATACTTGTCCTGGGATTTTAATGCACACCTCTCACTTTTTATAGTCTGCTTAAAGTACAGATTTTCCAATGTGGCCTGCCTTCCTTCCTTCCTTCCTTCCTTCCTTCCTTCCTTCCTTCCTTCCTTCCTTCCTTCCTTCCTTCCTTCCTTCCTTCCTTTCCTATTTACTTCTTTCCTTCTTCTTGTGTTCTCTCTCTCTCTCTTCCTCCTTCCTTCTCTCCCTTCTGGTCATACTTGAGAGGTTTTCATCCATAGGTCTTTAATTCTCTTTTCCCCAGCACTATGCTCTTTCTCCTGTAATAACCTAAATCTTTTTTTATTTTTTATTTTATTATTATTATTATTATTATTATTATTATTATTATTTCCTCTCATACAAACTTAACAGGTACACCGGTCCGCTCCCTCCCTCCACCTCCCCCCTGAACCCCTGCTCTCCCCTCCTTCCCCATCCCCCAGTACTTCCCCCCCCATCCCCAGAGCATCCTTTACTGTGCATGCCAAACTCTCCTCAGGGTCCTCCTCTCAGATGAGGTGCAAGGACCCAGGGTCATATCCCAGAACCCTTTCCTGTGTTCCCCTTAAGCTTAGGAACACTCCCGTGACTGTCAGTCCCTAGCTTCCAAGGATCCTATTGCCTTTAGACTTTGTGGGGTCAATAATGTGTTGGACATAGCACAGGTCATGCAAAGTCCTATTATGATTGCTTCGGCCCTAACAATAACCTAAATCTTTAAATTTTATACTATTCACAGAAATCTGAGGAAACATCCATAATGTATCATATTACTGTCCAAACAGAGTAATTTGCATTGATCTATATTCAAATTCACTTCCCCTTTTTCTCTTTTCACTGTTCTGCCATATGTATCTATACATACACTGCCATATATACACTGTATATTTTGTTGATAATTTCTGATTTCTGAAATGTGCATTTGTTCTTTTCCCTATTACTTCATGGTTATTTATTATCTTTCTCTGAAAGCAGTTGTTAGACTTAATTATTGTTGCCTTATACAGTCACTTCAATGTTTATGTCAAATAGGCCCAACATCTTAGATCTCTCATCTTCATTAACCATTGATTTTTTTCATCAGGCAACCTAAGATTTCTTTTATTCTTTTTTCTTTTTTGCATACCCAAAACAATTTAACATGGTATACTGAATTACACATAAATATATATATATACTGATTATTATGTAATGAAATAAGTCTTGATAAAATCCTCTAATAAATATTGAGATTTTTGTTTCAGCAGGCAATTGCTTTCCAATATTTACCTGTTTGGAGATTAATCTGTGTGCTACATGTCAAATCTCAGCTCAGTTTCAAATCGTTTCACTTCCTTCAAGGGCTTTCCTATCTGTCTTGTGTTTACCCAGAGAGCAATTCAGTTGGGAACCTGCAGAAAAACTATTCAATTTCAATTTCCAGTGTCATTGATGTCTTAGGAGAATGAATTCCAAGTATGCGGAACCTGAGTTGCACCCAGGAGTCCCTAAAGGATATCATCAGTTCTCACATTTCTTCCATATTCGGATCTCTTAAGTACTGTCTCTTCATCTGGGGAGTCCTCCAGGATCCTCCAGGCAATCTTTTGATGTCCTGTTCTGATCCATGCCTGTGGTACAATCTATGAACAAGTAGTGTGAGAAATGATGGGGAAAATGCTAGCCTTATGTCTTCTTGGTGATATTTTATACTCTGATATTCTCATTGTATTCTAATATTTTACCTTGTATTATTGACAAATCTGAATCATCAAGTAGCTGTTCCATCCTTTCGTCTTGGTTTTTCTATCTCTATTCATCGACTGTGTCTATTCCATCTGATTCATAGTCACTTAAATTTTATGTTTAAATAAATACACAGTTTCAGAAATAACATATTTACATATGCAAGATATATACTAAAAATAACTGGAAACACACTGGAAAGCATTTCTAGTGACTCACAAGTGACTTATACTGCTTGCTCTAAATTCTTTCTCACTCCATCTTTTAAGTATGCCTACCAGCTATGATTACTCAGAGAAATTCACTCTTTGCAATTTGCATTATAAAAGCAAAAGCTTTCTTTTCCATTATGCTGCATTGAATATTCTCTTTCAAGCCACACATAAGCCTTCTTAGCCACATGTATTTACTTTCAACATTATCCCACTGACCTCAAGTCAGAATTGCTTCCCTAATGTAGACCACACATGGATTACAGATTGTCCAAACGCAATTTCTAATTGAGCACTTGGCATTATGCACCAGACACTGGACAGCAGAAGCCAAAATGAAAATTTAAATGTCCTTCATTGAATCTGCTATATGTGTAATCTGTTCAGGAATATTTGAGAATTGTCTATAAATAAAATTTTGGCCCATATTGAAAATCTTAGATATATAATGTTATCTTTATATAATTAAAACAAATAACTCATAATTGGTCAAAATGTTTATTCCTAAATCTTCTACATGTAACGTCTTCTTAAATTACTAGTAGATAGTCAGTACACTGATAGAAGTTTATTCTAGGATTCTGTTCTCTTGCTGTAGTGAAATGTTTCTCCTTTCATTTAGAATCACAAAGTAACTTTAGCTAATGCCAAAGTCAAAATCATTGTTCTCTCTCCTAGTTTCTTAATACTACATTATGTATCTAATATTTTTTCTCATGCTGCCTAATACTTATTTGATACAGTTTTCTCTCAAATTGGTTGTTAAATTCTTCATAGACGAATCTTAGGACTGCTTCATATTTCCACATTCAGTGTTTACTTCAGTTTCTAGTGTCATCAGATGCATATCACTTGTTTTAAAGTTTCAAAGGATAAAGAACTTCTATGGGATAAATGGGATAAAGAATTTTTCAGATAAAAAGGATCATTTTGGGAAGATTGAAAGCATTGATTAACATACCAGATGTAGAATTGGTACACAAATGTTAACGGTATGATTAGTATATTTTTTTGGCGTGTGTGTGTGTGTGTGTGTGTGTGTATGTGTGTGTGTGTTTCTGTGTGTATATCAAAGGACACCATGTGAGGTTGTGGAGGTACAAGGGTGACACTGGGAATCATCATGGTTTTTCTACCTCTTCATTACTCTGCTCTGGGATTTCCCAGGCTATGCCTGCCAAGGATAGATGTGCAGTTGCCACCATTTTTGCCTGGCACTTTTATGAGGGATATGGAGATCCATACTTAGGTCCTTTTGCTTGTAAGGCAGATGCTTAATCCCAAAGGCATTTCTCTAGCCCCTTATTATTGATTTCTATCATTTTCCATTCATTTGGGGTTATTACTTATCAAATAGGTTTTACCACCACCAAGAAAGAGCTGTGAATAGCTGCTGTCTCCCAGTACTTACTGAACACCATGAAAACGGTCAGTACCATACAGACTATTATAAGTGGAAAGAACATTTGTTCCTCTCTGGATGCCCTGCCAGCTTTAGGACAGCAATCAATGAAATATTACAAATACAACTTGATTGCAAGGTTTACAAACAAAACTTTTTCAAATGTAGCCTCATTTACATAATGAACATCCCAGATGGGAAGGAGTATTTTCCAGAGGGACAGAACGAGCATGTTGAACAACCAACGTTCACAGATAGTTCTTTGAGGTGACACACCTAAGAAATCTGAAATACATTCATTCACAAATAATTAGTGGTTTCTGAGCAGGACAGAAGTAAGGCAATTCTGTTTCCTATCTGGTAGCTGACCATCCCTGTGTTCCTGAAATCCTCTTTCATAGCCTGTTGATTTCTCCTCTTAGGACATCCTTTTTATGAATTCATGGTATGTGGAATCTCACAGATTTCCAAAGACCCACAGTTACAATTTTTTCCTATAGCTTCAGTATGCAGAGTTCCAGTGGAAATCAGTCATTGTATGTTTAGACTTTTCTACTGGCAAGAGAAAAATTCCTAGTTCTCTGAGCAGGCTGTAACCATGATCCTCAATTATCAAGGACCCTACGAGTATTTGAAGCAGATATCTAATTGTCCTCTTGGCTACACTAATGCAAAATCTCTGAAAGTAGTTCCTGAGAACTGATATTGCAATAAACATTGTTAATTGTCTTAGAAGTAGAGAAAGAAATGATTTGGTGGTCTCTACTATAAGGGCAGTTCTTTACCACAACTGCAACCTTTTGAACTCTGAAAGAAAAATAGCAATTACATTTTGGTTTCAAATTCAAGTTAAAAGGTAAAGAGCCCTAATCATGCTAATTATGCTAATCTGACAGGAGACCTTCACTGTTATTCCTTAGATAGTCCCACTTGTAAGCCTCTGTAATTACTTGCTGCATTTCAGTCCTTCTTTCCTGTCCCTTCCTAACCGATGATTCTCTGTAACCCTGTGATCAGTCAGATAGGTTGAAATGCTCTGTCATTCACCTTCTTGCTAAAGGGAACAAAACCTAAGTCATAACTAAGCGAGGCTCTCAAAGCTTTCATCAGGAGTCCTTCTGAGTCCTGGTCAAATGAACTTCACTTCTGAGTTCTGGTGCCCTGTTTCTTTGACTTACCCACTCTCTCACAACACTACAAGAACTTTGTTAAGACAAGATCTCAGTGCATTGTCTGGTGAGTGACTGCTGAGCACTCCCATTGGACAGTGACAGCTAACACCCTGTCAATCACCTTTATCATGGGTGTGCTTAAAGGAACTAAATTCCAGAAGGCTGCAAGTGAGCTTCGCTAGTATTCTTTCCATGCCACAGCCTCTGCTTGTAATGGTTACTCTTAACTGTTGCTGTGAGAGAGCACCCAAAGTCAAGCAATGTAAGGGAGAAAGGGAGATGTATTCAGCTTACAGTTCCAGGGGGAGATAAAGTTTCTCATGGTGGAGGTGGCATGACTGGTTGGGCAAAGCTGGAGGAGGCTAAGTCACTGCAGACATCTTGGAGGCTGAGAGCTACAAGACTGCTTGTTGCAAAGGCAGACATCTCCTGGAGGTAAGGTGGGACTAATCCACCTTAAGGCTCACCCCTTGTGACTGCCTTCCTCCAGCAAGTCTCCACCTCTCAAGATGTCATGACCTTGCCAAACACATGAGACTGTGGGGGACACTGCTCTTTCCTTCTTTCTTTAGTGTCCATAAAAAGAACAAAATCTATGATTAAGGTTCACTTTTTATTACCAAATTACCAGCACTTGTTTATTTCTTTCTCTAGCAAAGCATTAATATAAAGACAATAGTATGCATGCATCATATTGCACAAAATTATGTATTACATGCATATGAAATGTAACATGTTCATATATTTTGTGTAATTATATAAACATTTATATAGAGAGAGCTATAAGCTCATACACCTACACGTATTTAGGTTTATTGTGATATCTGAGAATGAATTTCAAATGCTCAAGTATTAGATTATTTTTGGTATGTCTCTGAATGTACCAGTAGGAGTTAAATAAATGCTACTTCTTTATTCCCCAAATGACTGTAATGAAAGGAATTTAGAGATCAAATGTTAGCCACATGTATGAACATTTATTTCTAAGCAGATTAAACCAGCACAGATAATATTCCCTAGGCAGGATTAGCTAACCCTTTATCATAATAAAATGACCAAGAGATCTTCAAAGGAACACCTTGTTCAGTTCCAGTTTACAGAGCAAACCCACAGTACATTCCAAACTACAAAGATTTTTTTTTCTTTTTTGGGGATTTGTATGACCTGTTTGTAAAGAATACAGTTTGGATACAACTAATTTCAATAGTGAGAACTATTGCTAGCTTATATTACATGAATCACAATCTTCTAATATCGATGCAGATAAAGCTAGTTGAGAAGGGAATGTAGTTCAATGATAAAGTATATGGTTAGTATGCACAAGTTCCAGCACCAAACTAAACAAAACGAAACAAGCAAACAAACTCTAGTCTTACAGACTGAAAGCCAATTGACTATCTTTGGAGTTTGAAATGCATGACTTACAGTCTTTGGAATATATTGTGAAATAATATGTGTCTGAGAACATGATCTTGATGAACATGGATCTACATAAATGTAAATGTTATATCAATTAATAAAAAGATTATAAGAGGGTGATGAGATGGGTTAGTCAGTAAAGTGTTTGCTATGCAAGCATGAAATGCTGAGCTCAGATCCCCAGCACCCACATGAAAGTCAGCAATGGAAACTTGTAACTCTAAGGATGGGAAAAGTGCATATAGAAGGCTATCTGAAGCCTTTGGCAAGCTGGTCTAGCCAATTGGTGAGCTCTGGGTTCATTGAGAAACCCTGTCTCAAAAATGAGATGGAATGCAATTGAAGAAGACACCCAATAATGAACTCTGCACATGCATGCACACTTATGCCCACATATGTAAACACACATACATATGCACACACACAAATTATGCACAGCAAAGATAATAATGTTCTTTGACCATACATCTGATAACTGTTTAATAAAATTTTCTGAGGAAAATTTTATTAAATGCATAAGAAAAAAAATCACCCAATTAAAAATAAACAAGAATCTCAATAGACATTTCCCCAAAAGATCACAAATGGCTAACAGTATATGATTAAAAAATCTTTAACATCAATATACATCAGCAAAATGCAAATTAAAATCACAGCGAGACAACCTCACATGTGTTATAAAGGCTCTCTTCTCTTTTATAACACCCTCTTATAATCTTTTTTAATTGATATAACATTTACATTTATGTAGATCCATGTTCATCAAGATCATGTTCTCAGACACATATTGGCAAAAGATAAACAAGAGACTCACATGAACATACAAATATGCTATTGCTGTTAACAATGAGAAGTAGACTCTAAATTAGTATGATGGAGATCCTTGCTTGTGAAGAATCACTTCTCTTTTCTTGTTTTGGGACTACATCTCTGCAATTTTGAACACTTTCATTATAAAATGTCTCATAATGGGGCTCCATGAAGCATATAACTTGCTTAATGTTCATTGAACTTTCTCACTGGAGAGACTAATGTCTCTCATCAAATTTGGAGAGTTTTATTTAGCATTTCTTCAAATAGTCTTTCCATACTTTCTCTCTTCTGAAAATTATTTTATTTATTTCAGAGAGGGAGAAAAAGAGAGAGAGGGAGAGAATGTGAACATGAATGCCCAGTGGACAAAGAAGCTTAGAGGACAGACAACATTCAGAAGTTGTTTTTTTTTCCTTCTACCATGTGGGTATTCAGGAAACAAATTCAGATTACCAGGTTTGCAAGAAGACACCTTACCCATTGTGCTACCTTACCGGCCCAACAAAAGCTTTCTTTCTCTCTTCCTCTGGTCTTTTCCTATGTTGGGATACTGAGAGTATTTTTTAAGTCTCTGTTCCTCTTTCTTTATTGTCTTCCTGTTCTTTGGACTGGGTCATTTCAGTGACTTCCCTCTGGGTTAGCTGATTCTTTCTTATACCTATTTAATTCAGACACTCTTCTGCCTGCTTTTGACTTTTTAAAAATTTGAACTGTTGGACTTCACATCTCCACAAATTTTGTTTGGTTCCTTCTATCATTTTAGTGCCTTTATTTATTTATAATGATCTCTGATTGAACCATGTTCCCGATTTCCTTGTTTCCTTCAACTCACTGAGCATTTCTAATGGCTGACTTAAAAGCTTGTGTGTTGCAATTCAAAAGTCTAGTCTCTTTAATGATGATTGGTGTCAGCTGACTTTATTTACTGTGAATGGGATATACCTTCCTACTTTCTCGAGTGCTTCATAATTTTTAACTAGAACTAGACATTCTGCATAGTGCAAATAAGTCAGTTGGGGAACTCAGATTCTTCCCTTCTACCAGCAGATGCTGCTTAATGAAAGCCTCGGCCATCCATTTTGAAATAGAGTTTTCCTACCTTTTTTAGTCAAAGCTGAGTTCCTTGTCAGGTGGTCACTGAAGCACCTACTCTGGTTTTTGTGGTCAGACCATGAACTGATAAGAAATCCTCTTAAATGCCTATATCCCATAGGAAATTCCAAAATACATTGCAAAAAGAAAAAGTGCTCTATCTCCTCAAACCCTGTTAGCTGACTGCTTAAGGAAATTTGTGTTTGTCCCCAAAAACCTAACAATGACCACTTCCTGTGCCAGCCCCTCAGCTACCCTGCAAGACAATCAAAACACAAAACCTTGAGTTTTGGAGTCAAAGGTGCCCATCATCCACCTTGACATCAGCAAATTACTCTGAAAATGCAAACCACTGTCTTCATGGTGACCTGCTATAGAGTTGGAGGATATATAACTACAATTGCAACATAAAATATTGAAATTTGCAAAGGTTACTGGCCTCTTTCTTCATCACACATCCCTCTATGTGCCACGAGCATTGGACTCCATGATTCCATTGCAGTTAATTCTAACATTCCTAGTAAGATAATAAGTTGTTTTACTGGATGAACCAAATCTTCATGTTTCCTACCGGCAGTAGTTACCTTGTTTGTCTCATTTATGGTTCCAGTTCATCACAACAGGGAAGTCATGGAAGAATTCATCACAAAGGGAGTTTGTGGCTCAGACTCCTCACCTTGCAGTGGATCAGGAAGCAGCTCACTCTAGAATAAAGCTGATGTCATTTCCAAGACTAATCCCAGGAGACTCATTGTTATTAGCTAGGCTGCAGTCTCAAAGATTCCTTAACTTTCTAAACCAGCACCACCAGCAGGAAATCAAAGGTTCAACCACATGACTGGGTTTCATAACCAAACCTTAATGCTCCTTCACCATTTTCTGTTCCATGACCATTTCTTGAGGTTTTTTAGCATTTATGTATTTCGCATACTCAAAAGAAATAGAGAAAGAAAGAGAAGCAGAGATAGAGAGGAAAGTAAGTAGAAAAGAAGCCAAGAAGTAGGAGATGAAAAAAAAAAAGATGAAAGGCGTATGGATAGAAAAAGCCGAAGAGGAAAGAATTCTTTTTCTTTTCTCTGTATTACTTAATCAAGTGCTTAATTCAGCATTCCAGTGATAGGGTAAGCGTAGCATCTTTAGAACTGAAGCTGCTATCATAGAAAAGGGTTTGTGGACATCTGAGCATCTGAACAAAGGGCTTGGGCTCCTGGCTCCTGTTATGGAGAGATTCAAACCCACAGCCATTTTATTTCCTTGTGGTGATACAACGATAAAGGAGGTTGCACAATAGCCGGTGGGTGGGTTGGATTCTTAACATTTGATATTTACTTGCATTTCCCTGGGATTATTCTGCCCTCCTGCTTAATTGGTTGCTCAGATAAAGTTCATAGCACTGGATTTCTGTTAGAATCATTATGTACTCTGCTTCTTTGGTTTTAATCACGTTTTTCTGAGGCTTTATTAGTACAGGGTTCCTAAGAGACCTCCCTGAACTCTGTTGGCAGGGGGTTTCCAACCTGATCCTTTTGTCCTGACCCTCTGTAGTCAATTTAGTAAAGCCCAGGGGAAAAAAAAAATCAAAACCTCCAAGATCTCAATGCTTAATACAGAGATCTAATTACGGAATGTTTTAAAACACATATCTTGTCTTGGGGTGGGGGAGAGAAGGAAAAGTCTTGCAAAGCAGTTCTAAGGAAAACAAATCCAAATTGCACTTCTTAAGCAATCCACTAACTCCCAGCAGGAAGCTTCCTCCCATATTGCTGCAGAGACATTGGAGAACAATGGCTAAGCCCACTGAAAAATAATCAGGTCTTCAAGAGCAGGGCCGATCCACTTCCTTTCAGTCTTGCCTTGTGCTGTTTTCCTGTTGCAGTGGCTTTTTCAGTCCTGTGGAATCAGTTTATGGCAGCATGTTTTAGTGAGTAATCTGCTGGCATGAGCCACAAGTCAGATGCAAAATGCTTGGATCTTTCCCCAACAATCAGAGACACTTCAGCGGGAGTTGCAAGAAACTTTTGTTTGCTTTTGTTGTTGTTGTTATTGTTTTCAAATTAATATATTTTGTTCCTTGACATTCCAAGATCCTTTTGTCACTGAAAATGTCCAACTGGATAACTAATTCTAAATCATAACAGGGAGTTCTAGGCACAGAGAAAAGAATATCAATCATTTATCTTCAAATAAATTAACATGCAACTCTATGGTAACCAGAGAGAGAGAGAGAGAGAGAGAATGTGTATAATCCGTGGTCTGACTCTTTGGATATCCCTAAAATACACATGTTGAAATCTGAACCCCCAGGTAATAATATTAAGAGATGAGGCTTTTAAAAGATGATCAGATAAACTCTAAGCTTTGGGGGCTGGAGAGGTGGCTTAGGGATTAAGCCTCAGCTTTGCAGGTAGAAGGTCCTGAGTTCAGATCCCAGATCCCACGTATAGACGCCAGGCGTAAGCGGGGGCGGCCTGCGCTTCTGGTACTGGTAGGGCGGAGCCTGTGAATCCCGGGGCAGAAGGAGATGGAGGCGTCCATGGTGGTTCGCGAATTCGTCCGTGGTTCTACACATACACAGACATACACACACGCGCACACATACACACTCACATGCGCACAGTTGAATAAATAATAATAATATAAAAAAATTTAAAAAAAAAGTCTAAGCTTTGATAAATGGAATGATACTCTTGGGAGAAGACATCCTGGAGAAATAGGATGTAAAGAGAGCAAACAAATGTCATCTATAAGCAAATGGTCCCACACCACACTCTCAATCTGCTATCAGGTTAACCTTAGACTAACCGACCTTCAAAATGGTGGGAAATAAATTTCTGTGTTCTATAAACTAGTCTCTGGATGACATTGCTACAGCAGCCCCTGCTCCAACACTCATGCATATTAAAATTTTAAGGTCTGCACATATTGGGCCACAAAAGGAATCCCCACATAGACAAGAAAGTTGAAATTCTAGCCTGTACCCTATCAGACCACCATGGTCTAAAGCTTGACATCAGTAACACAACAAACAGCAGAAAATACAAAACTCCTGGAAACTAAACAATATGATGTTGAATGAGAATTGGGTTTAGGAAGAAATCATAAAGGAAACTCAAGATTTCCTGGAAATGAACAATAATGAAAATACAACTTATCAAAATCTTTGAGACACAATGAAAGCCATCCTAAAAGGTAAGTTCATAGCTCTTAATGTCTATATCAAAAAATAGAAACATCACCAATAAATAACTTAACAATGCAGCTTAAAGCTTTAGAGACACAAGCAATCCAATCCCAAAAGCAATAGAAGAAAGAAGATTAGCAAAATCAGGGCAGAAATATCTGAAATTGAGATAAGGAAAACGATACTGAGACTCAACCTGTCAAAAAGCTGGTCCTTTGAAAAAAATCAATAAGATTGATATACCCCTAGCTAAATTAACCAAAAATAAGAGAGAGAAAACCCAAATTAACAAAATTAAAAATGAAAATGGAGATATCACTACTGATATCCAAGAAATTCAGAAAATTATAAGGTCATATTTCAAAAACTTATATTAGGTGAAATTGGATAACACAAAAGAAATGAGTGAATTCCTAAGTGAGCACAACTTACCTAAATTAAATCAGGAAGTTTTGAATTATTTAAATAGTCCTATAACATATGAGGAAATCGATGAAGTAATCTTGAATCTTCCCAACAGAAAATGTCCTGGTCCAGATGGATTCCGCACAGAGGTCTACCGGACATTTAAGGAACAACTAACACCGATACTCCTTAAACTGTTCCATCAAATAACAAAGGAAGGAACACTACCAAATTCTTTCTATGAAGCTAATATCATCTTAATCCCAAAACCAAATAAAGATGCACTTAAAAAAGAAAACTATAAGCCAATCTCTTTGATGAACACAGATGCAAAGATTCTCAACAGGGTCTTAGCAAATCGGATTCAAAAACATATCAAAAAGATCATCCACGGGGATCAAGTAGGCTTTATCCCAGGCACACAAGGTTGGATCAACATACGCAAATCAATAAATGTAATTCACCATATAAACCAGTCCAAAGTATAAGACTACATGATACTCTCGATAGATGCAGAAAAAGCTTTTCCCAAGATCCAACAGCCTTTTATGATCAAAACACTAGAGTCAGTTGGAATGGAAGGAACCTTTGTCAATATAATAAAAACTGTATACAACAAGCCCACAGCAAGGATTATACTTAATGGGGAAAAACTTGAAGCATTCCCACTTCAATAAAGAACTAGACAAGGCTGTCCGCTTTCACCACTTCTACTCAATATTGTACTTGAAGTCTTAGCTGAAGTCATAAGAGAACGGAGGGAGATAAAAGGATTCAAATCCGCAAGAAAGAAGTCGTTATCTCTATTTACAGATGATATGATCTTAAACCTGAGTGATCCCAAAAACTCCAAAAGGAAACTCCTGCAAATAATTTAGAAGTTCAACAGGGTGGCAGGATACAAAATAAATGTGCAAAAATCAATGGCCTTCCTATATGCCCAGGATAAAATAAGTGAAAAAGACCTAAGAGAAACAATCCCATTTACTATAGCCCCTACAAAAATGAAATACCTTGGTATAAAGCTAACCAAGGAAGTAAGAGAACTTTACAATGAAAACATTAAAACCCTAAAGAAAGAAATTACAGAAGATACCAGAAGGTGGAAAGACCTCCCATGTTCCTGGATTGGCAGAATCAATATCATAAAAATGACCATCCTGCCTAAAGAAATATACAGATTCAATGCTATACCAATCAAAGTCCCAAAGCAATTCTTCAAAGAAATTGACCAAACAATCTCAAAATTCATATGTAAGCACAAAAGAGCCAGGATAGCAAAAACAATCCTGGGTAATAAAAACAATGCTGGAGGTATCACCATACCAAACCTTAATCTCTACTACAAATCCATAGTAAGAAAAACAGCCTAGTACTGGCTCCAAAATAGACACACAGATCAATGGATAAAGGTTGAAGATCCAGATATAAGTCCACACAATTACAGCCATTTGATCTTTGACAAAGGGTCCCAAAAAATCCAATGGAAAAAAAACAGCGTCTTCAACAAATGGTGCTGGCAAAACTGGATCTACACATGCAGAAGATTAAAACTGGACTCATACTTGTCACCATGTGCAAGAATTAATTCCAAATGGATCAAGGACCTAATATAAGGCCAGGGACTATAAAAACCCTAGTCGAAAGGATAGGGAACTCCCTCGAGCTGATTGCACTAGGCCAACAGTTCCTAAACAGAAATCCAATAGCGCAGTCACTATAATCAACACTCAGGAAATGGGATCTTATGAAATTAAAGAGCGTCTGTTCAGATAAAGACATTTTAACACAAGCAAAAAGGGAACCCACAGAATGGGAGAAAATCTTCACTAACCACACATCTGATAGAGCTCTATTATCCAGAGTGCACAAAGAACTTAGAAAACTAAACACCAAGGAAATAAACAGCCCAATTAAAAAATTGGGTCTGGGAACTCAAAAGAAACTTTACCAGGGATGAAATGGAAATGTCTAACAAATACCTTAAAAAATGTTCCTCATCTTTAGCCATCAGGGAAATGCAAATCAAAACCTCCCTGAGAGAGGATGGAAAGGATATGGCAAGAAGGGAACTCTTCTACATTGCTGGTGGGAATGCAGGCTTATACAACCACTCTGGGGATCATTCTGGTGATTTTTTTAAAAAGTTAAAGATTGAAATGCAATATGACCCTGCTTTTGGGAATAATCCTCCATATAGCAAAAATTCACCTCAATGGCACAAGCACGATCATATTCATAGCAGTACTATTTACAATAGCAAAGTCATGGAATCAACCCAAATGCCCAATAGTTGAAAAGTGGATAAGGAAAATGTGGTATGCTTATACCATGGAATATTACTCAGCAATCAAAAAAGACAGATTAGTGAAATTTGCCGGGAAAGGGATGGAATTAGAAAAAATTATATTGAGTGAAATATCCCAGACACAGAAAATTAAGTGTCGTATGTACCAAACCCACTTAGTGACATATTCAAAGACAAATCTCTGTAATGTCTACAGTAATTGCAAAGATTATAAACAGGAGGGAAGGGGAAGGAGGGCCCCCTGGAAACAAGGAGAGAGGGATCAGGCTACAGCAGAGAAAATAGATCACCAATAAGTACTGCAAGCAAGTAGTGAGACATCTGGTTAAGCTCATTCACTTTCTTTCCTGATCACTTGCAACTGAGGGGTTTGATCTCACCAGTCAGAGAGGGGATAGAGTCTGGCAAATAGATGGTAACCATCCTGCAAATGGTAGACTGACCCCCCCCCCACACACACACACACAGTCGTCTCCTACTCTTATTCCATCTACCTTTGAATCTTCTCTTGTAGTAGGACTCTATTTTAACAGTCTTTTATCTCTGGCTAGGAGGTGACATCCAATACCAATCAGGATGGAGCCAAGGGCGGTGCAGGAACAGCAAAACTGAAAATAACAACAAATCATAATTCAAAACATCAGAGACTCTACATTAATCACCTGGAACCAGACTAGCCAAATCCCCCCCATCCTAAAGCTCAGGGAAATTTGTGGAAGAGGGGGCAGTAAGATTGGAAGAGCCTAAAGATGGGGAGGAGCAACAATACGCAAGATACTCCACACAAGTTAGGGCTGAAGTAACCATAATAGGACTTTGCATGATTTGTGCAATGACTGGCATATCAATGATTCCCCCAAAGTCTAGCATGGATCACAGGCACTAGGATCCTTAGAGGCAAGGGATTAACAATCACAGTAGTTTCCCATACTAAAGGGGAGCACAAGAAAGGGCTCTAGGCAATGCTACTGAGTCTTTACAACTCATTAGAGTGGAGGATGCAGAAAGAAGTTTGACATTAACATTAAAGGATGCTCCAGGGATTGGGTGGGGAAGAAGGGGTACCAGGCAAAAGGGGGGTTAAGGAAGGGGAAAAGGGGGAGGGTGCAAGGGGTGCCGGGGAGGGGTGGAGGGAGGGGACCAGGGTACCTATTAAGTTTGTATGAGTGGGAAAATAAAAAATAAAAACAAAAAATAAGGTCTGTCCCTTAGTATGGAAATGCTTTACATAGTATTAAAATCAAATAGTGTTAAGATCAAATGTGTTCTTTGGTTTTTGCTTTTGCCCTTCCATATGTTCCACAGAGAAGAAAAAGTATTATACCACAAGGAAGCATGTGAATAGCCCAATGAAAGAAAATGTAAATCTAAAAATGCAAATGAGAAGTGTGTCCCATTGTTTCTGAACTAAATACCTTGAAACAAATGTAATAAGAAAGAAACAGGAGCCATATAAAACCCAATAAAACCTTAATACAGATTGTAAAATTTAATCTGAACAAATAGAAACACATATCACTCTCTTTAAAGGGGCCTTTATTTTTGTTGTAAGCTCCTATTCACCTTAAATTACTGTATGGTTAATGCAATTCTAATTGGATGGCAACAGGACATTGAGTCAAATCATATAAATGTATCTCGAAGTTCACACAGAAGAAAATACCTGAGATTTAGAAAAAGCTGAAGACCAGCAACCATCATGAAGAAGTTCTTGCCCTAATATACATCAGGGAAACCTCCAAATACCCTGCTCATTGCATCGATATGTCGCTGGCATAAATATCAGTGCATGGATGGATAAAAGAAGATGTATAAGAAATAAATCTGAACATATATAGTATTATTCTTTTTAATGAAGAAATATAATTTTTACAAGCTTACTATTTAGGAAAAATTACCTATTAATGTTTAAACATATATATGTTAAAATTATATATATGCATATATATATCTAAAGTTACATGTGAAATAAAGATTTAAACATCTGAAAAGCAATACATAGGAGAAATGTCAGTGCCTTGGCAATAAGATTAAGGAAAGCTTCTTAACCATGATAAGGAGCTATAGTCTACAAGTAACACTTAGACATTTTACCTGCAACACATCACACACCTTCATGTGGTGAAAAGAGTTGTAAACTAAGTCAATGAACAATGAGTCAGGAACAAAATTATAAAATATTTGACAGGAAAAAATGCTATCTCCCAAAGTAGGGAACAAATTTTCACACAGCAAAGCACATTTATGTCATTCCTTCTAAGCTTCAGGGGAACACTGCAGAAAAGAGAGCAGGAAGCATGTAAGAGCTGGCAGATGGGGGGAGGAGGCTATGCAATGCCTTCGTCTTGCTGTGACTTAACACTCATAGCAGTTACCTGCACTGGATCACACAAGACCAGTCAGGTCAACAATGAATCACAGATGAGGGAGCCATTCACAAGTCTATGCCTTAATGCTGAACTAGTGACCACTGACAGGTTCTGGGGGAGGGCCTTCGTTGTGTGCCCACTGATGAGCCCCAACAGGTTACAAAAAGATAGATCCAAATGCTCAGTCACACAGATGGTTCTGGCTGAGATCAATGTGTCAAAACAAACAAAAAACAATGGGCATAAACATGAGATTTACAAGGAAGAGGGCAGATAAACAGGGGTAATAGGGAGAGAAGCTGGGTGTGAAAATGTTCAGTATGTATTGTGTGTACTTGTGAGAGTGTCAAAGAAGAAATTTAATAAATAAAACAAAAAACAAGGTGGATGGCTCCTAAAGAACAAAACCCAAGACTGACGTCTGGCATTTACATGCACCCATATGCATGCATCCACACAAATACATACATATAATGAAGAAACAGAGAGAGAAAAAGAGAGAGAGAGAGAGGGGGGAGATTAAGAAAGTGAGAGGAAGGGGATACAGATAAAGAAAAAAGGGGAATTCAGCTTGGGAGACAAAGTGGAGTTTGTTTAGTTTTGTTTTGTTTTGTTGAGAATTCTAAGTCACAATCCTACTGTCATATGAATTAGGAACTACATCTTCACTATCTGTGAAATTCAGAAAAACATTAACAATGTTTTCATTTCCATAGTAGCTCAGAGCTATTAGTAAAGTAAATACAACCACTCTCTGAGTTCATCCACACATTCATTCCAAGTTCATTAGGAGTCTTACCTGTGAACACCAACTGAACAGGAGATCAGAGGTAATAGATTAGCATTTTCCCAGAAAACAAGCCATAGAAGAGCTAACAGAAACAACTTAAAAAAGGTTAACCTGAGGAAGTGCTGAAAAGATTCAGATCATTAAATAAGCATACTGCAAAATTTGTAGCATCAAAATGAGTTGAAACATTTGCAGACCACATAAGGACTTAGCCAGGACAATCAGAAAGAGAACCATTACAAAGCTTCCTCATACAGAAAATGTCATTCTAAAGTTAAAATACATGAATACAGGCACACACACACACACATATTTTTGTGTGCATACACACACACACACGCATGCATGCACATAGTTTCACACGTATAAACCAAGCAAATTAAATAACAGATCTGAGGAGAAAATTAGTTACCTAAAAGATCAAAAGATCGATACCAGATACATAATTTTATCTTACAAAGTTATTACCCTCAAGCTATCTAGAGGCACAACAGAATATTCTTTTTCATTCCTCATGCAGATCTATTTTGAATTCCAGAGGAAAGATGAGAGAGTGTGAGAGAGGCAATATTCATTCGAAGAAGCAATGGCTAAAATTTTTATGAAATTAGTTGATTATATGAATCCCCAGAGTAAAGAATTCAACAATTTCAAGTATGAGGCATAAAAAAGTAACATCCGTACAATGTTAAGCTTAATATAAAACTGATAGCAAACGAGAATACCAATGATCTTAAAGTAACTGGAGAAAAGCAAGCTTTCTTTCTTCCTTTGCAAAGGAACTGATAGATTTCCTGAGGGTGACAAAAGCAGGGAAGAGCAAAGAGAATAGAACAACACGTTCAAACAACCGAGAAGAAACAATAGCTACAAATCTGGGCTAGAACCTAACTACTAAAACATTTGATGAAACATAAAAATATTCTAACTTCATAAACACTGAGACTATATTCACAAAAATCTTTCAGTGTAGTAATTTCTGAAGGATGAATTTTCAAATTTAAGACATGGACATCAAACAAGGTCTGAAAAAACAAACAAAAGGAGCAAAGTGCTTGCAGAATGTGAAAAATATAATGTCCAGGTTGATATCAGTTTTAGAAGTCAGCCACAGTGGTCTGGAGCTCGCATTAGTCTGCTCCATCAAGCATAAGTCATGGTTACTTTCTGTCTTCCTGCTCTATCATTGCAGGCTTCTGTCTGAAAATAGAGCTGAACTTTAGGCAGCAAGAATTTTAAAATATAGGCTTCCTTAAAACTATGTAGATTTCCATTCAATCTTTGAGGTAAATTGTCAATACTGGGGCAAGGAAAATGGCAGACTCAGTCATCTATATTATAATATTAAGAAACAGGTTCAGGTAAAAAGATGAAAATGGCAGTGAACGAGCCATCTCTGTCAAGTGATCTACCAGTCTCTGCAACTGAGCAATAAGATTTGGCAAAAAGTTAAGAAAAATCACTTCAATTTTATATGCATTATCTCAGAGAATATAAAATATTGAACTATTCTACAACTATTTCACAAAGTTAATCTCAATTTAATTACTGCAACCACAGTATAAGAAAGGTATAAGAAATTATGTTTACTGATGGACACAGATAAATGTGATATTATTATATGAACCTGTCCATGTATATTATTTAGCAAATAAATATACCATAACCAGGTATATTCAATAGGGCACCTAAATTGTCCATGAAGAAATGATTTCTTTTATCTAGCTATTTATGGTATTGCCATTAGACATCTTTCAGATGAGAGCTATGTCAGATATTGTTCCTATTTCTGAGAGATACTTTGTCTATCTCTCTCTTTCTCTCTCTCTCTCTGATATCTGTTAATCTATCTCATAGATAGCTGAAAAGGTAAAATCTACATCAGAGCTTGATTTACCATTTATTCAATCTAGACACCCTTCCCTCCTATTCTGCAGATTTTCATCTTAAAGTCACTCCTAATAAATATCTTGTGCACCGAACTTTCATACATTCTGGTAACTTTTGTGATTCAGTCTGTAATGCCCAGGAATGCAAAGATGGTTCAAGGTCAGAAAATCTATTAATATGGTTATGATTAATTATATTGGGACATTAACAGGGAAAATCATCTGGTTATTCAATTAAATGGAGAAAATCATTCCATAAAATTAAACAGATATTCATGATGAGAACACCAGTGAGCTTCAGATAAAGGGAAAAATCTCAAACCTAACAAAGATATTTACTGAAGCCTTAAGCAAACTTGAGAATTAATATCAAAATGTCATACATATTTTCTATAAAGTCAGAGCTAAGATATGCTTACTCACTAACAAAATTGGTTTTCTGCTCATATTAGGAATAGAACTATAAAGGAAGTTATATTGGTCACCTAAGTAAATGTGGGAAAATTTACCCTCTTCAAAGTAGTAAATCTTGAAATCTATGACACATTTTCCTATTTACTTAAAGTGGTTTTATGTCTTTTAAATAGTTTTGAGGTTGCTAGTGCACAAAGCTTGACGTATTTTGTCTATATCAAGAAGAAACTGAAAAATTTTGATAATGTTATATTTAACTGACAGAAGTATATTTACTCTTTGAAATTATGGACATGGTATTTCTTTTCATAATTTCTTTCATCATTGTATTAAATTTTTTGCATTATTTGCTAGGTATGCATTCTTCTTTATGACTATAAGTAGTTCAGTTTCAAATTCAGTATATTGTGTTTGCTACTAGTATGCTAAAATTTAGTTGACAGTAATAAATTTTTGTATGCTCTGAGTAAGTTATTAATCACAGGAGTTCCTTTTGATAAGTTCTTAAGATCTTTTATAATCATGTCATCTAAAAATAAGAAAAGTACTTTCTTCTATTCCTATTAGTATGAGAATATTCCTGCATTTCAAATCCATTTATTATCCTGGAAGATATTCCAGGGCTATGGTTAATAAGAGTGCAGAAAGTAAGTATTCTTATTTAATCACAGTCATTAAGGAAAACCAACATATGTTGGGTGTGTGCATGTATGGTTCTACTTGTGTGTGGGCACATGTGGGACTTGCCAGCCACTTTTCCCTGGAGAGTCCCTGACTTTGCCTCCCAAGTGCTGGGATAACAGGCAGCTATCACGCCTGCAATCTTTAGGATATGTTCTGGGGATCCAATTACGATACTCACACTTGTGGGGCAAGTATCTTACCCAGTGAGTCATCAAATTAGCCCTAATTGTAGACACATTCTTTTGGGGTGTGTGTGTGTGTGTGTGTGTGTGTGTGTGTGTGTGTGTGTGTGTGGTGTGCTTTATCAAGTTCCCCTCTGTATTTTTTTTAATAATCATCACATGATTATATTTTGAGTGTTGCCAAATGTTTCCTGAATCAACTTATATAATCATGTGATTGTTTTTTTCTACAGTCTGTTAAAATGGTTAAATGTTAAAATGAACTATCTTGATTGAATTGGGTTTAAGCATATGAAGTATATAGTTATAGTTGGAAAGATGGATCATTGGCTTAAGTGCTTGGTGTGCAAGCCAGAGGACTTTCAGTATGCACATAGAAAGCCTGGCATGTTGCTGCATGCCATATGCCCAGCACTGGCAGCCAAAGATAGGAGACTCCCAAGGGCTTGATGACCAGCCAGTTTAACCAATCATTTAATTCAATTTCAGTGAGAAAAACTGTCTCAAAAATACAGGGAAGAGTGATAGAGGAAAACATCTAACAATGACCTCTGGCTCCTATATATGCATGTACTGGTGCACCCATGTAAATACACACACATAGACGTGCACATGTACCATAAACAATAAACAAATGAATGGATACATATTGTTAGATCACAGTGAATAATTCATCTTAGATATGGTTGAATTTTATGGGTTAATATTGTATAATGGGTATACTGGTTATTTTTCTTTGTTGCTGTGAGACAACACTCAACTTCAACTTAAGGGAGAAAGAGAATTTTATTCCACTTAAGGTTCCAAAAGGTGGATACAGTCCATTATGGAGGGAAAGCCATGGCTGGTTGGCAGAAGGTGAAGTAGGCTTAGGTCACATCCACCATGGACATCCACCATTAAGCAAACAAAAACTGCCAATGGCAAGAGCTGACTTCTCCGAGTAGCAGGGCAGGACTTACCAACCTCAAGGCCCACCCCCTGTGACGGGCCTTCCTCCAGCAAGGCCCAACTTCCCAAAGTTGCCACAACCTTCCCAAACATGAACAAAGGATTGAAACATAGGAAATAAAATGGAATAACAAAAAATTTCTTGTGTATATCCACAATTAGCTCTTGTCATGGGTTGAATGTGAGTTTGTCCCCACAGGCTCATGTGTTTGAATACTCTGATACAAATGTGGAGGTAAGTTCCTCTTTGACTAGAAGCCTGTTTACTGGTGTGGATGACTATGCACAGGGTCATGAACAGGACTGGAAGCTCTGCTGTTGGTCGTCTGTGATGTCTTGACTTTAACTCTGTTTACACTGGAACATAAAACCTAACAAGCTGTGTTTCTTCTTCCATCCCTATTACGCAGAAAACATTTTCAATATCCATTTTATTTTTATGCTGCTTGGTACATCCTCACTCATGTTACATGAACCGAAAAGTCTTAGGTGATATCAGATCCTTTTAAATCAATAGGTTAATTGATAATAAAGTGATTAGATTGAGGGAAATCATTTGATCTGTTTCCAGTCCTACAATTTGAGGAAGGTTCTTATCAACTTTTAAAATTTTTTTAAAAATTTTTTATTATTTCCGCTCATACAAACTGAATAGGTAGACCAGTTCCCTCCCTCCCTCCTCCTCCCCCCGAACCCCTAATCCCCCTCCCTTCCCTCCCCATCCCCCAGTGCCTCCCCCCCAATTCCCAGAGAGTCCTTTATTGTGTATGCCTAACTCTTCTCTGGATCCTCCTCTCCGATGATGTACAAGGACCCAGTGGCATTTCCCTGAACCCTTTCCTGTGTTCCCCTTAAGCATAGGAACACTACTGTGGCTGTCAATCCCTTGCCTCCCAGGATCTTGGTGCCTTTAGCAGATGCTAGACTTTGTGAGGTCAATAGTGTGTTGGACATTGCGCAGGGCATGTAAAGTCCTATTATGATTGCTTCGGCCCTAACTAGTGTGGAGAATCTTGCAAATCATTGCTCCTTCCATCCTTTTGCTCTTACAATCTTACCGCCCCCTCTTCCGCAAATGTCCCTGAGCTTCAGGATGGGGAGAGATTAGTCTGGCCTAGTTCTATGTGGTTGATATAGAGTCTCTGAAGTTATGGATTGTGGTTTGTTGATTTTGCAGTTTTGCTGCTCCTGCAATGCCCTTCACTCCACCCTGATGGGTAAAATTTTATAGAATTGTTTGGTGCTGAGTTCTTTTCTTATCTAAAGATAAAATGAGAGGTGTTTAGATGGAGGCTCACTATTCGGTGCCTGGGCTTAGTATTGAGACATTTTATCCTGTTGACTGCCAGGTTTTTCCCAGTCCACTATTTTTGAAACTGGTTTACATTGCTGAGCCTCTGTTTCTATCATCAGGGTGGGTGTTAGGGGCTAGTGGTTGGTTACTTGGAGGCTAACCCCACTCCCTATGTGTCCTGTTCCAGTTCTTCTCTCCTCTTTAAGACTTTTCTTATATAAAGGTTTTTATTTTAAGCTGCTTACCCATGTTCTTTTGTTTCTGCTCTTTTGGGGTCTTCTTTTACCACCACCACCACCTCCTGGGCTTGTATTCCTTTGCATTTGTGGGTGTTGTAGGAGTTTGGTTGTTTGAATATTTCAAACTGAATGTTTAATGATAGGATCCATTTACAAAAGAGAACACACAATGTCTAGGGCAATGGAAGAGTAGTGAAATAGACAACCACCAACCAGAGTACAGAGTACCAGCCACCCTAAAATGCTCAGCTGGCCAACCAAATCTCTCCCCATCCTAAAGCTTAGGGAATCTCACAGAAAAGGAGGCAAAAAGAATGTAAGAGCCTAAAACTAGGGAGTTCCACTGCTGACCAGGACATTTCACTCAAGACAGTGCTGCTGCGTGCAGGAACTTACTGCAGTAAGACTTATCCTCACCAGACCTGCACAATGACTGACATTATCAACATTCCCCCATAGACTAGCAAGGAACTCAAGAGAAACAATTACATGCATGGGGATCCTTAGGGGTAAGGGCTAGACAGGTGAGGGAGAATACTCCTATCAGTGAGTCTACCCAAAGAAGGGACACTTAGTCTGCCACATAGGCCTGAGCCTCTAGGAGAGCAAACAACCTAAGAGCCCATACAAGCAGACAGACAGGAAGGGAGGAGGGAGAGGGACAGATTGGTAAAGGGTAGGAGAGGAAAGAGGGAGGGAGAAGAGAGGGAGAGGGGCAGTGGCGATCATCCATTATGTTTGTAAAGCTAGAAAATAAAAAAATTAAAAATTGAAAAAAATTTAGAGCTCTATTAGTGAATTGCTGCAGACCTTTAAATGCCAAGAGTTTAATCTGGAAGAACTTTGAACTGGAAAGTCACATACCAATTATGCAATGACTAAATTATTCTAGAAAATTCAGTTTTATAAAGGCTTGATTTCCTCAACTACAAAAGTAAACTAGATTTCTATCTTATCTACAAATTATAAATGTGTTTGACATTCTACCAAGTGAAAATCCTAAGGAAAACCTAGGTTAGCAAGAGTGAGTACATGAATAAATTTTCACATGAGGCATATTTAACAATTAGGGACTTCTTGAGTGATCAAGAAATATAATTTTTATTCAATGAAAAATCAAATTTTAAATTCTCTGCATTTAAGTTTTGAAATGAGGATCAAATTATCAATACTGTTTTGCAAGAACAAAATGATAAAAATTAAAACAATAAAATGTATTCATTTTAAGTATATTGAAGTCTATATGACATATCACAAGTATGTTGTGACCATGAATCTTTCACATTCTATCCTGCAGAAACTGTAAAATAATCCAGTCAGGATAAAGCTTTGTCTGAAGGTCCTAGAAAGTTCTAAATAGGACTTAGAATTAAGATCTGATTTAGAGAGAATGAACCTAAATAAACAGCACTAACACAAATTAGGCCATAAAACAGAACAACTGCAGAAAACTTGAAGTTGGTTATTAAACTGGAAAGGACTACTTATTAAGATGTAATATATGTGTAGATGCCTCCAGGTTCATTTATGATTATAACTGGAGGATTGTTTTAATTTTTTTCTGGCTCTTCAGCACAATATAAACTAGGAAACTAAATGAAACAAACCTTGTTTTCTGCAGGCCTGGAGGCATAAAAGAACCTCTCTACAGCTGAGTTTTAAAATAGTTCTAATTAATGTAATTATGTAAGGCAAAATAGTACCACTCTCTCTCTCTTTCTCTCTATCTCTCTCTCTCTCATTGCCATAGGAAACAAATGAATAAATATGACAGCAAATATACTCAAATCAGACATGTGACACACCTATATCATCTTTAATATTTGATTCTCAGAAAATTCACATTCATACCATTCCCATTACCCATTTATTAAGATAAGTGTGAAAATATGTAATTCGTACTCAAAGCTGATTAATAACTAATTGAGTTTTGTGAAGTTTAGTGTGATCTGGAGGTTGCCAAAGCAAAGCATTCTAGGAAGACTTTTGCTCAGAACAACTGCAATAGGAAAGAGATAGGTACCAATTCTACTGCAACAAAGAGCAGGGGAGCATTTGAGGTACTGGGGCTACTGATAGAAAGAACAAGGATCTTGGTCAGTGTCAGACTCTATCCTTCTGCAGAGATGGAGAGAAATAAGAGATCTGCCTACCTTAGTAATTGTGTTTTAAGGGGATGGCTTCAAGGTCCCTTGGGAAGCCATCTGCATGGTATGAAACAAGCCAAAATCCAAGAGAGGTTGGAAGCAGAAGGCAGATTGATTAGGAAGAAGTTTTCAATGAAAGAAAAGAGGAGATATGAGATCAGGATAACACTGGGTGAAAATGACAAATTTGGTTATTGCAAAGTATGAGAAGCAAATGATCTCACAAAAGGCTTGTAGAAGGAAGAAAGGTGTTTGAAGCTCAGTCAATCAGAGACAAGGTTAAGACCATATCAGTTAGGATGTTGTTATCTCCACATTATATAGAGAATGGAGAATTCTGACTTGATTAACTCTTCCCAAGTTATACTCTGTGGAAGGAAACCCAAGATAACCCACACTAATATTTCAGAAAAGACTTGCTCAGTCTCAACTGATGTATTTATTCTGCCAATCTACAATGTCTGTGAACAAATGACAGGTTTTCAGGAGTCCTCCCATTTACATGTATCAATATGAAGCAACAAAATACTAACATGCTCTTGCTTAAGCCAATATTTTACTTTAGTGCCAAATCCCTATAAAATTTCTGTTCAAGTAACAGAATGAAAGCAAAAATTGTTTCTCTATGCTATTGCACTATTATTTGTATTTAATGAGATCTTTGATTATAAGACTTCATTCCTCTCTACTATAATTTGTATTTAATGATATCTGCTTTGATTATAAGAATTCATTTCTCGGGTTCATCCAGTAACACTGCCCCCTCTCTTAGACCTGAACTGCTACCCAGTATGCCTTTTTATAATTTAAATACAATTACCAAAGCTCATTTTACCTCTCTACGCTTACTCGGGATTCCGAGACAGGCAGTCACTACAGGTTTTAAGAATTCTGTAAGAGGTCACTTGTTGATATTTTCAAAATGCCTTATGGCTCATTGAGTCACTGCTTGTATCCTAGAACATGTAGAACTCCGGAGAAGTTCAGAAAAGGAAAACATCCTAAAAATGTCTACTAAGCAAATCTTCTTAGGTCTAAGTTCTTTGTTCATTTCTCAACATATACAAAAGACAGATTGGAAGGCAGAGAGAAGAGAAAGAAAAAAGGCACAGCAAGTTGTGTGTGTGTGTACGCGCGTGTGTGCATGCGTGCGTGTGTGTGTTTTTAACTCCAAAAGATTCTTAATTCTCTAGTTGTGTCAACACCATTCGACTGCTTCTATTTACTTCCTCTTTGAAGAATCCTAAAAGCTGTAGCTTTGTGATATCCTAGGACAGCAATTCTGCTTGAGATGCCCTAGGAGTCAGTGAAGGGAAATGGGTTCTCTACTGGGAGAATTTTCAGTGTCTGGTGCAAAGGAGAGGAAGGGCCTGATGCCTGAAATTAGTGAATTCCTCTCATTATAACGACCAATGACCAACACATGAGAGAGCTCATTTGAGCCTCATAATTACACTGTCAAATTACTAACCTGAGGGGCTGGAGAGGTGGCTCAGGGGTTAAGCCTCTGCCTTGCAGGCAGTAGGTCCTGAGTTCGGATCCTAGACCCCACGTACAGATGCCGGGCCGAAGAGGGAAAAGCTCGCGTTTCTGGTCCTGGTAGGGCGGAGCCTGTGAATCCCAGGCAGAGTAAACGAGGAGGAGGTGGAGGCGGTCTGTGGTGGTTCCCGAATTCGCCCGTGGTTCTACACACACACACACGCACACACGCACACATGCACAATTGAGTAAATAAAAACATTTTAAAAAATTACTAACGAGAAGTGAGCTTAGAAACAAACTAGTATTGGATTTTCTTATGAATAACACAACCATATCACCCTACCCTTAAACAGAATTTAAAAATGAAGTATTTTTATGAAGATAGCAAGTTAAGATCATGAAATCATTCAATCAAATCAATCAATGAAATAACTTCTATATAATTACCAGTTCAAGCAGTTAAGTGAAAATATTGTTTAGTTATCTTTATTGCTAGAGTACAATAAAGTAGCACCATTTAACATACCAATTTTAAGCTGTAATGTACATGTAGTTATTTTTAAAATTAATACTAATCAAAATAATTAAAATGTCTATTGCTCCTTACCTCTAAATAGCCAATCATACACAAGAGAAATCAAATTTTATTTTTTTCTTACTAGAATTTAAATTTTTGAAATTTATGTAAGTATTCTATGCTATAATTACAACTGTCAGCAGAGAATTCATTCACAAAAATAAAAAGCAAACATCTAGTTCCAAGTGTGTATTTTAGATATACAGATATGCTAATTTTATAGCAGACAGATTTACTTTGGAAGGTAGTGGGATATTTTAGAAACACAAACATATGTGTAAGTAATAACACACATTTAATGTATATTTTTCTCCTAGGCTTACTTATTTGTCCATTTTATAGCTTTGGTCTGGTTATTTACACAAAACCACAAATACTATTGGGGAAAAGGACAAATAATACCCACTGTTGTGCCAAATGTTAAAGAAATGACCTATCTCTGGACAATTGGAATATATTTCCTGAAACAACTAAGAAAAATAAAAGGCATTTTCTATGAACCCCTTTGTTTATAATCTATTATTTTCCCCTTAAATCCCATTTTATTTAATTTATTACTCTTGAGGAAAAGCTGATTAATAATGTTATGCTACATAAGATAGTTTATGAATATTCATAAGGTATCATGAATTATTTGTGGATTTGAAGCAAATAAAACTTTATCATATAGGAAACCAATTAAAAGTACTTGACTCACATGATGATAAATCAAAACTGAAAATGTAGTCCCTAAGGCATATACTGTTTGAAATTCTGCCATGAGAAGCAGCACACTGTGCTACATTGGGCCTCCTGGAGTGAAAAAGAAAGATTTTAAATATTAAAGTGCTGTCTCAGGTCATAAAACATGCTGGTGTATGTGAAAGTATAGCGCCTTTTACAAAGCCAAGTCGATAGGTGATTTAAAGTACTTTTGGACAGCATATTATCTTCACATACACGTGTTTTCTAGAAGCCTGTAAGGTTTTATATTTTTATTACGGTTATCTAGGTAACCCTGAGAACCAAGCCGATTCCTCAGGCGAGGGCTTAAGTTTGCGGTGGAAATGAAGAACCAATGCAGAGTGTCTTTCTGCTGCGTGCTCTCTGCTGCCTTAATAACCTAGTGATATATAAAGTTGTCAGAAGGCAGTGGATTTCTAAAGAAAAAGAGTACATAATTGAAGCGAATGAACTGAAGAAGAAAACATTGATCATGTGCCATTTTGTATAAAAAAGCACAACACTACACCCATTCCAAGACTAATAATTAATATACGATGGTTTAGTAGACAGTCTTTTAATGACTTCTCCACCTGACCCAATGTATTGCTCTTTACCCCCCCTCTAGAGAGGATGGTCATAGTTAGAATGTTTATCCAGCCAGACATTGCACGTAGGAGAATATCTGATTCAGCTGAAAAGAATGTCTTCCAGTTGAAAAGAAACTCCTAGGGTCTTCCTTCCTCCTGCTGCCAATTATAGCTTAGTGCTGCCATTGCACAATACTAACAAACACTAATATTCAGTTTGAGAAGGTCCCAGTTCCTTGAAAGAGACTTCTTTCCAAAGTGTGTCAAGCTGCTATCCCAAGCTTAAGAAACAACTGGGCTTTGTATCATGTTTATTTCATACTATTCCCTTTCCACTTATCCTGGCAATCCTCTCAAATAGCCCACCATCTTTAAAACAAAACTACCTGTCTTGTTCTGAGCTCTTCCTGCAAAGACAGCTTATTCATCTTTAATGGCTTTATCAAACAAACCTTCATCAAGCCACCATATTTTGAACTGGCTTACTGGTGTCATCTTACCTTAATATCAGGGCTGTGGATGTCATTGCTACTTTTTGCTAGAAATTCACACCCAGGTGATGGAAGGACAGAAGATTTAGAGTATGCAAGACTCTATGAGAAGGAATGTTCGGCACCCAAGAAAATCTGTAAAGTCTGCCTCAATGTGGGTGCTTTAATGTCACAAAGTATCTCTGACCAATCAAGACTACGAGCACTGTTGGTCCTTGTAGAATCTTTGCTAACACATGGTCATGAAACAGTCATGAGGAATGACATGTCCTGCACCATCACTCACTGTCAAAATCTCCCTACGTTTTGTGTAAGAATCACCTCAGGCAAACAAAGCACAGGAACCCTGAGTGTCAGGCCTAAGCTGGGACCTCAGTGTCCATTTCTAATGCTAAATATAAAGCTACTCTGCTGAGAAGCACACTTGGAGTAGGAGAGTTCCGTCCGTGCACCTTAAATTTGTTTATATACTAGAATGTCCCTGCATATTTCTTCAGCATACTTACTCTCTGGGTTTCACTTTCCAACTTAATTACACCAGGTCTGACAAGAACATGCTTTTTTAATGCTCCTTAAATGATTCTACTGCATAGTTACTTTTTTTTTTTTAGAATCATTCACTGTTCTATCCATAAGCAGATCATCAAATTCATGAAGGTCTAATACTCTCTCATTATGTTTTATCATAGTAATCCACAATATTTCTCTTTATACTTTAAGGCATTTCCTTCCTCCCTTTCAAGAAGTGAAAAGTAGTGGGTTCACTGCCTCAGGAGAGGGATACAAGAGGAAACTGGAAAAGGACTAAGAATCATTAGAATACTAATTTCAGTCATCTTAAGCCTTTAGGGGATTTAGAAAGTGTTCAAGAGGAAGCAAATGGGAAGTTATCTAGGCAGTATGGAGAGTGGTTAAATAGAAAGAGAATATGCAAAGTATAGAGGAGGAAAAAAAGTGAAGGAGAAATCTGTAGATCCAGGGACTATTTCTTCTTTGTTGTTGATGTTGGAATATCTGACTCCAGGTCCTGATTCCAGAAAGGTGTACCTGATTTATATGTCCAGCCCAACTTGACCTCAGGCACCAGGACAGCTGAGAAATGGTCAAGAAAAATGGTGAAATATGCCATCCACAGATGGCGTATTGATAATTCACTGGCATACTTCTCCTTCTGCTGTTGTAAGGCAGATGATTAACTTGCTAGAATTCTGGCACAAGTGAAGTAGTGGGGAAAACCCTAAAAATAACTGGTTTGAGTTCTTCATTGTCTTTCTGGTTAATTAGTGAAAGAGACTTTAAGGGGGTGGAGAGGTGGCTCAGGGGTTAAGCCTCTGCCTTGCAGGTGGAAGGTCCCGAGTTCAGATCCTAGACCCCACGTATAGATGCCGGGCGGAAGCGGGGGCGGCCTGCGTTTCTGGTCCTGGTAGGGCGGAGCCTGTGAATCCCGGGGCAGAGTAAACAAGGAGGAGGTGGAGGCGTTCATGGTGGTTCGCGGGTTCGTCCGTGGTTCTACACACACACACACACACACACACACACACACACACACACACACACGTGCACAGTTGAATGAATAATAATAAAAAAATTAAAAAAAGAAAGAGACTTTAAATTAAATAATGTCAAACTGATGAAGAATTCAATGCTATGCTTCATAAGTTACATATTTTGTGTTATGTGTTGTAAATGTTGTAGGATTGTATTATATGTAATGCGTTGCATGTTTTATGTTATATGCTCATGAGAGTTTTACCAACATATACTATGTCATTTTATTATCTGAAAAATATCTTCTGAATTGTAAAACCTTTCATAGTCAAATAAATACTACTGTATAGAATATGATACCGATTTTCAAGAGAAGAAAAAGAACAAAATACTCTTGGTGGGGGGGTATTGGAATTTCTGTATATCTGAAAGAGCACGTCTAGGTCTATACAAGTCTACCTCATTCTAGAACTTAAAAAGGTTTGTAATCCATTAATGGAGTATAAATTACTTTAGACTCTTGAGGGAGAAAAATACATAAAACATTCCCGGATAAAGCATTTTTGTTGATGTTATAATTAATGTGTGTTGTCTGCTGTAGCTATTCAAACATCGCTGCATTTTATTGATTTCCCTGTGGCAATTCATGGACTACTCCTTCATACTTTATTGGTGGAATACATTATACAATAAAACTACAAACTTAATTTTTATTATACTTTGAGCTTCACTTCATGTTCTGTATCTGCTTTTTTTTTAATGAAGGTAACTTTCCTCTAAAGCATTTGACATTTAAATTGCAAAGTTAGATTTATTGTTATAAGAACTCATGAAGTGACTAAGTTGAGTGAAAGTCATCCATCACAAAGCTGTTGAAGGTTGCTGTGTTTGCCTTTTGTCTGTGTGAAAGGAACTGTTCTGAGAACAGGAACACAGAGAACTCTTAACAACACTACCGACGAGTTTAAACCCAGTGTTTGAATGTGGCTTTGGTCTGAACATTTCATGCATGTCCCCAAAAGTCAGATGTTAAAAACTTAACCAGCAGTGTAAGTGATGGTATTATGGAGATGTAAGTGAGATGATGAACACGTGTTCAGGTTCCATGTTCCAGAACTTTATGGATTTGACTAGTGGTATTAGAAAAGTGGCAGAGAAGAAACCATGCCACACAACCTGGATATTATGCAGTCTAGAAACTTCCTCCACCAAACATTCAGTTCATGACTTTTGAATTGGCCACACTTAAATTTCCAGACAGTGGTAGAATGCAGATGCATTCTTTTCCAGAACAGAACATGAAGAAGGGTTTCTTGTCTAGTTCTCAAAAGATTGTTCATGTTCTGAATCCTGATGAGTCAGGACTTTCTCTCCACCTTTCTGTCAGCACACTGGCCTTCTATCCTCCCACCAACGTGGCCTACAATGTTCTATCTAAATCAATCAAAGTCTTTCTATCCCAAAGATCCAAACTCTTCCACCCTCCTCCAATAAACCTGTTCCAGGCCTTACAAATATCATAACTGTTGTAGTCACAGCAAGAGCCCCATTTCTTAGTACAAATTTTCTTTATTAGTTACTTTTCTCATTGTTGTGATCAAATAATTGATGGAAAGCATTTTATTGAGGGAAGGGTCTGTATTAGCCCATGGTTTGAGATGTATAATCCATCGTGGTAGGGGAGACATGGTAGACTTATAAGTCTGTTTTACATACTACAGCTGCAGTCAGGAAGCAGACAAAGAGGAGACATGAAGCTTTCTCCCTTTTCCTATACCATGGGATGTTGCCAACCTTTAGAGACAGTCTTCACTCCTCAGTCAAACCTCTCAGAAAAGATCTTGACAAAGAAGACCAGAGCTGTCTCCAAGATCATTCAAAATTCAGTCAAGTTTTTTTTAATTGACTGTGTTGTCTAAACTCTCAGATGTTTATATTGCTATGGCCCAGAGGATGGCTACTGACTTTTAAAAGGATTCTAGTTAATTTTGCAGCTGGAGAGATGACTCAGGGGTTAAGACTCTGCCTCCCAAGCAGAAGGTCCTGAGTTCAGCTCCCAGGTCTCATGTAAAACCACCAGACAGCATCTGGCCCTGGTGGGCAGAGTCTGGGAAATCCCAGAGCAAAGCAATAAGGAGAACAATCAGAGTGATTCCTGAAGTCACCCTTGGTCCTCCACAAGCACACACACTTAAGAACTCTCTTGTACACAACACACACACACACACAATAAATTAATTAATTAATAAAGTTTATTATTTTGTGTTTGCATTCATATTCTGGTCTGCATGTCTGTGAGCAGTATCTAAAACATACTTGCAAGTTTAGAATCAACGGAGTATTTAACTAACTTAGCAGTTGTTATAGTTAGATACAGTCATCAACTTGATGGTTGAGGGTTTAAGCTCTGGGCACATTTGTAAAATAATTGGTAGTTGAATTAAGCCCTGAGCAAACTTGCAGGATATTGTCTGACTGTTGAAAAACCATGGACAGATGAATAAGATGGAGGGAGCTGGCTAAGGAAGTTGCGACCTTTTGTAAACTTTGCCAGAGGTTCAGTTCTAGCAAGTTAAGATTGACCCTCTCTCAGCAGTTCTGTGGATATAGTGTGGCCAATTCTATAGGCCCTTGGTGTTTGTGTGGGCTCTCCAGCCAAGCTGAATAAGGATCTGTAACCAGACGAAAGTAAACCAAAATACAACCTGTTGTTCCTTTAAGTCATTTGATCGCAATTTATTGGCAACATGCAGAGTAACTGCAACAGTAGTCAGTAATTGCTGAATCACTGAAATTCGTCTATAGCTTATATCCTTTAGTGCCAGTCACAAAACTGCAGTAAGCTTCCAGCTATCAGCTGTTGAAACTCAGGCATGTCTATCGTCTGATAGCAAACAGTTTAAGATACTATTTTCAACCTGTGGTTGCCAATGCTTTGCTTTCCTCTCACTCCACAGTTAGAACACATTGAGCAAAATGCCTTTATTATTTTTTTTTTTGAAAATTTAGCATTCTGGCTGTTCAATGTCTGACATTTGTTTTGTACTTGGATGCCAGAAAATAACCTCTCAGTGGTAGCACGTCAGTTTCTCTGCATTCTCCTTGCCAAGATGTATTTCCAGGTGTAGATGAAAGATTTGCTCTTTGAATCAATTCTCTGTCTTGCTTATTTTCCTCAAGATGGAAATGTCTCTTTATAAAAATAAATAAAAAGCAGGCCATCAGAATTTATCACAATCTGAAAAGGTCAGAGAGAAAGCAGAAGTGTGTAAACACTCAATACACCATTAAGCTATCTCCAGCACAGTAACACATAGATGCCTTTAAGAAATGCCTTCATGGTCACATTAGATCTGATCTATAATCCTTTAAAAAAAACTTGTGCCAACACAGAGCCTTATGAGTAAGAACAAAGATTTTTGTTTCTTTGATAAAGTAATAAACTGGGAAAAAATACTGTCTGCCTTCTATGATGGCTTAAAGTCTCATTAAGTATTAAACACATAGAATATTTCATATAAATTAGTAAAAACCTTAGTTGCTAGTTAGAAACATCCATCTGAAATTTGCAATGATGAACTCATTAAAAGAAGACCATTTTAAGCAGATTGATTTGATGTGTGTTACTATGGTCTAAGTTTTGCTTAAATGATTCTTTTCTTCCCCTGGCTTGTGCTTTGTTTGGGAATATGCATAGGTTGTGATTAGTGCAGGGCAAGTGTTAAGAAATGTTTGTGAAGCACTCTGGGTGAGTTGAGGAGCTGGCTCAGTAGGTACATAAAAATGAAGACCTGAGTTCAAATTCCCAGAACCCACAGAAAAGAAAGTTGGGCATAGTAGTATGTGTCTACAACTCCTTTTCTGGGTATGTGTATATCCATGTAGTGGGGGAGGGGGCAGTGATGATAGATGGATCCAAAGGGCTTCTGGCCAGTGAGTCGAGCTGAAATTATAAGATTAAGGCCCAGTGAGAGACCCTGTCTCAAAGTAGAATAAGATGGAGAATAATAGAGGAAGATATTTCATGCCAATCTTTGGCCTACACGTTTGTGGGTAAGTACATCAACAAACACCAGGTACACCACATTTGTGGATACACACACACAGAGACATACATACACACACCACAGGCCACACACATGCATTTAAAAAAAACACTCTGGACACTGATAAACAGTGGCAAGCATTAAGTTCAGTAAACTGTGAGAATTTTTTTATTTACATGGCATTCCATAAAATAGTCCCTTCTGAAAGACTTTCACCCTCAGTATTACTGAAAAATCTAAGTCTAAAACTAGAAACGACTTATGTGTTTTGCATTTTTTTCTACTGAATATAACAAATTCAATTCACTTAAATCTGAGATGATTCAAAAAGGTGAAGGCAGGAGCATGCAAGCTGCAGAGCCGGGATTCAATACCCAGACCCCACATGATGGAAGGTGAAAAGTGGCTTCCAAAAGTTGTTCTATGATCTTCACACCCATGGCATACATATTCCTGATCCCTCCCCCGCCCTCTCTCTCTCTCTCTCTCTCTCTCTCTCACTCTTTCTCACTCTCTCTCTCTCTCTTGCTCGCGCTGTCATAAATTAAATAAAAACAAGAATGTTATCCATTCACTGAGGGGAAAAAAGTCATAAAACAGAGGTGTATCTCCCAAAGCTAGATACTTTTGCATACTATCTTGCCATCAATGCAAAGCAGTTGTCATAACAACCAGTATCTCAATGGGATGCAGAGAGTCCTTTTCGTTCCCAAGAACAGGAAAGCAACTCAATAGGAAGAATTCACATTAAACCATAGCATCTTATTCTCATTACCTTGCCCCAACAAACTCTGAGGAAAATCCTCTCCTCTCCAAGGATTACAATTTACCCTAGATGCCTTTGTTGGATTGTACATTTTCACTTCATTCCTTTGCTTTAAACACAGAATATCACCATCTCTCCTGATTCGTCTGAAATCATTCTGAGCCATTCTGATTCAGCCTTAGGGAAAAAGTCACTTGTTGCTTGGGTTCCTGAGGTGAGGGAAACTTCGCAAGCTATCTTCCTGTCTCTATCTACAGCTCCCAGTGGGCCCGAGCCTTCAGGAGGACTTGGCACTTGTGATTCTTCATGTCTCAGTGGGGCTGCTCATGGGTTCAAGCATGGCATTTTTAAATTTGATCCATTAAAATCATTTATCTGTCTTCTAAGTCCCTTTCATCTTTGTTTTTCTGTTGTCTTGTTTTATTTAATATAATTTAATACAGAACAAATGAGATTGGTTCCTGATTTTTTTAGCACTGAATAAAACTATGTTGTCTGACTATACCAGTTTATTTTTCCATCTACCTACAGGGGTGGTTAACCTATAACTGAAAAAACTCAGGATTTTCAAAAGGAAGATGTAGTTGTGGTTCATAGTTTCAGGAGGTTCAGTCTATTGCCACACATTTCTGTTGTTTCAGGTCTTTGGCATCACAGTCAGAGTACACGGCAGAAAGCTCATAGTCCTAATGGACAAGGAGGAAGAGGAGGAGGAAAAAAGGAAGAGGAAAAGGAGGAAGAAAAGAAGGAGGAAGAGAAGAGGGGAGGACCATCCTGTCTACCTTCATGTGTTGTCTTTCCGATCTATGGATATTCCTTGTTTTACTGCACATGGGTTGTTCATAGTTATAATTATGCTTATTGAATTTGCATCACTTGGATGAGAAGGTGTGGAAAATACCATTCTTTACCATCTTGAAATTATAAGTCCTGAAAGTTTAAGTGAGATGAATATGGATATGGGAGATTTGGGGGGGGCTTGTCCTCTATGTCAGTAAAATAGTCATTGTAACAAGTTCTTGTGACACATTGTTTTAGTCACTCTTCATGTTGCTGATAGGGGAACTAAACAATTTTGGGGAACAAGTGGTTTATTCCACCTTACGATTCTTAGTTACACTTTATCAGCATGGCGACAGAGTTCATACCAATATCAAGAGTCAAAGTGACTAGCCAAACCATCTTCACAGAATTTTCTGGGAGAGAGTCCTACTTCTATGCTTACTAGCATGCCTGCATGCCAAAATACCAAACCATATCGCTTTATCTCACCATACAGGACTGTCCCACTGACACTGAGATGGATCTTCCCATATCAATCAAGCTCCTGCAAGTTTGCTCACAGCCTGCCTTGACTACTAATTCTTCACAGGTGTTTCCGAAGGCTCAGCCCCCAATTGTCAAGGTGACAGCTGTATCTAACTGACACACACATTTAAACAATGATTTGACTTGAAGAAAATTCTGGTTAATATCATCCAGTAGTGGTATATTAAACTACCAACACTTATGCTTGCTCTCTAAGTTTTCCATTCATATGTACCTGCTTTTTATAAATACTCAACTTTCAACTGTAGCATAAAAATAAACTAGACTTTTTGGCCCATTAAAAATAAACTAAAAGGGGGGCTGGAGAGGTGGCTCAGGGGTTAAGCCTCTGCCTTGCAGGCGGAAGGTCCCGAGTTCGGATCCCAGATCCCACGTATAGACGCCAGATGGAAGCGGGGGCGGCCTGCGCTTCTGGTCCTGGTAGGGCGGAGCCTGTGAATCCCGGGGCAGAAGGAGGTGGAGGCGTCCATGGTGGTTCGCGAATTCGTCCGTGGTTCTACACACACATACACACACACACAGACACACGCGCGCACATACACACAGTTGAATAAATAATAATAATAAAAAAAAATTTTAAAAAATAAACTAAAAGGGGCTGGAGAGATGGCTCAGGGGTTAAGCCTCTGCCTTGCAGGCAGAAGGTCCTGAGTCTGGATCCTAGACCCCACGTATAGATGCCGACAGAAGCAGGGGCCGCCTGCGTTTCTGGTCCTGGTAGGGCGGAGCCTGTGAATCTCGGGGCAGAGTAAACAAGGAGGAGGTGGAGGTGGTCTGTAGTGGTTCCCTAATTCGTCTGTGGTTCTGTATACACACACATACATACATACACACACACACACACACACACACACACACACGTACACACACACAATTGAATAAATAATAAGTAATAATAAATATTTTAAAAAAATAAACTAAAAGGTTGAATTTACTCCATTCGTTCACCTACAGTAAATTCAACTTTTTAGTTTATTTTAATCCAACATTGGATGAATGGATAATGAAAACGTGGTACATATACACAATGGAATAGTATTCAATTGTGAAGAAAAGTGAAATTATTAAATTAATTGGTAAATGGATGACATTAGAAGACATAATACTGAGTGAAGTATCCCAGATACAGAAAGAGAAACATTGCGTGTTCTCTCTTACATGTGGGTGCTAACACTGAACCTTCAGAAAAATACATGCAAAAAGAAAATTCTATTAGTTATGATCTAGAAAGGAACATGATCTGGAGAATCTGGGGGTGAACCCCCAAAGGGGGAGTCAATAGAACACAGGAAGAAAATGGGTGCTTAAACATACACTCAGTCAACCAGTTGATGTCTGATAGGTATTAAGGACTGCTTCATGTTAGAAATCACAAGACTGGTACTATAAACCAAGCCAAATACCCACAGAAGGGGAGTCCGTAAGCCCTAGTCAGAAACAAGCTTCTTAGTGTTAACTGTAAATACTTAGCTACCATCTAAACACTTATTATAATACTCATAGATCAAAGAAACCTCAACAATCAACCAAGAAGTATCCTTCTACACTGAAGGAGACAGTACACAGAGAACCACAACAGGCCAAAGTGCAAAGCAAAAATGATGGATAATTCATCTCAAATGGGACATGTCTCAGGGGACATTGTGGAAGAGAAGATGGTAAGAATGTAAGCGCCTGAGGATGGGAAAAGGTCGGACAGTAGTCTGCATTCATATCAGAGCTGCCACACCCAAGAATTCAATACAGTGATACCCACTTCCATTCCAAATAGCTAACCTATCAAAATTTTGCCAGGAAGGAGGGAGGATCTCAAGAAATACTGAAAGGCGTAGTATCTCAAGTCTCTGAGAGACTGACTTTGTAGAACTTGTGCAAGTCACCAGAGGAGGAGATTGTTAACACAGCTATTGATCCACTTACAGGTCACTTATGCCCTGGTGTACCCAACCCGGGTACATGCCAATGCAGACATATTGCATAAGGCCCAATCACTCACACATGCAGGGTGTTGAAGGAATGGGGGGAAGACAGAATGAATGGAGTGGGATGGGAGGAGAGGAGGGTTAGCGGGTGATGAAAACATAAATTCATTATATTTGTATGTATGAAATATACATGTATTTGTATATATATGCATGTATATGAGCTAACAAAAATGCACCTGAATGAGCTCTAGGATATAAGTTTCACCTTCCTCTGTGAGATAGCAATGAATCCGTGGCCTTGAGAAGATGTATGATTTTCACCACACATGGCTTGAGATAAAAGCCTCACGTGGGCCACCCTGATAATTGGAAGTCAAGAGCTAACAGAGTGAATGAAGTGTGCTGCTGACTTAGACAAGCTAATCTGTTCATCAAAACAGAAAAGGCATTACAAGCCGTGCCTGGAATGTCTTCCTTTCCAGGTAAAGAAAAGAAGCTGTAAGAAATTGTTGACATTCCGACTGGTTAAAGTGGATGCCTTGTTTCGTGACATTTCTGAGGACATGAGGGTGCTGCGCATGTACCTGCCAGTTCAGAAACACATTGAAGAAACGTGCTTTGTGTTTCCTCTTTGCTTTCAACAGCCAAAGATCAGTTTAGTGGGGAAGAAGAAACTTGGATGCATGCCCTCTACCTTCCTATTACATGGGATTAAAGAAAGGAAGCCAGGGACTTTAGAAGTCATTAGTTCTGTGGTGTGTGTATTTTAAAATAACAGTAAGCTCCCCATTCAGCACTCAGACTCAGAGGCCCCTTTTCTGCCATTGTACCCTGATCAGTAGGCATTGTGCATTGGGTAAGATCTGAATTCACCAAGAACAAAATAAGTGGTAAGTCTCTTATAAACCTAGGTAGGAATCTGGGGTTTGAATAGGATTATTTGTGTTCTCTCTCTCTCTCTCTCTCTCTCTCTCTCTCTCTCTCTCTCTCTCTTTTCCCTGGCTACCCTGATAATTGAACTCAAGAGAGTTGTAGGCAAATACTCTACCCCTGAGTTACACTTCAGTCTGATCTTTTCATTTTCAATCTTTCCATGATTTCTTATCCTACATCTATTCTTGTGGGTCTTGCTAACATACAGTGTCAGGAAACATGACACAGGCTAAAATACCTACTTTGAATTCCTCAATGAGCATTTCCATATTGGCTACTTAATAAAGTGTAGTTATCAGCTTATAATAATAAGTCTTAAATACACTAACACTCACATGATCAAAGAAATCACCTGTCCACAGGACCAGCTGGCTCCTGGACCCTTGTATCCCATCTGAGCTCCCATTCAGCAATGGGGTACTTTACAGGAGCTAAGCGCCCCAAGGACAGAGTTTCTCTTCTGTCCTCTTTTCTTCTCTTTGATCTTTTTAATTTTTCTTAGATTATGTGGTCAATAAATATGATAGCATTTATTTTTTAGGATCTCTGTGTCATGTGTCTATACCCCTAGGTTCATCACCCGTCTACTCACTGTTCTGTCTGAACCCAGAATTCCAGTATCTTCCTCTTCTCTGGATCTGTTTGCATTGTCTATGATTCTAAACTCTTCCATTCTTTCTCTATGCATTCTGTATTTTTTTTATTGAATACCTGAACTATTTAATGAAAACAAAATTGCATTAGTAATTTGAAGAACTGAATGTTTTCCTTCCCTGGAAGGAGTTTCTGCTGTCTCTGGCAGGGAATTAGCCTTGACAAAGGGAACTATCCCCTCAGGATTTGATGCATCCAAAGCTGAGTTTCATTTTTTATGAGGGCTGGTCAATTCTGGATTGTCATTTCTCAAAGATACAATCCTTGCAGGATACAATCCTAGTGTCTTTGCTCCTCGGAAGGTTCTGAATGCAAATGTTTTGGTCTCTCTGACTGTTAGAGTTTCAGAAATGATTTCTCAGTTATTAATTCTCTCTAATGTTTTGCTATAGAGAACAGACTTAAGTATCATACTCATCTACATGCATTTCAGTTAGCTAGATTTTTGCTCTCTAAATCTTTCCCGTCTAGGTATCATTCAAGTGCTTTCCTATTAGTTTTGAATATTCTATTCAGTTTTCCTAGTATTTTTGTCTTGTTTTCCATGAAGATATTTGGTTCATATAAACCAGTTACTGTGCTGAAAGTAGATGGCTGAATACTTGCAAACCACCCATTACATGATCTTTGTTCCATATAGTGACCTTACCTGTCATTTGAATAATACATAATTAAATGTAGATTTTGCTATTTTCAAATTGTTTATTGCCTTCATAAAGCCATAAATTTACATATTCTTTTTACATTTAAGCAAAAGATGACTGATTTGACTATAATGCTATTTTTTCACATTGAAAAAGAATTAAGCTTCATTTTTTATGAAAGAGTTCTTTTAAAACTAATAAATGAATCTGTATGCCTGACTAACATTCTATACACATAATACTAGAATATATTATATAACATGATTTTCCAGTGTGTGTTTTTTCTTGAGCTATTTTATGTCTTCTATTCTAGTCCTCCAAAATAGGCAATGTTTATGTTTGAAAATTCTTATAATCATGTTCCCAGTTTAGGGCATGGGATCTGTTTTCATTTTAGATAGTCTAAATGTTACACTGTAAGAATTTGTTTCTCTTCATCTGAGAATAAAAACATGTTTAAAAATATCTGTTGATATATCCCAGAGAAGTAGTTTTGCATAGGAGGTATTTTAAGAAACTATGCTCTGAGGGTTAGTAAGAAATATAGCATAGAGCCTTTGAGAGTAATTAAATAAATTTATATTCATATTAAGTTGAAATGAAACATACCATTCAATTCAGTTAGCAAAAGGCAAATGTACTCCCTATTAAGTTGTTGATCAGAGAAGTCTTAAAGATCTCCCAAAACAGTGTAGGCTTGTGTTATAGCTCTTGGTTACCCTCCAGAAACTGTAGTAAGAGCTATTGCTGAAGATGAAACACACATTCATCACAACATACAGAAACAAAACCATCCGGTGGTGGTCTGGAAACTCTTTCCTTGCTGGACAGCTTTTACAATACCAGAAATACTACTTAAACTTCTGGGGAAGAAAAGCAGTCAACAATCCCATTAATCCATGCAAGCTGCAAGCTGCAAGATGGATCACCCTGACAAGAGGTGACCATTAGTGTAACAGTGATATGAAAGCCAAGGGGTCATCCAACAGCTTTCTGATGGATTTCAGATCCACTTTTAAGAAAGGATCACATTCCTGGTGGTGTAAACCAGAACAATAACTTGTTAAAGGAGAGAAAAAAAGGGGGATGTGGGGAGGTGGAAACCATCAAGTTTAAGCTGTAAACACACTGTATCAACTGACTTTTAAATATTTGCTGTTATACCTTTGGAATGGAGGAATACTCAGCACTCAACTAAGAAGCTCCTTTTGCAATGGAAGGTATTTTAACAAAGAAATTCACAGCTGGTAAAAGTACAAAAAATAAACAACAGAAGATAGTTCAACTTTAAATAGAACATCCAAACCAGCCACCCACCCCATGACTCAGGGAACATTGGAGAAGAGGGAGCAAGTGACAGGTGAGAATGTAAGAACCTGAAGAGTGAAAGGAGAGAGGCCACACATTATCTTCTGGAAGCGAACAGGCTGCCACATTCATGAACTCACAGCAGCTACATGTATCTCCATAAGACCTACATAGCATTTGTCATATCAACATGTCACCTGGTGTCACGGTTTGAAATGTGTCCCCCACAGTCTCATGTGTTGGCAAGGTCATGGAACCTTGAAAGGTGGAGCCTCGCTGGAGGAAGGCAGTCACAAGGGGTGCGCCTTGAGGTGAATTAGCCCCACCTTACCTCTAGGAGAAGTCTGCCTTTGCTGCAAGTAATTGGCAGCTCTCAGCTTCTAAGATGTCTGCAGTAACTTAGCCTCCTCCAGCTCTGGCCAACCAGCCATGCCGCCTCTGCTTTGAGAGACTGTACCTTTCCTCTGGAACCATAAGCTGAATAAATCTCCCTTTCTCCCTTAAGTTGATTGACTTTGAGTGTTCTCTCACAACAATAATTAAGAGTAACTGTTACAGAAATTAGTACCTGGTAGTGGGGTATTACTGGGAGATTAAGAACAGCTGGTACCACAACATGAAGTTGTTTGTGAAGCTGAGAGAAGTTGGTACCCAACAGTATGGCCAATGTTGTGATGTGGCTAGTGTGCCTTTGGAACTGTTTGTTGGGAGAAATATGGAGAACTTCGGGACTTTGTGCTGGGAAAGTCTTTGCATCTTGGTGAGGGGTCCAAATGGACCTTTCTAGTGAGAGCTCAGAGCAGAGCAATGCTGTGAGAGATGCAGGCAGTGGAAACCCAGGTTGTGATAGTCCAGAGGGGAACAGAGACTGTGTTTGCAACTGGATGAGTGACACATAGAGCCATGTGTTGGCTGAGAGTTTAGTGACGTTTTGCCCTCATCCTGAAAGCTAGCCTGAAGTTAAACTGTAGTGCTTGGCGGAGGAAATTTCAAGGCAATATAGCCTTGATAATGCGATATGGCTACTTTTTTGTTGTCTTCAGAGTTATGAAAAAGAGCAAAGAATCAGAAGAAGCAAAAACTGTAAGATCTGATGATGAAAAATACAATGCCAAACTTAAAGAGTTAAACCAAGAAGAAGCAGAGAACAAAATGTCAAAGAGATTAGCTCCATTCATAAATCAAAGCCTGCTCCAATTTGAGTAATAGGACAGGCCCTAGCTTGAGGGCAAGATCCTCAGGGAAGGCTCCTACCCATAAGAATGCAAATCCTTTTAGAAGACTGGAGCTAAAGGGTGGAGTTCCAAAGCAAGAGTTGGTTTCTCTTACAAAGCAACTGCCCAGGAGTGAAAGAGATGGTCAACATACAGAAGCAGAATCAGCTGTGATTCAAGGAAGCCAGTCTTGGCAAAGTCATCCATGTTGTTCTGGTTTTAGAGGCATCAGTGATGCAAGAGGGAGGAGATCATGGAGTCCTCCTCCAAGATTTCAAAAATTGGCAGAATCCAGGCATCATGAGGCAAGAAGCCTGCAGTTTAGGGCCCAAGAAGGGCAGTTTGTGCTAGTGGAATTAAAGCCTGGTTTGCTATTGAGAAGTAAAGATGTTAGAAATGCCAGAGACAATGTTGGGACACTTGCCAAGGAGAGCTATATACCCTGGGAGGAGTCAGCTCAAGAGAGCAACTTATTCTATGGGCAGCTGCATTGGAGGGGTAGAACCAAAACGCTTTGGAACTGAGATAATTTCAACAAGAGGCTCACTGGTTGGACTTGGAGCTACAAGATTTGGAGTTCATCCTGTTTGTTTTCAGTATGGTTATTGACTGATCTTTCCTGGATATGCCCCCATTCCTTCCTTTTGGAATGGGAATGTTTATTCTGTGCCATTGTATGTTGGAAGTATGTAACTTGTGTTTTAATTTTACAGGAAGCTTGGGACTTTGGACTTTTGGACTGTGTTGGGACTACTGATGTAGTCTATAAAGACTTTTAAAGTTGAACTGAGTATGGTTTGCATAATGAGATGGCAATGAACCTGTGGGGGCCAGGGGTGGAGTGTCATGGTTTGAAATGTGTCCCCCACAGTCTCATGTGTTTGGCAAGGTCATGGCACCTTGAGAGGTGGAGCCTCGCTGGAGGAAGGCAGTCATAAGGGGGGGGCCTTGAGGTGGATTAGCCCCACCTTACCTCTAGGAGAAGTCTGCCTTTGCTGCAAGTAGTTGGCAGCTCTCAGCTTCCAAGATATCTGCAGTGACTTAGCCTCCTCCAGCTCTGGCCAGCCAGCCATGCTGCCTCTGCTTTGAGAGACTGTACCTTCCCTCTGGAACCGTAAGCTGAATAAATCTCCTTTTCTCTCTTAAGTTGCTTGACTTTGAGTGTTCTCTCACAGCAATAGTTAAGAGTAACTGTTACACCAGGAAAAGGCAGAGAATTCAAATTTCCCCACACTTCCCTGAGAGAACCATTGAGATTAATACTGATGTGAGAGAGGGAAGATTTCCTTCAAGGGTATACACACTGATATATGCAGCAGGTGCCATCACATGCCATCAAAGACAGCTGAAATTAAATCCAGTGGGCCACTCACACTAAAAATAAATAATAATAATAGAAGGTGTTACAGTCAGCCTGCAACATTGCTGATAAATGACCATCAAATGGCTTAAGGGAACAAGGAGTTTATTCTCTTATGATTTCTGGTTACAGTTCTTAGTCTAGCCTGATGGGAGGGCATGCACCAATATCAGGGCCAAGAGAACTGGCCACACCATCACTACATAAAGGCTGAGAGATGGGCAATCCTTACTTGCCAGACCAGCATGTCTGGCCAAGTATACAGAAGAATGCCAACTCTCTTAGCCAGCTTTCTGTGATTTATCCAGGGCCTAATCCTACCCACCATGGGCTGGGTCTTCCCCATGAGCTAGACAATCTCCTTCAGGTTTGCTCTGGGCTTAACTCAACCATCAACTCTCTAAAACTGTGCCCAGAGCTCAAACCCTCAAGAGTCAAGTTGACATCTGTGCTTAACTGTGACACTCCACCCCTTGTCAACTTGACACAAAAACAATAGCACTTTTAAACTGTAACCTTTCTTTGTTCCCACAGATGTTAAAAGTTATCTTTTCATGGACAAATTTTAAATGTTCTCTCATTAAAAGTTCAGTTCCAACATTTTAAAAGTTCAAAGTTCCTAACCTTCTTAAATTAGAAATAAGTTAAATACTTTCAAACAAATAAAACATTAAAACAGAATGATTTTAAACAAGAAAATGTTAAAAAGATCAAAGTCCAGAAAAAACCCACATCCTTTACTTCAATGATCATCTTCTGTTGCTCATCATGTAATCATGGTAGCTCAAAGATTTCAGGAATTCCCAGTCCCTATTTGCAGCTTGAAGTCATAAAAGCAGAGTTCTTTGAAGCAGGCTGAATCTCCACTCGCAGTCGTCCTCAGCAGCAGTCCCACAGTTGTGGCATCTCAAACACCATTCTGGGTTCTCCTCTGCAGCTTTAAGCTTCACCATCTCTTGCAGGAACTCTACGCCTGCCACTTGGTGCCAAGCTTTTGCTGTCTTCCATGAACCCCTCAGTAGTTTGCCCAAACCAGTATCACCTGAGGGATGCTGCCAGATTCTGAAGCAAGTTTGAAATGTAGCTTGGTCCATTTGAGCTACAGCTGCACCAAATCTTGTGCTCAGATGCTGGAAAAGCCTATTCCAGGCAGCCAAACTTCCAAAGGGCAAGAAACAGCTTTAACTTGGGCTTTTGGCCCCTGAAGGAATCTGGATTTTCAAACCATAAACTTGCCATACAGTGGTATTCACCTCCTCCACCATCACAGTGCAAGTTGCTAGGTTTTCCTTCACTGATGTTCATTTCTCCAACAGCAGCAGATATTCTGCTGCCTGCCCTTTGCACATTCAAACCTTTAAGGCTGCCAACACAGCTCTCCTCTGTCAAGCAAACCAGTCCATCATCTTTAAATTCAGCTTTACCAAAGTTCTTGTTCCCCTCATAACAAATTGGGCCCAAACAATCTCTCTCAGCAATTGACCCATTAAACTCTGAAGAACGGTATTTGTAAATCCACAAAGTGAAAATTCTCAAGCATTTCCAACTTTGTCCAGCAGAACCGTTCAAAAGCCACAAAATCCGTATAGTCAGATTTATCAGCAACACCCCACTTCCTGAGTACCAAATTCTGTATTAGTTAGGGTCTAGAGTCACGGAATTCACAGAATGAATATATATATATACATACATGCACACACACATACACACACACACACACACACACACACATATATATATGAAATGTATAGAGTTGACTTACAGATATGGCCAAGGTAGTCCAGTGAAGGCTGTCAAGCAGCCGAGGTAGTCCAACGATGGCTTCCAGTAGCCGAGGTAGTTCCAATGATGGCTGCCAATAGCTAGTTGCTCAGTTTGGTAGTCAAGTAGGTGGTGGCTGAAGGCTGGAGAATTCCTAGAGTCTTAGTCTAGTGGAAGGCTAGAAGGTCAAAGAAACCAGGTGGCCGGAAGGAAGAGCAATTCCTAGCACAGCTGCAAGAAGGCATCTGTTCTCCTTGGTGGCTCCTTTTTATATGATGCAGTATTGGAAGAATCCTTTGAGAGCTTTGGAGTTCTGATAGGATCTGGGGCGTGTATAATCCTTTCAAGTAGTCTCAGTTGATCCTTTCCAGAGGTGGTCTCAGCCCAGCTTAGTTAATACCGGGTGTGTCAAGTTGACACCCAGGCTTAACTATCACAGGAGGGAAGAAGGACTGTGGCAAGAAGTAGAGGGAAAATGAGGCTGGGAATTAAGGGACGAAATTATCCTAAAGTCACTGTAATTATACATGAAACAATAAAAGAACAATTCCAAAAGGAAACCCACACAAAAAGTCATAGGAAATCACGATTAAGGGTGAACTCGAGCGCCTCATCCTTTGTGATCAAGTGGGGTATGTCACCAGAATACCAAAATGTCTGTGAGAACTTAATTTAATCAGCAATATACATTTGCAACAAGGAACATAAAGTTTTGGAGGTCAAATTACAGCAGAATAAATTTTAATAATTCCAGTGATGAAACAGTGCTGTTTGCCAACCAACTTAAAGGTCACAGACTTTTTTTTTTTTTTAGTGGAGAAAGTTTAGGGGGCTCCCCACAGATACTGCAATGAAAATAAATGCCATTAGAGAAGCCTCGCTTTCCCCCTGCAACAAGCCCTGGACATTACAGGGCGTTCCAAAATAACACACTACAGGATTTTCTTATATATTTCTCATTAACTTTTTAAAGCTTCCTGACTTTGTGGAATCGCTGCTGTGGGTTCTAAATGATGTATGAAATGGAAAAGAAAACACAGCCTCTCCTCACTTCTTCCCTCCCAGGCAGTAGCATGCCTTTCTTTTTTTCCCTCCAAATTACTGTCAGGATTGTCATTCCTTTCCACAGAAGCCTTTTAAAGATACTCAGCACAGCCACATAAACATGCACTGGGGAAACACACAAAAAAATCAAGACTTCAGAATTCATTCCAATCACAGCAGACTTCACCTGCCGTGACCTGGTACATACTTCTGCCACGGTCTCTTCTTTCCTTTCCTTTCCTTTCCTTTCCTTTCCTTTCCTTTCCTTTCCTTTCCTTTCCTTTCCTTTCCTTTCCTTTCCTTTCCTTTCCTTTCCTTTCCTTTCCTTTCCTTTTTTTTCTTCTCTTCTCTTCTCTTTTTTCTTCTTCTCCTCTCCTTTCTTCCCCTCTCCTCTCCTCTCCTCCCCTTCTCTTCCTCTTTCCTTCCTTGCCTTTTACCACAACTTTATCTCCTCCCTTCCTCCCTGTCCTGTCTGCCCAACACACCACAGATCAGATACCGCTTTGAACAAATTTTCCACCACAGGCCTGCTTTCCAATGGATCTCCTGTCCAGGAATAGCATTAGTGGGCCTCTGGAATAGAAAGACAAAGAGCGTCCATGTTTGCATGATACCTGGCATCCTAGATCATTTCTTTTCCTACTTGCAATTCCAAGTAAGAGTCCTCACTGTGATGGCTGCAGCTTCAGAAATATCATTATATTTCATCTCCTTCTGTGAAATCCAAATGCTCTTGCCTGTTTGCTCATTATGGAACCTGGAGCACAGAAGGTTTAGGAGGGTGGTGTTGCTCTCAAGGAACAGCATGTCCAAGTAAAAATGAATTTATAAGCAGTGTGCCACATACTGTTATCAACCTGATCATTGAAGGCTAAGTCTTATAATACATCTGTGAAGTAATTGATGAGGAAAGTTCCAGATCATGGTGGGTGGGACAATTTCCTGGGCAGGTAGATAAGAAGGAGAGGGTTGGCTCAGTAGTTAGGTATACGTCAGCATACTTTGACAACTCAGAGTCTTCTAAGTGAGGAGGTTTGCTCTTCTTTCAGCAATTCCTGCTTCTGATCTTGATGTGAACTCTCCTGTCATGCTGGACTATGAACTGTGATGGAAAATCATAAGTAAATGAAACCTAATTCCCCTAAGCTGTTTGGTTGTGAATTTATTGATAACATGTATGCAAACTGAAACAAACAGTGTTTTTTTTTTTCAAAATAAAATAGTTTATACACACGAAAATAGGAGTTGAACATGTGGCTCAGCGATATGAATTGTTCAAACTCTGTCATGATCTATTGACTCAAGGTCACAGTATCTCCACTGCCGTATTTCTAGGACAACATCCAAAATTAGGAAGAGCCAAGAGGAAGTTTCTCCTCTACTGATGTTGTCTATTCAAGGAGAGATCAATATTTGCCAGGAGTCTGAAGTCAACTTTGTTTCTGTCTTACTGGACAGTATCCTAGATTGACATAGAAATCGCATAGCTTGTAGCTTCCATATTGGTATATGGATTCCACTAGTAATGAAAAAGAGAGATGACTGGTATGTACCTAAGAATAGCTACTGCTAGAAAAGTAATGTGTGTTGGGGAGATATGCATGCATGCGTGTATACTTTTGCATGTGTATAGGTATGAGTTGTGTCATGTATGAATCATTAGTCCTTAGTCCTATCTGGAGAGCCGTATGTTATGTGTCTAACTGTAATTAGACATTAGATTACTCCTGGTTTTACTGACTTAAAATTCTCTCGATTATTAAAGCTCACATTTCTCCCATTTTTATATAAATATGAGTCTCAAATGAGGTTTTGGTTGTTCTTCAGTCCTCTTATAGTGTAATAAAGAAGTGAAGAAAGATTGTAGAAAAAAAAAACTTTTCCTTAAATCAAACCAGACAAAGAATTAAGACTGTAGGGATTAGTCAATACCTGATTATGAAGTCAGAGATCAGTGTAGATTTCCATGGTCCATAGAATCTACTGAAATAACAGGAAAGATTTCTAAATTTCTAGTTACATATTTTTTCCTATAGAATAAGTCTAATATTTTCTGTGGATATTTAAAATGAGCATAAGCCAACCAAAATGTTTAGAATTATTAGAAGAAATGGTTGATTTTTTAATAATTAAGGATTTTACATAAATCATTTTTAAAAGGACTTTGATGGGTAGTATGGTCTCATAATGTTTAGAGACAGGTTTACAAAATAATTTTTACAGAGCTAACCCCTCTAATGCTTGTTGCATATCCATAGCATCCAACAAAGACGATTATTCACACCTTTAAAGCTTGAATCTAGAACTAGCCAATTAACATTGAAAATCAAAGAACATTTTCACTACAAAAATGCATATGGAAACACTTTATATTTTTCTTTGTTCTTCTTTTGATTATATTTTATTTTTATCCTTTTAGATATCTTTAAGCTTTTCCCTAAGGACTTACTGAGCTTCTGCAGTATGCCATTGCTTTGTCTTCACTGTCCATGAGGCTGCAGACAAACAAGACTCTAGTGAGATTCTCCCGGTCATGGAGTTAATAAGCACTGAAGATTAAAAACCATTGTCCAAGATGCTAAGTCCAAAATCTTCTTACTCCACAAGTGGCTTTTATCACAAGGCATATGTAACAGTTTACCTGCAGGGTTGCTGATAAAATCACCATCAAACAGCTTAAGAGAACAAGGGTTATTTTCTCTGAGGATTCCTGGTTATCGTTGCTTGTCCAGCTTAGCAGAAGAGCCCACTGCAACACCAAGGGTTAAAGGAACTGGCAGTACCAAATCCACATAGCAACTGACAGAGGGATATTCCCATTTGCCAGACCAGCATGTCTGACTAAGTATATAAAAGGATGCCAGATTCTTCAACCAGATCTCTGCGTTTTATTCATCTGTCCAGGGTCTAGTTACACCCACCATGGGCTGGGTCTTCCTCATCAACTAGACAATCTCCTACAGGTTTGTTCTGGGCTTAACTCAAATACTAATTATTTTACCCAGAGTTTGAACAATCTACAGTCAAGTTGACACCTGCATCTAATTATGAAACTTCACCCCTTGTCAACCTGACATAAAAACATATCACTTTTAAGCTATAAACTTCCATACTTGTCCCGTATAAGTGTTAAATTTATCTATAATATAAATAAATGCATTTAATTTCATTAATTCTAAAAATCTGAAATCAAAACATTCATAATCCAATTTTAAAATGTCAATCATTAAAAGTTCAGTTATTAAAATGTTGGAACTGAAAGTTTCTTTTTAAAAAAGTCCCAAATCTTTTAACTATAAAAGTCTAGCAAGTCAAACAAGTTAAATACTTCAACACAGATAAAACATCAAAGTACAAGCATTGTGACAATGAGAAAATAATCAAATTAAGACCGAAGTCCAGCAAATCAAATACCACATCATGTACTTCAGTTTCTACCTTCTGTTACTTATCACGTAGTCATGGTGGCTCAAAAATTCTAGATAAGCCCAGTCCATCTGTATTTCAAAGTTATAGAAGCAGAGTTCCTCTGGACCAGGTTGAATCTTCACTCACAGTTGTCCTCAGCATACATCCTATGGTTCTAACACCTCCAACAACACCCTGGGTTCACCTCTGCAGCTATAAGCTTCATTCCATATCTTGCACTCAATACCAATTTCTGTGCAGTTATGCTTCTCTCTTGCTGTAAGACGCCACTGAAAGTCAAATAAGTTAACAGGAGAAAAGGGAGATGTATTCAGCTTACTGTTCCAGAGGGGGACACAGGATACACCTAGATCATGTCTATCAAGGAGGCTTGATAGTTGCAAAATGGCCAAATGCGAGAGAAAACCTCTCCTGGAAGTAAGGTGAGCTAATCCACCTCAAAGGCCACCCCCTGTGATTGCCTTCCTCCACAAGGCTCCACCTCTTAAAGGTGCTATGACCTTTCCAAACAACTAAAGATCCAAATACATGAACCTGTGGGGGACAAGTCACATTTCAAACCATGACAGCATGTATGACCAAATAGGAAAAGAAAAACTATTCCAATTATCCTACACACTTAGTGAATACAAATTGGTAATTTATAAAATTCAAGATGAATCTTCAAAAATACATTTTTAGGGACAACACTGACTTAGTGGGTGCTACTGAAACTCTCCACATTGATTACATCAGGATAAATTTTTTAAAAACATGGATATAAATATAGAATAAGGTATACCCTATTTTATTTGTATTTCTGGTCATGTGAGCATGTGCCATATATAATACATATACAAAAAAATAAATTGTCTTTTCACCTTAAAAATAAAAAAGGGTTTTCTTTGCAGTGTTACAGATGGAACCCAGGGCTTCATGCAAATTAACAAATGCTCTACCACTCCACCCAAATATTTTTATCTTAAAGGATGGAGTAGATGACATTTTGAAGATTCTATTTGAATCATTGTGAGTTATGAAATTGATTATATTTCACTGTTTTCCTTAATTTTGGACTACACAAAAATTAAATCATCATTGATGTTAATTGCTAGTGACATCAGAGAAAGTCAATTTTATTTTGATTTAACTTAATAAAATCAAGCACATTCATTTTATCATAGAGTATGATAGAATATAGTAACCAAGATGGAGCAAATGAGTGTGCTTCCAGAATAGGTTACCAAACAATTTTATACAGCTATTCTGAAACAGTGAAATACCCTGTTTTCATGTTAGCTTCAACAAATGGAGCTTGAAATTCAGACAGTCGCTGTCAAGCTGCAAAACTCTTCCTCATTCACAAGAGGAAATGATTGCCTTCTGGTCTTTTCATTAGTTATCAGCAAGTTGTTACAATTAGATTAGGAATGGATGAAGAACTTATTTTCCATTTCACTCTGTGTTGTATTATCTGTGCACTGCATATTGTGTATTTAATAGAAGTTCAGCAAAAAAGGTTAAATAGATTTATAATTGTGATGGGCTCAGAAAAAAACAGTGCTGCAGTTTCTTGGTCACACTGAAAATTGATTTATACGTATGAAAATATGAACCGTATTTAGTGTCAAGGAGGATCACTGCAAGACCATCCTTACGGGAGTGCTATCTCTATGTTGCCGATTTTATTGGTGCCTCCAGGATGCCTAAGAAGGGTTCACAGTTCCTAGATGAGGAACAGGTCCAGGAATCTCAGGTTGAAGCTGTATATTAGTTACTTTTCCTATTGCTGTGGAAACATCTGCCTTGACAAAAGCAATTGAAGAAAGAGAGAGTTTATTTGGACTCACAGCTCACCAGCACAGTCCATCAGGGCAGGGAAATAAAGAAGACAGGAGCCTGAACCAACTGTTCACATTGTAGCCAGTCAGGAGATAGAGAGTGAAAAACTCTCAGCTTGATTTCTTCCTTGGACTGGTGCCACCTACCATGGACAGGTCTTTTGCCTTCAAACTAATCTAGATAATTGCTCACAGGCATTCTACAGCTGTCTCCTACTAAATCTAGGTACCATCAAATTGACAGTGGAGATTAACTATCAGAGATAGCGATTCTTTTGTCATCCTTAAAGAGAGCTCCCTTACTTAACATTGTCTCAGAGACCAGAGATCAAGTACTTGGAAAAAGGCTAGCTGTTGTGTTAATTTTAATTACTGCTCTAGTTACTTTTCTTTTTGTTGTACAGACTTAGCTTAAGGGAAGATATGGGAGATTTATTTGGCTTACAGTTCCAGAAGGGAGATGTACTTCATTATGGTGGGAATCTCATAGTAGAAGACATGGCTTGGAGGCAGAAGCAAGAGACTGGTTCATATCACTGTAGCTCTCAAGGAGGCAGAGAGCAAGCAAACTCAAACTGAGAGAGCAAGGCTGGGCTACCAAACCTCAAGGCCATTTCCCTGTGACATCCCTTCCTTCAGCAAAGCTTCAACTCTCAAAGGTGTCACAATTTTCTCAAATAGTAACATCAGGAATTCAAACACATGAGCCTTTGGGGGATAATTCACATTCAGGCCATGACAACTATAATGCAGATTATTGACAACATATCAACTATATAATGTTCTCGTTAATCTTTTCAATGCTCATATTCTTTTCCATGTGATATGCACATGGTCCGCACAATAGGTTGAATCTGTTTTCCTATCCATAAATATGTGTTGACCGTGTGAGTAATACTGAACAATAATGACAGCTAATGGCATGTAAAATAACACAAAATAGTGGGCTCAGATATTTTTGTGTGTATTCTTGGACTTTTGTAAATACCATGAGAACATGCTATGTGGGACCGTCTGAAAGATGAAAAAAATGTACAGTCCATTGACCCTTGTTACTTTAGCCAACATCCAATCAGAATGCCAGGGACAGATGTAATTCTAGCTGAGATCAGAGCTGAACAGTCAAGTTCAGTCTTAATCGCCAGCTTGCAAATTTGTGAGCTAAACAAATCTTGTTGTTCCAAGTCATTTTGTATTGGGATAACTGGTTCTACAGAACTGGCAAGAAGAAAGTGCCATTTTATACTCAGAAATTATAATGGGAGTACATTAGAAGCATATAATTAGTCTTTTCTTTATTAAAGAAAGGCAAAATAAAGGAAAAAAGAATTGTTTTTTAGCAAAGCACAGTATTTATTCTTCCTTATTGGGAATAAAATGAAAATGACTCTACCTGGCTCCAGGCCTGTGTATGAGAAAAAAGAAATGTGACTGCAAAGAATGAGCATCAGCACCCAGACTGGACATGCCAAGACAGAGTCAGGGTTGGGGAGAAGGCCAAGGTTTGGGAGTGAAGGCAAATCAGAGATGTTAGCTCTGGTACAATACTCTGTGGCAAAACTTGATTACTTTCCATTAGGCGAACAAATGACACCAGGCATATGGTTTGTCCACAAAGTTGCCAAATTTGACAAATAAAATATGAGATGCCCAGTTAACTTTGAATTTCAGACAAACAGCAAATAACATCTTATTATAATGCATCTCATGCACAGAACATGCTGTGAATTCCTCAGACTTTGAGAATTCTAGGGAGAAATGGAAACCTGATTTAATGTTGAATCAGGCTTTATTTATTGTTTTTTTATTTTTGTTTGTTTGTTTGTTTGTTTATATTTATTTTTTTCTTTTTTCACTCATACAAACGTAACAGGTACACCAGTCCCTTCCCTCCCTCCACCTCCCACCCCCCTTTGCCCCCTCCCCTCCCCTTTTCCTCCCCATCCCCCAGTGCCTCCCCCTCCCATCCCTGGAGCATCCTTTAATGAGCATGCCAAACTCTCCTCTGGGTCCTCCTCTCCTATGAGGTGCAAGGACCCAGTGGCATTTCCCTGAACCCTTTCCTGTGTTCTCTTTACACATAGGAACACTACCATGGCTGTCAATCCCTTGCCGCCAAGGATCCTAGTGCCTTTAGCAAACACTAGACTTTCTGGAGTCAATAGTGTGTTGGACATTGCACAGGGCATGCAAAGTCCAATTACGATTGCTTGGGCCCTAACTTGTGTGGAGTATCTTGCTTATCATTGCTCCTCCCATCCTTGTGCTCTTACAATCTTACCACCCCATTTTCCACAAATTTCCCTTTGCTTCAGGATGGGGTGAAATTAGGCTGGCCTAGCCCCAGGTGGTTGATATAGAGTCTGATGTTCTGGATTATGGTTTGTTGATTTTTTTTCAGTTTTGCTGCTCCTGCAATGCCTTTCACTCCATCCTGATGGGTATTGGATAAAGCTCCCTGGCTAGAGATAAAAACCTGTTAAATTAGAGTCTTGTTATAAGAGTATATTCAAGGGTAGATGTAATAAAAGTAGGAAACGGCAGTGAGAGAGGGGTCAATCGCCCATTTGTGAAATGGTTACTTTTGATCTGCCAGACTATATGCCCTCCCCTTCTGGTAAGATCATACCCCATCCGTTGTAAATGATCAGGAAGGAAAGTCTGTGAACTTAACCAAATGTCTCATTACTTATTTGCAGTCCTTGATGGTGGCCTATTTGCTCTGCTGTAACATGGTCCCCTCTCTCTTTGTTACTGGTGTGTCCTTCCTTCCCCATCCCTCCTGTTCATAGTCTTAGCAATTACTGTAGTTATTACAGATATTTATCTTTGAGTGTCTCTAAGTGGGTTTTGTACTAGGAGCCACCTATTAGGGAGTACATATGTCGCTTAATTTTCTGCGTCTGGGATACTTCACTCAGTATAATTGTTTTTAATTTCATCTACTTCCCAGCAAATTCAATTAATTCATCAATTTTGATGGCTGAGTAGTATTCCATTGTATAAATGTACCACATTTTTCTTATCTACTCATCAACTGTTGGACATTTGGGTTGATTCCATGACTTTGCTATTGTAAACAGTGCTGCTATGAACATGGTCGTGCTTGTGCTATCGAGGTGAATTTTTGCTGTATGGGGGGTTATTCCCAAAAGTGGAATCGCAGGATCATATGGCATTTCAATCTTTAATTTCTTTAAGAATCTCCAGACGGCTCGCCAGAGTAGCTGTATGAGCCTACATTCCCACCAGCAATGTAGGAGAGTTCCCCTCTCTCCACATCCTCTCCAGCATTTGGTGTTATTTGTATTGTGAATTTTTTGCCATCCTGACTGGGGTGAGGTGATATCTCAGGGAAGTTTTGATTTGCATTTCCCTGATGGCTAAGGAAGTGGAGCATTTTTTAAAGATATTTGTTAGACATTTTAATTTCATCCCTGGTAAAGTTTCTTTTGAGTTCCAGGGCCCATTTTTTAATTGGGCCATTGGTTTCCTTGGTTTTTAGTTTTCTAAGTTCTTTGTGCACTCTGGACAGCAGAGTTCTGCCAGATGTGTGGTTAGTGAAGATTTTCTCCCATTCTGTGGGTTGCCTTTGAGCTCGTGTGACAATCTCTTTATCTGAACAGAAGCTCTTTAATTTCACAAGATCCTAACTGTTGAGAGTTGGTAGCAGTGACTGTGCCATTGGATGTCTGTTTAGGAACTGTTGGCCTAGCCCAATCAGCTCGAGGGAGTTCCCTATCCTTTCACCTATGGTTTTTATAGTCTCTGGCCTGATATCAAGGTCCTTGATCCATTTGGAATTAAGCCTTGTACATGGTGACAAGTACGGGTCCAGCTTTAATCTTCTGCATGTGGAGATCCAGTTTTGCCAGCACCATTTGTTGAAGATGCTGTTCTTTTACCTTTGGATTTTCTGGGCCCCTTTGTCAAAGACCAAATGGCTGTAATTTTGTGGGCTTATATCTGGGTCTTCAACCCTTATCCATTGATCTGTGTCTATTTTAGAGCCAGTACCAGGCTGTTTTTATAACTATGGATTTGTAGACTAAGGTTTGGTATGGTGATACCTCCAGCTGTGTTTTTGTTTGTTTGTTTATTTGTTGTTTATTTGTTTGTTTTTACAGACTATTGTCTGGTAAGTAGCTTGAAAATAATGCCCAGAGGTACCTTATGTTTTAGACAATAGATAGTCAAAATTGTAATAGAGGAAGACAGGAGTCAACATAGAATGTGGAACTGATAGAAAAGCCCAAGGTTTCCAGCCTTCCTTCTACGCTTGTAAATCTCCCATAAATTTCATAACAAATCACACATAAAAGCTAACTCTTTCCTTATTGCTGCACTGATCATTAATAGCTGATTAGCCTTTATGCTAATAACTTGAATGTAATCAATAAGTAATAATTATTTTATGCTATTATAGCTATAAAAATATATGATCACTGTGAAATCAATCAGAAAATAATGGAAGAGAATTAAGTCAAAAGAAAAAATTCAAAACTGCCCTCTGAAACGACAGTTTTTAACAAATAAAAATAGTTGACCTATTTATGCGTATGAAGAAAAGTGTGTATTGCTTTGCTTTTACTCATAGAATTTTATTATACATGCTGCTTGTATAATATGTTTTTTAATATGTTGTTTTTTGTTTTATATGTTATGGGTTTATTTTTGTGATCAATAAATACAGATTTATATCCTTGTTTTTCATGGCACAGTTGATGAGATACCGATATTTATTGGGTTTTGAATAAATATAAAACATGCCAGATTTCTTTGGATGTTTACCTCTTGATGTATTTAACCAACTCCCTACAGTTATATGCTTTACATTGCTTCTAGTTATTCAGCATCATAAGGAAGCTTACAATAGATATCCCTATAAGCCTACAGCTCAGCTAATGGAAGCAAACATCTACAAACACTCTAGAGAACACTACCTTGGTAAATTCTTGATTGTACTGTGTGGACATTTCCCAATGTTATGCCAATTATTAGACAGTCAATAAATAGGCTCTGAAAAGACTATTTAACAGTGAGCCTTTCAGCTCTTTTCATTATTGCTGATACCTTTTTCTGTATTTATAGGTACAATTATACTCTTATGAAAAAGCAAACAAGAGGCAAGAGGGAGAGAGAGAAAGCATCAATAAAAATCTGAATAAAGTAAATGCATTCAGTCTTAGAGCGATTTATCCAAACTGGCTTTTGGACATGTCATATATGGGCCAGCCATTATTCTAGGCAGAGTATAAAATACACGAAAATAACTCCTTCTAAATGTCTTACAGTATGGGTAGCATTTTGCTTACCATTTAAATATATGTATGCTTTAAATATTGTATAGACATACTTTTCCTAATAATGTGTTTACATTCTTTGCCACATAATACAACATTAATATTCTAATAAAATGCTAATGTGACAAAGGAAGGAGGGAGGGAGGGAGGGAGAGAGAGAGAGAGAGAGAGAGAGAGAGAGAGAGAGAGAAAGAAAGAAAAAGAAAGAAAGAAAGAAAGAAAGAAAGAAAGAAAGAAAGAAAGAAAGAAAGAAAGAAAAAAGAAAGAAAGAAATTTTAGAAATCATGGCTTCAGATAAAAAGTAACCATTTTGCAAATGGGTGATTGACCCCTCCCTCACTGTGGTTTCCTACTTTTATTACATCTACCTTTGAATATACTCTTATAACAAGACTCTAGTTTAACAGCTTTTTATCTCTGGCTGGGGGTGACATACAATACCCATCAGGATGGTGTGAAGGGCATTGCAGGAGCAGCAAAACTGAAAAAAAAATCAACAAACCATAATCCAGAACTTCAGAGACTCTATATCAACCACCTAGGACTAGGCCAGACTAATCTCTCCCCATCCTGAAGCAAAGGGAAATTTGCGGAAGATGGGGTGGTAAGATTGTAAGAGCACAAGGATGGGAGGAGCAATGATAAGCAAGATACTCCACACAAGTTAGGGCCGAAGCAATCATAATTGGACTTTGCATGCCCTGCACAATGTCCCACACACTATTGACCCCACAAAGTCTAGCATTTGCTAAAGGCACCAAGATCCTTGGAGGCAAGCGATTGACAGCCACAGTAATGTTCCTATACTTAAGGGGAACACAGGAAAGGGTTCAGGGAAAGCCACTGGGTCCTCGCACCTCATCGGAGAGGAGGGCGCAGAGGAGAGTCTGGCATGCACATTAAAGGATTCTCCCGGGAATTGGGGGGGGGGAGGCACTGGGGGATCTGGAGGGAGGGGTGAGGGGAGGGGGAGCAGGGGGGTCAGGGGGAGGAGGAGGGAGGGAGGGAACCGATGTACCTATTCAGTTTGTATGAGCGGAAATAATAATTAAAAAATGTTAAAAACAAAACAAAAAATATCCAGAAGGACATAACAGTGAAAGGAAGAGAGGTAGGAAAGAAGAAATCTTGTACTGGGAAAAAACAGTGGATTTGAATTAGATAATGGTTGGAAATGACATGTAATACACATGTATGGTCCTAAAAGCATATGAATAAAATCAAAGAAAGAGGTAAAAAAAATTAAAAAAATAAACAAAGCATCCAGTGAAACTACTTATGTCATGGAGTTGATGTAGGTGCATATTCGTCTTCTGATAACTTTGGGAAATAAAATTCTATTCTCTAAAAAAAAAAAAAAGAAAGAAAGAAATCATGGCTTCTACCTGTTCTACCTGTCTTGGTAATAGAACCTGTTTCATTTTCTTTTTCAAGTACCAATCCTGTGAGTTATCTTCTATGACTTCCATTTTCTACTCTATTAAAGTGGAGAAGAAACACTTAGGTTCCTCTGAATGCAGACTTCTTCTAGATTATCTTCCTTTATCTTATAAGTTATCTCACATCATCTAATTCAAGAACAATACATTTTTCTTCCAATACGCTTTTATAGAGACTTTCTATAAAACATAACTTAGCTTTCACAGAATAACACTCTTCCTTAGATACCCATAATTGCATTTTGTGATGGTAATGAGAAGTGCTGCTATTATAAAGTAGTGTGAGCATAAACACATGAATCATAAATTCATTGAGCTCAAGAGTGGAAACTTAACCAGTACTTGCCACAGTGTTCATTTGTCCTCTCCATTAATAACTCCTTATGATTACAATGAGAATGAAGGCATTATTGACATAAGTGATTTAAGTGGAGACTGACTACTGTTGATCTAATTTTCATGTCTATGATTACTGAAGAGTCAATATTTTTTTATATCTGTATTATCCATGACTATTTTCTCAAGGAACTCATTGTTGTTTTATGTATATGAAATCAAATGTTTTATAAACTAGTAACCCATTGCAGTATTGCACATGAAACTAATAGCATGATTTTAATGAACTCAAAGTAACAGACTTTGAAGGATGTCATTTATAATTCATATGTCATCAGCACGCTATTTGCAAAAGTTAATGTTTTGAACTGAAGTATACACTGAAATTTAGTAGTGTCATTATATGATAAGTATCTTGATTTTGTATATCAACTTTGGATTTAATAAAGTTTTTATGTAAACTGCTCATTTCAATTAACACTAATGTGCATTAGACAATCAATGAAAAGGAACACTATTCAGCAATAGAAAAGTTTCTTAAAGAAACTTCATGCCATCTGTTGTTTTTTTTTTCACTATCTAAACAAGGTGGGGTTTTTCTTTTTGTTTACTTGTTTTCTTTCTTTTTTGCTTTTTAAGATCATTTGTTGTCATTAAAGCTCCTAAGATGACTTTTTTTCTTAAATGATACAGAATGGCCAGATATTTGATTAATGATATTTTTGTGCAGGTATTCTTGCACGAGATGTACATGTGGATCAACAGACATCAGCCTGCCCCCTCAAAAGTTAATGGCCCTCATCCAACTTAACAGAGATCTGGAGAGAACAAAAAAGCTGCATAAGACAGGTCTTCCATCTTTGTTTCCTTAGGTGGAACACTGGTCTTCTCTACCCTTCAGTCTTGTTCTCAGTTGGACCTTATCCCAATGGTTCCCATGGTTCCCAGATCTTCAGATTCATACTGCAATTTGTACTACACCATCATCAACAGTCCTCCTCATTCTCTAGCTTATTGACAGCGGATTACAGATTTCTCAGCCTCCATAACTCTGAGCCAAGACCACATGATGCTAAGTCAAAAGTCAAGGTCAATTGAAAGTTTGAAAAGTCTTGAATCAAGAACATATATGCCCATGCTTGTTCTGCAAGTCAGCATCAATCATACCTCAAAAAGAGAGGTAGAAGTTAGATGTGGAACTCCTGACAAGTTAGGTTACATTGCTTGGGCTCTGTCTGACTTTTCTTAATGGTAGGCAGCAAAACTGAGCTACCAATTCAACATAAATTCCTTTGGAGGAGGAAATGGATTCTCGATGAGCTATAGTGTCAAGCTATTTATGGTGATCAAATTTGATAGGTGCAGGTCAGCCTGAATACATTCATCTTTCACCTCACATAGATTATTTTTGCTCACAGCACTATCAAAATCTCAGACATTAACAGCCCTTGTATTAAAATAAGCCCAACAAAATCCAGGCTTAGGAAGAAACTAAAACCTCTACAATTTCAAAGTGTGCTGACAAATTTTACATAGACTAAGAAAGGTAGCTAATAACAGAAATAATAGAGGAATACAATTTTTTTGTTGCTGCAATTCTTTGGAAGACAGAATGACTGTTTTTACTTCTTTGTGTTTATCAAAGGCAGTTGAACCTGGTGAAGGAAAGGAAATTAAGTTAAAGGGGAAAAAATTGGTTGCAAGTAAAGCTTAGGAAGCAATTTGTACCCATGAAGTAATTAATGAGTGAAATGGGTTTCTACATTAGTTCTTGAGGCAAAGTTATTTTAATGAGAAGACCTCTTGGGAAATAAATTCAAAGTAATCTGCCCCAGTGGTCAAGCAGCAGCTGATCTTGAAGTAATGAAAATATGGTCTTTCGATGGCAAGGGGTCTTCTTGCTCAACAAGGTATTAAACAAGATCATTCCTTTCATTTTAATACTAATACCATTCTGGAAGAAATGGAGGAGGGATATCAAGGGGATTTTAAAATTTGTGTTGTAGTGATCCTTTGTTTTATGTAAAAAGTATGGGTGATATATTGAAAAATAAAGCACAGGATGAAAGAACTTACCCATCATGCCTGTGTTTGGTGCACCTTTCAGTCCTTCACAGGAAAAGCCACCATTCTTTCTGAATAAGGACTGTGGTTTCCTTTTGAAAATTATTGTTATTATCAGTAGTAATAATAGTGTGTATACATGCACCCCAGCATGCATGTAGAGGTCAGAGAATAATTTTGTGGGGTTGGTTGTTTCCCTTGACTTCCAAAGATCATCTTCAAGTGATTAGACATGCAGGACAAGTTCTTTTATTGTGGAACCATCCCATTGGCCAGGGTCTATGCATTTCTATAGGATTCTATAATGAGAGAAGGTACATTAGATCAGTGTTGTTGAGCCATCACTTGCCTTCATCTCCTTAAGAATTTTCTAGCGAGGAGCTGGAGAGGTGGTTCAGGGGTTAAATCTCTGTCTTGCAGGCAGAAGGTCCTGAGTTCGGATCCTAGACCCCACGTATAGACGCTGGGCAGAAGCGGGGCCAGCCTGCATTTCTGGTCCTGGTAGGGCGGAGCCTGTGAATCCCGGGGCAGAGTAAACAAGGAGGAGGTGGAAGCGGTCCGTGGTGGTTCCCGAATTTGTCCGTGGTTCTACACACACACACATACACACGCGCACACACGCACAATTGAATAAATAAAAAAAATTTAAAAAAGAATATTCTAGAGAGACTAGTCTCGATGTTTTAGAGAAACTAAGAATCTCTTGACTCAGGCTGAAGACCAATGCTTAACAGCCTTGCAAAGAGAGAGCCCCTTACTTTCAAAGTCCTGCACAGGAAGCTAATGATATGTGACTTCGTTATCACCGCATTGCAATAAAAATCAGATCAGTGTCCAGAGTTGCCTAGCACTAAAGAAATTTCACATAATAAACCTTTGCCAAAAATTTACTTTTCTTTCTCTTTGTCTTCTTTGGTTCTTGCTAATTACATCTATTTTTATGATCTGCTTAGTGTCTACTTGGGATCCAGAATAAACCATTTATGTTCAGTATATTTTGAGTTTTTCTACAAATTATCTGCCAAGTATCATCTCTTCACAGTGTTAGTTCAAAATTTTGTGAAAATATTATACAGTGGGTGAGTTGCTTAACTCCTGGTGCTAATCCTTTATCTCTCTATTAAATTTGATGTCTTGACAATGTAACTCAAGCCAAGACCTTTGGCCTCTTGGATATCAAAAGCCATCACCATGTAAAGAAATCGCTACAAGAAGCTGAATATAGGATTATGGATGCAGTTCAAATTGTATATTTCTGAACTAGTATACATAAGGTTCCCTGGGCTTAATAAATTAATATCCAGTACCATATAAACCAGGAGTGGTAGTGTATGCCTACAAGCATCCCAGCAGTCTGATATATATGAGTTGATACATATATATATATATGTGTATGTACTATATATATATATATGTATATGTATATATATGTGAACCACATATAAATACATGTTGTTCAAGATCAGCCTGGACTAGAGATGTCTTTAAAAATATTTGAGCATATATATATATATATTATCTTTTAAAATACTGAATATAAACATACTTATCAATATAATCACTACTCATCTGTATAGTCTTAATAAACTTATAACCTATTATGGATAGACCCTTTATATAGGCATGCTTCTTTTTAGTTATCATACTCAAAGATCAGATTCTAGTTTAACCTTAACTAACCAGCATTTAACTGAAGTTAGGCAGATACTTCCCATCATTGGTGACATACATATCAAGCGTGCTTTATCATCACGTGTGTGTATGTGTGTGTGTGTTCTTTTGTGTGTGCATGCGTGTAGAGGTCAAGGCCAATGTCAGCTCTCTTCTTCAGTTGCTCTCCACAACTTAGGGATTCTCAGTGAATCTGGAGCTCACTGATTTGGCCAGGTTGTCTAGACAGTGAGCTTCACAAATCTGCCTGTATTTCAGCCTTAGCTCTGGGATTACAGATGTTTACTGCTATGCCTGGCTTTTACATGGGTGCTGGAGATCCAAGCTAAAGTCCTCATGCATGCAAGTCAAGCATTGTGCCATCTCAGTCAGCTCCCTAACTCTTCATGTAGACTTTTAAATCAGTAATCAATGCAAAATGCTCCTTTGAAGAATGGTGGTAGATAAAATAATGAGTTCATGAATAAATTAAGACTGGTTTTCCAGCATAAAAATTACTTGGAAGACTGGAGAGATAGCTCATAAGCAGAAGGTCCAGAGTTCAGATCCCAGACCCCATTAAAGCTGTCAGGCAAAAATTACTTGGAAACAATATAATGTGATTTCTGCTATATTGTTTGTGGAGGAAAGTGTACCAAAAAGGGGAGGAAGATGAGATATAGAGAAGAACTTTGGAGTTGAGCAGGAATAGGCGCATGCAACAGAAGGGTGGGAGGAAATTTGCGCAGAGGAAAAGCCATGCAAAGGTGTAGAAGTAGGGATACTATGCTTTTTTTTTTTTTTACAGTTTATACATAGTGAGAAGAAAAGCTTCTGTGTTAAGAGAAGTTAAGTGAGTTAACTTGGGCCACACATCTAAGCATTATAAGGGTTTGGACTGATATTTTACTAAGAGTTTTTATTCAACTTATGTTCTGCTCCAGGACTTGAGATGAAAGGAAGAGTGATGTAAGTCTCCCTAGTTCACCTGAGTCTTAGTTAGCATCTAACCATGTAATGGATACTCTTTAGGCAAGCTATTACACAAATCCAGGTGCTTTGCAAATTAAGAAACCTGTTGGAAGCTAATGATGAGTAAAATTCCAAAGATTAATAGGTATCTAATTCTGTTCCTCTTGTAGATATTTTATAAAATGTAGGGAAATACAGAAAAGAGAAACAAGTGGGAAATCAAGCAGAAAAGCTTAAAATTTCTGGTTAAATATACTTACTCTTGCCATCACATTCCTCTCTGGCTTCCAATAGCATGTTCAATTTCTCTTCTTTCATTTTTCTTTCTTATAGCCTTTCGAACCTTTTTCTTGGTGCCCAGAAATTTCTTAGAAAGTACTTCCATAGTTACTCAACCACAGTTTTAAGGGTATTGGGTCTCCAGGGATTCTATTCTAAGTAAATTATTAAATTACAGGATGAATCTTTTGGGAGACTGTAAAAATCAAAGACTGCAACTCTGTTGGAACTAACTCTAACTTTCTAAGACATAGAAAATGCTTCATATTTCCTTACATTGATAGTAAGAGGAAAACCAACATTGCAGTTTCAGAATTTTTTGCCTAATGTGTGAAAACATATAAACAATCCTCTTGATGTTTGAGGAAATTCCTACTAGAATTTTATGTAGCAACATTCATATTTTATAATTTCATTTATAACCTAGCTAATATAATAGACCACAGATAAAACTAAAGTCACTTCTTAGTAGCTAAACATTTGCTGCAATAAAATCCTGACATATTCAGAGTATTTTCTACACCTTGAAGAACTTAGTCCTCCATATTACCCAATAGGTAAACAGCATTGGTGGCCTTATATCTGTTTTGTGAGTTGAGAAGGTCAGTGATTACTGTGTTTACAAGACTGGTATATGGTGAAATGGAACATGGGAAGCCGTGATATCCATGAGTGTGCTAGGCTCAGACAGCCATCATGTGTCTTGCCAAGTATTTCCTTCTAAACACAACAGGCTAAACACAGTTCATTCAAGGATGAACCTTGTAACTTGTTCTAACAATATGATATGAATTATGGTGTGTCAATTCTTGGCAAAAACCCTGAGAACCATCTTGGAATCTCCTTGCTCCCTCTCATCTGTCACAATGGCAGAGGAAGCCTACATCAGAATGAAGTTCTCCATAGTTCCATATCTGAATGTCCACAATGAAGACTGGGAAATTGTCAGTGGGCTTTTTACACACCAGTATTAGTCATGTAGTTTAATTATATTTTGTAAGGATAAGAAACTGTGATTTGGGAGCTGTTTGCTACTGCTGGACCCATCTATAATTATATGTCTTTGTACATCTACTCTTTCACCTTCTTGTGTAAACTCTTCATATAATATGATAGATAATTAAATGGAAATTAGATAATACATCTGAATCATTGAGTCGCCTTTTTTCCCCATAGCTCTAGTGATGTAGCTTGGGGTCTGTGCATGCTAGCCAAGTTCTATAGCAATGAAGTTTATCCCTTGCTCCATGTCTAGCACCATGATGCTATTAAGCTGGTTATCATTAGCTCTGATAAGCAAAGAGAATTAAACACTGTACAGTGCAGCAGTTTATTTCCTAACATAAAGGGTGAGAACTTTCACTACGTACCACCTGCCAACAGGAAATACTACATAAGGTAAATGAATGTATGGGTACCATCGCTGCGGTGAGTTAGACCCAAAATTCACTCCAAAACAATTGCAGGCCACTTCCTGAGAGGTAAAAATCAGCAAATAGAAAAAGAAGAGAGAAAATATAGTGTCAAAGAAAGAAAATAAAAGCCAGAGAAAACAAAGATGAATAGCAGTGATTAAAGAAAGAGAAATGCATTTCATCCAGGTTTCCAAGTTGTGCTGCAAATGAAATAGCAAAAATCAAGATATCAATAAAATGACCAATCATTAGAGTGTGATCAAGCATGCTTCCAAAAGCTTCCATAGCCTTCCCCCTTTCCTAAATCAGTAAAAGTAGAGAGGTGACAGCTATAAATCCAATGGGAAACAATGGGGTTGTGGAATACCTAAGCTTGTTGTCTTTGCATTCAAGCTTGATATTGGCTGAAAAGTAATTTTTTCCCCTATGAGAGAGCTCAAGAACAATGGATTATCCAAGACTGGATAGGCGGTAGCCATTTTAAATGGAATAAATACCCTAAAATATGATTTAAGGCTTCCTGACTAGGTTTGACCTCACTGTGGTTTTCAGTGGCAACTTAGACAAGTGGAATGGCCACATGTATATCATAACCTTAAGCACTAGCCAGACACAGCTGCCTTTCCAAGTACAAAGTGTTTCTTCAATTCTTTCTCTACCATATCTTTAACAAATATTACAACTATTAAGAAGGTCTTTGAAAGTTAAACCACATCTTAAACTTTTTAATATTAAACTTTTAAGGTTCTAACCACAGTTTGAGCTGAATACATGGCCAAAATTATTCTGTATTACTACTCATCAAATACCAATATGTATTTAAATCACTCAGAGATCATATTAAAACACAAGCTGTAGTTCAAAGTTGTTGAATAAGCTTGAGCGTCTGTCTTTCTAACCAGTATCCAAGTGTCCTTGATGCTGGGCTTTCCAGAAACAATCCATTGAATATCAAGGACATTCCAGTCTCAGAGTAGTTAAGTGTCTTTGCCCATGTCAACACTACTGAGGTTCATGTATAAAGTATTTTCCCAAAATCCCTGTGAAAGTTTAGTCCAGAACTGCTGGAGCAATTAAAAGTTGATTAGATCATGAGGTTCCTCATACCATTAATGGACTGATTAATCGGGGCTATTATTTTGTATGGTTTATCTCCTCTGACCACCTCCTGTTTGTTGGAGTTTGTCATAGTTTGAAATGTGAGTTGTCTTCCACAGGTTCATGTGCTTGAATCTTTAGTTGTTTGGGAAGGTCATGGAACTTTTATGAGATGGAGCTTGATAGAAGAAGGCAATCACAGGGGTTAGACTTTGAGGTAGATTAGCCCCACCCTACTACAGGGAGAGGTGTGTTCTTGCTGCTTGCAGTTGGCAGCTCTCAGATTCCTTAATAGATGTGACTTAGACTGCCTCCAGCTTCTGCCAAACAGCCATGCCTTTTCCACCATAATGGACTATAGCTCCCCTATGGAAAGGTAAGCTGAATAAATCTTCCTTTTCTCCCTTTAAGTTACCTGACTTTGAGTGGTGTCTCATAGCAACAGGAAAAAGTCACCAATAGAGTCAGACAATTTCAGTTTTATAGAACATTAGTTCTTTCGTGGTTCCATCTCGTAAAGTCTCACTAGTGTCTCACTGGAGGGAGGCACTAAAAGAAAGATTCTGTAACACATGGGATCACCTCTGGGTGCTAACACAGCACAGACTGGAAAATGAGCTTGAGGAACCTATTCAATGAAACTCTTAGCTGTGAAACAGAGCCAGAGTATCAGGTGTTTTTCTGTGAGTTTACCATAGCAGAGCCCCCACAGCATGTGTACACGTTGGGCCACAGAGAAGAGTACACACCAGAAGGTTCTGGGATTCATTCTGTAAGGAATCATTGCTACTCTACAATGTAGATACTTTGAGAGGAAAATAGAATTGAGAATTAAAACTCTGCCATACCCAAAAACTCAGTACAACAATGTTTACTTCCATGAGACCTCCACAATAGTTTACCTATCAAACTCCAGAGATATGGTGTCATCATGAGAGGGGAAGAGTATTAAGTTGATGATTAGCCCACTGGAAGTCCCATCATGCCCCAGCAGAATTCCTGGATTGATCCAGTGGATCTCACAAGAGGGGAACAGGGGGTAGGTGAGGCGGAGAGTAGAAGAGAGTGTGTGGAAAGGAGGATTGGGATGGGCTGTGAGTGAGGGAGAGGGATATATAAGGTAAAAATATTGTCATAGTTAAGCACAGGTGTCAACTTGACTCTTGAGGGTTTGAGCTCTGGGCATAGGTGTAGAGAGTTGATGGTTGAGTTAAGCCCAGAGCAAACCTGAAGGAGATTGTCTGGCTGCTGGGGAAGACCCAGCCCATGGTGGGTGGGATTAGGCCCTGGATAAATCACAGAGAGCTGGTTGAGAGAGTTGGCATCCTTCTGTTCACTTGGCCAGACATGCTGGTCTGGCAAGTAAGGATTGTCCATCTCTCAGCCGTTATGGTGGCCAGTTCCCTCAGCCCTGGTGTTGGTGTGAGCTCTCCCGTCAAGCTGGACTATGAACTGTAACCGGACTGTCGTAAGAAAGTAAACTCCTTGTTCCCTTAAGCTGTGTTCTGGTCATTTATCAGCAACCATGCAGGCGGACTGCAACAAATATATATTCATTATATCTGTACATGAAAGTTTCACAGAATAAAAATTCCTGCATACATATATATGTGTGTGATCTGCATGCACACACATACACACGAACCCCATATGCAAATACATACCTATACGCTCACATACACCCTATTCATATATGCATATATACATACATATGTGAATGATGTACATGCACATACATGCACACAAACCCCACAGAGGAAATAAAAACACCAATAGTAGAAATACGACTTCTTCCTTCACCCCTACTCCGCCACCCGGGAAGAAATGTGCGCAGTCCAGCCGGGACTCACCGCCACCTAGGGGTGAAATACAATACCCATCAGGATGGAGTGAAGGGCATTGCAGGAGCAGCAAAACTGCAAAAGAAAATCAACAAACCATAATCCAGAACTTCAGAGACTCTATATCAACCACCTAGAACTAGGCCAGCCTAATCTCTCCCCATCCTGAAGCTCAGGGACATTTGCAGAAGAGGGGGCGGTAAGAGTGTAAGAGCACAAGGAGCAATGATATGCAAGATACTCCACATAAGTTAGGGCCGAAGCAATCATAATTGGACTTTGCATGCCCTGCGCAATGTCCCACATACTATTGACCCCACAAAGTCTAGCATTTGCTAAAGGCACCAAGATCCTTGGAGGCAAGGAATTGACAGCCACAGTAGTGTTCCTATGCTTAAGGGGAACACAGGAAAGGGTTCAGGGAAATACCACTGGGTCCTTGTACGTCATCGGAAAGGAGGGCCCAGAGGAGACTCTGGCATGCACATTAAAGGATTTTCCGGTGATTCGGGGGGGGGGGGCACTGGGGGATGGGGAGGAAGGGATGAGAGGAGGGGGAGCAAGGGGGTCGGGGGGAGGAAGAGAGAAGGAGGGAACCGGTGTACCTATTAAGTTTGTATGAGCAGAAATAATAATAAAAAATGTTAAAGGAAAAAAAAAGTAATATGACTTTTTCTTTTAGGCCCAGCAGATATCTCTGAAGCTGTTCTGATTTCACCCCTCTCCATCTCTACTGCCTCCAGGATGCCCCTATGCCTTTGGCATCTCTACAGGGTACAGCAGCCAACAGTCCTCTCTTTAGTTTCTCTGCTTTAGCTCTTGCCTCCCACATCATCATTCTTGCACACCACCACCACAGCAGAATTTGTGATGTGTAAATTAAAGCATGGCCCTCCCTCCCATGGGACACCTGTGCCACACTTCCCATAGATGCTCTGCAGCATCTCAACCAAGGCACCCTTGAGCATTTCTTTCTGTCAGTCAGCAACTCAACGCAGTAATTCAGTACAGAAGGTGGTTAATCTAGAATGTGAAAGAGCCTTATTTCAGTTCATAGTCTTGAAGTCTCCAGTCCAGGATTGCTTCTGGGTCTGAGAAGAGGCAGCACATGCCTAAGAGGAGCAAGTTATAAAACAAGACTGCTCATGGCCAGGGAGCAAACAAAAACAGAAGCCTGAGAAGCCCCCTAGAGGACAAGCTCCCAAAGATCTGAAGACCTCCTTCTAGGCCCAATCTCCTAAAATTGCTCCTAATAGCAACACTACAAAACAAGGTTTTAAGACATGGGCTTTTGGTGGTGTTTGCAATGTCACCTGTAGTCCTCCTACACAGGTTTTACAAAATAGAAGAGCCTGACCTTACTCCACACCAGTTATACAGTCTATAGCACTGACCTTACTCCACACAAGTTATACGGTTTATAACACTTGCTGCCTCATTCTCAGAGCAACGTGGTGTGCAAGCCCCTATTCTGGGTATGGTTTGGCCTGGGCTGTCTCTTGGCTTCATAGTGCCATCATACCATCATGTAAACTGAGCCCACAGTACACTTCCTTGGGAAGTCATCTCTAATCACCCTTCCCAGGAATCTCATATATAGCATCCTGGAGCACATCTCTCTCTTCCATTCACCCAGCTCACTCTGGCTTTGACTTGCATCCTCTATCATGAAATGAGATCCAATGGCACAAAGACCTTGTGTCTTTTTTTGCTCTGTCTGGCCGAGTATAGGAGACATATTCAGTAAACATTTGTGAAGAAGCACTGAATGAATTTCCCAAACAGAACTAAGCTCCAGTTCCTTAACCTCAAAGCACTGTGAACACAGATCCGTGAAATATACATGCCATTTATTATGTCCTGGCATCTATGCATGTTTCCTTTCTAAGAAGTGGAGCTACTTAAGTGTGGAAACTTTGTCTTCTTTTTTCTACTTTTCCTACCATTGCACTAACTACATGGTAGATACATAATAAAAAAAAAAAAGTAGGCTACTATTTTTCATGATGAAAATCAGAAATTTGTATGTAGTGAAATGGCAAAGACGATTTAGTCCAGGTAGATCCAACAGTCTGACATTGCAACATGATGCTGTTGTCATCTGCTAAGTTCACACTTGACAATGGCCCAACCAAGTTACAAAAAAAAAAAAAAAAAAATGAAAGAAAAAAACTTCTATAATGTTTTAAATAAGTTTATGATTGTGTTTTGGGCCACATTCATTGTTATCCTGGGGTTCGTCTTGGCTTTTGGGAATTGTGTGTATGTGTGTGTGTGTGTGTGTGTGTGTTAGAGGACACTGTGTGTCCACATGGAGGTCCAAAGATCATCCTGAATTGCTCCTGAATTGCTCTACCTTCCTTTTTTCTTTCTTTTTTTTTTTTTTTTTTGGCTTTGCTCTGAAGCTTCCCAGGCTCCACTTTTCAGGGCCAGAAGTACAGTTCACTGCCATTTCTGTCATTTTCTTTTTTTTTTTTTTCTGTGATATCTGTTTTCAAGCTCAGGCCCTTTTGCTTGCAAAACAGAGGTTTAACACCTGACGCATCTCTCCAGCTTTCTTACTGCGAATTTTAAGAGGGACATTTCTTAGAAATGCTGGATATACTGCTAATAAAAAGGCAGATGGACCGTTGGTCTGATGGACTGCTGATCTTAAATTATCTGTAGACCCTTGGCACTTGTAGACCACTAATACATCTCATCTGCGTCATACTATTGCTTGTGAGAAGTGCCAGTGTCCTGATGCACAATTCTCATCACTAAAGATTCTCAGGCACTGAAGAGCTAAACTGAACTTATGGGAGTTCTCCTGTCTAAACCTTTACTAACAATTTCACGCCCATCTGAGTCTTGGACTCTGGTAAACTACAGATGAAGCTAATTATCTAAGTGTGGCCAACATGCAAATGCTGGTATTATGAGGATGTGAAGAAGCCCAACCGTGGGAGAGGAAAAGAATATTATTTGCCATATTGCATTTAAGGATACAGCCCAAAGTCATTTTCTGTAGGTGTGATTGCATTTATTTTATTGGAATTTTTTATTAAAAAAGTAATACGATGCTTGTTGTCACAAAGCAAACAATATAAAAGTACAAAACATATTAGCATTGCCTTCCCTATATTCTGCAGTCTAAAGCAGTATCCTGAGGCAATGTGGGCTAATTTGTAAGTTGGCACATATGCTATGTACCTGTTTTTTGGGTTTTTAGAAATACAGATAGAGAGAAATAGGAATGATCTGGATATACACAGGTGCATGCATTTTCTGGTTTTGTAAAAATTGGATCACTTCATTTATTCTTCAATAAAAACTGCTTTCTCTCAAAAACTTCTCTTAATTTCTCTCAGAGCCATCACATATAGAAAAAGCTTTAAGCTTATGTGTCCATTCATTCAGCATTGTTTATTATTAGGTCTATCATGATCTGCTTTAGGCATACAGATGAACAAAACAGATGAAATTCTTGCTTTCGTGTAATTTGCATTCTAATGTGGAAGATAAACAACAAAACCTGAAGAAGTAAAATAACAACATGTCGCCTGGTACCAGGCACCATCAACAGCAAAAGACAAGAGGCTCCAGAGACATGGTGTCCAGGAGGAGCGCTGCTCCTTCCAACCAAGTCCACAGGGAAGACACATCAACGGAGAGGTGAAGACTCTAGTGAGTCAGCTGTGCACATGTCTGAGGCCAGATTTTCCCAGTCAGGGAACAAATGCACACAACATTATGCCAATGCCTTGTGATAAATCTCATGCACAAAGGACTTCTAATTTATTGGTCAAATGAATGCAATGATCAGACAACATGCTCCACATCACTTTTGTAGCAATTATATCCCTATCAACAATATATGAAGACACACATTTCATAAGGAATGATCAGGGCTGTGCACAATCAATCTTTTTAAATTTTGCTAAATTGATTTTTTTTCATTTCTCTGATTACTGGCAATATTAGAAAATACTAGCATGTTACTTAGTTGGCTTTAAAATTTTTGAGCAAATATATTATTTCCAAACTTGATTTTCTGGTACAGAGCAAACCAGGGAAGTCTCACTCCAGTGGCAAAATTGGTTTTGAGACTGAATTTCCCCCAAGTAATGAAGACTAGCTTTGGCAGCCCAGTTTAATCATTGTTTGGCAATAATAATGACTACAGTTACCACTGGCATTAGAATGCTTCATAATAAAGGAAATAAATTAATTCTTGAGTTTGGAGATATGGCTCAGTTGGGAGCAGGCACCTTAGCCGTTAAGCTATCTCACTGTCCATGACTCAGCTGATAGAATGTTCTTTTACACAAAGCTACAGGTTCAGTCCCCAGCACCACATAAAGCATGGTGTTGTGGCATAGCCTTATATACCTAGCATCTGTTAGATGAAAGCAGAAAGAACAGAAGTTCAGCTACGTGAGGAGCTCATGGCCTGCCTGGGCTATAAGAGAGAAAGAAAGGTGGGAGTAGAGAACAAAAGGGAAGGGAAGGGAGACAAAGGGGAGGAGAAGGGAGGAAAAGGGCAGGGAAGGGGAGGGAAATGGGAGGGGAGGGGAGGGAAAGCACAGGGGAAGGAAAGGGAGGGAGAGGGGAAGGAGAGGAAAGGGAGAGGGGAGAAAGAGGGGAGGGGGAGGGGAGGGGAGGGGAGGAGAGGGAGGGGAAGGGAGGGGAAAGGAGAGAGAGAGGAGGGCAGGGGAGGGGAAGGGAAAGAGAGGGGAGGGGAGGGAAGGGGAAGGGAGAGAGAGGGGAGGGAAGGGAAAGGGAAGGGGAGGAGAAGGGGAGGGGAGGAATAAAAGAGGTGGGGAGGGAAGGGGAGGGAAGGGGAAGGGGAGGGAAGGGGAGGAAAGGGGAGGGAAGGGGAGGGAAGGGGAGGGGAGGGAAGAGGAGGGAAGGGGGAAGAGAAGAAGGGGGAAGGGAAGAGGAAAGGGAAAAGAAAAGCCAGTTCTCAACAAGTAAACATGTAGAAGTGGCTGTTGGGAATCTAAAATACAATATTCAGACCAGCAGGAGAGTCGGAATTTTGTAAGAGGAAGAAAAACTAAGAAGACACAATCTCAAAATGAAAAATCACCTTTTAAGCAATCAGATTCCTTTAACAAATTCTGTACAATCATTTTTTAAAAAATCTTTTCTAAGAACCAGGTCATTTTGGTTCAAGAAATACAAATTAGCCCAAAAGATAAAAGAGAGACTCTGGGGACAGAATTAAGATGGCAGTGTCACCTGCCTGAGAAAGAAGCAAAGCTGGAAGTCTCTGCAAAGGGAAGGCCACAGCTCAGACACTTGTTTAGCGCCAGAGTCTAAGGCAGACAAATGGGCATTTGTTCTCTCCTTCAGTTTAGCTCCACCCCCTGGAAACAGTGCCAATACAGACACAATCCCAGACATATACACATGCACACACCCTCCAGAGGATTTCATTATGAATACAGTACATTGATCCAAAGACATTCATTGTGAAAACAAATCTGAACCTATTTTCATTTCTCCAACTCCTCAGTCCTTTTAAATTCCCTGAACCCCCATGGTTCCAGGGACGGCCGTCCTGTGCCTCCCTTCATTACAGCACAAATCCCATTTAAAGCTACGCAACAAATGTGATTCCCACATACGTCTCTGGGTGTCAGAGTCTGCACTAGTGGTGATCTAGCCAGCTCAGAAAATCTGAACTGTTCCCCAAAGGGTTAAAATGAGCTTTCCTGTATTGAACTGCACCTGAAACTTATGATCTTATTTACTTATAGCTCCCTGGTCGTGGGCCTGTAATGTGTGTGTGTGTGTGTGTGTGTGTGTGTGTGTGTGTGTGTCTATGAACATCTTTGTGCATACATACACACGAACATGAAGGTATACGTGCATGTGCCTGCACATATGTGTGGAAGCCAGAAGTCATCTTTAGGCATCTTCCTCAGTTGCTTGTACTTTATATGTTTTGTGACAGAATCTCTCACTGAAGGTGGAAGCTCATGGATCAGGCCAGTCTAGCTGCCCAGCAAACTTACGAGATTGGCCTGTCTGTACCTTCTCAGTGCTGGGAATACAGGTGGCTTTTAAAGTGACTCCTGGGGTTCTGAACTCGATTTCTCCCATGGGTACCACAAGAGCCATCTTCCCAGCCCTGTGAACGTGTGATCTTCTCTGTGCCTCTGTTTTACTTATAAAGTGGGAAGATACAGTAATATCGGAGTCATATGGCATAATTCACATAAAGCAGGGCACAGTGCCCATAGTGAATATTTGATAAAACCTAGTTCTCTATTTTAACTACACTTCAATTGCTGATGGGAATACATAACCAAAACAACTTAGGAGTAGGTGTAGGACTTCATATCAACATCGCAAGCCAAGGGGCAGGGCACCTCATAGTCACAGGAAGACCCAAGGGGCATACTTTCCATCTTGCCAGTCTGCCAAATTCTAACCAGTTATTGCTCCATCTTATCCACATGACAGGGTCTTCCCGTATCAATCCCCCACCAGGTTCACTCAGAGGGCTCTCCTTGATGAAATAATTCCTCAGAGGTGCCTGAAGACTCAGTACTCAGCTGCCAAATTGACACCTCAAGCTGCCTCACTATTCTTCTGACGTTAGCTGCTGCTATTTTGCTCTCTGCAATTGCAACCTTGAGAAAGAAGAGTTCCCAAACCCGAAATTTCGGTGCAGTGTGCGAGCAGAGTGGCAGCAGAGGCCTTAATTTCCCTCATCAGCTTGGTGATTGATGCTTGTTTGCTAACACGGAAAATGTTGGCGAAGGCGGGCAGGAGGGCTGGCGAAGTCGCTCTACTAATTACCGAAGGTGCAAATTCAACATGCAGCACTCCTGCGCGGCAGAACGAGGTGAAACAGGAGGTTTGTTACTTCCATCAGAATTAAAGACTGTAATTGCTTAGCATTCCAAATGTGAATGATTCCTTGGGAAACAGAAGAAAGCGATCCACCCACCTCTGCCCGGCGACAAAAGAGTTCTGTGCCATCAACGGATAGGCAGGGAGCTGGGACAGAAGGGTAATTTCCTCCAAGTAGCGGTTGATTAGATACGCTGCTGCTATCTGTTCCCAAACACTGCGGGAGAACACAGAAGAATGTGAGGAGGGAACAATGTCCTTCATCAACGGAAGCCCAGGGCGCTTCTCTGCTGGTCAATGAGGGTCTAGGCGGTGGGCACCTGTGCTTCGATTTATTTAAAGCCTAAGAAGCAGAACGAGCCAATCAAGCAAAAACCAGGGCAGAGATAGGTACAAAAGTTTGCTTCTCAACTTTAAGAAACAGTATTTATTATTCCGAACAGGTTCAAATAAATTATTTTTAAGAGTTTTTTCTTGACTCTGAGGCAAACTTCAGGATGCAGAGAGGACACATCGTCTTCATGTAGCCAGTCACAGTCACTGAAGATTGTTCAACAGTGCTACCTGCAGGCACACACCAACCCCTTAGAGAATGGTGGGAAGCAGGTAAGGAGAGAATCAGCCCCACTCCAGAGCTTGACAAGGACTGTCAGAGCAGATTAAAAGTTTAACCCCAACCCCAACTTTCCCAAGCTATGCAAGCTTTGACCAGCTTCTCTGTTCCTCTGCTCCTCCAGTTGTCCTTGTACCTCCAGTGACAGTAAACTCATTTTAATAGAAATAACCCAAACCAGGCTGCAGCACTATGAGCCCCTTCGTAGGTCTATCTTGACGTTAGTCATCGCCTTCATCTCCTTGGGCATATTCAAACATTTCACCATTGCTTCTTAAAATCGTAGAGGACAGATTAACTATTAGTTTCCCTTAGGGCTACCAATATAAAATAGACACATCCACATCATGGATACATTGTAGACATCTGTTTTTTCAGAATTTTTTGAATTGCTTCTATTATTTCTTTTGCTCCATCCACTGTTTCTGTCTTGATCTATTAATCTATTATTCCTCTTTGATTGGGTTAGCTCTTCATGATTTGAATTAAAATGAGTATCCAGGTAGGAGGATTACTCATGGTCACACAGTAACTTCTTTTTTTGTTAAATTAAAGGGTTGTTAGACTCGGGAGATGGCTCAATGGTTAAAGACTGCCTCACAAGCAAAAGGACTTGAGTTTAGATCTTCAGAGCCCATATCTTTAAAAAATGTTGGGCAGATAAGGTGGCAGCTTTTATTTCCATCCTTGGAAGGCAGAGCCTTGGAAACCCCACAGCAAAAGTGATAAAGTAGAACAGCAATCCAGGATGATTCCCAATGACACCCTTAGATCTTGTAGCAGTTCCCCTGCATAGTTGCTGATAAATGACCATCAAATGGCTTAAGGGAACAAGTGGTTTATTTTCTCTTACAATTACTGGTTACAGTTCTCAGTCCAGCTTGACAGGAGAGCATGCACCAACACCAGGCAGAGGGAACTAGCCACACTATCTCTACAAAATGGCTGAGAGAGGGACCATCCTTACTTGCTAGACTTACTTCCTCAACTGGCTGTCAGTATTTCATTCATCTATTCAGTGGCTAGTCCCACCCCTCCACAGGCTGGGCCTTTCCCATCAGCTAGACAATCTCCTGCAGGTTTGCTCTGAGCTTAACTCAATCATTAATTCTCTACAAATGTGCCCACAGTGCAAACCCTCAACTGTCAAATTGACACCTGTGCCTAACCATGACAGATCTCCACAAGGACACACAGTCTTGTCCCCCTTGTACACATACTTGCACACAAATACACATTATCCACAAACAAAACACACACGGACACAATAAAGGACTGGTATCTTGTGCCTTAGAGACAGCATCTCTTTTCAAGTCACATCACTTTGCTCACAGGGACTCACAAACTTGAAGCCCCAACTTTGCTATCAAATCTTCAGCATAGCTACCTGCACCTCAAGTCTCAAACTACTTATTTCGAAGCAACTGCAGAAATGGTGTGTTTGCACCAGTAACGAGAGAGGAGACCATGTTACAGTAGAGAAAATAGACCACCATCAAGGACTGCAAGTAAATAATGAGACATCTGGTTAAGTTCACAGACTTTCTTTCCTTCCTGATCATTTACAACTGATGAGGTATGATCTTACCAGAAGGGGAGGGCGTATAGTCTGGCAGATAGAAAGTAACCATTTTGCAAATGGGTGATTGACCCCTCCCTCACCGCCGTTTCCTACTTTTATTACATCTACCTTTGAATACACTCTTATAACAAGACTCTAGTTTAACGGCTTTTTATCTCCGGCCAGGGGGTGACATCCAATACCCATCAGGGTGGAGCCGAGGGCATTGCAGGAGCAGCAAAACGGAAAAAAAAATCAACAAACCATAATCCAGAACAGCAGAGACTCTATATCAATCACCTGAAACTAGGCCAGCCTAATCTCTCCCCATCCTGAAGCTCAGGGAAATTTGCAGAAGAGGGGGCGGTAAGATTGTAAGAGCACAAGGATGGGAGGAGCAATGATATGCAAGATACTCCACACAAGTTAGGGCCAAAGCAATCATATTTGGACTTTGCATGCCCTGTGCAATATCCAACACACTATTGACCCCACAAAGTCTAGCATTTGCTAAAGGCACTAGGATCCTTGGAGGTAAGGGATTGACAGCCACAATAGTGTTCCTATGCTTAATGGGAACACAGGAAAGGGTTCTGGGAAATGCCACTGGGTCCTTGCACCTCATCGGAGAGGAGGGCCCAGAGGAGAGTTTGGCATGCACAGTAAAGGATGCTCCGGGGATGGGAGGGGGAGGCACTGGGGGATGGGGAGGGAAGGGGGAGGGGGGCACAGGGGGATAGGGGGTTGAAGGGAGGAGGGACTGCTATATCTGTTAAGTTTGTATGAGTGGAAATAAATAAATAAATATAAAAAAAAAGAAATGGTGTGTGGGGGGGAGTGTCAAAATTCTTTCCCTCATTCTCGTTGTTGCCCATTCTTCCTCCGTGAACATCTTTCACTCCATGCACTCTGATAAAAGAAACAAACCCCTGGGCTTTTGTTGACCCAGTAAACATAGAATTTCTTGCGTTTTCACACCAGCAGATAGAATTCGCTGCTCCAAGAGTCAGAAAGCGGCTGTGTAATTTTCAGTTTGCACAGCTCTTCCGAGAACCCGGGGAGGCTGCAAACTTAGCTACAGGTGTGTGGGGAAAGCGGCTTCCCTCTGGGCCTGGCTTCCAGGAAGAGTCAGCACTTTGTGCAGAAGAAAGTAAACATTCCTGTCTGGTGGGAAAGACAGAAAGCTCAGGGTCAAGAAGGCAACGGACGTGTGAATCTAAAGTTTTTTGGAGCACGGAAGCAAAGATTGCTTTCTGCACCATAATTTTCATCTCTGTGAAGGCACCTCAGCCACAGATCATCCCTGCGTAGCGATTGTATACCAGGCATTGATTTTTTGTGATGAGGAACAGGGAATAGGCAAACACTGAATTTTCATTAGCTCCTTGGGGAAAGCGTGCATCCTCCCCAAACCAGGCTGTCCAGAACATATTAAGGGGTAATTTATAAGAGCTGGTTCAATCGAACATGCACCAACAGCAGCAGTGGCAATAAAACACTCCTGGGTGAGCCGCTAATTTGAACTAGATCTTGTCCACGTTAAGGAGCTACCTATCCAAAGTGCCTTTCTTTCCTTTATCCTCAGCTTTAATGGGAAAACTGTCGGTTGATTTCTTCTGTGTACATTTTACACAGAAGGGCACAATGACAAGCCTAGAGAGTCAAAAGATGATTCTGAGCTGGAACAGCTGGTAGAGAGATGGCCATGATAGAAGTCACTGGAAGTGTACAGGGACGAAGTACCATAACACCAGGATCACATGAGGCCTACTTTCATACTCCTTATAAAATTAAGCTTTTCTTTAAATTATTTCTTTATAATATATGTTTCTACATGGTATTATATAAGTGATTTATAAATATTTCCTTTCATTTTATAATTGCAAGATCACATTTTATTTTTACTTTTTCCTAGTTTTACAAGCATATTGAATAATTATCCCTCCCTTCGCCTTCCCTTTCTTTTTTCCCTTCCTTCCTCCCTCCCCTCTCTTTTTTATCAATCCATCTCACTCCCTCCCACTTTCTGTTTGTCTACTTCTATGGGTCTCAGGATTCCCTTTGGATCATCTACTGTAGTGGGGGTTCAGGCTTCTGTGGCAGGCCAAGTGGCCCTTCCTTGAGCAGACCCACTGATAGGGACACTCCCCTTCATCTGTCTACCTCCAGTCCCTAATGTTTCCACTGCATGTGATTATTTCTCCTGAGATCCTTGCTACTCTATGGGACCATGTTGGTATGTCAGCCATCATGTGGGTCTGGTAAAGACAAGTCTCATTGCAGTGAGTTCCTGGATGCAGCAGCCCTGTCTTGAGTAGAACGTCTTGACCAGCAATGAACTTTTCCATCTTCAGGCTCTTAAAATGTTACCACCTCTTCTTCTGCAACATAAACTGAACCTTAGGATGGAGAGAGATTTGCTTTGCTTGATTCTGGCTGAGCAATGCAGGATCTCTGATATTCTGTATTCTGGTTGGCTGTTGTCTGTTTCACTGCTCTTCCACTGCACTAGGTGGCATCCTGTCTGGGTGCTGAGATCCTCTACTTATATTGTAGAAGACGGCTTCTAGGTTGAGCACTGAGTGCTCTTCCAATCTATAGGCATAATAACAGGTATTTACAGAGCAGTTTGGTGTACTATCTTCCTGCCTATAGGTTCATAATCTATTCTTCCATAGTGATCTATTTCCTTCCTTTTTATAGGTTCTTGTTCTAGTTAACAGTAACAGGAATGTGTTCCATTCTGACAAGCAGCCCTTGAGTCCAATTAGAAAGCTGTTGGCTGTCTCCCTAATAAACTCATGCAACTATTACACTGGAGGTCCCCTGTTGCCATGATGGTTTTTATTGAAACCTGCAGATCTCATAGGTTGATAGGACTTTGATTGATTTTCTACCCCAGTAGCTTTCTACGGTATTCCTTGTCTCTGTGTAAGCCACACAGCAAGGAGTAAGCTCTCAAACCAATTCCGACTGATGTATTTTGCCCATGTCCTGTGATCCATATGTGTATCATCATCAGCAATAAGATCTCACTGCCAGTTTTTTAGAGGGCAACCATGAGCAACGGCAAGAGTCTACAATGTTTGAGGGTCTTTGAGACTTCTCTGACCAAAAACTTATCAGAAAGTGTCACCTTCCTGCCACTTCTAGTATACTTTTAATTCTCACTGGGTTCTAAGTGGGCCAGCTCAGGGCATTTTTTCATTTTGCCTTGTTTTCTTCTCTCTGTGTTCCTCTGCATAGGGACTGCCCATTCTTGTTCCTTTTTTAAAAGAAGTATTTTAGACATATTAATAACATATGCTGTTCCTATGGAGTTTCATCCCACAATCTTAGGGTTTTTCTATAGGTCCCTCATCCCCCCTAATAGGTATTTTTCCCATTATTCCCTCCCTCACCCTACTTGCCATGGTATCCTATCCCCTCCCACCTTCCCACTCATTGATCTCTTTTGAATTTTCTGACTCTTATAGTAATTCCAAGCCAAATAATTTGACAAGGAGATCAATGCTAGCATGCACATATAAGAGAGAACATGCAGTGTTTGTCTTTCTATGTCTGAGATACCTTGATCAATATTAAATTTTCCAGCTTCATCCATTTGGAAGCAAATTCCAAAATCTCATTTTTTCTAATGGCAGAATATGGTATTCCATTGAACATTTTGACTTCCAAGGTTCTAAGCTCAATATTTGGTTTTGTGGTAGAAGTCTGATCTCTAGAGATTATTTACTTGAACTCAGAGCATTCCCATCCTGATAATTTGGGGCTGTCATGGTTTGAATGTGAACTGTTCCCCCATGGCTCCTCATGTATTTGCATCTTTAGCTAATGTTAACATTGGGGTTACTTTAGGAGGTGGAGTCTTGCTGGAGGAAGGCATGTCACAGGGGGGAGGCATTGAGTTTGGGTAGTTCCATTATCCTTCCTCTAGTAGTCTGTTTACTGCTTATTCTTTCTTAGCCTCCATAATGGCTGCTGTGACTCCAACTTCTGTAGCCTGTACTGCCTTTCTCCACCACAATGGACTGTTTCTCTCCTCTAGAACTGTAAGCCGAATAAATCTTTTTCTCACTTAAGCTGGTTGTTTGTGTGTTGACTTTCTTTGTGTGCGAGGGAAGGAGGAACACCATCAAACCCAAGCACCCAAGATTAGAGCTACTCGCTCTTTCCTGCTCCCCACCCCTGTAATGCCGTCTCAGCTGCACATGATCTTTAGCAGTGCTGAATATGTGCAAGGTACATGACAACTGAGGTGGTAACTACAATGACGTGGCTCCTGTGAATCACCACAGAAGGGGTAGGCTTTTGGGAGATTTCTGAGAATCACTCATGCTCCTGTAAGTAAGTGCAATAGCTTAAATAGATTAAATCTTGATGAAAGAGTTTCCTTCCCCCGTTGATGTCCTATTTGGAGTGAACTAGTGTTTCTGTGCATCTCTTTAGCAAGAGTCACCCAACCAGTTATTCAAGGGATGAGAAGAGAACACAGTCCATATCTGCCCATATAGGGATCATAAGACTATGGAGAAATGAATATTAATCAAATGGTCAAAAATACATTTAGATACAAACTCTGATGGTTTTATTTTATGAGAATATCTACAGAAATATGATCTGTCTAAGGAGGCTAGAAACTGTTTCTAAGAAAATGATAATTTTCCCAAGAAAATATAAAGCAACTGATAATATGTACATAATTGAAAGGGCAGGAGGGCAAAGATAGCTTTGGAGAATAGAGATCATGGAGCATGCTAGGATTGAGATTTAATAACATTATATGATGCTTTAGAAATCATGCCAAGAAGATTATCTTCAGAATCACGAGCCAATACAAATCCCTTGTTCCCCTAAGTTGTTTGAGTCATGTATTTATCACAGAAATGGACTTAAAATTGAAATAGAGATTGGCATCAGAGAAGTGGGATATTGCTATGAAATTAAGACTAAGAAGCATGCACCAAATCATAATTTTAGAAGAAAATTTATTATAGCTTGTGTCCTCCCACGTATATTAAATCAACATGACAAAAATGTTTGTAAGGCTCAGAAGATGGTTCAAGGGTTAAATATTTTGCCTGGTAAGCAAAAGGACATGAGTTCACATCTCCAGATCCTGTGTAAAAATGCTGGGTACATAGGGCCGTGGCCTGTAACTCTGACCCTGGAAAGCAGGAAAAACCCAGAGTAAAGCAATAAGGAGGTAAAGAAATCCAGCGCAATACTTGATGTCCCCCTCTATGGACAGACCTATTTAAGCTCCTATTCAAGTTTGCAAATAAAGCAATTTTAATTGGATGAACAAACAAGATTACATTAGAAGAAAATAAATCTACTTTTAGAATGATATAATAATTAGGCTTTATTTTTTATCACTACATTACTTGGTAGCCAGAACAAAAGAGGGCAGCTAGTATCTACTTATTCCTTAATAGAAAGAAAATGGTGTTCATCAAACCTAGAAGCAATGCATTGTTCTCAGACATTACATAACATATTTCCAACAACAAAACAGACAATGCCTTCAACAACTGTTCCATAACAGTTACTGGAGATATTCCAATATATAATCATTTCTGTAACAATTAAGAGACTAAGACAATTTCATTAAAACAAAATTTAAGAGAAACATTGTATGGGGGGTGGGGGTAGCCAAGCTCACAAATTCCAGACATGTACTTTTCTGTTGCTCTAGCTAATTTGTAAGATATAATTGAGAGCTAATACAAAGATTTTTGAGTCAGGCATGCTATCTCCAGGGAGAAGTATTTAACCACTCTCCTGTCTTAAACAGGAAATAAGAAACTTATTGTAGAGTGAGTGACATACTTACTGTCCTTTAGGTTCTTCATAATCCCAGGGTTCACTATAATAATATGCTAATAACAAACACTGTGAAAAATCTGGAGTGGATTTCATCTGGCTATTTTTCAGCCAACCATATTGTCGGGCACTCAGTGATTAACTGCAAAAGACATCTACTGCAAATTTTAAACAATTTTTTTTCTAAATCTTCAACTTAAAAATTACACTTATTTTATTTATCTTAGTGTATTTTGGAGTGTGTTCCATAGCATGCAGGAGGAAGTCAGAAGACAACTTCATGAATGTGGTTTTTTTTTCCCTTTCCATCCCATGGGTACAGAGATCTAACTCAGAATATAAGACTTGGTGGCAAGCGTCTTTCTCTTCAGGTCCTGAATCTTGAATTTTTCATATTTTGATTCATTCAGATCTTGGAAAAATGCCAGTAGAAAATACATTGTCAGCATCAGTATAACATTATCCTGTGACACTATGTTGTCCCATAACAACATTGCTCAAATGCTAAACCCCATCAATATTGGATTTCCACAAATGAGAAATAAATATACCACTCTATGATGCTATATTATATCTAAGAACAGATAAATTTCAGATTTGCATACAATATCAATGACAAGTTAGAGAAGCAATACTTTTTATCCATTTTACTACAAAAATTAATCACTGATTAAAAATTCAAGCTATTATATCATGCACATTAAATTAATGACAATGCATGTAGGAGGGTTTGTACTTCAATATCACATCAAAGGTTATATGTCACAGGCAAGTTATTCAAAGTTTTTTTCTCAATTAATCTGTTAGAAAGCCAAGATTTCTATCAAATGATTCTCTTTAACTGGAAGCTTCCTTTCTACCACAATCACTCATGAGCTTTAGATCTAGACAAAAGAAACCATAAAAATATACTTTTTTGTATTATGATTGGCTACATGTTTAAAAATTATTCCTGCTGGGAAGATGCCTCAGTAGTTAAAATGTTGATCACGAAGTTAAAAGGACTGGATCTGAATCCCAGAAACCACATAAAAATGTCATAATTCTATCCTTAGAAGGCAGAGACTGGGAATCTGCAGAGCCAGCTGACCAACTTTCTTATAATTTATCTTGCAATTATGAACACACACCCATCTATATCTCCTTTAAAGATGGTGACTACAACTTAACACAGAGCAACAGGCATGATCAGGTAGGTGTGGAGTCACAGGATTCATTACTTCTTGTGAGCTAGAAACATTCTTTAAATTAGTGTAGCTTTAGCTTGCCAACTAACTTTGCTAGTTCACACAATATCATTAAGTTCTCCTAATACTTTAAATATTATTAAAAACACAGCATCAATCTGTAAACATGTAGTTAATGCTTTCCAGGAGCTAATTTGCAATTTTAAACAGCTTGTGCATATGGACAGATTTTTTTGAGGATTTAGAAATAAATATTTTATTACTATAGACAGAGTCTGTGTACATTTAGGGCTCATGATAAAAGAACATAAAACTAAATTTGAATATCCTGATAAGAACAGTAATGATATATGTATTTTATTTTATTTTTATATTAATTTTATTTTTAAATTGTATTAACCATGAATTTGTGAGTTTTCATCACCCACTACTCACCCCCATCCTACATCCCTTCCCACCTTTTCTGTTCTCCCTTCCCATCCTTTCTTGTCCCACTCCCATGACTCTCTACATGTGCAAATGGGTTACCTTTAGGATGCCTGCACTAGCTAGTGCTTGGGCACCTGTCAGGGTACAAATGGCCCACCACTGAATAAAATGTAGAAGCTCCCCCTTCCTTTTTTCTATCACCAGCTCCATATAGTCCTTCAGGCAGTAATGTGACAGGTTTTTTTTTATTCATATAGTATTATGCAACTCAAGGAAATATGTGTCCCCACTAAAAATGAAATAACATGTCATTTGACTGAATTTAATCATTGAACACAATCGTATTTTGAAACTTTTACATATAGTTGATAAATATGTCAGCATCTTGGATCCTGTTTCTCTCCTTCTCTACCAACCAAATAAGGTGTTCTAATTCACTTCTTCTCAACAGGGCCCTGCCATGGCAGATGTTCTAAAGAAGCAAACCCTCAACTTTCCTCTGACAGAGGTTAATAGCAGTCTAATTAATGAAACATGATATCAACCTCTAGGTGCATGGCTTTCCCAATTGTCTGCAATGCTGAGATGAGTTCATCCTCAAGATGTCAGAGAAGGTGGGCTACAAGGAAGGTTGAGACTTAGCACAATGAGTTCTGCCGCCTATGCACTCTGTCAGCCATAGAGGCTGTCTTCTGTGCTGGCTTCATTGTGCCTTCTGTAACGACCTCACATGAGTGTGGTGTTCTTAGTAGAGATCTATGGACTGCTTTTCCTGTAGAACTTGTATATACACACATGCACACCAACATATATACACAAAACCTCAGACACAAGATATGAATACACACAATTATACAAACACAAAGCCATATACTCAAAAAATATAAACATATACACATAAACATATACACACAATACAAAAACACAAACATGCACATAGATATGTACACATATAAGTACATCAACAGACACACACAAAACCACAAACACATCCACACAAAAACATGGACAAACACACAGATATATACCCAGACATGCATGCACATAACACACACACATACCCATAAACACTCAAAGACACACATACAAGTATCCACACACAAGAGAGAAACAATCACATGTATAAATATATACAAACATTCTTATTGTGCATTTTTTCTATTTTTTATCTAAATTAATGTTCCTCACCTCTATTCATGCTCCACCCATGCTTCCTACCTTGATTAATATGTTCCATCCCTTTTTAAAATGACTCCCATAAGAGCTCCTGAGATCTACTTAAAGTCTCGGAGACTTGTCAGACTTATCTGGGAAAAAGGCAGAGATAAAAGAAGCACTTCTTAGCAGAAGCAGAGTGACTGAAGGTGTTCCCTGCTTATGCTAACCTTCCTGCCAACTAGAACCAAAGAGAAGGGGAAAGAACGAAATATGTTTAGACTGTTTAGACATTGGCACTGCTCTCAGCCTTTTGCAGAAAGCGGCAGTGAACCTGAAGACTCATCTATGCTCAAAGTGCTTGGAATAAGTGATTGATGGGCACTCATCCCTAAATGACACATAATATCCCTATACCAAATATCCACCATGCATCACAGAAAAAGGAGTGGACTGATTGCAAGAGCCAGAGAATGGGGAGAGTGTCATGACATTCTGCCATGCCATTGAGAATGGATGGCTATTGAAATCATGAACACACAACATTACAAAACCCTACACAAGATTGGGCCCTTTTGATGTGCCATTATGGATAGATTAGCAACCCATGAAGTCTGATCCCTTCTGGAAAAACTACTTACTGTTGATGATTAAGAGAGGAGAGAGCATCATTCTTTAGCTATTTGGAGACTGGGGGGAAAGAAGGGACTCATGAAGAAAGGAACAGGGACAATAGTGACAGAATATAATCACAATACATTGTATGTATGCATGAAACTCTTGCAAAATAAAGGAAAAATAAAAACTACGTCACAGGAAAATAAGCAAAGAAGCATCCCTAACTGTGTTATAACTGTCACATTGTGCTAGGCACATTGTGGCTACATGGGTTCAGGATATATGATCAACACCTAAGGAAATGATCTTTAAGCAAATGGGTGCAATGGAAGCCAATAAAAGTTGTTTGACCATTAGATTTCCCTCTGTGACTTATGAAGATGGCAGGCAGGGCAGTTCAGGGTAGTTCAGTTTCCACAAGTTCACCATGTAAATAATCAGTACAATTTAAAAAAAACAATCTTGCTTCTTGAACGAATGCACAGGCGTGAAACAGGCAGAGGAAAGATCCCCTAAACTATTCTTCACTCCTAGGAAAAGTGGAATCACAGGGGACAGCTGACTGCTTTGCAGCTGAGGTTGTTTTGCACAGAGAATTGCACAGAGATTTTTTTTTTTTTTGGCCTTTCATACTTCAAAGGCTTTTGCACAGAGAAGCGACAAGGGAAGCTGGAAGCAGGTTCTCTGACATACAAAACAGGAGCTGTACTGTTCATACCCAGCCAGAAGACGGAAGGAAAATGGCTGCAAAGCACAGGGAGAAAGTCTCCACCTGCATCGCTGTCAGGAGAGATGCCATTAAAATGGCTGCCTTCAAAGGGGTTGTTCTGATAGTGTCTTAGGCCGTGACATTGGCTGGATTACAAGATGACTCTTAAACTGCCTTCTGCTTCTCAGTTTCTGTGATCTGGCTTTCTGTAAAACTTCTTGCTGGAGAGGAGGAATTAGAGACACTCCAGTCTTAGCTGCAGTGATCTGGGTCACCCTCACAACCGTCACCTTAGCAATGGCTTAAGATGGAGATGTTTTTTAGCCAAGGATGTTATGACCTGGGCTCTCTTGGGGTGGAGACTCAGAATCTATTGTGAAACATCATCTGCACAATTGTAAGATGAAATTCTTAGAACTATCTACCTAGTGGTTGTCAGTTCAGTAAGCACTAGGAGCCAGAGGCTGCTCTTGCAGGCTGTTACCCACTCCACCCCCCTTAGTGGTAATACTTATTTGTGTCTTGGATTTTTTTTTTTGGCCTTTCAATACTTCAAAGGCTTATACTTAAGCAGAAAAGAAAATAAGTACAAAAGTCTCACACAACAGTTTCAGTCGGATGCCATTCATTTTCTCCTGTCTCCAGTAAATATAAAAAAACAAGAAAATCTGGAAGCAATAATACTATGCAAAAATAATAAGTTTTGCTAAAATATCATATTATGTAAGTATCCCCAATGCTATTCATATCTGTGGCTAGCTTATGAAATATTCAGTGTCTGTAACGCTGAATACAAGTACATAGAAACATCAAAGAAGCCTTCACAGTAATACAAAAGCAAAGAAAAGATACTTAGCAGTCTAACTTTCTCTTTTTATAACAAGGAATCCAGGGATGTTATTAACAAACCATTGTATATGGACTGGACTCAAGTAAAATTTAAGACTTCTACCTAAGACCCCAATACCTCCCTTCCTCAGTCTCTGTTTGAATAGAATCTTGATATTAAATCCTACCTAGTAACAGGCACTTCATATGCAATCTTCATAAGATAGAAGCCATTCAAGCTATGATCTATCCTTGTTTTAGGACATTCAAAGTCTTTCCAAAGGTCTGGCCTCCTTCCCCTTTATAGCCAGCACTCGATGAGCTGCCATCACATACAATAAGGGAATCCACATTGCCAAATGCCCAAAGGTCATTTCCCTGTCTCTGTGATGAGACAGGAAAGACACTCAAATGTTACTTTCCCAGGGCAATTTGTATCTTAGTTTGAGATCTTTAACATCCCATAATTCACTGTTGAATGATAGGTTCATGATACTATGACAAACCAGTGAATCTTAAATTACACCAAGTTGAGAACCACAAATTCAATATATACATGAACTGATTCTCCAATCAGTAGCATTTTCTTGGCTGGAGATTGCAGCATGTGACTGACGAAGGACAGGGAAAAGCAATGAGTGCTATAGAGAGACGCTATGGGGCTGAGGAAATAGCTCAGACGACTGGCAACAGGAACACCTGGCTCTAAGCCCCAAAAACTATGCTCACCAGAAATCAAAACAAAAAAGCCCAGCATGGAGGCATTTTCTTGTAATCCTAGTGCTGGGGAGGCAAAGACAGACATCCCTGGGTCTTACTGGCCTGCCAACCTAGCCTATTTGGTGAGTTCCAGACCAGTGGGAGACCCAGCTTCAAAGAAAAATGATGAATAGCACCTGAGGAGCAATAGCCAGGGCTATTCTCTGGCCTCCACTCACACATACACATATGCACATTTGTCCATGCATATCTGCCCACCTATACACATAAACACACACATACACACACACAAGTAGAGAGAAAGATTAAGAGAGAGTCTGTCAAGAGTCTGTCACATACTCATTGCATGATCCTGAGCAAGTATTTTCTGGCCTCAGATAAGGTCTGGAAAGTCTGTAACAAGACCTGGGTTATATTGTGATCCTCACAGCTACAGGGTTTTATGAAGTTTCTTACACTCATTCACATTCATCTTCCTTATGCTTAAGGAAATGTTCTTTTAAGGAAAATGACCAACAATACATATCATAAGTAAAAAGTAAGAATGCTACAGGGTCCTACACAGGAAATAAGAAGGGTCATGATAATGACAGGAGGGTCTCCGAAACATTAAGGAGGGGCCACTTGATATGCCACAGAGGTTTGAACTCTCATTAGAGTAGATAATGCAGAAGGCTCCCTGCCTGATAGTCACATGACCCTGCCCTATAAGAGACCTCCACAACTAGATTTCGGGGCTGCCTCTCTCTGATACAGAGAGAGCCATGCTGTTTGCCATCTTGCCTACTTGCCTATAAATCTCCTTTGTACATTATGCACTGGTTTTGGTGTAACTTTGCATCTCTAGTCAGTCCAAGGTTGGGGGCTTCCTGAGACCCTCCCACATTCATCACATTATACAGTATAATATATTCATACATGCCCCCAAATATATTCTCAAATTTAGTATATGATGAAGAATCTAAATCAGTGAGTAAATCTGTCAATCATTCAGTAAATTATATTGTAACAAGTTACTAAACACTCAGAGAAATAATAAAGTCAGATGACTACTTCCCTTGCAGGATAATAAATATCAGATGAATAAAACATAAAAAGTCATCATAGGAAAATTATAGATTAACATGAAAATATGTATTTATTTTCTCAGAGTTGAAAGGCCCTTTATATAGCAAATACAAAACCCAGGTTTATAAAAGAAAATATTCATTATGTAAATAAAGATTGACTACATAAATGTTAAAATTTCTACTAAGAAAAAACTCAGACAATATTGGCCACCTGGGGGCTGGAAAGGTGGCTCAGGGGTTAAACCTCTGCTTTGCAGGCAGAAGATCCTGAGTTCGGATCCTAGACTCCACGTATAGACGCCAGCGGAAGCGGGGGCAGCCTGAGTTTCTGGTCCTGGTAGGGCGGAGCCTGTAAGGAGGTGGAGGCGTCCATAGTGGTTCCCGAATTCGTCCGTGGTTCTATACACACACTCTCACACACGCATGCACGCACGATTGAATAAATAATAAAAAAAATGACCACCTGGAGGAAATTATGCAATGTACATGAGTAAAAACTAATGTCCAAGGTTTAAAAAGAAATTAATAAAGTAAAAAAGAAACAACAGAGTTTTAAAAGCCATGGATGAGAAATATATAGGAAAGAAATGTATGTCTTGAAGATGTTTGAAAAAATGATGAAATTTACTTTAACTCAAGTAATGTTATTTAAACACTAATGCAATACCATATTGATTCACCAAATTATCAAAAATAAAAGGATTGGTAACATAGTCCATGGTCCATACTATGACTGAAAGATCATTCTCTTTCATTGATGAAAGGAATATGAAATAGTACACAGTCTTTGGGGAGTAATTTAATAATTGTACCAATATGTAATGGTTACTCTTAATTATCGCTGTGAGATAGCATCCAAAATCAATCAACTTAAGGAAGAAAGGGAGATTTATTTAGCATACAGTTCCTGAGGGGGAGAGGAGATACAGTCTTTCATAGCAGAGGCAGCATAGCTGGCTGGCCAAAGCTGGAGACAGGCTAAGTCATACCCATCCAAGAGGCTGAGAGCTACAAGATTGCTTTGCTACAAAGGCAGACTTCTGGAAGTAGAGTGGGACTAATCTACCTCAAGACCACCTTCCTTCAGCAAGGCTCCACCTCTCAAAAGTGCCATGACCTTCCCAAACACATGAGACTGTGGGGGACACATTTCAGACCATGGCACAACATAAAAATCTCTTTGGTCCACTTGCTTCCCTTGCAGGATGACACGTTCACAGTTCAAGGAAAACTAGCTCACCCATTTCATCCCTTGTCAAGACTGAAGGCTCAGGGGTAAGTCATCGACCCAAACCTGCAGTCACACTGAAACTCACAAAGAGCAGAAGTTTGCAAGACAGACCACCAGGACCAGATGAAAACAATCATCCATTATGATGAAGCTGCACCCACACAGAAGTAACACCTCCTAAAAGCCACCCTGACTCCCTCAGGGATGGTGACTGTGATAAGATAACTCTGAACCCCTTTGCAAAACCAGAACTGAGACAATGATGACCAAACCTGACCTTGCCTAGGACCATTTAATTATGTATATTGCTTGTTCTCCAACCCAGTTAGCTCTCTGTTTACACCAAGTTCATGTCAATATCCTGAAGGTGAACTTGGGTATCACTGGACACCTTTATCTGTTCCTCTTCCCACTGTGGCCGAGCTGAATAAATCTCCTCTCTTGTTTTTCACCATTCTCTTACCTATCTCTTAAATTGTTTTAGCTATCTCTTAAATTGACTTAGGAGGAGGAGCAGGTAGATAAACATAGCTCATGAGACTGCTGTACCCCAGACTTCTGACCTCAACACTACAGTTATAAGAAATATGTCTAATAGGAACAGACTAGAAAGAGCCCAAATGGGTATTACATATATTACATAGTTCACTCACATGATAAGATTCCATGCAATACTGAAGATAGCAGATAAAGAAATGTGTGTTCCTATCAGGGGGCCTGCCTAAGGAGGGACCACGTGGTCTACCACACAGACCTGAAACCCACTGAATAGTTGATACAGAGGGAAACCTGGGACCCAGAGAAACAGACAGATGGAAGGGTGGGAGGGAGTAAGATGGTTTGATGAAGGAAAAGAAGCAAGGGGGAAGGGAGGGAGGGGGGCAGGGATAATTATTCAGTATGCCTATAAAAGTAAATATATATATGTATATATATATGAAATGTGTGCTAGACAGATGTTGATATACAGTAAACATGCCAATATAAACCTCATGGAGACAATCCATGTTATGAAGCTCTCTTCTTCAATATTATCTGCTATGAGAAATCCCCCCTCCCAATAACTCCCTCTTGACCAGCACAGTTATGTGAGGTTTGGGTGGGGTTGAGAGTAGACAAAAAGGAACTTCTCAGACATTAAGAAGCTGCTAGGTGTTGGAAGCACAGGGGTGTGGAGTAATGTTATGAAATCTCAATTTGCCTTTCTGCCGGAGTGTCTTCACCTGCCTCTGAGTTCTTGAAAGGACTTTCAGTATAGATGTCCTGGTACTACCACTCCCAGTATTACTAGAATTATTGCTGCAGAGTCTACTAAAGCCATTATTCTGACCCTGCCTGCTGCATGTTAATAGGGAATCAAACAAGGCTGTCAGCCCAGGGACCCAGTAGACACTTGCGAGGGCCCATCACCAGCACACACCCTAGTGGGCCATGAGAAAAACATGCCTCCTCTGTCAGTCTCCCTTTGAAGAGCCAAAACTGCGAAGCAGTTGGGAAGGGAATGTGTGTGTGATGTCATTGTCAAGCTTCCAGTGCCAGAAGAACACCCAGGTACTCAGAAAGCTAAACACTGATGGGAAGAACTGAATGCTATTTTCCAGATACAACATGAGACAAAAAGTTCAAGATTTGAAAGAGGGCATGGATATAATATATTCCTTTTTGAAAAGGAAAATAGTAATGGGGGGCAGCATTTCTGACAAGAGAGAACACAAGAACTTCACAGCATGAGATGTCTCCAGATTAGAACAAAAAGCTGGAAATCGGGGCTGTGAAGAAGATTTTTCTTTTCATGCGCTCTGTTCTGCTTGTATTGTTCCAGTACTTTTTAGGCATGTGTGTGAATTGCTTAACAAAAGAGAGACTCATGGTCGAAAGAGCAAAAAATCAGGGGTCACTGCAATAAATAATAAAATAAATACACTTGCTCACTACAACTGTTTTTTTCCACCTGACAAATATTGCCTTTTCTTCACAGCTTCTTTAAAAAAAAGAGAGAGAGAAAAGAAAACCACAATGACATAAAACAAAACAAAATACAGAAAAAAAAAGCTTTAGAAGTGCTGCATTGCTTTGCCCTTTCCTTAAGAAAAGATGGACTAAGGCATAAAGTTCATCCAAACACACGCCATTGCCCTTCCAAATTCCGAATGCCTCGTCTTATTTGATCTTTGAAGGGAAAACACTTGCTTCAAGGAGTCAGCCAGTACTTTGCAGGATGAAATCTGAGTGACTGTCTTAGCCCAACGCCCCCCTCTTCTGTCTGTAGCTCATTGAAACATCTCTTCTGTTCTGTTCAGTCTTCTGCTGACCTAAGATTGTGTGTGTGTGTGTGTGTGTGTGTGTGTGTGTGTGTGTGTGTGTGAAATAGTATTTGAAATAAGGGAGGTTAGAAATTAATGCCCTTATTGTAAGACTTTTACCACAGAAATATCTGGTATTTGTATGATCTTGTGTGATTCAGTAATAGTGATAATTAATAACAATACCATTTTCCCAATGTCTACATTAATAATAACTCCCATCACCAAATGAGAGGCTAATATGGGCTATGAGCCACACTGAGCGCATCACCCACACTGTCTCCTTTGAGCAACGGGATATTTCCACTTGCCCTGGTTAAACTGTGTCCTCTCCCAAATTGGTATGTTTAAGTCTCACACCCAGTACCTTAGAATTTATCTGTATTTGGAGACACAATCTTTAAAGACATGACTAAGGTTAAATAGAGCTGTGTAGGTGGGAATCTAACCCAGTGTGACTCACATCCTCACACAAAGGAGAGACAGCAGGCATATCGGTGGACAGACACAAGGTCACGCGACAATGCAAAGAGAAGGTACCAGGCAGAAGCCCAGGAAGAAGCCTGGGAGAAATCTGCTCTGACAACACTGGCTTCAGCCCTGATACCCCAGAGGAAATGAGTTCCACTGTCTGTGGCACTATATAATGGTAGCTGTTGCAATTGCACTTCTGTGTTGCTGTAAGACAACACTCAAACTCAAGAGAGAAAGGGAGATTTATTTGACTTCTGGTTCCATAGGGGAGATATAGTCCATTATAGCAAAAAAAGTCATGGCAGCGTCAGAAGCTGGAGGTGGCTTGGGTCGCTGCAGACATCATGATGGCGGCTGAGACAGCAAGCAGCAAACTACAAGAACAGACTACTAGTAGAAGTAGGGCGGGGCTATCAAGTCCCGCCCCCTGTGACCTGTGACATAACTTCCTCCAACACGGCTCCATCACCTAAAGTTGCCAGGATCTTCCAAGACATTGGCAGCTAAGGGTGCAAGCAAGCGTGTGAGCCTGCGGGGAGACAACTCACATTCACACCATACAGCAGCCCAGCAAGACCAAAGCATAGTGTAGCCTTGACAGTCCAGGAAACAAAGCAGTGATTCTGGCTTAAACATGTCATGGAATCCCAGCACTGTGCATCCTCCTGTTTTTTGCTTTTTTTTTTTTTTTCCTTAGCAATAGCTGTGGATTTTGAGAGGTTTTTTTTTAATCATCTAGTACAAAGAATGCTAATTCCTGAAATCTATGAAAGTGACTTCCTACAACGTCACATATCCATTGACAGTCAACACCAGCACTTGCTGCGTGTGGTGATACCTTTAATTCCAGCACTTAAAAGGTAGAGGTATAAGAACTGAATCCTGGGCCAGCCTTCATTCTTTGCTCTGGTGTGAAAGACCACTGCCTCTTAAAAAATATACATGTTGAGGACTACAACATACAAAATGAAAGATAAGAACCTCAGCAAAAGAAAACATTAAGTAAAGAAAATGACCATGGGGGCTGGAGAGGTGGCTCAGGGGATTAAGCCTTTGTCTTGCAGGCAGACGGTCCTGAGTTCGGATCCTAGACCCCACATATAGACGCTGGGCGGAAGCGGGGGCGGCCTGCATTTCTGGTCCTAGTAGGGCGGAGCTTGTGAATCCCGGGACAGAGTAAACAAGGAGGTGGAGGTGGTCCATGGTGGTTCCCGAATTCGCCTGTGGTTCTACACACACACACACACACACACACACATATACACACACACACACACACACACACACATACATACACACATGCATGCGCACACACACACATGCACAATTGAATAATAAATAAAAAGAAGATGACCATGTAGGTGAAGAAAAAAAAATCAGCAAGAATTTTGACAGGTTTTTCCTGAGGATTTCTATAGAAAATCAAATTTCTGTTTGTGCACAATGAAATAGATCTTTGAATGAGGTTTAAGGAAATGATCACACAAATTCTTTTTTTCTGTTTATTTTATTTTATTTTTCATTTATTTGTTTTATTTCCCAATCATACACGCTCAATAGGTACCCCATCCCTCCATCCCTCCCCATTCTTCTCTGCATTCCCCCCCCTTTTCCCCTTCCTTTCATCCCCCTCCCTCCCCGTCTCCCAGTGCCTCCCACTTTCCCCCTCCCATCCCCTGGAGCATCTTTTTGTGTGAATGCCAAATCTCTGAGTCCTCCACCCTAGTGAGGTATAAGTGACATAGCCGGGGGCTCTTTCTTGGGCTCCCCATTAATATGGGAACACTACTATGACTGTTAATCCCTTGCCTCTAAGAATCCCATTGCCTGTGATCCACGCTAGACTTTGGGGGGTCGCTGACATGTCAGTCATTGTGTAGATCATGCAAAGTCCGATTATGGCTACTGCAGCCCTAACTTGTGTGAAGCATCTTGCATAATGTTGGTCCTATCCATTTTTAGGCTCTTACTATCTTGCCACCCCCACTTTGGCAAGTTTCCCTGAGTTTTAGGATAGGAAGAGATTTGGCTGGTCTGGTTCCAGTTGATTAATGTAGGGTTTTTGGTTACACAAATTCTTTAACAACTTTTTTTAGCAACATGAAACAACTTTCATGAAACACTTGGAATAAAAAAAAACATTCAAAAAACTATCAGAGGTCAAATAGAAACTCTAAGGCTGAGAGAGGGGACAACATTACTAGAAAGACCCTTGTCAGGGAAGGCTCAGGCAGATTCTTAAAACACAAGCCAATCAAATGATTTTCCCAGGAAGTCTTGGAAAATCAAGCCCCAGGATTATTTTTCACCTGACAAACTGCTGAAGGAAACGGAGACTGTGAACAAGACAAAATGTGTTTTACATCAACCTGACATCAGAAATAGCTGGGTTTCCAGTGATATTTTACAGGGAAAACAGGGTGCTTTTCATTTTGATGTCTTGGAAACTGAAGCTGAGAAACTGGTTCCTCAAATGCAGTGATGCAAAACAGAAACAATGAGAGTAACACTTTCTGGATAAGTCAAGTAAAAATCTAAATGTACAAGGTCCTCTGAAGTTCCTGTCTGGTTCAGTACAGCAGTTACTTCAAGCAAGCTATACATACACACACATATATGTAACTCCATGCATATATGTAGTTACTCTGCATGTTGCCGATAAACTCACAGCCAAACACCTCATAGGAGCAGTGGGTTTTATTTTGGCTCATAATTCCATTACAGTTCACAATCTAGCTTGGCAGGAGAGTTCATACCAACACCAAAAGCCAAGAGAAATGGGCACACCATATGCACAGAGGGTGCTGAGAGAGGAACAAATCTCACTTGCCAAACTGAAAGCTTGACAAAGTATGTCCATGTGTGTCAAACTACTGAGCCAACTCTCTCCATCTTATCTACTTGTCTAGGAGATGTTCTCACCCACTATGAACTGGATCTTGCCACATCGATGACCTACTGAAGGCTTGCTTGCTTGTTTAGCGCTTGCCCCAACTGCCAGTTCACAGATGTACCAGAACTCAGCCTTTAATTGTCAAATTGGCCTTTGTAACACACACACTCACACACACATACATATACACACTCACACACACACACACACACACACACTTTTTTTTTTTTGAGAGAGAAAGAGTTCTCAGAGGACAACTCTCAGAAGAAAGTTTTCTTGAAGCATGTGGGTTTCTGGGGATTGAACTCAGTTGACCAAGTTTGTAAGCAAGTACTTTGCCTACTGAGCCATCAACAAGCTAAACCATCTTTTTTTTTTCTTTCCAAACAACTTGCAGCAAGACGGACAAAATGGACAAAACAAAAATGAAAAAAAAAAAGACAGAAAATTACGTGTGTGCACAAAACACAGCTCCCATACCAAATAAAAAAGGAAATTTATTATTAGCCAAATATGACCCAGAGACAGAGATCCAGTCATCATAAATGACATGGCTGAATGCAAAAAAGGTTACACTAGCTATCGATATGCACAGAAAAGAAAGTCATAAATTAAGGCATTTACCAAATACCCTGATGAGGACACAGATAGATGTGCTACAAGTGAGTGAGGAATTCTCTGATGTGAGTTTCAGCATTTGGATGGTAGAAGCTAGTGGTCTACTGTGTTATTACAGTATATAGGTTCTACCTGATCCTTAAAAGATGTCAGTTCAGATACAAAAGGTAGATACTAAAGAGCTGTCAACAGGCTAATATTGCCAAAGTAATTTTGTCTTTGGTGTTGCAAAATATCATCTCTCCTTCATTACAAATCTCCAACCAACCAACTAGCCTTACAAATTTTTAACATATGTAAAGATTTTTTTCCTAGAAAGTTAAGTTTACTGATGCACTGAGAAACTCAAAACCAGAAATAAAGAACTTTTTACATTTTATAAAAAGAAACAAGATTTGGTAAACCAAAATAGTGTTCTTAAAATAAAGCTTACTTTGAACATTAGTTAGTCTGATAAAGAAAAAACATAATAAAAGCAATATTAAGAAGATCTTAATATTAAAAGTTCTTAATGTCTTTGGTCTTCCCAAGTGTAACATTAAAATTCCCAACAATAAGATTCCAAAAAATATTTAGAAAATGGCTTAGGAGCTACAAATAAAGTTTCTTTGTATAATACTAAACATGACAGAAGAATTTTTATTATTTTTTAATTTTTAAAGATATAATATCAAAATATCCCCTATATTTATGGGAAACTGTCAACAAAATTTCAAACAATATCTTATTTATGATTAATAAGAAAAAAACAGGAAATACATCTATGTAAGCCTAGGAAAAAAAGCCCTCAGTAGTAAACCATGATAAAATACATTTAATGATGGAAAGATATAAACCTTCTAAGATATGAAAGGAGAATAACATATGCTATTTTTTGTGGCTGAAATGTTAATAGTTCTGAAATTAACAATGGTATAAACATTCTTTTTTTTTAATTTCCACTCATACAAACTTAACAAGTACACTGGTCTCCTCCCTCCCTCCAACCTCCCACCACCCTATGCCCTCCTCCTCACCCCCTCCCTCCCCATCCCCCAGTGCCTCCCCCTCCCATCCCCGGAGCATCCTTTAATGTGCATGCCAGACTCTCCTCTGGGTTCTCCTCTCCAATGAGGTTCAAGGACCCAGTGGCATTTTCCAGAACCCTTTCCTGTGTTCCCCTTAAGCATAGGAACACTACTGTGGCTGTCAATCCCTTGCCTCCAAGGATCTTAGTGCCTTTAGCAAATGCTAGAATTTGTGGAGTCAATAGTGTGTTGGACATTGCGCAGGGCATGCAAAGTCCAATTATGATTGTTTTGGCCCTAACTTGTGTGGAGAATCCTGCATATCATTGCTCCTCCCATCCTTTTGCTCTTACAATCTTACCACCCCCTTTTCCGCAAATTTCCCTGAGCATCTGGATGGGGAGAGATTAGGCTGGTGGTTGATATAGAGTCTCTAAAGTTCTGGATTATGGTTTGTTGATTTTCTTTTGCAGTTTTGCTGCTCCTGCAATGCCCTTCACTCCATCCTGATGGGTATTGGATGTCACCCCCTGGCCAGAGATAAAAAGCTGTTAAACTAGAGTCTTGTTATAAGAGTATATTCAAAGGTAGATGTAATAAAAGTAGGAAACCACAGTGAGGGAGGGGTCAATCACCCATTTGCAAAATGGTTACTTTTTATCTGCCAGATTATTTGCCCTCCCCTTCTGGTGAGATCATACCCCATCAGTTGTAAATGATCAGGGAGGAAAGTCTGTGAACTTAACCAGATGTCTCATTACTCACTTGCAGTCCTTGATGGTGGCCTATTTTCTCTGCTGTAACATGGTCCCCTCTCTCCTTGTTTCTGGTGTGGCCCTCCTATACCATTCCTCCTGTTCATAATCCTTGTAACTACTGTATTACAGAGATTTATACTTGAGTGTCTTTAGGTGGGTTTGATACTAGGAGCCACCTATTAGGGAGTACATATGGCACTTAATTTTCTGGATCTGAGATACTTCACCTAATATAATTGTTTCTAATCCTATCTATTTCCCAGCATCATTTGATGGCTGAGTAGTACTCCATTGTATAGATGTACCACTTTTCCTTATCCATTCGTCAACTGTTGGACATTTGGGTTGATTCCATGACCTTGATATTGTAATCAGTGCTGCTATGAACACGGTTGTGCTTGTGCTATCAAGGTGAATTTTTGCTGTATAGGGGGTTATTCCCAAAAGTGGAATAGCAGGGTCATATGGCATTTCAATCTTTAATTTCTTTAATAATCTCCAGACGGCTCGCCAGAGTGGCTGTATGAACATACATTCCCATCAGCAATGTAGGAGAGTTCCCTTCTCTCCACATCCTCTCCAGCATTTGTTGTTGTTTGTATTGTGGATTTTTGCCATCCTGACCGGGGTGAGATGATATCTCAGGGAAGTTTTGATTTGCATTTTCCTGATGGCTAAGGATGTGGAGCATTTTTAAAGATATTTGTTAGACATTTAATTTCATCCCTGGTAAAATTTCTTTTAACTTCCAGCGCCCATTTTTAATTGGGCCATTTGTTTCCTTGGTGTTTAGTTTTCTAAGTTCTTTGTGAACTCTGGATAATAGAGCTCTCTCAGATATGTGGTTAGTGAAGATTTTCTCCCATTCTGTGGGTGGCCTTTGTGCTCATGTTACAATCTCTTTATCTGAATGTAAGCCCTTTAATTTCACAAGATCCCATCTGTTGAGAGTAGGTTGCAGTGACTATGCTATTGGATGTCTGTTTAGGAACTGTTGGCCTAGCACAATCAGCTCGAGGGAGTTCCCTACACTTTCACCTATGGTTGTTATAGTCTCTGGCCTTATATCAATGTCCTTGATCCATTTGGAATTAATTCTTGTACATGGTGACAAGCACAGGTCCAGTTTTAAACTTCTGCATGTGGATATCCAGTTTTTGCAGCACCATTTGTTGAAGATACTGTTCTTTTTCCATTGGATTTTTTTGGGACCCTTTGTCAAAGATCAAATGGTTGTAGTTGTGTGGGCTTATATCTGGGTCTTCAACCCTTATACATTGATCTGTGAGTCTATTTTGGAGCCAGTACCAGGCTGTTTTTATAACTATGGATTTGTAGTATAGACTAACGTTTGGTATGGTGATACCTCCAGCAGTGTTTTTGTTATTCAGGATTGTCTTTGCTATCCTGGGTCTTTTGTGCCTTCATATGAATTTTGAGATTGTTTAGTCAACCTCTTTAAAGAATTGCTTTGGGATTTTAAGTGGTATAACATTGAATTTGTATATAGCCTTTGGTAGGATGGTCATTTTTACAATGTTGATTCTGCCAATCCAGGAACATTGGAGGTCTTTCCACCTTCTGGTGTCTTCTGCAATTTCTTTCTTTAGGGTTTTAAAGTTTTCATTTTTAAAGTCTCTTACTTCCTTGGTTAGGTTTATACCAAGGTATTTCATTTTTTTAGGGGCTATAGTAAATAGGATTGTTTCTCTCAGGGCCTTTTCACTTCTTTCATTCTGGGCATATAGGAAGGCCACTGATTTTTACACATTTATTTTGTATACTGCCACCCTGCGGAACTTCTTTATTAGTTCCAGGAGCATCCTTGTGGGGTTTTTGGGATCCCTCAGGTATAAGATCATGTCATCTGCAAATAGGGATAGCTTGACTTCTTCCTTGCCAATTTGAATCCCTTTTTTGTCCCTTTCTTGTCTTATGGCTTCAGCTAAAACTTCAAGTACAATATTGAATAGAAGTGGTGAACTAGCCTTGTCTAGTTCCTGATTGAAGCGGGAATGCTTCAAGTTTTTCCCCATTGAGTATACTCCTTGCTGAAGGCTTGTTGTATACAGCTTTTATTATATTGATAAAGGTTCCTTCCATTCCAACTGTCTCTAGGGTTTTGATCATAAAGGGCTGTTAGATCTTTTCAAAAGCTTTTTCTGCATGTATTGAGAGTATCATGTGGTCTTGGACTTTGGACTGGTTTATATGATGAATTACATTTATTGAATTGTGTATGTTGAACCAACCTTGTGTGCCTGGGAAAAAGCCTACTTGATCCCCATGGATGATCTTTTTAATGTGTTTTTCAATCCGATTTGCTAAGACTTTGTTGAGAATCTTTGCATCTGTGTTCATCAGAGAGATTGGCCTATAGTTTTCTTTTTTAAGTGCATCTTTATTAGGTTTTGGGATTAAGACACAATTAGCTTCATAGAAGGAATTAGGTAGTTTTCCTTCCTTTGCTATTTGTTGGAACAGTTTAAGGAGTATTAGTGTTATTAGCGCCTTAAATGTCTGGTAGAACTCTGTGCTAAATCCATCTGGTCCAGGACATTTTTTTGGTGGGAAGATTTGAGATTATTTCCTCGATTTCCTCATATTTTATAGGACTACTAAATAATTCACAACTTCCTGATTCAATTTAGGTAAGTTGTGTTTACTCAGGAATTCATCCATCTGTTTTGTGTTGTCATATTTCACAGAGTATAAGTCTTTGAAGTATGATGTTATAATTCTCTGTATTTCTTGGGTATCAGTAGTGATAACTCCATTTTCATTTCTAATTTTGTTAATTTGGGTTTTCTGTCTCTTGCTTTTGGTTAATTTAGCTAGGGGTGTATCAATCTTATTGATTTTTTTCAAAGAACCAGCTGGTTGATTTTTTCTATCGCTTTCCTAATCTCAATGTCGGATATTTCTCCCCTTATTTTGCTAATCTCCTCTCTTCTACTGCTTTTGGGATTGGGTTGCTCTAGTTTCTCTAATGCTTTAAGCTGCATTGTTAAGTTATTTATTTCTGATGTTTCCATTTTTTTGATGTAGCATTAAGCGCTATGAACTTACCTCTTAGGACAGCTTTCATTGTGTCCCAGAGATTTTGGTAAATTGTATTTTCATTATCGTTCACTTTCAGGAAATCTTGAATTTTCTTTTTAATTTCTTTCTGAATCCAGTTCTCATTCAGCATCATATTGTTAAGTTTCCAGGAGTTAGTGTATTTTCTCTTGTTTGTTGTGTTGTGGATGTCCAGCTTTAGACCGTGGTGGTCTGGTAGGGCACAGGTTAGAATTTCAACTTTTTTGTATATGTGTAGATTCATTTTGTGGCCCAATATGTGATCAATTTTGGAGAAAGTTCTGTGTGCTGCTGAGAAAAATGTGTATTCTTTGGTGCACGGGTGAAAAGTTCGATAGAGATCTATAAGGTCCATTTCTTTCAGAGTTTGATTAAGTTCCAAAGTGTCTCTGTTAAGCTTTTGACATGTTGATCTATCCCATGTTGAGAGGGCAGTGTTGAAGTCCCCAAGAATTATCGTTTGGGGATTGATTTCTTGCTTTAGATGCTGTAGGGTTTGCTTAATGAATGGGGGGGGGCGCATTGGGTGCATATATGTTTGGTATTGTGAAGTCTTCCTGGTGAATTGTACCTGTGACTAAAATGTAGTATCCTTCTGTGTCTCTTATGATTTTCTTTGGTTTAAAGTCCACTTTGTCTGAAAGCATAATTGCTACCCCTGCCTGTTTCCTGGTTCCATTAGTTTGCAAGATTTTGGACCAGCCTTTCATTCTTAGGATGTGCCTATGTTTTGTGGTGAGATATGTTTCCTGAATGCAGCAGATTGTTGGATTGTGGTTTTTAATCCAAGTTCGTAATCTGTGACTCTTAATCGGTGAGTTAATACCATTGACATTTAATGTTATAATGGAGAAATTATTTTTAATTCTGGACATTTTTTAATGTTTAGTGGATTTTGTAAGCATATTGTTCGATATTTATGTTTTGGTGGTATTATACTTCCCTTCTGTCCTCCTGGATATGTTTGTTCTTTTCTTCAAGCTTGAGTATCATTTCTAGCATTTTTTGAAGGCCTGTTTTGGTAGACATGTATCCCTTCAAGTTATCTTTGTGCTGGAAAACTTTTCTTTCTCCCTCAATCATGACAGATAGTTTTGCCGGGTATATCAGTCTGGGTTGGCATTTTTGCTCATTTAATACTTGAAGTATGTCTCTCCAAGCTCTTGTTGCTTTTACTGTTTCCATTGAGTAGTCATTTGTTATTCTAATAGGTTTACCTTTAAAAGTGACTTGCTTTTTTTCTCTTGAAGCTCTCAGCACCTTTTCTTTGCCCTGAATGTGGAGTGTTTTGACTATTATTTGCCGTGGTGATTTTCTATTTTGGTCATATCTGTTTGGAGTGCGAAATGCCTCTTGTATTTGGATGGTCCTCTCATTCTTTAGTTGAGGGAAGTTTTCATTTATGATGAGTTGAAATATTTCCTCAGGAGTGGTATTTTGGGATTCTTGTTCTGGTATTCCATGAATGTGCATCTTAGGCTTCTTCAGGGTGTCCCATATCTCTTGAGTGTTCCTCTCAATTATCTTTTTGGCTTTAACAATTTCTTCCATTGAGTTGGTTAATTCTCCCACTTTGTCTTCAAGATCCAAAATTCTATTTTCTGCCTCATTTGTTCTGCTGATAAGACTCTCTGTTGAGTTTTGGGTTGAAGATAACTTGTCTTTTAGTTCAATTTTACACTCTGCCTGAGAGTGTAACTGCTTATGCCTATTTTTGTTTCTTGAACTGTTTTTCTCAACTCCCCAAGTGCCTGTTGTGTTCCTGTTCAAAGTGCTTGATGCAGTTATTTAACTCCTCTCGGATTTCCTCTTTCATATTATTAATCATGGTAATGATCATACTATGAAAGTCGTTATCTTGGGTCTGGCTTTCTTGGTTATTTTCTGTGCATTTGTACTGGTTGGAATCCATCATTATGGGGTTAATTCTTTCGGTGGGAGATTGGTCTTCTTGGGTTTTGTTTCTCATGGGTCTGCACTTTGACTTGGGCATTGTTGTTTTGTTTCTTAGGACCTTTCAGTTTCTATGTGTTTTTGACTGAACTGATTTAGTTGGTGTTAATATAGTTGGGCAGTTATTACTAGTGCTTGCCTTGGATTGGGTATGTTTGTCTTTTGTAATTGTTATTTCCTAGATGAGGCTATTAGGCTGTTTGTACATCAGTTAAGTCAGGTTAAGTAGACAGTGGGTGAATATTAGTATGGTAGTGCACTTTTACAATTTAGTATCTTGGTGGAGTTGTATGTTTTTGGGGTGGCTGTATGGAAAAGTTGATCTATAGCGATAAATACTAGAAAGGAACAGTAAGGTGAAAAAACGGAGATTTACTTATATTTGGGCTGGATGTGAAGAATCTCTCCCATGTGATAGGATGATTGTAGAGGGCTTCAGCTGTATGGCCTTTGTCCCTTAGAGTTTTGCTTGAGTTTTCTTTGGACTCTATTGAATTGAGTAGCATTGTGTCTTCCATGGACCACGTGCTTGGGTCCCCTGTGGGCCTGAGAGGCAGAGGGGCTGATGTTGATGGCAGAATTCTTCACCTGGGACCTGGGACTTGGCTTAGTGGCCCACTCAAGCTCCAGGGATGGAGGAATGTGAGCAAGTCCTGTCTGGTTGGTCGGACAGTTGGGTGAGAGGAAGCAAGGGGCTGGGGCCCGGGGAGTGGCCCAGGCAAAAACGGAGGCAGCCTGGGTGCCCTGGGACCCGAGGCCACCTGGGGGGACTGGACGAACTCACCTGGGATGGAGGACTGGGAGCAGCGGTGGGGCGGAGAGGCGGGCAGGAGGAAGGAAGGGTGTAAACATTCTTATACTACTGGAATTGACACAGTGTTTCTGCAAGACGATCAGATAATGAAACTATAAATTTTAGGAAGGAGACTGAACCTGGAAACACAGTGTCATGGGGCGGGGAGACAGACAGACAGAGACAGGGAGACAAGAGAGACAAGAGACAGAGAGAGACGAAGACAATAATTCATTGAACATTCAACCAATATACCTAGAACATCTAACATATGCTTAGCATCTTGCTAAGAAATCAGGATATTGCAGTCAGAGGGGAACACATACTCTCCTCGAGGGACACAAATATTGAATGTGATAAATGTGACCGTTAGTATGCTCTATGGGAATCTCTTCTAGGAAGAAAAATAAAGGAGGGAAAGAGTTTGGGAGCTTCAGAGCATCATGATTTCAGACAGGATGATACTGTGAAATGCCTGTTCAGCCAAAGACCTGAAGAAGATAAGGAAGGAAGCCTCAAGGTGCTTCAGGCGACATTCTGTCACAAGGAACTGTAGATAACTAGGTTGCGACGAGTTGCCAGAATGAAGAGAAGTTGATATTACCAGAACAAGAGGGGAAGACCTGTAGGAGAAACTACATCAGGCAAATGGGGGATTTTGAAATCTGTCATGAGAATTTTGGATTTTAACTTGATGGAGATGGAGTCCAAAAAGTTATTATCAAAAAAGAAAACTGGGGAGATTTAAATAGGTAAAAAAGATGACTAGAAGCAGGTAGATCACTTATAACTTACTATTTCAGATGATTGGCATTAGGGATGGCAGGAGATGGTTGAGTGCCAGAGGGCAGGATGGTTTCTAAGATTCCACTGAGATTTGTCTTACTGAGGATGCAGAATATGGAAGAAATGGTTTCACCAAGAGATCAAATTAGAACATATCAGATCCAGATGCCGGTTAGATATTCTGTGAACACGCAGAGTAGCTGTTTTCAGTGACATTAATTCCCTTCAGTCAACTATGCTTTAGATCTTAGGCTTATTTCAAGTCACAGAAACACTTTTCACTGAGAATTTTACTTTGGAAATTGAAGACACCCTCTCTCTTTGAGAAAAAAATCTCCCAACTTCTACTTGCCATTATAGGACTCAAGATCACTTTTGACTGTTCTTGGTCTTCTGGATAAAAGAACAAGAAAAATAATAGACACAAGGAAATGGAACTCAGGTAAGACTCACTGGAGCTGGAAGAAAAACCACAAGGTAGGTAAGCGAGATCTCCATGACTTTCAGAAGGAGGAAGATGGAAGCAGTTATGCTTGTCAACATGGCTTGATTTAGAGTCACCCAAGGGATACATCACTTGATGTGTCTGAGAGGGACTTTCCAGAGAGTAACCATTAAATAAGGGGGAAGGCTGGCACTCTGAGTGGGCATCTTTCAGAATGGAAGGCACCAATGAAAGAGATCTGAGGAAGGGCAGTGAGTGTCTTCCTACCTTTACTTCCTCACCCAAGAGAGCTCATCATCACCACTGCTGCAACCAACCTGTACTGACATCCGACTGCAGCTTCTTTGGGCTCAAAGCTGGCAGTCAGCAGAAAAACTCTGGGTTTTCAGCACTGGAGTGTGTCTACTGACAGATCTGACTCCTGGACTGAGAAGCTATTGGTTCTCTCCCTCTCCAGTGGACAAATGGCCACTATTAAACAACATAAGCTCTGCGCTGTAAGCCAATCTAATAAATTGTTTTGTAAAATACTACACATACATGGCCAATGCAGCCATCCTGAATGGGGCCCAGTGCTAATGAGTCACACATATACAGGGTCGTGGAAATAAGAGGGAGACTAGCCAGAAATGGAGACCTGGAGAGTGGATTGGGAAGGGAATGAAAGAGGGTATTAGAGGATGAAAATGGTCAAATTTATTGTATTTGCATATGAAAGTTTCAACACAAGAGAGAAACTGATACCATTCTCAAGAATGGAGAACTTAGAAATTGATGGTATTATTGATGAGAGATGCAAACCTTTTTAGTTTTAAAATTCTTTTATTCCTACTGTCCATCTTTTTTTTAAAGATTTCAGCTGTGTAGTCTCTTTTCTCCTGACATACATATATTTTCATGCTGTGGTCTTCATGTATAGTCCCTATATGGGGAGAGATCTGCACCTCAGAATTGGAATGGAGCCTAATGGAAGACAATAAATGTATAGTTTAGGATGGATACGATGAGCTTTTATTCCCCCCTGGGTCTTTACAATGTTCCTTCTTCTGTTTTCTGTATAAAAGTGGAAAAATAGAGGATATAGGACCTCAGTAAACATTGCCACAAATAAAATATGCCAGTTTTTGCTTTTACCAACTTGAGTTGCTGAAAATGGAATTTGAAAAAATATATATATAACACATAATTTAGTGGGGCCATTATGAGTAAGGGCTTCCAAAAATGAGTTCAGCATCCACATCAAGGCAGATAACAAAGAAAGGAGAAAATGCATGAATACGAATAGGACTGTGAGCTGCAAAAGTAGAAAAATGGAAGAAATGCTCAAAAGAAGGCCAGAAGCAGTGATACAATGCATTTTCATGAGCGCTATCTTGGCAAGGTGCAATTACTATCCGGGTCACTCAAATTACATTCTTAGGCCTCAGGCCTGCAGGCTCATGCTAATTTGAACATCTGTTCAAAAGAAGTTCATTGCTATTTGTTTGACAGATGGAGAAAATGGTTCTCACTAATGGCCTAAGTTGCTTTGACACAAACTGATTTTCCTATTGTTGAAACTTACTAGCAATATCAATTGCAAATAGCTCTGACAATCTGAACCTATTCTTCAGTGCTGATGTCCTAAGGAAGAACTTTCCAAACTCAGACATGTTCTCTTAAAAGAATATTTCTGTCATTGTAACTATCTTTCTTTTACTCTCTTCTGAAGGAGAATTCAGAAATAGGAACCACCAAGGGTCACAGGCAAGCACTCATTGTTTGGAGGAGATTGTTAGTCACCTTTGTTTCTGATTAAGATTATTTGAAGCTGAGCTCCCTACCTTTGAAAATAAAGGGGATGATTGCATTTTCTTCATAAGAAGCAATTTATCAAACTTAGAATGTTGGAACAAACAGCTGCTTTTCCTTACAGCAGCATTTGCTTTCTTTCGTTGCATAGGAAGTCAGCTGGGAGATGCTACTAAGTATTGGATTGAATGGAACACAAACTTTAGTGTTTGTGACTGTTGAGAAATAATTCTTCCCTAATTGTTTTTACAGAAGAGAGTAAAATGTCTTTAAAATAATTTCTCAACACAACAAAAAAGATAGAAGGCACAGTGAAAACAAAGGCCATTGAATTGGAAAATGCAGATAATATGTATGAGAATTAATAATGCAACCATTGAAAAAAACACAGGGTTGCTTCTAGGGAAACTCATAAACTGGAGTTCCGGAAGTAAATTTCTTCTCTTGCTTTCAGAATTGCAGATCAGAATATTGAGGATCACCAGTCTTTGCAGGAAACTTTTCCAGTGATCAGCACTCTTTAGATTAATGAAACTCAGCATTTTGGCAAGCAGAATTTTGGATGAGAATATTTTATTGCAATTATTTTTGCTGCTTTTAAAAAACAAATTTTTTTCCTCTTCTCCTTTTTATTAGCTAAGCATTATTATGTCTACACAGAATTTAATACTTTCCATTTCATCTCACAGGCTCATCGATAATGTATGTTTAAGGCCAATTCTTGTACAATTTCTAAATGATCTTCTTTCACACTATCTATAATATTTAGATGATAAACATATAGTATGTACCTGCAAAGGGACTAAGTGTCCATTCTTCCTATAATTTAATGTTTATAACTTCTTCCACATCCACATTGGCGTGCCCCAGGAAATAAAACAATTACAGCGGTGGGCTGGGGAGATGGCTCTGTGGATAAGAAGGCTTGTTCTAGAAGCTTGAGGGTACAGGTTGGAATCCCAAGCACTGACATGTACATGATTGCAACCACAGAATTTGAGGGAAAGAGACAAGTTGCTCTCAAGAATTCCATGACCAGCCAGACTTTCCAAAACAGAGAGCTTCAAGTTCATGGAGATCCTGTCAAAAGTCAACAAGGGATAGAGTAATAGAAGACACCTAAAGTCCTGCTCTAACCTCCCTCTGTGTACTGGTGGACATGTACACACACACTCTTGTGAATGTATCACTACCATGCATGTCACACAATACACGCACACACATATAATTAACAAGTACAGTCATCTACTCTACACAAACACTTTTTCATAAACTCATTAGACTATGTCTTCCTGAATGGCTTCGCACTGCATTTTATTTATGTGTGTGTCTTTGGGCCAGTATACATCAGGGTTTTCTAGAGAAACAACCACCAGGATGTCCATCTACATATCAATATTAAAAAGATTTGTACAGAAGCTGGAGAGATGGCCGGGGGTTAAGTCTCTACTTTGCAAGCAGAAGTTCCTGAGTTGAGTTCCTAGATTCCATGTAAAACACCTACTACATTCCTGCCCTGGAAGGCAGAGCCTAGGAAACTCCACGGCAAAAAGTAAGAGGAGGCAGCACAATCCAGAATGATTCCTGAAGTCATGCTTGGGCCTACACAAGCATACACAGTACTGTCTGATATGCATAGACACACAAAAAGGCATAGTTTCCCATGGTTATTAGGTGGGGAAACTCCAAGGAACACAGAAGGACTGCTAACAAAAGACCCTGGAGAACCAATGGTTTAGAAACAGTCTGAAATAGGAGGTACAAAGTCAGGAGAATCATTTGTGCACTTTGTATTCAAAGGCTATGGACTCATTTCATTTTAAGTTCAAAATCCAAAAAGACCAAAAAAAAAAAAAATCAAGTTTCAGGGCAGGAAGAAAAATAATTCTCATTGCTCTGAGAATGGTCAGTCTTTTTTTTTTTTTAAATCAGGACTTCAACTGATCAGATGTGGCTAATTTATATTTTGAAGGTAATTCGTTTTATTTAATGTAAGAGTTTAAATGTGAATTTCATCAAGCAGCATTATCTAGAGCTGGAGAGATGGCTTGGAGGTTAAACCTCTGCCTCGAAAGCAGAAGGACCTGAATTCAGATCCTAGATCCCATGTAAAAAAGCTAGGTAGAAACAATAGCAAACTGGTTCTAATAGACAAAGCCTAGGAAACCCCAGAGTAAACCAATAAGGAAGTAGAGCAATTCAGGATGATTCCTGAAGCCATCCTTGGGCCTCCACAAGCACACACAGTGCTCCCTAATAGACACATACATAAACACACATGTGTGAGCATATACATATATACACACCAACACCTACACATATGCAAAAAGCAAAAAACATCATCGTAAAATTGCTAAAAATAATATTTGATCAAATATCAAGCTATTCCATGACTCAAGAAATTTGACACAAAATTAACTTGAGTTAAACAAGTTCACCTTTTATCAGTTCATCATCTATACACACCCCTTTCAAACATCTTTTCAGTCTCTATGTTCTTTGTCTGGCACAGTATATGATAAGAAGCAAACCTATGGCTGACAATTTCAGGTTCCAGTTCATCATTGAGGGAAGTCATAGCAGCAAGAGTTTGAAGAAGCTGGTTCCATCACAGCCACAGCAAGAGGAGAACGCAACAGATACCTGCATGCTTCACAGAGCTCAAGTCTCCACATACATTTTTGCATCCCTACTGTCACGGTTCGAAATGTCCCCCACAGTCTCATGTGTTTGGAAAGGTCATGGCACTTCTGAGAGATGGAGCTTTGCTGGAGGAAGGTGGTTACAAGAGGGTGGGCCTTGAGGTGGATTAGTCCCACCCTACCTCCTACCTCCAGAAGAAGTCTGCTTTTTGCAGCAGGATTTTGACCACGCTCAGACTCCAAGATATTTGCAGTGATCTAGGCCTCCACCAGCTTCTGCCAGTCAGCCATGCCACATACGCCATAAAAGACTGTATCTCCCCTCTGGAGCCATAAGCTGAATAAATCTCCCTTTCTCCCATTAAACTGTTTGACTTTGGATGTTCTCTCACAGGAATACATAAGAGTAACTGTTACACCTACCTTGGGGATGGTCTTGCCCACAGTGGAAAGGTCTTCCTACCTCAATTAAATCCACCAGGAGAGTCTTCCACTGGGATGCTCAGGGGCTCCTCTCGCAGGTGACCCAAACTGGCAACTGAGACTAACCATCACATGTCCAAAAGAAAACAAGTAATTAAGACAAAGTTGTAATCCCACCAAATGTGATATACCCAGACTGCATGCAACTAAAACACAATAATCCCTTTATTCAGGCTCTGGTATATAACATGGCTCAAATCTGGTTATGACTGGGAGCTGTGACTTAATTTAGTATCATTCAGGTTAGACTTTAATTCACTTTTCTTAGAACTCGTCTGCTTTTAGAGCATTAAAGATAAGTGTTGCATAGACTTTCTCGAGTTTCAGTTCAAGGAGGACCATGATCAGCCAGCATCAGATTTGCATGTATTAGATTGATGACTTCTATCTTGTGTTTTGTGCTTGATACTTCCTTTTGACCATTGCCACCCTCAAATCTAACTTTTGAAACTCAGTTTTTGGTTTTCCCAATTTAATATTCTTTCCCTGGGTATGGGGCAAGTAGACATGTGTATGCATGTTTGTTCATATGTATCTGGGTGTACATATGTTTGTGTAGATGCACAAATGTGTACCTGCTTGTAGAGGCCCACAATTGAGTCATATATCTTTCTTATTTTTTCACTACTAGTATTGTCAAGGAGATGGCTCTCAACTGAGCTCAGAGGCCACCAAGTAGTTAGTCCATCTGTCTAGTTTGCCCTGAGCTTCCCAGACTTTGCCTCCCAAGTGTTGAGATTACAAGTAGCCACCATCCATACCAGACTTTAATGTGGGTTCTGAGTATCTGCCTCTGTTCTTCATGTTTATGAGACAAACATCTTATTCAGTGTCCCACAGGTTAACATCCTAGTTTCCTACTACAGGATCAGTCCTGAGAGAGCTATAATCCCAATATACATTTACTTTTCACTCTCAACAATGGAATGTGTATTAATATGCATGATAAAATTCATATCACCATTCCAGACTGAGTGATCTTTAAAGACAAACTCACTCTAACATTCTAGTCTCTCAGAGAGAGACTTTGAGCTTCCTCTGAGCTTCCTCTATATTAAATCAAAACAGGACTTTCATTTCAAACTCACCATAAACCACTGATTGATTTAACGTTCAGTCCTTTCTAACTATCTGAAATGTGCCATAACACATAACAATGGTGTCATAACAATACATTCTATCTGATCTAGTTTTGTATTCCTTCTATCATTATCCTACCCATACTTTGTATTTAGCATGCATAACCTAGATTGCTATCTGTATAAATTAGAGAACTCAAATTATTTTAAGTGTTCCTCATGAATGGTATTTGTATTTCAACTGTAGGGGCCTTTTGGGAGTCTAGTTGGAAGTTGAGAAACCAAAGAAGTTGGTGAGATTGAGTCACAAGAATCATCATTTATTGGTTTTGTAAGACAGCTGCTTCAGAGGAAACAATGAAAGATTCCGTATGCAATACCAAGGTGATACAATAAGATTTGGAGGCCTCTTCCATAGGAAATAGAAAGGATCTCACTGTCTTTAGCCTCTTACATGTCCCCATTCCATTTGTCAGAATTCTGTTATTTTCCAATCACAGTCCTTGTTCTGTCAACTTTATGAGAATAAGAGAACTTGCTTCAAAATTTGTCAGTGAGTGAATAAAATTCTTGGCTTGACTGTCAACAATCTCAGCCCTGCAGGTACAGGATAGATGGATCACATTCAAAGCACATTGAGATCTTTGGTTATCACTGCAATGCTTGAACTGACAATCTGAATCTCAGAGCTCATGCTCTTGTTCTTCGACTTGGTCCTGTGCAATAGAGACAAGTCTCTAATCTCATTATGTTCATTGATGGGTAAAAATGTTTGAATGCATCCTTAGAAAATCATCAATACAAATCAGCTTTCATGGACATTTCTAACAAAATTCACTTTGTTCAGGTGAAAACACTTCAATCCATGACCACAGTGGGAAAGAACTGTTCACATTGATAACATTTTAGATGTTGGACTTTGTAGTCCAAAAACAAATCCATTCTGAAGCAAGTTACTTCAAACCTTGATTTCAAGGAATCCTCAAATCAACAGGTAACATTTCAGGCACAGTGAGCCAATCAGTCAAAAAAAATCACTATGCATACAAGAAAGCAAAACATTATATATAATAATCAGAATGAAATGATCCTTAAAACATGTTTTCAGAGAATTTAAATGCTAGGATTCTACTAAATAGCCTTGCTTTATATGCCCAAAGCAAACTAAATCCCAGCTTGAAAATTTTGAAGGAAACGACAGACTACCAATAATTACCAGGCATATTTGAAAAGGGACTAAACAGAATTTCAAGAATTTGAAAATACAATTATTGGATGAATGGGTTCCCAGCTGTGATGAATAAGCTTGTGCTAGAACAATGACCCAATTAAGAAGGAGTAGAAACATCCAGAGAAAATATGCACATCTGAAGAAAGGCAATGGTGAGCTCCTGAGGTGGTCAGGACCAAGAATATAGAGTGGAAGACCATAGCAAGAAGGGGCGAGGTGGGGTAACTGCTTTTCTACTGGAATCTATCACTCATGAAGATGGAACAAAGAAGAGCCAAGGGGTGGGGAAGGATGGCACCTTAAGAAAAAACTAACGGAGATGTTGACTGTTTTATTGCACGAAGAAACAAAGCATGAGACTCAAAATAGTGAGAGGATTCCCTCAAAAGAGAAGAAGCAGATCTTAGCCTAACACAAAGTTGTACTTCCTGTGAGGAAAAATGGAAACTTTTGAAGTGCTACAGGCTGTAGAGTTTGAAGGTGAAAGTTTTTGAGTTTTCCCTAGAAACATATTCTGAGATAGTCTTTGAGGTGTGAAAGTAGTTAATTTAGGATGTGATTTCAGGGAAAAAAATAACAGAGATGTACAGGGAAAAATAAAAGAAGGAAAGAAACAGATTCCACAGTTCCAGAAATGTGATAAGTACTGTTGTATAGAGAGGCCTCAAAGGCCCCCAAAGCAAAATAGGCATTTCCCATTGCTATTGGTTGTCCTCCAGAATCTGACAGTAAGACCTGATTGCTAAACACATTGCACTCAACCATCACAGGATGTGGGATTAAAAAAAAAAAAGCTGCAATGTATGTGAAAGCTTCCTTTGTAATGGGTAGCACCAGAATGCCAAAAGGTATGATACAGGTTGAGAGAAAGAAGAAATGATCCACAGCCTCACCCAGCTCTGAGCACTGCAAGTTACAATAGCAACAAGTCTGACAAGAGGATTCCAGTAGATCAACAGTGGCATGTAAGTTATGGAGGCAACCAACTGCATTCTGATTGGCATTGTTCCTTGGCATGGCAAGGAACACATGTCTGGCTCTGTATGCCAAGCCACATACTCGCGGGTGGGAAAACAATAGGTCCTAGATGGGAACAAACTTCTTAGTGCTAGCTACAAATACTTGATAATAAGCTACCATTTAAATAAACACTTATCATTATACCCTTCGATCCGAGAATCTCTCAGCATTCAACCAAGAAGTGTCCCCATGCAAAACAAGATGGACAGTGTGGAGAACCTGTCCATAGTAAAAAGTAAAAGAACTATGGACAGGTTGACCCTAATTGGTACATCCAAATCATACCCCCATTCCATGGCTCAGGGAACCTTGCAGAAAAGGAGAGGTAAGAATGTAAGAACAGGAGGACAGGGTGAGATAATGTGAGACCAACTCTGTTTATACCAGGGATGAAGCATCTAAGAGCTCAATGTAGTAAAGTCTACATCCACTAGACATACACAATAGCTGACCTATCAACAAGTTTGCCACAGAGCAGGGAAGGAAACTGTCTGGAGAAAGAAAATGTAGGGTTATCGTTTCTGTTTGCTACTTAAGACAAGACAGTGTCTCATGTAGTCCTTACTAGCCTGAAACTCATTATGTAGACAAGGTTGGCCTAGATCCTTCTGTCTCTTCCTTTTAGTGCTGGGATTGGAGGCATGTGCCATTGTGCCTGGTTTAACTTTATTTTTTTTTATCACTCATTGTTCCCTCAAAGGTTGTCTGTGCACCACTGATATTGGACCTAGGTAGAATAAGGAACACATTTAAATGTAGTCTCTAAACAATGCCCAAGAAATAATCTAGGAGAATCTTTGATGACACAATTCAAAACAAGCTCCATTGGTGACTTAATGCCCTATCACACTGAAGAAATTCTACTCAGTTTAATTTTCTAGAAACTCATGATTTATCACCTTACAAGAGCCTACATGTTCTAATAATTGATAATTTTCAGTGGCAAAGCAACAGTTACCCCTTTGAAAGATTATATCTATGATCTCACCAGAAGAGGAGGGCATATAGTCTGGCAGATAAAAAGTAACCGTTGTGCAAATTGGTGATAGACCCCTCCCTCACTGTGGTTTCCCACTTTTATTACATCTACCTTTGAATGTGCTTTTATCACAAGACTCTAGTTTAACAGCTTTTTGTCTCTGGCCGGGGGTAACATACAATGCCCTCCAGGATGGAGTGAAGGGCATTGCAGGCAGCAAACTGCAAAAGAAAACCAACAAACCACAATCCAGAACTTCAGAGACTCTATATCAACCACCTAGAACTAGGCCAGCTTAATCTCTCCCCATCCTGAAGCTCAGGGACATTTGCGGAAGAGGGGGTGATAAGAGTGTAAGAGCAAAAGGATGGGAGGAGCAATGGTTTGCAAGATACTCCACACAAGTTAGGGCCGAAGCAATCATAATTGGACTTTACATGCCCTGTGCATTGTCCAACACACTATTGACCCCACAAAGTCTAGCATCTGCTAAAGGCACCAAGATCTTTGGAAGCAAGGGATTGGCAGCCACAGCAGTGTTCCTATACCTAAGGGGAACACGGGAAAGGGATCAGGGAAAGGCCACTGGGTCCTTGTACATCATCGGAGAGGAGGGCCCAGAGGAAAATCAGGCATGCACAAGAAAGGACTCTCTGGGAATTGGGGAGGGAGGCACTGGGGGATGGGAAGGGAGGTGGGTGGGGGAGGAGGAGGGAGAGAGGGAACTGGTGTACTTATTAAGTTTGTATGAGCTGAAATAATAATAAAAATGTATTAATAAATAAAAAAGAAAGATTATATCTAATATGCGATACCTTAGAACTTAAGCCACAAATAACAGTTGGTGATACGTAGCTTTGTAACTGAGCTTCCCATCTTCTAGTTCCCACACTTCTCTGAAACATAAATTATCATAGTTGAAGTGATGTTGGTGTCGAGCAAATCCAAGCTCCTCATTCATACCTGAGGAAACTAAAACCAGGGAAAATGTGAAATGCTTGTAAATATGCAACAATCAAGATTGAATTTTTGTGTGAGTTGAGGAGAATTTCTAATGTCATTTAAGAACATTTAAGCTGTTTTCAGCATGCAGTTGCATCATCTTAGACTTGATGAAAAGTATTATGATAAATGCATTTTATTATCCATTTCTTGTATGTTTGCTGTATCTAGTATGCTACAGCTTTCCAGGTCTGCTTTCTCTATTTTAGATATGTATTTCCTCTTACTTAAGTCCTTTATCAGCTCATTCTCTTTCCTTGGAAAGTCTTTTTCATCCATATATGTGCATTCTTGAACACTTGTCTAGATGTTAGGGTAAATACTCTACAGAGAGACCTTTCTTGACCATCCAGCATTTGAAAATCACCCTGCAAAGGCATTGCTTCACTTCTCTACACAGAACACGAAAATTTTCCCCTTTGCTTTTTAACATCTGTTTTGAATGTCTTGTCTCTCTAACTACATGTAACACTTTAATCAGCTTTTTTTTATAGTAATGTCCCAGAACTCCAGAACTATACTCAATATAGATCGACTGCTCAGTAAAGAAGAATGAATATCATCAAAGGGAAGTATGTATTATGCTAAATTAAAGACGATGATTGGGAATGATAGGAATACATGTATCTATCATATTGTCATATTATACCTATTAATTTTTAATATTTTAATTTTTAATTCTTAATTATTTATTTTGAACCTTTTTTTTCAATGTTGGGTACTAAACACAAAGCCTTGTGCTTGCTAGGCAAGCAAACGCTCTGCCACTGAGCTACATCTACCATCCCAGTATTTTATTTGATTTTAGAGAGAGCGAGAGGAGAAAGAGAGAGGAGAGAACAGGCACACATATGGCAACTAGAGGGTATCTCCTTTCACCATGTTTGCTCTGGGGGTTTTAGGTCATCAAGTTTGCACATAGGCACCTTTACCCATTGTGTTATCTCTACCTCGCATCAGTATTTTTAGCTTAGGAAATGCAGAGAGAAAGTGAAGCAAGAAGGGAAGAAAGAGAAATGGAGACAGATAAAAGGGAGTGACAATCTAAACTGTAAGATCACTGTCAGAAAAGTTGCTATTCTTCAACGTTAATGATGTTCTATGAAGTTGGGTTAAAACTCAGGAGGCAGGGCTTTAGATTTTAAAAGAGATGGATGATGCACTTCCTAGACTCCCTATAGACTGAGATGGGCTGCTTCTCTGCTTTCTAAATTCTGCATAATGTGAAGCTCCTGGATCCTTGGGACCAGATTCAATGTGTAGAGAAAGCTCTGTTGGAGAACCAGCCCTGAACAGCCTGGCTGAATTTTGACAGGTGGCCTCTTTCTAGCATCTTGTTAGGAACCCATTAAGGAAGGTACCTACCTATGTGTGCACATAGGTGTGTCCAGTTTCCCTTCTTAGCAATAACAAAGGAGGTAAATTGAATGATCTTTTTAAAAATAATTTCATATTCCAACAGCATTTTTAATAATTTCATGGAAGAATAATTGATTTTTAGACTGTAATAATGGGGCAATTGCTTGGAAACTCAGAATTTGCTATTCATTGTGGGGGAATTTTTTGGACTCAAAGCACATGTATTCTCTGGGAGCTCTCTGAAAACTTCAGGAACTTTCTGGTCAACTATTAGAACTACTGAATTGAAAGGAGTCTCCATTTTAACCAGATCTTTAAGGAACATCTTAAGATGTAAAAATATTAACCTTTAGCACCTTCCAAAGTTTTTACAGCCCATCATTTCATCAGACACACCTGTTTATTTGATATTTGCAGACTTTCAAGGCATCCAAGTCTACGTTGCCTATCTAAAACCCTCTGTATAAACATGATTTTGCTCAGTCTGAACAAATATTCTACTGAGTTACTAATTTTGAATTTCCACCACTTCACAGAGGAGAAAACTGATATTATGTTGGGTGATATTACCAAACCATCCAGTGAGAGGGTCCAGGCATAGGGGCGTGAATTTTTTCTCCACAGCCCCTGCTAGGATGGAGCTGCCTGTCCACAATTCCTGTCCTCCTCAGTCTAGTCAAAAAGGCACACTGCAACTGCTGCTCGACATTGAATTTTTAAATTCTCATAGGAACTAACTAACTAAATAAATATATAAATCACATCCTCCAAGTCATTCCAAGTCAAGCTAAAAATCCAATTATCACCTCCCTCGCTGGTATCATAAATCTCTCCTTATTCTGAGCAACAGAGAGCTAACCTTGAAAGCACTTCTTCCCCAAGCTTGTGACCTTCTCTGCAGTTCCTCCACACATTGTCTCAGCACTCTGCCTGGAGTTAGAAAGTCAAGCAAACAGACTTGGGTTCAAATTCCATGTAATCCATGATACTCATTTGACCTCTTTGGATGTCAGGTTCTACATCTAAAATACAGACTGTTTATCTGTCTGTAAAAGTTATCAGAATTAGTGACAACAAGTACAAGGTCCTCACACTAACATTCTTAGCTCTCTGTAAGTCGACCATCATGGTAGTTTCCCTTCATCTAGCTCAGAAAGAGAATAATTTCTATTAGGCACTTTTTAGACAGTGTGGACAGGTTGAGAAGGTTTTTGAAAGTCACCACCATTGCTCGGATTAACCTGCAGAAATTGATACCAACCCCCCACTGAGGTTGTCAACTTCCCCCAATCCTTTGTTTATGAAAGGTGTGGGTATGAGTTTCTCAAACGCAGATGAGTTAAATCCCTCAAAAACAGCTCTGCCAAGAAGACCAACAAACTGCCCCCTATATGAACAGATATAGGGGACCAAAAACCCCAATCAGGTTTATAGAAACTAAAGCTAACCAATAAAAAAAAAGCCAGTTTTCTTGGATTTTCCCAAGTTTAAAAATACCCTTGACCCTGCCAGTCATCTTCGGCTTCCTTCTGCCTTAATCCTCTACAAGTGCTCTGGTTTCAGTCTTCCCCTCCAGAATACAAGAATCTGGATATAAAACCCCACAACAATACTGAATAAATTGATCTGAATAGTCTCTAAGGTCCTTCCATGCCTGATATTCGAATAGTTTACCTTACATTTGCACTGGATACACTGTACCTCTGTTCAAAATTCAGAGCTTGGATCTGGAGAGATGGCTCAGGGGTTAAGTCTGTGCCTCATAAGCAGATGGACTTGAGTCCAGGTCCCAGACCCAAGGTAAACTCCAGGTGGAAATGGTGGTGGCCCTGAAAGATGGAGTCTGGGAAACATCGAAGTCAAAAAGAGATGGAGTAATCCAATATGATTCCCCAAGTCACCCTTGAGTCTCCACAGGCACACAGTGACTGTAACACACACACACACACACACACACACACACACACACACACACATTCTCTTTCTCTCAACAAACAAATACAATTCATAAAACAAAATAAAAGCAAAATTTAAAGATTGTCTTTTTTTAACTATGAAAAGATAGGTTTAACTGCTTTGACTGTGAGACTGTTTCCTGATGGTATACAATTTCTGAGAACACAATGGAATTCTGAGCTGCAGAAGTTACTATATTTTTGATATCAATACTATAAAATCAATTAGATAACCCATGTCAAAAAAATAAAATGACATTGCTGGAGTTTCAAAATCATTTTTCCTAAATTGAAATGAGGGAAGAATGGGATCAGTCAACATGAAATGAAATGACTCAAATTCACTGCGTGTATGTATGAGTTTTCAAGGAATAAAACAATTAGAAAAAATTGTAGAAACAAACTAATAAAAAAGAACAAATAAATTTGAGCCCAGTAAGATGGCTTAATATATACAGGCACTTGCTACCAACCCTGAAAACCTGAGTTCAATCTCCAGAATTCACAGGATGGAAAAGTGAGATCTAACTCCTACCTGTTTCTTTCAACTTTCCTATGATCGGTGTGGCTCACAAAGTGCACACACAGGACACACAAGATAAACAGACGTAAAAAATAAATAAAAATAAAGTAGACCTGTGAGCCAAGTAAAATGTCTGCCATTATGTGGTCAATGATATAATTTTGAGTCTTCAAATGAAAAGCGAAATTTTAAAATTTTGAAAGTGAAATTTCAAAGGTGATCAGGAAAAATTACTACAAAATCATATGGGTGTTTAAGATTCATTCTGAGAGAAAGATAGACTAATGGGTTTTAAATGTAAGAAACTGATCAAACTTTTGGATTCCACATTCATACAGTCACTAAGAAACAAGTATGTATCAAAGTGGGTTGTAGGATTTATAAATACCCACAATTATTTGAAAAGGCCATTAAAAGTTTCCTTATCTTTCTCACTACATATATGTATAGGATAATGTTTTCATTTAGTTCAGGCAAAACAATGTGCTGCAACCAACAAATGTAAATGCAAATGTGATAATATAAAAATTTTCCATTAATCAAATATTAAAAAGATTTAAAAAATTTAAAGCAATGAAATGCTTATTAAAATGTTTGGAAACTATTATTATTTTTCCATTAAATAAACATGTAATGGATTTATTATTGCTATTATTATCATATGAACTACAAGTTATTTTAAATGTCTCCAGTTTAATTGCATTATTAGAAATTTTTATGGATTTGTCTTTCATAATCCAAAGCTCTTTGGATTCCTCCACAAGCTTTAAGAGTGCAAGGGAGACCTTAGGTCACAAAGTTTAAGAATCACTGCTGTATCAGATATAAAGCTACACTATAATGCTAGACTAACTAAAACCCTGTGTTATTGATGCAAGATCATTTAAGCCCATCGGTGAAGAGAATAGAGTCCAGAAATAGACTCATATATATGATAATTAAATACTATGATAAAGTTTGCATTTTAAATTAGAAATTATATCAGGCAGGGTCTTGACAGGAAGCAGATGGCACTGCCAAATGAGGTAATTGAAGAAATTTTAATAAAGAGACTATTTTCAAGGGTATGAGCAGGGATAAGGAGATGTAGTTCAGATAAAGCAGTATTTTTTTGTCAGAAACAGTGAGATTCTTTACCATCCTTGCCTGAAGGGAAAAGAGAAGGGACTATAAATACTGAGGGTAGACCTGGTACTTTACAGGACTGGGAAAATGGTCCAATAGTTAAATGTGCATGCTGAGTAAGGATGAGAACTTGGGTTCAGGTCCCCAACACCACATGAAAAGCCAGGCATGGTCTCGCATGCCTGTAACCTCAGCATTGGGGTAAGGAAGAGATGAAAGCAGGGGCAAGCTGGACCTTGCTGACCAGATAACCTGGTCAAAAGATGGAGATCTCCAAGTTCAGTGTGAAACCATACCTCAAGAGAATAAGGCAGAGTGACACAGGGCACCTTCACACAGGTACATAAAGGCATGCATTACACATGCATCTACAACACATGCACTCATACACACACCCACATGCACACACACACACACACACACACACACACACACACACACACACACACACAACTTCGCCTTCCAGGAGAAAAACTACTGCTAAACTACTCTAAACTAACTGAAAGGAAGACAGAAGGACAGCTGTGATTCACTCTCCTCCCATCTTCTGATCTCCAGCTAGTGCCTCCTGTTGGCTAAAAGCCAGACCATTCTGAGACACAGAAGTCAACAATGGTTGAAAGAGGATCTAGAAGCAAAAGTCAAAGATGATTATTTTGTTCTGCCCACTTTGCTTCTTAGCAGCTCCTCTTATTCTTTGCCTAGACCTATTCAGCCTTAAATTACTTTCTACCCAGTGATGGAATGCACTATAAACATTATGATTCCTTGTATTTACATAGCACACAGTTCAGTATAGAAGAATTGAGATGGCAAGTTCTATAATAGTCAAGAAGGTTTTGATATGGACTTGCAATTGATACCTGTGATCTAACTTGTTATGGATAGATGGCATGTTGTTTTTCTTCACCAAATTCTATGTTGAAACTCTAGTCACAGGAGAATAGTATTGGGAGGTGGAGTCTTTAGGCAGCTATTAGGTCATGAATGTGGGGCTCAGTCCTTCAAGGAGACCAAATCCCAGTCACTCTTGATGAGCAGACACCAAGAAGGCTTGTCACGAACAGAAGAACAAGAGCAACTTTACCAAGTTGGCACTTGGATCTTACGTCTCTCAACTCCAGAAACATGAGAAATAAATATTTATTGTTCGAACCACCCACCATATTCTTGAGACATAAAATTTTAAAAATTGTATATTAAGGTTACTTAACTACAACCCTTATTTGACAGGAGACTAATTTCCTTGAGAAAAGGACTTTCAACATGAACAGAAAGCCATTAATTTTCCTCCAGTGACCTCAGCCAGCATTCTGCTGACTCAAGCTAAAATCACTTTCCTGAATCTTTCAAGCAGCTCTTCCACAGGGCCACCTATTTAATTTATGAGTTTTACCATCAATTGGTCATCAGAACCTCTGCATACCATGGCACGGCATTCCCAGCATATACTGTGGCAATTAGTGTTTCTTTCTCATCTTGAATGATAACATCAGAATTTGTCTGGGTTCTGCTACTCGATTATTCTGCTATTTCCCGTGGAAGATGAGACACTCCAATTCAATTGTTGTCATCTGTTCTAAACATAGATAGATAGATAGATATAGATATATAGATGATATAGATATAGATTATATAGATATAGATTATATATATCATCTGTTTTACACACACATATTATTTATCTATGCCTTTATCTATATCTATCTATATACATGCTGCAGAAACTTGCCAAAGTATTGGGCATCTACTATCCTCTTCTCTAATTTGACAAGCTACTTTATAAGTTGTCTGAGTTATTTTTTAGTTGTTGTGATAAAATATACTGATAAAAGCATCTTAAGGAAGAAAGGGTTTATTTTGGCTCATGGTTTGAGGGCAAGGGTCAGAGCAGCAGGAGCTTCAAGCAGCTGGTCACATTGGATCTGTGATTGTGAAGAAAGAATGAATGTTCATGGTCAACAGCTTCCTGTAGAACGAAGCCCAGGGAATGGTGCCGTCTTTCTTTAGGGTGTGTCTTTCTACCTCAGATAACCTAACTAATAGAAGGCCTCACAATCATGCCTAGAAGTTGAGCTAAATTCTTTCTTACAGGTTCTCCTGGAGCAAGGCAGAGTCTTAACCCCTGAGCCATCTCTCCAGCCCAATGAGCTGAAATAATAATAAAAAATGTATTAATATAAAAAATAAATAAAGTCAGTGATTTGAAAAAAAAAAAAGTTCTCCTGGAGTCATGTCCCTCAAGTGATTTTAGATCCACATTAGTGATAGCATCAACCATCACATGCATCTCCAGCACAGAGGGTCTGTTGATTATCGTCTCCAGTACTAAGCACACCACCCTTGAATTCCAAGTCTTTCCATCTCTTGACTTCTTGGACTGTTTTATTGTTCATTTTCTGCTCTGCTTCACTTAAAGATTTTCTCTTTTTTAAAATAGGTTTTTGGAAGTTTTCTGAGATACATCTGCAATTTTTTGTATTTATGCTGCTTGGAGTTACAAATATCTGTGAATTCTGGGCACAAATCCATTTTTAAGCAACATTAGACTGTTATTTCTTTACTACGGAATCATAGATCTTCTGTCTCGTTTTCTTTTTTCTCTTTTCCCATAACACTGATTATAAGTTGTTTGACCTTTACAGCATGGCCTCTTTTATTCTTTCTCTTGATCTGTTATGTTTTTCCTTATTCAAAGCTACTTATTGTCTTCTAAAACCTCTTTTAAGCTGTGATTCTCTCTTAAACTGTGTCTATTTTATTATTAGACATATTTATGATATACCTAATTAGTGACAGTTTCTACGATCTGAATTTTGTCATTATATATATATAAACTGCTTTAAGTTCTTTGCTAAAATTATAATTTTCATTAATTTCTCTTTCAAACCAATCATAGTTATTAACATTTGGGGATAGGGCTAGGGATATAGCTCAAGGATAATGTATTTGACTGCTATGTCCAAAGCCCTGAGTTCAATCTCTAATGGAAACAAAAACAAAAATAAATCAGTTTCAAATCATCACTGACTTCTCACTCATGTTAATCAGTTATTGAAGTCTGTGTCTGATAGCCAAATATGAATTATTCTATCATTCTGGTTCTCCCTTCTCTAGATTTTCAGTTAATTCCTGTCTTCCATATGCCAGTTGACTCTTAATCTTTTTAACAGAGCAAAATATGAGCTGTGGAAAACATTAAGGAAATGACGGGAACTTCTAAACTATGCCACTTTCTCTGTTTACTTTTACCAATGACAATTAGGAGAACAACCAATCTTAAACCAGCACCTCAGTGTGATTCAGAGGCGAGTCTCACCTATTCTGATATCTCCTTGTATTTATTCTCCTTGTTAAGCAGCAGATTCTTAAGAAGTCAGCTGAGAACTTCATGCATCTATCCTCACTCTCTCTGATGGTATCTAAAGTCTATAGTTATCTAAGGTTTGAGATTATTCCATTTTCTTACTTGTTGGTTCATTTTCATCTCCCTGTTTATGGCTACATTGGATTGGACTCATTGCTTGTCTGAATCCTGACTGGCCCTTTCCATGTTAATAAGGAAATTATTTCATTATACTTTGTGATTCTATCTTTGGTACTGTTTAGCAAAAGTTAAAATATGTCACATATCTATTTATTTTAGAAGGTCAGCTTAGCATTCCAAACTATTGTCACCATTTTCCAGAAAAGTCTACACTGCCTTTGGATAAATTACTCCTATTTAGCATAATATCATTAGTGAGAGGCTGAGGTGGCCTATCCATGCCCTATGGGTATTTTCATTCATTCAACTTTCTTTCTTCCCTGACATACTTAAACATCAGTTATTAAATTTGGTCCTCCTCTGAATATACTAACTTAATTGTGAGACTTAAGTTATTCTAAACAGTTCCTCAGCACAAATATTATTATTTGGAAGTTCAGTTTGTTTTCCCTGAGAATCTGCTTGAATATTTAATACACTATTGTATCTAAAGATTGATCATCCACCCCAAGTCATCTGCTTTTGCTGTTTGAGGTTGTGGTTTCAGCTGAAGTGTGGTCAGGAGGGAGTAAAAGAGATAGAGGCAAAAAGACAGAAAAATCTTGTTTTTAGATTCCATACTGAGTGGATGTCTAAAGACATTTATGCTGAAAGACAAAGAGAAAAAAATGATCATCTTATTGTTATTTAGAAATTTCTTAAGTCTAGAAACTAAGAACACATTTTTAAAATGACCAATTGAAAACACAAGGGAAGTCTTAATGCTTTATGGCTCCCAAGCAAACACTTCTAGGAAATTGATTATAAAAAATTCCTGTGCAGATAGCTGTAACCTTAGCTCTGCTATAGACAAAAACAGAATATGGATGTTCAGTTACAATAGAGAGACACATATTTGTATGTGTACAAGGTTACTGCCACTGATCTGTTTTCAATCCCCTCTAGACAGAATAATCTAATTTCTTTTGTAGTGATTTGTAGTTTTTATTGTTTTTTTTTTTGCTTTGCTTTGCTGTGGTTTGGTTTGGTTTGCTTTGCTTTGCTGTGGTTTGGTTTGGTTTGGTTTGGTTTGGTGTGGTTTGGTTTGGTTTGGTTTGGTTTGGTTTGGTTTGGTTTGGTTTGGTTTGGTTTGGTTTGGTTTGGTTTGGTGTGGTTTGGTTTGGTTTGGTTTGGTTTGGTTTGGTTTGGTTTGGTTTGGTTTGGTTTGGGGATAGGGTCTTAATAATCTGAACTGTCTTTGAACTCACTAAACAGACACATCATGAACTTATTTTCTTGCTTCCACATCACAAGCCCCAGGATTACAAAAACATGCCACCATGTTCAGCTCAGGTTTCCACTCTCCATGCTGTAATGCTCAAGATTACCAATTTCAAGCTGCAGGCTCATATCTCTGGGCACAGACATGGGAAGGTTTCACACAGCCCATTTTCACAACTGGCCTTGGGCTCTAGCATGGACTCCAGTGTGGTTTCTTCCAAATGAGCTGCAGCTGTATGATATTGTACTGTCACAGAATTTATAGCAGCAGCTTTACCCATTGCTACCCATAATGAAGCCTGAAGTTTGCTTTCATGTGCATAAAGATGTTCAATAAGGACTGAAGAGCAACCTCCTTCCTGCATAGTCTCTCATCTTGCATGGCCAGTGCCACCATTTGATCTGCATCCACCTGGTTTCTCCTTGATCTGTGCAAAATAAATGAAAATGACCTTCCTGTGTCTGAAGAAAATAAATTATTAACCCCGGGGGCCGTGGAGAATAAGTAGGGAGGCTGTACTCCAGCCACAGAAAATGAATTAAACATAAAAGATGCTCTTTCAGGGACAGAGATTTATCATTTTCAACATTGGTTGAGGGTTAAACTGATACTGCAAAGTTCCACTAAGTAGCTGGACGTTGCTCTCCTGAACAAGTCATTACAAACCTAAATAGGACCATCCTCTGAGCTGCAAGAAAGAAAGAAAAACTGGCAGTACCGGTACTTTGTCCCTCTTCCACCTACTCAAGGAATAGATTGTCTGCCTGCTTTATGAGAATTGGGACCTGTTCAGCTTCCTTCCTAAGATGTGTATAGGCAGTAAGTTGTCTGATTTCAATTCAGAGACGATACATCAGAGTTCATAGTCAAAGTCATCTCTTTAGGTTCCCAGTGTCATACACAAGGGTTTGAGAGTGCTATACTTTAGGCTTTCTCTACATATTGCTTGCCATTATTTCAGAGCCTAGCTTGTGTGCCTAAGAGTGTATATTGGAATTATTTTACATGGAAGCATTTTATATGGTGCCTAGCACAAGAATGAAATATCTAAGTTTGAGAGAAAAATTAGAGCACTGTGAATTTTAAAACAGACTTGCCTCATTATCATTCCCTACTGAGGTTCTCATTTATTCTCTAGTAACCATTAGGATGAGAGCAGCCACTGTTAGGAGTACTGAGTTGCAAGAAATTGACATAACTGAAAGAGAGATTCGTGTTTGAATTGGAGTATGAGCCACCCACCACCCCAGCCAATATATCTTATACATGTGAGGTTTCACTTCTGCACATGAAATATGCTCAGTTTCCTATGAATCAAGCTCTGGTTTATGTATGTAGAATGAAACATGATTTAAATATATGTTCTTAAAGTACATAGCACCTCAGTAGGCCAAGGGCAGTTTGTTGAGCTGAATATCACTGTGATCATCCCATAGAGTACTGTTTTACAACACTGGCTTCTAGTATCCAATGTTGAATGCTTAGTTAAGTCCTCCAAGAGCACCAAATTTCAGGGCTTGGAATCTCATAGCTACCTAGTGATTCTTTTACATACTGATGCTTGAGAAGAGTTAGCTGAAGCTTAACTCTGAAGATCTCAGACACTTTCAAGGGTCTAGATTCTCTTCAAGGCCTATTCTGACCACACTTCAGCCACCAGATGAGGCTAGGCTTTTACACGATGCTTATATTTCACTTTCTATTCTGCGTGACCTCAAGCTGATCATTCTAAGATTGCACCTGCTATCAGCCTCCCTCTCATCTCCTCCTAATTTCTGTAGGTCAACTTTTATTTTTCTCCTGAAGGACTTGAATCAAGGATGTCACAGGTACTAACCCATAGAGTAAAATTTGTCTGGTGTAGCTTTGGTTCTTTCTTAGCAATTTTATGAAATAAGGAAGCTCTATGCAACAGAGATAGGGCTGAGACATGAACCAAAGATGTGAATTTCAGTCACATGTGCCCATTCCTCACAATCACACTTGAAACAAAGTCATTTTGTCTTGATTTTGAAATAAAGATAATTCATAGATTTTGCTATGAAATAAAGATAATGATAATCTATGAAATAAAGATAATGCATACAGCATTTCTGGGAGAATTATATACAATATCTTGAAGAACCTGAGTAAAAGGAGATTCTCAGTGCAAATATGAAGGTAAATCTCCTCTTGGAGACATATGGCCAACCATATCAGAAGTAGCTATTACCTGAATTCTAAGTAATCAAAGAAACTGAGGTGTAAGGGGGAAAGAAGTTCACGAAAGTTTAATTTGGAAGATTTAATTGAAACTGCCCGCTTCAAAAACACACTAAGTTAACCATAAAGGTTGACATCTGTCAGCAAGACTTTGAAGTCAAACTTTCTCAAATTATAAATTTTCTGTCATCGTTAGTGTAATGTTTCTCTCTTTGATTTCCTTGATTGCTGAGTCTTGGAATGTACCTGAGAGTCCTGGAACCTTTCACTAGCTGTAAATAGGTGAGCATGCAGGAAGATTTTCACTCCCTTCTGTCTCCCGAAGGAACATATTGTGTAGAACAACCTTATGTGCATATTTATATGTTTATATTATATAAGCCATCGTCTCTATGTGAGGATGGTTTCTCCAGAGTAGAACATTAAACACTATGTTGTAAATAGATCTTTCAAGTTATGAATAGATCTTAACGATCTCAAAACCCCTCACTGGACTTCTTAAATATTATTCTCATTGAAATATGTATTTGATAGTACATCATTTTATTAGCCGGTCATAGGACTAGACAATATCATTTAACTGGAACAAATCAAAGAGTTAGGTATAGGAAAATATGCTTACATATTCACATACATGCATGTAACACACACATACACACATGTACACACACACACACACACACACACACACACACGGTAATAGATATAAATTCCATACATATAGCTCCATGCAGTGAACTGTAGAGAACAGAATGTTCTTCACTCAGGAGCCAATTACTTTGTATTCCCCAGTCAGCAGGAGATTAACAGGGGTAGTGACAGTGTGAGATAAATTATAAACAGAAGGTGTTGCTAGCAGCTTATACACAAGGAAATGATGAGGACAAGAGTGTGCTAACATCAGGAACAAGTTACACAGAAATTGAAGTGAGCTGAATGATGTCACCAAAGGGTTATGCATGCTTCAGAAGTCCTAAGGAATTGAATTGGTTATTATGCTATAGTACCATTGATTATTCAGTACTGGGAAAGTATAGTAATCTACACACACATGGGTGTATATGTGTGTGAAGGAGCGCATATACATATGTCCATGTTTGAATAAAGACCAGAGGTTGATGGAGATCATTTTTCTCTATTGCTCCTTCACCTAATTGTTTGAGACAGAGTCTCTCCGTGAATCTAGAGCCAATTAGTCAAGAATAAATACCCAACAACACCAGGATCTCTTGTCTTAGCCTGCCCAGCTCTAGGACTACAGACATGTTGTTTCAATGTCTTATGTGTATACTGTGGATTTGGACTCAGGTCTTTATGCTTGTGCAGCAAACACTACAGACTGAACCATCTCCTAAACCCCAAACTCTATGAAGTAAAGCTAGAAGGTTGATACTACTTAGGATCATAAAAGAAAATAAGTATCTGAGTGATTGAAGTTGCTTTAGTCATCTGGAGTCTCTGAGGGAATAATGGGTTTTATTTATTTATTTATTTATTTATTTATTTATTTATTTATTGTAATTTTTGCCAGTTCCACAGCTTTGCCTTTATTTTTATTTATTTTTATTGCTGCATACATGAGTATAGTTAATTCATAATATTTTCATTCCTTAAACCCCAGTTCTAACCCTCCTTTTATCCCCTACAATCCTTCATCTCCCCTGTCAGACTCCCTATTTTCAAGTATTTTCTCTTGTGCTCTCACAAGATTCGGATCTTGCCCCTTTGATGGTGAGATGTTGATAGAGCAGTTCCCATGCAGTTCTTTTTTTTTAATTTTATTATTATTATTATTTATTCAACTGTGTGCATATGCGTGTGTATGTGCACGTGCGTGTGTGTCTGTGTGTGTGTGTGTGTGTATGTGTAGAATCACGGACAAATTCGCGAACCACCATGGACGCCTCCACCTCCTTCTGCCCCGGGAATCACAGGCTCCGCCCTACCAGGACCAGAAGCGCAGGCCGCCCCCGCTTCAGCCTGGCGTCTATATGTGGAATCTGGGATCCGAACTCAGGACCTTCCGCCTGCAAGGCGGAGGCTTAACCCCTGAGCCACCTCTCCGGCCCCCCATGCAGTTCTTAAGCAGTCGTGATCATTTGTTTTCTGCATTTTTGCCTGTTGTGTTTTATTGTATTACACACCTTGTGTTGCAGAAGGCTTCAATATCAATTGCTGAATGCTCAGTGATAATGGTTTTTAGAAATCAATGAAAATGCATTGTCAGTGTTTTTGCTAACAACACAAGCAATGTGTATCATTGTGCCTGCCTTTGTCCCCTGGGCACACTATATTGATCAGTTTCATGGAGACTATAATGTGATCTGAACCTCTGACTTTGAAATTTAAGCTCTTTATGGTATGCCGCAGCAGTTCCTAAAAGCACAGATAAAGAAATTCAATAAGAAAGGAATGCTGCTTTGATGTGTTATCCAAATCTCCCCCCTAAAATAATAGATGTTTTTGCTTCCTCTTCTATTGCTATAATAAACATCTAGCTCAACAGTTTAGGGGAACTACAGAATTTTTATTCACAGTCACAATTCCGTGTTTTAATCTGCCATAGCAGGAAAGTTACCAGGAGCAGCTAAGGAAACACCATATTCAAAGTCAAGAGCATTAAAATGAAAGCAATGTATATCAGTTCATTCCCAGTTTTTTCCAAATGCCTACAGCTCTCTCCATCATTGTTCATCTACTCAGGGAATAGAGTTTTCCAACTTCTATTATGCAACAAAGAAAATCTACAGGCCTGCTCACAGGCTTGCCTTAATTAGATAATTCCTTATAGCTGTTCCCAAAGGCCACCTTTCAAGTGCAAGTCAACACCTGAAATTAACAGGCACAATAGATTAAGCAGAGGTTATATCTGCTAAGGGCGCATAATGATTTTATGAAAATATTAAAATCCAGAGACTAAAAAGTTACATGAAATCCAATGACTTCCAGAAAACTTTCCGGATTTATTTTGGTGTCAATAAAAACCATCATCTTTCGTCTGCAAAAGATGAGCAAATCTATAAGACCAGTCAGAGAAATTGCTTGCTACAAGTGCAAATGAAGACTTTAATCATACTGAGTCAGAAACTGTATTTTAGAAACATGAATTTCCATGTAACCTAATTTTAGGCATCCCGAAATCTCTGTAGTTGATATGCTGCTAAAAAGCTTTAATGGATTTCAGAACTCTGACTTACTTCACTAAAGACAGTAAATTTAATCAGTCTTTCCCTCTTCACTTTGGCATTGATAAGAGAAGGCTCTCCATTACATTTTTCAAAGATGTCATTCGAATTCACATAGATTATTTGCTTCCTGAATGTCTCATAAAAAAGAAGTTTTTTTATTGGTTAATTCACACTGTATTTGTGTGTGTGTGTGTGTGTGTGTGTGTGTGTGTGCATGTGGGTGTGTGTGTAAAGAAATACTCATTACAGCCCTAATCCCAGAACTAATAACTTGGAAGGTAATAGTATAATTTAAAGTAGTTCAGATCACATAATCCATAAAAATGTTAAGTTTTAGGTGTGTTTTACAATAACTTCTCAGTGGAAATACATTTCCCAAATCACAATAAGGCTTTTGCTAATATGACTTTATGTACTATATTTTGCCCTTCTACAGTCCCCTTACTGATACTTATACTCTTTATAAATACTCTTTATAAATGGTTCCTGCAAGCTAGTAATGGTTCAGTGGTGGGGTTGTGGAGGCTGGTTGTTCATTCAATCAACAAGCATATATGTAGCATCTTGGAAGAAGAGTCTAAGGATAAATCATGAGCTACCCAGGACAGTTGTTCAAGAAAGGTAACTGGGATGATAGCAAGACTGGGCAGGCTGTGATGTGGCAAGAGGAAAATCTCAAGGAGCTTGAGCCTGTTTTCCCACCCCTACACCATCCAGTACAAAGCAGTGAACAGGCTCATATCAACATGCTCTGAGCCCATTCCTGCAAGAAATCACCACTACAAATCTCTTACGAAGACCCGTCACTGAAAATGTTTCTTAGTTTTCATTCTACCGCAGTATTCGTTAGCCATGTGAATTTGGGCAAACTCTGAGACCCACAGAATGTGGTTATCTTTAAACCTCTTTCGGTAACCTTACTGAGAAACCAATAGTAATTCCAGAATACACACACACACACACACACAACACACACACACACACACAAAACAAGTTGAGGCTATGCCACCAAGAATGTTAGAATTATCATTATTAGACATAACATTTAATTAGTAGTAATAATAGCATTAATATTAATTAGTAGTAGTAGCTCCAACAATTATTTATTCCATGTGATATAGCAGATGCAACCTATAAACTCAACATGTATTACGACAGTTAGTTGCCCCAAACTTTATGACTATGTACTATTAACTTTTGTTTCATAAATTTAAAAACTTAGCTACAGAAAAATGAATGAACTTCCCTAATATCATGTAGCTTTTAAGTGGCAGAAAAGACTAGACCTTAAGGACCAACTCCCTGACTGACTTCCCTGATTAATTCCTGGATCCCACCCTTCCAGAAAGGCCTGCTGACAGATTCAGGCACACGGATGCTCACGATTGTAGGCAGTTGTCCAGTGTATCCTTGCACTTCTGCATCCATGAGATTAACTAGCAAGAAACAAAGAACCATGGAGTCATGTAGATTTATTTTGCCAAGTTAGATTAAGCTCAGTATACCAGCACTGATTCTTTAATAGACAAATAAATAAATAAATCCCAACCCTTGTTATTGAGTGACTGACTGGGTGATAGGGGCAATTTTCTGATTATTCACTTGGAATAATCCAATGTGGTAAAACTTCTTTCATATTTACTTCTAGATGTTCTTACCTCCTCTGTTGGTTAAATGTATGCCTTCATATCCAAAGTACAGCGATGTCATGCCAAGTGCAAAGAAAATAAATCTTTTTGTTGAGCTACCCACTTTCCAAAGCTCAGAGAATTCACCATCAAAGTAAAAATCCTTTTCTCAGGGACAGGCGACCATAAAGAGCTTAGGAGAAGATAATTCACCTGCAGTGCTGTTGGGCAGGATGTCCAATACATGAACTTCTCTGTATCCCAGAAAGCTGGCATCTCAATGTTTGGCCTGATCAATTTTCACCTTCTTGGCTCTTTCCTCACTAACTTGGGCAATTTCCTGTGCTGTATTTTTAATGAAGGAATTCCATCCATCCTCCTTGCCTCTGGACTGTCTTTGCTATGCTTGAGTGGCTTCAAGATCATGTAGACGTCATGGAACTAGGCTGTCAGCACAGTTCTGCTTAATATGTTTGCAGTCAGCTTTTGTCTAAAGGATTCATCTTCCTTAAATTCTCAGAGCTCTTCAGCACCTCCACACAGAATAACATTAGCGTGCACTTGTCAAGATATCACTCCTTAGACAGACCCTTCTGTCACAGGAGAAAACTCAGCGCAATAGTGCTCATTAGCTCTTACATTAAAGGCTTGGCAAAAGCCAGGTTCGAGCGCGAAAACTCATTTACACCTGCTGGAAGGGGATCATTAGACAGCTGAATGATGAGAGGAAGGGCGAGTCCATGACTGAAAAGGACAAGAGAAGCCCAGAGTTCGAAGTCTCGATGCTTTTAATGCCAACGCTGTTAAGCACTTAAGGATTCTGATCCCGGAATTTGTTCTGTGAGGGACGGACGTGACACAGTCCTGAGCTGCTTTGGGGATTTTTCGCTTTGCTCTGAGGAGAGCAAAGGCAAGAACACACCGTTGATGGGGAAGCACTGAGCGTGATGATCAGCAGCCCCTTCTGAAGTGTGGCTTGAGCTTGGCCTCCAGTCCTCGGTGACGAACGGCGACCTTCTTCCTTCAGCTCTGTGTGAGGAAGACGCTTTGCCTTATGTGGAATTAAATGGTTCATGGTGTTGCACAAAGAAAACAATGACTTAAAGACTGGATGGCTGGAAACCCATGGAGGCTAAATCTGTGAGAAAATAGTGGCTGAACCAAGATTGGAACTGCAGATGCCTGGTTCATTTAAATCAGGGTACCATCGGCTGGGGAGGAAGCCTAGTGAAAAGGTGTTTGGCAGCATGCCCACAGTCCTGAGACCCATTTTTAGCACCACTCAAAAGGTAATAACAATAGATGATAGATGATAAATAGATAGATCGATAGATAGATAGATAGATAGATAGATAGACAGATAGGTGATAGGTAGATAGATAGTAAAATACATACACAAATCAATACATGAAAGTTCATGTACTACCAGAATATCCTGTGCAAAGAAACCATAAAAAGGGAAATAATTGAAGATATCTTAAGATATCCTATTGAAAATACAGCATCAACTTCCTCTTTGGGTATATAGCATACCTAGACCCTCTTAACATTTAGTAAATTGCTCTATGCATCTATATACCCGTAAGCAAGTAACCATGGTATTTTTCTGGCATTGCAATGCTTTAATAAGCATTTTATTTATTTGAGAGAGAGTGAGAGTAAGAGAAAGCAAAAGAGACCATGAAAGTGAGAGAGAGAAAGAGAAAGGATATGTGGTACATTTATAGAGGTCAGAGAACAACTCTTGAAAGTCAGTTCGTTCCTTCACCATGTGTGTTCAAACTCAGGCCACAAGATTTGTGAGCAAGCACCTTTCTAGCTGAGCTATCTCACCCAATCCTTTATTAATGTTTCAGAGCTGAGGAACCCATTGCAGATGGTTTGAATACCTTCTCCAAGACTACACATCTAGAAAGAAGTGAAATATTGTTGCAATGACTCCTCTTTAAAACAACGTTCAAATCATGGTGATTATATATGAAAAATGTCCTAAAGGGAAGCTGAATGGGCTACTGAGCATGCCCGTGGGACAGATGATCAGTTCTCCCATTCAATTATCAAGTGAGTAGGAAATATATAAGCTTCTGATTAAACTGCTTACTAAAATGCATAGACCATTGGACTTGGAAAAGAAGTGAAACAGTGAGGGGCAGCCAATGAGCACAGATACAGCAAATCCTTTCATGTGACATGAAGTAAAAGTTATTAAATAATTCACCTTATGTTGTAATAAATCTGTGGAACTTCGCTTTGCTTCACATGACTTTCCTTCTTGGTTTTACATTGAACTACCCTCCATGTGTTGTCTGAAGAACTCTCATGCAGATGGAATATGCTTTCCATCTTTTTCCTGGCTAGTGTCCTTACTATATGGACAATGTCAAAGGAGAACTGTCAATGTGTTAAAGAACATCTGTGGAAGGGTTTAACAGCATTAATCAATGACACAGTCGTGTGACATGAAGATCTCCCATTCTTCCTTCCTTCCACACTTACGACTTGCAGTTTGGAAAATGTGATTCCAGGCAGAGCTCCATGTTAGGCTTTGTTCTCTAGAACTTTCTGCTAGTAATTTTCATAGAAAAAATCCTCTGCACAAGAGAGAGTCAAGATTTCAGAGAAGTTTAAGGTACTGTGTAAAACTCTGTTTAAGATGAAATTGTGGTCCTTTGCTTATATAACTATGTGCAAAATTACATAATTTCTCAGGCATCAATGAGTTTTATTAGCCAAATGAAGGATAGCTTACTTTGGAATTTGGACCTTGGGACTGAAGAATTTAATGAATGAGAACGTGTATGTCCACAGTGATATCAGGAAAGGCTGTCAACAGCTTGCAGGAAAAGCCATGTGCTGTCAGAAACCCAGGCTCAAAGAAAGGGAAATCATGTCTTCAGTCTGGTAACTGGGCCATATAGCTCAGTTACTCTCTTTCTTTAAAATTCTTTCTTTGTGTCTAATCAATAAAGACAATAATAGTGTATTTCTCTCATGGGATAGTTAGAAGCCAATCAGCTCATTTTTTTATATAGCCTTGTGATTTTCTAAAATGTCTTGGGTTTGTTTTATATGTAGGAAACATGACACAGTTCTTCCACACACAAAGAGAGGTTTTTATGGTCCTTAATAAATCTGATGGGTGTTTGTTATTAAATCCAAAACTCTGAAATTATTATAAGAGTAGGGAATATACTTGATTTGATAGGCCTAGGTAAAGATTTTCTAAACAGAACCCAAAATGTCCAGAAACTAAGGCCAGTGATCAACAAGTAGGATTTCATGAAATTAAAAAGCTTCTGTTCTGCAAAAGAAACTATTAATTGTACAAAAAGATAACCCACAGAATGGAAGAAAGTCTTTGCTAATTATAAATCTAGCAAAAACACTAGTCTCCAAAGTATACAAAGAAGTGAAAAAAATCTAAACACCAAAAACCAAATAATCCAATTAAAAAATGAACCCTGGAACTAAACAAGGATTTCTCACAAAAAGAAATTCAAATGTTAAACACATATCTTTAAAAATGTTCAACTTCCCTGGTCATCAGAGAAATGCAAATTAAAACTATCCTGTGATATCAGAATGACCAAGGTCAAGAACACAAACAACAGAAAATGCTGGTGAGGATGTGGAGAAAGGGGAACATTCATTGCTGCTAGGAGTTTAAACTGATAAAGTCACTTTGGAGATCAGTGTGGAGGTTTCTCAGAAAGTTAAAGGTGGAACTACCACATGGTTTGACCCAACGATACCATTTCTGGAAATATTCCCAAAAGAATCTACATTTTATTACAAAGACACATGTTCATCCATGTTCCTTGCAGTTCTATTCACAACAGCAAGAAAATAGAATCAGTTAGCATGTCCAGCAACAGAGGAATGGTTAATAAAAATGTGATACTTACAACAATGGAATACTATTCAGCCATCAAGAAGGATGAGATTATGGAATTTGCTGGTAAATGGATGGAATTTGAAAATATAATGTTGAGCGAGGTATCTCAGGCACAGTAATACAATGCCACATGGTCTCTCTTATATGCAGGTACTAGCATCGATATCCTGACTGAAGTAGTTGACTTGGAATTCTTGTAAGAGTCAGAATATTAGAAAGGGACTAGTGAGCAGGAAAGTGGGTAAGGATGGTTAAGGTAAAGATTTTGGAGAGGAAGATATAGGAAAGCATGGGTGGTAAGGTGAGGAAGGGAATACTTAGGGTATATGAGGAGATAGGGTATTGGAAGAGTTGAAGCACTAATAGAAAAATCCTAAGAGGGTGGGATGCAACAAGTTATGAACCTTCTATGATATTGATATGTCTAAAGAATTTAGTTTTTAAAAAAGGAACAAAAATGAACATTCCTTGCACAGAGCAATGCAGAGAGAAGAAGATAGAACAAAATAAAACAATGCCCTAGACTGTTCCACCTATAATCCAGATACAATTAAGTAATGATAGAACTAACAGTTATGTGAAACTTCTTGATAAGTTGTTGGTCAGAAATGTGTGAAAGACCCTGCATCCCTTCTCCCCACACAAACAGTATAGACTTTTGTCATTGTTCTTGGCTGCCTTCCAAAAATTAACAGTAAGACTGTATTACTGAAGACACAAAGACATGGATCAGAAGACATGGACAAAAACACCAGCTAGGACTGGTCTGGAAGTTTTCTTCTTGCTAGATAGCTTACACAGAATCAGGAATGCTATGGAAGCTACCAGGGAAAAAAAGCACTCAAATGTCATCAATGTTGTGATGTAAAACCTGTAAGTTGCAATAACAATCAACATAGCAATGGGTGACCATCAGTGTAACCGGGCATGAATATCAAGGAGACAAACAACAGTTTTCTGATCAGATTTAAAGGCTGCTTGTCAGAATGGAGCACATTCCTGTTACTGCAAACTAAAACAAGAATCTATGAAATAGAAAGACATAGGTCCCCAGGCAAAAATCAGAGTATAATCTTTAACTAGGAATACAGTACACAAAAATGCTTTGTAAATACTTGTTATTATACTCATGAATTGGAAAAGCCCTCAGCAGTCAACCCAGAAGCCTCCTCCTACAGTAGAAGGAGTTTATTGCTAAAAAGCACAACTCATCAAAATGTTGAAAATAAGTGACTTGAACTGCTTGTTCCTAAACAGGACATAGACAACTCAGCCATTCCCACCTCAAATCTCAGGGAACATCATGGAAAAGAGGGCAGCAGTAAGATTGTAAGAGCCTGAAGTGAGGGAGTTGTGGGCCAGACATGAAAGAGTTGTGATATGCAAGATTTCATAGGAGAAATGTATACTTATGCAAAATTGCATGGGTTGTGTCTCAACATCTCATCACGAAAGCAGAAAAATCTCAAGAAATCTACACCTGTTTGAGACACTGATGAGAACTAATGCTCATGGGGATAAAAAGGAGGATGCATTCCTCAGTGGTTTACTCACTGATCTTGCTATAACATGAAACATGCCAGGCATATGTCATCACAGTCAAACTAGATGAAGCACACTAGGTGTACAAGTGAAAATATTTGAAAATAGGAGAGAGTCTAACAGGGGAAATGAAGGGTAATAAAGGGAAAAGGAGGAGGGATGAGATTTGAAACCAAGGGGGAAAATTAAAAATATTATGAATTCATATATTTATATATGAAATGTTAAAAAATAAAAGAGAAAATACAAAAATTAGATAAATCTGATGAGTATACAGGTAGCTAATGCTAAAACAGATTGACAACTGCTGGTGTAGATTAAGCAAAGCTGTGTTGATATCATAGAATATTCATGCTACAGAGGCCCAAAAGCTGGGTGGATTGTATAAGGTCTATTTATCAGCATTCTAGAGGCATGTGATTCCAAGGTCACTATCACAACAGAGTCCATACTTCATGAGAGCTCACCCTTCAGTTTATAAATAACACCTATTTGTCGTATTCTAACAGGTAGAAACAAGTACTGTTTCTAGGGTCACATTTTTTAATACATTTTTTATTATTATTCCAGCTCATACAAACTTAATAGGTACACCAGTTCCCTCCCTCCTTCCTCCTCCCCCCGAACTCCCTGCTCCCCCTCCCCCCTTCCTCCCCAACCCCCAGTGCCTCCCACCCCAATTCCCAGAGAGTCCTTTCTTGTGCATGCCTGATTCTCCTCTGGGCCCTCCTCTCGGATGACATACAAGGACCCAGTGGCATTTCCCTGAACCCTTTCCTGTGTTCCCCTTAAGCATAGGAACACTGCTGTGGCTGCCAATCCCTTGCCTCCAAGGATCTTGGTGCCTTTAGCAGATGCTAGACTTTGTGAGGTCAATAGTGTGTTGGACATTGCGCAGGGCATGCAAAGTCCAATTATGATTGCTTCGGCCCTAACTTGTGTGGAGTATCTTGCAAATCATTGCTCCTCCCATCCTTTTGCTCTTATACTCTTACCTCTTCCGCAAATGTCCCTGAGCTTCAGGATGGGGAGAGATTAGTCTGGCCTAGTTCTAGGGGGTTGATATAGAGTCTCTGAAGTTCTGGATTGTGGTTTGTTGATTTTCTTTTGCAGTTTTGCTGCTCCTGCAATGCCCTTCGCTCCATCCTGCTGGGCACTGTATGTCACCCCCTGGCCAGAGAGAAAAAGCTGTTAAACTGGAGTCTTATTATAAGAGCACATTCAAGGGTAGATGTAATAAAAGTAGGAAACCTCAGTGAGGGAGGGGTCAATCACCCATTTGCAAAATGGTTACATTTTATCTGCCGGACTATATGCCCTCCCCTTCTGGTGAGATCATACCCCCTTAGTTGTAAATGATCAGGAACAAACGTCTGTGAACTTAACCAGGTGTCACATTACTTACTTGCAGTCCTTGATGGAGGTCTATTTTCTCTACTGTAGCATGGTCCCCTCTCTCCTTGTTTCTGGTGTGGCCCTTCAACACCATCCCTCCTGTTCATAATCCTTGCAATTACTGTAGGTAATACATAGATTTACCTATAAGTGTCTCAAGGTAGGCTGGATGGGTTCGGTACTAAGAGCCACCTATTAGGGAGTACATACGGCACTTAATTTTCTGGGTTTGGGATACTTCACTTAATATAATTGTTTCTAATGACATCCATTTCCCAGCAAATTCCAGTAATTCATCATTTTTGATAGCTGAGTAATACTCCATTGTATAGATGTACCACAGTTTCCTTATCCACTCGTCAACTGTTGGACATTTGGGCTGATTCCATGACTTTGCTATTGTAAACAGTGCTGCTATGAACATGGCCGTGCTTGTGCTATCGAGGCGAACCTCTGCTGTATGGGGGGTTATTCCCAAAAGTGGGATAGCAGGATCATATGGCATTTCAATCTTTAATTTCTTTAATAATCTCCAGAAAGCTCGCCAGAGTGGCTGTATGAGCCTGCATTCCCACCAGCAATGTAGGAGAGTTCCCCTCTCTCCACATCCTCTCCAGCATTTGGTGTTGTTTGTGTTGTGGATTTTTGCCATCCTGACCAGGGTGAGATGATATCTCAGGGAAGTTTTGATTTGCATTTCCCTGATGGCTAAAGAAGTGAAGCATTTTTTAAGATATTTGTTAGACATTTTAATTTCATCCCTGGTAAAATTTCTTTTGAGTTCCAGGGCCCATTTTTTAATTGGGCCATTGGTTTCCTTGGTGTTTAGTTTTCTAAGTTCTTTGTGCACTCTGGACAGTAGAGCTCTATCAGATATGTGGTTCGTGAAGATTTTCTCCCATTCTGTGGGTTGCCTTTGAGCTCATGTTACTATCTCTTTATCTGAACAGAAGCTCTTTAATTTCACAAGGTCCCAACTGTTGAGAGTTGGTAGCAGTGACTGTGCCATTGGATGTCTGTTTAGGAAATGTTGGCCTAGCCCAATCAGCTCGAGGGAGTTCCCTATCCTTTCACCTATGGTTTTTATAGTATCTGGCCTGATATCAAGGTCCTTGATCCATTTGGAATTAAGTCTTCTACATGGTGACAAGTACGGGTCCAGCTTTAATCTTCTGCATGTGGAGATCCAGTTTTGCCAGCACCATTTGTTGAAGATGCTGTTCTTTTTCCATTGCATTCTTTGGGCCCCTTTGTCAAAGACCAAATGGCTGTAATTTTGTGGGCTTATATCTGGGTCTTCACTCATTATCCATTGATCTGTGTGTCTATTTTGGAGCCAGTACCAGGCTGTCTTTATAACTATGGATTTGTAGTATAGACTTAGGTTTGTTATGGTAATACCTCCAGCAGTGTTTTTGTTACTCAGGATTGTCTTTGCTATCCTGGGTCTTTTGTGCCTCCATATGAACTTTGAGATTGTTTGGTCAACTTCTTTGAAGAATTGCTTTGGGATTTTAATTGGTATAGCACTGAATTTGTATATTGCCTTTGGTAGGATGGTCATTTTTACGATGTTGATTCTGACAATCCAGGAACATGGGAGGTCTTTCCACCTTCTGGTGTCTTCTGCTATTTCTTTCTTTAGGGTTTTGAAGTTTTCATTGTAAAGGTCTTTTACCTCCTGGTTAGGTTTATACCAAGGTATTTCATTTTTTAGGGGCTATAGTAAATGGGATTGTTTCTCTCAAGGCTTTTTCACTTCTTTCATTCTGGGCATATAGGAAGGCCACTGATTTTTGCACATTTATTTTGTATCCTGCCACCCTGCTGAACTTCTCAATTAGTTCCAGGAGCTTCCTGGTGGAGTTTTTGGGATCACTTAGGTATAAGATCATGTCATCTGCAAATAGGGATAACTTGACTTCTTCCTTGCCGATTTGAATCCCTCTTATGTCCCTTTCTTGTCTTATGGCTTCAGCTAAGACTTCAAGTACAATCTTGAATAGAAGTGGTGAGAGTGGACAGCGTTGTCTAGTTCCTGATCGAAGTGGGAAGGCTTCCTATTGTTCCCCATTGAGCATAATCCTTGCTGTGGGCTTGTTGTATACAGCTTTTATTATATTGATAAAAGTTCCTTCCATTCCTACTGTCTCTAGCATTTTGATCATAAAAGGCTGTTAGATCTTGTCAAAAGCTTTTTCTGCATCTATCCAGAGTATCATGTGGTCTTGGACTTTGGACTGGTTTACATGATGAATTACATTTATTGATTTGCGTATGTTGAACCAACCTTGTGTGCCGGGGATGAAGCCTACTTGGTCCCCGTGAATAATCTTTTTAATGTGTTTTTAAATCCGATTTGTTAAGACTTTGTTGAGAATCTTTGCATCTGTGTTCATCAGAGAGATCGGCCTATAGTTTTCTTTTTTAAGTGAATCTTTATTAGGTTTTGGGATTAAAACAATATTAGCTTCATAGATAGAATTTGGTAGTGTTCCTTCCTTTGCTATTTGATGGAACAGTTTAAGGAGTATTGGTGTTATTAACTCCTTAAATGTCTGGTAGAACTCTGTGCTGAATCCATCTGGTCCAGGACATTTTTTGGTGGGAAGATTCGAGATTACTTCCTCAATTTCCTTATATGTTACAGGACTATTTAAATAATTCACAACTTCCTGATTCAATTTAGGTAAGTTGTATTTACTTAGAAATTCATCTCTTTTGTATTGTCAAACTTCACAGAGTATAAGTTTTTGAAATATGATGTTATAATTCTCTGGATTTCTTGGGTATCAGTAGTGATAACTCCATGTTCATTTCTAATTTTGTTAATTTGGATTTTCTCTCTATTGCTTTTGGTTAATTTAGCTAGGGGTATATCAATCTTATTGATTTTTTCAAAGAACCATCTTTCTGAATGGTTGATTTTTTCTATCGTTTTCTTAATCTCGATTTCAGATATTTCTCCCCTTATTTTGCTAATTGCCTCTCTTCTACTACTTTTGGGATCAGATTGCTCTAGTTTCTCTAAAGCTTTAAGCTGCATTGTTAAGTTGTTTATTTCTGATGTTTCCATTTTTTTGATGTAGGCATTAAGAGCTATGAACTTACCTCTTAGAACAGCTTTCATTGTGTCCCAGAGATTTTGGTAAGTTGTATTTTCATTATCGTTCACTTTCAGGAAATCTTGAATTTCCTTTTTAATTTCTTCCTGAATCCAGTTCTCATTTAGCATCATATTGTTAAGTTTCCAGGAGTTAGTGTATTTTCTCTTGTTTGATGTGTTGTGTATGTCCAGCTTTAGGCCATGGTGGTCTGACAGGGAGCATGTTAGAATTTCAACTTTTTTGTATATGTGTAGATTCGTTTTGTGGCCCAATGTGATCTATTTTGGAGAAAGTTCCGTGTGCTGCTGAGAAAAATGTGTATTCTTTGGTGTGTGGGTGAAAAGTTCGATAGAGATCTGTAAGGTCCATTTCTTTAAGGGTTTGATTAAGGTCCAAAGTGTCTCTATTAAGCTTTTGACCTGTTGATCTATCCCATGTTGAGAGGGCGGTGTTGAAGTCCCTAAGAATTATCGTTTGGGGGTTGATTTCTTGCTTTAGACGCTGTAGGATTTTCTTAATGAATGTGGAGGGCCTCGTATTGGGTGCATATATGTTCAGTATTGTGAAGTCTTCTTGGTGAATTGTACCTGTGACTAAAATGTAGTATCCATCCGTGTCTCTTATAATTTTCTTTGGTTTGAAGTCCACTTTGTCTGATATCATAATGGCTACCTCTGCCTCTTTTCTGCTTCCATTAGCTTGTAGAATGGTTGACCAGCCTTTTATTTTTAGGGCATGCCTATCTTTTGTGGTGAGATGGGTTTCCTGCAGGCAGCAGATTGATGGATTGTGATTTTTAATCCAAATTTGCAATCTGTGTCTCTTGATCGGTCAGTTAATTCCATTAACATTTAGTGTTATAATGGAGAAACTATTTTTTTAATTCCAGACATTTATTATGTTTAGTAGTTTTTATAAGTATATTGCTTCGCTTTTAAGCTGGTATACTTGCCTTCTGTTCTCCGGGATATGCCTGTTTTTTTCTTCATGCTTGAGTATCATTTCTAGCATTTTTTGAAGGCCTGGTTTGGTGGACATGTATCCCTTCAAGTTGTCTTTGTGCTGGAAGATTTTTCTTTCTCACTCGATGATCATGACTGATAGTTTTGCAGGGTAAATCAGGCTGGGTTGACATTTTTGCTCATTCAATACTTGAAGTATGTCTCTCCAAGCTCTTCTTGCTTTTACTGTTTCGACTGAGAAGTCATTTGTTATTTTAATAGGTTTACCTTTAAAAGTGACTTGTTTTTTCTCCCTTGAAGCTCTCAGCACCAGTTCTTTATCTTGAATGTGGAGTGTTTTGACTATTATTTGCCGTGGCGAGCTTCTGTTTTGGTCATATGTGTTTGGGATGCGGAATGCCTCTTGTATATGGATGGGCCTCTCTTTTTTTAGATGAGGAAAGTTTTCCTTGATGATTGTTTGAAAAATTTCCTCAGGGGTGGTATTTTGAGATTCTTGCTCTGGTATTCCATGAATACGCATGTTAGGCTTCTTCAGGGTGTCCCATATCTCCTGAATACTTCTCTCAAGTATCTTTTTGGCTTTAACAACCTCTTCCATTGAGCTGGTTAATACTCCCACTTTATCTTCAAGATCTGAAATTCTATTTTCTGCTTCATTAGTTCGGCTCATAAGACTGTCTGTGGAGTTCTGGGTTGAAGATAACTTGTCTTTTAGCTCAATTTTAAACTCTGCTTGAGTCTGCTTTAACTGCTCTATGCCAGTTTTTGTTTCTTGCGCTGTTTTTCTCAACTCCTCCAAGTGTCTGTTGTGTTCCTCTTCAAAGCGATTAATTCGATTATTTAATTCCTCCCGGATTTCCTCTTTCATAATATTGAACATGGTAATGATCATATTTTGAAGGTCATTATCCTGGGTCAGGCTTTCTTGGCCATTTTCCATGGCTGTGTTCTGGTTGGAGTCTAACATTATGGGATTAATTCCTTCAGTGGGAGATTTGTTTACTTGAGTGTTGTTTCTCATTGATTTGTACTTTGACTTTGGCATTGTCGTTTTAACTCTTAAGATCACCTTTCAATTTCTGTGCGTTTTCCACTAAACTGAATTATCTGGCCTGGGGTTTTGGGTTGGCAGAAGGCTGAGCTTACCTAGGTTGAGGTGAGTCCAGGCGGCAGAGTGGAGGGAAGGGTCTAGGGTCACATTTGAAGGACACTAATCTCTCTTTTAAGGGCTTACCCCTCCTGACCTAATCACCTTCAAATGGCTTCTCCTCTTACTACTTTAACCTTTGAGGTTAATATTATGAATGTGAGGGACAGTCACAAACAGTGAGAGATAGGCAGTTAAGAAGTCAAAAGCCTGAAAAAGCTTAAAACCATTGGATACTTGTGGCAGTTTATCTGCACTGATGCTGATAAAATCACCATCAAACAGCTTAAGAGAACAAGGGGTTTATTCCCTTATGATAATCTGGTTGCAGTTTTTCATCCAACTTTACAAAAGAACACATATCAACACCAGGGCGAAGGGAACTGGACACACCAAATCCATATAACAGCTAAGAGAGGGATGATCTGTACTTGCCAGACCAGCATGTTTGACCAAATGTACACAAGGATGCCTCCTTTTCTCAACAATTTCTCTCCATCTTATTCACCTTCCCAGGGACTAGTCCCACCCACCCTGGACTGGGCCTTCCCCCATCAACTAGACAATCTCCTGAAGGTTCGTTCTGAGTTTAACTCAGCTACTAATTCTCTACAAATCTACGCTGAGTTCGAATCCTCAACCATCAACTTGACACCCGTACCTAACTATGACAGCACTCAAAGGTTATTCCTAAAACAGAAACAAGTGCATTATGTATCACCCTTGAAAGCTGTGGGTTTTAGGTTTGACTTTAGATATAACACACCTTATTTTCATAATTCACAATTAATTTGCACACTGTTAAGAGCATTAAAAACAAAAAGAAGCATCATTATTAACTAAATTTGAAATTGTTTTTTAAAGAGGCCTTTCAGGGCTGGATTGATACCTCAGGGGTTAAGACCCTGTCTTGCAAATAGAAGGTCCTGAGTTTGGATCCCAGGTCCCATGTTAAAATGCCAGGCAGAAATGGCACTTTCCAGCCCTGGTGGCAGAGCCTGGGAAATCCCTGAATGAAGCAAGAAAGAGGCAGAAACAATCCAGGATGATTCCTGAAGTCACCATTGGTCCTTCACAGAGACACACAGTGCCCTCTGACATACACACATGCACACACACACACACATATAAAAATAAATGAATAAAATATATTAAAAAGAAGACTTTCAGAAACATTAAAAATGCAAAACATGGGTTTTGTTTTAGAAGCAGTAAAATAAAGTGTACAGGCACATGCCTTGGCACATAGTAAGGTATCTATAAATAGGTGGCATCCTTCCTTTCTAGCATCTCTGTAGTTTACATTTTGGGCCACTGTCTTCAACCCAGAGATGCAGTCGTGTATGTGTGTGTGTGTGTGTGTGTGTGTGTGTGTGTGTGTGTGTGTAGAGGGCATTGTGTGTGTGCCTGTGGAGATCCAGGGATGACTTCAGGAGTCACCCTAGATTGCTCTACTTCCTCTTTGCTTTGCTCTGGAGTTTCCCAGGCTCCAGCTTCCAGAATCAGAAGTACAGCCCGCTGCCATTTCCTCCTGGCATTTTTTACGTGGGATCAGGAGTCTTCTGCTTGCAAGGTGGAGACTTAAGCCCTGAGCCACCTCTACGGCCCTCCATTACCCAGTTTAAAACCCACTCTCCACACTCAGGCTTCAGCTTGTGGTCCAGATGCCCAAGGTTGTTCCAGCTCCTCCAGACTTGGAGACAGAAGGCAGCGAAGACTCAAGTATCAAAGGTATTTTCCTGTAGCCAAATTTTGGACTAATCGCTCTTCTGTTGTGGCAACTTTTCTGACCTTAACCTGAAAGTCGAGAATTATGACCTTCACTTTTTCACTTATTCCAGTCCAATATCTCTTACCAGAATTATTTTCAGCATGTCATGCAGGTTGCAAGATCTCCGCCGCTTGGATTGTTTCCTTAGATGAAGCCTTCTTAAGAAACCTGAAGCCCCATGACATGATTTTTTTTTTCTGCCCCACACTCTTCTCCAAAACAAACGTGTATCCTTGCCATCCAAAAAGTAGGCATTCAAGTTGCCTTTCTCCTCTCCTGCCCTGCTACCCGCCCATGAAATCCCTACACATATGTGCCTCCAATTGCTTTCTCACTCTGATTTTTATGTGACCTCAGGACAAGAGGAATGAGGTTAAGGTCGACTGGCTATTAAATAAAGCCTGAAGGCATCTATGACTGCAGCTGCAGTAGCTCTTTTATAACTTCCTCCTTAGAATGTTGGATATTAATCCATCATCATCCCGAGATCTGGATGCCTGTTCCTAGGCAAAGAGGTAAGGTTATATTTATCTTTTTTTTTTCTGTAAACCAACTTAGCAGCACAGAAGAGCTGGTCCTGCCTGACTTGTTCGGAGAGTAGACAATGTCAGCTTTCCTTTTCACTCAGCCACAACAGAGCTGAATTCTAGATCCAGCAAAGCAGAGTTGCTGATGAGCAAGTGGAGGTGCTGACGGCAGTAGTGGGGCTCCCTGAGGAGTCTTAGGAAGACCCATCTCCACCCAAGTCGGTAAGCATCTGCTGCTGACACCACGTCTCAGAAACCACAACAATCCGCAGGAAGGAACGTGCGGGAGGGAATTCGACAGACTTGTGTTCCTTTTGGTTGAATAACCATTGCTGTCCTAACTGCTTAATTAGAGAACACGGGGAAGGCAGCTTTCCAGATGAGCAGTGAAGAACACGACCAGCATGAGAACGAAGCCATTTTATTCCCTTCTCCCGTGCCAGGTACAAACCTTGCTTCCTGCGTGTTGATAAAAGGGGAGATGAGAATTGAGATTGGAAGACAATGTACTTACTGACAAAATTTTTCTAAAAGGAGTCCTGACAAGGTGCTGACTCTGAGAGCAAGGACAGATGTATTTCAGACAAAGGAGAGAAAAGGAGGTTTGGGCAATTCATTTTAGTTCTCACCCTGTCTTCAAATCAGAAACTCTTCGCAAAGACAATAAAAACATTTGAAATAAGGAAAGAGGCTCAAAAAGACTTTACTGCTTTCAAGTAACTGATTCTCTCCTAGACTGCACATGCACACAAATGCACACAAACACACTGAAATACAGGCACTTAAATACATATATATAATACATATATTATGAATACACATCTTATAAACATAAGCATATGTATATAAATAATTCGTATACATATAATTATCTGCACATGTGTTTTTATGTACATGTGTGCAACACATATACATTATGCATGTGCATATATGTATCACATATATGTGTATCATTTATATACAATGTATACATGCATATACAACTGAATACACATAGATAGGCATATATCAGTAATGTACATAAACATGCATCATGAATGTAGGTGTTCAAATACAAATGTATATTCAGCATAAAAAAACCTATGTATCATACATATACAGATATCATATGTTTGAGTGTACATTATATATTCATCACACAAACACATAGATGTATATGTACAATTGCATATACTTATCTAGGTACATATGTACACACATGCATATACTTCATATATAAACATATGTACTCTTACACAAATATGTACATGTATACATACAAATGCATGTTAACATCCTCATGATGGACTCTATATCAACCACCTGGAATCATGCCTGCCTACTCTCTCCCCATCCTGAAGCTCAGGGAAATTTGCAGAAGAGGGGGTGGTAAGATTGTAAGAGTACAAGGATGGAAGGAATCATGATATGTAAGATAGTCCGCACAAGTTAGGGCCGAAGCAATTATAATAAGACTCTGCATGATCTGCACAATGACCAACATATCATTGACCCCTCAAAATCTAGCATGGACTAAAGGCACTAGGATTCTTAGAAGCAAGGGATTAACAGTCACAATAGTGTTCCTATACTCAAGGGGAACACAAGAAAGAGTTCTAGGAAATGCCACTGAGTCCTTACACCTCATCAGAGAGAAGGACCCATAGGAAAGTTTGACATACACATTAAAGGATGCTTCAGAGATGGGGGTAGGGGGTACGAGAGAAAGGGATGGAGAGTGGAAGGAAAGGGAAAAGGGGGGAGGGACTAGGGAGGTCCAGGGTGGGGTGGAGGGAGGGAGGGGACAGGGTTACCTATTATGTTTGTATGAGCAGAAAAAAAAATGTGATCTTGGAGATTTACAATACCCAGAGAAGAAAGGTCTCCAATATGTAAATTACTTATTTACAGCTCTTGGCTTTTACACCAGACAAAGGTAGTGCCTATTTCAGGCAAGATAACAGTTAGATCTTTTAGACTTAATTTATCCGTTTTTGTATCTTTTAATTTTGTCTCTTTTAGATGGACTTTGAAGTAATAAACCATCTATGTAAGAAAAAAAAATCCTCACGATGTACATGAGCATATATACACATATATACACTGCACATGTGCATGGACATGTACAAGTATATATATTTGCAGAAGCTAAAGTATAATTTATATGTACATTTCTGTATACATGTATATGTTGTCATGAATAAATATATCACATAAACACATATGCAAATACATATGTTTAATATATTTCATATATACATGCATGTACAATATGAGTGTACCCATGTGTGTAGACACATATATACAGCATGTATATATACACATACTGATATGTGTGTACACATACTTGGAAATATATCACATATACACATATATATACTCATTCACCTACATATACATATGATTCATCCATATACATGTGCACATTACACATGTACATATACATATAGACATTTCTATACATATACACCAGTTATACAAATGCACTATACATGAACATGCAAATACATATTTATGTACATGTACATATATACATCCCTCGTGTGTACACACATATTCAAATTTAACATACATATATATCAATGCATATGCATGTACAGATACATCATTCATATACATATATCTGAGTCTAAATGTTTATTTTCATTTCTTTAAATAGTCTCAGCAAAAGTAAATATGGCAAGTCATAAGATAGAAGAAAACTGCATAGCTCAGGAACTCTAATATTTTTGCTTTTTGCTTGGTCTATGACTAAGCAATAAAAGCTTATTGAAATCCCTCTATTAAGACTCCTAATAGTGTCAAGGAGTCCTGTGTCTCTTCACTACTGAGAAAGCACTTTCTCCCATATTACCTCATTGACTACCTCTCCTTTTATAGGTTAAGAAGCAAACTCAAAAAGTATAAGGATCTGCTGATTGTTGCAAGCCAGTAAAGGTAGAAGTTATTCTTTAAGACAATGTTACTAATCCATTCTTCAAATCACATTTTTCTCTCTTCAGCTCATTGTGGTGTCCGCTGTTCTTCCTACCATGACCTTTACAGTTTGTGATATTTGAATCATTTAAGGCAGAAGACTCATTTCATTAGCCCCTCACCAAAGATCAACACAGTGTTAGACAGTAAATAAATGTTTGAGAAAAGAATCCATGCATATGTCATTTGTTGAGAAGTGTCTTAATAGTCTTCTTGTCCTTCATCTGTTCTTTAGATGCCTCTAAAATATGTTTTCCATTTATAGGTGAAGAAATTACAGCTCAGAATATTTGGGTAACTTCCTTCATCATTCAGCTAAAATATGTACTTGAAGTTAAAAGCTGTTTTCTTCTGTCTTTCTCCTCTGGGCACCTCTTCTCACCCAGACTTTAGGCCTGCAGTGTCCAGTACAATAACCCCTAACAGCATATGGTTCCTTCATACTTGGAACACAACTAGTTCACATTAACAAGTGCTACGAAGTATAAAATATGTTCTAAATTTCATACGTAATGTGAAAAATATGTAAGAATTATTGTTAATCTCTTATGCTAGTCACACAAAATCGGTAACATTTTAGATAGGATTAAATAAAGTATTAAGTCAATTCTCTTTCCCTTTTCCACTTAAGAAACTAAAGTCATATATATCTTATACTATATTTCTATCAGACAGTACTAATCTAAATATTCTTGATGACCTTCATGTCTTCCCTTGTGAAATATTCCAGTATAAAGAAGATCTTTAGATTTAGCCACTTAAACTATATAACATGAAAAGTATTATTCTTCACATTTGCTCTGGATATTTCTGAGTATTTTAGATATAAAAAATGTTCTTCTCGTTCTTTCCTACAAATTTGATTGAGTTTTGAGGTGAGTCCTCATCCTCACTGTGCTGAGATGACCATCTAGTCTTCTTTTCCATATATTTGCCTAAGTAAAATCTATCATTGTATCTTCTTTGTGTTCATCACAATGGTTCTGATCTTTTTTTCCTTATATTTATGGTGTGTGTGTGTGGGCAGGTGTGTTTGTGTTCATGCATGTTTCATGGTTCACATGTGGACTTCAAAAGATAACCTGAGAAAGTCAGCTTTCTCTCTATGTGTTGGCTCGAGGAATCTAACACAGGTCATCATGCTTCAATCATTGAACCATGATTCCCAGATATTCAGAATAGTTTATGGTCTAGGGGCACAAAATCCTCTGAAGGCAAAAGTGCTTTCCCCAAGTGTTGGCTCACTGTTCCTGATTGGCATCTCTACTCTAGCTCAGCTTTCTTTATTACCATTAGAATAGAAGACACAAAATATTCAACATTTTCACTTTTTTCCATTCTAGAAAGTTCCATAGCTAGCCTGAACTTGAAAGCAATGGGGAATAACAATGTTAAGAATCAAATGTAGAAGGAAGCTAAGCTGAATATTAGTGAATGATTGTAATTAATACCTGCCTTCACTTCTGATCAATTATTAATGGCAAGCAGCCTTCTATGAAATATTCCTAATTTTTATAACATCCTTCTGATATATGTGAATTCACTAAACCAGTAAGATGGTTCAGTGAATAAAGGTACCTATGTACTAACTTGACAACCTAAATTCAATCCCTGTAGTTCACAAGATGGAAAGAAAAAACCAATTTCCTAAAGTTCTCCTGTGACTTCTATATATATATGCCATGGCACACACGTGTTCTCTCTCTCTCTCTTTCTCTTTCCTTCCCTCTCTTTAAGAACAATGGGATCATTTACCTCAGTAAACTGGATATGTTCCAGCAGTATTCTAATATACACTCAACAAAGCACACTCAAGAAAATGTAGTCTCATCTTTTAAATGTGTGAGCATACTCTCTCAGAAAGATTAGAACCTCTGAAGGAAGATAGATTTGAGTTTAAATATAAATTTCTTCACCTTCAACTATGTCATTTCTAAAAGCTTTCAGAATCACTGACATTTAATTTTCTTAAAGGTAAAATAGTTGCAATATAGATGCAATATAGTTACAAAATAAAGGTGATAAAGTTGCAATAAGAATCATATAGCCCAACTTTTGTGCCAACACAAGGCATAGTGTCTGACACATAAAGAACATTCAATGAATGTAGGTATTACTAACTCAATTAGTTGCTTAAGCTACATTATGGTGGGCAAGGCCAGGAATGTAGGAAACAGTTAACTGGCTCTCAGCAAGCAAAGGGAGATGCATGCTGGTTCTCAGCCTCCTTCCTTATTTTTACCCAGTTCAGAATACCAATCCAGGGGGTGATGCTGCCCAAATTCAGGACGTGTCTTTCCTCTTTGGTTAAAACTCTGTGCAAACATCCTCCTAGATCTAAACGAAGTTTTATTTTCATGGTGATTCTAAATCCAATCAAATTGGCAATGAAAGCCCACCATCACATTAAAGAGGATGACTGATACATTTCAATTCAAGCATTGACTAGTTCATTAAGTGTTAATAAATAGTCTAGTTAATTGAAAAAGGAATGTTTGCCTCTTTTTGCTATATCATTCAGTAACTTAGAATATATGCAATATATTATATACAAGCCCATCTCCACGAATGAACCATTTAGATTAACCCTTGATGATTTGGACTGTTAAACCGACTGGTTGACTGTTTTCATATAGTTATTGGTAGTTTTATTATTCGCACTACGAGTTTCACAATATTTGGTCAATTTTTTATTGGGTTGTTGATTTCTTCTCATGTTACCATATTCAAAATAGTTGATGACTTGAGATGAACATACATTTCTCAACCAAGTTTCTGTGATGTGTTGACAAGAAGAATCACAGTAGCTTATTGTCATATGTAAAATAAGAAAATGAAACAATATTAATAAAAACGCATAGACTAAAGGAAACTTACCTTGAATGTAGGCAGCAAATATCATGTAGAGTGAGCCAATAAAGGAGAGGGAGTACAGGCCATCTGGTTTTCACTGAATTGTTCTTAGAACTGGCAAATATGTCATGAGCCATTAAAAACTCTTTATCTGGCCATACATAAATTATGATCCTAATTAGTTGGTTCAGTTTTGATATGGTTAGTTTATAAGGCAACAGACGGAAAAGACCAGCACCTGCCTGACTTCCGAATGCGTTCATGTTAAAATATTGGCAGCAGGGCAAATATCTCAATTACACATTCCAATACATCAGTACAATATGGCATGAGTTCCATATGGTGAAGAAGGTGGCCATGGAACTAGGGGTGACACCTGAGTTCATGAAAGGCTAGAAGACTGTGATAGGCCTGACAGGGTCCTGCTCAATGACAGATGGAATGTTTAAAAAAATCACATGTATGTTTTCTTAATGATTGGCATGAGATAATTAACATGGTTTTGATGCAATGAACTTCAGTCATAAGGTTGAAAAGATAAAGTGCGAGACATGAGTACCAATAACATACTCAAGCAAGTACATAGAGTTTTTCAGGACACACATATTTAGTGGGTAAAATTTTGACTGGCAAAAACATAATTTGAGAAACTTGAAGTTCCTTGGATAAAAGAAAGCAAATTTCCCCAGGTAACTTATTATTGATGAGACTATAAAGATAGAAAATTGTATAATAAGACTACATTAAATATAGGTCAAAAATGACTATATAAGAGAGACTTGACAGAAAAATGGGTGCTTTGGAAGTCCCTAAAAATCACTTTATCTGCAAGGTACCAAAATTGTAAGTATTGGGTAGACGGGACTCCATTGTTCCTCCCTCTGAAGTATTGACATTGTGTAAAAGGGAACTTCCCTGACTGTACAGAACCCCTGCCAAAGAAAAAGAGTTATTTCCTCACTCATCACTAGCTTCCTTTCTGAAGCCTATGTAACAAACAATAGAATGACCAGACCTACCACACACACACACACACACACACACACACACACACACACACACTTCACAAGTTTTACTTGAAAAAGTCTTCAGAAATAAAGAGCCAAAGAAATAATCAATTTTATGTAAGCTTTCTATAGAAATGGATAGTTGCACCACACTGAGTTTGCACAAACAGATAGGATCTATGGTATTAAAATGTAAAAATGAGTTTGCTAAGATTCTTTTCCATGACCTGTTTGTGGCTACAAAGAAAGAGCCATTCCTTTTTCAATCAGATAAAATATATATCCCTGAAGTATACTTATCATTTTGTTCAACAATAATAATGAGTATTTTTTTAGCTATCAGATATTGTGCTGAGATTTAGAAATGTGCTCCTGAGCTTCATAGATGGCTCAGGGCTTAAAGCCTTTGCCTTCCAAACAAAAGGACCTGAGTGTGGATCCCCAGAGCCCATGTAAAAATACCAGACAGAAATGGTGACTGATTGCAATTCCAGCCCTGGAAGGCAGAGCCTGGGAAACCCCAGAGTAAAGTGATATGGTAGGAGATCAGTCTACAATGATTTCTGATGTTATCTTTGGATCTCCAAAGACACACATACTCAAATGCCCTTTAGCACTGAGAAAGAAACAGAGACAACCAGAAAGAGAGAGAGAGACAGAGAGAGAGAGAGAGAGAGAAGGGAAGACGGGAGGGAGGGAGGGAGAGAAGGAAGGAAGAGAGGACGGGAGGGAGGACCGGAAAGAGGGAGGAAAATTATAGTAAAGTTTGTGAGAGATATTTTATAACTGAAAAATGACCAGGGTCAAGAATTAGAAATACAGGGGCTGGAGAGGTGGCTCAGTGGTTAAGCCTCTGCCTTGCAGGCAGAAGGTCCTGAGTTCGGATCCTAGACCTCATGTATAGATGCCAGGGCAGAAGCGGGGGCGGCCTGCATTTCCGGTCCTGGTAGGGCGGAGCCTGTGAATCCCGGGGCAGAGTAAACAAGGAGGAGGTTGAGGCGGTCCATGGTTCTACACACACGCACGCACACACACACACACACACACACATAATACATACACACGCGTACACACACATACACACACATGCATAATTGAATAAATAATAATAAAAAAAAAGAATTAGAAATACAAATCATTAAGAATAAAACCTGAGAGTAAAATGGGCAAAAAATTCGATGAACCATTCACAAAATGAAAATTGAGAAAGTCAGTAAACAAATCAAAGGTTCTCTAGCTAGAATATTAAGACCTGTCTCTACTAGACCTTGGAAATCATGATCTAAAAATGACTCCCAGGCTAGAGAGATGTCTCAGGAGTTAAGCTTTTGCCTCGTAAGCAGAAGGTCCTGAGTTCAGATTCTGGATTCCACTTAAAAATGCCAGGAGGAAATGGCAGTGACCTGGGAAGGCAGAGCCTGGGAAACTTCAGAGGGAAGCCAAGAGAGGCAAAGCAATTCAGGGTAATTCCCAAAGTCACCTCTGAACCTTCACAGATACAGATAGTGTCTTCTGATACACATAGAGACACATACAACAAATAAATAAAGTAAAACTTTAAAAAGTTTAAAAAAATAAAAATGACTCCAAACTGTGTTAAGAAAAACCGTAACAAGGACTGAAGAGATGGCTCAGAGGTTAAACTTCTCCCTCGCTAGCAGAAGATCCTGAGTTTGGATCCCAGTGTCCAAATAAAAACACCAGGTGGAAAAGGTGGCCTTCACTTCTGGCCCTGGAAGGCAGAGCTTAGAGAAATTTTAAAGCATAGCAAAGAGGAGGTAGTTTGGAAGCTACCTTTGAGCTTCACAGATGCACACAGTGCCCTCTGATACACACAGACACACATACACAGAGATACACACACAAATAGAATTAAAATAAAATAAATAAATTAAAATGTAAAAAAAGAAAAACTTTAAATATCACTACCTAATATATTCAACATAATAGCATTTACATTTATCTCCCATATTTCCATAAAACCAGTGTTATATCCTGTTGCTAAGTAACTTCAAGCTTAATAACTTACCCAAAATTCCTACAGTTAAGAGTTCTGGAATTAAAACTCACACTCAGGCCCCCTGACTTGAATCCTCTTTTACTCAAACATGAATTGTTCCAAAAGCTTCAGAACAGCTCCATCTCCAGTAAACTGACTGACTTTAAGAATGTATTTTATTTACATAGTCCTTAGTGGAAGTCATATTCTTCTATCATAAAACTATCATCTCAGACATCATTTTCTGTAATCCATATCCTTAGTACCTGTGCGTCTGGAAATATCAAGATCAATTCCAGCTCTCAAGTAGTACTGGCAAGGAGCCTCATTCATACTCATTTGCTGGAACTTTCTTGCTTTGAAGTTGACATAATTACTGAATATTCAGCTTCTCTTTTCATATATTCTGCTAGTCTTGAAAATCTCAGCTTACACTAACCTGCCCTCAAAATATAGGAAGGAAAAAAAAAAGGTCTTTGTAAAAACCCATGTGATAATGCCTGCAACACCAGGGTCAGTAAAAGGTAATGTTTTCAGTGTGGATATACTTTTCATAGCTCTTCAATTAAACAGAGAATCCTATGGAGGCTAAAATAAAGCATATTGTGCATTGGGGAGAGAGTGGAGGCATGTTACCATTTTCTACTTTGACATCGCAATGAAAAAGAAGCAGATTAGAGAATAACATAATTTCCTCAGAACAGAGCCAATGGAAAGTTCTACACAATGACATAGCTCAATAAAAAAGATTGTCCTTTAGAAAAAGAACACATTTGAATGTCTTGACATGTGATTGTATTGATCAAGGTTTAAGCCTGTGAATGCTACTAGAATAATTTATATCTAATGCAAAAGTCAGGCATTTTAAAGGGTCTGGATTTTCTATAACATTTTAGACAGATCTAATATTTGTAGAAACTGGAGCTTTAGGCTTATTACACCAAGTCATGATCATCCCCTCATCACTCAAACCACAAGTCAAGAGCAGTGCTCATAATATTTTGAGGGGGCTGGAGAGATGGCAGAAGGTCCTGAGTTCAGATCCCAGGTCCCACATAAAAATGCCAGGTGGAAATGGCACCAACCTGAACTTCCAACCCTGGTAGGTTGAGCCTGGGAATCCTAGAACTAAGCAAGAAGGAGATAGAAGCAATTCAGGATGATTCCCAAAGTCACCCTTGAGCCTTCACAGGGGTACACAGTGCCCTCTGATACACACACACACACACACACACACACACACACACACACACACAAATAAATAAACAAAATGTTATTGGGAGAACACTAACTTTTTTTTAAAAAAAGTTGAATTGTAGAATGTACTTTATTTATTTTTTTAACATTTTTTATTATGATTTCCGCTCATACAAGCTTAGTAGGTACACCGGTTCCCTCCCTCCCTCCTCCTCCCCCTGAACCCCCTTCTCCCCCTCCCCTCACCCCTCCTTTCTCATCCCCCAGTGCCACCCCCCCAATCCCCAGAGCATCCTTTAATGAGCATGCCAAACTCTCCTCTGGGTCCTCCTCTCCTATGAGGTGCAAGGACCCGTGGCATTTCCCAGAACCCTTTTCTGTGTTCCCCTTGAGCATAGGAACACTACTGTGGCTGTCAATCCCTTGCCTCCAAGGATCTTGGTGCCTTTAGCAAATGCTAGAATTTGTGGGGTCAATAGTGTGTTGGACATTGCGCAGGGCATGCAAAGTCCAAATATGATTGCTTCGGCCTTAACTTGTGTGGAGTATCTTGCATATCATTGCTCCTCCCATCTTTGTGTTCTTACAATCTTACTGCCCCCTCTTCCGCAAATTTCCCTGAGCTTCAGGATGGGGAGAGATTAGGCTGGCCTAGTTCTAGGTGGTTAATATAGAGTCTCTGAATTTCTGGATTATGGTTTGTTGATTTTAGAATGCACTTTTAAATTCGCTTGTGTGGCTTTATTCACTCAGTCTTCCTCCTCATCTTTCTCCATAGGCTATCACAGCATTAAAGATTACATTGAGATGAGAATACAGTTAGTATTCTACTTTGCCAGTTTCTTCCCTTCCATAACAGCTTTGCGTGACTGAATTTACACTGCAAAGCATCTGTAGGTTCTGATGTGAAAACACAGAAGCGATGTGCTCAATAGATATTAAAACCTAATTAACACCTTGGTGATTTAGCTCCTCCTTGAGCTTTTCTTCTCAAATCTGAGACCATAGCAAAAGTTTCCAACTTTCCTAACACAAACAGCCTGAGAAAAACACTCTTCATTCGTCATTTTCCCTGGTTTGCTCCCCATAACACAGCTATGTCTAGAATGGAGGAAGCAGAAGCCACAGTAAAGCCAAAAAAATGAGGAGAAAAATAACACAAGCACAAATACTGAAAGCTCTGTTCCAGACACAGTGGAGCAGAAGGTTCCCTGGGAGAGTAACTGGATGTAAAGCCGAGGAAATAAACAAGAACTAGACAACGAGGAAAGTTGAATACTAAAAATTCAGAATCTGTATTGCCCAAAGTGCAAACCCATTGAATATAATTTTTATTTGTGATAAAAATGATCTAGAGAAAGAAATTAGCAAAGGTATTTTTAAGCTCTATGTATTCAACAGAACTTTGCAATTAATTAGATACTTGGGCTTTGGGATAGGAAAAGTGCTAACATTGGTTAAATAGCTAATAGCTAATTCCCTTCCTCCCAAGTACTTTTTGGAGCAGGCTAGAGAATACAGTGGAGAAGATATGCTTGGCAGCTAAAATTCCATGCAATGTGTAGCTTCATTATATCAGGATGTCATGTGACTGCTTACCCCACAGTGATGTGGGAAGTTTTTATATCAGAGTTCTTGTGTTCATGAGTTGAAGACTGAAACCAGAACTCACATAGATGATTAAGGCAAATTTTGTTAGAGGAAAGGACAGAACTCACAGACAAGGAGTTCATCAGGGTAACAATGGGCTGACAGGTCAGGGATATTTATAGGCTTAGGCAGGCCCAGGAAAAGTGCCTTTTGCTTATTGGCTAACTTCAATTTTTGGAAACCTGATTGGAGCTTTTGGTCTCCTACATCTCATTTGTCTATTCATATTGGGACCCAACCCAGTGGACTTTGTGGTTGAAGTCATAGTCAAGCTGTTTCTTTTGAGAAACTTATCTGCAATGGAGGGCTCATCTCCATATCCTTTTATAAACAGAGGGTTGGGAGAAGTTGGTGATTTTATTGTTGTGAGGGATTAGAGCCAGTTCCCCCAGATTAGTAGGGTGCATTCCTTCAGGATATCCCAGCAGTGGGGCGTAACCTTCAAAGGCCTTCCCAGGCTGGCCCTGTTCTGAAACTGCCTGAGTGGGAACAAGACCTTGCCAGAAGCAGCTGGGACCAATATGTTCTAACACAAAGATAATCGCCAATGAACCTTTACTTTATTACAAGAACTGTCTCTGGATTATTTGCTTTACAGAATCGACTAAGAGTGATTTCCATTATGTGCCTAATATCATGACGCATGTCCAAACTCATATTAGGACTGAAAAGGAATATAACAGCTGTGATAGGAATCCATCTTCTTCCCCTGCTTGAGCTCATGAACAATCCTTCCATACATGAACCTTCCCCACAAGACGAAGTATCTGAACACCAGTAATCCTTGTGACTCACTCTGAATGCCCTCAGTCCCTCCTTTGAATGCATACTTTCACGTTGTCCTGAAAGCTTTTTCTCAGTTTCTTACTTTGTTTCCTGTCTGAATTCTTTCCCTGACTATAACAAAACCCTGGGATCCACCAAGCTGAGTCTGTCTGATCAGCCTCTCCAGAAATGTCTCCGATTCTTGCCATCTACAACCCCTTGAAAAAATATTACTTAATTTGTTTTAAAAATGGAACTGATAAATAATAATCATATAAACAATATAATTCCAGAGTACAATATGATGCTTTGATATGTGCTTACACTGTATGGTGATGAAATCAAACTTTTAAGGATCTACATAAATCTGGAAGTCATTTACAATTAATGAACCTTAGTCAACTTCCAGAGCCCGCAGGATCTGTCCTGTAAGTGATCCTCTAAGAGTGACTTTCAGAATAGAAGAATGTGTATGAACTAATATCAGCCAAATTCATTTCTCATTCTTAGGCAATTTTAGAACAGGACCATGCTGGAAAGGTCTTTGAATATCTTTGAAAGTCACCCTCCCATCCTTCAAGTTATCTTGAAGGAACACACCCTACTAATCTTGAACTGATTTAATCCTCCACAGAGATAAGGTCACCAACTTTCTCCAGCCCACTGGTCAAGGAAGGATATGGAGATGAGCTCTCCATTGCAGATAAGCTAAATTCCTCAGAAGAAACAGCTTGACCAGGACTTCAACCACAAAATCCACTGATTTGGGCCCCCATATGAACAGACCAGTAAGATGTAGGAGGCCAAAATTTCCAATCAAGTTTGGAGAAACTGGAACTACCAAGAAGGAAAAGGCACTTTCCTGGACCTGCCTAACCCTAGAAACATCCCTGACCCTGCCAGCTATTTCAGAGTGCTGTGTCTCCCAGGGACTCCATGCCCATGAGTTCTTTTCCAGTTCCCTTGCCCCTCATGGATTTCATGTCTGGAGTCCATGAGTTTTTTTCTGCTCCCCTGGCCCCACAGATTCCATGTGCATGCGTTCTGTCCTTTCTCTCCTCTAATAAAATCTACCTTAATCCTCCACACATATTCTGTTTTCAATCTTTGACTCCAGAAAACAAGAACCTGGACGAAAAATAAAACCCACAACAATCCCATGTTTTCTTGTACACATTTTTGCGTAAAATGGCATATGCAATGTGGAATAGTAACTATATCAAACAAAGGGTTATGGTGAAGGTAGTATGTGTATATATGGTGGGGCAGGAAGAAGAGAGGCCCTGTAGTTAGAGAGAACCGAGGTGTGATTTTTAAGGAAAATGCAACAAAATCAGGACATGAGTTAGATTTTCAACATGATGGGACTTGTGATATTGTTGTGCTTTGCAAGACTTACATTTAGTTATACCAAGGAAAAAAGCATTTAACTGTCACCTTTCAAAGATAAGTAGCCTTATTCCCTTTCTTAGCATGCAAAAATCTGCATTTTGCATGTATTTACAATGCTTATTAGTTGAAGTTAAAAATGTCTATTATACAATCAGAGACTACCAGAGACCCACCCTGGAAAATTAAGCAAGGGATATGCCTAAAGCATATATCTATGAAGCATATATCAAACTGGTCCCCAACAACCCATTTCATCATCTTTCCAGTGGAATATCAAAGTGTCTTAAGATGAAGCTGAACTTCATTAGCGAATCCAGGATCTGAACAACAGGGTCTCTAAACAAGGTCAATTTAATCAGAAAATTCTGCTAATTGTATTTATCTTTTATCTTTTAACGGTGCAAATACGTAAGTTTCATACAGTGAAAGGATCACAGCATTCTTTCTTGTATGATTTTTTTTAGAAACCATGGGCATATGATGAGTGTCCGTCGTTCTCATATATCAAGAAGGAAAAAAAAATATTCAACCTGGTATATATCAGGCACACCAAAGGGTAGATAGAAGCTTCAATAATCAATCACTCCAGAAAAAAAAAATAGAGTTTTCCAGAAAGCAGTGATGAAGAAATATATTCCATGAAAGGACATAGTTCTTTAAGTTAATACAGAGGGTTTGAAGCCTTTGAGATCTCCAAGAAGAGGAAAAGACAATCAAGACTAGCAACTAAGGTGAAGAGTAGAAAAAACAGAGTTGCCAAGGGAGATGCTGGCACAACAAGAAAATAACAGCAACCTGTTGGTTGCTACAGGTTAAAATAGCAAAAACTTCAAGGACCCTACAGAGAGACCCAAGGAAATGAGAATTGCTAAAAGGTTAATTAGCATCTATATAAGCAATTTGAAGTGCTTCAGCAGAGTGGTGGGAAATGGGTGGAGAAGAAATTAAGGCAACCAAAACCTGAATCTTGCTCAAGAAGACTGGCAATGCAGACAGGGGGAATGTCACAAGATTGCCAGGACAATTAAAAAGAAAGGTACCTAGAATTGTAAACACACAGGCATTTCCTGCCAACTCATTTTCCTCCACAGCCCAGCACTGATTTCATCCCAGCTGTTCTCAGAATGTTCAAAAGAGTGAATCAGTAAAGTGTGAATTAACAAGTTTTTGAAAATTTGGACTTTTTTTTTTACTTTTGCTTTCACAGCCCAGAAGATTTCTATTTTATGCATTCAATCCTCAAAGAATCTGATGTTATATAGAATCAAAGTCTAGCAAAAATTACCATCATTATTATTGTCGATATAATGATTAAGATGACTTTTTTTTTTTAAACTTTAAATTTGAAAATGTGGTATTTTCAGATAATAGTATTGTTCTGAGTCCCAAATTTGTTACTAGAAAAATTGCTAAGAACTGAAATTTCATAAATCTAATCATAATTTATCCAGCTTAAAAAAACCTGCTATTTAAAGTAAGTCTACTTTCTAACCATGTCAAACTTTAACATTGACTTTGAACAAATCTATATTACCCCTTAATATTGAGAAGCAACCAACTGCTGCTATATATTGCATGCTTATGCAAAATTCACAAGAGGAACTGAATATTTCTTTCACATCTGATTTACTGCATTGATCATTTATAAATTTGGGCTGATGCATATTATTCTTGTGTTTACCATTTTCTTAAATTACTAAAAACAACAGCTTTAATTTCTTATGTCTTTAAGGAAAGAGAAATTTCATAGCAAAGTTGCTTCAAACCTTCTTGCTACATTTATTTTATATCATAATCCTTTGCTATGCAGAATCCATGAACATCTCAATGAAGCCTCCATGATTTACTTGTAATAGTGATGACAAACTCAAATATCTACTTTGGACAAGCACAGGACACAATTTACGGGTCACAGATGACAGCCTCTGGGCCTGGGGTGAGTTTTAGGGAAAGGGATATTACCATAGCACTCAGCAACCATTACCCTGCTGAAGAATGTAGACAGCTTTATCACCTGTGATATTTGAAAAAGTAAGGCTTTATACAAAATCATCAGTTTCAAAGTATTCATTTATTAAAATGAGTGAGTTAACTCTGTAAATTCAACCAAATCAATCTTCTGCCTAGGTCTACTATTTACCACCTCTAAAAATGCCTTTTCACAGTCCTAAAGCATTCCATCAGTAAATGAGTCTCTCTGTCTCCATTATTTATTAGCAAGCGGTTGACTGACTGCCAACTCTGAAAACACCAAGAGAACAAACCTGTTCATAAAGTGAAGCTGAGTTTGGGTTAGGCCTCAGTAAAGGAAGCAAAGTTTCTTTGTAAAATGTTCTCATAGGCTCGTGTGTTTAAACATTTGGTACCCATTGGGTGGTACTATTTAGGAAGCTTGAGGGATCCTTAGGAGGCAGAGCATTTTAAAGGAAATGTGTCGCCAGGGGTAGGACTTGCAGTTTGATATCCTGGCCTAACTTCCTATTCTTTCTGCTTCTTGAGTATGGTTACAATGTGAGCTAGTTTCCCTGACTTACTCTGTTTGCTGCCATGCCTTCCCCATCATGATGGACTCTATCCCTCTGGAACTGAGAGTCCATAGGTAGCAGTCAGCCTGCATTGCTGCTGATAAAATCACCATCAACAGCTTAAGGGAACAAGGGCTTTATTTTCTCTTATGATTACTGCTTAGAGTTGTTTGTCCATCTTAGCAGGAGAGCTCAATCTAGCACCAGGGCCAAGGAACTGGCCACATCATCTGTATATAATGGCTGAGAGGATGATCCTTATTTGCCAGACCAGCATGTCTGGCCAAGTGTACACAAGGATGCCAACTTTCTCCATCAGGTCTCTGTATTTTATTCTAGGACCTAGTCCCACCCACCATAGGTTGGACCCTCCCCATCAGCTAGACAATCTCTTGCAGGTTTGCTCTGGGCCCATCTCAACCACTAATTCTCTACAAATGTGCCCAGAGCTCAAACCCTCAGCTGTTAATTTGAGACCTATGCCTAACTATGATACCACATAATAATCCCTTTTTTAAAAAATGGCTTTGATCAGAGTACTTTATCACAGCAACAGAAATGTAGTCTTTTGTTATTGAAAAATGTAGTCTCAAAAGAAGAGGAAAAGCAAGGATTTTGTAAAATTTCAGGTAGAGAAGGGTCAATTTCAGTGTGGGGGCTTAGTGGTATCAAATGTTTTGACAATATATTAAGATGGTTCTACACAACAAGAGGAAGCGTTGAGCTTATTAGAGTAGTAGACTCAGCAAAAGGAAGCTTTGAGTATACCAGGATTGAAAGACCCAGTGGGAGGAGGATTTGTGAATAAATTTTGAAGAGTAAATAGCTTTACTTAAGAGTTCTCAGAGAGCAGCTGTTTTATCACCCAAGATAGGTCATGTACTCTGATAAGGACTGGTGTAATATTCTGTTATTCAATGAATTAATTTACAACAAATTCTTAAAACAAAAAGCAACAATGTTTTAACTTCATGTTCTTGAGCAAGATTTTCCTGGGATAGTCACTACACACTGTTAGCTCCATAACTGGCACTTTGTTATGTGCCTAGATCCCTTTTCTTTGTCCTGAGTTGGTAAAATTGTCATTAAATACAAGAATATGATCAATAAAAGAATGTGATTACTATGCAAAGTGTCAAGATTGTGATGGGTCAGTGTCAATCTTGGTGATAGCATTTGCCCAGGTCACAGGAGCAAAGCACTTGTTAGATGTTAGGTATGTTAAACACAAAATGACTCAATCATCCCGCCCCACGTACATGTTCAGACAAAGAACCCCTCACAGCTCCCAGTCTACTTAGATAAGACAGCTCCACTCTCCCAAGGACAATTCTACTGCCCCCAGTTGTCTGTGGCGAGGAAGAACTTCCACCCACTGGGAGGTGAAGCCCCCTCCTTTCTATCCCACTAACATGTCCCTGGCCTATAGCCACGCTCCTGCCCTGGCTCATCCTGGTCACATGACCACATCCAATAAGAGATCCCAGAAACTAAACTCATTCTCCCTCCTCCCCCCAGACAGCCATGCTGCATGCTGCTTACCTATTTACCTATTTGGTCCTCCTGCTTGCTTGACAAGCAAATCTCCTTTATATTTTATGTGCTGGTTTTGGTGTGACTTTATATCCCCGATCACTCTGAGGTAGGGGGGCCCTCTCAAAAGCCCCCACAGCACTAGTAGAAGTGCCACTGCTTCAAGGTAATGAACTGTGGTTAGAGATTTAACTACTACAGGTTTGGGTTCCCACTATATATTTCTGCCATGCAAATGAGGGCAGTTCTGATTGGCTGGTGTTTAAATCTGGACAAGGCTTTCAAAGAAGTAGTTCTGTTGGAACTTGGTCATTATTCATTTTGCTTATTCAGTCTCCTTATTTACCCATTTGAGAATTGACTTCCTCAGAGAGCTGTTGTTTTTCTTTTATGGTATTATTTGGAATCTACCAGGCTTGATATCATTTTTTTCTTTTATGGTATTATTAGGAATCTATCCCATTCCTTTTTTTTTCATTTTTTTTTATCACAGGCTTCTCTCTACACTGACTGTACAATAACTTTCTAGGGATGACCATTGCAGATTCTAGTAAAAATCAGGCTTTCCTATACTCATTTAGTGCAGTAACTAAGGAACAGTTAATACATAACAACCTTTAAGAAAACAGTGAACATAATAAAGCTCATCTTATCTGAAATGATCAGATTTTGTATACCATGGTGTTTCTAGCCAGGTGTCAAGAAAGCCCAAAATAAAAGAAACAAAATGGATAGCAACACCATTATAAATAAACCACAGACCCAGAAACGTAGGTATTAGCCATATTACATGACTCGTGGTTTCTTTACAGCTTGCTTTTGGGGATCATATTTATAAGATTAAAGACTCCAGAGCAGTGTGAAGAGAAATAAACATGGCCTTCTTCTTTTGACCTTAAATATGTTCATCCATGAGAGTCAAATTTATATTCAAAGAGGTTGTTTTAAACCACCATCTGTTCAACTTCGTGGAACTTTCTATCAGAGTCCTGCTGTCTTCATGGAGTGTCTTTCTCCACAGTTATTGTTCGAATCTTTGTATGTGGATCTCCTACTATCTGGACTACTTATAATTCAAGAAAAAACTTAACTGTAAAAACAATCCAGAACCCCACCCTTTGAGTGACTTGAACTTCAGTCTTCAAATCCAGAGGGCTTTTTTTTGTTGTTTAGAAATTGTTTGAATTTTTTAACTCTTTTTGAGTTAAAAGTATAATTATCTCCTCTTTTACAAAGTAGAGTGATATATTAAAATAAAGCCTCCATGACTACCACAAGAATCCCAAGGGCAAATGTTGCCTTACTAAAGTGACAAGTCCATTTTCATATTTTCAGGTCATAGCCAGATGATTTTTGTGTTCTAAAATAATGACAGTCACTTAAATCCAATCAATGATCCATTTTCCACCAAATTTTTCATATTATTATCTAGTCTGAGGTTCTAATATTTCTAGTCAATCAGTAAGTGCAGCTGCCAACATTGGCAGGGAGTATTATAACTTTCTCTTGCTTCTTCCTTATTGAATTATCTAAAAATCTAGGTTTCTCTTATGTTTCCTTTCAGATGTCAAATAAGGTGAAATTGGAAGGAACAATCAGCATCCTACTGTCTTAGCTTCCTGTCTTTTCAACAAGGCACTTCTGTTGGACAGCTATCCCTATTGATAGACATCTAACAGTAATCACATACATGTTTTGGTTATAAACAGTGGTGCTAAGATTTAGTAGTAAGCTTTCATTTATGATCATAATCTTAGTTGGTATCAACAAACTAGATCACTGCACATGTAATGACTGTGTCAGCTTAGATCTTCAGTCCTCATCTACTCGAAATGTCAGAATGAGCATTTCTTTTGAGCCTTTACTCTTGCTACCGATCCCACACAGTAACCTTTGGTCCAAACTCTTTACACATGTACTCACATTGGATTTTTTTGTCATTTTGCACCAGAATTCACAATAACTCAAAAACATCAAAGAGTCTCTACTAGTGTCTTCTACCAGGACATAACTTGGGGTTCTCTGTATGGTTGGGTCTTTCAAAGAGATGATATTATAATACTTGTGGAAATGCACCCAGCTTTATCTCAGCACAGTGCAATATTTGATGAATGAAAGAGTCTTACATTGGCTTGGTATACATAATCAGGTTCTCTAGCAGAACAGACCTATGTAGTATATGTGTTTGTGTGTGTGTGTGTGTGTGTGTGTGTGTGTGTGTGTGTGTGTGTTTGAAAGAGAAAGATAGAGAGAGAGACAGAGAGAGAGAAAGAGAGAAAGGAAGAAGGCTTGGGTTGAGGGAGAGGGAGACATAGAGAGGGATTTATTCCACAATAGTGACTGGGTAGGCCTATAAGAGCTAACTGCACACTGGATATACAAAGGTCAAAGTGACTATTCAAGAACTTGAATAACTTGGGAGTCCAAATTCAAGCTAAAGACCTGTGACATCCTGGGGAAACAATGGTGTTCTGCCCACATGGGAAAGCTGAAGAAGCTGGCATCTGGTGGCAGCTGAGGATGGCAGCAGCACACACATTCCTGAAGAATGGCAACCAGATGACTCTTTCTTCCTTGAGAGCCAATTGAAAGGTGCCACACACGTTGAGGGTGAGTTTTCTACTCTCAGTTAGTTCTCTGCAAATGGCCTGACCGACACACCCAGATATGTTTCCTAGGTTGATTCTAAATTCTGTCACATTGACAAGACCAACCATCATACTTCTTCAAAAGTCACATGTGTCTGTCTTAATTTGCTAGACCTTGAGGATCCTCTTAAGCAAACTGTGTCTAATTTGCCATTTCAAGACAAGAAGTCAGTTGTACAATGATGAGTTAGAAGGTCCTTTTTGCCAGTTATAAGATACATTTGCTTATGTTTCCAACTAGTCTCCAGTCAGTTCTCTTCACCTTCCTCAGCTGCTCATGAAAGTAAGGCTTCTCTTTGCTGCAATGAACATCTGCTTCTTTTTCTTGCACAACTGATTTGTATAGTCCTTTCCCATCAATGTTAAAAGTGACCATGGGCATCTCTGTCTTGCTCTTATTGAGTGTGTTTCCAGAAACCTGAGACTTACGATGTTTTAAATATCGTGATTTTATTTGCTGTGATTTTAATAACACAGTAATTATTAGTAATTATTGTAAGTAACCATCTTTAGTCATGCTCTCTTAGTCTTTTAATTCAAAGCTAGATTCTATGAGCTGAGTTTTTATACTTTAGGACTTTTTTTCATCTGGATTAAATTTGACAAGAGCTTTTCTTTTAGATGCCCCTTGCGGCACATTTTTTTGTTTTCTGGAAAATAAAGAGAAGTTTAATGTTTATCTGATTTTACTATGTTCTTGACCTGCAATGCACATCAGAATGACAAGTTCTTTAAAGTTATAAAAAACTAACAAGTGGAGCATGAGAGTATTTTTTTCCAATTTTTCTATTTTCTTTTATTTTTAGAAGATAGTTCTTCAACTTTTTTTAGGTTTTTCCAAGGTTATTGTTATAAATTGTTTGATTATTTAAAAAGACAATCTTGGTGATTTGTGTTTTCTTTTTAGAATAATCGGAGTTTTTTTTTTCAGTTTTCATTTGAATAATGTTGTAAATAGGTGTTCTATCATTCTTTCATTTAAAAAGTTTTCTGCATCTGCGAGTGGCTCCCTGTTTATTTCCAGTTCTGTACAATTCCACTTTCTCCAATCTTTGTGATTAGAATATGTAAGGATGTCTATAATTTACTTTTAATATATTTCAACATTGACAGTTGTGATACTATCTGAGACTTAGCCTAAGTTACAGCTAAGATTATAAAGAATTATGGACTTATTCCTAACTTCTGAGGACAGAAATTGTTATCTGCTGTTCTAGTCAGGAAAGGTACATCTCAGGTGCAATGACCATAGGTACTTCAGTTATCTAGAAGCATTAGGTATTAGCAGTAATAATATCAAAGATGAATTTCCACAAAACTATTTTTATCTTTATTTAAAAAACTAGCGTATGCATGATTCATAGTGGCATGTAGATTCAATGCACATAAATGAGCTAGAATGTATTGAAGACATAGCTTGTAATATAGTGAATTTTCACTGATGTCCATCATTAATCTCACATGCTTTCTATTAAGTAGTTATTTCCTGACAGCTGGACTGACTCTGAAATGCACTGAAAGAATGCAGCATAAGTGATAATCTCAGACCTGAAATATACTTCAGGCAGGCACAAGGCCCGGACTTGGATCATCAGCACAAAAACAGTAAGTGCTATTCCCTGCATTTTGCCTTAGCCTTTAAGAAGAAATGATACCTTTCTTGTAATCCAGCCTCCGTGCTCCTAGATATCACATGAAATGAATACATGAGAATGAAAAGCTATTCTAATAATTGGTCCCACAACATTGTAGCCAAGAGTCAACACCAATTCTCAGGGACATGAATTAATATTTCAGATATTCCAGGCCAGCAGAAGAGAAATGATACACTCACAAAAAGAATCCTGAATAGAATTAATGATGGTTATTCTTTTCCCATAAGAAATTATGGAGGCCATAAGGGAGTGGTATATTTTTGAAATGCTGACCAAAACAAACATAAATAGTCATCAGAAGTCTAGAATTAGCCAAAGCGTCCACAAACAATAAAGGAGGAATTAAGATATATCTGGATAAACAAATACTGAAGAATTTCTCTACTAGTGGGTCTAATGTTTCAATGTATACTAATAGGAGTCATTTGGACTGAAACAAAGTAGTTTAAAGTCAAACAGAATAAGGACTGAGCTGGAGAAGATGACCCAGTGGGTAAATTGCTTATCAGGCAAGCAAGAAGAGGTCAACTCAAACTTATGTGAAGTCATAGTAGCACATGTCTACAATGTAGTGCTCCTACAGCAGCATGGGTGGTAGTGACAGGATGAATCCCTAGAAGTTCAAAAGCTGGTTTGTCTGACAGATGTAGTACAGTAGCAAACAACAAAGAGACCCTACCTCCACATACATGTTCACTTGTGCATTATATATATGCACATGCACACATATCATAGGCACACGCATCTATACATAGGCCATGCAGACAAACATAAAAATATAAAACAAAAAGATAAAGAAATCCAGTAAAGATGATTCACATATACACCAAAAGCTAGCATTGTTATAATTTGATTTGTAACTTCTCTTTTTATTTCTTACGGTATAGCATAATTGTTCTAAGTTCATGTTAAGACAAATATAATATATAAAAGTATGACTTGCAACAATAATAACATCAAAGGAGGATGGATCTTTATAGTAGCAGAACTTTCAATAACCACAAAAGCCACGCACGTATCAATTCCAAATCAATTGTTCTATATTTAAAGTGTTGAATATAATTACCACGACAACCACTAAGAAAAGATTTTTAAAACATGTCCCGAATTCGCCCGTAGTTCTACACACACACACACACACACACACACACACACACACACAATTGAATAAATTAAAAAAAATTTAAAAAAAAATGTTCAAGAGAAAATGTAAGTAAATCAAAAGAGTGGTCAAACACAAAAGAAGGAAATAGTAGTGAAGAACTAAAGAGAATGACATCCTAAAACCAAATTCCAAAATGGCAGAAATACTTCCTCAACAGCAATTACTTTCATCTCAATGGTACTTCACTTACAATTCATCAGTGATACTTCTATCTGAAAGAAATACATTCGATGTCTTGAGATGATATCTCCATCCTTAGGTGGGTTTCAAAATTATCTACAACAAACAATGTAGAAATGACTTAAGAAAAGATCCACCACCAAATGATTGGATAAAGAGAAAATAATCTATACCCACATATTGACAACAGATTTATCTGGAGGACATTAGTTAAGCCAGATGTGCAAAGATGATCTTATAAACTCCCCCCATATGTGGAATCGAAAACAATCCAATTTATAGAAATAGTACAGTGACGATTGTCAGGGATGAGAGGTAAGAGAAAGTAGGAAGTGTTGGCTGAAATGGCAAAAGCTTGTTATTGGATGAACAGGTTCTGGGGATGCAATATAGGCACTGGGGACAGTAGACATGTTCACATGCTGGTGACCACTTTATGATATACATATATGTCAAATATTGTGTGTACACATTAACCATGTTTAATCTTTGCCAATTAAATATTTTATAATTTAAAAAGAACCTCTGGCTTTGTCTCAAATAGCACTGTTCTGTTTCTTACTGATTCCTCTGTCTCTCTCGCTAGCTTCCTCATTTATGCACTTTGAGTGTTCTTCTCTACTGTCTGGAAGATCTCTCCTGCAATGAGGAGCATGCTAAGACTATTCCACTCTTCTTTTTAGTTTTCTTAATCTTCTTAGTTTTCTTAGTCTCCTTAGGGTCCAGCTTTTCATTTCTTCATGTTTCATTAAACTTAATTTCCAAATAAGTCTTTACTGAACACATTTATCATCATGCACACGGCTCACAGATGACACGCATCGTATCTGTCCCTCTGTGTCTTCTTCTCCTTTCAAGATCCATGAAGTTAGTAGGACATCTTGTCAGTATGGTCCCAGAGCTTGCCACACCTCCAGAGATGTACTGAGTATGTGTAATAATAAAAAGTGACTCACTTTGGAAGAATGAAATTAATATAATGAGAAGACTGAAAAAAAAACACCACGTCATGATTTTTTTTTCCTTTTTAGTTGCATCTGGTTTACTTTAATATTCACTAAAATCTTATTCATGCCAACATATACAGAGAGCACTTTGTTTGCATCATGAAAGTAATTCTCCTCTAAATCAGAATAGCCCGAAACTATACTTCCTGATTCCTTGTCTCAATCTGACAGACTTGTGAGACATGATCATGGTATACTATCCTGCTATTTAATAAGTTCTCATAATTTAAATTTTGTGGTTATCAATATGTAGAGTCTTATTAAAAGAGTTCTCTATACTCAACAATTGATCTCTGACATCTGTATAATATTAATCAAATATATTCCCAAACAGATGCTGTAGTGACAAATAACTGTTTAAAGAGATAGTTGTCCTTGAAACTATTTTAATGAGTACAAAAATTCAATTATGCTGTTTCTACCCATTTTTCCCTAAGAGTTAAAAGGAAGGTGGCTGGTTTTAAAAGTATCAGTTGTGTGCATGGAGTTTTGAAATTTATTCTTATAAGGTGAAGATAGAATAAGGGAAGGAAGAGAAGGAATTATAAAATGAACTTATTTACGGGAGTGTCAAAAATAACTTTGAAAACATCTTAAAATTCCTTTTCTTTGTAACTGCCTAAGATAACTTTGTACTTCAGTTTGACATTTCCTCTGAAGCCTTCCTCATTTCTGGATACAGAGTAGAGAATTCATCGAAAGTACTGAACATATCAAAATATTCACAAATGTGTCATAATTATTTTAATTAAATTAAATTTAATTAAATTTAATTAAATTAAAGATTCTTTAAAAAAAGAAGAAAGAAAAGAAGAAGAAGAATGGATGGCATAAAGACAGGCCATGTTTATGGAATGAATTTAAAGACTTAATAAACTTCAGTCATTTCTGAGATTCTCAGAATCCTAGAGTAGAGAACCTCCATATGAATCCTATGGTCACACTCATTTCCTATCAGTTCAAAGTGTCATTCAGAGCCACTAAACCATAAAAAGCAGCTTTTTTTTTTTTTTTTTTTTTTACAGTAGAAGCATTTAACTTTAGATTTGGGAGATCCAGGAGGTTAAATTACTACCCTCAACTGGTCAGAAATTTTTCACTGATTATAATACTTGCTTTCCAATGGCAATTCTGCAAAGTCCTAGGATTCCACTAGATGCACCTCAGTAACTGGTAAGGTACAGCCAGGAGCCAGATGTGGTGATACATGCCTGCAATCCCAGCATCCTGGCAGTGGAGACAGAAGATTACCACCAGTTTGAGGCAATCTGGGCTACATATTGAAGCTCTGCATTAAAAAACAAGGATGGGGGATATGTCTCAGAGCATTTGTTTTGCACATGCAAGAGTTTGATTCTCAACATTGGTATTGGAAGAAAGGGGATGAAAAGAAATGCAAAAACAGTGCTGATTTCTAGAAGGCTCAGTAACCTCAAAAAGTAAAACCACATGCTAGTAAAATGATGAGATGGATGAACTAACAACAAATTATGCATGCCTGAGATCTGTATACCTTATAACCAGAACCTCGTAATATTTCCAATGTATTGCTTAGTTACTTGAACCTTCCATTGCCTCTCATTCATTACTTAAAAATGGATTTAATAATGTTTATGCTTCTTCATTCAGAACTGCTTTGAGGGTTAAGTGATAGAGTACATCGAAAGTACTGAACATATCAAAATATTCACAAATGTGTCATAATTATTTTACTAAAATAATGTAGGCTCATTCACATTGAGATTTCTTTTCAGAACATAATTGCCCAGGGCACATCTCTGCTAGTCATACTGTGTCCATGGTTTAGTGGGATTACTGATGATCAAACACTTAAGTCTTGCAGTCTCAGTGGAATAAATTTATCAGCTTTTATTCTTCTAGCCAATAGCTAACTATGACTTTACGCAAAACTAGCTGTGGATAAAGAGGCAAAAAGGAATTGTTAAAGGGATGGGGGTCCCTTAGAAGACTGTCGGGTGTCTGGAGAACCTAATTCATCATGAGGCCACCAGGAATGATGGCTGTTTTCTTGCTATGAATCTGGTTCCTGTATCATCACCTCCAGCAACATCCAAGGGTTACTGCTGTCCCTGCTGGTAGAAAACATAATTTACTGCAAACCAAACTGCGACCAGCGTCGATATTACTGTCCCAAGACTTGGTCCTTTCAACCATTTACCTTTCAAAATGACATCCTTCTCTCAGTCTGGAAAAGTAATTTCTAGATGGCAACGCTTTCTCCAAGTAACACATTTCTAACAGGAAGGGAGGGAAATACATGAGTTGGTTCTGGCTGCCACAATAAAGGAAAAAGTATGTGGCTTACCTCACAGAAATATATGTTCCCATAGCAATGAAGTCTAGGATGTCCAAAGCAAGATTTTGTCTGAATTTGGTTTCTATTGAGGTCTCTCTTCCTGACTTTAGACACCTTTCTGCTCTGTTTTCAGCTTCCCTTTCCTTACAATATGCACAGCAAAAGAAGAGGGAGAGAGTACCCTACCTGTCTTATAAGACCACCAGACTTATCAGACCACAGGCACACCTTTTAGCATTCACTTAACTGCTTCCTAGACATTACCTCCAAATACAGGCATATTACCAAATACAACCCTCGATGTATTAAAGGTTGGAGAAACATGATTCAGTCCACAGTGTTCAGAAAATCATATATGTGACTGTGAATGGGATGAAAAGGCTGAATTTTGCAGCAAATCCCCCACGGGCAGTCCAGGTAGGCAATGCACAGCTACATTTTTTATCAACAATAGACTGTACACACAGTGGTGACCCCATTAGATTATTTCACCTAGCAACAACATAGCTGTCGTAGTTTAACTAAGTACATCATATGAGGTTAGCACAATGGCAGAATTGTCAAGCAATATGTTTCTCTGGATGAATACCCATCATTAAGTAACATATAACTACACTAGTATTGGAGGAATGCTGGGCAGAGAAAAAAGAGAGCAAATGCTCACAGCATTTGGTAAAGGGAATGGAGAAAATCAGAAACAGAGAGAAAAGGGAATGGAGAAAATCACCATCTTATTCAAATAAAGGTCTCTGTTGACAATATAGCCACATGACCTATCATACCTGGAGTTCCAGGGATACGTAAATAAGATCCAGAAACACAGAGCCAAAGGAAGTGCTTAGTTTTCACAAACAATGGAATAGTGTTGTAAAGAGAGAAAGAGAAGAGGGAAGGAGAGAGGGGGGAGATTATACTTGGTGTAAGTGAAGGATGCAATTTTTCTCCTTCGTCATAAAAATTTTGGCAAGATATAGAAAGAATTTTATGAATAGTAATGGCAATAAGTGTGGCACAATAGTTTCTTTTATATTCTGCATAAATCTTCATTCAGATGATTTTTCCTATTTACAAAATGCATGAAGTTCAGTTGGGGATTCAGCTCAGTTGGTAGATTGCTTGCCTAATGTGTATATTGCATCTACAGTACTGAGTAAATCAAGTGTGGCAATGCATGGCAATGGTCTTTAACACTGGGAAAGTGGAGGAAGAAGGGTCAGAGATCCAAAGTCATTCTTGCTTACCTAGGGAGTTGAAGGTCAGTCTAGTACACATGAGATCCAACTGAAAAAGTCAATAATAAGAAAACAGAGCACGAAAATTGTCCATTTTTCAGGTACTGAGCAAAGAAAAAGAAATCTCCTCAGCTATGACTTTGCCTACTGAAGAACCATATGTAGTATAACAGAAATATGATTCACTTACCAACATCGGCCTCCCAAAAGTGAGCTCTACATTCCACACACACATAGAGACAAGAGGGTGGGAAGAACTTGGTTGGATTGAAGAGGGGAAGAGAGTCTGGGAGAGGACAGGGGTGGGCCAGGAAGGGTTTGAAGCAATGGGCATAACTAATTTTGCTTGCATATGAAAAATTTTCAATAAACAGTGGCCTTTTAAATGGCTTCTCTTTTCATTAAAATGAGGCTAATTCTGGTTCATCTACTTTCAAAGTTTCCTAAAGGAAAACCCCCAAATACTACTTGAAAGTAGAGGAAGAATGTGACTATGCACTTGAAAATTGAAAGTGTTTAGAGGAAATAATTCATCCTGAGGCATATGAAAAAGTGGGGTTTCACAACATGTACCAGTTGTGTGCCGGCAGGATGAGTAGTGGAACCAGGAGGACACCCAGGGTATCTTTTCTCAGGAATGGACCACTCTGAACCTGGGTCTCCAGGGAACAAATGAATTACAAATCAACAAAGGATGCTGAAGTTCAAACACAAACCATTCTAATTCATTAGAGTGAAATCATCTGTAAAGCAAATCTGCAGAATCAACTCCCCAGGCTTTCAGCATTGTGGGCAGCAGAGGACTGTCACCACCTCGCCCTCATCTCAGATGGCATGGCTTGCTTAATTTTCTTTGCCTGGCATATTTCAAACAACATATAATCAAAACATGTTGATTTTGTTTTTTCCTGTTCATATTCCCAGAGGCAAAACACAGCCATTCTGATTTGGTTAAGGCTACTTTTGACCTTTCTCTTTCAAATCCCAGCAGGAAATAAAATAATAGCAGGGTTCTTTCTGTTTTAGGCATACGGAAATCATGGCATGATTTCATTCTTATCTTTATCAATTATTTTGTAACCTCCATTACCTTTTTTTCCCTTCCTCTTTAAATCTATCCATTCTGGCCTCCCTTCTTCCCATTCTTTGTAGACGAACTGTCCCACCCCCAAGGGCACACTGCCTTCTTACAATGTTTACATGGCTTTTCCTGAATATGTGTTAAGAGAGAAAATGAAAAGAATTTTCATGCTGAAAGTGAGCAGAGAAGGACACACTATGAGGTGGTTTGAAAGTGGCATTGAGAAGATAGTTTTCATTTGGGGACCGAATTTCTTTTCCTGCCTGTTTATACAAGCCGATTTAGCTGTTTATTAATGCAAATAAGGATGTGCAAGCCACGAGTGTCTGTGCAAACTCATTCATACACACATATTCACGCATGCATATAAATAGAAACATACACTACATGCAAAGCACATATACACATGCACACATGCACCCACATGCAAACACCCACCACACACACAATCATACACCACACAAAGGCCCAAATACACACCACATAAATACTCAAATGCACAAGCACATACACCATATATAAATACAAACATATACACTCAAAACATACAGACACATACACAAACATACATACATCTGCAAACAGACCTCACCTACTGTCATAGTCAGTCACAGATGCCAACTTGACAGCTGAGGATTTGAACTCTGGGTATATTTGTTGAAAATTAATGGTTGAGTTAAGCCCAGAGCAAACCTGCAGGAGATTGTCTAGCTAATGGGGAAGGCCCAGCCTATGATGGGTGGGACTAGGCCCTGAACAAATGAATACAATACTGAGAGTCAGTTGAGGAAGTTGGTGTCCTTTTGTACACTTGGCCAGACATGCTGGTCTGGCAAGTAAAGATTTTCCCTCTCTCAGCTGTTATGTGGTGATGGTATGGCCAGTTCCCTTGGCCCTGGTGTTGTTGCGTGCTCTTCTGTCAAGCTGCTCTAAAAACTGTAACCGGACTATGGAAGGAAATAAATCCCTTGTTCCCTTAAGCCGTTTGATGGTCATCTATCAGCAACCATACAAGCAAACAGCAACACCTACACACATAAACACAAACACTTGTGCACTACTTGAGCTAATCTTTGAGCTATTTTTGTCTCTATATACATATGTTCATATGTATATATGCATATGCATGCATGTTTGTGTGTATGCAAGAACGTGTGTGTGCATGGGCATAAGTGTGTGTGTGTGTGTGTGTTGTGTGTGTGTGTGTGTGTGCACCTGTGCATGCCAGCAAATGACATTGGACTCTTCCTTGATTGCTCCCCACCTTACTTTTTTGATACAAGGCTTCTCACTAAACCTGGAACAGGTAGAGCGCCATCTCCCGGTACTAGGATTATAGCACATGCTCCTGAAGCTCACTTTACATGTAATCCTCTGGTCAACTCAGGTCCTCATGCTGGTGCAGCAAATACTTTACTGACTGAACCCTCTCTCCAGCCAAAGCACTGGTCTATTAATATTTCCTTGGAGAAATGACATTTTTTAAACTCAGTACAAAGAAAAGCGATGTTTCTGTTTTTTCTGCCCAGGAGTGGGTAATGATGTGGTCTAGAGAACACCGAAGGGTCACCAAAGCCTAGATTTCCTCAGTGCAGGCCTTAGCAAGAAGGAGTGACAAAACGCTCACTTGTATAACATGTCCACATCCTCTGGGGTCTGACTTTAAGTATCATGCACAAGTTTTTCTTCAGTCGTAGTTTAAAGTCTGCTGAAAGATAATGTCATTTTTTTCCTTAAACCAGATGGATTCTATCCCTGAGAGGCATATATAATTTTTTATTTTCTTCAAAGGCCCAGAGGAATCAAGAAGACTGGCAGGATACAAGCAATTAATGTTCACATCTCCTCTCAGGTGCATCATACACCTGAGAGACATCACAGGCACAGCAAGAGGACAGCCAGATGGACTTCTACCTGATGCGAATCACTGGACGGCTTTTTAAATCCAGGAGCTACATTTAGATTTCCCACATTCATCTGCTCAGGCTCCTGCAGGCTCAACGCCTGAAGAGAAAGCCACAGTGTTTGAATGGCAAGGTTACAATTTAAACTTAAATAGTATTAAATGTGGAGGTATACAAGACTTGCTCTCTCTCTCTCTCTCTCTCTCTCTCTCTCTCTCTCTCTGCCTCCCTCTCTGTGTTTCTTTATGTCTCTCTCTGTCTCTCTGTCTCTGTCTCTCTCTCTCTTTCTCTTTCTCTCTCTCTCTCTCTCTCTCTCTCTCTCTCTCTCTCTCTCTCTCTCTCACACACACACACACACACACACACACACACACTGTATTTCAGTAACCATCCTTTCCTCTGTTCACATCTCCTAGGAGAACTGGACATAACCAGTGTTCCCCCTCTTTGCCTTTGCCTTTGTGATTTCCTTTATCAAGCCTTCTTAAATTATCTGATTTGAATTGTATCCTTCTGCATGCCAGGTTCCCAACTGTGTGCCCACCTAGCACAGTTGAAGAAATAGAATAATCAGTCCATCATCTGTCCTTCTCTGAAAGGCATTATTGCTTAATGGGCAATGGGTGAATCTTATTCTTCAGATTCACAGAAAGAAGAAAGGCAGTGGACTAGTGAGATAACTCAGTGGACAACGTGCCTGCTCACAGACCTGGTGACCTGAGTTGAATCCCCAGAACCCTTTGTGGTAGAAAGAAAGATCTGACTTGAGAAAGTTGTCCTCTGATAGCCAGCCATGTACCATGACATTAGATTGCATGTTCTCTCTCTCTCTCTCTCTCTCTCTCTCTCTCTCTCTCTCTCTCACACACACACACACACACACACACACACACACACATAAAGTAAATAAATATTAAAAAATAAAAAGTCAGCAGTGTTTCTCCAACACCGACAAAACATAGTGTACGATGGGAAAAAATGCAGTTTCCCAAAAAAGGAGGAGAAGTGATTACTTTTTTATTGTTCTTATAATAAATTCCTGCTGGTTTGAACTCAATGCCTTAAAGCAACATTAATGCATCGTATGACAGTTTTGAGGTCATAAGTTCAAACTAAGTGCCACTGGGCTGAAATCGAGTGTCCTTCAGGTAGCATTCCTCTGGAAGCTGGAGAGGAAGCTCTTTATTAGCCTTTACTGCTGCTAGAAGCCACTTGTATTCTATGCTTCAAGACCTTGTCTATTGCCCTCAAAACCAACAGTGCAGCATCTTCATATTGTTCTGTGATCATGACTATAGCCTTTTCTACATTTAAGAATCCTAAGAGCTGTACTGAGCCTACCTGGAGAATCCAAGAATCTATCTTATTTTAAAGTGAGCTGATTTATAATCTTGATATTGTCTGCTTGTGTATAGGTACAGATTTGCTCCAAGGCATAGGATATAGCATAGCTTTTTGGAGGGGATACTATTATTCTGCCTACCAAGATAAACTGATGAATTAAATGAATTAAATATTTTGATGAATTAAAATATTTTCCACACAAGTTAGGGCCAAAGCAATTATAACAGGACTCTGCATGATCTGCGCAATGACCAACATATCATTGACCCCTCAAATTCTAGCATGGACTAAAGGCACTAGGATCCTTAGAAGCAAGGGATTAACAGTCACAATAGTGTTCTTATACTTAAGGGGAACACAAGAAAGAGTCCTAGGAATTGCCACTGAGTCCTTACACTTCATCAGAGAGGAGGACCCAGAGGAAAGTTTGATATACACATTAAAGGATGCTTCAGAGATGGGAGGAGGGGGCACTGGGAGAAAGGGAGGGAGGGGGAAAGAAAGGGACAAAGCGGGGAGGGCACAGAGAGGTCCAGGGAGGGTTGGAAGGAGGGAGGAGACAGGGGTTCCTATTATGTTTGTATAAGCAGAAAAATAAAAAATATATTTTCCAAATTGTAGTATAACCATATCTAAACAAACAAAAGTTGTGGATTTAAAGAGGTGGTGTGGTCAGTAACAAACATAGGAAAATAAGGAAGGACCTCAAAAAATAATGCAGCATCTTTACCAATAAAAGTTGTCAGGATGGAGATGCTGTATGTAACTATGGTGCTTGTAACCCACATTGCCATCCCAGGCAGATTATTTTATTCTTGGTTTATGTTTTTATGACTCATAAACATGAAGTGATTTTGCTGAGGTCACACTGTTACAAGATAACAGAGGCTGGAAAATTTCCAGATCTTTCTGGCTTCGGTTTGTTCTTTCCACGACAACAGACCAGAAGCTCCAAATTTCTCCAAGGTGGAATGGCATATGTGCAGCTCCATAATTATTTTAAGTTCTTTGTTTTAATAAATCTTCATCAAATTATGCCAATCTCCTGGGAAGGGAAGGATTGTGGCAGAGCTGCAGTGGCTGAGTTATAGGAGTAACTCCATTTTGGAATTACTGCCATAAGAAGTCAATAGGAAAAAAAAGTGTCAGTTTGAGGCAATCTACAGACAATGCATTTTATGTATCCAGAGGAACTTCCACATCCTTGACAGGCCAAATGCTCTCAGTGAAGCTGAATAAAGTTTTGATTAGAAAGTTCCTACTTTAACTATGAGACTTGATAGAAGTCTCAATTAGAAAATATCACTAATAATTAGAAGTAATGTAGGAAACGCCATCTAGAAAACATCAGACAGCCCAGTCATAATGTGAAAGGTACAGAGCCTGAGAGAAAAAAATTCTCTGGATCTCTGCGGAGAGATTCCCAATAGCCATGTGACCACTGTGGGGTGTGCTTGTCCTTTACCCAGAGATACATCAAATCTCTTTCACTCATTTTCTTTGTGTCAACCAAGATTTGATTTTAACTTTCTATCTGGTTTAGCAGGAAGTAATCTCCAGCCATCTCTGAGTACCCTGAGTTGTGCTATATATAGTTCATGAATATGAACCTCCAGTACCAAGGAATATGGAAGAGGTTAGCAATATGGAAGGGGCTAGTTAATCCTATGGAAAAGATTGGTGATCTCCCTGGGCTTATCCTATTTTACCATTATGTTTGTCCACATGAGCTGCTCAGATCTGGAGTCTTCTGCTCTACCTTGTAATCCCACCTCATTTACTCTTTCTATAGGGTATTCCTTGTATACTACCCACCACATCTCACACACTTTTCGTAAACCCCCACATCCCAGTCTATGAGAATATCCTTCAAAGCCGGCATACAAAATATTGAAAATTTATTTTCTTGGAATTGATCACGACTCATCCTTTAAACTTCCTTTTGTTTGAAAAGCAAAGAAGATACTAAACTCACTGTTAACCTATTAACCAAAATGTTAGTTTTATTAAAGTTCAAATTTCCCTTTGGGATCTTTTCTTTTCCATGAACCTTCCTCTGTCCTTAAAATTGGTAATGACAGGCTTATTGATAAAAGAACATCAAGTCAGGTGAGGACCTTCTTCACAATGTCCTCTGAGTCCTTGTTGGCCTTCTCCAAGATATCTTACACCCTGTCTGTTCATTGAGCATCCAATGTTGGTGCCACTCAGCTGTCATTGATCTTATTTTGTCATGTGAGTATCTACGGGCCTTAACTAGGAAAATCCATGGCCTGAGGGAAGTCCTCTGGAGTTAAGGTCCCCAAATACCACCTTTCTGTATTGATTCCAGGTCTATACTAGAGTCTCCTGGTGTTCTCTGGGGATTATCATAAATCCGAGGGATATTCTGACTGCAGCAAAAAGTAGAGTTCTGTGGAGCTGATAAGTACCTTCCACAGCAAGCAACCAGACTACCTGTCTCTAGAAGCACTGTTCAAATAGCATTCTGCTACCCCAGGATCAGAAAACACCATTTAGTAAAATACCTAGCAAAGCTTCCATCTCCTCAATTAATGAAAAGTTTTGTTCACATTTACTCCGGGATCCTTCTAACTTTGCTATTTGTAAATATTGTGTCCAGTTATGACCTGGGAAGAAGTCCAGAGCTACAAATGTCTGTGTCGAGATCAGGCCCAGAGGGAAATGGATACTAGGTGCAGACAGAGAAAAATAATTGGTGTTACAGGCAACGAGCATGAGGAATGGATACCTGCGGAAAAACTGTCAGGGAAAATGAAGAAATAACAAGGTAACACTAGAGAGCTTACTAAGGACAGGGTCAAAAATACTTCTCAAATGGAAGCAACAACCCTAAAAAATAGGTCAAACATTGAGGTAGAGAATGTTCATCACTAAGGATACAGAACAATAAGGATCAAAGAAAAACAGTGTTCCTGGACTATGAAGAATAGATTGTGGAAAACCACAATCCAGAAGAAATCAGTGAACAGATACGTAAAGTTTTATTTTTCAGAACTGGAGCATGAAACTAGAGAGCTAATAAGAGCAAGAGTAATCAGAATCTGAATCCTAAAGCATTACATCCTGCTCATTGAATCTTTCTGGCTTAACTGTAAGTTAGAGAGTCTTTGACAGACTGCCTTCAGAAAGTGAGGTTGAGTGACTCAAGTGTGAGGAGGACAAGTTTGCAGAAGCTAGAAAGCAGGCAGAATGGGCTTGATTTGAAAAAGGATTGGAGGGGGGCTGGAGAGGTGGCTCAGGGCTTAAGCCTCTGCCTTGCAGGCAGAAGGTCCTGAGTTCAGATCCTAGACCCCATGTATAGACGCCAGGCGGAAGCGGGGGCAGTCTGCGTTTCTGGTCCTGGTAGGGTGGAGCCTGTGAATCCCAGGGCAGAGTAAACAAGGAGGAAGTGGAGGTGATCCATGGTGGTTCCCAAATTCGTCTGTGATTCTACATACACGCATACATGCACACACACACACACACACACACACACACACACACACACACACGCACAATTGAATAAATAATAAAAAAATTTAAAAAAAAAAGAAAAAAAAAAAGAAAGAGGGTTGGAGGATTCCATTATTAACTGCAATAGAAGCAGGTTGGGAAGATGGCTCAGGGATTAAAGTCATTGACTCATAAGCAAAAGGATCTGAGTTAAGATTTCCCAGATCCCACATACAAATGCCGAGAGAATATGGTGACCTATAATTCTGTCCCTGAAAAGCAGAAACTGGGAAAACCCAGAGCAAAGCAATAAGGAAGGAGAACATTCCAGGATGATTCCTGAAACCAACTGTCATAGTTAAGCACAGGTGTCAACTTGACTGTTGAGGGTTTGAGCTCTGGGCACAGTTGTAGAGAGTTGATGGTTGAGTTAAGCCCAGAGCAAACTTGAAGGACATTGTCTAGCCCATGGTGGGTATGATTAGACCCTGGATAAATCACAGAGAGCTGATTGAGAGAGTGGGCATCCTTCTGTGTACTTGACCAGACATGCTGATCTGGCAATTAAGGATTGTCCGTCTCTCAGCCGTTATGGTGGCCAGTTCCCTCAGCCCTGGTGTTGGTGCGTACTCTCCTGTCAAGCTGGACTATGAACTGTAACCGGACTGTTGTAAGAAAGTAAACTACTTGTTCCCTTAAGCTGTGTAATAGTCATTTATCAGCAACTATGCAGGCAAACTGCCACAGAATTTGGTACCCAGGAAGTGGGGTGTTGCTGATAAATCTGACTATTTGGATTTTGTGGCTTTTGAACGTTTCTGCTGGACAAAGTCGGAAATGCTTGAGAATTTTCACTTTGTGGATTTATAAATACCGTTCTTCAGAGTTTAGTGGGCCAGTTGCTGAGAGAGATTGCTCGGGCCCAATTTGTGATGAGGGAAACAAGGACTTTGGTAAAGCTGAATTTAAAGACGATGGACTGTTTTGCTTGATAGAGGAGAGCTGGGTTGGCAGCCTTAAAGGTTTGGATGTACAAAGGGCAGGCGCAGAATATCTGCTGCTGTTGGAGAAATGAGTATCAGTGAAGGAAAACCTAGTGACTTGCACTGGGACGGTGGAAAACATGAAAACCACCGTATGGCAAGTTCGTGGTTTGGAAACTCAAATTCCTTCAGGGGCCAAAAGCCTAAGTTAAAGCTGTTTCTTGCCCTTTGCCAAGTTTGGTTGCCTAGAAAAGAGGCTTTTCCTGCATCAGCGCATTGAAGTTGGTGCAGCTATGGCTCCAGTGGACTAAGCTGCAGTTTCAACCTCACTTCGGAATCTGGCAGCATCCCTCAGGTGATACTAGTTTTCGTGTACTACTGAAGGGTTCATGGAGAGCAGCAAAAACTTGGCACCAAGTGGCAGGTGTAGAGTTCCTGCAAGAGATGATGAAGCTTAAAGCTGCAGAGGAGAATCCAGAGTTGTGTTTGAGATGCCAGAACTGTGGGACTGCTGCTGAGGACAACTGCGAGTGGAGATTCAGTCTGTTTCAGAGGAACTCTGCTTTTACGACTTTAAGCTGCAAACAGGGACTGGGAATGCCTCGAATCTTTGAGCCACCTTGACTACGTGATGAGCAGCAGAAGATGGACATTGAAGTAAAGGATGTAGGTTTTTTTTTCCTGGACTTTGATCTTTTTAATATTTTCTTATTGCTTAAAATTGTTCTGTTTTAATGTTTTATCTGTTTTAAAGTATTTAACTTATTTCTAATTTAAGAAGGTTAGGAACTTTGAACTTTTAAAATGTCGAAACTGAACTTTTAATGAGAGAACATTCTAAATTTGTCCATGAAACATTTATATTTTTAAAGATAACTTTTAACATCTGTGGGGACAAGGAAAGGTTACAGTTTAAAAGTGCTATTGTTTTTGTGTCAAGTTGACAAGAGGTGGAGTGTCATAGTTAAGCACAGGTGACAACTTGACTGTTGAGGGTTTGAGCTCTAGGCACAGTTGTAGAGAATTGATGGTTGAGTTAAGCCCAGAGCAAACCTGAAGGACATTGTCTAGCTGATGGGGAAGACCCAGCCCATGATGAGTGGGATTAGGCCCTGGATAAATCACAGAGAGCTGGTTGAGAGAGTTGGCATCTTTCTGTATACTTGGCTAGACATGCTGGTCTGGCAAGTAAGGATTGTCTATCTCTCAGCTGTTATGATGGCCAGTTCCCTCAGCCCTGGTGTTGGTGCCTGCTCTCCTGTCAAGCTGGACTATGAACTGTAACCGGACTGTCGTAAGAAAGTAAACTCCTTGTTCCCTTAAGCTGTGTAATGGTCATTTATCAGCAACTATCAGCAACTATGCAGGCGAACTGCTACACCAATCTTGGGCCTCCACACACAGTGCCCTCTGATCTTTGATACACTGATACACCCACATGCGTGTGTGTGCACGCACACACACACACACACACACACACACACACACACACGCACACACACATGCACACATACACACCGCAAAGGGAATAAAAAGACCATTAACCTCCCTTAGGGTTAATGACAGCTTAGGGTTGTTGGGAAAGGGGTGTCATTTTCTACAGTGATACAGCCACTGATAAATGGCTCTTGCTTCAGTAAATAGCCTCCCACCCACATTCAGGCCAGAAATTGAAATCTGGTAGGTCACACACAAAAAGAAAGGAAGAAAACAAGAGTGGGACTAACTGGGAAAAAGAAAGGTTTCAGCCAGAGAGGGAAGTGAGTGAGAGACCAATGGAGGTGGAGGTGAAAATTATTAAAATTCATTAAAATAATGTCTGGACTGCCAAACAAGAGAAAAGACATGGAGAAGGGAAATGGTGATATAAATGTAATTTCAGCTTTGAGAGGCTGAGTCATGAGGATTGCAAGTTCAATGCCTGTATGGATTACAGAATGAGTTCAAGGCCAACCTCGGCAACTTAGTGAGATTTTTTGTCTCAAAAAGTACAAAGCAGGGTGAAGATATAGCTGATTGGTAGAACACTGCTAACTGAGCATGCAAGAGGTTGTAGGTTCAATGTCAGTAAAACACACACACACATCTAATAATATCCAAGTGACTTTGTTATTTTATGTCATAATCTACACTACATAAAGAATAGTTTCAATGATTTTTAGTGAAGTATGCATATATTATTGAACTGACTTTTTACCTTATAAGCATTTAAAATTATGACATGACATGTACATAGTAAAATATATAAACCATAAATGAATCATTGCACTGTGACTACAACTGAATAGTCCTCATCCAGGATGAATTTGCTGGTCTTTAGAATTCAAACTTATCACATAACAGCCAATATCACATTCTATGTGCTGCATATTCTCTCTAAATAGAAGTCAGAAACATTTCAGGGACTGAGTAGCCTGCAGACATATTAAGTAGCCAAGATGTTATGCAGAGAAGTTTACATACAACATGCAAACCTACTATTATCATGGGCTTTAAATATAAATTAAGCCTCATTTCTAAAAAAAAAAAAAAACCTTTCTAATACAAGTATAGAATACATGATTATAAATTCTTATCATTCCATAAAGAAGAATGCTTTTGCTATATTAGCTAGTGTATAGCATGAAAATATATTCAAGCAAGAAACTCTGTATTTGCAATTCTTTTTGTAAGTGGTTTTCAAAATGTGGTGCTCCACTGTTACAGGCTAGTAGCCTCAGCTGTAACAATTGGAAATGTACAAGCAATTCAGAGCTGAGAACTACTCCAGCTCTACTGAATTAATTTCCATTAAGAGTTCCTCTTTGGCCCACTGAATATTTAGAAGCACACTTTCTCATTCCCCACTCTCTCATCTGTTATCTTGCTGGTGTTTGAATAATTCTGTTCTGACTTCATGATGTAGGAGAATTGTTTGATGACCTCACTTCATCCATGTGATCTATCTAGGTAAATGTTTTGCATGCATATGAGAAGGATGTATACTCAGACAGTACTGGGTTATGTTGAGTATCACCAATGACAGACAACTAGATTTCACTGACTGACACTGTTGTTAGATTCATCTACATCCTTTCTGGTTTTCTATTGAGTGCTTCTATCTGTTATTGGGCCAGATATATTGGCATTCTCAGCTGTAATTATTGATTGATCACCTGTTTTTCTTTTCATTTTGACTTCATGAATTCTAAAGTATTGTGGTATGCAGATGAATACAGTTAAGACAATTAATTCTTCTTACTGAATTCCCCTCTTATCCATATCTGATATGCCTCTCTGACTCAGTAATGTTCTTTGTTCCAGAACCTGTTTTGAATTATTAGTGTTGCTATTCCAGTTACTTTTGCTTAATGTTTATCTAGCTCATCTATTTTCATTCTTTCAAGCCTTACCTACCTGTTATTATACATGAAGCCAGGTTCTGCTGGATAGCCTACAGTTGAACCTTGTTACTTTCAATCCATACTTCCTTCTTAGGTTGTTATTTCCACAATGCTACTAAGTGCGTCCGTTGATAATGACTCAGAGTCTGTGTGACAATCAATTTTTTGCATGATTTCTTATGCTGTAATAAAGTGATAAAATGCTGTTTGGGTTAGACATTGCATAGATGTTTAGATAGCACTGCAGAGATTATACTTCTGTTAACAAATGGATCAGTCCTCAGGGAAATAATGTCCAGCATGTATAAATGATGATATCAATTAAAACAACTCTGAGCTTGGTGCCCTTTTGTGGAATTAGAAATCTGTACTTGCCAACACACTGTAGGAGCTAAGCGATGTACTAGACCTAACTTTATTTAGATCACAAATTATATATCATTGAATCATCTTGGAAATCCTCCATTAGAACATGTTCACACTTTACTTGGCCAGAGCATCAATGTCACTGATTACTTGATGATAGAATTTTAGCTTCCTAAATTTTCAGGTATAAAAAAAAACTAAGCTGGAAGTTCTCCTTCTCTAGTACAATTGAGAAATTGACACATGAACTTTGCTAGGCAGGCAGTACATTTTCTCATAGCAGTGTGGGAGAACATCTTATTAGAGACATTTTATGTCCCTTAGATCTCTGTCCACCCAGAAAATTATCACCAAGATATTTGTACAGTAAAATAAACCCCAAAGAACTTGAGCTCTTTTCAGACTAAGTTTATAATTCTGAGTCTCTAGTTGACGCTTAAAATTATGTGTGTGTGTGTGTGTGTGTGTGTGTGTGTGTGAGAGAGAGAGAGAGAGAGAGAGAGAGAGAGAGAGAGAGAGAGAGAGAGAGAATCACTGTGTATGCCTGTGGAGGCAAGAACTATTCTGGAGTGTTCTATCTCAGATTTTCTTTGCTCTGGCATTTCCCAGGTTCTACCTTCCAGCACCAAAGTGCAGGCTGCTGCTGTTTCCTCCGTGTTTTTACCTGGGATCTGATATTGAAACTCAGGTCCTTTGCTTATGGGGCAAAGGATTTAACCTCTGAGTCTGTCTCCAGTCTCTAATCCTTAAGATTATAACATTAAAGTTTATTTGACCTTATGATGAGAATAGCCAACAATATCATATGCACAAATAATCTCTGCTACTCTATCATGGATATAGTGTGCAAATACAGAAAATTAATAACAAAATGACCAAGCATGCAAAACAAAACAAAACAAAATGTGTGAAAGCCCTTTAGAGATTCTAGAGACCAGGGTTTCTAGCATGAAATGTTTGAAAGCACCTGTTCCTAGCACAAGCTATCCAGATGTGAGATGATGTTTTAGTTCATTCTGGGACTGAAGAGATAATATCTGCTCATTCTATGTCTGTGAAATCTTGGTTATGCTTCTGTCATTCAAAGTCACACAAAGGAAATATAATTTGTGTGTATCCATCCACTGCTAAGACAGATGGTAGCACAGCAGGTGGGTAAATACTGACATTCTCTTCAATGAATGCCTTCAAAGGTAAGGTCAGAGATAAGATAGGAAGCAAAGTGAATGCAGATTAAGCAGAACATCTGCTTAAAGAGGAGAGTGGAAGAAATATTCCTTGCTTTTACATATAGAATTTTAGCTTGCAGGTTATCAGTGAGCACATGTTTAAGCCTCAACTTTTTGTAGTTCATCACATTAAGTTTTCTGGTTAAAATTAGAAGCTTGATAACACAATTAGTCACAAGGAATGATTTTCTTTCTGTGTATATTCATATTTTGAATACGACCTTGTTTTCCAATCATTCTCTTCTTTTTAAGACACATAATCTAATATAACTTTGGAGAACTCGTTTGTTATTGTTTTATTCCACCCTTCACCTTTTTAAATATTACAATTTTCCTCTTTGAATAGAGATTATTTGGGGGAATAAAAAGAAGGAATGAAAGGAAATAAGGAAGGAAGGAAGGTAAAAGGAGGAGGGAAGGAAGGAAAGAAGGTGGGAAGGAAGGAAGGAAAGAAGGAGGGAAAGAAAGAAGAAAGGAAGAAAAGAAGACTACACTTCAGTATGTGCCTGTAAAGGTCCCAGTGTTACATCAGGAAACACCTGTATTGCCCTCTTCCTTATACTTTGCGCTAGGATTTCCCACACTCTACCTTTGAGGGCCTGAATTAATTACAAGTCACTGACATTTCTAACTAACATTTTTATATAGGATCTGTGGAACCAAACTCAGGTCTTTTTGCCTGTGAGGCAAATTTTAACCCCTGAACCATCTCCCTGACCCAGAATGATTTTTTTATGGAATTTGCATCTTCCAAACATAAGGGAAGTCAGTATTGTTACTAAGGATTGCCTGATTCAGAGTGAGAAGGAAGGATTTCTTTCTAGGCTTCTGATTGAAGCCAGGGCACTATGCATACTAAATGTATGCCCTCTATTGAGGTATGTGCCCAGACCCTCAAAAAAGGCATTTTGAAGGAAAAATTCTCAAACTACTAAGTTATTCTTTCAAATAAGAAACCAGTAGATAGAACTTCCATAGAATAAGTCAATGTAGAAAATAGACTCCAATCTTGTTGACAAAAGGGCAGAATGCAAGAAGCCAAGTAAAATATGCTTTTTATCTTTGCTTACACGTTGCTTATTCTCCTGTAAAACATATGATGCATTTCATTTCCTTCTCTAAATGATAGCTTTCCCAGCTCTTCTGTTGAAAGATAATGCTATCTGTCCTTCCCTCCCTTCCCTCATTCTTTTCCTCCTTTCTTCTTTCTTTCCCTCCTTCTTTCCTTCCCTTGCTCCTTCCTTCCCTCCCATCTCCTTTCCTTCCTTCCCTTCTTCCTTTTACCTTCCTTCCTTATTTCCTTTCATTCCTTCTTTTTTTCCCAAATAATCTCTGTTCAAAGAGGAAAATTGTAATATTTAAAAAGGTGAAGGGTGGAATAAAATGATAACAAATAAGATTTCCAAAGTTATATTAGATTATGTGTCTTAAAAAGAAGAGAATGATTGGAAAACAAGTTCATATTCAAAATACCCAGAATGGGATTCTAAGCATACTGTGAAAAGTACTGCAGCAAGTACTCACACATCTGAAGTAACTGTCTTCTGTCACTTGACAGGCTATACAAATGCTTCCCATCCTGCATTTTTTGTTTTTTGGAGAGAAAAGCTGATTTTTATTGAGGAGAAAAGTCATTCAGCAACCAGCAGTCTCATTTGCTTTCTAATGCTTAATTCATTCATAATTGCCTTTAGACATCTTTCTACATCACAAGGTCCTGTCTGCCATACAGGCCAACCCACCAGCATTTTTTTTCCTTTCTCTGGGGTTCTGGGTCTCTAGTTTCCATTCCATTTCTTCTTGTCACACATCACATGTCACATGTCTTCCAACCACTAGCTTCATAAGTCTTAGTATAGCTGGTTTAGGTAGAAACCAGACACAGATCCTGTTTTTCACGTGACATGCAATTTTTTATTATATTCCAGACAGTATGCATAAAAGGACAGAGAAAACTATATGTGACTTTGTTATGCTTATTTCTAAAAGTCTGCCCCTAAGTCTAGGGGTTAGGATAGAAGCTTAAGCATATTATGCACACAGGTATTTAGTGTGAACTGCTCTATAGTCTTCATTAGGCTGAATTGACTTTAGTAGCCTGACCTCCAGCATCCTTCAACCAGCTGTCAGAGACCATCCTGTGGGACTTAACAGAACTTGCAGTGGGAGTGGGACTGGGCTTCATACAGATGCTTTGAGTTCAGATGAACCCAAATATTTGGATTCAAATCTAGAAAGATCACAGATCCTAAAGGCTATGAAAACATGTAAGCATGTGCAAAAAAAAAAAAAGTTATCAGCTTTCTAGTCCTTACTCTTCTTTTTCCTGACAAAACTTTTGGCAGGAAAAATTGTAGAAAAATAATATAATTTCAGACTGACTTTGACTATGTCCAGATAGCAATTCTCCCCAGCAGAGTCATATAAAAAATCTCAGATGATTTCTTTTCATCTCCAAAAAAAAAAAATCTCTTCATTTCTCAGGCCAGTTGTTCTACCTGGACTCAGACACGAAAACCTGGGACTTTCCCTCAGATAGGAATGTGTCAAGCTTTTATAAAGGACTCTACTTTCTCATTCTGTTTCAAACTCAGTTAATCTTCCTTGCTGTTTTTTTCCCCATAGCCCCATAAAAAAGCATGATTTTTCTATTTGTTTTTCCTTTTGTTACCATAGTAACAGAGCTCTTTTGCAATTGGAAGCAGAAATCTGCTCTTACTAGAGGTGCTGATTCATCAACCTGTAGACCTCACTTTGAAAAATCAGATTTAAAGTCATAAGAAGAGCTAGGTAGGGTAAAAATCAGAGTTTGTTCCATATTCTCTATAGCCAGAGGCACATACATAAGTCAAGTAAAGACACCTTTCTTATCATGAAGATATTGTGAATATCAGCCACTGGGAATCTTACCTGAAACTGCCCTTTCTGATTTAGATTGACTTTATCTTAAGTTTTAGATTGGTAATTGAGAGCCAAACCCTCTTTTTTATATTTCAAGTACTGAAATAAAACTTGTCCTGAGGGCTAAGAATATAACTTAGTGATAAAGAACTTACCTAGCATATATGAAGTCCTAGATTCAATTCCAAGCACATACCCCCCCCCCACACACAAAACTTGATGCTCAAAAAAGTGCATTGCAAAGACTTCGAAGGCACATATCCTGTCTTCTGCCTAAAAGTTAAACTGATACTAAAAATTAATCAGTACGTTGGCTTCAGCACATCCTAGCACTGAATGAATACTCACTGATGTTTCCAATGATTGAATGATACACTGGTTCTTCTGATTTATGCTTAGTCTATTTTTTTACCTTTTAATTTCATCTCATCAAATCATAGCCAGAATAATAATTCCTTTCATTTCATTTCACATTTTTTACTTGCCTTTTATTTCCCCTAAGTCTGAATTCACAATTTGACCACTAAGGTTTTCAACAGTGGGGTCAACAGTAGGGCCTCAAGCTACGTTTTAAGTTTCCTTCTTAACACATGTCCGTGTCCCAATCAAAATGGAAGAAAACTGCCTAGTTTACTCACATAAGACATCATCAGGTGTGGGACAGGAGATACTTAACCTGTTACTCACTGTCTTATTACCAGATCAAACTCCTATGTACCATTCAATAACCACTTCAAATACCAATGCCTCTTTGAAACTGGTCATGAATGCCCTCTTCTTGGTATAGACTGTACCTTTCTATTTAAACATCTTTGCTTAGCTTCATATTACAGTAATGTGTTCTTGCTGCTGCTGTCTGTTTCTGAAACCAGAAAATGAACTCCTGGAGAGCAGGAGGTATGCTAGTCATGTCTCTACCTTGTCTCACTAAATATCCCATTATACAGTGTCTAGTACATCTGCCACAAATGCATCCTTGAAGGATGAGAATGTGCTCAAAAAGGTGCCCACTTTGCTTATTGCACAGACAAAATCTGTGAGGTTTCAGAGAGCTTAATGAATTAATCTGCATCGAGTATAAACAAAGCCAAATATGAAGCATTAAAGTGATAGTTACTCAAGTGATTTCATGTTAGAAAAGAACAACCCTAGTTTAAGTAAGGAGAAACATGCCCCACAATTTCCAAACATTTTTCCCATGATACTGTGATTCATCCTAGCAGAATGTTCCACTTTAATCTTATGCTGATTGAAATACTGTTAACAGAGCCAATCAAGACAAACTTGTATTCATTTTCACGAGTCTTTGGGGGTATAGATGCAGAGTTTATAGTCGATTGATATAACTAAGACATTTCAGAGCGTGCACTATTACCCAATTATGCATCTCACAGTAATCAACACTTTTATATATTCTCATGCTAGGTCTTTTGACTGTTTAAAAAAGCATTAATTCATTTATTAAAATTAATACCAAACTTTATTCTGAACATATTGAATAATATTTTGACCTGCTTCACAGCTGCTTTTCCCTATAAGCAGTCAGATGGTGCTGTTAATGGCATAAAAATTTACATCCTGCTATGTCTTTCTTCAAGAAGAATCAGGGCTTTGCAGGGTCTCCAGGGGATGCCAACCTGTGGGGAGAGGACTGGACAGGTGAGTAACTGGCCAGCACACAGAATGGTGTATCGTTCTCCCCTTGTGGCAAGTATAGCCATTCAGGTTCACTTTAGAACTAGACCCTGTGAACAAATATAAATGATTCACCCGCAAATCTACTTTGTATTCAGTTGCAGATGCTCTAGAGCTGTTCTTTTATTTCACACAGCAGCCTGGAATTCATCAGGGACAACTGAGGCCAGCATTACAAAGAATCAATACCCTTCTGAGTATCAGCTCCCCGCTCACCTCCAAGCTCCTCCAGGGTCCCACCGCATGGCCTCTCTAACAAGCAGAGAAGCATGTGAGCCACGTGTTTACACGGGTAGCTGGGGGTGGATGGCACACACAGGAATTAGAAAAGTTTCAGTGAGCACTTCTGCAAAGGAAATCAGTATAAATCTTTTGCCACAAAGTAAGAAACATCTACTCAGATGGAATCACAATCAGTCTCCCAAAGACTAGAGGAACCAAAACTCCAGCTATGAGGAAAATGTAGCTCTCTCTCTCTCTCTCTCTGTGTGTATGTGTGTGTGTGTGTGTGTGTGTAAAACTGTTAGCCTAGAAATTGTGTACATTGTTCAGATTTCGTGCCTTGGTGACTAAATAATCTGCGGTCTTCTTAAGGGAATGAAGATTTGCTCTGTTTCTAAGGTGTGATCCATCATGGCAGGGAGGGTTTGGGAAAGCACCTTACATCCCAGTGAACTAAAGCCAGATTGGACCATCATAGTTTGGGGACAGGGCAGCAGAGAGCTCCCAAAGAGACTGCTCCCATCACCTACATTTTCCAACATAGCTCCACCTTCCCCAACTTCTCAATAGTTTATTGACACTTTGAATCCATCAATAGGTCAAATCATTCCTTAGGCCAGACCCTCATGATCTTCTCTTTGGAAATGTCCTCACAGACACACCTAGATTTATGCTTTGCCAATCTCCTAAGTGTCTTTCAACTCAATCAAGTTGGTAGTCAACATTTTCTAATACATTATAGATGAGCACAGTCTTAGCCATCGTACACAAGAATTCTGAGTAAATGAAAATTTATCCGATATTTAATCCTGTTTAATAACTAAATTCTCTCATCAAATTGAAACAAAAAAACACAACACCAAATCTTCATGTTCATGAAAACTCAAATCATCATTTTTTTGATTTTGTAACTATTACCCAGTATGATATAATTAAATGATCAGTAGTTAGGGATTGGAACAATTAATCAAAATCTCAGCTCTAAGGATTCTGCCAGGCTTAGAGATGAGGAGGAGGAGGAAGACTGAGCAAAGGAAACTGGGTACCAGGTCTCCAGCTTTACTAAAGAAAATGCAATCCCAAAGTAAGAATGTAATCGGATTGTAAACAGAAATTTGAAAGTATCAATTTAAACATGCTTTATATAAGTCATGAAAACTGCAAGGAAAATTTTATAGTAGATGGACCAGAAATAAAGAGAAAATTAAAACATCACTACAGAGTCATCATTAAGTCACAGAAGAGAACAACCAGAGACTAAGAAAGAAACAGCCAGAAAACAAGACCAGTGGGGAATGTTAGCTCCTTATCTATATGCAAATACTTTAAATGCAAATGGATTAAATTCTATAATAAAAAGACACATGGCAGAATTCATTTTTTTTAAAAAATTGAGATTTCTCTGTGTATCGCCTACAAGGGAGTGTTTTCATCTTTTAAGATGAATAGGGTCTGAAAGTGAAGGAGTGTAAAGGGCAGCCCAGAGAGCATTGGAGTAGCCGTATTGCCATACAATTTTGATAAATCAAAAATCATCACAGGAGACTAGGAAACTCATTCTGTAATGGTAAACAAGTCATCTCATGAAGCGTTAGTTAGAGTTGCAATTATATGTGCAGTCAACACTTCAGTAGCCACATGAATAAAGCAAGCCAGAGGAACAGACAGAAGTTCAGTAACAGTAAAGGACTTCAACTTCCACATTCAGCAATGTTCCCCAAACAGAAAGACAAGTAAAAAGAGGGCAGACTTGAACAACTCCACAGACCAAATAAACACAACGGACACATACAGAACATGCTACACTATAGCAGAATAATCATTTTTCTAGATTGCACAAGGAATATCCTTTAGCATACAGAATCCATTGGACTCCAAAATAATTTTAACAATCTTAGTGAAACTAAAATCACACCAAGTGTTTTTCAAGCACAATGGAATGAAGCCAGAAACCAATAAAACACAAAGAAATTGTACAGTTTAACACGCTCCTGAGCAAGGTCAGGAGTCAAAGAAGAAATTAAAAAAGGTATCTTGAGACAGATGAAAATAAAAGCACAACACGCCAAACTGATAGGAGGCATCAAAACTAGTTCTAAGAAAGATCATGACAATGAATACCTGCAACAGACAGGAAAGATTTCCCCACAAAAGCAACCCAAGTCTAAAATTAAAGGAACTTCAAAAAGAAGAAACAAAAAAGCCTGCCCAGTATTAGAAGAAGTAAGGACAGCATTAAGAAAACAATTGCTGGGCAATGAGTCCTATGAACAAGAAACAGTCGTGAGAAAAGCCCAGATTCCTCCATCAGCCTGTGACTCTCCTTCATCCCTTGGAGATCATGAAGCAGTCTAGGACCACCAACAAGGGGTCTCTGCCGTAGCACGTGGTCTGTCTCAGCAAATCTTCCATGAAATTCTCATTCTCTACTGAGAGACTGAAGTGAGAAAGAAGATAAACCAAGCAGATCAGAAAAACATTGCAGTGGCCAAAAAATTAAGTCTTCCTTGGAAGCAGAGCCCAGGAAGATAAACTACCATGTGTTTGCATGTTATGCCTTAGCACAATGCTGTCTAGAATAACTAATCCAGACTCAAAAGTATTTTAATGTAGTAGGAAAGATACCTAAAATACAGCAGATAATAACTTGATACACCAAGAATTTGAGAATTCACAACTTGAATGAGAAGAGATAATCAACTGAAAGCAACCTAAGATGAGTCAGCATTTTGAGCTGGACACGGTCTTGCACAGCAGGAGTTCTTGATTCTTAGGGGGCTGAGGCAGGAGGATTACTTGAGCCAAGTCAGCAAACACAGTGAACAACCCAGGGAGATCCTGTCTCTGATCAATCCATGATTTTAAAGCAGTCATCATTAAAAAAAAATGCTTTGAGAATAAGTTTTAAAAACTCCTAATTATACTAAAAAATAGTCTGTGCAAATAAATAATGAATTGTTTCAAAAGAAGAATCAATGCAAATTGTGGAATCATAGCAACCGAAATGAGACTCTCAATGGTAGTGTAGTAGAGAGGACAAAGTTAGAATCAATGAACTGAGAGCCAGTCACAGTGTTAATTTGAACAAAAAGTGGAGAAAAATATTTTAGAAACCCATGGAGAATATCTTTTAAATACTGATGTAATATCATTGAAGAGCTAGAAAGAAAAGGTAGTAGGAATGGAAGAGTATTCGAAGAAATAATAGCTTTGATAGTGCTCTTTGCATTTTCTGGAAAAAAAAAAAAACAATTTAAAAGTCTCCAGTCTCCTTATCTCTTTCAAATGTCTTAAGATGTAGAGGAGTATGAGAAGATTGGATTCACTTCCTATCTTTGCACTAATTAAGGATATAGCATTAGTAAGTCCTTCCATCCTTATGTCTTAAATGAAGTTTTCATTTATTCATTTGTAAAATTGGCATGGGATATGTTGCAGTTCGCCTGCATGGTTGCTGATAAATGGCCATCAAACAGCTTAAGGGAACAAGGGGTTTATTTCCTTACAACAGTCTGGTTACAGTTCTCAGTCCAGCTTGAAGGGAGAGCATGCACCAATACCAAGGCCAAGGGAACTGGCCACACCATCACCATATAATGGCTGAGACATGGACAATCCTTACTTGCCAGACCAGCATGTCTGGCCAAGTATATAGAAGGACGCCAACTCTCTCAACCAGCTCTCTGTGATTTATTCCAAAGCCTAATCCCACCCACCATGGCTGGACCTTTCCCATCAGCTGGACAATCTCCTGCAGGTTTGCTCTGGGCTTAACTCAACCACTGAAGTCTCTACAAATGTTCCCAGAGCTCAAACCCTCCACTGTCAAGTTGACACCTGTGCCTAGCTATGACAGGGTAGGGATAGTTACAATCCTTAAGGTTCCTTCTAGCCCTCTGGGTCATTTGTCTTTTCAATAATCTTTAAATATGGGGGATGAGAGTAATATAAATCTCTGGATGTTTCCTGTTCAGCTCTGGGCTTGCTTCCCTTTGGTTGCAGACTCAGGCTTGAAACTTCCTGCTGATGAGACTAGTGATGTTATGTCTTATACTTCACCACTCACCACTGCATACACATATATACCCTGCTTCTGTGTGTGTGTGTGTGTGTGTGTGTGTGTGTGTGTGTGTGCAGGCCAGAGGACAACCCTGGGCACTATAACTTGTCTTTTAAAGCAAATACTCTTACTGACCTGAGGCTTGCTGATTTGGCTGGACTGGCTGGCCAGCAAACCCCACAGATTCTCCTCTTTATCTCCCCAGCTCTCTGGAATAACAAGTATGAGTCACCATGAAAAGCTTTTTACTTGGGTACTAGGAAGTGAACTTGGGTCCTTATGACTGAGCTATCTCCTCAGTACCATGCTTCTCTTAATGCCCAAGCAAACACATTTCCATATTGATTTGCACACTCATAGCATGTCTTTTACAACACGCTATTTCCACCTAGACCCCTTAATTCAATCAATACCTATGAACACCTGACATTTATTTATGACCAGCATCAATTTATGGAGAAGAGGGCAAAAAAAAAAGTGTCCAGATTTCTACTGGGGCTGCTTTGCACACAGAATGTTAGAATTCTTACATCAAACTTACTGGAAAATTATAGAAAATCACTTAACCTCTGTCTGCTCCATTTTACTAATTTAAACGCTGAGGAATTGGACAACCTTTGGGAAGCATTCTGAGGCCCTTAGATAAATGAAAACGCACTCGGCACAGAGGACTATTATTATGCCATTTGCTAGGCCCTTCATCTCCCTTTCTGTAAGAGAGCCGCTGCCTGCACGGAATTTCTGCATGTCTACAAGCTGCCAATGCCCTGAATTAAGTATTTCCTGTCATCTGTGCTTGCCAGAGATTAGTTTGCAGACATTTTGCAAAAAGCATGCATAATACATATTGCTGAATACAATATTTATCATGAAACAGCTTTGGTGATTGAGAAGCGCTACCCGGCAGCAGCATCTATTGTGTGGTTTCCCTTTCCATCAATGCACCCTAAAGAGGCAGTACATTTTCATCCCCTGAGGCACATCATCCAATTCCAAAGCCAAAATTGGGAATTGGTTCAATCTTGCAAGAGCATCATGATACTCACTGACTCTGTGTGTGTGTGTGTGTGTGTGTGTGTGTGTGTGTGTGTGTGTGTGTGTGTGCATGTGTGTCTTATGGAATAAGGAAAAATTAAAGAGACAAAAAAAACCATAATCTTAATTTTTCCATATTTACAAAAAAATGCAAACACCTTGGGACTGGGGTAACAGTTTAGTGGGTAAAGTGTTTTTCATGTCAATATGAAGGCCAGAATTGAATCTCCAGAACCCGTGGATAGGATACATCTGTAATTCCAGTGCTGGCAAGGCAGAAACAGGATAATCCCTGGGACTTGCTGGGCAGCTAGCCTAGGCTAATTGCAAGTTCCAAGCTAACCCAAGATCCTTTCTCAAAAAGCAAGTTAGATGGCACCCTGAGGACTAACACCCAGGGTCGGCTGAGACCTTTAGTATCCAGCACACATGTGGATACACACCCACACATAAGTGAACCTGCATACAGATGAGCATATGTATATTTGCATGGATACATGCATTTGACCTACCTATTTCAGTTGAAAGCTAGCTCAGTGAGAAATAACGAAGTGTTAGAGCCCAGGAGAAGATAAGTGGGTGTGGTTACAAGGAACATTAATCCACACCTCATCTTCTTTCCCCATACACATGCTCCCAGGATAATAAGATTTTGAACAGATTGCTCTCTTCATTTCATGAGGACCATGAATTCTGGCAGGTTTTCTTTGACAGCTATTTTAATGGTGCTGTTAAGTCAAACCTCAGTTGAACCAAGTTTGTCTCCCCTCTGCGGATGACATTCTTGTCAAGAGTCAAAACGTGTTTTAGGGAGGAGATGCAGGAACCAAACCAGCCAGGGAAGCTGGAAAAGCCTGTAGGGAAGGAGGTCCACATCTGTCTCCAGGGATTCACCCTTCAAGCCATTTCCCCCACGCATGAGGCGTCACCTCTCACTTGGACCAAGACAAAATGCAGTGAGCTGAACCTTTCTCTATTTTGACCTAACAACGTGGTTTTGTTCTCTGAGTTTAACAACACCGTTCTTGGTATGAATTAATTACTTCTGTTCGAGGCCAGCATGTGATGACAGCAATATCACATTGTAAAAAGGGGGTTTTCTAATGTAAATGAGACCTCATGATAGTTCTTAAAGAAATAGGTTAGTTAGGTAGTATTGGAGAAGGATGGATACCAGAGATGTTTTAGGAAATACCATCTTCCCAAAGCATTAGTGGAAATTAGGTGCAGGAAAAATGAGATTAAGACTTGAAAAAAATTTATATGATATCATGTAGCCTCCTGAAACCTATTCTTCAACCTGTATGTAATATATTAAGAAAATGTTTCTATACCAGGTGGAAAAATGTCTAATGCACTATAAGTACATTCAATTAAAAGAATTCATGACAACTAACATGAGCAATAGAATCTGAGAGATAGATAGTAGATAGACAGATCATAGATGATTGATAGAATTGGCGTTTAAATAAAATACTGGTTTTCCTGTTCTGAAATATAATACTCTCCTACATTTTTTAATTTTGCTCAATTCTGGGTTCAAATGGGTATGGAAACTTCCAGTTAATGAGATGGCATCCTTTCAACTAACAACTTGCTAGCTATGTAAGTGTGAGGTTTTGTAAACACATTTATTAGTACCAGTTAATTCTTTATGGTGTGGCCATAGCCAGCATCTTAACTCAACTCCCTAAGAAAGCTTAAGCCATAAACATCCAGCTGAGCTTTGTCCAAGTTCTTTGGCCCTCAGAAAAAATAGGGGGGATTAAATACTAAATAATTGTTCTATCTTGCAGATGGAAAGAAAAACCCAACACTTTATACCCAACTCTAGAACTACTACTATTAAAATGACAGAGAAATCTAGATTTGGAGCTAAGAAAATATGTATAGCATATGCTCTGAAACACACTGAAATAAGAATATTAAGGAATAACAAAAGAATCTTGGTGAAAAAATAACCAAAGTAATCAAAGCACAGCTGGCTTCATCTTCTACCTGAAACTGGGAATTCGATGTAGCTCATTCTGTATCTTTATTATCATCCTTGTTAAGTCTTCATGACATGAATATTTTCATGTTATAAACAAAGACTCTAGTAGGTCAAAGTAGGTCAAAGGGTGAGAATAATTCATTTCTTTCCCCAGCATTCAGACCCCAAAATTATCTGGCTTAAAGAGAAGCAGTGATGTGCAGCATTCCTGTGTGACTAAATTCTCTGAAAATGAAGGCTCCCTTGAAAGAACAAATTACTCTTTATTGCAAATTCTATTTTTCTTCCAGTTCATTTCATTGTGAAAAATTAAGTGCATTAGCAAAGATGCAATAAGAAAGAGAAAAATCATGAATTTTTGACCCAAGGGGAACAGCCATGAACCCATCCACTCATACTCTGCAAGTTGCTGACACTCAAGGGAAGCAAATCCAAGTGGTTTCTACTGTTAGTCAGAGAAAGCACCCAGGATATATATTCTGCCTTTGGGTTATACGTCTATGATCAGAACTGCTGTAGGGAACCAATTCTTGCTTCCTTCTTCCTTCTGTTTGAGTTTTCAGCATAATGAGCAATTTAATCAGCTCAGCTCCACTAGAATGCTTTCAAACATTTGCATATCAGCATGACTTGTCTTTTTCTCCTTATTAAAATTGGCATCTACTATGTCACAGCATAAAGCCAAGTTGGCTGTGGTAATAACAGCACAAATATAGTCTCTTGCTCAATGGCCAGCACTGTGATCTGGACTCTAAATTTTGTCCTTCAAACATGCACTTTGCCAGCTGCAGGAAATCCTTGCTGCTTTGCCTCTCTCCAAAACAAATCTGGAGAGAGATGCGTGCTGCCTTCATTAATGAGACTGCTTAAATAAAAATTCTTCAACGACAAAAAAAAATCTCACTTGCACAATAAACACGAATGAGCCAACAGAAAGGTAGGAAGCTGCCTCATAATTTCAGCAGCAATGTGACACGGGTAGAATTTATGTTGTTGTGTTTGTGCACCATATTTAAGCAGACAGTGAGGTTATCTATAGGAACAAATTAAATTCCAGGTCAGAAGCTCCACTAAAAATTATCTGATTGCAGTATATTTCCAAAATAAAACCAAGCCATTGAAAAGACCTACATACCATGTAGGGATTCCCTCTTAGTAACTAACTTCTAGACCTATCAATTCAGTATTGTTGTTAAAATACTGAATGGAATTATTGGCTTCAAAAATCTCATGTGCTGGGCTGGACAGATGGGTCAGTGGATAAGCCTCTGTTCACAAGCAGAAGGTGCTGAGTTCAGATTCCACGTAAAAATGTTGGGTGGAAATGACAGCAGCCCATACCTCTGACCATGGAAGGTAGACAAAGAGAAGGCAGTGCAATTCAGGGTGATTCACTGGGGAGTCACCCTAGTCCCTCCACAGGCACACACAGAGCCCTCAGATACAAATAGACACACACACAAAGAGGCACACAAATTAAAAAAATAAATAGATAAATACCTTTTGTATAAAATATACTTCTGTTCATAACATCTGCTTTTTTCATGCAGCATGCCTTGCATTGAGGAATGAATGTGGCAAGAAGCCACTTATACTGTTTTGTGGATTTTCAGAAGTGTTTGTAATGCATTACTTTCTTTCACTATCTGAAGATAGAGAACAGTGTGGTCATGAGACTAGCAGACTCTGGACGTCACAATGTTGAGAGAACCCAAGCAAGGATCTTAACAGACTAAGTATATCCATGCCCCAGCAAGTGGTCAGGCACCTGCCAGTATGGATGAAACTTAGTGGAGCAGACACACACACACACACACACACACACACACACACACACACACATACATGCACTCACACAGGTAAAACATGAAAGTACGAGGGAGACTGGCTGGAAAAATGAAATGGGAAAGGAAAGGAGACAGGACTGGGCAATGAGGGGTAGAAACACATAAATCCATTGTGTTTATGAAATATATTAAATATATGAATGTGTCAAAGAAAAAAGACAATTAAATAACAAAACCTTAGCAATATGGCCAAAAATTTGAGGTAGATTTAATTTTATTCATTTCAATTTTCAATGCACTCAGGCTTTTGGTGTATGCCAGCACTTCTTGTCTGACATTTATTGAAAGTGACTAGTGATCTATTAAACCTCCACAATATTTATCAGAGTAACTGAAACATCATGTTCTGAACTATAAGCTCTTTGTGGCCATCTGAACGATATTCTCAAAGTTCGGCATTTCCTATAGCAATAGGCACTGTGTTTCCTACTCAGAAGACATTTACTGAATTTAATTGAACACTTACCAAGGAGCATCTATTTCTTTTAACTTAAATTTGATTGCTGGAAAGTGAGAGCTAGACATCACATTCTCTTGTAGTGCTGCTACCTGTGAGTGGGCTAGACTTCCTACCACAGTTGGCCACATACAAGAATACACTAAAAAAGGAAAGAAAGATTTGTCTGTTCTCATAGATCAGAGGTTTTGGTCCATCATAGTGGGGAAGATAAAGCTGAGTGGGAAAGTTCATATGAGAACTGTCAGGAAACAGAGAGAATAGCAGGGCCTGGGATCCACGGTATCCCCCTTTTTGTCTTTTTATTCCATGTGGGCCAACGGCTGTGAGATGGCTCTTTCTGCTTTCTGGATGGGTTTTCCTTTCTTCCTTAATCTCTCTGAATACTGCTCCCAAAGATATACACAGAAGTCTGCTTGTCAATACCTCACAAATCTCTCGATCTGCTCACATTGATAACAAAAAGTAATTTAAATCACATGGCAAACCAATCCCATTTCTCAAACCTTAGTTCATTTCATTGAGGAAATTTTTAACAAAAGCCAGACTGGATATGATTGCAGATTAGGCTAGGATAGGAGCTTTGATACTGGAAGGAAATGAATAGATTAAAGTATACTTTGGAGGGTCAACAAGTAATGTGATTATTAATACTTTGTGGGACAGACACCAAAAAAGGAACAGATGAAAGTGAGTTTTAAACCTCTTACAATCATGAAATTTTTATAAGTAAAAGACAGAGGGAGAGTGTTAGAAGGCAAAATCAATAATTCTGTCATGGTGTCTAAGCTTGATGTCTCTGTTAAATATGCAAAATAAAATGTCAGATAGGAGGTTGAGTACAGATATTGGATCTCAGGAGATATGACAGGTCAAGGTTGCTTATATGTATTTGTGAGTCATTAGCAATAAATCATATTTTGAGTCATAGGTGAGATGGAATGGAATTAACAAGGGACAGAACCGACAATTAAAATAAAGTGCTGATGTCTGGGAAAGGCCAACATTTGAAGACACTATAAATGAAGAGGAACCCAGGCAACAGACAAGGAGAATGAAGCATGATCTGGTTGAATTGCAGAAGAGCTATTGTAGAGGTCAGAAATACAAACACATTGTAAAATGGAAGATTATTTCCAATGGTTCTAAATGTCAATGATCTATTAGTAGAAGAGTGGTAACTGTATACCTAAAAGATATTCCAAAAAACGATGACAGAGAGGTCACATGTGGGCTAACATAGAAAGATGAGCATGTTCATTCTTAATTGGATAGGTAAAAATATTGAGGAGAAAGAGAAGAGACAGCCAGAAAGAGAGAAAGAAAGAAAGAGAGAAAGAAAGAAAGAAAGAAAGAAAGAAAGAAAGAAAGAAAGAAAGAAAGAAAGAGAGAAAGAAAGAGAGAAAGAGAGAAAGAAAGAGAGAAAGAAAGAGAGAAAGAGAGAGAGAAAGAGAGAAAGAAAGAGAGAAAGAAAGAAAGAAAGAAAGAAAGAAAGAAAGAAAGAAAGAGACAAAGAAAGAGAGAAAGAAAGAGACAAAGAAAGAGACAAAGAGAGAGAGAAAAGAAGAGTGATGAAGGGAGGGAGGAAAGAAGAGAGGGAAGAGAGAAAAGAACATGAGAAGAGAGTAAAAGTCAAAGAGAAGAGAAGAGAAGAGGAAAGGAGAGAAGAGGAAAGAAGAGAAGAGAAGAGGAAAGAAGAGAAGAGAAGAGGAAAGGAGAAAAAAAAGACACAGCCAAATATAGCTGAATTATTCTTTTCAGTTTACTTGGGAACAGGGTCAGAAAATGATGCATATGATACAGATATAGTAGGATGCTGCCACTGCCCCCTTGTGATGGGTATTCTCATTGGACAACTCAGAAGTATGAACCACTGTGTACCAATGAGGAAAGGCAGCCTCTTGGGAGACCTATGGAAGATTGCTTGATTGCATAATCAATGTGGGAAAACCCAGCCCATACTTACCAGGACCATTCTCTCAGCAGATGGGTAAAGATGGAGTCAGTTGACAAGTTGGCAGACAGGTAGAATGCAATGACCCTTGGCCTGTAATTTTGGTGTGGATATCATGTGACCAATCCCCTTGGTTTCTGATGTGATAACTCTCCTGCTACAATGAAGTATAACTGGAATTGTGAATGGGAATAAAATCCCTAGTTCTACTAAGTTGTTAGAGTCAGGGTATTTGTTACAGCAATGAGATATGAAACTAAAGCATTCGTCACCTGCTGGCTGAACTGATCTCTTTGGAGCAGAGTGCATGATGAAGGAAAGAGAAAGGATACTAGAGAATTCATCAGAAATCTTCTAAGAGAATGGGAGGGGGGCAGAAATTCAGAGTCAAAACAGAGGAGATGAACGTTTCTGAAATAACCTTAGCAATAACTTTATTTTAGTTTTTTTTCCTGAATATCCCACAACATGGATGGAAGCTTCACATTAGTCTATTACTGACCAATGTTACCTTCACAGTGGCTGAAGCTGTGACTACTATTTTATCAAGAAAGCAGATCACCATTACTTTTTGAATTCTTTTTTAAAATTCCGTTTCTTGTTTCAGGTAGACTGAGGATAGGAGAATCTCTTCTTTTTCACTCATTTTCATTAACATTTGTCATGTTTTGTTAACATTTGCATAGAAAATTTTTATTGATTTCAGGTAAACTCAATAATTTAATTTTATGTTTTTCCAAAAAAAATGTAGTTGGTAAGCATCCATATTATTCTGGCACCATAGATCGTCAAACTTAAAAATTCTCCTTCCCCTGCTGTTCCCTTCTCTTTCTCCCTCCCACTAAGACAATACAGTGATAATGGCTTGAAAGCCAAACGGTATTTTCCTCTCCCAATGTTTTCTCTAAGGGTATCTTAGGATGATGCTTAATTAGAAAGCATAATGATTTAAATGTTTAATTCTTTTAACTAGGTCCCAGGCAGTATGACTACGTTGGTATAATTTATTTTTGACCAACATTCCCAAGCTCATTTTCCAATTAGTAGAACTAAGGCAAGATATTATTGACTAATTAATGAAATTAACTTATTGTCTTCATAATAATATCACATAAACATCAATCACAGATGAATATGGCCTAGGAATTTTTATGTTGTATTAACAGCAGCACCAGCTGCTTATTTAAAGGATGTATATTTTTTTAAAAAAGCACGAAAATAGCAAGCATTTTAACCTCTGATTCCCACAGTGAATTCAATGATCTGAACCTGAAGTCTGGACAAATGGACTCTGTTCTTTTCTTAGAATGGCCTCTTAAAAGTCACGGCCATCCCATATCTCTCTGATAGCACTTACTCAATTTTAATTTTGGAATATAAAATTGTTAAACATGGATTTATACTAGTTCTGCCCCCTGAGAGCTGGGAGTCATGGACAAATCATGAATTCTCAATATTGTTAAGACATTTTCCCTCACCAAATTATTCTTAGTACTAGATGAAAAAAATGCTTGTAAAACAATTTAAATAATAAAGAAACATACAAGGATACTGGCTCTGTGGTGTTTAATCATGATCTTCATCATCCTCACTCCAGCTCTCTAACCTTTATTGATGATCATGAGAAATCCCTTACTGAATAGTTATTTGTGCATATATTTAATTGAGCCCACATGGTAAATCACTTGACAGTAAAGTAAGAGTGGTCTTATTTTGACTTTTATTCTCCTCACATGAACATAAATGTGAGGAGAAATGTTTATTAAATAGTTTATAAGTTTGTTCTTGCATTTTAAAGTGCCTCCTGTCAGACCAGCTCTCAATTTTCAAGCAATTCACTCTTACCAACCTCTTGCTTGGAAACTGAAACTCAAGAGGTCGAAGGACAGAATTTCATCTGATCATCCAGTAGCGTTATGCAGATAAGGTGCTAGGGCAATATCTGCCAAAGAGAGAAAGGGGGACTTGGTCCACTACCCCCAGAATTCCCTTGTTCTGAAAAGAAATTCCCATGTTAATCTTTTTAGAGTCAATTTTCAGTCTATATTGGAAGCTTCAGCTTGTTTACTTAATTTTTTTTGTCACTGACTTCCTAATGGATAATGAACTAGTCAGCCATCCAACAGCAGATTGCATAATTCTAATGACAAGAACTCATCAAACTCACCAAACTCATCCCCAAAGCAATATGAGGCAGAGACTTGAGGTTATGTCAATTCATGTCAAGAATGGGTTTCCTGGAGCAGGGGTCATGGCTCCCACAGGACATGAGACAGTGTGTGAAAATCATGAGTTCTCATGAAACATTTGCTAAGTTAAAATGAATCCCAAGTACAGAATCAAATGAGATAGTAGAATAGTCAAGGCAATGAATACAAAGCAGATCATTAGGGAAATTATGATGCTGATAGGTTCAGAGCTAATGAGTGAAAATGCACATCCTGGAATGGAGATGGGGTGTATATACCCTTGCACGGGACAAGATGAGGGATGGATTGGTGAAGGGAGTGGGGATGGGAGATGAAGGAGAGAGAGGGGGAGAGAAGAAGGAGAGAGGAGCAGGGACAATCACTCATTACATTTGTAACACTAGAAAAATTTTAGTAAGTTTTTACCTTCAAGATTACTTTTTGTCTATGGAAGAAACTTCTTTTTAAAATTTGTCATAACTTTCAAAGGATGAATATGGAAAAAGACTGCTTTTGATAATGATACTATTATCTCAAAAGGTTGACAAAAATATTAAAATCTATTTGCCCCAATCATTTCAAAAAGAATTAGTCATCTTTAGTATTTTATAATTGACCAGAAATAGTTCTAAACACAAAACATCTATCAAACAATTCTAAGCTTTGCTAAATGGGAAAGCTAGGTAAAAATATCTTGATATTTCAAAGCACTCAGTCAATGCAATGTATTCATAGAATACCTTCCATCATTAGACCACTCACCTTTTCTCAGTCATTCTTCTCCTTTAGAGGATAAGACCATGAGAGTGGAATGCATGGGAAATACATGGGATTTCGAGTCAAATCATCACGTTTCCAAGCTGTCACTGTTACTGACTCTGAGCAAGTCATTTGTCCTCTCTAACCAAAGTTCTAAATTAAAGATGGATAAGAATAACCAGAAATGTCTGTTATATGTGGATTTCCATATACTTATATATTCATACATATGAAAATTTCATATATTTATATATATACATTGAACATGTAATATATACTGCATATTTAATATATGTATATATACGCATATATTGTATTTGTATAATAACTTAGTTCTGATAAGTACCTCAAGAATATCTGACAAATGTGACCCAGGACTCTTATTTAAACTAACAATGCTGGGGCTGGAGAGGTGACTCAGAGATTAAGTCTTTCCCTCACAAACAATAGGGTTTGAGTTCAAATCCCCAGATCTTCTGTAAAAACACCAGGTAGAAATGACATTTACCTATACTTCCCCCTGGAGGGTAAGGCCTAGGAAACCCTAGAACAAAGCAATAAGGAGGTAGAGCAATCTAGGGTGATTCCCAGTGTAACCCTTGGCCCTCCACAGACAATCACAATGCCCTTTTCTACACACACTCATAGACATAGTCCTACCCAATCAAACACTAAATAAATAAATAAATAAACAAACAATGCTCTTGTAAGCTATAGCTTCCTATTTCTGAAGAGGGAATAATTTTTCATAGGAATTGGTGAAATTACTAAATAAATTATCATGAAATAATGTGTTCGAGGATGTAATTTTAAAAGTGCTAACTAAATGTTGGCAGGCGTGATTCCCAAAGGTCAGCGGGTACCATGCAGCAATACCCGCTACCTCTGATTCTCCCCAGTGCTTTGGCATTCCTGACATCTCCTGCCGTTGCTGCCATCAGCAGAAAATACATCAGGAAAGCCATATAACTGAGTGAATCAAATTTCAGATTCTTAAATATATCTCAGAGACAGTTCATAAGGAAAACTGCGAAGGATCATACCTAAAACCTGCTGTCCCCAGACCTCAAGCCCTGGAGCTGGTTTTACCTAATAAATACCTGAATCCACCTGAGTGTCAATGTTTGTTACGGAAACATAGCAGAAGCAGCTTTAAGTATTTGAAGCAATGAGAATTAGTTTATCATTTCCAGAGTTTTAGAATGGGTAAAAACGGGGAAGGGGGGTAGAAGCTTAGTTTATTTTGAGATGAGTAACAACAGGCCACTGTTAATTTCTCACATGAATAGCAGCACAAATGGGAAGCTTGTACTACCACTGCCTAGCGGCTATGTCTCTGAGGCATCCACTACTGTGGTGTGGGGGTGGTGTCTCTGATACTTGCAGAGAACTAGCAAGCTGATGCTTGCTGATGCTGCTTTGAGTTCAAAAGCAGTTAGTGCTGTCATTGGCACAGTGGAGTCCAAGCCCATATGAGCTTGGCTTGCAGGTGTGACTACTGCTACATCTGATAAGCCCATTCATGTCATAGCAAAGAGACTGTCTTCTGCTGACCTAGCTGGATTGCCTGCTGTCACCACGTTTTATGTCCTCCTCTATCTGAACAGGATTGCACAAGCCTGGATTCTCTAAGAAGACACATTTAAAGACCATGGGGGATTGACTTTTGACAACCTCCTGCCCTTTGACCTCCTTCAGCGCCTCCCACTGAAGGACTTTCATCAGAACTTATCTAACAAGGGAATTTGAGAAATTCAGTTTATAGACTTCTAACTCTAACCCCTTGTGATATGGAGGAAAAGACAAAAGACAAAGAACATTGAGAATGAAAGAAAAGCCAACATGACCTCCTACCCACTTTCTTACTAGATAGGAGCTAAGTCCATTTGGGAGGGTTGCTTAGGCAACAGATAATGAAAGACATGTCTCACTCTTGACATTTTGTATATCTGATTAGAGAAAAAAATTGAAATTTTAGAGGATAAATTTAAAGGATTTGGGATCTGGGCATATCAGAGTATCCTTGTAATCCCAATATTTGAGAGCCTGACGCAGGAAGGTCTCAAAGCACTTGGAGGCCAGTGATTTACAAGCTCACTGAAGATTTCAGAGTTGAATAATGAGATTTTTACAACCTGCCAAACAGTGAATTCAATCTTAAGGACTCATCAACTGTCTGTATCCTAATTAATTGGTTCATCCATGAAACTTCTTCTACCCCTGAACATTTCCACACAAATCTCTGAGACATCTATGTAGCACCTCACATAGGCTATCTAGGAACTTTCCATTATGCAAACGGATGCCAGAACTTGATTCCATGGTGATGCCTCTTAGTGACCTAGAACCCCGGAAAGGCCCTTAAATATGGCATAATAAATGTTTGCAATAATAATACAAAAGAAAAGACTTAAATGATAAAAAGTACTTAACAATGAAAGCAATTTAGGATAAATATGAGCTTTAAAGCTTTTTAATCTTAAAAGCATTTCATATACAAGTGCAATGCCCTTCCCTTCTCTCACCCTACCTGACTTGTTCTTCCCATGTCTCCTTCTCATTCCCCCATCCTCCTGCTGCAGGGACCCACTGGGCTGGTCTAGGATATTCACATTAGCATGTGTCTGAGTATCCTTTGGGACATGAGCAGCCCAGCAACAGGCTAATTGTTGGATTAACAATCTTCCCCTTCTCTTTACTTGTACCAGTCCTACACAGTCTCTCAGAATAGCACCATATTTCTTAAGAGCCTTTCTTCTCTGTTATGAAATTTTGATAGGTCAGTTGCTGTGGAAGTCTAGTGAATGGAGGTATTCATTTATTGAGTTCTTGGTACGGCAGTCCTGATATGAACTGAGGCTTCTTTTTAGGGATATTTCAGCCTTTTGCACTCTTACTTCTCCTTAAGATACATTTTTTTAAAGTTTTTTTAACCACCAGCTCTTCAATTAGATGACGGGAACATTAAGTGCATACACTTAATGTTAATTTTAATGTTAATGTTAATACACTTAATTTTCACTAATCTTCTCCCTTTACCGAAACATCAAGGATCACAAAACCCAGTTCATTTCCAATTCTTATAAAAGCTTCTAGATGTACTTACACCTGCACTGTATAATACGTGGTGCAGAATTTGACTTTGTAGTTGAAATGCTAGTGCCTGTGGAGAACTAAAGAAAGTGATTTTGAGTCAGACCACATTCTAGTGTCAGGAGCTAGGGATGTAGATCAGTGGATAAAGCACTTGCCTAACAACATACACAATTCTAGCACTCAGAAGGTAGAGGTCAGAATATTACATGTTCAAAGTCATCCTCAGCTATATTAGAAGTTCCAGGTCAACCTGGGATAGAAACCCTATTTAGTATTGCTATTACTGTTAACAAATTCTACTATCATTCAAGGATTTTTATTTAGCTTTTTATTTCACATGCCATTCTTTAATTTTAAAAACTCTCTTTTCTCTCTCTCTTATGTATGTGATACATATGCATACATGTGATGCATGTGTATGTATATGTATAAATACCTGTGCTTATTATACATGCCCGTGTATAAAATTAAAAAGCCAAAAGAGACATTAGGTATCCTGGTAATCGCTTTTCTACTTATCCTTTGATATAGGTCTGTCAAGGAACCTGGAAAAATGCTCATTTGGTACAAGAGAAGTTAGAATTGAAATGATGCACATTTGAAGACAACTGCAAACTAAATGTCTGTATTGGAAAGTTAACATCCAGAGACAAGGGCCATATCTTTCTTCCCCTTGTTCTCCATTTTGATTACATTTACACCCACATAGTAGATATTTGTGGACAGAATTTGTGTCTTTCAAGGTTTATATGGTGAAACCCTAATACATTTACTCAAGGACATGATTATATGGAGTACAGCTGAGGTTAAATAAAGCCTTAAAGTGGATCCCAACAGTTGAAATTCCCATATGAAGAGAAATAAATGCTATGATATCTTTATCTCTACCTTTTTAAAAAAAATTATTATTTATTCAATTGTGCATGTATGCGTGTGTGCATATGTGTGTGTGTGTGTGTATGTAACCACGGATGAATTCAGGAACCACCATGGACTGCCTCGACCTCCACCTACTCCTTGTTTACTCTGCGCCGGGATTCACAGGCTCCGTTCTACCAGGACCGGAAACGCAGGCCGCCCCCGCTTCCGCCCGGCGTCTATACGTGGGGTCTAGGATCGGAACCCAGGACCTTCTGCCTGCAAGACAGAGGCTTAACCCCTGAGCCACCTCTCCAGCCTCATCTCTACCTTTTTACAGTCTCTTACTCCATCCTGAAATTTCCCATTTCATGAGAAAGCTCTGTTCTCTTCTAATGGGTATTTAGGGAGCAAAGTTGTTTTTTTTTTTTTAATACATTTTTTATTATTTCAGCTCATACAAACTAAATAGGTACACCAGTTCCCTCCCTCTCTCTTACTCCCCCTGAACCCCTTGCTCCCCCTCCCCTCACCCCTCCCTCCCTATCCCCCCGTGCCTCACTTCCCAATTCCCAGAGTCCTTTCTTGTGCATGCCTGACTCTCCTCTGGACCTCCTCTCCGATGACGTACAAGGACCCAGTGGCCTTTCCCTGAACCCTTTCCTGTGTTCCCCTTAAGCATAGGAACACTACTGTGGCTGTCAATCCCTTGCCTCCAAGGATCTTGGTGCCTTTAGCAGATGCTAGACTTTGTGAGGTCAATAGTGTGTTGGACATTGTGCCGGGCTTGCAATGTCCAATTATGATTGCTTCGGCCCTAACTTGTGTGGAGTATCTTGCAAATCATTACTCCTCCCATCCTTTTGCTCTTACACTCTTACCGCCCCCTCTTCCGCAAATGTCCCTGAGCTTCAGGATGGGGAGAGATTAGGCTGGCCTAGTTCTAGGTGGTTGATACAGAGTCTCTGAAGTTCTGGATAGTGGTTTGTTGATTTTCTTTTGCAGTTTTGTTGCTCCCGTAATGCCCTTCACTCCATCGTGATGGGCACTGTATGTCACCCCCTGGCCAGAGACAAAAAGCTGTTAAACTGGAGTCTTATAAGAGCACATTCGAGGGTAGATGTAATACTTATACCCAAAAGTGGAATCTCAGGGTCATATGGCATTTGCCAATGGGAGGGGTCAATCACCCATTTGCAAAATGGTTACTTTTTAATCTGCCAGACTATATGCCCTCCCCTTCTGGTGAGTTCATACCCCCTTAGTTGTAAATGATCAGGAACGTATGTCTGTGAACTTAACTAGATGTCACATTACTTTCTTGCAGTCCTTGATGGAGGTCTATTTTCTCTACTGTAACATGGTCACTTCTCTCCTTGTTTCTGGTGTGGCCCTCCAACACCATTCCTCCTGTTCATAATCCTTGCAATTACTGTATTACAGAGATTTATACTTGAGTGTCTGTAGGTGGGTTTGATACTAGGAGCCACCTATTAGGGAGTACATACGGCACTTAATTTTCTGGGTCTGGGATACTTCACTTAATATAATTGTTTCTAATGACATCCATTTCCCGGCAAATTCCAGTAATTCATCATTTTTGATGGCTGAGTAGTACTCCATTGTATAGATGTACCACCTTTTCCTTATCTACTCGTCAACTGTTGGACATTTGGTTGATTCCATGACTTTGCTATTGTAAACAGTGCTGCTATGAACATGGTCGTGCTTGTGCTATCAAGGTGAACCTCTGCTGTATGGGGGGTTATACCCAAAAGTGGAATCGCAGGGTCATATGGCATTTCAATCTTTAACTTCTTTAAGAATCTCCAGACGGCTCGCCAGAGTGGCTGTATGAGCCTGCACTCCCACCAGCAATGTACCACCTCTCTCCACATCCTCTCCAGCATTTGTTGTTGTTTGTATTGTGGATTTTTGCCATCCTGACCGGGGTGGGATGATATCTCAGGGAAGTTTTGATTTGCATTTCCCTGATGGCTAAGGATGCAGAGCATTTTTTAAGATATTTGTTAGACATTTTAATTTCATCCCTGGTAAAATTTCTTTTAAGTTCCAGGGCCCATTTTTTAATTGGGCCATTGGTTTCCTTGATGTTTAGTTTTCTAAGTTCTTTGTGCACTCTGGACAGTAGAGCTCTATCAGATATGTGGCTCGCGAAGATTTTCTCCCATTCTGTGGGTTGCCTTTGAGCTCGTGTGACAATCTCTTTATCTGAACAGAAGCTCTTTAATTTCACAAGATCCCAGCTGTTGAGAGTTGGTAGCAGTGACTGTGCCATTGGATGTCTGTTTAGGAAATGTTGGCCTAGCCTAGTCAGCTCGAGGGAGTTCCCTATCCTTTCAACTATGGTTTTTATAGTCTCTGGCCTGATATCAAGGTCCTTGATCCATTTGGAATTAAGTCTTGTACATGGTGACAAGTATGGGTCCAGCTTTAATCTTCTGCATGTGGAGATCCAGTTTTGCCAGCACCATTTGTTGAAGATGCTGTCCAAAGTCCAAGACCACATGATACTCTCGATAGATGCAGAAAAAGCTTTTGACAAAATCCAACAGCCTTTTATGATCAAAACGCTAGAGACAGTAGGAATGGAAGGAACCTTTATCAATATAATAAAAGCTGTGTACAACAAGCCCACAGCAAGGGTTATGCTCAATGGGGAACAATTGGAAGCATTCCCACTTCGATCAGGAACTAGACAAGGCTGTCCACTCTCACCACTTCTATTCAATATTGTACTTGAAGTCTTAGCTGAAGCCATAAGACAAGAAAGGGACATAAGAGGGATTCAAATCGGCAAGGAAGAAGTCAAGCTATCCCTATTTGCAGATGACATGATCTTATACCTAATTGATCCCAAAAACTCCACCAGGAAGCTCCTGGAACTAATTGAGAAGTTCAGCAGGGTGGCAGGATACAAAATAAATGTGCAAAAATCAGTGGCCTTCCTATATGCCCAGAATGAAAGAAGTGAAAAAGCCTTGAGAGAAACAATCCCATTTACTATAGCCCCTAAAAAAATGAAATACCTTGGTATAAATCTAACCAAGGAGGTAAAAGACCTTTACAATGAAAACTTTAAAACCCTCAAGAAAGAAATTGCAGAAGACACCAGAAGGTGGAAAGACCTCCCATGTTCCTGGATTGGCAGAATCAACATCGTAAAAATGACCATCCTACCAAAGGCAATATACAAATTCAATGTTATACCAATTAAAATCCCAAAGCAATTCTTTAAAGAAGTTGACCAAACAATCTCAAAATTCATATGGAGGCACAAAAGACCCAGGATAGCAAAGACAATTCTGAGTAACAAAAACACTGCTGGAGGTATTACCATACCGAATCTTAGTCTATATTACAAATCCATAGTTATAAAAACAGCCTGGTACTGGCTCCAAAATAGACACACACATCAATGGATAAGGATTGAAGACCCAGATATAAGCCCACACAATTACAGCCATTTGGTCTTTGACAAAGGGGCCCAAAGAATCCAATGGAAAAAGAACAGCAAAGTTTTTAATAAAGCCATTTAACTAAAGCTTCTCAAGCCCAATTTGAAAAACAATTTACTAGTGGGCGCATCATTGTCTTCACTTAATTTTGAGATGACATCAATTTGAAACTCAAATTCAGATAAGTGATTTCAAAAAGAGAAGTTGGCATTCTCAAATACAGAGCCTATCAGTCAAAATAGAGTGTGTAAACATAATTTTTTTTACTTGAAAAGAAATGATGAGTGGTTTATGTGTGTGACAAGTGCTTCTGTGCTTCATGTCATGACATGAATCACATAAACATAGTAATTTACTGTCTGGGTTCTTGTTTTCACTAAATACTTGTAGTATATCCTCAGTCAAATCTGCTCAGATTACCCCACAGCTCAGAACCAGAGATCATCAAAGTTCAACTGTAATTAGCTTGGCAGTCAGATGATGAATACATTATTTTGCATGCTGCTCAATCTCTATTGCAAGCCCTCTGTCTTCAGTGATCAGGCATAATCAACCTTAAACATTACGCACACGAATGGACATAAATAGGTCAATCAAATGTTATTTGCAAGAACAGAAACAAGATGGTGTGCCGCTAGCTCCTGTTAGGATCAAGGCAAAAGTAATAAGAGTAGGTATGACCTCCTTTAGTTTTACAGTGTTACTACTGTGGAAGAAGCAATAGTCATGATCCAAGATATTCACAGTGATGTTTCCATTTCATCTCACTTCTTCAGATTTTAGATAGTGACTAACTTCCAAGCAGTTTTTCTCCAGCAGATTTTGATTAATATTAAAATTGAAATACTTCTCTGTCTTAGTAATACTGCTAATTTTCTCTTACTCTCTTGTTGCCCTCACCTCTTTTTTTGCAGGCACCCACCATTTCAGTGGAGTATCCCTCACACAGGGACAAATTCCTGGCCTGTGACATGAGGAAACACCCTAGATTATTACTTTACCTTCTCACAGCTTTGTTCTGGGGTTTCCCAGGCTCTGAATTCCAGGATCAAATGTGAAAGCTGCTACTATTTCCACTTGGCATTTTTATGTGGGATTTGGGCTCTGAAAACTGGGGTCTTTTGCTTGTGAGGTAAAGGGCTCATCCCTGAGCCATCCCTCCATGCTTTTTCTACTAGTTACTTTCCAGAGTCATGAATTTGCATGACATCCCAGAATGCTACAAACTCAGCATTCCTCTGACAATTGTTCATTGAGAGATCAGAGATGGTGAAAACATGGCCCAGCTTGTTTGCAATTTGCTTTTACCATTCTCACATTTATGTTTTCAGCATATTTTCTCTCATTGTTGATATTATTTTGTATATAAATTTCTATGTACATTTAAATTTTTATGTTTTATTAATTTATTATCAGTTAACAACTGTCAACTGATGAAATCCTTTCCTAGTGATTTTTAGTTATATTTTAAATTTAATTTTAATTTTTGAATCAATTAAATAAAGGGGAAAAACCCAAACCTATAGAGTCTCAGTATGTTGGTACCTAGCTGCCATTCCAACACTTTGGAAGTAAAGGCAAGAGATTTGCAAGTCTGAGATAAGACATGTCAATTTTTTTAATTGCAGAAATGCAGAATAATTGAAATAGTTATATTTCTCGAGAGTTACACTTTTATCACATTGAAATACTCTATCTATTAAGTTGGCTTGCAATAGATCCATGAATTTTGTTGATCAGAAATGTTTAAAGATATTCTTGAGTTAGATTTTTGCTAATAAATTTTATCCTTTGACTATTTCATACATGTATATCTAATTCTGATTACTTCTGTCCACACCACTCTTCCCTTTCTCCCACCCATGCCTCTCCCCCCTTCTCAGATTCGTGCCATTTCGTTTATGCCATATCCCAATAAGTTCAGTCAGAGCCATTTGTGTGACCATGAAGTTGGAGCTTTTCATTGAGACCCTGGTGGAATCTTCAGTGGGTACACACTGGATACATCTGCCTCCCCTCTCCCCAAATCTATCAGTAATCTTTAATTCAGAAGTAAATGACAGGGGCCCATAAACCCCTTCCCCTGACACAACTGCCTGTTGGTTGAGACAGTGCTGTGTAGGTCTAATAATCAGTAGCTGCCGCTCCTGCAAGCTCCTGATTACCATGTTGGTAATCAGGTAAGTGGCAAGTTCTGAGCCTCTCTTAAAGAAGTTTTTTTTAAATCTTTTCTTTCAATTTTTGAATTAAAGGGTTTTTATTTACATCTATGACATTCTGCAAATGACTGAATGGTTCACATTGATTACTGACATCCTGATGTTACATAGAACTGTATTTGTGCAGCTGTGTTCTGAAGAGATGTGAAATATACAGAAGTCACTACAGTGAAAGACATTATTAATATAGTTAATATAATAAAGTTGAAGTCATTCATCCCCACTAATAAGGATATAATATTTTATGGCTTACTTTAATTCCTTACTTCATTTAATAGTCTTTGCTCCTTCTAATTCTAATATGCTAGTTTACTATTTTGTATGGCTACATTTAGAAATTTTATTTCCATTTCCCTTAATTTTGTATTGACACTAATTATTTGAAGTTTATTCTTATTTTCTAAAGCTGCAAAAGGAATGCAATTTAACTCCTTCCTTTTCAATACAAATCAAACACTGAAATCCTAAGTTAATGCCCAAAATATCCTTCAAATTAAAAATCATGGACAAAAGCACCAAAAGTAGAAAACTCTAAGACTGGATTCACATCCCTTTCTTGGGGAACGTCGCAATTACTCTTTCTGCTGCTATAAGACAACACTCAGACTCAAGCAACTTAAGGAGAGAAAAGGGAGGGTTTTTTTTTTGGGGGGGTGGGTTTTTTTTTGTTGTTTTGGGGGGGCTGGGGCTAGAGGTGGAGATTTACACTTTCAAAGAAGAGATACAGTCCATTATGCCAGGAAAGACACTGCAGGTGGCAAAAGTTTGAGGAGGCCTGGGAAATCATGATGGAGGCCCAGAGAGTAAGCAGCAGACTGCTAGAACAGAAACAGACTGGGCTATTCAACCTCAAGACCCACACCCTTTGTGTCCCTTCCTTCAACAAGGCTCCACCTCCTAAGGAAGCCATGACCTTCCCAAACACTAACATCATCTAGGGATGCAAACACATGAGCCTCTGGAGGACAATTCACGATTCAAACCTTGACAGGAGGGGAGAGTCATCCCATCTGCCACCAGCCCCTATTCTGAGGTCTTGGTCTCACCATGCGACACTTACCAATCAGAGCAACTTACTGGCCTGGAGACGGTGGCAGCCATCAGGTTTGCATGTGTGATACCCCTGCAGCACTTACTGGAGTTGCCTTGACTTTCCACACAAGTCTAAAGAGAGGAAGCTACCAAAAAACAGAGAATGGATGGACGAAGACTGCCCACTGAAGAGCCATTCTTCTAGAAGTGGCTTTCTTCAGAAAGCAAGAAGGGCAAGGGCAGAGGAACTCATGCAAACTGCAAACTATGGTTGTGCTAAACATGCCTTTGACTGTGGCACATAAACAGAAAACTCATCTCATTTTGCATAATTAGCTGAACAAGTGAATCAAAGACAACATGCAGGGACATATTCACACCAGAATCAGCAGCATTTCACTTTGAATTAGAGAGTGAAATATTAGGGTGCATAATTCGAAAACACTTTAAATGTCTTGTGCTTGTTCACATGGCCTCCCTTTCTATTGGACTTCACATTTCCTACATAGGTACACAGCAGAGCATACCAAGCAGAAGACAACAATATCCTTGACAAAACAAGAGAAGAAAAATAAACATTATACCCACTTTAAATACATAAAGACACATCTTTTCAAACGAATATGGTCATACAAGTAGGGCGACATATTTGTATTTATTGGAAACTTTTATTGCACTTTGCAGGAGTTTGCAATGAGTTTGTTAGTTTTGATAATAACGATGGTAACATTAGCATTTTGATCAGATGCATTAAGGGAGGTGACCACTGTGGTAGCATAGAAGGTACTGCACATTGCAATATGATCTGTTTTTAAGAATGCAAGAATGCTTCACAGTGAAGTCCACATATGGTGAATGGGTGGGTAGGTGACAGAGGTGTGATTGTGGGTTCAAAGATCTTCCAGAATATATAATAGGAAACTGAAGTAAGGTAGTATGGAGATAAATTTGTCTTGCCTTCCTGTTCTCTCTGTTCAATGCAGTACACATGAGACCTTTTATGGCTCTGTGTTTGTCATTGTAAATTATACTGACTTCAAATTTCGCAGAGACACATTTCTTTGCGGCATCCTTTGTTACTTAGAAATTTATATCATGTAAATTAAGTGACTGCTTCCATTCTCTCTGACAGCTGCACTGCCATAGAATTTTCTGATTACTTACATGACAGACCATCAAATTAACTAACTTTTATTTTTTTCTCTTTACACTTGGCTTAAGGCACTATGACTCTGTTTACTTTTTTTTCTTTTAACTTTGCTTAAAGATTCACAATACCTATGTGTCTATAAGCATGTGTATGGGTGTTCTTTTACTCAGCAAGATTATTCACATTCATTATGACTTACTTCAGAGATCATGAAATACTACACTCTTATTGGAGAAACTTAATAAATAACCATGCAAGTATGCAGTGACTAACTGCTATATGGAAAACCTATCTGACTTGAAAAACAAAAGCAATCACAGGTGGATTCCCAGTAACCAATTAATGGACATGGTCAGCTCTACCGCCACATATGAAAATCCATGTTCCCAAAGTAAATGGCTAATTGAATTTATGCCAAGTAGACTTTGTTCCAAACAAACTGTGAAATGAATATATTTTCATTAGTTACAGAATACTTTCCTTAGTTACAGAAAAGGGGAAATCATTTCATTTCATATAAACCAAAAGTTTCTCTCTTACTCTTCTCCCTTCTTAGCAATTAAAGGTGCATAGTGAGAGAATGGCTGAGAGATGAGATGACAGGGTCAAGGAACCCCTCCTGAGGATAAGGGGCAGACCCACTCATCTGACATGGACAGCATTGTTCATAACAATATCATGGATTTCTTTTCATCTTGTAAAATCTCACCACAATTACCATAATCAAAGATAAATGCATGCTAGAGGCTTGGGTTTCCTTTTGTTTTATGTTTTGTTTTAGTTTGAGAACATGGAGTTCTAGAAATAAGGAGTCAGGTAAACTGATTCTTGGAAGTTACTTTGATTTTTACATCTTTAAAAAAAAAATGGAGAGGTGAGGGGCTGGAGAAGTGGCTCAAGGGTTAAGCCTCTGCTTTGCAGGCGGAAGGTCCTAAGTTCGGATCTTAGACCCCATGTATAGACGCCAGGTGGAAGCGGGGGATGCCTGAGTTTCTGGTCCTGGTAGGGCGGAGCCTGTGAATCCCTGGGCAGAGTAAACAAGGAGGAGGTGGTTCCCAAATTCGCCCATGGTTCTACACACACACACACACACACACACACACACACACACACATGCATACACATGCGCACACACACACATACACACACATACACATAATTGAATAAATAATAAAAAAAGACTTTAAAAAAGGAGAAGTGAGGGTAAGAAATTGTCTTTCGATATTCGCTCAGAAAAGAATCACAAAGTAAAAAGATTTGTGACATAATTCTGATGGTATGCATAGCTTCACCCAATTTATTGCATAACTGTGCATGTGATATGTTTTAGCTAGGTAACTTTCTGGAATGTAGGAGTTTTCATTTCCTTTCAGACACCTTAACAATCTCCCGCATCCTTGAATTGTTGGAACTCAGCATGGACTGTGTACAAACAGATCTCTGGAACTCTCTGGAAATGCGCTCCTTTGCACCACAGAAAGCCGTGGACACCCTTCTAAGGTCCATGTCCATGACCCCAGCGAGGCGTCCCTGTGAGGAAGACATTATTAAGTGACTGCATTCATCAAAGCTCACACTCATAGCAGGAATCATGCCACCTACTCAACAATAGCTTTTGATTTATCCATTGCAGATGTGCAGAGCATTATATTTCCTATTCCACATGGCAATTTTACTGCAATTTGGGTGCATTCGTTATTTGTAGTATGATAGTGCACTCTGCAGGATTTCATTTATAAATGCAAGATGTGCTAATTATGCCTCTGAGAAAAACAGAAAAACAAAAGAAGAATGAGGAAAAAAGGAAATAAACAAGGAAGAGAGAGAACAAGGGTAGGGGTGAGGGGAATTCAATCAGGAAATGATTTGTGGAGCAGTTGTTTAGTAGTCCAAAGCCATACCTACCTGGGGCATTTGCACAACAAACTGCTCATCTGAGGAAGGAAAGGGAGAAAAGGGAACTCTTTAACTGCAAAATGAACTGATTGCATCATATGTTTTAGAGACTTGAATTGGGCAGAGATAGTTCTACCCAGAAGAAGGAAACAAATGATGATTTTTACTGTGTTTTGCCTGAATCTAGTTTTAAATGTGGGTCATTGCAGGGATTTCAAGTTGATTTCATCTTGAGCTTCCATGTTGATCAATTGGGACTACATTCCAGGAACAGGCAGAACATCTTCACAAGTGTCATAGCTTCATCATTCCATGGCATGGATCTGGGTTCAAGTTCAAATTTCATTATTCTGCTGTGATAGTCCTATGCCTTGGAACAGTATTTTCTCCTTATAAATAGGTGTTATGAATAGAAATATACTTTTTACACTGCTAGAGAGTCTTGGATACTGAGAGGCACAGTAAACTTAGAGTGCTTCCCCTTCATTTGTCTCATCCAATTCTGATAACTCCTAGGTAAAGAAGGTACTGTGGTTGTGGCAATGTAACTGACACAAATAGCTGAAGTTTCAGAAATATTAGTCCATCCTGTCTGGCAGAGGGTGCATGAAGGGGCAGAGTTGCTTAACGTTTAACATAGGCAGCAAGGAAGCATATCAGAGACAGGAAGGGGCCATGGTGTATTCTCTAGTTGGAGGAAGAAGGCCACTGTGAAAAGTTCTTGCAACCCATCCCTCCTCTATAGTTTCTACTGCCTCCCAATGCTTTGTTCAGAATTTTTAATCTTCAATGAATTAAATCACTTATTACTACACCAGAGGCCTCAAGATCTAATCATCTCTGGAAATGATCTCACCTATACACCCAAAAGATGGTTCACTAACCCAGGCATCTCTCAAGCTAGTCAAGTTGACAACCAAGATTATCCATCACAACTAACTATATGACTGAGTAGAAAAAGATCCAAAGAAGAATCCTAGAAAGCAAGACTTATTCTGGTTTCTCTTTATTTCAAGTGCAATATGCACAATACTATTCAACACTATGCAAAGTACTATTCAGTAACATGCATGGTACTACACAGTAATGTATACAATATTGTGCAGTCATGTGCATGATACTATGTATCAATGTGAATGCTGCTATGGTGCAATGTATAATATGAATGGTCCTGTGTTGCAAATGTGTACCCTACTATATGCAATATACGTGGTCCTGTGCTGCAATGTGCATGATCCTTGTGCAATGTGTTTTGTACCATATGCATGGTACAAAACTATGTGATTGCAAATATTAGTATGCAATGTGCATGGTCTTATGTGCAGTGGGTGCTGCACCATTTGCAATGTGCACAGCCTAATGTTACAATGTATATTGTACTATTATGCAATGTACGTGGTTCTGTGCTACATTGTTACTTCTCTTTTCAGGGCTGGCTTGTGTGACCATAGGAAGCAAACACAGAAGTAATATTTATGAGTTCTGTTCCTGCACTTTGAGACGCCTGTTTCCAACTTGAAATCCTGGGACTATATCAAGTTACAATAGTCTACTCCAGTGAATGTGGAGAGATCATACATGTAAAAGTAGGACAGACTCAATCTATACTGCTACCATATGAAGACAGTGATTATAAATGTTGCTACACTTATACCAGGTAAACTAACACCAATTGCCAAGCTTGAGAATTATGAATAATAAAAAACACACTCATTTTGTCATATTTTATTGCTCTTCAATAGAAAATACAAGTATATGGCCTACCTTATAGAATTGTATGCAAAAAAAGTAGGAGCTCAATAAAGGGAATAAAATATTCTTTTTTATATATGAAATATCAGGTTTACCACAAGTGGACAAGTTATTCAAGATGATAGAGCTTTTCATTGTGACACAGTATGGCCTAAAAATTAAAAAGCAAGAATAAAATCTCTGGTGTCCGTTTACCTTCCATGGAGGTTTCTGATAGGCTGTTCACTTATGAAATGAAGTAGCAGCCACACTGGCCTGATGGAGCCTTTATAAGAACTGATAGAGAGGAGGCATTCATAACAATTAGCATGAGTGCTTACAACACAGTAAGCCATTAATAAAGGCTTTAGTATAGCTTCCCATTTGAAAAGATCGCATTAATTCTTCCTTGGACACATGTTACTGTGGAGCAGAGATTCAATGAATCCCAAGAGGCTAACTTAGGACTTCATTTCAGTCAAGGACAAAACCAGGATAAAGAATACATTGATGTGGTATCTTTAATCTCCTGTGCTTGTCAAATAATACGGGGTTCCCCTGAGGTCTGTAGGTATCCAGGTTCTTGTGTTCAGGAATCAAGGATTGAAACCAGAATACGCATAAGGATTAAGGATTAAGATAGAGTTTATTAGAGAAGAGAAAGAATGGAACTCGTTATCATGCATCTGTGAGGTGCAAGAGAGCCCTAGGAGAATTCATGGACTCCAGATATGGAATCCATGAGGGGCAAAGAGCTGGAGAAAAAACTCACGGACTTCAAACATGGAGTCCCACTAGGGGCAAGAGAGCCAAAGATGGCTGTCATGGTCAGATTTATTTATTAACTTAGGCAGAGCCAGGAAAACATGGCTTTTCCTCATTGGTTAGCTCCAGTTTCTGAAAATCTGATTGGCACTTTTGGTCCTCTACATCTCATTGGCCTGTTCATATTGGGACCCAACCCCATTCATCTTGTGTCCTACCCCTTGGTAGAGCTTATCTGTAATGGAGAACTAATCTCCGTATCATTTAATGAATAGAGGGTTTGGGGAAGTTGGCAAAGGATGTGTTCTTTCAGGTAACCACAGCCCTGGAAGACGTCCTTCCAAGACCTTCAGAGACCATTCCAGCATGGCTGCTCTAAAACTGTCTAAACATGATGGGCCGAAATTAGGAAACCCATACTAAAGGAAAATGAACTTACAACATAGAGATCAATGACAAAGTCTTATCTCAACACACAGACATGGCAGATGTGGTGTTCAAAGATATATTCATGACTCCAATTGAGGTAGAAAGCAAAAAGTTAAGAAACAAGATTAAGCTAAGACAAGGGCATTACCACTCAACATGTTGCCTGGGTGGAGAATTTTAAGCACCAATACTGAATTCTAATTGAGTATTATATATAATATATAATCCAAAAATTCACCACTCATAAGCTATCAGCATGCTATCAACAACCCACTCTATCTAAAGTATTAACAAAGCTGTTGACTCCATGCCTTCTTTTCAATAAAAATTCTTGGTAACAACTACTAAGATAAGATCACCTTGGGTATTTGTATTATTCAGGGTGATTCCCCAACAAACAAATACTGTGATAGTACTGAATTTGCATAGATATTACCATTCAAGTGCTGAGAAGCCTGTGAGGTCATCTGACAGGAGAGGTTGGATGGGAGGATTCTATGTCATCTTGCCATCCAGTGAACTTATGTAGGATCTTGAGGCAAAATTGGATGCTAACTTAGTGTCCTTGCCAAGCTCGGTTACTGCTGATAGAAAGCTGCAAACAAAATGTATTATTCTCAAGACAAATGTACCAATACATTTCAGAGCTCCATAGCCGAAGCTTTTTTTCAATTACACCTTTCATAATTGGACGTCCATAAGAGGCATCCTCATAGACATCACAAGCTCTCTTAGACAAGCTGGGTTGAACAGGTGCTGGTCCACCAGGAAGTCATTGGTATTCTGACCAAATAAACAGTGTGTTTTAGTCATGAAGATGAGAATGATAAACACATGCTAAAGCTAAGCTGAAACCTGATCTTAGTCTCACTAAACAGGGCCTGTCAGAAAGAAAAGTGGATCATTTCGCTTCCAAGATACTGGCTTGACTTCGAGTGACAGCTTTTTGTACATAAATGATAGACAATCTTCTGTGAGGTATCGCTTGAGCAGCATTAAACATTCAGTAAAATTCAAACACATCATCTGCCATATCTAGTCATAAAGATCACTGCTTCTCCACAGAGAAACAAAGCAGCTAAATAGATGTCTGAAATCAAAGCATCTTTATCATCATGCATATTCCAGAGAATGCTACTTTATTAGGAGTATAGATATTCATATGTCTGAAAACTATCAGGCAGATATCATTTATTCAAATGAAATTATGTAATTATACACTGTTTTGATATTTACAACAGAAATCAAGTTTCAATTTGATTAATCCAGTAAGAATACTCACATCACCCTTTCTTTCTCTACATCTTCACTTTGCATTCCCCTTAAATTGAAGAAAATTTTGCAAGAGCCAGATAAAGGTGTTGAAATACACATACTTATTCTTACAGAATAATATCCCTGTATTTCTAAGTTGGGCTCTTAATTCTCTTAAGTATTTATCAAGAACCTGCTATGAATTCAGTCCCTTCCTTTAGCTGTAAATGAGTAGAGTCTATATCCTTGGAAAATCTCCAAAAATACTGAAAGTTCTTGAAAATAGGGGAAATGTTTTCCACCTTATAACTTCCATAAAGTACTGTGTTGGTCAGTCACACAGCAAGGTATGCATATGCTCACACATGCATGTATACACGTACACCAGCATATTACTCTGCAAACACACACAGAGAAAAAAGAAATAATGATAGTTTCAATCAGTTTATCAAGTATTTCACATTAATAAAATAGATAACATGAATCTTCACTTATAAATAAGAAATATTTTATAATAATATGAAAAGAAGAAGTAGGAATAAGCTAGCACTGCCCTGCAATATTACATCTTGCCCAAACTACATTAACTATCACACTGGACTTACAATAATTATTCTGCTTAAAATTATTTTTGAAATATTTTTTCTCAAAGTTCTTAAATTAATTTTTTTCTTAAAAACAATAGCATAAGGAACACTTACTGCTAAACCTAGACACTTCTTTTTGCAATGGAAAATTTTTGTTATGGAAAATCACAGCTAGCAAAAGTGGAGAAACTAAGCCACTGTGGACCCCACAGCCCTAAGACAAGGCATCTAAACTACTCCTTCGGCCTCAAAGTTCAAGGAACATCACAGAAGAAGGGGCAGTAGGACTGCAAGAGCACAAAGGGGGCAGTGGTATGTCATTATACTGTCTTCCGGATATGACAGGACTGTTCCATCCATGAATTCAATGCAGCAATGTTTGTTTCCACAACCCCTGCACAGGAATTGTCCTATCGACATTGCACCATAGAAGGGGAAGATCTATAGGACCCATACTTCCCTGAGGTATTTTTAAGAGTTAATGCTGATGGGGTGTGAGGACAGATGATTTCCTCTGATATATGATTCATATTACAGCAAGTACTCAGACACAAGCCATCAAAGACAATCCAGATGAAACTCAGTGGACCAGACATGCACAAAGATATAAAGGGAGACTGGTAGGGAAGAAAAGGGTTGTAAATGGGAGGGGTAATGGGATTGGGGATTAAGGTGTAAAAATATCATAAATTTATTCTATTCATACATGAAACTCAAAAAGAATCAAAGACAAAAATGGCAGTATGTACTCACGCAAACACAAATGATATTGGGCAGTATTCTTAAGCAAGGAAACAATAATGAAGCAGCATTGACCTCAAGTACTTCCAGCTAGCATTGGAATGCATTGTTAAATCAGATATCCCAGCAGCTGAACATTCACAGGGCTGCACACAACCCCCATTCCATCCCACCCCTGATAGCAATTGACCACTGTAGTTTGGTGGAGTTGGGATCAATGTCTGTCGATGACTGCTTTTGTCCAATGGGCTCCTTCCCCCAATCCCTTACAGAATGTTATGTTCATAGACTTGCTGACTAATGCAATGTATATATAATTCCTGATTAAAAAGTGATGTGATTTCCAAATCACTTGTGAGTTAAAGGTAGAACTGCAGTTACCATTTTGAAAACCCTCTAAGCACATTTTCAGCACTCTTGATTCTGCTCTCCCCTATTGCAATCTTAATTAGCACTGAATAAATGTGATTTTCCTTGCTATTGCTCAGTTGATTTTGTTCTCAGTTGATAATTTTGATTATTAGAGAACTCAATATATTTTTAATTTATAAACAAAAGCCAAAACAACTAGAATAATTATTTTACCCTAAATTAATTTACTTTAATCAGTTTTTAATCATGGCTCTCCCTAATATTTTGTATCCAGTATTTTTCTTAACAGTTCCTTTGTCAAAATGTTTTTAATTTATTTACCTTCTTCTAAATTTTTATATAAAAATGCAATACTTTTGTGTCATTTTTCAACCCAATACTAATCCCTTTCTTTTTCCCACAACAAGTGTTCTTCTTATTCATCAGTCTGACTGTTTTAATGCCCTTATGTGTGAGTAGTCCAGTAAGTTTTGTCTGGGTTTCCATAAATGGCATGGGCCTGGGCACTTGGTAGAGCATAGATGATATATCAGTGGGTATCCACTGAGGAAATTAGCTCCCCTCCTTCCAACCCATCACCAATGCTTCATTAGTCTCTCTGTATTTTAAGCTTTAAAGTTGCATACTTATCCTCAGTGCCTCATTTTATATGTATAAGTACATGGTGATATGAACTATGAACGTGAAATGTTCCCCACGGGTTCATGTGCTTGAATAGTTGATCCCCAAATGTTGGAGCTATTTGGGAAGGTTATGGAACCTTTGAAAGGTGAAGCCTTGCTAGAGCTAATCTGTCACTGCTTGCTATCTCTCTGACTCTCTGCCTACGGATGGCTGCTGAGATATAAAACTCCTGCTTCTGCTATGCTACCACACCTTCTACCATATTTTCTCCACTATGATAGTCTATATCTCCTGTGGAACTCCACGCCAAATAGTAAACTCTTTCCTCCACTTTAAGCTGCTTGGGTCAGAGTATTTTCTTACAGCAAGAGAAGAATAACTGCAACTATGTATGTGAAATGATTTATCCCTTCAACTGATTTCTTTGCAGCTCATATTTTTTACTTGAGAAACTCTTTTTCTATATAAGCTATGGCATCATTCATAGCAACATATATACGTATACATTATATACACATATATACATATGCATTATTTTATATATACATATATATATATATATATATATATATATATAAAGAGAGAGACAAGTTTCCAGAAATCTCATTAAAAAGAAAACACTGGTTAAAAACTGCAGTGATTATTATTCCTTTGCAAAGGTCATGGAAATTTAAAAAATCATATCTTCCATTTTTTAAAAATTTTCATAACCAATGAGTGACATTGTATGCTCAAGTTTTGACACCATACACATTTTTACCACTCATTCCTATTGCCAGTTTAAATACACACTTGTGTTTAGATGACTGGAATTCATTTTGGTAGATAAAGTGTATTGAATAATGTCAATACATGGCTTGTTAGAGTTGACATGGATGCTCAGAAAGTGTCAAACGGCAGCAGAAGGCAGCCTTTATCCAGCCCCAGGTTGCTTAATTCTGAAGGGTGGTAAATTGGGCATGTCAGAAATGCAACTGTCAAGCTCAGAAGGTTTAATATTGAACCTTTCTCTACAGATCTCAAGCAAACTAATGCATCAGGGCACAGGCACTTCTCTTGGGCTATAAGTGCTTGAAAAATAATCTTTACTATAGCTACTGAAATGTCCTGTGAGGTAAAGAAGTAAGTGAGAGAATCATAAGATCAATTATTTCTACAAGCAGAGTTTCCTTCTATGGTTTTATTCTAAGAAAGCAAATAGCACCAAGCAGTATGCTAAAAAGAAGTTGGAGTTTAGGCTATTTCTAGGCTAACACACATGCTTCCATGGACAACAATACAATCCTGACAGCAGAGAAAGATGTAGGAAGAATTGCAACACAAATGCCAGACAAGATGGAGGCAAAGGCAGTGCAGGAAAAGCAAAACTGAAAACAACAGCAAATCTTAATTCAGAACACCAAAGACCTACATTAATCACCTGGAACCAGACCAGCCAAATCTCCCCCTGCCCCCCCCGTCCTAAAGTTCAGAGAACCTTGCAAAAGAGGGAGCAACAAGATTGTGAGAGCCTAAAAATGGGGAGGACCAACGATATGCAAGATACTCCACATAAGTTAGGCAGTAGCCATAATCAGACTTTGCATGACCTGTACAATGACTTACATGGCAACAATCCTCCAAAGTTTAGCATGGATCACAGGCAGTAGGATCCTTAGAGGCAAGGGATTAACCATTCCCATACTAATGGGGAGCCCAAGAAAGGGCTCCAGGCTATGCTACTAAGTCCTTATACCTCATTAGGGTGGAGGACTCAGAGGGAGGTTTGGCATTCACCAGGCGGTAAGGGAGAAGGTGGAGGTACTGGGAAAAGAGGAGGGAGAGAAGGGGATGAAAAGAAGGGGAAAAGAGGGGGAGAGTGCAATGGGGGCGATGGAGGAGAGAAGGGAGAGGGAGAGGAAGGGATACCTATTGAGCTTGTATGATTAGGCAAAAGTAAAATGTGTAATAAAAAAAAGCAAAGGAGTTGGGAACCCTGTGTTGTAACTCAATAATGCTCTCCCATGCTCCCTGCCCCAAGACACTCATGTCTTACTACCTGAAATTTATGAATGTGTTAAGGCACTTGGCAAAAAGAATTTTGCACATAAAATGAAATTAAGAATCTTAAGTTAGTGAATTACCTAGACGATCTTGGAGGGCATGATGTAATTATTAGAGTCCTGATAACAAGGTCAGTGATGACTGAATCAGAGGACACAATTTAAAAATGCTGTTCTGATCATTTTGAAGACCAGGAGGAGAATACAAGCAATGTCTAGAAGCTGAAAAAGGCAGGAAGTAGATTCTTTAGGTCTTTGATTATGGTTCAGGGACTTGACTCCTGAAATGTGAGAGATAAATATGTGTTGCTCTTATTTTGCTTTGTTATAGATGTAAAAATAAATTAATATGGCATGCAAATTAATGACATTGTTGTTGATTGAATGGAATATGTTTATCCAACAAGAGACCATGAGTCTGACAGAAGTTGACAAAGTCTTGGATGGCAAGAAGCGGAAGCACATTACATTTTATTCTGCTTTGAATTTTTCAGAGATTGAAAAATTAGAGAATTTTTGTTTATCTAAAAGAGAAAGAAAGCCTGGGTATGTTTTTAAACTAGGATTGTCACTTTTCAGGTCCTTAAGTTTGTAGCATCTAATGCTAAAAATGTAGGATCTTCGTGAGATCTCCTTACAAAAGCCAAAAAAGACATGTATGTGAAAGCATGCACTTGGACAACTGAACACCAAAATGCAGGAAGATGATTAGAATGAGACTATTTCTAAAGGAGAAAAGTTAGCCAAAAAGAAAATATATCAAATTTGAAAAACAGAGGAACTTCCCTGAAATCTCCATAGCAAGATAGTGGCATCTAGAATTGGTTACAACTGTGTCCTTGCATTTCTCATCCACTGTTTTCTATGTGGAAACCCCTATTCCTTTCAATCATAGCCTCCTTCACTCACCTCGTGGACCTAGAAAAACAATTAGCTCTCATTTCGTCCTAAGAAAATTGTTCAGATGTCGATCCTAGATTTTAGGTGAATGGAGACATTTTCATGAGCTCAATGGAAAAAACACTGAGTAGACACTAGTTCTCTAAACAATTAAAGGAGTAAATTATACCTCCAAAAGTAATGGGTTAAGTTCTGGATCAGAGCAAAGGTAGATGATACTGAATAATAAGAATACTCCACACAAGTTAGGGCCGAAGCAATCATAATTGGACTTTGCATGCCCTGCGCAATGTCCAACACACTATTGACCTCACAAAGTCTAGCATCTGCTAAAGGCACCAAGATCCTTGGAGGCAAGGGACTGGCAACCACAATAGTGTTCCTATGCTTAAGGGGAACACGGGAAAGGGTTCAGGTAAATGCCACTGGGTCCTTGTACGTCGTGGGAGAGAAGGGCCCAGAGGAGAGTCAGGGATGCATATTAAGGGACTTTCTGGGAATTGGGATGGGAGGCACGGGGGGATGGGGACGGAGGAGTGAGGGGAGGGGGAGCAGGGGGGAGGAGGGAGGGGGAGGGAGGGACGGAACCGGTGTACCTATTAAGTTTGTATGAGTGGAAATAATAATAAAAAATGTTAAAAAATAATTAAAAAAAAAAGAATTGAGGTGGGGGAGACTGAATTTCTTCCAATAAACTGTATGTTTTTCTTCATCAAATCAATGTTAGTGGAGCTTTTCTACACTGAGACATAATCCCATTCTATAGGTAGACTAACATCACCCTCTTCCCTCAGCCTCCATATCACAAAAAGAAAGCCAGGAAATTCCCTGCTCCACCATTTAAATTGGTAGCTGACCTAAAAGCGGACATTAGCTAATTTTCTACATACTTCAAGATCAGATCTTGGAAGTGGTAGGTGCCCAGAAAAAACATCTATGTGGTCAGTGCATGACACCAAAATGTCCATCTTCTGGAGGTGCTTCAACATTGTCATCTTTCATTGTACCACCAGGAAGAAATGATGGGACAGTGCTGTAAGATGAAAGAAAGGTAGGGCTGGAGATGGATGACTCAGGGGTTAAAGCCTTTTCTTTACAAGCAAAAGGACCTGAGTTTCGATCTGTAATGGTTATTCTTAGCTCTTTCTGTGAGACAGCACCCAAAGTGGAGCAACTTAAGGGAGATAGATTTATTTAACTTATGGTTCCAGAGGGGAGATAGTTTTTCATGTCAGAGGTGGCATGACTGGTTGGCTGAAGCTGGAGACAGGCTACATCATACCCATCCAAAAGGCTAAGAGCTTGCCGAACTGCTTGCTAAAAAGGCAGACTCCTTCTGGAGGGAGTGTGTGACAAATCCACCTCAAGGCCCACCCCTTGTGTGCCCACCCCAAAGTACCATGACCTTTTCAGACATATGAGACTGTGGGGGAACACATTTCAAATCATGATAGGATCCCAGATCCAACCTAAAAACACCAGGTACAAATGAAGGCAGCCTGAAAAATCTAGCCCTAAAAAACAATCTGGGAAAATCTAAAGCAAAATAAGAAGGAGGTAGAGCAATCCAGGATGATTCCACAGCTATACTCTCAAGGGCTCTTTTACACACACACACACACACACACACACACACACACACACACACACACACACGGAAAGACAATTTCGCAAATGTCAGTAATCTCAAGCCACTATATGATTTGTACCATAGCCATTGATACATTTATTTAAATAGTAGCATCTTATAAATGGGCTTGCTATTTTTAATGGCTTTATCCTAAGAAAATAAAAGGATAGCAGAGTGTTGAGAGTTTAATAGCACGTTCAGTGCTCATTAAAATATTTCTACAACCAATGCAATTAACAAAGTGCACATATATAAAACCTAAACATCTTCATATGCGCCTCAGAAGTCACACTTTGGGGAAATACTCAGCTGAAATACATCTCAGCATGGAGGTGCTAAACTTGCAGACCGAGACCAGAAGAGCCGAGCTGGTACAAGAGGGCAGGCAGGAGAGGGAATTCTCACTGCAGGCTCATCCTTCATGCCTAAGTGGACCTGTATTCTCTCCCACTTCTCCACATCCTCATCTCTAGCCCATACAAGTACCAGCAGCTGTTAGAAAAGACTTAAAAGGGGAAGAAAGAAGGGAGGGGGAAGCAAAACACGAATCCGACACATGAAGTGGGAACCGGCTTGGTTGTCTGCTGTTCTTATGTTCTGTGGGTTGAAAGGCTAATATCAAAATATTGTGGTTCTAAAACATCACGATGATGGCTCTTGAAACATGTTTGTCATCACTCTCTGTCTCTGCCTTTGTCTCTCTTTTTATCCCTTTAATGCTCCGTAATTATGTCTTCTGTGTGGGTCAATTATCTTTGGACTAGAAAACAAATTGCAATCATTACCTCCAATGAGTCTTCCCTTTTCTTTGATCCTATTTTGTGCAACAACCAAAAAATGTTGTGTGCATTTAGCCTTTCTCTTCCCTGGCTTCCTTGATGGCAGAGCTGAGATGCAAAAGAAAGTCATTTCCCTGCTGTTTCCAATATTATCTGGTCCCTTCATCCCACTCTTTCAACATTTCTGGTGCCTGCATATTACCAAAATATGTTCAGATGATCTTATTACCTATATGGCTTTTGGCTAACAGAACACCCCTTGTAGTCACAACACCCCTTTAATCTTTTTCTTCCTCATCCTGACTATGAAAATCCAAATTAGTGCCCAAAGGCCCATTCAAACTACATTAATATCTTAAAAAGCCACTGCATGCTAGTGTCAATAAGCCTAAGATGAATGAGCCCAAAAACTTCAGCGACACTGAAAATTAACGAGGTCAATTCGACCAATGATCCATGAATATAAAAGACCTTACCACTGTGGTTAAAAAATTCAATGGCATTAGCATTTCTTTTTGGTTGAATTAAAGGAGAAAGTATCTAAAGGCACTATGCAGACAGGCAGGGGAAAATGACATCAGTGGTCTCATGAGCAGTGTACCCTATGTGCTAAAATTCAGATCTGCTGGGCCCATTGTTACAATAGTGGTATCACTGTTTTAGGGATAACCAACCACTTTCTGATTGGACTGAAATCCATCCCATGGAAAGGATTTCTTACCATGCACTGTAAGCATGAGCAAACATCTATAGTTGAGGAGTTTTTTTGGGTCTTAAGGGAGAATTTGCTACTGATGTTATATTAAATCGACCTGCAATCAAGCTATCTTTTAAATACTTAAGTTAGCTCCTTAGACTGGCATTGATCTTAGCTTTGGCTCAGCATTTTCCACTGATAGAACAGCCACCATCTCTATTAAGATCATTAAGATACAGTAATGTCCTAGTTACACTTTCCTATGCTCATGCCCTTCAGACCTCAAGGCATGGGGAGGGGCAAGAATGCACAGGCCTTTAAACACACATCAAAGGTGCCTTTACATGTGCCTGGAGAGTCTTGAGGTCTGGGAGGGGCACAAAAGCACACAGTCTGAGGAAGGAAGTTGGAGAAAGGGGACACAGGTGTCAATTTGACTGTTGAGGGTTTGAGCTCTGGACACATTTGTAGAGAGTTAGTGGTTGTGTTAAGCCCAGAGCGAACCTGCAAGAGATTGTCTAGCTGCTGGGGAAGGCCCAGCCCATGGTGGGTGGGATTAGGCCCTGGAATAAATCACGGAGAGCTAGTTGAGAATATTGGCATCCTTGCGTACACTTGGCCAGACATGCTGGTCTGGAAAGTAAGGATTGTCCCTCTCTCAACCATTATGTGGTGATGGTGTGGTCAGTTCCCTCAACCCTGGTGTTGGTTCATGCTCTCCCATCAAGCTAGACTATTAACTGCAACTGGACTGTCGTAAGGAAATAAACCCCTTGTTCCCTTAGGCTATTTGATGGCCATTTATCAGCAACCATGCAGATGAACTGCAATAGTAGCCATGGGGAAGACATCAGTGTGATCCATACTTCTGAAAGAAACCCACACCTCTATGCTTGCAAGTGATTACAATAAGCTCTTTGATTCTGGCACAACTGTTAATTTGGTCTGCCATTTAATTCCTACCTGGGTCAGATAGATGGTTGTGTGGTATCACGCCAGGAAAACATCACACAGAAGCCATAGAAGCTTCTTTTTGAAGAGAGATTCCTAACAAGTCAAAGGGCTTAGAATAAGTAACTTGATTTTTGGCCCCTAGACAAGATATCTACATCACTTCCTCTTAGATTCAAGGAACATTACAGAAAAGGGGGCAGAAAGACTGTAGAGTTATAGAATGGAGAGAAGTGATCTGAAACACCATCTTCTGGATAAGCCATGGACAATATAATCATGAACACAGCAGAAGGAAGTTACCTACATAGGACCTGTGCAAAAAATATGTCATGAAAATAGAAAGGGGACTAGTTAAGATCAATAAGGGTGTCTGAAGGAGTAGAAGGGATTTGTGAGAGAGCAATGAGAGGTGGATAGGTTCAAAATATGATGTATAGATGTATGTAATTGTCAAAACTTAAAAGATTCATTGAAAAAAATAATGGAATGAGAAAAATAATACACAAGAGTGATCTGGGGAATTTTTGTATTCGGTTTTATTCTAGGTAAGTGTTGAAAAAGTTCAACCAAAAAGATAAGGATGAAGATTCTTAGTGGTTTGTAACAGTTCAGTCTTCTTGGTTTCAGGCATCAGACAGCACGAAGGTATTTCCCAGGGCCATATATTTTTTTTAAATTTTATTATTATTATTATTTATTCAACTGTGTGCATATGCATGTGTATGTGCGTGTGTGTGTGTGTCTGTGTGTCTGTTTATGTGTAGAACCACGGACGAATTCGCGAACCACATGGACGCCTCCACCTCCTTCTGCCCCGGGATTCACAGGCTCCGCCCTACCAGGACCAGAAGCGCAGGCCGCCCCCGCTTCCGCCTGGCGTCTATACGTGGGATCTGGGATCCGAACTCAGGACCTTCTGCCTACAAGGTGGAGACTTAACCCCTGAGCCACCTCTCCAGCCCCCCCAGGGCCATATTGACAAGCTGATTTCCCAGGTATGTCCATAATACATCGGAAGAGCATTCTTAGTGCACAGGGCATGGATGTTTGATAGTAAAGTGTTTTGTACAGCACGATAGAGATGGAAAATGAGTTTTTACAGTAGGAATTTTTCTGGCTCATACTGGCAGGAGCTCCATGTGTCTTCCCTCCTACCACATCTTACTATCTCTGTCACATCATGTTGTCCCTTCTGTATTTTGTGGAGTGTGTTTCTTACACTGGCTATGCTCTGCTTTTTCACTTCAATATATTACACTGAGGGAGGAAACATACAAATACAGTATATGTAATGCTGTGGCATCTGCTTGGCAAGTAGGTCAAATTTTGCAGACTCCAGGGAACAGAAACTCTTCTGGGTATCGTTTAATGTCACTGCCAGGTTGGGGCAGGAGATGGATGGACTGATGCTGGTAGAAGACTGAATGAAGTACATTATACAGTTCAGAAAAACAGCATTTTAAAAGTGTCTTTAAAGATTAATACCACAATGGCAAGATTAGCACATAGATTTAGACTGGGATCCCACTAGAATCCTCATATTGATGTCAAGGTCATATCACCTTTACGCATATGATGGTCCTACTTCCAGCTGTGTCATAAGTTCACTGTAAGGAGGATTTGAAATCATGCATGGCACAAGGTCCAAGTAAAAGATACTCTTTAGAGTGGCATGGTCTGCCTTTTCTTGTTACATGTGTGGCAGAATAAGTAAAGCTTTTGTCTTAGTTTCTTTACTTGCTGCTATGATAAAAAAAAATCTCTGAACAAAAACAAATTAAGGGAGAAAAAGTTTGTTTTGGCTCACGGTTCAAAGTACAGTCCATCATGGCAGAGAAATCAAGCAGCAGGAGATCGAAGCTGCTGGTCACTGGTTGCACTCAGTCAAGAAGCAAAAAAAGTTGAATGCATGTTAGTGTTCAGATTGCTTTCTCCATGTTCCAGTCCAGGATTCACTGCTCACAGAATGGTCTCACCCACAGTTAAGATGGTTCTTCCCTCATCACCTGAAGCTATCTAGATTGTCCCTCACAGACATCCTCAAAGGGTAATCTTCATCTGAGTAGTTTCTCACAGGTATGCCCATACAAACCTCCTAGGTGTCAAGGTATCAACAATAATCATGATAACTCTGCTGTATATTGCATACACATATCATAGTCAGAAATTCTCAACTGTCTTCTCATTTATTCCTTATTAAATCCATATAGGCATTGCATTAACATCTTTATAGCTAAAAAAATGGAACTCATAAGAGGGTTCAGAGCCTGAACTAATCTTGTATAGGCTGTTTTCCCATTTATTCTACAAATTATAGGCGAGATCTTATTCTAAAATAGTGTTGACTGTGGCACTATTGATTCAGGGAGGCCCATAGCCAGGGCTCCAGGATCCAGGAGGTACTGGCTACAGATAAGCCTGATTAAGTTCAGACATGCCCTAAACATGTCCCAATAGAGGAACCATACTGGCAGAGGGATGGACAGCCAATGGGGTGGAGGGATGAATAACCAATGGGAAGGAGGGATGAACAACCATGGGAAGTGGCCATCTAACCTGGACACCTAGTAAACAGCTAAATGATTGGTGGCTGCTCCCCCCTCCCCAAGGAAAGAGATGGCCACACCTGATTGGACCCCGACCCTATATAAGCCCAAACACTTCCTGAATAAAGCTGAAACTCGTCCTTTGCCTGCTGCTTCTCGCCTGGACTCCCCTGGCTTGACTCCCGGGGTCTGGGTGGTGACCCCGTGGCTGGCTTGCCCAGTCACCGGCTTGCCCATTCACCTTATGCCCAGGAGACCTCTGGAGTTTGGTGATTTGGCAACAGTTAACAAACAGCTCCCAGGCTAAATGCTATCCAAAGTCTATAGTAACAAAGTTTTATCAGAATACAGCCACATCAACCCATGGCTACATTAACAAATCCAAAGTTGAATGAAGGGAAAGGATACCATAAGACACACACAGCAAATAAAACATTGACTTTCCAGTGCTTTATGAAAAGAGTCTGAAGACCACTGTTTTTGGAGATTGGGAAAGAACAATAACAGAATGTTTTTAAAGTATATCTCTGCCCTCCTGGAGTTTATTTTTAATTAGAGAAGAAGACAACATACTTAACAAAAAAAATCATGTAATTTTTCAGAATGTTAATCTTCATGGGACAAATGAATCTTAGACATGGAACTTCCATAAAGGAAATAATGCAAGTGTTAACAAGTGTCCAAATGTCACAGAGAACTAAGTATTGGGGGCACTTCACCTAGAGCCTTGGAGGCTATTGAAAAATTTTTGGATTCTGCTGTAAATGAAACAGGAAAGTACTTACGTTATTTAAATGGGAAATTGTCATGATGTGATGTTTTACATCATCTGTAAAACTCAATATTTTATGACATGATTGGAACAAGAAGATGAGATAGGAGACTCAAGATATACATGGCAAGTATACATGACTATAGCCATGGGAATAACAAGAAACAATTGGCTTCTGGGGATATTTTGCACATGGAGAAAGAGGAGCTGCTGATGTATCAGATAAGAGCTATGGTTGCAAAGAAGAACCAAGGAGGATTATCAAGACTTCAGACCTAGAAGGACAGTGTTGCATCATTTGAGGGCTGGAGTTACAGTCATTTCAGTTTTGTCATGTTATCGTAACACATAATTACAAATCTGGTAGCTTAAAAAATTGTATTTTTTTCATAGCTCTGAGAGTCAGAAGTCTAAAATCAAAATATTGGCAGTAGCACCTATCCAATAAAGTGTCTCTGTTAACTTCCTTCTTTGTCTCCTCAGATGATCCCTGGCCTAGGGCTGCATACTCTAACCTCCGTCTCTGTCTTCCCACAGCCTTATTTTCTGGATGCCTTCCTTCCTGTGTCAGGATACTCACTACGGGTTAACTCACCATTCCCATCTAAAAATCCTGAACTCAATGACATTTGCAAAGTCTCCTTTTCTAAATAAGGTCACATTCAAAGATTTTTTGGAAGGGAGAAGAGGGTGAGCATCATTCAAAAATCTACAAGGAAAACCCAGGAGTTAGATCTAGACTTCTGCTAGTTAATCAAATAGGGATGTTGAATAAATTGATTAATACATGGACCACAATATCCTCACAGGATACTGGAACAAAAAGTCCCAATTGGTATTTTCTTCTGCCCTTGCTTGCCTAGGTATTAAGAAGCCTCCATGCATATAGGGCGACTACTGGCAAGATGGTCTATAATGTAAAAGAATATTGCTTAGCTATTTGATAGTCAATGTTGATGCCTATGGATATAACACTAAGAGCCCCTCTTTGAATCTTTGAAAAAACTTGACTAAGCATAATGAGATTCATGGGGTGTAGAAGGAAAATGCATCCTTTGCTTTCCTCTACGGATGATACCAAGCTCAGCAAGCTGAGGGTGTCACTGCAAAATCATGTTTCATTGCCCCCCACCCTGTGCCTCCCTTGGAAACACTCACAGCACTTACAAACTGGGGTGAAGGGTTCAACCAACAGTTTGGAGCAGCAAGCATTTTTCTGAACCCCGCAGAGAATAAATGACTTTGCCAGAGGCATTTTTTTTTTTAACCAAGGGAGCTAACTAGCTGAGAAGAAATCTCAGCATTAGGTCGTTGGATTTGGACCCAACATAGAAGTTGTGCCAAATTGAAAACTTCAAAGCTCAATATGCTAATGAGTTCATAGAGTACCTGGAGACCCCTTTCTTGGTCAAAGAAAAGATCTATCAAATCACCTTCTCTTTAAAGTGAAAATTGATGCTATTTAGGTGTCAGACAGAATCATGCTAAGTTATTGAAGAGCAGAGAAAGTAAAAATAGAAATGAGTTTAAATTTAAGTTTAAATGAATTTGGGGTTCTGCCTTTTGAATTGTCTGAGTCATGAAGTAGTTTTTGTTCTCAGATAGGCAAAAGTTATTTATGTGGGTTGGAGGTTCGTGATATAGCTTAAAAGATCCAGTGGTGAAATTACAATCTATTTCTAAGAAACAGTGAAATTGATATATCAAAAACCTAATTTAAACATTAGCATTGTATTAGGAATAAGAGAGTCAATCACTTGGGAGTGAATAACTCAGAAGGCCATTCAAATGTGTATTCTTCTTCCAAAAGGTTTTTGGTTCCATTTTTCAGAATCTGCTGGGACAGAAAATATCTCTATCCAATGGGCTGTTCAATGATATAAATGAGTTGGTAACTTCCCTAAGCACCCATCAGGTAGAGAACATTAGGAAATCATTTAAGAGCCTGGTTTATTATCTCAATGAGGGCACCAAAGGTGCATTGAAGTTGCTGTTACCTCATTCTTCCAGGACAGAAATGAGCACAACTAAAAAAATGACTCCAAAGGCTGAGAAAGAGAAAGAGGAGAGAGGAATATGTCTTTTCTCATATGTTCATAGTTACTACTCCTTGTTCTAAAGAAGATGGTATTTGTATAGTTTGTTTTAAAAAAGTCTTTTGCATTAAAAAAACATTTGGGAATATCCATGCTGCAATTTGTCTTCTGTGATTTTAGGTAAGTAACTAAAACTTTTTAAACCTCATGCCTTCATATCTAAAGAATAAGACTAATGCATTCCTCATGATACTGCTATGAGGACCAAATATAAAGAATGTTAACACTCTACCCAGAACAAAGTCAGTAACATTAGTTGAAGCTTCAATAACTAGTATTTTAATAGTAAAAATAGTGCTATGGTTATGTACTGATAATTCCATGCTTTTTTATATGAGCCAGACATCCTTTGATTCAGTCTCCTAACTGATGAAAGCTGCTGAATGTGATCAGAAGTTGGTACTCCTATTAGTGAAAATGGAATGGTTGCTTTCATTCATTTTTGTAATTTGATTGAAATCTAGAGGTCTTGGGGCATCTGGCTTAGAGAACCCAAAGTTGCTATTGAACATTTGATGAACCTTATAGCCAAAGGCAAATCAAGCCCACATAGCATGAAACATACACTAGGGCAATGAGAAAAAACAAGACCACACTAATGTTAGACCTGTGGCAAGAAATAATGGAGCAGGTCACAGGAAGTAAGAAACAAGACAAGATAGCATGAACATTACCTAAATCCTTCATAAAAAGAAAATGTCTTTGTCAAGAATTCCGAAGTGATTCTTGCCACTGCCTGAGAAGTCAAAAGCCCACATACATACTCACGATTTACCTAGATAGGAAATTCCAGCAAATTGTACTCATTGGTAATTTCCTAATGTGCCCATTTATAAAGCAGTCTTAGTTTTCCATATGCAAAATGTAACCTTAGTTAATTTTACCAATTCTGCCTAATGCTTTGTGCTATGTGGAGCTCACTTTTCTTTGCCTCATTGCCTTATTAGTAACTTTCCTAGAATTTGCAAGGGCATGTTGAAGGTTGATGAAAGAATGGACGTGTGTGTGGTGTTCGTGTGCGTGTGTGTGTGTGTGTGTGTGTGTGTGTGTGTGTGTGTTTGTGTGTGTGTGTACTTGTTCACATATGATCTGGGTTCAGATGTTTAATGACTATCTAGAATCTTGAGTATAAACCTAAGTATAAACCTAAGCTCCCAATTACTACCTGGAAACACTAGGTATTAAGTCATTTGTTCCATTGACAAAAGTTAGAATTTAAAAGGAACTTAATTAATTTATATTGAATTAATACCTATTCTAGCAGGTTTGAGGGTAGAATGCAGGCTAAATTAGCTCATTTTCAAAACCCAAGTTTTTGAGGAGATCACTCAATTCAATAACATAGTGATCCCATAAACATGAGGACCTATTTTCTATTCCCAGCACCCACCCAAAATCTGGACGAAGTGTCATACACTCATAATTCCAGCACTGGGATATGGAGACAGATTCCTAGAACTTGTTGAATAGTCAGTCTAGTCAAATAAGAAATAAAAACTAAAAGGGATATTATAACAGACTGAAGGTGGAAATCTAAGGGAAAGATAAATTCAAGATAAATTCAAGTTTTTGTATCCCAACAACTGGTAGAATAAAGCTATTAATCACTGAGATAACACAACTGTGGAAAGAAAAGACTTTGGAGACTGAGAGATCCAGTTACAATTTAGTCATCTTAAACTTGAGTTCAGAAATTTATATCTAAGAGGAATGTATTAGGACATAGACTATATAAGAATAATTCATGAATGGTGGTATGTGTTGTAGAAATAAATTTGGATCTATCAGAGCTCAAGTCACTATTAAAATCCTGTAAGTTGGAATGATGACTTGGGAGTGTGGCCAGCACCAGAGCTGAGATCTGAAGACTGGACTTCAAGAGATGGGTAAGTAAGAAAAATGGAGAAAAGTGATGAGTGATGCTGAAGGAACATAAGAGAAAAAGCAAAGAGAAGCAAGGGTTTCAGAAAGAGAATAACCAACTCTCATCGATGGTCTCAGCAGGATTTGGGGGGTACGTTTTAGCTGGCTTATGGACACATATGGCTATTACACACTCACCAAGTTCCTCACACTTTCATGGGAGGGATGGGAGACTGGAAGCAAAGGAATCAACAATAGCAAATCTACCTAACATTCTTCGAGAAGTTTTTCTATAAAAGGGAAAAGGCTCTGACAAATGGATCAAACCCCTGGTGAGTTTTTCTAGAAAATATAAATGATCTGGGACTCGTATTAGTTTCCACAGTGAAAGCTGAAATTGGCTTTCGACCTTATTGAGATGGTGGGGGAAAGACAGAGATAAGTAAGGTGTACTACGAGATCTCAGAAAACTTTCAGTTCCGGAGGGGAGAGACATTTACAACATCAGCATAGAACAAACATTAATGCGGTTCATCTTTGAAATGATTCTATCAGTATGGTAGATTGCCAATATTTGCATATTTAATGTTGTTTTTATTCCCCAGCAGACACTCTCGAGCTTCATAAAATGTGGTCATTACATAGCTTTGCTGAGAAAACTGAACAGTGTATACTGCCCGTTTCTTATGGGGGAGCATTCACACATATACTCAGCCCACTTCTCAGTCTCCATGTCTTACACATTTCTCTATGGTTCTCAACTATCTCATGAATGATAACAAAAGTCAAGTGTTTGGGAGGAGTCATTTAAGATGTTCTTTCATATAAATATGGAAATATTCCATTTGTTCTCTGGTTGCTTTTAACACAACATTGAATGAAACATTTGTTTTCATTGCAGAGTTTTGGCTAAGATTTAGTAGTGGAAAAAATGAATTAAAGCCATAGATTTGTTCTCTCCTTCTATATCTGTGTGGCCATCAACATGAATGACCTAATAATTATCTGAACATAGAAATTAATGAAGAACTGACTGATGCAGAGAATCCAAGTGGTTATAGATGCCATTCTCCCTTAAAGGAAATCTACCAACCTAATATAGAAAAAAGCAGTCCAAGTCTACACAATCATACAAATTGCTATTTTTCTCAGATTTAGAACTTGTTTGTTAGTGATAACACAACAGGTTTTTGTGACATATATTTCTTGCTATATGCAAAGAAAGTGGAATCTAAACAGAGATTTGCAAAGCATGGCTAATAAGCAAGAGTCTAAGCATAAAGCAAAACGGAACAAAAATAAGAATATAACAAAGGAGCTGCAAACATGAATTTGGTATTGGCAAATATAAATAAAGACCCTACAATGTTGCTCTCAAAGCATTGTGAAAATGTAATCAAATTTGCTGTATATAAACATTTTAAGAGACTGAGGGATGTAGCTCAGTTGGTAGAGTTTTAGCATGCATAAAGTTTCTGTGTGATTCCCAGCTCTGCATAAACAGGGCATGGCACTATGATCTCAGCACTTGAGAGGCAAAGGCAAGAGGATCAGAACTTCAAGGGCACTGTGAGGTAAGATTGGAGAGCAGCTGAGCTCAGAAAAGAAGGGAAGAAAGGAGGAGGGGAAGAGAAGAAAGGGAAGAGGAGGAGAGTAATGGAAAATGGGGAAGGGAAGGGAAAAGGGAAGCAGAAAGGAAAGAGGTCGGGGGTCTGAGCTTGTGTATCTCATGAGCAGAGAGTGGTGACTGCAGGAATAAGGTGGGAAGGTCCTTGGTCAGCCCTGGTCCAGACATTAATGACAGGATAATTAGAATGGGATCAAGTTTCTCTCCTATGACTCACCAAGATAAGGATGTGTAAATATCTGAACAGCCAAGTAACCATTGCTTTGATGGGCTCAGACAAGAGAATGTCCTGCTGGAATGTGACTCCTAAGCACTGAGAAGTTGCAGAGAATCCAACAGAAGTTGATTGGGGGTGTCAGGAGCTGTGCTAGTTACTTTTCTCGTTGTTGTAACCACATAACTGACAAAAAGCGGATTAAAGGAAGAAGGTTTTATTTGGATTCAGAGGCCAGAATTAAGATGCTTTGGGGAGCTATGTTGGGAAGGTCTTTGAAGGTCTTCAAAGGTCATCACCCACTGCTGGGATTATCATGTAAAAACACACCCTACTAATGTGGAGACACTTTTATAGGATTGCCAACTTTCCCCAGTCCCTAGTTTATGAAAGGAAACGGAGATGAGCGCTCCATTGCAAATACAGTGAGGTGGCCACAAGATCAACTGGGTTGGGTCTCAATGTAAACAGACCAATGAATTGTAGAGGACCAAAAGCTCCAATCAGGCTTGTAGAAACTGGAGCTAACCAATGAGGAAGAGTCACTTTTTCTGTGCCTGCCTAACCCTATAAATACCACTGACCCTGTCAGTCATCTTTGGCTTCCTTGCTCCTCATGAATTCCATGTCTGGAATCCATGAGTTCCTTTCTGACTTCCTGGTCTCTCATGGATTCCATGTCTGCAGTATGTGAATTCTTATCTGGCTCACTGATCCTCAAAGATTCCATGTCTGAGAGTTCTTTCCTGGTCCTTTGCCCCTCAAGGACTCTGTAAGTATGAATTCTGTTCTTTCTCTCCTCTAGTAAAATCCACCTTAATCCTTTTATACTGCTCTCCCATTTCAATCTCCGGATGCAAGAACTTCACATTTTGGTGCAGCACATCAGACAGACAGCTCTCTTGCCTCTCTCTTAAATCCATGTCCATGAGCTCCATTCTCTCTCTCCTCTAATAAATTCTGCCTTGACCCTTTATAGGTGTTCTGGTTTTCATCTTCAGCTCCCAAACACAAGAATCTGGAGACATAAAAACCCTCTCCTGCAACAACAAGGGAATGATTCCCTCATGGCAGGGAAGAAATAACAGTGGAGTAGCTTGGTCCAAGGCACCAGGAAGTAGAAGTGGGGGAGAGTCAGTAATCAGCTGTCTTTCCCCCCCCTTTCTATTCAGTGACCTGGGCCCATGAATCGTACCACCCGGATTCACACCAGTCTTCTCTCCTCATTTAAGCCCTCTGGAAATGTCTTCACAAATACACTGGAAAATATGCCTCACAAATGCCCTAGCACTAGATGTTTTTTCATCCGTCCAAGGTAACATTCTAAATTAGTCACCACAGATTAGTCAGACAATCTTTGCATAATATAGCACTATGCAAGGGATGCAGCTCTGCAAGAACACTTTTAGTAATCAATTCATCAATGTTTCCCGCAGGACAGCCAATATCTTATTCCTGACACAACACAGTGCATATCCAGCTCCAAGAGGAACACGATTAGCTAAACCATCAAAAACCTTCCTTTTGTCTTAACTCTCAAAGAGAAAGGAAGAGGAGAAAGAAGAGAGGTGGAGGTTCCATCGGAATAATGATAGCTTTTGCCCCTCTTCCCTCTGCACCCTAGCCTCCTGCAACAGAAGAACTACTATATTCTTGTGAAGTCCAGATTCAAAGGTTGAGAACACAGAGGATGGATGATATGTTCTGTTTTCTTACAGAGCAGCCCTGCAGTCATTCCCTTAGACTTTAATGGAAGTAGCAAGGAACAAACGTAGAGTAACCTATGGTGATGCTCAAGATCCCATGCCCATGATGCTAAATGCAATCTGAGTACAAAAACAGACACAAACACACAAGACCAGAAAGCTCAATCATTAAACAGGTACTGGCAGCTAGATACTGACTTTAGATTATAAAATTGTTGATAAATAGCACCACTCATTTAACATTTTTAAATGTCTCTAAAGGGTCTGGAGAAATGAGAAGTCAGTGACACACTCCCATATTACTGTATGGCATGTTCTTCCAATCAAAATAGCCACCATTTTTGTCTGATCAGCTGTAACTACTTACAAGGGACCTTCAAGTTTCAAGATCAGACCAGAGAGAAATAGGAAGGAAGGAAGGAAGGAAGGAAGGAAGGAAGGAAGGAAGGAAGGAAGGAAGGAAGGAAGGAAGGAAGGAAGGAAGGAAGGAAGGAAGGAAGGAAGGAAGGAAGGAAGGAAGGAAGGAAGGAAGGAAGGAAGGAAGGAAGGAAGGTCAGACACAACAGGTGGGGAAGGTCATTGAACTTTTACATGGAATTCTGGCTGCTTCCTAGAATACTTCCTAGCCGATAGTATGCAATTCTGCCCCAACTGTACTTGACCTTGAAACTTAATCTGGGGAGGGGAATTATGCAATTCTGCCTTCTTGTATGTGCCCTTGAAGCCTTGCCTTCTCTCAGGGGCTAGAATATATAGACTAATATACTGAGATCCAAAGAAGGTATTGGCAATTGCTCATGTTCACATGAGTAGTTGGTAGGGTAGGAACTTTATTGTGGAGGAACAGTAAATATGGAGTAATTTTAGGCAGGGAATACCAACGACTCACTTTCCAAGCACAGATAATAGAAGCCTATAAGTTCCTCACTATGAAAATCAAAATTCAAACAGGGTACAAAATTTTACCTATGTACTTCCAGACTGTCCCTCCACAAATGCTTAGAAAACTCAATGATATTCCAATGGCAAAAATTTGAAATAATTATAAAATATTGTGGATGAGATAAAATTCAGAAAAAAAATCAAATGATGAAAAGGTTTAAGGTTAAAAGCATGTAAATTACAAAATGATAGTTTAATGCTTCCTAAGAATTTAAATAATGTCAAATGGTTTGTAATTGATTTTGAAGTCAATTTTATTTTAACAAAAGTATTGTGAACAAATTGAACACTATTAAGGTCTTATTAGTTACATATTGAGTTGATTGCAGAATTACACAACCTCATTCTAATAAATGGCGCCAATATGTGGCACCCAACAAAAGAATAAATAGAAGAATAAATTAGCAACAGGAAAGCTTGAAATGAGATAATGGGCTTGACAAGACAATATAGACAAAATTTTAGACTAGTCAGTAATTCACCTTCATGAAGAAATTGTACATTAAGATCTGATTTACCTGAACAAATATGAAAAAATTTAATTAACTACTAGAAGCTCTAGCCTTTCTTTGCCAGAGACATGAGGGCAAGTCATTCTACGTTAACATAGAGAAAACACTATGAACCAACACAGACCTCAATAACCTATGACACAGAGCTGCATAATTTGGACATTTGTTATCTTTCGGTATTTCTAATGTCATTCGAAAGCTAGATCAGGAAAGACTGTTATAAGAAGAGTCAAAATAAACATAATCCAGATGTATAGCTCTTTACTGGCCCAAGTTCATTCGGTTAACTTAGTTATTCTAATTTACATGATGATTGGTGGATGATATGATGCACTTGGAAAATGAATCTACTCAGCTACAAAGCATCAACAGAAATATGCAATTATTGATTACCATAGACAGGAAAGAGGGTTCATGGAGGAAGAATGATGATGAAAACTCTTAAAGAGACTAAGATCCATAATGTACAAAAGAAAAAATATTAAGCAAAAATTTTGAAAATGAAATTTATATAAGAGCAGACATATAGCAATATTAACTTACAGAAATATGCCATAATTAAATTGTCAATTTTTAATCAAAGTATGACCTACTGAGGCATCAAGATATATATTTTAGTTTTCTGTTCCTTGCCATTTCTATGTTGCAACTGACAGAATTGGAGCTGCAATGATAGAACCAAGTGCAGTAAATTAAACCATCATATGATCTAAGTCTCACCTGAACATCTGACCAAACTGTAGGTCAAACAATAAGAAGCAAAGCTAGTCATGTAGCTCAGAGCTAGAGTTATCCTCTGAGATTGATCTCCAGCACTGAAAGAGAAACTAAGAGAGAAATACAGAAGGAAGGCAGGGAGGGAGGGAGAGAGGGAGGGAGGGAGGGAGGGAAAACAAAGGAAAGAAAGAAGGAAAGATTAATTAACCAACAAGACTGAAGTTTCCTAGACACAGTAAGTAGAAGCTCCAAGCATAGCTTCACAGAAAGAAAGTAGGTGGTTATAGTTAATCAGAAGTGTATACTGAATTATTCATTTTTAAATACTTTGCTCCACAAACCCATTGCCCTTAAGCATTGCTTCTTCATAAATCAAAAATCAAAGAAATGTGTGGTAAATGATAAAACAATGGGCTCACAATAATGGAAACTGGCATTAGTCTTTAATAGTAGCGAAAATGTTGATATACTATGGATCAGACAGATGGCTAGTGGGACCCAGGGGACTCACCTGTGTAACCTGTGTATGTAAATATGGCAATAATGTCAACATTATAGAGATCTAACATCTCTCAGAAAATAGGTTATGATCATCCAAGTGACAAGAAAGGGACATAAATCAACAATCAGAAAGAAAAAGAACCACATGCAACAGTTCTCTATTCTGTTCACTATATTTATTATATTTCTGCCAGAAACTAGACTTACTTATAATCTTCACAGAAAAGAGGGTTATGACTTGTGTTCAGAGACAGAGCTCATGTAGCCCTTGACTCATGATCCTCATGCCTTTATTTCCCAAATACTGGGGTTGCAGATTATGTAAAGGTTCGACTTCCTTTTCTAGCACATTCCCAAAGTATCTAAATTATGTACAATCTGGGTTTCTTTCATCACATTTAGTAATCTCTATAGAGTAATTTTAATAGCAATTGCTTATTATCTTAACAATATTGGATTTAGAGGTGGGAGATAGCTCAGAAGGTAACAACACATTGGCTCACAGATCTGATGATCTGAGTTTGATCTTCAGGAGCCTACATGGCGAAGAAGAGAACTGACTTCTAAAACGTGTCTTCTATTGGACACCTGTGTGACATGGCATATATAAAAAGCTTGTCTTCCCTTTCTTTCTCTCTTAAATAAATTTTTAAGTAATAATAATATGGGATTTCTGTTCTAGCAACAATTTGCTGTCTTATACTAAAAAGTGAGCCATTGTGATGGAATTAGGATAGAATTATGATGAATATGATATTGGCAAACTTTTTAAAGGAGTAAAGCACAGACACTGGATTTAATTTGCAGTCACCATCCCATTGTGACTGTGCTAGACTTTGCAAGGGTTGTTGACATGTCAGCCATTGTGCAGGTCAGGCAAAGTCCAATCCTAACTGCTACAGCCCTAACTCGTGTGGAATATTTTGCATATAGTTAGCCATCCCCATCTTTAGGCTCTTATAACCTTGCTGCCCCCTCTTCCACAAGGTTCCCTGAGATTTAGGATGGGGAGAGATTTGGCTGGTCTAGTTCAAGTGAATAATGTAGACTCTTTGATGTTCTGAATTATGGTTTGTTGTTGTTTTCAGTTTTATTGTTACTGCACTGCCCTTGGCTGCATCCAAATTGGTATGAAAATCACCTCCTAACCAAAGATAAAAGACTGCTTAAATGAAGATCTTAATATAAGAGGAGACTCAAAGGTACATGGAAGAATAGGAGTGGGACCAAGCAGTTGGAGGGGGGTCAGTGTACCATTTGCCAGACGGTTACCTTCTGTCTAAATTCTGTTCTCTCTCTCTCTCTCTCTCTCTCTCTCTCTCTCTCTCTCTCTCTCTCTGTCTCTGTCTCTCTCTCTCTCACACACACACATGCACACATCACACACAAACATCTACATATATACAAGCACCACCCCAAATACATATACATAAGAAAATGAAAAAAGAAAAAAGTCATTCAGTTCTGAGAAAAAAAACATTTTCAAAAAGAAAAAAAATAGTTTTATATTATTGTTCCAAAAGTCAGACAAAAATAATATACATGTGGAAGTATAGACTTCCATGAAGAAAGGATGAAATGGCCTAAGGGAAGGTCTGTGAGGTTGTGAATATATGAGATTTTTCAATAGCATAAAGCAAGAAATGGAAGAGAGCCAACAGTTTCCAAAGTGAAACTGTTTCAAAGATGTGCTCAGCCTCAAAATAAATTAGCTTTCATCTATACAGATTTCTGATGCCCCCGTTGGAGAGAGAACCAAGCAAAGGGACTTTGGAAAGATATGGTTGGACGCGGAGTCTGTTAGGCATTGTCCTTGGACCTGAAGGTAAATTTAGCAGTGAACAAGAATAATTTCTGCTTAACCATTTGAGCTTCTAGAACGTTTGTTGGTTTGTTTGTTGGTACTATGTGTTCACTGACCCTTGAGTGTATGCCTTACGAACTTCAGACATTGTTAAGAGGCCAATATGAAAATGCAAGTCCTTTAAGAGACAATTAGGACATGTGTTCTGCACTTTCTTCTGGGTTGGACATGACCATTTGAGCTTGATTTCTGTCTTCTGCCATGTTGAGTAGCCCTTGCCAGATAACCAAACCAGCTGCTGTTTGATCCTCGTCTTCACAGCCTCCAGAGTTCTAAACAAATAAAAATTGTTTCATTTTTGTTTTCTGCCTGTGTTGCTTTTACTATAGCTGAGAAGAAAAGACTATGACAGCAAATGGCATAAGACAAAAATCTCCTTAACTTCATATGTAGAAATGAGCAGATCGAGACCTAAAGAGAAGATCAAAACCTGTCTTAACTAAAAGCTAAGCATTCATCAACGTAGCTCAAAGTAAACTTTGAAATTATTTCTATTTTTAAAATGCCAAATGCCAGAAAAATATCTGTAATTTTAAAAAAAGTAATAGAGAAATGGAAATTTCTCAAAATCAATTAAAAGTTTGAGCACTAAATAATACAAACCATGTAAATAATACTAGGACTAAACATGTATCATATGTGAAGTGTGATAACACTGCAGGGAAATTGTGTGATGGGATAATTGCCTTCAGTTCCGTAGTGGGGAAATTATTCAGCGACATAGCAAGGAATACCTAACACATCCTGAGAGTGAACTGAAAGGATGGTGGATATCTTTGTTTTTAAATGAACGTTGGAATAAGTCAAGCATGAGCTAAACAAAGATTTGGTTTTTTTTAAAGTTGCACAGGATATAAAAGATCAATGGAAGTACAGAATGAGAAAAATTGTACTAAACATGGCCAAATAGAACTGAGAAAGCTTCACAAAAAAATTCCTGCTACTGTGACTTTAGCTCCTGGGTAAACATGAAGTGAGATCACCCAACAATTAGGCTTTACCTTACTTTAGGTTGTTTGCTAGATGCTATACATCGATTAGCCCTCAAGTACACTGCCTATACTTTGTAATCTATTTGGAAATTCTTCATTAACTCTTTTTTTTTTTATTTATTCAATTGTGCATGTGTACGTGTATGTTTATGTATGTGTGTGTGTGTGTGTGTGAGTGTATGCGTGTGTGTAGAACCACGGGTGAATTTGGGAACCACCATCCGTTTCCACCTCCTCCTTGTTTACTCTGCCCCGGGATTCACAGGCTCCGCCCTACCAGGACCAGAAACGCACCCCCCCCCCTGCTTCTACCGGCGTCTACACATGGAGTTTAGGATCCGAACTCAGGACCTACCGCCTGCAAGGCAGAGGCTTAACCCCTGAGCCACCTCTCCAGCCCCAACTTTTTTATTTTTTTAAACAGAGTCTGCCTCAGGTTTATTTATACAAACAACACAGAAAACCAGCCATCTGCAAAGGGGGTAGGGAAAAAGCACCCCAGTCCATCTGTCTTCACAATGGCAGACAGAAGCCTTTACTGTGGGGCCTTCTCAGGGGCCTGGACACCTTTGGGAGCCTGAGCTGTAGTTGGAGCAGGAGCTGCAGCCTTAGCTGGGGTCTTGGTCTTGATCTTGGTTGGGGTCTTGGCCTTCGACTGGAGCCTGCGACCCTTGGCCATGCAGGTACAAATCCACTTCCCCAGCTTAGGATGGCGATGCGGGCAGCTGACTGTGCTCTCAGCTAGGACCCTTTGGCACCTTGGGCTTCACCTCCTTGGGCTTCAGCACGGCGCTGATGGCCTTTGCTGTTGCTCGCCTGCGGCTTCTCCAGGCCCTTCTTGTGCTTCTTGGCAAGAGCATGTTCCTCAGGAACTTGGGGTCACTCCCTTAAGAGACCTCATATCTTTGGGAACGGGGCTTCTTGGTGTCATTTTGGGGAATGATTGTGTGGTGTGGTTCCTGGACTTGGCTATGTCTGTAAGGTAACCTGTGGATCCTGAAACTCTTGGGACTAGAAGAGAAGAGAACGTTTCATTAACTTTTTGCTTGATTTTAGTATCTTGAATTATTTTAAATGTTTGTATTCATATTTCTTTAATTTTTGGAAAATAAAGCTTTTGTGCTTCAGAGATGACTCAAGGGTTAAGACTCTGCCTCACGATCAGAAGCAAGAATTTTGATCCCAAGTCCCAGGGAAAAGCACCAGGCAGAAAAGGCAGTGGCCTGCACTTCCAGCCCTGGTGGGCAGAGCTTGAGATATCCCAGAACAGGGAATGGAGACAGAAGCAATCCAGGATGTTTCTCCAAAAGGTCTTCTAAAGGGGCACACAGTACCCTCTGATACACACACACACAAAATAAAATAAATAAAATTTAAAACAAAAAAGAAAATTAAGCTTTACCAAAAGTAAACTAAAATATTGTATGTTAGCTAGACTCCAAATGGCAAGATTCTTCGAACAAAGTTGAACCCAAATAAACAGCAGACCTTGTGGAATTTTTACCTAAACTAAGTTTATTCTTGTCTGGACAACTCAAAACTTCATGAACAATTTAAAGAAGTTCACCAGGAAAGTCTGGGCTGGTGCTGGAAGACAAAGATCAAATCCAAGTCTTGCCATTTGTGAGCTTTATTTTGCACAACCAGTCATGTGAGCTTTAAATTTCAAATTTACCTATGAAAAAAATGTGAACAAAGAATTCATGGATTTATTCAAAAGATATTTGTTGATAAGTAATTCTTAATTCTTGTTTTTGAGAAAACAGCTGATATCTCCTGGGTACAGAATATTCTCAGTCAACCAAAATAATACACAGACCTGTTTTAAAACATATGTACTGAATGTATTGGAACGAGACAAACTATCCAAGTGTAGGAATTCTCCTGGTATCCCAGGGCACTCGCTGATAAATATAACAAGTAGCAAGCGTAGCAAATGCAAGAAGTACGAAGGATATTCCTTCAACTAGGTAACTAGAACTGAATAATTTTAAATATGTAAAACATTTTAAGATTGAGAAGAGGTAAGTCATCATGAAAACTGACAAACGCTGGAACAGACACAAAGAAGCAAAAGATCACACCAAAGCAATCCTGATGTCTCAGTCAAGCGGTCAGTCCAGCCCAATCCTCTCCTTTGGTGAGCTCTCCTTTGAGGCCTTTTGTGCAGCGTAAGCATGGGAATCAAGTTGAGCATAGATTTCCAAATCAGAATGAGGTCACAGGAATAGAGAGCGCTCTGAGTGAGGTCCTGTGTCACAACAGTGTTGGAGAGAATCAAAGTGACCTTGAGCAAAGGGAAAGGACTTTGCAGTCTGAACTACAATGTTAGAAACAAATTTGGGATGAAGTTCACATTTTTTACTTTGACTTGCTTTGATACATATGACATATATGAATCATACATATATAAGACGAGAACATGGTATGTATGCATGTATGTTTGTGTGTTGATGTGTGTGAGGGGTGCATGTGTATGTGCAGGTGCACTTGCATGTGTGTGAATGTGCATGTGTAGGCCACAAATTGACTTCAGTCTCTTCCTCAGTCACTCTCCATATTACTTATTGAGGCATAATCTCTCACCTTGAATGCCCCAAGATGGCCAGTCTAGCTGGCCAGCTTGACCTGGAAATTTGTCTATGTCTCCCTCCCAAATGCTGTGATTGCTGGCAAACCACCATACTTGCCTGGCATTTATGTGGGTGCTGGGGATTGAACTCAGATCCTTAGGTTTGCACCTACAAATGGCTGAACCACCTCCAAAGAATTCAGGTATACTCTGCATCTACAGAGGAAAGGAGAGTTTCATTATTATAATTATGTGAATATATAAAATCTCCAATACATTATCTAAACAATTCCATAAGTTCAAAAACCCTTCATTATATTTGGACCAGACATGCTGCTGTGATTACTTATGTCTTATAAAAAAAGAACAATACACATCTGAAAATTTCTGGGGTTCATGAACATGTTTAGCATTGGATGTTTCGATACTACTCTCAAATCTGGGAAAGGTGAAAGTGTTTACTTTAAAAATATTGACATAGTGCTAATTTTCATAATATTATACTACTTGGCATGGAATCTGCTCTATAGTTAAGATGTCTCATGCCCACCCCTCTCTTCCTGTGCTCAAGCCAATGAAACACCATGAGTCACACAGTCAAAAGACATGTTATTCCTTATTTACACCTTCACTCATGCAAGTGGCTGTAATAGTGATGAGGTACTGTTAGCAGTTGAATAACCAATGGCACACTCTCCAATACTCACATAACAAGAGCTCGTAATCATGCAACATACGAAATGTTTTTCTTTTCACTGTGGGCCTTCCTTATGAGCAAAATCTCTTCTTAAAGGGTCTCACTTCATGTCTTTCCCAAACCCGTCGCGCCCGGGATGCACGCAGTCCAGCTGGGACTCACCGGGACCTAGGTAAGCTCTGCCCCCCACCTCCAGAACCCCCAGGAAACCCAAGGGACCCAGCTCCTCCCACCAGCCAGCCAGAGCCAGGAGCTGCGCAGGGCCGAGGAGGACCCACCCTTCAGGGCCATGCCCCCAGCTCCCCAGGTTAAAGAGCGCCCCACCGCACACCGCATCCTCCCTTTCCCCAACCCGCCACCCAGGATGTACACAGTCCAGCCGGGACTCACCTCAACCTAGGTAAGCTCCGCCCCCGGCCAACCCCAAAACTTCAGGTCAAATAATTCAGTTCAGTGAAAAACGCACAGAAATTGAAAGAAGGTCTCCAAGAGTTAAAACGACAATGCCCAAGTCAAAGAGAAACAACACCCAAGTAAACAAATCTCCCACTGAAGGAATAATCCCATAATGATAGACTCCAACCAGAACAAACTCATGCAAAGTAGCCAAGAAAGCCTGACCCAGGGTAACGACTTTCAAAACATGATCATTACCATGTTCAATACTATGAAAGAGGAAATCCAGGAGGAAGTAAATAACTGCATCAATCGCTTTGAAGAGGAACACAACAGACACTTGGAAGAGTTGAGAAAAAGAGTTCATGAAACAAAAACAAGCATAGAGTAGTTAAAACAGACTCAAGCTGAGTTAAAAACTAACTAAAAGACAAGTTATCTTAAACCCAGAACTCCACAGAGAGTCTTATCAGCAGAAATTATGAAGCAGAAAACAGAATTTCAGACCTTGAAGACAAAGTGGGAGTATTAACCAGCTCAATGGAAGGGGTTGTTAAAGCCAAAAAGACACTTGAGAGAAATGTTCAAGAGTTATGAGACACCCTGAAGAAGCCTAATGTGCGTATCCATGGAATACCAGAGCAAGAATCTCAAAATACCACCCCTGAGGAAATTTTTCAAATGATCATCAAGGAAAACATTCCTCATCTAAAAAAAGAGAGGCCCATACATATACAAGAGGCATTCCACATGCCAAATAGATATGACCAAAATAGAAACTCGCCATGGCAAATAATAGTTAAAACACTCCACATTCAAGAAAAAGAAATGGTGCTGAGAGCATCAAGGGAAAAAAAAGTCACTTTTAAAGGTAAACCTATTAAAATAACAAATGACTTCTCAGTCGAAACAGTAAAAGCAAGAAGAGCTTGGAGAGACATACTTCAAGTATTGAATGAGCAAAAATGTCAACCCAGACTGATATACCCCACAAAACTATCTGTCATGATCCAGGGAGAAAGAAAAATCTTCCAGAACAAAGACAACTTGAAGGGATACATGTCCACCAATCCAAGCCTTCAAAAAATGCTAGAAATGATACTCAAGCTTGAAGAAAAAACAGGCATATCCAGAAGAACAGAAGGGAAGTTTAATACTACCAAAACCTAAAGGTGTAACAATATACTTACAAAAGCCACTAAACATAACAAATGTCCGGAATTAAAAATAGTTTCTCCATTATAACATTAAATGTTAATGGATTTAACTCACTGATCAAGAGACACAGATTACAAACTTGGATTAAAAATCACAATCCATCAATCTGCTGCCTGCAGGAAACCCATCTCACCACAAAAGATAGGCATATCCTAAACCTAAAAGGTTGGTCAAAAATTCTGCAAGCTAATGGAACCAGCAAACAGGCAGGGGTAGCCATTATGCTATCAGACAAAGTGGACTTCAAACCAAAAAAAAAAAATCAAAAGAGACTCAGTTGGATACCACATTTTAGTCACAGGTAAAATTCACCAGGAAGACTTCACAATACTGAACTTATATGCACCCAATACAGGCCCCCCCTACATTCATTAAGCAAACCCTACAATTTCTAAAGCAAGAAATCAACCCCAAAACGATAATTCGGGGGGATTTCAACACCACCCTCTCAACATGGGATAGATCAACAGGTCAAAAGCTGAACAGAGACACTTTGGAGCGTAATCAAACCCTTACTGAAATGGACCTTACAGATCTCTATCGAACTCTTCATCCATGCACCAAAGAATACACATTTTTCTCAGCAGCACATGGAACTTTCTCCAAAATAGATCACGTATTGGGCCACAAAATGAATCTCCATATATACAGGAAAGTTGAAATTCTAGCCTGTACCTTATCAGACCACCACGGCCTAAAGCTTGACATTCATAACACAACAAGCAACAGAAAATACACTAACTCCTGGTAACTTAACACTATGATGCTGAATGAGAATTGGATTCAGGGAGAAATTACAAAGGAAATTCAAGATTTCCTGAAAATGAACGATAATGAAAATACAACTTACCAAAATCTCTGGGAAACAATGAAACCTGTCCTAAGAGATAAGTTCATAGCTCTTAATGCTTATATCAAAAAAATGGAAACATCAGAAATAAATAACTTAACAATGCAGCTAAAAGCTTTAGAGACCCTAGAGAAATCTGATCCCAAAAGGAGTAGAAGGGAGGAGATTAGCAAAATAAGGGGAGAAATATCTGAAATGGAGATTAGGAAAATGATACTAGAAAAACAACCAGTCAAAAAGCTGGTTTTTTTAAAAAAAAAATCAATAAGATTGATACACCCTAGCTAAATTAACCAAAAGCAAGATAGAGAAAGCCCAAATTAACAAAATTAGAAATGAAAATGAAGTTATCGCTACTGATACCCAAGAAATCCAGAGAATTATAACATCATATTTCAAAAGCTTATACTCTGTGAAATTTGACAACACAAAAGAGATGGATGAATTCCTAAGTAAACAAAACTTACCTAAATTGAATCAGGAAGTGGTGAATTATTTAAATAGTCCTATAATATATGAGGAAATCGAGAAGTAATCTCGAAACTTCCCACCAAAAAATGTCCTGGACCAGATAGATTCAGCACAGAGTTCTACCAGACATTTAAGGAGCTAATAACAACAGTACTCCGTAAACTGTTCTATCAAATAGCAAAGGAAGGAACACTACCTAACTCCTTCTATGAAGCTAATATCATCTTAAACCCAAAACCTAATAAAGATACACTTAAAAAAGAAAACTATAGGCCAATCTCTCTGATGAACACAGACGCAAAGATTATCAACAAAGTCTTAACAAATCAGATTCAAAAACATATCAAAAAGATCATCCATGGGGATCAAGTAGGCTTTATCCCAGGCACACAAGGTTGGTTCAACATATGCAATTCAATAAATGTAATTCATCATATAAACCAGTCCAAAGTCAAAGACCACATGATACTCTCAATAGATGCAGAAAAAGCTTTTGACAAGATTCAACAGCCCTTTATGATCAAAACCCTAGAGAAGGGTGGAATGGAACAAACCTTTATCAATATAAAAAAAAGCTGTATACAACAAGCCCACAGCAAGGATTATGCTCAATGGGGAACAATTGGAAGCATTCCCACTTCAATCAGGAACTACACAAGGCTGTCCATTCTCACCACTTCTATTCAATATTGTACTTGAAATCTTAGCTGAAGCCATAAGACAAGAAAGGGACATAAAAGGGATTCAAATCAACAAGGAAGAAGTCAAGCTATCCCTATTTGCAAATTACATACTCTTATACCTGAGTGATCCCAAAAACTCCACCAGGAAACTCCTGGAACTCATTAAGAAGTTCAGCAGGGTGGCAGGATACAAAATAAATGTACAAAAATCAGTGGCCTTCCTATATGCCCAGAATGAAAGAAGTGAAAAAGCCCTGAGAGAAACAATCCCATTTACTATAGACCCTAAAAAAATGAAATACCTTGGTATAAATCTAACCAAGGAAGTAAGAGACCTCTATAATGAAAACTTTAAAACCCTAAAGGAAGAAATTGCAGAAGATATCAGAAGTTGGAAAGACCTCCCATGTTCCTGGATTGGCAGAATCAACATCGTAAAAAATGACCATCCTACCAAAGGCAATATACAAATTCAGTGCTATACCAATTAAAATCCCAAAGCAATTCTTTAAAGAAGTTGACCAAATAATCTCAAAATTCATATGGAGGCACAAAAGACCCAGGATAGCAAAGACAATCCTGAGGAACAAAAACACGGCTGGGTGTATTACCATACCAAACCTTAGTCTATACTACAAATCCATAATTATAAAAACAGCCTGGTACTTGGCTCCAAAATAGACCCACAGATCAATGGATAAGGGTTGAAGACCCAGATATAAGCCCACACAACTACAGCCATTTGATCTTTGACAAAGGGGCCCAAAAAATGCAATGGAAAAAGAACTAGCATCTTCAACAAATGGTGCTGGCAAAACTGGATCTCCACATGCAGAAGCATAAAACTGGACCTGTACTTGTCAGCATGTACAAGAATTAACTCCAAATGGATCAACGACCTCGGTATAAGGCCAGAGATTATTAAAACCATAATTGAAAGTGTAAGGAACTCCCTCGACCTGATTGGGCTAGGCCAACAGTCCTAATAGGAAATCCAATAGCACAGTCATTACAACCAACACTCAACAGATGGGATCTTGTGCAATCAAAGAGCTTCTGTTCAGATAAAGAAATTGTAACACAAGCACACAGGCAACCAACAGAATGGGAGAAAATCTTCACTAACCACATATCTGATAGAGCTCTATTATCCAGAGTGCACAAAGAACTTAGAAAACTAAACACCAAGGAAACTAATGGCCCAATTAAAAAATGGGCCCTGGAACTTAAAAGAAACTTTACCAAGGACGAAATTAAAATGTCTAACAAATATCTTAAAAAATGCTCCACATCCTTAGCCATCAGGGAAATGCAAATCAAAATCTCCCTGAGATATCATCTCACCCCTGTCAGGATGGCAAAAATTCACAACACAAACACCACCAAATGCTGGAGAGGATGTGGAGAGAAGGGAACTCTTTTACATTGCTAGGTGGGAATGCAGGCTCATACAACCACTCTGGCGAGCCGTCTGGAGATTCTTAAAGAAGTTAAAGATTGAAATGCCATATGACCCTGCTATACACTTTTGGGAATAACCCCCCATACCGCAAAAATTCACCTCGATAGCACAAGCACGACCATGTTCATAGCAGCACTGTTTACAATAGCAAAGTCATGGAATCAGCCCAAATGTCCAACAGTTGACTCATGGATGAGGAAAATGTGGTACATTTATACAATGGAATACTTCTCAGCCATCAAAAATGACGATTTAATGCAATTTGCCTGGAAATGGATGAAATTAGAAACAATTATATTGAGTGAAGTATCCCAGACACGGAAAATTAAGTACCATATGTACTCCTTAATAGGTGGATCCTAGTACCAAACTCACTTAGAGTCACTCAAAGACATATCTCTGTAATACCTATAGTAATTTTAAAGATTATAAAGAAGAGGGATGGGGAAGGAGGGCCCCACCAGAAACAGAGGGGACCAAGTTACAGCAGAGAAAATAGGCCATCATCAAGGACTGCAAGTTTTTATCTCTGGCCAGGGGGTGACATCCAATATCCATCAAGATAGAACCAAGGGCATTGCAGGAACAGCAAAACTGAAAAAAAAATTCATCAACAAACCATAATTCAGAACATCAGAGACTCTATAACAACCACCTGGAATCAGGCCTGCCTAATCTCTCCCCATCCTGAAGCTCAGGGAAATTTGCAGAAGAGGAGGCGGTAAGATTGTAAGAGCACAAGGATGGGAGGAGTCATGATATGCAAGGCCTACACAAATTAGGGCCAAAGCAATTATAAAAGGACTCTGCATGGTCTGCGCAATGACCAATTTATCATTGACTCCTCAAATTCTAGCATGGACTAAAGGCATTAGGATCCTTAGAAGCAAGGGATTAACAGTCACAATAGTGTTCCTATACTTAAGGGGAACACAAGAAAGAGTTCTAGGAAATGCCACTGAGTCCTTACATCTCATCAGAGAGGAGGAAACAAAGGAAAGTTTGATATACTCATTAAAGGATGCTTCAGAGATGGTGGGAGGGGACACTGGGAGAAAGGGAGGGAGGGGAGAAAGGAAGGGACAAAATGGGGAGGGAACAGGGAGGTCCAGGGTGGGGTGGAGGGAGGGAGGGGACAGGGGTTCCTATTATGTTTATATGAGCAGAAAAATTAAAAATAAAAAAATGGGGGAAAAAAGGGTCTCACTTCAGTACATTTCCAGGATACACATAGAGTCATTTCTCTTAGGTTCTCTTATAATATGTGCACTATGTGACTACACAAATCACTAAAACTAGTCACTAAAATAACTTCAATTAGCTTTCTTAATTAGTTTGGAGATTTCTATATATTTCAATCTGGATTTTTGTTTTAATTCTTCAAAGTGGACAAAGACTTCTTTATTGTTTAAAGGGATCAGTGTTAACCTGGATTTTTTTTTTAATGTTTGTTCTTTATCTGGTGTTAAAAATATTTTTGGATCTCTTTGCCCAAGGAGTAATTTCAATCAATAAAAAAGCATTAAAGATGCAATTTTGAAAAACTAGCAGTGAAAATCTAAGCCATTAGAACACAGAGAGGAATCTAAATCTAAAAATAAAACAAAATGCAATAAAGAAAATGGTGCATCTAAGGTGACAAATTAATAATTATATATAAGATTCTAGATTATAACTCCTAAAACTTAGGAATGTGGAAGGCAAGAGAAACATAGTGTGGGATCTTACAAATCCTGTGCTCAGGAACAAAACTGCCCAATTTTTATTTTGAAAGACCAAAAAAAAAAAAAAAGACTCAAGTGTTTTTATTCATTTAAAGCTAGACAATAATAGTGGAAGAAATAAAAAAATACTTCTACATCATTGAAGAGAATAAAAGTATGACCTATAAGGGAAAGTATAATAAACCATAGCACAAGATTATAAGCCAGAAATGATAATAGATATTTATGACAAAAAATAAACAGGTTAGGATTGTATACTAAAAGATCAATGCTTTCATGGTCACAAAACACAACCTTTTCCAGAGTTACTGTTCAATAAACTTTTAGTGAATATATGAATGAGTGCAAAGGTGAATGACTGTTCTTTCTATCAAATGCACTTAAATTTAATTGACATTATTAAATCTAAAGGGTCATCCGGAGGTATACAAGGCAAAGAAGAAAAAAGTAGAATATACTAGTGTCTAAGCAATACTTAGAAATTCACAGCTACCCATGTTATCACTCACAGCTTTTTGAAAAGGTCATCATAGCTGGCAAACTTTTACATACATTTATTGTATGTACAATTAATTGAAAAACTAAAATCAAGAATGAAAGAGGGAATAGTTTTCATTTTACAAGGAAAAGATGACCATAGAATAATATTAACAAGAAATTAGATATCTGATATGATATGGATAAATTTCTAGAAAGAAACAAACCACGAAAAGTGACTTAAGAAGAAACAGAAAATTTGAATAAGACTGATAACAAAGAAAGAGATCACTTTAGCATTTTAAAACTCTCACAGGAAAATAGTTGTTAAAAAAATCTGATACGGTAATTGTTTTCCAAATACACAAAGAGCTCCTATAATTCAACAAGAAGAAATAACCTGTGGCAAACACAAGTGCCAACTTGGCAATTGAGAATGGAGCCTTTAGATATATTAACAATTATTAAGTGAAGGCAAGCCTCTGAGAAAGGTTATAAGAAATTATTAAATTAATGGGTAGATTCAGTCCACAGTGATTGAAATCATTTTTCAGGAAATTGGATAAGATACAGAGAGGTTCTTCAAAGTCTGGCAAACTAGCAAGCTAGAAATTATGTCTATCTCTCAGAAATTCCTGTGGCTATAATGTGGCTAGTTCCCTTGGTTTCCAGTGGTAACTCTCCTGATAGAATGGGTTATAACCTAAAAATGTGAGCATGAACTTAAAAAAAAGAACCTTATTGCTCTAATTTGTTTGGACCTTATATTTATCACAACTGAAGATAAGCTAAGACATAACATGATTTTTAAAATGAACAAATATCTTAAGGAGATAATCCACCAAAGAAAATAATATAGAGGGCAAAGAATTTTTTTTAAAAACTTCACATTTTAGTCATTAGAAAAAAAAATTCAAACAGCATGAGATACCACTGTATACCTACTGAACGGCCCGTCCTGAAGAGTGCCACAAGATGCTGGGAGGAGGGACTAAAAAGTGCACATCTATTCTAGCAGAAAGTTGTCAGGTTCTTAAAAACAAAACATACTGGATGAAGGAAAATTTCAAGAAAAATTACACTTCCCAGAGAGGCAGAAGAAGAGGACCTTCTTTACTCCACTATTTACCCATTGATATAAGTCATCTTGCTCCAGTAAGTACTCAGGCACTTGCCAGTATAACCATCCCAGATGAATCTCAGTGGACCACATATGCAAAAAGATGTGAAAATAGGAGGGAAGCTAACTGGAAAGGAAAACATACGAAGTGCACAGGAGGTGGGAGGAGATAGGAGTATGGGTGAAAACACATAAATTCATTGCATTTACGTTCAAAGTGTCAAAGAGTAAAAAAAAGGTAAAGCTGTGATGATAATCAAAGAAAGAAGCATTTATACCAAAAGTAGTTCAACAGAGAATTTCTTTGGGCTGTGAAAAGAGAAAGGCTTCATGTCTATGTGATGCCTACATTTGTTACTATGTTCATCTATTGAAATTTTGTTGTGTTGCTTTGTGGCCTTGAATTTGTGATCCTCTTACTTCAGCCCCTCAAATGCTAATACTATAGGCATCTGCCAACAGGCCCAGATTTTGTTGAGAATTTTATGCAATGAAGCAATCATGAATAACATTAGAAAATAATGGATAAGACAATATGTTGCAGACAGACACCATCTTCTGGACATGACAGGGCTGTGACAGTCACATATTCACTGCAGATGTGTATATTTACCCAAGACCTGCATGGAAATTGTCCTATCAACATTTCGCCATGGAAGGGGAACAATCTCAAAAGGTTTCATGCCTCCCTAAGAGACTGACAAAGGCTAATGCTTATGGAGAGAGAATGGAAGATGTTTTCTTTAATGGTATCCCACTGATACATGATTCATACTCCAGAAAATATTTGAACACATGTCACCAAAGGCAAACCAGGTGAAACACTGTGATTCACTCATGGGAAAAGACTTGATAATTGGAGGGAGACTGGAAGGGAAGAAGGGTTGTTGTTAAGAGGCAATCACAAATTCATTATATTCATGAATGAAACTGTGAAAGAATCAAAATTTAAAAGGCAATATGCCGATATGAAAATAAGTCTCTAAAACAGTGTTATATTATGTATGTTTGCATGTATATATATTTATACTTAGAAAAAACAGAATTTAAATATGCAATCAAATATCAGCATTGATTATTCTAAGTTTTTGAATTAGAGGTACAATATACTTTTGCTTTAATTTACGTGCCTTTTTTTCCTTACGAATTTCTACAAGGAATGTATACTCCAAGACATTTTACATCATTGATTTCAACATTTAATAATCTGAAGCAATACCAAATATTATTATTCTGCATGTATCTACTGTATTCAAAGTAAAAAACTGGGCTTTAGGTTGGACTAGACAGTTCTTGGCTTCTATGTTTAGCCTAGTGTTACAGAACAGGTGACCATGAAATTTACATATAGTGATATATTAGATCACAATGTGCAAATGGAATCCAGGTACCTTTGGTATATTCTCATAGGTTGCCAGATCTTCAAACTTGTCAATGCTAGCGTGACCTGTCACACCAGATATGCAAAGCCTGGACATGCCAAAGAAACTCTTGGCAGAGAGAATTCAAGCATTGGACAAATGATCTCTCAGTTTTTAAGAATGAACTCTCCAATCCATTCTTCGTGCAGGATAAGTTTTCTGCATCATTTTGAAAAATTCTTCCTGAAAGAGCATATGCACGAATGACAAAGCATAAATCAGTTCATGAAACCATTGATTTTTACGCCTTTCAGAAGTGTGATTGCTACTTCATAATATTTCTGTTGAAAAGCAGGAAAATCCTATCTGTCAGTGTTCCAAATCAGAAAATTAGACACACGTTTTTTATTCTTTGAGAATTTCATTCATGAATACAATAATTCTAAGTCATTTTGATCCCTCTATTATCCTGCCTCTTCCCCTTCTCCCATTGAAGACCTTCTTTGCAACTATTCTCCCTGGTACTTTCCTATCTTTTTGTGTGTGTGGCCCACTGAACACTGTTGAAAATGCCTGTGTTGGCATGTGCTTGAGAACTTGCTGGAGTAAAATAGCTCCCCTTCTCACAGCCAGCTTTTGACTTCAATAATCACTCAGAGTTCCTCCCCCTGCCATGACAAATGTTGGTAGGTTAAATCTTGTACAGGAAAGACATATTTTTATGCATTAATTTCAATCATTTAATATAAAAAGGAGTTGTGCTTGTATTCATGAAGTTTTGTTGTTGAATGAGTTTGGTGGCTGTAAAAAGTGATTATTTTAGCTACTTGGACTGTGTGACATAAAGAAATACTTCAGCAAAGTCCTTGGAAAGCAGTGCATCTTATAACTACCTGCTTTCTATTGAGCAGAGGGAATAGGAAAGGTAATTTAAGGAATTTCCTTTAAAAATGTCTTCAAGTGTGACTCGGTATTCTGAATGCATAATCACCCTGTGTGCACACATCTTTTCTGCACATACACCAAGTGGCAGATTCCCTAAAACATGATACGATGATTTTGCTGTATGGTTTTGGCACTGATTTTGTCTCATTTTAAAATGAGAAGTTTGGCTTGTAACTTGGGTACATTGCTCCAAACGTTGTAAGAAGGTGAATGCTGAACTGAAATCTAAAGACCTTGAGCCTCTTGCCAACTACATTTTATTGTAGAGAAAGGAAGAATGGAATGTTCCAGATTTTGTTGAAATAATCAGAGCTCCAGGAATTATCATTTGCATCACATGTAGTGCTAATCTTTACTCATTGTTAAGACACTTTCATTAAAAAAACTCCCACCACATCTTACTTCTTCATTCATGAGCTCTATGCTTAAGGACTCTGTGGCCCTGAGGACGTACTATTGAAAAGACATCTTTTGATAACAAAAAGCTGCAATCAAAAGAAATGACATGAGGGTTATAAGTCAATATGGTACTGGGAATTATAATAAAGGCATATTTGAAAACTTTTATATATTCAGCATATTATAAAGCATTAATTTCTTTTCTTCCTTAGCAGCCTTATATATAAGTATAATGAATTTTTTTCTACATCCTATCATCCTATCTTATCTCCCCCTCCTTTTCCCCTTGAAAGCTTTCTTCTTGGCAATAAATCCCTATGGGCTTTTATGCATTTTTAAAGCCCTGACTTTAGAGACAGGACGTATGACTCAGAAAGAAAGGGTATTTATTATGTCAACATGAAGACCTGAGTTTGAACCCAAGAACCCACATAAAGTCAGGCATAGATTGCTCTTGGTTGCTTTCCAAAAACTGTCAGTAAGACCCTACTATTGAAGGGGCAACATTTGTGGATCACAGAACATGGGCAAAATACATCAACTGGAACTGGTCTGAGGACTTTCTCCTTGTTGGAGAGCTAACAAAGTATCAAGAAATACTGTAGAAGCTACTGGGGGAGAGAAGTAATCACAAGCCTCACAACAGCATGATCACCAGTGCAATAGTGACATGAGTATCAAGGAAACAACCAGCAGCTTTCTGATTGAACTCAAGACCCATTTGACAGAATGGTACACATCCCTGTTACTGTAAACTAGAACAAGAAACTAAAAAAGGGAAAGAAATAGATCAATAGAAAAAAGCAGCCAATGAACCTATAGGTAGGAAGATAGTACTTAAAACTGCTCTGTGAATAGCTGTTATTATGCCCATAGATCGGAAGAACACCAACATTAACATTCAGCCTAGAAGTCTTCTTCTGCGACAGAGGGAGGAAGAGGATCCCAACACCCTGACAGGATGCAGCCTACAGCAATAGAAGAGCAGTGAAGTGGACAGCAATGGCCAAACATTATGCAGAGTATCAGTGACTCAGCAAGGCTCATCCAGAATCAGGCCAACCTAATCTCTCCCACTCTTAAGACTTAGGGAATCTCACAGAAGAGGGGCAGAGAGATTGTAAGAACCTAAAAGTGAAAGGTTCACCATTAGGCAAGACATTCCACTCAAGACAGGACTACTTTGTCTAGGAACTCATTACAGTGAGACTTGTCCTTCCCAGACCTGCATAATAACTGACATATCTTAGGAACTCAAGAAAGATAAGAACATACAGTGGAAACTTTTGGGTCTAAAGCTGGATTAGTGAAGAGAAATATCCTTATCAGTGGGGTGGCCTGAAGAGAGGTAACTTGATATACCACAGATGCCTGAACTGGCACAAGAATAAACAAGCCAGAGTGAACCCTGGAGCCCATAGAAGCATATAGGTGGAAAGGTGAGAGAAAGTAGGAGGGATTGATGAAGGGAAGGAGAGGTTGGAAGGGAGGGGAGATGGAGGGAAGCGGAGATGAGTACTCAATATTTCTGTAGAAGTAGATAAATAATTTTTTTAAAAAAGTTAGGCATGGAGCGCGCGCGGCGAGGGGCTGGGATGTGCGTGCTCCAGGCGGGCGGCCGGCGCCGCGCCACTGCACCCGGGCCGCCCCGGGCCGGGGCCCAGGGGGTCGGCGGGGCCCGGGGGTCGGCTCGCGGGGGGCGGGGGCGCCGGCCCAGGCCCGGGGGCACGTCCCCGGCTGCAGCCGCTGGAGCCGGCCGTCTATGTGGGGGAGAAATAGCTGGATGGTTGTCTCTGTAAATTTAAGAAAATTGCTTATCAGAGGAGAATTAAGAGTCAGCCTCGTTTTCCCCCCAGTGTTTTCTGCACGAACAGAGGACGGGGGTTTGTTAGAGGATCCTTCGGGAAGGGCTGGATTCTCACTGTGTTCTTCCAAGAATTGAACCTAAGCACGAGCGTTTCAGAGCCTGCGGGGGTCGTCTGCTCGCAGTTCGATTAGGTGCAGGGGGATAGGAACGGAGAGGCGTAGGCGACACTGGATTTTATGACCCCTCTTTGGTGCCTAAATTATATAGATCTGTTATTGAAGATGTTATTAATGATGTGAGAGACATCCTTCCTGGATAATGGAGTGGATGAACAAGATCTCTTGGAACTAAAAACTTTATGGGAGAATAAGCTCATGCAGTCTAGAGCAGTAGATGGCTTTCATTCGGAGGAGCAGCAGCTTTTATTGCAAGTGCAGCAGCAGCAGCAGCATCACCCGCAGCAGCAGCACCACCAACAGCAGCAGCAGCCAGCGCAACCTCAGCAGACAGTACCTCAGCAGGCACAGACCCAGCAGGTCCTTATTCCTGCATCCCAGCAAGCCACAACCCCACCAGTCATTGTTCCTGATTCGAAGTTGATCCAACATATGAATGCATCAAGCATTACTGAGTGCCGCCACCACAGCTGCTACTCGGGCCCTTCCTGCTGGCGTGACGCCTGTCCAACAGATACTAAGGAATTCAGGCCAGCTTCTTCAGTGGTCCGAGCAGCCAATGGCGCCCGGTGCATCTTCCAGCCTCAGCAGTCAGTGGTTCTGCAGCAGCAGGTCATACCACAAATGCAGCCCGGCGGGGTGCAGGCTCCTGTCATTCAGTAGGTCCTCGCCCCACTTCTTGGAGGGATTTCACCACAGACAAGTGTCATCATCCAGCCTCAGCAAATACTATTTACTGGAAATAAGACTCAAGTTATCCCTACGACAATGGCAGCCCTCACACCAGCACAAGCACAGATCACCGCGACTGGCCAGCAGCAGCCACAGGCTCAGCCTGCTCAGCAGCAAGCTCCTTCGGTGTTGCAAGTAGATGGAACTGGGGATACGTCCTCTGAAGAGGATGAAGATGAAGAAGAAGACTATGATGATGATGAAGAGGAGGATAAGGAGAAAGATGGAGCTGAAGATGGGCAGGTGGAAGAAGAGCCCCTCAACAGTGAGGATATGTGAGTGATGAGGAAGGACAGGAGCTCTTCGACACGGAAAATGTTGTCAGTCTGCCAGTACGACAAGATACACAGAAGTAAAAACAAATGGAAGTTTCACCTCAAGGACGGCATTATGAATCTTAACGGAAGAGATTATATATTTTCCAAAGCCATTGGAGATGCAGAGTGGTGCCGAGTTGCTTCTTTTCTTTTATAAATAAAACAAAGAAACTTTAAAAAGTTTAAAGTGGACGGTTTGAAACTTGGAACATATATCAACCAAAACTTCCCTTCTGCATGTCAGAAAAGTGGAGTAGAAGCGAAGCTGCTGGAACAGAGATAGCCCTTGACAGACAGACAGACACTACTCCTGACGGCCATGCAGCTGTGCACCTGGGTCTGTGGGGTGGGGTGTAGGAAAACCTGTCAGTTCTCAGCACAGGACCCTGCCATTGGTGATTAGCATGTAAAGCTTTGTATTCCTTCCTCCAGCTTGGGCTCATTGAGAAGATGCTTGTTGGAATGAGCTGTAGAAAATTCCCTTTTGATAGATTGAACTGAAACTGTTTATTGGATGTGGTTATATTTGGTAAAAATTGCGTGTGGGCTTTTTACAAAAGGGCAAGAATTATGATGTTGAATTTTAATTCAGTTGTAGTAAGAAACAATTTAAAATTAAAAAAAAAGTCATGGTGTATATTCCTGTAACCCAAGTGGTAAAGGAGTAGAGATGGACAGGTCCCAGGAACCCACTAGGCAGCCTTCCCAAAACAAGCTTTAGACCCTATCTTAAGAGAATAAGACAGTGAGTGAGAGGGTGACACTAACATTTCCTCTGATCTCTGCATGTTTACACACACACACACACACACACACACACACACACACACCTTTCAGGTTTGAAATGAGCCAGTGCTATCCTAATATCTCAAGGCATCTAACATTTAGACTACATGGAATTATTAGGCTATACTATAATCCTCTACGTATTTGGATTCATGGTTTTCATTGTTCTGAGACAATGTGATGAGAACATTAATGGCAGAAAGATTAACAGAATTAAAATAGATTCTATCAGAGAGGAGAACCCAGAGGGAAGTTTCACATGCACAGTAAAGGATGCTCCAGGATTGGGGGGGGGGAGCACTGGGAGAAAGGGAGGAAGGGGGGAAAGGAAAGGGAAAAGAGGGGAGGGAGCAAGGGGATCCAGGGAGGAGTGGAGGGAGGGAAGGGAATGGGGTACTTATCAACTTTGTATGAGTGGAAGAAATCAATAAAAATATACTTAGATCAAAAAAAAGAAAAAAACTAGATTCTAAACATAAACAAAGAGAGACAATCCATATCCATCCATAACTAGATGTTATGTCAGGTACTCGTTCAACTTCTCCCTCTCAATACAAGTCTAAACTTTCAGTTCTAGCACAAGGACATAACAAAACACAAGTATGAGTTCAATAAAATGCATTAAACTCAATGTTATTCTCTCTGTAAAGCTGCTGTTATTTGTTCAGAGAGTAAAGGTCTATGCTAAAGCAGACATGACTGGAGAACATGAGTCCAGAGATTCTAGTGGAAAAAAATCATGTGACCATCTCAAGAAATGTATGACTATAAAGCCTTCCACCACTTTTCTCTGCATACAAATGCAAAAATACACACATAAACTTAAATACAAACCAAATAATAACCAATCTTCCTGTTACCAAAGACAAAGGTACGCTCTAGTACAGACGGATCTGTTACTGTGGCAACAGCAATCCCACATGCTTTATTTGAATTCAGTAAATGATAGGAAAAAAAATCCTTGAAATTTCTTTCTCATCCTCTTCCCTGAAATCATTTCCTGAGCTCTGATGGGCCATAGAATGAACTGTTTGACTGCTAGATAGTGACAGAATACAGAGAAAGCTAAGTGTAGTTGCCTTTCCAAGGTTATGATTTAAGAAGGATATCAAGACCAGCAGAGGAATAATAAAGGATGTGTTTCAGTTTAGTACATCAATTAAAGGAACTAGTGTCTCAGAAGGATTAAACACAGTTTATGGCACACACATTACCCATAAATTTTGATGGACCTTCAGATATATACAGAAATACCAATGTGGGGATAAAGAGGTAGGTAGGTAGGTAGATGGCAATAGAAGGTAGATAGACAGACAGATAGTAGATAGATAGATAGATAGATAGATAGATAGATAGATAGATAGATAGATAATAGAAGACATGATATATGATAGATGTATAAACAAATGATATATAATAGAAGGTAGATAATATATGATAGGTAGACATATAAATAGACTAGATGATCAGCAAGTGTGTAGACAGACACTCTATTAATTTATTAAAATGGTATTTGGGGTCTAGGGATCTTATCAGATAATAGATGATAGGTTGATAGATAAGTAGCTAAATAGATAGACACTCTGTCCAATCATTAATATTTGGGAATGTGAGTAGGTGATAAAGTTTGTCTAGCATAATGATTTTGATCCTCAGAAACTAGGAAGATGACATGAAAGTATTTGAGAAAATAATCTCACATTCCCCTCAAACAAAAATATGCATAAATACTGCATATTCATAGTCCATAATTTTGGAAGTAAATACTATTTGCCTCAAGAATATTATGGTCTAGTCTTTTCCTCAGTTTAATACATATAATGTTTTAGTTCACATATCAATACTTTATTTTCATAAGAGAATGTTTGTTTTTGATAAGCAAACTTCATTTATGGCAAATTTATTAGAGCCTATTATTTTATGAAGGTGTACTTTTTGTTTTCCAATTTCAATTAATGCTTCAGCTAGCATACAAAGTGTTTCATCAAAGCATCTTTATATGTAAACATTTTTATACTTTATTATGAGGCTTACTTCTTCAAGAGTTTAGGTTTAAAAATTGATTAATCTATGTTATTTGCTTAATTTTTCAATAAACTTAATCTGTCCCAACGGTTAAGATTTCATTAAAATTAATTTGATTGAAAAGAATAATTAAATAGATAAAAATGTAAATAATCCATATGTGTAGCAAATGTAAGCCAAAGTGCAAACTACTGCAGACTGGGAAACCCCAATCCTGCACGAAGACCATGACAGAGTCACAAAGTTTGAAAGTTAAGAGCAGCCTTTTGGCCTCTGTGCTTCTTGACAGAGCTTTACCTGCCTTTCCTGTTGACTTCTTTGACACCTGGTCAGCATCTATGCCTCCGTCCTCTCAGATGACTCGACTCCTCCTTCTAGCACCACCCAGCAGCAGGTCTTTCAGCTAGTCTTTCAAAACCTCCCAGGCATGCTTTAATATCATGGCAAATCAAGTAGAAAGACTTAAGATATACAAACTTTGAACAAGAAAAATTGTATATAAAAGTGATTAAGCTAAGGCTAGAGAGATGGCTCAGTGGGTAAACACGCTTGCCTGTTGTTGAGATGCCTGAGCCAAGATAAAGGCTGGGCATGGCAGTGTATGTTTGTAACACTGGCATTCTCATAGCAAGAGGGAAGCCAGGGACAGAAAAATCCCCAGAAGCTCCTGGGTCAGCTAGTCTGGAGTAAACAATCTAGTGAAAAACAAAAGGGAGACCCTTCAAACAACACCACCTGAAGTTGTTCTCTGACCTTCACATGTGCATCATGGCATGCATGGGCCCACACACACATCACACACTTTAGATGCGCATGCACCATACACATCAGACATACATATTCACAAATATAAAGGTGCCTTTCATTTTTAAGAAGTAAAGAATGGTAAAGAGTAAAAGACTAGCTAAGACAAAGCCGCAAAATTATCCAACAGATACAGAGAGAAGTGAGCAAAACAAGAAGAAAGAGGGTAGAAGCTTAGAGACAATTTCCACAGGCTAAGACCCAGCCCTGAGAGGAAAGGGGTGTTTGGTGCAGAGCTAATCATACAGTGGTACAAAACTGGCATTCTGCCATCTGGGAAAAAATGTCTGCAAAGTCTTATTCTAGTACTATAAAATCCTCTACACAGTAGATTCATAATTAGAAACAACAGATTAATAACATGTATGGCCAAGTTCATTAGGGCATAGATTAAAAAATAAAAAGCAAAAGCCTTTGTGCTCTCTAAGAAAAAACTTCCTAGGAAATAAGAATATATCCATAATTTTTAAGTATGAGTGGGAGAATGTTGATGCTTCAAAATAAGAAAAAATGAGAATTTCTTTCTACATAAAATTTTCCATTTGAAAGAGGCATTTCTTCTAAAAGTACTTTTAAGGATAGCAAGAAATCCAAAAGTTATGTTATTTAATGATTCCATTATGTAAAAGTTGTAAACAAGGCAAAATATGGCATAATCCAAGCAACATAGGGTAGACCTGGAGAAATGAAATCTATCTGAAATATATGTGAAAAACAAAAACAATCATCAATCACTTGCACAAAGCTTCTTGAAAGTGATTGGAAAGACCAACCAACATAAACAAATTTTTCGAGGCAACACTGAAAATCAAGGTGCAGGGCTGTGAAGATGGTTCAGTGGGTAAAGGGCAAACTGAGTTCTGATCCCCAGCATCCATGTAAAAAGCCAGGCATGGTCATGTACATTTGTAACTCTAACATGTCAGGGGGAGGGACAAGGAGTAGGGAGACAGCAGAGAAGATCCTTGGAACTCACTAGCTAGTCAGTATAGTCAACCAGTCCGTGTAAGGTATAATGAAAATTGTCTAACAAGATGAAGGGAAGAATGACTCAGTCAGAAACCTGGTATCATTCTCTTGCATGCATGCATGTGCACACACACACACACACACACACACACATATATGCACACACACATGCACACACACATACACACACGCACACATGTGCACACATGCACACACACACGCACACACACATACACATTCCTGTATCCACACAAGCACACATATACACATATATATGCACACACAATGAAATACAAAATGGCAATAAATCCATGACAATACTTGTATAAATAAAAAAATAAATATAGCATTCTGTGACATAAATATTTCTTCCATCTGTAACATTAGAGTAACACACTATGACAGTAAGGAAAAAAGATGATGAGTTTTCTTGGACATAATTGAGAATTATGACCTCCAATAATTTTCAAATTTAATAATATAATGCAACTATCCTTTGAGCAAGTAAGCCTACTTCTTGTGAAGTTAGAATTTATAATATATAAATATATATTAAAGTTTCCATGTACTAGATATAAAATTGATTCTGAAAGTAATATTTTATTTGCAAAAAAGCTTAGAATAATGTGAATATACATAGATATGAAAAAGATTGTCCACATTTTTATGAACCCCAATATGGGATACAATACCATAATTTGAAAATGAGCTACATTTTTATCTGATGATTTGACAGTATATTCATAAAATGAGCTAAGGTGAAAAAGCTTTGAACCTACACAGATTTTGCTCCCGTTTCTATAATTACACATGTATGGAGTTGGTATACTCTTAGATAATCAAATTAAAGACAGTCATAAACATCACAATGTTAACAATGGGCTACAGGAAATTGAAAAACCAGAAAGAAAACACTCATTGACTATCATCTAAATATTTCTGCCATGATTCAATTCCTAGAGTAACCATGCATTGCTTATCTAATTTAGGTTTAAATAAATGTTTCAATACTGATTTATGAGCCTCCTTCGTTTTCTTATGGTTAAGAAAAAGCAGCCAATTTATTTTGTAAAACGGTAACTTCAAATTGGGGTTTGGTCTCTTCTTTTTCAGTATTATGTAAGTCCTGTGGGAAACATACTGTCAGAGAGCAGGGGGAGTAGTGGTTACCTTAGGAAGAAAAACAAGTGGGCAGCACGAAGGCTTTCAGGGACAGGCACAGCAAACAAAACTTGAAAGACACTTTTCTAAGCAGAAGTGGAGCAGGCAGTCAACTCTGTTTTAATGCTTTCCTAAGAAACAGTGTCACGAGGAGTGAAGGACAGCCTTCACCCTTTAGACCATAACACAGGGACCTGAAGCCATCTGCCCATGGTCACAGGAAACTCACCTCCTCTTAGGTGCTAGTGAGTTTGGGTTTCAGACATCAGACTCCACTTTTGGGAGTAACTGTACACAGTCCATGACAAAGCCCACCTAACTGCAAACAGCCACTCCGAAGAGCTTAGGAGCTTCTACATGTGCCACAGACAATCAAGACATATTCGACAGTCAACAGTGATGTTTCAGACATCATCCTCCATTGGAAATGGCAAGATATAGAGGAGGGCATGTCCACAGTGTCCTACCCACTGATTGAGCACATTATGGCACCAGTTATTCAGTGGAGTAGGATTTTATCAACAACCCAGAATTCCGAAAGGACTGTGATGATACCCATATCTTCTAGGTAGCAAACACAGACAATAACTTGTCCATTTTGCAATACAGCAAGGTAAATTAAGACAAATCTCTGGAGATTCAATCCAGTGTACTTATTAAGGCAAGCGACATTTCTATCAAATACTTCTCCACCAAAATTCTCAATACTGTCAAATTTTGCGAGAAAGGAATGTGGCTATGATTTAAATGTAGAATGCACCGTCCCAAGAGGCACTACATATGTGGCTGCTGTGTCTCATGTGCATCACATGGTGTCAGAGAGGGGATAAGACAATTTTTACATTCAGTGCTCTGACCTGTGGGCAGCTGAATGATCAATAGCCTGACATACCACACTGCCTGCCAAAACCCTAAATTCCACGTGTGTGTGCTCAAAACATGCAGGTCTCTCATGGGGTAGGATCCATATGTCCACAGTGGGGATGGACTCCCGTGGCCTGGGTTTCTGTGTGCTCACAATGTGGATGGCTTCCTGTGGGCAAGGAATCAGTGCGCTCACATCATGAACTTAGTCTTATGGAAGACACGATAAACTTAACCATGTGGAATTGGGAGCTCAATCATAACTATCTACATCGTTAGTGTAGTTTCCTCTATTGCTTATATATTATCTCATATTTCCCAATTTAAAAACATTAGGCAGCCAGGGAGACATGCTAGGGAAATGACCAGAGGAAACAGGAGCAGGATAAGAGTACCTATGATCAAAATGCATTGTCTACATAGATGAGATTGTAAGAGTGAAAATAAAAAAACAAAATTAATTTTAAAAATGAATATACAAAGTTCCTTATAGGCCAATCTGTTTGAAATCTTGGTTCCCAGATGGTAACTATTTGGGGAGTTACTGAGAACTTTAAGATGCATAGGTCATAGGGAGTGAGCTCTGAGGGTTATTTTTGCCTCTAGGTCCAGTCCAATCTCTGCTTCTTTGTGTGTGGGTGGAGAGGAAATGTATGTGCTTATATGAGTGTGTGCATATGTATATACAGGTGTGCAAGTTTGTGTGGAAGCCAGTAGTTGTTTTCTTTCTTTCAGGTGTTTTCTTTGATAACCCACCGTTTTATTTTTTATTTTATTTTTTTCTAGTTTTATAACCATAATGAGCAGTTGTCCCTGCTCTCCCTCCTTCCCTCCTCTCTCCCCTCTTCCCTTTCCCACCCTCTCCTCCCTTCATCAGTCTATCCTTTTCCCTCCCACCCACTGGTCCATCTGCTTCTGTGGGCTCAAGGATTCCCTTTGGACTATCTTCCCCTTTGGATTTGTCAACTGTTGATCATCTAGGTTGGTTGCATTTCTTTGAAATTGTGAATAGAGCTGTCATGAACATGGTTGTATGTGTGTCTCTGATACAGGATGCAGTGTTCTTTGGGAATGTTTGCAGGAACGGTATAGCTGAGTTGCATAGAATTTCAGTTTTTAACTCTCTTAGGTACCTTCAAATTGATCTCCAAAGGGGTTGTATGAGTCCTATCAGCAATATATAAGGGTACCCTTCTCCCCACATGCACACCAACTGTTGCTGTTAGTTTGTGTTTTGGATCATTCTGACTAGAATAAGATAACTCAGGGAGGTTTTAATTTGCATTTCCCCAATGACTAGGAAAATAGAACATTTTTTAAGATGCTCATTAGACATTTGAATTTCATCTTGTAAGAAGTTTCTTTTCAGTTTTAATGAGGTTGTTTACTTCCTTTGCATTTCATTTTTGAAGTTCTTTGTGTGCTCTGGATATTAGTCTTCTGTCAGATGTGTAATTAGTAAAGATGCTCTCCCATTCCTTAGGTTGCTGTTTTGTTCAACTAATAGTCTCTTTTGCTGACCAAAAGCTTTTTAATTTCATATAGTCCCATTTGTTTGGTGTTGGACTTATTCTCTGTGTCTTGGGGAAATGCTGGAAATGCTTGAGGAAATGCTGGCCAAACACAATTGATTTGAGAATATTCCTTGCTTTTTCTTCCAGGAATTTTATAGTCTCTGGTCTAACATAGAAGTCTTTGATCCATAGCAGTTGGTTTTCATGTAGGAAGACAAATAAGAGCTCCATTTCATTCTTCTGTAAATAGATATCCAATTTTGCCAGCACCATTTGTTGAAGATGCTGTCTTTCCAGAGGATTTTTTTGCTCCTATATCTCTTTTACTGCTCATTTTTTCCTAGTTTTATAAGCATATTTAGTACTTATCCCTGCTTCCCTCCATCCCCCCTCCATCCTATCCTCCTCCCTTTCCTTCATCAATCCATCCCACTCCCTCCCATCCTTTTCTTTGTCTGCTTTTATGGACCCAAGTGTTCCCTCTGGCTTTTCTACTCTTGTGGGGGTTTAGGCTTTTGTGGCATACCAAGTTGCCCCTCCTTGAGTCACCTGAGAGGGGCATTTCCCTTCACTCATTCAGCTCTAGCCCCAAAGTTTCCACTCTGTGTTCTTATCTCTCTTAGTTCCACGATAATCTACGGGGACGTGTTGGCATGTCAGACATTATACAAGTCTGCTAAGGACAAGTCTCAGGGCAGTAAGTTCGTGGATGCAGCAGTCCTACTTTCAATGGAATGTCTTGTCTGATAGTGAACTTTCCCACTTTCAGACTCTTACAAGCTTACCAACTCCTCTTCCACAAGGTTTCCTAAGCCTTAGGATGGGGAGAGATTAGCTTGGCCTGATTCTGGGTGAGCATTACTGGATCACTGTTACTCTGCATTATGACCAGTCCACTGCTCTTCTACTGGACTAGGCTCCATCCTATCAGAGTGCTGAGATTCTCTGCCTGTGTTGTAGAAGAAGACTTCCAGACTGAGTGCTAAGTGCTTTTAAAATCTATGGGTATAACAGCAACTATTTATAAAGCAGTTTGGTGTATTATCTTCTTGCCTATAGGTTCATTGACTGTTTTTCCCTATTGATCTATTTCCTTCCCTTTTCTAGGTTCTTGTTCTAGTTAACAGGAGTGTGTTCCATTCTGACAAATGGGTCTTGAATTCAATCAGAAAGCTGTTGTTTGTCTCCTTCATACTCATTCCACTATTGCACTGGCAGTCACCTGTTGCTATGATGATTTTTATTGCAATTTGCAGATCGCATGAGTTGATGAGGCCTGTGATTTTTTTCTCCCCTAGTAACTTCTACAGTATTCCTTGGTACTGTGTAGCTATTCAGCAAGGAGAAAGTTCTCAGACCAGTTCCAGTTGATGCCATATGACCCAGCTATACCACTCCTAGATATATTCCCAAAAGTTTCTACATTTTATTACAGAGAAACTTGTTCATCTATGTTCATTACAACTCTATCACAACAGAGAGAAAATGAAATCAGCTACATGCTCATCAGCAGAGTAATGGGCAACAAAAATGAGGTACATGTACATAATAGAATATCATTCAGCCATCGGAAAGGATGAGATTGTGAAATTTGCTGGTAAATGGAGTAACGTATCTCAGACACAGAAAAAAAAGAGCAACATTTTCTCTCTTATATGTGGATGCTAGTACTGACATCCTTATCAATGTATTGGTCTTGGAATAACTGTAAGTGCCAGGAAATTTGAAAGGGACCAATGAGTGGGAAAGTGGGAAGAAATGGGTAGGGTGAAACTTTTTAAAAGTTGGATTTAGGATACCATAGCAAGTAGGGTGAGGGAAGGGATAATTGGGAAAAATACCTGGGGGGGGTAGTGGGAGATGAGATATAGGAAAGACAGAGGGATTTACAGAAAAACCCTAAGAGTGTGGGAGGTAACCCCATAGGAACCTCATATGCTAGTAATACATCGCAAAAAAAGTCTTTTAAAGAAAGAACAAGAACAGGCAGTCCCTATGCATAGGAACACAGAGTGAGGAAATTAAGGCAAAACAAAAAAAGTCCTGAGCTGACCATCTAGAACCCAGTGACAATTAAAACTATATTAAAAGTAACAGAAATGTGACAGTGCCTGATTAAATATTGGCCCCCAAACAATCTAGGCTTTTGCAATTGCTCTTGGCTCACTCCAAAAAAAAAAAAAAACTGTCAATAAGACCTTATTACTGAAGATACGACATGTATGGATTACAGAACATGGGCAAAATATATCTCTTTTTTGGAGCATACACCATGCTTTTTTTTGCATACTTTAAGGTCTGATATGGTGATACTTCCCATGGGGTTTTACTATTCTGGATTGTTTTTGCTATCCTGGGTCTTTTATGTTTCCATATGAAATTGGAGATTTTCTCCAATTTCTGTGAAGAATTGGGTTGGAATTTTGATTGGTATTGCATTAAATCTGTTTCATGCTTTAAGTAGAATGGTCGTTTTTACAATGTCAATTCTGTCAATGCAGGAGCATAGATAATCTTTCCATCTTCTGGTGTATTATGTAATCTGCTTTTTAGGGTTTCAAAGTTTTTATCATATAGATATTTCACATCCTTGGTTAGGTTTATTCGAAGGTATTTCAGTTTTTCAGGAGCAATGGTAAAGGACATCATTTTTTTCATGGCTTTCTCACTTAGTTTATGTTGGTGTATAGGAAAGTCACTGATTTTTGACATTACTTTTGTATGCTGCCACTCTACTGAACTTCTGGGCATTTCCTGACAGAATCTTTAGGGTCCTTGAGGTATATGATCATGTCATCTGCAAATATGGCTAATTTAATTTCTTCTTTTCCAATTTGTATTCCTTTTGTTTCCCTCTCTTGTCTTATGGCCTTAGCTAACACTTCAAGTACAAGGTTGAATAGAAGTGCTGAGTAAGCAACCTTGTCTAGTTCTGCATCTAACTGGTAATGCTTCCAGTTTTTCACCACTTAGGATTAGTTTTTCCATATGATTGTTGTATATGACTTTTATTATATTGATACATGTTCCTTCCAACCCTATTTTTTTCTAAGGTCTTTATCATAAAGAAGTGATGGGTTTTTCCGAAATCTTTTCATCAATTGAGAGAATCATGTGATCTCTACCTTCGCATTTATTTATATGGTGAAATATATTTATAGATTTATGTATATTGAACCAGTGTTGTGTTTCTGGAATAAATCCAACCTCATCAGAATGGATGATCTTTTTGATATGTTTCTGAATCCTGTTTGCTAGAATTGAGGATCTTTGTCTCTGTGTTTATTAATGAGATTGGCTTATAGTTTTCTTTTTCTTATCATTGTTGGGTCTTTATTTTGTTTTGGGTTCAATATAATGCTGGCTTTATAGAAGGATTTTGGAAGTGTCCCTCTCTTTTCTATTTTGTGTAATAATCTAAGGAGTATTAGGATTAATTGTTTTTTGAATATATGGTAGAATTCTGCACTGAATCCATCTGGTCCTGGGATTTTCTTGATAGGGACATTCATAATTACTGCTTCAATGTTGTCCCTTGTCATAGGACTATTTAAAGAATTCGGTTCTTCAGTATCTTCAACAAATGGTGCTGGCAAAACTGGATCTCCACATGTAGAAGATTAAAACTGGACCCGTACTTGTCACCATGTACAAGAATTAATTCCAAATGGATCAAGGACCTTGATATAAGGCCAGAGACTATAAAAACCATAGGTGAAAGGATAGTGAACTCCCAGAATCAAGCCAACCAAATCTCTCCCCAGTCAAAGACTTGGGAAACCTTTCAGAAGAAGGGTCAGTAAGATTCTAAGAGCCTACAGATAGGAAGGTTCACTGTTGGACAAGACATTCCACTCAAGGCAGGGCTGCTGCCACCAGAACTCACTGCAATGAAACTTGTCTTTACCAGACCAACATGCTCCATAGACTAGCAAGGATCTCAGGAGAAATAATTACATACAGGGACTAGAGCTAGACAGAAGAAGGGGGTACCCCTATCAGTGGGCCTGCCCAAGGAAGGGCCACTTGGTCAACCACAGTGGCCTGAACTCCAACTAGAGCAGATGATCCAGAGGGAACATTGAGACCCATAGAAGCAGACAGATATGAAGGTGTAAGGGAATAGGATAGACTGATGAAGGAAGGGGAGAAAAGGAGGGAAGAAGGAGAGGGTCAGCAATAATTACTCTACATGCTTGTAAAATTAGGAGAAAATTAAAAAATAAGCTCACAAAACTCAAGTGGGAAAGGGACTCAGGATAAACCAACCTTAGAGCTGAACAGCTATTGGCAGTTAATTGTTTCTGGGAGGGATGTGGCAATTAGGTTCAAGTGTCAATCTAACAATTAAAGGCTAAGACTTTAAGCATGTCTGTAAAACATTGGTGGTTAAGACAAGCACTTAAGCACGCCTATGGAAGATCATATAATAGATATGGGAAGACCCAACTTATGGCATGTAGATTTATTCCCTGGGCAGACGGATAAGCTGGAGTTCGTTCAGTAGTTCAACATACTTTAGCATGTTTATATGCAGGCATACTGGTAAGAGAAAATTACGTCCCTCTCTCAGCAATCCCTGTGAATATGGTATGTCCAGCTTGCCATCCAGTTTTAACTCCTCACCTCATGTGCGTGCAATCATAGTAGATAAACTCAGAAGGCTACATAAAATTAGTTACAAAGGATTTAAATTTCCTGGTTCTGAGTAAACAATTCGATAATAAGATGATAACAATAAAGCAGATAGACCACTATCCCAAACACAGTGCAAAGTGTCACTTACTTAAAATGCCAAAATGATTTGGTAAACTAAGAAAGACTCCATTCTGGCATTCCAAGAGACACCTATTGACTTCCACAACATCTTACTTCTTGTTACTCTTATTACTTATTACTCTTTCGGAGTTCTAGAGGTCACATACTAGCTTTAACATTTATGCTATTACTGTCTGCATTAGCCCATTTCCAACAAGGTTTCCTCTAACAGTAGATTCTAGATTCTGTCAAAATTGCAAAATAACAAACATTGCCCTTAGGGAACCTCAAAGACTTCTCCATAATCAAGGGTTTTACAACCCCTCCCCCATGCCCTGGAATTTTCAGACCATTAATGAAGTCCTTTAGTCATCCACTAACTTCTGATATAACAAACTTGCCTTTGTTCAAAAACCTGATCCAGGATTTAGTAACTGTGTAGGTCTTAAGTAACTCAGTTGTTAGAATTTGTTTTTGCTCTCTGTAATGATAGCAGTACAATACACAGATGGTGAAATCTAAACTAGATTTCTTTTTGTGATGCTTACCAGTTCAACACAATGTTCACAGAATCGCAACTCTACTGTCTCACTTCTTAAAAGTACTCTGTGAGAACTGAACATGTCTGTTTTAAAAAATAATGAAGAAATTCACAGCAGATAGCATACTCTAGATACCAACCTCCTCAAGCAGTCTTGGCATAAAGAACAAACCATGTAGCTATACATGGAAGAAAGATTTATTCTTATCTCCTTGACATCTAGAAGTCTGAGATATTGAAAGTCTAAGCCTGGAAGAAAACAGTGTCTAGGGACACTAGTCAATGAAATATCCTAGCAATACTGGCTGAAGAGACCAGGAAAAACTGTTTTTAAGATTTCCTCCAGGGGGGTGGGAGGGATTGGGATGGATTGATGAAGGGAAGAGAGGGAAATGGAAGGGAGGGGGTAGAGGAAGCAGGAATAAGTACTTAATATGCTTGTAAAACTAGAAAAATAAAGTTTTTAAAAACTGATTTCCTCCAGGGATAGGGAGATGGCTCAGGGGCCTTGCCTTGCAAGCAAAGGACCTCAGCTCAGATCCCAGATCCCATGTAAAAACACTGGACAAAATGACAGCAAGCCTGCACTTCTGGTCCTGGAAGGTAGAGTCTGGGAAACCCCAGAGCAAAGCAATAAGGAGGTAGAACAATCCGGGATGAATCCTGATATCACCCTTGGGCCTTCACAGGCACATACACTCAAGTGATCTCTCTCTCTCTCTCTCTCTCTGTCTCTGTCTCTGTCTCTGTCTCTCTCTCTCTCTCTCTCTCACACACACACTACACACACACATGCAAAAAATAAAAATATTTTCTCTGTTACTGTTGATTCCAAGATTTTGAAATGATGCCTATTTTCAAAGCGGGGATGCAAACCCACCTAAACTTACCTCACCATGTGATAGCTACGTCAAAACACCGTATCTTCTGGCATATGCATATTTCTGACATATGTCTTGTTGCAGTTCACCTGCGTGGTTGCTGATAAATGATCCTCAGACAGCTTAAGGGAACAAGGGGGCTTATTTCTTATGATAGTCTGGTTGCTGTCTGTCCAGCTTGACAGGAGAGCATGCACCAACACCAGGGCCAAGGGAACTGGCCACACCATCTCTACATAATGGCTGAGAGAGGAATGATCCTTACTTGCCAGACCAGCATGTCTGGCAGGTATACAGAAGGATCCCAACTTTCTCAATCACTCTCTGTATTTTATTCCGGGGCCTAGTCCCATCCACCATAAGTTGGACCCTCCCCATCAGCTAGACAATCTCTTGCAGGTTTGCTCTGGGCCCATCTCAACAACTAATTCTCTACAAATGTGCCCAGAGCTCAAACCCTCAACTGTCAAGTTGACACCTGTGCTAACCATGACACGTCTCATCTCAGACACTGAGAAATACTCCAAAGTGAACAGTGACTCCAGACAGAATAAATCATTTATCTTGCTTAATCCACAGGCACCATTACTTCATCATGGAGGGCTGTAGAATGTGTCAGGATAGCATGACTGGCCTGTGTTCACGGTTCCTCAGAAAACATATCTTTCAAAACACTGGCAAGAGGAAAGGGAGCATCAAGAACAGAGGAGAGCAAAGTATAAAGGAAGTTGGAAGGAAGGAAACAAAATCTTTTATGCTGTGTGAAAGTCAAAAGATCCTGATGAATAGACAGGGGTCAGAGGAAAAGCAGAGGCAGATGACAAGATTTGCCCTTCAGAATTCTCCCTCCATTGGATGACCTGTTGTTTACTTGATTATCCACTTAGCAAATGTTGCTATCGATGCCCCCATGCCCCTGAAGAATGGGTACTTAAACAGCGTGCAGGTCCATAGCTTAATTTCCTTAAAACAGCATTCTGAAATCAGTACAGGTGCCAGAATATTCGTTCTAATAATCAGATGGCATGGATGCCACTCCAGTTTCTATATTTAACCACACCTGGAGGGTTTCTTTCATTGGAGGCTGTATGAAGATGATAAACGGATTTATTGGGAATCGCTGGACTAGCAAACTGTAAAATGAATGTTATAAATACATAGTAGGATGTACACAATGAATTCTACTTTACTTTCTTCCTCCTCCACAGTGAAGAAATGATAATTTTTAATCAGTCTAGTGTCTAATGGACTAGCTCTGATCAAACTGCCTTTGGTTCTTGGGAAACTCTTCTGGACCACACAGTGTTTTCTTTCATTCTATTTGTACTTCATAAGAATTGGTGTATATGTTTAATCAAAACACAGTTCTTAAAAGCTGAATGCAAATCAAATAATCTGCAAGGTCAGTTTCCTTCCCTTCCAGTATGATCTAGAAAATTCTGGCGAGATTTCCTGATGTTGCAGATAAGTTTCTGCAATTTGAAAATAGAGAGGAGACTTTTTTTAGGATAATTTCCTAAAAAGAGAAGTAATTGATAAAATCATTCCAAAACTACTTTTGTATGAAATAAGCATAATCCTCTGCTAGATGCTAAGAGTAACACAAGAGATCTGAATTACTTTGATCTGTCTTAAAGGTGGTTGCAATTTTTCCATTCATTCCATGAATTCACTTTAAAAAATGTTTTTGAGAAATTATCATCTACTAAGTTAGTGGCATCCATGGAGGAGATAGGTGACATAAATGAAAACTTTTGCTATCAGAAATAAAAAATGTATGGGTTTTTAATATTGATATTAGCATTTTTCACATTAAACATTACTTTAAAATAGCAGATGTATGTGTCAAATGATATTGTTGGTCCAGGAACTCTAGAGCTCTGAGATAAGGAAGGTTAGGAGAAACTGAGTCAAAAAGGATTCCTTATGAAGATACTGTTGCAGTTGGAGTTAAATAAAGAGTTTGTCATCATAATCCTCTAGCTATCTGCCCTTCCCAATTCAAAATCTGTAATTAAGCCTCTCACTTGAGAAAAAAAATCATTGCCATATGTTTCTCTATTTTTGCCACCTACTTAGCCTTGCTTCCCAAGTACAAAGAATACTTTGAATAGAATTGTAGCTCCTGAAGCAATCTTCTGAATATATGAGGTAAGAAGTAATCATTTCAGTGTGTGAAACAGGAATGGGGCCCACAAACTGACTCACTGGGATTCCATCTTAGCACTGAAGCAAGAAGTCATGGCATTTCAGGGGGAAAATTCTCAAATAACTCATCTAAGCCTACTTACTAACCATGAGTTTGCTAGAGATGTTAGATGGTCAGTTTTCCATGGTCAGACTGATCATAAATGGTAGCAGCTAGGCCAAAGCTCCCAAGTCAGTCCTTCTGTTACATCCCCAGTCTGTCATCAAGATAAAAATCTCTATTTTAATTTCAGGGCCAACTACATAATTTTCAACACATGTTAAAATGTTTAGAAGTGGACAGAAGACCATAAAACAAATCATGAGTCCCTCTGGGCACGGGCCTCTGCCTTGCACATCCAAGACAATAGATGACTTTTCCTTTCTCTTTTTCCTCTTCCTTTTTTTTTTTTTCAATCCTAAATACAGAAACTGAAAATGGCTAACTAAGAAAACAAACCATTCCATGTGAAAGTTAACTCTAACTGTACCACTTCCTTGGTGATTTCTACTCAAGTCACATGGCACCCAGTCTCTGGAGAGCAGAATGTTGTCTCAAGAGAAGGGAATGTTGGGCTGGAGAGGTGGCTCAGGGGTTAAACCTTCGCCTTGCAGGCGGAAGGTCCTGAGTTCGGATCCCAGATCCCACGTATAAATGCCAGGCGGAAGCGGGGGCGGCCTGTGCTTCTGGTCCTGGTAGGGCGGAGCCTGTGAATCCCAGGGCAGAAGGAGGTGGAGGTGTCCATGGTGGTTCGCGAGTTCATCCGTGGTTCTACACACACACACACACACACACACACACGCACATGCACACAGTTGAATAAATAATAATAATTTTTTAAAAAGGGAAGGGAATATCACATCACCCCTGAGACTTGAATGTTTCCCCTCTAGCAAACATAGGAAAACAAATAAAAATACAAAAAAGACAACTGTACATCAGTAACCCACATCCCATCTCCTTTGCTTCATTAAACTTTTCAGCTAGACTCTCTTCTTGACTTCTTCGTGTGGAGGAGTAGTCCTGGAATCAGAAGACAAGGCAAAATATTACAGCAACCAGGGGATGTAAGTCTTTTTTTTTAAACAGATGGGCAATCAAGGGATTTGAGAATTCTCCTTCTCTTCCTGCATTTTCTGAAGTTTTTTTTCCAAGTACACTAAGTGAATGAAACCTCAGAGACTTGGTTTGATACAAGGCAACGAATCTGTGCCCTTTATCAGCTTTTTCTACCCATCCATCCTCCCTAGGACTCAAGAGTTGCCAACACAACAGAAAATCCCAATACTTACAAACAGCAGAAGGGCTATTTGAAGGCCACTGAAGAACGCAGCTAATAAACTAAATTTAGACTACAATCTATGAATTTGACATTTAAAAAAAATAGCAGAAAGAATTGCTTTCCATGCATGCCATTACCAAGATATGTCTCTGAATTTTATATTTAAAATGTATATAGTGAAAAGCAGAAAGAAATATACTGGTAGGCCTATAAAGCTATCAAAAAGCCAGATTCATGTACTGAAGAAGTAGCAATGGCCAGCAATTAACACATGGTCCTCTGAGGGAATTTAAATGACTTTTGGCCTCATTTAACTAAAACATAGAAGTTTCCCTTAATGTAACTGTAGATTCTGTCCTCCTGAAGCAGATATATATAGTAGGGACTACGAAGTCACAGATAACCAAAAAAAGGTTTTGTTAGTAGAGAGATAGCTCAGCCTTAAATTGCTTGTTGTTCAAGCAAAGGGGCCTGAGTTCAGCTTTCAGAACCCATAGAAAAAGTCAAGGTACATACTTTCAATTTCATCAGTAGGGAGACAGAAGATAAGAGAATCCCTAGGACTCGTTGGCCAGTCAATCTAGCCAAATTTGTAAGATCCAGGTTCAGGGAGAGACCCTCTCTCAAAAAAATATAGTGAACAATGATTGTAGAAGGCACCTAACATCGACTTCTAGCTTGCACATGCATTCACACATACATGTACATGTACACACACGTACACATACACACACATGTACACATACACACACACAAATGGCCTATGAGACTTTGGTATGCATAATAATTTTAGAAAATTGCTCTTGAAAGAAATATACATACAAGAGACTAAGTACACATCAACCCATGAGAAACTACAACATTCTAGAACTCTCTGAGAAGAAAGAAAAGGTATTGTTGGTACATTAAAATGTAGATTAGGAGCCACAAGATGGCTTTGTGGGTAAGGGTGCTTGTGACCAAGCAGGATGACTTGAGTTGAATCCCTAGAATCCATAGAATGGAGAGAATCAACTTGCTCAAGCTGTCTTCTACCTCTTCATGTGCACTGTGGTACACACACATGCACACACACACATAAGTACATCAAATAAATAAGCATTAGAAAATGCAACATAGTTTAGTCAAATGTATGTAAGAAAAAGACTCAAAATAACCCTAGTATGTTCTGGTTACAATTGTTGCACACAAATATTTTATTTATTAAAATCAAGACAGCTTTTCATTGGTTCTATTTGTAGGAATCAGAAACTTAGAGATTCTCAGATATCCATATTTTGGTAGGAAATAGATGACTTTCATCTTACTTTCAGGAAAGGAACCAGGCAGGGCTTGTTATATATTTTTTTGATTCTCAGATATCCATATTTTGGTAGGAAATAGATGACTTTCATCTTACTTTCAGGAACGGAACCAGGCAGGGCTTGTTATATATTTTTTTAATTAAAAAAAGCACAGTTCACTCATTGTCTGGGTGTGACTAAGACCTTCACATTTTCTGTGGCTAATAAGCCCTGAAAAAGGTTTTCTTGAATATCTATTTAATAAATAGTTATTCATGAAAATATACATAACATCAAAAGTAGATAACGATCTTGAGAAAACTAGACTAGAGAAAACCATTGGAAGAAAGAAAAAAAAAACAAAGCCCACCCCAGCTCAAGGTGCCTGCCAGAAACTGAATCCTCACCTCTCTCCTTATCAGGTTGCTGGAATTGAAGGAAAACATCTTCCCATATCCATATCCAGGCTGTTACCTTTGGCAGACTTGGAGGAGGGAAGAGCGAATGAGAGGCAGTGACTTTCCAGTTTACATCACATTTCCACACATAAAACCCCAAAGCATCCAGTGACAGTGAAACTCCATGTCACAGCCCAGCCCTGTGAGGAAGTGGTTCTGTTTCAAGTGGTTCTGTTTCCATTGGATTTATAGTCACCACTGATATTGTTTTATGTTCACCCTTAGTTCAGAGCATCACACACAGACACTGGGAAGTAAGATAAGATCCCAACTCTGTAAAGCCAACCCAAACCAGATAAACCACCGCTGATAGAACCTGGAAATTGGATGGGAAGCTGTTTACACCAAACTCTCCTCAAACAATAAATCTTAGAAAGAGATTCACTTACCATTCAAAGGATTAGGGAATAGAGAAAGAAAACCAATACACCTTAAAAGATTATCAGAATAATTACTCCATTCAAGAATGGATATGCTTTTATTCTTCTATGATTTTATATATATAGATAAAAGTCTCCAGTATTCTCTTACCCTTTTCTCCACCTCACCAAATCCTTTCTTGTTCCCAAGTCTCTCTCCTACTTTAGTGTCTTTTTTGTGATGCATTATATTTCATTAGAGTAACTTCCGTGAATGTGAGTCAGGTTCTTCGCTAGGCACCCATAACTATACCCTGAGGAGTATACTCCCCCTCAACCTGTAACCTGTAACTACTGTAGCTACTTTGGGAGATATGGGACCTTATAACCTCTACCCCATCCACAAAGGTACATCAGTGGGCCTAGTCTTGTACAGGTCACCACAACAGTCAAGAATTTATAAATTCATCAGTGCAAAAAGTCACATCATGTCCAGAAGGCAGCATTTTATAACACTTCTTCCTATCCTCCATTCTTTCCATCCTACCATCTGCATGTTTTTGGAGTTATTATTACAATATATAAGAGGTAAAATGTTAACCGTAATCGTTCCCTCCAGTGCTTACCACCACACATGAGGAGATTTTAGACTATTTTCTATAGTGCTGACCTAAATGTGTTTCTCTACTAAAATTATCCAAGCACTAGGCAGCTACTTGCCTTTCTGATTCGTCTTCTCAACCAATTGATATTAATTTGAGGATGAATTTCTTCCCATATGGCACCTCAAATATGTCTCACCATGAAACATCTCAGTTTCTAATTTTATACAAGCTTATATTTTTTTTTCAAAATGGAACCAGGATATAAATACTTGAAGAGTGTATGTTTGTCATTTTGATCTTCATGTGTAATTCAATTCTAATTCTCTGGAGGATTCATATGTAAGCCCTTCCTTTGCTGCTTCCAATTCTGCCTTATTCTGAATCTTTCTGTTGAATCTGCTAAAGAATTCCATTGAGGGAGACTCCATCCACAGTTGTTTATTAAATGAATATTTACCATGTCCAATGAAAAACTCCATGTGGGCTGGTCCATCACTATCACTTTCTTCACCCCTTTTCACATCAACAGCCATCTTTGTCTTACTCTCACATGTTTTTTTGTCCCTTTCTCAAGCCCATCCTCTCCTCGAGCCTTCTTACAACTTCCCCTACCCACCATGTTTACATCCTATGCCCATTTCTGAACAGCACTCATCCATCCTTTTCCCAGACTTGTAGGAGCTTGGATCAGAACCTGGATGTGCCTCCCTTCCAAGTTTCCTTCTCAATCTGAGAAAGAAACTAATAGGTCAGATAGGCCCGTGTCCAAAATGTTTCACGGCTTCCTAAAACAGTGCACCAACTAGGGACCAAGTACACACACCCACAAGCCTATGGGAACCAGTGTATGCTCAAACCTTCATATTAAACAACAGAAACAAAGTGTGACAAACCAACAAAACAATTACTTATTGTCAAAAATCTCAGTAGCTCTCATCATCAATATCATGTTGTACAAATTAGGTTTTAGGGAATTCACAGCAATAGAACTATATTAAAATGCCTGATCCACTAGGATGAATTATTTTCCTTTTCATATTTTATATTATCACAGGAAAGAGGCTGACGGTTCTAAACTCAGCTCATACACCTGCTTCTTGGACAGAGGAAGAAAGCTCCACTTACATTGCCACCAGGATGAAACACAGCCACAGAGCAATCGTTACTCAACAGTTAATTGGGACGCTATTACTCAACCGTGGGTCAGGCTGAGTAATGGATGCCGAGCTGAACAAACAAAGGTCCATTACACAGCCCAAAATATTTATGTAACGTTTCCCCTCATTATTCTTTCGGCTCAAGTGCTTTTCGGCTGATTGCTCAGCCCCGTAGGAAACGCCATCCTGCCTACAAAGAATGCACAGCGTTTCTGCAATGGAGTATGCAGAATCTCTGCAAAGATGCTAATACAGCCTGACTTGTGCCCTTCATGGATCATGACCTCCCACTAACCACTGGATTGCTTACTGTTCTTCTTTCCAGGAGATGAATTTAGTGCTTGTCAATGTTTACAAATACGTTACCTGAAAGTCTCACCTTCCTTAGAAGGCTTTTCTATCACGCAAGGGATTCTTCCAGTAAAAACGAAAGGACCTTAGCCACAGCTATAAATACCTCCAGCTAGCTACACCAGCTTCTTTCTAGCTAGTCTCTTGGAATTCAAGACAGCATTTAAATGTGTCTGCAGTATATGAAAGAAGAAAAACAGGAAGAAAGACTGTGGCCAAGAAACTGTGAGAGAAAACATGCATATACATAACCCAGTAGGAGGGAAGTGATTACCAGTCCTAGCCACAAAATAGCCACAAAACAAAAGAAAACAAAAATTTGTTTTTGGTCTATCTACTGTGAAGCCAGCATGACTGGTTCCTCTAATAAAATTAGTGAACTTATTAATGTCCTAATGACCAGGCTAAAGACCATGGCATTGGGAGAACAAATAAGACTTGGATATATATATATAGATATAGATATAGATATACACACACACATATATACATATATATATATATATAATTATCCGTTAACCAAACCATAAGCATAACCTTTAAACCTTACTCAATATTTATAACTTTATTTTTTGTGGTGAGATGATATATGTAAAATGACATTTGCTCTGTAACAATTGCTGTTTTTCTGGCTTTGATACAAGGAAAGGTGTAATTAATCTCTAGAGTACATATCAAAGTCTACTCTTGCCAGGTGATCCCAATAGTTTGGAGGCTGAACAAGAGGACCATGAATTCAAGTCATCCTGAATTAGGCAATAAAAACATCCTGATTTAAAAAAAAAAGAACACAGAAAGTTATTCTTCTCAATTTCTTCACTTCAAAAATGAACACTAATTGCACATCTACTACGTACTATTCTGAAAACAGGGCAAAGAAACCAAGACAGAGTCTTGAATCTTACATTCTGGGAGACATACACGAAAACCGAATGTAATTAAAGAAAAATGGTGATGAATGTTTTGAAGAACTTAATGCAGGGAAGAGTCAACTCTTCTGACAGATAAAGAGAGATTCTCCAAAGAGGTAAAGGTAACATTTGGATAATAACATAAGTGATTTAAAAAAAAAAAAAAAACCTCTGTCTTTGGATGGAAGTGTTGAACTGCATCCCCCACTCCCATGGAGGGAAGAGCAAGATCAAAGGCTCTGAATCGGTAGTGAACTTACCATGTGCAAAGAAAAAGAAAAGAGACCATGTGAGAAATGCCTGCAGAGAGAACTGACAGTCTGCTAGGGGGCCAAAAAATTGGTTCGGGCCAGATCACATAGGGCTTAGTAAGTTTGGTTATAAGGATTACATTTTATCTTAGTAAACTTCCATGAAAAGTCATGGAACTGTTTTAAGGAATTTAGTGACACGGGCTGGTGAGATGTTTCACAGAATAAATAACTTGCTGCACAAGCCTCATGGCTTGAGTTTAATCCACAGAAACTACAAGATAGAGGGAAAGATCCATCTGGAAGTTGTCTCTGACCTCCACGTGTGTGTTTTCTCACACAACACACACACACACTGAAGTTTTAAAAAATAAAATGTTTTAAAATTGTTTTCTATTTATTTAATTTATTTAGTGTGTGTCGTGTGTGTGTGTGTGTGAGTGTGTATGCCAGAGGGCACTGTGTATCCCTGCAAAGAACCAAGGATGTCTTCTGGAATCATCTTGGATTGCTTCTATCTCCTTTTTGCTTTTCTCTGGGATTTCCCAGATTTCGTCCATCAAGGCTGGAAATGCAGGCCGTTTATTTGCATGGGTCCTAGGATCTGAAGTCAGGACCTTCTACTTGTGAGGCAGAGTCTTAGCCCCTGAGCTATTTCTCCAGCCCAACATTTTTTTTATCATATCTGCTAAGTATGTTTCCTTTATACTCCTCCTTCTCCCTGCAGTCTATGTCACTCATAAATTGTTTCGAAGGTATAAGATGCTGACTGTTATCTAACCAGTTCCAAGTACCATGAAACCATTTAGTTTAGTTTCTTTTCAGAATTTCTATCAACGAAACCTAAAGTCATTCACTTAAAACAAAAGAAATCTGTACAGCAAAATGAAGTCCACCGAGACTAGGATGACTAATATTCCAAATAATTTCAGGTGGGATAGAAATACGCAAAGCACAAATTTTTCAGCATTGGGTTAGGAAGCACAGGGATAATGACACCAGAGGGAAGGGACCCAAACAAGCCGAACCTGTGATTGCTCCAGCTTGCTACCTCAGGAGTCTCTAGACTCTTAAATGAAGGAGCTGAATTTGGGAGTCGGGAGGTCAAGGTTGCAAGAATTCTCAAAACAAATTACCAAGGAGGAGAGGAAAACCGAAGAGAAAGAGAGCTCTTGAGAGCTGTAGAGTCTCCTTAAGACTTCAGCTAAGCACTTATTAATGCAAGTGTGGAAGAAAACTACCCAAGCCAAGGGAAGACTCATTCAGACAGACAGGAGAGAACAGTCTCTAGTGTTCCTTCACTGGGGCCACAAATAGCTTGTGTTCTCCCCAGAAGCATTAAAACAAATCCTATAGTACATCAACACCGAATGAAATATTAGAAGAGGTACTATTGAGGAATGAAGAAGGATTACCCATCGCCTACAGGCTGATGATATGATTCCACCTTAAAAAGTCTAAAACCAAGTCCTAAAATAACCAGTTTCCATAGAACTTTGCTTCAAAATAAAGTAAAACAAAAAAGAATCAAATGAGAGATTTATAAAGTATCTAAATAAAACAGAATGTTACAATCTGGCTGGGAAGATGGCTTAGTAGGTAAAGTTTTTGCTTCATAAGATCGAGGGCCTGAGTTTCAATCCCAGAACCTATGGAAAGTCAGATATACAGTGCACATCTGTAGTCCCAGGGCTCCTACAGGAAGATGGGAGACAGAGACAGGAGACAGTTATGGGACAGTTAGCCTGGTGGACACAGTAGCAAACCACAAAGAGACCCTTAAGTTGGAAGGCAAGGACCAACAGCAAAGGTTGTACTCTGACCTCTACTCAAATGTGACACACACAAACAAACACATGCATGCACACACCACACACACACACACACACACACACACACACACACACACCAATACACACACACACACACACCCCAATACACACAAATAAAATCAGTGGGATATGTCAACATAGTACTTACAGAAAAATGTACAGTTTATCATTTAAAGTAGAACAAGATATCAAGCTAATAATCTTGACTAGGCTTCCAATTGTTTATTTAATGAAAAATAAAGATCAACACAGAAAGCAACTTAATACAAAACAATATTGAGATTCAACAAAACCAAAAGTTGGTTCTTTGAGTTGTTAAATAAAAGTGATAAACATCTGGTCGACCCAAGAGTATAGAAGAAGATAAAAACCAACAGATGCACAGATATTAAACACACAATAAGGAAATATGATAAACCTAATTCCTACACTCTGGATAGTTAAGATGAAATAGATAAATTCCTAGAAAGATACAAATCACTAAAACTCATCCAAGAAACAAATAGATACACTGCACAGTGTCATGCCCATAAAAGACACTGTATTTGTAGCTGTAAAACACCCCCAACCCCTGTAAAAAGAAAAAACAAGCATACTAAGGGGATGGAGAGATAACTTCATGAATCTGTGCTGCTTTGGTAAGCGTGAGGACCCAGTACACACAGTGCAGGCATATCTGTGTATGCCTGTAACCCCACCACTGAAGAGTAGAGACAAGGTGACACCAAGAGCTCACGGATCACCAATTTAGCCAAAATCTAGCTTCACGCCCCGTGAGAGACCCTGTCTCAAAGGAAAAAGGCAGAGAACAATAAAAGACAATGGATGTCCACCTTCGGCCTCCACAAGTGTACCTGGATACACACGCCCACACACGCAGTCACACATATCCATATATCACATACACAAAACACATACCCAAAAGAAATTTAAGGTTTACATGTTTCACAGAGAAAAAAAATCTATGATACTTTTTAAAAATATTTTTTATTTGTTTTGTGCATGAGACCCATGGAACATGGGCGGAGTTCAGAGGACAACTTTTGGAAATTAGTTCTCTCCTTTTTTATTTATTTAGTGTGTGTGTGTGTGTGTGTGTGTGTGTGTGTGTGTGTGTGTGTGTGTAGGAGGGCACTGTGTGTCCCTGTGGAGAACAGGGACATCCTGGATTTCTTCTATCGCCTTGTTTGGCTCTGGGATTTCGCAGGTTCTTCCCACTAGCAACATTTTGTCCTATTTCTTACCATAAATATAAAACATTCCGTGTTCACCATTTAGTCTGATGTTAGTATGGGCTTTTCTTAGATGCCCTTTAACAGGAATAGGCACTTTTATTGGAAAGATAAAGTTGTATTCTCTCAAATTATTTTTCTGAATCTGTTCAGATGATTATGGCCTTTGTTTATAACTCTTCTATGGATAATTACATCAATTTTTAAATATTAAACTTGTCTTTCAATTCTGGGATAAGACTTTTGGTCATGATATAATTTCTATCTTCGATATTTTGGGATTTGATCTGCCAATACTTTGTATATATTCTTCCTTTTTCATGGGAGATATTGGTCTGGATAGAATGGAATAAACTAGGAAGTGCTCTTATCAATTCAATTTTCTAGAAGAATTTTTGTACAATTGAAATATTTCTTAAAAATGTTTCATAGGGGCTGGAGAAATGGCTCAGAGGTTAAGACTGCCTTGCAAACAGAAAGGCCTGAGTCAGATCCCAGGTCCCATGTAAAAACAGGAGGCAGAAATGGTGGCAGCCTATACTTCCAGTTCTGGAAGTTAAGAGTTTGAGAAATCTGAGAGCAAAGCAAAAAGAGGTAGAAGCAATCCCGGATGATTCCACCCTATGGCCTCCACAAGAATATGCAATGTCTTCTGAACACATACACACAACAAACACACACATACACATATACAATATCCTTAGCCTAAGTGTACTCTGCACTTTATACAAGTTTCCAATTCATGGAGGAAGTCATGAAAAGATTATAGATTGACCACAAAGGCATCCAGACTGTAAAGAAAAAAATAAAACTCTCTTTCTATGTAGATGTCATTCTTTCCACGGTAGAAAATATCATGACATTTACAAACAAGCTACTGTAATGAAGAGTAAAGTTGCAGCATAAAATATCTTTATTTGAACTGCATTTCTGCATTCTAGCTAATTAGAAAATAAAATTATTTGTAGTAGTATAAAGTAAAATGCTGAAAAATGTAATAGAAGGTATACTAAATAATGAGAAACTTCACTAAGCACCAAACTTAAGTACTTTTATATATATTGATTGGATGTCAGTCTTGCTAAAACTGCAGGTCTCCCCAAATAGATGTATGTACTCAATATAATTCTATCAGTATCCCAGCATGTTCAAAGAATCTAGATACATAGTAACATAGATACATAGTATAGATTTTAAGTGTGTTTTTTTCACACCAAAAAAGAAGGCAAGGTGATATATATATATGTATATATGTAACTTTAATTAGTTTGCTAGTGCACACATTAAAAATATCATGGAACACATGAAATGAGGCTTGACATAATTAGTCATAAGGGAAATTTGAACCATAGTGAGATATACCACCAGAAATTCACCACTGATGGAAGACACCAAGACACTGATACAATGAAATGGTCTGTAGTCAGGGGAAGAGATGAGTTGAACAAAGTGCAATGCTACAGGTAAAAAAGATTTAAGTTAGAAAGTCTGTGATTAAGTTTCTCACACCCCAATTCTTTTATTGCTCATAAGCGTACAGAAGCGACGATTAACTTCATATTTAAGCAAAAAATAAATAAAAATTTAAAAATAGTTTCTACATGATTAAAAATCATATTTAAGTTTTGAACAGTAGAACAGATGCAAACAAAAGAGAATTTTGTCGACAATTAGAAGTTAGACAGGGATACAGACAAATTGGTGTAAAGGCAAAGATAAGCAGTAGAAATAAGAGGCTCTTCTTCTCAGTCACAGACTGGAGGATTCTGGTTAAAGATGAGTGTGCAAACCAGCATTGGTGCAGGTCTGTACTCCCATGAGCATAGCACTGCAGAAATAGGAGGATTACTAAGGGTTGGAGGCTGACCTGGCAAGACTCAGTCTCAAAAAAAAAAAAAAGTCACCAGCACCTACCAGTAAGCGCAGCACTCTGAAGCCTGGTGTGAGAAGATCAAGAGAGTTTGAGGCCAGCCTGAGTGTTATTACAAGACCCTGCCTATAAAAACTGCACACACACACACACACACACACACACACACACAGACATACACACACACAAAATAAAAATTTAAAAATTATAAAAAGAAATTATTTCATCCTTGTGCTACATAGAAAGCATGCTTAACTGTCTTGCAGCTAAATAAATTTATATTCTATCAATGCGTGTGTCAACAAAGGAATAGTGACATTTGCAAAAAGAAAAATCTCCTTTTTTTCACCCCACCCCGCTCCGCTGGTCGGGACACGCACAGGGTCCAGCCGGGCCTCACCCCGCGCCCTAGGCAAGTCCCCGTTCAGGCCCCGCCCACCAGGACCCCAGGTCAGCCCACAGGGACCCGGCTCCGACTCCCACCATCCAGCCGGAGCCACGCGCGGGGGCCGAGGGACGAGGAGGACCTCCCCCTGCGCCCAGGCCCCGTCCCAGCTGCCCTCGGGTTAAATAGCTCCACGCCAATGCGCCCATCCTCCCTTTTCACCCAACCCCGCTCCGCCGGTCAGGACTCGCACTTGCGGTCCAGACGGGCCTCACCCCGCGCCCTAGGTAAGTCCCCGTTCGGGCCCCGCCCACCAGTACCCCAGGCCAAATAATTCAGTTTAGTGAAATTGAGAGATCTTAAGAGTTAAAATGACAATGCCAAAGTCAAAGTGCAAATCCATGAGAAGCAACACTCAAGTAAACAAATTTCCCACTGAAGAAATTAATCCCATGTTAGACTCCAACAAGAACAAACCCGTGGAAAAAGGCCAAGAAAGCCTCACCCAGGATAAGGTCTTCAAAATATGATCATTACCATGTTCAATACTATGAAAGAGGAAATCCGGGAGGAATTACATAATCGAATCAATCACTTTGAAGAGGAACACAACAGACATCTGGAGGAGTTGAGAAAAACAGTGCAAGAAACAAAAAGTGGCATAGAGCAGTTAAAACAAACTCAAGCAGAGTTTAAAACTGAGCTAAAAGACAAGTTATCTTCAACCCAGAACGCCACAGAGAGTCTTATCAACAGAAGTAATGAAGCAGAAAACAGAATTTCAGACCTTGAAGACAAAGTGGGAGTACTAACCAGCTCAATGGAAGAGGTTGTTAAAGCCAAAAAGATACGCGAGAGAAATATCCAAGAGATATGGGACACCCTGAAGAAGCCTAACATGCGTATTCATGGAATACCAGAGCAAGAATCTCAAAATACCACCCCTGAGGAAATTTTTCAAACGATCATCAAGGAAAACTTTCCTCATCTAAAAAAAGAGAGGCCCATTCATATACAAGAGGCATTCCGCACCCCAAACAGATACGACCAAAATAGAAGCACACCTCGGCAAATAATAGTTAAAACACTCCACATTCAAGATAAAGAACTGGTGCTGAGAGCTTCAAGGGAGAAAAAAACAAGTCACTTTTAAAGGTAAACCTATTAAAATAATAAATGACTTCTCAGTTGAAACAAGAAGAGCTTGGAGAGACATACTTCAAGTATTGAATGAGCAAAAATGTCAACCCAGGGTGATTTACCCTACAAAACTATCAGTCATGATCGAGGGAGAAAGAAAAATTTTCCAGCACAAAGACAACTTTAAGGGATACATGGCCACCAAACCAGGCCTTCAAAAAATGCTAGAAATGATACTCAAGCGTGAAGAAAAAAACAGGCATATCCAGGAGAACAGAAGGCAAATATAACACCATTAAAAGCGAAGCAATATACTTATAAAAGCTACTAAACATAATAAATGTCTGGAATTAACAATAGTTTCTCCATTATAACACTAAATGTTAATGGACTTAATTCACTGATCAAGAGACACAGATTACAAACTTGGATTAAAAATCACAATCCATCAATCTGTTGCCTGCAGGAAACCCATCTCACCACAAAAGATAGGCACGCTCTAAAAATAAAAGGTTGGTCAACAATTCTACAAGCAAATGGAAGCAGAAAACAGGCAGGGGTAGCCATTATGTTATCAGACAAAGTGGATTTCAAACCAAAAAAAATTATAAGAGACACGGATGGATACTACATTTTAGTCACAGGTACAATTCACCAGGAAGATTTCACAATACTGAACATATATGCACCCAATACGGGCCCCTCCACATTCATTAAGAAAACCCTATAGCGTCTAAAGCAAGAAATCAACCCCCAAACGATAATTCTTGGGGACTTCAACACCGCCCTCTCTACATGGGATAGATCAACAGGTCAAAAGCTTAACAGAGACACTTTGGAACTTAATCAAACCCTGAAAGAAATGGACCTTACAGATCTCTATCGAACTTTTCACCCACGCACCAAAGAATATACATTTTTCTCAGCAGCACACGGAACTTTCTCCAAAATAGATCACATATTGGGCCACAAAATGAATCTACACATATACAAGAAAGTTGAAATTCTAACCTGTGCCCTATCAGACCACCACGGCCTAAAGCTGGACATCCACAACACATCAAACAAGAGAAAATACACTAACTCCTGAAAATACATTAACACTATGATGCTGAATGAGAACTGGATTCAGGAAGAAATTAAAAAGGAAATTCAAGATTTCCTGAAAGTGAATGATAACGAAAATACAACTTACCAAAATCTCTGGGACACAATGAAAGCTGTTCTAAGAGGTAAGTTCATAGCTCTTAATGCCCACGTCAAAAAAATGGAAACATCAGAAATAAACAACTTAACAATGCAGCTTAAAGCTTTAGAGAAACTAGAGCAATCTCATCCCAAAAGCAGTAGAAGAGAAGAGATTAGCAAAATAAGGGGAGAAATATCTGAAATCGAGACTAAGAAAATGATAGAAAAAATCAACCAATCAAAAAGCTGGTTCTTTGAAAAAATCAACAAGATTGATATACCCCTAGCCAAATTAATGAAAAGCAAGAGAGGGAAAACACAAATTAACAAAATTAGAAATGAACATGGAGTTATCACTACTGATACCCAAGAAATCCAGAGAATTATAACATCATATTTCAAAAACTTATACTCTGTGAAGTTTGACAACACAAAAGAGATGGATGAATTTCTAAGTAAACACAACTTACCTAAATTGAATCAGGAAGTTGTGAATTATTTAAATAGTCCTATAACATATAAGGAAATTGAGGAAGTAATCTCGAATCTTCCCACCAAAAAATGTCCTGGACCAGATGGATTCAGCACAGAGTTCTACCAGACATTTAAGGAGTTAATAACACCAATACTCCTTAAACTGTTCCATCAAATAGCAAAGGAAGGAACACTACCAAATTCCTTCTATGAAGCTAATATCGTTTTAATCCCAAAACCTAATAAAGATTCACTTAAAAAAGAAAACTATAGGCCGATCTCCCTGATGAACACAGACGCAAAGATTCTCAACAAAGTCTTAGCAAATCGGATTCAAAAACATATTAAAAAGATCATTCATGGGGACCAAGTAGGCTTCATCCCTGGCACACAAGGTTGGTTCAACATACGCAAATCAATAAATGTAATTCATCATGTAAACCAGTCCAAAGTCCAAGACCACATGATACTCTCGATAGATGCAGAAAAAGCTTTTGACAAGATCCAACAGCCTTTTATGATCAAAACGCTAGAGACAGTGGGAATGGAAGGAACCTTAATCAATATAATAAAAGCTATATACAACAAGCCCACAGCAAGGATTATGCTCAATGGGGAACAATTGGAATCATTCCCACTTCGATCAGGAACTAGACAAGGCTGTCCACTCTCACCACTTCTATTCAATATTGTACTTGAAGTCTTAGCTGAAGCCATAAGACAAGAAAGGGACATAAGAGGGATTCAAATCAGCAAGGAAGAAGTCAAGCTATCCCTATTTGCAGATGACATGATCTTATACCTGAGGGATCCCAAAAACTCCACCAGGAAACTCCTGGAACTAATTGAGAAGTTCAGCAGGGTGGCAGGATACAAAATAAATGTGCAAAAATCAGAGGCCTTCCTATATGCCCAGAATGAAAGAAGTGAAAAAGCCTTGAGAGAAACAATCCCATTTACTATAGCCCCTAAAAAAATGAAATACCTTGGTATAAATCTAACTAAGGAGGTAAAAGACCTTTACAATGAAAACTTTAAAACCCTAAAGAAAGAAATTGCAGAAGACACCAGAAGGTGGAAAGACCTCCCATGTTCCTGGATTGGCAGAATCAACATTGTAAAAATGACCATCCTACCAAAGGCAATATACAGATTCAATGCTATACCAATCAAAATCCCAAAGCAATTCTTCAAAGAAGTTGACCAAACAATCTCAAAGTTCATATGGAGGCACAAAAGACCCAGGATAGCAAAAACAATCCTGAGTAACAAAAACACAGCTGGAGGTATTACCATACCAAACCTAAGTCTATACTACAAATCCATAATTATAAAGACAGCCTGGTACTGGCTCCAAAATAGACACACAGATCAATGGATAAGGATTGAAGACCCAGATATAAGCCCACAAAGTTACAGCCATTTGGTCTTTGACAAAGGGGCCCAAAGAATCCAATGGAAAAAGAACAGCATCTTCAACAAATGGTGCTGGCAAAACTGGATCTCCACATGCAGAAGATTAAAGCTGGACCCGTACTTGTCACCATGTACAAGACTTAATTCCAAATGGATCAAGGACCTTGATATCAGGCCAGAGACTTTAAAAACCATAGTTGAAAGGATAGGGAACTCCCTCGAGCTGATTGGGCTAGGCCAACACTTCCTAAACAGACATCCAATGGCACAGTCACTGCTACCAACTCTCAACAGTTGGGATCTTGTGAAATTAAAGAGCTTCTGTTCAGATAAAGAGATTGTCACACGAGCTCAAAGGCAACCCACAGAATGGGAGAAAATCTTCACTAACCACATATCTGACAGAGCTCTACTGTCCAGAGTGCACAAAGAACTTAGAAAACTAAACTCCAAGGAAAACACTGGCCCAATTAAAAAATGGGCCCTGGAACTTCAAAGAAACTTTACCAGGGATGAAATTAAAATGTCTAACAATTATCTTTAAAAATGCTCCACTTCCTTCACCATCAGGGAAATGCAAATCAAAACTTCCCTGAGATATCATCTCACCCCGGTCAGGATGGCAAAAATCCACAATACAAACAACGACAAATGCTGGAGAGGATGTGGAGAGAGGGGAACTCTCCTACATTGTTGGTGGGAATGCAGGCTCATACAGCCACTCTGGCGAGCTTTCTGGAGATTATTAAAGAAATTAAAGATTGAAATGCCATATGACCCTGCTATCCCACTTTTGGGAATAACCCCCCATGCAGCAGAGGTTCGCCTCGATAGCACAAGCTCGACCATGTTCATAGCAGCACTGTTTACAATAGCAAAGTCATGGAATCAACCTAAATGTCCAACAGTTGACGAGTGGATAAGGAAACTGTGGTACATCTATACAATGGAGTACTACTCAGCCATCAAAAATGATGAATTACTGGAATTTGCTGGGAAATGGATGTCATTAGAAAGAATTATATTAAGTGAAGTATCCCAAACCCAGAAAATTAAGCACCGTATGTACTCCCTAATAGGTGGCTCCTAGTACCAAACTCACCCAGCCCACATTGAGACACTCAAAAGTAAACCTATGTAACACAGTAATTGCAAGGATTATGAACAAGAGAGATGGGTTAGGAGGGCCACACCAGAAACAAAGAGAGAGGGGACCATGTTACAGCAGAGAAAATAGGCCTCCATCAAGGTCTGCAAGTAAGTAATGAGAAACCTGGTTAAGTTCACAGACGTTCTTTCCTGATCTCACCAGAAGGGGAGGGCATATAGTCTAGCAGATTAAAAAGTAATCATTTTGCAAATGGGTGATGGACCCCTCCCTCAGTGAGGTTTCCTACTCTTATTACATCTATCCTTGAATGTGCTATTACAACAAGACTCCAGTTTAACAGCTTTTTGTCTCTGGCCAGTGGGTGACATACAGTGCCCAGCAGAATGGAGTGAAGGGAATTGCAGGAGCAGCAAAACTGCAAAAGAAAATCAACAAACCACAATCCAGAACTTCAGAGACTCTATATCAATCACATAGAACTAGGACAGCCTAATCTCTCCCCATCCTGGAGCTCAGGGACATTTGCAGAAGAGGGGGCGGTAAGATTGTAAGAGCAAAAGGATGGGAGGAGCAACGATTTGCAAGATTCTCAACAATAGTTGGGGCCAAAGCAATCATAATGGGACTGTGCATGCCCTGTGCAATGTCCAGCGCACTGTTGCCCTCATAAAGTCTAGCATCTGTTAAGGGCACCGAGACCCCTGGAGGCAAGGGATTGACAGCCATAGTAGTGATCTTATGCTTAAGGGGAACAAGAGAAAGGGCTTATGGAAATGCCACTGGGTCCTTATATGTCATCGGAGAGGAGGACCCAGTGGAGAGTTAGGCGTACACAATAAAGGACTCTCTGGGAATTGGGGGGGAGGCACTGGGGGAAGGGAAGGGGGAGGAGGGGGTTCGGGGGGAGGGGGGGAGGGAGGGAACTGGTAAAAAATTTTAAAATGTATAATTAAATTTTTAATAAAAAAAAGGAAAAAAAAAAGAAGTTTAATAAAATGAATGCATGGGCCTGCAGGAAAGCCTAGATGAGATCACTAGCGAACACGGTCCATGGTAGTGGTGCATGCCCATAAGCCAAGCAGTCCGTAGTGGAGGCAGATGGATGGAAAAGTTAAAGTCATTCTTGGCTACATAGGAAATTCAAGGTGAGCCAAGGCTATATAAAACCATGCCACAATAAAAATATGTAACAAAAAAAGAAAAATCTCGCTAGTTACTATAACTAGATCTTTGTGTATTGGAATGACTCATTTGCCGAGAAAATTCAGAACATTTATGCACATTTTTAAAATAGAAACTGACTGAGAAGGTATCTCAGTGGGTAAACAGCTTGCTGTACAGACATGATGACCCAAGTTCTAATCCCCAGCACCTATGGAAAGAGTTGGGGTATATTGGCAAGTGTCCATATAATCTCAGTCCTAGGAGGCAGAGAATAAAGATGCCAGTGCTTGCTGGTCAGTCAGCCTAGACAATTGGTGAACTCTGGGTTCAGTGGTGAACCCTGTTTCAAAGAAACCAGGTGAGGAGTGATAGAGAAAAACACGTGATGTCGACCTCTCTAAACTGCACATGCAGGCACACACACACACACACACACACACATACACACACACACACACACACTGACCTGAATACATGATACCCATATACTGCAAATATAAAGAAACACAAATATGTGTGTAATGGTAGCACATATTAGTATTCTGTCTTTTCATTCATTAAAATAAAAATACATGGACTAGAAAGACACACTGAACTGACCATGAGGAATGTCTCTCAGCAAGAAGAACAGGATTAGCGATCCATTCAAAGGCTTCCACTTGAAAGACTGGATGTAAAAAGATATTTGTCAATTTCACATCTATTAATTTTTACAGTGGGTACATGGGTATTTAATAATAATATTCACCATGATTTTTTTCCAGGTTAACTTTTTTTTTGCGAAATTAAAAAAAAATACTTGCTTGATATCTGGTGTCTCAAAACATTACAAGGGTAATAAAACAGCTATAAAGCAAGTAGTGACAAAGATAATAAAAGCAACATAAAACAGCAGAAGAAGAAATATGAGTCAGCTGTGATTTCTGTAATTACACTGATTGAATTTTGTGGTTATTTAGGGAAAGGAGGTTCCCTCCTCACATACAAAAGTGTTGCAAAAGAGCAGCTTGAGTTTTCAGGGGCACCTTGCTTTTGATAGGTATGTCTTTTAAAGGGCTTTGGGGAACAACCTTTCCAAGACTCATTCCAATGCCTAAAACTTTCAATCAAACTGCACACGAGCAGAACCATCCAAACTTCAAAAGTTTCCTACCCTGCCACTTCCAGCATACACTGGTTCTCCTTGCTAATGCCTTCCTCAGGCAGGAAGAAGCATGCTTGGGAGAGTCTAAATATGAGACACTGTGATATGCTGCTGAGATGTCAGAGCATATCTGATATACAAGTGGCACATGCCATGCATCATTTTTTATTGTGTGTATATATGTACAGGTATGTGTCTATATGTATCTGTATCTGTCTTTGTGTATTAGAAGGAGGCAAGGGTGACTTTGGGAACCATCATGGATTGTTCTCCCTCCTTTTTTGTTGTGCTCTGGGCTTTCTCACACTCTGCTTTCAAGGGTAGGAAGTAGAGGCCACCACCATTTCTTGCCTATGTTTTTAAGTAGGATCTGGGATCTGAACTCAGATCCTTCTATTTTCAAGGCAAGAGTCTTAAACCCTGAGCCATCTCTCCAACCCAACACATGCATCATTTAAAGTAAATTTCTTGTTGCTGGGACAAAACGGCAACCTAAACGAAGGAACATTTACTTGGCTCATGGTTCAGAGCATGCAGTTCATCATGGCAACCTAAGGTGTAGTCACTGAAGTGGTTTATACATCATGTTGGGAACTTGTTCCTCCTATCTCAATTCACCATCAGGGCAGAGCTATTATCCTCAACCCCCACCTCGATGACTTTTCATTGGCCAGTTAAATCTGATAGCCACAAGCTTGCACAGTCTCCTACAGCGCCAAAAGCAGAGACCAAGTGTCCAATGCATGAGCTCCTGGAAGACATTTCACATTCAGACCACATCACTTGGAATCTCACAGGTTATGAGGCCAGTTTTCACCTGGCATTACAGGGGACAAAAATGGGTGTTTGTGAGATGAAGACCTACAGTCCGAGTGGTGTCTAGCATCAAGTCTCTAGCCCAGAAACACAACAAAAGTAGCTCCTCACTCTCCTTATAGTAACCCAAAAAAGTGTACTGTAGGTATGAGCAAAATAAACTGTTTGAGAGGAAGGAGGGAAGTTATTTCTGCCTTCAGTGTTTTAACCCCTGAGCCATGAGAAGGCACATTGCCTTTAGGAGGCTGACAGCAGGATTTCTACAGCTCTTGATCACTGTGGACATTCAATATGAATGAAGCAACTGGTGTAATGTGAACAGGAAGGTGGGTTGTGCCCCAGCTCCAAATCCTTAGGCCTCATAGCTTACTTCTAGCCAGGCCCCAGGCTTAAATTCACTAGCATTCCTCTCAGCCCCTGCTATGAATCCAAGGTTTCACCTCCACATCTGCCCATAGTCATGAAACTGCAAAAGACAGGAGGTGGTTAGAACTCACCTTCAACATGCCCAAGCCCAGAGTATCTCTTGCATACTCGGCTCACTCTCCTGTTTTGATGCCACAGAGTCTTCATTGCCTCTAGTGAGAAATATTTAAAAATGATCTTCAGAGCTAGTGAGATGGCTCAGTGATTTAAGCCTTTGTCTCCAAAGCAAAGGGATCTGGGTTCAAATTTGTAATTTCCCAAAGCCAGACTAGCCCTAATGGCTGGTCCAGGTTCAATTAGAGACTCAGGCTCAGCGCAATAGTGTGGAAGCAGTTAAGGATGAGTCCCAATATCATATCACTTTTGAGCTATATAGGAACACACTCATGTACTCGTGTATATACGCCATCCTACACACACACACACACACACACACACACACACACACACACTCCCATCTACATTCAAACACACATATATACGCCCCATACATGTATATATGAAAGAAAAAATAATAATCATCTCCAGAGATTCATCATACACTTAAGCCCTTTCATACAGTTTAAGCCTTTTGAACCCCTAAGACCTCTGAAACATTAGGTCTCCTCCTCCTCCTCCTTACATCCGCCTGTGCATAACTGTTTCAATCCAGAGAAGGCAAGAGACCCTGTGATTTAATCCTAATTAATGCACATTCCCTAATCAATGCTTGGAGAAATGGACACGGGAGGGGAGATTGGCGCAGAGCTAGAGGTAGGCAGCTGCAAAGACTGCATTCCTACACGTCCTTGATTTAAGGCTCTACAGAGGCAGCGCGTGCTGGCTGGAACTGCTGTCTTTAAATGATTCCAGTCATGCTTCCTAAATCTGGGGTTCCAAATACCACCAGAAAGCTTTGCCACTGAGTTTGTCAATTAATTTCTCAAGCCCAAAGGGGATTTGAAGGAAGATTAAGCCATATGCTACTGACTCGCTCACACTTAACTCCACAATATGTTGTTTAGAAAGTAGCTTTGATGGGTGAAAAAAAACCTTTGAAGTGCTTTTTTAATACTATTAAAGATTTATTTGCTTCATAATAGTAGAGATTATTTTCCCAAGTGTAATTCAAGTCTAATCTCCCTTAACACCTTAAACCGAAGTTAAAGTCGGAAACATCTGGGCTTCAGCTAACTGTGCTCAGTACACCTTTGGGAGGATCAGGACATGCAAGCAGATTTCCAAATTGAGGATTCCGGTACCTCCCCAACCTTCTGGGAGTTTGGCTAAGGGCAGTGCTGACAGCATTACATGCACGCTTGTCTATTCCACAACTTTCTCCAATCAAGTCCTTTTTTACTATTGTTCTGTGATTTATCAATAATCATTTGCTAATCATACTTGATGCTATATATCACTGTCATGGCTAAATACAGGTATCAATTTGATGGTTAAGGGTTCAAGCTCTGAGCACATTTATTGCAGGAGCAGCAAAACTGCAAAAGAAAATCAACAAACCACAATCCAGAACTTCAGAGACTCTATATCAATCACATAGAACTAGGACAGCCTAATCTCTCCCTATCCTGGAGCTCAGGGACATTTGCGGAAGAGGGGGCGGTAAGATTGTAAGAGCAAAAGGATGGGAGGAGCAACGATTTGCAAGATTCTCAACAATAGTTGGGGCCAAAGCAATCATAATGGAACTTTGCATGCCCTGCGCAATGTCCAGCGCACTGTTGCCCTCGTTAAGTCTAGCATCTGTTAAGGGCACCGAGACCCCTGGAGGCAAGGGATTGACAGCCATAGTAGTGATCTTATGCTTAAGGGGAACAAGAGAAAGGGCTTATGGAAATGCCACTGGGTCCTTATATGTCATCGGAGAGGAGGACCCAGTGGAGAGTTAGGCGCACACAATAAAGGACTCTCTGGGAATTGGGGGGGAGGCACTGGGGGAAGGGGAGGGGGAAGAGGGGGGAGGGAGGGAACTGGTAAAAAATTTTAAAATGTATAATTAAATTTTTAATAAAAAAAAATGACAATACAAAAAAAAAAAGAGAGAGAATTTAGTAGTTGAGCTAACTAAACTCAGGGCGAATCTGCAGGATTATCTAGTTAATGGGGAAGGCCCAGCTGATGGTAGGCTGGACTGTCCTTGGGTAGGTGAATAAAATGGAAGGAACTGTTTTGGAAAGTTGGCATCCTTTTGTATACTTGGTCAGGCATGCTGGACTAGCAAATAAGGATTTTCCCTGTCTTGGCATTATGTGGATATGGTATGGCCAGTTCCGTTGGCCCTAGTGTTGGTATGGGCTTGTTAAACTAGACAAGGAACTGTAATTAGACTGCTGTAGACCAGAATAAAAGCTCCTAGCTCCCCTATAAGCTGCTTGGTTGTGAATTTACTGGCAACAATGCAGGGTAACTGCAACAATCACCATTCAGTTTTGAATCAATTCCTTTATTTACTCCCTTTTAAATTATACAAAAGTGTTTATTGTGGCATGCCAGTAATTATACATAATGCACTTTGATTATATTTGCCTCCTCTGTATTACTTTCTCACCCCCTCCCCTTTTCCTTCTCCCTTCAGCATCTGTAGCACCTCCCTCTCACTTTCAAACCTTATTTTTCCCTAGAGTCTACATGCAAAATAAAACACACGATTCGTATTTTGAAAAACCTTCATAGCTTCTCTGGTCCCTTCCATTTTCCTGAAAATGGTACAACTTCATTCTTCCTTATGGCTGAATAAAACTCCATAGTAAATTTACACTGTATTTTCTCTATTGATTCATCTTTTGGCTGTTTTCTAGGCTGATCTATCACCTGGCAATTCTGAACATGGAAAGAATAAACATGAGTGCACAGGTGTCTCTATGGTAAGATGACTTTTGGTTCTTTGGGGTATATAGACAGAATCTCACCAAGTTCTTGATGGGAATTAGTTTCATCAGAGTGCTGAGCAACAATTAGCATGGAGAAGAACTCTTCCATACTGTGCTGCATGTTGCTCTTGTAGCAAGTAGCAAGATTACAGAACACAGTGCTGGTATAATCCTCCCATTACCCTTCACCCCACTTTCAAAGCCCATCCCTCCACAATCCAAATCATTTTTAAGTTTCAAAGGCTTGAGAGGGACTGCTGATAAAGTTCCATTATCTTTGAGAAATTGTGTCAAAAGAAGAAGAATTGCATTTGTTCTGTAGCCCAAGCAAGACCTTAAATTCATGATCCTCCTGCCTCAGTCTATCAAGCATCTTAGGCTACAGGTCTCAAACCATGAGGCAAGCCTGGCTTCTCATCTTTCAAAATGTAAAGGAGTGAGATGTTCATGATGAAATGCCTAATTTTCATTCTATAAACAATAAGATTAGTTATAATGTCCATTGAAGCTAATAATGGACTTTAGTGTAGGAAAAGGAAACAAGTTTTGCACTGGCTGTCTCTCCCAACTGGGCAATGACTCCTTGAATTTTCACAAGGTAGAATTACCCACTTTTTGGTCAGGCTTATCTCTGTAGGAACCTCTGTGTCATCCTTTCTTAAAGTCAAATTCTCCATCTAATTCTATTCTTTGCTTTCCACATAGTATCTCACTCTAAGAACATAGATCTGTCTGGTCTGTTACCTGGTTGATCCTCATTGCCTAGAGAAAACATCTGGAACAAAGCAAACACTCAATAAATGTACTTTAAAGAAAAAAAATAGAAAGATTCTGGATGACTCTATAGCATCCCTGTGACCAAAAATAAAAGTATCATTTTGCGAAATGTTTTTAGCTTGGGAAGTTCTACAGCACTATACAGATAAAGAGATGATCCTCATATCCTTGTCACATAAATAAGGAAACCGACAGCACATACAAAGACCCATTCCCACTCCAACCCAAGGCACTGATGGAATATTTACTTTTGGTTAGAATCTTTGGGTTCTTACTTCAGTGCCTTCATGAATTTAGCAGCTAATTTTTAGAGATATTTTGTAATAGTTATAAATTTTATTTAAATAAGCTTTAAAAAGTCCATTTGGGGGATTTAGTGTGCAAAATACCTGCAGTGCAACTAGAGGTTGATCCCAGTACCCATATAAAAAAAAAGGCTCCATGGGGTACGTTTGTCATTCCAGAACTGAGGTGACAGAGGTAGGCTGATTCCTGGAACACACTGGCCCGCCCAGCTTAATCGGTGAGCCCCAGATCCCAGTAAGGGACCCTGTTAGATCCTAGGGAATAATACCCAAGATTAAATTGTGACCACCTCAAGCACATGCATACACACACACACACACACACACACACACACACACACACACATACACATCATACTTGCATATCTCAGTGATGACTGCTAATTAGATGAGATCTTGAAACTTCCAGGCACAGACAATGTCTGCAGACAATACTGTTGTCACAATTCAGAAAGCACTATTGCTTCTAGGGGACAAAGGACTGTGATGTTAGCACAGAGCCTACAATACAAGAGAGAGCTCCTAAAACAGACTATTGTTGGACTTAAAGTGTCAATTACAGCTGAAGCTGAGAAATCCTAATAACCCCAAACTAGTTTCATCAGTTGCCTATCAGCCAGAACTAGCATACCATGATATCCATGGAAGGGTACAACAATTCTTATCTCATTGCCTTAAATCATTTAGTGCATTGTTCTAGTTTAAAACAGTGTTATTTAACCAATGTACTTGGCTTACATATATAAAACTCCTTAATTGGCATTTAATTACCACTCGATTCTTTTTCTTGTAATTAACTCATTAAATGTCTTACTAAGTAAGAACAACACTAAGCAAAATGAGGTAATTAGCATCCTAATTATCGGTTACTAAAGATTACTACGAATGACTTACAAATGGCTAGCGTTTTTTTTACTACTACTGAGAATTTCACTTGTTAACCTTAAGTAATTGACTGAGATTTATACAGCATGATAGAAGTGTGAAGTGTCTAACAGAGAACTGAGCAGGAAACTTCCATGGGGGAATGAGTGTTTTAGCAAGAGGATTTGGGGATTCTTGACGTCGGCCTCCATCTTGCAGTATAAAGTAGAGTAGCACCTTAGGAAAATCAGACAGAAAAAGCAGAAGCCCAGAGTTAAGCCCTGATTATTGTGTCCTGGAAGTCTGGCAGGGAAACTCTGACTTAAACCATAGATCAGGGATCACAGCCCAATTGTCTTCACAGGCCTGTTATAAGAAGCCCTGTCGCTCCTTTTATCCCTAGGCTAGGGCATCTTCTATCATTACACACACACACACACACACACACACACACACACACACACACGAGTTTGTCATAGAGATGCATACATCTATTTATCTTTTCAGTCAGGCATATAACATGCATTGGTCATAGTAAACATCTACTACGATCTACTTTCAGATGGGCACTGGAGGGAGTCCATTTTAGAGAGTCCATCTTAGACAGTCCACATAGAAAAACACATTTTTCTATTTCAATTTATCACCGAACTTTGAATATCTGTGATCTTCTAGAAGCTACATTCCCCACTAAAAACAGAATTACTGGGAGGAAATGAAATAATTTGTGTAGAACACAAGGAATCATTCTCCACTTCACAAATGTTCAAATAGCACTTTGTAGGGGGAGGCAAGAGAGACTTTGGAGTTTTCAGCTTCTCTTAGAACACAGGATGCACAGTGCTGCATGTAGTAGTATAACAGGAGCAAGAACAGGGTGGCAAATACTACGGTTCCTAGACCGGAACACAGTCCAGCAGTTAAAGTGCTTGCCATGCAAGCAAGAGGACCAGAGTTCAAATCCCCAGATTAAAAAGTGGCCATAACCTGCAATTCCAGCCCCAGAAGGCAGAGCCTGGAATCCCCAAAACAAACTGTCTAGTCACACTAGCTCTAATAGTATGCACTCAGTTTAGTTAGAACCAGCTCAAAACAGTAAGGTAGAAGAGCAATCAAAGCCCTCATATTGGGCCTTTACATGCATATGTATTCACATAATTATGCACACACATATGCACATATGCCCACCCACATGCAAACATACATACACACATGTATGCACCCCTATACTCATATACATGAGAAAAAAGAAAAAATTAGCTCATCCTTCTGATACGGGCATAGCAAAAGCATCCTAATGGAACACCCTTTTGAGTTGAATTTTGAAGACAGCCTCTCAGAGGAAGCATAATACCTTACTTAAACCAAGGTGCCCCCAAATCCTTGATCCCTCTCTTTCTACCTATGAAACCTCAGGCAAGTAACTTAACTGTTCTACGTGTCACAATTCTTTCTTATAAAGACAGGATATAAAGAATATCTTCTTCCATAATCTCTCCAAGAGAACTGAATGTGAAGTTCTTAGAATTGGGTCCAGCTCATAATTAAGTGCCCAATAAATTTTAGCTTTCATTTTTTTTCCCTTTAAGTTTCAGCCCAAATGAGAAGTTGAATGGCATGTATCAGAGACATGAACATAACAGAAACATTTGGAAAACTACATGCTGAGGTGGTGTGATAGATCAAAATATTCCATTTCTCTAGGAAAGCAGATAGATCACAGATGACGAGGGAGGGAGCCCAATCTTAACAAATCCAAAATGTACTGAAATGTATATGAGAGACACAGAAGTATTTTAGGCATGGGGGCAATGATCAGGTGCAATTATCATTCTAGCAACTTCATTCTGTTAACAGTATGGGAGGCAGATTGGCTAGGGGCAAAAGAAACCTGTAACAAAGAAATCAGGCTTAGTTTTCATATAGTTAGTTTCCAAGGATCAAGGATCTTGGTGAATTTCTTGCAGGCGTTCAGTTAGGTTAAAGGTCTTCTTCGATTTCTAGTAAGACTGACTTCAATAGTCACATCCATAGAGTGGAGTTGATGTGTAAAACCAAAAGTGTGCAATTTCACTTTTTTTCTGGAGATTTTTTTTTTGCCCTATTCTTGAATGTACTCAGGGCACTGCCACAGGCATGCAGACCTGACAGGAAGCAGGAAGACGTGCTGCTCTTCATAGACATGCAGTAGCCTGCCTGTGCCCTAGAGCCTGGCATGGAATGTCAGTGGTGAAAAGAGATCCATCGACTTAAACCCTCCAGTCTACTGTGCTCCCCAGACCACGCCTCATCCATTATGGCATTCCCTCACACTCATTTCAGGACAAGAGGCTGGAGCAAATTTACTCAGCCTTTTCCAGTGCACTGAATTAAATCATGAGCTCTTGAAATATGCACCTTAAATTACAATTTGGATTAATGTCATTTCCATAAAATGTCCTAATAATAAACTATGTCATCCCCATCTTTCAGAGCAAGTACTAATCCATGCAGGCTGACTGAGCTGCTTTGGAACCTCCTAAAAGAGTACAGATGAATGTGATGTTAGAATCTCTGTACTGCTAATGTGCAGAACTAAATTGGTTGGCAAAATTCCCCATGGCATTCTTCCCGAATGACACCAGGTGCAGTTACTAAGGTCAAATATTATGATGTCACTATTGGGATTTTTTTCCCTTGTAAAACTGAAGAGGAGGATTACATGTCTCTTAATACCGAGGTCCCTAATGAACGATGTCCCTCCCACCTGCAGCTGTTAAGAGAAGATCCATCTCAATAAAAATGTGTGCTTATCACATTTTCAATTGAAGACAAGAAAATCAGGGCCTCATTATGAAATCATAAAGCCATAAAAGAGTTTCAGAGTATATTTTCCCCCTTCCCTCATCTCCTGGGGTGATTGAAACAATATCTAAAATAGTACAGCCCCTCTGGCAGCAGAAGGATATCTGACTGCAACACGTCCCTTCTGTGGATCAAGGTTATATCAGCCCCATCTGATAGCAAAAATAGCGGAGTCATCTTTTCTTACTGCTCTCGTCAATGATGAAAGCTTGGTCAAGGAACACAACCTTCTGAACAGAAGGATCATTTGTCTTATCAAGGGCATTCAAGGATCCATACTATCCTGCAAGTTCTAAATAAGTTTAGTTAGGGTCAGTAGGAGAATGACAGAAAGCAGTAAATCTTCTAAGTATGTTTTTCTCTTAAAAAAAAAAAAACTGTTTCAGGGATGGACAGCTCTCACAGCACAGAACTTGAGCAGAATCTGAATAGGTTCGCTAGGAAGATTTTAAATGTCAAGTCTAATCTTTCCTTTTATGTTTAATAAAACCAGCAATATTGAATGACTGCCTATGGTTGTATAGCTAGCTAAAGGTTTGATTATCACATATTGTCCAAATAATCTGCTTTTAGTGATTACTCATGGTTTCTAACCTTAATAATTTTCATTTTACTCTTTAATATTTCAAGTGGGTAGAGAACTAGCAAGTTTAACTTTTGGCCTAGAGAATTGTCACAACAATGTGTTTTAATGGAAAGATTCTAAGTTGCTGAGTCATGGTTGAGTTGTTTTGTTTTGTTTTGTTTAATCATCTCAGAGGATGGTCAAGGGCCTTGATGGTAGGATAGTTTTGTGCAAAAAAAGAATCTCAGTAATGCAAAGAAAAGTCACACTGAAGTCCCCACACTCTCTGGGTGACTATAATTGCATTTGTTGTCATACCTGGAGACCAGAAGACTGGCCATGCAGAGGCAAGAAAGCAGAAACTCAGAACTCTCTGTAAAACTTTTGCCTATAGAAAGACAACAGGGAAGAAGTAGCACTTGAAGATTCAAATTCCTGTGTGCTTTCTCTCTCCCAACTCCATAAAATAATCAAATGTGCCTTCCTGGTCCTCCCTGAGCTCCGCCGGGCATGTAATTTAGTAGAGACTTGCGCTGAGGGCTGCATGCTTAGAAGGATTTATGAGAGATCTGCTTGGAGGAAACATTACGGTTTCTGAATTTCAACTTAAACCCATTGGAATGTTATTTCCTTGTTGGAATCTCAATTCTCATGTCAGAAGGAAAATTGGATCTGCTTTTGCCTAAAAGGTCCCTTATGTGTTCTGGATGTTTCTATCAGCGCCAAGCATTTTAACCACTGAAGATGACGTTTACAAGAGGGTAAGGGCTGGAAAGGGAGGTGACCATTAGTAGTCGGCAATCTTAATTTACTGACAGTATGTCTGGAAATTTTGGTCTCAGAAAGGAAGTTTGTGAAGTTCACCAAGTTCACAACAAAAGTCATTTTACCTTCCTATTGACAGTATTTTAAAATGATAAAGTAGAAAAGTCACAGACTAAGAAATCTCTATCAGCACTAGTAATTCTCCTTTGAATATAAAAAAATGGAATCTGAATTATACCCAGATATAAGAATTTTTTAAATAATTGGGATTAAATTGAAAAATAAAGTTTTCTACATATGTTAGAATTAGTAGAGGTTAAAATCTTTTGCTTTCAGTGCTATCTATCACAATCCTGAATGGGTAAAACAGATGTAGAGAAACTATCCTATGAATGAAAACAATGGTAGATAGTCTAGTGATTTGGATGAAATCTGTCCACAACCACTAACTTATGGCATTATAGTGTGAAAGTAACTATACAGCTCCTAATCAAATGGGTGTGACTGAATTCAAATAAAATCTCATTTATAAGAGCAAATAGTAGGCTGAATTTGATCTGCTTTCTGGCAAAATTTTGCCAATGCTTGATTTGAGATCAACCTAACTACTTAGAATCTGAAGGAAGGGATGCAGAGATGATGCAGTTGGTAAAGCACTGCATGAGGAGCCAATGCAAAAGGCAGATGCAGTAATGCACATCTGTAATTTTAACATCTACAGCTAGATGGAAGAAGGAAACAGGTGAATCCTCAGAAGCTTAGGGGGGCAATAGCCTGGCTTACTCAGCAACAAACAAGACATTGTTTCCTCAGCAAGGTTAAGTGATAGGACCACTACTCCAAGTTGTCTTCTGATCTCCAAATATGTGCCATGGTACAAACATGCATGCACTTGCACATACACACACACACACGCACACACACACACATCATACATATACTTACACACACAAAAGAGAGAAGGAATCAAGAAAGCAAAAAAGCAAGAGGGAGAAAGAAAAAGAAAGAAAGAAAGAGAGAGAGAGAAAGAAAGAAAGAGAGAGAGAGAAAGAAAGAGAGAGAGAAAGAAGAAAGAGAAAGAAAGAAGAAAGAGAAAGAAAGAAGGAAAGACAGAAAGAAGGAAAGACAGAAAGAAATCCAAAGGATTCAAATCCCAACCTGAATACCCAAAGAAAAAGCAGAAATGTGTGAAGTGAAAGTAACCAGGTAAGCGGGTCACCACTGATCATGTTGCTTGTGTGTAAAACTTTAATTGCTTCTTGGCTCTCTTGGCTGTCTCATCTAAATCGAGAATTTATGGAGTAAAAGCATGCTCCTGGTCTGCTCTGCTTTGGAGTAGTCTGATTTGACTGTCAACAGAAAGATTGGAGAGGCTCCCAGTACTCCACCAAGAAGCATCCATTTACAACGAAAGGTGTTTAATGCAGGGAATCAAAACTAGTACAGAAAGTAAGTGACTGTGAAGTGCTTTCTAAACTGGACATAAAAACACACCCCATGCCAAGATTCAGGGACTCTTATAGAAGAGGATGTGGTAAAAATGTAAGCCTGAGGGTGGAGAAGAGTGTTGCCAGAGAGTATAATGTGATGATAGTAGGATTGCTATATCCAAGAACTCACTACAGTGATGTCCACGTCTACAAGGCTTGAACAATAATTGGCCTATCCACATTTCACCATGGATAAAGAAAGATCTCAAAAAATGCTACGCCTCCCCAAGAAACTATTTAAGGCTAATGTCAAAGAGGAGAAAGGGACGTTCTTTCTTCAATGATTACCCATTGATAAGTCATCCATGCCCCAGAAAGCAAACAAGTTCTTTCCAGTACAGTCAATCTCAGTTGAAATTCAGTGGGCACAAAAACATGAAAATAAGAGGGACCCTGGTTGGAAAGGAGAAAGTATGTACTGGGGCAGCAGGGTGACAGGATTAAAGAGTAAGGGACCAAAAAAATTAGATGTTCATATATGTAAGTATCAAAGAATAAAAAATAATTTTAAAAGAGTCAGTTCCACAGAAATGGAAGTGGGGAATAGTCTGAGCACTAATCCACTGAACTGAGTCTTCCAAAGGAAAGATCATGATGAATTTACAAATATGAAATGTAGAAATGGTCATAGATGCCAGTCATTAAGATGAGGACAGTCCTTTCCCCAACCCGCCGCCCAGGACACACGCAGTCCAGTGGGGACTCACCTTGACCTAGGTAAGCTCCGCCCCCGTCCAACCCCAAAACTCCAGGACAAATAATTCAGTTCAGTGAAAAATGCACAGAAATTGAAAGAAGGTCTCAAGAGTTAAAACAACAATGCCCAAGTCAAAGAGAAACAACACCCAAGTAAACAAATCTCCCACTGAAGGAATTAATCCCATAATGATAGACTCCAACCAGAACAAACCCATGGAAAATGGCCAAGAAAGCCTGACCCAGGGTAGACTTTCAAAACATGATCATTACCATGTTCAATACTATGAAAGAGGAAATCCGGGAGGAATTAAATAATTGCATCAATCACTTTGAAGAGGAACACAACAGACACTTGGAAGAGTTCAGAAATACAGTTCAAGAAACAAAAACAAGCATACAGCAGTTAAAACAGACTCAAGCAGAGTTTAAAACTAACTAAAAGACAAGTTATCTTAAACCCAGAACTCCACAGAGAGTCTTATCAGCAGAACTTATGAAGCAGAAAACAGAATTTCAGACCTTGAAGACAAAGTGGGAGTATTAACCAGCTCAATGGAAGAGGTTGTTAAAGCCAAAAAGATACTTGAGAGAAATATTCAAGAGTTATGGGACACCCTGAAGAAGCCTAACATGTGTATCCATGGAATACCAGAGCAAGAATCTCAAAATACCATACCTGAGGAAATTTTTCAAATGATCATCAAGGAAAACATTCCTCATCTAAAAAATGAGAGGCCCATACATATACAAGAGGCATTCCACACCCCAAACAGATATGACCAAAAGAGAAACTCGCCATGGCAAATAATAGTTAAAACACTCCACATTCAAGATAAAGAAATGAGAGCATCAAGGGAAAAAAAAGAGTAACTTTTAAAGGTAAACTTATTAAAATAACAAATGACTTCTCAGTCGAAACAGTAAAAGCAAGAAGAGCTTGGAGAGACATACTTCAAGTATTGAATGAGCAAAAATGTTTGCAGGCAGATATATCCTGCAAAACTATCCATCATGATCAAGGGAGAAAGAAAAATCTTCCGGCACAAAGACAACTTGAAGGGATACATGTCCACCAACCTAGGCCTTCAAAAAATGCTAGAAATGATACTCAAGCTTGAAGAAAAAAACAGGCATAATCAGGAAAACAGAAGGGAAGTACAATACTACCAAAACCTGAAGGTCTAACAATACACTTACAAAAGCCACTAAACATAATAAATGTCTGGAATTAAAAATAGTTTCTCCATTATAACATTAAATCTTAATGGGCTTAACTCACAGATCAAGAGACACATTACAAATTTGCATTAAAAATCACAATCCATCAATCTGCTGCCTGCAGGAAACCCATCTCACCACAAAAGATAGGCACATCCTAAACCTAAAAGGTTGGTCAAAAATTCTGCAAGCTAATGGAACCAAAAAACAGGCATGGGAAGCCATTATGCTATCAGACAAAGTGGACTTCAAACCAAAAAAAAATCATAAGAGAGACAGATGGATACTACATTTTAGTCACAGGTAAAATTCACCAGGAAGACTTCACAATACTGAACATATATGCACCCAATATGGGCCCCTCCACAATCATTAAGCAAACCCTACAATGTCTAAAGCAAGAAATCAATCCCAAAATGATAATTCTGGGGGATTTCAACACCGCCGTCTCAACATGGGATAGATCAACAGGTAAAAAACTAAACAGAGACACTTTGGAGCTTAACCAAACCCTTACTGAAATGGACCTTACAGATCTCTATCGAACTTTTCATCCATGCACCGAAGAATACACATTTTTCTCAGCAGCACATGGAACTTTCTCCAAAATAGATCACATATTGGTCCACAAAACCAATCTCCACATATACAGGAAAGTTGAAATTCTAGCCTGTACCTTATCAGACCACCACGGCCTAAAGCTTGACATCCACAACACAACAAGCAACAGAAAATACACTAACTCCTGGAAACTTAACACTTTGATGCTGAATGAGAATTGGATTCAGGAAGAAATTACAAAGGAAATTCAAGATTTCCTGAAAGTGAACGATAATGAAAATACAACTTACCAAAATCTCTGGGACACAATGAAAGCTGTCCTAAAAGGTAAGTTCATAGCTCTTAATGCCTACATCAAAAAAATGGAAACATCAGAAATAAATAACTTAACAATGCAGCTTAAAGCTTTAGAAACACTAGAGCAATCTATTCCAAAACGAGTAGAAGGGAAGAGATTAGCAAAGTAAGGGGAGAAATATCTGAAATTGAGATTAGGAAAACGATACAGGAAATCAACCAGTCAAAAAGATGGTTTTTTTAAAAAATCAATAAGATTGATACACCCCTAGCTAAATTAACCAAAAGCAAGAGAGAGAAAGCCTAAATTAACAAAATTAGAAATGAAAATGGAGTTATCACTACTGATACCCAAGAAATCCAGATAATTATAACATCATATTTCAAAAGCTTATACTCTGTGAAATTTGACAACACAAAAGAGATGGATGAATTCCTAAGTAAACACAACTTACCTAAATTGAATCAGGAAGTGGTAAATTATTTAAATAGTCCTATAACAATATGAGGAAATTGAGGAAGTAATCTCAAATCTTCCCACCAAAAAATGTCCTGGACCAGATGGATTTAGCACAGAGTTCTACCAGACATTTAAGGAGATAATAACACCAGTACTCCTTAAACTGTTCCATCAAATAGCAAAGGAAGGAACACTACCAAATTCCTTCTATGAAGCTAATAACGTCTTAATCCCAAAACCTAATAAAAATACACTTAAAAAAGAAAACTATAGGCCAATCTCTCTGATGAACACAGATGCAAAGATTCTCAATAAAGTCTTAATAAATCGGATTCAAAAACATATCAAAAAGATCATCCACGGGAATCAAGTAGGCTTTATCCCAGGTACACAAGGATGGTGCAACATACACAAATCAGTAAGTGTAATTCCCCATATAAACCAGTCCAAAGTTCAAAACCATATGATACTCTCAATAGATGCAGAAAAAGCTTTATGATCAAAACCCTAGAGAAAGTTGGAATGGAAGGAATCTTTATCAATATAATAAAAGCAATATACAACAAGACAACAGCAAGGATTGTGCTCAATGGGAAAAACTTGAAGCATTCCCACTTTAATCAGGAACTAGACAAGGCTGTCCACTCTCACCACTTCTTTTCAATGTTGTACTTGAAGTCTTAGCTGAAGCCATAAGATAAGAAAGGGACATAAAAGGGATTCGAATCGGCAAGGAAGAAGTCAAGTTATCTCTATTTGCAGATGACATGATCCTATACCTGAGTGATCCCAAAAACTCCACCAGGAAGCTCCTGGAACTAATACAGAAGTTCAGCAAGGTGGCAGGATACAAAATAAATGTACAAAAATCAGTGGCCTTCCTATATGCCCAGAATGAAAGAAGCGAAAACGCCCTAAGAGACTTAATCTCATTTACTATAGCCCCTAAAAAAATGAAATACCTTGGTATAAACCTAACCAAGGAGGTAAAAGACCTTTACAATGAAAACTTTAAAACCCTAAAGAAAGAAATTGCAGAAGACACCAGAAGGTGGAAAGACCTCCCATGTTCCTGGATTGGCAGAATCAACATCATAAAAATGACCATCCTATCAAAGGCAATATACAAATTCAGTGCTATACCAATTAAAATCCCAAAGCAATTCTTTAAAGAAGTTGACCAATTAATCTCAAAATTCATATGGAGGCACAAAAGACCCAGTAGCGAAAACAATCCTGAGGAACAAAAACACTGCTGGAGGTATTACCATACCAAACCTTAGTCTATACTACAAATCCATAGTTGTAAAAACAGCCTGGTACTGGCTCCAAAATAGACACACAGATCAATGAATAAGGGTTGAAGACCCAGATATAAGCCCATACAACTACAGCCATTTGATCTTTGACAAAGCGGCCCAAAAAATCCAATGGAAAAGGAACAGCATCTTCAACAAATGGTGCTGGCAAAACTGGATCTCCACATGCAGAAGATTAAAGCTGGACCTTACTTGTCACCATGTACAAGAATTAACTACAAATGGATCAAGGATCTCAATATAAGGCCAGAGACTATTAAAACCATAGGTGAGAGGGTAGGGAACTCCCTTGAGTTGACTGGGCTAGGTCAACAGTTCCTGAACAGACATCCAATAGCACAGTCACTACAACCAACACTCAACAGATGGGATCTTGTAAAATTAAAGAGCTTCTGTTCAGATAAAGAGATTATAACTCGAGCACACAGGCAACCCACAGAATGGGAGAAAATCTTCACAAACCACATATCTGATAGAGCTTTATTATCCAGAGTGCACAAAGAACTTAGAAAACTAAACACCAAGGAAAGAAATGGCCCAATTAAAAAATGGGCCTTGGAACTTAAAAGAAACTTTACCAAGGACGAAATTAAAATGTCTAACAAATATCTTAAAAAATGCTCCACATCAATAGCCATCAGGGAAATGCAAATCAAAACCTCCCTGAGATATCATCTCACCCCTGTCAGGATGGCAAAAATTCACAATACAAACAACACCAAATGCTGGAGAGGATGTGAGAGAGGGGAACTCTCCTACATTGCTGATGGGAGTGCAGGCTCATACAACCACTCTAGTGAGCAGTCTGGCAATTCTTAAAGAAGTTAAAGATTGAAATGCCATATGACCCTGCTATATCACTTTTGGGAATAACCCCCATACAAAATTCACCTCGATAGCACATCATGACCATGTTCATAGCAGCACTGTTTACAATAGCAAAGTCATGGAATCAGCCCAAATGTCCAACAGTTGACGAATGGATAAGGAAAATGTGGTACATTTATACAATGGAATACTACTCAGTCATCAAAAATGATGATTTAATGCAATTTGCCTGGAAATGGATGTCATTAGAAACAATTATATTGAGTGAAGTATCCCAGACATGGGAAATTAAGCACCATATGTACTCCCTAATAGGTGGATCCTAGTACAAACTCACTTACAGACATTCAAACACAAATCTCTATAATAACTACAGTAATTGTAAAGATTATAAACAGAAGGGATGGGGAAGGAGGGCCTCACCAGAAACAGAGGGGACCAAGTTACAACAGAGAAAATAGGCCACCATCAAGGACTGAAAGTAAGTAATGAGTTATCTGATTAAGTTCACAGACTTTCCTTCCTGATCATTTACAACTGATGGGGTACAATCTTACTAGAAGGGGAGGGCATATAGGCTTCCAGATAGAAGGTAACCATTTTGCAAATGGGTGATTGATCCCTCTCTCACCGCAGTCTCCTACTTCTATTCCATCTGCCTTTGAATATACTCTTATAACAAGACTCTAATTTAACAGGTTTTTATCTCTGGCCAGGGGGTGACATCCAATACCCATCAGGATGGAACCAAGAGCATTGCAGGAACAGCAAAACTGAAAAAAAAAGAAAAATCATCAACAAACCATAATTCAGAACATCAGAGACTCTATAACAACCACCTGGAATCTGGCCTGCCTAATCTCTCCCCATCCTGAAGCTCAGGGAAATTTGCAGAAGAGGGGGCGGTAAGATTGTAAGAGCACAAGGATGGGAGGAGTCATGATACGCAAGATGCTCCACACAAGTTAGGGCCAAAGCAATTATAACAGGACTCTGCATGATCTGCCCAATGACCAACATACCGTTGACCCCCTCTAATTCTAGTGTGGACTAAAGGCACTAGGATCCTTAGAAGCAAGGGATTAACAGTCACAATAGTGTTCCTATACTTAAGGGGAACACAAGAAAGAGTTCTAGGAAATTCCATGGAGTCCTTACACCTCATCAGAGAGGAGGACAAAGTTTGATATACTCATTAAAGGATGCTTCAAAGATGGCAGGTGGGGCACTGGGAGAAAGGGAGGGAGGGGGGAAAGGAAGGGACAAAGCAGGGAGGGAACAGGGAAGTCCAGGGAGGAGTGGAGGGAGGGAGGGGACAGGGGTTCCTATTATGTTTGTATGAGCAGAAACAAATAAAAAAAAAAGAAAACTAAACACCAAGGAAACAAATGGGCCAATGAAAAAATGGGTCTTGGAACTTAAAAGAAACTTATATCTTAAAACTTATATCTTAAAAAATGGTCCGCATCCTTAGCCATCAGGGAAATGCAAATCAAAACCTCCCTGAAATATCATGTCACCAGGGTCATAATGGCAAAAATCTACAATACAAACAGCACCAAATGCTGGAGAGGACGTGGTGAGAAGGGAACTCTTCTACATTGCTGGTGGGAACTCAGGCTTATAAAACCACTCTGGTGAACCATCTGGCTATTCTTAACAAAGTTAAAGACTGAAATGCCATATGACCCTGGTATTCCACTTTTGGTAATAATCCCCCATACAGCAAAACCTCGATAGCACAAGCACGACCATGTTCATCGCAGCACTGTTTACAATAGCATGAAACCAACCCAAATGCCCAACAGTTAACGAGTGGATAAGGAAAATGTGGTACATTTATACAATGGAACACTACTCAGCCATCAAAATGATGAATTAATGCAATTTGCCAGGAAATGAATGGAATTAGAAAAAATTATATTGAGTGAAGTATCCCAGACACAAAAAATTAAGCGCCGTTTGTACTCCCTAATAGGTGGATCCTAGTACCAAACCCACTTAGAGACACACTCAAAGATAAATCTCTGTAATACTTACAGTAATTTCAAGAATTATAAACAGGAGGGAAGGGGAAGGAGAGCCCCACCAGAAACAAGGAGAGAGAGGATCATGCTACATCAGAGAAAACAGGCCACCATCAAGGACTGCAAGTAAGTAATGAGATATCTGGTTAAGCTCACAGACTTTCCTTCCTGGTCACTTGCATCTGATGGGGTATGATCTCACCAGAAAGGGAGGGCATAGAGTTTGGCAGATAGAAGGTAACCATCCTGCAAATGGGAGACTGACCCCTCTCACCGCAGTCTCCTACTCTTATTCAATCTACCTTTGAATCTACTCTTATAATAAGACTCTATTTTAGTAGCCTTTTATCTCTGGCCAAGGGGTGACATCCAATACCCATCAGAATGGAGCCAAAGGGCGGTGTAGGAGCAGAAAAACTGAAAAAAAATCAACAAACCATAATTCAGAAAATCAGAGACTCTACATCCATCACCTGGAACCAGGCCAGCCTAATCGTTCCCCATCCTAAAGCTCAGGGAAATTTAGGAAAGAGGGGGCGGTAAGATTATAAGTGCCTAAAGATGGAGAGGAGCAATGATATGCAAGATACTCTATACAAGTTAAGACCAAAATAATCATAATAGGACTTTGTATGACCTGCGCGATGATCAACCTATCATTGAACCCACAAAGTCTAGCATGGATCAAAGGCACTAGGATCCTTAAAGGCAAGCGATTAACAGTCCCAATAGTGTTCCTATACTAAAAGGGAACACAAAAAAGAGCTTTAGACAATGCTACTGAATCCTTACACCTCATCAGAGAGGAGGACCCAGAGGGAAGTTTGACACGCACACTAAAAGATGCTCCAGGAACGGGGGGGCGGGGGAGAGGGCATACTGGGAGAAAGGGAGAGAGGGGGAAAGGAAAAAGAAAAGGGGGGAGGGAGCAAGGGGGTCCAGGGAAGGGTGGAGGGAGGGAGGGGAATGGGGTACTTATCAACTTTATATGAGTGGAAGAAATAAAAAAAGTAGTATTAGAAAAATGAAATGTTTAGGGAAAAACTGGACAAAGATGTATAGATCTATAAACTCCAAAGTATAAAAAAAAAGATGAGGAGAAACTAATCGACTCCATCCAGCTAGCTCGACTCAGTCTTTCTCTATGAAATGCCTCGTAAATGTCAAACGTAATTCTTAGATGTTTCAACAAACATGCTTGTGAGTTTTCCATGGAAGAATTTAAAATCTCATGTAATTTATCACTTTGCTTTGTTGCAGCAGAAAGAAACAGCCCAATGTCCACACGCACTGTTGCTTGCTAAAAGCTTTCCTTAAACGTGGTACGTCCACCTCCAGCTGTGTGTCCCTGGCATTGTCGCAGAGAGAAAAGGATTCTTGGCTGCTACTCATGTATTAAGCAGCTCTTAAAATGAAAAACAAAGGTTTATTTCATCTTCCTGGAATCAAAGACAAGAAGACCTTAGGAAGTCTTCTCTTTGATCACACCTTGAGCTTCACTGCTGCACTGCAAAGAAACTTCTCTGACTGCCCACAGGTCTCCTGGCAGGAAGCTGCCACTTCTGTTTTGATACTGCCAGTCATAACCTCTGCTAATATTTATTCTTAAAAATTGTAAGATTTTTTTCTAGAGAAGTCATATGTAAATTCCTTATTAGAATTACAGACTTTTTGAAATCTCAAATGTTCAGAGAATTTACACACACACACACACACACACACACACACACACCAAGAGGGGAAAAATGGTATTGAAAAAGGGGAGGAGGGTGATAGATAGGTAGATAGGTGATATGACTGATAAATGCAGAATGGGAGTCAGGGGAAGGGAGAGAAGAGGAAGGCTTATCAACAAAAACAGATTTTGTTTGAAAATGTCCTAATGCAACCTAATATTGCATATGCTAATAAAATTGTTGGGCTAAAAAATTAGAGAACTGCTTTCTTCTGTTGGCTAGGCAAGATCTAAGTTGAGTAGATTTTCAATTTTGGAGAAAAAAATAGATCATTGTTTCTCAATTCCTGATTTTTGCTCTTTAGCTACAGCTTATGTTTGATCTGTCCATGAATCAAGACCTTGCTCACTCTAGCCGGATCTTCTGGTCTCTCTTGACAGAACTGATTTAACACACCTGTACTCTAAACTCATGCAAAGTATTTCTATATTATAGAAGTCATAAAATTCTATTCATTTCTGGTACAGCTCTGATGCTTCAGGGGAAAAAGATGGAAACAGAGAAGATCCTGGTTTGGAGTCATCTTTTGCAGTTAATATTGTAACCTAGCCATAACCTTTGTGATCCCTGTTTGCAAAAGGGGAGCAAGTTTAGCTGCCCCTCAACAGGGAGTGGTGCAGATCAAATGATGTCTTTGTAGGGATTAAAGGAATTAAGGGCCATAGAAATACCCTGTAAAATGCTGTTCCGTTATTCTCTGCTGGTAGCATTTCTGTATTAAGAAAGTTCTCTCTTACACATGCCTCTACTGTCTCCTGACTGCCTTGGGGAAGGAGGTCAGGCACAGACATGCGCAGCATCGCAACATTCCCTAGTAAATGTCTTGTCTGTAGATTGTGTCAACATGTGCTTTTGTGACTCACACTGTCACAGCCTGAACTGTGGAGAGCAGTAGTATCCCTGCTGGGTGGTGTTTTTCCTTCAGGCCTATCATGCGCTTTCCAACTTTGCCCCCAGTTTGACCTAAGTATAGGGGCAGATGGAGAGTAGTTCTACCATTCTCCAGCAATTTGAAAGCATTTCATCTTAAAGGGAGACTCGCATATTCCCAGGAGATTCTAAAGGGAAACATTCTGTCTTAGAGGGAGACTCATTAAGTCTTAAAAGGATCAAGATAACAAAAGGATATGGCAACAATCTCCCAGATACAGAAAAATAGTTGACAACTGCTAGGAGAGGAGACTCTGTCACCAGACAAGCAGTCTGGAAAACAGGGAGCTGCCTATCAGCTAGAGACGACTTTGAGGAGCTAAGTTGGCTGCCAGTCATGCAGAAGCTCTAGGGCTACAGATAATGTGCTCTCTGTTTTTCATGTATGTATATATTTGTGTAGGTTCAGCCAACTGCAGATTGAGATATTTGAATTAAAATTTGTCTGACTAGACAATACAGTATAATGTCTACATGTGAAATTTGCTTGAATGCAGTACTATAATAGTATAGTATATGGAAGGATGAGTTTAGGTCCTATGCAAACATTGTGCTATCTTGTATAAGATACCTGAGAATCTATCTGCAGACTTGGACATGTGAGGAGAGGAGAGAGGATCCTAGCATCAATTCTCCCCAGGATGTTAAGGATGCTAGTACATACACACATACACCAGAAAAGTGAATAGTGGTATAAGGGGCAGAGAGAGAGAGAGAGAGAGAGAGCTCAGAATTTAGATATATGATAACTATATATTTACAAAGCAAATTAAATTCTTACATCATAAATTCTTTTTTCTATCACATTTTATTTTTTCCCAATCATACAAGCTCAATAGGTACCCCCATCCTCTCCCTCCCCAATCCCCCCTTGCACTCTCCCCCCCCCCCTTTTTCCCCTTCCTTTCACCCCCCTCCCTCTGTCCCCTTCTCCCATCCCCTGGAGAATCCTCTTGTTTAAATGCCAAATCTCCCTCTGGGTCCTCCACCCTAGTGAGGTGTAAGGACTCAGTGGCATAGCCCTGAGCCCGTTCTTGGGCTCTCCGTTAGTATGGGACATCATAAATTCTTATGTGTTTGTTTTATTTGTATTTCATAGTGTAACTACTGTAGGTTCCAGGGTCAGTCAGAGATTCACCACTGGCCAGGAGTTAAAAGTTTAACCAGGGAAGTTTATTGGAAAAGAAACTATTTTACCAGGGCTTACACAAGAACTGGGTCCTTAGAATATGAAGGACCAAGCTATAATTTCACAGAGTATTTAAAGATAAGAAGGCAGAAAAAGGGATGTGCAAGGCCCCATGGTTGGACATGCAAACAGATAGGTGCCAACAAGCTGAAGCAACTTGATTACAGAAACCAAAAAAAAAAGCAGTTAGCCATTAACGTTTACAATCTTATCTTGTCAGCACACATGCTTCTTGCAGACTCGTGTATCTTAAGCTAACATTAAACTTTTGACCCAAAGACCTTTTAGGAAACTGAAAGAAGAGGGACATTCCAAGAAACTACTTGGGGAGAGGGAGGCATCTTGTACTCTCTTGTGGGGGGCTGCCTGTCAGCAGTTTTTTAACTGGAGAATTTCTTATTTTCTATGGGTATATCAATTTTCCTTCCTACCTTCCCCTCTTTCATAACTCAAAACTACTAGTTCTCCTCTCTAAGAAAAAGTCTTTGGAAAAGTCTTTATCATGTTTCCTCATGTGGTTCTGTCATAGTTAAATACAGTTGTCAACTTGATAGTTGAGGGTTTGAGCTCTGGGAACATTTGTAGAGAATTAGTAATTGAGTTAAGCCCGTCTAGTTGATGGGAAAAGCCCAACCTATGGTGGGTGAGACTAGGCCCTGGATAGGTGAATAAAATACAGAGAGCTAGTTGAGGAAGTTGGCATCCTTGTGTATACTTGGCCAGACATGCTGGTTCTGGCAACCAAGGATCATCCCTCTCTCAGTCCTTATATGAAGATGGTATGGCCAGTTCCCTCAGCCCTCTGGAGATGGTGCATGTTCTCCTGCCAAGTTGGACTAAGAACTGTAACTGGATTACCATGAGACAATAAACCCCTTGTTCCCTTAAACCATTTATGATGATTTTATCAGAAATATACAGAGTAACTGCTACAGGTTTCCTTCACATTGTTCTATCTACCACATGGATACTTTTTCATGACTGTAGTTGGTTACTGTCCTACACTGTGTATGCTGGATTAGGCTTCTTTCTGTTAGAGAATACAGAGAACTCAGTCTTTTAACCTACATTTGTTAAGATTTCATAACTGAATCACAGTGTTCATCTTTGTCTATGATTTGAGAAATTTTTGTTGCCATTTACTCTACATGGAATTTTTTCATTCAGTGTCTCAATCATCTGCTTGGTCTTGTCTTTGATCTATGCAACTGAATGAAACCATTTATGACTGTGGGGGTCACCCGGGGGGGAAGTTCCTTCCTCTGTAGAAGGAATTTGATTGGCATCGTATGCCAAACACTCCCTTTCCTTTTCAGTTCCATGATCTTTTATTTTTTCTTCTGTCCCTTGTCCCTTTTTCCCTAATGACTGTGTAGCTGAGTGGATGTTATATGAAACTTTTCATATGGAGACACCTCACAAATGTCTATTTACCACATAGGGTCTGTACCAAAGTCAAACTTGACAAAACAATGAGTTTATTGTTGTTACTCACAAGGGGGCATCGATTAGGGTCACTCACAGGAGTATGGGTGAGGATTACTTACAGGAGCAGGGACAATTCAAAGTATCTACATCAGCTAAAACTCTACCTTCCTGTTCTCATATGCCTAAATCTACAGATAGAGTCTCAAGTCCCTTATGTGAAATAGCATAATGTCTGCATAAGACCTATACTCATCCTTTCATATATTATAGTATTCATATCTATACTATTATAGCACCTAATTCAATGTAAAGTTCATGTGTAATTAGTATACTGTGTTGTGTAATTTCTAATGGAAAAAATCTCTTGTGTATTATTAGTACAGACAAATTTTGTATTCAAATATCTCAGTCTGCAGTTAGCTGAACCCACACAAACATATACATATATGAATATGTTTGTACATATATATTTTTTTAAATTATGGTAAGAAATTACCAGACATGAGTCAACAACAACCAAAATACAGTTAGAAAGCTTGTTACCAAAATTGGTGAAAACAGCTTTATCATCTCTAGCAGAATTGTGCCAAAACCAGGAATTTTTTTCTGTCCAATTCGAACACATTTTATACTTCCCACAAAACGTTCTTCTTACCTTTCCTCGCATATATTGTAGGCAGAAACTTTTAACTGGGAATTTCCAAATTGCGGATACTTAGAGGAAGTTGGGTGGGGTAATAAAAGAATCATTCCTTAAATAAATTCACTCAAAATCCCACAGAAAATAAGAATCTGCCAGATTGAAGAGGGAGACCAACTCTCCAAGGTGGCTTGCTCCTCTGATGAGCACAGCCACGTGGTATCCTGATGCCACCCTTATGAAGTCCCCAAGGACATGGCCCTTACTGGTAGACACCAGGATGCTCTGAGTACACCTTAACTGGCACTGAGGAAGTTGCAAAGCATGAAGGAGCATGGTAGCATCAAAACAAATTCGTGACATTTCAGAATCATAGGCCTCAGGGCCTTCACAAGTTTCACCGGTGTGATAATATTTGCAGAACGTAAATTATCTAATCAGAACTGAATTTAGAGTCTAACCATGGTATTATCAGCTATACAATATTGGAAAAGATCATTTCTGCAAATGTCACTTCCTTATCTCTAAAAGAGGCAACGAGTTTTGAGAGTTAGTGCTATCTTTCTTTTGTTGTGAAGCTCAATAGCTGACTTGTACAGAGGTCTACATTTGGCCCACAATAATCAAATTCTCTTTTCTGGGAACATGGAAATTTGAGTGGCAAAGGTTGAAAGCCCTTGTAGTAAGGTGACAGAGGACCCGTGACTCTAAAAAGACTACAACCTCCTATTCTGGTGTCCTACAAAGTTTATTTCTTGATTAAATCACTCTCATTTTTCCAGTACATGATGTTTGTATGGCATAGGATCCGGGTGAGTTGAATGAATCCTTGTCTTATACTTATTGGAAATGGGTCACTCAGGAGTGTCATGGTTTCATTGAGTTAGACTCCATTCTTGTAGGAAAATAAGAATATATCTTTCTGCTGCTTTGGGGGACTGGATGCTGCTAGTAGTCTTAGCATCTTAGACAGAGAACTTCCATGAGAATGAGCCCATGGAGAAAACTTAGTTGAGAAATGTTGATCTATCTAGATTTGAATATTATCTTGACACAAGCATCTATGGTTCTTCGAGTAAATATTTTTACGTAAAAAGTAAAAAAAAAAAAAAAACTTCTCCTTTCCACCACCTTCTCCTATTCTTTTTCCTATGCTTCCTGATGCCTGTGTTAGATACATAGTATTATTAAAGCTTTTAATTATAGTTCTAATGCTGCCTGACTAAAGTAAATTGACAATACCATAGCAATTTGCACGTATGCATAATTATTTTTCAAAATGACAGCCTGTAGATGATTAGTAATTATATAAAGGAATTTGGGGTGAGTGTTTGTTTGCTTGTCTGGCATTCATCCATATTTCCTACATGTCTGACAAAGATGAGTTTATTAAGAGAGAGTCCCCCTCTTTTGGATGCCTGAAGGTAAGAGGACACAGACCAACCCATCTTACAGCCACTGCTGTGCCTGGGATTCACTGACCCCATCTATAGAAACCTTTCCCCACCTTGCCAAGGCAAAATGAAACAAAACAAAAACCTTGACCCAGCTTTTTTTGTTGTTGTTTTTCAAGAATGAGGACCATGGGTTGTTATGACATCAATACCAATTGCTGTCCACATTCTATGTGTGCAGGAACTCAAGCCTGAGATTTAGAACTGGACTGTTTGCAAAGTGTATCACGAGCCAAGAATCCAGGGCAGAATTAGATGTTTATGAGGAAAAACAGTGGGGGCATTGGTTAACCTCTTTCTCCCTGCTTGACAGAGGGATCAGCTTCTACGTACTATAAAAAGAAGCAATATAAGGAGGACTGAGAATGAATCTATGAGACCCTGGAAATAAAGAGTGCTTTGTCAGGGTTTATCAAGGTGCTGAAAATGGTCTTGTTTCAATTTGGCAGAGAGAAAGAGAGAGAATCATTTCCATGTTATCCTCCTACTTGGCCAAGAGCAAAGCCAAAGTCAGTCACATCAGGGCCACAGAGAGGCAACCCACTCAGAGAGCAGAAGTAACTTCACACACAGGCCTCTCTGAATCCTTCTATCCCCAAATGGTAGGAATGCTTAATTAAACCCATATTTTTTAAGCATTCCAATCTTTTTAAATGTCATTATCTTTCATCTTTTGCATCTGGGTAATATTCCAGTTTTGGCACAAGAAATGAGAGACAGGTTCCAGAAGCTGTTGTGCTGCTAGGAGACCTGGAAGTGTGAAAACAAACTTCAAATGCGAGAAGCCACCTCCTTGCCCTATGCCTGGGTGGCATGTGACACTGCTTGACGTGACTTCATCCCTTCCACCCCCAGGCTCAGCCCAGACTGCCTGGCTCAGAGATCTCCCTAACACCATCAGGTGCCCAGAATACCTTGGAATTTTCCAGAATGATTACTGTGACTGAAGCATGTTTTTACATATGAGGTATTTGGCCATTTAGATTTGTATTTCCCCATGACCCACGCTGCCTTGCCACTGAGGAACATGTTTCTGCTTCATGTAGCATCATGCTTTTATGCTATTCACATTGTTTGGGGGGAAGACTCCTTTCAAAGATGGTTGCAAAGGGTTGATGATGAAGGCCTTTGCTTATGGTCTTGCTAAGATATTTATAAAACAACTTTCATTTGTAAATTACATCTTCATTTGGCTCAAGAGATTTTCTTTAATTTCATGATTACAGTCCTCAGTACTCTTACATGTGTCAGAATTAACAAGAAAGAACTGAAATTCACTATCTTGCTGAACTAGTTTTCTTGCCTTTAGTTCCCACAGCAGTGCACACTTAACCTTTGATTATTAACAGTTAAGTGCCACAATTGTTTGTTTTTCTTTCCCAATATACAATAAGAGGCTCAAAGAAATTTTGATCATCTTTTCACTCCAACTAGGTATTTCGAAACCACCTAATAGTTATCCATTTCTTCAGTTTTAGAGTTGAAGTTGTGTGTGTCCATGATGGCCATTTGAGTGTCCTCAGACGTGGGTAATGTTTCTCAATCTTCTTCATTTAGACTACTTGGTTTTTACTCTTTGAGCTGCCACACAGTTTTGAAAACATAAAAAGATAATAGTTGGTTTTGAAAAAAAAAATAAAAGGGTAGACTAGTGTTCAGAGAGAAAGAGCTGGTAGATGGCTCTGTGAGTAATGCACTTGGGTGCATTTGCGAGGACCTGAGTTCAGATCCCGTGAACCCACATTAAGCCAGACATGGAAGTAAAAGTTTATTATCCTAGCTTTCCTATAGCATTATGGGAGGTAAAGCCAGGAGAGTCTCCGGAAGCCTAAGAGACAGCTGGTTGGGCAGACATAGCAGCAAGCAGAGACTTCACTTCAACGAGGTGAACAATACGAACCAACACCTCAAGTTGTCCTCTCACCTCCTCCTGTGCTCTGTTGCATGTACTTTCACATGCTCAGAAGCATACGTGTATTCTCTCTCACACACACACTCTCTCTCTCTTTCTCTCTACATACACAAAGACAAATTGACAAAAGAAAGTGAATGAATGTGACGCCATTTCTTTTTTTGCTTCTTTACCTATATATCTTGTTGTTCCCTTGTTTATTCAATTCAAACTTTCCTACTAAAGAGAAACCTTGGAAATTCGGAAGAGGAGATGCTCTAAGCCACCCTTCGTTCTTCTGTGGGAAAGCATCAGATGGAAAGGAGAGCCCTACTTGTAGATGCATTTTGGTGATGTCACACTCTCAGCTTGCAAGGCCTTGGATAAATCACTCAACCTATCTGAAGTGTACCTTGGTCATTTGCAAGGCCTACCTCACCAAGCTACATGCCTGACATCTGGGTATGAGTTGTCCTAGATCATAAAAACTTCCCACACATCTAAAGCTATGTGAGTTTACATGTGGGACGGGTTGTCTAATGGAAAGACACGATGCATAAGTTGGCATTGGATTAACAGTTGGTGTTCTGCCCAGAAAATATCAAAATGTTGCTGGTGGCCAAGATGAAACCAAGCGACAATGTGGGTGGAAGCCAGCCTGTCACTTGGCCCAAGGAATGCTGACTGGGATTTATAAAATAGCCCCAACAGATCCTCTGTTGGTCGATCCCTCTGCAGGTAATCACGAGCTGACAACTCACAGCAAGGGCACAAGACGACTCCTTGCACTACGTTTACCCATATGGCGAGAAAGCGCCGAAGGTTTTTTGTGCCAAATGAAGATCCAATTAAAGCTTGGAAAGGTTGCTCCATTATCACATTTGCAGCCATAATTAAATTTGTGAACTGAGAAGGGCTGCCAAGCTTGCCTCTCTGTTTCAGAAGGTGGGACATCTGTTAACATTAGTGTGGACATGAACATGGGGGGAGTCAGGAAAATCTGGCTTTCAAATGAACATTCAGAATAAACCACAGTTTTATTTGAAGATTGTGACTATCAAGTTCCTACCCCACCCCCTTGTTACTTACAGTGCCTCAGTTTCCTGGCAACGTCATCTACTTTGTGATTTTTTTTAATAGAAATAATTCTTCTTTACAACACTTCATTCCGCAGTTCAAACTTTCAGATTTAAGTTAGTATATGACTACAACTTTATCAAGGAAAATGATCTGTGATAGGAAGAAAAAGATTTAAGAAGGACCAGGAGGGGCTGCAGAGATGGTTGAATGGGTAAAGCACTTGCTATGTAAAAGTAAGGACCTGAGATCAGATCTCCAGACCCCAGATAAAACTGGGTGCAGTAGCGTGCATCTGTAAGCACTGTGCTTCTATAGCAAAATAGGCCCCAGATGTGGGAGAACCCCCAAAAGCTCACAGGCCTGCTAGTCTTGCATGCACAGTGGAAAACACCAACATTGTTTCAAACAAGTGGTAAAACAAAGACCTACACCTGAGGTTGACATGTGACCTCCACACATGCACCACGGCACCAGTGTGCCTGCACTCACACCATCATGTGCACACATGTATGGCAACACAGATAATGATAGAAAAAAAAGAAGAGCCCTGGTATAGTTTATAGAATTCCCAGATAGCACCAGGTTCTATGTAACTGACTCACCCACCCAGTTAGCAACTCTCCTAAGATCTGAAGTTTAATTATAATTTTAATGCATTTGCACAATTATTATAAAGACAAGAACTTTCTTATTTTGAAATTCTCTTAAACCAAGGTGCAATCTTATATAGTAGGCAGCTCTATCCCTATTCTCAAAAAAAAAAATAAGCTGAAATCTGCAACATTAAATGCCATGCAAAATTTTGACAGCCAAATGGAGAGAGACCAAGACTGTAATACTGGTTTTCTAAGTCCTACTTTACCTGTATTTACTTAATGTAAAAGTTGCACAAATTTATGAAACTAGAGATATCTATTTACAATAAAGAACTAAATATTTTTGTCATTTTTTTCAAGATTATAACATTGAAACAGTTCATAAATATCCATGTACCTGGATAACCAGAGGAACCCTGAAATGAAAATATGAACACAAAGCAGGACTCTCAAAATAGCATGCACAAACATTATATTGGATCATGAAAAAAAAAAAAAACGGAATTCACTGCACACTGACAATAAAAAATCTGGAAGGAAAGATGAAGAACATCTGGGTAGAGCTATGTGCTGAGTCCACATGCTGGTCCGTCTGGTAAACTGTGGCGGTACCATGTCCACATCAGGTGCTGAACTCAGATCCTTCCTAAGATCTTCTCTGGGCTTAAAGTTTCCTGAGTTTCAGGGACCCCCTTATACTCCCCCAACTGGAATCACCACCTTACATTTCCTTGATGTATTACTACCAGATCTGAGTTGGAACTACTCTCAACATAATCAAGTGTCTCACATTGTCTCTACAGTAATTTAGCCCTTACACTGTGTGACAGATTAAAGTACATCGGAAATGAATAAACCTTGACAAGGGAACAAACCAGTCACCTCTGTAATTGATTACGTGGCATCACAGCGATCTTGGGGCAGTGGCTATAAAGCAGAGAAGGGAAATGGCTATGTTTGAACAATTCATCTTAAGCGATTACTTCATTGTGTGAAAGGAGACTTGAAGGCATAAACATGGGAAATATCCCAGAGAAGCCTTATTTGATATTTCTGATACAAAAGCAGGATGTTTTGGTAGACTGTATCCAGGGAGAGTTTTTACACTCATGATTCTGACCCTCGCAGCAACTCACATGAAATGGAGTTATTTTCCCTATTTAGTAGGCAAAGGGAAACATGTTTAAGGGTTTTTGTGCATGATCAAACACTTACAAAATCGGTAATGTATTAGAACCACCAGAGTACAAGTTCAAAGCCCACCGTAACAGAACATATACAACTTCTTATGTGATTATTTCAGATGAATGACTAAAGATTCAAGGACAAGGATATCACTAATGGTGGCATTTAGCTCTTCTGAATCTTTTGCAAATGATCAGGACAGTGGGCTGTAGTTCAACAAATAGGATGATTTGTTGTTTTTAAGAGTATAGGATGTAACCAAATTAATTGTCTTTCTTTGGAGCACTTTGGTCTTTGAGTCTATTTTTATTATATGTGGATTCATTTGTAGCACATTATATAATAAGGTGCAATCTCCAAAATCAAGCTTCTTCCATATTGTATGAATTTAATTATCTAATTGGGGGATTGGGAAGATGGACTCATAGTTAAAACCTTTGCCTCCTGTCATAGTTACTCATTTTGCTGCTGTTGGGCAAGACTCAAGCTCAAGCAACTTAAGGGGAGAAAAGGAGATTTATTTGACTTACAGTTTCAGAAGAGAGATATAGTCCACCATGGTGGAAAGGCATGGCTGGCAGAAGCTGAGGAGGCTGAGGTTACTGCAGATATCATGGAGGCTGAGAGAGGAAGCTGCAAACTGCAAGAGCTGACTATAAGTGGAAGCAATGCAAAGCTAACTAACCTCAAGACCCAACCTCTATGATGTGCCTTCCTCCAGCAAGACTATGACCTTCCCAAACATCAACTAAGGATTCCTACACATGAGCTTGTGGGGGACAACTCACATTCTAAACCTCTCAAGCAAAGGACCTGAGTTTGGATCCCTGATCCCACGTTAAAAAAAAAGTCTGGTGGCCCAGGAAAGCAAAATCTAAGAATCTATAGTAAGCTTCCTAGCCAGATGAGCCCTAATGGCATATTCTGGGTTTAATTAGAGATAGAAGCCCACAACATAAGATTGATGAGTAATCAAAGCTGATTCATGATATCATTCTTGGACTTCCACAGGTTCACACACTTGTGTACACTAGTATAATATTCTCACATATACATGCACATCCATCTATATGCAGAAAACACACATGTGAGCACCCCATACATACATGTATGAAAAGAAAAAGAATTATCTATTGGAAGCTTTGTCATATGTATAATCTTCTGACCCATTCCACATTTTACCCATGTAGGTGGCAATAAAGTTCGGCAGGGGTCTGAAGCCACCCACCACTAACCTCCACATCTGACTCAATCGTCTCACTATTTCCTTTCCAAGTCACATTGGGTTTTTCTGTCTGTGTCTGGAAGCTGAAAGTATCTTGAGGTCTTATTTATCCTTGGATCCTGGTTCCTTCCAACTGAAGTGTGAGTGGGACCAGAAGGGTGAATGAGGGGGCCAGGGATTGGGGGAGAGGGGAATTGGAGTGTAGATAGCACACTGGGAAGTATATATTTCACATGGTTCCCTGCATGGCAGTCTGAACTGTTTGGCCCATATTGTAGAATATTCAGCAGAGTCTATACTTCTACTCTGTTTAAATTAAACACAACCTGCCTTCTCAGGAAACAGAGACTCTCAAAATCAAGGGCTGCAAGAGGGCTTAGGAGCCATCTGTTCTAGCCTCGCCTGCAGGATCTCTAAATAATCCAGGAGATGTTAAAGCGCCGGCTTTTCTTTCTCCCTTCAAAACAGGAAAAGAAAGATGGGGGCCAAAAATCCCCCATGTAGAACTCCTTTCTATCCAGAAGAATCCTGTTTCTCGTCAGACCCTTCCACAAAGAACAGACTTTGAGGTGTCTGACAACTGCCAGTTGCAGCCCACATCCCTACTCCTCCTCAGTTCCACTCTTCCTCTGCTGCAGAAAGGAAGAGGGGCTTCCTTTCTGAAGCCCATTTTGACCACAGCACAGAATGTCTCTTTCTCCTTGTTCAAAACCCCAGCTCGTTTTTTTTTTTTTTTTTTTCAGTGCTCAAACGACACAGCACCTGCAGCTTCTCAAACACTCATTCTTTTAAAGGCCTGGGCATAAACCAAGTCCATTCGCTGAGGGTTTAATCGACTCTCCTGGGCGCTGGTTATCTTTCAGTCTGTCCATTGAAAAATCTTTTCATATGCTCCATAGATCACTGCAGAGAGAAGTAAACTCACAAAGAGGGATAGCCAAAGAAGACCAAATGATGATAATTAATAACTGATAGTAAACACAATTACCTCGAGCATGCAGATCCCCACTATTAGAAGAGGTCATTTCGGTTCTGGCAGAAGAGGTCATTTAGGTTCTGGCACCTTCGGGATAATGCACACAGCCTACATTAGGAATTATTCCAGTCTCATGATAGCCACTTAGATCTCCTTCTCCAAAACAGGAAAGCAGATACAGCTTTAGCAATGATCTTGTTCTATTCGCTGCTTTCATTTTAATCTCAGATAAAACAAGAAGCAGGCTTAGGTCCAATCCTCCTCCTTCTTTCTCTTTTAAACCTGATCACATCCACTGTTTACACAGCATAGCCTGCCACATGCCTCCTTGCATTGCCTTTTAATTGTATGTCTCAAAATGTCTCACCCCAGCCAAAGAGATTATTAACTACTTGAGGGTAGGAATAATGCCTTATATTAATCTTGTCTGAGTCATAACAGCTGCTGGCATAATGAAGGCACAACACAGGTGCTTCATAGAAAGTCTTTCATAAGAAGAGATCAAGAAACTTGGTGGCTGACAAAGTTTGATTCTGTCTTTACTTCTGGCCTTGATAGAAATGCTACCTCTCAGCTTTTCTCAACTGATGCATTATTAATTTTTACAGGTGCCACCTTCTCCTCAGAAGATATGGGCACTGACAGCCAGTCACTGTGCGTTGCTCTAATCAGCAACAATCTCGGTTTTATCCTAATCAGAGACCATTGTGCCGTTAGGATGGGTCCCCTAAATGACAATCATTCCCCCATTGTTAAATGGTGAATGCACCATATCATCATCAAAGCGGGAAACTGCCCCCAAAGTGTTCTCTCCTAAGTGATCGCACTGAAAGATTAGGCACCCACAGGTAATTTGGCCTTATCTGTCTTTAGAAAATGTAACAGAGACTTGAAGTTGAATAAATCACCAAGAGCAATTGTAAGAACAAATCATCTAGGGTAATTTGATGTCTTTCTATCTTCACACACATGGGGAAGATCATTTTATAGTCATGATTTTCATATCATTCTCTGGGATTCTGCTAGAGTGAATAATACTCTCCTTCCCCAACCCAAAATAATATACCTGAATTGATTCATATGTGGGTTTTCCTACAGATAAGAAGTGTTGATATCAGATTAATTGCTTTCCTGTTTCCTAAATGATGTTGCCATCTGAGACCAATCCTGAAAGGAGAAATCTTAGTAGAAAGGAAGAGTCAGAGGATGATAAAATATATGTGAGAAAAAACAGAGCATGTTCAAGAAGAGATTGCGTTTGCCTGGGATCATTTTTATGCACTGTCTCGCCTTAGCTGCATTAAGCCCTGGATTCAATCCTCAGTATCACATGCATTGTGGTGCTCACCTGGAACCCCAAAATTTGAGAGGCACAAGTAGAAGGATCTGAGATCAAGGACGTCCTTACTTACATAGTGAGCTTACAATCACCTGGAATACATAAGACTCTTTGTAAATTAAATAAATAGATATATAAATATTGAACCCCTTGAAGAACTTTACTTTTTGCTTGTAAAACCCACACATATGAAGCATCTACTCTATGCAAATAACTGTTGAAAAATCAGGAATGCAAAGATAAAGATCCATTTCTAGCACTAAGCAAAGCAATGTAATAGACAATATCGCATAACACACACATACACAAACGCATTTCTGTAGTCACAGAAATGTAAGGGCGGGACTATCTCAGGCTTAGAGAACAGTTAACAAAGCCAGTAAGAGTCAATCAGCCAAGAAAGGAAGATTGGAGCCAGAATATAGAGCATCATAATTAACAAGATAATGAGTGTGTTTACAGTTTAATCACCAGAGAGTAAGGAGCAACTGTAATTTTTCAGCAGAAGGGTATAATGCAACTATTAGTTTATGAAGGATTACTAAACAAGCAGGAGTTTGTGAGATAAATTATATTTGTGAAAAAATTATAGCTTAGTAGCAATGGTGCAGCCCACTTCCACAGTTTACACACAACTGACCTTTAGGAGAAGGATAATGCTAGAAATAGGAGACTTAAAATGAGGCTAGGGAATCAAGAAACATAGAACTTGGCTCACGATTGTACAAAGAGAGAAAGAAGAGAGGTGGTCTATGGCATTAAAAACATAAATATTATTGCTTTAATCCAGAAGTTGGACTAATTGAAGAATACGGAGGTGAGGTTAAATGGACTATATTTTCCATGTTAAATATAGAGTTTAGGAATATAACAAGCACACAAGACAGGGAAGACCAGGAAGATAACAAGTAAATATAGATACACAACCCTGACTGCTTGGCTTTAGTTTGCCATTGTAGTCAAGATCAGCATGAACAGTTTTTTTTATGAAAAAAAAACAGTTTAAATGCAAAAAAAAAATTTAGACAGCAGTATCTAACTCAAATATTTAATATATACTACATACAAAGAACGTAAAAGAACTCAGGTTCATTTTCTGATCTAGCACTTGAATAGAAAACCATTGTGAGAATATTTATAGGCATAAAGGTTTGGGGGTATTGTTTACCAGGAGGAATGTAGAAGGAAGAAAGTTAATCAGAAGAGAAAGCAAAGAGTGTAACTCTTTGGAAATAATAATAAGTAAAATAAAGAAAAAGGAAGTTGAATCAAGGAAGATCTAGAGTAGAACAAAGATGGTATCAGATCCTTATGAAGCAAAATCTGAGTAGCAGTCAATAGTAACCAGTATCACATGTTACAGAGAATTTGTGCAGGAAATGACATTTGAGTGGCTACTGATATTTGGGAGCAAATAAATAGATTTAGTTACGGGAGAGTCTTGGTGTGGATTAAGGCAAGCAGAGATTTCTCGCATATTTAAAAGCACTCATGCCTACAATTCCACAGATTTGGTTTTCTTGTGTTCTCTTGTTTAAATAATCCTCTTTGAAAGTACATAAACACTATGAGACTTGGAAGCAAACTACTCTCCAAATGGGTGGCTCCAACTAAGAGCAGGAGAGAAGACAGAAAGAAAATGGAAGGTGGAAAGAGTAAGAGATTTTCACAGAGCTGAGGCAGGGAAGGGAACAAAGGCCACCATTGCAGGAGGAACAGTGCTTACCCTCTGAGGCTTCCTGAACTGGAATGCACCCTAGTTTTTAACGAGGCTGGAGAGTGCCTGAAACCTTTGGTCAACTGCTACTAGGAGTACACATGCATACAGTCGCTTTGAAATCGTCTATGATTTGATCATATGGATATACTATCCTCACTTGCCCACTGCATGGTTAGGTTTACACTCAACAGAATTGCATATATCTGTCCAACACACACACACACACACACACACACACACACACATTGTAAGACTGCTTATATTAGCCAGAAACTATTATATAGCTTCACCTTTTAACAACAGATTGCATTAATGAACTATGGCATAATAATACATTATTCATGTACATGAGAAAAACGAAATGTCATTACATGCAACCCACTAAATGTCTTTGACAAAAAAATAGTAGATAAGAGAGCCAAGACATAAGCTAATTACATGAAACTCAAAATAAAACAAAACCATTGGCAGTTGAGTGAAGCATGTCCCCTTACAGATGAACTCCTGTATTTTTTTTTTTGCTTTTTTTTATTATTATTTCCGCTCATAGAAACTTAACAGGTACACCGGTCCCCTCCCTCCCTCTACTTCCCCCCGGCCCCTCTGCTCCCCCATCCCTTTTCCTCTCCCTCCCCATCCCCCAGTGCCTCCCCTCCCCCCAATCCCCAGAGCATCCTTTAATGTGCATGCCAAACTCTCTTCTGAGTCCTCCTCTCTGATGAGGCACAAGGACCCAGGGGCATGTCCCAGAACCCTTTCCTGTGTTCCCCTTAAGCTTAGGAACACTACTATGACTGTCAGTCCCTAGCCTCCAAGGATCCTAGTGCCTTTAGTCCATGCTAGACTTTGTGGGGTCACAATGTGTTGGACATGCAGGTCATGCAAAGTCCTATTATGATTGCTTCGACCCTAACTTGTGTGCAGTATCTTGCAGATCATTACTCTTTCCATCCTTGTGCTCTTACAATCTTACCACCCCCTCTTCCCCAAATTTCCCTGAGTTTCAGGATGGGGAGAGATTAGGCTGGCCCAGTTCCATTTGGTTGATATAGAGTCTCTGATGTTCTGAACCCACTTAGAGACACTCAAAGACAAATCTCTGTAATACCTACAGTAATTGTAAAGATTATAAACAGGAAGGATGGGGAAGGAGGGCCCCAGCAGAAACAAGGAGAGAGGGGACCATGTTACAGCAGAGAAAATAGGCCACCATCAAGGACTGCAAGTAAGTAATGAGACATTTGGTTAAGTTCACAGACTTTCCTCCCTGATCATTTGCAACTGATGGGGTATGATCTCACCACAAGGGAGGGCATATAGGCTGCCTGATAGAAAGTAACCATTTTGCAAATGGGTGATTGACCCCTCTCTCACCGCGGTCTCCTACTTTTATTCCATCTACCTTTGAATATACTCTTATAACAAGACTCTAATTTAACAGGTTTTTATCTCTGGCCAGGGGGTGACTTCCAATACCCATCAGGATGGAGTCAAGGGCATTGCAGGAGCAGCAAAACCGGAAAAAAAAAAAAAAGAGCTCCTGTATTAACAGTTTCAAAAAAAAAAAAAAAAAAAACCCTTTTGGTTTCATCTAAATATATTCCTGCCCACTACTTTTATGATGCAAAGCCGAGAATGTCCAGAAGTTTTCCCATCCTTCACTTTAACCTTTGGAACAGGTACTGTGATCCTAAACTGAGCATGCTCAGGAATGTGCCTGCACACAAAGTAGCCTCCTATATGAATATGTACAGGCTTCCTTAGTAGGAAATAAACCACTACCTTTATTTGCTGGAAAATGATACTAGTTTTGGAATAACTCCAATGCTCTGCTTGTTTGATGCAGGTAATGAGCTTTTCTCATTTTTTTATCCTACTTGTGCTTTTTGGCTTTGCATTCACCAAGAGAAGAAACTACTATATTTAGCTAACAGAACTATCTTACCAGAATTAAAGCAGAAATCTGGTTAAAGTGACAGAGCTTCAGCTCAAAGTGCTAATAATATTCTGTGTTTCCATCTGGATAATGACTTCAATAATATGCTCACTCAATACCCCAGAAGTCAATGATATTCCCACTGAAATTTTGCCTATGCTGCTATGGATACCAAGGACGGGCATCCCCTATTGGACTTACTGGGATACACACACACACAAGGAAGCCACTAGGGTAAAATGGAAGCTTGTCAGAAATCAGAAGTCTCCCAGGGCACTGTTGAAGCATTAGTGACATATCATTGGGTATACCATTCAGGCAAAATGGCTTCCCTTACCCTTAAATACAGCCCAGGTGAAACTTAGTGCCACACATACAAAAAGGCATGACACATAGATAAAAGACTGGTCAGGAAGAAATTTTTGTAGTAGGAAAGGAAGGGAGATTGGGGTTGGATAACAAGAGGTGAAAATAACAGATTCTCTGTATTCATGTATGAAGCTCTAAAAGAATAAGAAAGTAAAATAGCAGTGAAATAAAAAAGATTTAAAAGCTATTAAAATTCTAAAAGTGCTGATGCTTCATTTACAATCCTATCTAAAGTTATACTTGAAACGCCGATTGTTTTTAAATAAGAATTTGTTTTAATTGTTAAGATTCCCTGAAGAATGTTAATAAACAATTTGAAAATCTGGAAGAAAAAAAAAAGAAGTCTCCCAGGGGAAAAAGGGATGATGAGATGGGGCAATGTGGTGGAGATAATAATTTATAATTATAAATAACTTAAAAATTATATAAAAAAGAATGTGTTCGCTCTGTGAAATGCATTAAATTGTGCACCTACAACTTGGGTACTTTTCTCAAGCTCCACTACGTTTGTTTTGAAAGGGTGTAAGTTTAGTGGATTTGAGTTGACATTTGCTTGGAATATTGGAAAATGTTCTCAGGAGGACTAGTTCAGTTGGTAAAGTGCCCATCACACAAGCATGAGGAACTGAATTTGCTCTACAGCAGCACTTACATAAAAAGTCACACATGATGGCATGTGCTTATAATCCCAGCATTAGGGAGGTGGAGATAAGAGGTCCCTGGGGTTTATTGAGCAATCAGATCAGCTGAAGCAGTAAGCCCCAGATCCCAGTGAGAGACCCTCTATCAAGAAACAAGATGAATCACACCTAAGGAAAAACAACCACAGGTTGATTTCTAGCTTTCATATGCATGTATACATGTGTATATACAGACAGACAGACAGACATGCAGACAGACACACACATACACACACACAACACACACACACACAAATCTACCCATGAAAACTCATCTCCCTACATGTACAATAATGCATGTATACATACAGGCATGTACCCACCAAACAATGTTCTCTCATAGAGCAGTTAACATGAGATTGAAGGGTCTCATTATTTAAGCTACACTGTACATATTTAAATACTTATTTCTGAATAAGATTTGATGTTAATAAAGGAAAAAAGAAGCATATGTCTAGTTTTCATAGCTACTATGATACATTATTCCTGTTTTCAAATGTCTTTAAAATTGAGTAAATCCCTTGGTTAAGCTGTGTTCTAAAGTCCTAGGATTGAGACAAAAGCAAAATGTAAGAACAAAACCAGTCCTGGCTTAATGGATTATAGAATTGGAAAGAATAGATTTGGATCACAAATGAGAACTAAACAGAAGGGAAGGGAAAAAAAATCACAATATGTTGGCTTGCTTCATAATAGTTTAAAATCTGAAATATAAGGCCAGAATCTCAGGGAAGCTCCTGTTAACAATCACTTAGTATAGAAAAGATTTTATATGAATTTATAATAGAGGGAAAGGATGACGAATAACTCTCCACAATGCATACATACACATATGTATAAATGCATATGCATGTACACACACACACACACACACACACACACACACACACACACCAGTGTCCATGGATGGGAAGCGCTTCATACACAGTACCAAAAATAATTCTGAGACCCTTTGTAATCTGGGAAGAAAAGCCCCAGGATAGGTTGCCTACTTTTATTTTAAGGGTCAAAGGAAAAACTGTAAAGTGTCCAGCTGGTATTCCTGGGACTTTCCTGGGTTTTTCAACAAAACTCCCACATTCAGGAAAATGATTAACTGCTTGATTTTCATAATCTAGTTTCTGGAAGTTGGCTATCCCTATTATACCCCCTTGGAAAAGCCTTTGTCTCTCAAAATCTCTAATTCCTCCTATAAAATAAGGACAATACTGTCTACATGTGGGGCCACAGTGAGGAATTTAATTTATTATCCAACAAACAGCATTGCAAGTCACATCACTGAATCTCAGTTAAGAGTACCAATTTGCTTTTCTTTCTGCCACAGAGAATTCTAGCTAGGGCCTTCACCAGCATGCTGATCAAGTAAAGCTGATGGAACAAGAACCACCTTGCTCTAATTTTGAGTTCTGAAGTTGAGTTCTGTGATGTGTGATTAGCACACACCAAGAAAGTAGCTCTGGGTAAAAATACCCCCAAGACACTTCAGATAAAGAAAGCTAAGCATGCTCTTTGATACAAAGCTTTCTCGGGGCCATTGGTATATGGACATGTGAAATCACAGAACTAGAGAGAAATGTGCTGAGAAGCATCTTCCCAGTGAACTGAAGCAAGAAAACTCTCTTGTTCCATGGACCATTTCATAAGACAAAGACCTTGGCCCTTGTGTGTGATACACTGCTGCCGTGTCTCTACAGCAGAAAAACAATGCAAAGTTCACGTCTGGATGATGAACTGAAACCTACTTGCTCCTCAAGGTAGAACTGTGAGTGAAAGAGAGAACAACATGTGAGATGAAGACTGGATGGTGTCCACAGTTTGATCATTACTGTCTGCTGTGACTCTTCCCATCCACTCAGAGTACAGACTGGAAAATCTCCCCAGGCTCTCCTAATGCTCTTATTTTGAAATTAGTCCCTGAGAGGGAGCATTAATGCATTAACTAATAGCTTCAATAAAAATGCCTTTATGAAACTTGCTTTTATTATGTGTGTGTATGTGTGCATGGTGTATATATATGAGAGTTTGTCCAATATGCATGTGTGGTAGTCAGAGGATAACTTTGAGGACCTGGTCCCAACTTCTACCCCTATGTGCATTCTAAGAATGGAACTCAAGTCATCAGACTGGACACCAAGTGCTTTTATCAGCTGAACCATCACACCCTTTCCATAAGACACTACACTGCTAATTACAGTATCTTTTCCCCATCTTGCTTTCCCCTGCCCTTAGCTATTAGTACTAGTCCTATAGCTTTTCTTTCAAATGCTTCCCAGCACAATAATTGTCTCTAGTTGGATATGCAAACTTGGCCTCCAGTTTCTGTAACAAGCACTTTTCTCTGAACAGATTCTCAGTCTTTCCAATCCTATGCTCTGCTTTTTTTGTGGCTGAGAACCTCCACATGCAGACTGCCTGAGCAAGCAAAGAAACACCCTCGTTGCAAGGACCAATGTTTCTCTGTGTGGTATGGGTAATTCGCTCTTTGGTTTTCTTTGCTTTGAACTAAAAATGCAAAGGGGACAAAAATAACTATGGTGCGGCTCAATTCTGTGACAGTAATTGTGAGGAGGATGGGAAATGGCCCGATGTAAGCATCTGACACCTGAAGCTCCACTTGGCAGAAATTTAATCTATTTTTCATTAGAGTTTCCTCCCAGAAGATCCCATGGGACAGGCCATTGCAGTTTCACTAGCAATCAGATTAGTCCATCTGGCCTCATACCACCTCATTGCTGTCCTCAGCATACCACATGCACATGGACACTCAAGTCAAATTTTAAAAATTTATACAGGGAAGAATACACAGTTGATAGTGCAAAATGTTATGTAGACAGTATATACAGAAAAAAAAACATTGCCTCTATGGGAAACTCAACAGTGAATTTTCAGTGTTATTTAATCACATTTCCCAAATCATAACCTGCATTCTACTCTCTTCTCAAATAAGATCATTCTGCAGAGCTCAACACAGAAGAAATTAGTACAACACTTTCAAAGAGACTCTCTGTGTTATAGTCAAACCTTGCCTAATAGTCTTCAAAGTCAAGTGGCAATGGTATTGAATTATAACAATAAGGAACAGATGGTCACCTGTCCCTCACATGCAAACCTAGATCCAATACTTGCCACCTGGCCCGGAGAAATAGCCAATATTTAGGTGGAGGAGGAAGAAGGCTAGACCCATTAGTGAGCTATCTCAGTGCAATAGCGTCAAGGCCAAGAGAAGTGATCAACAGATTGAGAAATCTGGAAAAAAAAAAAAAAACTGCTACAACCAGCAAATGAATTCATTGAAGTTGCAAGAGACAAAAATCAGTGTGACTCAAAGTCAATATACCTGCTAGTGGGCCCTGCCCCATTCAAGATCTTGGGCTAGAAGCCATGGGTCAGGAAATTACAGCTCCCTGCCAAAACCAGCCTGCCATCTCTTGTTAGAAAGAAAGATTAATTGGAACACATCCATGCCTATTTGTTTGCATATCATCTCTAAGAGATCTGCTTTGGATGCTTACCTGCCTGTATGACCTATGAAATCAAACGTGTTCACTTTCTTACTATTCCCAGGAAAGGTTTGCTAATCCCTGCTCTAAACAGTCAGGTTTGCAAGTTATACACTCTGTGGAAAGGCAAACAAGAGCAGAAGATGCGAGCAGAGAAGCAGGGATGTTCCTCTCCTACCCACCGTCTCATCATTCCTGTTATTCAACAAACCCACCCAGAGCACGGCTTTCCTGCAGGTCCTCCTGTGGATCCTTTGGATAAGTAGACACTCCTAGATCTTTGGCTACATTTTCTTTTTTCATACAATGCTTTAATAAGACCATGGATTATTTTTACATTTTGGATCATAATGAAAACATTCATCCTGTGAAGATAGTAATTGGAGAAATCTATGTATACAATACTAGGAAAAAGACAGAGCCACATATTATCAGCACTAAATACAGTATCTTCAAAGTACAAAATAATATATTTTGATATTAAATTTTCAAATAATATCTAAAATATGAGCTTTAAATCATTTTCAACCCTTTAGAGGCACATATATACCTGCAGGCATGTGCATATGAATGGCTAAAAACATTTATGGTTATGAGATGTTCTCTCTTTCTCTGAACTTCTTTTATCATGAGGGAAATTAAAAAGCAATACTTGAGATAATATACTTTAAAACATTGGCAAGTAGTACAAAACAGCCAATCAACAAGCCATGGAGGAGGGGCTAATAAGAAAGCGCTTGGAGCAGCCCAGCCTCTTAGACATGCTGGTCCATTGCATTGACCTCCCCTTTACACCGGCAATGATTCAAGGACCAGGAAGTGATGGAGTTGCGCCCTTCTCCTTCTTCATTTCTCTCTCATGATAGCTATGAAGGAAGAGTATTTTTATCATCTAGCACCCCTGTATACTATTTTAAGCTACCAGATTTTTTTTTCTGAATTCTATACCAATATGGCCTCATTGCTTGGAAAGTATCAAATTCTGGAATGATTCTGGAATGAAACTACTCTACTTTCCAAGAAGTAGATCCAACAAGCCAGGAGCACACCTCCCTGGCCACCCATGGGCTAGAAGAGGAGAGTTTAGGAATTCCTTTTACGTTTTGAGAAAACCTGAAAGAACTGGTGGTGTTCAAATTGTTCTTAACTGTGGCATTCCTTAAAATGAACATTTACCAGAGTGTGGTGGAAATGGTTGGAAACTCATACCTTTGCTTATCTCACTGTAATCTGGGCCCTTAAGAAGATCCACTGGAACTGGAGAGATGGCTCAGGGATTAAGACTGCCTCACAAGCAAAAGGTCCTGAGTTCAGATCCCAGGTCCCACATAAAAACACCAGGTGCAAATGGAAGCAGCTTGAACTTCTGGCTCTGGTGGGTTGAACCTGGGAAATCCCAAAGTAAAGCAAAAGGAAGTAGGTGCAATCCAGCATGATTCCTGAAGCTGCCCTTGTGCGGACACACAGTACCCCCTGATACACACACACACACACACACACACACACACACACACACACACGCACATACATGCAAAATAAATAAATAAAGTTAAAATAGAGAAGATCCTCTGGTAAAACCTGAAAATCATTTGGTTCTTTTAAGGACTTCAGTGGAGATACTGAGAGGCAAGTCCCCGCACTGACAAATCAGCATCCATGAAACTGAGAAGAAATTTCCTTCCACTACTGTTCTGGGAAGGTAACTGTTCCCCTGAAACATGCAGTCTATGCTCAGTGCTATCTTTGCCAGGCCTAAGCTCTCGAGTTCACTTCAGAGAGTGTCTCTGGCTGCCTAGAAAGGAAGAGCTTTCAGTTTTATGTGCGTGACAGTTGGTTTCAGTGGGCCTATGCACACACTTGTGAAGAATTATCTTGTTAAGACAAACCTCTGGAAGCCTGTAGGAGAGAGTCTTAACTGCATACTCAGTGTGGGAAGATGCAGCCCATGATGGGTGGGGCCATTCCCTGGAGAGATGATAAAGATAGGGAGAGAGAAAGAGAAAGAGAGAGACACAGACAGAGAGAGAGAGAGAGAGAGAACTTTGGAGTTGGCAAGCTGATATGTTAGAAAACAAGTATTCAATGTTAGTCTTTGCTTCCGACTTGCTGTGGCCATGGAAGGGCCAATTCTCTGGATCTGATGTTAACAACTTCTCCTGATACTGTAAACTATAACCTGCGAGCATGAGTCAAATAAAATTATTTCATTGCCCTAAGTTGCTAGGGTCAAGAATTTATTGAAAATTTATTGCAACAACAAGAGATGAAAGTGAGACAATGTGAAATAATGTCTGCACATCAAGAGAACGTCAAACAGCTTGCCCAGGTTCCCCCATTGCTCAGCACTAGTCAATTTCTCTCTCTCTCTCTCTCTCTCTCTCTCTCTCTCTCTCTCTCTCCCTCCCTCCCCACCAATACACAGATATTATGCATACATGCACTATGTATACACATGCATACATGTACACACACACACACATTATATAAACACAGCTTTTGCCAAGTGTATTTCTGTAAGTAGTACATGGAATGTCCACTTAACTGTATTAACTTCTTTATTAATGTAGTACCAGAAAATCGGAGTAGTATTGCCTGGGTCTGAATTAGTTTTGTTTGAGGAGTTGTAGCATCATTCCATGTTTGTCATTTATATTCCTTTACTCAATTATATGATCCACATATGCCTATCAGTTCAAATGTTAGTGTCTTTGTGTCACTTTGTGTGAGCTTTTGTCTTTTAAAACGACTGGCAAAAGAATATGAACAATTTTGAGAAAATGAGTGCGTATTTATCACTTCCTGAAAGGAATGTGACACATTTGGCACAATAAGAACTACACAAAGTTCATAGACTCTCAAACTCCCAATAATCAAATAGTACTCAAAAAGAAAACAAAAATAACACAAATGTCTTCCTTAGATAAGAAACAAATAAATAAAAGAATAAAAGATAAAAATCATTTGGTCTGATTCTGAAATAATAAAATCATGTGTTTATATGTGTGTGCTTCTATGGTATATGTGTGTGTGTGAATGTATAAGTGAGTATGTGCATGAATGTGTATGTGTGAATATGAACATATGAGTAAATACATGTGTATATGAATGTATGACTGAGTATGTATGTGTGTGTATACATGCGTGCACCTGTGCATGATTATGGTATATGTGTATATATGTGTGTGTTGGTATGCCTGCCTGTCCATATGTCCGGAAGCTAGAACAGGGCACTAGGAGTCTTATTCTATCATTCTTTGCCTTATTACTTTGAGGCAGAATCTTCTACATGTTTTTCAATTAGGACGGCAGTTAGCAAGACCCAAAGATCCTCCTCTGTGTTGAACTTAGAGGTATGTGTGGGAGAGTGTCAGACTTGTACATGGGTTCTAAGACCCAAACGTTAGTCCTCATACTTGTGCACAAACTCTTAACTATGGAGCCACCTTTCCAGACCAACAGCAAAATCTTAAATATATTCTATAAATATGAACTCTGTAGCCAAAGTATTCCCTTGGAATTACCTGATATGAGGAAACATGATATCCCAGTTTACACCGTTATAGTGTGCAGAACTAGAATGTGGATACAGAAAATCTTACCAAAAGCCTGACATCTTAGCACTATGCTGTGCTACTTTCTGATACTTACTGAGTGTTCCAGTTACTCTTCTGTTACACTGACAAAATACTCTGACCAGAGAACTTAAGAGAGGAAGTCTTTATTACTTGCTCTTTGGTTCCAAGGGGATTGTCATAGTTAACCACAGGTGTCAACTTGACAGTGGAGGATTTAAGCACTGGGCACGTTTGTAGAGAGTTGATGGTTGAGTTAAGCCCAGAGCAAACCTGAACGAGATTGTCTAGCTGATGGGGAAGACCCAGCCCATGGTGGGTGGGATTAGGCCCTGGATAAATCACAGAGCTGGTTGAGAGAGTTGGCATCCTTCTGTTCACTTGGCCAGACATGCTGGTCTGGCAAGTAAGGATCGTCTCTCAGTTGTATGTGGTGATGGTAGCCAGTTCCCTTGGACCTGGTGTCGGTGCATGCTCTCCCGTCAAGCTGGACTTAGAACTGTAACCAAATTGTTGTAAGGAAATAAACCCCTTGTTCCCTTAAGCTGTTTGATGGTCATTTATCAGCAACTATGCAGGCAACGGCAAAGAAACACTGTCCAAGCAAGTCAATTTCGCATGATACTCATTTCTCAATAGCAGAATATCTGCTGTACCTTTGCAATCCAAACCTCAAGGCTGCCAACAGTCTCCTTCAGCAATCCCAAGCTTAAATTCGCCCAAGTCCCCAGCGTTTGATGTCATTATCAGCACATGCAGGCAACTGCAAGATTTGTACACGTGGTTTTCCTCAAATTCTCATAGCAGCGATGAGAAAGGGGTACAAATTTGACTATGTGGATTTTGTGGCTTTTAAATGGTTTCGCTGGGCAAAGTTGGAAATGCTTGAAGATTTTCACTTTGTAGATTACCAATACTGTTCTTCAGAGTTTAGGGGCCAATGTCAGTCCTGAGAGAGATATGGATTTTTTGGGCCCAATTTGTGATGAGGGGAACAAGGACTTTGGTAAAGCTGAATTTAAAGACTATGGACTGGTTTGCTTGACAGAGGAGAGCTGTGTTGGCAGCCTTGAAGGTTTGGATGTGCAAAGAGTAGGCAGCAGAATATCTGCTGCTATTGGAGAAATGAGTATCAGTGAAGGAAAACATAGTGACTTGCTCTGGGACAGTGGAAAACGTGAAAACCACAGTATGGCGAGTTCATGGTTTGAAAACCTAGATTCCTTCAGGGGCCGAAAGCCCAAGTCAAAGCTGTTTCTTGCCCTTTGCAAGTTTGCTGCCTCAAAGAGGCTTTTCCAGCATCAGCGTGTTGAAGTTGGTGCAGCTGTAGCTCCAGTGGGCTAAACTGCGTTTCAACCTCACTTCGGAATCTGGCAGCGTCCCTCAGGTGATACTGGTTTTGATGTACTACTGAAGGGTTCGTGGAGAGCAGCAAAAGCTTGGCACCAAGTGGCAAGTGTAGAGTTCCTTCAAGAGAAGGTGAAGCTTCTAGCTGCAGAGTGGTATTTGACATGCCACAATTGTGGGACTGTTGCTGAGGATGACTGTGAGAGGAGATTAAGCCTGGCTCAAGGAACTCTGCTTTTACAACTTCAAGCTGCAAACAGGGACGGGGATTGCCTAGAATCTTTGAGCCACCTTGACTATGTGATGAATGGCAGAAGATGGACATTGAAGTACAGGATGTGGTGATTTGTTGGAATTTGATCTTTTTAATGTTTTCTTATTGTTTTAAGATATATCCGTTTTAATGTTCTATCTGGTTTTTTGGTTTTTTGTTTGTTTTTGTTTTTTAGGGGAAAAAGGAACTTTATTGCAGTTCACAAATCTAGGTTATAGTCCATCATGTCAGGAGAAATCATACCAACATAAGAAACAGAAGGAACTGGCCACATCACATCTAATGTTTTAGTTTCATAATCATTGCAGTAATAAATACTTGACTCAAACAATTTAGGAGAACAATGGATTTCATTACAGCTCACAAGTATAGAATACAATCCATCATGTTATCAGCAGCTGAAGGAATTGTCACATCACATTCAAATTCAAGAGTAGGGACAAGAAACTAAGGCATGCCAGCCATCTATGTACAGATCACTTCTTTTTTTGTTAACATTTTTTATTATTATTTTTGCTCATACAAACTTCTCCCTTCTCCTCCCCCCGAACCCCTGCTCCCCCTCCCCTCACCCCTCGCTCCCCATCCCCCAGTGCCTCCACCCCCAATCCCCAGAGAGTCCTTTAATGTGCATGCCAGACTCTCCTCTGGGCCCTCCTCTCCGATGAGGTTCAAGGACCCAGTTGTATTTCCCTGAACGCTTTCCTGTGCTCCCCTTAAGCATAGGAACACTACTATGGCTGTCAATCCTTGTCTCCAAGGATATTGGTGCCTTTAGCAGATGCTAGACTTTGTGAAGTCAATAGTGTGTTGGACATTGCGCAGGACATGCAAAGTCCAATTATGATTGCTTCAGCCCTAACTTGTGTGGAGTATCTTGCAAATCATTGCTCCTCCCATCCTTTTGCTCTTACAATCTTACTGCCCCCTCTTCTGCAAATTTCCCTGAGCTTCAGGATGGGGAGAGATTAGTCTGGCCTAGTTCTAAGTGGTTGATATAGAGTCTCTGGATTGTGGTTTGTTGATTTTCTTTTGCAGTTTTGCTGTTTCTGAAGTGCCCTTCACTCCATCCTGATGACATTGTATGTCACTGCCTGGCCAGAGACAAAAAGCTGTTAAACTGGAGTCTTGTTATAAGAGCACATTGAAAGGTAGATGTAATAAAAGTAGGAAACCACAGTGAGGGAGGGATCAATCACCCATTTGCAAAATGGGTACTCTCCTTCTGGTGAGATCATAGCCCCTCGGTTGTAAATGATCAGGAACGAACGTCTGAGAACTTAACCAGGTGTCTCATTACTTATTTGCAGTCCTTGATGGAAGCCTATTTTCTCTGCTGTAACTATGGTGCCCTCACTCCTTGTGTTTGGTGTGGCCCTTCAACACCATCCCTCCTGTTCATAATCCTTGGAATTACTGTATTACACAGATTTATCTTTGAGTGTCTCAAGGTGGGCTGGGTGGATTTGGTACTAGGAGCCACCTATTAGGGAGTACATACGGCGCTTAATTTTCTGGGTCTGGGATACTTCACTCAATATAATTGTTTCTAATGACATCCATTTCCCAGTAATTCCAAATTCCAGTAATTCATCATTTTTGATGACTGAGTAGTACTCCATTGTATATATGTACCACATTTTTCTTATCCACTTGTCAACTGTTGGACATTTGGGTTGATTCCAAGACTTTGCTATTGTAAAAACAGTGCTGCTATGAACATGGTCATGCTTGTGCTATCGAGGTGAACCTCTGCTGCATGGGGGGTTATTCCCAAAAGTGAAATAGCAGGGTCATATGGCATTTCAATCTTTAGTTTCTTTAAGAATCTCCAGACAGCTTGCCAGAGTGGCTGTATGAGCCTGCATTCCCACCAGCAATGTAGGAGAGTTCCCTCTCTGCACATCCTCTCCACATTTGTTGTTGTTTGTATTGTGGATTTTTGCCATCCTGTACCAGGGTGAGATGATATCTCAGGGAAGTTTTGATTTGCATTTCCCTGATGGCTAAAGAAGTGGAGCATTTTTAAAGATATTTGCTAGACATTTTAATTTCATCCCTGGTAAAGTTTCTTTTATGTTCCAGGGCCCATTTTTTAACTGGGCCATTAATTTCCTTGGTGTTTAGTTTTCTAAGTTCTTTGTGCACTCTGGATAGTAGAGCTCCATCAGATATGTGGTTAGTGAAGATTTTCTCCCATTCTGTGGGTTGCCTTTGAGCTCATGTTACAATCTCTTTATCTGAACAGAAGCTCTTTAATTTCACAAGATTGCAACCTTTGAGAGTTGGTAGCAGTGAGTGTGCCATTGGATGTCTGTTTAGGAACTGTTGGCCTAGCCCAATCAGCTCAAGGGAGTTCCCTATCCTTTCAACTATGGTTTTTATAGTCTCTGGCCTTATATTGAGGTCCTTTATCCATTCGGAATTAATTCTTGTACAAGGTGACAAGTACGGGTCCAGTTTTAATCTTCTACATGTGAAGATCCAGTTTTGCCAGCACCATTTGTTGAAGATACTGTTCTTTTTCCATTGGATTTTTTGGGCTCCTTTGTCAAAGATCAAATGGCTGCAATTTTGTGGGCTTATATCTGGGTCTTCAACCCTTATCCATTGATCTGTGTGTCTATTTTGGAGCCAGTACCAGGCTGTTTTTATAAATATGGGTTTGTAGTATAGACTAAGGTTTGGTATGGTGATACCTACAGCACTGTTTTTGTTACTCAGGATTGTCTTTGCTAACCTAGGTCTTTTGTGCCTCCATATGAACTTTGAGATTTTTCATCACTGTCTGTGTGTGTGTGTAGAACCACGGACGAATTCGTGAACCACCATGGACGCCTCCACTTCCTTCTGCCCCGGGATTCACAGGCTCCGCCCTACCAGGACCAGAAACGCAGGCCGCCCCCGCTTCCGCCTGGCGTCTATACGTGGAATCTGGGATCCGAACTCAGGACCTTCCGCCTGCAAGGCGGAGGCTTAACCCCTGAGCCACCTCTCCAGCCCGAACTTTGAGATTTTTGCATCAACTTCTTTGAAGAATTCCTTTGGGATTTTAATTGGTATAGCACTGAATTTGTAAATTGCCTTTGATAGGATGGTCATTTTTACAATGTTGATTCTGCCAATTCAGGAACATGGGAGGTCTTTCCACCTTCTGGTGTCTTCTGCTATTTCTTTCTTTAGGGTTTTAAAGTTTTCATTGTAAAGGTCTTTTACCTCCTGGTTAGGTTTATACCAAGGTATTTCATTTTTTTAGGGGCTACAGTAAATGGGATTGTCTCTCAGGCTTTTTCACTTCTTTCATTCTGGGCATATAGGAAGGCCTCTGATTTTTGTACATTTATTTTGTATCCTGCCACCCTGCTGAACTTCTGTATTAGTTCCAGAAGCTTCCTGGTGGAGTTTTTGGGATCACTCAGGTATAGGATCATATCATCTGCAAATAGAGATAACTTGACTTCTTCCTTGCCGATATGAATCCCTTTTATGTCCCTTTTTTGTCTTATGGCTCCAGCTAAAACTTCAAGTACAATATTGAAAAGAAGTGGTGACAGTAGAGAGCCTTGTCTAGTTCCTGATCGAAGTGGGAATGCTTCAAGTTTTTCCCCATTGAGTATAATCCTTGCTGTGGGCTTGTTGTATACAGCTTTTATTGTATTGACAAAGGTTCCTTCCATTCCAACCTTCTCTAGGGTTTTGATCATAAAGGGTTGTTGGATCTTGTCAAAAGCTTTTTCTGCATCTATCGAGAGTATCATGTGGTCTTGAACGTTGGACTGGTTTATATGGTGAATTACATTTATTGATTTGCGTATGTTGAACCAATCTTGTGTGCCTTGGGATAAAGCCTACTTGATTCCCGTGGATGATCTTTTTGATATGGTTTGAATCTGATTTGCTAAGACTTTGTTGAGAATCTTTGCATCTGTGTTCATCAGAGAGATTGGCCTATAGTTTTCTTTTTTAAGTGTATTTTTATTAGGTTTTGGGATTAAGACGATATTAGCTTCATAGAAGGAATTAGGTAGTGTTCCTTCCTTTGCTATTTGGTGGAACAGTTTAAGGAGTATTGGTGTTATTATCTCCTTAAATGTTTGGTAGAACTCTGTGCTGAATCCATCTGGTCCAGGACATTATTTTGGTGGGAAGATTTGAGATTACTTTCTCAATTTCCTCATATGTTATAGGACTATTTAAATAATTCACAACTTCCTGATTCAATTTAGGTAAGTTGTGTTTACTTAGGAATTCATCCATCTCTTTTGTGTTGTCAAATTTCACAGAGTATAAGTTTTTGAAATATGACGTTATAATTCTCTGGATTTCTTGGGTATCAGTAGTAATAACTCCATTTTCATTTCTAATTTTGTTAATTTGGGTTTTTTCTCTCTTGATTTTCATTAATTTAGCTAGGGGTATATCAATCTTATTGATTTTTTCAAAAAAACAGCTTTTTGACTGGTTGATTTTCTCTATTGTTTTCCTAATCTCGATTTCAGAAATTTCTCGCCTATTTTGCTAATCTCCTTCCTTCTACTGCTTTTGGGATCAGATTGCTCTAGTGTCTCTAAAGCTTTTAGCTGCATTGTTAATTTATTTATTTCTGATGTTTCCATTTTTTTGATGTATGCATTAAGATCTATGAACTTACCTCTTAGGAAAGCTTTCATTGTGTCCCAGAGATTTTGGTAAGTTGTATTTTCATTATCGTTCACTTTCAGGATATCTTGAATTTCCTTTTTATTTCTTCCTGAATCCAATTCTCATTCAGCATCATAGTCTTAAGTTTCCAGGAGTTAGTGTATTTTCTGTTGTTTGTAGTGTTGTGGATGTCATACTTTAACCCATGGTGGTCTGATAAGGTTCAGGCTAGAATTTCAACATTCTGTATATGTGGAGATTCATTTTGTGGCCCAATATGTGATCTATTTTGGAGAAAGTTCCATGTGCTGCTGAAAAACATGTGTATTCTTTGGTGCGTGGATGAAAAGTTTAATAGAGATCTCTGTAAGGTCCATTTCAGTAAGAGGTTTGGTTAAGCTCCAAAGTGTCTCTGTTCAAGTTTTTTACCTGTAGATCTATCCCATCTTGAGAGGGCGGTATTGAAATCCCCAAGAATTATCGTTTTGGGATTGATTTCTCACTTTAGACATTGTAGGGTTTACTTAATGAATGTGGGAGGGGCCGTGTTGTATGTATATATGTTCAGTATTGTGAAATCTTCCTGGTGAATTGTACCTGTGACTAAAATGTAGTATCCATCTGTGTCTCTTATGACTTTTTTTTGGTTGGAAGTCCACTTTGTCCGATATTATAATGGCTACCCCTGCCTGTTTTCTACTTCCATTAGCTTGTAGAATTGTTGACCAGCCTTTTTTTTTTAGGGCTTGCCTATCTTTTGTGGTGAGATGGGTTTCCTGCAGGCAGCAGATTGATGGATTGTGATTTTTAATGCAAGTTTGTAATCTGTGTCCCTTGATCAGTGAGTTAATTCAATTAACATTTAGTGTTATAATGGAGAAACTATTTTTAATTCCAGACATTTATTATGTTTAGTAGTTTTTATAAGTATATTGCTTCGCTTTTAATGGTATTATACTTCCCTTCTGTTCTCCCGGATATGCCTGTTTTTTTCTTCAAGGTTGAGTATCATTTCTAGCATTTTTTGAAGGCCTGGTTTGGTGGACATGTATCCCTTCAAGTTGTCTTTGTGCTGGAAGATTTTTCTTTCTCCCTCAATCATGACGTATAGTTTTGCAGGGTAAATCAGCCTGGGTTGACATTTTCGCTCATTCAATACTTGAAGTATGTCTCTCCAAGTTCTTCTTGCTTTTACTGTTTCGACTGAGTAGTCATTTGTTATTCTAATAGGTTTACCTTTAAAAGTGACTTGTTTTTTCTCCCTTGATGCTCTCAGCACCAGTTCTTTATCATGAATGTGGAGTGTTTTAACTATTATTTGTCATGGCGAGCTTCTGTTTTGGTCATATCTGTTTGGGGTGCGGAATGCCTCTTGTATATGGATGGGCCTCTCTTTTTTTATATGAGGAAAGTTTTCCTTGATGATCGTTTTAAAAATTTCCTCAGGGGTGGTATTTTGAGATTCTTGCTCTGGTATTCCATGAATACGCATGCTGGGCGTATTCAGGGTGTCCCATAACTCTTGAATATTTCTCTCAAGTATCTTTTTGGCTTTAACGACCTCTTCCATTGAGCTGGTTAATACTCCCACTTTATCTTCAAGATCTGAAATTCTGTTTTCTGCTTCATTAGTTCTGCTGATAAGACTCTCTGTGGAGTTCTGCGTTGAAGATAACTTGTCTTTTAGCTCAGTTTTTAACTCTGCTTGAGTTTGTTTTAACTGCTCTATGCCTGTTTTTGTTTTTTGCACTGTTTTTCTCACCTCCTCCAAGTGTCTTTTGTGTTCCTCTTCAAAGTGATTGATTCGGTTATTTAATTCCTCCTGGATTTCCTCTTTCATAGTATTGAACATGGTAATGATCATATTTTGAAAGTCATTATCCTGGGTCAGGCTTTCTTGACCATTTTCCATGGGTTTGTTCTGGTTGGAGTCTAACATTATGGTATTAATTCCTTCAGTGGGAGATTTGTTTACTTGAATGTTGTTTCTCATGGATTTGCACTTTGACTTGGGCATTGTCTTTTTAAGTCTTAAGATCTTTCAATTTCTGTGTGTTTTTCACTGAACTGAATAATTTGGCCTGGGGTTCTGGCGGTGGGCAGGGGTGGAGCTTACCTAGGTAGCGGTGTGTCCCGGCTGGACCGTGCACGTCCCGGGTGGCAGAGTGGGAAAGGGAGGACGGGGCGTCGGTGGGGCACTATTTAACCTGGGGGGGCTGGGTCGGGGCCGGGAGTAGGGGGTCCTCCTCCCCAGCCCTGCACGGCTCCGGCTCCGGCTTCAGCTGGCTGGTGGGAGGAGCTGGGTCCTTTGGGCTGCCTGGGGATCTGGGGGTAGGCGGGGGCAGAGCTTAGCTAGGTTGAGGTGCATCCAGGGCGGCGGAGTAGGGAAAGGGGTTTTATCTGTTTTAAAGTATTTTTAACTTATTCTAATTTAAGAAAGTTAAGGAATTTGAACATTTAAAATGTTGGAACTGAATTTTTGATGAGAGAACATTTTAAATTTGTCCAGGAAATGTATTTATATTTTAAGATAACTTTTAACATCTATGGGGACAAGGATTGAAGGTTACAGTTTAAAAGTGCTATGTTTTTGTGTCAAGTTGACAAGGGGTGGAGTGTCATAGTTAGGCATCAGGTGTCAACTTGACAGTGGAGGGTTTGAGCGCTGGGCACATTTGTAGAGAGTTGATGGTTGAGGTAAGCCCAGAGTAAACTTGAAGGAGATTGTCTAGCTGATGGGGAAGACCCAGCCCATGGTGGGTGGGATTAGGCCCTGGATAAATCACAGAGAGCTGGTTGAGAGAGTTGGCATCCTTCTGTTCACTTGGCCAGACATGCTAGTCTGGCAAGTAAGGATCGTTCATCTCTCAGCTGTTATGTGGTGATGGTGGCCAGTTCCCTTGGACTTGGTGTTGGTACATTTTCTCTCTTCAAGCTGGACTGAGAACTGTAACCAAATTGTCGTAAGGAGATAAACCCCTTGTTCCCTTAAGCTCTTTGATGGTCATTTATCAGCAACTATGCGTACGAACTGCAACAGGGATCAATCCATCATGGTGGGGAACACATGGCAGAAGGCATGGAGGCAGTAGCAGGAGGCTGGCTCGTGCTAACAACAGCATCAGGAAGCAATGAGAGTGAGAAAGTGAAGTTGAGTTATCAAGCCTCAAGACCTGCCCCAACGACCTACTTCCTCTAGCAAGGATCCACCACCTAAAGGTCCCACAACCTTTCCAAATAGCATCAACACCAACTGGGGACCAAGTATCCAAGCACATGAGCCTATAATGTGACAATTCACATTCAAACCATGACACTGAATATTGGTAACTGTGCAAGTTAATTTGCATACTTTATTCCATTGACTTGGGAAATAACCCTGAGATAGATTCAAGTGTTATTTCTATTTTGCAGATTGCAGAACAGTACATTTGGAAATATTAAGTGACCCGTTTAATTAAAAAAAAACTAACTTACTAAAAATGCTAAACTGTACCCTTAATTAAAGCATTCTATATACTGGCTGGATGAAGCATACAAACTTCATTCCAATTCAGACAACAGGAATGAAATCAATGACAGTTTCTTAATGTTTGTGTATTTCATTACAATAAAATAATACAAGATGAAAAATCAACTATATCCTAAGATTTTACATGATTGAGGGTGTATCTAGTCTATTTTTTAATTCTTTGACAGTTTCATATATGTATAGAGTAAATTCTTTGTCATTTTTCCCTGTATCACTTCATCTCTTCTCTCCTCCCATTGAAAATTTTCTCCTAGACAAGCTTTTCCCCTACATTTACATCTTTTATTCTTGTTTTAGTGTATGACCCACTATGTTTAATAAGAACATGCATGACCTTGGACCCTAGCTGTGGCACCAGTCGATCATACATCAATGGCTACACCACTGAAGTAAGTGGGTCCCTTTCCTCCAACCAGAATTAGCCATCAATATTCACTCAGAGATGTGTGGACACCACATGAGCTCTTCCCTTATCCATTATATAATGATGGGGTAAAATTTGTATAAGTCTTCTTCAGGTAAATACAGCTACAGAGATGTATAGCCAGTCTATTTATCAATCATTCTGTCTATGTCAGTGCTCCAACAGTTTTTTTTTGTTTGTTTTGTATTGTGACTTTTTATATGCCACTGGCAAAGCTCCAAATGCCACCTAAGGAAGGCGACATGAATTTCAGCCCTCATGACAGATTCTTTCGGAAAGCATGAAGCTAGACTAGGGCAACTTCTGTGGAACTGAACTGTGCAGCTACTGTGTCAACACCCTGCCAAGACTGAATCTTCAGCAAAATGACATTGTGTGCCTCGGTTCAGATTGCTAATGCAACGGAGGTAACGTACCATGTACCACCATCGTTCAGTTCCCTGGGATAAGCTGAACAGTTGGGCCACACAAATTCATTAGCCACAGGAAGACGAGATGCTGGATAACACACACTGTTCAGTTCCTGTCTCATAATTCTTAGGAATTTTTCACTCGTTACTTCTTTTTGGCTCATAAATCTGGTTTTAATATGAGGGTCACAAACAAGTATCTGCCTTTCTCTTATCCCCACAAAAGGCTGTTTCTTCTGCTAGCATGCAAATAAGGGCCCACCAGCTTTGCACTCCTATAATGGGATATCTTCTCCCATACTTTCCTCTGCAAATTATGGACATTTTCTGCAACAGTCTAAGATAGCCTTTGCTCTCACACGTATGATAACTATAAATGGTGCTGGAAAGTCAAGTTTAATTTCTGAGCCTGCTAATGAATATTTTAGCTCAGGTCATTGCTCCCATAGAAATCCTCAGACAAGGCAACATGCAGATGTGGCAGCTGCTCACCTCTGAGTTGCATCACCATCTTTATGAAAATAGGACTTGAGTGCTCAAGAAAGGTACCTATGTTGTCCACACTCATATTGAAGTGACTCTAGAGGCAGTATTTGTGTGTGTGACTTTTAAAAAAATCCAAACCTATGTCTTCCAGTTTGATACAAAATGTCCACAATGCATGTCTGCTTATTTCTCATGTGCAATGTTACAATCATCTCTCAGGCTGGTCTTTGCTGTCCAAATTCCTTCTTTATTTCTACTGTTCTCTGGTCATTAGGTCTTTTTTCTTCTAGTAGTCATTCCTTATTGTAAAAGAATCCCACACCAGTCAGCTTAGAATGTCACCAATCCCAACACCCTACCAGCCTGCATGAAAAGTCAGGGACCACATGGACAGAAGGCTGTTGTTACCTGAAAATTTCCTGGCACCTGAAGTTGGTTCCCCAGGCTTCCAAGCTCTAAGAAAGACATTTCTGTTAAGTTACTCTATCTGTGGTATTTTGTTATTGCAGCCTGAGGAGATTAAAGCACAGATTTTATCCATCTGCACTACAGATGCTTATGAACATTAACATTTGTAGATATTTGCCCCACTAAAGTCTCAAAATTTTTCAAAGAATCACTGTCACATGGATTATGCACTCCTACTGTTATAGAATGCAATTAACGTAGAACTCGGTATAGAAGCAAGATTTAAGAATATAAATTTCAAAAGTTTAAAATATTTCTCAAATACCTGAAAAGTTAAAAAGCACCACGGTAAAAATATTAAAGTATATGGAAGAAAACAATAATGAAAATATGATACATAAAACATATACAAAATAATGCTAAAGTATTTCCTAAAGAGAAAGTTAAAATGAATTTAGTCAGGAAAAGAAAAAAAAACTTACTTAACAAATAAACAATAAGATCATAAAAAATAACCAAATTGAAAGTATAAACAAATTAAATAAGCAATAGAATCATTAAAAAGCATTACTAAAGACAAATTCAACTTGTTAAAGAGGTAATTAATAGTCAAAATAGTCAAAAAATGATGATAAACTGATACATATATTCATGCTCCAACAAGTGGTAAGGCATATGCCACCAAAGACAACACAGATGAAATCAGCGGGCCACTCATGCAAAAAGACAAGGAATTAGGAGGGAAACTGGTAGGGAAAAAGAAGGACTATAATGGGAAGAGGAAGAGGAAAGGAAATGAAAGGTGTGAAAATGTAATAAATTTGCTATAATCATGTAAAAATGGTGATGGAAAAAACTAAGTATGATTTTAAAGGAAACACAATTTCTATCACATTATAGATTTTAAAAATGCTAATAAAACTCTATGGATAACCATTCCCCCTACACTGTGAAAACTTGGATAAAATGAAAATACAAGAACAAAAATAATCATGAAACAGAAGAGTCGCTGGACAGTTGCTTGATGGGTACCTTGACTTTGTCCACTTGACTGAGTTGAGAAATGCCGAGATTACTAAGTCACGTGTCTGTGTTCATGTGCTGGTCTCTCCAGAGACATTAGATCATGAGGGATCCAATCAAAAGAATGGAATGGTCCCTCGATGGTTCACAATATGATGATATTATTGAGTGGTGGTAGGAAGGAAATGGACCAAGATGGAAGAAGCAGGTAGCTGAAGACATATCTTCGGGAGCTTCACCTTGGACTGGACCATTCCTGGATTCTCTTTCTCTGTTTCCTAGTTAAAGTGACATGCACTATTCTGCTTTAATATACTTACACTGCTATAACAGGCTGAACCTTCTGGACCCATGAGACAAAATGAATCTTCCCCCTTTACGATTATTTTGGTCACAAATCTGAAAGTATAACTAATATCATTTCATGGCTAAAATCATTTCATTCACATAAAAGAAAAAATAAACCAGATGAAGGCAACACTACAGGGAACTGTCACCAAACTTCCAAAGAGTGTAATTTCAACATTATATAAAATATTACAGAAGACAGACAACCAGGCAGCATTTTTATGAGAAATGATTTTTCTCAAATGTTTACTGTTTTCTCAACATGGTCATATGAAGAAAGAGGAAATAGCTGCCCATAGGTTGATTTGTACTAACTCTCTGAATTTGGAATATTGTCATGCATGTTAATTAACTTCTGTCTTTCTCCATGTTTACACAGGAAAATATAAAGTCTTATTATTTCATTAATACAGCCAATTTGGAATATATAAAAGAGTGAAGATTCTCCAAAATAAACACAAGGATCAAAGTGTTTACAAAAAAAATAGAAAAAAAATCAGAGCATTATTTACTGGATCTTTGAGACATGATCATTTGAAACAGTCTAAATGAAACCATAAAGAAAATTGAAAACATGCAGTTTGCATTAGAATAGAACTCATGTTAAAAATTAAACACATATTAGGAAGATATTTGTGACTATTTGTTAATATACAAGAATATCATCAACAGTAGATAAGTACTTCACAAAGGAAATTCTTCTAAACAAGCAGATGAAAGATATTTGAGCTCAGTATTAATAAAACTAAAAATCTCTTCTGAACATGGCAGTTCTCCTGCGGGGCCAGGTCAAAACACATATCTTTATGATGTGATCCAAACTTAAAAAAATTCACAGAAAATAAAAGAAGAATGTGAATATGTCCAATAAGTACACTCGGGAGCCAAAATGATGGCTGTGGTGGTGACTGAGGAAAGCAAGAAGACACTGGTTCATACAAGAAATGAAGACTCTGGGAAGTCAGGTGAGACCTGTCATGTGAGAAGAGGGAATTGGAAATCTGTATTTGTTTTCAGAAATAAATTAATTCTTCTGAAGGGAGATGGCTCAGGGGTTAAAGCTTTTATCTCAAAAGCAAAAGGACCTGAATACAGATCCCCAGATCCCACATAGAAATGGTAGTGGCCTGGAATTCTTGCCCTGGAAGAAAAACCCTGGGGAACCCCAGAGCAAATCAAAAGGAGGTACAACAATCCAGGATAATTCCCAGTACGACCCTTGGACCTTCACAGACACACATATTCAAGTGCCCTCTTGCACACACAACTACATACACATGTTCACCCACCCCATGCAAAACATATACACACATGAACACACAAACGCACACTGCCCAAAAAATCCTTGATAGCAGTTGTATTATTTTTAGGGTATCTTTGACCAGTCCTGTCTGGTACCATCTTTGTCTTGGTAGACCCGTCTCATCATCAAATCTATCAATTACCATGACTAATCATGTCAGTTGTTTTTCCACATAAGAAAGTAAAGTTAACCATAAGGTAATAACTTGTAACCATTAAATGATTCAAAAGTGGTAGGTATTCATACTAATATAACAATGTTGGATCTACTCTGCCATAAGTGCTTGTAACATTCTAGTGCTAAACAAGTAATTTTCAATCTGATAGGAAGAAATGCATGCTAAAGAAACAAGAGAACCAAGCAGCCAAAAGTTACAGCCATGATAAATGTGGACTCATACCTATCACAGCAGATATTTTCAAACAATCCAAATGTTCACATAAATCACAGTGCATAAACTTAATGGAATACAAACCTGATATAGTAGTTGAGTCAAAAAGATCATGAGTTCAAAGCTGGCCTGAGCTACTCGGTGAGATCCTGTCTCGACAAAAGAAGAAAGAGAATAAAATAATGCAATACATTACTGCCAAGATATTATTATGCAGCCATTAAAAGATAATTATAAACACTACAGAACATCACAGGAAATGTTAATAATATAATTTTTAGTAAAACACAAATTGTAAATCAGTCTAATCATTAAGATTGGAACTATACTCATTGTTTTCCAGCAAGGCTGGAAAGACGTCTGAAAACAAGTCAATTATGGGATTAAGAAAATGATTTATTTGTCATTGTCTAAATTTCCATTCATCTTATTGTAAAACTGCCTCTAAATATTTGTATATAAATTGTTTCAACAAATGAAAAATGATATCCACTAGCCTTCCCAACTGAAAAAGTTTAGTACAGACATTTATCACAGACAATGGATTTGAAAGATGATCATTAAACTTGCAGTAGATTTATTTCATGATAATGTCAGAGTGTTTAGCCACACTCAATATGCTTCGTACAAACTCCTCAGTACAAGCAATTTTTATTCCAGAAGCTCTCTTCCCCTCCTTTCTTTAATTAAATTCATGTACCAACCAAAGAAATATCAGAAATTCCTGTGGGGTTTCCACGGGAGATCTGAGATAGCTAATGCAAAACTTTGTGATTTGTAGGATATATATCTACTTTCTCAAGCAAGAATATTTCAAACTTTACCTGCACTCTCAAGTACTCATGGAGAGGCTAAATTTTACTACCTAAAGGACTTGGTCAAATATAACTTCAGTTACAAAATGAACAAGCAAGGAGCATCAACATTATAAAGATCATTTGGTCATGAGACAATGGGACCCAGATAAGGAGTGGGGAATGTTACCCTCTCTCATACCTCTGTCACTGGAGACATTGGGTCTCTCTCACAAGTTCTTGATCTCATTGATAAATGATCCTCAAACATGGACTCCAAAGGGAGTCCTGTTGGAGTTAGAGTGGAGAAACAGCAAGCTGAAGGACTGGATAATCGACAGGAGGAGGGAGACCTTGTGCTTTCTCATCTGGAATTCAAAGAAGCGAAGCAGGAGGTTCTGCAGCGGAGTCTAGGGATGGGGAGGGGAGCTACAGAAGGCAAAAGCTTGTCCCGAGTGTCAAGCTCTATAGCCCTAGACTGTGGCAGGTGCTGATGTTAGGGGAAAGGGGCTGAGAAGGGAAGGGGGAATTACAGCAGGCAGGTTTAGCAGAGGGCCTACATCAACTTCACAGAGGGAGAAGGTGGGGCAGACAAGTGCCCACCTCCTGAAGGTCACGGCTGCTCCTCCCATCTCATTTCTCTTCACAGGAAAGAAAAACAAACAACAACAAAATCACCCAATCTAGTTATTTTAAGATTATTTTTAATTAATTTGTTTACTCTGTGTGTGTGCATGTGTGTGTGCATGTATGTGCGCATGTGTGTGTACACATGTGTGTGCATGTGTGTGTGTCTGTCTGCCTGTCTGCCTGCCTGCCTGCCTGTCTGTCTGTCTGTGTTTCTGTCTGTCAGAGAGCACTGTGTCCCTGTGGAGGACCAAGGGTGACTTCAGGAATCATTCTGGATTGCTTCTACCTCCTTCTTGCTTCACTCTGGGATTTCCCAGGCTCCAACCACCTAAACTGGAAGTAAAGGCTATTGCCATTTCCACCTGGCATTTTTACGTGGACCTGGTATCCAAACACAGGACCTTCTGCTTGCAAGGCAGGGTCTTAACCCCTGACCCATCTCTCCAGCCGCCAATCTAGTTTAGAGGTTAGAAAAAGCTAATTAAATACACCTCCTAGAACAAGCCCTAACTTCGACTAATTTGCTTCCAGAAATGAGTTACAAACTCCTGTCCCTGATCCTGATCCATGACTCACAAACTGGAGCCACACCTTCCACAACCTACTTGGAGCTCAAGCATCCTTAGAGTTTATTCACCTTCAGAGTCGGAAGTACCATTTCTGGCTGTAGGAGAAGAAGCCTGCAATGAAAACTCTCGGGACAGAAAGCAAAATGCCAGAAAACTTAAAAACCAGGGCAGCTTCTAGTTCCCTGCTCTTTTCTTACTTTTTCCCTCCTCTTTCCCTCTTCTCCTCCCCTCCCCCAAGTTAGCCAGCTGTAAAACTGCATAGTGGCTCTGAGAGCAAACACTGATCAAAGCATCTTTTTCTGGCCCAAGGGGCTGATAAGTGGTCCCTGGAGGCAAAGGGCCAGTGAGCCATCCTTGACTTGTGTTCCTACTCTCACTGTCTCTCCACTCTTTTCTTTCTCTTTTCCTGTCCCAGTTTTGCCCCCCTTCCTAAGACTGTTCTACTGTGGTAGTGAAGGATGTATGGACCCCAGATCACCTGGAAGTGGGGGGAATCTCTCCACTAGTTAATAAGATGTCGGTGGTCCCAGACTCAGGAGAAGATACCCATTAACGTTCTTCTCTCTCCTTTCTTTTGCAGTAACCTCTGAAGGAAACCCCGGGTGACTGGCACTGAGACAACATAGAGCAAACCCATAGTTCTATCAAGAGAAACAGACAGGAGACAGCAGAATCCGGAGAGTTCAGGCAAGGCTAAGATTTAAACAGGCTCACACATAGAGAAGTTTAAGATGTGTGAAAGAAGGTTAAAGAGTAGTTAAAATGATCTCAAGCCATGCCTTAAAGCATGACCAAAAGGAATCTAAACATACCAGGTCTTGCATCATAAGCACAGGAGCCCCAGCAATGACATTTTTCCAGTGGGAGAGAGTCAATTGCAGGCATAGCCCAAGGAGAAGAGCAGTCGGTGGATAGAAAACTTCTCAGGAAAGAGTGGAGGTAAGAATTCCCTCTAAACTGATTTAATAGACCAGTTTCACTTATTAAAGAGAGACCATGGTGACCAGCTATCCTGGGTAATGGCAGAGGGTAAGGAGTCTGAGTGGATATTAAGAGAGAGGGCATTTGCTAAAGTGATATAACAGGGTTCTTTACTAAAAGTGGATTTGGGTTTTCCCCAGCACACATTAGGTCTGGGAGCAAGATCAGAAGCATGGTGAATATTCTCTAAGCCAAAAGTCTCTATGAGAGGCACTGGTTCTCAGAACTGTTCAGCGGCTTCAAAGTGAAACCAACTAAAATTCTGCATCCTATGCATCTCACTTTATTTTTCAGGTGCTGTGAATCAAACTCAATACCCTGTGCATTCCAGACAAGTGTTCTGCCTCTGGGTGACAGGTCCTGTCTGTGGCATCTTATACTTAAAGAAAGACTCCAGTGGAGCCAGAGGAAAAGAACACTTTGCTTTAAAAAAAAATGGGGGCTGCAGAGATAGCTTAGGGGTTAAGACTCTGACTGGCAAGAAGAAGATCCTGAGCACAGATCTCGGGTCTCATGTAAAAATGCGCAGAGGCTGAGAAATCCCAAAGTCAAGGAATAAGGAGGTAGACGCAATCCATAATGATTCCCTAAGTCTCCCTTGGTCCTCCACAGGGATATGTGTACTCTCTGATACATACACACATGCACGCACACATACACACACACATACATACACACGCTGAATGAATGAATGAATAAAGTTTAAAAAGGTAAGAAAAAGATGGAAGCAAAGATGAATGTTGTGATAGATACAGATATCAGGTTGACAATTGAAGGTTTAAACTCTGGGCACAGTTGAAGAATTAGTAGTTAAGCCCTGAGCAAACTGCAGCAAATTGTCTAGTTGACAGGGAAGATCCAGCCCATGATGGGCAGGACTTTCCTTGGGCAGCTGGATAAGATGGAGGGAGGTGACTCAAGGAGTTGACATTGTTTGGATATACATGGCCAGATACCTGTCTGTACAAGTAGGATTTGTCTCTCTTTCAGCAGTCTGGTGGATATGACGTGGCCAGTTCCTTAGCCTCTGATGTTATGAACTCTCCAGTCAAGCTGCTAAGAAATATAATGGAACATATAATGAAGCTCCTTATTCCCCTTTAAACCCTTTGGTCCTGAATTTATCAACAACATGCAGGCAAGCTGCAACTAATGTCAAAGCCTATAGCATGGTAGAGCCTCTCGTCTTTCAAGAGCTGAAAGAGAAGTATTCATTGAGAATTCTCTATGCAATGAAAATACCTCTCAAAGTAAAAAAAAGAGACTGGGGGCATAGGTCAGTTAGTAGTGTGCTCACCTAGCACACACAAAGCCCTGGATTCCAGCCCTATTACACATAAAACAAGTCTGATGATATGTACTTCCACTACTAGCACTGGGGGAAAAGGCAGAAAGATTAGAATCATCTGGGCTACATATTGAGTTTGAGGCCAGTGTGGGATGCATGAGACCCTTATTCAAAAATAAATAAATAAGAGAATGAATAAATAACACAGAAATTCTCAGATAATGGGAATCTGGTGAAGTTTTGGGTGCAGAATGAATGATGTTTTAAAGAAGAATGAACCTGTTTTAAAACAAATGATGAGAAACAGACCAGAGTGAGATTTGGAACTTCAAGGAAAAAGACAAATGTCACAGGTGAAATGCAATCCATGTGTTCACTCCTTTTAATTTTTTAAGTTCTCCTAAAAAACACAAATAAATAAAATGACAATAGAGGAATCAGAGAGAAACTGAATGAAACCAGAAGGATCTTCTTCAGGAACTTTAAAAGTAAAATGTGTAATCAGCAGAAAGACCAGGCAAGACCAAAAAGGATAAACATGGAATTTTCCAAAGTCAGAAAAAAAAAAAAGCAGCATATCATTATGGACCACAGAAGTGAACAATATTCATTGTATAAATTAAAATGCATAATTGCAATGGCCTAAATCCTTTGAAAACCTCAAGTTACCAAATTCAGAGAATTGGAACACACAATCGTATTAAATGTCTACTGTAAAGCTTTAGGACCAGGCCAGTTAGATAGCTCAACAGAGTACAATACCTGCCCTCAAATCTGATTTGCAGAGGCCACCGTGTGGAAGAGGAGAGATGATATCCAGTAGTTGTCCTCCGAGAAAGAAAAGAGAATATATTCAAAATCATTTGGGTGCTAGCATGATTTTGGTCCAAGATCCAAAAGCATGCCATCAAAAGGTCTAAATTCTAAATCCACGAGAAGAGAATATAAATCAAGTGGAGCATTTATTCAGCAGCAAACAGCTCACAATCATATTCAATATGTCCTGGAGACTGAAGATTGCCTCAGTGCTCATAACTTAATCAATGAATGTGTCGCATTAGCAGACCAAAGAAGAAAAAGTACACGATCATTTCCACAGATGCAGAAAAAGTAATTGAGAAAATGTCTACTTATTGATGGCTTTTAGAGAAGCTCTCAGTGGTGATAAATAGAGAGAAATTTCTCTAATCTGATTAAAAATCCCCTACAAAGAAATGCCACAGATGAAAGCATAGTAGTGAAAGTGTGACTATTTCCCCCCTAGAATCATATGCAAATCAAGGATTGATGGTTCCTGATGCAACTACTAGCCTGGCTGAGTGGGTAAGGCACCTGCCATCCTGAGTTGGATTCCCAGAAGCCGACTTGGAATAGAAAAGTCAACTTTGTTCTCTACATACCAGTTCTCTACAATCCAATCTGTAAAATCAAAATAACCCTAAGCAGAATTCTGCACACCCAGCCAGTAGATTCTGAAATTAGGGCAAAACTACTAAAATAATTCTAAAAAAATTCATAACACAGAATATATTCTCCTTAACCCTGTGCTTCCCCCATTGCTATCAGACTTTTACACACAGGCCCAACTCTATCAGGATTTTCTTTGCAAAGATCACACTTTTGGAGTCATCTCTAAAACTTTGCTGCTTAATCTAAGGTTATGATTATCTGTAATCTTTTTCTAAAAATTTTTACCATATTATATATTAGACTTAGACACAAGTAGATGTATGGGAGGTAAATGGAGGGCATCAACAATTTTTTTCTGTGATATCATTATGTTCTCAAATTTGTTTTGAAGTTTTACAAAAAAAGATCAGTTTTGCAAGGCTTTGTGGGCCTATTTATAAATGCCCTATTCTTATTGATCTAATTATGCTTTCACCAGTGTTATGTTAGCTTATGTGGCATTTTACAATGCATTAATTACCATAACCTTAAAGTCAGTATAGCTATTGGTAAAGCAAGTCTTTCAATTTGGATCAGATATCAAAAAGTGCATAGAACTTACACCACTAAGAAGGAATTGTACCGCCTCTAATTTTCCAAACTATCTGACATGTTCCTGCCCATATGAAAAAATGAAAGATGATCAATACTTGACCCCAGCCAAAGTTAATAGAAAACATCCCAAAACACTAAGTTCCATTACCACTATGAGAAACTGAACAGACCCATTCTTTAAAGACTTTCATAACGATATATGCTGGGTTAATAGGCACATTTTTGTACCCAGCATTCACCTTTAACTCAAAAGCAACATAGTTTAATCAAATGGTATGGCTCACCATGCAGAGAGCATGCTGCACATCGCCCTTTTGGAATCTCTGTGCTTCTGCATAATACATTTGGATGTGCTTAATGAAGAGGTGGGGAGTTCGCTGACTTTGTTATCATTATCATAATTAAGGCAAAATAGAGCTAGCTCACAAGGTCTCACTGAGATAATGAGGATTTCTTAATTTCCTGCGTCTCGGTAGCAAGCTGACTTTCTGTGAAACCAATTTCCACTTGTCACACTTAATGCTCCATCAGGAAGAAACTCAAAGTCAAATCCTGGAAATTGAAAGGCAGGAGAATGGCAGAGACCACAGGATCGGAACACACTCCCCACTTCACAAATGTGAGAATTAGTGTCTTAGCATTACGTTTTTACTTTCTGGTCCTGGTATTTTGATAGCTTCAAACACTTCTCTGACAGAGCAAGGTATTATTTCCTCCCAACCATCCCCAGCTCCTTGCTAGCTTTTGAAGAGGCAAAGGTACACTAACCAATGTGGTACACTAACCAATGCAGCCCCCTAGCCTCTTCCATCTCCTCCTGTGCCCCCAAAGAAAATATTCTGTCTTACTCATCACAGGACCAGAGACTCAGCAACTACAGACCACTTTTACCTTCTATCACCAGCACCAAAATTATTCCAACTAACCAGTCCTAATTGTGAACCTAGCACCACACCATCTTGCTTTGGGAATATATCACCTAGAGTCACATCATAACCTGACTCCTTCCTCCTGCTACATAATTATCCTTCCCATGAGGCCTTGAGTGGTGAATATGCCTGTTTGCCCTAGCACCTGTGAATACAGTGAGCTCTGTTGTCCTGAGCATCCCCAGTACCCTCTTCTGGAGTGTTCCTTGGCTAACCATCTCAGAAATGTGCAAAGCAGCCTGGACTTATCACATGAGGCTTGCAGAACTTAAAGCTATTGGGATAATGGTGAATACTGTCAGGGTGGAGCATAAAGTTAAGACATCTGTATATAAAAGAGTGGGTAGTGGAGATGGCCCAGGAGTTAAAGCCTTTGCTTTATAAGTGAAGAATCAATGTTGTGATTTCTGGAAACATATAAAATTCTGGGCAGGTGTGGCAGCCTGCCTGAAATTCCAGCCCTGGAACACAGAGCCTCGGAATCCTCTGAGCAACTTGGCTAGTTGCCATGCTCTGGATTTCATTAGAGACTAAGGCTCACAACAAAATGGCGGAAGAGCAATTGAGAATGATTCCTCATATCATCCGTGGGTCTGCCTCCGCAGGCACAGGCACTCAAGTGAACTCACACACATGCACTCACGCAAAAACCACCCACATGCAAACACAACTCCTTATAAACATACGTGGGGGGAAAAATGAGAAGAGATGACCTCAACCAATTTAAAATACCTCATGTGTCCACTGAGGGCTGGTTTCAGCATACTCCAAAAACAAAAAAATCCATATTGCTTAAGCCCCAAACATAAAACAGCATGTGTATAACCTATGTACATTACCCCACTATTTTAAACAATCTCTAGGTTATTTATAGTACCTACTACAATGAGCATATGTTATTTAAAAGAGATAAGGGTCTATGCATCATCAATGTAGACACTTTGTGTCTTCCAAATATTTTCAACCCAAGGTTAGTTAAATATGTAGATTCTGAACTGATGGAAGCAGAGAAACCTTGAGCATGAGTCTTGCTCTATTGACTTCTTGTGACTTTGTTTTTAAATTGTATAGATTTCACACGCACATTTTCTAATTATTTCTGCTTCTATAGACCAGCTTAGAAATCAGATTAATATATTCTGCAACCTGCAAAGGAGGCAAGAAGTTTCGCCCAAATCACTCCTTCCTTTGTCACAATTTTTGTCTTGCTGGCTCAGAGAAACCTGATTGTACCAGTGTCTATGAAAGTAAAATCACAGAAGTTAAGCATACTACTGAAGGTCATAAAAAGAAGCTTCACAGAAAGTTATTTCATTTTCAACTTTTCTAATCCCTTTAATGGTAAAATAAGCACATACCCCTAGAAAGATGAGGCCAAAGTCCAAAATAGTTTGCAAAGATACAATGCTTCTTCTAAATCTGTTTGCTCTTTTTTTAAAATTTCAAAAATTTTGCTTGCTGTTTTATATGTTACCAATAATCATAATGAAGAATGCAATCGTCACAAAAATGAAACACTTCTAGGAAATTCCCCAAAGCTTGCCAGATATTATAGCAAGGTCAATCTTTGAGCTAATTGTGTTATTTCTAATTTCCAAACATGTATACCCCGATGTGATAGGCACAGAGCAAGTGAGTAATACACACACACGCACTCACACACAACACACACACACACACACATACACACACACACACACACACACACAAATCTGAGACTGAAATTTCCCTGGATTGCAGAAAAAAGAGGTAGTCACCTGGCACCCCTGTTCACACCAAAGGAACAACCTAAGTATTTTGCCATATTAAACCTTTTATTACTTAAGGGAGTTCTGAGAGCTACCAGAAACTAACCACCCTGGAAAAACTGACCTCATCAAACTTAATTCCTGGAAAGGCTATTCACAGAAACGTGTTCTTGGCTGACCACCTGCCCTCTCTAATCTTAGTCCACCTGCTTATAAGGGACATGCCATATGAGATCTCCATCAGAGACCTGCAATTAGAAATAAACTGGGAAATTAATGTGTGTTATTCATAAGCTCTGTCCGAGTGTTTGAAAATTCACATGAATGCAGGTGATTCTGCTATCATCAACATTTTTGTCTTGATACATAATCTTCATCCTGGAATATATAACTTTCCTTCCCTTTTCATTTCCCCAACAGAAACTCGATTTTATTTGAAGTTAGCCATGTAACCAGCTTAGTGAAAAATGAGAATTGATCTCATCTAACAATGACAAATCCATTCCCTACTTTTCCAGCCTTCTTTGCAGGGAGGGATGAGACCATATGACTGAGCTGTGTGACATGAAAGCCTAGAATGAGATCCATGAGGGGGGGGTGACAATACACACTGCCGGTTTACCCCACCCCTACCCACTGCCTACTTTCTGCCTCTCCACCAGAAGTACCATTTTGGCTTTGGAAGTCACCTCCCCTCTGCAAAAGAAAGGCTAAGAAATTTAAGAAACATCAGTCATTCCTGACATCAACAAGCCCAGGAAGTCATCTAAGTGCCCCCATGTCCCTGAACTTCTTGATGTGCGAAAAAAAATTTAATTCTGTCATTAGAAAACATCAACAAGATTTCTGTGAATGCCAATGTAAACATTTCAAGCTACTAAGATAATTTCAATGCCTTTGGAAACAGTCATAGAGTTATTATAATCTAATTAGTCATTTACATTTTACAGAAGATTGTTTACTTTAGCAAACATTAAACACATTCTCGTCTGTATGTAACCTTTCAAAGAAAAAACTGAAGTGTTTCCAATTTTGCATTATTGAAACATCCAGGTGGGCTGGAGAGATGGCTCAGGGGTTAAGATTTTGCCTCACAAGCAGAAGGTCTTGAGTTTGGATCCCAGGTCCTACATAAAAAGTGCCAGGCAGAAAACGCCAGGTAGGAAACAGGGGCAGGCTACATTTCTGGCCCTGGTGGGCAGAACCTGGGAAATCCCTAGCAGCAAGTAAAAAGGAAGTAAGCAATCCAGAATGATTCCCAAAGTCACTGTTGGTCCTCCACAGAGACACAGACACAGACACAGATAGATAGACAGACAGACAGACAGACACACATACACACACACAAACAATATAGTTAAAAATAAACAAAAATAAAGATAAAAGCATCCAAGCAAAATAACAATTTTGAAGTCTTTAAAAAGTCTGTATAATAGTTTCCCTTTGGAGTTTTTCCATAAGAAATAATATTCCCCCTTCTCACCCCCTTCTTCTCCACTCCCTGTGCTTCCATTGACCTTCTTCAGAATCTTGGATTGCACCAAGCTCATCCTGACATACTAAATCTTCATTTCTAGGACACTGTCTTCAAGTCAGTACAAAACTGGTTGTTCTCTCATCATTGATACATGGAAATAAGCATGGGCTCTTCAGAATGGACTTTCTCCTCAGCCACGCTCAGTCGCCCACTTGAGCATCCTGCTTCAGTTCTCTAGAAAGTGCACTTTCATAAGAAAAGTTTTCTTATCACAAGTCCTACAGAGAAAATATGTCTAATATTTTCTTACTATCTTTCCTTAGCATACAAATATCAATTTTGTACATTATTGGATTGTGTCATCTCAGAATGTTTGATTTTAAAACTTTATTTGACTTGGACCATAAAAATTTATGAATTTATTAAGTGAATTTTGGCTTAGGACTAGGTCAAATTTTCCAGCAAATTCTGTGATAGCCTTAAACAGCCTTCTGTCACTTTGTACTATACATTCTCAGCATGGGCAACTATAACATCAAACTGTCAATCAGCTCTAAATATCAAAGATGCTCTACATCCTACAATGTCAAATATTCAGCCAAGATTTAACCCTTTATGTAAAACTGAATAAGCACAATTATCTCATTAGTAAATCAATCTTGTTTCATCTTTAATATTGGTAAATTTATATGAATATCAAAGAATTCTTTTGAAAGTAATTTCTTCATAACTTTTCAATAAATATATCATTTCTCTACCTGTTTGATAGACCTACATACTAGTGATGCTGGATGTTCATGATCATGTGTGTGTGCGTGTGTGCATGTGTGTGTGTGCGTGTGCATGTGCATGTGCGTGCGTGTGTGCGTGTGTGCGTGTGTGTGTATGTGTGTGTGTTAGTTACTACTGCTGAAAAGAATATTCATGCACAACTCAAAGGAGAGAGAAGGCTTATTTGAGACTTATTTACAGTTCAGAGGGAAATACAGTCCATTATGGTAGAATCCCACAGCAGACAGTCAGTTGAAGGTAGAAACCAGAGAAGGGTCTGACTACAGATACAATGTGACCAGTTGTCTCATGCTCCTGCCACCCAGACTTCCTACCATGATGGACCATGAGTCAAAATAAACCCTTGCTTCCCCTCAAGTCACTTTTGTCACAGCAATAAGAAAAGTAACTATAACACCCAAGTCATATAAAACATTTCTCAGGTCAAAAGGGATCATAAGGGGAAAAACTTCAAGAAGCCTCGCTCTTGAATAGGTGTCAGCAAACTCTAGACTTCAGTCAAACCCAGCCCTCTAACTGTTTTGTAGGTAAAGTTTTATCATAACATGGCCACTCACAATTTCAAGCATAATTTCTAGGTTGCCTTTATCTTGCAAGGACAGACTAAGACAGTGATAACTAAATGGCCCATAAAACAGAAATATTTGTAACTAAACTTTCATAAAGTTAAAGGTGCCTGGGTAAATGCCTAGCAAAAATTATGCACTAAGTAAACTTTCCAGGAAACATCAACATTCTGCTTTGTTGGATTTTAAAGGCAAAAGCCCAGGCTCCAGGTATATCAACAAACTAGACTTTGCCATCTTCCCCAATATGCCAACTAAATACTCCAGTAATGGTAAACACTAAGAAAATGAGATTTAAATCAGTATTAACATTAGGAAGAGGAAAAAATAAAGGGCTCCAGTGACCCCTAAGTGCATTTTCAGTTTACCAACATTTAAGTTTGATTAAAAAAGGAAATATTGGGACAGGAGTAAGACTTACACATAATTGTGATAGTTAATCCTGGATGTCAACTTGATCATACTTGGCTTGATTAAAATCAGCTGTCAGACTACCTGAAGAGATTATCCAGATCAATACATTTATAATACAAAGCTCATCCCTAGATCTGATTGGAACTTCCCTAACAGACCAAATAAAAGGAACCATAGAACAGAAGAGAGACTCTCAACTTTTTTGAATCCTCCAGTCTCCAGCAATCACCCACTGGACTGAGAAGCTCTGAGCCTCCAGGATGTTTGCAGTGACTTAGCTGCCTCCAGATTCAGCCACCAGCCATGTCACCTCCCCCATGAAAGATTGTTTCTCCCCTCTGGAACCATAAACTGAATAAATCTCCCTTTCTCCCTTAAGTTGCTTGACTTTGAATGCTCTCTCACAGCAACAGTTAAGAGTAACTATTGCAATAATGAAGCAGTCTTGACCAAGGTGTGGTCTCTCTAATCATCCCATCATTTTTGGTTCAGCAAGGTTGTCTGTCAGAAAATGTTAGATGTTATCATCATAGTCATCCTTGAGGTGGATGTGGCTCCCATAAGATGATCACCCCTGCTCCAGGGCACAGCCTTGCCACCATCGATAATTTGCCCTCATCTGGGAGATGGTGTGTCCTGCCATGATGGCCAATGTTTGGAGATAGCTTCAATCTCTTGTCCTAAAGATGTTTATCCAGCAGTCTTGTCATGGCAGAACTCAGTGTAACTACAGGAGAATGATTCAAAAGGAAAAAGTTAATTTTTAAAGATTTTACAAATCCAAATACCTTATTATTTTCACCATTAAGTATTTTTTTAATTTTTTTATTTTTTTATCCACTCATACAAACTTAATAGGTACCGCAGTCCCCTCCTTCCCTCTACCTCTTCCCAGTCCTCCTTGCTCCCTCCCCCCCTTTTCCCCTTCTTTTCACCCTCCCTCCCTTTCTCCCAGTTCCTCCTCCTTCTCCCCCCCCCCAATCCCTGGAGCATCCTTTAGTATGAATGTCAAACTTTCCTCTGCGTCCTCCATTCCAATGAGGTGTACGGACTCAGTAGCATTGCCTAGAGCCCCGAAAGGAAAAAGTTTAAAAGGCAAAAAACATAATACAGTCAGAGAAAGACAATACAGAGTTGACTATGCCAGTGACAGACTCCATCTCCAAAACCAACACTGTGCTCCCGAGAGAGTCTCATTTTAGTGCTGATTCGACAGTGTTGCTCATGAAGCTATGGCACTGAAGGAAGAACTTAGGTAAAGTCGAAAGTTTAACACAATGTTCTCCAAGTCAAAGCCAGAATCAAAAGTCTTTTATTTTGCAGGTTAAATCAGATTTAACATCTCTTCAAAGAAGCATGTTAGATCTCAATTTGCCAACCCAAGTTACACTAATGACTAAATATAACCATGGCTAATAATTAACATTGTGTTACATATGCATGTCCACACTTTTTCACTTAAATTTAAACTTCTTCATGCATTTGTGTCACTTAAATGAAAGTACTTTGAGTCTAAGTTAGAATATAAACTCTCAGATCACTAAGAGTCACTTCGAGACCAAAGTCTAAAATTCAAGCTGAGGTAGAAGGGTCATGAGTTCAAAGCTACATATGAAGATTCTACTTCCTTACTCTAAAAAATAAATAAATAAAAGTCCATTTTTTAACTTGCTTCTTAGGAATATAACTTTTAACAAGTTTAAACATTAAATACTAAAAGTTTACTATCTGGAGGATGGGCTTTGGAAATGCATTTCCTGTGTTTTTTCCTGGCTGCTGAGACCTTTGAATTTTCATCAAGTCAATGAAAAGCAAATGTTTTTGATTTCCCTTTGGCAGAATATGAGGGTAGGAAAGCAGTATGCAAAAGATACTGTCTTGTCAGTCCAATTATACCACCTTAGGACCTCAAAATAAAAATCCATGGAATCAAATGACAAAGTTTCAGGGATTTTCCTTTTGAGATCTTACATTCATATCCCAAAACCAAAGCTACTGCTTGATAAAATATATTTTTTCACAATCTCACTGACTTAGGATAGCACCAAGTCCCTTGAAATGAAGGTATTGCTCCATCTCTGAGCTTCACTTCTCCCTTCATTTCTTTTCTGGTGCCGTGATTAAAAAAAAAAAAAAAAAAAAAAAAAAAAAAACTCTGATAAAAGAGAGTTAAAGGAAAAGCATTTATTCTGACTCACAGCTCAATGAACAGCCACTCATGGCAGGGAAGTCAAGACGCAAGAGGTTGAAGCGGCTGGTCACTTTGCGATCACCGTTGGAAAGCAGAGAGATCTTGAATGCGTTCAGATGGCTTTCAACCTTCCAGTCAATCCAGGCTACAAACCATAGGGAATGGTGCCACCTAATTTTAGGCTGGGTGTGGCCACATGACTTAATCAAGACAGTCATTCAGAAGCCAAACTTCATCTAGGTAATCTGTCAATGGTGGGTTTGGAGGCTCATCTCCTAGGCTTTGAATTGATAATTAACACTGTCACAACTCCAAGACAGCATCTTCTGTTTCTTAACTCCATGACCTATGTGGATCTAGGCTCATCCCATCTCCACATTCAGCCAGGTTCTTAGATTCCAGTTCTGTAGAATTTGATAAGAATAAAACTCAGATATGTAAAAAGCTGGGTTTTGTCTCAAAGAATAGAGTTCATTTATTGAAGAGGCCTACTGACCCATGTTGTACAAATAGTAAAGTTCTTTCTGCTATCTGCAAAAGTGAGAAGAAACCTAATGGAGATCAGAGATTCCCGGTCACTCAAAAGAGACAGTAATCACTTTCTACCACTGTGTTTTAAATCCATTTCATCCACATGCAGTTCCTGGCTGTCAGTCCACATGGACAATCCCATGAAATTCACAAACCCTCCTAAGGTGCTCTCTTGTTTCATTGGGTGGAGCCTTCTGCTTCTCTTCCCAGAATCAAATGCTTGACTCACCTCCTACTTGAAGTTCTATTTCTACTCTGCTGGAATTACAGTTTTGGAGGGGATTCCATAACCCAATCCTTAGGACTCTTTGGAGCCATCGTTTAGATCAATTCATCTGGTTGTGTTATCGCTGAACATCTTAAGCAGACACAATAAAAACCTTAGTTTCCCAACACTATAAAAACAAGCCCTGTCCTGTTCCATTCATAAAGTCACTACTCATCTTGTCAATGCAAAAGTCAGAAGATAAGAATTGTTGAAAAAATATCACAGAGTGCTCTTGTAGAATACAAGCAGAGTCCTGAGATTCTCAGGGAGCATGTCAGAAGAAACTGCCAGGATCGCTGTCAAAATATGCCAAATGACTTCCAATGCTGTGCTGTATTTTAAGGTTTTAATAGTTGAATTGTTTAATAAGGTCTAGGGAAGATGTGCTCTCCATGTTGAAGTTATTCCTTGGGAGGAATAGGAGCTAATAAAGCATAAATGGTTCTAGAGCCAACAAGTACATATACATATTACTAAAAGCAGAAAATACTAAAAAAGACTTTAATCCTGGATATCAACTTGACCACACCTGGCATTAACTAAGATCAGTTGTCAAACTACCTAAAGAGATTATCCAATCAATACATTTACAATACAAAGACTAGCCCTAGATCTGATTGGAACCTCCCAATAGCAAACCAGATAAAAGCAACCATGGACCAGAAGACTTTTTTTTTAAACATTTTTTATTATCTCTGCTCACACGAACTTAATAGGTACACTGGTTCCCTCCCTCCCTCCTCCTCCCCCCCACCCCCCAGTGCCTCCCCTCCCCCAATCCCCGGAGAATCCTTTAATGTGCATACCAAACTCTCCTCTGAGTCCTCCTCTCCGATGACATACAAGAACCCAGCGGCATTTCCCTGAACCCTTTCCTTTGTTCCCCTTAAGCATAGGAACACTATTTTGGCTGTCAATCCCTTGCCTCCAAGGATCTTGGTGCTTTTAGCAAATGCTAGACTTTGTGGGGTCAATTGCGCAGGGCATGCAAAGTCTAATTATGATTGCTTCGGCCCTAACTTGTGTGGAGTATCTTGCATATCATTGCTCCTCCCGTCCTTGTGCTCTTACACTCTTACCGCCCCCTCTTCCACAAATTTCCCTGAGCTTCAGGATGGGGAGAGATTAGGCTGGCCTAGTTCCAGGTGGTTGATATAGAGTCTCTGAAGTTCTGGATTATGGTGTATTGATTTTCTTTTGCGGTTTTGCTGCTCCTGCAATGCCCTTCACTCCATTCTGATGGGTATTGGATGTCACCCCTGGCCAGAGATAAAAAGCTGTTAAACTAGAGTCTTGTTATAAGAGTATATTCAAAGGTAGATGTAATAAAATTAGGAAACCACAGTGAGGGAGGGATCAATCACCCATTTGCAAAATGGTTACTTATTATCTGCCAGACGATATGCCTTCCCCTTCTGGTGAGATCATACCCCCTCAGTTGAAAATGATCAAGAATGAAAAGTCTGAGAACTTAACCAGATGTCTCATGCTTACTTGCAGTCCTTGATGGAGGCCTATTTTCTCTGCTGTAACATGGTCCCCTCTCTCCTTGTTTCTGGTGTGGCCCTCCTACCCCATCCCTTCTGTTCATACTCCTTGCAATTACTGTATTACAGAGATTTATCATCAAGTGTCTCTAGGTGGGCTGGGTGGGTTTGGTACTAGGAGCCACCTATTAGGGAGTACATACAGCGCTTAACTTTCTGGGTCTGGCATACTTCACTCAATATAATTGTTTCTAATGACATCCATTTCCCGGCAAATTCCAGTAATTCATCATTTTTGATGGTTAAGTAGTACTCCATTGTATAGATGTACCTCATTTTTCTTATTCACTCGATAACTGTTGGATATTTGGGTTGATTCCATAACTTTGCTATTGTAAACAGTGCTGCTATGAACATGGTCATGCTTGTGCTATCGAGGTGAACCTCTGCTGCATGGGGGGTTATTCGCAAAAGTGGAATAGCAGGGTCATATGGCATTTCAATCTTTAATTTCTTTAAGAATCTCCAGACAGCTTGACAGAGTGGCTGTATGAGCCTGCATTCCCACCAGCAATGTAGGAGAGTTCCCCTCTCTCCACATCCTCTCCAGCATTTGGTGTTGTTTGTATTGTGGATTTTTGCCATCCTGACCAGGGTGAGATGATATCTCAGGGAAGTTTTGATTTGCATTTCCCTGATGGCTAAGGAAGTGGAGCATTTTTAAAGATATTTGCTAGACATTTTAATTTCATCCTTGGTAAAGTTTCTATTAAGTTCCAGGGCTCATTTTTTAATTGGGCCATTAATTTCCTTGGTGTTTAGTTTTCTAAGTTCTTTGTGCACTCTGGATAATAGAGCTCTATCAGGTATGTGGTTAGTGAAGATTTTCTCCCATTCTGTGGGTTGCCTTTGAGCTCCTGTTACAATCTCTTTATCTGAACAGAAGCTCTTTAATTTCACAAGATCCCAACTGTTGAGAGTTGGTAGCAGTGAGTGTGCCATTGGATGTCTGTTTAGGAACTGTTGGCCTAGCCCAATCAGCTCGAGGAAATTCCCTATCCTTTCAACTATGGCTTTTATAGTCTCTGGCATTAAATCAAGGTCCTTGATCCATTTGGAATTAAGTCTTGTACAAGGTGACAAGTACGGGTCCAGTTTTAATCTTCTACATGTGGAAATCCAGTTTTGCCAGCACCATTTGTTGAAGATACTGTTTTTTTTTTTTTTTCCATTGGACTTTTTGGGCCCCTTTGTCAAAGACCAAATGGCTGTAATTTTGTGGGCTTATATTGGGGTCTTCAACTCTTATCCATTGATCTGTATGTCTATTTTGGAGCCAGTACCAGGCTGTTTTTATAACTATGGATTTGTAGTATAGACTAAGGTTTGGTATGGTGATACCTCCAGCAGTGTTTTTGTTACTCAGGATTGTCTTTACTATCGTGGGTCTTTTGTGCCTCATATGAATTTTGAGATTGTTTGGTCAACTTGTTTAAAGAACTGCTTTGGGATTTTAATTGGTATAGCAATGAATTTGTATATTGCCTTTGGTAGGATGGTCATTTTTACGATGTTGATTCTGCCAGTCCAGGAACACGGGAGGTCTTTCCACCTTGTGATGTCTTCTGCAATTTCTTTCTTGAGGGTTTTAAAGTTTTCATTGTAAAAGTCTTTTACCTCCTCGGTTAGGTTTATACCAAGGTATTTCATTTTTTTAGGGGCTATAGTAAATGGGATTGTTTCTCTCAAGGCTTTTTCACTTCTTTCATTCTGGGCATATAGGAAAGCCACTGATTTTTGTATGTTTATTTTGTATCCTGCCACCCTGCTGAACTTCTCAATTAGTTCCAGGAGCTTCCTGGTGGAGTTTTTGGGATCACTCAGGTATAAGATCATGTCATCTGCAAATAGGGATAGCTTGACTTCTTCCTTGCCGATTTGAATCCCTTTTATGTTCCTTTCTTGTCTTATGGCTTCAGCTAACACTTCAATTACAATATTGAGTAGAAGTGGTGAGAGTGGACAGCCTTTTCTAGTTCCTGATCGAAGTGGGAATGCTTCCAGTTTTTCCCCATTGAGTATAATCCTTGCTGTATGCTTGTTGTATACAGCTTTTATTATATTGATAAAGGTTCCTTCCATTCCTACTGTCTCTAGCGTTTTGATCTTAAAAGGCCATTAGATCTTGTCAAAAGCTTTTTCTGCATCTATCTAGAGTATCATGTGGTCTTGGGCTTTGGATTGGTTTATATTATGAATTACATTTATTGATTTGTGTATGTTGAACCAACCTTGTGTGCCGGGGATAAAGCCTACTTGGTCCCTGTGAATGATCTTTTTGATATGTTTTTGAATCCAATTTGCTAAGACTTTGTTGAGAATCTTTGCATCTGTGTTCATCAGAGAGATTGGCCTATAGTTTTCTTTTTTAAGTGTATCTTTATTAGGTTTTGGGATTAAAACGATATTAGCTTCATAGAAGGAATTTGGTAGGGTTCCTTCCTTTGCTATTTGTTGGAACAGTTTAAGGAGTATTGGTGTTATTAACTCCTTAAATGTCTGGTAGAACTCTATGCTGAATCCATCTGTGGACCAGAAGACTTTGAAGAGAGACTCTCAGCTTCATGATTCTCTGGAATTCTCCAGACTTTAACCTTCACACTCACTGGTCTATTGGACTGAGCAGAGCAGCTCTGAGCCTCCAGGATGTTTTCAGTGACTTAGTCTGCCTCCAGCTTCAACCACCAGCCATGTCACCTCTGTCATGAAAGACTGTTTCTCCCCTCTGGAACCATAAGCTGAATAGATCTCCCTTTCTCTTTCTCCTTTAAATTCCTTGACTTTGAATGCTCTCTCACAGCAACAGTTAAGAGTAACTATTACAAAGACAAAAGAGTTAAATAAGATGAATGGAATAGCAAGAGAAGTATGAAAATAAAGAAAGGGTGAAAATAGAGATGACAGTAACGAAAAAGAATTTTTGGAAAATGAAAGCTCACTTCAATCTATTATTCAAATCACACATTTGTACAACGGTGAATGACATCCGTGGGTTCTGAGATATAGAAAGAACTGAAAAACTGATGTAAACATAAAAAGCAAAGTGAAAATAAATCCTGAAGGGTTTTGAGGTCAAATTAGAAAGAAACAACAATCATTCCAATTTACTGTAGTTTTTACCTTCAGAATATCTGAATTACCTGATCCAGTACCTGCTGAGTTTTATCTGAAAGGAAACCTGTTAGGGAACTTTTTGCAAATGAATCATTATAGATTCTATTCTAATAAAAATTAGCAAGTAAAAATAAACTAATGAACAAATGTAGACAGTGAAGTCTCAGTACAATTGACACCTTTGTATGCCAATGAGTTCTCTAAATTTCTTTTTTTTCTACTAATACACCTAAAATTATAGTGAATTTGAACAAAACTTTTCAGAAGCATTTTAAATGTTTGAAGCCCCCAAAATTCTGTTCTCCATATTATAAAAGGCAAATATTAAGCCTGTGTAATCTCTTAGAGACTCCATTCAGCTCAAATAAGCTATAGTTCAAGGACCACCAACTAAATCAATTATTTCAGAAAAAAATATCTTAAGAGAATAAAGTTTTTTAATTGATGCTGCATAAATACTATACATTTAAAACTATAACACCTGATGACAATTCTATTCAGTATTTCTATGATTTCTATTTATTTTGTCCATGAATTTGTATATTGTCTTTGTAGTTCCTCCAGATCTGTTCAAGTAAATTATCACTGTAAATACCTAGGCCTTCATTTGGGAATAAGTTATCACTTGGCACAATTTTAGATCATCTGTTACTGCCCAAAGTAGACAAATGCCACTAGTCCTGTAAATGCCCTAAGACAAAAATTCTGTTATAAGATATATTTAAGGCAAGTTGAATTTTATACCCCTATCTTCATAGGTGCTTGTGAATTTCAATAGTGAATAAATTCACTTCATTTAGCTTAGCTACTATTTCCCAGACTTACTTAGCTGTGAATTTATATGAAGTATTTATGAACATCCCATAGATAAACTGTTTTAAATGTCCAACTGTATAAATAAATGAAGGAATCACTTAGGTATAAGATCAGAAAAGAGCCTGGGGAGATGACTCAGTGTTAAAGCATTTGCTATGAAAACTTGAGAACCTGAATTGGGATCCCCAGAACTCATGTAAAGCCAGATATAATAGCATGTATCTGTAATCACAGAACTTCTATGATGAGATGAGAGATGGAGATAGGAGATAGCCTGTGGACTACCTAGCCTGGTATATGCAATGGTGAACAGAAGACCCCATAAGTGGAAGGCTAGGACCAACACCCAAGGTTGTCCTCTGACCTTCACATGCACGATACGGCACACACACATACACACACACACACACACACACACACACACACACACACACACATATACACATGGGGAAAAAAACAAGAGAGAATGGAGCGGGATATGGAACTAGGGGGTCTTTGCTTTCCTAGGTGCATTCAACTTTAAAGAACTAAAGAAAAAAGATAAACTGAATAAATAAGAAAAAGAGAGACAGGTACAGGAAGATAGAGATCTAATAACCACTCACCACTCATCTGTGGAGATGATCAGTCCCCGGATATTTGATTTCATTTGAATAGTTTCAATTCCCAATCTCAACTGACTTTCAATTAACAAATAAGAGTGAGTTTCGGAAGAATAACTCATCCATTCCACCTGTCCTTGAAATACCCGTGACACACCACCGTGGCACTAGCCTTTTCCTTAATTTGGATAATACCCCAGAGGCAAAATGAAACTGATGATTGACAGGTCTAGGGAATCTCACTGTGACAGAACAGGGATTTATTTCAGCTCTGCTTTCAAGTCTGTCCCCTTCACACTGTGTCTGCCTTCCAACCTGACAGGACAGAGACGTGACCCTTCACATGACATGAGTCATGTGTGAGGCAAGTAACAAAACTTTCAACAGTAATATTGAGCCAAGCCTAGCTGAGTAGCTACTGACTTCATAGATCCTAAAAAAAAAGATTAACAGGACAATTACCATGGTCAAAAATCTGCAATGAACTAAGGTCCTTCTAATTTGTGCTCCATTACTTATATATGTGTCTGCATCATGACAATATTATTCATGTAACTTTCTGTCACTATTATATCCTTTAACATAGACATTATGTGCATCTTTAGATTAAAAATAAAACTGAACCTGAGAAAAAATTAGGTAAATTTTTAAGGCAGCAGAGTTTTAATAAATGGGTTCTTATTCCTTTGTTCTTCCCTATGAAAAAGTCCCTTTCATGCTATAAATCTGGGACTTGGGAGTAGAAATAGAAATTTTTAATCCTTTTATTAGAACATATCAATATTAAAAACCACAATTTCCATTCAAACAGTCTCTGACAGTTTAAATATTGTTTTAATATACATAATTTCATTGAATGCAGGCTCTGTGAGTAGAGAAAGGCTTCACCATATGGGAGAAGGGGGAGGAGGGAGAAATCATAAACTCTTCCCAGAGGTTGATGTATGGAAAGCAGGGTCTGAACACAAACCCTAGGCTTTCTTATTTTCATTATTCCCCAACACACTGCAAAGAAAAACACAGGAAAGTTACTTTAGTTCCTATTTTGCTAGATTGACAGAAATCAAAGAAATCCAAGCCATAGGACAAAGGAGGTAGGGAGGGATGAAACAATAAGTACATGAAAAAGCAATGTAGAAAATTAATTTTGTAAATTAATTTTGTAAATCAATTAAAATATAAGTAAAAATACTATGCAAACAAATATTAAACAGAAAATATCCTATATACTTGGATAATGCTGCTCCTAAAAACCTTGGATCATTAAACAAAAATCACCATGCCAGGTGCGGGATATTTCCTTTTTAGTTGTTGGTCAGGAAGGTCCTAGAGGTCCCCAAGACAATACATGTTCTTGTCATTCCTCTTGGATACCCACTACAGCTACTTGATAAGACCCTACTTCTGCAGACACCACATGCCTTAGACATGAAATACAGAGAGATTTGGGCCAATGAGATAGTTCAGCAGGTAAGAGTACCTGTTTGAAAACCTGGAGACCTGAGTTTGATCCCCAGAAGCCCACATGGTTGAAGAAGAGAAGTGGCCTCTGACCTCCACCCATGAACTATAGCATGTATGTTGTCATAGTTACATACAAGTATGATGACACAAGGTTCAAGCTCTAAGCACATTTGTAGAGAATTGATGTAGCAGTTTCGGGGGCCCACAGAGACCCTGGGAGCAGGGTAAGGAGGTGAGAAGTCAACATCACAGACTCCAGAAGTCAGGCGAGTGGCAAAGCAGGCTCACAGGCTTGCAGACTCGTTTATTGCAAATATCAAGCTGCTTATATACCCCACCCAACATCCCATAAGTTCCAGTGGAAGATTTTCCCATATTGCTCTGTCCAGGTTGATCCTCTCAGTCAGGCAGTTTGTTGTCAGCACCAGCCATGGCAGCAGGTTCTAGTTTGGGGAAGTTACATTCGCGCATGCGGCCCGTACAGACAATACAGGCCTGGTCCCTGTCTCCTACATAACCATCCTTTTTATTTATTTTGACAGCTAGCAGGAGCCAGAGTTCTTTGCTCTGACCTTGTTGACCCCATCTCAGAGGGAGTCCAGCATGACGGACCGCGCCTGTCTTAAGTCGTGCTGTCTCGCAGGATCTTACCAGTCATTGACTACTGGCTCTCAAAAGACCTCACCTCTGGAAGGCATGTCAGGATATGTGGATAGTAGATTAGCCTGAGGCCTCATGAATCTCTGCAATCCAAGCTGGAACCACATCTCTAGGGGGGCCATGATTTGGATGTTCAAGGGCCATAAGCACTTGCAGCATGGTCTTGTTGATGGATAGTTAAGTCCAGAAAAAAATTCCACCAAATGGACTGTCTAGTTGATAAGGTAGACTCAGCCCATGGTGGGTGGAATGACTAATCCCTGGCCAAGTGAATAAAATGGAGGAAAATGTTTGAGAAAGTAGGCATCCTATGTACTTGGCTAGACATGCTGGTATGGCAAGTAAGGATCATCCCTTTCCCAGCTGCTATGTGGTTATAGGGTGACCAGTTCCCTTGGCCCTTGATGTTGGTGTGGGCTCTCCTGCCAAGTTGAAAAGCAACTGTAACCAGGAACTATAAGAAAAAATAAACCCCTTGTTCCCTTAAGCTGTTTTGTCATGGTTTTATCAGCAACAATTCAGGCAAACTGCTACACAAGTGTCTATTTTCTCTTTCTCTCTCTCTCTCTTTTTCTCTTTCTCTCTATATCTCTCATAAATAAAACTAAAATATTTAAGAATAGCCTTTTTTAAAAAAAAGATACATAGAAATCAAGCTGGAACTGAGCTGAAATCTTTTTCCCCTGCTGATTAGCTTTCAGACTACTGGACTGTGGTAGAGAAAGAACCTCAACAGTCTTACCCAACTATAAGTCCTACAAAGTACAGTATCAACCTGCCAGGAAAGATGTGCCCATGGGTAACAACAGTGGCATTCCTGCTATAGGGGTAATCAACTGCTCTCTATTTGGATTAGAAGTCAGTTCCACAGAAGAGAATCTATGCTTGGGTTATTATAATCTATTCCAAAAAAAAATGACCGGGAAGGTATCAGACCTGGGGGAAAAATAATACTGCTGTTTAGTTAAATTGATATGAATCCAACTGCCTTTAAAATATTTATGTTTACACTCAAACACAAGAACTTCTGTCAGTCTTAATCACAGAACCTTATCTTTGCAATGAATGCAGACTCACAGCTGCTCAAAGGGCTGAGAAAGAGTGATGGTTGAGTATTCTGCCCTCAATAGGACATTTGCACCATCCACTCTGGGACCAAGGAACATTGTAGAAGAGGGGAAGTTCAAAGAATTTAAAAGTAAGAAGATAGGGAGAAGGGCTGTAAAATGCTGTCTCCTAGGAGTGACATGGACAATACAATGATCTCACAGCAACTGTGGCTTTCTGCACTGGGCCTATCCCCAGTCAGCCATAGATGGAGTAGGCACTCATGCTCCCAATTCTTCCTTGCTAAACTATTGGCTCCTTATGGATTCTGGGAGAAAGGACAGTCATTGTCTTCAACTGTGTATCCATGCATGAGATCACCAGGCTTTAGTGGATGTCTCCAAGCTCGTGGTCACCAGACAACCTTGGTTAAACTCAGTGGGTTACAAACAAAAAGACATGAGTGTGAGAAAGACAGTGTTGGTGGTACTACAGGATGAGAAAGAGATGTAGGGAAGGGGAAGGGTGAATCAAAATGTATTATGTACATGTATGAGAAATTTAATATAAGTTATAAAGCAAAACCCAATTATAGGCCTATATTTGACAATTATGACTAGAAAAAAAAGTCATCCTAGTGTCTCCAGATTCCAGATATACCTTGCAGACCAGCTATCCTTTTCAATGTTGTGTGAAATTCCATTTGCATTAGTCAGCAATTGACATTCCTTAGCCTGTAAGATCTAAATATCTAACGCATTACCAACTGAAAATATCATAAGGATAGAATAAACTTATAGACATTTAATAATCTCTTGATTGTTGATACATAAGAAAATTTGAATGAATCACAAGTGCAATATGACAAGTGAAAGAAATGAAACATATTGTACAGTATACCATTCCATTTATATCAACATTCTCAAAATTAACACACTTTAGAAATAGAAAAAGTTTAATGTGTGAGGAAAGTAAGAGATGGGAGAGGGAGAGATGGGATGGGGAGTAAGAGCAGATGTGACTAGACAGGGAGTTTTAGTTTCATAGCAACCCTCCACCTTTCTGATACCAATCTCTGTTTTAGTCTTGTATTCCTTTGCTGAAATAAACACCTGACCCAAGCAAGTTAGAGAAACCAGGGATTTTACTCCAGCTCCAACATCAAGAATAATATACTCCAACTTGCTAACCTGCGAGTTTGCCAACCTTCCAACTAGCTCCCTTTCAATCTTTATCCACGCACCCAGAGAATAGTCCCAACCACCTGGGCAGGTGATTAAAGCAGTTAAGATAGTCTCCTACAGGCTTGCTGAAAGGCCTGTCTTATGACATAATTCTTCGGAGTTGTTCTCAGAGGATCACATCCTAAATGTCAAGGGATAAAGACGCATATAAGTACGCACACACATACACACAAATACATACATACACACATGTGCACAAACATACAGACTACATTACACACATATATACACACACATACATACACACATGTACACACACCTAGACCCATGTACATACACATACACACATACATACACATGTGCACACACATATATAGACTAGAATACATGTACATACATGCATGTACACACATAGATTCATGTACTCTCTCTCTAAATGAAAGTATGTAAACACATAAACTTTGAATAAGTTCTGTGGACTATCTCAACACTGATGCTCTGGCTTTGATATACTATTATTTTTAAGATGATACATAGAGGAAAACTGAGTGAAATACATGTAAAACCTTGTGTATTATTTTTGCAATTTCTTTTGAGTTCTTATGTCATTTTTTAAAGTTACTCTTTTGGTCTTAGTGGAAGGCTTTATTGGCACAAAGTCCTTTATATTTCACCAGCCAACACTTTGGTAAATCTCCCCCAGCATCCTCCAAACTCCCTGAAATCTAGGAAAACCTGGGCTCTTGGCTGCTATTAGATACATCCCAAATCTGAACACATTGTTCTGTTTGTTGAATAAATTCACCTATGTGAAAAGCGTGCTCAGTATGAGCTAAGCCTTGCTTACTTCTCCAATCTCATTATATTCTCCCCACCCCCTCCACCCCAATCCGCAGAAATAAAATAATTCTTATGTACGTGGCTCTGTTTGTATTTTCCTATCTTTCTGAAGTTCTCTTTTTTGTGTTTTTTCCCCAGAGGGATTTGGCTTAGTCCTTGTCATCCCAGCATTAGTTAAGTGAAAGCCTCTTGCTTTCCCTCACACTCCTGGTCTTTTTCCAGTCAGTGAAGCTGTGTCCCAACATGTTTTGCAGCTCAGAAGTAGCCTATGTCTGCTGGAAAACACAGCTGATCAGTAGACTCCTTGAAGATGCTTTTCTGCAGCAGTTGTTCCCAGCTAGGATTCTTGAGTCTTTGACCTTACCAAGGGCTACACCGACTCAACCATTCATACTTGTCCTTCTGCAAATCTAGAAATTAGGCTGAACCTAAAGGACACCCCAGGAGGGAAGCGTGGCCATTTTCTATTCCACGAGTCAAAGTGTTAACTTCACATGCATGTTTCATAAGCTACATCAGATCATGGCAGAGACAAAGGCAAGCACAAGAACCAAGATATGATGATAAATCAGAGACTTTTCCCTTTAAGGCTACCCCTGAGAGGCTGGGGACAAACAGCATAATTTGTGCCATGTGTACCCCAAATTTCCATGGACCCTCATTGGCTTTAATTGAACCCAATATGTAAACAAAGAGTCAATCAAATAACAAGCATCCTCATAGAACCTGGGCCTGAAAAGCCAATTCAGTCTGCTGGCTTCTTATCTTGAAGACTGCGGACTGTCTTTCTTCTCACTCCTGATTTTCCCTCCCTGCCAAATGCCACTGTCAAGTAGCAGCCCCTCTAAAGTCTGCTCAGGTCAAGCAAACTTCCTTTGAGAAATTCTTGACAAGCTGCATCAGCACAAAGCAATGGAAACGTATTTTTGAGGCTGATTCTCACCTCAGAACACACATTTCTATCTAGCTCTGGAGCTGACTTTTAACGAAGAAGGATATTCTGATTAACCTTATCTTTAACGTCTCTTCTCATCATAACTGCAGGAAGCTAGCAGGATAGCCAAGCAATGCATATGGATAAGATAAAGGATGGGTCGATCTGCTTAAATAATTCAGCAGCATATTAATCTCTGTGAACTTTTTGGGACTGTGTTAATGTCAGCTTTACTTTGGTTCTCAGCGAACACAAAGAATTCAGGGCACGTTTTTCACCTCGGTAAAGAACCAAAAACAGAGCAGGCGCTGAAAAGTTCAAGTCCTGAAGTTCCTCTGGAACACCACAGGAAGCATTTAAAACTAGCTACAAGTGTTTAAGACTACAGTCTTGTTGACTGTACACTGAAGAGCAGTGTTCTGTTGCCACTTCCTCACAGTTTTCTTTCCTTCCCGTAAGGAATAACTTCAGAACTTTGCTGCTAACACACCATGGACAATGAGAGTGTAGGCTGTCATGATTTGAGATGTGAGTTGTCCCTCACAGACTCACGTGATTGCATCTTTAATTATTTGGGAAAGTCTTAGCACCTTTAGGAGGTAGAGTATTGCTAGAGGAAGTCAATCAGAGGAGGTAGGCCTTGAGCTTGATTAACCCTGCCCTTATTGAGTGGTGAGTCTGTTCTGGAGCTTGAAGCAGCAGCTCTCAGCCTCCATGATGCCTGCAGTAACTTAAGCCTTCTCCAACTTCTGTTTCCTGCCATGCCTTTTCAGCCTTGAAGGACTGTATCTCCTCCCTGGAACCCTAAGCTGAATAAATCTCGCTTTTCTCCCCTTAAATTGTTTGAGCTTGAGTGTGTCTCACAGTAATAGAGAAGAGTAACCGGCATAATGGTGATCAAGGTAAAGGGTTCAACTCAGCTAGTGGAAATAACTCCTACCCTCCAAACTCCTAGGATAATGTAAGACAGCTTCTAATAGTGAATTATTCTCACAGAGATCAAAGAAAAAAAGATGCCCAGAAGTTATTTGAAGATCCAAGCTAAGGCACATATATTAATTCAGCTTTCACCAGATGTTACAAAATCTGTGTAGAAACACAAATACACAGAGCTCTCAGTAATTTTCTTCTTCACAGAGGTCAGTTGTATATTAAATTCTAGGCACCCTAACTTTATAGGTCATTGACTTTTACTTTCACGTATAGAACTCAATCTCTAGGTAATTGTGAAATGCTGAATCTACCACTCATTATGGAAAATTTAATATTCAACAATATTCCTGGAGAAAGTATTTTGAAATCCTTGGAAGACAATTTAATATAATTAAGGACTAAGGTATAAGTCTCTTGGGAATGGATTCAGAGTACAATAAGCTATGATTTGCTTTGTTCATTTGTTTTTACAAAAGCAATCCTCTGCTCATTATCTTCATGAAGAACTAATCGTTTAAGTTCATGTGCACTTAAACAATATTTGTGTCTTTAGATTTACCTAAACAATATGTTTTCGTGTGTGTGTGTGTGTGTGTGTGTGTGTGTGTGTGTGTGTGTAACCAAAGACTGATGGAGGGTCTCCATCCCAATGTCCCCAATCCCTTTCCACCGTATTTGTTGAGACATGATATATCACAAACTGGAGCTCACCCAATTTAGCTGCACTTGCTGGTCAGGAAACTCTAGAGATCTTCTTGTCTCCACATACACACATACCCTGCTTCCCAGTGCTAGGATTACAGTTGCATACCACCATGCCAGGGTTTTCTTTCTTGTTTTGTGTGTGTGCGTGTGTGTGTGTGTGTATGTATAGTGTGTCCCTGAAGAGGACCAAGGGTGACTTTAGGAATCATCCTGGATTGCTTCTACTTCCTTCTTGCTTTGCTCTGGGATTTTCCAGGCTCCACCACCAGGTCCTGCAGTGCACGCTGTTGCCATTTCCCCCTGACATTTTTTTATGTGGGACCTGGGATCTGAACTCAGGAGGACTTTCTGCTTGCAAGACAGAGTCTTAACTCCTAAGCCATCTCTCCAGCTCCATGTCAGGTTTTCTACATGGGTTCATGGAGATGGACTCAGACCCTCATGCTTGTGCAGCAAGTTTGTGCAGCAAGTGCTTTTCCAAGAGTCATTAACAATAATTAATGACTTTTAGATAAAGTGTTGAACTACCCTTTGAAATACCCTCTTTAGGAAATAGGACTGGAATATCTTACAAGCAAATGTTCAGTAATAAAGATTCCTAAACTATCAAAAGAGAGGGTAATGAACTACTTCCAAGCTGTGCAGAAAGAAGGTAAAGTGTGCACACACCCTGAAATCTTTTGAGGAGGACTGAAAGTAAAATGTTAATGAAGCACAATAAAAAAAAAATAAAGAAAAAACACACAATCCAAAATGCCAGAAATAGAAGGAGATCTGAGAGTAGACATTCAGACAATGTCAGGAAGCAGCAAGTAGTATCCAAAACAAAAAGAACATTCAGGCATCCATGACATGCTTTTACGCTTGAATAGGAAAGACATAACAGGCTGGCTTAATGTGTCAAAGGTGAGTTGCTGAAGCCTTTGACCACGAGAATGGAAGCAGTGGCTGAGTCAATCACCCCACAAGAGGCCCTAGTCCTCAACAACTCTTTCAGATGTTTGTCAAATCATTCATGTAGAAAACTGGTCACTCTAAGATGAGCCTGTGGCACTATGAATTCAAAAGCTGGTCAATAATTTGAAGCACCGAAATGGCTGTATTATAAACTCTCCTGTTGCAGTTTGCTTGCATTGTTGTTGATAAAATCATGAGCAAAACAGCTTAAAAGAACAAGGGGTTTATTCTCTCTTACGATAGTCTGGTTGCAGTTGCTTTGCAGGAGAACTTTGCAGGAGAGTTCACACAAACTTCATCAGGACCAAGGAAACTGGCCTCACCACACCCACATAACAGCTGAGAGAGGGACAATCCTTACTTGCCAGACCAGCATATCTGCCCAACTGTTCCAAAGCATGTCAACTCTCTCAACCAGCTTCCTCCATCTTATTCACCTGCTCAAGGACTACTCCCACCCACCATTATCAACTAGACAATCTCCTACAGATTCTCTCTGAGTTTGAGTTTAACTCAATCACTCCTACAGATTCTCTCTGAGTGATTGAGTTTAACTCAATCACTAATTCTTCGCAACTATGCCCAGAGCTCAAACTGCCAATCATCAAGTTTTTTGATACCTGTATCTAACTATGACACCGCCTCTCTAAAATCTATATTCAGGAGCCCCCATATCCACTGGTGGAACATTCCAGCCTTGGCAGGTGTTCAGGTACTATCTAGTGCAGGCATCCTAGGTGGGACTCAGATGATCACACAGTCAAAGCAATGTGGGAGGGGAGGGAAACTGGCTGGAGGAGAGAAAAGGTGGGGTGATGAAAACACATTCATTGTTAATATAAATAAAAATCAAAAATTAAATAAATGCAAATCAGCCTCCTTAATTTTACTATCCAGATATTAACGCTTCCACTGATGTATAAAATGGATCCCCTTCGATCAATAACACCAAGATAGCTCTGCTTAAGAAGGAAGGTACTGATTCATTCCATTGAATGTCCACATTCTGACTGAGACAACAGATATTCATAGAGATAGAAGAAAGACTTGTTAAATATTCATTTCCTTCAATCCTCTTAACAATGTCCCTGCATCAACTCAAATACCCAGAAAAAATTACGTGCAGAGAATATTAGAGTAGTTCCCTCTAGACATGTATTTACAGGCCAATTGGTGTTAGGCCCCTTTGCTTGTCATTGCTGTTGAAAACTTATCCATTCTACTGTGTGATGTTCACATACAAAATGCATCAGACATTTGGGGGGAAGGAAACATACGCATTAGCAGTTATTGAAGTTAACTGCCCAGAATGTTAAAGTGGAATGACAATTATGGTTCCACTACTGATTTAATTTTTTGAATAAATGTGATTCGTTTTGGATCCTTCTATTTATTTTTGGCGTTTCTGAGAGCTCCATATGGCAGAAGCAATGTTATGCATTTACCAGTTTCTTCTCTGTTTCCCTCTTCCTGGGTATTGAGCAAGAAAACACGTTTTGTGCAAGCGACAGTTAAATTGACATTACTCTCCCTGAGGTGCAAGGCAGGAGTTAAGCACTGTTAAAAATCACTTTTAGCATTTACAATCACATTTAATTGTAAGAACACCTTCCAATGTTCAGTTTCCTGCATGTAGGCAGAGATGGTGGGGCATGGAAGATTCTGACTCATTAATTGACAGCTCTTGGACTCTCCCTTGCTCTCCTGACTGCCTTGAACACAAAGACGGTCAATCAAACAACCAGCAAAACTACTTTTAGGCCAACATCCGAGGAAGCCTTAAGAAAACTATGCAATGATCTTAGCTGATTGCCCTGACTCTGGGGGAGCAGATAGATGATTGCCCTGGCTTCCGGGGGCACAGGGAGGATTGTTTGGAATGTTCTTGCCATCTTTTTGCTATCATAATCCTCTGTAAATGCAGGAGTTCTATGAAACCATCGCCACCTAGGCCAAAGTGGGAACATTTCCTCTAAAGTCCAGCAGACAGACAGCCAATACTGGCACTACAGAATCAAGGCTGTGATTGGTCTAAACGCCACTCCTCTGAGTACATAACCAGTGTTTGAATCACTCAGTGAATCTCCTGGGAGACACTCTGTCGTGTTGCTGTCTCTCCTCGTATTGCAACATGAGGTCCAAACAAGGCTTCTCTCAAGGGATCCTTCCTTGCTTCCTTTTAGCACTGCGGCATGAGCTTACAGCATAAGAAAGGAACAGCAGAGGCAGCCCACTGCAGCTGGGACAACCACACTGAATGGTTAGCAGGCAAGCTATGAAAGCCACAACGTCACTGGTTGCTGGGTCACCCAAGAAGCATCAGCTGAAGAATTCAAGAGTAGCTATAGCAGGAAGGGGAAGCAGGGAGAGGGCAAGAGAGGATACAGAGTGAGGCTAAAAGGCATAAATTTTAGGTATGCTCTCAAAAAACATAGCTGCTGGACCATAATGATAATTCTAGTTTTATCTGTTTTATAGAATTTGGCATGCTGTTTTCTATAATGACCTTACTATTTTATAAACCTACTAACTGCACAAATATGCTAATTTCTTCACATCCTCACCAAATTTGTTATGTTATGAGGTGTATCTTCACGTGTGTGTGATACAGGCACGTGTAAGTGAGGGTACATGAGTCTGCAAGTGTGCAGAAGCCAGAGGAAGAAGTCGGGCATCCTTCTGAAACAGTCTCTTGCTGACTGTGGAGCCAGGCAGCTGACCAGCAAGCTGCAGCCATCTTTCTGTCCTGTGTCCACTCCACCCCTACACAATGCAAGGGGGTTGCAGACATACTTTAAGCCATAGCTGGATTTTTTTCACTTACATACTAGGAACTCAGACACAGGTCCTCATACTTATATAGCAAGTGCTCTACCCACTGGGCAACCTCACCAATCTTTATTTTGTCTTTTGATAGTAACCATCTGTCATAGTTGGGCACAGTATCAACTTGACAGTTGAGGGTTTGAGCTCTGGGCACATTTGTGGAGAATTAGTGGTTGAGTTAGACCCGGAGCAAACCTGCAAGAGATTGTCTAGCTGATAAGGAAGGCCCAGCCTATGGTGGGTGGGATTAGGCCCTGGAATAAATCATAGAGAGCTGGTTGAGAGAGTCAGCATCCTTTTGTATACTTGGCCAGACATGCTGGTCTAGCAAGTAAGGATTGTCCCTCTCTCAGCTGTTATGTGGTGATGATATAGGCAGTTCCCTCGACATTGGTGTTGGCCTGAACTCTCCTGTCAAGCTGGACTGAGTGAGAACTGTAGTCAAATAATCGTAAGAGACAATAAACCCCTTGTTCCCTTAAGCTGTTTGATGGTCATTTATCAGCAACCATGCAGGCGAACTGCAACACCATCTTAATGAGAATGAAGTATATCATGCTGTGGTTCAATCATTTGCCTAATGATTACTGATGCTAAAAATTCTCATGTGTGTGTGTGTGTGTGTGTGTGTGTGTTATGCATGTGTAATGGGGTACTCTTGCCCACATGTACACATAAGGAGGCATGATATTAAGTACCTTTTTATGCATTTGCTGACTATTTGTATAATTTCTATAGAGAAATATCTATTCAAGTTCTTTGCCCACTCTTTTAATCTGGCTGCTTGGGTTTTCCTGCTTGCTTACTTTGCAGTCACTTATGTGTCTTTTTCTTTCCTTCCTTCTTTCCTTCCTTCTTTCCTTCCTTCTTTCCTTCCTTCTTTCCTTCCTTCTTTCCTTCCTTCTTTCCTTCCTTCTTTCTTTCTTTGTTTCTTTCTTTCTTTGTTTCTTTCTTTCTTTCTTTCTTTCTTTCTTTCTTTTGTGTGTGCATGTATCTGTGAGTCAGAGGGCACTATGTGTCCCCGTGGAGGACCAAGGGTGACTTCGAGAATAATCATCCTGGATTGCTTCTACCTCCTTTTAGTTTCATGCTGGGATTTCCCAGGCTCCACCTACCAGACCTGGAAGTGCAGGTGTTTTTTGTTTGTCTGTTTTTACGTGGGACCTGGAATCCAAACTCAGGACCTTCTGTTCTCAAAGTAGAGTCAACTCCTGAGCCATCTCTCCATCCCCACTTGTGTGATCTTTAAAATCATCTACCTGAGTGACTAGTTGGTTCTTCATCACTTGCCTCTGAATTTCATCCAGAATCATTTATTTTCCCTAAATAGGGATGGATAACACAGCCTTTCTTCCTCTCTGTGTCTAGAGGATAGGCTATATAATCTCAATGAACGTAAAAAAACAAAGTAGGGGATGGAGAGATAGTTCAGTAGGTAAAGTGTTCACCTCTCAAGCAAGAGGGCTGGAGTCTGGGTAAGCGTAGCAGCCCATTTATAATTTGTGCCTCAAAAATTAAAAATTGGAGAAACAGAGAGAGCTGCCTAGAGAGACTTTCCATACAGGTGAACTCTGGTTATGTTTGAGAAATCTATTCTCAAGGAATAAAATAAGAGAGTGATAATTCCTGGTATCAACCTATACATGCATATGCATGTATTTGTGTCCCCACATATATGCTACCTTTATACAATATGTATGCATACCACACACATATACATGATAAAAAGGAACTTTTCTCTGAGGAGGAAAGAGGCACAGTTAGAGTGTGTGATTACAGCACAATGGTCATCCCCACCATTAGATCTCATGATGGGCTAGAATCAAGCCGAATTATGGTTACTAACAGTAATGAACAAATGAACCAGGGTCCTTAACCCAACACCTGATCATCTTGATCCTCGGCAAAGAAGCTTAATCTAAGCAAAGGCAGCTAAGCATTTTCCAGCATGTTTTCTACATCGTGGAGCTATTAGAAATGCACTTATAGCTGAGTTGAGTCCTTACTAATCCAATTCAGAGAATTAAACCTGTTAATTTAGGTCAGGGCTAGGATAGTTCATCACTTTCTTCTTCCAATGAAAATTTCAAGCTCTTTGCACTGAATTCTACACCAGCAAATATAGGACTTTGTCTCTATTATTACCACGGCAGCAAAAGTATACCATCTTCTTCCTCTAGACCTCTATCCTGCTTTTCTCAGTGGCTCACAATAACTTGGGGTTTTTCAAGATGGAGGAAAATGACAGATTATCCATACATGACAAGATGGACATAGCAGAGCAATCTGTGAGCACAAGAATCACCTGTGTTACAGATGGTCAGTAGAGCACATGGTACTAAGTGATGAAGATAAATCCTCACTGTACAAGAAAAAGAAAACAGGGTTGGGGAGATGGTTTGGGGGTTAAAGTCTTTGCCTCACAAGCAAAAGGACTTGAGTTCACATCCCTAGATCCTATGTTAAGAATATATACCTAACAGATATACTGGTGATCTATAATTCTGGTCTTAGAAAAGCAAAGCAATAGATGGAAGAACAATCCAGGGTGATTCTCCATATCACTCTTGGGCCTTCACGGGTACACACACTCAAGTGCCCTCTCATACATGCATTCACACAAGCGCATGCACACACACACATACACGCACACTCACACATGCACATATGTGCACAGGTACACTTGCAAAAAAAAAGAAAAAGAAAATCTAGCATAACTTCCAAGCACAAATGAGTACCATGATTACTAACATGGGGAATGGATGGTCACCCCTTCCATTGATGAACCTGGCCACAGGTGTGAACACTGCTACTGTAATGTATGAGGGTCAAGGACACTAAGTAACCAACAAATAATCCCTTCAGACTTGGCTACCTTTGAATTCAGTTTCAAAAGACCTTTTGTTCATTCATTCCCAGTTCACTCATGTTCCCTCTCCAGCACTCTTGTCTACAACAGCAAAGACAGGAAGAGCCCGGATTTTCTTGAGGCTTTTCTCCTTCCTAATCTGAATATAAAAAGCATCTTTTCTATGACTCTTAGAATCTAAACCTCAGAAAATGAAGCCACCAAGAGGCACCTTTTATTGAGTGCTCTCTATTTAATGACTGTTCTCTTGTGAAAGGAAACTAAAGAAAAGTCTCTATATCTGAATGAGTGTGGTCACCTGGTATTGTATCAGAGAAGCCATAGTCTATAAGGGTAATTACCACAAGTATTTCTGTTGTTCATGGCTCAGTCAACACAAGAAAGTGGGCTGATTAGCACAAGAAGTAGCTGAAATGAGCTTTGATTATTGAAATGGGCAACAGGTTAAATAACCTGGTGAATGCTAAATCTGAAAATTAAAATTATTTAAGATATATAGGTTGGCTAAAATGTTTTAGAAGTAGGTACTGCAAAAATCAGGTGCAAAGCTGCATATGGTGGTTTATGGCTAGAGTACCAGGAATTGGGAGGTCCAGGGAGGACCCTAAGCTACAATATGAGACCCTGTCTCAAAAACAAAAGTGCAAACGATAAATGCAAAATCCCACAACTCCCCCCTGCAAAAAAGAAAGAAAGGAAATAAGGAAGGAAGGAAGGAAGAAGGGAGAGAGGGAGGGAAGGAGGAAGGAAGGAAGGAAGGAAGGAAGGAAGGAAGGAAGGAAGGAAGGAAGGAAGGAAGGAAGGAAGGAAGGAAGGAAGGAAGGAAGGAAGGAAGGAAGGAAGGAAGGAAGGAAGGAAGGTGTAAGCAGTATTCTAACTTTACTTCTAGGGCATAGTTCTGACTTTCATGATCCCTACATGATCTTCTAAGCTATATTTACATGACTCATGCTTGACTAATGCTGACTGTAAGATGAACAGAATTGTACTTGTGAGACAATGTCATGTCTGCAGCTTGCAAGATGATATTCAGAGTTTACAAAAATACAGCAAGCAGAGACCTGCATTGATGTAGCAGATTGTATAAACTGTTTTCTGCCATTTTCAACTAAACATGCATGGACATAGCATAAAATCTTATCTAAGATAATCCTCAACTCTATTCAACTCCTTTGGAGGCTTCACAAAGAACTTAAATGGAGCTGGGTGCAATGTCACATGTCTGGAACCCCAGAAGTAGGAGACAGAGGCAGGAGGATCATGTTCTGGGTCACATAGTAAGAACCTATCTAAATAAACAAGCAGATCAATAGACAGAAAGATGGACAGAACATTTTACTTTCAGACAGAACGTAAACAAATATTTAAGTGTGGATGTTGAATATAATCAGCAAGAAGAATAATAAAATGCCAGAAAAAAATAACATTTTAAACTGGGGAGATGTGCCACCAAACAGTGTCTTCTAGACTTGGCACCTGTGTTAGCCTACACAAGACTGGGCCTGCCCACCTTTGCTCAAGGCAGCAGGAAAAGATCCTGAGGCCCCACGCCTCCCTAGGGACTATGACTAAAGTTGACTGTGGGAAGGAAGCTGCTATGCTTAGATTCCAGTGTCAACTTGACAGTTGAAGGATGTTTGAGGTAGAGCTGTGAAGAACCTAATAATTGGAGTAGGATCCTGAACAAGTCTGAAGGTACTTGCTCAATTGATGTGGAAAACCCAGCCCACAGTAAGTGGTGCTTGCCACTGGTGGACTGGATAATCAGAAATGCAAGGAGGAGGGGCTTACTGTGGAGTCCACTCTTTGAGCACTGTTGCTTTCTTTGGCTCCTTATTGCTGTTGCTGCTGCTGCCTTCATCCTTAGCTGACTCAGAGCTCCATCCTTTTCACCTTACCGCTGTTCCCACTGTCTTTGGAGCCTGATGTCCTAGGTCTTGCTACTGTTCATTGCCATGTCCGGAGCCCAGCTATTCTTCGCTGAGGTCAGAACCCAGCATCTTCAACCCTCCAGTGACATAGAGGCTCAAAACCTTCTTGGGATCCTTTGGTTTGTGATACATCCCAGTCAAGAATGAAGCAGCTACAGGAGGCTAATTTGAAGGATACTACTTATACTGTGAGCTGTTTTAATAAATTGTTTTATATATAAATGTATATATATAATGTGTATATATATAAACACACACACACACACACACACATTCTAGTGATTCTGTTCCTCCAGAGAACACTAATACAGAAACTACTTGCTTTCGTGGTATAAGCCCTGATACAGCACCCATGCTACAGCAAGCTTCCAAACACATGCTAAGGCAAGCAACCTTTGTTAAACTCAGACACAGCATGAAAGACATGAAACTAGAAGGGAGATTTGTGGAGAAGAAGGTTTTTTCAATGAGAGAATTAGGAAAGATGAAGTTGTACAATATGGAGAGAGATTCACAGAATTTCATTGTATGTACATATGTATGAAACTGTCAAAGAATAAAAGCATGCAGATATAGGCTATTGTTGCAGTTCACCTGCACGGTTGCTGATAAATGACCATCAAATGGCTTAAGGGAACAAGGGGTTTATTTCCTTACAACAGTACGATTACAGTTCTCAGTCCAGCTTGACAGGAGAACATGCACCAATACCAGGGCTGAGGGAACTGGCCACACCATCTCTATATAATGGTTGAGAAAGGGACGATCCTTACTTGTCAGACCAGCATGTCTAGCCAAGTGTACACAAGGATGCCAACCAACTTCCTTAACCGGCTCTCAGTATTTTATTCATCTGTTCAGGGCCAAGTACCACCCACCATGAGCTGGGCCTTCCCCATCAGTTAGACAATCTCCTGCAAGTTCATTCTGGGCTTAACTCAGCTACTAATTCTCCACAAATGTTCCCAGAGCTCATACTTTCAACTGTCAAGTTGACACTTGTGCCTTACTATGACAGCTATGTATCAATAACTCATTCTTCTCACCAACAAGGGGTGGTACTAGGAATGACTGAAACTTGCAACATTCTTTTGTCATGGGGATGTTGTGACTCATCTCCTGGCTGTGCTTGCCAAATATGTTATGGTTACGAGGTTAGAGCGCTCCAGGAGGATTAATGAACAGAATTTATCAGAGGAGAAAAAGAACTCAAGGACGAGAAGAGGGCCCTGGAGAACTCATGGATTCCAGGCATGGAATCCATGGGGGTGAGAGAAAAGTCAGGGAGGAATTCATGGATTTCAGACATGGGATCCCATGAGAGACAAAGGAGCCAAAGATGGCTTCCAGATCAGGATTGTCCGGGAGCGGGGAGAATGGCTTTTCCTCGTTGGTTAGCACCAGTCTCTGCAAACCTGATTGGAACTTTTGGTCCTCTACATCTCAATGGTCTGTTCATGTTGGGACCCAACTCAACTGATCTTGCAGCCTACTTCATGGTCTATCTACAATGGAGAATTAATGTCCATATCCTTTCATGAACAGAGGGTTGGAGGAAGTTGGCAACTGTTGCGGTTCCCCTGCATAGTTGCTGATAAATGACCATCAAACACCTTAAAGGAATGAGGGGTTTAATTCTCTCTTATGATTGTCTGGTTATAGTTCTCAGTCTAGCTTGATGAGAGAGCACACAACACCAGGGCAACACTGGCCATACCATCACCACATAACTGCTGAGAGATGGACAATCCTTACTTGCCAGACCAGCATGTCTAGCCATTAGTACCAGCTGTCTGTATTTTATTCCAGGATCTAATCCCACCCATCATGGCTGGGCCTTTCTCATCAGGTAAACAATCTCCTGCAGGTCTGCTCTGGGCCTAATTTAACTACTAATTCTCTACAAATGTGCCCAGAGCTCAAACCCTCAACTGTCAAGTTGACACCTGTACCTGACTATGACAGCAACTTTACACTAACCGAGCCCTAGGGGTGATCTTAGAAGACCTTCAGAGACTGTCCCAGCATGGCTGCTCTAAAACTGCCTATCTTTGAGATTAGCTCAAAGCGTTTTCAGGAATTTCAGAAGGCCTTGGTCTGCAGGGGACTCTGCTACATGTATGGAAGGAGAGAGGAATTATGCTGAAGATACTAGTATGGAAATCCATAAGCTGGTAGGTAGGTATTTCTAGCCACAACTCAGGTATGCAGACATATCGTTGTTTGCCCTCGCCAAACTACTTTCGGCTGCCACATGACCAGGTGCCATAGAAATTAATTTTGGTTAATTTTTCCCAAAGACGGAGTTTTAAAATGTAGTTCAATCTGGTTTCAAACTCACTTGTGCCTCTAGAATACTAAGATTTAAGACAGTACCACATCTCTGACTGAAGACTTTTTAATGCAAGTATGTCAAGTTTTGTCTACTTCCAAAGAAATCACCTAGGGAAAGGGCCTGGAAAGATGGGTATAGGAGCTATGTACATGTGATATCTGATTGCCTATGTTCAGATTCCCCTAGAAACAGATCCTGGGACAAAGGTGTGCATGCACAGAGTTGATAAAACACTAGCAGGGGAATGGAAAGTGACAGACACATGGAAGAGCGGCCAAGGAGCTGCTATGAGAAACAAGCTTCATCCCTCAGAGGAATCTTGAGGATCCGTAGAGAAATACGCCTCTTCCTTCAATATCCCAACTGAACATCTGAATCTAGAGAGTTCACATTAGCTCGATTCTTTTAACCCATGTGAAGGAGTGGCTACTGCAGGTGAGAGAGTCATTCATTTTTTTCTATTTATTATCCACTGCTATTTAGTGCTTTCCTAGTTTACTCTGAGGGGTAGATCAAGGTGGAATTGCTCCCTCCCTCCTTTCTTCCGTTCCCTCCCTCTTCTCTCTCCTCCCCCTTTCCTCCATCTTTAAGCAGTTTTAGAGCAGCCTTGCTGGGACAGTCTCTGAAGGTCTTCCAAGTTCATCCCCAGGGTTTACCCTGAAGGAACACACCCTGTGGACCTGAAGGAACTGACTCTAATTCTTCACAGAGATAAAATGGCCAACTTCCTCCAACCCTCTGTTCAGGAAAGGATATGGAGATCAGTTTTCCATTGTAGATATACGCCTTACTGTGAGGCCAAGCTCAAAATCCACTGACTTGGGGCCTCTATGAACAAACCAATGAGATGTGGAGGACTCACAAGCTTCAATCGAGTTTGCAGAAACTGAAGCTAATCAGTGAGGAAAAGCCACTCTCCACACACACACCTGACTAAGGGTATACATATTCTGCACCTTGGCAGCCATCTTCTGCGCCCTTGCCCTTCACGCTTAGACAGTTTTAGAGCAGCCATGCTGGGACAGTCTCTGAAGGTCTGGAATCTTGAATTCTCACGGGACTTTTCTCTCACTCTTTGTGGATGCCATGCCTGGCATCCACGAGCTCTCTAGGGCTGTCTTGTGCCTCACAGATTCACATCCGTGAGAGCAGAGGGGCAGTAAGGAGATGTGAGCCATATCAAGGTGAATTCTTTAAAGCCTCCTCCACCCTGGCAGAACTGTAGCAATTCCCAACCACTCCCATGGACCCCTGATCTCACCACCCTAATCTGCTTCTGACTTATTTTCCTTGACCCATGGCTGCACTGCCCTGCTTTCCTAGCAACTCCTCAGCAACCTGTGAAAGCCAGAAAAGATAATCGGTCCCCTTTTTCCTGTGGGCTTACAGATTTCTCCCCACCATGCTGTCCATAGAAGTTCTTATTCTTTCCCAACTTTTGAAGAGGCCAACGCCATGACAGGCCTCAGACTCCACGGTAGGTCTAAGTTTCAGATTCCTGTAAACCAGGTGTCTTTACAGAAATTAGCTTAAGGGAGTCATAAAAGTCCCTAGATCAGAACAAACCATCCAGACTCTAAGGGAATGTCATTTGGCCAGAGGGCCTGCAAGAAGTCTGGAATGTTGTTTAGCCTGAGGGCCAGAAAGAAGCCTGCCAGACTGTAAAACACTGGGGGCTAAACTGCTTTGGTGGGCATTGCAACCTCCTTATAAAAACAGTGTGGAGATGCAATTTGGGACTGCACACACAACACCTGCCTGTGTGTGTAAGCCCTGGTACCTCCCTCCCTCCCTCCCTCCCTCCCTCCCTCCTCCCTCTCTCTCTCTCTCTCTGTCTCTCTCTCTCTCTCTCTGTCTCTCTCTCTCTAGAAAGCCTCTCAGTGGTGCTCATTGTTGCCAGTTTTTTCTTTTCAATGGTGGACCCCAGCCTGCTTGATTGAATAAAACATTCTTGCTTTTGAATGTGTGTTGGCTGGCCTTTGAGAGATTTGGACCCTTTGAGCTATCTCTTCTGCTCTAATGCTCTCCCGTCTTCAGCTAAACTATGGCTCCTTCGGCCACCAGGCTCTCAGCTCTAATAAAATTCACATTTCTTAAGTCTCTCCATTACATCAGCTTCTCCTTATTAACAGACCTCTATGTTGACCTTCCATATTGTAGACTCGTTCAATTTCTTTCCCCTACCAACCTCACAGGAAAGACCATTTTCTGAGTGCCTCCCCATTCCTGAGCTTCTGTCAGTGGCATCCCTGGCTGGGCCCTACCATCCTTCCTGCATTGCCAAGGAGAGTCACAAAAGAGTTTGTGCTTTGAGGCAGCCAGGCTTGGCCAGCAATATTCTGCCTCGCACATGATAACAGCCTCCTAAAATCATCTTTACCCACCACACGGAAGCTGTAGTCCAAAGCTGCAAGAAGCATCATTTCCTTGGCATCTTTGGATGAACCAGTCATTAGCATCAAATTCCTCTGCCTAAAGTGGCACACATACACTTAGGACAGGCATACCATCTGGAAAGATGCCTAGGATTCTGATTATCTACTCTACAAGCAATTATTTATATTCCAAAAGTGATGCCCACTGTTTTGGATAGCAAACCGAGCAAATGACGGGGCTTGAGAGTTGATAATATTATTGGGAAGCCAGAAGGAAAAATACCAGGAAACCAAATATATAAACTAGTGATTTCAGATTGAATTAAGTGTCATGATGGCTAGTAGCAGTGAGCAGGAGGTTCAGGGGCAGCCTCTACAGAGGGCACACCTAAGATGGCATGCATGATAAGGAGACAGATGCGGTAGCAACTAGGGCTAGGAACTTCAAAACCTAAAGATGAAACTGAAACAGTCTAAAAACAGAGAGGCCAGAATGTTGCTAGAGAATAGATGAAGTTGGGGGGACGTGGGAGAGACCAGAGGAACCATCAGCACTGGAAGATGATGGTAGATTTTCAGGCAGACATCACATCTTCTAAATTATTAATGTCATCCTGAAACTTTGATTTTATGCTGGATGATGAGCGGTTGAGCAAAAGTAAGGCAGGGATGCTGGTTATCAAGGTCAGGAAAGAGGAGCAGGTACACTAAGGAGTTTAGTGAGAAATTAACCAAATTGACAATTCTTTTTATTCAATGGACAGGGAATGAGAAATGGAGAAAGGGTGAGTAATGGATACAAGGTATATGAGAGAAAGACATTCAGGTGTTCTCTGAAGCAGCAAGCGTGGTAATAGATGTACTGTGTATATGTTTTAAAAGCAAGAAGGATGTTATTTTAGATGTGAAGGATGTTATTTTAGATATGCTAACCCTGGCTGGAACATTATACATGTGCCAAAATACTACATCATAATACACAGTTTGTAATATACAAATGTGCACAATTTTCTTTATCAGTCAAATTTTACAAATTATATATAAAAATGTATAACATATAATTTTATAAAAAATATATATTTTACATATAACATAATTATATATAAAATATATATAATATAATACAAATTACATATGTATAATGTACATGTATATGATATATACTGAAAGAAGCAGATGGAAATACTTTCTCCCTACTGAGGACATTTTAGGAAACAAAATGCTCAAACTCAAAAGAAAGGAAGCAAAAATTAAACAAGATAAGGGAGGAAAACTTCTAGAAACCAGTATCAGCTCAATATGCCTTGATCCCACCCAGTTTTTTTTTTTCTGAAGAACGATCAAAGGTTACAAGTCAAGTGCTTTAAGGCAAATTCAGTGAGAAAAAGAATTTGACAAGGGAACTATCTTTATAGGAGATGAAAAAAGGACCTCTAAGAAGTCTACCACTAGGGATAGAGTTACACAGAGTTAGACTTAATTTTATCAGGATCCACCTTCAGCTTGATTAACTGATTGATCGAAGTTTCCCTTTAATTTGAATTTCCTATCAGATCAAAGCAGAGCCTGTCAGCAATAGTGTCTGATCTATATATAAACAAAATCTCCACAGCCTCATCCCTCCCTGCAGGATTCTTTAGTTTAGGGGATTCCCTTTTCAGTCATGCTGACGAAAGGAAGCATTGTTATTTCATTGTGGTTGTCAATATACCTGCCACTCTGCCATTTACCAGTGTTGGTGCTAGGCAGTCAGTCTGCACAAGTCAGATTCAGAACATGCACGCAAGGATGGGACCAGTGAAATTCTGCTAGTGGATTAAATAAAGAAAAGGGCGGAATCAAAGCTAATTCCTCATCTTGGATTTGAGCAATAGCATATATCATAGATCATTACGACAGCCAAAGCTTTAGGCGCTGTAGACATTCTTAGTCTCTAAGGAGTCCTAGCTCCTAGTTCTGATGGTGTTAATGAAGATGCCAAGTTTCTTGCGAACCTAGGTCATTTTATGTGCCTTTATATGAGCACTAGCTTACAAGAGCGAATGTAAAAATGAATAGGTTGCCATAGAGTTGAGTTAGAAAAGAAAATTTTTACTGAGGAAATGGGCTGAGTAAATCAAAGGGCTTTGAACAGACTACTTCGCATGGGTGAAAAACCAATTCCTGCAAAGAATCAGTATTATTATTATTATTGCAGTCACTGGCATCTGAGTGATTGTCTTGTACCACATTTAGTTCTTTGCGTGTGTTGTTTTTGTTGCTGAAATCAATATACGGTAGATCCTATTATCTTTTTTAAGGAAACTAAAGTCAAACAATTGACCCAAATTGCATATGAAAGTGGCAGAGCCAAAATGAGAACTCGCATCTTGATGTAGAACCAGCTTTGGGGCCAGCAAGAGAGCTCAGTAGGTATAGGCGCTTGAATGCAAATCTGGCAACCTGAGTTTGATATCCACAAGATATGTGGATATCATGTGTGGCAGGAAAGAACTGACTTTCAAAAGTTTTCCTCTGTTTTTCACCCATCCTTTGTGTTATGCATGCTTTCAACCTATCTATCTGTCTATCTATCTATCTATCTGTCTGTCTGTCTGTCTGTCTGTCTGTCTTTCTAATGAATATTTATTATATACACATATAAATATACATGTTATTTTAAAGATATGAGTTTTAGACTCTAATCTGGTCTATGAACACTGACTCTGATTCTTACTATTAGAAATATTACATTTGTTTTCTACCCTAAGATTTCCAACTGTGGAACGGGTTGAGAATACTTCCAACTTTCAGAGTTTCAATGAAGGAATGGAAATACAACATCCCCTGGCACGTAGCATATATCCATAGCATCACATCAAAGGCAGGAGAAGGCATTGAATTGTACTCAGGCTATGGTGGGAAAAAAAAAAAAAGAAAAAAAAAGAAAAGACAACATAAAGAATTCAAACTGGATAATAGGCTTTGATTTAATTTGTAAGAGGTAGCCTTGTACTGGGATATTTTTCTGCCTATTCAGCTCCACCAACTTGATGTTTTCTTTTCATGTAATAAGATCAACACGGTCCAACACTCATTTCTATGTTCTAAATTGATGTACTCCCTGGAACTTCAGGATGCTGATAGATGTCACCCTCTCACAAGCACAAAGAAGGGTCCTTCACCAGGACTCAGAATGTACACAGTGTCCTTTATTATACAATTCTCAGAATTTGCTTATAGGTATATATAGACACTGAATTCTCTGAAAGGAAGATGGATAACAGTTCTAATTGAATTGACCAAAAAGCCCTTTTGATACAGAACTCCCATAGTGAGAGTTGCACAGTATGTGCTTGGCAAGCAATGCTCTGATTACTGTTTCTGGTATGGCAGCCTTGTCTGTCAGATAGCACTATGAAATTCCAGGGAAGAACCACCTCTGTTGTATCCCCCAGGGGCTCTAGCACAGTGCAGGCAAAGGAAGCTCAGTGAATGTGTGCCAACTCATGAAAAATTATTACAATCCATTAGCATATATTTTCTACTTTGGGAGTGCCTGCTTTTGTGCTTCATTTAATTTTAGACACTAGAAAAAAAAAAAATATATTATCTATAATCCCTAACCTAAAGGATGTATAATTCAATAAAAAGTGAATATATACATAAAGGCAATATTGATCACCTGCTACTGTAATGACATGTCAACAGGGTCTTGGAGTGACATCAAGAAGGGAACAAAAGGTCACAGAGATATTCAGTTGGTAAGTTGCTTGCTGTGTGTTACAGTCACTCTGCATTGTTGCTGATAAATTCATGACCAGATGGCTTAAGGAAACAAGAGGTTTTATCTTGACTTAAAAATTGTCACAGTTGGGCTGGAGAGGTGGCTCAGGGGTTAAGCCTCCGCCTTGTAGGCGGAAAGTCCTGAGTTTGGATCCCAGATCCCACGTATAGATGCCAGGCGGAAGCGGGGGCGGCCTGCGCTTCTGGTCCTGGTAGGGCGGAGCCAGTGAATCCCAGGGCAGAAGGAGGTGGAGGCGGCCATGATGGTTCACGAATTCGTCCGTGGTTCTACACACACACAGACACAGACACACACACACGCATGTGCACATACACACACACATGCGCACAGTTGAATAAATAATAATAAAAAAATTAAAAAAAAATTGTCACAGTTATTGGTGCAGCTTGGCAGAAATCATACCAACACCAGGAACAGAGGGAACTAGCCCCACAATATTCACAGGACTGCTGAGAGAGGCAAACCCCACTTGCCAGACAGCATATCTGCCAAGTAAATCCACAAAATACCAACTTCCTTAACCATCCCCCTCCATCTTACTCACCTGGCCAGAAACTAGTCCCATCCACCATGGTCTGAGTCTTCACCATCAATTAGATAATCTCCTACAAGCTTGCGTAGTGCTAACTCAACTAATTCTTTGTAACTATTTCCAGAGCTGTAAACTTCAATTGTCAAGTTAAAACCTGCATCCAACTATGAGACTATGAAAGTATGAGGACCTAAGTTTGATACCCCCACATAAAAAAGCCAGTACATGCTTCTAATCTCTGTGCTGGAGAGACAGAGACAGGAGAATTTCTCAGAACCACCCACTGGGTGTTAGCCTCACATATGTATTGAACTCTGCTAACAGCTTCTATTTAAAAAAAAAAAAAAGCAAAATGTTTGCTGTATGAGGTTAATCTCTGATCTGCACACACACACACACACACACACACACACACACACACACACACACATACAGAGAGAGAGACAGAGAGAGGGAGAGGGAGAGGGAGAGAGAGAAAGAGAGACATGCAAACAGAAATACATATGCAATAAGTAAATATATGTTTAAAACTTAGCATGTCCCATGAGAAATCTCTAGGGTTTGTGCTTAAAATGAGCATGGAGCTGCAGTGTGATGGACAAGGCAGGTGAGGGAGGCAGGGCACAGATTGTGGAGTGTCTTGTGTGGCATGTTTAAAAGTTTTAGCACAGTCGACAACAGATTCAAGTGTCTTGGAAAATGTCCAGAAGGCTATTTCAAGAAAGGGAATGACAGAACCCGGAAGCTACATACTCCTGTCATATTCCCACCTTGAGAATGCTGCTAGCAACAGAATATGACATCTGTTCATCCTCCTCATTGAGTTTTCTACTAAGAGGCAAATCCTTATAATCTTAGTGGGATGGCATACATTCCACTGTGTCCATACAGTTGTCATTTTCCCACTCTAAGTAACTGTCTTTCAGAATAACAGTGTCCCTACAGTATGAAAAATGATTAATTAATGTTTTGACTATTAAAAAAGATTAAACAAAAGCCTTTGGAAACTTGTAAATGATAATATGATTAGAAGTAGATCTTGTTTGGAACTCTCAGGATATCTGAAGAAGGGATTAAGTCAACAGCATCCACAGAGATGTTTCAGGTTTATGGTTTTAAAAATCATTCCTTGATTTGAGCGTGTTCAAAGAAGACACTGCAATTGAAGCATTTTGTGTAATCTAAGAAGAAGATTACAATTCTAGTTTGTAACACCAGAAATTAATGAAATTGTTCTTTGGGGAGAATTTTATAGTTTAAACATGCTCAAAATTACATGTGATCCTAAGGAATCTTCCAGAACAAACCCCAGAGTTAAACCACTCACTTGATAATGACTTGAGATAGGTCTCTTGGCCTTGAGGTATACCACCATCCTGTTCTGTCTCTTCCCAGAATCTCAGTGACTATCAGCCCTCCTTGTTTTACAACACTTCATTACCTTGAGTGCAATGGGTGGCTCAGATTCTCTGGAGGCCTTTCCAAAGTCACACACTTTCATTGAGAATATTCAACTCCCTATACAACAGACACTGCACTAAAGAAAACCATGCTATCCCAGATTCAAAAAGACTGCATCCATTCCAACTATATGTGTGATGCCATGACAGTAGTTGGTTTTTCTGGTGCAGAGAAGGGAGAGAGAGCGTCCTTGTTGAGGATGTCAGGAAGACAAGAGGCAAAGCCTTCTAACCCAACCAAACAGCAAAACTGAAAAGGATCTGGATGTTCCCAGAGAAGGTAAGCAAAGAAAGGTTTAAACCTCCCAATAAACCTTTCCCTAGAGTTCTATCTTGAGATCCTCATGGGAGGCAACCCCACAGGCAAGTAGAAGAAACTCTAAACACCTAGGAAACTAACTCTGGCAGCCTCCTGCTGTCTTTTGGAGCTTCAGCAGGAGGCAGCCAGCCTTCCACCGGTCACATAAATACAGGGCACTTCTCAGTTCTGCTAGTGAAAGTATCTAGATCCAGCAACCCAGGGTCACCAGGTTCCTAAGTTTAGTTTAACAGAGAGACTTAAAAAGGAACGTGTCCTTTAGGTGGCACAAGCATTTGTACGTGGGATTCATGGGGGCTTCACTTAGACCCCACCGTCTAAAGTGTTAGAGTTACACCATTAGTGAATGCTGCCCCGTGCACACTACAGATGCCTCTGTGGTATATGGCATATGCATTCTCGAATGTCCTCAAGTTTTGCAAATTAGCCAAAGAAACAATAAAGTTACATTGAGTGGGAATTTAGGACAAACCATGCACAACTCTGTAGCTGCAACATTGAAGATAAGAATAACCGAAACCTTGGAAAATAGTTGAACGATCTAATAAGGCAGCTCAACAATGCTAGAGAATGTCCCAAGGAACCAGAAAAATATCCCACCATGAGTGAGCGGTATCCTCCTTGTAGATCTAGGACAATGGGGATGGGGCTACAGCCATACACAGGAGGACCACTGATTGCCCAGGGCTGGGAGTAATGCAACTGCTTTGGGGAAGAACACCTGGGTACAGATGTGCCTGCTGCATTTCTTTACAGAGGGCTATGAAAGCTTCTCCCTGGCTTAAAGGCCCTATTGAGGTTTTCATTCTTTCCTACCAAAGCTTATCATCCTTTCTCTAATCCAGGGTTTGCATTCTTGGGCATTGGGTTAAGGCAAGAGTTGCTACCTGATGTAATACTTTGCTTGCCATCAGAGATGTGCCTGGGTAGAACTGGGAATGGAGATCAGGAAGTCGTTACCAAACCATAGGACATAAGCACCATAACAGGCTCTGACATTCCCTTTGGGTAGAGTTGGTTTGAGGCAGATAGGGACAGATGTGGGTGTGGCCTGATGGGGGGTAGGGTTATGACATTAGAATGTCTCCTGTGAGGCTAAGTACAGGCTGAATTCTGACAACGAAATTTTCCACGCCTTCCAATTCATTGAGAGTGGAGGTTTGGCACAATGTTACCAGACGGAAGCAATGAGAATATCAAGTCATTTCATGGCACAAAAGAAAACAGAAAACTTAGAAGAGGAACAGCAACTCTATATATAATGCTGTCAAAAGATCAAGTCACAGGATATCCCTGAACAGGGCAATGTGGAAAATACCATTTTTGCTTGACAAGAGCAATCACAGCAGAAGGTCAGAGATAGAGTGAACTGAGCAGAGAAGGTCATGGGTAAGAGCAGAGACTTGAGACCCGGGATCTGTCTGTGAAGACTCCGTGAGCCTCACAGTCTCTGTGGAAACTGCTCAGTGCAGTTACATTGCATCGCAGTTGCAGACTGTATAGCTAAGCAAAGGGATACAGACATGTTTCCATCGCTAGTACTTTATAAAGAATTTTAAGTTTAATGCAATGTTTATGCCATGAAATATTTTGATTTTGATTTTCCCCAACTGTTTACAAATGCAAAAAGCCATCCTCGACTTTGAGGTGACTCAAAAATAGATACTAGAGCAGATTTGGGTTAAAGGCCATTGTTATAGCTACTCTGCATATGACTGATAAATCCATAACAAAACAGTTCAAAGAAGCAAGGGGTTTAATTCTGGCATACACGTGTCTGGTTGTAGTTCCTTGCCCAGCTTGACAGGAGAGTCCATGCCAACACCAAGGACTGAGAAAACCAACCACAACATATGCACTTGTACGCTAAGAGATGTGCAGTCTAAGTGTCACTGTGGTTCATGGCACACGCATTCTGAACATCCTCAAATTACTTGCCAGACCAGCATGTCTGCTCAAATATACAGAAGGATGCCACTATTCTCAACCAGTTCCCTCCATCTTGTTCACCTACTCAGGAACTAGTCCCACCTACCATGAGCTGGGTCTTCCCCCATTAACAATCTCCTGTAGGTTCACTCTGGGCTTAACTCAACTACCAACTTTCTGCAAATGTGCCCAGAGCTCAAACCCTCAACCACCAAGTTGATACCTGTATGTAATTGTGACACATATCAATCCTGCAGTGAGTGCTCCCACTCAGTGAGTTGGGGTGATCATATGGAATCTCAAAGGCTGGAAAGATGGTTTGGTGATCAAAGCACTTGATGCAAAAGCATGAACCAGAGTTAGGATTCTCAGAACCCACATAAATACTTGAGTGAGACAGAGGCGGTAACAGAGGATTCCTGTTACTTGGGTAGCAAGAGTAGGCATGTAAATGAACTTCGGGCTTGATCGACAGGCTCTGCCTTGAGGAATAAGGTGAAAAGTAGTCAAGGATGATTCCTAACATTAACCCGGGGCCCCCACATGCAGGCATACACACACAAGCACACACATACAAACATGTACACACATACACATGAAAATGAAAAATAAAGAACGAAGAAAAGGATCTACAGATCAAAAGTGAGTATGAAGTCTGTGTAGACAAGACTTTTTCTCTCTTATTTTCTAATTAAACTCCACATTTAAAAAGTGTCTAACATATACCCTTAATAGAAAGTTTGTTTTTAATTCAGATCTAATTGGTAAGTATGCATACTTCCTTCTCTGCTCTTCAGGCACACACAATTAGAGAGTGCAAAAGTTCTTGCCAGCTCATGTACTTAACTTGCCTGTGTGCTTTTGCCCTTCACACTTCTAGCCAGGATCATATTCCTGGCTACCTGTTTACTTGGCATTATTAGGAACCTCGTGGAGATAATATCTGCCTATGTATGCAGATTGGAACCCTATAAGTCCATCTGAGACTACAAGTCAGACATGTCTTAGTCTTTGAAAGAGCTCTGGTTGAGTGAGACTGAAGAAATCTCTCACCCTCAGTTCTAATGGCATGTGTAGTATGTGGATAAATGGTTGCTTCAGTTTGCCTACATGGTTGCTGACAAATCACCACCAAACCACTTAAGGGATTTATTTTTTTACTGATAATCTGGTTGCAGTTTGTAGTCCAGCTTGATGGGAGAGCATGCACCAACACCAGGGCAGAGGGAACTGGCCTCACCATCTCTTCAGAGATGGGAGGATCCTTACTTGCTAGATCAGCATGTCTGGCCAAGTATCCACAAGGATGCTGACTTTCTCAACCAGCTCTCTGTGTTTTATTCTAGGGTCTAATTCCACCCACCTGGGCCTTCCCCATCAGCCAGACAATCTCCTGTAGGTTTGCTCTGGGCCTAACCCAATCCCTAATTCTCTACAAATGTGCCCAGAGCTCAAACCTTCAACTGCCAAGTTGACACCTGTGCCTAACCCTGTCGGTGGTGCATGCACACAAACGTACAAGTCAGCGGGCCTATGTGCACATAGGTAGAATGTTGGGCCTCCCCAGAAATAACGGTCTGGGAGGGAGTGAGCAGGGCGTGGCTTAGCACATGGGACCAAAGATGGCGCTGGGAGCTAGTGTGCTCGGCATAACCCTGTTTATATTGTAGAGCCTTAATTGGCTTATAAGAGCTGACATAGATTTATGTTTAGCCTGACCTATGCAGCGTGTGTGCTGTGCTGACCATTAAGGTAACTGGCTGCCCATTTCGCGCCCTGCAGTCTGCTGTCTATATAAACTGTTTCATTGCCCCCAACAAATTGAGTCTTGCCTCAACAAACTCCCTGTTGTGTCCGGAGTCCCCTGGATTTGGGTGAGGGGGTGGAGGACCTGCAGTACGTTCGCCTTTCTCCATCCTGATGGCCTGGAGTCGTCACAGTGTGTGTGTGTGCGTGGGAAAAGCAGCCCTCGCAGCAGAAGAGACATTCTGGCTCATTGTCTCTCTGTTTCAACTGGAAGCTTACTGGCCCCATAAGGCTGGCTGGCCCGTGAGCCATTAGGATCTATCTGCCTGTCTTTGGTTTCCACCCCAATGTTGGGGTAATGGGTGCAGAGACATTCCCACATTTTTATTTGGTGCTGGGCAGTCAGACTCAGGTCCTCGTGCTTGCAAAGCGAGTGTTCTTCTCCAGTGAGCCATCTGTCCAGCTTCCTAATAGAAATTTGTTAAGTGAAGAATCCCTTAAAGATGCCTAGATAAGTAATGAAGTCTAGCTGCTAGCGAGAGAATAAACATATAGTGTGTATATGCACATATATGTGTGTATGTGCATATGCAGACAAGGGTTCTCTTCGTTTTGCTGCTTCGTTCTGCTATTTCTTTCTTTTCCTTCAGGAGCTGGCTATCTTGTCTTTCTCAGAAGCAGTCTCTGAGCTGCTCAACATGATAAGCTCATGAATGAGAAAGCCTTTTCAGGCTTCTCCAGGGTCCCTAGCAACTATGCCACCTGAGGGAGGAGATAACCCTGAGTCTGAGGTAGACAAAATATTCCTCGATCCACCCTCCAACTCCTCTGCTACCCACAGATCCGGGTCTGCATTTTCAAAGATAATTGGTGGTGACTTTGTCAGGGAAGGGCCCTGGCTGTGTAGAGTTCCCATCTCTTTATGACTTGAGGAGCCAAGGTTGGGATTGTGTTTTCCTTGTTTGAACTCACATCACTCATCGCGTGAGGCCTTGGAATAGAATCCAACGCTGAACCGCTTGATCAAAGCTCTCAGCCCAGCCACTTTCTCAGTCTTATCATTTTCTGCACACTGTTCCATTCCCTACAACCTCCGTGAGAGCCACACAGACTTGTTTGCTATTTCTGAACAAAATGTGCTGCTCTGCTTCATTTATTTGCTTGCTCTGAGCCCTCCAGTCTGCCCCTCCCACTTTTCTCCAACCCTCAGCTCCTTCTCCTGAGTCATCCCATCCGTTCAGACTTTACCGACATTCTTTCCTCTAAGAAGTTTTCCCATGACCTCCACAATCACCTGCACGTCCAGGCTACAAGCTACTGATCTCTTTACAATGGCCAGTCCCACGCAGAAGCCCCTCCCCACACATCCTGGGTCCAGGGAACAGGCCAGCTCAGGAGTCACCAGTGGTTATCATCACTCAGGGCACCCATCTGATCTCCACTAGCTGGGGCTGGAGTGAGACCAGAAATGAAATGCTTAGAGCAAATTTTCAATTTGCCATGAACAAGAAACAAGGGCAGGGGGTGGGGGACAAGCCTGACAGCCCAGGAAAATAAAAATGCTCTCAAAAAGAATAGGAGAGAGAGAAAGAGAGAGAGAGAGAGAGAGAGAGAGAGAGAGAGGTTTACCCAAGAAGATGATCACACTGAAAAATCGAATCTCCTCAGGCAAAACAAACTGCGTGCCAGGAAAGGTCAACTATCCCTCCCAGATCGCTGTTCCTGCAACCAACTATTTGTTTGAAAGTGAGCTACTTATTGTCTGTGTTTACAGTTTCCACTCTCTCTGGCTCTCCTGGGGGTCGGGTGTGGGGGGGGACTACTGAAGAGAGACGGCGGGGAAACAGAAACATCTTTTCCGTATTCTTTGCCCGAGAATATGAAGTGATGCTTAGCTATTTAAATCTGCGATGCGTATGGAACTCACATGCATGCTTCTACACATCTGTCCGTGTTGAAACATTAAACCAAATGATTGATGCCCAGAAAAACCTGCTGGACCTCAGTAGCTGCAGCTACAGAATCAGTGATGTCAGAGTTTCCTGCTCCCCTAACTGTGAACTATGGATCATCTAACACAATGTGCGTGCATCGTAGAGGAATTAATGAATATGGGGAAGCAAGGTTTACCTGGAGTTTCCATCTTATTGTAGGAGTAACAGAAGGCTAAGGGGCAAAGCCAGGGTTGGGACAGTTGAGACAACCAAAGAGCATTTCAGGGTAGAACACCCAGTACAACACCCCGGGCTGAGAGAGCATGAGCTGCCAAGAAAGGTCAGGGGACTGCAACCTGCTGGGGAAGAACATCTCCCATAAGAAGCTGATGTGTGAATGGGCTCTGGGGTTACTCCCAGAAGTCGGATTCTCTTGGACTCATGGTAAGGTGGGAAATGTGACAGAAGAAGACACAAATGCAGTTAATCAAAGAGTTAATCAAGGAGACTCCACATTACTAACACCTTTTGATAAATAGTCCCTCATAGGGCTGGAGAGGTGGCTCAGGGTTAAGCCTCTGCCTTGTAGGCAGAAGGTCCTAAGTTCGGATCCTATACCCTATGTATAGACACCGGGGGGAACCGGGGGCGGCCTGTGTTTCTAGTCCTGGTAGGGTAGAGCCTGTGAATCCCAGGGCACAGTAAACAAGAAGGAGGTTGTTGCAGTCTGCCTGCATAGTTGCTGATAAATGACCATCACACAGCTTAAGGGAACAAGGAGTTTACTTTCTTACCAACAGTCCAGTTATAGTTCTTAGTCCAGCTTGACAGGAGAGCATGCACCAACACCAGGGCTGAGGGAACTGGCCACACCATCACTGTATAACGGCTGAGAGATGGACGATCCTTACTTGCCAGACCAGCATGTCTGGCCAAGTATACAGAAGGATGTCAACTCTCTCAACCAGCTCTCTGTGATTTATCCAGGGCCTAATCCCACCCACCATGGGCTGGGTCTTCCCCATCAGCTAGACAATGTCCTTCAGGTTTGCTCTGTGCTTAACTCAACCATTAACTCTCTACAACTGTGCCCAGAGCTCAAACCCTCAACAGTCAAGTTGACACCTGTGCTTAACTATGACAGAGGTGGAGGCGTTCATGGTGGTTCCCAAATTTGCCCATGGTTCTACATACACACACACACACACACACACACACACACACACACACACATACACACACAATTGAATAAATAAAAAAAATTTAAAAAATAGTCCCTCATGAGTCAACGGTTCCTGAAATATAAATATCAAGAAAATGATTTTGTCTGGTTGTGTCTTGTTAAAACTGTGAACCCCAGTTCTTCCCCACCTTAGCATCATTCTGCATGAAGTAACTTAACTGCAGAAGAATGTAAGACCAAACTCTAATGAACTGCAGCAGGGCACTGGCCCTGTCATTAGGAATAAAAGTCCAGTGGGTACCCCACCAGATGTGCTTGCCTGCCTGAATTCCTTAGGGCTAAGTGTTCTTCTTTAGAAGTATAATTTTTCTTGCTGAAATAATTTGGATCATGTGGTCATCTTTAGATGCTGGACTCATTATTAACCATAAGAAATAAGAATAGCACCTATATAGCATGATATGTTCTGCAATTCTAACCCTGTAATGAGTCTTTACATACCACATACCATTGAATCTTCATAACACTTCTTTGATAAAGGAATCATTTTCTGTATGTTGCAAAGAGGTAGGGGCTCAGAAGAGTGAGCACCATTTTCTGAAGTGACACAACTTGTCAAGTCAAGGAAGTGAGATCTGAGCTTTGTAGAGTGCTTTTATGCTCAGGACAGTCCTGACCTATAAGAGATTAGGGACAGCGAAAAACACCACCATAAGAAGTCAAGGTGAGGTGGGGAGATGACTAAGTGGTTAAACTTATTACCTCATGAGTAAAAGGACCAGAGTTTAAATTCCTAGATCCCACATAAAAATGCCAGGCGGAAATGGCTGTGGACTGCAATTACAGCCCTGGAAGTCAGAGCCTGGGAAACCCCCCAGCAAAATAATAGGAGGTAGAACAATCCAGGATGATTCCCAACATCACCCTTGTCCTCCACAGGCATACACACTCAAGTGTCCTCTTGTACACATACCTCCCTACATACACATGTCCAGTCACTCACATGCAAAATACACACACACACATGCACACGCACATACGCACGCAAAAAAAAAAAAAGGTTGCAAAAGTCTACAGAATGCTTCATGTGGCTATCATCTAGCCTTTCAATAGTCCATTCCATAGCAACAATTAGAAAGCAGCATCTGGAAAATTGCCCTGTGAGGTCGATGTAATTTTTTAACTTAGCTTTATTTATTTTTTTAAATTTATTTTTGCGTGTGTGTGTGTGTGTGTGTGTGTGTGTGTGTGTGTGTGTGTATGTGTGTGTGTGCGTGTGTGTGGGTTACATGTGTAGGTCAAAGGATACTGTATGTCCCTGTGGAGGACCAACCGTGGCTTTACTTTAGGAATCATCCTGGATTGCTTCCACCTCCTTTTTGCTTGGTTCTGGGATTTGACCAAGGTCAAAAGTACAGGCTGCCACCTCTTTTTTTTGTTTGTTTTGTGGAACTAGGGAGCGGAACTCAGGACCTCAACTCCTGCACCATCTCTCCAACCCATATATTTGTTTTAAAAGATTATTTTTCTGGTGTTTATCAACTATAGCAGCTAACGTGCTTCCTCGAGATGGCATCGTGATCACATCCCCACGCTTTGCCCTGCAGGTCTCTCTTCTCTCTTCACTTCCACATGTTTCTTCGGTCCCCTTTGCTGGATCTGCTTCCCCCCCCCCCCCCCCCGCCGCAGGCAATATGTGTTTCTGTCGCCTCTGACTGGCCCATCAACCCTCTGACTCCCCGTATCTCGAATGTGAATCTCTCTCTTGTTTCTTGGTGTCCGGCAGTTCTTACAAACCTTATCATCCCAAGAACCAGTAATTGGAACCTTCAGCCTGCAGCCCCGCCTGTTTGCCCGCCTTCCTCTCACCCAGTAGCCCCTAGCTCCAGGCAAACCAGAGGTCACCACATCCTGAGACATCAGTCAAGTTGAGGCCCGGAGGAAATTCCTGTTCTGCAGAGCCAGTCTAGCGCTGTGGAGTATACACATCTTTCATCCCTTTTTCTTTTGTTCTGACAGAGGTCACAACCTAGTCTGGACTACATCTGTACAGAATCTATCTGCGAAATGACAAGATTGCAAGAGATAGGGCCTTTCTCGGAGACTCAGACTCCGATGGAAATTAGTACTGCTGATCTCCAGCCGTCACCAACAAAACATTTGCTCAACCAGAAGATACGAGCAACTCTCCTTCTCTGGTAGGTCGTGCTGGTGGATTCAGTGGATGCACACATACCTTGCTTCCGTTCACATCCAAGTGCTCACACTTTGCATAGGAAGCACATACCCGGTTCTGTAGTGCCTGCTGAATTCCCACATCATTACTCCCTGAACCCTTAGCAACCCTGTCGTATATTTGCTTTTTAATATTTAACTCGATGCTGACTGTTACTGATTAGGACTAAATTTTATCCTGGGATGACCAGGGGAATAAATGTTTTTATTAAGAGTACAAGAAAGGGAACGCCGTTTCTGAAAAATAGAGAAGAATCCCATGATTTCCCTCTGGAGACTCATTGAGCCAGGAGCAGGGCTGACTTGTAGTTATTATTTGATCAGCTCCAGCTAATCTGTGTGGATGCTGCCTGCCACATCCCGCCAGTTGTGTGTGATTTCTCATCTGCTAATACATAATGTATAGATCTGGATATGGGCAAATCAATTATCCTGCTTCAAGGAAGCAAACACAAACTAATGGAAACATTACCCTAGACACCCAGAAAATTGGCGAATTGAAGACCCAGATGTGTTTGCTTGATGGAAGTGTGGGGAATCCTTCAAAAGAGGATCCTTCAAAAGGGAGGAAAGGGGGTTCAGAGAACAAGGAAGAGGGGAAGCGAGGGTTGTACATGGATGATATCTGTCCATAAAGACAAAGATTCATATAAAATGCCCAGAGGATGCCAGGAATCTTGGCCTGCTCCTGCGACATTATCAGATACAAGATTCATTCATATTTAGCTGTATTGAACGAAACCAAGGATCAGCATGAAAACACACTGAGGAAATTACTAGTCACAGGAAAGATTGTCTCTGCCATACGTGAACTCTTGGTTGTGCGAGGAATCTGAAAATTGATGGTACCGACACATTGTCTCCATATCCGTGAGGGGTCAGAAGATGTGAGATTGCAAGGGGTTGGGGGTATTCCTGAAGGCTAGCTGAAAGGCAACTAGATGCATGCTTGTGGAACTAGTGTAAATCTAACACTCTCCAAAGAATGATTTTGAAAACTTTGAAGCATGTTCTATACCCTGTCAGTTGTTTGTATGCAAAATGTTACTTGGGTGTTTTTGTTTTTTTTGTCAGAAAAGGCAGATCTTTCAGATGAACTTAACTATGATTTTACAATTGCAGAAGTCTGTAAGATGCAATTTTGCATACCAAAGCATGTCAGGACTGAACACAATGACTATCATGGAGTAGGTACTTAAAGGAAAGGAGAAAGAATGGAGAGCCCACTTCTAGTTGTAAGGAGAAAAGAAAGAATACATGAGAGACTGGATGGTAAGAACATTTATGCTAGATAGCTACTAATGAAAACTAAAGCAATGTGTGAGTGAGAACATGGAAAAATGAATGAATGATATAATATGCATTCAATTACACTACTATCTTTGCATATGGATGTAGATCCATGACACACTAAAATACTTTGAGTTGTAAGAATGTCTTATACGAATGTTTTTAAATGATCATGATCTCTGAAATATCCCAGCATTCGGTTGTGAGTCTATCTCTTTTCTGAACAGAGCACTAACCAGTCGACAGTCCTGTCTTTGTGTGTGGCATGTAAAAGACACAGAGACCCTAAACACCTTTAATCATAATCCTTCTAGTCGATAAGAGACTCAATTGAATATACCTTGTAGAAATTGAAAGGAAAGTAAAAATAAACAGATGAATGAGGGCTGTGATGCTGTGTAATAGATGTTATACAGGTAAGGAAAAGTATAGATAGTCTGTGTAACATATAGTTCCTCTTTCCCTGAGCTTAATATTTCAGTTTTTAATAATTTGCATAAAACTCAATATCCTGATTTTTTTCATAAGACAGAAAACTGTTAAGAACATAGGCTTAGAAATAGCTTGACATTCTACCATGAAATACATGCTCTGTGCTATGTGTTTCGTGAGATTCATGTGACACTCAAAACAGTGCAAAGTTCACTGCCCTTAGTTTTCGTTTATAACTAAAACAAAATGATAAACAAAAAGATAAACTTATACATAGTGACAGAGAGTGCCATTGATGGAATGTGACGGGGCAGAATTTAAAACCAATGCCATCTGAGTCCAAAATTCAGATGTAATCTCAAAAAAAAAGTCACTGTTCTGTTTTGAGAAGGACAGATGATGATAGAAGATTAGCACTGTCTTTTTTTTCCCATGTTTTATTTTTTTTCCTAATCATACAAGCTCAATGGGTACCCCCATCCTCTCCCTCCTCCTCCCTTCCCCAATCGTCCTCCATTGCACTCTCCTCCTTTCCCTTCTTTCTTTCACCTCCTTTTTCCCTCCCCCTCTCCCAGTGCCTCCCTCTTCCTCCCTCCCATCCCCTGGAGCATTTTTGTATGAATTCCAAACCTCCCTCTGAGTCCTCCACCGTAGTAAGGGTTCAGGACTCAGTGGTATAACCTGGAGCCACTTCTTGGGCTCCCGGTTAGTATGGGAACTCTATTATGACTGTTTAATCTCTTGCCTCTAAGGATCCTACTGCCTGAAGCCTTCTCCCCTACGATCCATGCTAGAATTTGGGGGGTTTGTCAGCCATTGTGCAGGTCAGGCAAAGTCCAATCCTGGTTGCTGCAACCCTAACTTGTGTGGAGTATCTTGCATATAAAATTAGCACTTTCTTAGTTTGCAGTCACCCTGACATCACTTCAAAATGTGTCATTTGCTCCTGATGCCTGTGTGACTTCTAGGCTAAATATAAACATGTATCAAGGGGGATGAACATGTATCAAGAAGAGTTCTTGTCCTCAATTTTATATTTATTTATTCACTGATTTATCTGAGGGAGAGAAAGAGAAAAGAGAGAAACAAGGCCTAGGGATGCATGCCATGTTATACGGGTGCAGGTAGAGGACAATTTTCAGAAGTCACCTCTCTCCTTCCACATTGTGAGTTTCTGGGGACTGAACACAAGTTGCCAAGTTGGCAAGTAGTTGCCTTACCTGCTAAGCTGCCTCACCAGGCCCTGTTCCTATCCTCAAGAAACTTACAATCTAGTGCAAGAAATAGACATGCTAACGAAATCTAACACTTAGACAGAATGTTTCCCTGTATGACTGATAAGAAGGTCATTGTCTTCATAAGAGTTCAAAATTATTATCTTCCTTGTGAAAACAAAAACCAACAATCTCTGACTATCATTGACTAGTACAAACAGTGAAAAGATTAAGTGCTGAAGCATGAAGGTCAAAAAGATTAATTCTGAATTCTATTGTTCATGATTTGTTTCCGTGGGAAACCTTTTATAATTGTGAAATAGATCTAAGGAAATATATTATACCAAAAATATAGCTGGAGATAAAGACAAAAATAAAGTGAATTCACTAACCCAATGATAATTACTAGTAACAAGAAAAATGCAAGTGTTATACTTACATAAGTCACAGTTTCCGCAAATACACACAGCATCCTTCATTGTAGAGTTGATCCAGTTGTTCATAGAAAGTAAAAAAGAAAAGAAAATGAGCCATATTATCATTGCAAATATAGATATATATGTAATTATAGATAATTAATATAGTTATACAGATAACTATAAAAAACTATAAAAAACTAATAAAATATGCAACTCAAACCGAAAAAAAAAATCAACAAACCATAATTCAGAACATCAGAGACTCTATATCAACTACCTGGAACTGGGCCAGCCTAATCTCTCCCCATCCTGAAGTTCAGGGAAATTTGCGGAAGAGGGGGCAGTAAGATTGTAAGAGCACAAGGATGGGAGGAGTAATGATATGCAAGATACTGCACACAAGGTAGGGCCGAAGCAATCATAATAGAACTTTGCATGACCTGCGCTATGTCCAACACATTATTGACCCCACAAAGTCTAGCATGGACCAAAGGCACTAGGATCCTTGGAGGCTAGGGACTGACAGTCACAGTAGTGTTCCTATACTTAAGGGGAAGAATACAGAAAAGGGTTCTGGGAAATGCCCCTGGGTTCCCCCACCTCATTGGAGAGAAGGACCCAGAGGAGAGTTTGGCATGTGCGCACATTAAAGGATGCTCTGGGGATTGGGGTGGGGAGAGGTACTGGGGGATGGGGAGGGAGGGGGAGGGGAGGGGAAGAGGAGGGGAGGGAGGAGGTGGAGGGAGGGAGGGGACTGGTGTACCTGTTAAGTTTGTATGAGCAGAAATAATAAAAAAATATGCAGCTTAAGGGCAACAAGATGGCTTAGTGGTAAAAGTGCCTGCATGCAAAACTGGAGACCTGAGTTCGGTTCCTGGAGCCCACAGGGTGGAAGTTCCCTGACTTCCAAATATGCAAGGTGGCATATGTACATATGAGCTTTTGCTCTCTCTCCCTCCCTCTCTCTCTCTTTCTCTCTCTCTCCCTCCTCTTTCTCTCTCCTCTCTTCCCTCTTTCTCTTTAATAAATAAATAGAACATTTTTAAATATGGATCAAAGGACAACAAATGATTTATTGTGGCACAAAATTTGTTCGTGGTATTAGCTAAGGAAAAAACTCTGACCTTCTTGGTATGTAATGATTGATTACATAAAAACTAGTAAAAAATACCTAAGATGGCTTTATAAACATAGAGGAAATTCTCATTGGAAAGAATGCTATGAACTAAAATAATTCAGTTGAAAAGACTTACTTGTGAAGGACATCTTCAGGACATTTGCATAGAGGTAAATTTCGGGGAAGTTTTAGAGTCTAAGGAACTTTTCTCTAAGTTGTTCTCCTTATCAAAGACTTGCAGAGATACAAAAAGAATATACTATCAAAAGAAAAAAGATAAAAGAAAACTTTGATTTCATAAGAATTAAAAACTTCTCTTTGAACAACACTGGACATGGATAGAAAAGTCACAAAAAACTCAAAATATTTATTCAATACCTGTCATATAGACTGATTATCCAGAACATATAAAGAACTCTTACAACTCAACAACATAAATCAAATAGCTTATTTGAAAATGGTAAAGGTTTAAAGTGGCACTGAAAGAAAACATAGAGATGGTAAGTACGGGTCATGCAATAAATCTTGTGATGTGCTGTTAAGTGCCTACTAACGATGTAATGAGTTGTTAAGAAAATGCAAGTTAAAGCTGCCATGAGATATTACTAGTCACCTGAAAGAACAGTGAAATTAGGTGTAATAGTTACTCTTACCTATTTCTGTGAGAGAGTATTCAAAGCCAAGCAACTTAAGAAAGAAAGGGAGATTTACTCAACTTACAGTTCCAGAGGGGAGAAACAACCTTTCATGGCGGAGGCGACATGGCTGGTGGCTAAAGCTGGAGGCAGGCTAAGTCACTGCAGACATCCGTGGAGAATCCTCTTCTTCTTCTGTTCTGTGGCTCTTTTTAGCTGGTCCACTAGTGGGAGGTTCCAATCAGATCTAGGGCTGGTCTTCATATTGTAAAGGTATTGATCTGGATAATCTCTTCAGATAGTCTGACAGCTAATCTTAGTTAATGCCAAGTGTGTCGATTGACACCCAGGATTAACTATCACTAACTATGCCACCTGCAGATGAGAACACAGCAACCACAGCTCTCATGCAATGATAACAGGAATATAATTTGGCACTACTATTTTGGCAGGCAGTTTAGCAAGTTTCTTAGGAGTAACATACACAGGGTTAGGGAGATAGCTTAGTAACGTGCTTTTTGTATAAGCACAAGGACCTGAGTTCAGGTCATGTAAAAACCAGTAATATGCATAACTCCACACTGGGAAGACGAAGACAAGAGGGTCCCTAGAATTCAATGTCTGGCCAGTCCAGCCAATCAGTGAGCTCCAGGGACAGGCAGAGACGCTATCTTTAAAAATCAGGAAGAGAGAGATTGATAAATACAACCACTTTCAACCTCTGGCTTTCATATGCATGTGCACACTACTATATATGAACATCCTAACATGCACACACACACAAGCATGCGTGTACGCACATGAACATGTACACGCTTTCACAAAAAATACATGTGATAGTTAATTCTGGGTGCCAACTTGACCACACATTGACTAAGATCAGCTGTCAGACTATCTGAAGAGATTATCCATATCAATACATTATTCACAATACAAAGACCAGCCCTAGATCTGATTGAAACCTCCCAGTAGCAGACAAGATAAAAGGAACCATAGAACAGAAGACTTGAAGACAGATTCACTCTCCAAAGCTGTGCTAGAAAACTCTTCCCTCCTGCCGCCCAGCTTCTTTGCTTCTTCGATTCTCCAGGTATCCTCAGCCTTCAGCCATCACCTACTGGCCTGCTGGACTGAGGAGCTCTGAGTTTCCAAGATGTTTGCAGTGAGTTAGCTCGCCTCCAGTTTCAGCTCTCTGCTATAAAAGACTGTTTCTCCCCTCTGGAATTGTAAACTGAGTAAATCTCCCTTTCTCCCTCAAGTTGCTTGACTTTGAATGCTCTCTCACACCTACAGTTAAGAGAACTGTTACAATAGATAAATAAACCTAAAGAAACAAGCAAATTGAAGTATACATTCACCAGTATTAGAGAAATGTTGACTAACTTATGAATGAATAAACAAAGTATAATGTAGCTGTACAATGGAATATTAGAAATAAAAAAGAAAAAAATTTGATAATATATAGCACCAAGGAGGAATCTCAAAGTCTCTATGCTTAAATGGAGATGACAGATCCTATTCATATGGCATTTTTTTGAAAGTACAGCTTAAAGAACATTTTAATAGTAGCTAAGAATTCAGGAAGGGAGTGGCAAGATAAAATTCACCACAAAAATCAGGAAGGAAATGTGCAAGTAATAGAAACATTATGTAGCTTGATGGTGGTGGTGATGGCTGTACAACTGTATACATTTGTCAAAATGTACAAGTATTCGCCAGAGAGTGCATTCTACTGTACCTCACTTATGTTATCTCAATGGACTGAAGTTTAATAGAATAATACATTCCATTCTATATCTCCCTTTGTTGCAGTTCGCCTACCTGGTTGCTGATAAAATCATGACAAAACAGTTTAAAGCAGCAAGGATTTTTATTTTCTCTTATGGTTCCTGGTTACGGTTGCTCATCCAGCTTAGCAGGAGAGCTCACACCAACAGCAGCAAGCAAAGGAACTGACCACACCAAATCCATGTAATGGCTGAGAGAGGGACGATCCTCGCTGGCCAGACCAGCATGTCTGGCTAAATATACAGAAGCATGCCAGCTCTCTCAACCAATTCCCTCCATTTCATTCACCTGTCAGGGGACTAGTCCCACCCGCCATAGGCTGGGCTTTCCCCATCAACTAGATAATCTCCTTCAGGTTCACTCTGGGCTTAACTACTAATTGTCTACAAATGTGCCCAGAGCTCAAACCCTCAACTGTCAAGTTGACACCTGTAGTTAACTATGACACCCTTTGTGGCTTTCTTTTCTGTGGTTTCAGTTACCCTCAGTCAAGTATTAAATCTTTTTTTTATTTTTTTATTATTATTATTATTCAACTGTGCACATGTGCACGTGTATGTGCACGCGACGTGTGTGTGTGTGTGTGTGTGTGTGTCTGTGTGTGCGCAGAACCACGGACGAATTCGCGAACCACCATGGACGCCTCCACCTCCTTCTGCCCCGGGATTCACAGGCTCCGCCCTACCAGGACCAGAAGCGCAGGCCACCCCCACTTCCACCTAGCGTCTATACGTGGAATGTGGGAACCGAACTCAGGACCTTCCGCCTGCAAGGCGGAAGCTTAACCCCTGAGCCACCTCTCCAGCCCCAAGTATTAAATCATTCAACAAAAAATATTAAATGAAAAAATTACAGAAAGCAGACAATTTATAAGTTTTGAATTACATGCCAGTCTGAGTAACATGATAAAATCACACACCTTTGCACTTTCTCATCCTGCCTGCCCAAGACATCAGGCATCACTTCCAAAGAATTCCATGCCATACATTATCCATTTAGCATTCTTTCTGGTTATGCAAATGTAAGTTTTTAGAAAGAAAGCTGTACCTGCATGGCTGGTTGACTCACTAAAGCCACTGTGATATGGAGAGGTCTGGAATGTTACAAGTCCAGAGTCAAATTATCCAAGGTCATCTTTAGTCCCCTTAAGAGCCATCTGTCACTATTAAGGCTGTATGTGGCCTAACAGCCTGGTGACTGGGCAAATTTCTTCATATGTACAATCAGACCGCTGGTTTCCAAAAGATTAGGAATGTTATCTGATAGTAGCTATGGTCTATGTCAGAGATTCCTTTGTTTTTCGGTAACCTGCCTACCTGATATTTCCACCAGTGTATCTGAAAAGTGTCTTGATTTATGATTTTCCAGAAACTGTTCACAGAGCAGAACACATGGAATTTGGGGCAACCTGGCTCTCTCTCTATTTCTGGGCCAAGGTTTTTCATATTGGCTCCAGAATAAGCTGCCTCTCTTCCTCTTTGAGGGAGTGGGGGGAGAGTTATTATTCTGTCTAGAGTTATGAGATCAACTGTCTCTGTTTGACAGTGTTTCAGTTAGAGAACCTTCTATAGTGGCTTTCCACTACCTCACAATGAATGCCTGCAACTTTCCCTCACTTAGTCTCCATGTAGCAGTGCATCATCTCATAATATTCCAAGGGGAAGGAGGGTGAGCATAACACAACAGACTATCTTTGAAGATACTAGTCACGTGACTTTTTATTTCACCACGTTGCTTGAATTATTCCATTATTATTTATCATTGCTAATCTCTTCCTGTGCCCAGTTAATAAATTAAATTTTATAATGAGTATACATTTTAAGACCACAAGCTATATAGGGCTCAGTATCTTCTACAGCTTCAGGCATCCATTTTGGGATTTCAGAGCCATCCTTTGCAGCTAAGGGAGACTGTCAGATGCAATCATTTTATTTGATGAAACTTAAAAGTCTGAGAATAGGAAAGTATTCCACACAACTCGGCTTCAAATAGAATTTTCACATTTAATAAATAAGAAACAATCAGTTGTTCAACAGCAAGAGCAAAATTGCTGCTTAAACTTACTAGCAAATGCATTTTGATGTTTAAAAATAACCACAAACCGCATAGAAAAAACTACCCAACAAACTGAAGATAGATTTCTCCATTGCACGTTTTGCAGTTGATAATCCTCAGCCAATCTGTTCTGTTCAGAAAGCCTGGCGGTGTACATCTCACTGAACCCAGTGGATTCCATCAGCTGCATTTCTGTGTCCTTGCCATGAAAAAAAAAAATGTAGAAGGTAGTTAGGCTCACTGTCATCTAATTCTAACTTTGAAGATGATTTCAACCTTCATGCATGACATGTCACCTCCACCCCCAGTCTGCAGTGTCCCCTTTAATGAGCAGTACTGATACAAGAGGCATGCTTTCAAGGGTGAGGCTCCGGAACAACTGTAGCACGTGCGTGCTCATGAGACTGACTTCCCACAGCTAATTCCTGGTCACCGAGTGCAATGTGCAATTTGAAACTCGGCAATTGCCTCTGCCTGAGAAGGGTTATAACTCCACGTGGTTGGTTCAGAGCCTTTCTCAACCAGTGTGTCTGGCCTGACACTTAGCAGATATACTTCCCTCTCTCTCTCTCTCTCTCTCTCTCTCTCTCTCTCTCTCTCTCTCTCTCTCTCTCTCTCTCTCTATTTATTTTCATCTCATGGTAGGCAAGGTTTCCCATAGAGGACTCAGGATGGGAAAGCAGCTGACTGGCAAAATGACCTGATCATTCATTTTTTTTTCCAGATTGCTCAGGGAGAGACTCATTGCAAAGGAAGAACTCCAGCTGCTTGCCAAGCAGCTGGTACTAAGCATGGCACCCGAGTGACACATCCATACATCTCAATAAAGCCAGGTCCATTCATCTATTAGCAGCAACTCAGCGAAATACTCCAGTGGCCCAACCACAGGGAAGGTATGGGAAAGACTAACAAGATGGACGGGGGAAAGGTATTACAAAGAAACTTGTTGATAATAATTTCTCTGCTGCACACAAAGATTTCTGCGTCTTCGGAATTGAGAGGAATGTCTTGTTGTGGGGAGCAGTTGTCAGAAGAGTGAATGAGTTAAGGACAAGGGGTTCTTCAAAGTTATTCATTCTTGATGATGTGCAGAATCAGCAGAAACTAAAAGTCTTAGCTCTCAAGATGTTAGTGACAGAAAAAAAATAGAGATATAATTACAAAAAAAATTATCACAACGTTTTAGTTTTATTACCAATGTGAAACTCTTAGGCAAGTGAAAGATTGTGGGGAGCCAGTCAGTTGACCGGTTTCTTTGAGATCTATCATTAGATCTATCTGCAATAAAATGGGGTGAGGCCAAGTGTAAGTTAGGTAGGATGGCACAGCGACAGGAAGGGTGGATTAAAAAGCAAGATGTTTATCTACATCTTTTCTGCCATTTGCTACCTGGGTCAAGTTTGGAAAGTGACTGAACTCTTCTAAAAATTAAACAGTAGATGTGAACATCCCAAGCATTAGTACACACACGGCAAAGGGAATCTCACTTTATCTGTTGTTCATGTATTGTTGATTTCAATGCGTGTATTACAGGTCAGTTTATTAAATGTACATTTCATTCTTAATTCTTTATAATAAGCAGTTCATTGTCTGAACATCATCAGTTGAGGCATTGATATTGACTGAGTAGAACCACCCAAGTGGGGCCACTCTTCCAGTTGAGTGGACTAAATACTTAATAGACACTCCTGTACTTGTGGGTACTTGCTAGCAAATTACTTTGCAAGCTTTTTTGTTTCTGCTCATGTGTGCATGCCCTGTCTGCTCAATTAGGACTATTGATTTATTGAGCCAGAAAGCATTTTAGAGAACTAAGCCAGACTCTTCATTGTGTAGGAATATGGAGGTCCTGGGAAGTTCAACGATTTGTTGTAAGTCACACATCAATTAGGGTAAGAACCAAATTCTTTTGACTTCTTTCTTCCATATTTTTATCAAAAACTATCCTGAGGGATAAGCATCCAAGGACATGAGCTACTTTTCTACTTTACTCTTTCTTGATAAAATTCAGGACACATTTGCATACTAAATGACCAGGAACATTGAAATCTTTCAACAGTTATACATTGTTACATTGAGGAACTCCAGAAATATTTTGTAATGATGAATTTATGGAAATAGCTCTCATCTTTTTTACTCATATTAGTAGCACCATCATAAATATAAGTAACTTTATACATCATAAAATAATTCCAGATTTATTAATATATTTGGTCAGTTTCATAGCCCTGTGGAGGTAGAGCAGGAATTGTTATCCTCATTCCAAAGTGAAAGAGACAGGGACCATAATGTTCTGAGTGACATATTACTACTATCTGGTGGGGCTGTTATACCAATAAACACAGGCTTTCTGGCTTAGTAATCCAATATGATACTTCCTTGTGCCATTCTATACAACATTTATACATATACTTTTAATAAAGCATTGAGTGTCTGGACAGTACTGGTCAGAATTTTTTTGGATACAAATTAATGCAACCAAATTTTAAAAATCATGTTGAAAGAAACAATTTAGGATAAGGGGGATTAACAAACTGCAAAATCACTGGTTCTTACAAACAACTTAAGAATAACCCTGATTCTGATCATAGGTTTATAGGAAATAGAAATTTTTGTCTGCCAGGTCCTTTTGGATGTCTTGAAGAAGAACTCCAAATGAGACCAGATGTCAATGGGCACTATATACTGATCTGCTTTTTTGTCCACTTTGTGAAGGTGTGACTAACATACACAAAGCTGTATATTTTTGGTGGGTACAACTAGGTCACTTTGGAAATGAGACTAGCTTCATCAGATCACTGCTGCCATCAGGATCAGAGATTCAGCTGCCATCTTCCAAACAATCCTCCACTCCTCTGTTATTACCATGTGCATGGATGCCTAGAGCAATAAAATGTATGTAACATGAAATTGACTTTTAGCAATTTAAAATTTTTTTCTATGACAGTTATTTATTGTCACAGTTAAGCACAGGTGTCAACTTGACTGTTGAGGGTTTGAGCTGTGGGCACACTTGTAGAGAGTTGATGATTGAGGTAAGCCCAGAGTAAACTTGAAGGAGATTGTCTAGCAGATGGGGAAGACCCAGCCCATGGTGGGTGGGATTAGGCCCTGAATAAATCACAGAGAACTGGTTGAGAGAGTTGGCATCCTTCTGTATACTTGGCCAGACATGCTGGTCTGACAAGTAAGGATTGTCCATCTCTGAGCCGTTATGTGGTGATGATGTGACCAGTTCCCTCAGCCCAGTGTTGGTGCATGCTCTCCCGTCAAAATGGATTATGAACTGTAACCAGTAATCGTAAGAGAGTAAATCCCTTGTTCCCTTAAGCCATTTGATGGTCATTTATCTGCAATGTTGCAGGCTGACTGCAACATTTATTTATATATAAATATATAAATATGGAGGTCAAAGCACATGTGAAGGCCATAGGGCAACCTTTGGATTTCATTCTTTCCATCCAACAGGTGAGCCCTGGGGAATGAACTCAGGTAATCAGAATTGGCAGCAAGTGCCTCTACTCACTGAATCACTCTATGGCACATTTTAAGGCTATCATCTGGTACCATGAGCTATAGGCATTATGTTATTCCATAAGCCTTAAGAATTTATCTTGCTAATATAGAGTCAATGGCCAAAGGGTCCAATGTTTCAGTTATTTCTTTCAGTCTTAGATCAATCATTGCAGCCGAAATCTATTGTCAGAAAACTTAAGGGGCGAAAACTCACCAGAAAAGAAAATCAGCACTTGTTTACCACACTGACAGTCAGACCACAAGGCAGCTGCTGACTGCCAAACAAAACAAACCAAAGAAAGAAGCAAAATGCCTGGCTTGTTATATTTCTGATTTCTAACAGTCTAACACGGCTGATTTTGAGCTCCCCACATGGCGGTAATCGGTTGTCATCGTTCCTGAAAATGTAACAACTGGATGGAACAAGTCTGAACCGGTCCCTCCACCATAGTTTGTCATAGTGTGGCTGGAGCAGGTGAAGTTTATACTCACTACCAAGCCAGTCCCAGACAGATAGTCCTTCAAGGCCCTGCAAAGGAAAGCAATTCATTCAGGCAAGCAGTTACTGAGTGTCTACTGTGTTGTGTATGATACAAAGACAAAAAGATACTTTCCCTTTCCCAAGAACCTCTGGAAGGAAGACAGGTCAATTAAACAATGGTGATAATGTAAGATTTGCTATCAGGGAGACAAGAATTCATTTCTTCACCATCATTTCTGAACTGTTGACTTGGTGTTAAACATTATGCTTATGTTTAAGCGAGCAAGCCACATAAAGACACAAAAACCACTTTGAGTGATGAAGCAACCAGGTCTCACAGAGACTAATAAAGAAACAGTCATCTAAGTAAAATGAGGTTCCTAAATTTGAAATGCCCTACTGATTTGTTCAGGATTTTACAAATTTCATGGCGATTTCTAATCCATTTTATAAGTTTATCATTGTCATCATTGTATTATTTCTTCTTTAAATATTTTCTTTATTTACATAAAAGAGAGAATCAGAGAAAGTTCACATATTGGAACATAGGTGGAGGTCAGAGGACAACTCTTAGGAATCAGCTGTCTCCTTCCGTGAGTGCCAGAGAGTTGGGGGAGACACACAAACCAGCCAGGGAACTTATCTGGATCATCACTGATTTAGTGAGAAAGGCTTTCATACAGCGATGAGGAAACAGTCACTTGAGTTAGGCTGAAGAGACTGTGTGATTAAAAACCATTGAGACAGAGAAGTGGAAAGAAACCAGAGAGCCCCGGGTGGGCTGAAGCAAGAATGTTAGCGCGTGGCAGACACTGTCCTTGTTGCATGTCTGCTTCAGAGAACTTTCCCACAGCACTCAAGATAGCAAGAAGCCAAAAGGGACCCCCACAGCCAACCAGTCCCAGGCATGATGAAGACATTAAAAAGGAAGAACTTTTCTTGAGCCACCGTAATAACTGAAGTACTGTTGGTGCAAAGAGTGACCAAAAAGGAAAAGGAAAAGCACATTCGTGTAATTAAAATAAACGCTCTCTCTGTGGCAGGTCAACAGCTGAGATACAAAATGTTTTGAGATCAAAGATAAGACAGAGATTGATTTTATTTTTGCCTGAACTACCACTCAGCTTTAGAAAAATGAAGTGCTGGAACTTTTTAATTCTAGAAGAATGACCTTTTAATACACAGGTGCCATTCACTACGGACTTATTAAGAAAGGGTGGGGGAGGGAGGCGGTGAGACAATAAAAGTATAAATATCAAATTCAATCACATTCCAGAGGAAACCAATAAACATTATGTAATGTCAAACCTTTAAAATAACTTTATATGTTGTATTCTTCACTGAGAGAAGAGAGAGAGAGAGACAGAACTAATATGGAAGAAATGAAATCCTACAAGGAAGTACTTTTGCATCCATTATTTCAGGACACCCTTGGCCAACATGCCTGACCATTATGTTGTTGCTAAGTGAGAAACAATTATTCTTTGCATGAATATTACAGAAAAAAAAATACACACAGTTTCTTCTAAGGCTGCTTGTCCTGTTTATCTAATGATTTGCTGTACAAATAAAAGTAATAAAGGACTGTACTCCTTCTATACTAACATAATCATTTAATCGGCTAGCTATTATTTACAAGAACAGTATTAGGGTAGGGAAGGTGTTTTGTTTTTAACCAGAAGATTTCTCTCTTTTTTTGTGTTTTACTGATGAGAGAGGAAACATTCATGCCATGACACATGGGTAGAAGTCAGAGGAAGTCAGTTCTCTCCTTCTACCCTGTGAATTTCTTAGGATTGAATACAGCCACATTATCCATTGAGTCATCTCGCAGCCCCCATTAGTCAAAGAGTTTCTAAACATCAAGACAGCAACAGGTGAACTTGCACTTCTCCGCGGGTTTCTAAATCCAGCAGTGCATCCGAATTCTGGGAGGAGCTTTTGGAAATGTGAATTCCCAGAGTCCACCCTGCAGATGCAGACGGAGACCCAGGTGTGGGAGTCCCTGGTATGCTGGTAGAGGCCCCCAGGTGACTGTCGCACAGCAGTTGGAGAAAACACAAGTCTAAAAGCAGCAGCTGTCTGACAATACATGTTTTCATAACATGATTTGACTGTTCAAAGACCAAAAAGCAAATGACTGCTGTGAGCACTGGAAGCGCCATGTGGAAATCACAGCCAGGCTCTAGTGATGCTGAGACGAGGAGGGGGGAAAGAATGGAGGAAGGAAGGGACAGAGAGACACATACAGAGAAAGAAAAACGAACAGACAGAGAGAGAAAGAGAAAGACAGAGAGAAACACAGAGACACAGAGAGAGACACACAGAAAGGCACGGGAGAGAGAGAGAGAGAGAGAGAGAAAAGAGATCTACTCTCTACATCCTACATTACTAGTTCTCTTGCTGACCTATGACCATTACTTGTTTGAGGAGTTTTCAGCTATTTGACAGCAAATAGAGAGGGGGAAAGAGAGAGAGAAAGAGAAAGAGAGAGAGATGTTGTTTGCAGATGAGAACTACAAGTTTTGCTTGTAGCAGAATGCTCATTCATGAAAAATCTCACAAAAAATAACTAATCTGTTTGATACTATTTACATTGAGGCTCTAGTAACTTTTCTTTGGGACTAAACATCAGAGGGTGGGGAAGAGGAATTATATTAAACATGTAAATATACAAGAGCCTCTGAGAATAAGACTAAGGAGCAACTCCTTTCTGCCTAGGGCACTTAAAGGATGGGTTTGAATCACACTGAAAAAACAGAGGCCATATTTTATAAACTATCGATTCCATTGTCATTTGTCTTTTAGGAAGTAGAGATTTCCCAATATATCTACTTACTTTCAGTTTGCCACCTAGAAATTTGGACGTTTTTGACTACTCTAAAGCCTTTACCACATAATCCCAGTTCATCTCTAAGAGGATGATTATTGTGCATCCAGACAAAAAGCTTGGGTGGGCCAACTTTCACCAGGGAGACAGGTATTGACCTCCACAAGCTAATCTAGGCTTCTTCCTTCTCTCCTTTCCCGTTGTTCTTCCCAAGGACGAGTCAGGGTTAAAGAGAAATCATTTCTGCCACCAAAGGGCAGCAGGGTCAATTTGGGTGGCATATTAATTCTACAACCTGATTTTAAGGCAGAAATCTTAAAATAGGTTAAAATTCCATGGCTTCTCTCTTCTTGTCTGGGGACCCTCAGGGAGTGGATGGTATGGCTGCCAAGCCTTCCAAATGGAGAGAGCCTCAATCTCATCTGGTGTCTTCCTGCCTGGGGCTGGGCAGGGCATGGGCATCTTTTCAAGGGGCTGAAGCTTTTATTCATGCCATTGCCTTTGACATAGCTTTTTCTCTCAACAGTAAGCAAAATTCCAAAATTGGACATGGATTTAAAGGGAAAAAATAATTGGTAATTCTCCCAGTTCTGGCCCTAGACTAAGGTCAAAAGAAACTATCTGTAGAACTGGTGAGGTAGCTCAGCAGGTAAAGGTGCTTGCCACCAAACCTGAGTTTGATCCCAAGGCTCTCATGGTGGAAGAACCATGGCAAGTTGTCCTATGAGCTCCATATGTATGCTGTCTCACACACGCACGCACACACGCATGCACTAAATGATTGTGGAAGTTTGGAAAAGAAAGAAAAAATGAGGAAAGTAAAGAGGGAGAAGGAAAGAAAGGAAGGAAGGAAGGAAGGAAGGAAGGAAGGAAGGAAGGAAGGAAGGAAGGAAGGAAGGAAGGAAGGAAGCTCTCTAATTCAGCTCTTGCTATTGTATTAAGTTTGAGTAAAGCACTGTTCAAAAACAACAAATCAATCTCTCTCTCTTTCTCTCTCTCTCTCTCTCTCTCTCTCTCTCTCTCTCTCTCTCTCTCTCTCTCTCTCCCTCTCCCCCAAGGGAAAAGCTTTACTCAGGTTTGTCCAAGTAGCCCAACCCATTACATCCTCATGACTTGTTTTAACAGCATCTCCAATTCCCCTTTCCCAAGAGAAGGTGCGAGTCCCAGTCCAGATCTGTTCTTGTCATCTTTGTCTTCCCTTGGAAAAGCACTACTCCAGGTAACAGAAGCTATTACCACGTGCCTCCTCCTCCCATTTCCAAGTAACAAGTCAGCCAGGAATCAATTCCTGATAATTCTTCAGGACTTTCTACCCAGCACTTGCCTATTAATTAGTTATGACAGACCTGCATCAGTCAGCTCTTACCATGAATTAATAGGTCTGTAATTAAAATCCAACAGAGAGCCCCCAAATTAATTAGGACAAGAGGCAGTCATGGAAGCAGCACGGGGCACACAGCTTTATACACAGATGAAGCAGCTTCGTGTAAAACGCAGACATACCCCAGTCTCTAAGCATCTCTGCATCATTGTCCCTGATTTGCCTTTTATTGATCTGTCACATCCTTTGAGAAATGCTACCATAAGGTGAGTGCCAATATGTTTCATTCACTGTCTGACTTGCTACTTAAAGTACAACCGCCAGAGGGTTACCTTTTTGGCTAACAGGAAACATGCACAAGCATTACACACACACACACACACACTCACACAAATATGAAGGAATCAAGTATCTTCTTGTTCATACCAGGATTTTCCTCCTGGTTTTGTACATGGAAAATACTTTCAAATATTCTAGAGTCTGATCATATGAATATTTGATGATGGAAGTAGGACAGTATTTTGGTTCTATACATTGAAGTCACAGTGAACCCAACTGTGAAACTTACTGTGAGATGTTGGCTCAATGAGCAATTCTCTATGCTTCAGTACATAGCAGGTTTACAAATCTTAGGTGTGTTGTGAATACAGCTGAATCCCCAACGCAACAGTGAAAACGTTGAGATCCAAGTTTGCCTGCTCTCAGGAGGGGATACTTAAGGGATTGGTAAAAATCACTTCAATGAACTCCAGATCAAAAGAAACCGTTTGAACGATCAGGACACGCTGCCGTGTTTTATGTGACATCTGAAAATTAGCTAAATAGCTCTTTCGTTCTTAATGATAAGAGTGAGCCAGGGAAATAAAATCTCCTTCAGGGTAGCCTTAAACACAGATATGTTAACAGATATAAGAATCCACTCCTTCCATGATAAAATATGTTCCTACCCTGAAATAGCTCCAGAATTGCACTTTCTTGTCTTCCCACACTGTGGGGGAAAAGGACAAAATTCTCTTCCAAAATTTAGGTTATTTTAAGATTGGCAGACAGAGAAGGGACCATAAAACACTGTCAGAGATGACAAGAGCTGCATTAAGTTCCAGAGCCCGTTAAGAGCAATGTGAAGGACTTGTCTCTGACCAGGGATGACTGGACATAAAAGCATATTGATTAATAATGTGACCTTCTTTTATATTTGTTCCCAGGCAGCCCCAAATCCTTCGCAGTACTCCAGTGAGAGCCCAACAAAAGGTTGTCGGTAAGATCCTCAATAGAAGCCACAAGCAGAATAAAACAAGACTTGTCACAGAACGATTTTCACCCTATGGAGTCTGCGTGTCTCCCTGAATAGCACAGGGGGTGGGAGGGGAGCTTCACACCCAGACCCACTGTTGCCAAAATACCTCCAGGTACAACGCCTGCATGGTTTCAAGGGGGAAAACTCTTTAGGGTTGGTTATTCCATCCACTGCAAGGCTACACAAAAATGTATGAAAGGGATGATTGACAGAGAAGTCTCCTAACACAGACAATGCTGGGCAATGAATATTTGATAGCTGCTTCTGGGTTCTAACCTACAGTCAGTGGAGGGAGCTTCCCTGATTGTCAGGAAGTGAGCCAGCATAGGAAGAAATCAGCTGGGAGGGCCACGGACAATAGAGACCATAGGAACCCTGGAATGCAGTTTCAAAACGGTAGGATTTCTTCGAGGCCATACAACAATCCTAAGTATACTGTGGTCCCAGAATATCAGCATTGTAACCCTCAGGAGTGTCAATCCCAGGGTTTCTACCCTTGGTAGTTTTCACTCTCTTTTCCACCTTTATTTTGGATATGACGTTTCTGACTTTGGATTTGACTCTACTTGTAGGTTCTAGTTAACGGTAACTCTGGATGCCGCTAATCCCCCTCCCCCCATCAATCTCAGTCACCACTTAAACTGAATAGTAACTACCTGTCTACCAGACAGTTTCTCTTGCTAGCCTAAGAGTTCACATGACACACCCGTATGATAACATTTCCTCAAGTAGGTACAGATGTTGAAAGAATACAGATATGGAAGAGAAGACATTATCCCCTGCCACCCATATGGGTTAGTGGTGACAACCTTCCTTACAGGCCCACCTGCAGCCTCCAGCATTCCTACTGGTTTCTTCTGGCTGAGAAATCTTGAACAATGTTTAAAAGTTTGCATGACTATAAGCATGCATTTGTCATCCAGAGACTCGAATCCCAGACATAACCTTTAAATTGTGTCTACATCTTGCCACACTGCAGACAACCAAGTCCCCTAGACCTCTGTTTGCCTTCCAGATAAGGAATACTAAGTCTCCTCGTGCTGGTGTGAGTTTCTTCCCCCATTGAGAGAGAGAGAGAGAAAGCAGTCAATTGCGAGGGAGTCTTTAGTGGCAAAACTCTAGGGGAGGAGGGAAAGAACCAACTGGCTGAAGCCTTCCTTACCTCCAGTGAATAGTAGAAACAGTCACTTAGAGCACCCCTACCCAGTCAGGTTGTGAGAAAGGATGAAAAGTTAGACAAGACTGCCCTCTCGTGGTTAAAAAGAAACTGTCAGTATAAAATGAAACATTCTATTCTCAGTACTGGAGGAGTGCAGAGCGTGCTGCAGAGAATTTGAGTAACGCATCTTTCTAAAGTAGATTGTCTCATAGTCAGGCACAGGTGTCAGCTTGACAGTTGAGGATTTGAGCTCTGGGCACATTTGTAGACAATTAGTGGTTGAGTTAAGCCCAGAGTGAACCTGCAGGAGATTGTCTAACTGATGGGGAAGGTCCAGCCCATGGTGGGTGGGACTAGATCCTGGAATAAAAGAGAACTGGTTGAGAAAGTTGGCATCTTTGTGTACACTTGGCCAGACATGCTGGTCTGGCATGTAAGGATCGTCCCTCTCTCAGCCGTTAAGGGAAGATGGTGTGGCCAGTTCCCTCAGCCCTAGTGTGGGGTGCATGCTCTCCGTCAAGCTGGACTATGAACTGTAACCAGAATAAAATAAATCCCTTGTTCCCTTAAACCATTTGGTGGCGATTTATCAACAACTAAGAAGGCTGACTGCTGCAGATCACATATGGCACCGTGAACTTTTCAGATGTATTCAATAAGGAACATTCAAGTGAGAGCAGGTATGGTGTATGCCTGTATGCCTATTGTTTGAGAGACCAAAGCAAAAGCAAAAGCAAAAGCATAGCCAACACGGTGGAAACCAGTCTCAAAAAAAATCCTACAAGTAAAAAACATACAGTCATTGTATAAAAAATTTCTCTAAGCTTCAATGTATGACTGGTCCAGAATTTAAAGACCAATGAATGATTTCAAGTCAAAGGATTTTCTTAATTAGCAATTCATTTGAGTAGACTTTGGATGGTTTGTCCCTTAGTGATGCTGGTTCCATGCACAGTTCATTATTTATACTCCAAATATCAGTATAGCAACTACTAGAGAAGCTCAACAACTCTGAGATACACTCCACCCAATAGAGAGAGTGTCGCAGTCTTCATTAGCCGACAACAGTTGAGATGGGCTCACAGCTGACCATGCCCGGGCACGGGCAGTCTGCTTGGCGTGCCTGGTGGCTGTCTGGATAACTCAAACCTCTAGATGTTTCATTCTGTCATCTATCTGAGGATCATTAGGAAAGAAAAATGACTCTTTTTATGATCTGACTAGCTGTTCATGGACAATTTCTGGTAGGATCAACAAAGCAGCGCCATTCAAACCCGCACTGGGCATCAAACGGCTTTGAATAATAAGTACAGCAACTCAGGGTGCTGAAGACACGCTGTCATTCCCAATGTTCCTGGTGGCACAAAAAATGGCCAGCGTTGGAAAAGGCTTTGTCCTTGTCATGAATCTGAATCAAAAACGGGGTCCAGACCATTGGCTTTGGCACTGGAATAAGAGAAATCTTCATTTATTTATTTTGTTTGTATGTCCCTCTCACACAAGTATAGGAAACATCTATGCAAACACACACACACACGTACACACACACACACTCACGTGCACATGTACACATAATTTATGACCAATAAATAAATGAATAATAAATAAAGACCATCTAAATATGCGATTTAAGATAAATATAAAACAAAAGTCCTGTGGTTTTACTGGGAGCTATTTCTTCATCTTATTGTTACCCAAAATAATAGTGTGACTTAAATAAGAGAAGGATTAGGTTCAATAAACTCCAGTGTTGTAATAACTGAGTCATGTAGCAATGAATGAAGCAGATGTTTCTTTGCTGATGTGGAGCCTGGTGATGGGGGCGGGAGCAGCAATCAACAAGCCAGTCAGATAAAGCCACGAGACGACTTCTAATACAGTCAAATCTTCCGGGGTGGGGTTTGGTAAGAGGATAGGCGGGTTCGTACGGAAGTTTACATTAGCAGTGTGGGGAGAACTAGAAGTCCAGAACAGTGGATTTCACATTGTCAGAGAGACGCAAAGCAAAGTATTAGAGAGCTGTGAGACCAGAGGGGACAAACAGTAGCCGAAGGGACAGGAAGGTAAAGCAAGAGGACTGTCCACATTATCAACCTGATAGAGTGTTTGTTCTGTTGTTGTTGTTGTGAAAGGGCATTAGGTAGGTGGGAATGGTGGTGCACACCTGTAAATTGAGCATTCAAGATACCAAAGCAGGAAGATCGTGAGTTCTAGACCAATCTTGTCTCCATAGAAAGACTCTTTCAAAAAGACACTGAGAGGTGCAGATGCAGTAGGGGATCATGTCTGTACTTCTTTGGGTAGATCTGCATTCCTGGACTGCAGGAAATGGGCAAAAATGTCACCATGTGACAAAGCAATGTATGTTGTTGCTGCATGAAGGGGCAATATAAGTCAGCAATTGTGAGGACTGGGATTTGAATCCAGTGTGGCCTGTTAGCTTTGCTGTCAGAAAGTGTGACTTTCTTGAGGAACAAAACTTTACAAGTCATCCCACTGAGTCTGTTCTAAACCCCCTACCCCAAAAACAAATAAAAGAAGGGAAGGAAGGAAGGAAGGAAGGAAGGAAGGAAGGAAGGAAGGAAGGAAGGAAGGAAGGAAGGAAGGAAGGAAGGAAGGAAGGAAGGAAGGAAGGATTTTTCATTTGTTTCTAATAATACTTAGAATCAGTTTCAAGTCACCTGTACCCTGGAACAAAAAATGATATAATGACTGGTTAATATTTCCTGAGCTTTATTACATGCCCAGAACCTGTCTAAGTGCTTTACCATCATCATCTCATGCTTTTCAAGGCAATCTGTGGAGTCAGATTCTTGTTTGTCCCCCAAGATCTGCATTTGAAGCCCTTGATCTGACTTGCCACTCGAGCTAGAGCTCTGAAGAGTACACTCACGAAACAACAAACCCCAAAGGAGCTGCGAGCAAACTGGTAATATTGTAAAATCCACAGAAAGCTTGTTGGCCTAGGTTATGAATATATTGATTCCTTCATTGTCAAATAAAACATTTGGTTTTAAATTTCAGAGGAATCCACTGAGGTGATGAATTTAACCAACAGATTTATCCCTGATCTCAATGGAGTTTCTTAATTACAAAGAGAGTAAAGAAAACCAATGAACCATTTTTGTGCTTGGAGGGAGGGGCTTAAAATCAATCAGTGCTCAGTGCTACAGATATCTCCCCCCCCCCAAGAGCGAGGGCAGAATCCTTACCTTGGTAGCCTTGTGATTTCATGTTAAGGGGTCTGAACTTTGAGATGAGAAAAACCTAAACTGACTTCCTAATTCTGAATGGATTTAGGCAAATCAGTAAAATTGGAAAGTTTGCCAACAAATTGTTTTTAAGATGATCAGTGTGAGAACTGCTGGAAAAGCCAACGTACAGCTGTGTACAAAGTAAGAAATCCAGTGTTAGCTTCTTTTACTGCTCCTGGACCCCTTTGTCTTTTCTGACCTTGAGTCTCTGAATTCAACTTAATTTCCATCGAAATAGAACAAAAGTGTTGTGGAAGTGTAGGTGTACAGGTATAAAGGTGCAAATGTGGGTGTGCAGGTGTGAATGTACAGGTGGAGGTGAGGTAGAGGTGATGTGGTGTAGGTGTGCAGGTGTGGCTATGCAGGTGTGCAGATGTAGGTGTACAGGTGTGAGCATGCAAGTGTGTGTGGTGTGTGCAGGTGTGTGCAGATGTGTGTAGATGTAAGTGTACAGGTGTGACTCTGCAGGTGATGTGGTGGAAGTGTGGAGTTGTGGCTATGCAGGTGTGCAGATGTAGATGTGCAGGTGTGGAGATGTGAATGTGCAGGTGTGAGTTGCAGGTGTGTGTAGATGTGTAGGTGTGTTTGTGTGGTGTGGGTGTGCAGGTGTGCAGATGTACAGGTGTGTAAATATGGATGTACAGGCATAAGTGTGCAGGTGTAAGTGTGCAGGTGTGGATGTGTAGGTTTATGTAAGTGTGCAAGTATGGGTATGCAGGTGTGCAGGTGTGTATGTGCAGGTGTAGGTGTGCAGGTGTAGGTGTGCAAGTGTGTGCAGGTGTGGGTGTGCAGGTGTGGAGATGCAGATGTGGGTGTGCAGGTGTGAGTGTGCAGGTGTAGGTGTGCAGGTGTGGGTGTATAGGTGTGCAAGTATGGGTATGGAAGTATGCAGGTGTGGAGATGCATCTGTGGGTGTGTAGGTGTGAGTGTGCAGCTGTGGGTGTGCAGGTGTGAGTGCGGAGGGAAAGTACACCATCTGGATGAAGCTGACAGAGTTATCAAAGAGAAGAAAGAAGGAAAGAATTGCTCTTTGAGCTTAATTTCCATAGTCAGGAATTACAAATTTTTCACACACTTACAAAGAACTGGAAACAAAGTCAATATATACCTATGTGCATGCAAATTTCAAAAATGCAGGCATTGTTTATTGTGCCGAAAAGGAGTCAATATGAAGACGAGGGAGACAGTTAATTCTCTTATCTCCAACTAGATTCTGGCTTCCCCCTTCCCAAGAGTGAGGTAGGTGGACAGACAAGGATTAAGAAACTTCAATAGCCCAGGATGGACAGAAAGAACAGCGCAGAGGGGGAAACATGTCTTCACAGGGGATGCAGACTGTCGTGTGGAAATGACAACTCAGATGGAGAAGGGATTTGAACTCCTGGCAGCTGTGGGATGCTAGCCAAGAACTTATTACAAGCATTAAGAGATCTGGAAGGTGCCTGAGCCCTCCATTTGTCTGCATTGGATGTCAGGTTTTTTTTTCTCTCTCTCGTCTCTCTCTCTCTCTCTCTCTCTCTCTCTCTCTCTCTCTCTCTCGATAGGAATAGAGACTAAGTGACTTCTAAATTCATGCCCAGATCCAATAATCTAAAACTTTTAGAGATAAAAAATAGAATTCCGGATAAAATTCACTCCTGCCTGGATAGACTGCGATGGCAGTCAGCTTCACTTTATATTTCATACTTGCCCATTCTGGGCAGTGTTTTTAAAGGGGGAGCTAGTGACGATGTCAAGTACCATCAGACCCTCAAGAGGGCGATGTAGTGCACTAGTCCTACAGCCCATATTACAGACTTGTTCACTAGTGATATGTGCTGTGAAAAAATAAATAAATAAATACTTTGACTATTCTAATGTGTAAAAGCTGATCTCATATGTATTAAGGGATTAAATAACACATGCAGTGTATTTAAAACACATGTAATCTATAATTCTAGCATAGAACACATTTGCATTCTATTTTTGTTTTTTGTGGTTTTTTTTTTTTTGCATGTGTGTGTGGCTGTGTGTAAAAGACGCGCTGTGTGCACCTGTGGAAACCCAAGGAATCATCCTGAATTGCTTTGTCTCCATTTTGCTTTGCTCTGGAGCGTCCCAGGCTCTGCCTTCTCCGGCCTCCTACATTTCGTCTCAGCATTTTTACCTAGTTTACTCAGGTCCTTTTGCTTGTGAGGCAAAGACTTAATCCGTGAGACATCTTTCCAACCCCACATTAATATTCTTAGCTATCTTAGAAAAAGAAATAAGACTGTATCACCAAATATGACTGTCCCATTCTTATACACTTGGAGGTCTCCCTTTTTAAATCAAACAGATTCTGTAGAAAGTAAAATGCCACACTCAGCAACTCCAACTATTAGTGGTAATGCAGACTTTAGAATCAGGCAACCATGTTCCAAACAATAGCCAAGCCATTTATTAGCTTTATCTTCCTGAGTCTAGGAGTATTTATAAAAATGAAGTTAATGGTATGTGTCTCAAGACTCTAAAGACTAAATTATTTCTCGTCGCAGTCATTAAGCACATTTTAAAGAACTAGTATTTGGCTTATTTCTGCCAGGCATCATAATTTACATATATATAAGTTCTTAAGAAGTTGGAGAGATGGCTTAGTGGTTAAAGCTAGGTATACATGAAAACCTAAGTTCAAATCTCAAGAACCCACATAAAGCCTGGAATAGTAGTCTGCATCTGTAATACAGCGTTCCTACCATAAAAAATGCTCAGAAAGTGTTAGGAGAAAGTGAATCTACAACAAGGTCGATGTGGAGTCTGTTGATGAAGAGAAGCTAATACAAGGGAGAGACTTAAGAAACACAGACTTTATTAGAACTGAGGGCCTGATGGTCGGGGGGGGGGCATAGTTTAGCCTTAAGGTAGGAGACCATTAGAACAGAGAGAATAGAGGAGAGCCAATGGATAGCATTGGAGGGCAGAGCCCCCCCACAGAGCTCCACAGTCACTGGACAGGCTAAGGAAATTATGGGATGGGGAGAGGAAGCAGAAGGGTAGGAAGATCATGATTCTGGCCAGGTAAACCAGAAATAGATTAGAGTGGCTCTTTCAGTTGGTTTGCAAATTGACACATTCCAGCTAGTGTGGAGGAGTTTTACAAAATGGCCTGGTCAATGCTACTGAGTCCTTACACCTCATCAGAGAGGGGGATCCAGAAGGAAGTTTGACATGCACTCTAAAGGATGCTTCTGGGCTGGAGAGGTGGCTCAGGGGTTAAGCCTCCGCCTTGCAGGCGGAAGGTCCTGAGTTCGGATCCCAGATCCCACGTATAGACGCCGGGCGGAAGCGGGGGGTGGCCTGCGCTTCTGGTCCTGGTAGGGCGGAGCCTGTGAATCCCGGGGCAGGAGGAGGTGGAGGCGTCCATGGTGGTTCACGAATTCGTCTGTGGTTCTACACACACACACACACACACACACATACAGACACACACGCACATGCACACAGTTGAATAAATAATAACAATAAAAAAAATTTTAAAGGATGCTTCAGAGATGGAAGGGGGGAAGGGGCACTGTGAGAAAGGGAGGGAGAGGGGAAAGGAAAGGGAAAAGGGGGGAGGGAACAACGGGATCCAGGGAAGGGTGGAGAGAGGGAGGGGACCGGGGTACCTATTAAGTTTGTATGAGTGGAAAAAATAAATTTTAAAAAATGGCCTGGTTTGGACTAACGGAAGATTTTCCTGGAATAGAAATCATGGCAAGATTTTCATCCTGGTATGTAGACTTTTAATCCATGTTCTTGACTAGGAATCCATTCTTCTGAACTTAATGTGACTTCTAATGCCTTTCTCTTAGCTCACACTAGCACTTATTTATGTTGTTGAGAAGAATCATGGAGAAAGTAAAAAGCACAGAAATAAATGACTTTGTAAATGGAAGAAAATCACAACTTTCCCCTCAAAGAGATGAGAAGTAGTTTATTCTGGAGCCAAACACGAGTGATCATGACTCAGGAACACAGATTCACATTGCCGCAACGTGGTGCCAGTTTCTTGGGGGTTTTCATAATCACAGCATCAAAGAAAGTCATAGATCAAGACACCTTTCAAATGCGTTGGGAAAACATCAGTGGAGCAGGGGAGAGCTCTTGAATATTAGCTAATGACATGCTTAGCCTTTTGATTGGTGGGGGTTAGTGGGCTGCTAAGTTCATGCATTTTGAAAGGTTTGTCCTGACAGTCACAGTGTGTTAGGCCAGACACAGAGGAAGGGCAAGAGAGGGTCTATCCAGAACATGTCTAGATCACCAAGATAAATGCACTGTGTGGGCTCTGCATTTGTAACATTCCACTTCTCTCCACAGCCACTGACATTCTAATCAGTCAGATCAGCCTAGTTCCGTAGCTTAACTTCCACAGCTTCTGCCACTAAGACATCTGCCCAGGGGTAGAAATAAAAATCCTTTGCCAGGCATAGCTGAAGGAGAAACCAGCAGAAGTCACCAACTGTGATGGTTTGAAATGTGTCCGCCACAGTCTCATGTGTTTAGCAAGGTCATGGCACCTTGAGAAATGGAGCCTTGCTAGAGGAAGGCAGTCACAAGGGGTGATTAGTCCCACCCTATCTCCAGGAGAAGTCTGCCTTTGCAACAAGTAGTCTTGCAACTCTCAGCCTCCAAGATGTCTGCAGTGACATAGCCTCTTCAGCTTCGACCAGCCAGTCATGCTGCCTCCACCATGAGAGACTTTATCTCCCTTCTGGAACTGTAAGCTGAACAAATCTCCCTTTCTCCCTTGTTGATTGGCTTTAAGTGCTCTCTCACAGCAATAGTTAAGAGTAACCATTACACCAACCTAGCTTTTCCTTTCAGATGGAATGGAATTCCTTTTACTCCATCCCCCCATACTCAGAACAGAAATTCTGCCCCCTAATGGCCAGCCTGTGTTTGCAAAAGCCTGCCCCCTCACCCCTTACTTATTCTTGGGTCTTATGGCTTGGGGAAGAGGGAAGACTTGGTAGGGTGGGGGACTGACTGGTCTGGGTAAGGAATAAGGTTATCACATTACAAAAGAAACAACTTTTTCCTTGTCTATTTAGCCCACCTACCAACTCTGGCATTATAACCCCCCTTCATCCCTCTCATCACTTCTTTTTCCCTTCTTTTCCAGATTATTGGCCCTGCTGTTCAGGACCACCATCTTGTCTGTGGCATGGTGTGTGTTGGGGGGGGGGGCTATATCTTACATCCAGCATTCCTTACCCCTGTCATGTAGAGAAGATGGAAGCAGCAGAATTATGTAAACAATCTATGAGGATGCTAAACACCTCCTAGTTCTTCCCCACGGATGAGCACAGGCACCAGAAACAGCCTATGCCAGCAAGGCTCGAAGCTGCTACCGCACACACTGAGGTGAAGGCTGAATGTCTGGCTAGAGGCTTTAATAGGTAGCAGCTTAGTAGCTGGACCACTCGACAGAGTTCCACGGTCCCAGTGGAGCGGAGCGGTAGGGACCAGTAAGGAAGTTGACAAATGGCACCATCTGAAACAGCTGGTCACCTGGGAAAGGCAAGAATCTTAACTTACAGGCAGCGCTGACCTCACGAAGTGAAACGCCATTTCACCAAAAATGCTTCATCTTAGATTTTAGAATCAAAATACTAGAATTTGTGATAGATGAAAAACATGTTAGCCCCTTGGAGAAAAACGTAATTGGTTGTGGTCATTATGTTAACTTATAGAAGAGGGAAACTTGAGTCATACTAGGTTCCCTTGCTCTCCCTAGTCACTATTTCCAGGGGGAGGGGGAAAACAGCCAAGTTCTCATTAGCCACAGGAAGCAAAATCTATAGCCAGAGAGCCCACCTCCTGACTGACTGGCATCTTTTGGAGATACCCAACAGATTGGAAAGGAATTTATTTGATGTTAACCTAATGCAGAAGGCCTGCAACAGAAAGCGAAGCTGAAAAAGGATTGGGGCTTTTTCCATGTGAATCGCATTCCAAACATACTTCCCACTAGAGCCCCCCAGAAAGTCCCTCTCTCCTGTGACCACCTGGCTGGAAATCTTGGATCCTAGTAGAGATGGAATTGGAAGTCCAGAGCCTGTGGGGGGGAGGAGCCCTGGGGTCCCTGGAGGATACCGGAGTGTCACAAAGGGCTGGGTTCCAGGAGGCTCCCACAGTCCTAGCCAACCTGTCCTCCCATCTCTGCTGGACGCACGCCCCCGCTCTCAAATCTCTCCCGAGTGAAAGTGGGAAAGACCATTTATCTCTAGTTATGCAAATTACGCAGTAAGTCAACATTCTGGCTATCTTGAGCGCTCTATGTCCTTCCAGTAATCCTGGGATGTGTGTCTGTCTAAAAAAGCCTAGGAAGGGGCGCGGATAAGAGAGATCTTCGGTGCAGAAGCGGAGGGATCGGAACCCGGCTGCTCAGTTCCCAGGCCGGGGCTGCGCAGTGACAAGGTTCATGGCCCCTCGAGGCCCATCGAGCCCCATCAGAGGCAGGCGCGTGCAGCAGGTGCGCGGGCTGCCCGGGACCCAACCAGTGTCCCCCGTCCCGGGTCCCCGCCCCACGCGCGCAGCCTGGCGCCCCGCAGCGGCCACTGCCAGCGCCCGCCGAGCGCTGGAGCGGAGAGGAGGAGCCAGGGGCCCCGAGCGGGTGGAGTCGGGAGAGGGAGGGAGGCGGAGGCGGATTTCCTGGGCCGGCTGTCTGGGGCCACCATGGCGTTTGGGAAGAGTCACCGGGATCCCTATGCCACCTCGGTGGGCCATCTCATAGGTAAGGAGGCGCGAGGAGACGCCGCGTGGCAGGCTTGGGGGAGACCGTGGGACTCTGTCCAGCCTGACTCCTTTCTTGTTCGGCCGGCGGGGGACCAAGTTGGATCAAGTTAGAGGAAACCCGGCCCTCCCCGCAGCTTTCCCACGCCACCTGCGTGCAGCCGCGTCCGCCTTTCTCTCCCGACCCCTTCCAACTAGCGCGCCCACTTGACAATGCAGGATCTCGCCTTGGATGCTTCCCGGCAGCGGAACCAAACAGGTGGACCCAGGGCATTCCGCGTGGAGTGTTGGGGCCTCTGCTAGGAGAGAGCGAGAGCGAGCGAGCGAGCGAGGGGGAGAGAGAGAGAGAGAGAAAGAGAGAGAGAGAGAGAGATTGTTCTTGATCCAGGCAAGGGCCTTTCTAAAGTGCGTCCTCTTGGAGCTACATATTGTTACACCCATTTTATAGTCGAGGAAAACTAACTGGTGTGTGCCGTCATGGTGAGAGACAGGTTTTCCCAAACCCAATCGAAGCTTAGCTCAGGCCATTTGAGTTGCTGTTGCATGAACAATGGGACTGTGGACGCTTGGTAATGGAGCTTAACGACAGGGCGAGGAGAGGAGTCCTTTGGGGACAAGGGGGCCTCCGGGAGACTTCACCAACATGGTTGGTCCTCTCCCCCACCCCCCCTTTTCTCTCCTGCGTGCCCTGCGTTATGGAGGGGAAAGCAGAAGCCAGTTGAATGATGTAGCTGGCTGGGTGCCATCTGGGCGCCTTTCTTTGCTCCCTCCACTCCTCCCTGGGGGATGGGGTGTGGCAGCAGGGTGCGTTAATGTCAAGCCGTCTGTAGGTCTGGAACTTGGAGTGATGAAATCCATCCGACTGGGAAAGTGTATGTCTCAACTCAGTTACCTGCCCTGTGACAGAAAACGCACTTTTGAACCTGCCCCAGAGATACCACATCTTCAACAGTGTAGCTCCGAGAGGAAACCCACGTCCTTGCTGAATAGTGGGCACTGCCAGGAGCCCTGAGCAGAAATGGGCCCGCGCTGAATCTTCATAGGCAAAAGAAACCCCAGCGCTACGTCAGAGCAGTTTCTTCGTTTTGTAAACATTCACCAGCTGAGAGTTATATGCCCCAGGGAGAGCATGGTCTTAAACCTCAGATTCATTTTGCAGCAACCTCTGCAAGAAGAAGAAAAAAAAAACCTATGGAATACACAAAAGGTGAACTCTTTTGAAGAATGAACAGGAGTTCGCTAGGAAGACAAGAAGGTTGGGTGGAATGAAGAGGAAACGTCTAGCGGGTGGAATGCCCAACAGCACCTGTAAGGTGCTTACTGGGATACAAATTGTTCTTCTCCCAGGGAGCAAGTGGAGGCTTCCCAAACCAAAGTCCTTTCTCCCCCTTCTTTTTAGTTCCATCACTACTCCCCACCAGGCCCTTGCTTTAGGGACCCTCTCTATCACAAAGAGCTAGTGGACTCATTCACACGGAACACTTTCTTGCCCTTCTTGAAAAGGTCTAATAAAACTATATTTCATATCATTCATCCTAAGCCTCACACTCTCTCTACTCATGCTTATCCCTAGATCTATAGATATGTCTTAATAGAGGATCTCCCATTACTAAGGGGACTGTACGTGCAAAGGTGCCCAAACCTGCTTGGTGTAGCCTTGACTGGTATAAGCGCCAGATGCAATCTTGCTCCCTAATTGTGGTTTCTCAACTTTTTTTCCCCAATCCCCCACCCAGTAGATGACTCCAAAAAGCAAACAGCTGCATCAAACAACTTGGATTTAAATGTAAATTTCACCTCCTACTTCCTTTGGGATCTTAAGTCTAACCCTCTCGGAATTCCTGCTTCATTATCTCTAGCTGTAGGTTCAATGAGATTGCATAAGATAAAAGATTTAGTAAAGAGCACTTCACTTTTTAGGTGACTGCCTAGTAAGTCCCAGTAGGTTTAGTCTGTCCTCTCAGACAGGAGGATGGGCAGTGGGCATCCAGGGTCCCTTATGGCCCTGTGGCCAGGTGTATTTGCAAGCTTTATTAATAGGTCACTCATTCCTGTTGTAACAGCAGCACCTTGAACTTGGCTTCTGAGTGATTCCTAAATGACTGAGAATTGTTCAGCTGGAGGTGACTTTGCCCTTTAGTAATATAAACTAGATGGTACTTGCTAGCGCACCCCAGTATGGCATTCCAGAGAGACCAGATGTTTCTTATTCTGTCGTAGCTCAGACACAACCCAAGCAGCTTTATCTTTGCAGAAAAGGCAACATTTGCTGGAATTCAGACCGAAGACTGGGGTCAGTTCATGCACATCTGCGACATCATTAACACCACCCAGGATGGGTAAGTGCACTGGGTGGGCATCTGAGCATGTCTGTAAGACTGATAAGAAACATCAGAAACACAGCGTGCTTCCTCTTGCCAGCTCTTCATTTTTTCTTAAGGAAGCAGCCTTCTCATCCTTCCTTGGGCACCTGCCGCCTTGTGAAGACCCAACTTAGCCTACTGAGACAGCTCCTTGCCTCGGCATGTGGAGCATCTGAGAGTCCGTTATAATTAGATCCCGCTCCTCTTTGCTTTCCTTTTCTTTGATAGTTTCACAGTTTGTCTCAGTCACTCTCAAATTCTTAAAAAAAAAAAAAGGTTGAAAAAAAATAAAGACAGATAGTTTCCTTCTTTAGACATTTTTTTTCCTGCTCTGAATGCCAATGTTTTATGTAACTGAAACTATGGTTACTAGACGGGTGGTGACCAGAGAACACTCGAGCAATCTTTTTCCTCCTTGTCTAAGACAGTGTCTCTATGTCTTAATGCCAACACCTGTGTTCATGCTGTGCTTTTATAGATGTGCTGTCTGTTGATGTACTTTCTAAACTTTAAAAACACAGTTAAAAAAAAAAGAAAGGAAAAGTCATTAGCAGAGGCTGAATAAATTTAGCAAAGTACAGGTTATGATGAAGGATATTATGTTCATCTTCCAGAATTTTCAAGTGTGACTGATAGTAAAAAGATGTAGTCTAGCTTGTGTTGATGAAGAAAACATGGCAGCATAATTGTTGCTTTATATACTATAGCCAGTGCTTACAGTTGATAGTTCCAAGTGTTTACAGTTTACCCTATAATCTCGTGTGCCATGTTCAGATACTCTGTGAACCTTTTCATTGGCAATATCGTTTTCTTCATTGATAAGACAAAAGGGTGATCTAATCAAGTGAGTTATCCCTCTGCTTGGAGATCTTTTTAACAGAAGAGTTGTAACATATCAGAAACTGACCTAGTTTGCCCTCATTCTTATTACATCCCCGTTACCTGTAAGGTGTTCAGGGGATGCTAATAGTCAAGGGGTCACTTCCATTCATCCTGAGAATTACTGTTGCTGTACACTGGTTCTTGGCACTGACACAGGGTGTGAGCACATTTCATGGTTAACATATTCTAGGTGGTGCTCTTATGTAATTATTTAGGGTCTCACAAGAGATAGATGGGTCCGTGTGTCTATTTCATGAGGACACTTAGCTTGGTTAAGTTAGTGGACCCCTTGAAGTGATACAACAGAAACAAATTTTGGTCTCTGGTCTTCCTGTTTCCATCCTGTGCAATGCTTTCCACAGAGCTGCCTGTGTGTCTCAGTTGGTGATTTCAGTGTATTTATTGCCACAGGCCAAAAGATGCAGTGAAAGCCTTGAAGAAAAGGATTTCCAAAAACTACAATCATAAAGAAATCCAACTTTCCCTGTCAGTAAGTACTTTAATGTTGGGATTGCGAATCTATAATATCCTAGCCCATAGTTAACCTTTTTAAAAGAGGGTTTAAAAAATATAAAGAGCTGGCCATGAGGTATGTATTGTACCAGTTAAGACTCTTTATCTTGTTGAGAGACTACAGTAACATTTCATTTGATAGAAGGAAGCATTGCTAAAGAACCAGCTTTTCCTGGTCAGGCAATGAGAGCTGGTAGAAGATGCTAATTGGATCAGTAAGTGTGTATTGTATTGTGTATTGGAAATCAAAGTCTAGAGAAGCCTCCACACAGCTTTCTATCTCCCTTGAGCACCTTGGTGGAATGGCAAGCTGCTGGCAGCTCATTAAGCTTTCAGCAAGTTTTGCTGCTTAGTGTAATTTGGACAATGTCCTTAGTCCTCCATTGGTTTTAACACCCAATCCTGTTCACATTTGGAATGTGTTAAAGAGGTGTGAGCTCTTTCTGACATGCTCCCCTTTTCTCATTTTGGGCTATAAGACCTCTTAAGCCATGTTGGCAAATTGCCCTTTTTACTTTGGTAACATTTGTTTCTGCCTGGGTTTGAGCCATGTGGTTTTCTCATTTCTTCTGTATATCTTTACTTACCTTTGCCAGGCCCTTTGACCACATGTGGTCACAGCACTGACTGACAGACATCACACTGTTCTAGGGAATGTGGGAATGTTTATCCAGAGAGCAGTAGGCAGACGGGAAAGAAGAAAGCTCCCACGGTCTAGATTCGCATGGAAGGCAATGTATCACATTTGTTGTGCTTGGAGATTGTCAAATGAGAGGAAATAAACAGTTCTGATACTGCAGTTAGGGAAGAAACATTTCAAGATGGGATCTGAGTAATGATTTTTAGAGGCATTTTCTTCCTTCTTTGGTTCCGGACTCTCTTGGCAGGTGGCTCAGGAAGAATGAGGGAGCCTGTTGAGAAAGGAGGAAGGCACCTGCGTAGAAATACCAGAGCCGTGGCAGTGATAGAAATGCCTGGTACATGTCCGGTGCCCTTGCCGCCAGTAGAAATCGCTTGTCTTAGGACCATTTGACAGATAATGAAACAGACTCAAGAATGATTGTCTGATTCAACCGCTATAATGTAGCATAGGTGGAATTTGAACCCATTTGGGAGATTGTAAACTCCATGTTCTTCTCTCACACCACTTGGCTTCTCAGAATGCACTGAGTGTCTTGTGTATTTCATTTATATCTTCAACTCCTCCTACCTGTATGGAGCAGGATCAGACAGATCAGTATTTACAGTGTGGACTGAATTAGTGATTAAGCCTCCTCCCCCAATCTGCCTGCTGTATCCAGTTTCTCCTCCTTATCTAAGAAGACCCTCAGATCTAACGAATGAAAGGTACTGTACAGCTAGAGTAGAACTCTAAACTCTAGAAACTCTAAAACTAGGTGACCCAGGATATCTCAAGGGTGCAGAAAGTTAAGAAAACTGGCGAGGCAGATAAGGGCAGGGGACGAATTTGTGCCCCTCCTCCATTCCCACGTGGATTTGTTCCCTCTTTCAGTTGTTCGCCCTCTGCGTTAGTCAGCCTCTGTCGAGTTGAATCCAGCCTCCTTTGTGTTTCACTGGTTATGCAGTTCCTACTCAGTATCTTCTCCATCATGGTCCCTCCTTCTCAGGATGGACACCTCCGTGTCTGGGAAAATTGATTTATGTAGAATGCTATCCTCTGGCCCTTCATTTTTTAAATAATTTTATTTATTTTATTTACTAATTATATGTGTATGTGTGTGTATCAGAGGGCACTGTATGTCACTGTGGAAGATCAAGGGTGACCAAGGACCCTGAATTGCTTCTACCTCCTTTTTATTTCTCTTTAGGATTTCCCAGACTCCACCCACCAGGGCTGGAAGTGCAGGCCGCCTCCATTTCTGCCTGACATTTTTACATGGGTCTTGGGATCCAAACTCAGGACCTTCTGCTTGTGAGGCAGAGTCTGGATAAGAGCCACCTGAGCCACCTCTCCAGCCCTGACCTTTCATTCTGGATCCCAATTCTTCCTCCTCTAGTCTCTCCCAAGCCTCATTGCATCTAGCTTCTTTCCACATGTGTGCCTTCTAACTCTTGCTTCCTCCTCATTCCTGTACTACCAGGAAGAACCAGAGACTCTGGTAACTTGTGCTTCCATAGTAATGAAGTGGTGGGCTAGAGGTTAGACTCCAAATCCATTGTTAAGGGTCAGAGTTCATTATGTTCAGAGATGTTTGCTGTTCCTTGAGCTTTCTTTCTTTCATTTATTTTTTTAAGTTGGCATATAAAGCAATGAGTTTTATTAAGGCTTTTTGTCACCTATGTCATGATGCTTTGTTCTTAATCACCTCTCTTCTCCAGCATCCCCATCATTCACCTCTTGCTGGTCCTCTTTCTATCCTAAAAGATAAAAACTGTGTTTTCTCTCATATGTAGAACCTAGATGTGTGTGTGTGTGTGTGTGTGTGTGTGTGTGTGTGTGTGTGTGTAGGGAGAGATAGCATTGAAAAGAGACCACGATGAGGAGGAAGAGATCTGAGTTTTGATTTGAGGGGCCTTTGACTCTGGATGGCTGCATACCGTGCCCTTACCTTGGCTCACATGTGTATCTACACTGCACAAGGCCACAGAGTTGAGCTCAGTATTCCCTTAGGTCAGGCCAAATTCTGAGAGAATGCAGTTGCAGAAGGGATTGCCCGAGGCCGGTCAGAGACAATTGGAAATTTACCAATAAACAATTTAAAAAAAAATCCCATGCGCCACATTTCTCTCTTCTTGTGAGGAAGTGACAAGAGTCTGTCTAAGTCATTTCTGAATCTCCTTTACATCACCTGTCATTCTGAGTTCTTTAGGGACTCACAATCCTTGGTTAGGTCGCATGGAATCTGACCACATTACAATGTCCTGCCATCAGTCAGTGGACCCGTTTTATCAAAGAGGTGCTTGCTTCTTTTGTTTTCCTTTTGCTGTGCGGCAGATGGAGGCAAGAACCCTCCCAATGAGCTATACCCTCATCCTAGGGTGTCAATATAGTTTTGTTTTGTTTTGCTTTGTTTTGATATAGCGTTGCCACCAACTTTCATTTCTATAAGCCAGAGACCAGCCTTTTCTCAAGTGAGTCAGCTGTGACAAATCTTGACAACACACTCCTGTCACTGTCAAGTGGAAAGTGGCTGGACAAGTTACAAGAATCGAGTGTATTTAATAGGCCTCTAAGGAACACCCACTAAATACAGAGCCATAGTAACTTCAGAAAACATATGAAGGTGGCTACCCTCTAGCATCTTGTCACATTAGAAAGGATGAGTAGACTCGGCTTTCTCCTAGGAATTTTCTAGTAGGGTAGAGTTGCCTTGCCTTTGGTGTGATGATCACTGTGGGTGGTCCAAGTGTAGCCACAATGAACCTGAGACCTGGTATTGTCACACTGTGCCTGGTTTAGATAGTTCAGTGACAAGGAAAACTGCCTAGTAGCTCTTTTTCCTCCAGCCATCTCTGAAACGATTCCTACCAAACCGACTAGCACCTTCTCTCATGCTAGAACCTTCTCCATGGATGCGGATGATCACAATGGGAACATCTACTAGAGCCTAGCTCTAGCTCTTGGTATATATTGCACATTGTGTTTGCTCAGCCAAACACAAAAGTAAAGCTTTGACTCACTCCCATTTTTCTTTAATAGCCTGGCTCCTAGCATCTCCCTCCCACTTGGTTTTAGAAATTCGCATTTATTTGTCCTGTTCCTCAAGATAAGTTATCTGAGCATGTTTGTACCAAAGCTAAATAATCAAATATATTAAGAAATTTTGTGTGTTTGCTCAGTGACCATAGAAAGTTTCTGAATCCAAGTGAACTGGGGGGGGGGGTGAGGACAGGAGACAGAATGGAAGAAATGGTGCAGAAGTAATTTGCCTCGACATGCTTGATTTCAGCGGGGCAGCACAAAGGGCGCCCTTGCTGGTCTCCAGATGTGAATGTGTTCAGAATTTCTGGCGGATGTTTTGATTTTGTGCATGTGCTTCCTGGATCCATTGCCATAAAGCACCAGCATGCCAAATATAAAAATTGGTGTTTGGAATAATTAGCAAAAAATTCACTGATTTTTTTTTTTATTGCAAGGGAGAGTTGGAAGCTGGGTCTCTTACCCAAGGCTGCACAAGCAGTAGGATAAAGTAGCTCTATGGATTGACATTAAACCAGAGGCACTTGACTGACCACCATCCCACCCATTTAAAACTCATACCCAGGGCCCAGCAAGATAGTTCAGCATGTAAGGTGCCTACAAGCAAACCTGGCAATCTGAGCTTAAATCCCCAGGAGCCTATATGGAGGAAGAAAGAACCAACTTCCAAAAGTTGTCTTCTGACCTCCATAATGCTTGATGACATGTGTGTATATACCTTCCTCTCTCTCTTCTCTCTTTCCTTCAAATAAATGAATAAAAATATTTTAATAACTCACATTAATACCCTTCAAGTTCAGTCTTGTTTTCTACTGGCAGCCCTTCAATACCAGTTCATTCTTTCTTTCCTTTTTTTTTTTTTTTTTTCTGCATGTGTGTCTCTTTCTCTGTGTGCTTATGTTTATCAAAGAGCACTGTGTATCTGTGGCGGCCCAAGGGTACCTTCAGGAATCATCTTGGATTGCTTCTATCACCTTTTTGCTTTGCTCTGGGATTTCCCAAACTCAGCTTTCCAGAGCTAGAAGTCCACCTTTTCTGTCTGGCATTTTTATGTGAGATCTGGGATCTGAACTTAGGTCCTACTGTTTACAAGGCAGAGTCTTAACCCCTGAACCATCTCTCCAGCCCAGCTCATTGTTTCTTTGGCTGATTCATGCCTGTATTACTTCATCAGCAAGATAACAGAAGATCCCACTAGTCAACAAACTTAGCTTGGTTTTTCTCAGTCCTTATTCTGAACAGTTGACACCTTTCTTTCTGGAAGTTTCTGCCCTGACACATAGGCCGTACTTTGCATTTGTGTCTGTTGCTCTTTCTTGGGGTCCCTGCATTTCTTGTGGGCCCCAGTGTTCCAGTCTCTCCATCTTGGCAGTCTTGATTACTTCCTTGAGGCTTTGAACTCTGCTGACCTGTTGCTTATGGGCGTTCTCCTGACTTTCCTTGCGTGCATATCATTCTACTTTCAGCACTGATTGTACCTTTCCAAAGTGTTACTTTGTACATTTTAGCTTTTAACTTGAATCATGAGTGAAGACTGATGGTGACTTTGAGGGTGGGGTTCTTAGGGTCTGCAGGAAATTTCTAGACTCTTTAGCTTGTCACTCAGACTTCTGTGCAGTCCAGATGATGCCCTGATGGTCTTCCTCACTGGGGTCTTCAATTGGCCTACATAAAAAAGCCACACCAGAGACAAACTGTGGTGCAAATCTCCCACCCCCCACCTCCATGATTCATAAACTTTACCACTTCTATTTCATGCTATTTACATTAGTCCCCTTCCCATCCTTGTAATATATACCTGGGGAAACTTACAAAGTTTTATTTTGGCTTTTGGCTTTGAAGGCCTTAGTTCACAATCAGCTGGTATGTGGCCAGGGTACAATCACAGTGTAAGTGTGTGGTAGAGTCTTATGCCCAGGAAGTAAAAGAGAAAAAGAGACCGTGGTCCCATAAACACCCCCGCCCCTTTAAGGGCATATCTTCTATGTCTTAAAGAATCCCCCTAGGTATCACTTCTTGAAGCTTCTACCGCCTCCAAATAGCACCAGACTTTGACACAGGGTTCTGTGACCAACATCCTAAGCACATACTGAAGCCTTGTCTGTCTAGAATACTGCTCTGTATACACTTCTTCTTTTCTTAGTCGTTTTCCAAGGCTCAACTCAGAACTAGCCTTTTCTAAAAATCTAGCACAACCCTAAGTAATCACACTTACCTATAAAAGTCTGTTGCTGGGCCAACTTCTGTTTAACCATCCAAATCAGGACATTCAAGAATGAAGGGGTGTGTCGTGGGCGACACAGCCAGAGCAACAGTTATGTGCCAGGCGGATCCTGGAGAAACTGGAACAAGTGTTACACTGCCTGTAACTCACGTCTTACTTGGCCTTAATGTGTAGCACGTGGCTTTTACTACCTTGTATTTCTGTGGGTGTTCCCTGTGTACATCTGATTTCCCATCAGGCCAGAGGAGCAACTCCATTATGCTTATACTCTTTCATATGCTTCGAACCTAACATGTGGCATGGATTAGCAGAAAGCAGGTAGTATTTGTTAATTAGAATGCTGGTAGAAATTATTCTCTAGCTGTTTTTGTCTTAATGATGAGGTGATTTGGGCAGGGAATGATAATACTGGATTTTTCTTTTTTAATTTAGCTGCTTGACATGTGCATGCAGAATTGTGGTCCAAATTTCCAGTCTCTGATTGTGAAGAAGGAATTTATTAAAGACAGTTTAGTGAAACTGCTGAATCCCAGATACACCTTGCCATTAGACGTTCAGAACAGAATCTTGAATTTCATTAAGGTAAGTCTGTTGGTTGTATTTGAAGGATTGGTATATTCAATTGTATCCAAATCAATTGGGAAAGACATTTCTGTGTGTTTCACTTTGCAGATGTGGAAACTATGTTCTAGAGTAGATAACTGCTACTTCAAGGTTATTTGACAAAGAGCTACTGATATTATTTTACTGTCTTTCATTTTGGATTTAATATAGCAAAAAAATAATTCATAATGTCTATTTCTCCCAATTTTTTTTTCTATTTTCATGTGCATGTGCACATGGGGTACCTGCATGCATATGTGGGTGGGCACACATGGGAGGGTGGGTCACAGGCAATTGAATGTTCAAAAGTGTGGAGGTCCAAAGATGATATCAGAAATTATAATCTATCACCATTCCACCTTACTGTTTTGAAGCACACATAGAGCTTAACAACACAGCTAATCTAGCTAGGCAATTTACTCTTGGAATTCTCAAGCTGCCCTCTAGGGCTTGGAATTACAGGCAGACTGCCACACCCTTGCTGCATTTTACTTGGGATATGGGAACCCAAATCAAAAAATTGAAACTTAGGGACGTGGTAATTCAAAACATTGTATAATACCATCCTAACCTTTGAAAATACGCATTTTTGTCCCCTACATTGAAAACCAGATTTCTGTCGCTTGATAAAGTACACAATTATTAATTTCTCATTTTCTACCACAGGCTTAAGAATTGTTTTCGTTTTGCTTGTGTTAACTGTAGAACTTTCTATCTCTTGAACTTAGACTTGGTCACAGGGCTTTCCAGGAGGTGTGGATGTAAGCGAGGTGAAAGAAGTGTACCTCGACCTGCTAAAGAAGGGGGTTCTTTTTCCATCCTCAGATGCAGAGGCTAAAATAAGAAGTCCAGAGGTAATATATTTTAGGTCTTGTGTGTAGGAGGGGTGTGTGTGTGTGTGTATGTATGTATGTGTGTATGCATGTGTGTGTGTATGCATGTGTGTGTATGTGTGTGTGTGGGAGCAGACTAGCCATCTCCCTAGTCCTAGGTCTTCCTTATTATGAAGGACAACCCACAGCTAACTAGCTTAGCAGGAAGATACATTTATTAGAAGGATATAGCTGTATCTCACGGAATCACCAATGCTCAAAGTGTGATTTGGGGTATAGTCTGAGAGTTTGTTAGACATGCCCCACACTAGACCAATTTATAATCCTCCTTTTCACAGAACCTCAAGCTGTTGCTACGACATGCAGTGTACTAGATCTTAATCATTATTGCTGCCGCCCCAAGCAGCAAACCCTACCTTGGTCAAGGAGGTATTCCCTGAGGGAGATGCCTTGCCAGCTATGAGAAAAAGACAGAGATTGATTTGGCACTTGTTTTAACATCCCAAAGCAGGGAAGTGGGGCTGATTTTACATTGTGGCTTATTAAACTGCACCTTCGTGAAAACCAGAAATCTTGGATTGAATAGTCATTCATGAATCTAATTGCAGCCATATTTTAAGACTGTCTACTTTGTTTCCGGCCATGCCTTTACCTAGAGTTCTCAGCACACCAGGCAGGCTGTATTCTTGATGCTTGACACTGGGCTGACCCCTCTATGTGTGATTTTGGTTGCTAGTAGTGCCTGAGTCAGCTCAGTGAAAATGGGGTTTGGGGTGACCAGGTTAGGTCACATGATAATGTTTCCATATTTCCTATCAACAGACTCGTCACAGCTCATCCACTCCAAGGACATCGGTCCCTACTGCACCGGCTCTTTCTTCTATAATTTCTTCCAAGAACCCGACAATTTCCCTAGTCCCCGAACAGGTAATAACAGTGACAATTTATTGCATTTATTTACATCTAGCTTCTAAGCATTTATAATTTTCTTTGTTTCTGAATAACATTAGGAAGTGTAGATACAGTATAACTCAATTGATTAATTAAGTTCCTTCCTTTCCTTCTTCCTTCCTTCCTTCCTTCCTTCCTCCTTCCTCCCTCCTTCCTCCCTCTTTCCTCCCTCCTTCCTCCCTCCTTTCCTTCCATCTTTCTTTCTCTCTCTCTCTCTCTCTTTTCTTTCTCTTTCTTTCTCTCTTTTTCTTTCTTTCTCTTTATCTCTTTCTTTCTCTTTCTTTCTTTCTCTTTCTTTCTCTCTTTCTCTGTCTTTCTCTCTTTCTGTCTTTCTCTCCCTCATCTCTTTCTCTTACTTTCTTTCTCTTTCTCTCTTTCTTTCTTTCTTTCTCTCTTTCTTTCTCTCTTTCTCTTTCTTTCTTTCTTTTTCTCTCTCTTTCTCTTTCTTTCTCTCTTTCTCTTTCTCTTTCTCTTTCTCTCTCTTTTTCTTTCTTTCTTTTTCTCTCTCTCTCTTTCTCTTTCTCTTTCTTTCTTTCTCTCTCTATTTCTTTCGCTCTCTTTCTCTTTCTTTTTCTTCCTTTCTTTTTCTCTTTCTTTCTCCCTTTCTCTCTTTCTCTCTTTCTTTCTCTCTTTCTCTCTCTCCTCTCTCTCTTTCTCTCTCCCTTTCTCTCTTTCTCTCTCTTTCTTTCTTTCTCTCTCTTTCTCTCTCCTCTCTTTCTCTCTCTTTTTTCTTTCTCTCTCTCTTCTCTTTCTCCTCTTTCTCTCTCTTTTTCTTTCGTTCTCTTTCTCTCTCTTTCTTTTTCCTCTTTTTCTTTCTCTTTCTCTCTTTTTCTTTCTTTTTCTTTCTCTTTCTCTTTTTCTTTCTTTCTCTTTCTCTCTTTCTCTTTTTCTTTCTCTTCTTTCTCTCTTTCTTTCTTTCTTTCTCTTCTTTCTCTTTTCTTTCTTTCTCTCTCTCTTTCTCTCTTTTTTTCTTTCTTTCTTTCTCTCTCTCTTTCTCTTTCTCTCTTTCTCTTTCTCTCTTTCTCTCTTTCTCTCTTTCTCTCTTTCTCTCTTTCTCTCTTTCTCTCTTTCTCTCTTTCTTACTACATAGCTCCTGTTAGAATGCCACTCAGTTCATGACTCAGACTTCAGACTCCCGAGTGACTATCTTTACTCAGTGTCCCATGTTGTGGTCACAGGCATAGGCTACCATGCCTGGCTGTGACCCTCTTTTTTTAGTAGGGGAGACTGTGACTTGGAGCTGCTGTCTGGCTTGGTCATTTCTAAACATGACTTTGCACTAAACCTTGCATCCAACAACCAATGTCTGTTAGGACTATTCAGATATCATTTCAGAGAGTTCAGTGAGCAGTTGTCTAAAACTCGTATTAACTGTGTTGGCTCAATTTCAGTTGTTTCTTCTCTGTTTATCAGCAACACAAACAGATTATATAATGCTTATTTATATCCTTCTATAAAAGAATTATCATTGGAGATTTTCTATTAACATCACTCAGTGTTTCTTAGATAAAAATCCATGTGATTAATTCCTCCTAGAAATCATACATAAAAAAAATGAGTTTCTCTTTTTATCCATACTCTTGGAATATCACAAGGACTCTTAAAAAAAATCTCTAAAAAAAAAAAGATCTATTTGTTTTTTGATTGATTACCAAGAAATCTCAGATAATATTTGTCAATTTTCCCAGATTCATAGTAATGTTTTTTTCTAGGCACCTGTTACATCCTCTCCTATTCATATTAGTTCAGATCTTTTTGCTTCTTTATTTTATTTTGCATGTGTACATGTGCATATGTATGTGTATATTAGATGGCAATGTGTATGCCCATGGGCACAAGAGTGACTTTAGGAATCATCCTAGTTTTTTCTACCTCCTCTTTGGTTTTGCTCTGGGATTTCCCAGACTCTGCCTTCCAGGGCCAGAAGTGCCAGCCACTGCCATTTTCATCCAGTGTTATTTTATGTGGGATCTGGGATCCAAACTCAGATCCTTCTATTTGGGAAGTATAACCTTAATCTCTGAGCCATCTCTCTACCCCCCCCATTGCTTCTTCATTTTTCATTTTCCTAAAGCAGGGCATAATTTGTGAAATGATTATATGTGTATTTCTATAAACCTGAGTATGTTTGAAACCACTACATTCTGCAAAGACTTTTCTCTTCCGGCATATATTCTGTTTGCAGGAGTCTGTACACGTCACACTTACTAACTGGAGATTGTGTTGCTCTCTCCAGATTGGAAAACTGCACAGTGAATTAGATATGGTGAAAATGAATGTGAGAGTGATGAGTGCCATACTAATGGAGACTACGCCTGAGTCTGAGAACCGGGAAGACTTAGAGCTCTTGCAGGTGCAGTATGGTCTCAGAGATGGTCACGTGTCTGGTAAAGTTATTCTCAGAAGAATATTGAACTTTGGAGATTATCTAACGGTCCAGCCCTCTTACATTTTATTTCTAAACTTTACAAAAAGATCCAATAATGATTTTGTCAGAAATGTATTGGTCACTTAGGCATGATCAATCTTCCCCTCTTATAAAAAGATAATTGACTGCAATTATTATAGCCTTGGTCATATGCAATGCCATCTTAAATGTAGGAAATTGCTTTTGAGTGACTGTAATGTATTAAGAGATACAGAAGTAAAGAGCCCTCCTTGTCCTTAAGAACTGCCTAAAAAGAAACTTGCAAACGGCAAGTACTTACTGTGTATAAAACCTGTCAGTGTGCAGTGTCCCTGCGGGTGTGGAGGATGTGGAGAGTTCATGAACTGTGTAGATAGAGGGAGGATTTGAGCTGTGGAGAAACATGTAGATGGGTCATTTGGCATCTGGACCCCATGAATCAGCAGCAGTTGGGTGGTCATCCTACACTCATATTTTTTGTTCCCTATGTCATCCTATTTTAAATTGTAAGTTTTAGTATTTATTAATTATACCAGTCTATATAGAGTACTTGGGAGACTGAGGCAGGATGTTTGCTTGAGCTCAGGAACAGACTAGCCTAAGAGACATAACAAGATTCCATCTTGAAATAAAAGACTAGAAAGCATAATTGTATTTACTGCCTATTTCAGAAGCAGTATGAAAAAGTAAAATGTCTAAGTCCTTCTTTCCAAATAAGTTAATGATCTTATTTTTTTTTCTTTTCCCTACTCATTTCTCATGTGGGTAATATATTTTAATTATTTTTATTTCCATGGCTTTGAAATATACCCCCTTATTAGTAGAAAATTTTGAGTGTTTACATGTCCAAAAACACTTTTCTTTGCCCAGTTAGATAGGCTTCTAGATACACAATCCTTTTCCTGGAGCTCTTTATCCTTTTCTATCTTTTATATTCTGATTCTTGCTCCTTGGTTTTACCTACTTTCTTCTGGTCCCATTTTGTGATTTTCCCTTTCCCTTCATGTTTCTGAAAATTCACTATACCACATCCTGAGACGTGACCATGTATGTAAAGTCTCCATGTTTCCTTTATTACCCTGCTTGGGAGGATAATAAAATAATTAAAAAAGGTCCTGCCTGAACCTTTTTCCTTATCAGTTTATGTGTATTTTTAATTCTGGAAACTATTTGTCTTTTAACCTTAAATATTGCATCTTTCTTCCATTCCTTCTATTCTTATGCCGTTTTCTTAGATCATGAGGTTTCCATTTGGATTCATTATCTCTTTCATACTTTTCTTTGTTTGGCTGTAGTTCTGGGAAAAAAGTTGTGTTTTAGATGTATTATCTCTCTAAAATTTATACATTGGATTCCCTGTTTAGTATCTGTAATAAATGTATTATTTCAATTATATTTTTGTATAAAAATATAAAATATTTAAAATAAATATAAATTATATATGTATATATATGTGAATGTATGTACATATATATTTGCATATCTGGGGTTTGTAGTAGTTATTATTTTTTGGTTGCATTTTTCTCCTGCATTTAAGGGCAGCAGTCATTTTTAGCTGCTCTTCTAGTAATTGAGTGGATTACAAATCCTTTTGTTTGTTCCTTCTTTCATTTGATTCCTCAAATGTATAGCTGGATTGTGGTAGTGAGCTTACTCCTACGGGTGACTCTTAGGCTGGTGGGCATCGTCTGCTGACTCAGCTGAACCACACTGAGGAAAAGATGTAACTGCTGTAGTGTGTGGCACTATTTTCAACATACAGGATCTCAGTATGAAATGATGCTAAGTGGGATACACTGATAACTGGTCTTCTAATTTCAGGCTTCCTGCTTTCCTGTGATTCTAAACAAGTTAAATTAAATTTTATTACTTTTATTATTTTTATTTTATTACATTTTCATAGAAGCACAAAAAGAAAGCAAGTGTGAGTACAAACACATGCGTGTCACAGCACACAGGGAGAGGTCAGAGGACCACTTTGGGAAAGTCATTTCTCTCCTACCATAAGGGCTTCTAGGGCTCAAACCCAAGTTTCTAGGTTTGAGAGTAGGTACCTTACCTGGTGAGCTATCTTGCTGGCCCCTAAACTTTATTTCCATACATGAATGGGGGGGCATGTGTGTGCAGGTGCAAGTGCATATGTGTGCACATGTGTTGTCACGCAGGTCAAAGGCTAATGATGTCTTCTTTGATCACTCTGCACCTTATTATCTTTTGAGTCAGGGTCTCCCACTGAACCTGGAGTTCTCAGTTTGGATAGGCTGCCCTAGCCAGCAAGCCTCTCCAGTTTAGACAGGTACATGCATAGTGCCTGACTTTTTTACATGAGTACCGGGCATTGAACACAGGTCTCATATTTGTGTGGCAAGCACTTTATCCAGAGATCCAAATTACATGGCAGATAGTATTTTTCAAAATGGCCACAGCAAAATTTCTACTTTTTTAAAAAAAAGTTTATCGTGTGTCTGTGTGTCTATGTGTGTGTGTGTGTGTGTGTGTGTGTGTGTGTGTACGCTGCATGTGCATATCAGAGAGCACTGTATGTCTGTGGAGGACCAAGGGTGACTTCAGCAATCATCCTGGATTGCTTCTACCTCCTTTTTGCTTCACTCTGGGATTTCCCAGGCTCCACCCACTAGGGCTGGAAGTGCAGGTCTCTACTGTTTCCTCCTGCTGTTTTTACATGGGATCTGGGATTGGAACTCAGGACCTTCTGCTTGTAGGCAGAGTCTTAACCCCTGGGCACCTCTCCAGTCCAATTTCTACTTTCATATGTTCTTCACAGGCCCATTCAGAATGCTAAAATTAAATTATTTTTGACCATTCATTCTTGTTCTTATCCATCTGTGGCAATGAATGCTAAAATATTCCACTGAAATAGATGAATCCAGCTTTGTAATATCTTCTCTTAAGATGAATGTCTTTTTATCTCACTGTTTTTGAGTACAGATTCAATTTTCAAGTATGATGCCAATGGGTTGGTTGCCCTTCTAATGCAGGAGCCCAGGGCTATGTGTTGCTTTGAATAGTAAAAAGAGACAGGTGATAGATGAGTATTAGAATACTCCTCACAGTCAGTCCAAAGTGAATGGACTCTGACATGGAATCAATTTGTTTGTAGAGACCACTGAATACTTAATTTTATTTTTATTCCTGGAGAAGAGAGAGAGAGAGAGAGAGAGAGAGAGAGAGAGAGAGAGAGATGCAAAAATAAAAAAATTAAAAAACAAATAAAAGTAACATGCATAGTTGGAATCTCTTCCTGCTTTATATGTTCGTGCTAACATTCTAGAGATATACTCGGAACCCATGTTGCATGTCCTTCAGTCTGAAATCCATTCCATCCCCTTGGAATCACCTTCCTATTCTTCCAGTCTATGTTAACTGTGAACAGAAGTTCTGAGAAGAAGCTGTTGTACCTGCAAGGTTGATTGATTGATCAGAGCCTTAATGATGTAGATAAGTTTGGAATATTGCAAATCAAGAGCCAGATTATTTAGGGCATCTTTAGTCCCCTTAATAGCTGTCTATTGCCCACCTCAGAATGTGAGCTAACGTCTTGGTGACTATGGGGTACAGTCTTTGGAATGTAAAACCAGATCCCTGGTTTCCACCAACCAGAGGACTAAGCATGTCACTAGATGACATGTATAGTCGGCCACGGAGATTTCCCCATTTTGCTGTAACCTGATATTTCCACCACTATATTTGAATGCATCTTGAGTTATGGTTTCCTTTGTTCTTTTGTGACTATAAAACTTTGACAAACTGTTACCACAGTAGGATCTGTGTACTCAGTCCATGGTCACGCATATTTAGTTCCAGAATGAACAACCTCTTACCCTTTGAGTTGAGAGTTGTGATATTTCCATCCATGTAACCCTTAGATCCGGAAGCTATACTGACTCACATCTATACTGACCCACGGGACTCCCTGAGGCAACCAAAGGCTCCTTTCCTTTCTTGCCACTGCATTGATTGACAGGAGACTCAGCTTCTCATCAGCATGGGGTACGAGGCTTCCAGGACTGCTGGCCCTCTTACTGAAAAGCATCTGGCCCCAGGATTGGAAACTTACAATGCACTTGCTCCTGTATTTGCTTTCTTGACATTTTACAATTGGCTTTGGGCACTCTCCTCTGTGAGTAGGAGTAGCAGGCTTTCTCTGGCACTTTCTCTTTTAGTGTTTATCTTTCTTATCTTTTTTTTTTTTTTTTTTTTGAGAATGACTTGGTGTGCTGGCCAGGCTGACCTTGAACTCATAGTCTTCCTACCTCTGCTTCTTGAGTGCTGGGAATACAGCACTACGTGCGTACCAGTGGTCTATCTTGCCTTATTTTTGCCTGGTCTTACTAGGTCAGTGGAGGACAGTGTAGACTTTTAAAGAATAAAAGAAGCTCAAGTTACAAGAGTACAATAGGAATAGTCCTCCCTTCAACTTTTTAGAGAAAATATGGAATCTTGGAAATCTAAAATTCGATCCTTTGAGTAAAGAAAACAGAAAGTGAAGAAAAGGGCACAGAAATTATTCTCAGGAGCTAGAGAGATGGCTCAGGGGTTAAGCCTCTTGCCTGGCAAGCAGGATCTGGGTTTGGATCCCAGATCTCACATTAAAATGCCAGATAGAAATGGCAGCGGCCTGCATTTCCAGCCCTGAAAAGTGGAGCCTGGGAAACCCCATAGCAAAGCAAAAAGGAGGCAGTGCAAATCAGGATGATTCCCGAAGTCACCTTTGGTCCTCCACAGGCATACATACTCAATGCCAGTGTATCCTCCACCCCAGTTTTTTTTATTTTTAATTGAACCAGTACTCAAAAACCAGGCAGTTTCTTTACTTTGACAGATGAGGCTGCGCATTCAGAAACAGAAGGATTTGCACACAGGATATGGAACTAGAGTGAGTGCTTTCCTACTAAGCCTGTATCTGTCCTATTTGGAACCCAGGTCTGGCTACAGATGACAAACCTTTTGTCTTTTCCTGTGGGTATGAATAGTATTTGAGCTAGTTAGAAAGCATTTGATGGCAGTAACTAAGTCCTGTGCTTTCAAATTCATCACCGGAGTCCTGAAGAATACAGGGCCTCTTTTACAGGTTTTTAGTGCCTCTGATAAAAGAATTTAAAAACCGACTCAGATGTTTGAGAGAAGGAAAACACTGAGTTGGAGTTGCTGCAGGTCCTGGAAGGAGGGAGATGGGTCAGGGGAAGAGAGAAGGTCACGCTGTGGAATTAGAGGTTAGGAAAGGGGTGGGCAGGCTCAGCTGAGGACATCTAAGCAACTGTGGCCCAGGAATGAAGGCGTTTTCAGAGAGCTGGAGAATGCCCAGAGTAACTGGGACAAACAGGCTTGGGATTTTGGCAGGTGTCTGAAATGAAAGAGGAAGAGAGAAAAGAAGTAAAAGTTAGGCTTTTTGAGTTAGAAAGGGGGCAGGCTTAGTCAGAGGGTCTCCAAACTGTTGCATAGAGGGTGGGGTTTGGGGTGTAAATGCTCCTCTCACTGAGGAGAGATTGATTATTCTTTCGTCTTCCAAACATGTCTTCAGTGAGTTAGGCTTCTTTTCAGCTTCTGGTTTCAGGCTCTCTTAGAGGTTGCAAAACAGGATTTTCTCCTTACCACTGGAAGTCTCAGCTTTGCCTGGGCAAAGGAAGTTCCTGCTTCTTTATCAAAGGGCATTATCCACTGCCGATTAGGCTTTTTGTTAAGGGGATTGCTGATGGTTAGCCAAGTATTTCAAATCTGAAGAGGGACAAGTATGACACAAACACCCTCCCCCCTTCTCAAAATGAGTATTGCCAGGGGGTGGGGTTCAGGGGGGCTGAGGGAGCTACTAGTCTTCTCTCTCGAGTGATCTTCAAGCCAGCTGATGTTTAACTGGCTACCTAACAACAGTACTTCATATAATTATGCTATTTACAGGCCATGTTTTGTATACTACGTGAATTTGTTAAATATTTGTTGAGTTAAATAGGACTGTTGAACAATTAACAACTTAGGACAAAAGCACTCGAGAGATAAAATGTTGAGAATACATAGTGGGGGAGGAAGAGAAGAGTTTTAATAAGTTAAAGAGCTTCGAGGATCATGTTGACAAGTTTGTTCTGTTGTAGAATAGAGGGAGGTTTTTTTCCCCTTTGGGCAGACAGACATTCTGTGTCTTTAAGAAGCTGGTTGGTGAGTCCTGCAGGACGGGAGACAAGTAATAGGCTGCTAATAGGAATATTACCCTACTGATGTTATTTCCAGAGAAGCTATCATACAAACACATTATTTCCTGCTTTTAACTTTCTCAAGGGAGCTCTATAATCGTAGATGTGGGGGTGACTGTACTTGAAGTTTTGTGGAAGACTCAGAGGCATCTGGATAAGGGAAAAGGAGGCTTTTAATGAGCTTTTCATTTTTTTGTTCCAGAACCTTCCAAATTGTTCAATCTACCTAAACTTAGAGACCTGCCTTCTCCTTTGCCTTGAAGAAGCAAGTCCAGAGGTTCTGTAGCAGACATCTGCACTGGCCCCTGCCACTGTTCCCCCTGGCTCCCTCCAGGCCCCCACAAGCTCTGGCCCCTCCCTCCTGTTGGAAATGCTTGATCTGTGCTGTTGCCAGGTGCTGCGGCCCTCCTCTGAGACAGACATCAGAGTGGGATAGCTTTTGAAGAGTCCCCCCCCATTCTACTTTGTAAGCCTGCCAAGAGATGTGGTATTCCTTTCATGTTTTTTCCTCCATCCATCTCTCTAAAGGGCAAAGGGAAGGTTTTTATATGACTGGGACCATTCATGTTGACTGCAAATTCATTTCAAATTAATTTCTACAGTTTGTGTGTGTATGTGTGTGTCTTGGGCATCTACTATCCATTGTATTCCTTAATATTATTCCTGCAAGGCTTCCTGTGAGCAACAAGAGATTTCTGTACCATCTAAACAAGAACAAAGGAATAATTCTCATTCGTGGCTGTGGGGTAGAATGCTGTGTTCTTTCCTTTACATGATATTGGGGTTCTGGGGTCTTTCAAGTTTATATTAATTATCACTGATGCTACTAGTCATAATCTATTTATAGACACCTGTTTTAAGGTACGTTCCCCAGGAATAGCTCACACAAACATCTGTTCATCACAGATGAGATTCGGTGTATCATGGTTTGAATGTGAGTTGTCCCCGACAGACTCCTATGCTTGAATCCTTCATGGATGTTAATGTTTGGGAAGGTTGTGACTATTCTAGTGTGCCAGAACCTTGCCGGAAGAAGGCAAGTCGCAGGGGTCTAGCCTTGAGATTTTGGTAGCCCTACCCTGCTTCCTCCAGCAGTTTTCTCTTGCTTTCTCTGTTTTCTTGATTGACTGCTGTGACCTGAACTGGCCTCCAGCTTCCGCAGCCAGTCATGCTGTTTGCTGCCATAATAGACCGTATCTCCATCCTGGGACCGTAAGCCAAATCAGTCTCCCATTCTCCCCTGAGTTGTGCATGAGCATCATCTGACAGTGGTAGGAAGAAAGAGTAACCAAAAAATAATGGTTACACTAACGTCCAACCTGAGGAACCAATGAGTTTATTGGGGTTACTTCCGGGATTGTGAATGAGGGTTACTGACAGGAACAGGAATGACTCAAAGGCATGGCATCCCCAGAAAGCAGCCCGCCTCAGCCTGGGTGTGACTCAAGGAAGATAAGATGCAGGAGCTCTCTGAATTTTCACAGTCAGCTGGCAGGGGAGCGGCTCAAGAGTTTCAAGAACTTCCTGAGATAAGGAGCTGAAGCTGTTTACTCTCTGAACCTTCTTCCAGGAGAGAAGGTTTCAAATAGCCACTCGATAACTTCCTTAGGTTAAATATTGGTCAAAGTCCAGGGTGGCATCATGTTCAAAGGAAATACACCACACTATACACCCCACTGTATACTACGCGTACATCAGATACTCCCATTTCTTGCCTGTGTCCTTTTGCTGAGTCCAAAGTCTTATCTAAAGAGCTAGTCTGCAACCTGTATTTGTTTTATTAAAACCCAGCCACGCCCACTCATTAGTTCTTTTCATGCTGCAATGCAGAGTTGACTAGTTGCCCCAGAGAATAAATGATCCTCAAAGCACTGGCCTGGCCTGATGATCCTCAAAGCAGAAAATATTTTACACCTTTAAGAAAAACTTCACCCCTGCTCTATACCATTGCTGATAGTGAGACCATGTTATTAGCAAATGACTAAACATTTTGGGTCTATAGTCTCATCTAGTTGCATCCCCTCCCATCATTTTCACTTTTTTTTTCATCCTGTCTTCTAAAATTTTTTTTTTTTTTTTGCAGAGGTGGCAGCTTTTACCTCTGAATCTAAGTGCCAGTTAGTAATAGCTTGATTTATTTATTTAGAGATTTCCTGTCAGGAGTCTTGTAATAGATTGCTTTGAGATTCTAAGTGGTTGTGTGAAGCGTAAATTTTTCAGGGAGCCTTTCTTCAGAAAGATGGTATAATATGATGCGTAAGCAAATTTGTGAGAGGTGAATTGGCTCCCTGTTTTTGTCTGATGGTAGGGTACAAGCTCAAGATGAATGTAGCCAAGAAAGGATGGAGAAGCTTTGATACAGTAGGTGTACCTCAGGTTTGGGGGAGGTTTGCTAAAAAGAGAGTCAGTTACAATGCAGGTGATTTCAAATATCAGAATGCATGAGGAACATTTTGGGGTGCTGGTTAAGAAAAATATAGGTTCCCAGACTCAGCCCTGGAGATTGTGCCTCAGTTAAGTGTGTTATCCTCTGATACTTATGAGGGGTGATTTCAGGAAGAAGTGAACTTAAGTAGTCTAAATGAGTCATATACTGGGATGAATTTTTAAATCCTGGTTCACTCTACACTGAATGGGCCACAAGCTTTAAACGATTAAAAAGAGTGTAATAGGAAATAAAGTTCTGTTGGTGTGCTATAAAGATTTGTTTTAAATTTTTCTACTTTTGCAAGCATATTGAGTATTCATCCCAGGTTCCTTCCCTCTCTCCTCCTTTCCATCCTTTCCCCCCTTCCCTTCACCATTCTTTCCCACTCCCTTCCACCCTTCCACCCTTCCACCTGTATTCTTCTATGGACCCCAGGGTTCACTCTAGCTTGTCTACTCCTGTGAGGTCTCAGGCCTCCGTGGTATATCAGTTACCACTCTTCAAGCCACCCCACTAATATGTGCATTTCCCTTTCACTCATCCAGCTTTAGACCCAAAGATTTACACTATAAGTTCCACTACTTATAGAGCAGTTTGATGTACTGTCTTCCTGTCTTTAGGTTTATTGGTTGTCTTTCCTATCGATCTAGTTCCTTCCCCTTTGTTTAGGTTCTTGTTCTAGTTTACAGTAACAGGGATGGGTGCCATTCTAACAAGTAGGTCTTGAAGCAATCAAAAAACTGTTGGTTGTCTCCTTGATGCTCATGCCTCTATTACACTGGTGCTCATCTGTTGCCACGGTGATTTATATTGCAACTTCCTGTAAAAGATTTTTAACTCCCTCCACTGTCACTGGTAATGACAAGAACATTTCATGCTTATGCTTCACAGTTACAAAGTTCCTGATTACACACATCCCACCTGATTTTTATGTCAATCCTGTCAGATGTGGCAAGTGGTTACTTTTCACTTGTCAGTGAGAAAAGTAAAACTTTTTCCATACACGGATCAGCTAATAAACAGCATCTAGAATTCCCATGCAGCCTTTCTGTTTTTCAGTTCATTGTTACTTCATTGTACCCACATGGTCCTTACCGATCTTATTTAGGTGTTTAGAGAAAAAGCACTGCCATCCTCTAACACTGGCCTGACCTGCAGATTTAGCTGAGTGCAGTTGGATGCCTTGGTGATCTCCTGCAGGTGACGGCACAGGAGTGACCTGCGTGTCCACTGCTGAGTCAGACGTCTGCTTAGAACATTAGGAGCATGGACGATAAACCTCTCCTTTCTCTAACAGAAACTTTACAAGACGGGTCGGGAAATGCAGGAGAGGATCATGGACCTACTGGTGGTGGTGGAAAATGAAGATGTAACTATGGAGCTAATTCAAGTGAATGAGGATCTGAATAATGCCATCCTCGGCTATGAGAGGTAAGCGGCTGGTGGGCGTCTTTGCCTTGCTCAAATACTGGTTTCACCACCATGCGCCCAGCATTCCCAGTAGAGTGCCCACAAGAGAGCTCTCTTTATAGATCTCTTCTCTCAATGGGAGTGACATTTTGTGTAGGATCGGTTTTTCCTGTGTAACCATGACTCACCAGAAATGCCCCTCCTAGTTGAAATGAGTCAGTATACACTTCGAGGTACTCTTCCTTTTGAGAATTGCTGGGAATATTTAATTGTACAGTGACTGTATTTCTAAACAGTGGATGAAGAACAAGGTCAGTTTGATGTAAGAGAAGTTCAGTAGACCTAAATTCAAATCTAGATGGTATAATTATGTTACTTAACATTTTGAAGACTTTAGTCTTCTTTGTTATCTTTGGAAGGGTTGAGTTTTTAAAGCATTAGATGAGATAATCCATATAAAAACACTTAACAAAGTAGCATGTTGACACCCACTACATAGGATGATTTAAGTCCTGTGTTTGATCCACACCATCATCATCATCCTGTGCCCTCAGCATTAGTGACTCCTTGAGCTTTTAGAAATGACTCGGTTCTCTCATCTCCTTCCAACGATAAGTGACCCAGAGAATCAGTGAGGCAATGCCAGCAGCTATAGGTGGCAGTTTCTCCCCTTCCTTCAGCATTTCACTTTCGCTGCCACTTGGAGGCACAGCCATTATTAAGATGAAGGACCCTGACTTTTCAAGAGTCTGGTAAACAACCTCTTCCTTAGCACTGGACAAACTCACACTCCCTGCCCTTCATTTCCATGATAATAGTGTTTGTAAGCAGAAAAATGTCCTAGGGCAACCACATGCTCTTCAGTGCACCCCTACCTTCTGTCTTCTGCTTTTCCTTTGGGAGAACTCTGTTGCCAACCACAAGGCCATACTTCAAGTCCTCCCATTTGTTCCTTTGGTTTGGCTTTGAACAAGGCATACTGGAAGTGTGCCTGTGGTAAATTATGAGATAGAAATACTTGACTCCTACCATATGCAGAGAACTTAAAGCAACACAGATTTATTTTCAATCACTAGATAATCAACTAAGTTCTATAGATGAGAAGTCATCAACAGGTATGTCTGAGTGTGTCCAAAGTGTTGGTGGAGACTGCGTTTATTTTTAGAGAGGCTGCCTGTCCTCTGTGGCCCACAGCCTCTTCCATCTTTAAAGCCAATGTCTGGTTCATAAATTCTTGCATGTCTTCACTCTTTTTTTTTTTTTTAATTTTTTTATTATTATTATTTACTCAACTGTGCGCATGTGCGTGTGTATGTGTATGCGTGTGTGTATGTCTGTGTCTGTGTATGTGTAGAACCACAGATGTGTAGAACCACGGACGAATTCGCGAACCACCATGGACGCCTCCACCTCCTTCTGCCCCGGGATTCACAGGCTCCGCCCTACCAGGACCAGAAGCGCAGGCTGCCCCCGCTTCCGCCTGGCGTCTATACGTGGGATCTGGGATCCGAACTCAGGACCTTCCGCCTGCAAGGCGGAGGCTTAACCCCTGAGCCACCTCTCCAGCCCCGCATGTCTTCACTCTTACCGCCTCTTCTGAGCTTTCTCTACATTTAAGGATTTTTGTTTTCATGGCTACACTGACTTCATCTGTCATAGCTAAGAAAATCTAACTAAAATCAGCTCACTAGCAAATGCGTTCCATTTGCAAACTGCAGTTTGCCACATGACCTATCATTTTTATCAAGTCTGTTGACTAGGACATGGAAACATTATTTCTGTCCTTCACAGCCTGATCTTTGTTCCCCAAAGATTCACTTTCTGAAAAACAGATGTTCAACAAAATATGCATTTTGGAGAAATCCTTAAGCCTAGGTATGTTTTTTTGTGGAATAAGTTTTTATACTTCACGATGTTTAGTCCATATGTTGTCATGGTGACACTGCATATGCATAAAACAGCCTTCAGTGTGCAAGCTTTTCCATACTGCCTGCCTACATTATCCCTCTATGTATATTATCTGGTTTTGTCCTTAAAAATAAATTTCTGAACAAATGGTTCGAAGGTTCTTATTCTCATTTAGCAGATGGAGAATTGAGATTAGTGAAGTCAGATCCGTGGTCCTGTAGCTAATAGGTACTACTATGGAGTTCTGCCTTCCCCTTCATTGGTCTTTTCCATGTATTATTTAACTGCTTGTTTAACTGCTTCTCTCTTGTCTCAGTGGATAAGCAAGAGGAAATTGAAGCTGTAAAAGATTAGGTTTTTTTTAGGTATCTAATATCTTCGAGAGAAACTACTGGAAGTGCTTACATGAACTTGAATTTTTATGGAAAATTATTCATAAAGGCAAAGTCAGGAAACACTGTATTTGAAAATGAAGGATTTGAATGATTTGTAGGGTAAAATTTATTGCCATTCAGATTATAACTTTGAATAAGTAGAAAAATGCAACATGACTAGGTTAGGACACTGGATTATATGAAACATAATTTCAACTAGATTTAAAAGTTGTTAGGGGTGGTAGTATTACATGTCTGGAATCCTGAGAGTTCTGACTGAATTAGAAAGATCTAAAGTTTGAAGTGAGCATGGGATACACAGCAAAATTCTGTCTCAAAACGAATTAACAAATAAATAAAATAGCTTCACTTAGAGGTACAGAGGAAAGTATACATGCTATTAATTATGTTAATTTCAAAGTAATGGGGTTGTTTATATATTTTTTAAAAAGCTTCTGTTTCCTCATGGTTTTCTCTAAGGTGTTAACTGGTAGAAAGTGTATTTTTGCTGTTAATTGATCTTTGGTGGAGTGTATTACTGTTCTTTTTGCTTTACTTGTGGTAGTGAGGATTAGATCCAGGGCCTCGTACATGCTAGGCAAAGACCTATCACTGAGCTATATTGAATATTGAAAGTATATTGCTGGGAATAAAATAAGGGTGAGTTTTTGTGTCACTGTTACCTTGTGTCATAATGCTAAATGTTGTAGCATTTTTATATCTGTTTCATAAATTTGTTGCATTTGATACATTTAAACAGGTTTACTCGAAACCAACAAAGATATTTGGAGCAAAACAGGAACCAGCAGGAATCTAGCAATGTAAGTGATGAGAAATGTCATAAAATAAAGGAATTGAACATTTTACTGACTATACACTAAGAAGCAAAGCTCACCTAAAACAGATCCTCAAGTACATGAACCATGTTCTGACAATTTGTAGAGGTTTGGGTGATAAAGAATATTTGTCTTGAATAAGTCACAGGAAGAGCATACCTAATTAAGCAGAAATCACGCAGATGATGAGATGTAATTCAAGCTTGACTGTTGTAATTCACTCTTGATTGTTGGGTGAAATTTTCCTTAAAATGCTTCCAAATATGATCCTCCCTTTTCCCAGAGACAGTCTCGGGGGAGAGCAGTAATGAACTGTGTCGTTCTTTTTTTCCACAAACTGTATTTTTGTTTGCTTTGTTTCCAGACAGCCAGTGAGCCTTCTGCCCCTTCTTGCGAGCTCCTTGACCTAAGTCCCGGCCCACTGATTCCTGCGCCCTATGAAGGAGCACTGAGCAGCGTGAATACTCAGCTTTCAGACTTAAGTAAATAAGCCGTGGGCCTTCTCACACCAGCAGAACTCGCTGTGAAACAGTTCTCCTTGGTTTCATGGGTGAATCGCTCCTGACAAGGACAGAAGTTGGTTTGAGTATCAGAGACCTGTATCAGGAGATGTACTTACGTCCTAGCAAAGGGTTGGGTCAAATCCAGTAAAGGAATAGGACAAGTCTGTGGGGGGTCTTTGAAATTCACACACACACACCCCTTGCTGGTTTAGAATCTCATGGATTTGCTTTGGCCTGCTTTGTAGAGGTTGTTGTATAACTCACTGGCCAATACTTTATCTCCTCTGAACCCCCAGACGGTTATTGTTGGGTTTCTCTGCTGTGCCATCAGGTAAGGGAATATTTGATGCAGACAGAAGAATTTAGGATCCATGTGAAGGTGAAACATAGAGGAAAAATATAAAGGAACTGTGGGGGTTCTTGGGAGGGCCCCCCTACCTCAGAATGATCAGGGATATAGTCACACCAAAACCAGCACATAATATATAAAGGAGATTTATTGTCAAGCAAGCAGGAGGACAGAAGAGGCAAGCAGCATGCAGCATGGCTGTCTCAGAAACAGAGAAGTGCAGAGTCAGGGAGACAGAGAGAGAGAGACAGAGACAGACAGAGAGAGAGAGAAAGGGAGACAGAGCACGAATTCAGTTTCTGAGATCTCTTATAGTGCTTGGTTGTGTAACCAGGAATATGTGACTATAGGCCAAGAGCATGTAATTGGAAAGTACTGGGATGGGAAGGGGGGCTCACCCCGGCATGGGTGAAAGTCCTTGGGAACTGCAGACAAGCTGGGGATCGTGGAACCGTCCTTGGGAGAGTGGAGCTGCCTTATCTTAAGTAGACTGGGAACTGTGAAATTCTTCGTCTGAACATGTATGTGTATCAGAGGGAGAAGTTGGGGGGCAACTTGAGTCATTTTGTGTTTAACATGCATAGCTTCTAACAGGAAGTCAAAGTGCACGATGAAATTCTGCCACCTCTTAGCCACCTAATCCTTAGAACTTCCTTACTTTATTAAATGGAAATTATGGTTTCCTTAAAGAATTGCTAGGAAGGTAAATGAAATAGTTACAAAATGCATTGTAGTCTTGGGATTATCCATCTTATCTCAATTTTTTGTGAACTTTCTATCCCAACAAGCTTTGGGATATTACAAAATAAGGATGAAAAAAATCTAGAAGTTGATTTCTGCCTAACCACAGTTTGTTTCCTCCTGTATTATCTGGTGTTTCCAGAGCTAAAATATTTAGTAACACAGAATCTGTGGGAGTTTTTATGTTGGTCTGCATTTCTAAATGACCACTTACTTACATAAGCTAGTGAGATGTGTGGAATCAGGCGTACTGAGGCATTTTCTTGTTTCTTGTGTGTGTTTTTAATCATGGATTTTTGTGGAGAAAAACAATTGCTCCCTTTGATTGTTTTCCTATTATAGGAATTTAAGAGTTTAGAGGTGATGGCTAAGCACTGTATAAATTAGAACCGTTTGTTCTTGAGCTCAGCAGAAGAGACATGTGAAATCCTTTTCATTCTGGCTCAGCTTGTGCTTTGGAAAACCCAATACATAGTTTCTCTTTATGACAACCTCTTCATTAGACAGGGACTATTTCTGTCTGTTTCTTTCTCCTCTATAAATGCTTTGTAATCTCACTTAAAGGAACCCAGTGATTTTATGGTATCAGGATTATCTAAATAAGGTTGCATTTAGCCATGGAAAATTTTTCGTAGTATCTATTTGAAAATAAATATATATTGTAAAATCAAAGAAGTTCATTCTATATTTCAGGTTTCAGCTCTCCAAGTCCAGTTGTGACAAACAACTTGAATCCCAGTCATCATCCACAGGGGGATTTGCTAGCCTTGGAAAACACGGAAATACCCTTGTAAGTATGTCAGCAACACTGCACAACTAATGTCTTGCCATTCTGATTCCTTATATATAAGAAAGTATGGCTAGAAAAAAGTAGACTTTAAGAATAGACAGACCTGCATTTAGATTTCAGCTTGCTTCCTATTAAGTGCTTGACCTAGGGATAGAATGAAAGCCACTGTGAGTCCTTGTTTTCCTTCTCAGAATAATTCCCAGGAATCGTACAAAGATTCATGAAACAATACATGTAAACTTTGTCTGACACTAGTTACGTTATATAACCCTTCAATATGTCTCTGCATCCTCTCTTTCATGGTAATAGCAAATGAGAAATACAGACTAGAGGAAGAGAAACGAAGCTTAATATTGCCAATAATGAGCACACCCATTTCATGGAAATGCCTGGCACCTAGCAAGCACTCTGTAACTTTGTTGGTTTATTTGTTTGTTTCATATAATCCTGGCAAAAATTTTTGGGTCAGTGTCATAATTTATTCCTACCCAACAGAAGAGGAGACATGGATTTAAATATTGTCAAAAGTCACATAGAAATCACCAAATCAGAACTGGTAGATCACCTAAAAAGAAATATTACTCATTTGTGAACATATGGAAGATACTTAGAGAAATCTAAATAAAACATTAGCATAGATTTGTTTATTAACTTAATTACTTATTAACTTTCTAAGATATCATCTTGCTCTACAGCTTAGACTGACTTAGTAATCACTATGTAACCCAAGCTTACCTCAGACTCATGGCAGTCATTCTGCCTTAACCTCTGCGGTGTTGGAATTATAGTCGTGAGCCACCATTTCTGTCTTAGACATTTTGTTTTTACTTCTTTTTTTTTTTTCTGCTCATACAAATATAATAGGAACCCTTGTCCCCTCCCTCCCTACACCCCTCCCTGGTCCTCACTGTTCCCTCCTTGCTTTGTCCCTTCCTTTCCCCCCTCCCTCCCTTTCCCCCAGTGCCCCCTTCCCCCATCTCTGAAGCATCCTTTGTTTTTACTTCTTATATTAGCCAAAGTCCAAATGTTTGATAAGAATTTGTTGGCTTTTTGCGGATGGAGAGATGGCTCAGGAGTTAAGACTCTGTCTCACAAGCAGAAGGTCCTAAGTTTGGATCCCAGGTCCCAACCAGGCGAAAATGGCAGTGGCCTGCACTGCTAGCCCTGGTAGGCAGAACCTGGGAAATCCCAGAGCAAAACAAGGAGGAGGTAGAACCAATCCAGGATGATTCCCAAAGTCACCCTTGATCCTCCAGAGGGACACATAGTGCCCCCCTACACACACACAAAATAAGTAAATAAAATATTTTTTTAAAAAAAGAATTTGTTGGCTTCACAAAATTATGCAAGTCTTAAGACTGAAAATAACAATAGCTTGTAACATTTCAATTGCTTTTACCTTTGAACTTGCCATCTTATTTCTAGGAAGTTACACTGCAGTGATATACAGTGAGGTGTTTTTAAGATTATTCTTTGTCTCAGTAACTCTTTCTACTACTGAGACAGCACTCAGACACAGGTTAAGGAGAGAAAAGGGACTTTTATTTGGCTTGTGGTTCCAGAAGAGAACTACAGTCTGTTATAGTATAAAAGGCATGGCAGACGACAGAAGCTGGAGACAGCTTAGGTCAAGTCAGTCATCATGGTGGCTGAGGGAGGAAGCAGGGAACTCTCTAACAGTTGGGGGAAGCAGGGCGGGGCTACCCAGCCTCAGGGCCCACCCCCTGTGACATGCCTCTGTTCAGAAAGGCTCCACCTCCTAAAGGTGCCATGACCTTCCCAAACATGGACAGCAGTTAATGATGCAAATACATGAGCCTCTAGGGGAGCAACTCACTTTCAAATCATGACATTCTTTATACCATTTTGGGCAATAGTGGAAAATAAGTGTAAATAAGTCAAGTATCCATTACTTCTGGACTGGTTAAATAAATAGCTATATTATTCATTACTTGTACAGCTAGGTAGTGTAAGTGTATGTGTATATATGGTCATTACTTTAGTTATTGCAGTATAGTTTTTAGTTTTTTAGAGTAGAATATAGATACTCCTTTTACACTGGTTATATTTTATATCTCTATACATTAAAAATACACTATAGAATCATTGTATATGGTCCTTCAAATGTATTTTAAAAACTCAAGAGTAGAGTGATCTAGTGTATTTTACCAGTATTAACTACAGCCACTTCTCTCTTCTGATTTGACTTTCTTTCTCTCAGAGAAAGCTCTTTCAGTTCTTTTTAGATCAGGTCTATCTGCAACAAATTTTTATTTTTATTTGATGGGAGGATGTCTTTATTTTGTCTGTGTTCCAAAAGAGTAATCTCACTGAATATACAACTCTGGGCTTACAGATGCTTTCTTTTAGCAGTTTTAAAAGGTCATTATTCCATTGTCTTTCAGCTTACATGATTTGTAATGAGACTTCTACATTGGCTTGAGTGTTTTCTTCTCTGTAGGTAGTAGGTTCTCTGTTAGCCTTGAGTTCTTTTTTTCTTTTCTGTCCTAGACAGTTTGTGATGTCTAGTCATGATTTCTTTTCATTTATTTATGTGGTGTTGGCTGAATGCAGCAGTGTTCTATGGCTACCATGACAAATTACCACAAACGAAGTGGTTTAAACCACAAATATTTATTCTCTCATAGTTCTGGAGGCAAGAAGTCTGACATCCAGTCTCTCCCACGTCTTTCAAAGAGAATCTGTCTTCTATCTGCTCCTGCTTCTGTGGACTTGGCATTCCTTGGCTTCGTCAGCTTATTGGACATTCCACTTTCCTCCTTCTCCCAGATCTTTCTGTAAAAGTCTTTCTCTGACTTTCTAAGATCACTTTTCACCAGATTTGAAGCCCAATCAGATTATCAGTATGATAGTATTTTAAGACCCTTGAATACACACACACACACACACACACAGAGGTTCTTTTCCCAAAAAGATGACATAGATTCTAATAATTGTGATTTGAACATGTCTTTGGTGGGAGGGTAGATACCACGTAATCACTACAGAGAGCCACTTAAATCTGCAAGTTTATGTCTTTCACCAGACTAATTAAGATCTCAGTCATTCCCTTTCTTTTTTTTTTTTTTTTGGCACTATATACATTCTGCTGTCTTATTGGACTCTCATGACAGAATTATTAGATCTGTATCGTAATCTCATTGGTATTTGGGCTTCTGTTAATTACCTCTATTTACTCTGTTGTCTAGACTGGATAGTTTCTTTGATCCATGTTAGGTTCACTGCCTCTTCCGCCATTAATTTGTAATTAAATTTATAATTTAAAACCATAAGCTTGTTTTTGCTGTTGCTGTTTAATTTGAAATCTTCTCCTTGGTTCTTTATGTTTTTCCATTTCTTCAAGTGTGTTCCCAACTGCTTCTTGGGATATTTATACAATAGCTGCTTTAAAATCTCTTTAAGATAATTATAACATCTGGGTCCTTTTGGCATCTATTTCTGTAGATTGTCTTCATACAAATTAAAATTTTTCTGGTTCTTTATGTGCTTGGTACTTTGGCATAATATTTTGGGCGTTTTCAATGTTTTATTATAGAACTTTGGTCTGAGTTAAATTTGGCTCACAATGTTTGATATCTTGATATAAGTAAGCAAAAGACTACAATAGATTCATGCTCGTGTCTGCCTCTATAAGTTGTTCCCAAAGTCAGCTAAGCTTTCAGAGCCCGTGAGGTGCTTCTCAAATCCGTTCTGTCTGTGCACCACCAAGTAGCCAGCAGAAACCCAGGCAGTAGGTTGTCTAGTTTCAGCATTTTAACATCTTCCTAGATATCAGACCCATGGGCAATACAAAGTAAACTCAGGATTTCCTAAATGACTTTATGAGGAGTGTGTGTGTCTGTGTATGTTTGTTGTGTCTGTGTTTGTGTCTGTCCGTTTGTGTATTTGTGTATCCGTGTGTATATGTTTCTGTGTCTGTTTGTATGTATATCTTTGTGGGTGTGTGTCTGTGTTTGTGTCTGTATTTGTCTGTCTGTTGGTATTTGCATGTGTGTCTGTTTATCTGTGTATGTTTGTCTGTCTGTTGTGTATCTGTGTGTGTGTCTGTGTGTGTGTGTGTGTGTGTGTGTGTGTGTGTGTGTGTGTGTGTGTTCCTTCTCTGCTACTCTCTGGTGTCTTGGAGCTCCTTTTCTGTCCAGTCATGGACCTTTAGTTTCCTTACTATATCATGCATTCCTCTGTCATGTTGTGTCCCAAGATTAATGAGTGATAGCACCGGAAGAAATAAACACCAGAGTTCTCCCCATCCTTCTGAGATAACAGCTGTGTGGTCTGAAGTGGAAGTGCCCCTCATGCAGGGACTTCAATCTTCTGCCTGCCCTAGCCTGGGCTGTCACTGGGTGTTGCCGTCACCATGGGGTTCCCTGGAGACAGACAGGGCAGGGGGTAGTGGGGAATGGATGTCTTCCCAAGCACTCCGAGTCCTCATTCTTTCTCATTGCACGAGAATGAGTCCTTACTTCTTCTGGAGCTTGGTCTTCACTTCTGTTTGGGCTTCAGGCTGCGTAGAGATCACCGAATGTGAAAGACAGTGAACTCACCAGTGGTCATTGATGCATGAATGAAGGTTGGTGTATTTTCCCAGACATCTTGACACCTGCAAACTCCTCAGCTAATGACACATGCATGCTTTCCAGCGTTTGTGGGTACATTCAGTGGAGGAAACAGGATAAAACTGTGTTTTGCTCCACTCCCATCCTCCTGTGCTCCCTTCCTGGATTCACAGCTCATCTTGGAGAAAGTGATGGGGCAGCAGCAACTCCTGACAGGCTGGACAGAGGCCCTGCTCCTGTCACTGCACCTGCACACCCCAGGGCTCAGGACCACCACAGCCACGGCCCAGGCCTCGTGTGTTTGTTCTCCTTGATGTCTGGGCATCGCGACCAGTTAGGCATTGCAGCCAGATGGCAGTTGTTACCATGAACTAGTATTTTGTGTTATGCACAAAGGCTCTATCTTCAGACCAGGAAAGTCATCTTAATTTCTGCATTTGTGTTCTCACTGTAGGGTAATCATGCTGTGTTATCGCATTATCCTAGGTTTACCCAGAGGACCAGCCAAAACCTTGCCTCGAGCAACACATACAATAACGTAAGTAATAAAACCCTTCTCTGGCAGTTCATCTGATGATCATAGTTGAAAAGAACTGCTGAATTTTTGCACTGTCCTCTCAATTCTTTACACTGTGCTTGACAAGGCTCTTCTAGGGTTTGGAATCTCTACTTTAAATCTTTTAAAGATAGATATATCTAATTCCACTTCTTTTAGACAGTTGTTCAAAGATCGTCGTTTCTGTGCCAGAGACATAGCTGGGTGGTAGAGTGATTGCCTGGTGTGCACAAAGCCCTAAGTTTGATTCCAGTATCATACGATGAAATGAAAAATATAGTTCCTTTGGCATGGTTTAGTGTTGATTGGAGTCTCCGTTTTCTTTCTCTGAAAGACTTGAGGTATCTGTCCCCATAGTCTCCAACTCTGAGCAAAGGTCACCAGTGAAAGAGCGAAGCCGAGCCGAGCCACATGCCACTTCTGCCTCTTTTAGAAAAGCAGTATTTTAACTATATTTCCCTACTTATGTGGGAAATAGAGTGTAATGGGCATGAAACCAGACAGAAAGTAGTCAGTTTTATAAGTCGTTACTACTTAAATGAAAACAGTAAAAGCTATTGGTTCTTGTCCAGTTCAGTGTATTTGGTTCTTGGAACAGTGCCGTTTGGAAGCCTGGGAGTCTAAATATCAAAAAATTGCCTAATGTAGAAGGTACATTTGAACACGTGTTGTGCTTTCCTAGGTTCTCGAATTGTCAAGTTCAGTATTACTGCAGCCGCTGAGCTTACAGACTGTCACCACGCCCTTCAACCCGCCACAGCCTCCCTTGCCCAGCAGCCATCCGAGTAAGCAAGACCTTAGCATTTGTAGGAAGTGGAAGCTCGTGAAAATGTCTGAGTCTGCCAGAGGGTTATTTACTGAAAACTTAGTGTTGTCAAGCTGTGTGAAATAAATTAAGGGCTGAAACCATTAGGATTTAGGCTAGGAGATTATGAAAATGCTTGTGTGCAACTGAATGCTGTATTTGGAACATTAATGCACATGAACTTTCTGTTGAAGTTTGGAAATTGTGTGTGTGTGTGTGTGTGTACAACTTCTACACTTAAGAGAATTTGAACACCAATCTGTTCTAGTTGTATTATTAGTTATTATACTTAAAGTATTACATATCATTAACATTGTACAACCACAATATGCCTTTACCGGTCTTGTTTTTCACTCCAAGGTATGACAAACAACGATCTCCAGCCACCCAATTACTACGAGATAATGGAGTTTGACCCCTTAGCTCCTGCTGCCACTACAGAGTAAGTTGTGTATGAAATGATTAGAAGGTTTTTTTCTTGGTTCCCTTTGGTAACAGAGCCAACAACATGGTTGTATATTTACCTTGGCATATGTCTTAGAAGAAATCAATGGCATTATTCAAAATAATTTATGAGGCTTTACAGTTGCTGTTCCTCTTAATGGCCTGATTACTGAAACATACAAATGCTGGGGCTGCATATTAGAAACTGAAATCAACATGTGCTTTAGTGGATTTCTCAGATATCTTGATTGAAAGTCTCTCTCTAGCTCGAGATGTAAGTGAATGCCACAGTATTCTTTAAAAAAAATATTTTTTAACTATTAATGTTAAAATTGAGTTTCAGCCAGGTATGGCGTTAGATACTTTAATTCAAGCTTGAGGCCAACCCAGACTACACAGCGAGACTTAGTCCAAAAAATGGGGATGCTTTAACTTAAAATCCTTGAGGTACCATTATTTTATGATTTCCTATCCATCTCGTTGTACCTGGGATGATAGCCTGATTATCGGTTTAGTGTACTCTTGATGGATGGATGATTAACCTTCCAAAGTATAAAAAAGACTCAAAGAAAGTTTATGGAAACCATTGTTCAGAAACAGGCAATCTGCAGGGTATTTTGTTCAGTTATGTTGCTTGATTTGTGCAGAATTTAAATTGTTCATTTTAAAAACTTTATTGCCAATAGTTAAAGACCAGAATGCTTTGGCCTGGATTTGCACATGCTGGCAATGTGCTGGTGTGATGAGCGGCTCGTCTCTTGTAGCAAGTTGTGCTGTGCAGTGTAACAGGCGTCACCTGACCTCCACTACCAATAGCCTAGCACACCTAGTCACTGGGTGATTTACGCCAGCATAGGCAGCACTCTTAGCATCATTCATGAGTACACATTAATGGGTTCTGTCTTTCTTGAGACAGCCTCACTCTAACCTCAGCTGACCTAGTATTCCTCTCTGCAGATTACCCTGAAATAATTTCTCTGCCTTCATCTCATGAGTGCTGGGATTACAGGTGTGCGCCACCACACCCAGCAGTTAAGTACTTTTTCCTCACTCAGAGTGATGAAATTCCCAAGGTCTCTGCTTGATAGAGCATCTGAATCACTAACTATAGCAGAAGTTTAAGAAACTGGTGCCTAAACTAGACTGACTTTTCCAAATTCACCCTTTTTGTTCATGCATCCAGATATGAAGTGTAAAAGTTCTTAATCATATCCACGTGTGAAGTAGATCTGGTGCTGAGGTAGGGCCGTGTACAGGTTACACTTCTCTTATTGTGAGACATCATTCAGGTTCAAACAAGTTAAGGAAAGAAAGGGAAATTTATCCAGCTTACAGTTCCAGAGGGGAGATACAGTCCTTCCTGGTGGAAAAGGTGTGGCTGAAGCTGGAGGTGGCCTAAGTCCTGTTGTAAGAGCAGAAAATAGGGTGGAACTAATAAACCTCAAGGACCACCCGTGACTGCCTTCCTCCAGCAAGGCTCCACCTCTTAAAGGTGCCATGACCTTCCTGAACAATTAAGATTCAAGCAGGAGCCCCTGGGAACAACTCCCACTCAAGCCATGGCAGGCCTTCAGCAGAGGCTGCTCAGGTGAAGCTCTGCAGCGGCCACTGAGCTTCGTCCTCTCTGTGTGCACAATCCCAGTGCCTGTGAAAGTCTCGAGGTTCCAGGGAATTTCTAGGGAGAAGCAGACTGCACAGAAGTTCTGGGCTGCCTTATCACTGGACACCACTCCCAGCTTAAGAATTTGGTTTCTGCTGGAGTAGAACAGATATCTCTAGACATACACACAAAGATTTTGAGCACAATGGATGAACTGAAACTGCCTAACGTAAAAGAAAGTATCAGGCAACCTAGTAGCAGATGTCGAAACATTATGTGCACAACTTGAACTGAAAACCAGATAATGGATTAAATAGCATGGAAATTGGTGATTTCAGTAAAAGTCATGTTAGCAAATTAATAGGGAGAGAGTCAAATAAAGTTCAGTGTGTTTAATAAAAAGTAGGAGATGGAAACAGTAAAAACAGTTTGTCAACTGGAGAATTACTGAGGTAGTTATGAAAAGTAGATGTGAAATAGAAGATATAAAAATGGTTGCTACTGAAGTATGAGAATGCTGAGTCAGCAGCGCGTATAGAAGAAGGGAATGGGGGGATGGGCTGCTGAACAAAGTCTGAGAACACGGGTAAACAGGATCATAGAAATAAAAGACAGACACATGAGAATAAACTAGAATTAGAGACAGGAAGATGTGAGAGACAGGAAGATATAAGAAGTGAGGTTTTTAATTAAGAGCTATAGAAATCAGTGCCTTAAGCAGAGGAAAGAAGACTGAAATTGCTTTGTGGAAAATAATTAACTTTTAAGAGACTATAAACTGCTTCAAGTTGGACATCTGGGCTTAGAAGTGCTGTAATTGAGATTTTCCCCAACCATGTTTTGCTGTCATCTACATTATGTATGTCATTTTTGGGGTGGGGTTGTTTTCTAGTTATAGACAGGTGAGGCATATATAAATAGAACTAAAAGATATAAAAATTATAATTTATTAAAGACATGGAGACCATCATTACAAGCTAAAAAGGCTGCTAAGAAGTCTGAATTATAATAACAAATGTTAAATAATACAGAATATTTTTAAAAGTTTTGAACCAAAAGCTGAATGTTTTTAAAGCAAAAAACTGAACTGTTCAAATTTGAGCACCATTTTTTCTTTAAATCAGAAATAAAAGTTGCTCTTGAATCATATTTTTAACAGGCATGAGAATTACATTAGAATTCATCTCATTTTATTTATTTATATGAGAGAGAATGAATCACATACACACATGCTCTGGCACGAAGGTGGGGGTCAGAGGACAACTCCCAGAAGTCAGTTCTCTCCCTCCGTGAGTGGGTGTCTTACTACTAAGTCACCCTGACGGACCCAGCATTAGAAGTTAAAGAAGTTGGCTGCTAAGCTCAAACCTCAAAGTTGTGGCATCACAGCTTTTCTACCCAGACCTGGCGAGTTGCCATTGACCCTAAAGGTACTGGTGATGCCGTCACAGGCCTGTGTGGCCGCCATAGTGGCAGGCTTCATGTTTCTTTCTTAGCGCCCCCCCCCCCAAGCTGAGTGGTCTGCAGGGAAGCTGTGGAAACCCTGAGCATCTCTTGTCGGGTTTAAGCTTGGCTGGGTCCCTTTGAGCTTGTTTTCACAGGTTACTAAGTAAATTGTTTGTACCGTTTTCTGCAGTACATTCGTGGGGACGTTAACTATTACTTTTTTTCTTACTGAGTGTATATAAACTAATACTAAGAGTCTGGCCTAGTGTTTTCACCTTCTGACCCTGCCCCTAACATGCACAGAATGCTGTCAATCTAATGATGTGAATGATATTTTATAAAGTTATTTTGTATCCTGTCAATTTTGTTTTGCCTCATAGTATGACAGCAACAAGTAAAATAAAATTCATTGTACTAAAAAAAAAAAAGAAATAGCAACAGGGAAGACAGCCAATGAACCTATAGGTAGGAAGACAGTACATCAAACTGCTCTGTAGCAGGCTGTTATTCTACCCATAAATTGGAGGAACATTTAATATTTAGCCTAGAAGTCTTCTTCCACAACAGAGATATAAGGCGCTCAATACCCTGACAGGATGCAGCCTAGAGCAACAGAGGAGCAGCGAAGTGGACGGTCAACCATAATGCAGAGTATTATCGACTCAGTAGGACTCATCCAGGGACAGGGCGAACTAATCGCTCCCAATCCCAAGGCTTTGGGAGCCTCACAGAAGAGGAAGTGATGAGATTGTAAGAACCCAAAGGTGGGAAGATTCAGTATTAGATAGGACAGTCCACTCAAGGCAGGATTGCTCCATCTGGGAACTCACTGCAGTGGGACTTGTCCTTCCCAGACCTGCATAATAACTGATATACCAACATGCTCCCATAAACTACTTAGGAACTTAAGAAAGATGGAACTTATAGTGAAAACCTCTGGGTCTAAAGCTGGATGAGTGAAGGGAAATGCCCATATCAGTGGGGTGGCCTAAAGAGAGGTAACTTGATATTCCACAGAGGCCTGAGCCCCACAGGTGTAGACAAGCCAGTGTGAACCCTGGGATCCACAGAAGCATATGGGTGGGAAGGTGCGAGAGAGTGGGAGAGATTGATGAAGGAAGGGCGGGCATGGGAGGGAATACTCGCTATGCATGTAAAAGTAGAAAAATAAATAAAATATTAAAAATTTTAAAAATGTATAAAAACAAAACAAAAAGTTAAAGAAGCTGGAATCTAAGCTCCAGGACTAAGATCTTTGTTTTTATTCATTTATGGTGCTGACCTTCCCACATAGCCCCATATGTTAATTGTAGTACTGGGAATATGATCTGTGAAATTGATATGTAATCATCATATTGTGGTGGCTTTGTTTGTTTCAGAGCTATTTATGAAGAAATTGATGTTCATCACCACAAAGGAGCTCGGTCACAGTGACTGCCGAGGTAAAGACTTCAGCTTATACACTTCTATTCTGTGTAATTCCTGTGTAATTATCACTTTTCACATTCAGTACTTATATTTTGGAAGGGCCACCTGAGTCTGATGCTTATGTTAATGAAACAGTAAGCTCCTCTTAAACACTTCAACTGCAAATGAACATTCACTAAGTATATACTATCTCTGTGAGCCTGTCGGCTGGAAATAAAGCATGGGAATACAAAAGTTGGTTAATGCAACAAAAATATCAGTGCTAACAAAAGAGATGACTTAATTGAAATTTGTCACCAAAATCTGAATACTTGTTTTTAATATACCATTAATACCTATTGCCTGGTACCAATAGAGTCCACTGGCTGTTAGTCTTCTAAATACTTCTGGGCTTTTTCTGCTTACTACAGCAACCATACCATTTACTTACAAATGAATGGTGGCCTCCACCATCAGCCACCATGGAAGTAGCACATTCCTATCCTTCTATTTGACCGTAGCCAATCCAGTCTTTCCAAGGAGAAAAAGAATGATGATAAAGGAGTGAATGAAGGACAGGGTGGAGAATGCTCAGTGTCTTCCCTTTATTCTAGGTGAGGATCAGCTCACAGGGGCCAACTGCTCCATTCCAGCTATGAGGCCCAGCAGACAAGCTCTGCCTGCCAGTATGGAAAAGCCACAATGGACATCACTTGTCTCTTATGACGTTGCAAAAGAGTAACACTTCTGACCTGACATTGGTGGTTCCTGACAAAGGCTCAGGATTTCAGTAGAACCTGGTTGTAACAAGTGCTCACTTAAACCTCACTCAGAAGGAAAACTGTGTAGTACTAATTGAATCCCTACAGTGAGGTAGCTTATGCTGCACAGGCCTTCCTGCAGCTAGAAATGAAATCACAACTGTGCTAAGAGTAAATGAAGATTCTCCTACACAGCTCTGAGTAGATGTAAGCCAGAAATGTGAGACCTGTGCTAGAGGAAGACCAGGCGTGCCTTCACTTAACTGAGCCTGAATGTAAATACCAACTTGCACTTCTTTATCACTATTTGTTTAGAAATGTTTTCAAGACTTGGTGAATGTCATTGGATTACATTTCAAGTGCCTAACAGCCCACCTCTAGACTGTACCAGGTGGTCTTTAAATACAATACATTATAATGTGATGTGTTCATTTTCCTTGTATTGCAATTTACATTTACATTTGAAACAAAGACTACTGGAAAGCATTCAGAATGTATTGTGCATTATATAAATTAAAATGAAAAATAAATAATAAAGTAATGTCTTTTTCAGAGTTTTTTTCAAAAAAAAAACTTTCATGTCAACTTAGCATCAAGAGGCTCAGAACCATCAAAGTAAAATCTAGCACAGTCCAGCAGGTATAATTCTTGCATTTTAGTTTGAATTCTAGGTGATTATCTGCCTGGTACTCTGAACAAAACAGCTCAATCTCAAAAGAAAACCAAAAGGAAATGTAAAATAAGGATGTAAACTTTGAGCACACAGTTGGAGCCTAGTGACTTATCTTTTACTTAGAGTTTCAAAACAGTGATGGTTCACACTGAAAGAAAACAACGGCTGTCCAGCTTGCAGACAGTCAAGTTCTGACCTCTGATCCAAAACATATGAATTTGGACATAACTCTTTTTTGAAAGTTCTCTGATTCTGTTAAAAGTATGAATTTAGACAGTACCTATGAAATTATGTTGAATTATCAAGGTGTTTTTCATATTAGCAAACTTGTATCATTCATTTGGTCATGCATTCTTCACAGGGCTTCTGAAACTAAAAATTAACCCATTCTCTCCACTTTAAGGTTAATTCAAGTTGAGTTAAAAGAAAAATGGAACCATAACCATTTAAAACAGAAGGCTGTAGTTCACATTATTGTAAAAATAATTCTCCTCTGAGAAAGCAGGATACATGATTTTTCAAAAATCACAGCTTTGAAGCAGGTCTTGGAAGCTACTCAGTTATAGCCTGGAACTGGCAACTTGTGCCCTTCTTTTGCTTCAAAAAATGTATAAGAAAGAGTGATGAGATCGACATTCACCATTTTCGGATCTTCGGCAAATTCAGGATCAATGTAGAAAAACACTGGCATATCTACTTCCTCTTGAGGATTAAGCCTTTGTTCTTCAAAACAGAAGCACTGCAAGTCATAGAAAGATACTTGGTCAATAACACTTCTGATCTATTGCCTACAGCAAAGTAGTGGCTGATTTCCAGACTCGAAGCCACAACAGTAGCAGCATCTTCCCATCTCAGGCTGAATTCTGCTTTAAGGGTTAAGAATCACATCAACTCTGATTTTAAATATGTATCTGCTTTGACTTTCGATTTCCACATAGCAAGTATATGTGATGAGGATAAAAATTAAAATTTAAAGAACTGAATACAATTACTATTATTACTTGAAATGCTGTCGTCCAAGTTGACTTGGGATTTGTGTAGTCCAGGTTAGTCTTAGACTCATGGTGATCCTCCAAGCTAAACCTCCTGAGCATAGGGATTACAGATGTGACCCACCACGCAGGATCACAAATGAGGTTCTAGGAAGCAAAAGTATCTACCAAAAGGCTGCTTCATACTAAACAGTTCCACATACTTTTATCGCTAAGTTCACATTCAGTTTACCTGTATCTTGTTGAAATATTGTCCAGCTTCGAAGGGTACAACATTGTATGTAGAAATTCCAATCACTGGTTTGTCGGTAGGGTTCTTGGCTCTATAAAATGCCAGTGCAGTCTCTCCTGGTACCACCTATTTCAAACAACAGATGTTAAATCAGTCACCACCACCCCTTCACTAAATTAGAACCACATTAATTTTTCCTATTCATCAGATCATAATACATAATGTAAGATCTGGCAAAAAAAAATTGAATGTTGCCCAAGAACCTACTTTAGTTTCAAATTTTATTTGCATATGTCAATGAAGAGCCATTGCTGTTATCCACAGCTGTGAATCTCTCTCTTGGATATCTGCAAATCAAGTGATTTTAAATGCTGGGGAATATGAGCCAGGCAAAGCACAGCCCAAGCCTAGCTTCTTTGTAAGAGTCAATCCTGAATGCCGTGACTAGTTTTTAAAAGGATACCAATTTAAATTTACCTTAAAACTGATTAAATTATATTTATAATCAGAGTAAAACACTAAGGACTTTGTTAAGCCAAAAAGAGTTAAAGTTTTGAGAAGTGAAGACAATAACAAGCAAGGTTAGACTGAGGTAAGAGCACCATGAATTTGAGGCCAACTTGGAGTATGTAGTCCAAGTCTGTTACAAACAGTACATATTCTGTTAAGTGTATGGTACTATCCAAAATAGTCATTTCAAAACCTGCTAACAGATCCCATAAATAACTCCATTTGTTATCCCTGGATTACATTCCATGATATCTATGAGTATTTTAAAGTAAGTGCAGATGAGCATGACAGTTTAAGTGAAGGAAACAATTTTATACTGACAAGAGGAATGGCTGCTTACATATATTTCTTACATATATTTCTGTTTGCTGAGGTCTGAAGTTCCACTGGAGACTTGCATGCACATCTGCGTTGAAGGTAACCTTAATGATCCGATCCTTGATGGGCACCATGTTCTCAATCTGGTCTGACCCATGACCTGCTACTGCTGCTCCCCCAAGTCCAGTGGTCTAGAAAAAAAGATAAATATTAAGTGATATGTTTCAGGTCTTTGCCTGTCTAGTGCATAAAGTAAAATTTTAAAAGGGTGACCAGAGCCTATATTTGTAAAAGTGATTTCCTTTCAGTGCTGTGTCAAGAAAAGCAGGCCTGAAGGTAAAGTTATTGTTGAGGATGATACAGCACAGAATTTCTCACTTAACTGTTATCAAACATACTTTCCTTTATGATACTCACTATTATTTTGCTGAAAGAAACAAATTTTGTTTATGACCTGATCATTTCAATAAAAATAAGCCAGTGTTTCCCTTTTCCACATTCCTGTTTGGTCCTTTTGTACCTCACAATTTTTATAGTTCAAATTTGTTTGTAACTTTACTGTTATATTCTCCTATTTTAAGGCATCACAGTTTCCCTGTATCATTTCCTGTACATCTCTGTGTGCACATAGCTTTTATAGCTTTCACTACCAGTAATTAAGAGCACCTGATTCTTTTGGTCATTGAATCAACTATCATAAAGCATTAGTAGAATAATTTGTGTCTGACATACACTTCCTTATTTTCAGATACAAAAAAAAAAAAGAAGAAAAAGAAAAAAGAAAGAAAAAAAAGGAAAACTCTTACTTCTAAGGTTATCTTTTTCTGATACCTGAGAATGCCAAAATTCTGTTTTCCAGAAAATTTACATGTTACTATACTAGGGAAAAAGAAGTCTAGATTTGAGGGTTAAGAAAAAGCCCCTGCAAGTATACTGCATACACCTTTCTTATAACCCATGCATCACAGGGCAAGTTTTCATCCTTAAGAAGTAAGTATATGCTTCATTAAGGAATTAAATTCCGAGATAAAACTGCCTTTCCTAAAGATTTTAAGCCACTTGGATATGAAAAATGGAAAATGTCCACTTTCAATAATGATTCCTTCATAACATATTCCTGGAATACAGATTCCTGAAGTTTCTAAGGTGAAAATAAACAGGTAGAAATGAAGACTGGAAAGATGACCTGACTCAAGTCTAGCTTTACTTCTAACTGGATAAGTCTTTTCCTTGGGTTACATTTTCCGTGTTCATAAAAGGAAGGTGCTACTGTGCACAGCTAGTCATCTTTGCTTATTTCTAGCTCCCAAATCCTGTGATTTTAGAAGTAACAAAGGCATTCTTTTGGGAATACCACTGTCTACAACATGCAACTTGATTTTAGGATCACAAAGACCCGAAACAGCCTGTGAGCAGACATAGGACACTTGTCAATCAATTACTTCCATTTCCCAATCTCAGCACTACTGTCAGGTTGGGCAGCCTAATTCTTCAGGGGGTCGGGTGGAGGCGTCCTGCGCATGGCCGGCCGCATCCCTGTGTTCACAGAATGGATGCACTGATGCAAATGGAATCTTAAAAGTATTGAATGGTGGGTACCTGAGCAGAGGCTGCAAGACTTTTGGGTGAGGCGGAAGCTCAGGAAACTGAATTTCATTCGGCGTGGTTATAAGCTCCATCACCCACGGGGACTAGGCTGCCACTCGCCCTGGCTCGGTGACCTTGGCCCGTCCCCGTTCTGACATTCATCCGGGCCACCCCTCGCGCTCAGGCCTTTGCAGGGATGGCTGTCCGGGGCTGGGTCCTGCACCGGGTCCCTCCGGGCAGCGCCGGCTCCTACCTGGCAGTAGAGCCGATAGAGGGGCACCGCGGCGTAGGAGGCCCCCAGCATGCCCACGGCCGCCGCGGCCACGTAGCCGAGCAGCGTCTTGTTGCGCCGCCGCCAGTCCTCCTCCTGCGCGCGCTGGGACGGGTTCGTGCTCTTCGGCCGCCGAGGCGGCTCCGCGGCGGGACCCCGGGCCCGGCTCGGCCGCCTCCACGTGCCGAGCCGCCGCAGCCCGCTGCGCCCCGGGCTAAGAAACGCCTCCACGCCGCTCGGGGCCGCGATCGAGCACCCGGAGGGACCGCACGGCCAGCCACAGAAGGCGACGCGCTTCCATCCCGCACGCCAAAGCCCTCCCATCTCCTACCCCGTAGAGAACGCCCCCTGCCCGGGAGCCGGCGCCAGATCTCGCGAGACCTCCCGCGTCTCGCGGTAACGCGCCGGAGCCTGCCGCTGCCTTGGCTACCAGACTCCTCAGGTAGCCGTCTCGCTACGGAAGCCGAGCGGTCCGATGGCGGTAAGATCGCGTTTTGCTCTGGAACTTGTTCCACTTTCCTTCTTTTCGATGCCTCTTTTAACTTACTTTAGGGGAAGATGCCTTTCGGTCCTTACGAGCCAGCTCGTGCCTGGGGAGTTGCACTCCTGATCTCCCTAAACTCCGCCAGCCTTTGTCTCTACCTATTGGTCCCCTCAGCGACCACTGTCCCGCGGGACTTCTGCTTGGTGTGCTTTGGGCTCTGGTCCTTGCGCTTGACTGTCTGGGACTTGGGCTCAGGCAACCATCCTTGTCCTCCGAAGCTTTGCAAAGTGGACCGCATCCCTCTGGTCGCTTTTGCAACTTCTGCATCTTCTGAGCCCCTGGGCGATTTGCTTCTACGACGCTGATGCTCCTGGATGACAATCGCTGCATCCTGGCGATACAATAGTTTCCCAAAGCTCTCCCTATAGGACAAACTAGAGAGGTTGGGGCAGATGGTGTATCCAGACGCTTTTCCTGAAACAGAAAGTAGCATCCCTCTAGAAGTTATTAAGCAGTGGCTAATTAAAAGTTAAGGTTCTGAGGTTTGGCATGAATACATTCACATGTGGATCCTTACCATAGATGTATGTGCTCCCATCAGTTATTTGAACTCTCTAAAACCTGTCGGCCTCATTTTGAAAGTGGAAATTGCAATCGTTATTGAGGATAAGCATATAAAATGATATCCACACTGCCTGAGGAATAGAAAAAACTTCGTGAAAGCTGGATCTGGTTTCTAATAGCTGTACCAGATGTAAGCATCCCATTTTATGAACGAGAAACTGAAGACCTGAGAAACTTCAAGTCTTTCAGCTTCTAACATTTTTAGATGTTTTATTTATTTATTTATCTACGTATTAATGTGTGTGTATAGGAATGGAGGTTAGAGGACAACTTTCGCAGCTGGTTCTCGACTTGCATCTTGTTGAAACATGGTTTCTGCTTTCTGGTACTGCTCAGGCTACCCGGCTTGTATGTTTTCCTGATTGATTCTCTTGTCAATTCCCAGCACGCTGCAGGAGTGTTGGGATTAGGTTGAGCTACCACATCTAGCTTTTTGTGGGTTCCAGGGACGCAACTCAGGTCATCAAGCTGGTACAGTAAGCGCTTTTACCCACAGAGCCTGCCATTTGGTGCCCCCATACTGAGCCATGCAAGTTTTCAGTCCTCTGGGATATCCAAAAAAAGAAGTCATACAAGATCACTTCTGGTGTTGATTTGTAATTAATAAATGATAAATACTGGGATACAGTTCAGCGAAAATAAAATAATTGTGGCATAAAATAATTGTGAGTGACAAAGAGGAAGGATACTGAAGTTGTATCTTTGTGAAGAGGTGAAAGTAAGGTCTTTGTAGAGGCGACATTTGAGCCTGTGGAACCATGATAAAGAACTACATGCACAACTATGCTTCTAGGTCATATTAAACCTCAGAAGTTGGACAGAGTTAAATATGACTGAAGAAAGCAAAAGGAGGCCAGTGTGATCCTGGCATAGTGATTCCTGCGTAATAGAAGAAATGGGGTCAGAGCAGGTACACAGAGACCTGATAGTACAAAGCCATTTTAGGAGAAGCTATGGGACCATTTGAATCTGTATTGAGTCACAATGGAGGAAAAAAAATACTGTCATACTGTAAAGGTAGATGTAGAGGCAAGAAAGAAAACAGACTGAGGTAGCAATTGTAGTAGTCCTTTACTGAGCAGTAATGGTGACCTTGAATGAGCAATTGATTAACTTGTGGTCACCCTGCCACAAAGTTGCACAGCCAATAAAATGTAGACATTGTTTGAATCCTCCCTAATCCAGCTCATCATTACAGAAATTGCAAGACCGTAGGATTCTGCAAATTCTCTTATATTTTGTTGTGATATTTAGTCGTCTTTTCTTCTATATTTTCCTTGATTCTCTTACCAGATGGTTGGTTTTCTCAGGAAAAGATTGCTTGTATTTTGATTTTCCTGCAGCATAGACTTCAAATCTCATGAAAGCATTAATGTATGTTCTTGAGGCTAACAGTGTATTTCCTGTATATTTTTCTTCCAAGTACCTTTGCATATCACTGAAGCTAGTAATATAAATATGTCTGCGATAGAGTCATCATCTTCAGCTCTTATCATGTTTTTATAATTAAAAATTGAAGTTCTCTCTTAGGTACAGAAATCTTAATAGAAGTAAAATGATGTTGGTCTTTCTAGCTTTCCCCTTTAATAAAAGAAAATATGCATCTTATCCAATCTCAACAGGATAATGCAAAATGACAATTCATGTTTATAAACTATTTTGGTGTTTCACTTATATTGAGGATGTGATGTGCAGAATATCATTTAGTTGAATCTCCAATTTTTACTCTGAAATAAAAGTAGCTAAAAAGTTACATAAAAGTTACATAAAATATGCAAATTTTCCACTTCTCCTTCACCTAGACTCTGTAATCTTTAAGATTCTTGTGCCATTTGAGAGCAGAGCACAGATCTGTGATGTTCCCAAACTGTAAACTTAATGATTACATATATGTTCATTGTGTACAAGGACATAGTACAGCCATCAAAATCAAGGTATAACATTCATCCAGTATTACCATGAAGTTGCCTTAGGCTGCCGTAGCCATTTACTGCACACTAGCTACTTAACATTTGTTTAATGTGTTTCTGGATGCTGGGGAAGTCTAAAATCTACATACTAGATGTACCAACTTCTCATTAGTTTTCCTTTCTTGTAGCAGTCTACCCTCTTGTGTCTTCACACGCTAGGAGGAATGAGCAAGCATGTGGTCTCCTTTTCCTCCTCCTCCTCCTCCTCTTCCTTTTGCATTTATTTATCTTGTGCATGTGTCTATGTATGCCGTGTCTGCTCCCACCATTTATCAGTCTTGGTAGAAATGTTTTACCCACTGAGCTATCTCACCTTGCCCTGTGATATCTTTTCTATAAAGACACTAATCCTATCTGATTGGTTAATATTCCAGCATTATGACCTCATTTACCTTAATAATTCTTTTATCTAAACTCAGCTGTACCAGAGGGTAGGATTTCAACATAAGAATGTGAGCAATGTATATATTCAGTACATCAGACCCTCCTTCCTATCCACTGTTAATTATCCTGCTTGTCACCGTCATTTGCATCTTAAGTCTCAATATCTAATCCAAGATGACACCTTGTTTTCACTTGTCATGCCTCTTTAGTTTTCATCACTCTGAAATAATTCCTCAACTTGTCCTCATCTTTCATGATCATGAAGCATACAGGCCAGTTATTGGTGTCCTCCTTATGTGTCCCTGTTTTGGGTTTGTGTTACATTGTTCTGTCATGCTTTGTCGTGGAATACAAGCCTTCAGCTGGAATGCCACAAAAGTGATATTATGTTCTTCCTGCTCAGTATCCTTTGATATCATATAAAGTCAGTTCATCTGTAACTGAGATTTTTCTCTCTTTGTTGACATATACATGCAAGAATTTATTTTTTCTTGGTTTTGAGCCAGAACTTCCTTAATCATCCCAGGCTGGCTTCAAATTTGCCATGTGGTTCAGGCTGGCCTCAAACAGATAATCCTCTTGCCTCAGTCTCCACCATTGGGATTACAAGTGTATGCGACCATTCTTGGTCACATTCCTTATTGTAAGACTCATTAAGATATTTTATCCTTATTAATTGAGATGTAATAATATACTTGGTGGTGAGAAGCTATGGAAGTAGACAGATATTCCTTTAATACCCCTTATTCTTGCCAGCTTTAATTTTCTATAGTAATTTTCTCTAAATCTGTTATTACTGTGAAGGATGTAAAATGATCATTTTCTAATATATTCACTCTTTCTAGATTAGTGATTGAAAATCAACTGGAAGATAGAACTTTCTTTTATTTTTATATTTTTTATATTAGTTGCAGATCCCTGAATCTCTATTTTAATCAGCAGTTAATATTTATTATTTTTGTGTTCATCTTGGATTTTTCTACTTTAACCTTGAAATCAGCCATCCCTGCAGATTGTTTTGGTTCCTTCACTAGAGAATAAAATCTGGGTACTAGAAGTGGTCTTGGCAGAGAGACCTTCTTGGCAGAACTAAATAATTTGTATATATTGAGGTACTATGTGTACATGTATATCTGACAAAAGAAATCTCCCTACTGATACTCTCTCTATATATATATATATGTGTGTGTGTGTGTGTGTGTGTGTGTGTGTGTGTGTGTGTGTGTGCCCCCCAGCATACATACATACCACATAAGAAAATAAAGCTATCACTAACGCTGGCAGCTGGGCCACAGACATGTGACCCATCTCAGCTTTGCTTTGCAGGTCAGCCCAGAGCAGGAATGTGCTCCATTTTGGATGCTATCCAAAAGCTCAGCAAGACAAAAAGTAAAAAGGAAGAAGTGAAAACAAAGGTCTGTTTAGATTTCTGAGCCCCAGAGATTTTAGAACAAGAAAGGGCACTTAGGAAGAGTTTGGTTCTGGAAACAGTCCTTTCTTCCTACCTTTTCTCAAGTTCAGCCCTGGTAGAGGTAATATCATAATGTTACAATTGAGAAACAGATTTAGAATGATGGTGTAACCATCCAAGCATACTCAGGTAGTGTCAAGCTGGAACTTTGATCGAACTCCTGGCTCCATGCTATTTTTTTTTTTTAACCTGCATCTTGAAGAAAGCAATTTGCAATGGACAATAAACAAAAGATACAACCCTTTCCTTTCAGTGCCAGGAAGTATTTCCTCTGTCTTAATTAAAATTACCATTAAAGCAGTTTGGCCGTCTACTTGTAAAATGGCACATTTTAAGATGATATCAGAACCAACACAGACTAGGCTGAAGTGAACATAGGATTAAGTCAGAAGACTGAAACCTAGTCTCAAAGGTGTTCATGTGATAATCTAAGGCCAATATATAGAGCTCGAAGAATGATTATTGCAAGATGATAAAATGTTTTTCTGATAAAGCTCATGAATGTATAACACTAAACTACAGTGTCTGTGTGTCTGAGTATACCTGTAGCATACTAAATCGTTGTGGTAACTACACAGGGATAGAATGTGAGTTGCTCTAGGCAAAGTTGACCTGGCCCTGTTCTGTACTGGAGTATGTTGATACACTAAAAATGTCAGCCTGGCTGGCTTTAAAGACTTGACACTTGGTTTCCAATATCCTTCTTCAGCAGGAAATGATTAAACCTCAAAAATCTGCATAATTTTATATAATAGGTAAAATAAATTATTTTCTTATAAGCTAAATTATTTTGGTATTTACATAATCTTGCCTTGTGTGATTGTTGGTTCTCAGACTTTCTGATGATTTAAAGATTATATAAATAAATTCTTCACTCATAGGTATAATTTTTAAAGCATAATATAAGAAAATTACAACTTTAATGTGAGGATCACTGATCTGTATTTTGTATTTACTTAGCAATGTGAAATACCTAACAATTATTCTAACAGTATAAGGAACTGTTTGCTTGGAGCTTTTTATTTTAACATTTGTGTTCAAGATTCAAGGGAAATATGTAAATGATAATAATAAGGGAATGCAGTTTGTTAGATTATCCTAACAGTCAATTAGTGGCCAGTAATATCATGGAGTTGACTCCGAACATCTTAGTATCCTTGATTCTTATTTCCTGGCCACTATCTTTATGCTATAGATCCTTTTAAAATATCTTTAGTGAGTTTATATGAATGACAGGTCAGGTGAAAGCAAATCATTGAGTCAGAACCCTTGGCTTGTCCCTCCAGAAGGAGAATTAGCACCGTGTTTGCACATGATCAGACTTAGCAAGCATTCAGAGGCTAGGCGCTTCAGTGAGAGCAAGGAAACCCCAGAGCAGCGACCTTGCTCCAGAGGACCTCACGTGTCACAAAGCCCCACAGAAGCAGTTTTCTGGTATCTCCCAAGGTTGGGCAGTAGGCTTTTGAGGGCTGTTTATGTGTGTACCGCCTCCTCCCTGAGAAATGAATGGCATTCCTGAGATGCTCGAATTCTTGAAAGAAACCTATCAGTAAAAGGATTATTGCCTCTGGATGCCAAGTCAAGGAGATGGTAAAACAGCTCTTTGATCTTTCATGTCTTGGGTTCCTGAAATTTTCATGTCATATAATGAAGTTACATAAACCTTAACCCAGGGAATGGAGACAGTCCTGATATTGCCATTGCTTTGGAAGAAAGAATCCAGCCCCTATACAGAGTAAGACCTTACAGGAAACTGCAAGTGTAAGTTCAAAAGGGAGGTGGGCTTCATAGACTCCTTTATTTTTAGATTTGTTTATTTATTGCATATGTGACTGTATGTGCATGTCTCTGTGTATGTCTGTGTGTTCAAAGGACACTATGTGTGCTTGTGGAAGCCCATGGTTGATTTGGAGAAGATTGTTCTACCTCCTCTTTACTTTGCTGTGGAGTTTCTCAGTCTCCGCCCTCCAAGATCTAAAGTACAGCTTCTGCTATTTCCTCCTGGCATTTTTACAAGGGATCTGGGATCTGAACTCAGGACCCATGCTTGTGAGGCAGAGGCTTAACCCCTGAGTAATTTCTCCGGTCTGGAGGTAGGCTTAAGAGTGTGATCTTAGTAATATTTTCTACTCTGTCATCTGTGCATAGTTGATTTTGTCTTTATTACCTGGGATTTAGGGGTCTGGGTTCAGATCCTTTTGCTTTCAAGTAGTCTTTAAACCCCTAAGCCATCTCACCAGCCTTCTGTTTCTTATTGTTTATATCACTTACTAAATTTCTAATTTTCAATTTCAAGGGATATTTTAGAAACCATAATATCCTTAGCTGTATATGACTGATTAGTCCTTTTTGAACAAACTCAAGGTGTGATCTGCATCTCTTTATGCTTTACTGGTAGCCTGGTTACACTACACAGTAAACAAATCTCCCAATTGGGAGCCCCAGTTAAAAAGCTGAGTGTCCCCCTCTTCCCCCCTGCCTTCTTGGAAAAACTAACAGGGCACTCTTCTGCTTAAGAAAATGTCTCCTTCAGCTGGCTCCTTTCTCCCCCTCCCCCAAGTGTATGAACTTTATCTCTCACACGGTGTGAACTCAGATCCCTGCTCGGTTTATCAGAATAATCTGCTGCGTCTTCAGAGACCTGCACATGGCCAGGAGCCTCTGACAAAACACCCTTCTCTTTCTCGTGGGCGTTATAAAGCTATTATCATTCATCAATTTGGGGAGCTTCCTATTAAACCCACAAATCTCTCCTTGGCTGGGAGCTGTCTTTGTCCTTCCCTTTCTGCTGGTGGTCTTTGTACTGAGGACAAACTGTTGAAAGACATTACAGTTTCTTGACCTCACAGCTGTGAAGTGCTTTGAAGAGAATATAAAAGTACTCTGTCAAGGCAGGATGGAAATTAGGTTCTTGCTTACCAAGCCGTTATGAGTTTATTCAAGATCTATTATTTTAATCTTTGCAATGAGAGCAATCTAAAAAAAATCTCCTAATTGTTTATGATAAAGAGAGTTTGTGTGCCTGAAAGTATGTGCTGATTCAATTGAATGTAAACCAGCAACTTACTGCAGATAAGCAGTTCTCAACAAAGATTGTATGTGTGTGTGTGTGTGTGTGTGTGTGTGTGTGTGTGTGTGTGTGTGTTCATGTACCTGTTTGCCATCAATATGTTTGGCTAGCAACATTTTTTAATGAACATCTTTAATCTCACAGTAGAGTTTGGAATAGGAGAAAAATTATTATCTAGAAGATATTGCACTTAAGATTTTTTCTATTTATAAAGTAGTAGAATTGTATATGTGTGTTCATATTCAAGTATGGGTGTGGGTGTTTGCCCTTGAGTGTGGCACAGGCATGTATATGTAGAGGCCAAAGGACAAGTTGGACAAGATCTGTCACAAAACCTGGAGCTTATTGATTGGCTACATTGGCTGTCCAGCAAACCCCCAGGATCCTCTTCTCTCTGCCTCCTCTGCTGTGAGATTAGAAAAATGTACCACTGCACCAAACTTTGTACATGAGTGCAACTGAACTATCTCCCTAGTCTCACCAAGTAATAGACTTTAATTAGACATTAGATTAGCAAATAGAGAAAAATTATTTAGAAATGAACTTAAAATGTGCAAGATAAATATGAAGATAACTACAGAATCCTGTCACAAAAGATAATGTGAACAAATGAAAAAGATAAATGAAGTTCTTTGACAAGAAAGCTAAAACATAACATTATAAAGTTAGCACTGATATAAACTTACACTTGCATAGAAACTCATACTTCCTCGATTGATTTATAAGTCTAATATGATTTCCTGAAAAATCATATTATTTAGCTTTTAAACCAATCTAAGAAAATTCGAAGTTAACATATAAAAGTAAAAACCTAAAAACCTAAAAAAAAGTAAAAACCTTAAACATATCATTTGGCATATGATAAGGATTGCTTTCAAATCAGAGAGTGATAGATGGGCTACTTAATAAATGTGTTTGATACATTTGTATGATATTCTGAAGAGAAAAATGTAAGAGGTGGATCTGTACTTTAATCCATGCTAGGGTGGATTCTAAATAGATCAAAGATTTTAAATGAAGTCATAAAATTACTACAAGAAAATACAGGAGAATTACTTACCAACTTCAGCATCAGCAAAGAATTTCTAATTTGAACTTATACTAAAGCCATCAAAGACTTTTACATAGCAAAATTGTTCATAGCTAAAAATAAGAACATTTATGTGTGATGTCACTAGAATCTCTATTGACTGAGGACCTTTCAAGCTTGTATAAAGAATGGGGTATGGACCTGGAGAGTTCGCACAGATGTTAGAGTGTTTACCCCAGCACTATGTCAGAAGCCAGTTGTGGGAGAACAGCTGTAATCCTAGTGCTGGGGAGGCAGAGACAGGCAGATTCTTAGAGCTTCCTAGCCAGCCAGCCTAACCAGATTGGTAAACTACAGTAAGGAACCTGTGTTAAAAAGTAAGGAGTACCTCTGGCCTACACACATACACACACGCACACATGCACACATCCTCACATATATGTGTATGCATACATATACACAGAAAAGCAAAGAAGCAAGCAAAAGAAGGAAAGGAAGGGAGGGAGGGAGGGAGGGAGGGAGGGAGGGAGGGAGAGAGGGAGGGAGGGAGGAGGAGCACATGATTATAAATGAGGGCATGATGATGGATACCTTCTTCATTAAAGAGTCTGTTATTTGGTGGATGGATGAGATGAAACTCATTTCTACTAGTTTAAAAATCGTGTCATTGATATGTTGTCTTTATAGTATATTGCTATGGTTGGCAGCCACATACAGTTATTTTTGAGAATTTTTCTACATAAATTGATTTCCCAGTATTACATATTAGGGGGGAAAAAAAAAAAACTTGGATTTTAACGCCAGGAAAAACTAGATTTAAGTTACACTTTGCAGCTGACAGACATCACTTTTTTTTTCTTTTATACAAAATCAAGTTAAAAATATTCACCATATGGAGCTCCTGGGAGGATTAAACCTGCTGAAGTACCTGGCTGAGTGTTTAGTGGGGCCACACGTCCTGAGATGGGCGTCCTTCCTCCTCACTCCCCCAACCCCTGTGCACCGCCATCAGCACGCACTGAGCTCCTGAGGACTTCTTGATTTCTGGGCCTAGCCCTACTCTTCATCTTTAGCGGGGAGGGCATTACCAGGCATTAGGTGGGCAAAATAATTTAAACCCTGAAATTTTAATAGTTAAATATATAATTTCTTAAAAGTGGGGCTGGAGAGGTGGCTCAGGGATTAAGCCCCTGCCTTGCAGGCGGAAGGTCCTGAGTTCAGATCCTAGACCCCACGTATAGACGCCGGGTGGAAGCGGGGGGGGGGGGGGGGAGCCTGTGAATCCCGGGGCAGAGTAAACAAGGAGGAGGTGGAGCCGTCCATGGTGGTTCCTGAATTCATCCGTGGTTCTACACACACACACACTTGAATGAATGAATGAATGAATATTTTTTAAAATTCTTAAAAGCATCTTGTTCACCCTCTCATGCTGTGAAATCCCTGTGTCCTGTTAGGCCTGATCACCACTAGCTAGGCATATCAATCATGTTAGTACCAGTGGCAGGCTGACTTGCTTTTCTTCTCACATCTTCCCTTGCTTTTCCTACTTTAATATGAGCTGATGCAAAAAAGCCAGTATGTTACCAGGGGCGTTACCGGCACTTGGCAGTTTTGTCATTCAAACTCGGCTTCTTTAACCTGTTTCTAGCGCACTTCCTGTGACGTTGAATAAAATAAGGTACATCTGAAAATTTCATTTAATGGTGACTCATGGCGTCAGTAAACGATCGCTGCTGTTGCTGTTCTATCACATCTTCCTCTCTTGAGGCGTGAGGCTCTGCCCCGTGCATGCATTATTAAAGCAATCAGTAATGAACTCCGCAAGCACATCATCCCAGTCGACCCTTCCAGGGCTTAGTGAGTCACTATCAGTTGAAACTCCTCCCTCAAATTACCACTGTTTCACGGGAGTAGAACTGTGCAACTTCCTTGCTTTGTAGCTGTAGGGCTTTTGCTGACCACAACACTGTGGCTTGGTGGTATGCTTCTCTGGCTGCTGTGACCCGCACGGTTCCTCTGTCCCCATTACTTGCTACCTGCAGGGCCTGGGAGAATGAACTGTGCATTCACCCCTGGACAGTACCACCCTGCTAAGCTCCCCAAGCGTTGCTGGCTCTTTGTTCAGGGTTCATGGAGTTTATTGGCAAAAGATTCTTTGATTTCCTCTGCTCAGAGTGATGGGAAAAGACACAGGAGAAACCCTTCCATTTCAGTTCTCTGCCTCTAATTGTTGTGCAACAAACATCAGGTTTGTAAAGATGATTTGGGAAATTTCTACTACTGATGCCTCCACTGGTTGAAAGCATTATTGTATCTTGGTGGCCACCAAACCTCTGAACAACCGAGAGTGTGAGAAGCCCAGAAGCTCAACCGGGAACCTCTGTCTGTGGCTTTTGGATACCAAGATCCATGTGTTGCAGGATCCAAAGCGCGAGGTGTAGCTGAGGAATCCTGTGCTTGATTGATGAGGAAGAAGCACCCAGTCTGTACATCTTGCTGCTCAGGTCTGCAGTGACCTGCCTGGTGATGCTAATGTAGTTTGTACCCTTAAGTATTAGCCGCTTGTTTTCAATCAGGCTTACCTTGGTAAAGCTAAATAAAAAGAAAAACCCTCATTCAGTGATAAGCAACATGTGGACCTTAGAATATATGTTTGCCTCCCAGGGCCCAGTTGCAGGCAACTAAAATGGTTACTTATCACATTCATAATGTTAAAGCGAAAGTTCCTCAGCCTCCTTTGTGTCTCTTACACATAAGTAGTGGCCCTATGTTTAAATATATCTTAATTAAAAAAAAATAAATTTAGTTGAATTAAGTGAAACTGCTGTTTCTCTGTAATATCCAGCGAGTTGTGAAAGATGTGTTTTTTTCTGTCTTTTCAGAGGAAAGTGCTCACGAAGCTCACCAAGTGGTGTGAGTCAGAGTAACACAGAACCTGCAAGAACCCCTCAAGAGCATTGGTGAGATACGAGTTTCTGTTTCCTTCTAGTGTCTCATGTATTTATTTTCCTGATTATAAGCTTCATAGCCTTGTGCTCACAGGAGATAGTTGCCTCAATTTTTCTTTTGTTTTGCATGTTTTAAGCTGACCACTAGTGGAAGTTGTATATTTGCTGAAATTATCTTCACTATCTTCATTATCATTATCTTCATTATCATCTTCACTGTTACCAAAAAACAGAGGTTTCATAGAGACATTCATAATGATGTAGATATGAGCCCATCTGTCAACGTAGAGATACTTCTCTAAGCTTCTGATATCAGCAGCAGTGATTGAAATGCCATAATTTGTGACATGTAAATATTTTGTTGATTGGGTGTATATACTTTTATGCAAAGTTGGAACTCCATTGGGCTGTTATAAGACCTGACGATTTGTTTTCTATTATTCCAGTCTAAGGGAAGGAAGAATATTTAGACTCTTCTTCGAGTTCTTCATTTTCATAACTGTTAAACCCAAGGCAACTGTGCTGAGAACATGAATAAAAACACATCTGCTGCAGTGCCATCCTGTCTACTGGAAAAGTAATTTTTAAATTTAATCTGTTTCAAAGTATCATATTTTGAAAAATGTATACTATTCGTGAACATTTGGTGAAGGTGTTTTGTTTTGGTCTTTAATAGCAGCTGAGCTAATGTGGTCTAGGATAGCAATAACAAGTAATGAATGAAGTAACACATTGCATTACCTGGGTTTCAGCGTGTGCTAGTCAGCTTTCTATCCCGGTGGCAAAATGCCTGACAAGGTCAACTTATTTTGACCTACAGTTTCCAAGGTTTCAATCCTTGGTCATTTGGTCCTTTCGCTCTAGGACTGTGATAGCCCACTACACGATGGGAAAAACATGTGACAGAGATGGCTGGTTACGTCACAGTGCAAAAAGAAATAGGAAATGTTGCAGGGTTCTTGTGTTCAGAGTCTAAGATTGAAACCAGGACACGTGTAGAGGATTAAGGTAGAATTTATTAGAGGAGAGAAAGAATGGAACTCATTGACATGGAGTGCCATGAGGGGCAGGCACCCCAGAGAACTCATGGACTCCAGGGTGAAAGCTAGAAACAGACTCAGGGACTCCACACGTGGAGTTCCATGAAGAGCAAGCGCCAGAGATGGCTGCCTAGGTCAGGTAAATTTATACCTTTAGAGAAGCCCAGAAAAGAAGGCCTTTCCTCATTGGTTAGCTCACATTGGGGTCCAAGCCAGATAATCTTGAGCCCACCTCAAGGTAGAGCTTATCTGTGAAGCTTGTCTCCATATCCGTTCATAAGTAAAGGTTTGGGAGAAATTGGCCAAGGACGTGTTCCTTCAGAGTAATCCCAGCAGTGGGGATGATCTTCCAAGACCTTCAGAGACCATCCCGGTGTGGCTGCTCTAAACCTGCCTTAAAAGGGCAAAGGTCTCAGGGCAGTTCCACCCAATGATCTACTGTAACTAGGTCTCAAACATGAATTTCCTTCAACAAAGCACACACAGTCTCCACCATATATTATCATTTTAGTAAAGGGTACCTTTTCTTCTAATCCTAACAGAACATATGTTAACAAAGCGTCATACTGACTATAACTCTAATTTTTTTCTGAATTGACATTATACTATTTAGTGTTCTATTCAATTTTTTTTAAGGGAGGAGAGGTCTATTTTGGCTCATGGTTCTAAACAAAGCATCACTTTCCTTCTCTTCTGTCCTGTTTTTTGATTTTAGTTTGGCAGCTATGTGTTTTCATAATTTAGTACCCCAATGGGCTAGTACTGTAACACAGTACAGTGCATTAGTCCTCGCTGCCTTTTTTTTCTAGTTAATTGTCTGTTGTACTGGTAACCCCACACCATTCTCAACACTATTGCAAAATTTACTGTGTAACTACAACTCTTATTGATGTGTTGTAGAGAAAAGGTAGTACTTAGTAATGGGAGATTATGAGATTAACGTATTTTCACTCTAGTATTTTCCGTTGTGTATCTTTTGAAAACTATGGCTTTTTCTAGAAGATGCACTTAGAATTTCTGCTCGTCACTAAGAAAGCTATGTTTTTTTGAAAGCTGTGTGAGAGGCTAGATGTAAGTGGTCTCCATAAGTGACTTGCGAGGGTAGCTAGAAGGAATTTTCCATACTTGCCAATGACAATGCACATGAGGTAGATTTCATACCTATGATTTGCTTCTGGAGAAAGACAGAAGAGCTCGTGTTGCTACTTTCTAGCTTTGGGAATTCTCAAAATCTAGAATCTTTCAGAAAAATGGGGATAGAAATCTTAAGAGGTTTATAAGTAGTAACTTGAGCAGCATTGGCACATGTGTTGCTTGGTACATACCAGTCCATAATGTGTAAACAGACAATCCAAGCCTCATTTCACATTTTACTTTTCCTTTTTTGTTCTGTTGTTTTATCAACAAAGCTCTTTTTCTCTGACTAGCGTGCTCAGAAGTACAACTTGGTGATGTACTTCTCATAAAAATTTTTGACAGTTCTTTTCTGATGGCGTTTCTTTCTCTCATGTACCAGAAATTACAGCTAGAGAAAGTGCTAACAGGAAAATTCTCTTCCCCAATTCAAAAGTAGAATTTTTTGATATTCACATGGAGGTTTGTTTTGACTCAAATACCAAACAGCATGAAGTCACTTACCTGATTTTTTACATCTAGTTTTGGAATCTTTCAATATACTTCAGTAGTTAACATCCTTAAATTTACTTATGTAACATTTTAATGTTTTCCTCTTAATAACAAGAAATAAACATTATTGCTTTCCCTTTTTTTGCCGTGTGTGTGTGTGTGTGTGTGTGTGTGTGTGTGTGTGTGTGTGTGTGTGTATCAGAGGGAACTGGAATATATGTGCCTGTGGAGGCCCAATGGTGATTTCAGAAATCACTCTTGACTATCTGGATTGCACCTCCTTATTTCTTTGCTCTGGGGTTTCCCAGGCTCTGCCTTCCAGGGTCAGAAGGCCACCACCATTTCCACTGGGCATTTTTACATGCGATCTGGGATCTGAGTTCAGGTCCTTTCACTTGCAAAAAAAAGCCTTTAGCCCCAAGCCATCTCTACAGCCCCGCTTCCCTTTATTAATTGTGCTATGTTTTATGGGAAAATTAAAAATGCTGGTAAAATTTCATCTGATCACTGTTCTGTCATCATACTGTTAGAATGCAGTGGCTGCTTCGTATAAAGTATTTTAGATTAGCATCTAACCTATGTGCTAATTTTTCCCCTCTCCTAGAGATCCCATCTTTCAGATAATTACAGTTACTAAGGAAACTGGCCTGGGTCTGAAGATCCTAGGAGGAATTAACCGGAATGAAGGACCACTGGTGTATATTCAAGAAGTCATCCCTGGAGGAGACTGCTATAAGGTACAGACAAGCTCCACCCTCCCCCTTTCAAAACAGAATGACAACAGAAGTCCCCACCAGGGTAGGTGTGCTTTCATCTTTGGTTAGTAAAATTTGAGAGTCAGTTGAACATCTTCAGTGAAGGTACAGAGAGACCAGAAAATAGATCTTCGCCTTCAAAGCACATCTATCTGAAAGCCATACACTGTTTGTCATGTGGGTTCAGCTTGTAGCCCAGATTGCTGGGGAGATATGTGACCTGTCTGCCATTTGGAGTTTGGATTAAGTTGGTCTCCTTGAATTTGAAGTGTGTTGCTATAGCCTCTCCTAAAAACAAAATGAGTCAAATTAAAAGAGTAGCTTGCTCTTGTCTTAATTTGCACCGATTCACAAGAACTCATTAGTTGTGCCACCCATTAGCTGCCCCATGAAACACCAGGTGTAGAGTCTGCTTGATCTAGAATTAAGACCAAATAACGTCATTTCTCCTCTTCTTCCTCTTCCTGTTTTTCTTCTCACTCCTCCTCCTCTTTCATCTCCTCTTCCTTCTTCTCTTCTTCCTCCTCCTCTTTCATCTTTTCTTTGACCTTCTTCTCTTTGATGTAGGGCACATTTAAAATCATGGGTTTCTTCTTGGTGTGGTTGCAGAGAAATTCACCCATATTTGAAATAAACTACTCACTGCATGGGTATTATGATTTCTTTTGGAGTTCATTTTGCTATTTGTTTTACTACTATGATTATTGTAGAAGTTTGCTTATATGGTTCCCTCTGGATACTGGATATGAAGAATTTAGTAAAATTTTTTATTTGTTTGTTTGAACTGATACAGTATGAGAAAGGATCTCCCAACCCCAGAATAGCCTCCAAATCATGTCAGTCCATAAAAGCATGAGCAGCTATGTCCAACTAGCTAAAATATTTCTTAAACCACATTAGATAGGATACAATAATAGATGAAAGTACATGACAAGTGATACAAATTTATTTTTAAGCAAGCATCAATTTGTCCTGTGGGGTGTGTTTGTGTGTGTGTGTGTGATACATATGTAAAGGTATATATGTGGAGGTCAGATAACCTTGGTCCTTGCCTTCAACCTTGTTCAAGGCAGGGAATCTTTATTGCTTCCTGCTGCATATTCCAGGTTAGTTAGCGTGTGAACTTCTAGGAGTTCTCCTGCCCATCTTGCCGTAGGAGCACCAGGATTACAGCCATGAACGCTGTGCCCATCTTTGCATGGGTTCTGGGATTTGAACCCAGATCCCCCATGCTTGCACAGCAGCACTTTGCCCACTGAGTCATCTCTCCAGCCAAATTTCTCCTCTTTTTTATTTCCTTGAATAATATTTGAAGTTAGAGTAATAAATTGATAGGGGTGCTCAGTGACTATTTATCGCTATCCATGATAGCAGATTAAGAAATCATGCATATGATACAATTAGGAAAGCAGTTCTGGTAGATCCCTTGCCTAGCTTGCAAGAGGTCCTGGGTTCAATGCTGCCAGTGCTGCCAGAAAAAGAAAAGAAAATACATCCATGAAGTATGTTCTTGCTGGTTAAGCGTATTAAAAAGCAAAACTTTCTAATGGGCTATATCCTCCACTTACCACTAGAGAGCAGCATAGAGTTATTAATGTTCTGGTCAGGTCCAAAAGAAGAAAATAAACAAATTGTAGAGTAAGAAATTTTCTAGTACTTACGTTTATTTTAAATACTTTTTGAGATGAAATGTTACAGGCACATATTTCTGAAAACACAAAATAGATGCATTTTTATTTTAAACATTTTTATAATAATGTACTTCTTGAAAACTAAATGCTGTTTTAGGTAAACTAGTTTTTGTTTCTGTTATTGTTCTTTTTGTTGTTTTTTGTTTTGAGACAAGTCTCACTAACTGATTTTGAACTCACTCTCTTAACTTCCCAAGAAGCTGGGATTACAAACCAGTGTCTCCAGAACTATCATAGTGATAAAATTTTAATCTGCACTAAATTTCTGCATAGTAGATATAGTCACAGAATAGGAAACAACTTTGTGAAGTTAATACGATTATCTTATTAAGATGTCAAATAGATCAATTGTCATTGTATTCTAAAGGGCATGAGTGCTTTTAACTTTCTAATTTTGTCTTTAGCATAATGCTTCAGACTTAACAGTAGAGGAAATTAAAGTTTGTGGCTGGATTCATGGTCCATTTATACTCTCAAATTGTAATGGAATTATTGGTAACTCAGAGATATGTTTTCATCATCATCAGTCACTAACCCCTCAATTTTTTTTTTGTAAAACCAAATAAGTTTCTTCAAAATCACATTTAGAGTTCAAACTTGGAGTCTTCCAAGTTCAAGTAGGAAAAAAGATTCTCTTAGCTCTAAGAGCTACAGTCAGCCTATAGATTAAGAACCATTAGTCCAGGCACTGAATTAAGGAATTATGAGACTTCAGAAGCCCTTCCACACCCCCACTCCCATTCAGCTCTCTGTCAGTCTGGAGTCCCCAGAGACACCATTCTTAAATCCCTCCCTGGCCTAGATAGATATTCCTTTGAACTTCATACCCAGATGTGCGATTTCCACTTGGATCTCCTAGAGGCAACTTAGACTCAACATGTCTGAGGCATAATCGATGATGCTCATCCCACCCTTACCTCATTCTTCCTGAAGGAAATTTACATCCACCATTCCTAACTGCTAACTAAAAGCTTCCTAACTACTTTCCATCCCAACATACTGTTGACCTTTGTATTCTCTCTCTCTCTCTCTCTCTCTCTCTCTCTCTCTCTCTCGCCCATCTTTTCTGTGTTGGGGGAATTATATGTGCATATGCATGTCTATATGTATGGGGGGGATATAGGTGCACATGCGTGTGTGAGTCTGGAGACCAGAAGTTGGTGACTGGTGTCTTCCTCAATTACTCTCTACCGTATTTCTAAGAGTCGCTGATTCCGTAGCCTGGCTGGCCAGTGGGGATCCTCCTGTCTCCACTCCCCAGCTCTGGCATCACAGGTGCTTGCCACCATGTGTAGCTTTTTTTTTTTTTTTTGTGGCTTCTGGGGATCGGAACTCAGGTTCTGATGGCAAGCACTTTACTAACAGCTGAGTCATCTCCCCTGCATCTCCTCGTCAAACTCTTTGATCTCTAGTCTTATCTCCACCACTTAGGTTTCTATATTTCTTACAGTAGTTTCTGCTCCTACACACCCTGCCTATTTCCTCCGCCTGGAAAAGTACCTTAAAGTAATATCTAGCTGCCTACAGACCTGTGTACAGTGTGGCTTCTGCCCTCTGCCCCCTCTCCATTTCTATCATTTAAAATTGGTAATGTCTTCCTTTCTGAAAGGGGCTGACTTTTTCCTTATCTTGTATACTGTTGCATTGGACTGCTGTTTGCCTGCATTGCTACTGAATGATAAAATCAGGACAGAACAGCTTAAGGGAACAAAAGGTTTAATTATCTCTTATGATTCCTGGTTACAATTCCTTGTCCACCTTGGCAGGAGAGCCTACACCAAGGAGCCGAGGAAACTGCCCACACCTTATGGATGTAATGACTAAGAGAGAGAGATGATCCCTACTTGCCAGACCAGCATGTCTGGCTAAGAATACAGAAGGATGTCAACTATTTTATTCACCTAACTGGAGACTAGTCTTGCTCACATGGGCTGGCCTTCCCCATCAACTAGTCAGTCTCCTGCAGATTCAACTCTAGGCTTAACTCAATCACTTGTTCTCTACAAGTGTGCTCAGAACTCGAACCCTCAGTCATCAGGTTGACACTTGTATCTGTCTGTGACAGACCGGGAACAGCACTTTCTTCCCCTTCCATTGTTCTAGATAATGCAGAGATCACTTCCAGGGAACATATTTCTCTGCCAGTGCAACCGGAAATCAGGTCAGGTTTCATTTTTCCTATATGTGCCTCTGGATACTGTTCCATTCTTTTCCTGTCACCTGACATCAGCATCTACGATATTGTTTTATCAACCCTGATGATCCTGTAGTCAGTATGTTTCGTAATAGTAGGGACTCTATTGATGTTCTATACAATAGCTTCCTTAGTGTGATTCACAACTTACTCAACTATTCATGAATGAATGTTGTCATGGTCATTCTGTCATGTTTCTGCCCATTTACCATTCTCCTGTTACCAGCTTGGCTCCAAGTCAAGGTGTGTCCCTCCCTTAGTGCTATGTGTGTGTGTCAGATAATGGATGACATTCTGAAAATTTCAAATACTTGTGCATTTTTTCTTTCTTCTGTTTCTACTAACAGGGAAGGGAAGTAGAAATCAAAATCTCCTCCAACCTGAAACTATATTTCATATTTCACTTAGTTGATCCCAAAAGCCATGTTAATATCCTTCTATAATCTACACATGTAATATCTGTATAATTATGTAACATGCCTCTGCTCGAACGTGTGTGTATTTCCTCTAGTGTCTCTGAAATTAGAGCAGCTCTCAAAGCAATGCCATTGTATACTGGTAATATTTTTTCCATAATATTGGTCCATAAAGTAATCTCTGTCACCTTAAATTTGATAAATCCAAGAATTTATTCTCAAACCCTGTAAGCAAAGATATAGGTCATGCAAGACCCAGGTGTTCATAGTCAGCCATAGCTCATAAAGGATTGAAGAAGGGCATATTTCACTTCCAAGGAGGAAGGCTGTTTTCAGAATACTCCGAGCATGTTGCTGGGACTCAGGCAGCCAGGCTGAGAAAAAGCTAGTTGCTGGTGAGGCTGAGGGAATAGCAGCCCAGATCTTCCCTCTGCATTCACTCTTCCTCCTCGGTCTTTACTTCCATCATCCTAGGCCATCTCAACTCTCTGGGTGACTTCCTGGACCTCATTCCTTTACTACTGACTTAGTGACTCCTAGGACCTCCTTCACTTACGATTGACTTAGTATGTTCATGGGACTTAACATATCTCATTTGCTTACTATTGACTTAGTGTTATATCCTAGTACCTCAACCGTTTACTATTTACTCAGTGTATCCTAGGACCTCATTCACTTATTATGGACTTAGTGTATTCCTAGCACTTCATGCACTTATTTTTGACTTTTTGTATCCTAAGACCTCATTCACTTACTATTGACTTAGTGTATCCTAGGACTTCATTCATTTACTATTGACGTAGCATATTCTTAGCAGGACACTAAGGAAGCCATCATGAGAACACAATCTAGCCAGTGAAAGAGTCAGCATTACTAGCTTGGGAACTGGCTATATTGATTCTCCTATGCTGTAATTTAGGAGTGGGTGAAACTGAATATTTGTAGAGATAAATAGTAAATGCAGCAGTATAGGAAAGGAGAAGTGGGTTCGGGGCAAAGATACAGGAACAGTAAAGTATATCTGGGACAAGAAGAAAACTTCCACCCACGCAGTGTGAGAGTTTATCAGACAGGCAGATGGGAAAGTCATGGTCTCACTCTGAGGAAGGCTGGGTGAAGGCTCCCACACTGGACAGGCTGCCACTCAGCTGAGGGACATGCTGAGAAGTATGGAAGGTATGTGATAAGGCTGGGAAAGGTGGGTTTCAGCTAGTTGGCTGCTTGTACAGGGGACGTTAAAGAGTTTGTCTGCCAGTGAATGTAGCAGCAGTTTTCCTTCTGAGGAGTAGCACGATTCAACTTGATAATATGTAAAAGTGACCCACAGTGAACATGAGATTCTGATCCATCTTACCTTATTTGCCACATACAGTGTACTTTGCGTATATTATTTGCATGCATTGTTCTTAAAACAAACTTGGGTTAAAGATGCTTATTTATCTGAATTTTTTCAACTAAGAAAATGGTCAGAGCATCAGGGAAATGGGAGTTAAATATTTTTCTTATGCTTGCATTATGTATGAAGGATACATAATTTTTATCTTGTGAAATTATGGAAAAGGAATCCAAAGGCTTATACATGAAGCATTCCTTTTAGGAGTAATAAGTTAGTTTAGTCAGATTGGGAGTGTATATAGATAATACTGTAATACAGTACTGATACTACAATGCTATGCTATTTAGGAAGTTTGTCTCAACTGAAATCAACAATTCTGATAGTCAATAACAGAAGCATTTCACTGGCTAGAAGTACATATTATTTTACCATTTGCAGCAATGTCAAGTGAAAGAGTTCAGAATGAAACTCATCAGGAAGATGTGCCCACCGTATTGCCTGGCATGTTGCCTGGCATGTTGCCTGCCATGCCATGTAGTTGTCCGGTAAGAACTGAGTCAGAAGCTGAAGTTGTGTCTGCACATACATGTTCACCCAGCTGGGGCAGAATTCACTCGTTCAGAATGCCAGACTTCTACAGAAATAGCTTTTCTTTCTCTTGTGGGTTCTGACTTTGAAACAGGTTCAGAAGCTCACATGATCAGCTAATTCTCATTCTGAGAGGCACAGAAAGACCTACCTGCTCGAAACATAGTTTGGAAAGTAAAGCTGTATATAAACACCAGCAGTGTCAGTGCAGAGACAGAGGCATGCTTGTCTCGGCTGACTCGGATCCTGCGGAAAACTGTCCCTAACATCAGGGTCCTTTAACACAAGCAGGTTAAACAAACTCATAAAGCTGGACAACATGGATGACAGTGTGGAAGGTTGTCTTTGTCACAGACTGGGCTTTTCTTTGCCCTTTCTTCTATAAACCTGTCAGTGTGATTTTTTTCTGAAAGCCAGTGAATGAAAGCATTATCTCCAGTAGGTAATAATTCAGTTCCTACTTGACAGGAAGAGGAGTGTGAGCCCCTCCTGCCCCTTCTGTCTCTCTCCTTGTTCATGACGACCTAGCTAGCAGTTTGCAGAGCTCAGATTTGAGGGCAGGTCTAATTGCTAAGCTCTGTGTATCAGAGGCTTTTATACAGATGAAGCACAGTTGCTATCTGATTCACCATAGAATATCCCCTGCTCAAGGAAATGCAATAAAAGGAAGGAACTGTTAATACTGAGAACATTCACTAAAACAAAATAACCTGATTTTTTACTGTCAGCTACCCTAATTCTGAAAGTTTCTTTTGTATGTTTTGATCAAGCGATACAGGAATTTATTCTTCCCTTCTTAAGTAGTTGCCATACTCAGAAGTATAAGTCAATAATAATAGGGTACTCAATAATACTAGTCACATATTTCAGTTAATATCTACTTTATCTTTCTGATAAAGAATTATTTTGCAGATTTCAGATTGTTTAGAGAGAGATTTAACAATGACCTAGATTTGTTTATTTGAAAAAATTAGATTGAAAAATTCTCTATTTGATGTTTACTTCCAACACTAGTTCTGTAATACAGAATATAATTGAACTAGTTTAATAACAAGATAGCTAAGTAGATAAGATGTACTTGGCAATCTCAGTTCAAATCCCAAAAGCTCATATAGAGAAAGAGAACTGACTTCCAAAGGCTGATCTCTAACCTCATTCATGTGTCATGGCATGAATACTAGAAACACTACATTAAGAATACAGAATCAAAATGTAATTCACTTAGTTAGTACAGTACATTAAGAGTTTTTATGTTGAAGTATAGAGAAATTCCTTTTCTTTTCATAACATTCGACACACAAAAAAAGATATTTGAACATATTTCTAACTTAAGAAACACAACAAAACAAACACCTATAAACCCACTTATACTGACTTTGAAATAGAAACTTTAGTCTGTTAAGATTTCTGTGCCTCTCCTCATTGAGGACTTCCAACCCCAAGAATTAGCCCCCACTAGATTTAATTTAGTCTTCTACAACTTTCATAAAAGTGATTATTTTCCTCGTTAACCTTCAACGAATGGATGTTCTTATTTAGAATATTGCAAGCTAATATACCATGAACTTGAGCCTAGTCTTTTTTTTTTTAAATGAAGTGAAATGGAAAGATTAGTACCCAGGCTGTACAGAATTCTGTTTATAAAATCTGCTTTACAAACCATGTAAGAAAGACCCATGTGATGTGTTCTTTCTCTGTAGTATTCTTTCCTAGCATCATTATTATAATCTCTCCCTATACTTATCAAACATTAGGAGAAATGATTTGTGACTATAGCTGATGTACATGATATAAAAAATCCAAATTATTTTATAAATGTTACATATTTTAAAATTAATTGAACTTTTGACTGAATTTTTTTAAAGTTTGTATTTGAGAAATATTGTAGTATTTATGTTTAGACTCTATATTTTACACAGTATTAGAGCTGTTTCTATAAAATCTTTTTATAAATATTTCTTATTTAGTTTTTCTATGTATTCAGTAGTTAATCGAAGAGATAGTACTGCATTCTTTTTTCTGGAAAAAACAAGAATATGTATTAATATTTATTGTAAAATAACTAGCAGTTACCATTTCTGTGAAAATCCAGTTTAAACCAAAAATTGATTAGCCAAAGGAAGTATTCTAGTAGATAAGATTTGAAGGGCAGATGTTGCCTTGAATTTGCAGAAATTATTTCAACATTATCATGGTGAAACATTTAAATTATTAACCACATGTGTTAGTCAGCTTTCCATTCCTGTGCCAAGTACTCAAGATAGCCACTGATAAAGGCCAGGCTTTTTTAAATTCACAGTTTTGTTGGTTTCAGTTCATGATTGGCTGACTTATGCTTTGGTCTTAAGGCAACATATCATGACAGGATGTGGTAGAGCAAAACTACTCGCCTAAGGTTCAGAAGCAAAAAGGAAAAAGAAACTACAGTTCGGAGTCCTTCTGAATGGCTCACATTGCTTCAATCCTGCTACTAAGCTCCACCTCAAGATTTCAATAGAAACAATGGTAGATGAGATTAAGTCACATGGGGAGAAAATGACTTAAATTCTTTCTACACATATGAAACCATCAAAGAAGTGGGGAAAATGTAAAAAAGTTAAAAAAAAAAAAAAAGAAGAAGAAAGAAATCTGCTACCTCCAGTATTATCAAGCTAAGGACCGAGTTTCTAGTACATGCTAGAAGAAAAAGAAAGTGAATGGGATACTTTGCCAACAACCATGTTAAATCTTTTCATTTTCATTGATATGTTCTATCTTTTTAACTTAGGTTAGTTTTCCCAGCCTCCAGACTATCAGGGACCCCCTAGGTTAGTCATAAATAGTGCCAGGACAGAGCAAAGTCAATGCCAGGCAGCCAGGTAAACTTGGTCATTATTAATTAACAGGACACAGCTAATATGACTATAATGCACAATCAACTAGGCCTAGTCATAGGAAGGACTAGCAAATCCAGTGAGTAAAGTGATCATGAGCTGAAATTTGTACAGGATCAATGTAATTAGGTTCCTTGACTGTTTTTGAAAATCTATATGTATCCTCACATCTATGCTGAACACTTTGCTAGGCAGAAGGATGTGAGAATGCTCAGAACTGAAGGTGAAATATTCCATGAAAATCTGGCTTACTTTATCAGAAACAGTTTTATCACTCAAAATGTTCTCAGCTCTGAAAACAGGTATCCTTTCCTGGTATATAGGTCTATATCCTGATGTAAGCAGAATTCTTTGCATGCAAATTTATTCAATGAATGCATGAACCATGCAATTTGTTTATATATAATACTAAACTAGGCATTAATCAAAATATTTTGCTATAGGAATTCTCCAAATGTTTCTTTTTACTCTTTCACACTTTTTACAAGAGAAATTAACAAATCTTTCTTTATGACATTCCTTACAAAAAATGCAAATTAAATTTTAAGAAAACAATTGTTGGCATTTTCATTGTTTATAGGATGGACGTTTGAAACCAGGGGACCAACTTGTCTCAGTAAACAAGGAATCTATGATTGGCGTGTCATTTGAAGAAGCAAAAAGCATAATTGACAGAGCCAAATTGAGGTAATAAGTGTAGCTGTACATTAGAGCGAGTCATTGGCATGTCTATTTAAAAAAGCAATTTAATAATTTTTAGCAATACTTGAAACATTATCTTAGAATTCACTCATACTGAACTGTTTGTCAATTAATAAGTGATTTCTCTTCAATGGTAGGTCAGAGTCAGCTTTGGAGATAGCGTTCATAAGGCAGAGACCTGATGGTGTTCATCCAGGAACTCTTCCCTGTCCATCGCTGTTTCAAGCTTCAGGAGAATGTGGGCCCCAGCTCTCAGCATTTTGCCTTCTTTCTCCTCCCCCTGAACTACCAGCTCCGAAGACTTCATCGACTCCCAAGATTCAGGATGCCCTTCTACCTGCTTTTAAAACATGTCAGGTAACTTTAGAATTTCTGTTCATTTATTTAGTCTGTAAACCCCCACTTGATTTTACTTTAATTAAGTCACCCTAGAATTATAATTTCACTAATGATACTTGTTAATAAATTTGTATTTACTTGAAAGACTCCTTTCCTTCTCCATGTTAGATTTTAATATTTTATGAGTAATTTTTCAGGCCAATGTATCTTTCATCTTAGGAATGTAATCAGATGGTGTTCTGCCTAAGGAGATGGTACCATACAACTATACCTCAGTAACACTCACAAATGTATTAGGAATTTAATATCAGGGCAACCTCTCTGTAATATGGTTCTGTTGATTATTGTTTGTTTTTTAACCTGAGAGAAGCCAGGCATTGAGCGTGCGTGCGCACACATATGTGTGTGTGTGTGTGTGTATGTGTGTGTGTGTGTGTGTGTGTGTATGTGTGTTCTCTTCAGTATCTTCTAACACAGCTAATCTAAGCCTATTCATCCCATGTATGGCTGATGTTCTCCAACATGCATATGCTAAAAACTAGAAGCTTATGAAATGGGGAATTTATATATCAAAATTGATGTGATGGATTTGAAACTACTGCTTTATCTCAATAAATCAGTTACAAAACAGAGTATAGATTCTTCAAATCTGTGTTAGCTGTAAAATAAAGTAGAAACAAGTAGGCTTTTAGTCAAGATACAATTCCTTACGGGTAGGTTCGGTTTCGGATATATGGTGATCAGAGAGATTGTAAGATTCTCAGTCGGCCTTCATGTTTTTCTCTTTTAAAAGATGAGGTACATGGCCTTATGTTCTGTTATCCTTGGATACAGTGGAGCTGAAAGAAGTTGTTACTTTTAACTGTGAAATGTTTTCTTTGAAGATAAATATGCCAAATTTTTTGAAGTTTCATATTTTTCAGAATATTGCTTTAATCTTTTTAACCACTAACATGAGCATCTACTCTAGTCTTTGACCTACTTTAGAAAATGACATTGCATGTCCCTCATTTTCTTTCATAGGTAAAACCTGGATACAAGGAGGCAGAACATGTTCCAATTACTTTTTCAGACAACAGCTCCACAGATAGATCTAATTCAGGTAAATATGCATTTTATTCCTGTCTCTTGATGAATTGTGTATAATGTGACTTAATAGCCTTTAAGTAAGGTTACATTATGTCTTTTTTCCTTCAATGAATAAAAGAACAAAATGAATTCATTGTTCAGTGGTTAGATTATGCCTTTTATTGAAAAATTCCCTGAAAAAAAGCAATATCCTAACTGTCTATGAAGCCATCATAGATAATGAAATGTTGAAGTTCAAATAATGACAAGTCTTCTGTAAATTCAGATTGGGTTACCTTGCCTTTTAGTATGAGATACTGAGGAGATGTACTGGTAGACCTTTCAAAATACACACTATAGAAGGAACAGAGCTTAACAATGTTTTGGTATATGGAGGACGTCATATGGATATAAATTAGAAAAAGTATCAATACTGTGAAGTCAGTGTTTATTTGTTTTTTAATTATCCTGAACTTAATGATATTTTTTAGAGTAATAAAACAAAAATTATTTAAGCTACCCATAGGGAAGGATTTTTTTCAAACTGTAAAATGTTTATTGGCTCAAATAGAAGAAAAATGACTCTTTCCCCTGAAGATATCACCAATAGTTAAACAATTTAAACACAGACTTGATAAAAGCAACATTTGATTACAGATTGTTGAATTATAATGCAAAATCCAATCCACATATTTTGTTAGTAACATGATATTGATGAGAATTGCAAAATAAAAAGAAATTGTTTAAATAGCTACCAGATGTGGACTAACGGTACGCTCAGTGGTAAGCCATGTGCTTAGCAAGAATGAAACTCTGAGTTCAACTCCCTGCACCAAAAAACAAAACAAAACAAAAAAGCTACCATCAGAATCCACAAAATTTTCTGCTACAGTCAACATTAGTTTCTTCTGATTTGGAAAATATTTACCAAATGGTTAGTAATAATCTTTAGCCAAATTATATGTTTTTTCTGTTATTAAGACTTTTTTCATTCTTAGAAATATTGTTACTAGTATTCCCTTCACATAATTAATATGCAGTCTCTCAATATGTTGTTTTTATTTTTAAATTGGGAACTCGACATACAAGACAGGCAAAGCAGATAGTCCAAGGAGATGTGAGGTCATACTTGCTTGATGATGGAAGTCAAGGTCTTTTTTCCTTGATTATATTGCCAAATATTAATTATTTAATATTGATGTAGTCTGTTTTTAAATTTTTTAAGTAATTGAACTATTCAGTCCTTCTTTTAGCCACTGTTTAGTAAGCATTTACTAAATGTGCTCTATGGTTATAGTAAGTATAGTACAATAGGTCTCTTAGGATCTTTCTGTGAAATTTTTAATAGCATATTGGGATGTAAATATGAGATTAATATTCTTAATTATTCAAATTACCAGACATGTATATGAATTTGTGCATACATATGTTCATATGCATATGGGCTTTGTAATATGCATACATAATATAAATGCATTAGTCAAGTAGACTAAGGAAAGAAATAGTGTGAGAGGAGCTCCAGAAGTGTAATCCGTGGCCCATACATAGACTTGGCAAGTGATGTGATTATGGTGCATAGAAGCACAGCAATTACAACCAGACTTGGAATACATTTGTCCTTGCGCCCAGCTTCTTATCTGTGTGACTCTGAAATACGTGCCTCAAGGGGTCTTACAAGGAGTGAAGATCATGCATGTTGAGCCAGAGACATGGCTCAGCAGCATACACTTGCATGTAAACCAGTGACCTGAATTTGACATCTGGAATCCATGTGATGGAAGAACAGGACTGATTTCCAGAATTTATCCTCTGATTTCCACGTGTGCCCTGGCACGTGTTTCTCCTTCTCCCCTTCTTTTTATTCTCTCTCTCTCTCTGCTTCTTTTTCTCTGTGTCTCTTTGTGCATCTCTGTCTCTCTCTTTTTATATACACATACACAAAATAAATGATTAATAAAACTTTTTAAAAGGCCATGCATGTCAAGACAACATTATAATTAAGGTATTTGTTCAGCAGTGATTTTCTTATGACTTTTATAGAAATTTAAATTACCACATAGCTCAAATAATATCCTAGGACATGTTCTAAGAGCAGAAATGAAAACTTCTATCACTTGACTCAATTTTGACCTACTTTCAACCCTCATAACGAGAATACAGTGGAGGATTTGTTAAAATATGAAAAAATAAATTAAGAAATATCTCTTGGCAAAAGTCAGACATTATCCAAATCTTAAGGAAATGGTAGTTATGGCAAAGATGGTCCTACTTTAATAAAGCATTTTGATCAAAAGCACAAAATTCAGATGAGCTAGATGTCAGATGACCTGAAAAGGTAGGTTCGACTAATGCAGAGATCTTATGATAGTGAATAAAGTAAGAGAATTACAGCAGCTGTAAGAAATTGTGATGACAACCCTGCTTAAACTCCATGTGCCTTGTGATAAATAAGAAAGGCATAGAGGGGAAAGGGACTAGATGGGAGAGGGGCATAAGGGTGCAGGAGATAGAGAAGGTAGGAGGTAACCACCATCTTAGTGCACTAAGTCTATGCTTGAAATGGTCAGAGAACAAGTTGAATAAAAGTGTAAAATGTTTGCATTTATAAAGTTGTATATAAAATAAATATGTAAGTGTAATTGCGATAGAATGTTCGTCTAAGAAAAACCATGAACTCAAACTCATTCTCCTATTTCTGCATAACTATAGGCATGTGAAAGAGGGCAGGGAGAAGAAAACAACTGAATTGTCTCCAGGACTTTGCATACATTGTGCTTGTTGTATTACATAGTTCCCAAACTTAGATCCGTATTCATCACTTCTAGGCTCCTCTATTCACTTAGTATTTGTATCTGTGCTTTTCTCATTGGTATAACAAGGTGTCTGATATGAGCAACTTAAGGGAGGGAAGATTTACTTGGGCTCATAGATTCAAAGCTTCTCATATGATGATCAGGCCAGACAGAAAAGAAGATGAGTAAAAACTTCAAAAGTTCTCTCCTAGTGATCTACCTCTACCAGCTAGGGGTCAGATGTTCCAGCCACGTCAGCCTATGGGAACATTTCACATTCGAGCCATTGTAGCATTTATTTTAAAATATGTAAAAGAAATTAAAGTTAGCCTCAAGAAAAACTTATTAAGGTAGCTCAACTCTGTTGCTATCTCAGAATCATTCCCAAGTAAAGGTTAATTAGAATTTTCTAAATCAGTATACATGAAAATTTGTCTTAAATTACCTCTTCTATTATGCAATTTAGCCTCAAAATTTAGAATTACTGTGACTATAAGTTGAATAGCATACAAGTTTATGAGTGAACTGAAAGTAAGCTAAAAATATTTTTAAAGGAATTAGAAATGCTAGCAACACTTTCTCAACAGGACAAGACTTAATTCTTTTTTAGTAAGCCTTTTTATTTTTATTTGTTTTTATTCCTTTATATTTTCACACAGTGAATTCCTGCCATTTCATCCCTTACCATCCAATCTCATTCCCCTCCCACTTTGCAGTGTCTTTTAATCCACAAACCTCAAAGATGGGGCAAAGTATTCATGAAATTAACCTCACAATATTAATTTTGCACTTATCAGCCATGTCCATTCTTCTGATTCTAAAGAAAGGAGTAGAATCAGAAATCCAAGAAAATAATAAATTGTACTTGATAGTCTTCTCCCAGAGAATGGCAAGTAAGGGTTTGAGGCTTGGACAGAAAGAAACGTCACAGGCAAGTAAGAGAATGCTCTGGATGGTCAAAGCATACTAGTTCAGACACAGACTTTCTGAAGGAACTAACTCCAAAATTAAATACTTAGAGAAAGATGCCTGAAAGGAAATAAGACTTTGTTAAGCCACGACTGCACACTGTTTAAAGGGCTGGTATAGGTTTTCTCTATACCTTCTCACACAGCTGCGTCCCGCCACCCGTTCAGTTTTGTAGGTTTCAATGATGGTGTTGGTTTCGACCTTTATATAATCCCCGTCAAGTATCAGCTTTATTCTTCCAACTTCACGGATGAAAAAACTGATGGTGAACGTGCTGACTCACCCCGCTGGCTTGTGCATTCGCAAGAGATGAGAATCCCTGGCCCGGCTGTGCGACCCGTGGTCAATTTCTCTGCCCTTTCAGGCGCTGGTTCTAAGGATGAGAAAAGAACATCTACATCACTGTGGAGACTGAAGATTTTGAGCTTACAGATGTGATGAGCTCAGTGTCAGCCTAGAAATTCAGATAAAGAGACCTGATCTCTTGTAATTCCGTAGCGTGCGTCTATGCTTAGATGCGGGAAGCACAGGGTTATGCTTGGTCCTCCTGCTGCTCACCCGCCTGTCCCTCTCCTCCCCTCTCCTTCTTGTGCTCCTGTCTGTTTTACAACCCTTTCACCCACCTACGCTCTGATTGAGTAGCAGGATCCCAGTTAGTCTTGGGCTGAGTTCCTAACTGGGTTTGCGTTGGTTCACCTAGTATTACTGGCCCTTAATTGTGTAGCTCAGGAAACGAATTGACTCTGAAGACAAGTCACAAGTTGAAGGACAAAAGCTGAAAAATAAAATTGATTTCCTCTCTTTGGTCTTCCATACCATTTGAATCCTGAATCATTTCTGCTGCATAGCAGGTTTCTAGAGAGAATTTCTCTTAAGTGTAAAAGAATACATGTAGAGTACTTTTTATCCCATGGCCAACAATTAGATGCCATAGTAACAAAGAGACTTTCTTGCTCCTATCAAAATTGTAAAACTCCTGTCACACTAAAGTCAGTCTTTGTCAAGTTCTGATTCCATTTAGAGCTGAAAGTCAGTGGCAGCTCTTTTATAATCTTAACACCTATGAGCTATATTAAAGACTGTACATAGAATGTTGAGGATGTGTTAAAGGTTTAGAGGAAGACTATTTATTTTCACATGTGCTTCTTATGTTCTTAAGAAAGAGAATGCAAATCATTTTGTACTTAGAGACAGATGCTCCGAGAAATTAAAAAAAAAATTAAAACACTGCATAAAGATGTGACATTTTAAAAAGTTTTTTCTCTTCCTCTTGTTTCTATGTAGATCTAGTAAAATACCATTTGAAAGTGTATTTAGAACAGTGACAATTCAGACAGGAGGATTGACATAAATTATAGAAATCCGTATTTAAAACTGCCATATTAAAACACTCTTTCAAGGTGTGGCCTCTGGTGGCACTTCATTTCATATTCCTGAAACCCTGCATATCTGATTGAGAGTGTCTTGGGAAATGAAAGAGGGGTGTATTTGCCTGTACTCTTGAAATTCCATTTCTGCTGCAAGAAGTGTAACCGTTTGGTAAAACAAGACAGGACCTTTAGTTCAGAAAGTCAGTACTTCCGAAATTCATGTAACAATGCTGTCTTGGCAGTCACAGAAGCTTCATGATCTTTCTGACTCTCCCATATGATTTTACTTGTTTGAGAAAAATCATAAAACTTTAAATTATAAAATTATTAGGATACCATGAGGATATGGTTAGGTGTATGCATCTTTTACATCAGAGTTTCCATGAGACTTGATATATAATTGACTGCTTGGTATATGGTGTCTTTTAGAACTCAAGTGAAGCTGATTTATATGATACATTTTAGACTTACAGAAAAAAAAAAAGCCATGCAAACAGAAATGAAACCTGCCAACTGATTAACCAGAATTATTTTTGAGCAGCAGGAGCCCAGAACACATCCTGTCAAATGAAAAGTTCCATTCCAATTAAATTTTCAATTAATGTGCACCCTGTTGTCTCTTAGATATTACTCCTGCCTGGACTGATAATTCTGGATCACAAGGAAAGAAGATTTCCCTGAATCCCTCTATTCGCCTTCAGGCAGAGAAACTGGAAATGGTAAGTCCCTTCAATTTCCATTTTCCTTTGCAAGACAGTAGCAGGAGCAGAGTCTCACACTCTAGGAGAGTTTAAAACACAGGGACCATTAGTTTCTTAAGTGGCTTATTTAGCTAAATGAGTGGCAGTTTGTATTATATTATTTAATTAATGTTTACATGGTGACTTGTGTTGTGGTTTGAATGTGAAATGTCCGTTTGATTGCTTGGCTCCCAGCTGCCCAGTGCTATTCAGGAAGGTTGCTAGCCCTTTGGGAGGTAGAACCTTGCTGCGGAAGTACAGCACAGTGGTGGCCTTGAGTTTCATAGCCAAGCACTGCTTCCTGTTCTCTCTGCCTTCTGACTGATGATTCAGTGAGAGCCAGGCTTGCTCTGCTGCCTGCTACCATTCCTTTTCTCCTCCAAATGGACTCTGCCCTCTGGAACCAAGAAATACTTGGTGTTGGTCTAGGGTGATGGCTATGTCAGTACGATGCTTGCCACACAAGCATGTGAACCCACATGAAAAGAAGGAAAGGACAAGAGTGTAGAATTACTTGTAATTCCTGCTCTGGGAAAGTAGAGACAGGAGGATCCCTGGGATTCCAGATCAGCCATCCTAGGCTACTTGGTGGGCTCCAGACCATTGAGAGACCCTGTCTGAAAAACAAACCCCTCGATAATGATAGCCAAGTTGTCCTCAGGCCTACACACATACACACACACACATCTGCATACACACATACATGTACACAAAATATATGGTATAGTACAATCTATAATCAATCGAAGCATGAATAAATTATGACAAAACATTCTTCATATATAATAGCAATTGCAAGAAGTGAGATAATGCTGAGTTGTTTGTTTTAAAAAAAATTGATTGATTTTGAGAGAACGAGGAAATATGTGCATACTGTGTCATATGGAAGCCAGAGGATAACTGAGAAATTGATCCTCTCCTTTCCCCATGTGGGCTCAGGCATAGAACTCAGGTCACCAGATTTGTGCACGGTGTTTTTCACTGTTGAGCCATCTTGTCAGCCATGGTTTGTTTGTCTGTTTTTAACTTACTAATCTGTAAGAGCAGGTACCCATTAGTTTTAAAAAGATTAAAGCAGTCTACTAAGGCACTAGCATATAGTCCTGGGAAGAGAAAAACATTGAGAGCTATATGTAAAAGAAACAGGTGATTTAGAAAAAGAAAACTTGAAGATGGAACAACATTTTTGCATTTATCAACTCACCAGGGACCTGAGAAAAAAAATGTTTTACACCCGTTTGTTTGTTTTTCTGTATGTTTGTTTGTTTTAATGTAAAGTGGATGTAGTGCTGGCAGTCCTCAACCTCTACCTTCCTATGAGATTCCTGGGTAGTGTACATTCTTGCTTTTGGAAGAAAGTGACATTACCTAGCTAGACTAAGCACACTATACTTATTCTTATCTTCTCCCTTTGCATGGTCCCATAGCAGTGCTATCCTTCTCACTACAGCTTCAGTCTCATCCTTCTCACTGCAGCTTCAGTCGCATCCATTGTCTAAATGCTGACCAATTCTACCTCCTCCTGACTCTCCTAACCGTTACATTGGACCAAGGCTATATTAGTTTGCATATCTGTGGCACTCACCATTACTTTACATTGCCTTATAATGTTTCCTGTATCTCATTATATCAATGCGAGTTCATGTCTTACCCATAGCACCCACCACTGGTTTTGATGAGGGGGGAGAATAAATATTCTTTCACCTATAAACAGACTCATGGCCGAAACACCCACACCAAAGACAGAGCAGTGAGAAAAATTTCTCAAATTTACTTAAATTTAACATGGCACAGAAGCCTTTAGAAATGAAAATCCAAGAAACAGGAAAACCTACATTTATGGTTAGGTTTAGGGAAAGTATGATTGGGCAAAGGAGATAAGATATAGCCTAACAGTAAGAAACATGGAAAACTTTAGCTCCCTGTAGATAACAAGGATGTATATCACTCTAAATGACATTGTCAAACACTTAAAAGGGTTCAGCCATACATTGTACTTTTGGAACATTTGTAAAAAGCATATAGTAGATCTCAATGTGCAGAATAAAAAGTTGTGATAAATTTCACGTACAGATAATCTTTAAACATAGAACACTATATATAGTGAAGCTTTATTTATTCAAAATACATAATTATGTAAATTTACACATAGACACATAGAGAAAAATATCTAGAAAACTACATACCATATTGTAAATTGTGTCTTTGGTATGGATAGTACAGCATTGTTCAGGGACATTTGACAGTATCTGTAGTGTTGGTTGTCAGTAATGGAAAAACCACAGCCTTCAAATTGGTAACCATGAATAAAAAAAATATCCTAAAAGTGTATGTTTTAATAAGATTTCTAAACAATTTATGAGTCAGAAATATTGCTAATAAACATGCCAAATATGTTTAGTATCACTAGAAAGTAAGGGAATTCAAATTAACATCATATTTCATATCTAACATATTGACAAAAATGAAGATGTGAAAACAACAAATGGTGTTAGGTCTGTAGGAAACATGATTGCTTATATACTGCTGGTGTGCACAAATTAGTGCAACTCATGGAGTGACAATTCAGCAGATTAAAGTTGATGATACTGACTAGCATAATTATAGAAGTCTGTCAGTCAGAGAATGGATAATAAACTATAATATATTCATCCAAGGAATTAATTCAGTGAAAATAAATGAACTGCTTTTGCAGATAATATTGAATAATTGGTAGATCATTAGTACAGGTAAATAAAATAAATTTGTAGAAATATCCTTTTAGATTAAACTATTCATGTAAAAATTTGAATACACAAAATAGGAGGATATGGGCTTCTATACTAGTATTAAAGTACAGACCAGAAGAATAAAATGACTATACATAGCAGTTACTGCTAACAAAAAATAGAAAAAGCTTCCAATGATATCTGTAGCTTTGTTTTTTGAAAATATGTGTAGATTTTAAGCAAATATCAGGGAGTATTTCATGCTAGCCATGTATATAAGTGTGCTTTGTATTCTTTTTTTTTTTTTTTTGGTAATATGTCAACTTTTTCTAATTAGGAGGAACACACATACACAAAAGCTAAATAGTTTTAGTCCATGTCATGTAAGAAATGCTTATAATTTTGACAGACAGATGATGCTAAGTTACTCTTAAGCAATTCTGAAAAGCTCTTCCTAATATTCTCCTTTCCTTGTGCACTGCTTAATTGCATGCTTACATATTAACCAGTACTTTTTGCCATGCTGTATTCTGTATGCACTTACATTAAATGAAATATTATGCTTATTATAATGATTTCCTCACTCTGGAAACAATAAGCTTTCTGAGGGTAGGGGCCATGTATCATTTTTCTATAACCCATATATAGCTTGTACCCTACCCAACCACAATAAACATCAAATAAATATCTGGAGAATGAAATGATGAATACTTGTGTGGTATTAACCCCAAGGGAAAAGACAGTTGTAAAGGATGAGGACCCATGATAAATTTTGTTTTCCTTTCTGTTTGATTAATCTCAGTAGAATCTTCTAGTAGATAATTCAGGCAGTTCCTTGTATGTTAAGATTGGTTGTTGCTATAGATGTTTGCTACATGTTTTGCTAAAGAGTCCATTGGAAACTTCCTTTTCTTAAACCTAAAGAAGTCTGAAACAAAGAGCCAGGAGGTGCCAGAGAGACTCCAAGTGTCAGAAACCCACATTCCTGTCTTTCAAATAGACAGATTGTTCCAACACCTTTATTAGTTACTAGGTTCCTCGTGATTAGAGGTGGCTGTTCACCTCCCCCATTTATTAAGCCAAAAGAACAAGGAAACAGGACCAGAAGTGCTTCTGCTGTTTGTGGAAAGAAACTTCTTGTGAGCTGCAGGGCAGGTTCCATCTAGCAGTGCACAGTCCTGGGCCTCATCCTTTGAAAAAATGGACTACAAAATGCCATTTAGCTGAATAACAATGTTTCTGCCTGCAAAGGATGGTTGGTTCCCTGGCTGAAGAACAAGAAGGAGGATAGTCAAGAAGGAGGATAGTGAGGTGCAAACAGTGGTCTCCACATTTTTCCTCATTAATTTTTTTAATAAATACTGAAATCACTTTGCATAAAGAAAAGAGCCTGACAGAGAAACGTCAGAGAAAGCTTTTTATTCCTATTTGTATGACTCTAACTAAAGCCAAAAAAAATTTTTTTTACTTAATACAATTCCTATCAACTTCTGCTCTGTACTCAAAGATAAGCTAACAATCCAAGTTATTCATACTTTAAAGTCTGACTTATTACAGTTTTCTTCTTATTTTTTTCTTCTTCCAAATCACATGAACTAGAAAATACTTTGATTTCTGGTTCCAGGACTGTGCTTGTAAATTTGGCATTAGTCCAGGTGTCTGCCTTGAGAATCACTGAGTCGGTAGCAGAATCAGAAGGTATCCTTCACAGGCAATTGACCTACTTGGACGGTAATTCTGGTCATTGTTCCTGATGTTGATTTTTTTTTCTTTTTCATTGCACTGTAAAACCCAGTTCTATTGAAAAGTTTTCTCCTTTAGAGATTTGAAAAATGGCTTCACTCGCATCCATTTGCTTCTAGGCTCTCCGTTACCTGGGGCTTCAGCCCACTGAGCAGCAACAGGAAGCCCTGAGACGGCAGGTGCAAGTCGACGCTGAGGGAACCGTGTCTTTCGGAGGTAATGGTTCCCTGGAAGAGGTGTCGGGATGCCTCTCCCTCCAGCAAGAAAAGGGAAACTTGAAACTCCTTCCTCAGTCTCTGAAGCCTCAGCCAGAGCTACTGGCCTGGCCCGTGCTCTGGGAGACCCGTGAGCTCTGAAACACCATGCCTGTTTGCCTGTCCTTTGACGCTGTGGTTAGTGCATGAATGTTATCACAGTGAGGGCAAAGGCCACCATGAAATGTAGGAATCTGTTTCGCTTTGCGGTCACGTCTGGTTCTCTAGCTCAGCTGGTAAGACGCAATGTTGTTATGATGTCCTGTGACTGTTTTTGGAGATGGCACAGAGTACTAAGCCTTTCCACTAGTGACAATTGTGATGGTTCATCAGTGGCTGTTACTGTAAATGTGTATTCATTGTGTTTTTTAAAAATCTATATTTATATTTTCAAATGTAGCTATTTTATACTTTCCTTTTTTCCCTTTGACTTAATCCACAAATGGTTTGGAGTTTTCATATCTATCAGTAAGTAATTTTCCAGAGACAGTTTATGTACCCTTTCTTTTTCACAGGACTATTTGGATGTTGCAATTTTTTTTCTAGTCCTGACAGCTTTTTTTGCATAGTAGATGTTACATTGTATTGTATGTACATGTATTAAAACATCGCTATTGCAAAAAATATATGTATGGAGGTAAATATACCTTTTACTTTTGTTCTATTTCGTAAAATCGCCTTAAATCATAGTAACAAGCAACAGAAATGTACATGTGGCAAAGTAAGGAGAGAAAGTGGATGAGGAAAGTACAGTAAATGACGTAGAAGCAGGTAAGGCTCCAGTGCCTGATGATGTAGAGATTCACAATGGAGAACAAGCTAGTATCACCCTTGGGACTTGAACATATCAGCTGCTACTAAAGGCTGCCAGTCAGCAGTACATCAAAAGGAGGTGGTTAGAAGTGTGTATAAGGAGATTTACTCATGCTTTTTCTGCCCTTTTTTAAACAATCTAGCACCTGCCTCTCCTTTATCCTTCCAAGGGACATGAAGTCTATCTCATTGATAAATTAGACCAGCAATATTATGGGCTGGAGTGCTAGCAACAGGGAATTCAAGGAAATCTGTAGTGAGTCGCTACTTCTCCCAAAGCTTATTGTCACAGCTGGTCATTGTGGGAACTTCTCTGTAGAAGCTGAGCAAAAATGCCAAGCATCCACCTGAAGGTCTGCCCTGTACTAAAAAGAAACTTCCCAGTCAACTGGGCAATTTATGCACAGAACTTCCAACCAAATTTTTACTGCACTAATTGGTAAATCTAGACTCACAGTCAAAGATTTCTGGACATTTAGAGAATAAACATGAAATATAGAACCCAAAAGTATAGACAAACAGACAAAAAACTCAGAAAAAGAAAAAATGATGAAATACAGAAGATAACCTTAGACAATCTATAGTTAACATCCTTTGAAAGACAAGTAAATACAATGCATTCATGAAATAAGAGCAGAATGTTGTAAAATAAGAACAGAAAACTTTATGAGGATCCTTTTAAAATTTTGAGAATAGAATAATGAATGGGTCATAGTCAGTGTCTGAAGGTTAAGGACTCCTCTGATACTTACTTACGAAGTACCCTTGGACTGTCTAGGACAGTCTGGCATCGGCTGGTTTATTTATCTGTAGAATATGAAGGAGACAACCTGCCTCAGAGGGGCAAACAGTGTGTGAGCAGATATAAGAATGAAGCCGCTCAGCGCCCTGCCTGGCCAACGACAGCTCTTACATAAACATTAGTTTATGTAAAACCTTGGGTTTTTCCAGCTAGAAAAGCCATATGTCATAATATTGTCATATGTTTCAGAAAAAGATTATACTCGTAAGAGTTAGAGAATGAAACATCTGTATTATGTATTTGCTTTATTGTCATATTAACTGAATTATTCAATGAAGTTGGCTGAGGCAAGATAAAAACCAGTTTATCTCTTCCTTCTCATTTAAACTCACATTTACCTATCACTTTGGTCAATACTATCTTAAGATAATGAATTAAGTCATACTTGAAGAATATTATTTCAACTCCCCTTAGAAGAAAGTAAGATTTATTTAGATGAAGTTTAATGTTATGTTCTTACTGAAATATGTTTCATTTTAGATTTTGTCCAGGTTGCCAAAAATTTGTTTTGCTTGCAGTTGGATGAAGTAAATGTTGGCACCCATGAAATTTCCAACATTCTAGATTCACAGGTAGAGTATGCCTTGACAAATTGTGTTGATAACATAAGCCTGAGTTTTGAATATTGAGGATTGTTTATGTTGACATCTTTTCAGTTTTCATTGACATTGATTTATTTGTGTGTGAGTATGTTGGTGTGTAGGCACATGTCTGTGAAGGTATCCGTTGTATGTGCACATGTATGTATATATGTGTGAAAGTCAAAGGTCAACCTGGAACATCATTCCTCAGAATCTATCCACTGTGTTTGTTGAGATACTGTCTCTCATTGACCTGGGACTCATCAATTAGTCCACCAGCCCCAAAGAAACAATTATATCTGCCTCCACAGTTCTGGGATCATAAGCACACCCAGCATGCTGGCTTTTTATTCACATGAGTCAGCACATGAGTCAGTATTATTGAAAGATCTGCATATATATATATATATATATATATATATATATATATATATACACATAGCTCAGAATATGACTTGTGAACATATAACCACTTGTCCTTGCTCCACTGTCACTTATGTAACAACCCCCTCCTCTACTTTGCCAATGACTTAAAATGCAGAAATCAGCATGCAGTACATTTCTTGCTACCACCAAAGATTGGATTTTAGTCCACCTTCTTTCCTATTCTTCTGATTCTCTTTATTGATTATCTTTTTAATTACTCTAGCTTGAATTACTGGGTTTATTGATAACTAGTAAGCTAAAAACTTTCTTTTAACGTTTTGCTTTTGATCTTCTAGATGATCTTTGGAATAATTTTGTCATAATAAAAATTAAGGGTATTTATTTTATTGGGATTGTGTTGAATTTAAAGGATGGTTTGGTAGAACGAAGCATACCTTATTTCCCATTTATTTAGATTTTTATTTGTGTTTTGGGAATCGAATGTTGACTTGTTTCTCCTACATCTTAAGTATTCTCTGTTACGCTTGTTATTTAATGTGTGCTTTTGTGATGCTACTAGGAATAGAATTGTTCAGTTGCTATTAATAATTTTAATTAATTTGAAAGCATATTATTTAAATACTTGTTCTATGTGATGCCACACTTCTAAGTCCCTCATCCTATTTATTTTTGTTAAATATCTTAGTTTTTCTAGAAAGACCCTTAGATTTTCTAAAGATAGATATTTCTATCTTTTTCATGTCTTTCTATTAATTATTTTGAGTAGGAAAAGCAAAATTGAGCAAGAAATAAAGATCTGGGATATGCAGTTCATTTTCTAGCTTACATTCTTCTATCATGTCTGTTTTCCAGAAGAAAAGCAATGGAAGCTCTCCCCTGCCTTTATAGTCTGAAGCCATTCCATTTCCTAGTGAGTTAGGCCCACATTCCTTCAGAAGATTAGATGTTTGTTATTTTCTAATGTCTAAAATAATGTTATTGTTTCAATCATTTTTGTCCTTTTCTTGAAATTCTTCAGTTATATTAACAAAAAAGGCATATATTATTTCTCTCTGGGGGTGGAAAAAAAATCTCCTGGGATACTCATATATGTAAAGTTTTCAGATTTTTTAATTAGGTTTTAATCTTTATTTCAGTTGATAATGCTTTTCATTGTACAAATGTACTACATAATTTTTTCAAGTTTTTTCACGATATTAACACCCCTAAATTTTTGCAAGTCATAGTTTAATCACACTGGATACATAATACTTGCATTTATTTGCTCCATTGACCTGTAATCATTTTGCTGATTTTTAAATCTTTTGCAGTTGAATAGTTCTAATTTGTTATTTCCTTTTAATTTAATTCCGTGTAAGTTGAAGAGCCATATTCCTTGTGACCTGAATCCTTTGGTGATAATGTAACTGGCACAGGGTCAGTGAGATGGGTCCCACGTGTGGAAGCTGCGCACATGCAGGGCCTCTCTCGCCCTGTATGGAAGCCATGAATATGCTTAGGTGTCTCAGTGTCCTGCTTAATCACATGCTGCAGGTTACTTTGGTTCCTGTCTTGCTTTTTCTTCTTTCATTGCCACTTGATAGGGTATTTCACTCAACCACATTCACATTCATTTGAATATTATGTATCATGACACTGTAGAATTGGGTGGACATAAATCTCCACCTGTTGTACACTTAAAACATATTAGATGTCTTGTCTCTAGAATGCTCCCTTGCCTTTTCCGTTAAGTTGATGGCATGTTACGCTGACATTCTTCGGGTCATGGCTTGATTTCCAGTGATCATACTTATTTTTCTCTCTTAGAAAAACTATTATCTAATACTTTAAATATATCCAATAGAATCCAAATAGTTTTAGAGCTTCATAATTTTTTAAAAGAAAATTGGCAGATAGATTCTTTATCCTCAGAAATCTGCCTTTTCTTTTCTTCTGTTAGCTCTTATGTCTGTTCTGTAGAACCCTAGATTGTTAACCTGATGTATTATAATTTTATATTTAGAAGGTTTTCATTGAACAGGTTGTCAATTTACTTTATATATGTTTTACATATGTATTTGTAATAGGAAGAAGAAAAAACATATATTGATCCTGTGCAACATTGTGTTTTGGGATATTTATACATTATATAATGGCTAATTTAAGCTAATTAACATGTTCATACTTCACCTGTTTATTTTTTTGCCTAAAATCACTATATAGTGAATTGTTATAAAAGTCATGTTGCTCACTGTTGCTGTCACCATGCTGTACAAAGACTACCTGAGTTGGTCCCTCCCACTTGACTGAAATTCTGTTTACGTTGACCAAGTTCCTCTACTCCTGCACTGTTGTCTCTTGAAATATTACTTTACCTGGTCTTTGCTCATAGCCTGTCTATATAAATTCTACCAATATGTTTTCCTCTTGAACTTAGAAATGAGCTTAGAAAGTGTAGTATCTTCACAAACTTAAATCTTCCTACCCATGAACATCTTTTAGTATTTCATGTATTTACATTTTTTAAATGTCACTGAACACATTCTGACTATTTCTTCTTCTACAGACTTTATTAATCTTTTACAGATTTAATTTATCCAATTATATTATATACTGTGTTTCCAATATAACAAAGGATGTCTTTTCTAAATTTAGGTTTGAGTTTTGTATAAAAATATGACTGATTTCTTTATATTCATCTCATGTCTGGCAATCATATTGCTTTTCATATTCCCAAAAACCCTCAAAATTATTTGTTCTAAGGATACTTTAAATTGCTGATACTCTTATGAGCTTTCCTTCATTTTATTGCTGTTTTTTTAAGTCAACTTATTTTTCAATTAGTATATATTTATTGTGCAAAATAATGGGCTACATTATGACATGTTCATTCATATATATGTATATATTTAAGACACCTTGATTTTATATATATATAATTGGTATATTGCTTCCCTTTTATCCATTTTAAATAAGTAGTATAGTCCATTAAGTGTCTTAAATGCTGCTTAGTAATCTCAAACATTGAGTTAGGATATTAAATATTGTATTGTTGCATATTAAGTTAATTTGACTTATTCCTGATACTATGAATGTATATGTGTGTGAATATGTATGTGTTGTATGAGTACATGTATGCGCAACAGTGAGTATGCATGTGGAGGCCAGAGGCTGACATCAGGGCTCCCCTCTATCACTGACAATTATATTTTCCAAGAAATGGCTTCTCACTGAGCCTGGAGTGCACCATTTTCATTGTCTTGACTGGCCAGCAAGTGGTCGGGATCATCTGTCTGTCCCCTCCAGTATTAGAACTACAGGCATGTGTCAATGCCTTTCCGCAGGTGCTAGGCAGGCCCTGGGCTTGCACAGCAGGCACTCGTCCACACTAAGCCATCTCCCCAGTCTTCCTGATACAGTTTCTTCTAGTTCAAGCTTAGGAATCAAAATTGTACTTTTTCTCATAATTGTAGTTGGAGCTTTAGTTCTGTAAGTACATTTTCTGTTACTATAATGAAATACCCAAGAAAAGTTAGTTTTATTTAGAAGCTTATTTAGTTACCTATTCTGGGGGTAAACTCCAGAGTCCAAGATTGGAAGTCAGTTTATTGGACTTCTGGTGAGACCTATATGCAAATGACATCAGGAATGAGGAGGCCCTGTGGCCGTAAGTACACACATCTTGAAACAGTAGGCTGGAAAGCAGAGACCACTCTCTAAGCCCCACCAACTCATCACTGCATACTAAGAACCAAGCATGCGCCCTTGAAGAGCACACCACATTTAAAACCATAGTACTGTTGCTTTCAAATAATGCAGCTCATTGTCAAGGAGCTTGGATACTATTCATAATTAGTTATGTATTTCTAGAAATACAGAATCTAAGTATATGAATAATTTATTGGTTAAAGTACAACTGATTCTTTAAAAAAGTGATACATGTCACTTTTTTTATTTCAAGCCACCTTTTTTTAAAATAAAATAATAAGCAATTTCTTTCATTGCTCATCATTTTGCTAATTGCAATCACTCAAAGATCTTGTTGGCTGATAACTTGAAGAGAAGACCTGGTTTCCTCTGAACAGTGGCACAGACTTATTCAAAGTGGCCCTGAAGCCTTTAGCGGACAAATAAGGTGTACAGTCCAGTTTGCCTTCTGTCAGTTGAGGTGTTCCGTATTGTCTACTCCACGCAGATGACAAACTGCTGAGCAGCTTGCAGAGCCGATGTGCCCTTTTCTCCCTTGAGGAAAGACAAAGATGATTTGCAACCCACGGTGAGGTGGGGAAGCCCATGAACATGCAGAGCTTTTTCAGCAGCCGCAGCTACATACCCCTGCTCTGAATTAGTCATTTATTTCCTTTGCCCTAGCACGATTCTAGGGCAGATAAGAATGCTGTCTGTCAGTCTGTGATGTTTTGAAAACAAAAGCTCAGTGCTATGGCCATTGAGCAAGACAGTCTGCATGCCTGTAATTTCCTGATGTGGATTTAGATCAAAATGTTGTGCCCTTGTCCTTGTGAAATTCTATGGATTGCATTCTGTTTGTCACTACACAAAAGGTGTCCTTGTCAAGGATCGCCTTTCCCTTTCTTCCATTTCAATTCATAATAAGAATACATTTTTCCCATCACAGTCACATACGCAAGTGAAGTGGAAGTCTCTCAAAGCACACATTGCGCTCTTATTTAATTACACTGATTTCTATTTTATCAAACATTTGGGTTTGCAATTCACTAATGGATAAAGTCCCAAAGTTTTCAAAACCCTGTAAAAATTACTTCTTGTCAACTGGCTTGCCAGAAGCAAATTAAAACTTATTTTATTCTGTGATTACTCCCACCCCCCCTTTTTTAATTGGAAAGCATTACAGTGCCTACTCTGAAACTTATCAGTCTGTGATCAATAATGCTGACAATCTGCAAGAGTGGGGAAATTCCAGTATGGCTACCCTCAGCCCCCTCCCTCAGTTTCAAACAAACAGAGTCAAGTTTATCATTATATTGATTGCTGGGGATGTTTGTCTTTGACTCATATGTTTTCCCATTCTGGCTGATAAAGAGAGTTGGTATTTCTATTTGTTTGTTTGTGAAAAGCAGAAAGAGATTTATTCAATGTGGCCCCATTGGGAAGAGGAATAGGCAGGGGTCTGTTGACCACAAGTCTGTCTCTTAGAGTATTAACATGAGCTTTAGGAAGAATTGGGACAAAGGGCAAGATGTGCATAGTTAAGTATTCCTCTTTGAGATGTGGTCTCCTTCAGTGTCCAGTCCCATAAGGTGGTACTTCAAGTGGTTAATGACTGGACCATGGAACCAGTCCCATTCCCACAAGATGATCTCCAGAAAGTAGACTCTTCCTCATAAATAGCTTTGCATTTTGGAGACTGCCGTCCTGCAACCCCTCTTTTTATGAAGATGCCTGTGGATCAGTGCCATTCTTCCTGGACTCCAAGGTGACCAAGGAAAGGTTAAGCACAATGACTTGTCAGTGTGGCAACTCTGCACCTGCAGCCTTGATGGGCAATGCGGTGGTGTGGATAACCAAAGTCTTGGAGTCTGAGTCCACGTAAAGCAGACACAAAATGTAATGGCTGAAGCATGAAAGTGCCAGGTGTTTGAGCTGAAAGAAGTATTGTCAGGGGACACAAGGTCGCTCTTTCAGGTTCTTTGTCTCACAGACTAAAGAAGTTTAAAATGGACTCAGAAGATAAGGTCAAGGGCGATTTTATTGAAGTTTGAGAAAGACACAGAACAGGAAAACTGAAGATTCCCAGCTGCCAGGAGATCGAGCTGGATAATAAAGGTGAATAAAGCAGGCTCCCGCGGAATGGAGTGGCTGCATTTGCCAGAGGCTGGGGGTCCTTAACAGAAAGTCAGAAAGCCCTGGGTGTTGGGGCAAGCAGGTTAGTATTTTGGCAATGTCCAGGGGGAGGAAAAAGTGATGCTTTCTATGTCAAACTCAGAAAACGGGAAGCTCAGCAGTGAGGATCTGCAAGCAGTAGGTTGAGGGATGGGGCTTCGAGGGATGCTTAGTGAGTACACACTTCATTGAAGGGTAGTTACTGCTCCTATTTTCCATCATGTCTCCAGGGGTATCATGTTTCTGGCTTCACACCGGCCATTAGGTTGCAAAGCAAGACTTTTCCCTGATTGCGGGTTTCTAACCTTGTCCTCTGGCAAGGGGAAGGCTTGTTAGCTTTGTCACCCACTGACAAAGCTGTGTTCAAAGGGGGTTAACTGACCAACAGTCATGTTATTTGTGTCGGGGGTTAAGGTGCTGACATCATGTCTCAAAGGGCTTTCCAGCATGGGATACACCACTGCCTCCCTCAGAAAGGATGCCACTGCCCATGGAGCAGGCCCTAGTAGCCAGAAGAAGCAGACAGAACTTGTACCTGTGTTCCAAATGGTACCTAGGAAGCACCTAGCTTCAAGTGACCCTTTTTATTCTCTTTTTCCTGCCCAACATTCTGTATCATCCTACTCAAGGAATAAGCTTACAAAGGAAGGGGAGTGATGTTCTATCTTTACGTATCTCCTTGCTGAGGAGGAATGGAAGTCCTCTGTATTTCTTGCTAACTAAAAAGAGTGGGCCACTGGAGCACCCCCTGCTTGATTCAGAGACCCCGGCATCTGATGTTCTTCTTGTACTGACTGGAATCTCTGAGACATCATCATCGTCGTCATCATCATCATTTGAAAGTGGGGATTTTGGATTCGGGGGAGGGGGAGATGGAAGCACTATTGCCCCCAGGAAGATAAGTCCAATGGAGAGTGGACCGTGGGTCCACAGACTCGCTTACTTGTAGTTTGACTTCGTGGAGCCTCCTAGCTGGCTCTTAAGGGGGTCCTCTCATGTAGTACCCTGAGGGTTTTCAAAATCTCTGGCATCTAACTTAAGTGGATCTGAATGAAGCTGTGACCATCCGTTCTGTCTTTGAGAAGAACTCATATGGGTCACCGAATGTGTCACCAGGAGACACGGAGTTCCTTTGCCAGGACTTAGCATCCTAACTAGAAGAATTTAAACATGGACTCGGGGAAAGTGGAGAACCACTTGGTTGGCATTGGCAGAGAAAACAACAGGGCACGCAAGCTGCAGATCTCAGCAACTGCTGGGAGGAGACAGACGGATAAACAAGAGAGAAAGCTAGTGCTGCGTAAGTTAGAAATGAAGAAAGCAGGCAGGCTCAGGAGAGTAAGTCTCTGTGTTGCTGCACCAGAGAAAAGAATCTTGGAATGAGAATGTTCTGAGTCCTCTAGAAAGAGGTGAAAAGAGAAGGAGAAAATGCAGTGTGTTTCTGTAGGCAGCTATGTCCTGGTATTTGTGTGTGTGTGTGTGTGTGTGTGTGTGTGTGTGTGTGTGTCTCAAAGGGCACTGTGTGTCTCTGTGGAGGACCAAGGGTGACTACCAGAATCATCACGGATTGCTTCTACCACTTTTTTGCTTCACTCTGGGATTTCCCAGGTTCCATCTACCAAGACCGGAAGTTGAGGCCATTGCCATTTCCATCTGGGCATTTTTTTTAAGTGGGACCCAGAATCCGCACTCAGATCCTTCTGCTTACAAGGCAGAGTCTTTACCCCTGAGCCATCTCAGACTTTCTATGTAGTCTAAGTAACCCTCCAATTCCTGCTCTACCTGCCTCCACCCAGAGTGCTGAGATTACAGGCATGGGCCACAATGCTTCTTTATGCTGAACTATAACATATCCATCACAAACTGCAGTAACAGCAAGTGTACACCCCATGATTTTCTGTCACAGATCCCAGATGGAATCACTACTCAGAAGTCTTTTGTGCAGTGTCCCAGTGTAGCTTCCCCCTCTTGACATCGGTGCTATTCTGACCTGTTACTTGTCTTCGTAATATGAAGAATCATGACTAAGCAGTCTTGACTAACTTCTTCTGTTCATTGTTTTTGTTTGATCCATAAGACATCTTAGCTGCTACCTTTGTAAAGTAGGAATCGCACAGTCAGTGTAACTGTAGCCTATTTTGAAAAGAACTTTCATATTTAGGAGATGGCATTTAGAATTTAAAATATAATTATCTCTCTGTGATTATAATTGTCATTTCTATGTTAAAAAAATTCACACAGTGCTCACCTGATGCCAATACAAGGTTATATACAGAAAAGGCAAGGTTTGAGCCCACATTCATGTGCAGCTAAATTATAAACCTAGCAGCAGGCTGTAGCCCATCATAGTAGGAAAGTTATCTCAGTCTAATTGAGTATCACAAATGGATCATCTTCACACTATAGTATGAACTCTATATCCACAAAATAGACCTTTCACAGTCTGTACTTTATCAGCTTGATTTAGTGCATCAAGGCTACTGCTCTAACAAATGGCATAGAACAGGTTGAAAAATAGCAAAATGAATTATTTGTGATGAGAGTAAGTCAGGCTTCATTTTTGCTGGGTCAGGATATCAGTGATATTTCTTACGATGCTTAGCAGTGAACTCTTTGTAAGCTCTTCTCTAAAGTCTCATCTTAAAAATACCAAATATATATAGAACACCTTTAGTTACATAGCATTATGTTGGCGCATGTTATTAAAATAGATTTTTAAAAATCCTTTCTGTAGTGTACCAAAAGTTAAGCACAAGTGCACAAGTAATTATGCTTTATAAAGTTTATTTATGACAAGACCATATTAGTAATAGAGCTTAGAGTATTTGGGGATGGTTTGTAACAGAGTTAGCATTTGATTTAAGCATTAAAAAATGCTTTAGTTTCTGTCTGTTCATGAGTTGACTAAGGAATTTAGAATAAGGCCAGATATGGTGTGCTCAGAGCCCAGGAAGGGATCTTGAGTTTGAGACCAGCCAGAGATGTATAGAGAGACCCTTTCTAACTACTACTGTCCCCCAACACACACACTAATAGAAGAAATATTACAGTGAATGGGGAAAAACTAGAATGGGATTGGAAGTAGATAGTATTTTAAAATTTTCCCAAATTTTTTTAATTTAAAAAATAATTGTATACATGAAGGAGACCAACTTAAATTCACACAGTGATGTAATTTGTTGTTTCCCCAGTAATCACAATCTGTCATGTAGCACTACAAGCAAAGTGATGTTCTAAAAAGAGTTAACTGTATGTGTTAGCTATCTGAGAAAGGAATGAAACTCAAGCCAGTGTCTGGAGAGGAAATTATGGAGAAAATTGAAATATAAAAAAGACAGCAATAAATTATAGGGACAGCAGAAAGAATGGAAAGGAAGAAAGCAACTGATCTTTAATGTTTATCCAAAGTAATATGTCATTAGTAAGACTTGCTGAATATTTGGATGTGAGTTAAAGACAACTCTGGAGTTTTCATTAGTATGGTTATTAATGATGATGCATTAGTATATATAAGGAAATAAGTAGAAAACCTGTCCCCAGGGAGAAAAGGTGATGCATGTTTTGCAAATAGCAATGCCTTTGAAATAAGGAACTGCACACCAGAAGGGTTTGAGGGCTTTTTAGAGTGATGATTGAAGCACGGAAATGAATATGGTCACTTAGTGTATGAAAGTGAAAGGAGCACGCGTTGGGAGAACCAACCCCTCGCCCTCTCCCAGTTAAGCAGTAGCGACAGGAAGTCATCAGAAGCAGTCGGAGTATTCAGAAAGACTGTGGCTTTCAAAACTAGAGAACAGAGCATTCAGGAAGAATTATGCCAAGCAGTGTCATATGTACCAAAGACAGTAGCAAAATTGCTAGGGGATTTATTTTGTCAGGAGTTTTATTTATGCAATCACCAGTAACCAATTTAGAAATTTAACGATAAAAGGAAAGAGTTGTGAAATGTCAAGAAAAGTAAAAGGAGTAAGCATAGGAAATGGAAGAAGAGGGAAACAATTTTTTTTGGTGATATAGTCACACAGATTTGATAAGGAAAGTAGATAAGAGGATAGGCTCCTAATGGAAGGTCTTATTGATAAAGTTAAACTGAAACAAGTTGTAATTTTATTCTATTTGAGATGAATAAAGCTTGGTGAGTTGATGGATGGGATAGTAACTATCTAGAATTGATAATAAATCAATAATAACTGAAATTATTAACTGATGGAGCAACATGAAAGGGAAAGCCAAGGTCAGAGCCAGTCATTACAGTTCAATGACCTGAAGCTGCTAAAACTGAGAAAAGCACACTCCAAATACCTTTCAGTGAGCCTGGGAAGATGGCTCAGGTTAAAGTGCTTGCACAGCAAGCAAGAGGAACTGAGTTCCATCCCCAGATCCTACATGTTAATTCCAACCTTGGAAGACAGAGACTGGGAGTCCCCAGAGCATACTAGTTAGCCAGACTAGCCCAACCAGCAGACTCTGGGTTTGATTAGAGACCCAGCTTCAAGAAGAATAAGGTGTTAGAGATTCCCAATATCAATCTTGGACCTCCACATGTTTACATACCCACACAGATGTTTGCATATGCATGCATATGCAGACATAAACCTCCCTCACCATACACATATATCTGAGAAAAAAATGGATGAATAGAAACAGAAAAAAAAATAGAAATGCTTGTCATAGTATTTACCAAACTTTGCAGTGGGTATTGTAAATGTCAGAGAAGAAAGGCATATAGAAGGAAAAGAAAAACATAAGAACTACAGGTAGATTGACATCCCGTGGTGCTCAACAGCAGCTCTTTTTATTTCGTATGTGCTTAGTTGAAGTTTCTTTGAATAGAACTTTGTTTATTAATAAATAAATAAATGAAGGAATGAATGAATAAGTGTACAAATAAATGAATTAGTAAGTACAAAGGAGCATTCAAAGACCGAACAACCAACTTCTATAACCAGTTCTCTGGCAACAACTTTTGCCGAGTAATCCAAAACAGAAAAAAAAAAGGATTATACTTTTTTATTATGATTTGTTCTGTGACTAGTGCTGGACTCCTCAGAAGGATCCTTTCCTATGTGATGTTAAGCGCAGAGGTTTATGACCACATCTTGGAATTCCAGTTTCCTTTGATAATAATTCCCTTATCCCAAATTTTATTGCAACTTTCCCAAAGTTTTTATTTCAGTTCCTAGAGGAAAAAGCTAACACAAGCCATTATGAATATCAAGTGGCATCTAGATTGTGTTTTGCAGTTTCCATAGACTAATACAGAAAGTAGATTATAGAGGGTGTCAGGATTAGAATGTGGATCCTCTTTTTTTTTTTTTTTATTAAAAATTTAATTATACATTTTAAAAATTTTTTACCAGTTCCCTCCCTCCCCCCTCTTCCCCCTCCCCTTCCCCCAGTGCCTCCCCCCCAATTCCCAGATAGTCCTTTATTGTGTGTGCCTAACTCTCCACTGTGTCCTCCTCTCCGATGACATATAAGGACCCAGTGGCATTTCCATAAGCCCTTTCTCTTGTTCCCCTTAAGCATAAGATCACTACTATGGCTGTCAATCCCTTGCCTCCAGGGGTCTCGGTGCCCTTATCAGATGCTAGACTTTATGAGGGCAACAGTGCGCTGGACATTGCGCAGGGCATGCAAAGTTCCATTATGATTGCTTTGGCCCCAACTATTGTTGAGAATCTTGCAAATCGTTGCTCCTCCCATCCTTTTGCTCTTACAATCTTACCGCCCCCTCTTCCGCAAATGTCCCTGAGCTCCAGGATGGGGAGAGATTAGGCTGTCCTAGTTCTATGTGATTGATATAGAGTCTCTGAAGTTCTGGATTGTGGTTTGTTGATTTTCTTTTGCAGTTTTGCTGCTCCTGCAATTCCCTTCACTCCATTCTGCTGGGCACTGTATGTCACCCCCTGGCCAGAGACAAAAAGCTGTTAAACTGGAGTCTTGTTGTACTAGCACATTCAAGGGTAGATGTAATAAGAGTAGGAAACCTCACTGAGAGAGGGGTCCATCACCCATTTGCAAAATGATTACTTTTTATCTGCTAGACTATATGCCCTCCCCTTCTGGTGAGATCAGGAAAGAACGTCTGTGAACTTAACCAGGTTTCTCATTACTTACTTGCAGACCTTCATGGAGGCCTATTTTCTCTGCTGTAACATGGTCTCCTCTCTCTTTGTTTCTGGTGTGGCCCTCCTAACCCATCTCTCTTGTTCATAATCCTTGCAATTACTGTGTTACATAGGTTTACTTTTGAGTGTCCCAATGTGGGCTGGGTGAGTTTGGTACTAGGAGCCACCTATTAGGGAGTACATACGGCGCTTAATTTTCTGGGTTTGGGATACTTCACTTAATATAATTCTTTCTAATGACATCCATTTCCCAGCAAATTCCAGTAATTCATCATTTTTGATGGCTGAGTAGTACTCCATTGTATAGATGTACCACAGTTTCCTTATCCACTCGTCAACTGTTGGACATTTAGGTTGATTCCATGACTTTGCTATTGTAAACAGTGCTGCTATGAACATGGTCGAGCTTGTGCTATCGAGGCGAACCTTTGCTGCTTGGGGGGTTATTCCCAAAAGTGGGATAGCAGGGTCATATGGCATTTCAATCTTTAATTTCTTTAAGAATCTCCAGACGGCTCGCCAGAGTGGCTGTATGAGCCTGCATTCCCACCAACAATGTAGGAGAGTTCCCCTCTCTCCACATCCTCTCCAGCATTTGTCGTTGTTTGTATTGTGGATTTTTGCCATCCTGACCGGGGTGAGATGATATCTCAGGGAAGTTTTGATTTGCATTTCCCTGATGGCGAAGGAAGTGGAGCATTTTTTAAGATAATTGTTAGACATTTTAATTTCATCCCTGGTAAAGTTTCTTTGAAGTTCCAGGGCCCATTTTTTAATTGGGCCAGTGTTTTCCTTGGAGTTTAATTTTCTAAGTTCTTTGTGCACTCTGGACAGTAGAGCTCTGTCAGATATGTGGTTAGTGAAGATTTTCTCCCATTCTGTGGGTTGCCTTTGAGCTCGTGTTACAATCTCTTTATCTGAACAGAAGCTCTTTAATTTCACAAGATCCCAACTGTTGAGAGTTGGTAGCAGTGACTGTGCCATTGGATGTCTGTTTAGGAACTGTTGGCCTAGCCCAACCAGCTCGAGGGAGTTCCCTATCTTTTCAACTATGGTTTTTAAAGTCTCTGGCCTGATATCAAGGTCCTTGATCCATTTGGAATTAAGTCTTGTACATGGTGACAAGTACGGGTCCAGCTTTAATCTTCTGCATGTGGAGATCCAGTTTTGCCAGCACCATTTGTTGAAGATGCTGTTCTTTTTCCATTGGATTCTTTGGGCCCCTTTGTCAAAGACCAAATGGCTGTAACTTTGTGGGCTTATATCTGGGTCTTCAATCCTTATCCATTGATCTGTGTGTCTATTTTGGAGCCAGTACCAGGCTGTCTTTATAACTATGGATTTGTAGTATAGACTTAGGTTTGGTATGGTAATACCTCCAGCTGTGTTTTTGTTACTCAGGATTGTTTTGGCTATCCTGGGTCTTTTGTGCCTCCAAATGAACTTTGAGATTGTTTGGTCAACTTCTTTGAAGAATTGCTTTGGGATTTTGATTGGTATAGCATTGAATCTGTATATTGCCTTTGGTAGGATGGTCATTTTTACAATGTTGATTCTGCCAATCCAGGAACAAGGGAGGTCTTTCCACCTTCTGGTGTCTTCTGCAATTTCTTTCTTGAGGGTTTTAAAGTTTTCATTGTAAAGGTCTTTTACCTCCTTAGTTAGGTTTATACCGAGGTATTTCATTTTTTTAGGGGTTATAGTAAATGGCATGGTTTCTCTCAAGGCTTTTTCACTTCTTTCATTCTGGGCATATAGGAAGGCCTCTGATTTTTGCACATTTATTTTGTATCCTGCCACCCTGCTGAACTTCTCAATTAGTTCCAGGAGCTTCCTGGTGGAGTTTTTGGGATCACTCAGGTATAAGATCATGTCATCTGCAAATAGAGATAGCTTGACTTCTTCCTTGCCAATTTGAATCCCTCTTATGTCCCTTTCTTGTCTTATGGCTTCGGCTAAGACTTCAAGTACAATATTGAATAGAAGTGGTGAGAGTGGACAGCCTTGTCTTGTTCCTGATCGAAGTGGGAATGCTTCCAATTGTTCCCCATTGAGCATAATCCTTGCTGTGGGCTTGTTGTATACAGCTTTTATTATATTGATAAAGGTTCCTTCCATTCCTACTGTCTCTAGCGTTTTGATCATAAAAGGCTGTTGGATCTTGTCAAAAGCTTTTTCTGCATCTATCGAGAGTATCATGTGGTCTTGGACTTTGGACTGGTTTACATGATGAATTACATTTATTGATTTGCGTATGTTGAACCAACCTTGTGTGCCGGGGATGAAGCCTACTTGGTCCCCATGAATGATCTTTTTAATATGTTTTTGAATCCGATTTGCTAAGACTTTGTTGAGAATCTTTGCGTCTGTGTAGAATGTGGATCCTCTTGTAGGATCAGATTAGTGTTAAGAAATGTGTCAAGATATGAAACTAAACTTCCTTGCTGGACATTCACAAGCTCATTAGCATGTGACAAGTGTTGGAAGCCATGCAGGAAAGGTTTTATCCCCAGATCCCACACACTACCATCCTCATTGCTACCACGTTTTGCTTTTACACAAAATTAGTTTCGCACTTAGGGAAATGGTAATATATCTGAAAGTATATCCAAAACTATAGCAATATAGAAATGAATTCTCATTGGTGTATCATTGAGATTGATTAAACAATGGCCATAGATACCCATGGTTAGTGTGCAGTCACGAATGAGTCAGTGGCACTTGTAAGATAAAGTTTATTCCCAAACCTGACCCGTACCTCCCACTTCTGTTGACCTTGCATTTGCAAGCAAATAGGACTTTATTATGCTTATATCCCATCATGACTTCTATTAATAGTTAGGAATACTGTAAATTGTGAAAGCAAAGCTCAGGAAATCTTGAAACGGCCATTTGTTGGCTCTGGGCTTACTTTCTCTGTAAAATGGTAACAAGGTTATTGTAAAGTTGTGATAGTAAATGTTTCCAGTTCTTAAAAATACATCGGTGCATGGTAAGTTCCCAGTAAGTGGCTGGTATTATTAATAGTTTCATGATCTTTTCCTGTTCTGCCCATCCTGCTTGAAGAGCTCCACTTTAAGTCTATGCTCATAAAACAATCTTTTTCTCCATTTAGTCATTAAATGATATTGTCTGTACTGTTTTTCATCTCCATCACAGCCTCTGTGTGAAAAGGGGTTCTGACAGAACTGGAATTTGTATCTGTTTGACTGTCATTGGATTCTTAACCTTGTCGTTGACATTCCAAAAGATCCTACTAAATGATAGAGAAGTACCATCTTTGCCATTTTTTGATCGTATTTACTTGCAAATGAATTGTTAATACTACCTTCAAGGTAAAAATTACTGAGTAGAGATCATTTCAAACCATGAAGCTGTTGTGTTGCCTTTCATTTGCTTAAAACCAGATTTAAACTGATAAATATAATTCACTAGGTTCACACAGATCATCCAGATTGGTAATATGCAGCATATTATTAAATCTTAGAATGAACATTAGCCATCAATTTATGTTGCTATTTGGACATTTTAAACACAGACATGGAATTTGTATTGCTAAGGAATTTTTATTAAAATATGAATGATGAAGTTAGCAACAGAGTGTTGTTATGAATTGTGTCAACAACAATATTAGATGAATAAAAATACCCCAGGCTTTAATATTCTCTTCTGTCTACTCAGACAACTCTGAAGTAAAATCTAAATGTTGTTATGGAATACAGGAGTAAGAGTAGTCAAGAAGGACTTTATGTTAACCCTCAAAACCAGCATCTGATGCACAACTTTATGTTTTAACGTTGACAGCTTCTTCCCTGTGATTCTCTAGAAGCAGATGAAGTAGAGAAACTTACACGAGAAAGGAATCAAGCTCTGGAACAAGTGGCAGTACTAAAGGTAACCTGCGGCTCAGCTTCCTCATTTTATTTTAGGAAGGGAGGGATAGAGGGATGGAGGAATGGGGAGAGGGAGGGAGACGGGGGAAATAATCTTATATTGGATCCTGAGATATTGAAGTTAGTTTTGTTTTAATGACAGTACATTGCTTTCAAATTGTTAGCATTAGATTTCTTTAGCTACTATTAGTTAATATCTAGCTCACAAACTTGCTTTTGAAAACATCATATCCATATAGGATGTGGATTTTGCTCATGATTTCCAATCTCTTCACTTCTTACCTGTTTTTATTCTCTCACATTGGTGGTAGCAGCACAATTTTTTGGTTTTTGAGACAGCAAAGCAAGTTGGACAGTTTGGAATTTTATGTTCATCATAAATAATTTTCCCAGGTTCAGGACCATACAGGACCTTGGAGGTGCTAATGTAATTTGAATTCGAGGCAACATGTATAAAACAAACACATGCAATCCTAAATATTCTATAGCATTGTCGTTCTCCTAATACAGTTTCATTCTATTTTGAATAGGATAACTAACTACTTTGTTATTAACAACTACTTTATTCATCATTAATTTACCATAGAAATAAGTTTTTATTTTATTACAAGTGAAATTCTTTTGCTATTTAATTGAGTTTTATTGATGCAAATTCTACACAATAAAGAAACACCATTTTCTTGCTGTTTTAGTTTATAATTTCAATCTCCAGAAGAAGCAAATATAAAATTTCCTAATTTTCCTTGCAGAAAGTGTCTGAAAGCAGACCAGCCAAGCTTGTTTTTAAAAATAAATGTTGTATGTGGCGTGAAGGGTTTATGACCTAAAACTGCTCTGAAAGGAAAAGAACTGTGTGTGTGTGTGTGTGTGTGTGTGTGTGTGTGTGTGTGTGTACATGCATGCGTGTTTGTGTGTTTGCGTGTATGTGTTAACTCATATGTAAACTGGTTCTTATATTTCCACTTCTAGCCTTCTTTCTCTTTGTTGGTGTTGAATCATAGGCATCTTTTGGGGGTAGTCTGTACAGATCTGTCATATTTTTCTGAATAACTATGTTATACATCAACAAGTTTTATTGTAAGTTATTCAATCATATCTCTATTAATGGATAAACTATTTCCAGTTTTCCAGTTTTAAAAATAACTTCATTTTAAGTAACTTTGTGTCTGTGTCTGTAGACAGTTGTACAATACATCTGTGAAAGTAGAAATTGGGTATAATAGATGTAAACACAAAACCTGCTTTACATTCCCCACTATCATTCTACAATTTAGTATAACAAGAATGTTGATGGAATCTCAATAGATAATTTTAAGTATTAATAAGAGTAACTTCTTCATATTCTGCTAAAGAAATTCTGTCGTATTGGTTACATGGGTGAGATAGCATTTTTATGCAATTCATCTCTACACCAATATTAAATCTGGTTTGTTAGAATTTTCTGTGTTTCTTGGATCTGTTCATTTCCTTAAATTATATTATCATTAAAGTTAATATTTCCATCTTTATTTGAATATCAACATTAATTACTGGAATTTTAATTTAAAACTGTAAGTCATACTCTTGTAACCTTTAAATAAGAGAACCTGAGGAGCCATTCAATCAGATTCACATTTAAAGTTCATGAAATATAACTGAGCACTTCCCAATGTGGTGAAACCCCCTAGTCCCAGATAAAACAGCCCCACATCTTTAATTTGCTCCACGCCAAGCTCTTTTTTACTGAGAACCATTTTGAGAGACTGTATAAAATAGTACATGAAACAATAAATATTTTGTTTTAGGTAATACTTGTACTTCCAGTTATTCTACCTGTAACATTTAACACACACACTCACGCGCAAATAAAAACCATGGAAATGGTTTGGCATTATACTTCGACAGCTCTAGACTTTTCATCTAATTTCAGCCACAAACAAAAAGGAGGTTAAGGTAATTTTATGCAATGACTAATTTTTATTTTGCACCAGTGATCTTAAACAGCCTGTGGGATGTGCTTAGCCTGCAGTCTGTCTACAGAATCCACAGGGCTCCTACTTGGCAGAAGGAAGTGAACATACCCGACAGAGCCCGGGCAGAGTTGCCAGTCTCTTGGCTCCAGATCTGTGGCACAGCCATTACCTTCACTTCACCTATACAAGGGCAAGCTACAGCGAGTACTCCAGAGCTCACATTGCTTCCTGCACCCAGGCTGCATGGCGTGACCCCTCACCACCCTGTTTCCCATCTAAGCAGTTCCTCTGCTAGAGTTTACAGTGCAGTGGTTCCTGATTAGACGTATTTAATAACACTGGACAGTAGGGTGTATGCTTGACTTAATTTCATGTTCAAAGATTATGCTATTCCACTTGTCATGTTCATCTCCATATTCCATATTTATTTACTTTATAAGAATAATATTCTTTTTTAGATTGCTTTAGAAAATAAGCTAGAATTGAATTAGTAAGCCAATAGTTAATCTATTCTCATTCACTAACATTATTATGGTTATAAACTCTCACTTTTCATTTAGAATAAAGGCCTCTTTAGTTTGGAGGCTCTTTGTGATGATATTGATCATCCCACATTTAGTTAATATTTACCAGTCTTGATCCTTTTTGAAATTCAGATTTTGGTTTCTTATAAAACTAATGTAAAAAAAAAAAATGATTCCCTCGCCATCAGATGCCAGGTAAGTATAACTGATATATGTGAAGCCGGAACATCTGCAGATTGTGCCATTTTCATGCACAGCTTTGACCCAGAGGACGAGAGCTCAAAGCCAGCATGGCAAACTACTAATTTTCTGGGTTTTATACACAGGAAAAATTATTTGAGTCAGAAAAGCACCGGAAGCAACTGGAAGAAGAGCTCCAGATCGTGCAACAAGTAGGTGCCTCTGTGTGTGTGTGTGTGTGTGTGTGTGTGTGTGTGTGTGTGTGTGTGTGTGTGTGTGTGTATGTGTGCGTGTGTGTGCATGAGCATATGTGTGTGTGTGCATGTGTGTGTGTGCACACATACGCACGCATGTATATACATGTGTGAATTCCTTTGTGTGCAATGGTGCATAAGGCGTCCTTTTAAAGCAGTGGTGCTTTATCCTGTCCCGACATTGTTGGTGCAAAAGCACAGGACATAAGCAGTGATCTTGAAAAGAACAGCTAGAAGGCTGGGCCCGACCTAGAGCCTGCTCTGTCTCTCAGACAAATTTAAAAGCTCTCTTTGAAATTGTTTCCAAAATCATCAATCTGATTGATTTTCAAGTCCCTTTCTCTTTCTCTTTTATTTTTTGCCCTTTGTTTCTGTTTTCTCTTTTCTCTTGTTAGTCACACAAGTGACTTATTATTAAAGAAAAAAAATCCCAGGCACTCCCCCAGAAACTCCAGCACACAGATTTATATTTAGCTGTTAAAGTAGAACTTTGACTTTTTCATGTTGCATGGTCTTCAGTACATTTATGAAAAATTAGAACAGAATGAATAAGTAACAATATTTTGAAATAGAAGCAAAAATAATGACTAAAATACAAATAAGAACATTTTTAAGGGGACCCTGTTAGAGATCCGTGACTACTGCTTGATTTTGAATCTCCCTCACTCTGTCTTCTCAGAAAGTATAAAACAGGCAGAGATGCAAGAAGGGCCATACAGGACCCATGTCTTTGGTGTGGCTGCGACAGACAGCAACACAAACCTTCGCAAGGCGTAGCAATGGAGCCCAAATGCCAAGGTAACTCCTTCAGCTTGCCTGCCATGGAAACCTGGGTAGCAAGAACAAAGAAGGCTTTCAAGTCTCTCAAAAAACACAGGGAGAAACAAGAATGATAAAGATAGTAGTGAAATCAGCCCCAGACCCAGAGAAAGCAAGTGTAATAATGAGTGTCCAAACATGGAAGGTCAGGTCAGGTCTCCAGTGGTCTCAGTGCTAGCTACAACTATTCAAAAATATGTCCACCTAGAAATGACATCTCCATGAGTCACTGCTCATGGGGACGCATTGGGAGAATAGAGAATTGCTGGGATACCTTGGGGACTAGTCCATGTCAGGGAAGGAAGCAGCAAAGATAAAAGAGAATTATCAACCTGCCCCACCTCACCTGAAGCCTGACCATCAGTGATGATGAGAACCATGCAGGAGTCTACAAGGAGGAGGGTACTCCTGACCCAAGAGCTGGTTATGGAATTTAAAAAAAAAAAAAAAAGAGCAGAAAAAATCTACATCATTACCAAGCCTTTGCAAGAGTCGGACGTGAGTTAAAGCTCTTGCCCTGATGAAAATTTGGAAAAGCGAGTGAACTGTCACGTAGCACTCCAAACTCATCCAGATGTCTTCAGAATATATTTGACGCTGAGAAGAAATAACACCCATGCTCCTGAAAGTTTCAAAAAAAAAATGACAAGACCAGAAAATAAGAATTTGTAAAAATGAAGTAAAGAAATAGAAGATAATCAAAATCATTTCAAAAAAGAAAATTCAATTGCCAAGTACGCAACAGATACAGTCAAGTGAACCAGGAAAGTGAAAAGAAACCTGTCAAAACATCTAACCACTAAAATTTAAAAGTACCACCCAAAAAAAGCCTTACAGAATTTTAAAACCTGAATCTAATGAACACGTAGCTTTGGTGCCTAGAACCCCTCTCTACTTCTCTCTCTCTCTCTCTCTCTCTCTCTCTCTCTCTCTCTCAAGAACCCAGGTTTGGAATGACTTTCTTCTAAAAGTAAGGCAATGCTTAAGGTAACCGAGGAACGTCACCAGGCACTGCCTTGCAGGGTTTTCTGCCAGCTGAAAGTGGACAATCTGGAGTGCCCCAATTAGTAATTATGGTCATAAATGATAAACCATTGAATGATAGTGATTTGTGAGCCCATACCATTGGTAATCAGATTAGCTAAATTAATAAGGAGAGTGGAGCACTCTTGCTCATAGTCAATAAGAACTATTGACTAATAAAAGCAAAGAATTTGCTAGATTTGGAGAGAAGCATTCAGAATCTGTTTTAGCAAGGATTGAATTAGGGACAAATTAAGATGCTAAATTTAGGGGGAAATTTTAATGAAAAGCAAGATATCTGCATATTTTCATGGTTTTAAAGTAACTCTATAAACCACTACTAATTATAAGAGAGAAATAGTAATTATGCAGTAGAAAATTGAGGAAAGAGTTTGGTGCTAGAAATTGTTTTCATCAGTGAGGATGCCACTGTGACTCCATATGTGATACTCTGAGAAGGACACAGTGTCACCTGCATAGTCTTCTGACTGAGAGAAAATGTTTTACCTGAATCTAGTTATTGGGAAACACTCAACTCTGTGTGTGAGTGTGTGTGTGTGTGTGTGTGCGCGCGCATACACGCAACATGCATATATGTCAAGTTTGTCAGAAATACTGATCATAACCTAACAAAGCATTTGACATTAAAAGAGGCCAAAAATACATGAAAATTAACTGCAGTGCTGACCTTAGGCCAGATACTGTAGTGTAGCTAGGAGAATGTTTTGAAAGACATGACCAAGTGATTAAATAATGCCAGCATACATGTGGGAGATCACATAGATAAAAGGACTAAATCAAGTTCCAAACTGCTAAGTGAACTATAGTTATAGAAGGAATACTTTTCCCATGGTCATTCAATGCATTTTTCATTTATATTCTTTTAAGGCTTTGCACATGAATTTGTGTCATTTTCTTCTACTTTACTCCCATTACAAGCTTTCTCCCCTCACCCCCCAGTGTCCCTCCTGCTCTCACATCCATCTGGATGTGTAGCTCACTGCATCCCATCTGGGTTGCTGTTAATGACATGTGTCTGGGCACTTTCTGGAACCAGGACGAAATACCAGTAATCACACCACTGGCGAGAGTAGCTTCCCTTCTCCTCCATCCAGCGTCAACCTTTGTTAGTCTCTACAGGAGGTGTGATGTCTCCCAAGAACTCATCCCTTTCTGGCTGCAATGCTAATATGCCAAATCTTGTGTCTGACTCATGGAAGGAGATGTAGCTATGTTGGGTTCATGGATGTTGTTGTCCTGTCATCTTTACTAAGAAATGGTGATATAGTTAAGGATAAAGGGCTGTGTTATATGTAATTTATCCTCAAATGGTTGAGAAAAAGAATGTTCATGTATGTGTGTTTGTGTCTGTTTACATATATGAATATTGAGGAAAGAAACAGAATATTTAAAATCTTAGCAGCATGTTGGAAGATTAGACTTGGCAAAAATGCCCTGATTCTCACTCAGGGGCATGTTGGCAAAAGACTGGCTATGGAGAGAGGTAAATCTGGGCAAGGGAGTGTCGGGGCTCTTTATTCTCGTATCCGTGAGTGTGCTTGGAATTATTCCCACATCAAAAGGTTTTGAAATCCTCTATGATTCAGCCAACTTTGTTTTAGGACAGGCTTACTCTGTGGCCCAGGCTAACCTCACACTCAGGCAGTCCTCCTGCCTCAGCCTTCCAAGTATGCAAATTATGATTCAGATTATATTTTCTTAAGTTTCTTCCTTGATTAATATGATTTCTAAGCTTTGTTCATTTTAAGGTTTTTTCCTTCTACCTGCCTCTGGCCAGGATGTTTTACATGTTGACATTCCTTCTGTCTTGAAAGTGGCATTTATGGATCTTTCTCCATTTTTCATGTTTCAAATACACTACAGAAATTTTTTTGCCTGCATGTAATTAAAATTTTATTTTCTCCTAAATGCTCCCAACACTCCAGCTCTAGTATTTCAGCCATACTTGATGCAGTCATGCCATGGAGAGCCAACATAAGACATGATTCTAAAAGAAGTGTAGCAAGTGTGCTTTCTTTCTCCAGCAATACCTCCTTTTCCCACATGAGGCCCTCCTGCATTTATTTCTCTGAAAGAATTATTTTGTTCTTAAGAAAGGTCAGGTCTACACCTACCAAAAAACTGCATCAGAACTTAATGTGAGTCAAATGTGAGAGAAAAAATGAGATACAGATAAAGATACATGCAGCAGAAAATTGTTATGTGCTGAAGAATGAATTGGCATCAGAAGCAATGAAGTAGACAGTGGGCTTTCATTACTCCATGTAGCTTTACACCCACTCTTGTCCTTCTTAGATTTGAGCCTCAGTGAACTGCTGTAAGACTTGGTTTCTAATCAAAGTAATGTTTCCCTACAATTTATTCATTGGACCTCAGAGTTTAGGTGCATATCTCTGTCAGCACTGTAGTGACTGAGTCTTGGAAAGTAATAATTTGTGACATGTTTTCTCATCATTGCCCTCATTAAAAGTGCCAGCCAGGAGCATAAGGAAACACAGAGCTGTTATAAAACAACCAAAGGCTAATATCCCGGCCAAAGCATACAGGCAAGTGCATGTCAGTCTTCAGTTTTCAGGGACAGAATGCTATCAAAGGTATTTGACAGGAAAGTTATGTTCGTTCCACACATGCAATGAACACATGCTTTCTTTTCTGCTTGACCTCCCATTCATGACCCTACAGAATTAGAGGACAGCACTTTTTAATACCGCCCATCATAGCCTGCATTGGTCCATGCCAACAATGTCATCCACCTGTGTTACCATCTCAGCTTCCAACCAGTTCACACCACTTCTGCCCCTGCCCATCCCAGCACATTCTGATCAGAAGGCAGCAGTGAGAAGTATCTTTTGAAGACTTAACATACTTCCATCCCACTGCCAAAAATGCTGCAGACAGACACTTCAAGTAAATATCAAAGCCCATACCCCCCCCCTCACTCCTCCGGCCCCCAGAGATGTCTCTTACTCTCCTCACCTCTGCTCCAGTGTTTCTGCAGCTTATCTTCCTGTACCATCATCCCACTGACACTCCACTGCACTGTGGGTGGAGGGGTATTAGAGCTAACTGCTTCTTTCATCTTTTCCAATGCACTCCTTAGGCTTTTTCCTTTCTCTCCCAAGTAGAGAGAGAGTTTCCCAAGGATAGCTCTGATTGCAGCTGCACAAATGCCAGTGGCCACTCAAAGATGTGGGGAAGGAAAGAAGGGATGACAACAGGTTAGGAAATAACTGAAGAACAAATAAGGGACTGGCACAAAGGTCTAGGATACTACTGTCCATAAAAATACATAAGCCATATATGCATCACTTTGTAGCAGCTACACTTTTGAAAAGAAATAGTGAAGTTGGTCTGCATGTAACCAGACTCATTTGCAGTCTGGTAAGCTGAAAGAACAGCCAAGGCTGCTGCAATTCAATGAGCAAAACAAGATAAATGAAATTGAGGATAAAAGTGTGATCTTCCATGTTTGTGGTCAATGTGTAATTTCCAGTGTTAGCAAAAGTAATTTACCATAAATACGTGAGTGTAGATCAGGTACAGCAATCATTTTAGAATCATAACAGGAACAGTCTATTCTGAATCAATCCAAATACTGTCCATGTTTAAAGTACGCTAGTCAAACACCATTCAGCTTTTCCTGCATACATAGAGTGGCATTCTGATGTTAGAATTGAGGTGATGTAGACATATATAAGGAAATTGTTCCTATACTTTAGTGACATTGCCTTTGTGTCTTTATAAAGATTAAGTTCTTTTTGATCATGGATGTAAATGTTTAAGAATTAGAGTGTATATAGTTCTCCAAAAACATTTAAGGACTAGAAACTGAATTATATAAAATATTAGCTGACTTTCTTACCTTTGATTTGGTGTCCTTTTAGGGAATCTTGACTTGATTGCCAGGGTATGGGTAGAATTTGTTCAGGATGGTGCTAATGATTGCCCGAATAATTCTTTACTTATTGAGCCTAATTACTGAAATATACCCAATTGATTTTGTTTTCCAAAAATGATTGCCAGTTGCTTTCAAAGAGGCCAGAACACTGTTAGATATTCTTTCTGTGCCATTTAGAACCTTTAAGATAGTATCCAATCCTAAAAAACATAATGGTCTCCCCTTTCACCTGTCGTAAATTATAAAAAGTCCCTTACCTTTACGTCACATAGTGACCTGAAAGGAAAGCAGTAAGCAATGGCAAGGGAGAGTGGAGAGGGATGGGATGTAAGAAGGAAATACACAGGAAAGAGCAAACCTTGAAGGCATCCTTTTCCACTGCAAGACTTAAACCCGTTCTCTTTCTTCAACCAAGGATGGCTATTAGAATACATCCTATTCCGTAATGAATTGACTGTACAGGTCTCTAAACCCCAAGTCCTTTTTTTTCCTGAGATTCTATGTCTTATAGAGTATCATGGCCCTACTCTTTCAAAATCTTGAGGACAATTTTCCCTCAAATTATTCATGTGGTCATGTTTTTTGCCTTCAAGTTCTAACAACTTCTAACAGGTATGGGCAACTTCTTGCAACTTCCTTTGATCAACAACTTTCTTAAACTTACCCTCATACTTAAGTTGTTTTTAAATTTTCTCTCAGCAGTAGTGTTATGACCTAGGGCAACAATGCAGTGTTTGTGAATACTCCACGGCCAAACTATGTAGCTAGTCCGAACTAGCCTCTGCCCTGATGAAGCATGGGAAGCTGTTTGCAGCTTCCCTGGGTTCAGATAAGCCTGGCTGCAGCTGCTCCTCCTACCCATGCGAAGGTTATGCTGGAGGCTTCAGAAGATGTGAAACAGGAGGTCAAATCAGTGTAGACATGAACTTACCAGCACATGAGCATGGATAGTAACCGGATGGGATACGTTTTGGGGGATGAAACAAGAAAGAAAACTTCACAAACAAACTCAGTGAATCTTTAAAAGGAACACTGTCAATGAGTGCTTCTTAATGAAGTATTCACATACGCTTTTGGAGATAGTGTTTCTTTGTATTTATTAGAGAAACAATAATATTTTTGATTTTTAGATTTGAATGACCTCACACTTCCTTTCCATTTTTTTTGTTTGTTTTTTGTTTTTTTGTTTGTTTGTTTGTTTTTTAGGAATTGGGTATTTCATGGTTCTTCCAGCATGGTATTAGTAGATATTCTGAGATGTTTGGTCTATGATCCTCTCTTTCCCAATAGCAGGCAGTGTGATCCTGATCTCAAAATGAAAACTTAGTTTGCACTAAGATCTCTTCCCAAGGCTGCCTTATGCTGCTGCTGCAAAGCCATGCCCTCCTTCTTCCTCCTGCCTTCCTAAGGCATGACAACTGCTCGTCTTGCCTGTCTCTGTACATTTGTTATTTAAAACTGCCATTTAACTGGAACCTTGTAGTAAGTCGCTTCCTTTAGTAATCTGTTGTCTTTACATAATTCCCTTGGAATCCACCTGGAGGACTGCTGCATTGATCCGTAGGTTGTTCTCTTTTATCTGTGGTGTGCTATCAAAGTTGATGGGCTATTTCCTGGTCTGTAGGAATGCAAGGTAAACCATTGGATGAGACTGCAGAGAGCAGGTGATTTCTTGCGAGGTGTCTTAAAACATGAATTTGCACTTATCTTAAAATGTTTTCAAAAAACATTCACCAAATACTCTTTGAGAAATATCGTAAAGCACTTAGACAACAGTCTGATTAAAGGAAGCTTATTGAATAAAGTCAGGGGGTTTTAGCATTAATCCCTTTTTTGTGGCCAGGAAAATGACTCCTCTATTCTATATCATTAGATTCTGCCCAAGAAATTGCTTAAAAAGAGCCTCCCCCTACCAAACACACACACACACACACACACACACACACACACACACACACACACACACACACAAGGACACAGCTTTGCAGCATCCAGATGCAATTCCTGTTTACATAGACACCAGCTGTACGCAGTTACCAGGTGAATCTGTATTCTAAGCAAACACAACAAACAAGACATTGAGGTTTAGGTTTGGTTTCAGGATCTTCTCCTCCAGAGCTTCCTATGCTGGAATCATGATGCTTAGTCTGGAGATATTAAGAGCTGACAAAATCATTGAAGAGGGAGAGCGTAGGTCACGGGGCACATCACTGGAACATCTCATGGGACCCATCTCTCTCTGTGATTGCCCTCTCTCACACATGCCATCTCACCCTGACATCATCTGTCACGATAGAATGCAACCAGGGTCCCCCCCTGAGCACCATGCTATTGCTTAGGTAATTTATAGCAACAAGAATGACTAAAATACATGTCAGAATCTCCATTCCCAAATTCTCTTCTAATGTACAAACCATCTTAGTATCTTAATGTTTCTGAGAAACATTTTATTGTCCTGTTTGTATCCCAGAACTCACTGTAATTGTGTTATATTAACAAGACTCAGAATTTTCAGTGTTTGGGGAATTTGGAAAGACAGTTTCTTCACAGAAAACTTCTTGCCTTAGATTGTAAAATTGCCTGTAGGAGTTTTTGCCCACTTGGAACTGATGATGCCCAGGTCCGTCCTTCGAGCCGTGTATCTCTGGCTCTGCAGATGATCCCATGCCATTTTCTCATCAAATGCTTTGTATGTGCCCAGGATGACTTGTAAGAGAAATGTGATGAGAACATTTTAAAAATTCATTAACATTCTGTCTTCACTGGACTCTCAATCTAGTAGGAAGAAAGAAAAATACACAAAAGCCATCACAGTCTAGCAAACATTTCATAAAGCATTCTGTGGAGCTGACAAATTGGTAGGGGCATATTTGTCCATAAAGCTGTATATTAGTCCTCATAATTCTTCATATTTACCAGAAGCAAGCAGATACACATCTCTAGAAACCCACTTTCAGTTGCTGAGGGAGCATTGTTCAGTGTGTATTTTAGCCATCTGTGTGATGCCAAGCAGTTTATGTTTCTTTAATGTTGGAGCAATATATAACAGTTTGACTGACAAACTGGTAAATTTTACCCAAGGAGGAAGTAGTGATAAGGCAGTTGACACTATAAAATGCTTATCTTGGCAGTTTGCTGTATGAGAAACACTCTCAGGGTTCTTACTGTTTATGGGACTCATGACACTGGGGTACATGATTTATTTACAAAGTATTTAAGCCTCATAAACAAGACTTCTCTAGCCATGTCCAACCCCATGTACATAAATCACTCCGTTGATTATGTGCTGTTGTCTTCCACGTTAGGAATGACGACATTATCTATGACTGAATTTCAAAATAACAAGTCCCATCAAAATGATCAATATTTGAAGCAGTGATCTAGATGACATTTTGCCAGTTCCAACTGATTTATTTTTCAAATCATCTTAAGAGTTGTTATGTAGAACTTTTTATTTCTGTCTGTAAATTTAGAGCTATTAGTGAAGAGTGTCTAAAATTTTTTTGTTCCAATTAAGCTAAACTGCTAAAAGAGATTGAAAGGAATACATTTCTATTTTAAAGGCAGATTCTTCTTAAATACCAAACTTCAGGTGAATTCTAAATATTTAATATTTTAAAAGTAGCAATTGATCAGGAGCATGTCAATAAAGAATGTTTAAACTCTACAAAGGAAAGTTTCCAGTACTACAAATATTCTTTATTGGTACAAGTACATTTAATCAGAACAGGAACATAGATTTTTCTTTCTTGTCAACCTTCAGTACAACAGAAAAAACATTTTCAGGGTTAAACATCATTTCAAAGCATTTTAAACCCCTTAATATTTATATTCTGAGCATGTGTCATGCAATAACACTTATCTGAGAAATATGCTTCTCTATCTGCCCTTGATTATAAACTCCTCTTTATAAAGGAGATTGAAAATCATGTGTTTGGCATTCTTTGATGTTCAGAGGCAGAAATCAATTTTACACCTTTTGGAGTGAGACAGCTATAGGTAAAAGAAGTTGACAATTCTTGGCAGGGTTAATTAGCACTAATTATACTTTGATTGACCCAATTTTCTCTAGAAAGTTTAACCAATTCTTCCTTTGCAAAGTGAAGAATATGTTTTTTCATACGAACTGAAGAATTGTTTGTTTTCTGGACTCATAGATCATCAAAATGTGGTTTATAAAATGTATTCCTCCAAAAAATGTAAACCCAAGGATTGGGTGTGATTGGAAAGGACCTTCAACATTTTATAGTTCTTGAGAGCATGTATTGCATTATCACATGTTGGAAATTTTAAATTTTTAAGTAAATATTAGCTAATTTTAAAGTTAATTAGAATTTAAAATAATTTTAAAATCTTCTATTTATACAAAAGCCACAAAATTGTCAAATAATGCAGTATAATTTTTCCTTTTCAACTTAATATTTACTTCATTCACTTTTTATGGAATCTCATTTGCTTGATAAGTATAAAACTCCTTATTGGGCTGGAGAGATGGCTCAGGGGTTGAGCCTTTGCCTCGCAAGAAAAAGGATCTGAGTTGGGATCCCCAGATCTCACATAAAAATGCCAGGCAGATATGGCAACAGCCTGTAATTCCGGCCTTGGAAGGCAGAGCCTGACAGACCTCAGAACAAAGCAGTAAGGATGTAGAGCAATCCAGGATGATTCCTCATGTCACCCTTGGGCTTTCACAGGCACACACACCCACTCACATGCCCTCCTGTGCACTCCATTCTTCCGCAACACAACAGGAAAAAAATCTTTCTTACTGCATGCCTTGCGTATGTACATGTGTGAGGACTCATATCCTTAGGTTGGAATCTCATTTGCTTGATAAATGTAAAATTTTTACATATACTTTACTGGCTGAGCTCTCTGTGAAAGAAATTTTTTAAAAAATCCTTTACTTCTAAAATGAACATCATAACATTATTTGTTTTTCACTGTATGTGCTTCTCATAGCATGGTTTATGACTTCTATTGTAATTGTTTAAACAAACTGTAGATCTAATATTTCCATGAACTTGGTATCTGTTATGAGGAAATTTCCATGAAAGCTTCTTAATGGATGAAGCTGTCTGAGGCGATTATTATATATGAAGAAAGAAATAGTCACTTTCACAGTTTACCAGCTTAGTTATCTAACTCATGTTTAGGTTCAATGTGGCACCTGTTTGTTGTACATAGGATATTTATTCCCACGAACCTTGCATTCTTCTTTGGGCAGTCGTGACCCTTTGATTTACAAAGTGAGGTACTAAAATATTTAATGATAGTTCAAAATAGCTAGTCAGTATGTGATTTCATTGCATACCACAGTTATTATAAACAGCAAAAAGGAAATAATTGCTCTCAAGCCGTCTGGAAAAATAGAGTGAAATCTGATGGGAAATTTGAAGAACAAATGAGAACAATGAGGGGAAAAGAGTAAATACCTCATAGAGATGGGGAGTTTGGTCTGAGAAGTGTGATATAGTAATGGACCAGGTGATGATGGAAGTTGAATTACTAAAGCTAGAAAAGTTGACTGGGAGCCTGCAGGAGAGAACGTTGAGCTCCATCACTTTCATCACGTACCATGTTAGCTACTACCTGAACAGTATTTCAAGTCAACTGATTCTTCAGAAATACGGAAACAACATTATAATGAAGAATTTACAAAAGTGTGATCTTCTTCCCGTATATACAACATGTTAAAGATGGGCCCGATGTGATGATACAAAAGAAAATTAAGAAATGTCTCCACATGACATCATAGATGAAGACTTACTAGCTGACTAAGTAAGGAAGAAGACTGGCAAGACCTGGATGCACACATGAAGGGGGCGGGGGAATAGAACAGAAGGCAAGGACACACAGAGGTGTATAATACCGGGCAGGCACTGTGGCTATATGTTTATGGTCCCAGCACTTGGGAGGCTGAGGCAAGAAGGTCATTTCTAGATTGAGACCACACAAGATCCAAGGTCATCTTGGATTATTTAGCAAGAGACCATCTCAAAAGCAAAACAAAAAATTAATGAGTTCCATTTCTTCCCAGAACGCATCCATGCTAATAGGATGGGGTGTAGATTCATTTATGATTACATCTTCAAAGCACTCTGGGATCATCTTTGAAACATATATTAGAAGTAATTCAGATACCCAGATTAAGGAGACTGGGCATGACTTGCTTTTAGACACTTTGTTCACGCACAGCCTTGCTCCTGCAGTAGCGCTTCATCTCTCTCACACACTGAGTAGGACCAAAAGTCAGGAGAGGTTTGCGAAGAGTGGATGTAGGAAGCTGATAAGAGAAGTATTCTTGGGCTTGATAGCGTGAGTTCCCAAACCACATCTCTGCAATCTTGTTTGCTCCTGTCAGCCATTGACATTGGGAAGATTTACCGATTCAGTGTAAAAATTACAGAGTTGCTAAGGTTAGTACTTTGGATGTGCTGGGCTGGTAGCATTTTTTTTTTTTTTTTTTTTTTTTCTGCTTTAGGGAACTGTTAAGACTCATGCCTAGAGAGGAAAGAGTTTTACCTGTTTTACTAACATGAAAAAAGACATGTGCAAATTAATTTCCAAACAGCTTCTCTCAAGTTTTAAGAGCTAATGACTAATTGAGTGCCTCAGGAAAATGCTTAATATGTCACCTATTCAGACTTTCTAATAGCATATGTGGTATGCATATTTTTCCAAAGTAGCAAAAAGAAACCTGAAAAAATTATGCCAAGGACAGTGACAGTTTCTTGTAAAAGTTGTTTTGATCTTCGAAGTGTTATATTCCACTCTACAAATGAACAGGCTGTGTGTTAGAGAATTATACAGACAGAAAATGGAAGGGAAGGAAGAGATCTGAGATCTAAGACACTGACCTAGATAGGCCCCATCCGAAGCGTGTGTTTTTGTTTTTTCACAGAAGAACCATATTTCAGTACAGTTCCTGTGTTTTTCTATGCTAGGTATATTATTTTTTGCTGTTTCATGTTTAACTGCAGATCATATTGTCTTGTGGACAGAAATGCCACATCTAGAAAACCACATCACATATTGTCCTTTAGCTGAGCTAATGGTGCCCTTGGTCACAGCACAATCAAAGTATTCATAGCCTATAGAGATTGTGATTAACCTGAATTGTGTTGCCAAGGGGGATTTGAGCCCAATGTGGCCTAAAACTTCATTGCAAACTTGTGAGGAGAAAAACCTTCATTTCAAAAAGGAGCTCTGTGAGCTGAAGCTTAGTGTGTGTGTTTGGGGGGGAGGGGAGTCTGATTTTATTTCCTAGTTCAGGATTCTCTGCTATGAAATTTGCTCATACATTTAATACTGAAAAGCATGCTTCTGTTGATTTTTCTTATTCCTCATTCCATGTTAGATTTTTCTTTAAGATCTACCTCTGCTTCATCCAGAGAACATCAGTAAAATTAACTACAGCATTTGTCCCCCTGGGGAATGTGGGCTCATGAGGCAGAGAGAATTCTAGCTGGAATGTTACTGGTGGAGGAGGCTCCACAGCTATTTACTACCAACAGCCTGGGAGGACAAGAGAAAACGGATTAATGTGCCCCTCTGTGACTAAATCCAGCCCTCTGCTGCCATCTTCTCTTTCCTGCTTCCCCTCAAAGTCATTATTTCAGAGCGCTAATCTGTGAAACAGCCGTTCAGGGGGAACTGGGCTAGAACTTAGCTGAGGGGTCACATTCACCAGCCTGACAGTTGTGCATTTGCAAAAGAAACTGCACGAATTTATTCAGCATCAAAACCTCTGCATCTTTTACCGCCCCACCGCGTTTCACACTGTATTCCCGTCAGCGCACTATGATTGCTGTATAAATTCCATCCAGATTCTTCATTTAATTAGCCAGCATTCTTTGAGCAAGAATAAAAGTGCTGTTTCCGTAAAGGAATAAAAGCTGCGTGAAGCGAGTGCGAAGGAGACAGATCATCAAGTTAGGTGTTCGCTGCAGCTCTGGTGACTTGCTGCCCTTCTTTGGCTTGGGAAGCATTTTCTTGTAGCTTGATTGGATGGAAAATGGGGAGCAGTGGAGTGGCCTCCAGTGTGTCTGAGTCTATTACAGCCACATCCTCAGCTGGTGATAATTGTGTTGTTCACAAGGTGGTTGTGGACTCGTAACCGAGACCATGAACTTTGTAACTAGCAGCGGGATCGAATTCTAGCTCCACCTTTTGTTGGGTGTGTTCGTTACTTAAACTTTCTGTGCTTTAGTGGCCTGGGTGTGAAAGGAAGACAGAAACAGACATACTTTACAGCACAGCATACAGATTACCTGGCCTGACACCTCTGTCCTTCAGAACAGTGCTGGTGCATTAGGATGTTAGCTCCTGTGTGCACAGCCGCAACCTAGTATGAAACTGACCCAAGTGCGTCACTGGTGACTTTCTTGATCATCCGGGCTGAACTGATGGATACATCAAGGACATGGAAGGCAGTGGACTGTCCACACTGCTCCACTCTGCACCCTCTTGTCAGCTTTATATTTTAAAATTGCATTTATTTGCTTATTATTGATTAATTATTGCAGATAAAGCTGTGTAGCTCAGGCTGGCCTGGAATTCAATATAGTCAAAGTGTTCTTCTTGTTCCTTTTACCTGTTTCCTCTCAACAGGATTGGAGGCACGGATCACCACACCTGGCTTACTTATACTTATTTGTTTACTTGCTTGTTTGTATGTTTTATTCATAGTGCTGGGGATCTGATCCAAGGCTTTGACACACCTAACAAGTGTCCTACCTTTAGGCTGCCTCTTCCCTAGCCCTCAGACTTCCCTGTCTAAAACTCTTTCTTTCTCATACCATTTTCAGAACATCTCAGGTGTTCCCCCAGATTCCAAAACATTTTCAATCGCACAATTTCTGCCAGAGCCTGTTTCCTTACCCCGGCCTTTTTTCCTTTTTTTGAAATCCTTTTTCCCCTAATGAAAGTATCAGTTCCTGCCAAAGTCATCTACCATGGCTACTCAAATGCTTCTCCTTCCTTTTTGCTCCTCCTTGTTCACATTATGGTTTCTGGGATTTCTCATTTCTTCTAGCATAACTTCCTTCCTCCTTTTATCTAAGTCATGTCTATTCTAAGAGACCCTGAAACATTTGGGTATTGTGTATCCCTTTGTATTTGCTTCACATAAGAGTTATCTTCATGAAGTAGCTGTTCACAGAGCGTTTATCAATGACCCAGCCTGTTGCTCTACTTCCAGAAAACATTGAAAACCCACCTGCTTCACACCATTTCTCCTACCATCAACTTTTCCAAGCTTCAGTCAGCTTTGCCTATTCCCCCGCTTCCTGCTGCTCCCTCCCTTCCTCCCTGCAGCCTGCTCCTAGCCGAGTAGTGAAAGCAACACTCTTAACTTTCAATTCAGCTCCATCACTTCCCTTCTGCAGACTCTCCGGCTATTAGCCACTCACCCCTGAGTCCTGACAAGGCCTGCCCTCCTTCCCACCCCTGTCCCGCACTCAGATCCTCCTTCGTTCTGCTCACTGAGTCTGCTGCCCCTGACCTCCTTGATGTTCTCCAACCGCACAAGGCACATGCCCATCGCAGGCCTTTGCACACTGTTCTTTTTAGTCCTCAAACTCCTGGTTGATGGCACCATCGCTTCTGTGGGTCTCTGGTCAGATGCCTTCTTGGTGAGACCCTCACTGATAAGCCCCAAGCTACTCTCTGTCTCTGCATGGTAGAATGTACATTCAGAAGATCAAGCTTTCTGTTTTCCTGCTCACTGCCTATTCCAGAAACTGGCATATAATAGCTTCTTACTATGTAGTTATTGAATGTATGAGTGAACGATAGATTTTCAGGAATAATGGCCACATTGCTACTCTCAGTACTTTAGATTTGAGCAAAAGCAAATGTCCCATAACAGTTCCAAGAAATTTTAAATAACCATAATTTAATATTAGCCACAACAACTAGAGCAGAAACTTCCATTGCAGAGAAAAGAAATGCCTGCATCCAAGGAAGAAATGGTGTGTGCTGTAATAGCTGCCATGTTAAATTATACTTGTGTCCTAGAGGACGTGCTGTGACCCAGCCACAAGGCACACTTCAAAAGAGCAAGAGATTTTCACGCACTAACCTTCCTAAGGTAGCAATATAGCTAGTGTATGGAGGGTATGTGCACTGCTCTCTTCTGCCATTCAAAGACAGTAAAATAGTGAAAGGAGAGCATTCAGATTCTGGCCTAGGACATATGCCTTGGAGTAGGCCATGTTTCTTCTTTGGGTCTCTGATCACTTATGGTGAAATGATTTTTAAAGCGTTTGTCTTTGAATTATCTTCCAACTTAAATTAGAAAAGAGAAATGAGACATCTTATATATATCGAGTCACTGTCTTAAGAACATTGCCTCTAACAGGTATAGTCATGAGTGGTGCTGCAGAATTCCACCCTGTAGACTAAACTAAAGCAAGAATCCACAGTTTGAGGTCTAGGAAATTGGCTTCTGCTTGGGGCTTGGTCAACAAAGAAGTCCCAGGATACTAAACTCTCTCAACTGCAATCTGTTGAAATTATACTTTTTTCTCCCATATTTTATTTTTTTCCTAATCATACAAGCTTAATAGGTACCTCTATTCTCTCCCTCCCCCACCTCCCCCCGTTGTTTCCCATTATAATACCTTTTTTAGACCAACAAACCCCACCATCTATTTGAGTTGTACTATAGTCTATGCCAGTTTTTCTTCTGAACCAGTTTTCTAGTCTTCTGTTTTCCATTTTTGGTTCTTTTCACCTTTATTTTTCAACTATTACACTAGGAAGCTGAAACTGTTATACTGAAAACTCTCCAGGAAACCAGCTAATCCACATAATGACCTAACGTATCGGTTACTTTTGCAGTAGAAAGTAAAGACTGTAAATTAGATGGTTTGGGAGTTGTAGCCACCAAAGTGAGGCCCATTCTTTGTAGATACCAGGAGTGGTTTCTTTATCTGTTCGTCAGTGGACGCTAACTTTGCACTTTCTAGGAAGCCAAAGCGGTGGCTGAAGAGGCAAGAGCATTGCGCAGCCGCGTCCACCTGGCGGAGGCCGCCCAGAGGCAGGCGCGCGGGATGGAGATGGACTACGAAGAGGTCATCCGCCTGCTGGAGGCTGAGATCTCAGAGCTCAAGGCTCAGCTCGCGGATTATTCCGACCAAAATAAAGTAAGCAAAACAGGCCTCTCTGCTAGTTACCATGGTTTCCTTGCTGCTGTCATGAGTGCTGTTTTCATTTGCTTTTCATCTGCACTCTAAACTAGGGCAATGTTGGCCTTCCATTATTCAAGGATGCGACGATGGGCTGTGGAGAGGATGGGCGGGAAGCTGGGAGGCTGCCTTTATCCAGGGAGCCCTGAAATGGAAAGCATGCACCTCGAATTTCTTTGGGTCAGCATTGTTCCTCTCAGGCACTCAATCCTGGAACAATTTAACATTTAACCGATGACCTGAGTTCTCTCTATGTGCTTTTGAACTTGCGAATTTGTGTTGTAGAAATGGAAGAAGAGGATTCAAGGCATGGGTCTTACTTTTGGGTTAGAGCACTCAGGGAAGTATTGAAGTTAAAGAACTTTCCTCACAACCCATGATAATTAATGGGGAGGAGCTAGGTCCAAATTTGGGCTTTTTTGAAAGGTTTCTCTAGTTCACTAGCAACATACTTCATACCTTTGAGGTAGCATGTCAATTTCACTTTGACCTGCCTTGAAAAAATGTAATTGGCATATATTTCCTTACATTACTGAAGGTAGGAAATGATAGAAAAAAATTGAAGCTGATGTTTTGCAACTCTAAAGAATTGTTCAGTTATAAACAATAGGTATTTATAGCTCTACCCAAATATATCTCTTAAGAACATAAAGTAAATTTGAGTTATTTATGAATATTTAAGTCTTTAAGCCTTAAACTCTTTAAATACATCAAATGAAAATTCAGCGAGTTTTAGAAAAGCAAAATTTAGAAGAAACTTTGAATTTTTTTTTTTTGTTAACTCTGAAGAGTCACTAACTTTTTCCCCACATCTGCCCATTGAACTGAGCTCTACAGAAGGCCAGAGTTCCATCTCCCTCTGCAAATACCTTGAAGTCACACAGAGCACAAACGAGGAGGCAGCAGTGCTTATGAGTGTTTATGTATTGAACACAGGCATGGTTATTTCATGTAGCTTTAACCTGATTGCAAAAAGATTTAGAAATTGCTAAAAATTAAAATTATATTACATAATAATTACAGTCACATTGAGGAGAAACTAAGTATTTAATACCTTAATCTTTCTTATTTTTGTAAGGTTGGGGCTTAAACCCAGGAGCCGGCACCTGCTAGGCCCATGCTGCATTGCTTTACCAAGCTCTAGCCTTATATTTTCAAATAATGTACTTTAAAGAGATCTACATAAAGTTATTCCTTTAAAAAAAAGCTTGGAGTATTATACGCTGTCATTCATTTGGGAAAATGAAAATATATTTAATTCAAACTGTCCCACTTTTTATCTGATGGGGAGGGGCACTATGTCATTCTCTCTCTCTTAATGACAGCCTAAACTAAGACTCTAAAAACTATTTCTTCTTTTGCATTTTTTTCTTTTCTTTTTCCTTTTTTTTAAAACTTTTTTCTTTTTGCAAGTGTGTGTGTGCATGTGTGTGTGCACGTGCGCACATGCATGTGTGTATCAGAGGGCACTGTGTGTTATGTGGTGACTTCGGTAATCATCCTGGATTGCTTCTACCCTTTTTGCTTCACTCTGGGATTTCCCAGGCTCTGCCCACCAGGGCCAGAAGTGCAAGCAAAAAGGGAATAGAAGCAATCCAGCACTGCTGGTTCCCCCTGGTGTTTTTCACATGGGACCTGGGATCCAGGACTTTCTGCTTGCAAAGCAGAGTTTTAACCCCTGACCCATCTCTCCAGCCCTTCTTTTGCATTTTTTCAAAGAAGATATATTAAACATAGACATCTGAACATTCAACATTTTCCAATGACAATATCAATGATAAAAGAGAAAGTAACTTTTTTATGTGTGGTAAGAATACCTTGAAAATAATGACTGCTGTGTTACAGAACAAAGAGTCAAATGTTACTTCTAAGACATAGATTCTTTTTTGTAATGCTGCTTTTAATTTTAGCAAAATTTCCCTTTATATTATACATTCATTTCCAATTCATCTTTGAGACTGTTCTTTTGAAATTCACTTCTAGCATAAGAAATGAGATATGACTGATAGCTGTGAAGACAGAGAATCCCTCTTCATCTGCACCCCTCCTTCCCTCCGAGATAACCACTTTCCTGGATGCAGTCTTTACCACTGACAGTTTTATGACTCACCCATCTATCTTATATATTGCTTAGTTTTCCTGTGTACCAGGCTAGTTTGTAGCTAGTTCCTATTTTTTTAGACTTTCTACTTCATCACATGGATATACTCCAGTGTGGTTATTCATTCTGCATTTAATAGAGAGCCTTATTATTTCTGTATTATTCTACGAAGAATACTGCTGTTAAAAATGGTTAGGTATTCATATCCCACTCTACTTGCTTAGGAATAGAATTCCTCAGGTTAGTGGTAATTGTGTTGAATTTTATGAGGAAATGCCTAGTTGTGTTCAAATGTTTAAACCATTTTCTACTCCCACTAAAAATGAATGAGAATCACTATTTACTCCACATCCTTGCTGATTTTTTTCTTCCATTTTCTTTCAGTTTTATAGGTGGTATAATTATATCATTTTATTTCATTTGAATTTCCCTGATTACTAATAACTTTGAAAAGAATGCACACTGGCTCATGGGACAGGATTTCATGTGTCTCTAAAACTCCATATTGTGACACACAGGTAATCATCCTGAAATCACTCATGAAGGGGTCATTTAGATTCCCCCATACTATAACTAGGTATATTTGTTTCCACTCTGGCCCAGATAGCCAGCAGAGCAGTATTCATACATTTATCTGACATTTGTTTTTCCCCCATAAAATGCCTTCTCATCATATCTTTTGATCATTTTCAATTGGATTATTTGGGTTTTTTTCCTTAGAGATACATAGTACTTTGAAGTTACTACTTCATCATTATGTTATCTATCATAAATTTGCTTTCCCTTTCTACTTGCCTTTTTCAGTCTGTGGTTTAATAGAAAGTTCATAATTTTGTGCATCTTTTTCATTTGTTCCCCCCTTGTGGGTTTTTTTTTTTTTTTCAGAAGCCTCTCAATGTCCAAAGCTTTTTTTATGTTTGCTTCTAGAAGTTTTGAAATTTTGATTTTTCTGTAATTGGTTTGGGGGCATTGTATGAGGTGAGGAGTAATTTCATTCTTCTGTTATATATTTAAATAAATAACCAGCTATTTTATCATTCATTGAAAACCCCTTATTTCTCAATTGATCTGCAAACAGACTCTGTCCTCTATCAAGGTTTCATATGACTATGGGGCTTGTCTCTCTTTTACTAGCATGTCTAGTCCTCTGTCAATAGCACAGTTTGATGCTCACTCTGTCTTTTTTGATATCTTCATATCTGATCATCTCCTGTAATTCTTTCTCTTGAAAAGCATGTTGCTATATGACCCTATTATTATATGTCTCAATCTTTTCAATTCTACCAAAAAAATGATTGGAATCTTGACTGAAAGTTTATTAAATATGTAAAATAACATGGCAAGAATTTATATATTGTTTTAGTTAAATACAGGTGTCAACTTAACAATTAGGCACATTGGTAAAGAATCACTGGTTGTGTCTTTAAGCCCTGAGCAAATCTTGTCTAAGTAATGGGGAGGTCCAGTCCATGGTGGGTATGGCTAATCCCTGGGCAGGTGGATAAAATGGAGGGAACTGGGTAAGGAAATTAGCATCTTTCTGTATAGTTAGCCAGACGTTCTGGTCTGGCAAATGAGGGTTGTCCTTCACAGCAATATTGTGGATTTGGTATGCCCACTTCCCTCCCTTAGTGTTAGTGTGGGCTGTCCTGCCAAGTTGGACAAGGAATTGTAACCCAACAATTGTAAGCCAAAATAGAACCCCTTGTTCCCTTAAGCCCTTGGGTCATGAATTATCAGCAACAATGCAGAATAGCTGCAGTCTATCCTTGCATTTGTCTTTATTTATGAACACCACTGAGGCACAGAAAGTTTCCTTACATTATGGCCAGAGAGTCTAGCGTATAGAATAAGCATCTTTCAAACTTTGCTGATGCTTGTTTTGTGGCTTACTGTGCATGTTCACAGTGAGATTGAAAAGAATTCTGCCAATGTTGGCTACTGTGTCCATATAGTCCCCTGGGTCAGGGCCATTGGGAGTTTTTTTTTTTTTTTTCTTTTCTCTTCGTAATGATTTCTTTGTGTGGTTTAACCAACAGTTACCCAAAAGCTATGTTAAAATCTCCTGCATGCCTTCTTTTCTTGAATATGCTTCTTTATTTTGAATAATGCTTTTAGATGCATGCAAGACTGGAATTATGCTAGCACTTCTCATGAAAATGTCCCACTTCCTCCATCTGCCACTCTTCTTTCCCTTGCTGCCTATTTTCTATTAACATTACAATAGCTTCATGCCTTGCTTTTGGTTGATACTTAATCTATGTTTTTTAGAATCCATTTATTTTCAACCTTTCAATTTCCTTTTAATTATGTCTATGCTAAGGAACATATAGCTGCAGCTTTTTCCTTATTTACAAATTTTTCAGATTATTTGGAGAGATCTTTTCATTTGTGGTCCTTCTATTACTAAAGTATGGGACTTTTTTTTTTTTTTGCTCTCTTGCTTTATGTAATTTATCTGCCCATGTCATCTAGTAGTTATTTTTTGAGGTTTTATATTGATTTAGATTCCTACTGTGCCCCATTACCATACAATTCCCTTTGCCTATTTGGAAATTATATACTGTTTCTAATTTTTCATAATTAGCCTAGGATAATTGACATTCTGCATTAACCTAAGTTATAAAATTAATCAGTGGTTTCCCTCCTTCCATGCATTGTAAGCACTTTGGAGCATATATCCAGCCATCTCTCCCTTATTAATTTCTATTGTCATAGTATTTTAGTTTTGTTTTGACTTTATCGGTCCTACAGTTTATTTGTGTGGTGAAAATTTGTCCACATTTTCTCTATTCAGTGGTCTTCCTGACATCTCAGACTTCCTTTCTCTGGTCAGTGCTTTTCTGCATGAATATTTTGTTTCGTCTTGTTTTGTTTTTGATGACTTCATACATGCATGAACCGTTTGGGGTATCTTTACCCCCACTGTCTTCCCTCCTTCTCCTGCTGGAAAGCTAAAATCTACTTCTCAGCAAGCCTTCTCTTACTTCCCTGTGTACTTTTATTTGTTTTGTTTTTGACCCATTGAGTTTATTTATGGTTACTTCCAAAAGCAACACTAACTAACTGCCCATAGGCAGTGAGGCATGGGGCTCACAAGCCCCTCCCTTATACATGATGAATGTCCAGCGGCCCAGCCTTGTTCAGGGAGCCACGTCTGCAGTGAGTTCTGGCGTGCAGGACTGTGACACATCCACAAGGTCCTTCCTGTTTCCTAGTGTTCCTCCCAGTCTTCAGCTCTTGCATTTTTTCCACTACTCTGAGAGCAATGTCGCTGAGCCCTGGGGCGGGGATGATGTAGGTGTGCTCTGTAGGCCCAGCCCTCCACATAAAGAGGCTTTTTCTCCACACTTTGACCAGGAGAATCTGTGCATTAAAAGTACCTTTTTTAGAAACTTATCTGGCAAAGTTGTATTGCTAATAAACTCTCCATTTTTGTTTATCTGGAAAACATGTTGATTCAATTCTTCTTTAAATTTTTTTTATTTATTATTTATTCAATTGTGTGTATGCATATGTGCGCGTGTGTGTAGAACCACGGACAAATTTGGGAACCACCATGGATGCCTCCACCTTCTCCTTGTTTACTCTGCCCCGGGATTCACAGGCTCCACCCTACCAGGACCAGAAGCGCAGGCCACCCGCCGCTTCCGCCTGGCGTCTATATGTGGGGTCTAGGATCTAGGATCCAAACTCAGGACCTTCCACCTGCAAGGCAGAGGCTTAACCCCTGAGCCACCTCTCCAGCCCCTTGATTCAATCCTTAAAGTATATTTTACTACATTTAGAATGTTAAGTTGCATATAATTTCTTTGTTTACAGTTGATGTCAGCTGTCAATATCTGTTTCTTTCTATATGACTTTCAGACCTCTTTGGGCTTTAGAAGTCAGGATATTACCTCTGTACATCATTCGTCAATTTAATTTATGCTGCATGGAGTTCTCTGAGTTCCCTGGTTTGAGGAACAATGTTGTCTACCATTTCTGGAAAGCCCAAAGCTGTTATCTGAACTGTTTCTCTTGATTCTTTCTAGTAGCTCTTCGATAATCAAGAAATCTTCTGGGCTGTGTTCTCCTTATCTCATCTCAATTTGTCTTTCAGTTTTTGTCTTTCTGTTCATTTTATCAGAAATTTCCCTTGAATCACAGGCACTAGAATCCCTAGAGGCAAGGGATTAACAGTCACACTAATGTTCCCATACTAAAGGGGAGCACAAGAAAGGGCTCGGGGCAATGCCACTGAGTCCTTACACCTCATTAGAGTGGAGGATGCAGAGGGAAGTTTGACATTCACACTAAAGGATGTTCCAGGGAATGGGAGGGAGGAGGGGGAGGCACTGGGAGAAAGGGAGGGAGGTGGGTGAAAGGAAGGGGAAAAGGGGGGAAGGGTGCAAAGGGGACTGGGGAGGGGGAGAGAGAGGGAGGAGGCCAGGGTACCTATTAAATTTGTATGATTGGGAAAATAAATAAATAAACATAAAAAAATAAATTTCCTTACTTCTGTCTTCCAGTTTACCCATTTTCTTTTCAACTGTATCACATCAGATGTCATGCCCATAAGTCAAGTTTCTTATTTAATTATGTCTACTATATATTGAGATTGATTGTATCATTGAATCTATTCTGGTCCTGGTAGGGCGGAGCCTGTGAATTTTTGAGAATTTCCTTGGCCCTTTACTATGCTTTCAATCTTTCAATTCCTTTTTAATTATCAAAATCTATTAAATATGACTTTATGTTTATATCTGATTACTCTATTGTCCACAGTCTTTATAGATAAGATGCTGTAAACTTATTTTTTCTTTTTAATTGTGTGTGTGTATGTGTGTGTGTGTGTCAGAGTGCATCGTGTGTCCTGTGGAGGACTAAGGGTGACTTCAGGAATCACCCTGGATTGTTTCTACTGGGATTTCCCAGCTCTGCCCACCAAGGCTGGAAATACAGGCTGCTGCCATTTCCACCTGGCATTTTTACGTAGGACTTGGGTTCTGAATTCAGGAACTTCTGTTTGTGAGACAGAGTCTTAACCCCTGAGCCGTCTTTCCAGCCCCTTTTAGCTGACTGTCACTTCATAAAATTTATTTCCTTATATATTTAGTGTTGTTTTAATTGTGAGGTCATGTTCTTTTGACACATTATATAAGAAAATCTTTTATATCTGAATGTAGAAGATAGTCCTCCAGAAAAGTTTTTTTATTTGTTTGTTTCAATTCACCTAGGACTAACTTCTGCTAAAATTTCCAGTTACAGATTTTCATGTCGCTCAGTTAACATAAATCCAGTCCCCAAACATCTGGCTTTCTCCAGCTCATTATATTGTTGGATAAGGGATTATTGTTAGGAATTATTCAGGAGAGACATTTTTACTCACCAGAGCCAAAGTTGAAACACTTTTTCTATGAAAATTCTTTCCCCTAGCCTATGTACTACATTCCCTTGTCAGCCATCTATCCATCATGAAACCCCAAGCTATAGGCCACTAGAGATTAGCATAGACCCTCAGAGCAAGTTGCAAGTCAGCATTCTCTTAGTGATTCCACTGGGCATTGCTGCTGGTGGTCTCCGGGTAATTCCTCTACTTTCTCCTAGTTCAGCGATACATTGGATTCTATAGTATGTGTGAGTGCATCTGTGTATGTGTATCCAGCACTGTTATCTGTGCTTATGCCTTTCAAAGCTTTCTGTCAGCATGTAAGACAGATTAAAAAGAAAAAAAACCTACATAAATATAATTTACTATAAAAATCAGTAAAAGTCACATGCAATTTATCTCATAAAACTTAAAGGGTATCCCTGTAGAGGTTTGCAATTTATCTCATAAAACTTAAAGGGTATCCCTGTAGAGGTTTAACTTTTTAAATATTCAATTAATTGTATGTTACCTCCACACAAAATCAGAATATCTGTTCTGAAAGATGGGAAATCAGTGAAAATGGTGGTGTAAGTTGCTGGCTCATGAAAACTGAAATTGGAAAGCAAGCCATCATGGAAAATCAAAGAAATGTGTAAGATGCTCCTTTTTCTGTCCATCCAGGAAAGTGTTCAGGATTTAAGGAAGAGAATCACAGTCCTTGACTGCCAACTGCGAAAATCAGAAATGGCTCGGAAAACTTTCGAGGCATCCACAGAAAAGCTTCTTCATTTTGTAGAGGTAAGCATTTCATTGACAGTTAATCCTCAGGTTGATTCCTTGCATTCTACATCTGCAGTTCCGGCCAACCACAGACTAAAAATATATAGGTACAGAACCCCTCCATAAAGCCCCCCCAAAATAAATAAATAAATAAAAAGCAAATTAAATGTGCACATACCAAGCACTGTGCCAAATCCGTGCACCGAGAACGATGCATGGGCGTGCCCTGTGACAGCCTCCTCCATCCTTCTCCAGCAACGTACCAGTGCTGTTCCCTGCGTTTCTCTATCTTGCACTGTGCAGTTATGCCTAGACTGGCACTTCTGCACTAAATAAGTATAAATCTTCTCCCTGTCATTCTTGTGTAAGCAAAAGAGTATAAAAGCTATTTACACGCTGTTTAGATTGTGTTATATAAGTAGCCTAGAGATGATTTAAAGGTACACACAGGATATTTACATACATGCACATTTTATATAAGGGGCTTCGACATCCATGGATTTTGACACCAATGCCCCATAGGTACTAAGGAATAACTATAGGAAGCAATAACTGCTGGTGGCAGACTTGGGGGCTCAGCGCTATAATCTCAGCTTCTTGGAAGTCTAGGGCAGGAAGATAGCAAGTTCAAGGCCTATTGAGGCTGCTATGTGAGTTCAAGGCCAGCACAGACAACTTAGTCAGACTCTGTCTTAAAATAAAAGGTTAAAGGAAGGCTGGGGAGAGAGCTCAGTGGTAGAGTTCTTGGTTAGTATGTGAAAGGCCCAAGTTCAGTCTCCAGTACTAAGGAAGCAAAGGAGACAGCAGGGCAGGGAGGGAGGGAAGCAAAGAGGAAAAAAGGGAAGAGGGAGGCACAGAAAAGTGTCTGACTTGTAATCAGATTGAGAATTATTGAATAAGCAAAGAATTGTAATGAATAGAATGCTAAGAAACATCATTGAAACACTATAATATAACATCTGCTGTTTCAATGAATTCTTTCCTTAAAATCCTAATGCCATGTAAACATAACTTGATACCCCATAGCTATTTCTAAGTGGAACTACATATTAGTATAATTAATCAATGGAAGAGGAAGTTAGAAATATTAATCAAGCAAAGACATTTTTTTAAAAACTATCAAACTGGGGAATCACCACCCCCCATGCTAGAAAAGAAAAGATCTCAATACCCAAATAAGATGCAGCCTATTTCAGTGGAAGAGCAGTGAAATAGACAATAACAAACAGAGTGCAGAGTACTGGCAACCCTAAAACACTCAGCCAGAATCAGGCAACCGCATCTTCATGCTAAGACTCAAGGAATCTTACAGAAGAGGAGGCAGTAAGATTATAAGAGCCAAAAGATGGGAAGGTCCACTGCTGGCCAGAACATTCCACTCAAGGCAGGGCTGCTGCATCCAGGAATCTACTGCAAAGAGACTTATCCTCACTGACATTTCAACAGTGCCCCATAGACTACCGAGGAACTCAGGAGAATAATTACTTATAGGGGGATCCTCGGGGGATAGGGCTAGACAGGTGAAGAAAAGTGCCCCTATCAGTGGGTCTACCCAAGGAAGGGTAGACTACACAAGCCACACATGCAGACAGGCAGAAGGGTAGGAGGGACAAGGATAGATTGGTAAAGGATGGGAAGGAGAGTGTAAAAGGGGAGAGGGAGAGAAGAGAGAAAGGGGAGGGGGAAAAGAGGGGGTCAAAGACAACCACTCATATTTGTAAAACTAGAAAAATAAAATATAATTTAAAAAAGAAAAAATAGTAAAATTTAAGGATTTCCTTCATAATCTTATTTCTTTCTAGACAATTCAACAAATGCTTGTGGATAATTCTGCACCTTTATCTAATTTAAGGTAAGAATATTTAAATGTTTTCCACAGAGTATGTCCATTGAATAAATTCTTCATCTAGCAAGCATGACTTAAATTCTCTTAAATGGTTTTAAAATGCCTCATAATTCCCATTGGATCCTCTTAGTTTAATGACCTGGAAATAAGTATAAGAACTTTGTTTTGGTTCTATCTCTTTAATATAAAGTGGTATGGAAGCATTATAACATTGTACTATAAAACCAAAGAGCCACACATCCTGTCTTGTGTAGATAAAGCTACCAGTCACAGAAGTACTGCTAAAGGTTAGTCATAGTCCTATAGATGTGTTGCTATATCTGAGAGAATTTTGCAAGGCATAATTATGTAATCAACTTCTTTCATTTCCATCATTCAGTAGATAAATGAGATAATATACTTAGAGATTACACCTGGATTTTGTTGCAATGTACTCAGGTTTAAAGTTCTTATTTGGAGCTACAAACATTCAAGTAAGATTTATTTACTACAAGTCACAAGTTTATAGTCATTGTAATACAGAAGAAAGATCCCTACTTGTGCATTTTAAAAATATGTCTTTTAAGGGGGAGATGGCTCAGGGGTTAAAGCCTTTGCCTCACAAACAAATGGACCTGAGTTTGGATCTCCAGATCCCATGTAAAAAGTACTGGGTGGATATGATGGCCGTCTGTAATTCCACCCTGGGAGGAAGAGTCTGGAAATTCCCCAGAGCAAAGCAATTAAGAAGGTAGAAAAGTTCAGGATGATTCCCAATGTTACCCTTGGGCCTCCACTGGCACATACACTCAAAAATATGTCTTCTATTTGTCTTAATGTCTCTGGCAAAAACATATGAAAAGTCACCATTACTGTGAAAACAGCAGTGTGCTACGGAAGGTAAGAGCCATATACATGGCTCAGACCTGTAATCCCAGCATCACAGAGGCTGAGCCAGGACTCACAGTGACTTCAGTGCAGTTTGGACGACCCAGTGAGACTGTGTTTCCACAACTGAAATAAATAGAGCTAGTTTAGTGTCTATATAGCTTTTTTAAATATAGACAAATATATATACTCACTCTTAAGCTCATTTTAATGGATTATTTATTATTATAAAAAACGACATTTCTCTTGTTACCTATGCTGCTTGTAATATAATTACATGAATTCTACAAATATGATTTTCAGTAAGGACTTTAAAATCAATAATCATATTTCCCTTTTTTGAGTTAATTGGATTCCTCCATCACCCTAAGGTCTCATTTTAGCCTTCAACTACTTAAAAGTTTGGAAATTAAATACCAAGTTTAAAAAATAATTGTTTAAAGGGCAAGATCCTGAGCTGGGGAGAAGATGGTGAGTGTTTCAAGTGCTTGCCATGCAAACAAAAGAACCAATATAGTGCTGCAGGGATGGCTCAGGGGTTAGGACCTTGACTCACAAGCAGAAGGTCCTGAGTTTGGGTCCCAAGTTCCATGTAAAAATGCCAAGCGGAAATGGCCTGCACTTCCGGCCCTGGTGGGTAGGCAGAGCCTGGGAATCCCAGCACAAAGCTAAAATCCCAGAAGCAATCCAGGATGATTCCTGAAGTCATCTTTGCTCCTCCACAAGGACACTCAGTGCCCTCTCGCACTCTCTCTGTCTCTCTCTGTCTCTCTCTCTCTCTCTCTTACACACACACACACAAAATACACACATGCAGAATAAATATAATCTAAAAAAAGATAACCTTCTTTAAAAAAAAAAAGTCAACGTAAAATGCCAATAGGTGTGCCAGCCTATCTGCCCAGAAAAAAAAGACTACAAATTCCCCCCAGAGCAAGCTGGTGAGCTTACTCACCCTCCTGGCAAGCTCTAGGGTTGGCTAGTATAAATAAGTAAGTAAGGCGGAAGAGTGGTCAAGGATAATTCCCCTTATCAACCTTGAGCCTCCACACACACTTGCGCACATGCACACCTCCACAGAAATACACCAAGCAACACTCGCATGACACACATGTCGCACATACACACACACACAAACCAAACAAAGGAAAAAGAAGAGAAAATTAAAGCCAAGATATAGTCATTACCTTAAACTGCTTCTTGGGGGAAATAAATGCAACTTTAAAAATCTACTGCAAGCAACTTTTGCAGTGTATTCAATAGTTACCTACTGAAATCTTGTTAAATTTTTTTTACTATTCCATATCTTCTTGACTGTTTAGTAAAAGTTGAGTGCTTGAACTAAACAGCTCTTTGGTTTCTTCTTTGAATTAATACTATCATGCTTAAGAGGATGGATTGTAAATAAAAAACAATCAGTGTAAAGTCATCTGTCTTCATCAATAAAAATTCTAATGTAATGTTTTGAGGGATAATGTATTTTAGTAGCAACAAATAGAAGCAGTTAACAGTTAATTTCAGAAGTAAATATACATATATATTGAATTTATATCTAATACTACTATAACAAACAGAAAATGCTTGTTTAATAAATTTATGTTTATATATGTAATTTGAGTTTTTACAAAACTACATAAAATGACCAACAAATGATTTAGGAAGTAGGCAGCCTTCAGTTATTTCCTCCTTATACATAAAATCTTTTATCTAATATCTTTTGACATATTCCCATTTAATTTATAATAAGTAACTGAATGATAATAATGTACATGAAAATGATTGTAAGTACATGAATGATTTCACATATGACTCTAAGCATATAATGTTCCTAGATTTTTTTTTTTTTTTTTGGTGTGTGAAGGTGTGGCTGTACACATAAGTGTTGGTGTGTGTAATTACATGTAGTTGTGGAAGAGTGCACCATGTATGTCTGTGAAGGCCCAAGGGTGACATCAGGAATCACCTTGGATTGTTCTACTTTCTTATTGTTTTGCTCTGAGGTTTCCCAGGCTCCACCTTCCAGGGCCAGAAGTACAGATGGCTGCCATTTCTGCCTGGCGTTGTGTGTGGGGACTGGGATCTTTGCCTTGTGAGGCAAAGGCTTAGCCCCTGAGCCATCTCTCCCATGTTCCTAGAAATAGAACTATTTTTTGCACAGCTTACAGTAGACGAGAGTCCAGATTTAGTGGAGATGGATATTCCTTGTCATGCGGTGCATTCAAGGCCATTTCCTTGCCTGCACAGTGAACGAAGAGCTGCGTTTGCATCTCAGACATCCCTCCCTCTGCTGGGAAGGAGCGGGCGCAGCCTCCCAGCAGCCCTAGCCCTGGAGTCCAAGGAGCTTGTGAAGTCTGTCCGGGCCTTGCTTGACATGGATTGTAAGTTATCTTCATTTTCATCTACATTTTTGATAATTCTTTAAAGCCGAAGAAAAATTCAGTTCTGATAGATTGATTGCATTAAAATATATTTATCTGCCTACAGTAAAATTGGTAGCAACTTGATAAAGACTTAATACACCAATTATGGGGAAGAATATTTGCCTTATTTAAAGTGTTCAAAACAGCATCTAAGCACAGAGAGCTGATTATTGCATGTCTTTACCTCTACTTCTATCCAAAGTGTCTCTAACATTGCAAAGTAAATACTGAAATAAGTGCATAGCAACACTAGAAACCTGGAAGAGTTAAACCAACTTGAAGGAAGATTTTAATAATATGCAACAAGGACCAAAACTCAAGGTGCAGCCAGGCCTGATGTCCGGGCGTGCAAACACAGCACTTGGGGGGCCGAGGCTGAAGAATGGAGGGTTTGAGGCCAGCCTCAGCAGGACAGAGCATGAGCCTGGGCCCTGCAGCAAAGCCTTTTCTCGAGAAGAAAAAGAGGCTCAGCCCAACTTCAGTGAAAGATATCCAGACACAATGACATCAAGACGAAAGACTTCCGAGATCCAGCAGGGCGTGGTGGCTTGCACCTTGTAAGGCTGGGTCAGGATGTGATTTCCAGCGCAGCCCAAGCCAACCTGAGCTCAAGAATGAGAGTCTGTCTCAGAACACAAACCAAAGAAACACAAAACCATTCAAAGGACCTGCTGAAGCATTAAGTAGAAACATGAGAAAGGAAGAAAAAAAAAAAAGCAAGAGCACAGACAGAAAAGAATAGAAACATACTCTAGGGTGGGCAGGAGGGTCATTAGTTAAGGGCTGCAGAATTGCTGGTGCGGTTCCCTGGGTGCAAAGCCGCTGGTGGCTCAGGCATTTCCTCCAGACAGGGCTGAGACCACCTCCAGCGGGAGTCCTGAAATCTGTCACTTAACAGCCCTCAGCTCAGCCCTGGTCTTGCTGGAGAAGCAGAGTGGTGCTCTTGCAACGTCCAGCACACAGCGGTCCCCGGAGAACAGCGAACTGACTGGGCATTGCCACCTCCCCCCCCCCCCCGCTGCCCCTCATGAACTCCGTCTCCCTCTGCTACACGCCAATGAAAATTATGGATGATTTTTCTAGCTCTATCATTATTTATAAAAATCAATAATAACATGACCTTTATAAATGTGCCATACAGTCAAAGTAAGAATAAGACGACTTGTAATGAAGCAGTGTGTATGTCTACAGAAGAATGCTTGGGTACAGTGACACTAGGCGATATGAGGATAGGAGACTGGCACCTACTCGTGAAATGTAAAATAATGGGCAGGCTGGGATCTCAGGTGAACTAGCTTAAGCATGTAGCTGTCAGCAGTATGATTGGCTAAAGTGCCAAACAAGTCTTGCAAAAGCTCTGAATAAAACAAAATGCAAACTTCTAGAAATCTGCATGGTAGCTACAAACCTAGAAAAGTTAATGTATATTAAAACCATGCAAATGCACTTGGGCTCTATCTAAAAACAGAGTGATATTCCAGGCCTAACTAACTGAAAAGATTTTTTTTAATGATGTGACTGTCTGCCAGGACATTTGAAAGGCACATAAGGAACACAGAAGCTCCTCGCTGCTCCGGACTGTCATTTTCACGTCACAGTGGTGGGATGTTTAGCATCCCAGACGCCCTTCCTCTAAGTTCAAAAATGCCCCCAAACACTGTGACTGTGGACCACGCCTCATAAATTCACACAAATGCTCCTGGGTATGGTACACTCTTAATCGGCACCTCTGGAATTGCTCTTTTTAAAATATGAACACACGGGTGCTGGGGGAGAGCTCAGTGGATGAGAGCGCTTGCTGTGAAAGCGTAAGGACCCCAGTTCAGATTCCAGTGCTCACTCCAAACGCTGAGCATGGTTATGCATACCTGAGAACAAGAGTCAGAGACAGACAGGAAGGTCACTTGGCTTGCTGGCTGACAGCCGGCACGAAAATGGAAAGAGAAGCTCCAGATTCAGTGAGGGGCCCTGTCTCAAGGGAATAAAAGTCACTGAAGAAGGTATCCAAAGACCTCCTCTTGTCATGCACATACCTACAAGCCTGTCTGTCTCTTTCTCTCTCTCTCTACTGATGCACATACACACAAATCTGAATATTCAATCAGGAGTCACCTCATCATGGTTTATATAGAGATTTTAAACAAATAGAAAGATTAGCCCTCCGTTAAATGAAGTTAGTACAGTGTTCTGAAGCTAAGTGTATTTTAAAAATAAAATGAAGTTGTAATTCAAAGATAAAGCATGCTATCCATTATGCAAGAAGCAGCTGCCATGGAAAACAAAACACAAGAAGAACTTGCAGGAAGAAGTACCCAATATCACTTCCTGTTACCTGACAATAATACCCACCCCAAAAGTTGCTGTGATAGAGTATATCCATTATCATATCATTACAATAGCAGTCAGTATAAACATGTCAGCAGAACAGCATAGTAGGTTGTATTTCTCTGTCTTAATGTCTGCTGTATGTTTTGCTCTGGCATTCTCCTGTTCCTTTTATCTACCTCTCTGAATCATGTCTATGCTAGGAGCCAGGTACACAAATATGGATGGATAAACAGATGGACAGGTAGGTAGATACGAGGATAAGTATTTAAATAGGTAGGTATATAATTGATTGATTGATTGATTGATAGATAGACATTTTTCATAATTGTCAAAATACTCAGTTTGAATATAATTCTTGCTAGTACATGGCTTGGCTTGGTAGAATAGCATTCAAAGATCTTTTGGGTTAACTTTTGTTTATAGACATGGAATTTTATCTGGTCACTGCATACAGTGAGTGTTATTAAATTTTATATGACCTAGGACATTTTTGAAAATCAAGTTATATGTCAACAAGCCATAAGAATTCATTCTGCAAAGAAATATGGATTTTAGAAGAGAATGAAAGTAATTTCATCTGACATATTTCTCTCGACTTTGCTATATTAAACACGTTTGTGTTTGGATGGGAACAGTAGAGGAAACACCTGTGTAGACAGGGCCCAGGGGCCTGGCTGTCATCAGTTTTAATTATCTTGCTAACATTAACCTTTCTATCTGTCAAACATGATTATTCAAAGAAAATATTTGAAATTCAGCAGAACTTCTTTGGAAGAGAGCAGAAAAATGATACCTTTTTATCCTCTGCAAGATTGTACGTACTTGAACGTTTTAAGACTAGCGAGTAGTTTCTGTTGTCTTTTCATTTAAAAATACGATGGTTGTGGGCAAGCAGCCCCTTAGCCATACCTGAGATTACACAAGATTATGACCCCATCTAGGTTCTCTCTCATTTCTTCTACTCTCCCCCCCAGATTTAATCGTGCTCCCCAAGCCCTGGGGTCTCTCCACCTGTCTCCTCCTCTTTTCCTCTTCCCGCCAGACTGTTATGGCAGCTCGCTCTCTATTCTCTCTGACCTTAAGTATCTCTTCTGTTCTAACGAAGCTCTCCTACCTCAAGGTTAAACTGGGGCTCCCTTGGCACCCAAATCTAAATAACCCCTATTTTTTAAATTTATATATATATATATATATAAAATCTGTATATATGCACATATATCATCTGTATATATGTACATGTATAATCTATATATGCACATATGTAATCTGTATATGTATATATATGTAATGGCTAATATTTGTATATTTTGTCAGTAAATAAATTTATAGAACATACTTCCTTAAGTTTAATAATTCAACAAACCTAGATCATTTTTCTTTATTTTTAAGTGTCAGGGGTTTTTTTCTACATATACAATGAGAAAGAGAAAATTACTGGAGTGAGGTACATCTTTCAGCCACAATCTTCACCTCCTTTCCTTTGCCTTGGCTGTCTGGATACTTCAAGCTGTAGTTTGAAATGTTCTTTGGGTAATGGTCTCCACTTTCTTTTACTAAGATTGCACTCTAGGGTGTTGCACTGAGGTTGTTCCTCAGAAATCTGAAACGTAAGATCCATTAGTCCCTACAGCTTACCAAGAAGCTGGGAGGAATATGTTGAAGACAGTTTTGAACCTTCACTGGATCAGAGACCCCACTGCAATCCCCATGCAGCCCTTCTCCTTCCAAAAAAGTGCAGTCGCATCCATTTCCACATCCATCTGAGCCAGGCACAGAGAACCAGGCGCTCTCTGTGCACAGCCCTCCCAGCCTCTTCCCAGCACCTGGGTCTACTGTGTCCATGGCAACCCTCTGATGTCCACTAGAGGCGCTGCAGCAAGTATCACACTTGTTCATCCAGCTTCCTTGGATTAGTTCCCGAAGGCGGCCATAAAAAGTGCCGAGTCAGCACCCAGATTGCAGGCTTATGAAGGCCTGGGATAGGGCCTGGGAAGTGTGAGCTCTCCCACAGGTGCATGATGCTGCTGCCCTCTGTGCAGCCATTAAGTGAAAGCTTTTCATTGAAAGTTACTTCCTGTCTTTGGTAGGAGCTCCCTTATTGTCTAAAGCCTATCTCCGATTTGGATACAGTTGATAGTGTAGATAAGAGCTCTTCTAAATGCAGAAGATTTAACGTTCTCATTGGTTTTAAGTTAGAATGTAGTCACTACAAAAAATGATGGCTTAAAGTGTCTGCATCAGCACTTCATCTCTGGGTTATTTACTGGGAATTGTGAGCTCTTCGTCCTGTTCCTTGTATCACGTTCAGCAAAACACTGTGAAGGCAGCGCAGACAGCAACACTAACTGCTGCGACCTGTGGATTCGCTTCCCCAGCCCCATCAATATTGTCACGGTCAATGTCACAGGGACCTTACCATCATCCTCATGCAAAGTGGCTGCCTATTCAGAATGCTGCTCTCTGTTTGATTGACAGAGAGACCCACACAGTAATTCTGAAACAAAAGCAAAAAAGACACAGCTGTCTTTTAAATTTTTTTTTTAATCTTGCCAGATACCCCCCTAGGAATTTTTTAATAAAAAGAGATCTTATTGAGTTGCTGGAGAACAGGCATGTAACCTTCCAGCTTCTCCTAGAAATGAAAGACAGAATATAGCAATAGGGAAGATATCATCAGAAGCTCTTGGAGTTACAAGTGAATCCTAAACCTTTTTAGTTTAGGGGAGGAAGGACTGCGTGGCAAAGAAGCTGGAAGGGCCAGCCTGGGACTCACTCAGCTACTGAACAATAGCAGCAATTGTGGCAATAACAGGTAAGACTCCTAGGGGGAGCACGCCCTGCCGGTGGGCTGGTGTGAAAAGAAAATGAATAAGTTAAAGATAGCCCAGGGGCTACAGAGACTGTTTTCACCCTTGGATCTCAAGGTCGTGGCTTTGTTGATACCCTCAGGGTTGACCCACTTTCTTGCCACATAGAAGGCCAAGGAGGCCTTTATCCTTTGAGAAGCAGATATGCTTTATGTCGGACATGCACAGGGCACACAGGAAGTGTTAAATGTAGAAAGAGCTGGCACCAAATGCCATAGAGCTTTGCACAGCAACCTCTGGTTCTAGCTCACATTCCACTACCCGCACATTGTGGACATAACATGATAGTCACAGTTGAAACACACTGCCTCTGACCAATCCCCCTCACCCCCAGCCAAAATGCCAACAACCCTATCAAGTGTCACTGCATCAGGAAGGCCTTTCAAAAAGTCAAGTCAATGGAGTAGAGGGATTTTAAATAATATACGGCATAGCTACAGGCATATCTTTTTCAAGATCTATAAACACAAACACACACACAAGATTATGGAAACACCCACTCTATTAAGGCAAGAAAAAATGTAGCTCTCAAGATGTAGAATGGAGTTCAGTATCAAGATTTTTATCTTGCTAAAACCTTCCCTTTCTTTCCATATACTTAAATTGACATTTACAATTGTGTATATATACTTTAAACGATTTTTTAAAACACACACCACAAGAAACAGGAAGAATATATATCATATCTGTGGCTTCAGCTTCAGAGTCCCAGAATTGAGATGCATGGCTGGAGCTGTTTCTAAGAGCCTAAGCAATATCGTGCAAAGGAAACGAGGATACCAGTCCTTCTACAGAGAATATACTTTCTTCTCTCATATTACTCATCTATTAAGCATTCCAAAAACTCTCCAATTTAGGAGCCATCTGGGCCTGCCACTAATTAAAGTTGAAAGTAAACATTCTCATCCACTACAGGTGGGAATGTAGTTTAGCACAACATTCTGGGCACTCATTTTGTGCTCTTTCTCTCTCTCTCTCTCTCTCTCTCTCTCTCTCTCTCTCTCTCTCTCTCTCTCTCTCTCTGTGTGTGTGTGTGTGTGTGTGTGTGTGTGTGTGTGTGTGTGTGTGTGTGACCTAACCAGGCAAGCATCTGGCCTCCCTTTAGAAATTAGCAATATTTCATCTTAAAAGCAGGATGCTAGTTCAATAGCTGTCTTTTTCTTGATGTTCCAAAAAGGTGACTCCAGCAAGCTTAATCAAATGTCAAGCCATCCACATTCTTTCAAAGATCAAAAACGAATTCTAAGTAGAAAACTCTTGTTACAAAATATGTAGCACATACAAGAGGAATTGGCAAATCTACTTAAGCCAGTGAGAAAAGGGTTTCAGAGGTGTGGACGAAAGGCAGTAGGGCTGCATCCTGAATACCGATGTGATTGACCTTTTAGACTCTTGCCCTCATTCAGACTTAATGTGGCACCTTCTCATTCACACCTCATCATTCTGTTTTCACTTCTCCCTAATAACATACTTTCATTACTAGTACAAATTTGTGAAAGAAACACTATGCTTTTCTTAAGAGAAGCCAGTTACACCGCTTTTAATGGCCATTATGGTATTTGTCTACCCACAAAATAGTCATGCAATTTATACGTCCTTTTTCTCACTGAATTGGAAGGCACACTCCTCTACTAGGGACTAGCTTATCATGGGATTCTGTGTCATTTGAGAGAAAATTTCAGCTGTGTCTGTAGAGCCATATTGTTCTCTGATGACTTCATTTTTCAGAGCCACATATTTACCACTGTAAATATTCATGGACTCTAACCATTCGAGAAAATGGTAAACATATATTCTACTTTTTTATTGCAAATTGAAAGTAGGTTACTGCTGCAAGTTTCAACTAAGAAAATATATCAAGTTTAATCTCAGACTATTTAATTCCCTTTTAAATGGGAAAATTATTGTTAGCTTCAAGAAAAATAATTTTGTCCTGGGTTCATTTTTATTTCCAGGGGGAAAAGAAGTGTATATCCTTAAGAAAAGGTAATTATTTAGATTCAATACCTCATTCCTTCAAGAATTACTTAGTATCTACAGTGGGCAGGGCCTGCTTTAGGCACAGAAATAACAATATCAACAGCCCCTTGCTGTCTAAAGGCTTACATAAATTATAGTAGGTAGCAATGGACAAATTGTCAAATAAGTTAATGTCATTATGTTAGGCAGTGATGAATGTTAAAACCACATCCTATACCAGGAAAGGCAAAAAGTGGGGATGCCACTTAAGATTGACAGCCAAAGAGGGTACCTTTGAAGTGATAGCTCTGGAGTCCAGACTCAGCAGGGAGAAAACCCATGGGAAGAGCTTTTAGACTCAACACAAAAATCCTGACAATTAAGCAGTGCGTCCACCAGATGTGAGCAGACAGGAGAGGACCACTAGATAAGGGTGGAGACACAGAAGGGGCCAGATCACAAAGGACTTGAATGTTACACCAAAGAGCTGGGTTTTAAGAGTCATCAGGAACCATTGACGGTCATAAGCAGGAGCAACATGGTGTGACCTTCATTTTAAAATGTCTTTCAGACAGTTGTTTATGTTGCACTAGAGTGGCAGGAACTGAGGAACCAGGAAAACTCCCTGGATATCTCAAGAATTCAAATGGAGGATGGGGATCATTTTGGACAGATTCAGAGTATAGCAAAGAACACTATTCATTTTAAAGAGATTTTACCATTGTAATGTTGTAGATTAGACTTTAGAATACCTGAAATTCGGTAATAACACTTTAGTTTGATCTACATTGTATTTGATTCATAAATATCCAAATGGCCATCTTGAATTAAGACTACCTCATGTTTCCTTATTGCTCCATCTGTGCATTAATCAGTTGACAAGTGTTTGCTGGAGACTGAAGTGGTGAAATTATTGTGTATTCACAGATCTATAGCAACAATCTCCTATTTGCTATTGGTGCATAGGAAGCAAATATGTACAGTTTTTGAGTCATAAAAATTAGGAAACCACCACAGTTCTGGTATTCAGTATATGCAAATAAATATCTACTATGCGTCAGTCCCAAAGCTGCCACATATTATGGGTTTTCATAGAAGATCATTTCTAGGAACCTATCTCAGATATATTCTTTAATCATGTATACTTCAGAGTACCCTGAAATTATGAAGGCATGGCCAGCAAGATTTCATTTCTTCCACAAGCCAGGGATATAGCTATCAAGAGGATTGTAAAATGTACAATATCTAGGATTTAATCAAGTAAGAAAAAAAAAAACTTATACACTTTCATATGAGCATGGTTAGCAGACTTTCACATAAAATGCATATACACAAAGGCAGACCACTGAATACAAATTCTGCTCCTAAGAAAACAGAAGATATTGGTAGTCCAACATTACTTGAAATGGGCAGAGAGTAATCACTCCTCCAAAAGAGGACATTTTAAGCTTTTCACAGTTAAACTCACTGTCCTCGTAGAATTATAACTGTGTGCTTTGGAATAACTCAAATCTCAGTATTCTCACTAGAAAGGGCCTCTGTCGAGGATGTCAGAAGGAAGTGTTTTCCCTCCAGACCTAGAAACACCTTCATTCAAACTGCAGATGCTCTTTGAGTTAATGGAATAGGTGGTCCCCAGAATTCACATGGGGATAAAGAAAATTAACAGTTCATCTCAGAAAAGGAGACAGCTGTATTAAAATGTGCATGGTAATACTTTTCTTATTTAATATTATAATATCCAGTTCAGTTCCTGCATTCAACAGCAGAATATTATGACTATTATAGATGATGTCTTTAAAAAATATCAGAGGTATAGGTTTTTCGATTTTTTAATCGCTTTTACAATTGAAAAATGCTGTTTTACTTTCATACTACTTCTCAGCAACTCTGTGAGACACACATTATTTCTAATTTAAAAGTTACAAAGATATAAAGACTCAGAGAAAAATAATCTGCTTCAGTCGCAAACTTAGAAAGGACCATGTTCTAAGTCTAGAGTGCCTTCTGAGTCCTTTGTATATAACGAGTATAGTTAAGACATGTCACAATTGAACTGACATTTTTCTTCTCTTTAGACGTGCGTGAAATCATTCAATGCTTTACAATCAGTGGCAGCCAAGATGGGTAAACATCATGGCCTATCTGAGTCATCTCGCTTCCTGACTCTAAAGAGAGGAGGGCGTACCCATAAAGTTGTCTCTGGGGGTCAGTAGGTTGTCATGAACGTGCTCCTCGGCATGAAAAGTACTCTTACAGAGTGTGTTTCAGAGCATTTTTAGAATTAGGTCACTGGAAAAAAAATACACCTTGTCTGATATTCATGTTGTGCAAATACTTAGATTAAAACAATGGATTGCCTGGCTCAAGAAGCTTCACGTTTTCAGTGAGATAAAAGAAATCCATTTCTCTGAGAACTGGCTTTCTCAGGAAATGCAACTGAGAATAATTTGGTTTTCTCTTAGAAACTTCCGTTATCTTTTTAAATGAGTCAGTTATTACATCTTCCATCTAATGCATCTCTTTAAGATAAAAGAACTATAAAACAACCTAGAAATCTGACAATAAAAATTTAAGTCCTCTCGCTTTTTCCGCGCTGCCCGCCCAGGGATCCATACGGCGTTGTTCTCGATTCCCGGCGTAACTTAAGGGGAATTCACAATGTCCGGAGCCCTGGATGTCCTGCAGATGAAGGAGGATGTCCTCAAGTTTCTTGCGGCAGGCACACACTTGGGGGGCACCAACTTGGACTTCCAGATGGAGCAGTACATCTACAAAAGGAAAAGCGACGGCACCTACATCATCAATCTGAAGAGGACCTGGGAGAAGCTGTTGCTGGCGGCTCGCGCCATCGTGGCCATTGAGAACCCCGCGGATGTCAGCGTCATCTCCTCCCGCAACACCGGCCAGCGCGCTGTCCTGAAGTTTGCGGCCGCCAAGGGAGCCACGCCGATCGCCGGCCGCTCCACTCCTGGGACCTTCACCAACGAGATCCAGGCGGCTTTCCGTGAGCCGCGTCTGCTGGTGGTGACGGACCCCAGGGTTGACCACCAGCCCCTCACGGAGGCGTCCTGTGTCAACCTGCCCACCACTGCTCTGTGCAACACAGATTCTCCGCTGCGCTACGTGGACGTTGCCATCCCATGCAACAAGAAGGGCGCTCACTCGGTGGGTCTGATGTGGTGGATGCTGGCCAGGGAAGTGCTGCGCATGCGAGGCACCATCTCCCGGGAGCACCCGTGGGGGGTCATGCCCAACCGCTACTTCTACAGAGATCCTGAAGAGATCGAGAAGGAGGAGCAGGCGGCTGCCGAGAAGGCCGTGACCAAGGAGGAGTTCCAGGGCGCCCGAATTCACAGCGGCGCAGCCCGAGGTGGCTGACTGGTCGGAGGGCGTGCAGGTGCCCTCAGTGCCTATCCAGAAGTTCCCCACGGAAGACTGGAGTGCTCAGCCTGCTCCTGAGGACTAGTCCGCGGCCCACACGGCTCATGCCACGGAATGGGTGGGAGCGACCACCGAGTGGTCCTAACTTCTGCACACACTCAGAGAATGCAAAGAAAGTGGATGGAAAATAAACTGTTTCTAAAACCTGAAAAAAATTAAGTCCTCTCATTAGAGCTGTTTACATAATATCTAAAAGAGAGTATAATAACCATGCCTGCATAAAGATCTTAAAACTAAGGATATGAGTCAAGCATGATTCTTTAGGAATGTTTGCTGACAATTGTAACTTTATGGACTACGCACCACGAGTTATTCACTGGATTAAGAAATCATTGATTCTCAGGCATGCATGGCACTGCTAGTGCCATTTGTACACCCTCCAAAAGTTAGGGAAAGATAATGTAGAACAGGTAGAACAGACAAGAAACTCTGCCTCTTGCACAAGACTTTTCATAACTTTAGATAAATAACCACATTTTTTACCCACTTAAAAAATGAAAAAAAATGCATTTGTCTTTCTAAGTACTAACAGGATAAAATGAAGTCACATTTTTGAAACTCATTCTTACTGCTGACATATAATTAGTTGTTGGTGCCCTGAGTGACATCTTTATGGAAAAGACTCACTTTCACTTTGGAGAGGCAAGAGGAGTTGTAAAAAGAGCATATGTGCAGAATTCAGATGCCAGTCCTGCCATATAATAGATTTGTACTTTGGGGGTTCTGGAAGCTTCCTAAGCCACGTTTCTTTATCCATGAAGAAGGAATTAGCAGTAGCATGTGCATACTGTGAGTATTAAAAGTGATGCATCTACAGAGACTAGCTAATTATGGGTCAAATATCTTGTAATTGGTAAGCACTCATCCTATATCATAACCTCCTTTATCTATTGTCATCATGTGAAAGGATTATGTTGTCTTAAAGACCAAAACTGTTCTCTTCCTTCTTATGAGACTTAGAAACAGAGAAAGCAGTAGAAGTGTTCTGCTAACATGGATTTATCTAGTCTGTTATTAGTAAGTCAGTCACTCTTTGAGAAGATACGAGACACCGTCTGCTCACAACCCTGAAAACCTTTGCACAGGAATATTTTTCTCTTTCAAGGATCTGTAAACTATAGCTAAGAGGCTCACCATCATCTCTCAACTTTCTTCCTGGGCAGAAAAGTTGAGATGATAGTTATTATGTCTGTCATGTGGAAGCCTCATGATCCCTCTGAAGTATTGCACAAAATCTCCCAAGTGCTTAAGAGCCTCTGGCAGCGTCTCTAAGAATCTAATGCTTATTTTCTGTGACCTTTCAGTTTCACTTCCAATATCTACAGAAACACCCATCGGTATGCAAGAATATATGAAAGTGCCCACTCACACACAAGCAGATATCAAATAGTCAGTTATTCCCCCTCCCCCATGAAAAATGTGCTGGCTGTGTATCAGGCACCAGGAGCACAGACCAGCTCTTCTAATATTGAGAATCAAGTCAGTAAACCTTGGAGAAGGAACAAAGCCACCTCTGTCTCTCTCGTGTAAATAAATACCTAACTGGGTGTCCCCATACCACTGGCTGGGACTTTCTGTCCATGGACAGACAAACCATTTTCCAAAGTAGCAGATCTGATAGACTAGGAGTAAGAAAGATCCTAAGCAAAGTTCTCTGTATAGAAAACTAGGATGTAAGTAAAGATGGAGCTCCAAGAACATGCATTAGAGACAGAAAAAGAGAGAAATGGTCAAATAGTAAGAGTGGACTTCAACCTACCAGTATAAAAGAATGGATTGTTCATTCACTATCACATGTCAAGCCACTGTAACACTGCAGCTCTCCGACCAGCTTAACCTTGCTGGACTTTGTAATTCTCAAAAAAAGAAGAAGAAGAAGAAGAAGAAGAAGACGAGGAAGAGGAGGAAGAGGAATATGATTATTTAATTATGTATATAATTGGGTATATTTCATAGTCTCCATGGAACCTGAGTTTTTCTAATCTTGTTTGTTTTATTTTAAACTTGGATAAAATAAGTTTTTATTTCCATATTTAGAGAATTGAAAAGCATGCATGAGATAAGAAATCCTAAAAGGTTAATTCCATAGTGTACTACTACAGACTCAGCACAAAAGAAAAGCTAGTACACAAGTCAAGGGAAATTTCAGGAAATTGTTTGGAACTTACATATCTAACAGATGCACAGAGAGTGCAATTCAATCTCTTCTGCTTGCGAGGCAGAGGCTTAACCCCTGAACCATCTCTCCAGCCTCACCTTGCACAAGATTTCGGAGCCAGTTTTGCTGGAGCCTTTCAGTCCTGCCTGTCTCCAAAGAGGTGAACCTTCATAGCAGAGAGCTCAGGGTATTTTGCCTGAAACTCCAACCCTTCCCCAGGCAGCCAAGGTCAAGAAGACCTCAGCCAAACCCACACATGGCTGGAACCTTGTGAGATCCGACATTGAGGACTTGCTGAAGCCACGGCCAGACCCCTGAAACACAGAAAGTGGAGGAGAGTATATAAGCATTCTTTGAAGCTGCTGCAGTGTGATTTTGGATGTACCACAAAATAATAATTAAAATAATTGACAGCATACACCACTGGCATCTGCTTCAATTTCCCCAGTGTAAAAATGACCTTCTTTTCTAATAGCAAATACAGCTTTCTTTTGGAATAAGAAACACCAAATATATTCTTAAAGCTCTGAGTCAGTCTTTACTACCCCACCCCCCACTCACTTGACTTCTCTGTCTAATCAAGGGAAGAATGAGAGGGGCCCTGTTCTCCAGGTTTAATTAAGACACCAGCCTGCACAGCAGACAGCCACTGCTATATTAGAAATGCTGTCATGACTGTCCCCCTGAGAAACCGGCAGGCAGAGAAACCGGCAGGCCTCACCATGTGATATTGTCTCCATCAGCTCAACCTTCCAGTAGCTGTCTTGGCACTTTGACACATCGTTGATGCTCAGTGATTGATGAATGAACTCCTTATTACAGTTACTGCACCCTTAACTGGTATAAGAAAGAAGGAAAGTCACCTTTCCTGACCACAGAATCTTTTGCTTGGGGAACAATAGTGTATTTGTATCCAAGGGAGGGAGCAAATTAATAGATTGAATATGCAGAAGTGGCAAATTGCTCTTTGTAAATAAAAGGGATTTTAAAAACCTAATGTAAACTATGCTTACTTCACAGTTCTCTTTATTTCTTCTTGGTCTGAGCTGTTTTCAACTCAGTGAATACCCAAAATTTAATTTTGGGATTTCAGATGCTCTTGATACAATGGATTCCTTTGTTCTGCGTCTGTTTTGTGTCTTCCCATCACATGACAGTACAAACCTTTTTATGATCTGGCAATAATTGAGATGCCTTTATCTTTTATTCATTTTAGTTCTCAGTTTCCTTCTTTGTGGAGACTTCATGAAACAAAATTTTAACATTATTTATTCTTGCTGCACTGAATGCCTGATACATTGAGTGTCATTACTAGCAATTTGCGACTGCTTTATAAATCTTTTTTAAATTATTCTCAATTATTTTGATGGGCAGTACTGAGAACAACAACACTCCCCCAAAATTTGGCTTCCTTCACATACCCTGTAACTAGAAAATTGACAAAAATATTAACAATTAAGAACATGTCAATGCTTTGACTATTCATTTCAGAATGCATTTTCCCCTAGACTTAGTGTCTTAAAACAATCCAGATAAATTATCTTACAGTCCAGAAGTCCAAAATGGGTCTCATTGGGTTAAAATCTAGTTTGAATAAAGCTGCATGCTCTGGAGGCCCTTGAAAGATGTCCTTTTCTTGCCTCTTCCAGCACTTCAGGCAGCCCTCATTTCATGGTGCATAACCAGTCCATCTTGAGAGCCAGCAGGGACCAGCCAAACTTTTCGCACATCACTCTGATCCAACACAGGATTTTCTACTTCTGGCATCCACTCTTAAGGCTCTTTCATAGGACACTGTGCCAGTAAAAGTCTGTGCGTCCTAAGTTCAGCTGAGTCGCAACCTTACTTCTCCCTTTCCGTGTAATATAGCATGCACATGGGTTCTGGAACCTTTCTGTACCTACCCTAGAAAGAAGAACTCATGGGAAGTAGTAGACACTGAAGAGTGGACAGAATGTGGGCTCATGAAAGCAGAAGGAGGAATATAGGAATTACATCCCAAATGTAAGAAGGGATAACAAAGTGACAGCGATGAAAAGCTGAATGGGACATAAATACAAGTTAAAAAAATTTAGTTTGTCTAGAGATGGCTGGATTCAGCAAATTTGTTACAGAAAATCAGATAAGTAGATACTTCAGGATTCATGGCCCTATTGTCTCTAGCACAGCTACCCACTGTAGAATGACAAGACGTGCTTTCAGCTGTTCCATTAAGACTTTACAAACAGGTGACAGGTCAGATTTTTGTCCCTAAGCTATCATTTCCCAATCCATTGTTTAGCGCATAAATAATACAGGACGAATTAAAGGAAATAAGACAGGAGCCAGTCATGGACCATTGCAAACACCTGGCCAAGTGTTATTCAAAGATTTTTTTGCTTTAATAGGCCATAAGGCGTGCTGCTGCTCTTTGAGCTAGGAATTAGTGTGATCACAGTCGTGCTTCAGGAAGTTTTGTCTGCTGTGCTGTAGGTGTTGGGTGAAGAAGATGAAGCAGCAGTGGAAGGGAAGCTTTGCCTCTGGCAAAGGCGCTACAGATGGGGCTTAAACGGGGGGGGGGGGGGGGGGCAGTGTCTCAAGAAAGGAAAATGGTATAGCTTCTCACCCGTCTTTCTGCCTCCAGACTTCTTACTCCACTAACCTCTTCCCTACCCCCGTGGACTTTTAACCATAGATCAGACCCCACCCCTGCTCCAATCAAAATTCTCCAGTCACTTCCCATTGCACTTAGGATAAGATGCCAACTCCATAGAATAGCTTTACACAGTCTTTTGTCTGGAGCCCTAACTTGGTGACCAATATCTTTGCCCACTTGCTGTATGTCAGCCATATTCATCTGTGTCGTCCTTCAGACATGCAAACATTCCTAGACCCACGTTGACTACTCTGCCTGCTCAGATGTAATCCTTCACCAAGCCCTCCTTCATCTCAGTCGGGTCTCTGCTTTAAAGTCGACTTTTCAAAGATGCTTTTCCAATTAGTACTCATTCTTGATCTTCTGCTTTCATTTGCTCTTTCTTATGGACTTGCCACCAAATATTTTGTCTTCCCATTAGAATTTACTTATTTTGGGCCAGTGAGACAGCTCAATGGGTAAGGCGCTCTCTCTCTCTCTCTCTCTCTCTCTCTCTCTCTCTCTCTCTCTCTCTCACACACACACACACACACACACACACACAAATAAAATTTTTTTCAGAAAAGAGTATACATGTTACAATTGTTACAAATTATGGCCCCAAAATATACTCTAGTAATCACTCAACAAGGAGTCATTGAATCACTAAATCCAAATCCATGACTTCACAAAACAGATTGTGAAAGATGAAATGGAAATCTACAAGAGAAATGAAAAGAAGAAATAAAAACAGCACTGGATTTTTGAGCTGGATTTCTGAAACCTGGCAAGAACCATCAAAAAATTAGGGACAAGGAGAAGCTAGTGGGTGTCTAAGGAGACATTGAGAGAGAACTCAGGGTTGGGAGCTGTTAGAAGGGGAGGGATATGTTTGTGTCGTTTTGATAGTAGAAGTCCTGAAATTGTGGAGAAAGGCTGTAACAGAGAAGTACTGTACAGAAAGAGGGGCCAGATGGGGGGCTGCTGATTCAGTGGGAGTGGAGAATTCAGAGGAATGATCATCAGTGCTAAGCGCCGCTAACAAGAAGACGTGAAAAATGGGTTGGCTGTCATTGTGAACATTTGTGACCTGTAAACGCAAAGTTCCTGTAGCTTGGTAAGGAAAGAGATTCATTTCACACCAATGCTGTTTTAAATGTCAGTTTAATCTCCCTCTATGATTCAATAAGGCACTTCTTTTTTTAAGATTCGTTTTAGCTTACATATACAAATATAATGAATCTGATTCTTTTTTTTTATTTTTTTTATTAAAAATTTAATTATACATTTTAAAATTTTTTACCAGTTCCCTCCCTCCCCCCTCCTCCCCCTCCCCGAATCTGATTCTTTTGATCCCCTAATATCCACCTCCATTCGCCCCACCCTCCCTAGCGCGCAAGTTTCCCTTTCTAGCCAGTCTGTCTCCCATTCCCATGTCCCCTCGACATGTGTTCCATTGGGCCCAGTTCAGGAATTCTATACTGGCGGGTGCCTGGGCATTCTCTGGCTATGAGCCAGTGCGCCAATTGTTGAGTAAAGTAGTTAGTTCCCTCCTCTCTTGTCTGTTATCTGTCCAGGAATATCTCCCAGGGTAGGGCCGTAGGGCCTGGGATCCTCCCTATTCCATGGTGAAGTACTGGTAGGCCCGCTGCTGTGGCGGACTAGTGGAAAAAGACATCTCCACATTGTGCTTGTGAGTCTGGCAGCCCTGATGTGGAGAGAGGTAACTGTCTAGCAGTACGTCTCCCCATCCTTAGGCTCTTAAATTCTGACTGCCCCCTCTTTCACAGTGTTCCCTGAGCCATGGGAAGGGTGGTCTTTTAGATGTCCTGTTTAGGGCCAAACTGCCCACAGTCTCTTTTACTTTGGCCAGTTGAGTTCTCTGCATGACTCCTCTTCCATTGCAAGGGGCTCTTCTTGGTTGAGTGTTGAGTGCTTTTCTGCCTGCGGGTATAATGATAAGTGATTAGAAGACAGATTGCTATCAAGTTTTTATGGTTAACACTAAGAAGTCTGTTCCTGCCTAGGACCTTTCCTCAGGTATTTGACTTGGTTTACAATACCAGGCATGTGTTTCCTGCCATGAAAAAGGCCTTCATGTCAGTCAAAAAGCAGTTGGTTCCCTTCATTGCATGCCACTATGCACCATGGACTCCTCTGATAGAGTTGTTGTCGTTGTTGTCGTTGTTGTTGTTGTTGTTTTGTATCTTGCTTCATTCATAGTGAAGTCACTTATCCATTCCGGCCTGGTTTTTTTTTCCCCATATCCCATGATCCATCGTTGTGGTGTCTTCAACAATATAATCTTATTATCAGATTCTGGAGGGCAACCTAGCTCCCCCAACAACAATAGCACCAACATACACACACACACACATACACACATGCACACACACACACATGCACACGCACGCACACACACACACTATGGAAAGTGAAGGATACATTTATTTCACCATGTATATCTAATCATGCTGTATGTCTTAAATATACACAATAAACAAGTGGAAAAAAAGGTTTTTATAAAATTCGCCTGAATCAGTATTGTATACAGTATTGGTCCCGTAGCATAGGTTCAAGTCCTTACATATAACAAATTGTGCCCAGAAAAGAGGTTTTAAAAAAAAAAAAAAAGAAACCCTGTGTCCAGATTTTGTGACTTTCCATAAGATGTGCACTGAGAGCCGTCAACAAGCTGTCCTTCCGCTGTGTGTGCTAAAAAGGAAAGTGCTAAAAAGGAAAAACAGGGTCGAGACTGTAGCGCAGTGGTAAAGCACCTGCCTAGCAACCAAGAACCCCCGGTCCCCAGTGCTGCCACAGAAAATGAAGGAAGGAAAAATGTTCATGAAGCAAGGAATATTTTTATTTTCTTCTGGCATAAAAATGGGTTTGCTTGCTTTTTTTGTTTTCCTATTGAAAAGAATGAATTAGGCTCAGGGGTTAAGATTCTGCCTCACAAGCAAAAGGTCCTGAATTTGGATCCAAGTCCCACATAAAAATGCCAGGCCGAAGGAAACATCTTTCTGGCTGGCCCTGGTGGGCGGAGCCTGGGAAATCCCAGAGTAAAGCAAGAAAGAGGTAGAAGCAATCAAGGGTGATTCTCAAAGTCACCCTTGGGCCTCCACAAGAACATGCAGTGCCCTCTGATAACATGCGCACATGTACACACACACACACACACACACACACACACACACACACAGAAAATAAATATTTTTTAAAAAGACCAAATTAGTAGGAAAATTTATCCGTCATAATGACTTTCAGTCTTTTTACCCCTACTTTTTTTTTTTTTTGCTTTGAAGTATTTAATTGAGATATTTTATAAAGCCAGGCACATGGAAGAAAAAACAAGCTGTATGTCTCCTGGGGGGATGAGGGGTTCTCAGTATGTTGCCCATGTGGAGTTTGCTTGAGACCAGTATCTGCCACTTAAGTGTGATGGTTCCAGACTCCCTGACAGATTGACAGGTGCTCACAGAATACAGGAGAAACCATGGATGTCTGACATCAGACTAAGGTCATCCTCTGTAGCAGTGAACCCTTGTAAGATAGCAGCCAGGAAGAATGGCTTGCTCTCTACCACACCAGGCAGGAACCCGGCCTGACCTAAGCACTGCTCATCACCAGCAATGGGCAGTGCCAACCTCAGTCCTCAGGTCCCTGCAGGACCAGGCGAAGGGTTTCAGCACTGACTCTTTCTTCCAGGGTAGCCCAGCAACATTCTTCAGGCCCCAAGATGGTGGTGCTAGAACCACACTGTGAACCTTGCTCTCCACGGGCCACAGACAGCTAGCAAGACCTGACTCAAATCTCGTGCTGAATAGAAAGACTTCCTCCTGCTTTTTGAAAGATTTCACAGGGCTGGTGGTGGTTGTACATATGAAGCATAGCAGCTAACAGCTCAAGACCTACATAGCTTGTATTCAAGTCCTGCCCAGGTCTCTAAAGATCAGCATGAGCCTTCATGAGTTTCTTAGTTTGTGTAGACCTGAGTTTCCTCATCTGTTGCAGTCAGCCTCCATGGTTGCTGATGAATCACCATCAAACAATTTAAGGGAACAAGGGATTTATTCTCTTATGATTGTCCTGTTACAGTTCTCAGTCCAGCTTGACAGGAGAGCTCAGACCAACACCGGGGTCCGTGGAACGGGTCACACCATCTCTACATAACAGCTGAGAGAGGGCAATCTTTACTTGCCAGATCAGCATGTCTGGCCAAGTATGCACAAGAATGCCAACTTCCTCAACCAGCTCTCTGTATTTTATTCCAGGACCTAATCCCACCCACCATGGGTTGGGCCTTCCCCATCAGTTAGACAATCTCCTGCAGGTTTGCTCTGGGCTTAACTCAACCATTAATGCTGTACAAATGTGCCCAGAGCGCAAACCCTCAACTGTAAAGTTGACACCTGTGCCTAACTATGACATTCGTCCATCAGATGGAGTGATGACTGAGTCTTTGGAGAGTGTGTTTGTCCTGATCCACAGTGTACCCAGCCAAGCTGATCCATCCTCCCTCTGCCTTTCCAAATTCCGCTCTCCTGTTCTTCCTTCACTGCCATGTCAAAGGCTCCGCCTCTCCTTAGTTATTTTTATTTTTGTCAGTTGCCTTCATGCTCCCCTGCGATCTTGTCATTTTAACTTCGATCAAACTCTGAAAATGATTACCGATTACCGGCAAATCTCAGCTTCTTCCTGGAAACTCCAATTTCACAGGAAGGAGCGCTCGGGAACCCAGATGGAAATCATGACAGCCTGGACCGGCCTCCAAGCTTCTTTGCCCTGTGTTCTCTTGTCAAGCCAGATAGAAACCTGTTCTCAGAGAAAAAAGAAAAAAAAAGAAAAAGATAATAAAACTAATTAAGGCACTTTATTGTCTGTATCAGAGTTATTATCCGAGAAAGCCATTAGCCGTACAATGATAATCAAATGACTGGATGGGCCGTTAACAGTAATATGTCCCTTGGGAATCCACACTGCTACTGTGTGTGCTGTGTGCATGCGATGATGGTAGAAATGGTTCTAAGACCCAGCTATTTCAGTGATAAAGATTCCATGAAAGAAGTGTTTTTTTTTTTTTCTTTTGTTTGTTTTCTAGAAGTCCTACCATTTATTTTAAGTACAGTATCTTTAAGTAAAGGGGAAATTAAGATAAATGGTCTTGTTAGTCTTTCGGTGAAAGCAGCTGGTCAGATGGCAGCAAGGCAGAGCATAGCCACAAGAGAAGGAAGCTCTGCTTGGCCTCAACAACCACAAACAAGAACACACCCCATCAAACACTCTGGGCTGCTCGGGGTGATGCTGCCTTGTCCTGTCTTTAACATTCCAAGCCAGATCAGAGGTGGTTTGGGGGAAGACAGCAATAGTTGAAGTACCTATAAAGACTTTTGTTGACCTTACATAGTATTTATGGGAAAAACTTTACTCCATCCTGTAACTGCAAATGTGCATTGTTACCTGAAGTGGATCTGTCTGTATTGATAAGGTTCTGATACAGTGCTGCGAAGTGCATTTGTAAACTGTGGAGAGTTTATAAACACACACACACACACACACACACACACACACACACACACACACAAAACAAAGCAATGCTGTTATTTTTTTGCTAGGATAGATGGTAAATTAGCATTAACGTGAAGTGCATTTGTAAACTGTGGAGAGTATTTATAAATGCACGCACACACATACACATACCAAAAAATAAATCCAAAGCAATGCTGTTATTTTATTCCTCAGTTAGATGGTGAATTGGCATTAACTTAAGGAAATTGAGGGCTGCAAGTTTTTCTAAGTATCTTGTAGTAAATCAGTCCAAAGACTTCCTTAGGAAACACGTTCACCCTTGTTAAAAAAAAAAATTATAAATGTAATACAGTGAACATAATTCTTCAGTCAGCCACCTTTTGTTATCCAGAGATAAGAAAATAATCCCCCAGTGTGCATTGCAAGCTGCTCTTGATTTGGAGAATAACCCTCTCACGTGCTGCCTGCCCAGCTGCTCTCTCAGCGCCTGGCACGTTCTCACTTGTTCAGGGTTGACTAAGTTCTGTGCTCAACGTCCGGCCTCCCCTCGTCATCTTGAAGTTTTCTTTTAAAGCAACTCATTATGCACTGCTTCCCAGATAGAAGTGCAGGTTTTCTTCATGCAGCTTCTGAATTTCCATGGATACCCTCCTCTTTATCCTTTGAAATAGAAACCATTGTTGTTGGGTTTTTTTTTTCCTTGTCCAATGATGCAATTATTGTAAAATAAGTTGTTTACTAACATAATCTCCTGATCTGTTGTTTATTGAAATAATCATTCCTCGGCGGAATGCTGCTAGTCATAACCTGAAGTGAAGCATTCAAGGCAACCGGCAAGGAGGCAGACCTGAGGCAGGCCTGTTGTCAGGATGCCAAGACACCAGCCTCCAAAACTTGGACTAGTTTTAAATATAAAGGCAAGACTCATGTCTGAACTAAATTTGACTAATCAGACATATTCATGTGCTAGATTTAGCTTCTAGTAGGAAATGACAAGAAGCCTTAACTCTCCTTCCGTTCTTTTCTGAATTGTGGATGAAGGTTTTAGTTTAGATTAGCTCTCCTATCTTAGTTTTGGTAGCCCAATATAGACATTAAAAACAGAATCTAGGAAATAATGCTTTCTTTGCTCATTTGTATTTCTCCTAAAATGTGTTAGATGGGCTGGAGAAATGGCTCAGACTCTGCCTGGCAAACAGAAGGTCCTGAGTTCAGATCCCAAGTCCCACATAAAACTAGCAGGAGGAAATGGCAGCGGCCTGCACTTCCAGCCCTGGTGGGTGGAGCCTGGGAAATCCCAGAGCAAAGTAAAAAGGAGGTAGAAGCAATCCAGGGTGATTCCCGAAGTCACCCTTGGTCCTCCACAAGGACACTAAATGTTCTCTAACACATGTGCCACACATACAAAATAAATAAGTAAGTAAAGTTTAAAATGCATTAGATGCATACGACTCAGGAGCAAAAAGCCTGATGAAGCATACATATTGGTAAATGCTTGATAAACATGTTCAGAGGAAATACTGCCCAGCAATCTGATAAATGTTCTCAGAACGTTGCTATGGAGCATGAGTGTATTTGGTAATGCAGCTTACATAGCTCCTTGCCGAAGTATTATGCTGGGGTTTCTGTTATGTCTAAAGATTCTGAGTGTTGAAATCACAGCACCCAGATATATGTCACAGTGTCGCATGCAAAGGCATAGAATGTGCTGGGCAGCTCTTTTCTGCTTAGATGCCGGTTTGGCATGTGGCAGTAAGATTCCACAGTAACACAACTTTTATTATCTCGCTTTCTGCCTAGAAAGCAAGATTGACTATATATTTCTTATACATGAAGGTAATTTGCCGCGATTATAAAGAGGTCAAAGGGAATAGTTATGATCATAACTATTATTATCATGTATGCTAACCAAATATAATTGCCAAGCAAGTAATTGGTAATTGTTTCAAAACATGGTTTTCTCATCTAGGTGATAGACAAAACCAAAAAAAGAAAAAATTGGGCCTTTGTGCTTTTCCTTCATGCAGTGTTCTGTTATGTGACCTAGATTTCAAATCTCTGTAGTATTTCCTGTAGAAGGCCAGTGCATTCTCTTTCTGTACACTTACCACTAACAATAAAAATATGAGTCAGCTGCTTTGAGGTACAGTCTATGTAAGGTTTTTAAGCCATCCTTTTATTAATGAAAAGCAAGTGCATGATTCTATTATGCCACAGAAGCATTAATAAGCTAAATATAACTAAGAATATTTCTGGAAGGAAATTTCTAAGTAGGTAAATATTTAAATAGTCAGTCTTGTTTTCTTAAGCTAATAATAAAAATATTTTTGTCTATCATAAAGAACTTGAAGAAACAAGGAGCTGAGGAGGTGGCTTAGTAGTAGGTAAGAGCACTTGCCGTGCAGGAGAGGAGACCTGAGTTCATATCCCCATGTCTCGTTTAAGAAGCAGGGCTTACAGGCGGAAGTGGGGGCGGCCTGCGCTTCTGGTCCTGGTAGGGCGGAATCCCGGGGCAGAAGGAGGTGGAGGCGTCCATGGTGGTTCGCGAATTCGTCCGTGGTTCTACACATACACAGACACACACACACATACACACACACACGCACATGCGCACAGTTGAATAAATAATAATAATAATAAAAAATTAAAAAAAAAAGAAGCAGGGCTTAGCTGCCTGTTCCTGTAACCTCAGCATTGGGGAGCAGAAGCAGGGAGACCCTGAGAGCTTGTTGTCTGGCCCGCCAGCTGTAACAGCTAGTCCTCAGTTCAGTGAGAGACCCTGCTTCAAAATAATTAGGTGGAGAGCAATAGAGGAAGACGCCTTGCTCTGGCCTCCACATACATGCTCACAGATGCACATACATGTGAACACATGACATACAGTGTACACACATGAAGTAGAAATAGAATCCTATTTATCCATTAAGCATTTTTGAAAGCCTACTAAGTAACTAGATAGCAGGCATTTTGTCGGTTCATAATATACGCAGATGTGTGAAATTCATGATCCCTTCCCTCGTAGCATTTAGGATTGAGTTGGGGAAAAACAAACAATAGACAAGAGAACTGGTAAATGTGTCATTGGAAGCTGAGAAGCTGCCATAGTGAACACACTGCTGTGATTAGCGTGGAGGGAGGACATGGAAAGTCTGTCTGCAAAAAGATTTGAGAAGATTCAAGATATACAATGAGTGGGTGTCACTTTCCAGGGAGTTACAGGGACTGAGTATCCCAGGATGAGGCAAAGAGGTCCCACTGAATGGAAAGAAAGACAGGAGGAGGTTTGCTTAATGACATAGGGAAGATATCAGGAAGGATCAGCTTTTGAGAAATGAATTGCAACTGAATTTGGGAAACTCAAATATAGGATGCCTAGGAAATACCCAGTGAGATGTTACCAGAAAGTTGCTCATGCCAGGCTGGATTGAGAAGGAACTGAGCTGGAGGAATAAATTGATAATTTGGAGAGTCCTCAGAGTACACGTGATTTTTAAAGCCTGTGAAAGTGAACTCACCTAGAATGAAAGTATAAATAGAGAAAAGAAGGATATCGAGGCTGAACGAATCCTGGGAACATTTAGATGTACAGAAAAAAAGAAGATACTAGACCCAAAAAAAAAAGGTGTTAGGTATAGAAAAAGCAAGCCAGAAATATATACTTTACTATTGTGGAAACCAAGAAAATCATAATGGTGTTAAAGGCATTTGCTTTTCAAAAGTTCTGATAGTATTTTTCCCTCTGTTAAAATGATGATTAACATTCTCACTGTTTTTAGAAGCACTTTGTCTCAAAAGTGGGCCCTGTTTTAATCAAATGTTTAACTTACTTGCCAATCTGCCCAATTCATCTATTCTCTCTCTGTAGGACTTGGGTGAATGTTTTCTACTCTAGTAGCACCACCCTAAACTTCCCACTGCTTGAAAGGTTAGACACAGTTGTTACAAATTAGTTGTATAATTTATAAATGAGTATGGGAAAAGTTATTTTTACAAACATGACGAGGAATGCTTAAAGAGAGTTCTGATCATGGTGAGTTAAAATGTTGCTGGTTGGGTATAGTGGAATCGCCTTGAAGGACTAAGAGAAGACACAGACTGGAGTCCTAGTTCTGCTCTTGGATTGTTTCATAATCACCATTACTTCTCAGTCCACTATGAGGAAACGAATACTAGAAGTAACAGCTGCTGCATACTGAGTTGGTGTTTCCGTAAGGACAAGGGCAGAACTCTTAGAGGTCTAATAAGCAAGGAGACTTCAGCCTAGGCATGATGTGCAACAAGCACATGGATACATTTCATTTAAAATAAAATATATAAACATGTAAAATAAAAATATAGCCATTATTGAATAAATGAAATCTCATAGGATTAGTTTATTTCCTTTCTTTCCTGGTTTAGATTTTAATTGCTTCAAGTAAAGATACTAAGTCTTTGACTATTTTCAGGTGTCTTAACTACATACATACTGTGCTTCTAAAACCAACCTTTTGAAGTTTTTTTGGCCTTAATTTCACTGTTAACTTTTTAAGATAGGTATGATTTCATATCAGATAAAACTAACAACACAGCCTCGTGTTTACATTGACACGCCACCACATCAAAGATTGCAAAAATATACTTATTTCAAGTAGAAAATAGGAATTTAAGGGTTCTCCCCGTGATTGCCTGAATTTCTCCTTACAATGAGTTTTAAACTTTTCCTAAGAGTCTTGGAAGATATGAGAAAGGGTAATGTTTAACACTACAGCTTTTCAAGCCCGAATTTGTGTTTTCCTATAAGTTTGTTTTAAGCATTTAATTTTTATGTTCAAATTTAAGTTTCATGCCTAGTTAATTATCAGCAAACAATGTAGGTGTCCCGTGTACCACATCAGGTACTACCAAAGGGACAGGCAATAAAACAGAACACAAAAGAAGATGATCTAATGATCCAATGGGAGGGAATAGAAAGAAAACTTAAGTTTCTAGGGCTCATACATTGTGTCGTTAAAGTAGACTTGACTGGCTGAATTTTAAATACAATTTTGCACATTAACTCAGAGGTCTGCTAACCAGATATCAAATACAGTACCGCATACATGCTGTTGTATTATTTGTGTGTTGTTTGGGAAGCCAACTCCTTCCAAAGACACAAACAGGACTCTGAGACATTGTATTATATCTACCATCAGAAACTATATCTTGGGTGTCAAACAAACAATACAGTGATAAATTTTGTCTGCATCATATGCAAGAATCTTAAGCAACTAGACCTATCCAATATGAATTTTGAAAATTCACAGTTTTTTATAAAAGCCTGTGCATTTTTAAAGTTTACTTGAAAATAATGTGAGATTATTAACAGTTTTCCAGGTCTTTTTTTTTTTTCAGTTTAAAAGATAAAGAAAATAACAGCAGTGTGCTAGATGATTAATTATTAGTGATGTCTAGTGCTTCTATCCTCAGGGTGAAAAATACCAAGATCCCATTCTTGTCTTACTATGATCAGTGACATTTTGAAGTGGCATGTATATCTATTTATCCTCTAGTATCCCTTTTATCTAGATCCACAAATAACACTTGTGCAAATATTTATGAGAAAGTCTTCCACGGGAGTACAAAGACCTTATGACAAGAGTAAAATTGCACATATATGCAAGATCCACTGAGCCGTCTGCCTTCACAAGGGGCACATTTCTGAGTTCCATCCACAGCTACCCTTGAGGCGCCCCCACTATGTAGGAGGCCCTGGACTACTGGACATTTGACAAATGTGAGTGGAAAAATGGGTTGTTGAAAGAACTTTTAGGGACATCCAAAGTCTGAGGGCTGAGGGAGCAGAGCACAGCCCAGAATGTTCTGGAGTCTACCAGGCTGGACACACCGGAGAGGTTTGCACCAGTGCACCAGTTTGGATGAGGCTCTGAATCTGATTGGATGTAAGATCAGGAGACTGAGGCGCCAGCCTGAACCCCCTTTACCTGACCAGCTTTACTGTCACTAAATTTAACTGAAATAACCCTAGTTGCTTATTCTCTCTTTTCCTTGTTTTAATATAGTCCAACATACATGCCTGTAATATTTCTTAGCCATTTTAGTTAAGAGCAATAAATGTTTTCTAATCTCCGTCTTCACCTAACTTCTGGGCTCTCAGTCTATTGCTTCCTTTGTTCTCTTTTTCTTCTAGTTTTTACTTGTATCAGGAAATATTTTTAATTCTTTGATTATTTAAAATTGTAGATTACTTTTAGGTTTATAGCTCCCTTCAAAAACTAAAATTAATTATGAAGTTTTTTTGTTTATATCTGGCTTTTGAAGTATTTTCTCAAGGAAAATAGTAATACACTATACAAGAGGAGAAACCAAAAAAATATGAACAATAAGCAGGCTTTCTTGAGAGCTTACTTTAAAAATACTTGATTTTATTTTTTAAAATAACTACAGTTTGGAATTCTGGCATTCTGCCTTAGAATGTTCTGCTTTAGAATGCTTATTATTCCATAGAGATGCTCATAATATTTATAGAATACTTGGGAAAATGTCTCATTTATATAATATTCAGCAAACACATTGTTAGGGCACATCTTAGAAGATACACTAATGTCTCCATTGGTTTTGAGTCTAACATGTGACTGTTTTGCCTACTGTTGTTCTTGGCTTCTGAGATCAAATCTGTCTCTACCTGTTTACTCTCAGACAATCTACCAATGGTGGATCTCTGGTGTCTTCATTTTGAACGGCCTAACATGGTGCTATTATTCTGAAATAGCAATAGCCAGCTTGGTGAACTGCAACTTTACCACCGCAGATGACCAAGCAAGGTTTCCTGAAGGGAACTGTGAGAAGTTGTCCATTTCTTCAGTTCTGTCCAGCCAGAGGCAAATTCATTACTTCACCATTGATAACTTCCTTATAGTCACAAGAACAGTATTTTAGGAGAAATCTCACTGGTCTTTGTATGTCAGAAGGAATTAGAACAGCTCCTCTCTCCCCTCTAAAACCCATCAAGAAGATAACAGCTCACTGGGCACCACTCTGCATTCTCTTCTTAATTTAGCGCCCTTTCCACACCTTGTTTCTAAAAAGCTCTCCTCTGGAGTTTTGCGTCTGATTAAATAGTAGGTGTTTATATTGCCAAAGACAATTTGGCATAGTAAACACTGATTCCTCAATTCAGCAAATAGCAATTAGGAGTCTTCCATGTGCACAGTCACACAGGCGGCAGAGCAGGGAAGGAACACAAGGGAAGAAAGAAGAGAGCCTGCAGAGGCAGCTAGCACGTGCCACAGGCAACAGGCAAGGGAAGCTCGCTATCGTAATTGAGAGGCCCTATTTATTATAGGGAGCCAATGTTGATTTGATGGTGCCCTAACAGGCCTCTGGAGGAAGCCCAGAGGGACCACGCAGAGGCGAGGTCACAGCCTCAGGCCCAGCCATTGCTTTCATGAAGTCAGAACAGAATGGTTTGAAAGGCCCACTTGGTCCAGTCGCTGAGCTGCCTCTTTAGGCTGATTATGCAGAGTGAAGTTGCATGCCCGTGGGAGGAAAACTTCAGCAAACCTGATGCCATGCCGAGCTTTCTCCAAGAATGACATCCACTGGATGTCACTGCTTGTAAGCGAAACAAACCCAAATGCTAAGACCATTCCACTAGCTCTGGGTAATGCTGAGAGATGACTTCCAGTGCAGTCCTACACTATTACCTTGGGACATGAGGTGAGACTAAGACTACAAGACTGAGCATTCAAGCAGGCACCAGTGTTCAAGGAAATCTAAGTGGGAGGAAAGAACACTAGCTATGACAATGCAGAGCTTCTATGCATTGAAAAGAGAAATGTAAAATGAGAGCTTTCTCCTTCATTAGCTCGGTACTCTATAGAATAAATTTATTTGCCAGAAGATGTGACAGCTAGATAAGGGGGTCACAAGCCACCAAGGGACCCCCTAAGAATGTGTTCATTTTTCCTTTAATATTGTTTTTAACTTATGGATGTTTGACTTCTAACTAGAAATGATTCATATTTAATCATACTAAAGTTGAGATATTAAAATGTATAAACTCTTCTACATTGTAATGAATTTATGTGCAATGAAGTCATGTGTGCAAAATGATGTCTGGTCATATCATATTTATATATATTATATACTCAGTATATATATTATGTACTCAGAAGCACTTAAAGCAAAATTTTGTAAGTGTATGCAGTTCTGTTCAGAAACTATTTCCTTGGAAATTTTTTCTTTGCATTTGAAACACTGAATTATTTGGTTACTTATAGGTCACAACTGCTTCAGTATAAAAGACTCCATTTCATGAGAAAATTAACTAGTAGTTCCTTTGGATTTGGCACCACAGTTCAAACCTACAAATTAACTTGTACAATCCTCAATCTAACATGAAAATGACTCTAAAGTACACTGTTCTGTATTCAAGTCTAGAAGTTACTTCAGATCCTCTTAAAGAACCATCACTGTGGATGACAAAGCACAGACTGAGATGCTGACAGTCCTGTATTCTCTTGTACCCCACTGAGTTAGGCAGAAGTGTCATATGGTCATGTGACTGTTGGTCACCTGCAATGCCAGCAGGAGCTGAGGCACAGCAAGCAACGCACCATAAGCATCATTATTAACTGTATTGAAAGGGAGCAAATGACTTCAGTCTCATTTCTGTCCCTCTGTTTCCCCTCTAAGTGCTAAGAGCAAACAAATTATATCCATCTCAGATGGTTGTCGAGTGTATAATGACAATAACATTTCTAATACTTAGGAAAATGTCAGGCTCATTATGTAACTATTGAGTCAGCATCTAGCCTATGGTTAGAACACTGGTTCTGCAGATCTGTAAAAGCTGATATTACATACTCAACCTACTAGATGTTGTTCCTAGTCTCTCATTTTTTGAAAATTTCTTTATGTTAGGGGTAGGGAAATGGATGTCTCCAGAGATATGTTGGAGTTGGCTAGGACTCAGTGGTAAAATTTAGTGAACCAACTGTCAAAAATCGCAAGTGTCTAAACAAAAAATTAAATTCATTAAAAATGATTTAAAAAATCATAAATGCTAGAAACTCACCACTTCCTAGTCATCTCTGACATTTTTCTGTTCCATCCCTGAAATTATTTGTAGTCATTGCATCTGTAAATTATACTGTGGTGTTTCCCTGTGTATTTCTTCCCAACACCGTATCCGGTGACACCCGGTTAGGAGCTTGGATCAGCCTTTACGGATCTCATGTATGCACTGCAGAAAATCAGCAAATGCCCCAAGAGATGGCTGTTGAGCAATTACCATCCCATCATCAAATGCGGATCACGGCATCACACTAGTTTCTTACTTTTTTGCTCAAGGTTATAGATAAAAGAGACTCCCTAATTTCCTGTACTGAGGAAAGGATTGTGGGAGAAAATATAACTTCTCCTTAATGGAATGTTTCTCTGCAGATATTTTGTTTTCCCTGTGTTGAACATTCAAATTACATCCGTAGAATTGAGACAATGAAGAAGCCCCTATTTTCATGACTATTAATAAAAATGGCCTCCATTTGCGTATCATGTATCATTATATATCAACTAATGAAAGTCTCATGATAACTCCACAAGCTACCAGGATAACTATGATCATTACCATTATATAAATGAGAATGTTAAAACTCCTCCCTGTGGTTATTCAACTTATAACTGAGGAGCGTTCCATGTGGATTCAGACTCTCTGGCTAGAAATGGAGTGGAAAGTTCCATATTCCCTTGTGAATTAGAGCTGCTCCCTTCTCCCTCCCAGCCACTGGCCTGGCTTTCTCTTCTCGGGGCGTCATGTGCTATAGATTAAATGTGTCTTGCGTCTTTGTGACAGTGACTCTGACTAGTTTTTCAAATGACTCTAGCTTGGAAGCTGCTTGAACACTGTCCGAGACCCTGTCTTTGCACATTTTCCTTTCAGAATTCTGGCTTGGATCCCTCTGCACCCCAACTCTGTCCTCATCCGTCCAATTCCACCACCAGCCCATGTCAGCCCTTCTTTGCCAGTGTTTTTGGCTGCTCCCTTCCCGTGTTCTATCACTCCCTTCGTGGATGGTCATCGGAAACTGATTGCAACCCATCACTATCTCAACTCACACCTCCAGCTGTCTAGCTCACTACCTATGGTCGTTGCAGAGACATCTCCACTCTTCCCCATCACCCCGCTGCTCTACCTTTCCGATTCCCTAGTCCTCTGGCCTCCACCATTGCTTTTACTTATCTTCTCACTCATCTTGAAGGCTGTGGTCCCTTACTCCAACTCCTTACAGATCCTTCAGCTTGTTTTGCTGAAGTGTCTCCTTCCATCACACTGTTTAACTGGATCCCAGGCCTTTCCTCTCAACAAACAGAATCAGCCACTCCCATAATATATATGAACAGGGAAACACGACTGCAAATAAGCTGAAAGCCGCTTGGTCCTTGTTTTGTCTTTGATTTTGCTTTTTGAGGGAGTTTTGTTTGGCTAGTTCATTACTCGTGTTGAGACAGGGTCTCCTTGCATAGTGTCCAGGCTGGACACATTCTTGCAATCATCCTGCCTCAGCCTCCTGAGTGCTGGGATGCCAGATGCCCTGGTCTACTAGTTTCTATTGCATACATTAATTCATGTGTTGAAGGCCCACTGTTCTGCCTCTCTCTGGATCTGGTTCTGTTGATGGCTTTGTCTTCTGGCAAAGGATCCGTTTCCTTCCCCTCTCACTTTTCTGTGCGTCTTGCAATTGTGTCGGAATACAGTGACGATAGGAAAGGATAGGGGCTGAGATGAGTAATATTTAAACCCAGACATGAGTGCATCTCCTTGCTGAAACCATGAGCGCTGGGGCTGGCTTGGTATTTCATTGTACCCCGTTACTTTGAGCTCACTTCAGGTCCCTCTGGGGGGTGTCTGCGATTCTCTTGGGTTTCCATCAGTTCTGGAAGTTCTGGAAGCTTGTCCCCAGCTGGCAGTGGCCTCCTCACACCTGAACCATAGGAAGCCCTTCAGGGGCACTCTCTTGACCTCCCCAGTAGTGGCGAGCTGTTACTTGTCCTCAGCAGGAGCCACAGCATCGAGGACGGAGCAAGACTCCCGGTTCTCCTGCTCCCATCCGCGCCCTGTGGCTCAGGAGGGAGACGTTTGGCCTCTTCTCTCCATTGCCACTGGCAGACAACACACCTCTGACCAAGTTCTCTTGTGGGCTTCCTGCCCCCTTCTTGTGGAAGTCAAACTAGGCTTCATAGTAATAGGATTCTGGATATGGACAAGCTTCCTGTAGACCCCCACTGGCAGAGGACTTTCTAACCTAACGTCAGAGGAGATTGTTTTCTACTTCATATAAAAGAAAGAGAAAGGGGGGCTGGAGAGGTAGCTCAGGGGTTAAGCCTCTGCCTTGTAGGCAGAAGGTCCTGAGTTCGGATCCTAGACCCCACGTATAGCTGCCGGGCGGAAGCGGGGGGCAGCCTGCGTTTCTGGTCCTGGTAGGGCGGAGCCTGTGAATCCCGGGGCAGAGTAAACAAGGAGGAGGTGGAGGCGTCCATGGTGGTTCCCGAATTCGTCCGTGGTTCTACACACACACACATACATACACACATGTGCACACACGCATACACGCACAATTGAATAAATAACAAAAATAAAAATAAAAAAAAAAAGAAAGAGAAAGGAAGGAAGGAAAGGGAAAGGGGAAAAAGGGAGGGAGGGAGGGAGGAGGGAGGGAGGGAAGAGGAAAGAGGGGGAAGGAGAGAGAGAGAAAGAGCGAAAGAAAAAGAGAGAGAGAGAGAGAGGACAGAAAGAAGGGTATTTCCTGTAGTCAGGTCAGGTTCGGGGACTATAAAGATCCTTGCTCCTCCTATGGGACAGATGGCTCTGGGCCCCAGCGGAGCCAAGCACTGTGCAGAGGGTGGGAGCATCTCTTGCTTCTTCCCTAGCAGCTGCCAGCTATAGCCTGTGTGAGAGAAGGCCTCTGAACTTTAGGAGTTCAGGCTAGATCTGTACTATGTGTTACTTTTTCACCGCGTCCCGTAACACCAGAGCTTACTTTCACTAAAGCCCTTATTTATGATTTTGTTTTGTCTTGTTTTGAGATGGGATCTTATGTAGTCCAAGCTGGGCTCAAACTTGCTATGGTAACCAAGGATAATCTTGAACCAATGATCTGCCCGTCTAGACCTGGTTTGTGCAGACCTGGAAATCAGACCCATGGTTTCATGCAAGTTGGCATTCTACCAGCTACACTACCTCCCCAGCCCTATTTTTAAAGCCTTGTAAAGTCGAGATCTGTATGCGTTCATCATCGTAAACTGAGCACCATGGCACGAGGCTGAACACATAATGAATAATCATTGTTTGAGGAGTGAATACATGAGCCACATACAGCAAGGAGAATCTGTGCACGTGAAAGAACTAGGGAAATGGAGAGAAAGTCATCTTGTGTGGACGCTTACTAGATCTGCCGACATTTAGATAACAGACAGGACTCTAATATGCTCAGGACTTTTACTCTGACAAGATGTTCATGCTGTGTCAGAGCCCTCCCCATGAAATTTCTGATTAGAAACAGGTGACCTCAGGTGAGAGCAGTTAATATTAGAGCTCACAACAAATGCTCCCAATCAGAAACAATCACAGGTGGCTAGAGTTGTCATAATAGTTTCTTTACAAAAATATGGAGAGGAAAAAATACAAGCATTTTATAATCACGAGTATATAAAGAATCTATGAATGTGAAAATATTTCCACATTTGGAATAATACTGTTTGTTACAAAGTATTTTTACGCTACTGTAATTGCTTCCAAATCACTTATCATGAAGAAATGAAAACCTTTATTAATGGAAATCTGAATACAACATAATCATATACGCTGTGGAAATCAAGAGTGTTCTTTTTGTATAAAGTAGGCCATTTGTTTCTACAGTTTTAATTGGACAGTGATTGTATTTGCTATTACCGCACTATTACTAGGAGATTAATTGCTGTCAGTTTAGTCTCCAGTTCTGTTTACAGATTAAATTAAATGTATGAAAAATAAGAAGCAATTCAATCTCCTAACAAGAAGCACTTTTTTGTCAGACCAAAGAATTTGTCTTAAAGTAAGCACTGCATGCTATGTAGTAAATGGGGATACCTGCATGACAAGTCATTCAATGACCATTTTGGCTTACATTTTTATGAATTAGAATCTTTCTAGTCCATGGTGAGGCTAGCATGCTTTGCCATAGTAGGAAAATCTCCAAGGCAGGAATTGTTCTCAACGACACAGGGGATGTGACATTCCATTGCCCATCTCCATTTTAAAGTCATCTCGTGGATGAAAGGATAGCATCTTGGAAGTGAACATTTTTCTTTCACTAAAAGAAAAGACTGTAGCATAAGGAATTAGAAGATCAAGTGTAATTATGCTGCTCGGACAAGTCATTGAGCAGACAGAAGCCTTCCTCACATTAAAATGGCTTTCAGCTTTTCAAGTCTTTGCCTTTTAAATCAGAAATGATATATTTCTGAGCATTTCTGTCACATAAGCAAAGTCCCTAGATGCCATTGTCAGGTTCACAGGTAAAAGGGCTTATCACTGATAAATGAAGCATGTTCTTAAAAAATTGCAGAAAACCCAAAGACAGGAAGCAAATGTGCTGGAAGCCATACGGCAGCAGGCATGTATTGTCACCGCTACACAGAAGACATGAGAAAACACAGATACAGCACGTCACTTCAGAAGCTTTTGAGAAAAGTGGCCGTTGGCTTATATACTGAGTTTTCAGAGAGTCATAATCTTGACTAAGAATAGGATCACACATTGATTAAGAGAGGGCAGGAACCCCAAGATCTCTTGTGTTAATATACAAAAGAAATTCAAATTTTCTGCCTGTAAAGCAGAACTGAATATAAACTAAAGCTCTTTGTTTTTCTTGCCCGCAACAAAAAAAATCTTTTTTAGAACCGCTTCTCAAAAAGCATTCTCCAAGCCCTGAATGGCATGGAGTAAAGTTTTGTTTCATTCATGGAGCTAAACGTTCCCTAAAATCTTACTCTGCCCCTACTATACTTAGAAGAAGGAAAGTTGAGAACGTGTTAAAGCTCACTTTCCTCAAGTGTAGGCTGCCTGTGTAATGACAGAGTCCTTTTCTTTAATGTCATATTGGATCTTATGCCTTTGAAAGGAGCCATGATAACCTAGTGTCAAAGACCTCATCTAAAAGGCTAGTTTCAGCTTGTCTCAATGAAATGGGTGGAAACTATTACATTCTAGAGATATACCAGAGTTGGATACAAGATGGTGTGGCAATGCAAACCTGTGATTCCTATGACTCCAGACTGAGACAGGGGGATTGCAAATTCAGTGCTAGCCTGGGCTGTAGAGTGAGTTTAAGCCATCCTGGGCAACCAAGAGAAGCCTTGTCATTAAAGAAAAGAAATTGTAGTAGAGTATTAGAGCCCTTGCCTCGTGCATAAAGCCCCACATCCAATCTGCACTAAGTAAATAAATAATAAGAATTGGCAGGGAGAAAATGAGGGAGCAAGAAAGCATAGGGCCACCTCAATGGGGTGTCAGTGCAGCGAGCAGACCATCCTTATCCTCAGATGTAGCCCTACATTGCTGGCTCGCCTCCCTTCATATCTCTTTTTAGCTAACTTTTCCCAATTCCATTACAGAAATGGAAGCTAAGTTTAGCAAATTGTTTGGCCGTTTATGTTTAGTGCACCAGGTTCCTAATTAACGAAGCAAAATGCCATAATCCATTGTAAATCACTTCACTAAACTTTCAAACTTAATAAGGAATTTTTATCTTGTCCAAAAGCTACTTTCAAACCCCTGCTGATCTGGCACTCACGTATGAATCCCTGTAGAGCCGGGAGAAAGAAAGTATAGGAAGCCAATTAAAGAAACTTTGAGCCAGAAGAGACAAGCAGAGGCCATCTTGTTCGTCCTTCTGCCTTCAGGCAAAGCCCATCCACTGCAAACACACATTTCTGCCTGAATCCTGCTGACAAGAATGTTCGCCACATGTAAATGACGAGTCATAATCCAGTTATTGCAACTAAAGCAGATTGTTAACTGTTCAAGCCTTATTTATTGTGCCGCGAAGATGCTGAGTGTCGAAGCTCGTCTGAATTGTCTTAATTCCCCTTTTTGAGAAAATTATTTTGTGCGAGAAATGCGCTTCAATAATTGTCAAGATGGGGAGGGGGGCTTGTGTCCAGGAAACAAAGTTATCTTTATCGTCTTATTAAATGTATTTTGGGTTTCCTTTCACTCTAGGCTTACCTTACGGGTGGGAGGAAGCTTACACAGCAGACGGAATCAAGTACTTCATCAAGTAAGTACCAGCGTCCCAACCAAGTAAGCAATTTTCCTCACATCTGGAGAGAACCTGGAAGTTACAGAATAATCAGCAAAACCCAGAAACCCTCTCGGAGGTTACAAAAATTAGAAACCAGAAATGAATCCTCGCCATTTTCCTGGGATTTCAGTGCTTGTCTCAGATGTCACTTGAGGGTGGAAAAAAATAAATAAATAAAACCCTAATAATAATTTCAGGGAAAACATCCAAAAACTGCAACAGGCTCATGATTTGAACCTGAAGGTTGATGAGGTGAATTCACCTTCTAGATACTACTATCAACACTTTTGAGAGGTTTATATTTAATGAAAGAAATCCATCTTCATGTCATATAACAGTACCAATCATGCTAGGCATTTTCAATGATTCCTGATGCACATAGACCATTCGTTCTGTGTATAACTTTCAATCATTTCTGTTTTCCTGGTGACGTTTCTGGAGATTATTTGTGAAATTTGTAGACTACTTCCCTGATAGGAATTCACCTAACCATGAGAAATGACAGACAACAAATAACCTAACATCACTAGGACAGAATATGGACAAGCCTGACCCCAGTAGTCACCAGAACCTTTTAAGGCATGAGTATCACATTTCCATATTCCCTAATTTTTCTGAAGAAAGTAAAAGCTGCAGATATTACAGTACCAAGCCAGAATAATGGCCAAATCTTCTGGATTGTCACTTTCAGAAACCTTGAAAACCTGAACAGTAGGAATAGACTCTTGTTTTGGGGCTGTAATGTTTTGTCTAATAGATTTCCACTGTGTCTGAGTGAGTCCTCTCATATCAGAACTGGTCTTATGAGAACTCACGGGGAAAACCCAACAGACTCATGACCAAGATCCCAAGAAATTTCCTTATGTGCCCTTCCAGCAAATGATGTTTACTCAGCATTTGGGGAGGAAAGGGGAAACCCACCCATGCTGTCTCTTCATACGTGCCATCTACAGACATACACTGAACACACCCAATCTTGTTTTGCATCCCACACAGCTCTCTTAACTTCTGCTTTCTCTGTATTCTGATTGGCCTCTGACCCTTGCTGATGCTCACTGGACAGAAACTTACTAAGTGTGTGTTTCCAGGAACTGCATCATTTAATCCTCCTCACAATGTGGAAAGTAGGTTTCACATGCATTCTAAGGATGGTGTTACGGTGATGGTGGTGAGCTGCATCTTGTCTTCCCAGTCTTTTAGAATTCCCCAGGCAAATGCGCAGTCCTAAGAAGGGAAATGGACAGTCACTACCAACTGGAATTCTGTCATCCAAAGCCTTTGAAAATGTCAATAAATGACTCGCACCCTATAGAGAGCTCTGTTACCTAAGCCTAGCTGCCTGTCATTACGTCCTTAAGCTAGCAGAGCACAGCTGGTATGCCAATAGAAAGGGTACTAAGGGCATGGTTGGCTACAAGACCTTTAAAAAGGAGCAAGAAATAAGCAGACTCGGTTTGTCTCACTGTCTGATACCCAGCTGAGTTAAGCCCCTCCCCCCTGTGAACAGCCTTAGACTGGACTCCTACTGCAAAGGGAGAGGATCATGCGAGGAGAGCACCCCAAAGAGGGAGTCATTGAGCTCCAATTGCCCAAATCCCTAACTCCCAGCTCCTGAGGAAGGAAAGAGAAGGAAACACTTCCCAGCCTCCTTTGCACCACTCAAAACATGCCTGATAGGTATATGCTAGAATGTCCACAACTTCTTTTCCTTGACCTTAATCAACATGTGGAAAAAAGGCAGAAAAGAGATAAAACAAACATTTGCTGTCTGTATGGCAGTGGGGGAATCATTGTCTTGCCATTGCAGTAAAGAAAAGCTAAGCTCTTTAAGGTCACCCTTAGTAAAACCACAGAACTTAGATGCGGACTCAGGATTGTGTGGCTCCAGAGCCACGCACACACACGCACACACACACACACACACACACACACACACACACAAACTCGGGCTGTATCACCTCCCCCCTCCAAGGTAGTCTGGTGACATGTACCAAGAAGGACATTTTTTCTCCTACATTTTTTCATAATCATACAAGCTCAATAGGTAACCCCCTCCTCGTCTTTCCCCCTTCTCTCTCTCCCCCCTCCTCTTTGTCATCCCTCATTGCACTCTCCCCCCTTCCTTCACCTCCTTCCCTCCCCCTCTGCTGGTGCCTCCCCCTCCCTCCATCTCATCCCTTGGAGCATCCCTTTATGTGGTCACCAAACCTCCTTAAACAGACATTCAGGTCGCGCTCAATACTTTATCCATTCAAAGCCAGCAGAATTAGAAACTTGGCTCTAAGAACAGGTAGATATTTTTCTGGAGATAGGAAAGGTCAAAGAGTGTAAGAAAATGAACTACTCTTTGCCATCCCCCTTCACCCCACCTCATGGACAAGGGTGGGGGAGCGCTTACCATGTGTTAGTTTTTTCTTTGTTGGCGCTTAAGCCTGTTCAAGCAACAAGATGTATTTTAGTTTAACTATTCTAGAAGTGTTGTATTTTCTGTGCTGTATCCCTGCCTTCTTGATGGAAGAAACAAAATCGTCACAAGCATCCACCATTATACATAACACAGTGAACTCTGCAGAGACTGTCAGGCTGTTTGCTAGAGATTAGAGACTCAGCTACTCTCTTGCCCATCTCCACGTGCCTAGCATAGACACACAGCTGCCCTCTTGCTGATCTGGAAGTCCCTCTCCCTGCCTCCGCCCCAGGCTCCTTTGTTTCTCTTCATAGGGTATTCTTTTCTCTAGCAGGTTTTTAATTTGGGGAGCACAATATGCCCATGTAATCAGGTTAATTTGAATTGTTCCTAATAGTCCTCGAATATGAGCCTGCCAGAGTTCCTATGGAGTCAGGTACACAGCTGTGATGCAGGTGGGTAAGATTACAGGAAGTAGACCATCGACATAAGGAAGGAAGGTTGTAGTCTTTGAACTTGGAGAGCCCAGGATTCAAATGCTGCTGTTTCATGGGACTAGCTGCTTAACATCTGTGGGCTTCACTACCCACATCTGTAAAGGTCTTGTTCAGAATGAACTTCTGGTAAAGCCTTCTTCAGGCTCCAGTCACTCAGACATTTTGATGGCGATTTCTTCATGGCTCTCAGTCACATTCAGGAAGGGTTGTTGCCAGGCAAGCCAAGGTCGCATGAGTTCATGCTTAGAATGAATTGCTTATGGGTTTATTTTTTATTTTTATCTCTCCACTACCACAGCTGAATTTTCAGCCTGGACAGCCTCTGTCAACTTTTTGAGGAAGGCAGGTTCATTTCTACATAGATAGTACTTTGGAGGCAAGAAATAGCTTAAAAAGAAGAATGACTAAAATTACCTTCCCAGAACCTTGAGGGAGAAGATGGTCAGGGTACATATGATCTCTTGTCAGCTCGCATCTGTCACTGTCTTCCCAGAAACGGAACAGATAAATCCGACAGAAGCCAAGCCTCAGGCAAGGTTGACTGTCAGCGCCACTCAATGATGCCCAGGTGCATATGGTCCTTGTGGACTGTTTCCACCCTTCCACATGCCCATTACGCGCCTATTAACACTTCACCCTATACTTAAGTCCTGACATGAGAGATGAAGAGCTTCCTCTCTAATGTAAACAAGTGTGATTAATATTGCCGTTTACCCATTTCAGAGAACTAACAATCATGTATCCCCGTGTATATGCATATATGCCTGCAGGTGTACTCACTTGCCATGAAAATGTATGTAAATCGCTCTATATATATTGTATAAAATGTAGCAGTGCGTTCTGGGAAACTCCTTATTTTCTCCTTAGAAAGAAAGTTACAGCATTCTTTAGTTTAATGACAAAATGTCATTATCTTGAATATGCTATAATGAAACTGTGATTAATTGACCTATTTTTTCATCTACCTTCTTATATTCGTGTTGAAGTTGTAGACGCTTGTGAAGTTAATCTTTTAGGAAGATGACATAGCAAAAGTGTGAGTAACTTGCTGCAGATTAGACTCAGCTGCTGATTGCTGTCATTGTACTTGCTTGTCTTTGAACCAGGAGATTCAGACTCACTCTAGTCAATGATCTTTAATTCTCCATTTCTGTATTATAATTGTTTTCAATATTCTCTAGCCTAAAAATGCATATTAATTTTTAAACTAGTCTCAGAGCATCCTCAATGTGGGATGCAAGAGTGCTATCACTGGATTATTCTCTCTCTCTCTCTCATCATCATCAAACTGTTATCTTGGTTGGGAGTTGAAGTGCAACCCAGTGGGCTGGTTAGACTATCTGTTCCAAGCTCTCTCAGGAGACTATTGGAAGAGGCAGCAGTACCTCACATCCCAGACACACAGGGCAGGGACTAACCTCAACATGACACCTGTCTTTCCCCCAGAGACATGCAGACAGAGACTGCCTCGAAAGTGTATGCTTCCCCCACCGCTTCTGTGCATGCCATGGTCGCTCAGCCCAGCCTTATATGGTATGAGAGTATAGATTCCAGCATTAGCAATCACAGGTGTCGACAGAGGATGACCATCCAGCAAAGAATGCCCTATCACAGCATTAGACACAATAAAATACAATGTGCATACATGTGTTTTATATATACATGCATAAATAATAGAGAATTCTTAATATCAGATACTTATTTTTAAGCAAACATTTTATTTTATGTGTGTGTGTGTATGTGTGCGTGTGTGTGTATTAGAGAGCACTGTGTTTCACTGTGAAGAACCAAGGGTGACTTAAGAAATCATCCTGGATTGCTTCTACCTCCTTGCCTCACTCTGGGATTTCCTTGGCCCCACCCACCAGGACTTGAAGTACAGGTGGCTGCCATTCCTGCCTGGCATTTTTACATGGGATCTGGGATCTGAACTCAGGACCTTCTGTTTGAGTGAGTCTTAACCCCTGAGCTGTCTTTCAATGCTAACTTATACTCTTGATGATTTTTCAAGTGGATATGATCATTTGTGTTTTAAATTTACTAACAGTTTATTTATAATATTCCAAATTCATTCAAGTTGATATGTCCTTATGTCATACATTAAAATCTGAGCTATTATTCCTCGGGACATTCCCTACTATATAAGAAGAATTAAAACATTAAGAATACTTATCTGTCAAACCTAGGGAGCCTATGGGACTCTGGAATAAAGCTTTTCATCAAGAACAGAGAATGCAAGTAGAATCCACTTCACACCAATTCTGTCCTTGATGGACATCTCAAGTGTTGTCTAGAGAAGAATTCCATGTAATCAATTAACTAGAAATGTCTGCCGTGGATAATGAGGGAGGATCATATATGGGGCGCATGCCCTGTCTCTGTCATCCTGATCTCTCATAGCATGTTGCCAGCCATCTACCAGGGTGAAGGATAAAAACTCAACTTCTAGGATGGACTAACAAAATGGACAGTGGCCATTACCACCACCTCCAGTGTCTGATGAGATGCTCCAACACGTGTGTGTGTGTGTGTGTGTGTGTGTGTGTGTGTGTGTGTGTGTGAGATAACACTTCAGAACTTTGAAGTGCAGCTAATTTCCAGGCAATATGGCTCCTGTCACTTCCTCTGGTGTGGTTCATTGGTAATATAAGTAATTTGTCTGAACTTTGGTTAGGTTGTCTTTTAGGTTGTTTCCAGATAGGGCAGCAAATGGATCACAACCTGTGTATGGATAAAATTTGTCATTGTCAGCTTACCGTGTGAATTAAAAGCTTCTGTGACATCATTTCATCTCATTTATAAACCTAAAAAAAAAGTAAAAAGTCCGAAAAGAGGGGCTGGGAGATGACTTGTTAAAGCACTGGCTGTACATGCAAGGTGATTGGATTTGGGATCTCCATCCTATGTAGAACGCACGGGGGTGTGGTGGCCACCTGTGATGCAAGCCTGTGGTGAGGCTGGAACCCCCAGGCAAGCTGGCGGCAAGGCCAGCTCTGTGCGCAAGCGCTGGGTTTCATCAGGGACCCAGCCTCAGAGGAGTAGGATGCAGGTTTGTTCCCAGTGTCACCTCCTGTCTCCACATGCACCCAAACACATGAAACTAAAAAATGTGGGGGAGAGGGATCACAAAAAGAATACTTTGAGATTCTCATTTTTTTAATCTTTAGGTTTTTTAACTTATTTACTTAGAGAGAGAGAGTGTGTGTGTGTCAGACAGCACTGTGTGTCCCTGTGGAGGATCAAGAGTGACTTTGGGAATCATCCTGGATTGCTTCTACCTCCTTTTTGCTTTGCTCTGGGAGATCTCAGGCCCGGCCCAACAGGGCCACAAGTGCAAGCAGCTGCTATTCCCGCCCGGCATTTTTACATGGGACCTGGGATCTGAACCTTCTGGACCTTCTGTTTGTGAGGCAGAGTCTTAACCCCTGAGCTATCTCTCCAGCCCTGAAATTCTCATTTCTTAGGCCTAACTTTGTTTTGCAGATACATACTCTCCTGGGGAATTGTGATGCAATTGAAAATTAAGGAGATCGTAGGAAAGGACAGAGAAATGTGTGGTTTCTGGGTTGGAAATCAAAAGCTGCTCGTTTTAGCTTTTCTAACTCCTTGGCAGATGATTTTAGCTTTGCTTTAGTGGACACTGTCAAGTGCTTGCCCTATGAAGACCTCATTAATTTAGCTGTTTCGATTCATTTTCCATGAGCTAGGTAATGTCCACTGATAGACATATAGGACCTAAGGCTCAGTTCATGAATGGCAGGACGATATTTAGGCAGCTGGCTTCAGGCGACATGAGAATGTACTCAGGCGCCTTGTGGTCTTCTGCATGTATAAGAATTCAAACTTTCAGTGAAGAAAACAGAGAAGTCTTAAAGGAAGAAAGGTCCCAGACACATCTTATCTATGAGCGAGTTGTAAGTGTGGTAAGGTTTGGATTTCAAAGGAATAACTATCCAGCCACAGGGCAGGGTGTGTAAGGTGGAGGGGACAAATATCCCATGAATGAATATTTTAGAGAAGAAGGAAAAGGGGGTCTTAGTATCTGCTAGGCCTGGTTGTAGTGGTCAACATTCCAGCTGAGTGTGACATGGGTGTCGGAGGTCATTTCAATCCCTCTGTCCTCCTGTTTCTTATCTAAAAATAAGAACTGATTGGAAAGTGGATGTGTGAAAGCAGCTGGCAAGATCTCAGGCCTCGTGGTGCATGCTGAGTAGACAGCAGCTCCTCCTGACGTCTCCACCCCCCACTTCTTGCCATCAAAGGAGTTTTAAGTGACAACATTGACACAGCTGCAAAGAGATGCCAGCACCAGAACCTACACAGGTGCCACTCTCTGGCCAGTCAGAGGTCCTGGAATAGGAGCAGAAAGGCCTCATTGATCATAAGCCTGAGATGACTCACCAGGGTTTCTATCCATGCCTCAGAGAGGGGTAGGACTGTGTCATGCTGTAGGAGAAATGACCCCTTGAACAAAAGTCCAGCCAGGCGGCATGGCAACAAGCATCCAGATGTAGACATCCAACACCAACACCCCCCATTCAGTCAATGGCAGCTCTGGCTTGGGCCTAAATCATGTTTTCCAGCTCTTATTGGGTAAGCAAGTACCTTTGGGTATACATGAAGCACCTTGGAAAACCATTACTTTTCTAGGGTTGCACTGCTTTGTAGTCCAGTGTAGAATTTTCTCTGCTTCCGAGATTCTGTTGTTAGATCTGTTCCCCAATATTGTATTTTTGTCAAATGCTTTTCCTCCCAAATTTAAGTTGCTATATTTGGTCTGCTTCGGGTACTGTAACAAAACTCCACAGGCCAGGAGCTTAAACAGCAAAGGTTCTGAGCACAGAGACCCAAGGTCAGACTGTCGGCTGCAATACTGGCTTCTGGCGAGGCCCTTCCTGGCTTCCAGAGGGCTGCCAGCTTTTCACTCTCTTTGTATCATGGCTGTGTGTGTGTGTGTGTGTGTGTGTGTGTGTGTGTGTGTGTGTGTGTGTGTGTGTGTATACAGAGAATGAGAAAGTGAGGGAGAATGATTTCTCACAAGGATGCAAGTTCCATCCAATGTCAAGCCTCCATGACCTTAAGTAACTCCATCTACTTCTAGAAAATCTCCACAAACAGCCCTTCTATGTAGGGATTTGCATAGCACCCCATTCTGTTTGTAGCTGTTATTCTTCATTCACTCCCCTCCCTGGGAATTGGACCCAGATTCTCGAGATGATAGGCAAGTACTCCACCACTGACCTCAGCCCTCCCTTTACTCTTGAGTTCTGACACCGAGTCTCACGACATTGCATGGGCTGGCTTTGATCTCATGACCCTTGAGCCTCAGTTTCCCAAGTAGCTGGGATCAGATGCCTGGCTGCCTTTATTTACTCTCTATCGGATCTATTCTTGTTACATTTTCGTCTGTTTTGGGGGAGGGGGAGAATCGCCTGCAGACTCTGTAAGAAGAATAGTGATTCTGGGTTGTAGCTCAGTCCCAGCTCTGCTCCGTGTGACCTTGGACAGAGCACTTAAACTCTCCAAGCCGAACTTCTTCAGTCATAGGAATTGTAGAGAAAGGTAATGAGATTCTTAAGAAAAGCAAACAGGAAACAGTGGAAAAGCACATTGCCAAGTGTCCAGTGTGTATCTGACAGAAGGTCTTATCTAACCAACACATTACTAAACATTTGATTTGGGTTTTGCTGTTTGAGACAGGGTCTCTGTGAAGCCAAGGCTGACCTCGAACTTAGGATCCTCCTACTTCAACCCAGAGAGTACTGGGATAGCAGATGCCAAGCCCCCCCCCCATGAAAGCATCTGTATCTAATGGATGTAGTCAGTATGGGGGGGGAGGTGAACTTCCTGGATCTCAACTATACTTGGTTACAAAGTATCGGAATTAATTAGGTACCTATGTAGAAAATGGCTTTAAACATGAATTTGGGGGGCTGAAGAGGTGGCTCAGGGGTTAAGCCTCTGCCTTGCAGGCCGAAGGTCCTGAGTTCGGATCCTAGACCCCACGTATAGACGCCAGGCAGAAGCGGGGGCGGCCTGCGTTTCTGATCCTGGTAGGGCGGAGCCTGTGAATCCCGGGGCAGAGTAAACGGAGGTGGAGGCGCCCATGGTGGTTCCCGAATTCATCCATGGTTCTACACACACACATACATGCGCACACGCGCACACACGCACAATTGAATGAATAATTAAAAAAAAACATGAATTTGGATGCATTTGATCATTTCAGAGGCTGAAAATCCCTGAGGTGGCAGGGGGTGGGGGAGAGGGTGGAGGGAACTCTTCAGTAAGGATTAGGGAATGAATGGCAGTGTAGAGTCTTGGCAAGATCATTTCTCTCCATATTCACTTGTCTTTGGTAGCACTCAAAACTCTTAATGGATATGAAACAAGATTTGTTTAACTAATGATTATATTCACTTGCCATAAATAATTGATTCTAAAGCCTGGATTTAGATAAGTTCCTTTACACTGCTAGTTACTTAGAAAAGAAACCCTAGTCCAAATTGTCTGGATTATCACCCTGTTTTGTTACCTGCCCCAAATGAAAGAAGAGATCTTTGCAAGTTCCTTGGAATGAGAATACTGGTAAGGGGACTAGTAATGCCAATTCTTTGGTGACTTCAGGGCCCTTGAGATAAATCTCTTTTTCCTCTCTGATAATGCTCTATTTCTATAACATACTTTTAAGTGACCTCATATTGCTGATAAATTCACAACAAGGAATTTTATTCTGGCTTATGATTGTCTGGTTACATTTCTTGGTCAAGCTTGGTAGAGACTTCTAACCATTACCAGGGCCCGAGGGAACAGACCACACCATATCCACAGGACTGCTGAGAGAGGGGCAAACCTCACCTGCCAGACCAGTATATGTGTCAAAGATGCCAAAGAAGTCGACTTCCTGAGCCAGCCCCTCCATCTCATCCACCTGCGAGGAAAGACCCTGGGCTGGGCCTTCCCCGTCAACACTCTCCTGCGGGTTCTGGGCTTAACTCAACTACTAATTCTTTACAGATGTGCCCAGAGCTGGAGCCTTCAATGGTCAAGTTGACCATCACAGTCCTTTGAGGGGGAGGGGAATCCCTGTTACCATATCTGAGAATTGTTCCAGGTGATCCTTATCAGTAGCTGGTCTTCCACTTCTGAGTATTTTTACTCAGTAGTGAAACAAGTAGTGTTATCAGTGGGATGTGGAGTGAATTCATGCTTACACAACCACTGACTCTACTTCTAGAAGCGGATGCAGGCCATGACAACGTTAAGGGGCAGCCCCACCCTGCCAAAGCTAACAGCACAGTGGACAAAGATAGGCAAGATAGCAAAATACGACCGCCGAGGAGGCACAAGGCCTCCAACTCAGGCTTCACACAAGCACTTCACATCCACAGGGGCTCAGCGAACAGAAAGCCTTTGCTTCATGGATTTCACGACAAAGACTTTTTTAAAAAATACAATAGCCTCGGACATACAATCTGTGATCAGCGAGTTAATCCTTTAATTAATTTCATTTTGCGAAGATGAAGAGCCCCTTTCAGAGGTCACATAATCCATCCCAGAGCCTCTTTGTGTATTGCCATGGAAACCAGCCTACAGAACAGAGGGGTCGGATACAATGGCTAAATTCTCAGAAATCAGAGTTGGGTCTGCGTGCTGACTCTACCTGGAACCGTCCATTTGAAGTCAGTTGGTTCCCTGTTCTCTGTGTCTCCAGCTTCCCTCTAATCACACTTGCAGAAGTGGCACACTAGCAAGCAAGCAGGGTTTAAAATTCTTGACATAACTGTAGTTGATTGGATGTTAGGGGTTTTTTGTATTTTTTTTGACAATTCTTGTATCCATGTATCATGATCATATGCATCCCCCCCATTCCCTTCTCTTATTCCTGTCTACCTCCTACTGACCCCCTTCTTCCCAATTAGTCTCTCTTACTTTCATGTCTGCTTTTGTGGGTGACCTGTGCAGGTGGGTTCAGGCTTACAACAGCCTCGTCACACAAAAGACAGTGTTTCACAGCACCCCTCCCCGATTTCTGGCATCTTCAGTCTTTCCACCCCTTCCTCCACGATACATTAAGTCCTCCCCCTCCTCTTTTTAGCTATAACTGGAGATGTGTGGCACTCAGTCCTGAGTGGCTTTGTTACCTGTACTTCATGGCTTTAGAAATGTCTCCTCCAGGACTTTGCAAATTCCTGTTCAACTGTGCACCGTTACACATTTTTCTCTAATATGACATTTATCTATTTACACTTTTATGTTCTTGCTGTAGTCAGTTAAATTTGTAGAAAATGTCATAATCAATATGAAACTTTTTGAAATGATTTTAAATCACTTTTAGTTAGGGTTGTAAGGTTTCAAATTTGGCAATTAAAAAAATATCTTTAGTTGGGTGTTTGTTAAACTTACGGTGTAAGTTAAGCCAAAGCCCATATAACTTGTGTTATAATTCCTACAATTTTAAAAGAGCATTAAAAATTAAGGTAGCTTCTCTATTTTATAGATTGTGTGTGTAAATAGAAATTTAATATGGAAGCATAGCCAAACTAGCATCTAATTAAATTTAATATCCACCCATCTTTATTCTGACAGTCTCTTAATTATTGGCATACGAAAGTAGCATGAAGTACATTTCCTATCTTCTGTAATTTAAAGTATAAACTGGCATCCTTGCGTGCTGGGAATGTCACAGTCACAGCTCCTTCAAGAAAGGCTCCTCTTGCTCAGCAGTGATTCCGAGTCACTGAACTGCAGTGACAGATCTCAGTTCTCTGAGCTTACTGGCCACTACAGGACTCCTGGCTTACAACTGTGGCTGATCTTCGGGGCGATTATGAGGCCCGGATGCCTTCTGCCTTGTGGCGCTGCCAGTCCCAAGGGCCCAAGTTCTCTGTTCTCAGTGAGGGGCTTGGGGACAGAAGAGGCGCCTTAGCCCTTAAATGCTCCCAACTCCCACACCAGAGAGGATCACTATTCTGTTCCTTTCTATTGATGGGCACTAATCTCAAGCTCACCTAAGATGCAAAGCAGGGTTGGGGAGATGGTTCAAGGGTTAGAGCCTTTGCCTCTCAAGCAGCAGGACCTGAGTGCAGATCCCCAGATCCCACAGATCAGTGCCAGGTAGATGTAGCAGCAGCCTGCGATTCCGAGCAGTGAAGAGGTAGAGCAATCCAGGATGACTTTTGAAGCCACTCTTGGAACTCCATATGTGCACATATTCAGGTGCCCTCTGGTGCACAGAGAGAGAGAGAATGCAAAGGGAACTGGGAAGCAATCTCTGCTGGAGCAGTCGTCTCCCAATGACTACAATGTGGAGTGGAGAATATAAACTTTGTTGGACACAGTCCAATAAAGAATGCATGATAAAGTACAAATGTGACAACTGTACATACACTTCTACATAATAGTTGAATAATATCCAGTAGCCCCATGTGTAGGTATCAGTGTGGATAGGATATATTTTTTTTATTTTGTTATGTATTTTTGTCCTATCATGATCAAAGTTACCAGGAACTATAACCTGATTATAAAGTTGTTTCTTTGAAAACATAGCCATATCATAGATTTTTCTTTTAAATTCTATGCAATATTCAACAGCACTCTAGACATTTTCTTTATACTGTTTGTCATTTACAATTCTAATAACAGCAGTTTTTCCCATATTAGAGTTTTAGGTTCTTGTAATTTGGTATCTGAGGCCTAAAGATTCTTTAATTAATTAGATTTTAATATATCAAAAGATACCTAGTACATATTTCATAGAAAATGCCATAAAATAAAGCTTTAATTAGTTAACTTCAAAATGAGGATTTTCTTAAGTATAAATCATTTATATTGTCATTAGAGCTTGTTATTTATATACAGGCATAAATTTTTCCAGTGATTCCAAGTTACTAGGTCCTGAAACAAAATTTATTAAGATATATTTACTTGTCATTTTAATTTCTGGCTCATATAAATAGTATGCACTCAAATTTTTCCAAAAAAATTTGAACATTTATTTCATTGGGTTCATGGTCCTTCAGGTTTCTCTTAACTGTAATAAAATAATACATGTAAGACTTATTAAACTCAGACTTATAGAAACAGTGCCATTTACAATGGAAAATTAACAAAAGAATCTCTTTAGCCAACACAGATAATTGAGAATGAATTTCTACAAAAGTACGGAAATTCTTGTGTTTAAGCCAGTTTTTAAAGGGGACTATCCTAAATTATTATCTTGAAAGAAATCATATTGCTTTCGTTTTTAATAGAAAGCATTATACTTCTCTAGCTAGGAGGTTAGAAGCATAAGGGGGGTAATAATGTATTTAAATAATTTGTTCACATTTCTTTGCCAGAACAATAAATAATGTTCTCTTGGTTTTTTTATAAACTCTGTAATATGTCTTTCAAGTTCCTAATACTATTTTTAAAAGCAAATAATCCTGTCATCTTCCTAGGTCAAGCATTATTGTTTACCAGCAGCAGATCTGACAGCCATTCAAGCTGCAAATAGCATTAAGCTTTTCAGATTTTCAAACGTATTTGAACTGCTGTTGATCGCTCCCCAAATCAGGTCAGATGCACAGTCTCTGCAGCCAAGTTTGCCAGTGTCCAAATGGGAGGTTTGGATCTCCCGGCAACTTCATTTATTTCCCCAACCCTCTAAATTTTTCATTCCAAATAGCAGCATCTCTCTTTATGAGCCACAGGATCTTCATTAATTAAACAGAGTCAACAGGACTGATATATTCCCTTCCCTCAGCTGAATCACCAGCACACAAATCAGAGAGGAGACATTCCTCACACTAGAACATTCTCCAAGCCACTGAATCTGGAATTATCTCATCACACAGATGATGTGGAAGCGTGTTCACCACAGTGCTCATTAGAACATTCAGTGGAATGGTGTGCTCAAGACTGGCCCTAGCCCCACATCTCAGGCAGGCATCCAAGTTCATAGAATAAGCAGAAGCCCTAATTATCAATAAAACTCATTACAGTCATTTCCTGGGTCTCTTGTCTTTGCCAGACTCTTTCCATGCACTGATGGTTTTCAGCAGCTCTGTCTCATTGGCTCTGGGTGGGTTTGTTTTCCAACACTGAAGTATGAGTTGTATTCTTGAAGACAGAAAGCAACCTTCTGCTACCTCTGTCTAAGTATCGTTCTTTTCTGTGGAGAGTTGAGGACTTTCCTGTTTGATGTTTAGGAGTGTATGTGTGAGGATATGTGTGATATATATTTCTTTGCTGATGAAATATGTAGCAAGCATATTCTCTTAGCTTTTGTTTTAACAGAAAAGTATACTGTGAATGTAAGAGTAATCAGATTTTTTATGGTATTACTTTTGTATTTGGAGGAAGGTCAGATGTTGATTTTTTTGATAAAAAGTCTCAGGTTATTGACAAGGATGAGTTTCAAAAGGAACTTTCTAATAGCTATATTTTTCTTAGACATGATGTGATTATTCTAAGTAATCAATTTTATATGTGAGCAGCTATAATAGGGATATTATATGTAAAAATGAAAGTGTAAAACATGTACTTGAATTTATCTCGCAGTTAATTATTTGTTTTTCTTCCTTTCCACCCTCCTACATAGGGAACATTTTCAGGGAGGGAGGATTTAAAACTTAAATTGCATTTTCTTCATTGTAACTGTGCTGATAAACACTAATTTGTGGATACCAATGCCATACTGTAAGCAGAGTAGTCTCACCCAGTCCTTTCCTTTGTGTAGTATGGTGCCTGTTCATTTCACCTTGCAGTGGGGTTTCAGCCACTCTGAGTTACACTTGTTACTATTTCTTTAAGATCACTTTCAATTTAGGCAGCTTTCCAGCTCTAGGCTTTGAAATGAAATGAATCGGTGCCTAATCAAATGCTTTGGGAAGTTCACCCTTCCGAAGAAATTTCTTCAACCCTTTCAAAGGGAAGACAGCTGTTGAATCATTGCTAAGAGAATGACTATTCCTTGTCCCTCTTACCCACACTGAGATTCTGAAATTGCACAGATACCTGGGCCCTGTATCTTCTTCCCCCTCCAACTCTTTTCCTCTATCATGAAACTATCTGTAATCTACTTTTATGGGAAGTTACACTTATAAAATTTAAGTAGAGGAACTGAATAATTTGCTTAAACATATCTGAAAGGTTTAGAGGATATGATTGAAAACAGACCAAATTAACATTGACAGTGGAACTAAGTTCAGCAGTTTAAGTTGCTATCATCAGTGGCCAACTAAATGAGTTTATTTTTGTGGCAGTTCTCAAATTGCCTTTTGTGAAATACCAGCTCCAAGCACGCTAAAGAGGGCATGTTAATCCACATACTAGTTCATGCTTTTGAAGAATTAAGAGTGTATGAGCATACTGAAGGTTAGAAAGTTTTAGATAAGAATATTTGACTGTAATTAACATGGTGCCCATGAAACTTGGCTAACTAGAATTCCAGTCTTCACGTAGTAGTTATTAAAAATTCTTGGAACACACTTTGGAAAATATGGGCTACAGCTTTAGCCCCACAATCTTATTTTATCTCCATGGGTGCTGGCCTTCGCAAGCACCTGACCTAAGATAAGATGTTATCTCTGAGGTTGCATTTAATAGGACAGAGGACTGTGAAGAGAAACAGCATAGACTGGACAGAGGGATAAGCCAGGACTAGAAAGAGTTACCCAGCAGAAGCAACCCTCTTCCCTCCACACACACCCCAGTCTACTGTGAGGAGCTGGGCAGATGGTAGAGATTTAGGAGAATCATCCAGCTGAGGTCTCGGAAGAAAATATGGGGTCTGAGAAACACCAACTGCCAGGTAGAATTCTGGGATTTTTTTCCATGTCCTGAATGTGCCCAGTATCATTTTCCCCTCCTCCCTTTGGTCGGCTCTGTGTCCTTGTTTCCCATCAGTGTGTCTCGGGGTGCTAGTCATTCCTTCTGAGAATCATCAGGCAAGCATAAACTGGGAGATAAGAAACACAGTCCCTGCCCTCTACGAGCTTCATAAGAAGTAAGAAGACCTAAAAATAGATGTGCACGTAAACTGCAGCATAGCGAGAGATAAAGACCACAGGCAGGATCGGAGGCCTCTGTGGGGAGGTTTGCTTCTTTTACAGTTAGTGTGAATTAACTCCTTGGCGGGGATGGGGGGGAGGGTGAAAAACATGGCCAAGAAGAAAGTGCTGATAAAGCAGGTAAAAGACAGTTGAAACTGAGCTTTTAGTGGGTAAAGGGCTCTGTTCACAGAGGAGGCTCTCACGGCTAGAATGCAGAATGAATTAGGAAAGATCTAGAAGCTATTTCAGTGACCCAGTCTGCTCCATTAAAAAGAGGAGGAAGCAGATTGCAGAGATGTTGCCTGCAGCTAGACAGACATAGGACTGACTGACACCGCGAGTTAAGGAAAAAAGTAATGCATACATCCGCACTCGTGGTTCCAGATAGGTCTAGGATCTGGGAGTCCAGTTCTGCTTCCTGTCCCAGGAGGCTGTGGGAGGGTGGAAGAGGGTCCCCAGGCTCGCCACTTGTGTGGCTGAGTAGGAAAACAGTCTTTCGGATTCTAATCTGCAGCCCCTGTTCTTCTTCCCAAGTCATGTAACACAGACCACATCTTGGATCCACCCCGTGCTGAGCGTCCTGAACCTGTCCTGCTCAGAAGAGAACCAGGAGGATTGCGCCAGTGAGCTGCCAGACCAGAAGAGCTGAGGACGCGCAGGAAGTGGAGCACTGTGGCCTCTCAGCCTCTTGGTCAGTGTGCATGACTGGACACGTGGCGCGGCACCTGGAGACACAGCCGAATGAAACAGGCGTGCAGCACATACTGCTAGGCGTGGTGTGAATTGGAAACTACAGACTTAGGGCGTGCGTCAAACTATCATATATCGCTGCGTACATTTAAAAGAGCCCTTGCCCTACAACAGTTCTTTAAGTATAATCTAATTGTACTTGCTGAAATCACATATAATTAGATTTTATAATGTCTGTATAGTTAGATCTTTATAACTTTTGCATGTAGTTCATTGTTTGGTAATTGGGTACAATAGCTGTTATAAGGAAAATTTACATTGGAGAGTGATGTGAACATAGTAAGGTACTCCATATACTTGATAAATCCCTAACTATTTCTGTCTTAGAAAGTGATCTGAGCAAGCTAACTATGGCTCAGAGTTATACCTCTAGCTCATCAGCCATGGGATATAACTGTGGTCTTTCTAACTAGCCATACAAGGAGTGATCTGGGGACATTACTTCCCCCTCCCAGGGACCCTTGCTTTGTTTTGCTTTCCCTGCATCTCAGAGGACACAACACAACTTACATCTTTAAGAGACTTTGTAATTTGCACAGTGATTTGAGACTTGGTCTTGTTTAAACCCAACACCAAGCCTATCCAACTTACATCTTTAGGAGACTTTATCATTTTCACAGTGCTTTTGAGACTTCATCTTATTTAGCCCAACACCAGGCCTATAGGGGCTGAGCTAGAGCGCACTTTTGAAATATTTGTTTCCAGCTGGAGAAAGAGTGGTTCAGAGCTACACAGCCACCTGTCCCAGGGTCGCTTCTCCCAGCTCATCTTCTGCTTCAGTGTGCAGTCCTCTTGCCCCACACCCTGCTGTCCCCACAGTGGGAGACCCAAGCCCAACAGGAAGGCGCCTTCCCTGTGTTGATGCAGCTGGCCCCACAGCTGCGCATTCCACAGTGATCCAGAAGGGGCCTCTGAGTCAAAGGCGCCTGACCAGCACCTTCTGCAAGCCCACTCCCTTCACGCCCAGGCCCTCACCAGATGGGGCACCACCACTCCACCATGCTTCAGCAGGCTTCTTCCAGAACCTTCTGCAAGCCCACCCACTTCACGTCCAGGCCCTCACCAGGCAGGGTACCACTCCACCATGCTTCAGCAGGCTTCTTCCAGCCGTCCATCCTTTGTAAAGGAAAGCGGCTCACACCAGAGACTGGCCCTGCCTCCGTCACCCCCACCTTGGAACGTGTGGGGAATGCTGACAGAAAAAGATGCTCTTTACAGTACTGAGTGCTGCTTGCAACTCGATGGCCGCCAGAAGTCCAACTAAAGCAACCCTAGCACTGCCACGCAAAGCTAGAGGTCTGAAGAGACAGTGTGAGAACCATCACTCGAAGCCACATTTTTACTCCTCCATCATCAGCGTTACTTGCTGTAGCTCCTAAGTCTCCTAGACTACTAGATTCCAGGTGGTTATGCAAGATAAATATGGCAAATACACGCAGGCATTATGCTCACCCACACCTCTTTGAACACCTTCAGGGCTTTTGACTGGTGTTGAATACACCTAAGAGTTCTACTTCATGTCTCTAGGAATAGCACAGAGTCCAATCTGGGCTGACAGGCAGTTATTACCAAGAGACACAGCAGGGGTAGAGCAGGCGTTTGCCCCTCCTAACAGCTGTTGGATACGAGGAAGCTGCGGGGGGCAGTTCTGGGACCCGTTCCAGAGGGAGCTGTGTCCTTGAGTTCCTCCCTCCTCTCCAAGGGGAGTGGCACTCACACCTCTAAAGATACTTTGATAGCTTAGTGTCTGCAGTAGTCACAGACTACTGGAGACCCTTCATCTAAGGGCGTCTCCTCCCTAGTTTGTTTGGAGGAAAACACAAAAGATGCTCAGGTCACTAAGATGGGTCACAGCTACATGGTCCTCGGCATTACCTCCTCTGCTGCTGCTTTTACCCTCCCCTTGATTTCTGGCAAACACCTGGCCAGAAAGGCCTGTAAAGATCATAATGCTACTTAGTGGGCATGTTGGGCCTTGTGCTGTGATGCACAGTGGGCGTGGACTAGCTCGTTTTCTTATTTTTTATGTGTGTTTGTCTTTGAGACAGCATCTGTCTGTGTACCCCAGACTGGCCTTGAACTCACAATCTGTCGTCCTTATCCTGCCAAGCTCTGGGATTACAGTATGAATTATCATCTTAAAACCATCCCGTGGGCAGAAACTGTAGTTAAAGCCCAGATTTAAAAAGAGATGATCTTTGCCCAAAGGCCAAAATACCACAGCACCTACCACATCCCACGCTGGAACTCAGAGCAAGTCTTGGCTTCCAGGGCACCTTGTTTAAACCATCGGCCAGGGCTGCTTAGATACCATCCATCACGTAAGGCAGAATATTCCAGCTCAACATCATAAGAAACCTTCTGGAATCCAAGCTCATCAGAAAAGAACTCCCCAGGAGAAAAATGGCACTGCTGAAGGTCTCGGCACATCTCGGCTCCTCCCATGGAGTGAAGCATTGCCAAGGAGGCTGAGTGAGCTGGGCCAGTGGAGCACTCACAGATTCCCTGCTCTCCAGCTTCTGTGACTTCTACACCAGCTGCAGGAGTCCCTCGAGAGAGAGGAGCTGGGCTAGCGAGGCGGTTCAGCAGGTAGAGGCTCTGGCTGCAGAAGCCTGGCGACCTGAGTGCTACCACTGGGCAACCATGTAAAGGTGAAGGAGAGAACCACCTGCACAGAGTTGTTCTCTGACCTCCACATATGCACTATGACGCACACACACACACACACACACATTCAATAACAAAATAAATAAGTGCCAATAATATTTTTAAATTTAAATAATAATTAAATAACATTTTTACAAAAAAATTTATAAGATGAGGACTCAGAGAGGACCTGAGTTACTTTTTTGATAAGTTAACATTTAGTTAGCCATTCTTCATGACATAAATTGTCCATATCAATGTGGTCACCATAAACGCTTCTCCTTTGGCCTGAGGACTCCACCGGGCACTGTGAATGCTATGTGCCCCCGAGAGTGACAAAGATGGCCTGTCCCTACTCATCCATCCCCTCTGGACGTCCACCCACCTCCAGCAATGTGACAATCAATTGCAAGCACTGGGCAAAGTAGGGTAACAGCTGGCCGCTTCCTGGCTTGATTGGAAGGATGAAAAGTCTTCAGTAGTCAGAATCAAAGCCACCTTTTCATTTTAAAAGTAACTTCACTTCATTTTTATAGCTCAAGAACTGTGGAAATGAATAAATTAAAGGTTCAGCCCATGTTACTTTGCAGCGTATCCAGCACCAGTACTTCAGAGATCATTTTCACTAAAAGGAAGGCACAATGTTAAGAATCTGGTCTTCGAGACAGTACACTTTGGCAGCTTTTTATAGGAATATATAAGGTAATATTGTATTTCTAATATCTGCATAAAGTATCTCTTCCCAGAATACCTATAATTTGTGTCTCAAATACTTTTTTTACAATTTTATATGCGCAAGCCTAGAGAAGAAGATATGCATATGTATATGTGTGTTTTACATATGTGTGAGCACAAATAGGCATGTAAATGAATATGCTATATGTTGTGAGCACATGTGCTTATGAAGACCCAAGGATGATATCAAGAATCATCCTCGATCTTCGATCAGTCATCTACCTTACACTTTTGAGGCTGGGTCTCTAATTAAGCCCAGACTCTGAGACCTGAATTACAAGTGGATCTCTACACCTACCCAGAATTTTTACCTGGCTCAGCCCAATGTCCAACAATTTACTAATGAACTTTCAGACAGCTTTAATAGCTAACATTGTCAATCCCTTTTCCTCACATACCACACACTCTAGTCTATAGTGTGAATGCAAGCATAAGAGTAAATTGCTATGTAATGTCTAGTCAAAGTAGTTCATAATTGTTTTAATCTTAATAGATAACATTGAATACTCCTTCTTAAGAGTAGAGTCATTTACACTACCGCTGATAAAGAGTTTGAAAGTTCTCCTGAAAACAGAATCTACTTTGGGCCCAAAGATTGCTAAAAGCTTTTCTGATTTTTTTTTGTCTTTAAATCCCTGCTTAAGAGCCTGACTCTTTAATCATTAGATTTTAAACTTCCTCTAGGAACAGAGACTGACTTGCTGGATATGGGGAGAAACTTGCTGTGTTTCAAGCACAGTATTGCTCCCCTCTTTTCCTACTCTGCATACAATGGCAATGGGGATTCACTTCTAAGTTAACTTGGGAAGGGGGGCACTGAAGGAGAGTACGATGCACAGTACAAGCATGCTTACAAGTTTCTTTATAACAGACCTGTTCACAACAAGACACTAGTACTGCAGGGACTGTTCAGGCTGACAGATGCTGGGCAACACATTATGTTGCTACGATGCATAGTGCAGATTCCCCAGCTAGAGAGCACAATGGCTAAAGCTCTTTTATTTTTTCTCTAAAGGGCTTATTTTTCTATATAGGGTAAGAAGTTAAGAAAGAACCTCTTAAATTTGAGTAATTCCAAAAAAAAAAAAAATGTTGATATCCTTTGACTAAGAAAGGGGGGAAAAAGAACTCTGCTATATGGAGCAGTTCTCCAATAACAAATGCAAAACAGCTGTCCAAACAGAAGGAAAAACGATACAGTTATGAAGCATTTGTACTATTGGAAAATATTATCTTTTTTTCTGGGCAGAAATAGGACATTTTTGTTTTCTCTGATAAGTAAAATGCAACTTCTTGAAGAGTCAGCACACTTGACATTTTTATGATATGTACAGAAAGAACTGAACTAACATTGAAGCAGCTCGCACAGTGCTGCATGTCACTTTCAGGGAGATGATAGGAACAGAATGTGTCTGGAATTTAACTTTAGAAATGAAATATGGAAGGTGTCTTAGCTGCCGCTGTCCACACATAATGTCACTGTGATTGTAAAATGATTTCGTAAATATTAAATGCAATGCTGGATTTTCCATGTTTGTGACTATGTGTGTGTGCGGCGTGTTCATGTCGAAGCCAGAGACCAACAACTGGCGTCGTCCTCTATTGCTCGCTGCCTTTTTCCCCATTGTTATTTTTTTTTTTTGATGTTGCATACATGAATAAGTGAATTCATATTATTTTCATTTTGCATTCCTTAGTCCCATGTCCTGCCACCCCCTCCTTTTTCCCCTTTCCATCTTTTATCTCCTCAACCAGATTCCTTCCTATTTTCAAATCTTTTCACTTCTGTGGCTTTTTTTTTTTTTTTGAAGATAGGGCCTTTCAATGTATCTGAACTTTGACTCTGTCTAGACCAGCTGGCCACCAAGCCCGAGGGATCCTGTTTTCTACCTTTCTACTAGGACTACAGGACTATACTACTACTGGCTGAATCTAGCTTTTTTTCTTAATGTGGGGGCTGGAATTCCAACTCAAGTCCTCAGCATTGTGCAGCAAGCTCTTTACCAACTGAGCATGCCTACATATCTCCCCAGCCCCTTCACATGACTTTTTAGCCTCTACTTTTGTTCGTTTTAGGTTGCAGTTTTACTCTCAAAGACTGTGTTGATCAATCCAATCAGTGTTTGTGTCCAACCCCCCCCAGCCCTATTCCCATTCCCTCATCACGAATTATCCTCTGTCTCTTCTCCCTGTCCTTTACATTATTCATCAGTTTATCCTGATGTTTCGTTGTCATCTTCAGCAATGAATAAGAACAGAGTAAGCTCTGGGGGCAAAGATTTGCCTGTCTGGATCACCATTTTAACCTCAGGATCTAACAAGGTGCCCATAGCACAGGTAGGTATTTACCATGTGTGTGCTCAGTAGTATGTATAATGTGTTGTCCATAACTAGGTTGTAATTTCCAGTTTGGCTCTCATGCTTTTGTATGCATTTTTCAGTAAAGCTCTTAACAAATACCACACACTTCTTTGAGTGTTAATACAAGACAGATGAGACCATGGCCCTTGTGTAGTTTGTATTCCATTCAAAAGATAGATGACTGAAATTACCCAAACTTCATCCATTTATTCATCTCTCCTCATTCTTTATCCTCATTCTTTTATCTTTATCTTTGAACAAGTGTGCTCTTAGCATTCATTGCCACAAGAAAGGATGTGACATAAGAAACAGACAAAAGCATGTTCTTTTAAGATTTGTCAGGAACGGTACAGGAACTGGCAAATAGACAGTAACTATCCCACAAATGGGACATTGACCCCTTGACCCCTCCTATTCTATCTACCTTTGAGTCTCCTCTTATATTAAGGTCTTCATTTAAACAATATGTAAGATACTCCACACAAAAGGGCTGCAGCAGCCGAAATTGGACTTTGCCTGACCTGTACAATGGCTGACATTTCAACAACCCCCTCAAAGTCTAGCATGGATCCAGGTAGTAGGATCCTTAGAGAAAAGGGATTAGCAGTCATAATAGAGTTCCCATACTAACAGGGAGCTCAAGAAGGGGCCCCAGGCTATGCAACTGAGTCCTTACCCCTCACTAGGGTGGAGGACTCAGAGGTAGGTTTGGTATTCACACAAAAGGATGCTCCAGGGGATGGGAGGGAGGAAAGGGGAGGTACTGGGAGAGGGGGAGGGAAAAAGGAGGTAAAAGGAAAGGGGAAGGAGGGAAAGTGCAAGGGGGGATGACTGGGGAGGGAAAGAGGGAGGAAGAGGTTGGGGATACTTTATTGAGCTTGTATGATTAGGAAAAGAAAATAAAATGTGAGAGAAAAAAAAGTCAAAAAACCTAGCTCCTTAGGAAGGTGGAAACCATTCTCATTGTAGAGATAATTCAAGAGCACTCTACTGAGCAAGACCAAGGCTTTCCTATACCTGGCTAGGAAATATTCCTTGGCTGTGAGGTGGAAAGAAAGAACAAGTGCATTTATGGAACCCAGAGACATACAAGCCTGACTTTCTATACACAGCAAAAATTGTTGGCACTTGCTATTCTTTTCCTTTTCCATTTTCATGAGTGTGTGTGTGTATGTGTGTGTGTTGTACACATGCATGTCCATAAGTGTGTAGGAGCATGTCATAGTTAAGCACAGGTGTCACCTTGACAGATGAGCTCTGGGCACATTTGTAGAGAATTAGTGATTGAGTTAAGCCCAGAGCAAACCTGAAGGAGATTGTCCAGCTGATGGGGAAGGCCCAGCCTATGGTGGGTGGGACTAGGTCCTGGAATAAAATACAGACAGCTGGTTGAGAAAGTTGGCATTCTTGTGTTCACTTAGCCAGACATCCTGGTCTGGCAAGTAAGGATCATCCCCGTCTCAACCATTGTATAGAGATGGTGTGGCCAGTTCCCTCGGCCCTGGTTCTGGTGTGAGCTCTCCTGCTAAGATAGACAAACAACTGTAACCAGGAATCATGAGAAAAAATAAATCCCTTGTTCCCTTAAACCATTTGATGGTCATTTACCAGCAGCCATGCAGGCCAACTGCTACAGTGCGCATGTGTGTACAGGTACACGTGTGTGGAGGACTGAGATGATAGTGGGAGTCCTCCTCAATCACTGTTCCACTTAATTCTTTTGAGGCAAGGAATTCCCAGTCTCCACCTTCCAGGGCTGTAATTGGAGGCCATACCTACCCAACACTCCACCTGGGATCTGGAGGTCTGAACTTGATTTTGTTCCCAGAGCAGATGCTTGAACCACTAAGCCTCAACCCCATTTCATAGTTTTGAGAGCAGAAGAAAAACACTCCTGGTTGTCACCTTAGAAATAACAGTATGCTGTGTCTAGACACATACAGACATGAACAACTTCTGTGAATGTCTTCCACAACCTGATGTATTTTCATGACCGCAAAAGGATCACAGAAGCAGCAAACACCCTGGAAATGAATGAGGCTCTTTTCCAGCCAGTCCACATGAGCCGTCAGTGAAAACCAGTCTAGACAATGGTATTAGTCCATCAAAACCCAGCATTTCTTGGCCTGAAATAGATCCAGGGGATGTTCTCTGAACTTTTGTATTACCCCAAAATTCCTATATGGAAACCTAACCCCGCCTGAAAGATGATGGTAGTAAGAGATAGAGCCTTTTTAAAAATACTTTATGTGAAGTTAGGGCCGAAGTAATCATAATAGGACATTGCATGACCTGCGCAATGACCAATATATCATTAACCTCCCCCCCAAAGTCTAGCATGGATCATAGGCACTAGGATCCTTAGAGGCAAGGGATCAACAGCCACAATAGTGTTCCTATACTAAAGGGGAACATAAGAAAGAGCTCTAGGCAATGCTACTGAGTCTTACATCTCATCAGAGGAGGACCCAGAGGGAAGTTTGACATGCACACTAAAGGATGCTCCAGAAATGGGAGGCGAGGGGGCACTGGGAGAAAGGGAGGAGGGAAAAGGAAGGGGAAAAGGGGGGAGGTTGCAAGGGGATCCAGGGAGGAGTGGAGGGAAAGAGGTGACCAGGATACCTATTAAGTTTGTATAAGTGGAAAAATAAAAAAATTATATATATATATTTGTGTGTTGTGGGTGTCAGAGAGCATTCTCTGTCCCTGTAGGGGGAGGGGTGGCCCAAGAGTAAGTGGAAATCATCCTGGATTGCTTCTACCTCCTTCTTGCTTCACTCTGGGATTTCCCAGGTTTCCCCCACCAGGCCAGAAGTTCAGCCCACGGCCTCGAGTTTTTTACTTGGGACCCTCAGATCCAAACTCAGGGCCTTCTGCTTGAGAGACAGAGTCTTAACGCCTGAGCCATCTCTGCAGTCTGAGGTAGAGCCTTTGGAAAAGTAATTTGAAAATGAGGGCTCCACTATCAAGAATGAGCTTAGTGCCCTTATACGACAAGATTCAGCTTGCTGGAGCCCGAAGCATGTCAGGCATATGTCAGCAAAGATAGACTAGACGAAGCACAGTGGGCCACACAAGTGAGAAGATTTGAGAATGGGAGGAAGTCTGGTAGGGGAGATGAGGGGTCGTAAAGGGAAAGGAGGAAAGATGGGATTTGGAACTAAGAAGTGAACATATTATGAATTCACTGTATTCATGTATGCAACATTAAAAACAAAATTAAAAAATATCAGACAAACAGTTGGCTTTGTTGTCCTGAAATACATGCCTGTCTTGTGGTTCAACACATGTTGAATGACACATAGCGGGCACAACTGTATCTAAGGATACAGTTGTCAGGGAAGGAAATGTCAGGTATGGGAAAAAATGATCCTAACCAACATTAGTCTCAGGTAACTTTAGGGCCATTTACCTGAATGATGAATCTGGAATAAAAACCAAAACATAGAGCTATTTTGAGGACATTTTCTAAATTTGTCCCCTTTTCTCCATTCTATGCGCCCAACTCCTTGTTTTGTTTCTTGACTTTCTGCCTCTGAGCCCCACCTGTCCCTGTCAATCAACTATCACATTCCTCCCAGAATTACCTTTCTGAAGCACAGACTTGATTCTCCTGTCCCCTGGTTCCTCTTCTGTCCCCACCCCAGCCCCATTTGCTCCCTGAGCTCTTCTTTCTCTCCAGACTCTCTTCTCATCTACAGTGCTCCTTTGTCCTGCTGTGTCGGGGACGTCTGTCCTCATTCCCTTCACATCGCTTCTCTTCCTCAAGACTTCATTCTCCTTTTGCTCCTTCTGTGAAGAGCTTGGCCCCTGCCCAGGAGTCTGTCTATAAATGCCAGGCCTTGCCTAGCTGCTTGTCACTGCAGAATAATAGCATCAAGTACTTTCGTCTCAGGAGAGGTGCTGGTTTGTGTGACCAGATACTCACTAGGCCACTGTACTTACTAATTTAGTTTGAAATAACAAGCTAAGTTGCTGAATCTTAAAGGTTTGGTTTCTTGGAGCTAGAGAGATGGCTCAGGGGTTAAAGTCTCTCCTTTGCAAGCAGAAGGACTTGTAGCAATTACTTTAGCAGTTACTTTTATCTGTTGCTTGACATCCATAGTCAAGCAACTCAGTGGGGGAAAGGGAGATTTATTTGGCTTATGATTCCAGAGAGGAGATACAGTCCTTCTTGGCAGAAAAAGCACGGCTGACTGACAGCAGCTGGAGGGAGCCTAAGTTACATCCACCACGGAGGCTGAGAACTGCTGCAAGCTCAAGAGCAGACTGACTCAAGCAGGACGGGACTAACCAACCTCAAGGCCCCACCCTCTGGGACTGCCTCACTCCAGCAAGGCTCCACCTCCTAAAGGTACATGACCTGTCCGAACTAAAGATTCAAACACATGAGCCTGTGGGGCACAACTTATGCTTCAAACCATGACAGGACCTGAGTCCAGATCCCAGAGTCTCCACAAGAACGCCAGTCGAAATGGTGGCCACGGAAGACGGAGCCTGGGAAACTCGAGAGCAAAGTAAAAGGGAGGTAAAAGCAATCCAGGATGATTCTCGAAGTCACTGTTGGGCCTCCACAGGAACACACAGTGACTTATGATAAACACACGCACACATATAAGGCTTGGTCTCTCAACCTGTTCCTTGGTTTTTTTATTATCAGTGTGGTACTGAAAGTCAGAGCTCCAGCTAGAGCCAGTTGGTGTCTCCCTGTGGATGCTTCAGAATCAACAGTTCAGGAAGTAACTCAAATATCTATATTTGAGGGAAAGAGGATGATGGAAACTGGTTTAGATATCTCATCTATTTCTATTGTTGCTTTGGGTATTTGGGGGAGGTATTTTTCTCTAAAACACTAAAGATTAAGGTTGCTAACTGGAAGAAGTCATGCTCTAAAATCCTACTACATATCCCTGAACACTAAAGATTAGGACTGTTAACTGGAAGAAGTTATGCTCTAAAATCCTACTACATGCCCTTTAATAAAGTCCCAATCACACGATACTTGCAATTAATATATATAGGACAGGTCTCTCCAGTTGACTCTGAACCTTTAAGTCAAAGTTCATGTGTTATTTTTCAACGCTCACACAAGAGATGACACACAAAAACTCAATAAATAAATGTTCACAGAATAAATTAAGATATGCATTTATAGTTTTCAAAAAGTCATTTAACTGTTTTCTGCTTCTGACAGGGAAAAACAAATTGAGTATAGAGAAAATGAGCTGAGAGTTTAAGCATCCTTCACTCACTAGTTCCTCTAATGTTGAACAATGTAATGGATTTTACTGGAGAGAAGAGTGCATGCTGCATAAATGTAGCCGTCAGAATCACAGTGTAGGGGCTGGAGAGGTGGCTCAGGGGTTAAGCCTCTGCCTTGCAGGCGGAAAGTCCTGAGTTCGGATCCTAGACCACACATATAGACACCGGGCGGAAGTGGGGACAGCCTGTGTTTCTGGTCCTGGTAGGGCGGAGCCTGTGAATCCCAGGGGCAGAGTAAACGAGGAGGTGGAGGCGGTCCATGATGGTTTCCGAATTCGCCCATGGTTCTACACACACACACATACATACACACACACACACACACACACACACACGCACGCACAATTGAATAAATAATAATAATAAAAATTTAAAACTCACAGTGTGGGGCTCCGACTCCCACCATCCAGCTGGAGCCGCGTGCGCGGGGCAGAGGGACGAGGAGGACCTCCCCCTGCGCCCGGGCCCGCCCCAGCTGCCCTCGGGTTAAATAGCTCCACGCCGACGCCCCCATCCTCCCTTTACACCCCACCCCGCTCCACCTGTCGGGAGGTGCCCGCGGTCCAGCCGGGCCTCACCCCGCGCCCTAGGTGGTAAGTCTCCGCCCCGCTCACCGCCCACCAGGACCCCAGGCCAAATAATTCAGTTTAGTGAAATTGAGAGATCTTAAGAGTTAAAATGACAATGCCAAAGTCAAAGTGCAAATCCATGAGAAGCAACACTCAAGTAAACAAATTTCCCACTGAAGAAATTAATCCCATAATGTTAGACTCCAACCAGAACAAACCCACGGAAAAAGGCCAAGAAAGCCTCACCCAGGATAAAGACTTTCAAAATATGATCATTACCATGTTCAATACTATGAAAGAGGAAATCCGGGAGGAATTACATAATCGAATCAATCGCTTTGAAGAGGAACACAACAGACATCTGGAAGAGTTGAGAAAAACAGTGCTAGAAACAAAAAGTGGCATAGAGCAGTTAAAACAAACTCAAGCAGAGTTTAAAACTGAGCTAAAAGACAAGTTATCTTCAACCCAGAACTCCACAGAGAGTCTTATCAACAGAACTAACGAAGCAGAAAACAGAATTTCAGACCTTGAAGATAAAGTGGGAGTACTAACCAGCTCAATGGAAGAGGTTGTTAAAGCCAAAAAGATACTTGACAGAAATATCCAAGAGATATGGGACACCCTGAAAAAGCCTAACATGCGTGTTCATGGAATACCAGAGCAAGAATCTCAAAATAGCACCCCTGAGGAAATTTTTCAAACGATCATCAAGGAAAACTTTCCTCATCTAAAAAAAGAGAGGCCCATCCATATACAAGAGGCATTCCGCACCCCAAACAGATACGACCAAAATAGAAGCACGCCATGGCAAATAATAGTTAAAACACTCCACATTCAAGACAAAGAACTGGTGCTGAGAGCTTCAAGGGAGAAAAAACAAGTCACTTTTAAAGGTAAACCTATTAAAATAACAAATGACTTCTCAGTCGAAACAGTAAAAGCAAGAAGAGCTTGGAGTGACATACTTCAAGTATTGAATGAGCAAAAATGTCAACCCAGGCTGATTTACCCTGCAAAACTATCTGTCATGATCGAGGGAGAAAGAAAAATTTTCCAGCACAAAGACAACTTTAAGGGATACATGTCCACCAAACCAGGCCTTCAAAAAATGCTAGAAATGATACTCAAGCATGAAGAAAAAAACAGGCATATCCAGGAGAACAGAAGGCAAATATAACACCATTAAAAACGAAGCAATATACTTATAAAAGCAACTAAACATAATAAATGTCTGGAACTAACAATAGTTTCTCCATTATAACACTAAATGTTAATGGAATTAATTCACCGATCAAGAGACACAGATTACAAACTTGGATTAAAAATCACAATCCATCAATCTGCTGCCTGCAGGAAACCCATCTCACCACAAAAGATAGGCACACTCTAAAAATAAAAGGCTGGTCAACAATTCTACAAGCAAATGGAAGCAGAAAACAGGCAGGGGTAGCCATTATGCTATCAGACAAAGTGGACTTCAAACCAAAGAAAATTATAAGAGACACGGATGGATACTACATTTTAGTCACAGGTACAATTCACTAGGAAGACTTCACAATACTGAACATATATGCACCCAATACGGGCCCCTCCACATTCATTAAGAAAACCCTACAGCGTCTAAGGCAAAAAATCAACCCCCAAACGATAATTCTTGGGGACTTCAACACCACCCTCTCAACATGGGATAGATCAACAGGTCAAAAGCTTAACAGAGACACTTTGGAACTTAATCAAACCCTGAAAGAAATGGACCTTACAGATCTCTATCGAACTTTTCACCCACGCACCAAAGAATACATATTTTTCTCAGCAGCACACGGAACTTTCTCCAAAATAGATCACATATTGGGCCACAAAATGAATATACACATATACAAGAAAGTTGAAATTCTAACCTGTGCCCTATCAGACCACCACGGCCTAAAGCTGGACATCCACAACACATCAAACAAGAGAAAATACACTAACTCCTGGAAGCTTAACACTATGATGCTGAATGAGAACTGGATTCAGGAAGAAATTAAAAAGGAAATTCAAGATTTCCTGAAAGTGAATGATAACGAAAATACAACTTACCAAAATCTCTGGAACACAATGAAAGCTGTTCTAAGAGGTAAGTTCATAGCTCTTAATGCCTACATCAAAAAAATGGAAACATCAGAAATAAACGACTTAACAATGCAGCTTAAAGCTTTAGAGAAACTAGAGCAATCTGATCCCAAAAGTAGTAGAAGAGAGGAGATTAGCAAAATAAGGGGAGAAATATCTGAAATCGAGATTAAGAAAATGATAGAAAAAATCAACCAGTCAAAAAGCTGGTTCTTTGAAAAAAATCAATAAGATTGATACACCCCTAGCTAAATTAACCAAAAGCAAGAGAGAGAAAACCCAAATTAACAAAATTAGAAATGAACATGGAGTTATCACTACGGATACCCAAGAAATCCAGAGAATTATAGCATCATATTTCAAAAACTTATACTCTGTGAAGTATAAGATGGATGAATTTCTAAGTAAACACAACTTACCTAAATTGAATCAGGAAGTTGTGAATTATTTAAATAGTCCTATAACATATAAGGAAATCGAGGAAGTAATCTCGAATCTTCCCACCAAAAAATGTCCTGGACCAGATGGATTCAGCACAGAATTATACCAGACATTTAAGGAGTTAATAACACCAATACTCCTTAAACTGTTCCATCAAATAGCAAAGGAAGGAACACTACCAAATTCCTTCTATGAAGCTAATATCGTTTTAATCCCAAAACCTAATAAAGATTCACTTAAAAAAGAAAACTATAGGCCGATCTCCCTGATGAACACAGACGCAAAGATTCTCAATAAAGTCTTAGCAAATCGGATTCAAAAACATATTAAAAAGATCATTCACGGGGACCAAGTAGGCTTCATCCCCGGCACACAAGGTTGGTTCAACATACGCAAATCAATAAATGTAATTCATCATGTAAACCAGTCCAAAGTCCAAGATCACATGATACTCTCGATAGATGCAGAAAAAGCTTTTGACAAGATCCAACAGCCTTTTATGATGAAAACCCTAGAGACAATAGGAATGGAAGGAACCTTTATCAATATAATAAAAGCTATATACAAAAAGCCCACAGCAAGGATTATGCTCAATGGGGAACAATTGGAAGCATTCCCACTTCGATCAGGCTGTCCACTCTCACCACTTCTATTCAATATTGTACTTGAAGTCTTAGCTGAAGCCATAAGACAAGAAAGGGACATAAGAGGGATTCAAATCGGCAAGGAAGAAGTCAAGCTATCCCTATCTGCAGATGACATGATCTTATACCTGAGGGATCCCAAAAACTCCACCAGGAAGCTCCTGGAACTAATTGAGAAGTTCAGCAGGGTGGCAGGATACAAAATAAATGTGCAAAAATCAGTGGCCTTCCTATATGCCCAGAATGAAAGAAGTGAAAAAGCCTTGAGAGAAACAATCCCATTTACTATAGCCCCTAAAAAAATGAAATACCTTGGTATAAACCTAACTAAGGAGGTAAAAGATCTTTACAATGAAAACTTTAAAACCCTAAAGAAAGAAATAGCAGAAGACACCAGAAGGTGGAAAGACCTCCCTTGTTCCTGGATTGGCAGAATCAACATCGTAAAAATGACCATCCTACCAAAGGCAATATACAGATTCAATGCTATACCAATCAAAATCCCAAAGCAATTCTTCAAAGAAGTTGACCAAACAATCTCAAAGTTCATATGGAGGCACAAAAGACCCAGGATAGCAAAAACAATCCTGAGTAACAAAAACACAGCTGGAGGTATTGCCATACCAAACCTTAATCTATACTACAAATCCATAGTTGTAAAGACAGCCTGGTACTGGCTCCAAAATAGACACACAGATCAATGGATAAGGATTGAAGACCCAGATATAAGCCCACAAAGTTACAGCCATTTGGTCTTTGACAAAGGGGCCCAAAGAATCCAATGGAAAAAGAACAGCATCTTCAACAAATGGTGCTGGCAAAACTGGATCTCCACATGCAGAAGATTAAAGCTGGACCCGTACTTGTCACCATGTACAAGATTTAATTCCAGATGGATCAAGGACCTTGATATCAGGCCAGAGACTATAAAAACCATAGTTGAAAGGATAGGGAACTCCCTCGAGCTGATTGGGCTAGGCCAACAGTTCCTAAACAGACATCCAATGGCACAGTCACTGCTACCAACTCTCAACAGTTGGGATCTTGTGAAATTAAAGAGCTTCTGTTCAGATAAAGAGATTATAACGCGAGCTCAAAGGCAACCCACAGAATGGAAGAAAATCTTCACTAACCACACATCTGATAGAACTCTGCTGTCCAGAGTGCACAAAGAACTTAGAAAACTAAACACCAAGGAAACCAATGGCCCAATTAAAAAATGGGCCCTGGAACTTAAAAGAAACTTTACCAGGGATGAAATTAAAATGTCTAACAAATATCTGAAAAAATGCTCCACTTCTTTAGCCATCAGGGAAATGCAAATCAAAACTTCCCTGAGATATCATCTCACCCCGGTCAGGATGTCAAAAATCCACAATACAAACAACGACAAATGCTGGAGAGGATGTGGAGAGAGGGGAACTCTCCTACATTGCTGGTGGGAATGCAGGCTCATACAGCCACTCTGGCGAGCCGTCTGGAGATTCTTAAAGAAATTAAAGATTGAAATGCCATATGACCCTGCTATTCCACTTTTGGGAATAACCCCCCATACAGCAGAGGTTCACCTTGATAGCACAAGCACGACCATGTTCATAGCAGCACTGTTTACAATAGCAAAGTCATGGAATCAGCCCAAATGTCCAACAGTTGACGAGTGGATAAGGAAAAGGTGGTACATCTATACAATGGAGTACTACTCAGCCATCAAAAATGATGAATTACTGGAATTTGCCGGGAAATGGATGTCATTAGAAACGATTATATTAAGTGAAGTATCCCAGACCCAGAAAATTAAGTGCCGTATGTACTCCCTAATAGGTGGCTCCTAGTACCAAACCCACCCAGCCCACCTAGAGACAGTAATTCCAAGGATTATGAACAGGAGGGATGAGGTAGGAGGGCCACACCAGAAACAAGGAGAGAAGGGACCATGTTACAGCAGGGAAAATAGGCCTCCACCAAGGACCCAAATAAGTAATGAGACATCTGATTAAGTTCACAGACTTTTGTTCCTGATTATTTACTACTGAGGGGGTGTGATCTCACCAAAAGAGGAGGGCATATAGTCTGGCAGATAAAAAGTAACCATTTTGCAAATGGGTGATAGTCCCCTCCCTTACTGTGGTTTCCCACTTTTATTACATCTACCTTTGAATGTGCTTTTATCACAAGACTCTAACAGCTTTTTGTCTCTGGCCAGGGGGTAACATACAATGCCCACCAGGATGGAGTGAAGGGCATTGCAGGAGCAGCAAAACTGCAAAAGAAAATCAACAAACCACAATCCAGAACTTCAGAGACTCTATATCAACCACCTAGAACCCCATCTTGAAGCTCAGGGAAATTTGCGGAAGAGGGGGCGGTAAGAGTGTAAGAGCATAAGGATGGGAGGAGCAATGATATGTAAGATACTCTATACTAGTTAGGGCTGAAGCAATCATAATTGGACTTTGCATGCCCTGCGCATTGTCCAACACACTGTTGACCTCACAAAGTCTAGCATCTGCTAAAGGCACCAAGATCCTTGGAGGCAAAGGATTGGCAGCCACAGCAGTGTTCCTATACCTAAGGGGAACACGGGAAAGGGTTCAGGGAAAGGCCACTGGGTCCTTGTACGTCATCGGAGAGGAGGGCCCAGAGGAAAATCAGACATGCACAAGAAAGGACTCTCTGGGAATTGGGGCGGGAGGCACTGGGGGATGGGGAGGGAGAGAGGTGGGGAGGGGGAGCAGGGTGTACGGGGGGAGCAGGAGGGAGGGAGGGAATTGGTGTACCTAATAAGTTTGTATGAGCTGAAATAAAAATAATTTAAAAAAAAATCACAGTGTGGTTACAATGAAAAGTTAGGAGGCACATGCTGAAATATTGTTGATTTGCTTAAAGCTTTGAAGAAATGCAATAGAATGATTGTGGGTCTAGAAGAGTAGATAAACCTTACAACCAACATACAAGGCTAGTGAATTTCAAGGCACAACTATTCACACTTCTGTATGCATAGGCTAATTAATCATGTTCCTGAAGAATTGATTTGGCACATGGGAGTTCTGTATTACCATGGTCCTCTGAACTGCAGGTTTTTCCATGCACAACTAACCCCACTGGAATTTCTTGGCTGTTCTGTTTTACAATCAAGAACTTCATCTCTCATCAACAAAGATAAAAAGGGGCAAAAGAAAACAGGTGAGTGGATACAATGTTACCTTGGAATATAGGCAGTTCAGTTTGGGGATTTCTCAGGAACTGAGCATACGAAGGTGTTTATGTGCAGTTTTATTATTCAGAGAAAGCATCCATGAATTTCATTTGTTGCTTGGTTTGAACTTTGGTGACCTCATAAAATAAAAAGATACATCTAAATTAAATGCATCGATTATATCTAAGTGATAAAAGTATTTAATATGAGGAAAACCTATAGAATATATACATATATATCTCTTAGTGTTTATTTATGTGTAGATGCGTATACTCTATAGACACACACACACCCTCTGAGTGCATTATTTTCTTGGATAACATGCTTCTTTATCCAAAATGTAATTCATCCCCTATGTGCAACTATTGAATGTTAATAATACCTCCAATTTACATTTGTATAGAATATACACATCTACAAAAATTTCCTGGTAATCTGAAGAAATAGGATAAACACTTTGTTTTACATATAAAACACTGAGCATTAGCTGCAATGTGACTTTCCCAAGTCTTGTTGAAATAAGTTGCTTTTATATTTTCACACTGGAGGTTCCAGTCCCCAACAGAACACCCTGTACCCCATAAAGGTCTGAGTCCCGGCTCCTGCTGTAAAGGAAAGTGGTGCTTTCTAAGTCAATTTCTCACTGGGAGGGGAGGGAAGACACCTGATTAAGTCTCCAGAACCCTTGTAGGAATTCTTTCTGCTCTTAGAACCAAATGGACATCCAGAACACCAAGAAGTGCCTGTCTCCTTTTAGCCATGTTTATTTTTTTTTCAAGTGGATTGGAAGTTCCCAAGAGTTATGTCGGACATGAGAGTCACTTAGCTGCTTTGTGGTTGGGTAGTCGTAGCTATGGCTTATTGTTTTTAAATTAAAGTTAACTTTTCAGCATGATAGTATATGTTATTCTTTTACTATAACATACACAAATATAGTGAATTTATATTTTCACACCTTAATTCCCAATCCCATCTCTTTTCTCTTCCCATTATAATTCTTCTCCCCTGCCAGATTCCTGCCTATTTTCAAGTCTTTTCACATTAGTAGCCCACTGTGTTCCATCTGGTTTACCATTGATGTCATGCACTTGATGGTGCATGAATCTTATATCATTGGATAGACCATTGAGGAAAGCACCTTGCATTTCCTTCCCTTCAGCATTAACCTACATCAATCTTTCAAGGAGGTGTGGAGTCTTCCTTACACTGCTTCCTTCCAATCTTGAGCAATGCCTTTGAGATTACTCAAGGCTGCCATGTATAGCAACACTCTTTTAAAATTGATGAGTGATAGTCCATTGTATAATATGTTATGGTTTGGTTAGTCATTCAGTCATTGAAAATCATGAGACTGTTTACAGATTTTGTGATCATGCATAGATGTTTCTGTAAGAGTCTGAATGTGTATAAACATAAGAGTTATACCTCTAGGCAAAACAGCAAAATGTGTGGAAGGATTTCTTGATTACATGTTGGAAGAGTCTTCAGTTGCTGCCACTACAAATTACCAAAAAGTTAGTGACATGGACAGAACAAATTTATTATCTTACAGCTTGGCAAGTCAAAATTCTAACAGCAGGGTAAATCCAGAATATCAACAGGAACTTGGTCCTTTCTTAAGGCATTTGGAGAAAATATGCAGAGTTCACTTGGTCATAGGTGTAGAACTTGGCTAATGGCTCCTTTCTTTCCTTCACCTGCAAAGCTAGTAATAGCTGAGTGTAATAGTTACTCTTAACTGTTGCTGTGAAAGACAGCATTCAAAGTCAAGCAATTCAGGGAGAAAGGGGGATTTATTCAGCTTACGATTCCAGAGGGTAGAAACAGTCTGTCATGTGAGGCGATATGGCTGGTGGCTGAAGCTGGAAGCAGCTAAGTCACTGCAAACATCCTGGAGGCTCAGAGCTGCTCAGTCCAGTAGTAGACCAGTGAGTGACAGCTGAAGGCTGGAGGATTCCGGGAGAGTCTCTCTTCCAAGTCTTCTGTTCTATGGTTCCTTTTATCTGTTCTGTTACTGGGAGGTTCCAATCAGATCTAGGGCTGGTCTTTGTATTGTAAATGTATTGATCTGGATAATCTCTTCAGGTAGTCTGACAGCTGATTTTAGTTAATGCCAGGCATGGCCAAGTTGACACCCAGGATTAACTATCATACCAAGTCTCTTTCCTCTCCCTCTCCCTCTCCCTCTCCCTCTCCCTCTCCCTCTCCCTCTCCCTCTCCCTCTCCCTCTCCCTCTCCCTCTCCCTCTCCCTCTCCCTCTCCCTCTCTTTCTCTCTCTCTCTCCTTACATCATCTATGATTTCCTTCCACTGTCACAATGTCAAGCTCTGTTCCAGTTCCTATGATCTGCTCCTAATTGCACTTCTCTTTGGCCCATGCTGATAATCCAGGCTAATTTCACCATCTCCAAGTCTATATCTTGGTCACATCTGAAAAGTTTCTGTTCCTTTGAGTGCATCATATTCAAAACATCTAAAGATTGTTGAGGGGGACATTTTCCTACCGATTTATCATTTCAATAAATTTTCAAACTATGTGCTAGAATGGCTGGAACATTTTCCATTCCCCTCTGTAGTCCAGTTGTTCTATGCCCTTGTCATCACTCGGTATTGTTGGTATGCCTTATTTTAGCCATTCTCGTTTTACAGAGAGCATGTTGATAGAAAATAAGCAGACAGAATGTTCAATATCTTTAGTCATGACAAGAAAACAACCTTAGGAGTTTATCACGAAAGGAATACAAACACGAATGAACTACTAATATATACCTGTGAGAATGACATTTTTTTAATGATCACAGGATCACACAGGGAAACATTGATGCCCAGTGATTTTTCACATCACTGTCCAACTCAAACAAACACGGCATGAATGTGGATGTGACCTCCATGAAGGAATCATTAGGCTACTCAAGTGACAAGCCAAGGGAGCTGACAGAAATATTTCGAACACCAAAGAGTAGCTTCAAAGCTGGGGAGAGATTTCCCATCCCACTGAATCATATATTTATAGTTTCTACATGTGCTTGGAACAGTATGATTTCTGAGATCTAAGGACACCTACTGATGCTTCTAGCAGAAATGCTGAAACTGAAGCAGAGAGTGTGTTGCAGTTACTCTGCATGCTGCTGAAAAACTCACAATCAAAGGGCTTAAGGAAACACGGAGCTTTATTTTGGCTTTCGATTGTCTAATTGCAATTCCTGGTCCAGCTTGGCAGGACAGCCCAACACCAAAGGCCGAGAGAACTGGCCACACCATATGTACAGGACTGCAAAGAGGAACGATCCTTGCTTGCCAGACCTGCATGTCTGGTCAAGTATGCAGAAGGATGCCAAATTCCTTAACCAGTTCCCTCCAACTGATTCATCTGTGCAGAGACTAGCCCCACCCACCATGGGGTGAATCTCCCCATCAATCAATCTCCTACAAGCTCGCTTGAGGCTTAACTCAACCATTGATTCTTTACAAATGTATCCTCAGCCATCAAGTTAGCGCTTGCATCTAACTATGACAGAATGGAAATTTACAGACTTTCTAGGAGGTCTCACCTGTGTCTATATAATACAGCAGCAATCTGGAGCTCTCCTGAGAATTACTTTCAGATGCCTAGAGCTGACAGAAGCCATCCAAGAGAACTTGGAACTCGTAACCTTATGTGTACCAGAAGCCTGGCAGGAAATAGAATGCACTGCAGATGGTCCAAATGAAGATTCTGCTCGTAGATAGGTGAGGATGGTTCAGGGAACAAGCAATTGATGCTGAAGCACCCGCAAACTAGCAGGAGGTAGAAGCCATTTCTACTTGGAAGAATGAGGATACATATGTCACTGGAGGCTACTGAGAACTGGACAGGAAATACTTCCTGCCAGACTTGTAGTTGTGGAAGGATATGCTGTAATCAAAATATCAGAATTAGGGATGGAAAGACAAAGGGGCAATTCTCTTCTTGTTCCCTCCCTTCTCTTCCCTGTCTTCTTTTCCCCTCTCTGCTCTCCCTCCTCTTCGGGGAGGAACACACATCAGGAGAGCCCAGGGAGACAGTCCAGAGGGCTCTGCTGCTTTCCAAGGCACAGACGTCACTGAGGAACAGAGATTGTAAATAAGGTGTGAGCGTAAGGAGCAATGCAGTGTGCACCAGAGGACAACTTGCTGAGAAAGAGGAGGCTGGATGAGTAAGCAACCTACTTGTTCCTTACTGGGTAATGACTGACCTTCTAGAGACCGTGGTGCCACCCAAGGAGGACAGATGCACAGTCTCCATCTCACAGCCTACAGCACAGCACAGGAAGGCAGACCGTTGGAGGAAGAGGGTGTGATAGATGCCTGCAGTGGAGGCATCTAACCAGGGAGGAGAGGTCAGGGAGATTTCTTGGAGGAATTTATGTCTGAAGAGGTGTAATGGATTAGTAAACACTGGCTAGATGGGTAGAGAATGGCAGACTAAAGAAGTCTCCTAAGTAGTGGCAGATCATTGAGAGACAGGGTGATACTGTGGGAGTTGGTATGGGCAAAGCAGAACTTCATGGTGATCAGTGGGTACTGTAGAATGGCTCGAGATCCAGAGAGTAGGCAGAGCTTGTATCTCAGATGGCCTTGAAAACCATCTTCATGTTGGGAAGTTTGGACACTATTCTAAGAATATCAGCAAGTCAGGGCAAGACCTTAAGCTGACTTCTGTCACTCTTACTGTTTGAGGGGTAACCAGAGAGCAGCCAGTGCACGTTTCTAGGTGTGTCTTTGAGGATGTCTCTGGCAGGTTAACATCTAAGTCAGTAGACTGAATAAAGAACAATTATCTTCACCAGCATGGTGGGAATGAATCATTCTCTCCACCAGGCGCTCATATAAAGCAAAAGGAGAACTAGTCTTCTATTCTGCTTGGGCTGAAATACTGAGCTTCAAGCCCTTGGATGCTGGGGCTTCTAGTTCTTGAGAGTTCAGGCTCAGATATACTCTCACCCATGCCAAGGTTCTCAGACCTTGAACTGGAAATCATGCCATGGGTTCCCTGGTTATCAGACCTTTGAATTTTAACTCTGGCTTTCCTGGGTCTCTGGCTGCTAGACAGTCACATGATCCACTCCCTTTCATCTTTTTATCTATCATTAGGTAGCTAGCTCGCTATTCATCTCGTTATCTATCATTAGGTAGCTAGCTCGCTAGCACATGTCTCTTTATAACTAAACCTCATCTATAAGCTCTGTCTCTACAGGAATAATTATAGAATGAGTTTGGTCTCTTTAGGCGTAGTTACAGAATGAATTCTGTTTCTCAGGAAAACCTCTATGATACCCAAGGTGATGCTGTAATAGGATTTGTTTTTTAAAAGCTTTCCCAGGTGTAGCGGACAGAGAGACAAGCAGCAAGAGTGGAGGCGTTTGCAGACTGTTCTCCAGCCCAGACGCAAGCGTCTCAGCCCCTTAACCGCAGCCTCTTCACCTGAAACAACAATAATCAAATTTGTCCTGCCCACCCGCAGTAGATTGTTGAAACAGTTGTGCCCACAAATGGGCTCTCAGGACTGTAACGCATACTCGTAATTCCAAATAATGCTGCAATGGGATAGAAATGTAGCGGTTGTTTTTATATCTTCCATGGAATCTACGCAATCCTCTGCCCCATTCCTTAAAGCCTGCAGAGGAATGGAGAAGGAAGCACACAGGAGTCTGTGCCCTGGAAGGAGCCTGTTCTTGCCATCACTTCCGGAACTAGAATCTTGTCGGCCTGGCCGAGTGTCGCATGACCGCTGTCAAATAAATAGGAATTGATGAATGGGTGAGTGGAGAGTTTTGTTTTGTGTTGTTTTCATTTCAGCAAACTCTCTTATGACCACAGAGGGGATAACTAAATTAATGCCATATGCCTGCACAATCCCTCTGACAGCTTTTATTGTAATGAGAGATGACAACAGTTATCAGAGCAGAAGAAACATGCCTGAGTGAAAGCAAATACCAGACACCTTTCGGGAAACAGGCAGCTCCTGTGACCTTCGCAGCTTCCCAGCTCCCTAAGGTGTGCCGAGCAGAGCTGTCTGATGAGGGTTACACCAGGATTTCCTCCTGCTTGCAGGAGTGGGGGAGGGGTAGGGGGAGAGGGATAAGGAATTTTAAATGTCACAGCAATCACATATTTCCATACGATAGCATGCGATATCATTGGAGATTAATGAAAATGAACGAAATATCAAATTTAGTTGTTAGTGATTTATTATGTTCCAGAAATTACATCTAGTCTACAAACTGCCAAACCTCTGAATTTTGTTAACACAAGTAGGAAACAGTAGCAAAATCAGGTAGGCCTCAGATCCTTCCACACACTCAATCCTGTTCCGAGCGCATTACAGTTACATTTAATTCCGGCAGTCCTTCAATTGAGCATTGTCATCCCATTTGACTAGAGCAGCCAGACGATAAATACATTGACTTACACAAAGTCATATGGGTAGGCGGTAGGTGGATGTCTCTCACTCAAGCTATAAAGGTTTTGCAAAGTTACTTAGCTGCCTCAATCTCCATCTACACAGCTCAAATAATAACAGCATGTAATTCATGAGGTGATAGAGGGCTACACTAAGTTTACATTTAGTGCTTTAGTTTGGTGTCTACTATATAGTAACCCTTTACTGTATTCATAATCAAAGTTCTCTGGAGACCCCAAAAGAGACAGACAGATAGCTTTATAGATAGATTGATAGATGATAGGATGATATATAGATAGTTGGTTAACAGAAAGATATATTAGATAGATAGAGAGAGAGAGAGAGAGAGAGAGAGATAGGCAGACAGAGATAAATACATAGATACATAAGTAGATGATTGATACATAATTGATAGATGATTGGTGTTGCAGTTAGCCTGCATGGTTGCTGATAAATGACCATTACACAGCTTAAGGGAACAAGGAGTTTACTTTCTTACGACAGTTCAGTTACAGTTCATAGTCCAGCTTGACAGAGAGCACATACCAACACCAGGGCCGAGGGAACTGGCCACACCATCACTGTATAACAGTTGAGAAATGGACAATCCTTACTTGCCAGACCAGCATGTCTGGCCAAGTATACAGAAAGATGCCAACTCTCTCAACCAGCTCTCTGTGATTTATCCAGGGCCTAATCCCACCCACCATGGGCTGGGTCTTCCCTACCAGTTGGACAATCTCCTTCAAGTTTGCTCTGGGCTTACCATCAACTCTCTACAACTGTGCCCAGAGCTCAAACCCTCAATAGTCAAGTTGACACCTGTGTTCAACTATGACTATTGGTAAATAATTGATAGGTGTAGATAGAGAGATAGAGATAGAGAGATAGATAGACAGATAGGCAGACAGAGATAAATACATACATACATAGGTAGATTATTGATACATAATTGATAGATGATTGATAAGTAATTGATATATATAAGAGAGATAGATAGGTAGACAGAGATAAATACATAGATACATAGGTAGATGATTGATACATAATTGATAGATGATTGATAATTGATGTAAATAGAGAGATAGATAGATAGATAGATAGATAGATAGATAGATAGATGATAGAGATGAATGGATAGATAGAGAGGGATAGATGGATAGATGGATAGATAGATAGAGATGGATAGATAGATAGAGAGGGATAGATAGATAGATAGATAGATAGATAGATAGATAGATAGATAGATGGATGGATGGGTGGGTGGGTGGGTGGGTGGGTGGGTGGGTGGACGGACGGACGGACGGACGGACGGACGGACGGACGGACGGACGGACGGACGGGTGGGTGGGTGGGTGGATAGACAGATAGACAGACAGATAGATAGATAGATAGTGGGTGGGTGGGTGGGTGGATAGACAGACAGACAGACAGGCAGGCAGGCGGGCAGATAGATAGATAGATAGATAGATAGATAGATAGATAGATAGATAGATAGATAGATAGATAATTGATAGGGCTGATGAGGAAGCTTAAAGGGTGAGGCACCTGTTCACTACCTGGTCACCTGAGTTGGATCCCTGGAAAAACCCACATGGTAGGAGACAACTGATTCCTGAAAGTTGTTCTCTCTCTCTCTCTTCCCCCATTTATCTCCTCATAAATAAAATATTTTAACAATATAGTTAGACACGATAGACTGATAGATAGAGGATCCATTGGTAAACAATTAGGAAATGGCTCATGTGATTTTGGAGGCTCAGACCATTTTATCTATAAATTGGAGACCCAAGGGAGCTGGTGGTATAAACTCCATTATCTGGAATCTGAAGGCCCAAAAACAGAAAATGCAAATCACTTTGTCTACACACCTCTCCAAATGATTGCTCCCACTAAAACACTGATGAATCTGTAACCCAAATATGAGCTGAATGAATACTTAGGGAGATACCTTTACACAGCAAATGCCATGAATAAATCTTCAGAATGAAAACAACCTATGGAAAGAATAGCTCTAGCTGTATTTACAGCTAATACAAATTCAGGAAGAGAGTTACTAGAAATTAATAACTTCATTATGTATCAGGATTTTTAAATGAATCATATTCTAAGAAATCTTTCCCAGAAGGCAAATCCTTACATTAGATATGATCAGGAACCATGAAAATTAGTGTGCTAAGAACTGAGCACAACCAAGAGTGTACTGAGCTCTCCTTTTCTCCTGTGGGTCTTGTCAAAAGGGTTCTTGTGCTATTTTTCAAGGCAGAATGTATGTAGTAAAGTCCAGGCCAGCCAAGCTACACTGTGAAATCCTGTCTCAAAAAAAAAAAAAAAGGCATGCATGAATGTAGCTCTGGAAAGATGTTTGCCTCATGTCAGGAAGTCCTGCATTCAATTGTCAGCAACACAAAAAAATTGCAAAAAAATATATAAGCAGCATGATAAAATTACATATGTATAAGAGTTATGCATACATGTGTGAACATAATGCACATGTCTATGTGCATGCAGATAACCACACAAACTTCACCTACTTACACAGATGAAGGAAATAAAGATGAAGGACGAGTTAAAACTTCGTGGGTAAAATGCCAATAAATGGTTCATTTATTTAAAAGAATGCAACTGAAGTAAATCTTGCAAAATGTTTAAAAAAGAGAATATCAGGGCTCTAGGGAACCCATTCTTAGACTTCCAGGGATCACGACAAATCACAGATGTTGAGCCAACTCAAATCTGGCTGGTCTCAGAGATGAATGATCTAACATTCCGGAGCTGACCCCTTTTCCTCCCAGGAAGGATTTAGAAAATGCAGATCCTATCATTGCCAGAGCTTCTTCCCAAGGTCACGAGACACATGAGAACGCATCCTGAATTCCCTGCAGAGGAAGCTGTCAAGAACCCAAAGGAGCGGGAAGCAGCATCTGGAGATGAGGATGGTTTGGAGAAGGTAAGTTCCAGCCTCGTGGAGCTGCCAGTCAAGAATTTAGAGGGACCGAGAGTGGAAGCCCAAAGGGAAAATCAACTTTTGCCATGATGTTTACAGTAGACGGGCCTAAGAACTAAAGGTCCTGAGCTCTGAAAGAACAGTCCGGAAAGATCGAATCATCGCAATCCTCAGGATCATGTGCGTGTGTAAAGAGCCCTCCACTCACAGCTTCATTTAATCCTTCTGATGTCTGTGATCTGTACTGCTATCCCTAAAGGGAGGTGAGGAAACTGAACCTTTGAAATGATACAACTCAAATCCTGAGTGTTGCAACCTCAATAAGACATTGCCTCCATGTTGAACAGCGTTCAGTTGCCTGATTCGATTGTCAGCCCACCGTAAGCATTCAGTAAGTAATGATTAGGGATAACTCTTGATCGGGCCAAAAAAGCAGCCCACCCAATGAATGCAGACCCACTCTGATCAGCTGTGTAATGGCGTATAAGTTGCCTGATGTTCCTAGGTGACGTTATCCTCCATCTGAGGAGAAGGGATTAGATTAGATGCTGTCTGGGTAACAGGACATGATGAATCAGTCACATGGTAAGCCAACAATGAAAATAAACCATCCATCAAGTCTAAACCAGAATCCCCACTGTCGTTTCAATCCAAGTTCCAGCTGTCTGAAATTGCTTCGCTCCCCCAAGAACAAAGACGTATGAGGATTGGAAAGACACACATTTTCTGCTCCAGAGTTCGTTGTGGCTTGGCTAAAGAAGGCATAGCCAGGAACAGAAGGGCACTACGTCACAGTGGCCATTGCATGTTTACCAACTGCATGGCCTCCTTCGTCTCAATCAAAACCACAGTGGCCACTCCTGACTTTAAAAGACTCACAAAGGACTTTCCTCTCTGTTCAGCTTTATGGCGATTGGAATACAGAGATCTTTTCCACCAATGTGATCACATAATGGCAGGAAAAGGCTGTTAGAATGTGCCCAGAGCAAAACCCCCTTCTTGAATGTTTTCAGACATTTTTGTCCCTCTAAAATGAATCCTCTCATTTTTTTTCTTTAAAGATATTAGGTAAAGATTGTCCTTGGGGATAGCAGACTGGACTACAGATTCAGTTGCTTTTGGATCAATCCCTACCCTACCATGACCTTACGCATGTTTTCACTTTATCTCAGCTTCTGCCTGCTCCAGACCTGCTTGCTCATTCTCCTCCTCTGTCCAGGATCTCAAAGACTGCCTCTTCTGGGAACACGTCTCTGGGTCCCTCAGATGTGTGTGGACCTTTTCTATAGGAATGAATTTTATTCAAAGTCAAAAATCTATCTTTTTAACCCCTGTGTACTTTTATTACCTTGCTGGCACCCTGAACCAAAGTAGCCATCCAATAGATACTTGGCAAAACAAATGCTGAGCATATACTTCAAAATATCAAGAAAAGCACTAACTAATAGAGTAAATGAAAAATGTAGTGAGAGAACATGTATTTTTAATAAAGGTTATCAGAGAGTCCATAGCCAGACAGCAATTATACTGATGACCATTTTTCCCCTAGACTTCATGAAATACGTGTGTTGAATAAACTCTGTGTATGTTAAAACCAAAGACAATTTATCTGGGAGAGGGAAGGATGGATTTCCTGAAAATCCAAATGATTTACATCTGAGTTTACTTTGAGCCTTAACCCAGTTCCTACAAATGGATGAAAGGATCAGCTTCCCATCAACAAGCATCTAGGAGAAGCATCGCTCCCCTCGATCTATGAGACTCAGTCATCTATGGTCAGGGTACAGTTCCAGCGGAAAGAGATGGTCTCTTGTGTGATGATGGAGGTATAAAGTGATTCTTGTTGTAAAAGCGTCTGCAGAAGGTCTGGAAAGCAGAGTAAACAGTTCTGTAGTCCTATTCAAACAAGGTTCTCCTTAAACTACAGAAGAAGAAGATCAGAAGTTATTTATTTCAGTCCATCTGCATAGTTACTGATAAATGACTATCAAACAGCTTAAAGGAACAAGGGGTTTATTCTTTTTTTTTTTCTTTTTAAATATTTATTTTTTTTATTTATTTCAGCTCATACAAACTTATTAGGTACACCAGTTCCCTCCCTCCCTTCTCCTCCCCCCGTACCCCCTGCTCCCCCTCCCCACCTCTCTCCCTCCCCATCCCCCAGTGCCTCCCACCCCAGTTCCCAGAGAGTCCTGTCTTGTGCATGTCTGATTTTCCTCTGGGCCCTCCTCTCCGATGACGTACAAGGACCCAGTGGCCTTTCCCTGAACCCTTTCCCGTGTTCCCCTTAGGTATAGGAACACTGCTGTGGCTGCCAATCCTTTGCCTCCAAGGATCTTGGTGCCTTTAGCAGATGCTAGACTTTGTGAGGTCAACAGTGTGTTGGACAATGCGCAGGGCATGCAAAGTCCAATTATGATTGCTTCAGCCCTAACTAGTATAGAGTATCTTACATATCATTGCTCCTCCCATCCTTTTGCTCTTACACTCTTACCGCCCCCTCTTCCGCAAATTTCCCTGAGCTTCAAGATGGGGTTCTAGGTGGTTGATATAGAGTCTCTGAAGTTCTGGATTGTGGTTTGTTGATTTTCTTTTGCAGTTTTGCTGCTCCTGCAATGCGCTTCACTCCATCCTGGTGGGCATTGTATGTTACCCCCTGGCCAGAGACAAAAAGCTGTTAGAGTCTTGTGATAAAAGCACATTCAAAGGTAGATGTAATAAAAGTGGGAAACCACAGTAAGGGAGGGGTCTATCACCCATTTGCAAAATGGTTACTTTTTATCTGTCAGACTATATGCCCTCCTCTTCTGGTGAGATCACACCCCCTCAGTAGTAAATGATCAGGAACAAAAGTCTGTGAACTTAATCAGATGTCTCATTACTTATTTGGATCCTTGGTGGAGGCCTATTTTCCCTGCTGTAACATGGTCCCTTCTCTCCTTGTTTCTGGTGTGGCCCTCCTACCTCATCCCTCCTGTTCATAATCCTTGGAATTACTGTCTCTAGGTGGGCTGGGTGGGTTTGGTACTAGGAGCCACCTATTAGGGAGTACATATGGCGCTTAATTTTCTGGGTCTGGGATACTTCACTTAATGTAATTGTTTCTAATGACATCCATTTCCCGGCAAATTCCAGTAATTCATCATTTTTGATGGCTGAGTAGTACTCCATTGTATAGATGTACCACCTTTTCCTTACCCACTCGTCAACTGTTGGACATTTGGGTTGATTCCATGACTTTGCTATTGTAAACAGTGCTGCTATGAACATGGTCGTGCTTGTGCTATCGAGGTGAACCTCTGCTGTATGGGGGGTTATTCCCAAAAGTGGAATAGCAGGGTCATATGGCATTTCAATCTTTAATTTCTTTAAGAATCTCCAGACGGCTCGCCAGAGTGGCTGTATGAGCCTGCATTTCCACCAGCAATTTCCACTCTCTCAACCAGCTCTCTGTGATTTATCCAGGGCCTCGTCCCACCCACCATGGGCTGGGTCTTCCCCAGCAGCTAGACAATCTCCTTCAGGTTTGCTCTGAGCTTAACTCAACCATCAACTCTCTACAACTGTGCCCAGACCTCAAACCCTCAGTCAAGTTGACACCAGTGCTTAACTATGACATTACTCTTCCATATAAACATGGGTTGTGCCAGTTAGATACAGTTGTCAATTGGACAACTGAGAGTACCTGAGAGTTGAGTTTTGGGTACATTTGTAGAGAAATAGTAGAGAAGGTCCAGCCCATGGTAGGAGGGACTAGGCCCTGGAATAAAATATGCAGAGAGCTGGTTGAGAGAGTCGGCATCTTTATGTACACTTGGCCAGGCATGCTGGTCTGGCAAGTAAGGATCTTCCCTCTCCCAGTCGTTATGCAGTGATGGTGTGGCCAGTTCCATCGGCCCTGGTGTTGGTGCGTGCTCTCCTGTCAAGCTGGACTATAGACTACAATCAGACTATCAGTAAGAAAATAAACCCCTTGTTCCCTTAAGCCATTTGGTGGTCATTTATCAGCAACCATGCAGGTGGACTGCAACAGTAGGGCAGCTTCCTGTGCCGGTGGATAAGATGGAGGGAACTGTTCAATATTTTGACACACACTGGCATAGTGGGTGGCATATGCAGGCAAGGAAGAATGTCCCTCTTTCATCTTTGTGTAGGTATTTTTGACAAGTTCCCTTGGGCCCTGATGTTGTATGAATTCTTCTGCCATGTTGATGGGGCATAACTAAGAGTCATAAGCAAGAGAGAGGGACATCTGGCTGCAGAGCGAACATTCATGGTGCTTACAGTGGGACATTGGGACATTGCAGTGTGGCAAGAAGATATTTGTCCAAAAGTGTGCCTAGTGCCACACCGTGGAGAAGGAAGGCAAACATAAGACTGGACCAAACCTCCACGGTCTGTCTGGATGAAAGACAAGCCAGGCGTCTGGATTCTCCTACACAGATGCCAACAAGAACAAAGGTAAGAGGACTGTGAGTAAATCACACAGTACAAGTTGCAGGCATGTGACGCCGGCCACCGCTTCCATCAACAGAACAAAATACCTAACCAATGCCTCCCTTTCTGTTTAGGCCTCACCTGGGAGAGGATACACTCATGGAGTATTTGGAGAACACCAAAAAGTACATCCTGGAACAAAAATTATCTCGCTGGGATTAAGAAGGGAGAAAGGGCAGACTTAATAGTTTATCTTTAAAAGGCTACCAATGAGTAATGGCTCCTGCCTTATTTATTACAAATTAAATGTCTCATGGCTTTTAATGTGTACCATAGTTTAATTCATATACCACAATTCAGATCATGAAAAGCTAATGGAATATTTTTGTTGAACAGTCCTGATTTAAAGTAAAATTGGCTTATGATAAAATTAGTGTGGTCTTTTTTAAAAGTAGTAATTCCAGTTCAGTCAAATATTATCACGTTTTTTTCTTTCTAAAAATATGATCGGACTTAAATTAGTAATGTGAGAAAAATGGGGAAATTCCACCTCAAAACCTACTGGAGATTGGTTTTATACTTAGATTTATATAATGGGTTATGAATATGTTTAAACAAAGGGGAAGTTTTTTCCTGTCTTAGAACCAAGATCTCCTGTGTTTCAATTTGTGCTCATTAGGCTGATACAGGCAGTGGTTAAAGATAAGTAAGCAATTTATATTGTCCTTAACTATGCCAATTTTATTAGTTTCCTATATTGAAAGGTGACTGCCTTTTACTTACTGAAAGGCATTTTAGTGTGGTATAATATCAAATAAAGAATATTTAACAGTTAAAAAAAGAATTGTAAGCAAGAATACACTGTTTATTCCACTAAGTTCTTTGGGTCCTGTATTCGCTCAGCAACAGGGGGATAAAACTAACACACAAGGGGTGATTGAGTGAGAAGTATGACTGTAAATTCAGTTAAGCTAGGTTGGAACCTGCTCTTGCCCCCTCCAGAGCTCTGTGACCTTGATCACAGAGTGTTTTCTACTGCCGAAGAACGAGGAAACTAAAACATATTATATGCTATTAAAAATAAGGATCTAGTTTGTGTTACTCTCCTCTCCAAGTTGTAGGCTACTGGAGAAAAAGAACTAGAAAAAGAGTCACTAAGAACATTATGATTTAGTTATTAACATCTCCCATAAACTTGTGTGTTGAATGCTTGGTCATCTGGCTGTGGTACTGCGGGAGGGGGAAGACAGTCTATGTGACCTAGTATGACAGAGTTAAGTCAATGGGGTCATGTCCATGAAAGGGGCTATTGGGACTCCCTCCACTCACACATATACACCTCATCCTCTTGGTCAAACGGAAATCTCCAAGTCGCTCACCCTCTGATTCTATAAATAATTATTGAGCTTCTATTATAAGACAAGGGGTTGTCCAAGCAATGAGACTATGGAGAAGAACAATCTCTGCCCTCAGGAGGCTCACAAGCTGTCAGTCAAGACATTCATGACAGATGCACATGCATGGGCTGCTGCTGTGGCTGAGTAAGTAGAATGTTTGCCAAGCATGCTCAAAGTCCTAGGATCAATGCTCGGCATCATATAAAACTGGGCATGTGGCATCCGTCTGTAAGTCCGTTACTTGGGAATAGAAGCAGAAGAACCAAAGGTTCAAGACCTTTGGCTGCACAGTGAGTTCAAGGTCAGCCTGGGATACCTGCAACCCTATCTAAAAAGTAGACAGAAAGTACACATGTAGGTGCAGGCTGCATTTTGAGAGAGCTCTAAAAGGGCCAATGGTCACACATCTGATTTATACTGTTATGGCGGCCTTGTCTGAGAAATGTCCATTGACACTGAGCATGAATGAATGAGTGAATGAATGAGTGAAGATAAAATGAAGACTTTGTATTTCTTTCTGGTGCTCAAATTCCACAGGTATATTTTATGCTCATACTGTATGCCAAGCTCTGGAAAGACAGGTGAAAAAAAAGAAAACATGAGAAATCTCTACCCTCCCAAATCCTCAAAACCACAGAACAAAATACATTGTGCACATACCAAAGAATGCAAAATACTGAAGAATTTCAGAAACAGGAGGAACTGGTGGATGAGTTTTCAAAGAGAGAGCGCAAACACGCCAAGGAGGTATCCCATCCAGCACCGTGGTTTGGGTGACGATTTTCGTGCCATTCCTGAGCGTGCTCACACTGTGAATGTAAGTAATGCCTATGGGGCCAGCTGGTATTGTTAGCAACTTGAGGCATTAATGGAATACAGTGAGGCCCTCAGAAAATAAATAGAGCTGATAAAGAAATTAACGTGTCCCAAAATAAACACAGCATCTGCTGACTTGCTCACATCTTCACACACGGTGAGGTTTATGCAGAACTAGAAAGATGACAGCGGTGAATTAAAAGTCCTAAGTGACAGCCAGGGGGAAGGTCCATGTCCTGTCCAACATTATGAACTAAAATACCTGGAAAGACTCAACTTCAGGGGCTGGAGAGGTGGCTCAGGGGTTAAGCTCCTGCCTTGCCGGTGGAAGGTCGAGTTCTGATCCTAGATCCCACATATAGACTTCCGGCAGAAGCGGGGGCGGCCTCCGTTTCCGGTCCTGGTAAGGCGGAGCCTATGAATCCCGGGGCAGAGTAAACCAGGAGGTGGAGGCGTCCATAGTGGTTCCCGAATTCACCTGTGGTTCTACACACACACACACACACACACACACACACACACACACGCACGCACGCACACTCCCATTTAGATGAAATGATATAGATTGATACAGAAGAGAAAGAGAATAGTTATGGATATAGTCATGTGTGAACAGTGATAAAGCGAATATTAGAACTAGTGTTCTGGTTTTCACTCTAATCATCTTCCAGGTGTATGCGAGTGAACATACATGTGATTGTGCACATGTGCATGCACGTGTGTGTATGTATGTGTTTGAAAGCCAGAAGTCAACCTCAGTGGCATATCCCTGGACCATCCATCTTGATTTTTTTTTTAAATTTTTTTCATTATTATTATTTATTCAACTGTGCGCATGTGTGTGTGTATGTGCGCGCGCGTGTGTGTGTATCTATGTGTGTGTGTGTGTGCGTGTGTGCGTGTGTGTATCTGTGTGTGTGTGTCTGTGTATGTGTAGAAACCACGGACGAATTGGCGAACCACCATGGACGCCTCCACCTCCTTCTGCCCCGAGATTCACAGGCTCCGCCCTACCAGGACTAGAAGCACAGGCCGCCTCCGCTTCCGCCTGGCGTCTATACGTGGGATCTGGGATCCGAACTCAGGACCTTCTGCCTGCAAGGCAGAGGCTTAACCCCTGAGCCACCTCTCCAGCCCCCGATCTTGATTTTTCAGACAAGTTTTCTCACTTTTTAAGGATCTCCAGTTATAGTCATGCCAAATTGACAACAAACTCTAAGGATCCGCCTATCTGTGCCTCTCCCTACACTGGAATTGCAGGGGTGTGCTCCTGGGTCCTGGGTCCTTTTTATGTGGGTTTGGGGATGAAACTCCTACTTCCTGACTCCATGGCAAGCACTTTAAGGCATGAATTATCTCTCCAGCATGATACTTTCACTCCAATGATCTAATACACAAGGGTAGTGCTTCTCAAACTATAATGGGCATATGAGACACCAGCGAGTCAAAGTGTAGAATTGATCAGAAGCCTGGGCTGGCACTTGAGAGTGCGTGTGCCCCGTTGCTTCTGCAATGTCAGTGCTACAGGAAAAGGGGCATTTTTCAAAGTGAAAGGCAACTGTAGGCTGTATTTCCCAGGAGAGATTATTTCGAGTGGTTAGGACAAGGATGAACCTTCACACTTCAAAATGCAACATCCTTGCTCTCAGCAACTTTTATATAAGCCGAACCTGTTTTCCATTCATGTTCTAGGGCCATGGAAGCTTTCTGTTACAGTAAATACCTCATAGTTTTTCACCATGTTTGTGTGTAAAGTGTGTGTGCAGATGGGTGGCATGTGTGTACTGTGTACAGATGTATCTATAGGAGTACACTTAAATTTGGATGCCTCTGGAGGCCCAATGGTAAAATTGAAAACCGTCCTACATCTCTTGCCCACCTTATTGTTCTGAGTCTGAGTCTCTACTTAAATCCATAATATACCATTAAGGCTAGTCTGGCTAGCCAGCCTCACTAGACAGTCTTGTTATGGGGAGTCCCAGACTCTGCCTTCCAGGGCTAGAATTACAGGAGGGCCACCATACTTGCCTGCATTTTTATGTGGGATCTGGAATTTTGAACTCAAGTTCTTTTGCTAAGGAGGCAAAGCTTGACACCAGGAACCATCTCCCCAAATCATTACAATTCCTTTTCTGAACTCTGTTCTTCCATTGTGTTTCTGAAACTCGGTCTTTGATCCTCTCTCTTTGTTACAGTCACTCTCATGCTTGACCACCAAGTCATGTTAACGTCTTCTCCAGCTCTTCCAGTTCTTTGTGGACAATGGACAAGACTGGATACCCAACATTTCTATGTAATTCTGCCCCTAAGTACCCAGTAGATCTAACAGCCTAAGTCCTAATCCCCTCCCCATTTCAGATACCAATCAATTCCTGGGCTCCCTGACTGACTGGATATTAAGTATGGATTCTCATAATCTTCTCTTCATATTATAAACTTTGATAGAACATCTCACAAAACCCAGAAAGTGCTTTCCTTTCTAAATCACCAGACAATTATAAAGCATCCAACCCGGGTGGAGCTGAATCAAAATGATGACTAGGGCAAGACAGGAGACAAACAGGTTCTCACCCACCAAGAATCTTGATGATTCTATTGTTTGGGGGTTTAAAAGAGGATTCACCCTATAGACTGAGTAAACCATTCACACTGTAGTTGACATTAACCTTCCATCTCTCTATCTCTAGTCTAGAAGTCACTAGTCTTTTCCTTAACATATAAAAGTCACTCTGGAGATCCAAAGATTTTATAAAGAATAGGCCAGGAATCGGGACAAAGACCAAACATGTATTTCTACACACTGAATTGAGTGCTCACATTTCGCCTTCTCTGTTGTGTTTTTCCTCCTAAACTAAGACCAAGCACCATGCTGGGTTTCTCTGTACTACGCAAACACAAGTTACCCTGCGGGTAAGCAGCCAGTCAGCACCTGCTCGTAAGTGCTCCACTGTGCTCTGGAGGCCCTGTATTCAGATTTGCTTTGGTTTGAATTGTTTGAGAAACAAGGCCTTGAAGAATAAAATAAAGTAAGATTGATAAAGGATTCACAACTCACGACTGCAAATACAGCACGCTGGTCTGAAAATAGAAAAAGCAGGAAAGCTCTCCCTTCCCATATAACAAGAAAGGAACATCCTTATTTTTAAAGAAAAAGGGGATAGAGGAATATGCAGAAGAATTGGGGCAAAAAGATCTGGGCAGGTTTTCTCCAATCTACCACCATTCAATGCTATCTTCTTACTTCCATCATAAATCTCCATATTGATTCACTTTTCATCAAATATATTGCAAAATATACTCAGATTCTCACACCACATACAGCATGTTGAATAGGTTTACACACATATAAATTATTTGTTATCAGTCCCTGCCTACCATGTACCATCACCCCCCCCCATACACACACATACACACTGCATGTTCCATGCAATCCCACCAAATTGTATTCAGCTTGCAACACTTACAGTGCCATGGAGAATTCTTATAAGCTTTACAAATCACCTTGCTACATTACCTGGTTGTTGAGCTTTCATTCATCTACATTAGCTTGTCTATTTTTTTAACCTCACCCTGAGACTTGCCTCTTTATGTGTTCATTATTCATGATAGAAAACTGATCAGGTTTGCTTTTGTCAATTTCTGTGTGTCTACTGTTCATGGGTAGACGTTCTGTGACATAACATGACTATTTGCTTTTCCCACACCAGACTCTAAGCTCCTTAAAAATACATATCTCCTTGGCATGTGCCACCATTTTTAATACATAGAAGCACTCAGTGATTATTTGATGAATGAATCAGTAAGTGAAGAATGCTTGTGTGGATATAAAAAGAATAGCCTACTCTCCAAAAAAGAATAGTGCCTCGTACTTGGATAGATTTGATGACAATTCTCTGAGGTTTGAAGTCTCAACCCACAGATGTTAGAGAAATCAGTTGGATCTGCAGAATAGCATAAATAGCCAAGTCATAATGCCATGATGAGGAACATGCATGCATACATTCCAGCATGTTTCTAACAAACTCAGCAGCATTTGAAGGGAAATCAAATTCACTTTATTGAACTCTTAATATACTAATCCACCTCCTTAGACTTGTGAGCAAACAGATGCTTATGGCCCAGGGGAGCTCGAATCTGGCTGCCTTTTGAAATCACATAGGAAACAAACATTAAAACAATTAGACACCTCAGATCAACCTCCTTAGGGTTTAGGTTTAGACCTGGTGTCAAAAAGAAAGTGAATTCTCTATGTGACTGTAATAGCAAAGATTGAAAGCCACTCTGTGGACCTTCTTCAGGAACTCTGCCTAGAGGGAACTACCCCTCTAGTTAAGTGGGCCTAAGAAAATATGGTTCCCCTAGAAAAGAAAGTGATTGGTAGAAAGGTTTTAGATTTACACAGTCTAGCAAGAAGAATGGCACAGTCCCCACAATGGAAGGCAAACCTGTGGCTTCCACCAGAGAACATGCAGAGGGAAAGTCCTGATTGCTTGCAGAAATTCAGACTTGGACGATGAGGAGCACTGTGGGAAAAGATCACAGGCCAGCTGGATTCGAGATGCTGAACTATTTGATTTCCTCTTGACTCCCTGCAGAATGGGAAATATACAATGCTTTCAGTGGGATGCAGCTGCTCACACGTGCCACACAGAACAATAGAGTTTAGAAACATAGCACAGTATTGTCCTGACAAGGGCGCCTCCAAGACTGCACTTGGAAATAATAGGGTTAGCTTTGATATGAATGAAATGCATTACTTTTCCTTGTATAAAAATGTTGGAATGAAACACATTATATATAATTAATGCATGCTAATAAAAGCATGAAAATGTTTCTGGAGATAGAAACCATTGTGTCATTTAAAAAAAAAAACATATCATCTCCAAAGTGATTTTCAGAACTCACTCATGATTACCTAAACTATCTAAAGCACGCCAGTGTACAATACAAAATTGATTTACCAACTCACCAAACTTAAAAAAAAAAAAAAGCAAATTTAGAAAGACCAGTACTGTCTTCTCAACATACAGGATTCCTACTTTGGGATGGCCCCCTCGGGAGGCATTCACTCTTAAGGAAACTGAAGTATATTGTGTAGAGACCAGGGTGGGTGACAATTGCATCCAGGACCTGGAGTGCAGGAAGGCTTCCTTCTGTTCATCACGCGGGCATCTGCTCTGTGTTTTCTACCGCAGCGCAACCACACCCCCATCTAGTTCTACCAATCCTCTCCCTGGAGCGCCCTCAAAGCTGCGGCCAGGCGTCCCCATGCCAGGAGACTGAGTTGGCCCTTCCAGTTACTGATTAATTTATAGAAACATTTAATGAAATTCCTTCAAGGAAGAAAAAAAAGAAAGCAAGACTTGGAGACGGTCGTGGATCACAGCATGGCGCATGCGTGTAACAGCCCCTCCATGCCAACGGCCATTTCCTATGCAGTTTTAGGTCTGCATCTGCTGCTGGTTAGCAAAAATTCCATTCACAGCTGTCCAGATGAATCAAATGTCCAATTAGCATTTTGTGCTCCATGACAGGAGAATTCTGTCCAGAACAAAAATTTTAAAACAGAAAACATACTGGAGTAGGGTTTTATTCATATTCTTGCAGAAGGCAGTACTCTGAAAATTCTTCAATGTTTCAGGAAAAAAAATATGGAACATCTCAAAAATCCTCCAACAATGCATTTTTCCCCTAGATAAAGTGAACTTCAAAGAATTTCAGTTCATATGTGTTTGTCTTCCTGATAGAGAGCCTTGATTTGTTCTTTCTTGTTCCTCAAGTCTAAAAAGCCATAGGCACACTAAGTTTGACCTCAGCGAGAAATGGAAGCTGGAATGAGCGCTAATAATGTTGTGTCCTGTTTTTAGTGGAAATTCCTAAGTTGACAGGAAGCTCAACCTAATCGACAGATTTCCTTTAGTGGGGATCGCCACAACTTGCATTCATACCTACTGTCATGGTTAGGCACAGGTGTCAACTTGACAGTTGAAGGTTTGAGCTCTGGGCACATTTGTGGAGAATTAATGGTTGGGTTAAGCCCAGAGCAAACATGCAGTAGATTTTCTAGCTGATGGGGAAGGCCCAGCTATGGTGTGTGGGATCTATCCTGAACAGATGAATAAAATACTGAGAGCTGATTGAAGCAGTTGGCATCCTTCTGTACACTTGGCCAGACATGCTGGTCTTTAAAGTAAGGATCGTCCCTCTCTCAGCAATTGTGTAGAGATGGTGTGGCCAGTTCCCTCGGCCCTGGTGTTGGTACTTGCTGTCTTGTCAAGCTAGACTAAGAACTATAACTGGACTATCAGTAAGAAAATAAACCCTTAAGCCATCTGATGGTCACTTATCAGCAACCATGCAGGTGAACTGCAACACCTACATGTTCTAGAATATTAAGATACTCTAAGAGAACGGGAATTCTAAATAGAAAAACCCAGTAGCACCATCCAAGAAGGGATCAATATCTTTCTGTCATTTCAGTCCATTCAAAGGCTTCTCATTTCATGCCAGATAAAACTGCTGGAGCCCAACACTTCTTGGCCTCTAGCTCTACCCCATCTCATCCCGCACCTTTCTTCCCAAAGATCCCAGGCCCAGACAATCTAGCCTAAACCTACTTCCATTCTCTTCCTCAAGAAGTCAACTTCCTTAGTACCCCGGGACCTTGGCACAGGTTGGCTCCTGAATACCTTCTCAGACCTTCATGCCTGACAAGTCTTCCTCATTCCTATTTACCTGCCCCTCCCTTCCTATTATAAAAGCACATTCCTTTTCTTCATGGTGTTTATTCCAGTTAGCAATTTATTTTTCTTTTTCTCTTTTTTTTTCCTGTATCTGTGGGTGTGCATGTGTATATGCATCAGTCAGCACTTGAGTGTGTGTGCCTGTGGAGTCCCAAGGGTGCTATCTGCTTAAACTCCTTATTTCTTTGCTCTGGAGTTTCCCAGGCTCCACCTTCCAGGACAGGAAGTGCAGACCACTGCCATTTCCATCTGGTGTTTTATACATGGATCTAGGATCTGAACTGTAATCCTTTTGCTCACAAGGCAAAGGCTCTAACCCCTGAGCCACCTTTCCAGCCCAGCCATGTGCTTTTTCTATTCATGTAGACTTACGTGCCTCCCATTTACTTTCCTCCCCTTAAAAAGAAGATTCCAGAAAGCAGGGCTTCCGTTACTCTGGTTCATCACCAATTTCTTTTAGCACGGCGCTTAGCCCCAGATAACACCTCAGTTGTCTACTAGAATAAGTGATGGGAGAAGCCTCTGGCACTTCATGGTAGGACCACGCATGAAGCAGAGAGTCGTCACTGCATCAGGCTCCATGTCTGGAAAGGAAGTGGAGATGTTCACGGGCTCACTCAGCCCCTTTAATGCCATTTGTGTCCCTGTTCTAACTCACAACGTGCTTCCTTGGGCTCCTGCCACAATTGCCTTCCCTGTTTCAGAAGGAAGAAACAAGCACAGAACAGGGTCTCTGACACTTCTCCATGACCTGAGATCAGCAATGACTAAAAAGTAGAAAGCGTCAAACTAAGGCAGACAGGTTATCTAATTCCTCGAATTCTCCTGCCTCAGTCTTCTCCGTGTCTCAGATCCCTTTTGCCAAAGTCTGGAGATGATTTCCAGAGGAATCTACCCTAAAGGAGAAATAATACAATTTGGTTTTAAGTTTGATTGAATGGACAACTAAATTAGCTTGCAAGAGGAAGTGCATTTTCAGAGTACATTTTTAGCAATTAACAAATGCAATGCATATGTTAAAGAAATGATTGCAAACAAATGGGACAATGGAAGAGAAGTCAGCAGATTTCTCTCTCTCTCTTTCTCTCTTCTCATCCTGTGCTATCCATCTTAATAATGACGGTTGCAGGAAGGAGAGTCATCTGTGTTTTCTTCTCTCTGGAGGTGGTTTTACATATGCTTTGCTTAATGGACATTCCCCTATGGTCAAAATTATTTTCCATTCGCTGTCATCTCCTCATGCCAAAGTTGATTTTTTTGACTGGCTTCACGGTTAACATCGAAGCCCAGATGTTTCCATGGCAGCATGTAAGCTGTGGCTGTAGAAACAGCCTTCCCCCTACTCAGCCAGTGCGGTATGTAAAGTGATAATTACAGAAGCAATTTTTAAAGTCAGTTAAGATTTCTTACTTTTTACATAATGGTCTGTTTTTATTTAGATAATAAATACCTGTTTTCAGTTATTATTTAATTGTTCAAATAATAGTAATTAAAATAAATAATAAAGATAAAATTAAGAAAGGAGGAAGAAAAGAAAGAAAAAGGAGGAAAGAAAGTAAAAAGATGCTTATGCCTTGTGTTATTAATAAAAATAAATTTAAAGATCTAATTCCTTTTTCAATATTAAAATACTTAGTAATTACAGCATTTCTCATTCCCATCAACTTCCAATTCTCTTCTCAGCAGGCCTAGGAAATTTGAGCATATTCCAGGAAAGAAATCTAATCGACATGCAGCGGCCAAGGTCACAGAGAAGGAAATGTTTGAAGCGAAGGCGGAGAAGACCAAGATCAATCTCACTGGGACGCTGCTGCCTCCTGGGTTTGCTCTTCTCAGAGAAATGGTCAGACAGAGGAGTTGAACTGAATGAGCAACAGCCCAGCACAGCCAACATGTGAGCAGGGAACTGATGTTGCCGCAGGCAACAAACTTAACCTGACGCACATTTCATAGAGACGTTCAGTGTCTTTCTTACTATGATTCAGGATAATAAGCATAATGGTTAATAATTCACATAGACAATGAGGTGTCAGTTATATCACGAAAACCTTTCCCTGTCTTACATTCTTTAGTATCATTTGTAGTCATAGCAATAATTTACCTTTAACTTGCTCAATATGATCCGAGATAAACATATCTGGACATCACACACACACACACACACACACACACACACACACACACGCACACACACACACACACGTGCGCATACACACACATGTGAACACTTCCATGCACAGAGATGAATGAAATGGTGCAGGAGTCAACTCAAAGGCTTAGTAAGCCCATCTTTGGCCTGCATCTTCTTCATCGCTCCCATGACTCGTTTCCATTCCTCTCCCATCAGCCCAGTCCTTTCCATCAGTTCCAGAGCCTCGTAACCCTAGAAATACCTGATGTGTATGTACACAGTTCTCACCCTCAGGCCTGATCACCCAGCTGCCTGACGGCCCAAGAGAAAAGCAAAGGCAACGGAACTATCTTCAAGTACTCAGGCTTGTGGTTAGTGAGCACGTATGAACAGCTCATTTCATTTCTAGCCCCTATGGCATTGCACAGAAGTGGAGGTGACTTGCGTAAGGTGATAGAGGTGCTCTTGATGCCCAAAGTTTTGTGTCCATGATGCTAAAAAGCATATAGTCCATCTTCAAGCGTCCCAAAAGTCTTAACGGGTTCAAGATCGCTCAAAAGTTCAAGTCCAATGTCTCCTCTGAAAATCAAGCCATACTCTTGGCTGCAGGTCTCTGTAAAAATAAAAACAACATTACATACTTTGAACATGCAGTAATACAGAGTAAACATTGTCATTCCAAAAGGGAAGGAGAGGAGAACATCAATGAAGGACCAACCACAAATGAAACACAGAAGAGTACATTAATCCCAGGCCGTTCAATCCAAAGGCTTGAGTGGTTCTCCTGTATGACTTCCAAGGCTGTAGCCGACACGGCTGTTCTCTTGAGTTGATTCACTCATTGCCCAGGACTTTTCTAGGGAGAGGATCCACATTCCCGGCATCTCCAACTTCTTGGTGTCCTGTTACATAATGTGAAGCACAGGCCATGTGTTTGACAATTTGTCTCCAGCTGGTAGTACTGTTCTAGGAGATTGTGGAACCTTTAGGAAACAGGGCCAAACTGGAGGAAGCGGGTGCTTGGGGGAACAGGCCTTATAGGTTGTTATCCAACCACCCCAGTTCCAGTCTGAGGGCCTCTCTGTTCTTTCTTATCTATCACGATGTGAACAAGAAACCTCACATTCCTGCAGCACAAACACAGTCGCTCCAACCACCATGCCTTCTGGTTTCTGTGAATTATGTATCTATCTTATCAGAGGGTGTTGGAAGGCAGCGTTAACAAAAGAAACTATTAAAATGATTTATTCCAAAGATAATAACAGTCAACCTCAGAACAATGGACATGTGAAAAATAATGAAAGCAAGCACCTCATACTCTGTGAGAAATGAATAAAACTGAAGAAAGAATCGAGAATCCAAGTTGTCTTCAAGAGTTCTAGAAATGTTTTGTAAAATTTTATCTAAGTAAACATTTTAAAATTTACCCAACATCTATGTAATGGCATAAGGAAGGCTGTAAAAATCTAACTAAGCTAAAATAATGTATATTTGTACTTAGGAGAGATTTAATGAAATGAATAAAACTGAAGAAAGAATCGAGAATCCAAGTTGTCTTCAAGAGTTCTAGAAATGTTTTGTAAAATTTTATCTAAGTAAACATTTTAAAATTTACCCAACATCTATGTAATGGCATAAGGAAGGCTGTAAAAATCTAACTAAAAATCTAACTAATGTATATTTGTACTTAGGAGAGATTTAATGAAGATCAAATGAAGCAAATAGTAAACAATTTGCACGGGTTGACCTATTATAAAATTTTATGACAGGATGATTCAACCTCAAGGGCCCATCAATTTGTTATGAGACACAAAATTGCTAATGTTTTCATATAGTTGAATGCCATGCACCATTATTAGTATTGCAAATTATATCTAGGTTTATTTATATATGTGTTAAACAAAACACTTAAAAGTAAAAGAAGGAAAAATGGTTTCTATAATGGGGAAAAAATCAAGAGATTTTGGTCAAATTATATTATTTGTTACAGTATTTATGGTATGTAAAATACATTCCACATTCATTTAAATGAATGTCAGGTGAACTAAAGATCTAAATATTAAAATGGGATTAAAGAAAACAAATTCTTCCTAGGTTTGTACATGCAGTAAACACAAATGAGGGCTGGGAATGCAGCTCCCTGACACAGTGCTTGTGGAGCATGTGTGAGCCCCAGATTTCATCCCAGCACTGAAAAATAAATAGCAACAAGAAACCAAAGAATGAAACTATCACCATGAAATCCAACATTTATACACCAAGATATCATAGACAATATGATAGCCAAGATGTAAGACCAGCCTAAGCATCCAGTGACAGATGAATAGATGCAGAAAATGTAGAATAATACACACAAGAGCATGTATCCATCCATAAGGAAAAATTAAAATGATGGCCTTTCCAGAGACATGCAATCTCAGAAAGACGGATATTGCATGTTTTCTTATATATGTAGAATCTACACTTAAATATCTATGGCATGTATATGAGATGTGAAAATAAGTATATAGAGAAATATACATCTAGATATATCTAGATGTATGTACATGGTGTGATAGTGGAAGAGATATTATTGAAGGAGGAAAGAATACCAGTAAAGGGAGAAGAGGGAAGGAAATGGAGTTCAGGGGCTGAATGTGAGCACCTTACAACACATATGCATGAAAATGTCATCGTGAAACTCACTGATGCTTTGTTTACTAAGCAAAAAATGAATGCCAGAAAGATGGCATGAAAGACAAATATTGCACATCTTGTCTCATGTGTGGAATCTAGATTTTAAATATGCACACAATATGAACAGAAGAAAGGGCATGTGGGAAAAGCTAGGGCTCTAAAGGGAGAGGAGGAGAGAACAAGAGAGAGAAATGGGAAGAAAACGAAGGCAAATATCACGTTCTGGCTCACGCTGGGAGCCTAGATGCAAATATGTGTGCCTATGTATCTGTGTAGAACAAAAAAGTAGAAGGAGTCTGTGTGCAGAAGCAGACCCTGGGGAGGGAGAAAGAAAAGAAAAGCACAGTGATATATGTGTGTGAAAATTTCATAATGGAGGTGAGTAAGGTGCCCGATCATAAACCTGGAAATCTGATTTCATTCAACAAAAGGCCACATGGTGGAAGGAGGGAACCGTCTTTCAAAAGTTATGCTCTGATCTCCACCCATGTGCTGTGGCATGCATGCATCACCTTCTCTCTATCTTCCTTGTTCTTAAATAAATAAATAAGTAAATAAATATTTTTGAAAAAGAAAATATCATAATCAAGTCTATTAATTTAAATGCAAAGCAAAAGCAAAAATGTGAAAAAGTTCCATAAACTATATTGAAGATAAAATAAATCAGCAACACACTGGCCAGACATGAAATATACATATGTATCCAAGTGATAGAGAGAGAGAGAGAGAGAGAGAGAGAATGGAACAGGAATCAAGTCATCTAATATTCCAGTAGTAAAGTAGAATAATGTAATCAGAGAGTTTGCATAAAATATAATAAAATAGTTAATAAACCTACTCAAAGATATTCAACCTCACCATTAATCCAAAAAATAATAAGAATGCTAAAATCATATAATTAATTATTTTTGCATGTACTTAACAACAGTATGAAGAGATCAAAGATACTATAAACACTTGGTGGGAAGATAAAACTTGATGCAAGTTTTACAGGCATAAATTAGAAATTTTATAGACACAGTGTTTGTAAGAATTTCTCCTACCGGGGCTGGAGAGGTGGCTCAGGGGTTTAGCCTCTGCCTTTCAGGTGGAAGGTCCTGAGTTCCGATCCCAGATCCCACTTATAGACACCAGGCGGAAGCAAGGGCGGCCTGCGTTTCTGGTCCTGGTAGGGCAGAGCCTGTAAATCCCAGGGACAGAGTAAACAAGGAGGAGATGGAGGCGTCCATGGTGGTTCCCGAATTTGTCCATAGTTCTACACACACACACACACACACAATTGAATTTAAAAAAAAAGAATTTCTCCTACAAAAATACTGGTACTTGGATAAAAATAAATATACTGAAGTATATTTCTATTAGTGTGAATTTATAAATCACCTAAATATCCCTGAGTAAAAGAATGGTGAGTCATTTGTGCATACATTAAATAACATACTATAACATCTACTTAAAAATCTAAAGTGTGTCTATAGTTATTATTTTTTAGCATTCTGACTGGTTAAACAAGTAAATAATAACAATTTTACAGTGTGACACAAAAGGAGGAAGATAGGGCAAATGGAAAATACCTTAAGATTCTCTCTCCAGGACCCACAAACAATTAACAACAACCCAAGTACCAGATATGTGATGCCTCTGAATAAGTGGTGAGAGAGGTCTCAAAGGTCCCAAAACACTTCTGACTTTGGTCATTGTTCTTGGATGTCCTCCAGAAACTAACAGTAAGACCCTGCTGCTGTTCTGGAAGCTTCTTCCTTGATGGCCAGCTTCCATAGTACCAGAAAATGCTATGTAAGCTGCTGAGGGAGAAGGCAATCAACAGTCTCATCAATCCATGAAAGCTAAAAACTACAATAATAGCCACTCTGGCAAAAGGTGATCATTAGTATAATAGGGGTTCAAATTCAAGGGGCAACCAGCAGCTTTCTGATTGGGTTGAAGGCCCACTTTTCAGCAGGAATCACATTCCTTGTATTTCAAACCAGGACACTAATCTACGAAAGGGGAGGACAAACTATTAAGGTTTAACTAGAAAGATACTATATCAAACTGCCTTTAAAACATTTGTCATTACACCCATAGATTGGAGAAGTATGCAGAAGTTTCCATTACAAAGGAAGGTGTTTGGGGCTGGAGAGGTGGCTCAGGGGTTAAGCCTCCGCCTTGCAGGCGGAAGGTCCTGAGTTCGGATCCCAGATCCCACGTATAGACGCTAGGCGGAAGCGGGGGCGGCCTGCGCTTCTGGTCCTGGTAGGGCGGAGCCTGTGAATCCTGGGGCAGAAGGAGGTGGAGGCGTCCATGGTGGTTCACGAATTCGTCCGTGGTTCTACACATACACAGACACACACACACACACAGACACACACGCGCGCGCACATACACACGCACATGCGCACAGTTGAATAAATAATAATAATAATAATAAACAAAGGAAGGTGTTTATTACAGAAAACCACAACTGACCAAAGTGTAGAAATTACGTGAATATGGACTGTTTGGCCCTATACAGGACATCTAGACTGCTACTCCCCACACACCCCAAGGCTCAGGGAATATCACAGAAGAAGGAGCTAGAAGATTGTCAGAGCCTGAAGGGGGATGGGGAGACAGCCAGACATTATCTTTTGGACACGACAGGACTGTTTCATCCATGAATTGACTTCAGCTATGTGTATTTCCCCAAGACCTGTATGGGTTTTGTCCTATCATCATTTCACCATGAAAGGGAAAGATCTCAAGAGACCCCACATATCCCTGAGAAACTGATGAAGATTAATGCTGATAGGGATGAGGTGAAGGGAAGACCCTTTCCTCAATGGTGTACCCACTGGTACATGACCCATGCTCCAGCAAGTCCTCCGGTGCATGCCATCAATGGAAATCCACAGAGAGCCATACATATGAAAGCCATGAATACATGTAGGAGATTGACAGGGAAGAAGAAGGGTTGTATGGGAAAAGGGGGTAACATGGGATTGGGGATTAAAGTGTGAAAATGTCATAAATTCACTATATCCATGTGTGAAACTCTGAAAGAATATTAAAATTGCAGTGTGGTATCTTTGAAAAGCCTCAAGTGTTGTACATTATACCTATCTATATGCATTACCGCATAAGTGGAGCTCAGTAACCAACAGAAAATGAATGGGTGTGTTCTTCCTAGTCACTTCCTAGTTAGTCACCTTCCCCAGTCTTACCACACTTTACCAGGCAAGGAGCTTCTTTTCTGATCACCTGTGCACATTAAGAAATCTAGCCGTCTAAATCAAAACTTCAGTTCCATATTTAACACAAAACCTCTCCCATCTTCTTAGCAGCAGGCTAGGAAGACAGGGAGTGTTCTTTCTTTCATTTGTCCTTCTTTGCCTTCTACCCTTACTGATGAATCCAACAGGGTCCAGTCATGGAAAGGGGAGTGTCAAAGGAAAAGAGCCAAATGTCTTAATCAACCAGTGCTATGCTAAACTGGTGACCTTTACATACCTTCTGCCCTGCTTAAATTCTGACTTGTCATGGAGGTGTGCTTGCAAGTTTACTGGAACCTTGAACAAGTCAGAAAGCGAACAGTGTCCACATGTACTCCTGAAATCCATAGGAGTTCCTGTCTCTGGGGCTCCTGGACCCTAACAGGCCACCGCTGGGAGGAGACATCCCTCAAGATGTTTCCAGGTTAGTGGTTCTCCATATGCAAATTTCACGCATTTTTCCCTTCTATATACTTGCAAAACTGTGACTCTGGCTAGGCTGGGCCCTCCTCAACAGCCCTAGAGCCTTCTGCCCTCAAACATCTCCTGAGAGAAGCTAGTCACCAGTTACTATGTGAATGATTCCTGCAAACTCTTGAAACACATCCACGGTTTCGGTGGAGTTCACTGCCCTGCTTGAGAGGAGCCAAAAGAACTCCAATTCCACAGGCATTCAGACAGAAAACAGATTCAGACAGAGAACAGACCCTTCCTCTCCCACAGCCCACAGGCAAGAACTCTCCACGGAGGAAACCCTTGACTCGCTGTGCCTTAAATACAGGGCAGATCAATCAAAGCCGAAGGCCTCTCTGCTCCTACAAACTCCTTGTAATGAATTTTATTTCAAATTCATTTCTAGTTCATAGGCTGTAAGTGGCAACATCACAGATTTTGTTGTGGCTTAGTATTTCCCATGGGGTATACTTCATGCTTTATAATCTGGGACCTCTTATCATCTGTTGTCTTCAGCTTTGGTGTATTATCTGCAAATCCAAAATATGATCCATCTAACCTAGCATTACATTTGTATCACATACCACATACTTTATCATTTTTATTATATATATATTATTATATATATTATATATATTATATATTCTACTGACTGAAACAAGATATTCAATACTCACAAGCTATATACTCTGATTACCATTGCAGTAGAACTGATGAGCAGTATAGACAGTGATTTTCATTCTCTTGTTTTTCCATATTGTTGAATTTGCTTACAATAAGCATGTAGTGCTTTTGTAATTAGAAAGCCATCAAATAGTAATGATAATAATAATAATAAGCCATTGGGAATAACAACCATCTTCAAGTTTCAAAATACTAGGCTTTGTGCTAGATGTTCTATTAGCATTGTCTTTTTTCAAGTGTGTATGTGTGTGTGTGCGTGTGTGTGTGTGTGTGTGTGTATGAACACAGATACACATGGAGGTCAGAAGGCAGTCTTGGGTATCCATTCTTTCTTCCACCTTGTCTGAGACAGGTCCATTGTTTGCCACTGCATACTCCAAGCTACTTGGTCCACTAGGTTTCCTGTCGCTGCCTCCCGTCTTACTGTGGGAGTGCTGGAATTACAACTGCATTCTACTGCATCTGGCTTTGTAGGGCTCTTGGGGATCTAAACTCAGGACTTCATGCATGAATGGCAAGCCATCTCCCCAGCCTACGCTATCTGTTTTTTTTTAAAATCATATTCATGGCTCTATGGTTGCATCCTTGTGATGATGAAGAAATTGGAATTCTCTGGCCAATTTGACCAGCATTCTAATCTGAACTTCAAAATCAGTGTAGTCTGCTTTTCAAGAATCCATGACAGTTCTCATCACTTGTAGCACCAAGCCAGGTGACATACAAGGTATCAGCAGATATTCAAAGTTGTCGTCTTGACTACAGACTGTGAGCTACCTCATTGCTTGTGCAGCACCCGGGAAAGTTCTGGATCTATTGGTTAAATATATTATCATTTAAACCAGGATACTTCCAATAATGAAAATAGTCACATTGTCACAACACACAAACATCACAACTATTTTGGAGCAAAAATGACTTTCTTGTCAGCCAGTTGAAAGGACAGATTTGGGGGAAAGAGGGACAAAGGGAAAAAGAGGTAAGAAGAGGGTAGAATACATCCATGTTGTTTATTATTCAGAAAATTTTGAGTGGTAAATAAACCTTCTTTTTCTATATTTAAATCCTGAAAATGAAATAAACCTGGGAGAGATAGCATATTGGTAGAGATAAGTTATTACAAGTTAGAAATTTCAAGTCTTATGAAAGAAGGATAGAAAGCCATCCAAAAGAAAGAGAGGATGAGAAGATGAATGTGAAGTATTGATGGAAACCCATCAATACTATTTTCGACTCTTGACAGAAAGTGAGTGTCTAAGGAGACCGATGACAGATGGAAGAAGAAAGGATCTTTCAGCATAGCCTGATCGTTTGTCCAGGAAGAGAAGAGAATGGAGAGATCAAACCCATAGAGCAGACAGTGGTTCAGAAGCAGCGGAGACTGCATGTTCTTCTCAGCCACGTTGAGGCTCGCCCAGTCCTGTCTTCTCCCTGACAAAGGATCAGGTATGAGGAAGGGGCCAAGTTGGGAAGTCAGGTTGAAAACTCAAGCCAACCATCAAGGCAAGTGGTACCGCCTTTTCCTCATCTTCCCATTTGGAATGGAAATAGCAACCCCAGCCATGAAGATTCAGGGACACTGCATGACAGCCACCAGTGTCTGAGCACTGCCAACGTCTTTAAGCAAAGGGCCCCCTACCCTGAACACACACAGGGCAGCCTTGGACACAGTCATTACTGATGCTGATACTGCAGATGACATCTTGTTAGTCACATCCTTGCTGAAAAATTGCCATGACCTCCAGGGATGGAAGATCTCCATCCCACCATGCGCTTTCACTTCTAAGAGTTTTGCCTCTTGGGATCAGTCATAAAAATCTTCACTCTGTGAGATTAAGAGCCCCTCCAAAACTGGCTTCTACTGGATATGTGTAAACACACATACACGAAGATGAGTACACATCTGTGCACACACATATGTGCACAGTGTATACGTATGTGGGTGTGCACAGGTTTGTATCTGTCTGTGCATCCCTTGGAGGGGGAATGGGAACATTTAACATCTAGAATATCTCCCAAGCATGTGGACCCCTTGCATCTAGAACATCCCGCCTTTTCAACTTTTCAGGGAGAGGAAATTGAGTCAAAGGCAGACTAGATGAGTCTAAGTGTTGAATGGCATTGTGCGTCATTAAACCTCAAGGAGAAAAGCCTGAGCAAAGGCCTGTCTCACTTATTAAGCTCATTTTTTGCTGCATTTTTTCTGGTTCTAAAGAGATCCAAGATTCAAAGCCAGGATGACAAAAGCGCTCTCATTCCCCTTTATAGAGAAATATGTTTGTTTTGTTCATTTTAAATTGGGCTTAAATTAGGCCTCAGAAGGAGGGAATTCATTAAAATTCAGATTTGCAGTGGTGCCAAGTCGTCATCCGAAAGGCTAGTAGTAATACTCCTGATAGAACTCAAGAGAGAAATAACTAATGCCAAAAATAAGAGCTGCACCAATTTATAATGTTCCCATCAGATGACAAAAATGGTAAAACTATTAAGATAAAGAAGTATGAAGATATACATACATGTTTCTAACAGCCAGTTGAAGATGTATATACATGAACATGCATATACAAGATTAGTGCTCCATGATGCTGCTGCTGTATGCTGCTTTCTCACTTAACCTTATATTGTTATCATTGCTTCTTTCATTGAATACATTATGTGAAAGCAATTTTAATGTCTAAATAATAACCTATTTAGGATAGGCACAAAATAAGAATTCTCTACTGCTGTCTGCAGAGATAATACTAATAACACAACTTTGTGAGAAGTAGACATTGCTTGAATATAATTTGGAGGCCAAGTATGTCTTTAAACTCTTAGCAGCAGAATCCTTTACATGTAGAGTGATGATCATTATAAAACTTTCAAGGCTCTTATGAAAAGCTCCCCACCTCCACAGAGCTCGTCTCTATGATTCTTGTCAAAGTTAATGTTGAGAAGGAAGGGAGTCTGGCCACTGGAGATCTTTTAGAAGTGAGAGTAGTCCCCAGACCACATCCCTTTCTAGAACCTTCTTCCTCCCACTTATATACACCTGTGCCCTGTAGCGAAAGATGAGGATGCTTGCTTTCCTGTCTACTCAAAAAGCAGTTCCACTGGGACACCCAGAGAATTTTGGGTATATGCTGGAACTGGGGACCTTGGGGTGTGGAATCTGACGCATGCTTCATGGAGCGAAGGGTGATAGTTTCCAGGTGGAATTGGAAAGAATTCCTACACCCCACCCATAACAGATACAAGAATTCTGTTACTCTTAGGGCCAGGTAAGAATCAGTGGGCGCATCTGGCAGCACAAGAGGCAGAACACGCTGGAGGAAGTGGCATGACATCAAGGCACTGTGGGAAACACTCCATTGAGGATTTAGGGAATATATCCTCTCCTCAGTGTCGGGGGCTCCAGCAGAGTACCCACAGAGCACTCCAACAGGTGATTCTCTTTAAGCATCACTGAGTTACCTGCCCCATAGTCTAGTCTTCTTCCTCCCAGCCCTGTCCCCTGCCCATGTTGACGCCGGAAGGATTGTGGGAAAGAAACCCACACCCATGATTGGAAGATGGTACATCCCCATCATTTGAGGTTGGAATGCTGGGCTGGACTGAGACCCACCTAAACAGATGGTGTAACGGTTACTCTTAACTATTGCTGTGAGAGAACACTCAAAGTCAAGCAACTTAAGGGAGAAAGGGAGGTTTATTCAGCTTACGGTTCCAGAGGAAAGGTACAGTCTCTCAAAGCAGAGGCGGCATGGCTCTGGCCAAAGCTGGAGGAGGCTAAGTCACTGCAGACATCTTGGAGACTGAGAGCTGCAGACTGCTTGTTGCAAAGGCAGACTTCTAGAGGTAGGGTGGTACTCATCCACCTCAAGGCCCACCCCTTGTGACTGCCTTCCTCCAGCAAGGCTCCACCTCTCAAGGTGACATGACCTTGTCAAACACATGAGACTGTGGGGGACACATTTCAAACCATGACAGATGGTCAATGTGACCTGAAAACATTGTAATGATCGAGAGAATCCTGAAATACCATGAGACTCACCTCAGAATGCATCCAAAAGGGCAGGGAAGGGGGGGTCCCACCTCAATAAGCATCCAGGGTCAAGGTGAGGAACAGATTAAGGCATCTTCTGTAATGTCTTTGAATACTCATGTTCAGGATGCTAGTTAACATTTGTTTCAATTACAGTGCTAATGTAATAAAAGAAATCTGGAAGGGGCTTTTAGCAAATTTGAAAACTGAAATTCAACAATTGATCATAGAGAGTGTGCAAAGCAGGAGCTACCCAACCAGAAAGGCCCAGAGAGCAAGCCGGTTGGCCTAGAGAAAGGAACTTCAGTGTTATCAGCTCTCTCGCTGTGTCTGCAGACTGTGTCATGATTACACCACTGACATTGGATGGGATCCCTGTAGTTGGCTAGGGGTTAGCTCAGTGGTAGAACACTTGCCCAACATGTAAAAGACCCTGAATTAAAGCCCCAGAATCACAAACAAACATACAAAGCTGTTTTTAAGAAAGGAGTCTGTGGTGGATTGAAATGTGTCCCCCACAGTCTCATGTGTTTGGGAAAGTCATGGCACCGTGGAGAAGCGGAGCCTTGCTGAAGGAAGGGGTGGGCTTTGAAGTGAATTAGTCCTACCCTACCTCCTGGAGAAGTCTGCTTTTACAGCAGGCAGTCTTGCAGCTCTCAGCCTCCAAGATGTTTGCAGTGACCTTGGCCCCCTCCATCTTCTGTAGCCAGCCATGCTACTTTCGCCATGAAAGACTGTGTCTCCCCTCTGGAACCATAAGCTGAGTAAATCTCCCTTTATCCCTTAAATTGCTTGGGTGTTCTCTCATGGCAACACACAAGAGTAACCGTTGCAGCGTCTAAATAAAATCAGTGATTCTCAAGAATGCTGGCACTGAGAAGTCTTATCTTAATAATGGACATCAATTATCAAGCTATAAAACATAAGGACACCAAAAATATCATTTTGAACTTTCTCTAATTCAATTTAATATCTTTCCAGGACCTTTAGTGTTCTAGATATAGAATATATAATATCTATTCAATCCAGAAAAATTCACTTAGTTAATTGCTTTCCAAGCACTTCAGGCTAAGACTTAGTGTCCCACCCACCTACCCACCCACACCCAAGGTAGCATCTAACTTGAGATTAAGTTTTGGGAGGAACAGGGTATATGATTTGCAGCTTACTCCCTATACAGGATACAGTCTCTTGAGATGTAATTAAAACTGCAAAACTGCCGTCTTTACCTTGAGTCCGTCCACAGCTACCTTTGTCCTGAAGAGCTTTCTGACAGTAGACACAGGAATTGTCCTGCTCTTTTGGATGGCCATTTTCCTCTCACAGCCCACAAAACCACTCGAGGTTTTCTAAAGGGACATATAGAATGCTGGGGATGTTGTCCCTGTCTCTCTGGTGTCACCTGACCCTTCTGGGCAGACATGCTATCTCATGGCCTCTCGGTTAGTCCTGCCTTATTCCCAGTATGATGCGTACTTCTCAAGAGCAGGTATAGAGAACTTTAAGTCATTGCCCCCTCCCTTGGGCTTTACCTTTCTGAGTAAGATCGGAGATCTCTGTTCTTAGTGCCCTCGTCTATCTGGGCTCTGTTTTGCCATCATCTATGTCTTCCAATCTTATGTATGGCAGGGAGAAAGGCTCAGGCCCATCCATCTCTGGATTGGCTGACTGATTGACTGATTGACTGACTGATTGACTGTTGAATAGCCCTATCTGCCGAGGTTTCACTTCCCCTAAGCTGTTACCTTATTCTGCCAAGATCTTCCATATGTACATTTGTGCAGGGAACACTGTGTCTGGATTCCTTCAGCTATTTATCCTTTGAAAATTAAAACAAACAAACAAATAAGCAAGCAAGCAAATTAACTTCATAGTTTTGCCTCCCTTGACAAAGCTGAAGCTTCAAGACTAATCAATGCTCCAAGTTTAACAAAAGTCCATTAAAGAAGAAGGAATGATATGCAAGATACTCCACACAAGTTAGGGCCGAAGCAATCATAATAGGACTTTGCATGACCTGTGCTATGTCCAACACATTATTGACCCCACAAAGTCTAGCATGGACTAAAGGCACTAGGATCCTTGGAGGCTAGGGACTGACAGTCACAGTAGTGTTCCTAAGCTTAAGGGGAACACAGGAAAGGGTTCTGGGAAATGCCCCTGGGTCCTTGCACCTCATCAGAGAGGAGGACCCAGAGAGAGTTTGGTATGCACAGTAAAGGATGCTCCAGGGATTGGGGGGGCACTGGGGGATAGGGAGGGAGGGGGGGGCAGGAGAGTCAGGGGGGAGGTGGAGGGAGGGAGGGGACCAGTGTACCTGTTAAGTTTGTATGAGCGGAAATAATAATTAAAAAAAAAAAGAAAAAGGAAAATGAACAGGAGGAAGAGGAATAAGAGGAGGTAGTAGAAAATTTGCCTCTTTGCCCCCAATGTTGCTAAATGTAAATTTATAATATTTATGCCTCAATCTCTCAGTCATCACACATACACCCACCCTTTTCCATTCAGAACCAGAAAGAAGAAAACCGGTAGTTCTACCTTCCAGAGCCCGTGAGTGGGGAAAGGGACTGTCTAATAACCAGACATGTACATATCCATTAAAGGCAAAACACTCTTAAAGGAGAACTGAACTGAAGTCTAGCATGGACTAAAGGCACTAGGATCCTTGGAGGCTAGGGACTGACAGTCACAGTAGTGTTCCTAAGCTTAAGGGGAACACAGGAAAGGGTTCTGGGAAATGCCCCTGGGTCCTTGCACCTCATCAGAGAGGAGGACCCAGAGAGAGTTTGGTATGCACAGTAAAGGATGCTCCAGGGATTGGAGATTCCAGGGATCGGCTATGAGATATTTCTTCCAGATCTTCGTTCTCTTACCTCAGAAGAATCCCTGCAAATGAAGAGTAGAATTCAGGGCGATCTTACTTTAAAAAAACCACCAATGGAATTAGAATCAACTTGAACTCAATAGATGACTTGTTCACATGCAGTTTAGTTTTATAAATCTGGTAGCATGAAATGAATGATAAAGAAATTCTACCCCAGAGATCCTACATATTAGACAGTGAACATATTTTTAGCTTTATAAATGAAGACAGATTAATATGCCTCCAACCTAAAAAGACGTTGGAATTTGCCTAAAAGGTGACACAGGGAGTGTAAGGTCTCCGCTTCAATCATCAATTAGTTTGAACTGTTTTCATCAAATCCTCCTGAGAGCCTCAAGGTAAGGAATGACTTTCACATATGACTTCAACAAAGGACTCCAGCAACAATTGTAAGTATAGGGATATATTCTCTGGTTTGTTTTCAGATCGAAAGAAAAGAGAATCCTTTCCCATCACAAATCTGTTCATTAGAAGGACTAAAGTGTAGGAAAGAAATTACACCTGCCTGGGCTTCTTCCTCCACTAGGCAGAGTCAGGCTTAAGCTGCAAGCACAAAGGCAAGAGCTCTATGAGTAAGGAATGCCTTCATCCTGCAAGTTTCTCTTAAATGTCATGAACTTACCCTCATTTCTCCCAAGTCCCATGAATCTGGAAAGAGCAAGGAGAGAATGAGGCGCTGCACGGGTAATGGTCCCATGGTTCCATATCCCACCTCCTGTGGAATCACTAGCCTTTCAAACCCCCTCCCTCCTCCCTGACAGATCCTGGGGAAGCTGAGATGCATGCCCTGGGTTCCGGCTGTCAGCCTGTTACTCCGTCCTGTTGTGACCTCAGTTTGTGCTGTGATGGTCCCCACCGTGGGAACTTCTTCTTCGTCTCCATATCTCACTCTTAACTTTGTGACCCTCCTCTGAATTGATCTTATCATTGCCAACAGGGAGGGGGAAGATTCTCTTCCAGACAGTGTTATCACTTCCTGGCAAGCAGCCACACCACACAGCAGCTCCGGACTCTTATCATTTCCTTTCATGCATGTAGCAAGTGTTCCAAAGGTATTTAGTAGGGAGGTACCATGTGTGAGACACTGAGCTTGCTTCAGAGGCACTGTGGAAACCAAAACGACCATCACAAACTTGGCGGAGCACATAATTGGATGGTGGGATTATCATCGTTTCCTACTGAACTTCATCAAGACAAGCTGCACAAGTACACAGAAACGTTGGGTGGGGCTTCCTGGCTGGCCCTTGAATGTGTTCATCGCGCCCAGCATCTCAAGATCTTCTCTCCTCTCTCCACCTTATAATAACTTGCTCACTCAGCCACTCTCCCTCTAAAACTTTTCCTACCACATTTCTCAAAAATTTTCATTGCCACATCACCAAAGCCATCTCTCCATTCCACTCTTTACCATCATCCTCCCGAGGGCTAAAGGAACCATTGGAAAACAGAATTGTAGCAGTCCTGGTACGACACAGTCACATTGATTATATATGCAAATATAAATAATATTCAGCCTCAAGACTGGCACATTCCTGTTATAGAAAGATTGAAAAAAGAAACAGAAGACATGTTTTATAAGTGTCGCCCACTTTTCTCATAGTTTAGTAGTGTGTAGCTTGGATGTGAAATTTCCTCCATGGATTTCTGTAATGAACACTTGGTCCCAGCTGGTGGTTTTTTGGGGGAAAGTTGTGGGACTTTTAGGAGAGGGAGCCTTGCTGAAGAAAGCAGGTCACTGGGGGAAGGGGGAGACCTTGAAGTTGGATAGTTCAACCCCACCACTTCCCCCTCTTTCTCACTTGCGCCTGGATGCCATGTGAGAAGCCCTGCCATCTTCTCTGCCACAATGAGCTCTATGCCCTGTAGAACTGTAAGCCGAAGTAATAAGCCTTTTCTCCTTTGCATTGCACTAGTCAGAGTATTTTATCACTGCGACAGAAGAGCAATTGCAGCTGTAGTAAGGAACACATTAGAGACTCTTGGAAGCAATGGCAAGACCAGCTCTTTGCTTATCCTGAAAAACTCATTTAGGGAGCTTTGAAAATGGGAACAGGTTAACCAGAATTGGGGTGAATTCTGGCAGATCTCCAGGTTAAAGGAAGTAGGTCATCCAACTAATTTTCTTACCCTTTTTCTTCAGGAGAGTTTTTTGGGTTTTTTCTTCTCTTCAAGACAGGATCTGACCATGTGGTCCAGACCAGCCTCTGACTTACAATCCTCCTGCCCCATCTTCTCAAGCGTTAGGATTACAGGCATATGCCACATTCCCATCACTTTTAATTCTTTCTGAAAATCCTGCATTTCAGAAACAATCAGCACTCTTTTCTGTTAAAGAGTTTTATAGACAAGACACACGCAATTGAAGTTGTAATTTACCCTTGGCTGTAACTGCACAGCCGTAACTGTAACTGCATATCTAAATGCACACATGGCAGAAGACAGCTAGGATTCTGGGCATGGTTCTCCAGGATAAGGAAAATGGAACATCAGACCTCAAGTTGGAAACATAGGCCAGTTGTTTTATCATGGTAGGGTCTCACATTTGATCCAACCAGCCTATCATGCACTCTCCATCACCAAATGAGACCCTTATGGACAAACACCTATGAACTGGGGTCAACAGGAAGAAGACAGATTATTCCTGTTTATCACGGAGCTCCTTTTACATGCTGTGAGATTCGGGTTGTATAGAGAGAGAAGCATGTTTTGTGGAATGGGGAAGAAATTGAAAAAGATGATGCAGTACGGCCAGGACAGGGTCTGAACAGCTATGAAGCTTTGCGAAAGCTTAATCCTTTGAGTTGTCATCGGCTTGCTTGCTCCCATAATGAGCAGGTTCCCATAAGATCAGTAACAGTGACAAAGGAGAAGCAGACAGAGTCACGTTACCCAGAGCCTCAGATGGGCAGAAGCTATGAATAGAACATCCTTGGCAGGAACAAGAGAGGAGAGTGCTGGCTTGACTGTCTTGAACGCCCAGGTGTGAAATTGATGTCTAGAAGGCATCCCAGTTCTCTGCAATAGCTTATTGACTGATGGCAAAACCATCTATGTCGGAAAAGCAGCAAATGCACCCAAGACTTTGTCAGCAAAATCAATGAAGGAACACAATATGGACCACAGAAAAAGGCACCTTGATCCCAGGCCCATAGATAGCACTCTACCTTGAGGCATGCTATAGCAACAGAAAGAGGCTGTTTAACTGAACAGTACAGAAAGATGAGGACTTGAAAGGCAAAGCCCAGCATTGCATTTGCATATGGGTGGTATGCACACACGTGTATATGTACATGTGCATGTGAGTACACTCAGCACTGCCCATGAGAGAGCTCTTGTAGTCCACATGCAGTAGCCTTCAACAGCCCATATGGCATGTGGGCTAAGATGATCTTTAGAATAGTTAAGCTAACCTGGTTTAGACACCAATGGCCTGACTCACTTAAATCTTGTTGCTTTTGCTTGATGCTGATGCTTGAATTTTCTGAACCTTGGTTTTTATCATCTGAACTACCATGACAGTAATCATAGTTCTTTGTTACTTCTTCTTCCTGGGCTACATACTCTAGTCTCCACTGTAATTTTAAGAGTAATCATGTGACAGAGTTTTGGCCAATAAAACGTGAGCAGAAGTATTGTACAACTCTTCCAGGCAGTCAGAGTTAGGTACAGGTGTCAACTTGGTGGTTAAGGATTCAAGTTCTAGGCACATTTATAAAGAATAAGCAGTTGACTTGAGGCCTGAGTGAACTTACAGATGATTGAATAAGTGATGGGGAAGACCCAGCCCATGGCAGGCTGGCCTAATCCTTGCACAAGCAAATAAATGGAGGGAACTGTTTGAGAAAGCTGACATCCTTCCATATATGTGGCTAGGCGTGCTAGTCTGGCAAATGAGGATTGTCCCTCCCTCGGCCATTAAGCCATTATTTGATATGGTGTTATCAATTTCCAACTCCTGGTATTGCTGTAGGCTCTTACACCAAACCAGATAAGAAGCTGTTATGGGACATTGTAAGAGTAAATAAAGCTGCTTGTTCCCCTATAAGCCATTTGGTTGTAAACTTATCAGCAACAGTGCAGGCAAACTGCTATACAGGCATAGCATGCCAAAATTCCTCTATGTAATCCTTCATCCTCTGCACAGTCTGTTATGGAATATAACTGAACCTCCAACATCCCAGATATCTGAATGAATGTATGGAGAAAAGCCCCATCACCAACCTGGAATCACCTCATTTAGGGGCTTATTTAATACAGAAGTTAAGCATCTCAACTAATATTTTGTCAAAATTTTTAAGGCACAAGCCCATGCAAAACATATAGCCCACTACCTGACATATAGGAAGCATTTACATTTCATGCAGATCGGTCTTGTTTTGGACCAGACCAGAGTTCTTTGAGGCTGGTGCAAGGAACAGGATGACAAAATTGATAGACTCAGCTGCTATGTTATTCATTGACTTTAAAAACAGTTACCATATTAAGGATCTGGGGAGATGGATCAGTAGTGAATGCTTGCCGTGAAAGCTAAAGAACCAGAATTCAGATCTCCAAATCCCACATAAAATGCTATCTAGGTGTGGTGGCTAACCTGTAGCTTCAGCCACGAGGGATGGAGCCTGGAAATCCCCAGAACAAGCTGGTGAGCTAGATAGTCCTAATGGTATGCTATAGATTTAGAGACCCAGACTCCAAACAATAAAGTGGGAGAGAATTGAGAATGATTTCTAATATCACTCTTGTTCCTCCACATGCATGTGTACTCACGTGCATATACAAATATACGTGTGCACATCATGTGTCCCATACATGCTTACACAAGAAAAATCATCATATTTACTAATAACATCTGTATGGGATGTAAGCAGAATACACACTGGTATGAGTGAGCAGATATATAAGATATATAAGATCTTAAGTTCCCATCCGATGGCTTCACATTCCACACAGAATGAGGGGTGAGCAAATCAGAACAGCCCAGAACCATATACTCAGATTGTCTTCATAGTTTTTAACCTGGGACTGTGAAATGAGAGGCTGTCATAGTTGAGCACAGGTGTCAACTTGACAGTTGAGGGTTTGAGCCCTGGGCACATTTGGGAAGAAGTAATGGTTGAGTTAGGCCCAGAGCAGACCTACAGGAGTTTGTCTAGCTGATGGGGAAGGCTCAGCCCATGGTAGGTGGGATTAGGCTCTGGAATAAAATACAGACAGCTGGTTGAGAGAGTTGGCATCCTTGTGTATACTTGGCCAGACATGCTGGTTTGGCAAGTAAGGATCATCTCTCTCTCTCAGCCATTACATAGAGATTGTGTGGCCAGTTCCCTCAGTCTTGGTGTTGGTGTGAGCTCTCCTGTCAAGCTGGACTGAGAACTGTAACCAGATAATCGTAAAAGAGAATAAACCCTTGTTCTCTTAAGCCATTTGATGGCTGAAGAGCAGTTAGGTAATATTTTGACTTTCATATTTCATTTCTTGCCACTCTGCTGCATCTCTTAGAGGTTTCAAATGTGCTCCTACAGGCCACAACCTACTGCAACCTCTCTTCATAAAAGTTGTTCACTTTTTAATTTAGTTTCCTGCCCTCTACGGCTGAAAAATATGCCCCAAAGACTCAATCCTTCTGCAGGAAAGAAAATCCATATTATAAATGACTGTGGTGACATGATGAATTGTCCATCTAGCCTTATGCTCTGCTATGAATTATTCTTTATGGCAGTTACAACTGTCTGAAATTTTATTAGTGTTTGTGTATATGTGTGTTTTATGTGTGTTCGTGTATGTGTATGTGTATGTTTACGTGTGCTCAAGTGCATGTGTGTGCACATACTTGCGGAAAGCACAGGACAACCTTGCTTATCACTTGTTGGGTGCCATCTGCCTTTTGAGACAGAATCTCTTACTCAGTAGGTATTGCTATCTGGCTAGTGAACCCCAGGATCATCCTGTCTTCATTCCCAAAGGGCAGGAATTTCAGGTGTAAACTACCACACCCAGCATTTTTATATGGGCTCTGGACGTTGAACTCGGATCAACTTTATAAGCACTTTATAGGCTAAGTGATCTCCCCAGTCTTGACATTTTATTATTCACATGATTGACCTTTTATTACTTGACTTGTTCCCACTGAGATCTGAGATTGTGTCTTGCTTTCTGCTCTAGTTCAGCAGCCAGAACAATACCAGCCAAACAGCAGATGCTCAAACAACACTTTTTTTTTTCAAAGTACATAAAGAATATCTTGAATGAATAGATTTGTTTTGCAGGTTGACTTTCCTGAACTTGACTGATTCCCTGAGACTGATCAAAGAATTTCTAGACCAGCAAAGCTAATTGATGGGCTCTGAGCCACGTCTGGAGGCAAAGTCAGGCTTTCTTTCCAGCACCTGATTTAGGCACCCAGACAGCTGGGCTCCTCAGACAATGTGACTGTGCCACTGTGAAAAATATTTACGAATGAATAGAAATTTGTACATCAAATTATGGAAATTTCTGTGAACATGAATTTAGCTAATTGCCATGCATTGTAATTCCTCATTCTCCCTTCTGATGTCAGAAAAAAAAATCAGAACTCTTGGGATTACTTAGCATAAAGGAGAAAATGTTGAGAGGAGACAGAATCTAACTGAAATAAGTCTTGTCACAATCACCTAATTTTTTTGTTGAGATCATTAAACTAATGGATCTGAGGATTTCTATACAACAAAGCGTTTTTCCCAATAAATAAGAAAGGAATGGGTAGGTGAACTGACATAGGATAGGAGAACCATCAAGGAGGATGTAATAAGGATTTTCGGTGATGGATTTGAACAGATTGTATGAATGCCTGGAATGTACCCTTGACCAAACCTAGATTACAGAAGCGGGGACACACACACACACACACACACACACACACACACACACACACACACACATAGATGACAGACTTGCCCCATATATAATTTTTGAACTGTAACCATGGACTGAATATGGCAAGTTTGGATTTAATGGAAATAAATATCAGGGCATGCACTTAATTCAACAAGATGAAGTGTGGGCCTGTCTCATGACTTATCTACTACCCTTTCCCTAATTCACTCCTGAACTAGTCATTCTTTTCTGTTGCTGTGAGAGAACACCCGAAGTCAAGCAGCTTAAGGCAGAAAGGAAGATTTATTCAGTTTAGAGTTCCAGAGAGGAGATACAGTCTTTCATAGCGGAGGTGGCATTGCTGGTGGCAGAAACTAGAGACAGGCTATGTCATACCCATCCAGAAGGCTCATAGTTGCAAGACTGCCAACTGCTAGAGCAGGCCCCTCCTGGAAGTGGGACTCATCTACCTCAAGACCCACCCCTGTGACTGCCTTCCTCCCTCAAGGCTCCACCTCCTAAAGGCATCAGGACCTTCCCAAACACACGAGCCTATGGAGGACACATTTCAAACCATGACAACCCCACATAGCATCTGCATTATGTTGGAGGAAAGTCAAGAGTTTCATTTCCACTTCGAGCCCACCCATGTTTCAGCTCTTCATTAAAATTGCTCTATCCTTTCCTTCAGGTATCCAGAGTCCTTTATGTTTTCTTTATTTTCTCTTCATTCGTGGATACTAATGGCATTTCTTCCTTCTCACTTTTGACATAATACAAAATGTAACATAGTATAGAATCAACACAGCATGACTCAATATAACAAACCTAACAAAACGCCACGGCAGGACATGACAAGTTACAGACTCTATTCATTTCTGAGCTCTCCCCTTAGAAATGAGTATGGGATCTCCATGATGATTTGGGCAGGGATCTATTCAAAACCCTTCTGAGGCTTTGGTTTCGCTTGGTAGTAATCCAGGCCTATTCTCTGCATGCATGGTAGATCTTAGATTATCTTCCCACTTTATGTAGATTCTCTTGTATGATGTTCCTATCTTCTGGACACAGGCCCTTTTATCATAGTTATTTTGAAAATGGCAAGTAAGGGTCAGAGAAGTTAAACTTTCAAAAAATTCACCATGATAAAATTGGAATTTAAACTCAGGTCTTTTTCACCCCTAGCCTTTTATCTGCTCAACAACAGCCACCAAATATTTTCTGGGCACCTACTCTATATGTCTAACCATAGTCTCATCACTTCACATGGAACAACTCATCAAATTCTGCATCGGTCTCATGAGCAGATGCTGTTTAAGACCTTTTAACAGATAATAAAACCAAAGGTCACAGAATCTGTATAATTCACACATTCTTATGATGTCATTTCTGGCAAAGCTGGAGAGTACCGAGTACCCTTCCTGGCCCCAGTGACCTGCAACAGGACAAAATTCCCATCATAACTCCCATACAGATACTGTGGCAGCTATGCCAGACATCACCCTGAGGAAAGGACAGGGGTTCACAAGTCCCTTTTTCCCCCCATGACCACCAACAGGATGCTGCTCACTACCCAGTGGTATCATGTGTCGCAGCTTCTCTGCATTATTACCGATAAATTCATGATAAAACAGCTTAAGGGAACAAAGGGTTTTATTACAGTTTATTTACAGCTCCTGTCCAGCTTAGCAAGAGAGCCCAAACCAACATCAAGGGCTAAGGGAATCACATCCAGAGGACTGCAGAGACAGGGACAATCCTTATTTGCCACACCAGTGTGTCTGGCCAAATATCCAGAAGGATGCCAACTTCCTTGACCATTTTATTCACCTGCCTAGGGATTAGCCCCCACCCACCATGGACTGGGCCTTCCTATCAATCAGACAATCTTCTGTAGGCTTGTTCGGGGTTTAACTCAACTGCTAATTCTTACAAATGTGCCCAGAGCTCTGAGCCTTCAACTGTACAGTTATCACCCGTATCTAACTATGACAATGTGCAAGTCTGAAGAGAGAGAGAAGATAATCTTTAGGATCAGTGCAGACCCAATGCTAGGCCCTTGTTAGACACTCTCCTCCCCCAGCAGACCACATTCCAGATCTGCAAACACAGGCAAACACCCACAGAAACGAAACAGAGGTCTGGAGAAATATCTAGTGGTACAGCGCCTACCCCCTTAACGATTCAAACCTTAAGATAAACAAACATATCAAGGGATGTGTTGGCAAATGAAAGAGAGAACATTTAAGGAAAGGGAAACACTAAAAAAACAAGAAGGAGAAAAAAGACAAAGTCACACATGCTGTTTCTATCCCATAGGTAGAATTCAGATTTAATACATACAGCAGAAAAGGGACTATGTGGTGTGCGGAAGGTAATCAGTAGAGGGGTGGGGGAGAGAAGGAAAGGTTAATGGTGGCCATGAGAAAAGTACAGTGATATACATGTTTGAAAATGTCACCAGAGACCCACTATTTTATATGCTAACCTACACAATTAATAAAAAATACAAAAAGGCAGGAAGAGTGTCTACACAATGCAATCCAAAACTAAGTATGAATAACTGGGGGGAGGATCTTTGCTTTGGACCATCTAGGCATTTTCCACTAGCAATAAAGAATGAGGCCCCCCAGAGATGAGCAATGCACTGATGAGATTTTGTTCTTCCAAAACTCGACTCCTGGCTTTGCTTCCACGATGGGTTTCTTCCAGTGCCTTGCCTAGTTCTGTAAACAGAAACCGTATTTTCTACTACTCCTTTTCTGTTTCTCACAGTTTCTGGGCAGTCCCTCAGCAGATCCTGCCCACTCTACCTTCCAAACACATTCACAAGGTGTTTAACCAAGAGTAAAAAAACAAAACAAAATAAAAAACCACATAGAAATAGATGAATAGAGCAACCAAGAAAGAAAAGTCTTAAGGAACAAGGAAAAAGGGGGAAACAGAAGGCAAGTGATATGTGTATGGGGGAGGGGGGATTGACAGTCTCACCCAACTATAACTGCTACGAACGAGCTCCGTTAAGAAGAATCCAATGGGACAACAGTGGTGTATGTAAAGCCCATGGGGAACCAGTTGCTCCCTGAATGTGTTCTAACCCCCTCCTACTATTGTCACAGAACACAAGCCTAGTACTGTAAATCTGTCCAAATAACAATGGAAATGGAGAAAACAGATACTAGACAGAAACAGATGTCTTAGTGTTAACTGTAAATACCTGATAGTAAACTGCCATCTGAACACGTCTAATTGTACCCTCAGATAAGAAAAGCTCTCGGCATTGTTGGTCCATGTTGCCCTGGAAGATTAATGAGGCAGAAAACCGCAACTAGCCAGAGCACAGAGTATTGGTGACCCTGGAAGGCCATCAAAATCTCTCTCCCCAACCTAAGGTTCAGGGAACCTTGCGGAAGAGGGGGCGGTAAGATGGTAAGAGCGTAAATACCAAGATACTCCAGTCACGACAGGGCGGCTGCTTCTAGATCTACACAAGGGCTGACATATCACCACTTTCCCATGAACCAGTATGGATCCCTGGAGAAACAACTCTAGCTGACAATTCATAAACACTTGTTTCTGAATGGATATTTCTGGGGGTTACTTTCGTTTTGCTTTCTTTCACACACACCACACACAAAAAACAAATACAGGGAAAGAGGAAATAAGGCCCATACTTCCTGCATCACGTTTCACCTACGAGCTCCTAAGGCTATGGTCGTTCCTCATCAATACTTCCTTAGTGAGAAGATGGTCTACCCTCAAACCCATGCTGAGTTCTCAATCTGACAAGTAAAGTCCTATCACCTCGCATTTTGGTATTCCTTGCAACCTACTAGTCTCAGCGGGCACTGGCTGAATCATCAGATATTTCCAAATAATACTGAACATCAAAAGAGAAAGGGAATTTCCAGTTCTTTTAAAAATTTCCTCTTCATGCAAATGTGGTCAACTCCACCCAGTAATCTCTAAAGCGCTAGGATTCATGGACTGGGCAGCTGTGTACTACCTAAAACTTGTCTCCAAATTCCCACCTATCAGATACTTTACCCTTTCTTCTGTGTCTTCATGAAAGAGAGTAGAATCTTCTGGTAACTGTTTCTTAGGACTCAGGCAATTTTCTGCTTTCAGGCCTGTGCTGTAACACACTGAGTTTTTTCACTATCTAGGATCTCAATATTCTGCTTGTTCCAACCCAACTGCTTAGCACAAGGCCGCTTTACAGGGTCTCACCACTGAAGATCTAGCTCAAGTGTGACATGCTGCATGAAGGAAGGATGCTGTCTGTCACATACTGTTGACTGAGACAGAGTCAGCCATGACCTCTCCAAACTCTCTGACAAAAGTTTATACTTCCCTCTTGCCCCAATGGTACATAAAACTGTCTCCTCCTTATGTTACTATATGAGATAGTTGTTACATTGTAAAACAAAATCCCTAACAAAAAGACTGGGAAGAAGCTCAGGGTTAAAGGCTTTGCCTCACAAGAAAAAGGACCTGAGTTCAGATCCCCAGATCCTACTCCGCATACTGCTGATAAATTCATGATCAAACGCTTAAGAGAAAAATAAGAGGCTTTATTCCAGCTTAGAATTGTCCGGTTACGGTTCTTACTCCAGCTAATAGCAGTGGAGGGAACTGGCCATACCATATCCTTTGCCAGATAGCACGTCTGTCCAACTATGCTGAAGAATGCCCACTTGCTTAACCAACTCCCTCCATTTTGTTTTTCATGTAAAAATGTCCAGCAGATATGGTGGCTGCCTACTATTCTAGTCTTGGGAGGCAGAGTCTAGAAAACTGTAGAGCAAAGCAATAAGGAAGTAGAGCAATCTAGGATGATTCCCAATGTTATCCTTGGGCCTTAACAAGCACACATATGCACTCAAGTGCCCTCTTGTCCACACACACACACATGCATACACACACACACACAAAAATACCTAACAAAAACAATGTGAGAAAGGGTTTGTTGCAGCTCATAGGTTGAAGGGACACAATCCATCATGGTTAAAGAAGGTATGGTGACAAGGGCGTGAGGCGCCTGAGGACACTGCGCTCCAGTCAAGGAGCAGAGAGAGACAGATGCTGGCATGGAGCCCATTTTCTTCTTTGTCCCTTTATGTATAATCCAGGACCCCAGCCATGAGATGCTACCACTCACATTCCCCACTAGTCACTCTGGAGACACCCTGACAGACACACACAGAGGTATGTCTCCTGGGTCCCTCTCAGCAATCCTGTGGGTGTGTGGACAAGGTGTGGCCGGTTCCCTCGGCCCTTGGTGTTGGCGTGACACTCCTGCCACGTTGAGCAAGGAACCATAACCAAACTATCAGAAGAGAAAATAAAACCTCCTTGTTCCCCTGAAAGCCCTTTGGTCCTGAGTTTATTGGCGACATGCAGCGTAACTGCAACACCAAGTCAAACAGCACAATCCCAGCTCCCTACTCTGTCAAGAGTTCAGGTGTGAGCACTTGTCCCAGCTCAAGTCAGTGAGTATGGAACACACATTTGCACAATGACTCAGAGACACACACACACACAGCATATATCACTAACACGTGAAGTCTTTCATGGAGAGCTTTGGCAGAGGGGTGGGAAAACTCTGGAAAACATGTCTTCCTGAGAACTTCAAACAGCTTTGATGTTTAAAGGGATTTTGTTTCAATTACATTTGTATTTTTCTGATACTGACAACCAAACCAAACCATACAATAACTACAGTGATAAAATCTACACTACAAATTCTCAGAATAATTGGAGGAGTAAAAAGCTAGCCACAGATGTAAAGTTGGTGGACTTTACTACAGAGCTATTTATTGTGGGGAGCCCCTGGTTAATATACCTTTCCTCAAGATGCATAGGACTAGAATCTTTCAGACACTCAGGACTTTGGTTGTTTATCTTGGGACGCTAAAAAATTAGTTTCTGAACACAACAGGAAGTGTGGCAAATAGTGAGAAACTTTCTAGAAGGAAATGATTTGCATAAAACCCCAGTTGTGAGCAATTCCAATATAAAGTGTTAGCACTTGTATTTTTATTTTTTAGATCAATAGACTGATTATACAGGGTCACAGTTTAAGTTACAGTAGCACAGGTAATTAGTGCTGCTACTTAGTCTATCTCCCATACAGTTTACCCTTGCAGGGCTGCTTCATGCATTTTTACAAACACACACACAAATGTCACACGAGCTGTATGTAGCATCCCATGAACTGTTCGGTCATAAAAATGCATACAGTGGAGTCAGATGTAGTGAAGTGTGTCTGCAATGCTAGCACCCACGAGGCTGAAACAGAATTGCTAATTTGAAGGCAGCCTGGTATGTAGTTTCAGGCCAGGTTATAGTGTGAGACCTTGTATATATATACTGTAGAATGTATCTTGAAATCTTGAGGACTTTCTGTTGGGGTGCCTGTTTTCAGAATATGGAAGAGTGGTCCAATCATAATTCGCATTTTCATGAATTTAGCCTGTGTTACTGTTGAGTGTTTAAATTATTCCAAATCCCTTACGGTGCAAAAATGATTCCTTTAGGAGATTAATTTCCCAGGAATGGGGAGCGCCTGTGAAGTTGGAGAAGCGGCCATGCAAAGGGCAAATGCAACTTTTTCTTAATTCTTCAAATCTCGAATGTTCAGTTTGACGAATTGTGGGGGAAGCCCAGGCTGGAAGCGCTCCAGGACGGCGAGGAGGAGCGGATGACTGCAGGACCCGCAGACTCGGCTCCCAGGAGCCGCCCGCGGCGAGGCCCGCACCGGATCCGCCCCGCCCCGGGGCGCTCCGCCCCGCCCCGCCCCGCCCCCGGCTGGAGGGCCGGGCACGTGCGATTCCACGTGAGCCCCGGGCATCCGCGCAGGTGCACAGCGCGCATGCGCATGCCGCCAGCGAAAGTAGGTCAGACTCCTCCTCTCACGTGACCCGCTCCCCTCAGCTCCCCTCGGCGCCTCCCCGCCGGGGCGCAGCCGGGATGCGCTTGGCAGCCAACGTGACGGGGCAGGGCGCGGGCGGGCGCGGGTGCGGGTGCGGGCGGGCGGACCTCGCGAGGATTCGCCGGTTCTCTTCCCTCCCAGGCGCTCGCTCCCAGGTCGGGCGGGCAAGAGAAAGAACGCGGCGCGGTTAGCTTGGGAGCCCGACCGCAAATGAATGGGGAAGGAAGGGGTCTTGGCATCTCAGTACCGGCTGAGCCTTCTTCTTCCAAGACCTTCTGCCTGAAAGGAGGGGGAACGCGCGGTCGCCTTGCAATGAAAACTAGCTCCCACCGACCATGTGCAGACCCCATGTGTAAGGACGCAGGATGCAACTCCAATGTTCCAGGAAACAAACTTTCTGAAAGGAAACGCAAAGGATGCTAATGATGCCAAGAGTTTTGCAGAAATATTTCCTAGGCCTCCTTTCTAGGCCCCCACTCACTGCGCTCCAAAAACAAGCTAAAGGCTTTGAAGCATTTTGCTCGCTTTCTGCAAGAACTAGCAGCAGCGCAGGTGCTAATGCTAATGCAGGCTGAAGAGGGTGGGGCAGGGACAGCGGACTGAGCATGTGCTTTAGAAGTCATCATATTATCTGCCCCCCCTCTGATTTTTAATTTATGTTGTACCTCTGCTTAATGGGTTACAAGTCGGAGGAGAGATTGACAAGACAAAATCAATGGGTTACAATGCCGTAGGTGCTAAGTGTCTGAACAGAGGTGTGCCCACGAGTTACATAAGCAGGGGAGGGTGTCCAAGCGCAGAGGTGGGTACCCTGAGCTTGGAAGGCTCAGTGGGAGTGAGCTGGCAGAGAGGCAAGGCAGAGGGGGTGGAAAAGTGTTCCAAACAAAGGAACTACTAACGGTTACATAACATTTCCCCGGAGGAGTTTTTACTATGATTGCCTTAGCCATACACTCTAATGTATATTGTTTACATTTATGTGATTCTCAGCAGGTCTTGAATGAACATCACTCAGCATGGTATTTCACCCCTTCACTTCTCAGTAATTCCTAGGAGTTAGATTACTACATGAAGAGTAGAAATACTTTATAGCCTTTGTCTTCAGTGCTTAAGATCAAACTCAAGATCTCTGCATGCCAGGCAGAAGCTACCACTGAACTACATCCCCAGCCCTGTTTCATAACTTTTGATAAATATTGTTAAATGTTCTCTCTGAAGTTTCAAGAAATGGGTAAGATACCAAGAGGGCAAGCTTTTCGAATTACCGTTGAATATTAAAAATTAGCATCAAATTAATATGAATTATTTAGACTTCAAAGCAATAAAGTACCTGTTACCTATCTCAACTTCATAAAATCTGATGTGATTAACACTTGGTTTACTAGACTTCCATAAATCGTGTAATACATGTATTTCTGTGTTTGTGATGAAAGATAGAAGTCTAATTGGATTAAGTTTGAAAATGGGAAAATATCAGATTGATGCATTTACTCCTCATAGGGAACCTTAGAATGTATAGAATGAATTTTGGAAAAAAGAGTGGGAACAAGATGGAGATAGATCTTGGCTACCAAATGCCCATCTCTGCTTCTCTCTTTCATGCTGTAATTCAAGAATGGAGACAGCACATCCACACTAGTCAGAGTAAAAAGCAGAACATATTTGCCAGCATTCTATCCCTGTGACAAAGTGTAGCAGAGAATTAACTTAAAATAGAGGAAATCTTACTTCAGCTCACAATTACAGGAATTTCAGCCTATGATACACCTGCCTGATACTCCACAACTAAAAGTTATGACCCAACGAATTTGGAGAAGGCACCAAATCAGTGGAAAGTTCTGCAGGTACAGCAGTACGCACCACGAGTTCAGAATTGTGGGTTTGGGGCCAACTCACTTCCTCATTTTCATCAAATAACGCCCAGGTCCATTTTCTCAGCAATACCAAAGCATGGTGCATTATTACCCAGGATGGTTCTCATGAATGGCTCCACAACTGTAGTCAGAACATTTTTTTTCCTTCAAAGATACATAGCTGGCAAATCCAGAATAATTTACCTATTTTGCCATTGTGAATGTAGCTGGGATCTCTAAAAGAGCTTTAATATTTTGCTGTAGAGATTATATATTCTAGGCAACAATAAAAGTTGTATGCCATTTGGGCTGGAGAAATGGCTCAGGAGTTAAAACTCTGCCTTGCAGGCAGAAAGTCCTGAGTTCGGATGCCAGGTTCTACTTTAAAAAGCCAGATGCAACAGCAGCCTGCACTTCTGGCCCTGGCAGGAGAAGCCTGGGAAATCCCTGATCAAAGCAAAAAGGAGGTAGAAGGAATCCAGGATGATTCCTGAAGTTACCCTTGGTCCCCCACAAGGACACAGTGCCTTCTGACACACATACATACATACACACACATACATACATACACACACTAATAAATAAATGAATAAGTAAATAAAAAGTTTTATGGAATTTAAACAGGCTGACTGTTTGAAATTGGTGGTCTTCCTTAAGTGGCCAAGATGCACTCTGAAATAACAACACTGACATAGCAAGAGCCAGTCAATCCTCCTGAAGAGTTTACTTCAAGAAACTATTCAGTTGTTGAGCTGAAAGTTGAACAGGTTCTAACCTTCTATTCCTCCAAGCTCAGATCTCTGTAGCTGCATAAGGAACCCAGAAAAGAACATCCGAGGAGAGAGAAGGAAAAAATAGTCCTCGAAACAGAACAGCAGCTACTCGTTTCCTCCAGAAATACAACTCTTGGAGTAGTGGGGCGGTAGTTTTCTTGTTAAAAGGCAACTTAGTGCAACTTTCAGCTGGCTTCCCCTTGCCTGTCTGACCTGTATTTAGCAGATCTGTCTCTGCTTTGTGTCCTGAGACCCACTGAGTTCATCTGCAAATTGGTCCTAATCATATTCCCATGTCATGGCTGCAGTAAGAACCTAGGAAAGATGATGCACGGAAAAATGCTTGATGCGTGCTAGGAATTCTCAAATGACTGAAAACATCATCATAGCTTTCTGATGGAAAAAAAAATATAGGCAGGTGCAAAGAAACCAGGTTTTGCTTTCCTCATCACTTTGTCTTAATGAGAATTCAAAGGAAATCAGACCAAATTTGGAAAGCTCCTAATTGCCTTTTTGTAAATAGAGTTGCAGCCTAAGGTGGTTATGTCTCTATAGAGGAAATACAGATTGTTAACAGGTATGTGATATTTTCAAAAGAATCAAAATAAGACCTTAAAATGTCTTTGAACTACACGTTAGCTCTGACTTCCTTAACTTGAAATATCTAGTGAAGATTCAAATTCAGTGAATAATTATGGGTTGGTGGTTGTTGCAGTTACTCTGCAGGGTTGTTGATAAATTCATACCAAAGGGCTTAAAGGAACAAAGGGTTTTACTTTCTTTTATGATAGTCTGCTTACCGCTCTTGTCCAGCTTGGCAAGAGAATCCACAGCAACACTAGAGGCCAAAGGAACTGGGCACATTACATCCATGTAGCCACAGAACTGCTGAGAGGGATAATCCTCAGTTGCCAGAGCAACATGTCTGGCCACGTATATCAAAGGATACCAGCTTCCCAGACTAGCTCCCTCCACTTTATTCACATGCCCAGGGACTAGCTCCACTCACCGTGGGCTGGATCGTCCCCATCAACCAGAAAGCTCTTGCAGGCTTGACCAGGGCTTAACTACTAATTTCTCACAACTGTGTCCAGAGTGCAGAGCCTTCAGCTGCCAAGTTGACACTAATATCCTACTATGACAGCGGCACATGCTTGTCACCCCAGCCATGGGGAAACTGAGATGGGAGAATTGTGACTATGAAGCCACCTTAGGCTAGAGAATAAGATTTGTCAAAATAAATCTAACACATCAGGGTAGATGAGTTGCTCCTGCAATTTGGCATGGTCCTTTTCAATGTGGGAGAGAGTTTTCTAATAAAGTCTGTATTTCAAAGAGCTTAGATTTCTTACAGAGCTTATGTTAATAAGGACAAAGCATCTGGTTCTAACCTGTTCTTAGCTGTTTTTAGGGAAGGGGAGAAGAAAATTAAGCCCTCCAAAAAAAATTAGCGAAGTCCTCTGAGATGCAGAAGGACAGATTTGACTGCGATATCAGGGATTTGGAATCAAGAGGAAACTTGAAACACTTTTAAGTGGTTCAGTTCACAGTGAAGACGTAATTATCAAAAAATTTTTGCACTAAATACTATAATGTTAATGTATCAAAAACTAATATGATTGGAGCAATGGATGTCAACATGAATTTTTTTATTTTTTTTTTGAATTTTTTATCATATATGTAGAAAACAAATCTTAGTAATGTGTTAATGCATTTATAAAAATAATCTCACAACAGGGCTAGTCTGTCTTGGAAGCAGAAGGTCCTGAGTTCAGATTCCAGGTTCCACTGAAAAGTGCCAGGCGGAAAAGGTATCAGCCTGTACTTCCGGACCTGGCAGGAGGAACCTGAGAAATACCAAAGCAAAGCAAAAAGGAGGTGGAAGCAATCGAGGATGATTCCAGAAGTCACCTGAGGACCTCCACAGGAATACACAATTCCCTATAATAAACACACACACACACACACACAATAAATAAACTTTAAAAATTATCCATATCATCATTCAAGACACACTTTATAAGTGGTCAGATGCAGCACACATTGGAAATGACTCGTTCTAAACTTGGGTTTCAAAGCAATTATTTTAAGAAGGTTCTCTTATATTATTTGAACATTCTGTTATCAACATGTATCATTTTTGTAAACAAAAATAAGGCTATTTCTGGCTGGGGAGATGGCTCAGTGGTTAAAGTCTTTGTCTCAAAAGCAAAGGCACATGATTTTGGATCCCCAGATTCCAGGTTAAAAAAATGCCATTTTGATGTGCCAGTTGGCTGTGGCAGCCTGCCTGTAATTCTAGCCCTGGAAGGAACAGCCTGAAAATCCCCAGAGCAGGTTAGCTAGTAAGACTCCCTAATGGTATGTTTAAGGTTTAATTAAGACCCAGGCTCATAGCAATAAGGTGGAAGACTGATTGAGGATAATTCATGATATCACTCTTGAGCCTCCACAGGCAAACACACTCAAGTATGCTCGTGTATACTCACATACAAAAAGGCACATACATGAAAGAAAAAAATTAAAATTAAGGTTATTTTCATGGAGAAAGAATAACAAAGAATTACTGGAGACTTCATTTTCTGGCCTCCTTTGTTGCTAGCTATGACTGTGTGACAGACTATTTAAAAGTAAATGGAAGAGACATATACAACTTCTGCCCGCCATTCACTTTTTAACCTTTCTCGAAGTTTGAACATGGATTTAACGCACAAGGTGATAAGCCACATTCAACCAAGCTGACTAAGACCATCCCTCAGAGGCTAGAGACTAACAAGACAGGAAGCCTGTGTGTGCCTGGTACTAAAACCCCAGATGCTGTTGTGTGAATTCTCCTGGAAAGACATGAATAAGCCTCAATTTTCCCTAAATAGGGTAGAAGTTACAGATCAAAGAAATGACTTCACCTATGTCAGACTTAATGGATCAATGAGCTTACTGGAATCAGTTTCAGGAACATGGGTGGTCCAGGCAGTCATATTGCCAGAAGGATCACCCCCAACATAGGAGGCATCTTCGAGAAGCTGTGTCACTGCACTGCGGCTCCCTGCACGCCATTTGCAGGCGCCATTGAAAAGTCTCTCTTCTCCCCCAGCAGCTGTTGGCAGCTGTTCTACAGAGCACCTCAGGGAGGCGCTCATGATTCTTTTAACATCAGTGGCATCCCCCACCGACCTACTCCCTGCAACTCAACTCCATTTTGTACACTTTCTAACTCCTCAGGCTTTTATGGCCCCACCAGTGGATTAATCCAGCAAGGAGATCAGAGCCATCATAAATCAATCACTCCCCCATGGCCCCACCTCTGAATACTGTTGCATGGATAGAATGAAATCACCGGCTGTAACTGGACATAGCTTCCAGTCACTTTTGGCCAAATGACTGAACGACGACCAACGGACCATGAGAAGTAGTGTGCCGTTTTGAGCTTTACCGTCAAGAACGGATCGTCCTTTCTTTCTTCCAGTTCCGTTGTCTTGAGTGAGGACCCAACGGAGGGAATCTGACTTCCTGTCATGCAGAAGCTGGTAAACCCTGGACAGGTGGAAGATCAAGTGGGGTTCCTGACATCGTGGTGACCCTTGGAACACTCATCCTCAGGCTATTACATGTGAGAGAAAACACTTCTAGAGTCTTCAAACCAGTGCCAATTAAGGATGTAAACCGAGATGAAGTGTGGCACTTCTAGACTGTGCCCTCGAAGGAAAAGACGACCTTGTTCCTGCCCTTGTTGCCTGGGACATAAGCACAGTGGCAGCAGAGATGATGGGAATGTTAACTTGGAATGCTGGAGCCATCTTACAAATTTTTTGAGGTGCATTCATGTGTGTGCGTGCGTGTGTGTGTGTGTGTGTGTGTGTGTGTGTGTGTGTGTGCATTTGCATGTGGGTGGGGGGTTGTATTCATGCATGTACTTGAATGTGTGTGCCTGTAGAAGCCCAAGAATGATACCAGAAATCATCTTCCATCACTCTTCCACCTTTACTGCTATGAGCCTGGGTCTCTGCTTAAACACAGAGCACACATTAGGGTCAGTCTGACTACCCAGCTTGCTCTGGGGTTTCTCAGCTCTGCCTTCCAGAGCTAGAATTCTAGGTAGTCCATCACACCTTCCCAACATTTTTTACATGAGATCTGGTTATCTGAATTAGGTCCTTTGCTTGAGAGACAAGGGCTTTAACTGCAGAGCAATCTCTCCACCCCCCACCCCCATCCCATCATACAATTTTGATCTGTCTACCTCTGGATAACTATTTAAGAAAGAAACAAATTTCGAACCCCCTGGAACTCCTATGCATTTGAAGCCTGGTTATGACATCTTAGGTTCTACGTAAGTGATGTGTCTCCTTTGATGCGTTAGTGAGATTAGAGATCCTTAATTTGAAGATGATATCTCTGTCTACAAAGACAGTAAGGTTCCTGGAACAAGCAAAGGTTAAAAATATATTGATTTCCAGGATATGGGGAGATGGCTTAGTGGAGAAATGACTTGCCCCAAGGGTGTTTGGACCAGAGTTTGGATCCCCAACACCTATAATCCCAGCACTCGGGAGCAGAGACAAGGAATGTCCAGGGAGAGCTGGATAGACACACTAGTCAATGCTGAGCTCTGAGTGAAACGGAGAGACCCTGCCTTAATAATAAAAGCAGAGAGTGGCTAAAGACAGCGGTGTCTACCCACACAAAGAGAAGTGTGCATGTGTGCCCCCCAACACACCAACATACATACGCACACACATAATTCTGCATACCAAAAATATTTTGCATATGCAGAAAAATAAAATCACGTTGGTTCCCTACCTTGCCCTTGCCTCACTGAGCACATCATTTTGATGCCTAGAACATTGACTAGGTTTTCATGGGAATCTAAGCAATAACAATCAGTAGAGAAGAGTGTTTTTGAAAGGACAGTACCACTTGTTAGGAGTATCAAGAGGGCTCCTGATAATCTGATGTTCAAAAGGTTCTGGTTCTTTGGGACTGTAGGGGAGTATTGATTTTATACCTGACAATGATCTTAGGTAGATTTCATGGAGTTTATGACTTAATTTTCTTGCTCTTGCCAGAATGCCTATAGGAATGAATTCACTAGACATTCAGTGGCTAATATGTTAGCAGATTTTTGTTGGACTAGCATTTTTTCTTAGACAGTGAAAGTCTGGGAGTATCCACCTAGCTAGGGTGTCCCTTTAGCTGGGAATGAGCAGAATGTGGATGAGGATGTTCATAGGATCCGAGAAGAGGCTTCACCTTGCCCAACCACACTGGCTGCAGGCTCTACAAGAGAAACAAGCAACCCATAAGCTTTCTGCCAAACACCTTGAACAAGGTCAGTGCTCTGCATGTCTTTCTTTCCATCTTTCCTTCCTTCCCTCCAAATTTTCAGAATAAACATTAAGACCCCATTTTATTGATAAAAAGATGAAGGGGAGGGGCTTGAAAGCTTTGGCTGCTGGCCAAAGAATATTGAACAAGGCGACTGTGAAGCCAGACTCCCTTCCTTATCTGGGCCTGGCAGGGTTCATGTTCCTTCCCCCGCTGTGCCCCTGTCCTGTCCTCTATCTCGACTCGCTGCTGTATGTGACACTGGCACACAGAAATGGGGGCTCTGGGTCGGGAGTCAGAAGATGGAGATTTCAGTCTCACCTCTGCTTGGGATAAGCTCTCTGGGCTTCAGTCTCCTTGCCTGAAAATATGGGGTGCTACAGCTGAGATCCGTGTTCTCTACTGGCTCAGAAGTCACATTCAGCACTGTAGGCCAACTTCTCCCTCCCTGCCGTGGATTTCCCTGCTTCCTCCCTTCCATCCACATCCCCAGGGTCACTCAGGAAGCAGAGGGATAAGTGCCTCCATGACAAGCTACTTACTGACCACTTTCTAAGAACCTCGTCTTATGCCTGGGTCACACTGATGAATGAGATTCATTGGGTTCTTGACCTCATTGGGCTGACTTGGGCCAAACGCAAGCAATGATGGAGTTTTTAAGATGTTTGGGAGGAGAAAGAGGGGGGAACAAAACCAAAAGTCATAAATCTGGAAATGACTGGTGAGAAAGGGTGTCGATAGGGATGGGAGGGAGAAAAGAGAGCGAGAGTGTAATCAGAATGCATGATGAACACAGGCATGAAGTTGTTAAAGGATAAATAAATTTTGTACAAACAAAGAAACTAATACTCAAACAATAAGGCATACAATGATTTTGGAAGATACCTATTATCTGATCTCCACATGTGCATTTACAAATGTGGCACACACATACACACATACCACGCACCACACATACCGCACACACACACACATACATACATACACACACCACACATATACCACACACACATACATCCCACACACACTACACACACACACATACACCACACATATACTACACACACACACTGCCTCCCAGTCAGTCGCTACAGCGTACACCATTATTTGCACCATCAAGGTTGCTGACCTCTATAACAGCACACTTCTACTCAACTCCATATTAAGTGGTATCATATCAATAGCCCAAGGTAAAAGCATTGGCCCCATGGGAGACAGCCAATGCTAAAAGCATGGGTGTTCTTGCTCAGAGAGCCAGTGGTTGAACACTCATGAGTCCCACCTGCCCCAAGAGCAAAATGGCTTTTAATCGCATAGAAATTGCCAACAGCACATTCTTTCTCTGGCTCCATCTATGCTATTTTTGTGAGATTCATCCATGATGCCCTGTGACATGGATTCACTAAGGGGCTACTGAATCACAGGGAGGTAAAGATGTGGGGGAGTTTTGGGGGGGGAGTCACCAGCAGTTCTGAGATGACTCTGATCAATTTTGCTAATGAGAACAGCAGGAGATGGAGTTGAGCAGAGGGAAGGCAAGCGTCAGGCTGGAATCTGGGGTAAAAAGGGTCAACGATGGGTCGCAGTTTCTACAGAAGGTTGCTTGGAGGAAAGAAGAGTGAGGACTTAAAGATAAACTGTGTCTTGTCTCGGAGGTGGGGGTAGCAGGGAAAGGATTTGTAACTGATAGTTGAAGGATTAGGCTCGCAGGAAATGAGTGTACGGCCAGGGAGGAAGGCTCTTGCAGACACGCGGACTGCAGACTTGAAACTGAGCAGCTCGCTCATCCTTTGAGCAGATTAGTGAGGGCCAGGCTTTGCACAGGACGCGGAAGGTGGCTAACAGGAAGGGAAAGAAGAGGAATCTTATCTCCTTGCTTAAACCACACTGATAAGACACAGGGACTGATAATTGGGGATGGGTTTAGAGTGGGGAAGGGGGTTGATCCTTTTCATGGCTCAATATATGAAATCTGGAATGACTTAAAAGAGAAAATCGTTCCAATCCTTTGGACTGCACGTTCATTCGTAGATTTAATGTTTACATTTTAAGTGACAGGCTCAATGTCTTTGACGGCGAAGCAGTGTTTGTTCTAAAAACTATTTGTTACAGCCAAAGTTGCTAAAGCTGTTGGCCGGACAGGAAAATACCATCAGACAATGATGCTGTTGTTTTTGACAATATGATGTTGGAACCCCGTGAATGAACAACTCTGTATCAGGCTAAGTGATGTCCTCCCAAAGAGATGGACCTAAGTTCTAACTCCAGTCTGTCAGTGTGACCCTGATTGAAATAAAATCTTTGTTGGTATCATTAAAGTTAAAGATGTCAGAATAAAATCCTCCCATATTAAGTTAGACCTAAACAGATCACTGGTAGGACAAAGGGAAGAGGGATTTTCCACTCATAAGGCATGGAAGAAAAGACCACGTGAAGATGGAGGCAGAGACTGGAGGGATACAGACATTGACCAAGAAATGCTTGGAGCCAATCAAAAACTGGAAGAAGGAAGGGAGGACTCATACCAGTGCCTTGGAGAGAGCAAAGCTTCACTGACATCTTCATTGCATGCTCCAGCTTGCAGAACTATAAGAAAAGCTTTCTCTGGATTACAGACCCCATGACTATGGTAATTCACTAGGGTGGACTCAAGCCACGAGGCAGACACTTGATTCCATCTCAGACTTATTGGGCCGAACAGAATTTTCAGTAGCAGGTGCAGGAATTTGCATGCTAAGGAGCTTCTGTATACTTGGGGACTATGAAGTTTGATGGCTACCAATAAAGGGCAACCAAGTCTCTCGGGACTGAAACGGTTCAGTGCTACAAGATGTCTGAGAAATCAAAATGGAAATCCCATAAGTTGCCTCACCTTTCCTTAGCAAAGCACCCAAGACAATTCAGCAGTGGCATGAGATACCCAGATTATTAGTTATTGGAGCCTCGTAATTACTTGAGCGCTAGCAATTGGAGCCACAAGGCTAGAAGCATGACAGTAGGTTTCACTTGGATGTGAACCCATTGTGCTTGGCCATGTGCGGCCACGAATAAGGAAGGAGAGCTGAAGGGCCAGGGGTAAGCTCCAGCAGGTAAACAGAAACTCAAGCTGGAGAGGTAATGGAGACTCTGGGAAGCACTGATAACAAACAGGTCTAACCCTCCGAGGTGGGTAAGAGCCCACAGGCAAAGGAGGAAGGAACAAGCCACTCAGCTGCTTGGGCATACGTTTCACTCCTCCAGAGCTGGGCAAGGAAGAACCCTTGAGGGAAAGAAAACAACCCTTCTGCAAACAGATTGGAGGATCCAGGAAGATGACCCCAAACTTTAATGTCGCCCTGGTAGGGTCTACATATGTATACCTTCCGTAATGACTCCATGCAATCGGGATCACGTTAGATAGCATGAGGAAGGGGCAGGTTGGGGGAGACACATGAAAGAAAGGGTGTTAGGAGCACAGAGGAGGACTGGGGAACGTCTGAAAAGCTTCTCAAGGGGCAGGAGCTGAGCCGGACGCTGAAGGTTGAGACTCATGATTCCTCCTAGACAGGAAGGAATAGTGACAATGACATCCATGGCGCCTCCCCTCTGCTCTCCTCTGTGCTCTGTGGACTCATGTGTGTTACTGTCTTGTTTCTCCTCCTAAAGTCCGTACAACTACTGTGCTCATTTTATAGTTGGAAGGCGAAGCTTACCCAAAGTCACCCAGCTAGCTAACAGGTGGTTGAGGCGGATTTGAGTTCCAGGAGGCCTATTGCAGATCTGGAGATTGAGAACAATGGAGGCAGACAGTCTGCCGCAATACGGCTGTGTGGCTTCAACATACCCCTCAAGCCACAACATCCTCATCTGCAAAGCGAAGACTGCAGTGGGCATACGTGATTGTGTTTGCATGGGAGAGCTGCCTGGGAAACTTCTCCCTCTTCAACCATGAATCCCAGTTGGAGCGGTCATATTCTCACGGCTTCCCATTGCTAAGTAATCTAAGAATGAGTGGCCCATCTAAGCCGTTCCTTGTCCTTTTTTTTTTTTTTTCCTTTTAACTAAAACTGATAGGCTGGGAAGAAAACTCCATCAGTAAAACGCTCGCCTTGCACGTAGGAGAACCTGAGTTTGACCCGGGCAGCTCATGTGAGAGCTAGGCATGGTCTAATCCTCGTGTGTGGAGGCAGAGATAGATGGATCCTTGGGGCTACCCTAGCCTCTCAGCACGTTCTGAGCCAGTGAGTAACTCTGCCTCAAAAATCAAGGTGGACCCCACCTGAGGAATGGCATCCAAAATTGTCCTCTGGCTTGCATGTGCACCCATACATACATATGCACCCCCCATACACACATGCACATACATACACATGCTGAAATAAAATCACTTCTAAAACTGAGGAAGAGAATTATCTGTTCCTGGTAGAAGAAATCCAAAGATATCAAACTTGTGAGCTCCTGAGTGTGGCAAATTCTGGTGTACACAGAAGGTATATTTGTGAGAGAGGGAGAGAGAGAGAGAGAGAGAGAGAGAGAGAGAGAGAGAGAGAGAGAGACACTATGCAAAGAGAGCAGGCAGACACAAGGCAGTACAGAGACTTCAAAGCTCCCTCCTCTGCCTGTGTCCATTTGACCTTGACCTATGACATCAGGAGCAGCTTTGACCTGTTGGACCCAACTCGTGGGGTTGTTTGAAAGATGGACGGCAGCCACGCAGGCCAGCTTGCTGAAGCCTTGTCCATGCCAGTGCAGGCCAAATGGGGCTTCTCAGGACTCTCCCGCCCGCGTTTCTCCCCTTACTCCATTGTTCACATCCACACACTTGCTCGACTGGTGAGAAGTTCAGAGGGCCCCTGCATATCTGACTGGCACTGCCTGGGATCACTAAGGTTATCCTGCTCGCAACCCTCGCTTGGATTCCATGCCCAGCAAGAGAGCTCCCATGGAAAGCAGCCCTACAGGGCAGAGAGAGAACGCCTTGTCCAGCAGATGCGGATTGTTTTGTTTTTTTAAAGTACTGCTTGAAGTTTAACATACCTGGCCTGCTCTTTAGAAAGAAGAGCTCTTTTCTACAGAAAAGCCATGCCAGGCTAATCTGGCTGCACGTGGTACCTACATGTGCTTGGGCTGAACCAGCTGCCTTGGGCTGGTGTCAATTGAACCTGTTACCAATGTCCCAACAAAGACGCTGTTTATAGACATAAGGTTGACCAACCACTTATGACAGAGCTCCCGCGGCGTCTGAGGACCTTCAGAAAGAAGGGTGACAATGTTGATGGATCCCAACCTTTGTCTTGGGATTAAGACACAATGAACTCCTGTGTGGGGGTGGGCTGTGGTTCTAGCTCTCCCCAGCTCTGCTGGAAGCTTTAGCATTCGTTGGTGAGAGCACTTTTTTTATGGTCTTCCTGTCCTCTCTTCTGACCTAATAATGAACCCTGGTCAGCTGATGCTCAGAAGTGACCCTTCAGAATGCGTTTGGTGTTAGCTTTGGTAAACCTGATCAACACTCAAGTTAATGAAACATCACATGTGAGTCATGGCGAGTGCCTGGTCTACAGCTGAAATCTTTGCCTTCAGTTGCATTGGCAACTTGCCAACGCAAAGACACACAGGTCCTCCGCAAGGGGGACGAAATGGCCAAATGTGAGTGGCCGTGGCCCAGGAACATGGAGTTAGCTTCAAATCCCAGTGTCATGAGGTTTACAGTAACAGAAGGAGAAATATCAGGTAGGCAAGTGACTCCCATGTGGTACCTCTGCTGTAAGCTGGAGATGGCTGGGGGAAGATAATTGTCTTTTAAAGCTAACACATTCTAAAAGCTTTCACCTGATAGTCACATGAATATAAGACGTAAAAGTATGTCTATAAAGATAAGGAATGGATATTAAGGGAGCTAAATCCTGGGCACACTATTAGGGATAGTCTGGCTAGTTGGCTAGCTCCGGGGATTCTATTTTCCAGGTCTAGAGTTACAGGTGGGCCACCACACCTGCTTGGCACTTTTGCATGAGAGCTGGAGATCTGAACCATTTGCTTGTAAAGCAAGGGTTTTAACCACGGAGCCATCTCCCCAGGCCATCTCTGAAGTTCTAATCAGCTAACCAACCTTGCAGAAGGTTTGGTGTGAGGCACAATTCCTTTCTAGGAACTTCTGTTCACACTAGACCTGACATAATTTAAAAGTGTTGCTTAATCAACAAAATTCTACCTCTTCAACTCTTAATATGACATAGGATATGGACACCTCTTCCCATATTGGAATCTGCTGGATTTGATTTTTTTAATTAAATTTTCAGGCTGTATTTTCTTCAGAGTTTGGGAGCATTATGTTGCTGTCTGTTGTGAGAGAGAAGAAAAAGGGTATTTGTGTTTAGGTGCAAGGTAGCCTTTAATATCATAGACTAAAGAGATGGATATACATATTAATCCTGACAGCATCTTATCAATGGAGCAGAGAAACTAGAAAATGTAAAAATATAGCAAGCTCTTGCTGCAGCCTCCCCTTAAAACTTACTAAACACCTCCCTGTACATGGCCATTTGGGTCGTCTAGGTGCTAAGCTGGGAATCACCGGCACCCTTCTATGTTTCACACAAAGAAAACTGGGATCAGACAGAGCAGCCACGGTCACAGAACAGCATGGGGTTGGGACCAGTTGGAAATGCAGTGAGTTTATAGAGTTGACATCCGCCATTCATTTGCCGAGCTCAGGCGAAGACTATGGCTGTGGAACCCAAGCAGCGCTGTTTTCAGAGCAGGATTAGAATGTGCACTAGTGAGCCACGGGAACATGGTAAGATATTCAGTTCTCCGGGCCTCACGAGTCTCGTCTGCAAAATGGGGATAATGATATTACAGACTTGACATTGTGCTGCAAGTTTTAAATGATAGGATGTACTAAGAAGGTTGAAACTGCACCAAACGCAGTAAACTATAAATATGTTTTCTCCTCCTCCGCTGTCTTTGATGCTAAGTAGTAGTGGTCCTAAATTGTGTTCTCAGTCTATTATAACAACACACATATATATATACATAAAATTTTCTAATCTTTCTTTCCCTTTGAAACAATTTTCCTTGTTCTTTCTTCCCTACCACTATCCCCTGACTTTCAATAACTCATGTTCAATTTAATACTCTCACACAAATCCATCTTAGTATTTGCCATTCAGCTCTTCCGAAGCAATGCAGGGCCTAGAGAAGGGCTAGGAAGCGTAGCGACGATTCTTTCCATGAGTCACCCTTTGAGGAAGAACTTAGCATTCCCAACACACGTCTTCATGTTGTTTTGTTTTGGATTTGTATATGCCTGGACCCAGAGAATAGATTGGAAGGTCTTCAGCAATAAAGCTAATTACATACTATTTCCCTCTTTCTGTGTTTAGGCTGGGTTAAAAGGCTTCAGGGAGGAGGAAGGGGACAATCCTGGGTTTGGCCTATCTTTGCCTTTCACTCTGGAATTAATTCCCTGGATAAACTGGCAACAGGACAAACAGGTTCAGCCAGGGCTTTGGCTCCCTGGCATACAAAGCCCTTTGGTATCACAAGGGCAGCCTCCTGCCACCCAGGTTCCCAGCCTCAGGAGGGCAGGCACAGGGGTGGGAGCAGGGCAGCCACTGTGTGCTGAGTTAGGCTTCTTAGCCGCCAGGAGTCTGAAACACAGAAACCGCTCCCGGGGGCGGGCAGAGAACTTTCCACAGAGCTTCGGAGCCAGAAGGAGGCTGGCTGCCTCCCATCAGCCTGTGCTGAGCCGCGCCTCACCTCCCTGCTAAGACTCCTGAAATGACAACGGTCAGAAAGCACCGACTGGGACAAAGGCCAGTTCCAGAACTTGACAGCAGAGACGGCTTTGCGCCAGGCACTGGTGTCTTTTTAGAAGTTGGTCCTGGGCCAGCAAGACGGCTCAAGCAGTAAAGACACCTGTGCCACAAACCTGCCCACTGGAGTTTTGTCCCTAGGAAGAAGAAACCAGACTTCTAAAAAAGTATTCTTTTGACTTGCACCTCTCTCTCTTTCTCAAACAAGTACATAAACGATTCTTTAAAAAAGAAGGTGCTTCTCCGTCCATTCCTATTTTTTAGGGCATTTTTCATACCTCCTGGGCCTCTACCATCTGTGTCTTTGAAAGACAAACTGAAGGGTTGATAGAAGGGCAATTACCAAGGTTTCTAGCCCCAGGATGCTCAATGTAGATCCTTGCAGAGGTCAGGGATGGCACAGAAAGAAAGGTCATTCCAAAAAGGAACAGCAATGGGGGAAGACAGGTGAAGAGATGTATTTATTTATTTAGCTTCCTCCCCCCTTCGGCCCTCTGTGTTCCACTTTCAACACTATGTTGCGTGGCCTATACCACTACTTAGACTGTGAGCTCCCACGGACACTGAGGAGATCTAGTTTTTTTTTAATTGCTTTTTTTCATATCACTTTATTTTTTATTATTTATTCAATTGTGCGTGTGTATGTGTGTGCATGTATGTGTGTGTGTATGTGTGTGTGTGTGTGTGTGTGTGTGTGTGTGTGTGTGTGTGTGTAGAACCATGGGAGAATTCGGGAACCACCATGGACGCCTCCACCTCCTTGTTTACTCTGCCCCGGGATTCACAGGCTCCGTCCTACCAGGACCAGAAGCGCAGGCTTAAGCCCTGAGCCATGTCTCCAGCCCCGAGATCTAGTTTTATCTTTGTATCTCACTCAGAACTGCATATAACATTGATTAGATGAGACTTGGTGAGGCACACACATGGAAAAGAACACAAGAGAGGGAAGGAGACTTCAGAGGGGAAGGAGAAAGTTTACAGTGAGAAAAAGCAGGGGATTGGGATTGGGAAATAAGAGACGAAAGTGATACAAATTCATGCATAAAGCCCTAAACAAATATAAATAAATTAAAAAGAACTTAGGACCTTGTCTTATCCATCTTCTTCTGAACAGACCCCTCAGCTGGCATGCTGTGGTGCTCAATAAATGCACATGGCTTTCATGAAGAGTGTTCTGTTCCTGGAATCTGAGGTTGAAAGAATATCTCAGGGTATTTTTCAAATTTATTTATTTTTTTATGTGTGCATGAATGTGTATGTATGTGTATCAGAGGGCACTGAGTGTCCCTGTGGAGGACCAAGGGTAACTTCAGGAGTCATCCTGGACTGCTTCTATCTCCTTTTTGCTTCTACTGGGATTTCCCAGGCTCCTCCCACCAGGGCCGGAAGTGCAGGCCACCATTTCTGCCTGGTGTTTTCACATGGGACCTGGGATCAGAACTCAGGACCTTCTGCTTGAGAGACAGAGTCTTAACCCTGAGCGAGCCACCTCTCCAGCCCTCAGGTAAGATGTTTATTACCTTACCGTTTTGTCCTAATCTTAGCATGAGGAAGTGTAGGATCACTGGATCACTTGTTTCTTCACAGGCTATACAGCTCGTGGTGCTTGTCAGAGTCCCTTCACTGTGACAGCCTGCTTCCCAATGTGACATCAGGTGTCCACTATCTTACATCTCCCTTTCACAGGACTCTAGGGAAATAAACCCCATGTAGATTTTCATCTCAAGAACTCATCAGGATGAAGCCAAGGGTGGTGCAGGAGCAGCAAAACTGAAAAAAAATCAACAAACCATAATTCAGAAAATCAGACACTCTACTTCAACCACCTGGAACCAAGCCAGCCTAATCTCTCCCCATCCTGAAGCTCAGAGAAATTTGCGGAAGAGGGGGCAGTAAGATTGTAAGAGCCTAAAGATGGGGAGGAGCAATGATATGCAAGATACTCCATACAAGTTAGAGCCGAAGTAATCATAATAGGGCTTTGCATGACCTGCACAATGACCAACATATCATTGAACCCCCACAGTTTAGCATGGATCACAGGCACTAGGATCCTTTGAGGCAAGGGATTAACAGCCACAATAATGTTCCTATACTAAAGGGGAGCACAAGAAAGAACTCTAGGCAATGCCACTGAGTCCTCACACCTCATCAGAGAGGAGGACCCAGAGGAAAGTTTGACACGCACAGTAAAGGATGCTCCAGGGATGGGGGGGAGGGGCACTGGGAGAAAGGGACGGAGGGGGGAAGGAAAAGGAAAAGGGGGGGAGGGAACAAGGGGTCCAGGGAGGGGTGGAGGGAGGGAGGGGAATGGGGTACTTATCAACTTTGTATGAGTGGAAGAAATAAAAAAAATCACACACAAAAAAACTCATCCTGTTGTCACAGAGGCCTTTATGGCTTGTGACATGATTCTTGCAAACCCTTTCCCACAGGTCAGGAGGATAGAGTTTAGGGATAAAGCCACAGCTGGAGGCCCTATGCTCACTCTACAGTACTGTAAAGCTAACCTTTCTCCAGGGCACATGACCCTCGCCTTGCAAAGCAAGCCAATGTAGATGGGCGAGTGGAAGTACTTGTTTGTGAGTCTCAGACTGTAAGTCCCACCTCACTTGGAGTGTTCTGCCCCAAACTAAGGAGGAGCACTCAGCAGTGTTTAATATTAGAAGACTCTCAAGCTTCAGGGGGGTCAAGCTGCCAGAAGGAGGTGCCACCCTCCCTTTCCCCTGGTTAAATACTTTACAGTACTTTTTAATTAGTATGCAGAACTTCTTTGTTGAATCAACCAAGACTTTAAATATTTCCAGAATCCACTTCAGTGTGCAGATCTCTCCCACCCTCCTTCCACTGCAAGCCAGTAGAATCTCATGAATGCTCCCTGAGGGTGTGGGATGTGGTCAGGATGGCTCAGTCTACAGCTCCCCTCTCCACTCTAAATTTGCATCCTGCTGCAGGGACTTCAAGAAAGTAGTGAATGGGGAGGCACTGGCGAAGAAAGGAGGAGCTAAACTTAGTAGCGACCAGGAGAAATACCTTCAAGTCCATCCACACCAACTTTCCTTAAACTTGGCTTCTTTTTGGAACCACCTAGGAAACTTTAAAAACCACTGAATGTAGGCTGGAGAGATGCCCCAAAGGTTAAAGCCTCTGCCTCGCAAGCAGAAGGCCCCGAGTTCCGGCAGGATCACACCTGAAAAAAACACCAGGTAGAAATAACTTCAGCCTGCACTTCCAGCCTCGGAAGGCAGAGCCTGGGAAACCTAAGAGCAAAGCAATAACGAGGTAAGTGCAATCCAGGGTGATTTCCCAAAGTCACCCTTGGGCCTCCACAGGTACACACAGTACCCTCTTCTACACACACACACACACACACACACACACACACACACACACACACACAGAATCCCTGGGACATCGCTCCAGAGGGATCTCATACCAGCCCATCAGTTTAAACAACTAACAACCCCCCCCTCCCCAGTTTATTCTCAGGTTGAAAACTACAGACGTGACTTTTCTCTCTCCGGAAAAACAAAAATACAGAAGTAAAAAAGAGGAAGATTGTCCCAACCGGTGAAGCAGAAGATCTGGGATCAGCGCTTTGGGGAACCTAGCAGCACAGGAAAAACCCAGGCGCGCGGCAATGTTAAACACGCGGCCGCCGCAAGGCGGGGAGGGAGGGCGGGGCTGAGCGCGGCTCCGCCCCTGCACGCCTATCGGCGCGCGGTGCGGGCCCTGACGTCACTCTTGTCAGGGCCGCGGCACATGGACTGCCGGATGCGCTGAGCCGGGCGCTGCGGGGCCGCGGAGCGCGGGGAGCTGCGGCCGCGGGGAGGGGGGTGGGGCGGGCCGGCGCGCCGCCTCGGGTGCTCGCAGGGGCCGGGGCCCGCGCGTGCCTCCGGCTCCGCTGCTGCCGTCTGAGTTCTCTTTTCGCGGTTGTTTCTTTTCTTCTTCTTTTTGCAATTTTGAACATTCTGCAGGACCGTGTGGCTTGGAGACAGGTGAGAGCATCCTCCAACGTCTCCCGAGGAGCCCGAGACGCTGGGTGCGCTCTGCTGACACTGTCAACACTTAGAACCTTAAAAGTTTTATTTATTTTCTTTTTTTTACTATTTTGATGCAAATGTATTTATAAAGACACAAGTCATTTTTTTCTTCCTCGCCTCCACCGCTTTGAAAGCGAGTACTTGGGTTGGCACAGGACGGAGGAGAAAACGCTCAGCGACAATCTCAGGGCGGCGGTTGACCTTTTTCAGAGAAACAAACATTTGAGTGCATCGCGATGGAGAAAATGTCCCGACAGCTCCCCCTGAACCCCACCTTTATCCCACCTCCTTACGGCGTGCTCAGGTCTCTGCTGGAAAACCCGCTGAAGCTCCCCCTTCATGCCGAAGACGGTGAGCGCTCCGCGGCCGCCCCGCGCCTCCCCTCCGTGCTGCCCAGCTCCGGGAAGGGACGCTGCTCCCCGGGGGTCCCCCCTCCTCGGCCAGGCACCGCTCGCTGACCGGGTGGAGCATCGGTCCTTCTCCCTTGCAGCCCCACGGCGCCCCAGCCCGGCTTGGATGAAATCGAGGTGCTCACTGATCGCCCTTCCTCTTCCGAGCCACATTTAAAACAGCGCTGGGGACCCGGTCGGGGTTCTCCGGGGCGCGGCTCCTGCGACGCAGGTGGCGGGTGAACTTGACAGGTCTGGGTTGTTGCCTGGCGTGGCCGGAATGACAGCGCCCCGAGGGAGGGTCGACCCTCTCATTCCGAGGAGGGGAAACCCGGAGACTGGTCAGAGGAAAGGGGGCCGGGGTAAAGGGAGTGTGGGGGGACCTCACTGCGCAGCCTGGAGGTGGGGATGGCGTGAACTGCCGCTGTGACTGTTTTGCATTGGGAACTCACGCGGCGCGAGCAGAGACCAGCGGTCTCCCGCTTCAGGGTAATTCGGAAAGCGGGGTGGGGGCAGGTGGGGGAGTGGTCTGTCGGCGGGAAGCGGAGCACGCCTCCAGCAACTTGACACTTTCCCGGTGCGTTTTTCCTGGTGGGAGGGGACACCTTTGAACAGGCTCACGTGCCAGAGCGCAGGAGCCCTTTCTGGCTTGAGCCTCTTCTTGGTAAGTCCCGAACCTTGCCTTAAGGCACCCTGGGCTGGAGCGAAGGGGGCTGCACGTGAGGCGGGGAGGGGACCCCAGCTGCTGCTGCCCTCCCCGGGGGCCCACCGGGCTTCACTAGAGCCTTTGGTGTCAATGTTAACATGACGCGATGGTGCAGTCCGAGGAGCGTTTGCCTTTTTCTTTCCTGGAAGAGAACAGCCTGTTGCATTGCAGAAGCTGGGGTGTGTGGTTGCAGTGCCGAGCGCCCCCACCTTAAGGAATAGCGCTTGGAAAAGGAAGAGGCTGTGGTAGCCTTCGCATGTATGAGTGAGTTAAGTCTTCATCAATGAGACTGTGGAGGGTTAACGTGCAGGGCGTTGGAGGCTGTGTTTCTGCAAGGTAAAAAGAAAAAAAAAAAATCAAATTCTCTAATCCCAGACTCCACCCACGCTCCAATAGCTGCAAAATACAGGGCCTGGTAAGGACCTAGTCTGGTGAGCTGTGTGTCTAGATAGGAAATAACTGCGTCCTACATGTGTACAGGATACTTTGTCTTTCCAAAATCCTGCGCTGATGTTGACTTTTTTTCTGTAAACTGGATATTGAAGTAGGGGAAGAAAGAAGACAAATGCTTGACAATTTCCTTCCGTTTGTAAAACAACAAAAATGTGTCCCAGTGGTTTGCCAAGCAAATAACATGTGGGCTCAGAAAGTTCTTTTCCTTGTCTGGTTCCTTCCAAGCCAAACCAGAGGTTTATTATCTTCCTTGGAAACAAAGGTCTTTGTGTTTTGGGGTGTTGATTGAGATACTGTATAGAAAGAATCAGTTGTAGTGTAGCTGTTCGGTATCAAGGAAAGGTGGAGAGTCCTGGTTTTACTCGGATTAAGAGCACACACAGGCGTGGGTCTGAATATCCTCGTATGGTTGCTGTGATCAAGGGTGGTTAATGGTGGTTTTAAAAAGAATCACAGCAGTGGTGTGTCATGTCAGGTGTTATTTTACCAGCCCAGATTTTAGCAAATAATGCGCTTCAGAAGGTTCTCTTGTTTTTAATCCCAGATCAGGCAGTGGCACTATCCTCCAGAGGAGTCCTTTCGGTCCAAAGCAAATAGGAAGATGATGAAAAACAGGCGGAGCGGTCCATGTGCCTGAACTTTTAACTCTAGATCCATAACAGAAAGCAGCCAGCGCACCCTAGAGTGTGCAGAGAAGTCGGGGATTTTTCTTTTGGTAATTGAAGCCAGAAAGGGTAGTCGACGAGCGATCTCCCTACTCCTCTTTCTTTTGAAAACAAAGTCTTAACTTTTCTTTCTGCAGCATTTAGCAAAGACAAAGACAAAGACAAGAAGCTGGATGATGGGAGCAACAGCCCGACCGGCCCGCAGTCGGCCTTCTTGGGACCCACCTTATGGGACAAAACTCTTCCCTATGATGGGGACACGTTCCAGTTGGAATACATGGACCTGGAGGAATTCTTGTCAGAAAATGGCATTCCCCCCAGCCCGTCGCAGCACGACCACAGCCCTCACCCTCCTGGGTTGCAGCCAGCCTCCTCCACCGTCCCCTCGGTCATGGACCTCAGCAGCCGGGCCTCCGCACCCCTGCACCCTGGCATCCCGTCTCCCAACTGCATGCAGAGCCCCATCAGACCAGGTAAACTCTGGAGGTTCTCCCTTTAGATGGGGGAACATGGGATAAGGGAGTTAACAGTCTGCAGAGGTTTTTAGTGGGCATTCTGAGGGAGGAGCTTGGTGCCTGCTCTACCCCCAGTAAAGGGTCTTACCCCTCAGTGGGCATGCCTGGATCTCATCTGCAGAGCCAGTTTAATTCAGACTCTGTGGACCCAGAAAGGAGGATCTTTCAGATCTGAGGTACAGGCCCAGGAAGGTACATTTTTAAGTAGATCCCCCCCACCACACACACATAGAAATTTTGATTGGCCCAAAAGGTGCATATTAGGATATGCCAAGCTATTGTTAATGTACTGCTTCTTTCCTTTTCCCCAAACACATAGCTAGTAGGAGCTGGCTAGATGGTTTGGGTAAACTCTCAAGCTGGGATGACCCTCCTCCATTCTTCTCTGTTATGATAGGAAGGGTGCCAGTGTAAGGGTGGGAAATAGTTGTTATTTTGTTTTTCATCCATCTCATTTTGTCACTGACTGAGAACTAGAATAAAACAAAAGCGGACTCTCATGTTAACAGAGGCCTAGCCTCTTTCTTTTGACCTACCAGACATCTCTCTCCTTGATGCCTTTTGTTCCTATAAGCCAATCTGTTTTTCTGCTGTTTCCATATTCATCAGCCAATCATACTTCATCCACCCTTATCAGAGCTTGCCAGAAGGCTGGGGAGATAGCTCAGCCTTGACTTTGAAATGTGAGGGCCTGAATCCTATCCCTAGCACCCACATAAAAAAACCAGGTGTGGAGGTGCACACTTGTAATCCCAGCATTGTGCAGGCAGAGACAAGAGGATCTCTGGAGATCCCTAACCAGACAACCCAGCCAAGTCAGTCACAGATGCATACATGTGCATATGCACTCACACATCCTTGTATCACTGCACATGTACGATGCTAATGATAAAGCTCGCAAGGATTAACATCATCTACAGTATCTCCTTTAAAGTGACATGCAAACGTCACTCGTTACTTTAGAACCCACTGCTGAATGGTCATGGGTAAGCACAGACGAGGGCAGCTCTTGATCCATGCCTTTACACCCTAACCAATAGGAAGAAAGAGCATTTTGTGCGCACAGGTACAAGGAACAAAGAGTCAAGCTGATACATTGACAAGAGGGTCACGGAATGAAAAGCCTTAGCTTCAGGGGAAGACAGAACACAAGACAATGAGAGACTTGTTCTAGAGATTGCTACTGAACTCTGTCCTCCACTCAGAAATTTCTGTCACACACAGTGAGATCCGAATGGATGGAAATGAGGTGAAGGAGGAAGAGAATACCTCTCGACTTTAACAGATTAATCGTGGAGTCCAAGTTCACTCTTTCAGATATCTCTGGCCTTTCAATTCTCCAAAATCCACTTTGATGGATGCCTCAAGGCCCATTTCCAATGGGATGAGGATTTAACCTCCAGCTACCCCATGGAGACTGCAGAAACTTGGACAAATGCTCCGTGTGTGTGTGTGTGTGTGTGTGTGTGTGTGTGTGTGTGTGTGTACTTTTTTCTCTCGCCTTTGTCCCTATTCCCATCCCCCCTCCTTTCCTTCATTTCTCCTGTCATACTTCCTCCTATTTACAAGTCTTTTCACTTGTGTGGCCCATTGTGCTTCACCTAATTGGTCTTTGATGTCACATGCCTGACATGATTCATCCTCCAGCAAGTGTCACAGTGGGTTTACCACTGAGGAGAACATCTTCCTTTTCTTCCCTATAAGCATCAGTTCTCATGAGTCTCTCAGGGAGGTGTGGAGCTTCTTGAGCTCTTTCCCTTCTCCTGGTGAGATGTTGACAGAACAGTTCAAATGGAGGTCTTGTCACGTCTAAGGAGATAGTGTCTGGCCCACCATTTTGTCCCACTTCAAGCTCTTATAATCTTACCGCCCTCCTCTTCCACAATGTTCTCTGAGGCTTGGGGTCGGGGTGAGTGTGACTCAGATGTCTTGATTAGGGCCAAGCACTCCGCAGTCATTTATTTTCCTCAACTTGGCCAGCTGTGTTTTTCTCTAGTAAACACCTTCTGTTGCAGAAGGAGGCTTTGAGGTTGAGTGCTAAGGAGCAAACACTCCTTTATGTGAACTGGAGTCCTGGCTATGCAAAGCAAGAGTGCCAATAGCCTCACTTTTTCCAAGAATAACCAACACCACACATAACCCCTTCCGACAGGAAGTAGCAAGCGACGGTGCTGCACCTGGATACAGCAGACATGTTGGTTGTCAGCTTTGAGGATGCCTTTGCCGCTTCCTTATTGTGTGGCCTCAGTGATGATGTAACTTCTATGAGCCTCTGCTTCCCTCTAGGTAGAAGGGCATAATTAGTATTTGGTGGGCCTATTGTGGAAGTTACAGGCAAATGTATAAGTCAGACATCTCCTCTGGCGGTCTTGGTAATAACAGTGGTTGTGGTCATTGGCAATGTTTACCATTCATGTCAATCCTTGTCTACTGAAATATAACTTTTCTGAAGTCACTAGATCACTTATGTGACCTTTCTCAGGAGGGAAAAATCAGGATTTTTTTTTTTTTTTTGTCCAATGAGTATTGCTCTAGAGTGTTGCTCCTCAGAGTTAAAAGCCAGGATGACTCCTGCCATTTGTCAGAGCTCCTTATTGTCTGTGTCCATCAATGGTTCTCAGATGATACTCTGCACGAGTTGCAACCCATAGCAAGGAACGCCCAAAGGTCAGTGGCTATCATCTTGTTGAGTCATGAAAGAAAGGCCTACACTGAGAGTCTGAAAACAAGCTTTATTTAAATATTTTTTTAAAAAAATTACAAGAGCTATGCTTCAAAATAATTTTCTTCTTTGAATATGACAGTGACAGTTCTAACAGCAAAGAAGCCATGTTGAAGCTCTCTCTCTCTCTCTCACTCTTGATCAGCAGATGCAGTCACACTCTGCTGCTTGTATAATGTTGATCATGATAAAGATTATGCTCTGAAGTGAAATTCTGGAGGATGTGGGTTTGATGATTGCATTATCTCTAGCAGACCTGAAGAAGAAAGTTCTTGATTGTTCTGCATAGTGCAGCAAGCAGAGGTGACTAGAATAGAAGTTCCAAGTGCATTTTAAGGAAAATAAGTCCTTGGAAGGGAAGAGCACAGATGTAGCTATGAACATTCTGGGAACTGTATAATTTCAGTCACAATTGAGATTTCTCAACCCTAACACTCAACATTTGGGGGAAGCCTTATGATACCCTGGACTGTGCATTGTGAAATATATAAGGACATCCCTGCCTTTGTCCTTTAAATGCCCGCAGCCGCCACTTTCCAGCTGTGACAAGTAAAAATGTCTCTAGTCATCTCCAAATGTCCCCTGGGGATAAAAAAAAAAAGTCACTCCCAGTTGAAAACTAATGGTCCAGACCTTGGATTTAGGCAGCAAAAATCTGGATCTAAATCATGGTGTTGTCACACAAATGGATGCTTTTTTCCTCCTGTCAAAACTTTTAGAGCAGGGGAGCAGACCTCAGGTGGCAGAGGAAAGAATATATTAATAAGAGGGTAGCTAAAAATGAAGTCATGAGGGTAACCAGGAGCTAATGCAGAGCAATTTAAACATTTGCTTTCAGCCGTCTGCTCAGAGTGCATTTTTTGAGTTAAGCTCAGTTAAGCTCAGTGTCAGTAATGTTACCTGTGTGGGTAAAAGCCGTAGACTGAGGAATTATGCATGATGAGGTCCACCCCTGGGTATCTTGGAATGGCAAGATGACCATGTTGGGAATTGTTTATCAGGACTTCTCTCACAATTCAAGTCATGCTTTGATAACCCCAACCTTATTCCTCTGAGCAAGCTAATCTGATGAAAGAATGAATCAGCATCAAAGAAATCATTTTTTTCCCTGAAGATACACTCCAAGGTACATGGAACCCTGGTGTATTGATGGTATGATGTGTCAGGTTTTCTGGGTTGCCCTGTCCATCAAAGGAAGAGGGATGGTTCTTGGATGCATGACATCCCGGCTGTTCCCAGGGATGATAGGGAAGGCAGGAGTCATTCAGAAGGCTTCTGTGTTTGCCCTTCAGATGGTATCAGAGTCCATATGTGGGACATGCTCCTAGAGGTTATGTGTTGGGTACTAGGAAAAATAAGGATCTATTTGCCCCGAGAACTGAGCAGTTGCTTTAAGGACAGCTGTCCCTCTAGGGAAAGTCATCTACAGCAGACAAAAGCAGAGTTATTTTTAAGCCCCATGCTTGTAAAGCTAGATTTGAAACCGTTTCTTCTGGTGGTTTTTCTTTGAATAGCTTGGGGGTGTCCTACCGCTTTAAGGCCCGGATTCATCTGAGACTTAAGAAGGCCCTCTTTTTTGCTGCTGGGCTGTGAGGGAGACTAGGCACAGAGAAAAATGGAAACCCTTCCACGGGGCAGCTTGTAGGTGAGGAGGATGGGAGGGAATGGCGTGCAAGAAGGGGCGGGGACACCTGCTGTCCTTCACAGCACACAGTTCCTGCCTTTCCTGCCTCCTCTATCGCCTGCCCATGGCGTTTGGATTTTGGCGTGACTGGAGAATGCTGGGCGCAGCCTGAGTAATGATGGAGAGAGGCTGTGGGGATTATGAGAAATCGGCTAAGGCAAAAGGACGCTCTTGCTTTTCCCCCCTATCATGACTTCAGCTCCCTTCAAGGTTTGGCAGGTCATGTATTAGCCCATCCAGCATACGTGCTTCTGGGAAACTTCTCATTCTCATGAAGTGGAGGCAGGAACTTTGTTGTGGAGGCAGCATCCTGGGGTTATTTATCTTCTCCACAAAATCCCGCAGGGGACAAACTTGCCCTGTTCTGCAACCTAACCATGTCGCTGACTTTCACAAGATGGCAGTCCCGTGCCTGGGTAAAGAGGCATTTGAGGAGAAAAATAGAAAGCAAGACACCTTGGTGGAAGAAATGTAGGCTTTGGACTGGGGTGTGGGGAAGGGGGGCTTGCGTTTTCATTCTAGACCCATTCAGTTCCTCATATCACTTGTAATTTTGTGTCTGTTTCTTAACCTCTTTAAGCCTCAGTTTCTTCAGCAATAGAATGGAGGTTATAACTAGTCTTCTCCCGTGGGTTTCTATCAGGATTAAATAAGATAAAGCATGGCATAATATGGCATGGTAGCCTTAGGAGGGCCGCGACAGGAGAAAGGATGACTGGGTTCCCTGTCCCCATTCTCCATTTAGGGACTTGTTCGTCTAGTGCTCTTCCTTGTGCAAAAATAGGACATGCTCTTTTTTTTCCTTTCCTCTCCCAGCATGCCCCAGCACTTACTCTGCAGTTTGGCCTTTCTCTCTCTTCTGGGTTAGGACAAATCCCTTCCCTGATGTCAGCTCTGCGGCATCACTTCTGGGTTAGCGACTCCTATTCTGCCAGTAGGAGACAGTTCCATTCCTGGTGCCCAGCCTTCACCCCACTTCCCCTCCTCTCCCCGCCATAGCTCTCGTGGGAACCCTGGCAACCCTGGATGCCTGCCGGCAGGACCGTGTGCTCCAGGCACGTGGCCGTGCCCTGTGGCGCTTGCCCAACTCTGGGTGGTGTGCTGGCTTGCCTCTTCTGCCCCCCTTTTCCTCCCTCCTCCCTCCCGCTGCAGCAAGTGCCAGCAAGCAATGGCAACCCTGACCCTGGCATGGGAGAGCTGCGCTCCGGAGGGAGGGCCATTCACAGGCCAGGGAAACCTGTTCTGTCCGGCATCCAAGCCTGGCTCTGCGTCCTGCCTCTCTGCCCAGAGGCCCCCTCTTTTCTGCACCACAGCGGTGGGCAGGATTCCTGGAGATCGGCTGCTGCCAAGGGTCTTGGCCAAGTCTTTCCAGTTCAGAGCTGTGCCTACCAGACTAGAAAAAATAGCACTAGGAAGATGGAACTAGGTGGAGAAGGTGGAGAACTCAGAGGAAAGCCGCAGATCTGCGAAAGGCAGAGAGGCGGGGCGTGGACGGTGGTGATGTGTTGGATGGTTCAGACACCTCCCTGTCCATGGGCTCTTGTCACTTTAACCGGAATCAAATTTTAATGGCTCAGCAGGGAAGATGGAGGCAAGATAGTAAAGGGAGTGACAGATGACAAAAATGTTAGAAGGGGCAGGGCCACTTTGTGTTTGGCTCTGTGGTGGGGGAGGGTGAGAACACTATTCAGCTTCAATATTTTCACCAATCATATTTGCCATCCCTCCTCTGCAAACACCTTTGCATGAAGCCACCAAGCCATTGGTTCATAAATTTCAGTTTCCTTAAGACCTGGTGGCTGGGTGGTGGTCCACTTACCACATGAATCAGAATGTCCTATAGTTGAGACGCAGATGCATACAGGCAGTATAGCAATATTCAATTGGTTAATTAGCTAGTTACAAGAGAGAATGTTAGAACACATATACATATGCATGCATGTAACATGGGTGGAGGTCAGAGACAACTTTCAGAAGTCACTTCTCTCCATCCAGCATGGGGACTTGTGACAGTTTCTTCAGAGCATGGGAACCAATTAGCAGAGCTGAGCCAGAACTCTGATGTTACTGGTTGGTCTCAGGTAAGTCGTCTAAGTCACACAAGCTTCTGTTTTCTGGTATGGAACCCAAGGATCTCCTCCCACAAGACTGTTGAAGGCCACATGGAAGTTCACATAGAGCGTAGACACAAGGCTTGGCTCCTGACCAGGGGCACTAGGCATATCCCTTCCCCCACTACTGAGCCTGGGACTCTTCCTTGCCAGCTAAGGAATCAGGAATCTTGGTCATGGGATTTGAATTTCCCTTCTGCTACTCTACTCTGTCTTGTCCGCTTCTCTCTTACCCTCTGAGTTTTGAGGTGTCCCTAGTTGACGCGCTGCAACCCTTATTCACTTCTACTTCTTACTTAGATTTATCCCCTGAGCTGTTGGTAAATCAGCCAAGGCCACAACCTAATTTGTTACATTAAGTGTTAATAACCACACTCGAAGGCGCTGGAGTGCCCAGGGAATAAGGAAACCACAGAGGCATATTATGATGTCCAACAAGAAGGAGGTTCTCGTTCTTACACCTGCTTACCAGTGGAACATTCCAGAATTAATTCCTCCTCTCCCATTTTGTCCTCCCATTTGTAAACCTTTAAAATTTCTGATCCAGGCTAGGGAGATGGCTCAGGGGTTAAGCCTCTGCCTTGCAAGCAGAAGGACCGGAGTTCAGATCCCAGGTCCCACGAAAAAACACCAGGTGGAAATGGCTGCAGCCATTTGCTGCTTTTCTGACTCTGGAAGGCAGATTCTGGGAAATCCCAGAGTGAAGCAAAAAGGAGGAAGAGCAATCCAGCATAAATTCCTGAAGAAGTCACTCTTGGGCACACACAAGTTCATGTGCATGCATGCAAAAATAAGAACAATGAAAAAGATAAAAACTAAAAATATTGCTGCATCCTCAGGTAACAAACTGGCTGGGTTTATAGGATCCTCACTAAAGTAAAGGTGCATGTAGGATCCAGCAGGCAGCTAGCACCTAGTAGGCCGGCCCTTCCCACGAATCAGTTCTGCTACTTTTCTCTAGTCAGTGACTAGTGATTGGAACAGCACAGAGGAAATTGCAAAAGGCCCTGGAGCAATGTGGACAGTCCCGAAATAGCGCAGGTTTTTGCTTTGTTTCCTCGGTGCACAAGGGAGATGACAGACAGGGCAGAATTCGATCGCTGGGCTCCAGGTTCAGAGGGAAGCTTGAATTCGTAGGCAAACAGATAAGTGCCAACACAAATCAGCGTGTTCTCAGTGCCAAATGATGGGTACATAGAGGCCCCCAGTGCCTGTTGAAAGGAGAAGGGTAAAAGATTAACAAAGGAAACGTAAAACATTTAAAGTTAAACAAGGGGCAGTGCTGGGGCTCAAGAGCCGCCAGATCTCACAGGAAGCAGGCTGTAGCTCAGGGGTAGGGATACGTAAGGCACAGCTACCATGAAGAGCTGAACCTCGTGTTGGGCTTGGGAAGGAGTTGGGAGAGCCAGGCTGGGGAGCTGGCAGGTGGGAAAGAGGTGTGGAGGCAGAAAAGCCTACATCGTGGGTTTGGGGTGGGGGGTACTGGGGGAAGTCCAGCTCCAGTGTAGCTGGTTCAGAAAGCTTGTCTGAAAGAGACCAGGACTAGTGGGAGTGGAGGCCCCTTAAGAAGGTGGCTTCAAGCCCAGAACCCCAGTAACGAGGCAGTGGGAACCCTTGGAGGGTGTTGAGAAGGAAAGAGGCATGTTGGACATTCCTATGTGAGTTCAAGGTTGGATTTCAAACATTTTTAGAAACTCAACAATCGTTTCCTCTGGCGAACTAGGATTTCCTTATTTTCATTATTTGGAGAATAAATACTCTCCCTCTGAACATCAAACAGCTTTTCAAAACACAATGTTCTAATGATCTAAATGAAGTAATTTCAAAACACAAGGTTTAGGTTTCACTAGTAAAGCCCGTAATTTTGGTGATTGGGGGGCAGGACGGGGCTGGAGGTGGGGGAAGCTCTCTTTGGCAAGAAAATTATTACAGGGATCTGAATGGTTTAGAATTTAAAAGTCCAAAAGCAGTGCTGGCCTTATAGGAGTAAAAAATGGATTTTAATAAACTCAGCCTATTAACATTCATTGCCTTTAAATGCCTCTATTTTATAGGGCTTACTAGGTTTGCAAACAAGTATATTGAACCAATTTTTATAAGAGAGAGATAGCGAGAGGGGCATGTGAACATGGGGAGTGAGTGATACAAATAATACTTGATCTGAAGAAAAATTAGTTGCAATGGTAACAGCAAGCTAAAAATACCTACATATCTGGCCAGGTTATTAATTTTACTCGAAAGACAAAGGAATCATTATTGTATTGCTGCATACTTAAGTCCTGACCTTGTATTTGTGGCTCACTTCTTCCATGAAGCTAGAATGAACTGAATTCATGCCTAGATATGGTTCATGTGTGCCTTGGAGTGGGAGAGGTGATGGGTGGGGCAAGGGTGCTGCTACGGAATGGCCATGTGTGAAATGATTTATGGTTTCCTGGAGGGTGCTGTGTCTTAAGTCAGCATTAGAGGAGATTGGAAAGGATGCGCAACTCAAACCTGTTTCCCTTGCATACAAAAATAACAGACGACATGTGCAGCTTCACCTCCCGCTACATACAGTAGACGATTACAGAATGGGAGCAGAATCCAGCATCTACTGTGGACAGTTCTCTGCATACTTGTTTTTGCTCCGTTGGTGTCCAGTGGCTTTAAACCCCTTGTGGAAATTCCTGACATGCTTGCATGCCTTCCTTCTTTTCTGTCTTCAACAAATACCATTGCTGTCTTACCTCACTGTTGGTCTCTACCTACCCAGTCTCATTTTTCTGTCTTGAAAAATGACGCAGCTCTCTGGTCACACCGAGTCCCTAAAAGTTTTGGTTTTCCAAGTTTGATCTGGGATCATCATTATTTTCGTCATTAGTGATTGTTAGAAGAATGCTTTGGAATTTGGAGGTCTTATAATAAGCTATGGCTCGTGGCTAATGGAACCCTCTTGGCACTCCGGCCTCGCCCAGGAGACCCTGGATTCCTAAAAACAATGAGTGCACACTGCATAAAGATGCTCCAGGGACTCACAACACTAAATCATCTGTGACAGGATGTTCTTGCAAAAAGTGGAATTGCATAAATGGATCAGCAGAAATAAATGCTTTGGCAGGAACTCCTGGAGCGGGAAGAGCAATGCTTTCCCTTCTAATTAGCTCTGGGTAGCAGTCGGCTCTGATGTCTTTGCTGAGGGACCCAGGCATGAACTGTAGAGTACGGAGGTCTGATTGCTGGTCTCTCATGGCTCTTTTGTGTTTTTATGTGTGCCTGAGTTCATGTGTGTGGGAGAGTACATGTGTGAGTATGTGTGTGGGATCCAGGCACAATCTCGGGTAATCCTCAGTAATGCAGTCCACCTTCTTCGGGACGCTTTCATTGGGCCAGAGTTTTCAGATTAGGCTATTCTGGCAGGACAGTGAACTCCAGGGATTCCCCCGTCTCCATCTCCCCAGTGCTGGGATTACAAATACACACCGTCAGCATTTTTACATGGCCTTTGGGGATCAAACCCAGGTCCTTATGGCCACAGGGCCAGCACTTTATTGACAGCCAGCTCCCCAGTCCAAGGGGACTCTTTAAACATTCTCTCCCATGCACACTAAATGCCTCTTGACTTGAATGAATGAGAAAAGCAAAAGCTTGCAGGGCAGAAGGATGGCACTGGGCCCTGACCAATGAGAATCCATGTAAACCAGGTGAGCAAGACACCCTCTTCCCTAGGCGCAAGGCAGCCAGCTAACCAGAAGAGCGATCTCAGTATCCCCAAGATACTATAAAGGTTCTTTTCAGAACATCAGCAGACAAAGTCCTCCTACCCCACGGTGGGCACAGAAGACTTTAATTAGCTTTAGAGTGTATTCTGAAGGAAAACACAGCTTGTGAGAAAGAGCTGTGACACAAAGGCAGGAGATTCTGCTGACCCAGTGAGAACAGTATCACCTTTAAAAGATTTGCAGAGGGAAAGTAGAAAGCATAGAAATCAAGCCTTGGTAGACAGTCTGAGGAGAAGCCAGGATTGCCTTGCAATTCATAAGCATTGCATCCGTTTAATTTCTTCATGATAATCTACTCTCTCTAGGGAGCTCACTATCATGTTTCCTCACAGATTCTAAAAAGTGTTGAAGTGTCCAGTAACCTGTCAGTGATTTTAAAAACAATGTTTAGATCCAATAAAAAAATAATTTTTTATGATGAGCCATATTCACCCAGACAGAGCAGGCCAGCTAGTAGTATAAACTTAGAAGTGGATTCCTTAGACATCTGAAGGTGTTTGGTCGCATGTTTTAGTGTCACATGAACCAGGTGTAAGGAAACATGGTGGGCCTCTTTATGTTGGTTTTCTATTAATTTCTAGCTTACCTTGTAATAATATTGCATTGACTTAGATTTTGTGACCATTCATTCTTGAGTTCATGACATTGAGGTTTTTGTCCTTGCCATCATTGTATATTTGTGCATATAGATGATCATCTATGTGTGTGTGTGTGCATGCACACGTACATACATAACAGAGGTCATTGTTGCTGTCTTTCTTTATGGCTCTCTATCTTATTTTTTGAGGTAGAGAAGTTCACTGAGGTGGAACTACCAACTGGGCTAGCTATCCAATGATCTCCGAGGATCCCCCGTCGCTGCTTCCTCAGTTCTAGATTCATCAGTGTGCACCACCTGGCCCAGCTTTTATATAGGTGCTGGGAGTTTGAAACGCAGGTCTTCATCTTGCATGGCAAGCACTTTACCATTGAGTCATCTCCCAGCCCTCTTTGTCTTCTTTATAAAGAAAAATACTACCAGACCAGGCCACTGTGAGAACGTGTTTTAGAGAGGCACAGTGCAGTTACCTGAATAGAGAACAGTCTTTAAAGAGTTAACCATCAGCACATGGACTGATATTCTTAGGCATAGTCTACAGTAATGAATGCAAAGAACCTCTGTCATCCAGATGTTTCTGCAGTGCGCATCAGTAACCCTCCCTTGCACTTCATCTCCAGCTGCCCATCCTCCAGAACCCCCACTGTCTTCGTGCTTTTGAAATTGAAAAATTCATGTCAGTCTCTGGAGCCCAAAGAGCATTTTTTAAATTGACATACAAGGGTATGTCAGATGATCCCCAAAAGATGATGGTTTCCTTTCAAATTGTTTATTTTTTTTGCCTCTGTGTGTGTGTGTGTGTGTGTGTGTGTGTGTGTGTGTGTGTGTGTGTGTTTGTGTACAAAAGGGAACTCTTGAATGTGCGGTTGTGGAAGCCCTGGATTGCTCTACCCCCTTATTGCTTTGTTCAAGGGTTTCGCAGGCTCAATGTTCCAGGGTCAGAATTACAAGTTGCCGCCATATTTGCATGGCGTTTTTACATAAGGTCCTTTTGCTTGTGAAGCAAAGGCTTTAACCCTGGAGCCATCTCCTCAGCCTTCCTTTCAAATTTTTATGTTGAAATGATTATCTGTCAGAGCATCTTCTCGGTTTCTCCCTTCTCGTGGAGAGGTGGTCATTAAACGCATGGCTTTGGCTTAAGTTTCGATGTCACCGTTTGCCAGTACCATCATGCCTCTGCGTAGTGAGAGGGGATGAGAATGTGTGCTGCCCAGGACTCCTAGGGGAAGAAGCGAAGTGATACACAAACAGCATCTAACTTATCCGTGGCTTGTGTTCTCCAGCTGCTCTTCCTCCTCTCCCTCCTACGCCACCACCTGTGCACACTTAGATATGAGCACACCTTGAGCTAGAGAGATGATGGCTGGGGATCACTCCAGACTGTTGGGTCAGTGTAGAGAAGCAAGAGTGAGAAAGGGACTCAGCAGGCATCGATGTGTGTGTGCATCCAATGCATGTTCCTGACTGCAACTCCATGCTGGTCCTGTTGCTGTTGATCCTTAGTGCTGACCACCTGCCTTTTTGGATAGCTCTTGTAATCAATGCACTTCACATATCAGGGCTTGCTCTTCATCGGCAGACCCCACCATCCTCCTTTACTGTTGGAGAGTGAGTTGGAGTGGGTAGAGGCCAAGACAGTGCAGGTTTCTATTAGTATCCTCGAACCTTTCAACATGCTGCAAGGTTATGACTTGGGTTCTTTCTGTTTTCTTTCGGGGACCACTTCTGGGTGTTCCCCTCTCGTTGGTATGGAGAGAAGCAGGACAGGGGTTTCCAAAGCCAAAAGTCTGGCTGGCTATTATGTTCACTTTCCTGTGCGGCTCTCAAATGCAATCTTGGAAGCATCCCACCAGATGGAAAAGTGGGAGAGCTCAGCAGGGAAAAGTCCAGCTGTTTTCTCGACATGCAGTGGAAATATAAGGGAATGGATGAAACAGAAGTGCAGTATTTGGAAGAAATTCGTAAAAACAGATTTATACGAAGCAGACACCTAGAAGCCAACTGATCTAAGAAAAGTGATTAACCTCATGTGCCTTTGCTTTTCCACCCATTGGAGGTGTGGGGTTCCTGGCATGGGTCTTGATATACTATGGCATGCACTGAGCTCATTGGAGTGGCAGCACAAGGCTATTAAAGGTACAGCAGTCTTAAAGGATTACAAAACTCAGAAGCATCCAACTCGGCAAGATTTCTCCTCTTAGGAGGATGTTTAATTCCAGCTAAGACTCCCTCGGCATGTTTTTATATCACATCAAATACCTCTTGCCCTTTCTTCCCCCACCCCCTTATAAAACCCTGGGTACAATACTCCTAAATTTAGACCAACTAAAGGTGCTGTGGAATGGTGGCCACACCCACCAGATGGTGAAGCCAGAAGAATGGTAAGTAGTTCAGTCTTGTGGAGAATCTACTCATACTAGGCATGACAGTGGTTCTTGGAACTTAATCTGTTCCTAAGAGGTTTTAATGTTGTAGATGCATTGCCAAAATATGTTTTTCTTTTTTCCCCCTTCCATCAGCCTTTCCATCCTGACTACAGGCAGCTTAAAAATAAATTTGGGCATATCTCAGCGGCCAGAAACCATAGCAATCAGGATGAAATCATTATCAAGGCAGAAATAACAAGCTTTGATAAAGATTTCCAGAGAAGCACAGTCGCTGAAGCAGCCACACATCCTTCTGGAACCTTGAGTTGCCAAACCAGTGGGATTTGAAATCAGCACTCTCTTAGGAAGCCATGAAATATTGGGCATTTTTTTGAGCCCCTGTCGTCCTGGCTAAAGATGGGTCTCTTTTTCAAGAGCATTATTATATTAAACATGTTGCCAGTGAAAGGGCCTGGGACTGTGCCTGCTTAGAGTTTTCCCTCTGTCATTTTAATTCAGAATCAGATTCTGGTACTTAAAGAAAGCTTTCTAAAACATATTGGTAGTTCATATCTTTAGTAGCTGGCCTGGGCTGTTGCAAACACACTTGCTTGGGGAGATGAGCAGACCTCACACGTAGTCCTTGCTGTGTGATTAATTAGATGTGTTACCTCAAGTTTACCACTTCTTTTGGTTTCACCTCTTCATCTGCAAAGTGCATAGACGTCATAACCAGAAAGCAAACAAAACAATACTCAAGTCAAAGTTCTAATTGGGTTGACCTTGTAGATTCCATTGGATTTGACATGCCAAATCATCTTTATAAGATAGCCCAGTCACAACACCAATTGTAGAGTTGGCCATCTAGGATTTGGCAGCCACTGTGCCAAGATTTTGGAGTGGGTTTCTGGATTTATACCATTGACCTCAGGATCTTAATGTTCCTATAGGTGCTAGTTTTAGTTCTGTGACTCATTGCTCCAAGACTGCTATAAATCAGAATACATTTGGGAGTAGGGATTAAAGTCTCTTGGAATACTGATGGTACTCTCAAAGTCAAAGGGGTGGATTAATAATTTGGCATTCTGTTACTCAGAAAAGATGATGGAGCGTAAAAACTGAAACTGAAAAGCAAATGTATGACACCTTTCAGGAATAAACCAATGCAGCAATACTGAAGTGAGTTAGGCCTAAAAATGGCTGTCAGGACAACAGAAAGGGGTAAGACCCATGACCTGAATCTGATTCCTGGAGTCCACATGGCAGAAGGAGAGAACCGACTCCTGAAAGTTAGCCTCTGATTTCCACACACACACAGTGGCATGCATGCATGTGCACACACGAACAACTTAAGAAAAAAAAATGGTTTCATTGTACATGGGAACCACTGACTTCTACAACATTCCAGAGCAAGTAAGTTATCTGTCTGGAATCATTGCTTCAAGAGTCAGATATCATCACAAGACTCTTATTAGCCAGACAAAAATACAAAGAAGGACAAAAAAAAAAAAAACAATTAGAAGGAACTCCCGCTCCCCCCAAGACCCACAGCTACCTCTCACAGCAAGGCTTATGGAGGGGTGAGGACCAGCTGGGCTTCAGCTGCTCCTCGAGATGGCGGATGCGGGTCTTCAGGACCATGCAAGGCCGGGGGTTTCATCTCCCATTCTGAAATCTCATCTTGAAAGATTCTGAGCAGGCTCAGTCCTGCTCGGTGGAAAGCGTTCTGTGATTAATTAGCAGTGTCTGCTGTGACTTAGGTGGGGCAGTACCAGTGCCAGGTAGGTGCCATCCTGCCAGAGCAGGTTGGGAAGAAGATCCTTCCATACTTGTCCCTCCACCGGGCAGCAGATCAACATGAACTCAGGCCAGTGCTGTTTCCGGTGCCCTGGAAAAGTGTTTTTCTAAGCCTCTGGCAGGTTCTGTTCTGTTCCCTTGGAATGGCTTATTCTGGTTAAGGTAACAAACAGAGAGAGTGGAAGAAAGGAAGTCTGTTGATTCTGCTGCATGGTCACAAGGCAGGAGCTGGGAGGCACAGGAAGCTGGAAGCTAGCGTGCAGTTCCAGAAACTCTGAGAGAGCATGAAAAAGCAGCCATGGACCACAGGCCCTGGCTGATTTCAGGTGCCCTGGATACCAGGTCTTGGGTGGACGGGCAGCCACACTTCCCCAAGGGCCCTGGTGAATTTGTCTGTTAACTTAGAATTGATGGTGCCTCTCAGTTATCCGTGTTGGCTAATGGAACAGACCATCTGAGGTCTGTTTCCTCTCTGGAATGTGATTTATGCTTTTGGGCTGTGATCTGCTTTCCTGGTGATGTCTGAGTATCTCAGATTTTTTTTCCCCCTATAATAACTGAGAGGTTGAGTGGTGATTATGCTTCCCTGGATCCAGATAGCTATAGGGCTGATCCAGGAGTGTGTTGGGCAGAGGTGTGATGCATGCTAAACATGCTGAGAATCTGAGATTACCCCAAGAGTGGAGGATGCCCTGACTTCCTGTGTTCTAGGTGACTGCGCTCGCTCTCTGCCTACCATGCACTTTTAGTTACCCTGAGTCTGATCAGCCAGTTTGCAGATTAACTAAGGGGAAGGCTCACCTGGGCCTGGGAGGCACTCTCGAACTCAGCTGCTTGTTAATTAGCTGGTCACAGCTGATTGCTTGCTTCAAGAATTGGGGGCTGGTCATTATGCTACTGCTGGCAAGGAGAGAGTAACCAAGTGCCCACTTTGTCACTCACCTTCCTTCAACCAGAGGGGCCCACTCATTCTGTAAAGTTTTGTATTCTGCAGCTCAATCCCAAAGATTCAAACGTCTGTTGGCTGCTGCACACCCTCCTTCTCCTGACCCTACTTCTAGTCCCAACCCCAGCCAATGGTACCCTCTAAATTGGGATGTTGAGTTGGCCACAGGGTACAGTGAATTTGAAAGTCCCTGAGATTTAGAATTCCAAAGTGTTGAAAGCAGGAGCTGCTAATCCTCCTCTTCCTCCTCAGTCTGTAAGCCACCTTCCTCCAAGCGACAGGCTTGGGAACATCGAGGTGCGGATCCCATCAGAGCTCAGTGGAGGCCAAGTTCTAAGTGACGACATGGCAAACACAGGCTTCTTAGGGTGGTGGTTGGGGTTGTTCATGGCTGTGCCCCATGATTCCCTGATTCACAGAAGACTGACTCCCTGAGGGCTGAGAGCAGAAAGATATGCTGGCTACACCTTAGCACCAGATCAGAATAAACACTTTAACTTGGAGTCAAGCACCCACCACGTTGGAGAGCATCTCGATTTGAACAAGACGTTACCTTCCTTGAACTCCGAGTAAATTCCAAAATCTTGAGAAAGTGTCCACTGGGAATCTCATTCTGTGGTCTCAGAAAGAAGACACATCAACGTGAGGATGGCATGTCCCCATGGCTTCAGCAGTACCTGAGATGTCTCTTCTCCGTCTGCTATGCTGCGTTGCCCAGTTCTTGATGCTACAGAGCAGACTGGCATCTGCCACCTTTTTCCAGCCAGATCCCCGGGTTTCTTCAGGTCCTTCTCCTGTGGTGGACATTTTCCTAGGGCTGTTGGTGTGTATGTACAGTGTAGAAGATCACATTCTATTAGACGCAAAGAAATCTGCTTGGGCTGGCCTGGCTTTTGTAGTCACGTGGAGAAAAATGTGTTTCTGCGGTCCACCAGCCTGCAGCGCTCTGTGCAAAATACAGCAGAGAGCCGGGCACCGAGCCAAGCTTACATTTCACTTCAGAACACACTTTCGCATCACTCCTTGGCAGAACATCCACGCGGTGTCTATTTGGGGAGTCAGTTAAAGAAGTGTTGTTTCCCTCTCATGAGTGTTCGGGAGATAGGACCTTTAGAAACTGTTTTACTTTGCCCCATCCTCGCGTCTTTAAGGTTCCCAGCTACTCAGGGGATCCAGGAAAGGGCAGAAACAACCCACAGACAGCAGCCCCTTCCCTCCCAGGCCGTCCTTAAAAATCAGTCAGCGTAGCCAGGACCGCCTGGGACTGAGAAACTTAGGCCAAGGTAATAACATCAAAACCAAAGTTCTGGAACTCTTGGGTAAACGAGTTGCTCTCCCAGATAAAACAACCTTGTTGTCCAAATCTTTCTTTCCAAAGATCTGAGACTTCTAAGGCTGGGCTCCAGCCAGCCATTGAAGGAAGGCTGCTCCAGCACGCCTCTTGGAATGGCAAACTCTGTGAAAAGAAACAAACGGCCTCTTCCATTCCCTCCCTTGTTATTTTGATTTCTCTTCCCACTGTGGCACTTCAGTTCCTCCACAGTAGCCCACCTGCTCCACCACTGTGGAGCATGCCCTTCCCCTCCCCTGTGTTCTCGGGGACCACAATCGCTGTTCTGCCTTCCGTAAAACACCGGTTATCTCCCTCCCTTGCTTTATACACTGCTTGGCAGTGGCCTGAAGCCTAATGCGTGTGGACATAAAGTTGCTTTTGGAATTCTAAACCTCCTCAGGAGAGATTGGATGGTTGAAAAGCAAAGATTTGTTAGCATATTGCATTTCTCTCTCTTTTTTTTTTTTGCACACATATGCATGTGTGTGTTTGCGTGTGGGTGTGTATACATGTATGTTCAGACATGTTGTACTTGAGTGTGTTCCCATGGAGGCCTAAAGGGTGACATCGGGAATCATCCTGGATTGCTCTACCTCCTTGTTGCTTTGCTCTGGAGGCCCCTGCTTTTTCTGCCCAGCATTTTTACTTAGAACCTGGGGATCCAAACTCAGGCCCTTTTGTTAGCATGGCAAGGGCTTTAAAAACCTTCAAGCCATCTTCTGAGCCCAGATTCTTCTTTTTTTGATGAACTAGACTCCTTGCGTGAAAGTTCTTTGTGAATGCTCCAACCCATTACCTCCATAAGGATTTCCCCAAGAGCCAAGTCTTGTTCCGATTCTGGGATTGACTGCTTTAGGAGGCTGCATTTACTTCTAGAATATGTGGCCACACAGCGTAGGATAAAGAGCCTTGCACAACTTTTCCCGGGCAGGGACATATGCCAGGCGGCTGCTTCTTCAGCCAGGCTCCCTCCAGGGGGTCTCTCCTGTCCTCGAGGATGCCCAGACTCTCAGAGGCAGGTTGCGGTCGCCTGCTGGTCATTTGCTGGCAGAGCCTTTGCTTACACTGCAGAAGGCAGGTGATAGAGATCCATCCACCTGTCTCAAAACCTGCTGGTAATTAGCTTTAAAAATAATGCCAAGTTCTCACATGGCCAGTGGATGCTTCAGCTCAGTGGGAAGGAAGCAAAAAGTGCCATTTCTCCGAGTAACACCACAGACATCAGATTAGTCACTCCATGTAGGGTTAGGTAAGGTTATGGGAGAGATGAATTCACCTTGCATCTTCAAAGAGGTCTTCTGAAAGTGCTGAACAACCCTTGATATTCTGAACTCTTTTTTAGATTGATGTCCTCTTACCCTTACGTATGAGACTGTGTGTGTGTGTGTGTGTGTGTGTGTGTGAGAGAGAGAGAGAGAGAGAGAGAGAGAGAGAGAGAGAGAGAGAAAGGGCACTGTGTCTGTGACTGTGGAGGCCCAAGGGTGGCTTCAGGAATCATCCTGGATTGCTTCTACTACCTCCTAATTGCACTGCTCTGGGGTTTCCCAAGCTCTGTCTTCCAGGGCCAGACATGTAGAATACCGTCATTTCCACCTGGTGTTTTCATGTGGGATCTGGGATCCAAACTCAGCTCCTTCTGCTTACAAGGCAAAGTCTTAATTCCTGAGCCATTTCACCAGCCCAAGACTGGGATTTTTTTTAAGTCATTTTCTTTGTGGGAGAGACTGGGGAATTGAGCCCAAGATCTTATGTATGCTAAGCATGTACTCTACTGGTGAATTCCACCCCTGGCTCCACAACACACACACACACACACACACACACACACACACACACACACACAAATGACAAAATCTCTGATAGATGCCTGAGTGCCACCATAGTCAACACTGAGCACCAATTCTCTTTTTTTCATGTATGGAATATCTATCTGCTCAATGTCTTTGTCATGGTAAGTGAGTAAGCTCTGGCTAGTTACCATTTTCCACCAAGCACAACACCACCTTGAGATTCTACCCCCTGCACACATTTAGGAAGCATATGGGGAATGTAATTTCATTGTATAATTAACTGCATTTCTTTCGTACATTGTAACAACAGAGCAATTACTGTTCAGAATGGGCTATGCCTGGATCAACTTAGAAAACACTCTTTGGGTTGTAGGACCTGACCAAGGCCTCGGCTCTCTCCAATGTGAAGCTTTGATCCTCTGTAGGAGTTTCAAGGGATGGTTTGTGGAAGCTCATCGGGATTCTATAACCTCAGGACGGGCCCTTTCCAACTGCAATTGACATACGAGGTTCTCAAAAGTGGGACTAGCCTTTGCCACTAACACCTAAGCACTCGGCACTAAGTACTCAGGAAGCATTGGTGGAGTGGTGAAGTAACAAAGATGTTGCATTCACTGGAGATGGCCTTGAATGAGCTCGTGTGCTTGGAATTCTTCCAACATGGTGGATCTCTGCAGAAGGTCCTGATGGTGTGTCTTGAAGGACAAGTACAGAGTCCCCTGCTGATATAACAGGCTTCAGGCTCCTCCCCTCGAAACACTGATTTTGCTTGTGTGTCCTCGGGTGGTGGTAGAAGGACCATCAGGTGTCACAGCTGCTCTGGGCAACAGCCAGCACATTCACCATTGTGCTCCAGTGGTTAAGAATAGGGTTTTGCTCTTCCCTTCTGCTTAAAAATCCTGTCAATCAACTGTAGGCCCTTCACTCTAAATATAGACCTTCTCTCAGTAGGTGCAGAAGAGACAACACAAGAGTCACTAACCCTTCTTGAGTGCTCATGACACTCCTTGTCTGTAGAGAGAGCAGAATGCCTGGAGTCACCAGCACACATGGGGTTCCCTAAGTTCTGGGTCAGGGATATATGTGAAGGGCCAGAAGAGAGAAGTAGTACCTCGATCTGATAGTACCTCTGGGGTCTGGGGCTCTCATGCAGCCAGCTCCTTTGGGGGAGTCTAATTTTAAAGGACAGACAGAGACCAGCTTTGCAAAACACAGGCTTTATTTTTAAACCATAAAGGATTTAATTTAAAAGTGAATTCTGTGTTTTTGTATGACTCTCCGAACCTCAGTTCCTTCTGACCGGATCTCAGCAGAGACACATCCTCAGGGAAAAGCACAACCATCTAAGAAGGTTTAGGGGTGGCCTAGGAAGCATTAGGAGCATGGGGTGCTACTATATCCCAAGGCCATTGGTGCCCAACCCCCTACACAGTTGAATAAGACACAACCCACACTATTAATCTGCCCAGTACAGGAGAGGGCACATAATTGTGGTCAGTCGTGTGTGTGTGTGTGTGTGTGTGTGTGTGTGTGTGTGTGTGTGTATCAGAGGGCATATGTGTGCTTGTGGAGACCCAAGGGCAACTTCAGAGATCATCCTGAATTGCTTTACCCTTTTATTGCTTTGCTCTGGGGTTTCCCAGGCCCCTGCTTTCCAGGGCCAGAAGTACAGGCTGCCATCATTTCTGCTAGGCATGGGATCTGGGATCAAACGCAAGTCCTTAGCCTTAGAAGTTGATGAATGGAGAAAATTTCATAGCTTTGGGAAGCATCTGTGCTTTTTGCCCTCTGTAGGGTGTGGGAAGGCATCAGAGGGGCTTCTTCAGTATTCCCTCCATGTACTTCCCAGAGACACCTCTGGTGAGCACCCTTCACAGACACACAACGTAAGGAAGTAGCTTCTTCAGAGACACTTAACAGGAAGCAATACGAGCATGGAGCGGCCCTTCGTGAATATTAGTTGTCTCTCCCTTTCTGTGTGTAAGGCAAGTTGTAAGAGCGACCAAAGCTTCAGCAGCTCAGAATGCAAATATAGTGCTGCCTGTGAGGATGTGGCCTCTTTTCCCGAGTGTGGACCAGATGTCAGGCTGCCTGAGGACTCAAGGAATGTAGCGGCTCCCTTCCGCGGGGCTCAGGCTTCTCTCCAGATGGAGGAGCCTTTCTTCCCATGAACTTTTGCATCTGAAAAACAAGAACAAGAAAGGATGGTTTGAGAGGCTTGGGACCTTCTGTGCTCTGCTTTATCAAAAGCACGGGTGCTTATGTAGATTCTACTCTCAAGTCAGAGATGTCCCATTATGCTACCCTCGCCCTGTTACTTGGTGATAATAAAAATGAATAGGGTGACTGAGGAGACGTCTCAGTAGGTTGAGTGCTCACCAAGCAAACACGAGGACCTGAACTTGAATTCCAGAGCCCATGTAAAAACGGTCAGGTGTTATGGCATGCATTGTCGCCTAGCAATGGGGGGGTGGACATGGGAAGCCCCATGGCACACTGGCCAGTCAGCCTAGCCTATTCCGTGGGCTCCAGGCCAAGGAGAGACCCTGTCTCAAAAAACAAGGTGAGGCTGAGGAGATAGCTCAGTCATTAATGTTGCCACACGAGCAAAAGACCAGCATTAGCATACCCAGATCCTACTTAAAATGGCAGGTGGGTTTGATAACCTGCTCGTAACTCCACCCTCTGAAGGCAGAGACTGGAAATCCCCAGCAAGCTGAGAAACAGATCAGCCAGCTCTGGGTTTGATTAGGGTTCCTGTCTCAAAAGAATAAGACGGAAGAGAGTCAAGGATGATTCCAGATATCAACCACAGGCATCACACACGTGTTCATGCATATGCACATGCAACTTTCATATGCCACACACATACCCATACATATGCAAAAACATATATATATATATAGAGAGAGAGAGAGAGGGAGCGGGGGAACCACAAGCTGGAGGGTGTTTGTTTGGCAAGGCCTGCTTTCATTTTCTGATCTGAGACTCATCAAGGGTTACCTATTTACCATGCACTGAGCCAAGCACCGACAGCTGAAAGATAAGAAAGATGTCATCCTGTGAACTCCAGAAGCATATGAGTTGCAAAGAGATAAGTAGTTGTGAATGGCGTTTGACAGATAGTGGGTGGGTTTGTATGTGGCAGAACCAGGAAGACAAGAATGAGCAGGAGAAAGGGTGTGTTACAGGTAATCCTTCATATGTGTCTCGAAGAATGAGCCAACATGAGGAAGAACATATGTGACTCGAAGAGTTTGTCCAGACTGCGAGAATGAGATTAAATAAGCACCAGTAATTCCCAGGCAAGGATCCTTCTGATCAGAGTATTTAGAGGATATGATATGAATCAAAATGAGGGAGGAAAAACCTTAAATATATTTTATCTGGTGGTTAATACCCAAAGGGGCTGATTCTACTTTCTCAGACAAGGCGGGGGCTGTGGCCGTGCACTTCTAGGATAGCAAACCATGTGTCTGAAACATGGTGTGTTCAGAGAAGGTGTTGGGAGGTTATAGGCGGCATAATTGAAATGATTGAAAAGTTGCTGTGGCAACACACCCACTTCTAGCAAATCAGTGTCGGTGGGAGGGCAGCGGAGCTCTTGACTTTTGCCCTGGGCTGCCCTGTGCCCACTTTTCACCTGTTGTGAGCTGAAGGTCTCCCCAAATTCGAAAGGACAAATGCCCAGCATGGCTCCTTGCTTCCTGTCATTGTAAAATTGACCTTGGAGGAAGATCAGGAAATGAGCCAGTCAGAGCACAGACTACAGGGAAGTCGTGGGGGAGGGGTGCCAGTTCTTCAGGAAGCATCTCCCCACCTTGGAATGTGTGGAGTGACCCGTGTAGATTTCCATGGAAAACATGAATACATATGGTAAACATCCACGAAGCCCAACTGTTCTTTGTGTAAGCATCAGCATAGAATTCTTTGGAGCATAAATGAAATAGTTCTTAGGGCAGCATCAAGCTAAGGCTTACTGAAATATTGGTGTGACTTTTCAAAGACCTAAGTGATTGCTTCTGCAGCGCCATCTTCTGGCAAGTAGTGGAATTCTCCCTCTGTATGGGGTGGATTGATTTCCCTACAGTCAAGCTTGGGATGTGTCTTATATCCACAGAAGTTATTGCCTCCAAATAAGTAAGTGGTTCTTAACTTTGTCTTCACATGAGAATATGAGCATCAGTCTTTGAAATTTTTACTTGAAAATATTTAATTACAAAAGTCATATAGCCGCCTGGAGAGATGTCTCAGGGTTGTTAAAGCCTTTGCCTCAAAAACAAAAGGATCTGAGTTCGGATCCCAGATCCCACATAGAAATGCGAAGTGGAAATGGTGCCCGCATGCCTGGTCCTGGAAGGTGAAGCTTCAGAAACCCCAGAGCAAAGCAGTAGAAGGTACAGCAATCCAGGATGATTCCTGATGTCACCCTTGGGCCTTCACAGGAACACATAGTATCCTCTTTCATAGATACCTACACATACCCACCCACCCACACATACATACATACATATGCACATCAAAAACAGTCATATAGTGTCACTGTAAAATAAGACCAGAACTGCATAGGAGTGTAGTCTGAGTGCTGACATCCCATAATGAAAGAAGCTGCCAAGATTTCCTTGCATACTCTTGCAGAGATTCCCTTGTCTTTATGAGCATGTGCATACATACATTTATGTGTGTGGGTGTGTATGTATTGTGTGAGGATATGGAAATAGATGTCTGTATACTTACACAGTGTTGTGCAACTTATCTTTTTAATTTCTTAACTTTTGGAGAGCTTTCCAGATTAGCGCCCATAGATGTGCCAGCAGTCCAGAATCCCCTCATCTGGATGTTCTGCAATATGTCTACCATTGCTTCCAGGCGTTCAGTTTGGTTCTTCCACATATGCCACGGATTGTTCACCTTTGCAGTGGGTCTAAAAATTAATTCCTAGCTGTGGGACTGCTGGATGCACAGTATATAGGATCTATAAGAGTTGAATTAATTCACACTCCCACTAAAAGCCTGTGAGAACTCTGTTTATCCTTCCATTGAAAAAAGAAAAATAAATAAAAGTGCCCAGTTCTCATTTTCAGGTCTTCTGGCTGAGTTGGGAAGGTTACTGGACATGACCCCATCAAGCAGCTCACAGGTCAATCACATCTGTAACAAGGTTAGGATACAGAGGAAGGGTGAGATCGTGCTCCATGCCTTTGAGGGCCAAACAGAAAATCTTCACTTACTATTGTGTCTGGGAGAAGGAGAGTTGATTTATTTCTTCTGGAACTCCTATTAAACCAGAGTCTCTATTTAGATAGACATAGACATTAAGTGATTCTGTATTTAATAACATAGTATACTTAAAGCAACAAGAGCCAAGGAATTAACACCTAAGTTCTGCTTGATACTTTTAGCCATTTGTTATTTTTATAGAATTTATTATTTTGAATTTTATTCTTTTTATAGTATTTTTTCTTTTAATTTGTGTGTATGGAGTGCATGTATGTGTGTTTTGCTTTGTATGTGTGTGTGTGTGTGTGTGTGTGTGTGTGTGTGTGTGTGTGTGTAAACCCAAAATCATCCTTGATCGTTCTTCCACCTTGTTCTTTTGAGGCTGGGTCTGTAATTAAACCCAGACCACACAGTTAGGGATAATCTGGCTGCCAGCTTACTCCAGGGATTCCCAGACTCTGCCTTCTGGGACCAGAATTACAGGCAAGTCACCATGCCGAACACCATCCATTTTACCTGGGATCTGGGCATCTGAACTCCAATCCCTCTGCTCACTCAGAAGTACTTTACCCTTGAGCCATCTCCCCCCACTGTTTTTATAGGTTTTTAAGAAAGCATTGTTTAATCCTTTTGACTGTGGCTTCAGATTCCATTAGAAGCAGTTTTGGAGTATGTAGATATTAAAAGTCAGTGCTGGTTTCCCTTAATTTCCATGTGAAATATGCCTAGCTTGACAGCTTTGGAGATGCTAAGTTTCCCCTTTCTCTTGACTAGTGGCCCCAATAGACTGAGCGCTAGAGAAAAAGGACTCCTCCAGAAGACCTGTTCCAGAGAAGTGTCCATCTTAAGGCATCATGCCAGCTCATGCTTTGCCTTACAGTCTGTTGCAGAAAAATACCACCAGCCTTCCAGTTCTCTGGTTCTGTCCTCAGTGTCTTCTAAGTGTCCAAGTCCCCTGATCTGAAGAAGCCCTACACACACACATGTATAATTACACACACACACACACACACACACACACACTCACAGATGCACATACTCTCACACATTCATATAACCATTGATAACCATGTCTTCATCTAATTCTCTCTCTCTCTCTCTCTCTCTCTCTCTCTCATTTCCCACCCTCTCCTCCCTCTCTTTTGCTGGAGATCAAACCCAAACATTTCCATATCCTAGGCAGGCCCTTTATCTCTAAACTATATCTTCAGTCTGTTCTTTCTTTCTTTTTCTTTTCTTTCTTTTTCTTTTTCTCTTTCTTTCTTTCTTTCTTTCTTTCTTTCTTTCTTTCCTTCTTTCTTTCTTTCTTTCTTTCTTTTCTTTCCTGCTTTCTTTTCTTTCCTTCTTTCTTTCCTTCTTTCCTCCTTTTCTTCTTTCTTTCTTTCTTGCGCTCTTTCTTTTTCTCTCTTTATCTCTTTCTCTTTTTCTTTTTCTTTGTTTCTTGAGAGTCTCACTACTTGTTGTGTAGCCTGACCTGGTCTTATATTTGTGATTCTCTTGCCTTAATCTCCTAAGTGGCTGGAATTACAGGCGTGGAAGCCATCTTGCCCAGCTTCCTTCTTTTCCTTTCTCAGGAAACTCACTCCTGCTCCCCTGGCATAGCTTCACAGTCAGTCTTGTTGGCCAGCTCATTCCCGGGCTTAGCTAAGAGCTGACTTCTAACAAGGGTTCTGTGGCTGGGAGGTACAAGCTGATTTAGGATGCAGTTTGTCAACACACTGAGATGAAGCTTTCAGAGGCACTGAGATGTTCTCTATCCCCAGAAAGATTGTAGAGGAGTAAGATTTTATTTTTCAGTGTATGGTCCTGGTGGGCTTGGGTTGGAGAAACTGAAAAAAAAGCAGCATAAAGTTGATGATTTATGATGACTTAATCTCTAGTTTCTGTTTACCACGAAGTGCACAGACCGCACCGTGTGCCTGTGAAATCACAAAGCAGGCTTTTGTCCCCTGATTTCTCCACAGACAACACCAAGCAGCAGCCATGTGGGTTTAGCCTGGCTAATCTTAGTGTAAGCTGGGAATTCGCAACTTTTCCGAAACAGCACATTTCTAAGAAATTGTCTGGTCTGGAATATTATTCTCCTGTATGTTGAGGAGAGTCGCATGAGTCTAGAGCAAAGCTGAATCGTTATACATGTGTACAGAAACTTACATGATTCTCCCTGTTTCTCCTACCAGCACAGTAAGCTGTGGACTTCATGAACCCTTTGTTTTCATTACCTGTCCTGTAAATTTATTTAGAAAACTCAGGTAGACCCTTTCCCAAGTTTGACTTGCATCTGAATGTAAAACAGATGCATACTTGACAAATGTTAATGTAGATTAATGGACAACTGGACACAGTGTGTGCTGCTCTGTAGTCCTCCCTTTCCCTCTGCCTAAATGACCAAGGAGCAGGCTGTCAGTCCTTCTCCATGTGCTTCCTTCTGTGAGGGAGATATATACCTGTCACCAGACGTAAGCCAGTTGGCATAAGAAGATTCAAATTGCCCGCCCTCGTTTATTAAGGCTGGTAGCATTAGAGATTGTTCACCTCACCATGGGTGAGACCCTGACGACCCAGAATCCATTTCGTTTAGGTACTGACTGACTTGGTGGAATTAAGTTTCTCTGTTCTCCAAGAATCTCTCTTCCTGACTTAGCATAGTGCCCCCAAAATCCCATTGCCTAGCAACACATATTTTTCGTTTGCTTGTGTATGGGGGGTGCATGTGCCTATGCATATGCATGTGCAAGTGTATGTGAGCACGTTCTCTTCAACCCCGTCTCCAAGGAATACTCACGACAACCTTCCTCAAGGGAAGCATTCAGCTGGTCTCTTGCTCTGATGTCTCAGCCGCTCCCCTGTCCCTGGGGGGTCAAGTTTGAACTTCTGCAGCCTTCTTTGTTGCTCTCTGTTCTCACTCCTTTCCTCACCTCAGAGCTCCAGTTACATCCCCTGCTTTCAGTGGCCCGCCGGGTCATGAGTTCTCTCATGTCTTCACCCTTCCTGCGTTCTGCATCTGTCTTGCCTGCCCCATGTCCCTTTCCTTGTCTGGTCAATTTCAAGACTTGGCCTGGAAGTCAGCTTGGTTTGGGAAACATTTTCTTACATTCTGTACTCCCTCCAAAGAGATGGAATAGCCATCAACATTTCAACTGTCACCTTTGGCTCTCTGGCCCTCAGCTCTTTCATTGAACTTAGCACTGTGCTTGAATCATCCGTGTACTCACCTGTTCCCACATCCAGACTGCGTGCTCTCAGAGTTTAGATGTTGTTTGTGTGTCCTCAGAACCCAGCCCATACCAGGAGCCCAATAAAAGTCTGTTAAGCAAATACTTGTTTCACCCAGAGAGCCTGGTGCATTATCTCCTGCCCAATTCATGACCGTGGCCTTTGCCTGAAAAGATTTCAAATGGAGTTTGAGACCTGCTCCTTGATTAATAGTTACTGATTTATTTATTTGGTTATTTATTTAGTTATTCATTCATTCATTCGTGTATGTAGTCATGCATGTGGACATGTATATAGGTGTGTGTGGGGTTTCCCAGGCTCCTCCTTTCAGGGTTAGAACTGCAGGCCACCACCATTTTCTCCCAATGTTTTTTTTTAACCTGGGACCTGGTATCTAAACTTGGATCCTTTTGCTTTTGAGGCAAAGGTTTAACCCTTGAGTTATCTCTCCAAACCCAGTAGAACCACCTAATGTGCCATTAGTTCAGGCTGGCATATGTTGAATGCAGTGTGGAACAGACGTTAAGGAGAGGTCAGTGGGAGGTAACACTGGGACTGGTCACAAGGAAGTGGAATGACGTTAGTACTCCATGAGTGGAAGGCAAGGAAAGGGAGGAAGATGTTAAGCAAAAGCCCAAAGGTAGAGCAAGCCAGCTTGGCTTGGATAGAGAATATTACAGACAAGAGCTGTGGCTCTTACCACCGAGGTCCTTGACCACCAAAGGATTGGGTTGCTTTTGGTCATGGTGAAGATATCCCAGGAAGAATTACCTGGTGGTTCTGTTGGCAGATGGGATTGCATGTGAAAGAAGGATCGGATTGGGAGGGCTTGCAGTCGTTTGAGTTCCTTGTAGACTGCCCTGCACCCTGGCCTTCCACCCAACTCCAAAGTATTGCTCAACAATAGAAGTTGCTTTTACAATCGTCCTAACCCTTCATTCCGTTATTTAATGTGAGTGCCACCTAGGGCTCTGACCGGCAGGTTCCCAGAGCTGACGATCTGCAAAGTGCAAACCGGGGCTCATTCCTCCACTTTATCCAAGAGAGCAGCACGTGGTTAAAGTTTAAAGCTTGATGGAATTGGGAAATAGTTCCCAGGCCTGCAGGGGAGGCTGAAGGTCGACAGGAGGCTGGGAGGCGACCTGGACTTCAACATGCAGCCTGAGATGGCAGCGAGGCTGGAGGCAGTGACCAGGTGTCCACGGATCACTTAGCACTCTGCATGAAGTTCAGTGGAGGAGAATTAAAGAAAATACTGGCTGGGAGCCCAAGCCAGGAGGTTTTGGGAAGCTTGTTGACCTGCGGGCACTGAACTTGGAGCCTGGTGTGGGGAAGGTTCCCTTCCTTGAGAGTCGCAGACACACCTGACTCCTATTCACATTCATTGGAAAGAGGCATTTTTTTTTTCCTCCCAAGCAAGCCTGCTTTTCTTCCTTTGGGCTGGAGGGTGAGGAGAAGGGAAGGTGCAGCAGTTTCACCTGCATGGTTGCTGATAAATCACCACCAATGGCCTAAGGAGCAAGGGCTTTATTTTCTCTTACTATTGTCTGATTACATACAGTTCTCAGTCCAGCTTGACAGGAGAATTCACACCAACATCAGGGCCGAGGGAACTGGCCACATCATCTCTACATAACAGCTGAGATAGGGACGATCCTTACTTGCCAGACCAGCATGTCTGGACAAGTGTACACAAGGATGCCAACTCCCTCAACCAGCTCTCTGTATTTAACTCTCTGTATTTTATTCCCGGGCCTAATCCCACCCACCGTGGGCCAGGCCTTCCCCATCAGCTAGACAATCTCCTGTAGGTTTGCCCTGGGTCTAACTCAACCACTAATTCTCTACAAATGTTCCCAGAGCTCAAACCCTCAATTGTCAAGTTGACACCTGTGCTACCTATGACAGAAGGGTGTGACTGAAGAAAGCACAGACCCATTTGTTTGTGGTCGGGTGACAGATTCACAGTGAACATCTGTGACTTACCCAGTCTCCTGCTTCACTCCTCTAAATCCAAACCAAAATGTTAATGTAGCCCAAAAGGCAATGGTGTAATAAGTAGCCTCGGCAGCACTCTGAAAACTGCAGGTTTCAGATGACTAGCCCTGCACATTCCCACCAACTCCAGCAATGAAAGAGTCCCTGGGGACGCAGGCAGTGCTGATGCAAGTGGTGTGTATTGTCTTCAAAACTGGGAAGAGCCGCTTTCTGAAAATAGACTTGCAGGTATGAGAGGGAACTCATTTCCCAGCTCGATAAGGAGGTCGCTCCTCCTAGGGGGAGCCAGGTAGATTGCTTACTGGTTCAGTTTCGCCACCAGTAAACTGGGTCCCTTTGGCAGAACCCATTCACAGTGCTGGTAGATCAGCAGAGTGATGCTAGACAGAAGAGAGCCAAGGAGGTCCTGATGATGGTGCTGAGAACGGACGCCCTCCCCTTCCCCCTTTGTAGGGACCTGCTGTCTGTCCACATTCTGCTTACCATGGGGGCTCGGAACCTCAATATCGGCTCTACCGCCTAATCCCCCAGTGGGCTCTTTGGCTTGTCATTTAGGGTGAGGGGCTGTTACCAGTCAGCTTGGAGTGACCATTCTTCCTCCCCCCCATCATTGCTGTGGTATGGGAGGGAGGATTCAACTGCTGTGTTTGAGAGGGATAGTTTCTGTGCCCAGCACTCTGCAGGCTTAGCCAGCCAGCAGGTGGCTAGCTGCCTTAGCCTCTTTCATTCCCCAGGACTTAACCCTACACACCCATTCTCCAGAAACCCAGAGGAATCCTAGGAAAAGACCTTCTCTCTCCAGAGGTCCCAAACACTGCGATGGAATGCAAGGCCCGGAGTAAGTGTGTGTAAGGAGGACAGGGCCTCTTGCTTCCCATGCCTGACACCTCTTCCAAGTTGCAAGATCTCAAATGCACCTCATGCTGGTATTCCACGCCGCTGGCATTGTGGATTCATTCCTGGCCTGTTGAGGTGCTGTGACAGCTATAGGAAGGATTACAGAGCCACTTTCTGTCTGTCCCCATGGGTCTAGGAGAGGCTCTGAGGCTGGGAAGAGCAGGCAGAGGGTACCGCGGGGCAATGATGAGTACACCTAGGGGCCACACACATCCTGACCTCAGGTTAGAACATGTGATCTTTCTCTGCCTGACTGGCTTCTGCCAGGCGGTGGTTGTGAGCTCTGGTCCCCCTCCCCCCCTCGGCGGGTTCAAAGGGGCAGGTTTTGCTGACAACTCTGGCAGGAGGTGCAATGACAAACACTCTTGGAATGAGAGGCCTCGCTAATCCCAGCGAAGCTCCTGCCAAATTGGAAGCTGTGGAGTCAAGTCAGGGCCACTCAACACCAATGCACAGCCTCGGGGCAAAGTGCTTGTCCTGGGCACGGGGTCACACTCCGTGGGACCTGACGAGCTTAGTGGAGTTGGTGCTGGCAGAACATGGGATCTAGGGGCGTGGCGCGAGGGGGCCTTCGGGCTCCATGCCCACCTAAGGGCTTCACCTGCCGTAGTTCTGTACCCTGTGAAGGAAGCATGGTTTCCCTAAATTGACAGGCCCCAGAACTCTGTGGGTACAAAACCCTGATCTGTGAGTGGCGCCTCCTCCTGAACAAGTTCTGGTAGAGGAGCCCAGGCCAGCCCAGGAGCCTTGGAACAGCCTGTCACTCAAGCCAAACATCAGTTGACTCGAGAGTGTGCACGTAAAACAGTCTCCCCACCTTGATGTGACCTGTGAGCCAGCTTCCTGTTTACATACAAAACCTATGCAGTGACCTTTCTGTCGGGAACCCTGGCCCTCTCCTAAGAAGGTGTCGTCTCTGGCTCGTGCCAGGGCTCGGGTGGCAGGAGTGCTGGCCCTGGGGCTGAGCAGTCATCTTGTCAAGCAGGGGAGCCTGCAGGCGTGCATCCATCTCCACCGTAGATTCCATGAGGGAGCCCCCGCCTGACGTTCTACACGATGACTTCACAAGCCGCACACTTGCCCCTGGTTTCTGATGACAGCCCGTTACTTGGTAAAGATAATTGCTGGATGAGACCCGCTGGTGAGGGTCCACTGTAAAGATCAAAGCATCTCTTCAGTTGACTCAGCTTAGAGAGAGAGAGATTGATTTTCTTTTGCCTTGACATCATTGACATAACTCTATCAGGCTCATGGTGCTTACAAAACATCCAAGTCCTGACAGACTCCTGACTAGAAGGGCCTTTCCCGTTGCATATTTGATTAAGATTTCTCTATCTCTATTTTTCTTTGTTCCCAGGCTTTCAGAGCCTTTCCTTTCTCATACATTCTCTCTCTATATCTATCTATCTATCTATCTATCTATCTATCTATCTATCTATCTATCTATCTATCTTTCTCTATCTCCCTTTCTCCATTTTCTTCCTCATTTACTTTTAATGTGCCTTCCTTAATTGTTCTTCCTTCCTCACTTCTCTGTCTCTACACCCAGCATCCTGGAGTTGTTTCTCTGATCCTCAGCATGTGTGCTTTGGCCAGGGCCTGCAAGGCTCGTCAGCCAATGTTTTCTAGCTGGGTAAAGCTGCCGCCTGCAGCAGAAGCAACAACAACAACAAATGTTGCTGCTCTTCTTCCTCCTTTTCCTCTTTCTTCTCCTCCTCTGTCCCATTTCACTCCATCTCTTTGGTCCTTCCTTCTTCCTCTTTTCCTCCCTTTCAGCCCTTGAGTAATCATCCCTCAGTAACATTTAGCACAACTTCTTTACAGCATAAGTTCCCAAAATGAAGACAAGCCTATTGGGTTTTCATTCTCAGATTTTGAAAGTGAAGATGTCTCCTTAGAATTTGCAAAATAGAAGAGATCAGAAGAAAAGCCAGTCCCTGTGCCCAGGGACCCCTCAATCCTTGCTAGGAGCTGGGCAGGGTTTCTCCTGAGCCACTCACCAGGTTATGTATGAGGTCATCTCCTTGTGGCAGCTGGGCAGCAGCAAAGAGGACAAAGTCCCTTCCCATGGCACTCACATGCAACTGGAAGGAGGTCAGTCCCATGATCAAACAAAGAGGAGTACTTTGGGGATCAAGATAAATATTGTGAAGGGAAGCCAAAGGGTTAGATAGGCAAGTGGGCGGGCCAGGAGAGTGTTGGAGGATTGGAGGAAATGGCATTGAAGCTGGGATCCAAGCTCCAATGGACCGCAGAACATGGGGAAGAATGTTCTAGAAAGGGAGAGTTCTAAGTCCCGAGGCCTGGGGCAGGGGCAGGAGCTTGGGTTTGTGAGAGCAGAGGATAAGGCTGTTGCACATCGCATGGAAGGCTTCTGAAGGTTTGATATAGAGAGACTTACGTGACGAATCATCTCAGGTGGCTGGATAACACCGTAGGGATGTGGATAGAAGGACAGAGAATTGGGTAGAGGACACTGCGAATCCAGGAGAGAGATGGTGCTGGTTTAATAATGGGGGAGTCTGTTTATATGAATTAAAGTCTCTGTGATTATAGTATGTGTGTTTTGTATCTGCGATTATATAATTCTCTCACTGAGTTCTTTCCAGGTACTATACAGTATGCTGAGCGTGTGTGTGTGTGTGTGTGTGTGTGTGTGTGTGTGTGTTTGTGTGTGTGTTCATATTTGTTTCTCACATAACTTTGCCTGAGTGACAGACACAGTGATTCCCTTTTGTATGTGAGAAAACCAAAACTTAGAAAGATAAAATAAAAACAGAAGTGTGTGTGTGTGTGTGTGTGTGTGTGTGAGAGAGAGAGAGAGAGAGAGAGAGAGAGAGAGAGAGAGAGAGAGACCAATCAACCCCTTTTCCCAAACAGACATTGTTAGAATCAGGAAGGCAATTCCTTTTGGTCTTTTATCCACAAGCGTCCAGCTGTGTAATATACAGGTGGCAGAAGCATAATTCAAACCTAAGCACGACTTGCTTCCCAGTTAAGCTCCTATTCTTTGTATTTTTAACTCGTGCTTTCAAGCTCAGCTCCCGGGTCAGCTCTCCATTGCTATAAAATGTTTACCAAGCCGTCACCTTACAAAGAAGGGTGCGCTGTTCACTCAGCTGCCGTGTCTGTGGGCCAGTCAATGGCTCTGATGACCTTGGCTGGACCTGCAGGTCTGGGGAGCAGATGCCTGGGCTGATACGCGCCAGCTGTCTTCATGCCCCTCATTCTCCCACAGCCTGGTCCAGGCATGGCGATGGCAGAAAGGAGACAGGAGGCCCAGCCTCAGAAACGATACCCTTGCCACATTCTGTGGCCGGGTGTGAGGCAGGAGGCTTGGAAACAGACCCAGCCTGGAACTGCAAAGTCTTGGTTAAGGGAGTGATGAGACCTTTGGCTCCTGGGGCGCAGCTACTTTAGATGACAGTTCTGTTGGAACAGAGGCCAGAACCATGTCTTTAGGACGTCCTGGGGGGGGCTTTTTATTTTAATATTGACATATTATGAGCTCGCTTTATTGAGCAATTAACCCTAAAGTAATTGGCACCCTGTATTTGAAAGAGATTTGGGGGAGGGCATGAATGCTATATACTGCAGCAGGTGAGCTGTGAACCCTGATGGTGGTTTTCTACTGAAAGCTGGGGTGTTAAGAGATTACAAGATGCTATTGTGATCCTCTGCAGTCCAGGAGATTATGACAAGCAAAGAGACCCCAAACTGTAACCAGTCAGAGCAGAGATTCTAAAGGAATGCTTCTGTGCCTCCCCCTACTCTGGCTATGGGACTATCAAAACAATGGACCCTGAGAAACTGGAATTTTCCCCAGGAATCTCATCCTGGGAACAGAGAAAGGGACTGCATACAGTACTGAAAATATCTCAGACATGGTACCAGCCATAGAAGAAATTTGTCTTCCTACAAAGAGATTACACACTTGTCAGACCACTCTGCAGGAGAGACTTGGAGCCCCGGAAATGATAAGACAGTAGTGGGCGGAACCACACCTTGAGCTCTTCCCTATTTAAATCCAGGTCCCAAGATAAAGACTGAAAGGGGAACTTTGAGGCTACATCTTCCCAATATGGCCACACTGAATACAATCACCTTCCTTCTTCTAAGTGTGTGTGTGTGTGTGTGTGTGTGTGTGTGTGTGTGTGTGTGTGTATACAATAGGGCACTTGAGCATTACATGGGTAACATCAGGAATCATTCTGGATTGCTCTTCCTCCCTATTGCTTGGTTCTAGGATTTCCTAGGCTCTTCCTTGCAGGACTAGAATTACAGACTGCTGCCATGTCTGTCTGGAATTTTCCAGTGGGAACTGGGGATCAGAACTCAGGTCCTTTTGTTTCCTCAGCCTTTCTTGGTAGGCAAGGATGACTCGTGGCACACACTGAGAGATAGCATCTGTTTGGACAGGACTGCTATGAATCCTAGCCTTGTTTGCTGAGTTGCACAGTAGGAGGAGAGCACAGTAGAAGGGCTGGAGTTGTCGCAATTAACCGTGGGGATTAAGTAAACAAATCTATAATGTATTACTTTCGGACCGCTATAAATTAAAAACAGACCACATACCTAAGGGCGGGGGACAGAGGTTGCGCTGTCCCCACTCACTGACTGCCAGCTCATCAGCTGTTAAACAGGAGCCGCGAAGTTCTTCCTCAGTACAGAACAAGAAGCGCCTGTTCTCTCTGGGACTGTTTCTCCAGGCTCATTCTGTGACAGATGTAGAGAGTGACTCTGGGCTGCCAGGTGACTTCTAATCTCTTTCCAGATTTTTTTTTTAAGTCCTTTGTTCCACCCTTTCCTCCAGACATCCTCCTTGGCTCTTCTGGAAGTGCCTTTCATCAAGAGACTTTGAGAAGAAGAAAAACAGAGTCCAGGAGACTGCAAGATCCGCATGTTGAATTTGCATGTTTGAAATAAAAGTTAGGGAAACTCCAAGCTCAAACTCCAAGCTCTAACCTTGCAGATACAGGGGGGAAATTCTAGAACAGCCCTTTAGACTCGCTAGCATGAGAGATTTTCCTTTGGCATCTGTGTTGCATGGGATCTTCAGTCTCACCTCAGACCTCTCAAGTCACAGAGGCTAGCTAATACATGAGATTAGAAATACCTTTTAACAGAAAATAGGAGTTATAAATATTCAGAACCAACTGTAGCTCTCCCTTGAGGCAAAAGCTAAGATTATTCACTACAAAATTAAGAAAAGTTAGAACTGTTAAAACTGTTTAAAGTGGAACTGGAGAGATGGCTCAGGAGGTAAAGCCTCTGCCTCACATGCAGAAGAACTTGAGTTCCGATCCCAAATCCTGTGTAAAAATCCCAGGTTTAAATGGTGGCAGTCTGTACTTCCGGTCTTGGAAGGTGAAGCCTGGGGAACTCCAAGGAAAAGCCAAAAGAAGGTAGAGCAATCCAGGATGATATCCAAAGTCATCCTTAGGTACACACACACACACACACACACACACACATACACACACACACACACACACACACACACACAAAATGAAAATAAATAAAACTATTAGAAGTAATAAGAGAATCAAATGGCTGGATGTAAATCCAGTCTCTTGAAATCAGTTGGGTCCTATACACCAGTACAGGAAAAGGAGAGGTAGACACATGAAACAGCTGCTATAAAGCACTTAAAAGTTGGAAGACAGAAAAAATGTGAAAAGTTAAAAGATGAACATAATAAAACAGTTAATAAATGTAACAAAAAGGAGCAACAAATGAAATGGAGAGCATATACTGCAGGTATACTCACTATGTTAAAAGTAACTGCCCCCAGATCACCTTGTAGCTTGGCGGCAGACTTCATTCAGAAATTCAGAGCTCCCAATGAGGCTTTTAAATATAACTAGACCAATATTTCCTGAACTCATCTAGAAGCATATATGCATAGAAATACACGAGGTCATTCCTTTTTTCTTTTTTGATTTGGAGTCTGTGACATAGCTCAGCAGGTAAGGTGCCGAGTTTGCAAATCTGGAGACCTGAATTCAATCCCTGGAAACCCACATGGTAGAAGGAGAGAAGCTACTTCTGAAAGTTGTCCTCTGATCTCCCTGTGCACTATGGCATGAATAGTCTCTTTCTCTCTTATAAGTAAATAAAATACTTTTAAAATTTTTATCTATCATCTATTTACGTGTGTGTGTGTGTGTGTGTGTGTGTGTGTGTGTGTGTACTTTCTACAGTGCATGCGTGTGTAGAAGTCAGAGGACAGCTTTGGAGAGTCCATTCTTTCCTTTCACCTTGTTGAAGCAAGCTCTCTCCTGCTGCTGCTGCTGCTGTGCCCACGAGCATCCAGCTGAGTCTCCACTCCATCTCCTATCTCACCACAGGAGTGCTGCAATTACAGATGTGTGCCATCATTTTTCCATGGGTTTGGGGATTGAACTAAGTTCATGACACTTGTATAGCAAGTACTTTTACACATGCTTCCATCTCCCTGTCTCCCAAGTACATTTTCTTAAAAGAACAGAGCTTGTTCTGTCACACTAAAATCAATTACTTCACACAGACATTTGGGAAACATTAATTAACATCCTTTGTGCTCTACAAGGAAAAAAATTCCAGATGACAAAAGTCTTATGAAATAAACCAGTTATAAGTGTGCTAAATAAAAGTATAGAGCTATATCCAAATATATAGATGTATTGTGTGCATATGTGAAGAATACTTTAGGACAGAAAAACATGAGTCAGAAACTATGAAACAGAAAATTTTGATGTATCACTGCATTGCAATATAAAAGTCTTTCAGAAGTGAAAGCTAAAACCAAAGTTAGAAGGCATGATGTGGGAAAATGTCATTTAAAACAGATGGAAAGATTATAGCAGCCTATAAAGTGCTTTTTAAAATGAATAAACAAAATACACTTTAAACAAGACAGAAAATATGCAAAGATGGTACACAGAGAAGAAACAGGTACCCAATGAGCATGCTAAGTGACCAGGGTTGAAATGCAAATCAATAGCAATATGTCTGGATATTAAAAATTAGTATTTAATTATAGGCAGTGAGTATTCATGTATGTTGGAGTAAATGTGCATAGATTTTAGTGCATGATTTGCAAATGCTTTAGAAATATTAAAATTTTCCGTGTCTTTGTGTGAGCAGGCCTACTTCTAAGACTCTCTTCTATAAAAATAGCTGCTGAAAAAGTTCATTAGCTGGGGAATTATTGGATATATTGTAGTAACTAAACTGAGCCTTTAAAAAGAATAAGGCAGGGACTAGGTATATACCTCAGGAGTTCAACACTTGCTTGATATGCATGAGTCCCTGGGTTTGATACCACGCTACAACACACACACACACACACACACACACACACACACACACACAGGTTAGATTTTGCAATGAAGAAATTTCATATGTTGACAAGACAGTATCATTATGTACTTTAGTTACAATTCTTATATTCAAATTTTGGAAATCTCCAAAAGGCAGAATAATAATAAAATTAAATAATAAAATAGTTAATGTTATATTATTATAGCTTCCCTTCCCATGACCTAATGATTCTGTTGCCACCTTGCACTAAAAGGGAAAGTAAGTTCAACAGATTTCATTCAGGAGAACAGATGGATAAATAAGATGACAGGAAGGGCTCTGGGGACAGAGAACCCCGATTCTGCTTCTGGTCCTTTTTCTATTCTCTGCTTAAGAGAAGGGAAGCCGTTTTCCTGGGCTGTGGTCCACTTAACACTTTTTCCATCCTGCGGGAAGACCTATTTCCCTTGGAAGAACAGGCTGCCGATAGAGAATTCAGAGAAGGTTCTACCTAAATGGGAAAGGTTTTTGTTAAGAGTGACCATAGATATGTGTCAGAGTTCAGTACCTCACAGGGCCACCAAAAAATAAAATGAGAGATGCTCTTGGCTGAAGCTGGATGTGGCAGTAGAAACCATGGTGGGCATTTCGGATGAGAACGAATAGATGAACTATCAAAGACGTGTCCGGTTGAAAGAGCGCTTGTGTCTTTGTGTCTTGAGAACATTTAATCCTGGAACTTGAAATAACTGAGAATCTCTACAGGAAGTAATAGGAGATGCTTCGGGAGGATAGGAGAAGGTGCACAGGTGAGTGAGGGGGTGAGAGAGTGCAGTGCTAGGGTATTAGGTAGCGCTATCACGTCCTTCATGAACAATGAACTCCCTGGCCGAAATGAGATTCCTGCTTTAAGCTGTGCCAAGTAGCACATGATCAAATCCCGTTGCCGGCATCCGGTGCAGAGCTCAGCAGTCCCTGGAAGCTGGAGCCGCACGGCGTTGGCTAATGAGAAGGACCAGCTCTTTCCTCTTTGGCAGGCACCACACAGAGAGCTCAAAGCAGAGAGAGAGGACCTAGAAGGTCACCGGAACATTCATTTTTCCAGCTCCCTACCAGGCCTTTGCAAGAAATGGGTGTCCAGGGTTTCATAGTTTTGCTCGTGTAAAAGCCACCCGCCTTCCATTCCCACTTAATGAAACCTAAAGATACTTCACACAAAGGCCACGAGGAAGAAGATGAGATGGGCCAAACCTACCCAGGCTGCAGCCTCTCATTTATTCTTTGAGCATGAAAGAAGCGATTGTAAAATTCAGATGAAAGTGGAAGTTAAGATTCAGAGTGCCCAGCTTAGTAAACATTTTGATCTGTTAGTAAGTCCACGGTCACAGTAAGATAAATAAGACGTAGAAGCATAATCAACCTATTGTTTCCTGGATGTTTGTGCATCCAGACTTAAGTGGAAGTCAGCTGGCCTTCACGACGTCCTTTCTGGTTTGTTGACTACATTTTCTGTTTCTAGTCTCCCCTGCCAGAGCTGTAGACAGGCCAGATACATGGCTGCTAATGCTTATGTGAGTTAATTCTGTTGTTCTTCCTCTGCTTCCTTCCCATTCCATCTCTTTGGTCCTTCTTCCCTTTCTCCTCCCTTTCTAGCTCTGAGGCAACAGTCCCTCAGTTGCATTTAGCACAACTTTCTGCAGCATAAGTGTCCAAAATGAAGACGCTGTTCTGAGAGTTTTATAATTGCTGCGGAGTGGGCAGGTGTCAGGGCTAGAAGGAATCCTGAGAGAATCATTCGTCCAGTTGTTACTTTGTAGCTGTGGAAATGGTGAACCAAGAGAAGCTCTACTTTCAGAATAAGTATGATTCCCAGATAGTCCTGTCTCCCGGAAGGTTACCACAACATATTAGCCCAGACAAGAGGACCTAGGTTGTTAAATCAAGAGCTGTCAGCCTAAGAATTAGGAAAACAAATATAAAGACACAATTAAAACATCAGAGAGTCTAATAAGCATTAACAGCCGTGGATCTGGACTGTCTTCAGCTCTGCCCCCTTCAGTTCATTCCTGGTACTGCTTGAGTTTTTTTGTTGTTTTTTCCTCAGATTTCAATCCGCTGTTACTTCACAGCTCAGCATCCTTCAGTGACAGTTTTTGTCTTGCCTGTGGCCACAGCTCTTGTGGGTTTCTTTCTCCTTATTCCATCTTCTCCTCAGGGCTCTAGCTACCAAAGACCATTCATGGCTCATTAAAATGCCAACCTGTGTCTTCTTTGTGCCTGGAATACCTTCCTGCTAATTACTATTCCGAAATGCAGCTATATACCAAGCGTCATACCAAGCACTAGGATGTGCTCCCTGCTCCACTCTGCGATAGGCACCATGTCCCTACACACCGACACCTGGCATCTGCTTCCTTCCTGCTACCTACACTCTATCCCACTGGCTTGCTGTAGGTCTGTCTCTGGGACTCATCCGGAAGACACCTGAACAGCAAAAATTCGGTAGCTCTATCCATCGCCCCGTGCGGCATGCCTGCCCTGGAGCTGATGTTTCACGGAGGTGTGATAGGAAAGTACGAATGCAGGGGAGAGAGAGAGTGTAGCAGCTAAAGCACTTGCTGAGTTTGATGCTCACAACCCATGTAAAAGCCCGGCAGGCATTGCATTCACCTGTAATTCCAACTATCTGGAGGCAGACATAGGTCATTCCCATGACAAACTGACTACCTAGGCCAGCTAGTCGGTAAGCTCTGGCTTCAATGAAGTGAATAAACAAAGTGGAGAGCATGCAACTAAGAAATACCTGCTATCAGCTTCAGGCCTATACATGTAGCATACACCTGCATATACATGCACCCGAACCACGCATCTATGTGCCTTTACAAAGCAAAGGAGGAAAATATATTTTGAACTCATCCTGTTTGTTAAAATGTGCATTGTGTTCTTGTTTTGGCCAATATAACGTTAGCCAAGTCTCATTCAGCCTACTGTGTTCTCAGAAACTCAGCGAAGATGAATGATGTTAGGGTCAGACATAAGTTGCCTAAAGATTCTTGCCACTCCCCCAGAGTGTACACGAATGAAAATTCCTGTGTTGTTCCAGGCCAGCTGTTGCCGGCAAACCGAAATACACCGAGTCCCATTGATCCTGACACCATCCAGGTCCCGGTGGGGTACGAACCAGACCCGGCAGACCTTGCCCTTTCCAGCATCCCGGGACAGGAAATGTTCGACCCCCGCAAACGCAAGTTCTCTGAGGAAGAACTGAAGCCACAGCCCATGATTAAGAAGGCGCGCAAAGTCTTCATCCCTGATGACCTGAAGGTAAATTGGAACCGGTGATCAGCCTTTGTGCAGAAGGCGTGTGGGATTAGTTGGCAAATTAGAGGAAATCTGTATATGCTAGCACTTGAAGGAGTTCCAGTTTCTGATTGTGACTCTGGGCATGCTTCCTCTCTAGGTGTCTTCCAAAAGGCTTTCACATCTTGATCAGAAATAAAGTGTATTAGTTCCCTGTGTCATTGCTGTGACAAAATATTTGACCAGTGCAGCTTAGGGAGGGAAGGTCGTGTTTACTCACAGTTTGAGGGTATGATCCCTTCTGGTGGCAAATCACAATAGAAACTTAGGGCAGCTGGGTCACATTGCTGCCAAGGTCAGGAAGCCGGGGATGATGCACGCCTGTGCGTAGCTCGCTTCTCTTCTCTTCATTCAGTCTGCACAGCCAGCACATGGAGGGAAACTACCCACATTTAGATAGGTCTTCCCCTCTCCAGTAACCTAATCTAAGGATTTACATACAGGCACGTCCAGAGATTTGTCTCCGAGGTCATTATAGATCCTGTTAAGGTGGCCCCGATATTACCCATCACATGGAGAAGCAGTAAAATGTTGAAGTGATCTTATATATCCAAAGAAAGCAAACTAGCTGCTTCCTTTGAGAGATGGCATCTTTCATGGTTGGAAAGACAAAAGAAAATGATTTGGGAGAGGCGTCTGGGACCTCAGTTCTCCAAGGCTGGCCTTCTTTTTGTTCATGACCTGTTGGTAGTTAACTCTACCGTTTCCCTGAGGACCTCAGGGATGGCTAGGCACAGACTGAGCATCCCTGCGTGTTGCCAGCTCTGGGCGATGCCAGCAAGGCCAGCAGATTCCCTGGCACCATTTATAGCTATGTCCGCCTGTCCTGAGTAATGACCTCTTGACGTTGACTGAGCAACAGTTTATTTTGATTTTGACTTCTCCACTCCGTTGAAGGGGACATAGTACGTATCAAGGGAAACGGATTGAACTGAAGAAGTCTACACAACTTAAAATTAATCTTCCACATTAATGAATATTCTTTAGGATGAAAGTTCTTCACAAACTTATGCCAACATAGAACCATTTATGGGTAGCCATTTTATAGGTTAGTTTCTTTTTTATGTTTCTTTCTAATCTGAAGAACAGCAAGGATAATCATATACATTCAGGACATTGGAACCAGGCATAATTAGCTTTTTTCTAATGTCTGATCCCCACTTTCCATACCTAAATATAGTTCATGTATAGAGACACTCCCCAGGGCCAGAGAGATGGTTCAGGGGTTAAGCAGAAGTTGCTTAGTTCGGATCCCAGGTCCCATGTAAAAAACACCAAGTAGAAATGCTACTTTGGGCCCTGGTGGTTGGAGCCTGGAAACTCATAGAGCAAAGCAAGAAAGAGATAGAAGCAATCAAGGATGATTCACAAAGTCACCCTTGGTTCTCTACAGGAACACACACACACACACACATACAAAAGACACTCCCTGGGATGTGAAAATGGGAGTTTGGGACATTATGCTGAACTGATTTGAACCTGGTCTTACTGATTTTCACATGTAGAAAGTTGTTAGGAGACAAGTACCCGGACAATCGAGATCATGCCTGTTGTCCTCATTTCTGAGCATTTTATAATTGGTGTGCAATGGGCAAGTTTCAGGGCTAAAGGAGACCTTGAGAGATTCATTCATCCAAGTGCAGTTATTACTTTGCAGTTGAGGAAATGGAGAACCAAGGTCAACTCTACTTTCAGAGTAAGTGTGGCTCCCAGGTAGTCTGGTTTTCAGCAAGGTCATTCTAACATGTTAATCCAGACAAAGGGACCTAGGTTGTTAAATCAAGAGTTGTCAGCCAAGAAAAATGATAAATAAATAAAAGAACATGCACCATAAAAACATCAGAGAGCTAGACTTCTCAGGGTGTTATTGACGGTCCGGCCAGATGGGTTAACACAAGGGTGCCACGGGATTAAGTCCAAGCAGAGTAGGTACTTAACTTTCTGTTGGATGCCTTCCAAGGTCTTGAGTTCTGAAGTGTTCCAATCTCGCATCTCTTGGAGCTTCCGTTCTAGATCTGAGCCAGGGAGCCTATCAGCCTGGGTTTCCTCTGCACTTTGAAAGGAGGCTGCTAAGTAGTAGACAGAACTTCCAGCCAGGCCTTCACAGAGTCTTCAGAGTTCACATATTCAGAGTGAGAATACTTAATATCCCACGTAACCTTGGCAACAAAAGAGGCCATGCAAAAACCATCTGTGCTGGATTTACACATATTACGGTTGTCATGGCTGGGCCTGGCCTTTGCACATGGTGGGTGGGGAATGAGCAGGAACGTTCTTGGGCACAGTGCCTTTGGGAAGGGTTTGTTCAGTTGCAGATGAAACCTCGAGACCCCCATCTCCAGGTGGTGAGGAACAGGAAGGGCTTAACTTATTCTTCAATAACAGACAGGATTGAGTTGGGGGGAGTGGGGCAAAGGCGTTAGTGCCCCTCAGCACTGGATGAGAAGCAAACTGATTGAGGGGGATGGTGTTCATCAAAAAAAAGTCCTTCCACACAGCTGCCTGTGTTTATTCTCTTGAGCTGGCCGTTTGGGTACCCTGGGAGAGTTAAGGGACACCATATGGGGATTCTTAACTGAAAAAGCTTAGTCACCCTGATGTCTTAACATTTTTAACGGTGCACTTATTTACTTGGCAAATATTTCCCCAATGCTAGTATGTACCAAATCCTACTATCAGAGGCTTAGTGATAGCAAGGTAAGCCAATACCAACACTGTTTTTGGTCTTGTGAAACTTCCAGTCTGTTGAGAAAAAGGAAGCATTGACCTGTTGGAAGGGTGTAGGGGTGGTGAGTGAATCCTTTCTGGATGGGGGTGACTGGGTAGTCAGATGGCAGCAGCGCCTGGCAGGCAAAGGAGAAGGGGAAGGAGGATTAGTGTCAGGTTTCGCAGCATGAACCGAGACCATCCGCCCACCTCTCAACCAGAAGGGCAGAGGGAGGCAAGCTGGCCAGAACATCTCTTCCTCCTCCATCATTCCTGTCTTCCACATCCACTATTCCACCGCTGTCGGTGGTGGCCTGCCGGTGTGTGTGGTGAGGTTAACTCTCCACTCTGTTCCTTCACTAGCTCATGTGGACAGGTGAGGCTGGGAAATGACACTGGAGAGGCGAGGAGAGTTCTAGGTAAGAGACAGAACAGGTGGCTGTCACCCTGAGGTCAGTTGGTAACTCCCTTGGCCCTGAAGACCTGGTGAGGACTCCCATGGGCTGCCCGGCTACCTTGGAACATGCACCCCCTGCTACACACAGTTTCTGTCTCTCTCAGGGCTTATTCTCAGATCCTGCACTCGTGTCCCTTGTGTGTAGACTCTGCTCCATTCTGACCCAGCCCGTCATTGGAATGTTCTTGGAAACCACACTCCCGGGCAGATTGACAAGCATGGCAGGCTTCCTGATACTATTAGGAGGTGGGATGGATGGCTGCATCCAAGCGACACAAACAGCCTCCACTGGCGTGTGAGGTCTCTCCAATGTGAAGATGCCTCTGGCTCCCCTCGCCCATGTGATATCACCCACTTTCTTAGCTCCTCTCAGTCACTCTCCCTTTTAGCCCTTCCCAAACCCTTTTAATACGCATGAACGAACAAACTCCACCAACGACATGAACATACCTGTCCAAGTTTGCTCAGCTAGGTGCTCCTCCAAGGGCCGCCTCCTCCCTAAGAAGAAAACTGGTATCAGCTATTAGGAAGAACATCCTTTCTCTCTCTGACATCCTCATGAAGTGTTTGGGAAACTTCGTATTATAAGATGGCAGTAGCAGCTTGTTACCAGCCAACAGGAAGTGTCTGCACACATGTTCCACCTCTCATGCCCAGTCTTCGTCTTCATGTAGAGCACAGGTCTGCTGAGAATACTGGGTAGGTGTGGGGCTGAACTGCCTTTGTGGTCTTGAGCCTCGTCCAAGTAGCTTAAAGTAGCGCCAGCTACCTTGCCCCTCTGGAATGCTGACCATTGATGTGACTACACTGATTAATAGAAGCTGATGTATTTTCTAATTTCTATTTTCAATTACCAAAGAGTTATATGATATTCTAGTAGCTCAGGCTATAAAGTAAAAAAAAGGTGAAAGATCTTACTTCTCTCCATTGCCTATCTGGTCCAGTTCCCCTTCTGAAGGTACCATCTTTATAGCTTGGTATAAATCCTTCTAATCTTGTAAATAACATGTGTTATAATTTTTTAAATCAAACTGGGTGAAACCGTGTATATTTATTCACATCGTAGTGTATCCTGAACATCCCTTTTCAGCAACTGCAGAGGATCCTTTCAAGTAATACTATCATGATACTGTTATCAAATCTCGTATAGATGATTGGGTTTTGCCATTTTCTGCTTTTGCAAACAGTACTACAATTTTAAATAAAATCAATCTATGTCCATGTACATGAAAATTATCGAGAGATGAAATCATGGGTTTGCTAGATCAATAACATGTTCATTAAGATATTTGAGAGGACCCAGCATGGTGGTTTCAGAAGTCCAAAGTCAATCTTGGCTGCATAGTGAGTTCAAAGCCAGCCTGGGCTACATAAGACCTTGTCTAAAATAAAATAAAGTTAAAATAAAATAAAATAGGGACTGGCGATGCATGAATAGCTCAGTTGGTAGACAACCTGCTTAGCATGCAAGCCCAGGGTTCTTTCTCCAGCACCACATAAACCACCGTGGTACCCCAAGTCTGGAATCCCAGCATTGAGGACGTGAAGGCAGGAGGAGCAGAAGTTCAAGATCATCCTCTGTAAGCTGACTCAAAGCCAGCTTAGGACAAATGAGACTGTCTCGAAAATAAATATTAAATAATTTTTTTTTAAAAAAAAAGCAAATATATCCAGAGACTGTTGCCAGATCGCCTTCCAACAATATGGTCTCAACTTAGAAAAGCTGAAGTGAGTACTGACGGGAGAAAACAAGGTTTTTGAACTTTCAGCCAAGAGAGCGGAGAGAATTGGAAAGGAATTTAGGGCGTGAGGTGCTAGCCGAGGTTGATCTCTTGCCTGGCCGGGCACATGCTGTGTTGGGCGAAGCCTGTTGCGACAGGTGGCTCCTTGCTGCAGGAAGGAAGCCGTGGCGGCTAAGGAAGGAGACGGGCAGGGGACACCTGGGCTGCTTGCTGTCTCAGCACAGCCCCGACAGGCCGACTCCACCCGGCGCTGCTGAAATCTAATATCTTGTTTCTCTTTCCTCCTGTACCTAATGAGCAGGACGACAAGTACTGGGCCAGGCGCAGAAAGAACAACATGGCAGCCAAGCGCTCCCGCGATGCCCGGCGGCTGAAGGAGAACCAGATTGCCATCCGGGCCTCGTTCCTGGAGAAGGAGAACTCGGCCCTCCGCCAGGAGGTGGCTGACTTGAGAAAGGAGCTGGGCAAATGCAAGAACATACTTGCCAAGTACGAGGCCAGGCACGGGCCCCTGTAGGATGCTTGGGGGCCGACTCCTGGCTGGCCCGACGGCTTGTTTCCTGTGGTAGCGCCACACCCAGCCAACCTTTCTGACATCAGCACTTTAGCAGAGACATAAACACAACGGACCCACGCGTCCATGGGCGTCTGTGCGTACGTGTGTGCGTGTGTACACGTGCTTACGGTCCCGTGTGTGGTCAGCGGCGTGCATGTGTGCGTGCGTGCGTGTATTCTTCTGCACTTACCATTTTAAAATAGTCCTCTCTCTCTGTCTCACTCTTTTTTTCTTCTTTTTTTTTGTTCCAAACAAGAAAGGTGCCATGTTTTTACTAGACCCCAGAGACCTCTGGGGGTTTCCTCCCCTTCTTCTCCCTCTCTTCCTCCTTGCGCCCTAGCTAGCCTTGCTTTATGTTTCAGCAAACCTGCTCTTCCGGGGTCTGCGTGGCTGCTCTAAGCAAGGTCCGGGAGAGACAGCGGATCTCAGTCTTCAAGGACAGGAGATCCCATTTGTTTCCACCTTCTGTACCCATGCTACGAAGGTGCACACACCTTAGCACTTCACTGCAGCTGAATTCCTTCGCAGGTTGATTTCCTCACTCATGTTTCTGTTTTGGTGAGAGTCGTCTTCAAATTTAAAGTGCTGTTTACTAGATTTATTAGATCCCATATTTACTTCCTGCCGTCCACTAAGTTTCCTTTTAATTCCACCAACCCCAGATAAGTAAGTACTATCCTAGAACACAGAGTGTGTTTCTGCACTGTCTGTAACCTAAAGCAATAATCCTATTGTATGCTAGAGCATGCTGCCTGAGTATTACTAGTCAACGTAGGATCTTTCCTCCCTACCTAAGAATCTCACTGTCTTTCAAAAAAAAAAACACAAAATTTTAATGCATTTGTGCATGACCAGAATATCCTCAGGACAGGAAAGCAGAGGGCCATGGGAGGTCTAAGAATGAGGGGTTCATTTATCAGAACGTGAGCTGAAACTTGCATCTTGAGACACCTTTGACATATGCTTGGTTTTGTGGTCTTCCCCCTCCCCAACTCCCAGCTTATTGGTTAACTCTTACCATTTCCCTTCTGATAGTCAGAGCGATTCAGTTACTTAAGATTCAGTTCTCCCATTTCTTTTATAGTATATACTTTTGTAAATTCTACTTTGCCATTTTTAGAAATCGGTTAAGTTAAAAGGTTGATGTTCCGTGAAGCCCCTTCTCTACCCCCCACCCCCTACTTTGTGGTGTCATTTTTGAATGCCTCCTAAATTCATGACTGGGGACTTTATGTTTGTACTTCTGCTTGCTTTGGAACGTGTGTACTCTGATGAAGTGGACTTCCGAAACATGAATGTAAAAGACACTGGTGTATCTCAGTAGGGGATGGCGTTGTAACAAACTGTGGTTTATCCAATCAATTTAAATGTTTACTCTAGACCAAAAGGAGAGATTGTTAACTTGTTTAATGTTTATACAGAGTAATTATAGGAAGTTCTTTTTTTGTACAGTATTTTTCAGATATAAATACTGACGATGTATTTTGGAAGACATATATTATATATAGAAAAGAGAAAAGGAAAACTATTCCACGTTTTAAAATTATATAGCAAAGATATATATTCACCAATGCTATACAAAGATGAAGTGCTTGGGGGGTTTTGACGTCTTTAATATTTTAAGCCTATTACTGACACATCAGCATGTTTTCTGCTCTAAATTAAAAATTTTATGACAATATCCAGGCTTGCTGTGACGAATCCTGCTCCGACGCTTTCTTGTTTCTTCTTAGGTCTCAGAAAGAAGTCAGTTAACATCACCCAAAAGCACAAAATGGAATTTAGTCAAATATTTATTGGATGAGACAGTGTTTTTTAGGAAAAGCATCTGCCACATAAATGCTCATTTCAGAATTCTGCGTTCCTAGAGTGGAATGTTCGCTGCCAGGGCCCCGGAGTGATCGCGTTCTCTTTGGGCCCTCGTGCCGAGTGAGCCTGACATCGGTGCTATGTGTACGGCTTATAATTTGATCGATGTTTTGGCTTTCAAGACGAATGTTCTTTTGTTTCACTAAGCTGTAAAATGTCAAAGAGATTCTGCTGTTTCTGCAAAGACATTTTGTGCTAGATTAAAATCAATTCCCTCTCCTCCTGGGGTGTGTTCTTCAGTTTCATGCCTCTACAGTCCTGGGCTTCTCTGAGGGTCACTTCCTGTTCTGGAAAATGGGACTGTATCCAGAGGGTATTCCTCTTAGGTACCCGTTTTTTTACAGGCTACCATTGATGGCAGAGAATGAGGGAATCTTCAACACACTTTCCAAGTGAACAACTAAGAAAACCAGCAATAGTCTTACGTAGGTCCAAAGAAGAGATAATTCAATTAGATCCACGAGTGGACAGAGAGTTGACCTTTTTGCAGATGAAGAGGCATAATTGCACACCCGTGCCTGGGCAATACCCATTAGAGCAAAGATGAACTATGTTTAGAGCTAAGCAGAGAAGGATTGAAGGGTTTTACTGTGGACCATCCAGATTCATGGAAAAATCAAATGGCGACTGAAAAACAAAGACAAATTTGAGCATTGGTCTTTCTGAGAACTGTATCAAACGAACATCACAAATGTTTTCTGCTGAAGAAATAAAAAGATCACAATAAAAGTTAATCCTTCTGTGTGCCAGGAAATGTTTCCCGTACCTACCTCATCTTGAATCAATAAATACTTTGGATTCCTCATAGGTGCCTTATCTAGGCCATTGTCTCACACACACATTCTCTCTCTCTCTCTCTCTCTCTCTCCTGGACTGTCCAGTGACATTAATTAATAAAAACAGCTCTACTCAGTGGCCTGGGAAGCCAGGTGTGATTTGGAACAGAGACCCAAGGTCAGATGATACAGCAGATGGTTCCGTTGTCGCTTTTTGTCCTAAGCATTTTTCAGAGATTAATGACTCCTTAGTAAAGAGGAAGCCACTCCTTGGCCTGCCACACCTGTAGACTCGCTCTGGAGTGACCAGCTGGAGACTTCCTGATAAGATCACATCATCTGTTCTTTCTACCAGACTTAGAAAGGCAAAAACTTATCAGCATGTCTCTGCTCATGACACATTGAGTTGGAGAAGGTAATAAATACTATTTTGGAACTTTCACAAAGCACATCAAGCAAGGCTCAGATCAGTCCTTTAATAGGTCTCTACGAAATCGCCCCTTGAAGCAGAAAGACCATGTGTTTGAGGACGACTCGGGGAAGGGAAGGGGAGTCCAGTACTGGGTGGGTGGGAGGTTAGATAAGATGACCCAGAGGTTATCTCACTCACTGGTTTTGCACGGGAAATCACGTGAATTCTAAATGTACCTTCAAATGTGCTGAAGTCTGTTTTTGGAAGTCATAGAAAACTATCAGTGACACCTTACTGGCCTAAGGGCAAAACAACAGACATGTTACAAAATGCAACTTAGATCTCATTTCTCTATGACTTCATCTCATTCTCCCCCAATGTCCCTTTCAGGAAAACACAACACGGTCTCAGAGTTAATTATGAGATTGCAATGCTGTGGTCAGCTGGACTGTGGAGGTTGGTACATGACCCTAGGGTCAGGCATCTCTGCAGGTGACAGAGATGAGTCACTGTGTCGTCCACACTGTAGACAACTTCTGTCCTCAGTGTATTTCCTGCTGAGGACTTCTGAGTACACTCCACTGGCCAGGCTGGGTTCTCTCTCCTCCAGGTGTTTGCTGAAATCAGTGTCATTAAAATATTCAGATCTTCTTGTAGGTTTTCACAAAAATGGATTTAGTGATTAAAATCAATGCATTTGGGAGAAGCTCAAGTATATGAAGGGAAGTATGTGTGTGTGCGCACGTGCATGTGCTTGTATACGAATATCTAAGTCAAGCCATGAAATCTTTCATTTTTAACACCTCGCCACATATATTAATAACCCATTATCATTCTGGCAACACCACAGACATGGCATTTAGACAGGTAACGAGTTACTGTGAAGTTAGTTCACTTGTACACCATGATATTGGTGGCATGTGTACTGTTAAACCCCAAACTTTATCTATTATTTAGTCCTTAATAACCAGTGAAACAGCAACTGTTAGCTCCACTTACGGAATTAGAAGTTGGAGATTAGGCAAATTAAGAGGTCCTCTTGTGTGTTGTAGATAGAAGTGGCCAAGATGAATTCTGATCCATTTGAAATCGGCATCATTTAAGGTAGGTGCTCTCAAAAACCAGCCTCCAATCTGTGTTCTCATTGGATAAATAAATACAAAAAAAAAATCACCTGGGGACATACTGCAGCATTACAGGGGTGCAAAAGGAACAGGTTCAAAACTGACTTCAGATAAAACCCAGAAATCTGAATTTTTTAAAAATACTCTCTGCTCACTCCCATACCTCCCATACATGGCCAATTACAGCCATCCCTCAAGAACTGAGTGCATAAACACTGATTGGTTTTAGGACCCCCACACACACAGTTAAAAATCTGTGGTGGTTAAATCCTTCCTGTAAAATGATGCATGTCCACAATATGCATCCCCTGGTAGGTCACTTCTAGATTACTTTGCTTTGAAAATATTCCTTGTTTGGATATTTGGATCCTGATAGTGTCGAACCTTATCTGCACATTTGGAGCCCACTAAAGCAGCATGCAGTGTGCTTTATCTAGAAGAGGGGGGAGGGAGACTAAGTTGTCACTGTGTGTTTGTCTACCCTATCCATTATAGGAAGTACTTTTTAGCTGGGGATTCTCTATTCCTCTTTCCAGGTCAGAGTGATCTAAATAGCTTTAATGCTATTTGTTTTATACAAGAAAACATGCAAAGTGTCTAACACACTGGAATATTAAATGCTCAGTAAGTATGAATGTCTCCCCTATATTGCCCAGTCTCCTCTGACTTTCCTAGACATTGCAGATCATAGATAAGAAGCCTCTGGAAGAACATGTCCCCTGTTTCGCCTTTGAAAATCAAATGAGTAGCACAAGGACCATTGAAGTGGCCATTTAGCTCTTTCACCTTTTAGGGTCAATTTACTTGTAAGGTTTCTATCTTAGACACACTAGAGAGAACAGGAAATGTATTAAGAAAGGAACTGCAAATCTCTCATCTTATTCTTATGAAAGATGACAAATCATCCTAGGTTAACTTACCTGCCATATCATAGCCATATCATTTGTGCAGCATCTTTTGATTTGACTATAGGACGTCTATTATTGGCTCATGGTTTGGTTGTTTGGTCCTCAGCTGTTGACTATATTTGGAGATTGTGAAGACTTTGGGAGGTGAGACCTAGCTGCAAGATGTAGATCACTGAGAGTGGACACTTAGGATATCTTTTTTTCACTGGCTCCTCTTTCAATCCCCCTTCTCTGTATTTCTCTCTGTGTATTTCTCTCTCTCTCTCTCTCTCTTGTCTTTCTCTCTCCCTCCCTCTCTCTCATCCCTGGAACTCTCCAGCTCACATTCCTGCTGCTGTGGTACTAGGATGTTCTTCCCAAGTGCAGGAACAAAGTCACCGTGAATTATATAAACCCTGTGAAATCGTAAGCTGAAATAGATCTTTTAAGTTAGTTGTATCTGGTATTTGGTCAACGACATGAGAATAGTTATCTAATATACCTTTTATTAATAATCATCACATCTTGACTTTCCACCCACAAGGTTAAGTGGCCATGTAAATATCTTAGACATTGAGTGTGAGTATGTGTGTTCGTGTGGGTACACGTGCATGCGTGAGTGCATATGCACATGTATGTGCATGCATGTGGAGGTAGAGGACAATCTTGAATACTGTTCTCCAGGGACTGTCCCTCCTTATTCTTTGGAGACTGGGTCTCTCACCTGGCTGGAGTTCACTGGTTATACTACATTGCCTGGCTAGTGAGGCCCAGAGTTTCACCTGTCTCCACCTTCCCAGATTACAAGTACATTTCACCAAGCCTGACTTTTTGATATGGGCAAACAACCCAGCCCCAAGCACTGGAATTTTATTTTTCTTTTTATCTATGTGTGTATGGCATGCATGTGTGTGTGTGTGTTTTGTGTGTGTGTGTGTTGCATTTTGGTGGGTGTACATGTGTGTAGGGCAGGTGAATAAGAGGGCAATGGAGTGTGTGTGGCTGTGGAGGCCCAAGTATGACTTCAAGAATCATCCTGGATTGCTCTACCTCCTCATTGCTTTACTCTGGCATTTCCAAGGCCCCATCTTCCAGGACCAGAATTGCAGACCACTGCCTTATCTGCCTGACATTTTTACATAGAATCTGGAGAGCTGAACTCAGGTCCTTTTGCATTTGAGACAAAGACTTTAACCACTGGGCCATCTTCCCCGTCTACAGTGTGGGATTTTTGGACTCTCATACTCACCCAGCAAGAGTCACACAAAATGCACCTGTAAGTCGAGTGAGCAGCGCTTATGCTATGCTAACATGCTGCAAGTGTATCTATCACTCAAACAGAATGCAGCCCTAATGCCTCTTCTGTAAGAAATCCAAAGGCCACTACTGGACATGAGTTCCCAGATACAAATGACTGGACAGCTCTGCCCTGTAGCTGAACCGTCGTCCCTCAGCAGCCAACTGGGAACTGTGCAATTTCCTTGGAAGTTGATAAGGAGGACTTCTAACGTGAGTCACAAGTCACGCTGCAATCCAGCTTCATTTCCTAAGGGTCAGGTCTGCCCTTCCCCTGGTCAGCAGCACATCATGACTTGGGAAGGTGCAACAGGAAGGAAGAGAAGGAGAGGATCCCCATAAGGAGACCTCCCATGGGAGAGGAAGCCGGTCCCCTACCTAGTCTGACTGTCACCACACAGGTGAACATCTGTTTTCCTGCACCCCAGGGCAGTATGCAAAACCAAGAAACAGATCTTGTGATGGCAAACCTTGCCTAAGATCCAAGGGTGGGCAGACCTGGGGTACTTTTATCCCTAAGGGAGTACATGCTGACCTTAGTCCTATTCCCCCTCCCCAACCCCCGCAGGCTGAAAGAACTCAGGAAAAACCTCCTCCATCTCTTGTGTCCTCAGATTTAACTAAATAATCTGGAAGAAATTTAACAAAATGAATGCTTCTGGCAGTTCTCTGACTCCGCAGCCTGCACCTGGTGCATCTCCACCCACCACTGCTGAGATGGAAGACTGCGATTCGCAAGGGAGAGCGAGGGCAGCTTTGGGCCAACCCCACCCGAGGCAGGGCTGCCTTTCTCATAACACATCTCTTCCACCTGGGATCTGGTTCTCCCCAACTTTTCTGTTCCTTGCTTTGCAGGCAGCAAAATGAACATCCTCTTGGCTGGGCAGCCCGGCAGGATCCTGGTGACCCTTCTTTCAGGTTCCCCTTCCCCCACAACCACGGACAGAAGGGAACAGAGGCAAAGGAAAAAACTCATGAAAGGAACCCTTAAAAGACCAAAGTGCTTTCCGTCTTTTGAATGAAGAGGAACCTCAGAACTAGAGGAATTTAATTTGAAAGAGGAGACAGAGGTGGGCGTGCAGAAAGAAGAGGAGGCGTCCCTTGGTTTCCCAGTTCCCAGTGGGAGCCTGAGAACTGAGCTATTTATATGCAAAGGTGGTCTCTCTCTCTCTCTCTCTCTCTCTCTCTCTCTCTCTCTCTCTCTCTCTCTCTCCCTCTCCCTCTCCCTCTCCCTCTCCCTCTCCCTCTCATCTCTCTCTTCTTTCTTCTCTGCTCTTGTGCCTTCCTTCTTTCCGCCCTCAACGTGCAGTGGCCTTGGAGGAGGAGGAGCAGGAAGAGGAGGAGGAGAGCAGCTGTATGTGGACAAGAGACAAGAACGGCCACAGGGAAGGTGGGGATGGGATTTGGGTCCCCAGGCAGTGAGTGAGTGGGGGGAAGGAAGAAGTCCAGACAGAGGCCCAGTGCTCCTGGATCTGACAGTGACATGTGCCGCAATTGTGAGACCAGTCACTGAAAAATCTGTGTGATTTCCTGCTGTCAGATACTGACATCCCCCCTACCCGCCCCAACCCCTGCACTTCTAAGATTAAAAATAATGCTTGAATTGAAGTGTTTGCTTGCTCCATCTAATGGATCCTTTTGTTTTCGAGACTTGAAGCTGTGGTCACAAGAAGGAAGGTAACACATGGAATGTTCTACACAGCTACACATAATCATATTGTTGCCGGGTCACTCTTGAGGAGTCTGTATGTGTCCAGGTTCTTATGTTCAGAGCTGAAGTAAGGCAGTTTTAGAACAGCCATGCTAGGATGGACTCTGAAGGTCCTGGAAAGCCATTCCCCCCCACTGCTGGGATTACCCTGAAGGAACACACTTTTCGCTAACTTCCCCCAACCCTTTGCTTGTGAAAGGATGTGGCGATTAGTTCTTCTTTGTAGATAAGCCCTGCTGAGAGGTGGGTTTAGATCAACTGGGTTGGGTCCTAATATGAGTTAACCAATGAGGAAAAGCCACCCCCCCCTGCCTAAATGTATAAATATACTTGACCCTGGAAGCCATCTTTGGTCACCGTACATCTGGAGTCATTGAGCTTTTTTCCAGCTCCATGCCCCTCGTGGATTCCATGCCTGGAGTCCATAAGTTCTCCAGGATGCCCTTGCCCCTCATGGTATTACACCTCTGGAGTCAGTGAGTTCTGTTCTCTCTCCTCTCATAAACTCTGCCTTAATCCTCTATGCCGAGTTCTGGTTTTAATCTTCCACTCTGAACACAAGAACCTGGATAACTACAGACTCTTAGAGAATGACCCCGCAGCAGAAGATTGAAATCCAGATGTGGAGTGCTATGAGGAGCAGGCACCAAAAATTGCCTTTAGGGTCAAGTATATTTATATACTTAAACAAAGGGGGGATGGCTTTCCTTCATTGGTTAGCTCATAAAGGGGCTCGACCCAGTTGATCTTGTGCTAGACCTCTAGGTAGGGCTTATCTGTAATGGAAAACTAATCTCCATATCCTTTCATAAGCAAAAAGTTGGGGAACTGTTGGCTACCTTATTTCTGTGGAGGATCGGAGTCAGTTCCTCCCTAGCAACAGGAGGTTGTCCTCCAGGGTAATCCCAGCAATGGGGGATGGCTTTCCAAAACCTTCAGAGAACTGTCCCAGCATGGCTGCTCCAAAACTGCCTAAATATTAGAGCAACTCCCTGTTCCCAGAGTCGCCTGCTGAATTTAGCACCCTGTGTTTCCTGTAGATTTTCTTTTCCTTTTTCATACTAGAACCAAAAGACAAATTTGACCTGATTCTTGTTTTGCAGATGGAGAAACAGAGGTATGAAGACCTTCATTCCTTCTGTCCACTGACTTCTAGGATAGAGTATAGGCTTTAAAAAAAAATATTTATTTTGAGAGAGAGGGAGTGCGCAGGTCTGCACCTGCCATGATGCACGCGTGGAAGAAATCAGAGGCCAACTTTCTGAAGTTGAGTCTGAAGTCAAGTCACCAGATCTGCACAGAGACACGTGGACTCGCTGAGCCAGCTCTGAACACTGGTTTAAAGCCTGTCCGCTCTTAAGGATGGATTGCAATGTCATGTTCCATGGAATGTTCTAGAATATCTCCATGGCAGCGAGTTGTTCCTTCCTCTGAACGTTAACCTGCTTCTAACCGAGTCTCCCTGCGTCCTTCTCTTGGGATGAGCAACTTCCTACGGAGTAGGCTTAAGTACATCGGTTCATAAAATGAAGCCCCAGCCAGAAGGCTGTCAGCATCTTTGAGGACGGAGACTGGGTGACTCAGATCATAACCGCATCTACCTCACTCACTCACTGGGTGCCCTTCATTGTTTAATTGCGCTTCTGTGTTTTCAGATTTGTTTTGCCAGATGTTTTAAGAAATGCAGTAAACTGGTGTAGAGTGAGAACCAGTTGGTCAAGTGATTGCCTTGCACACATGACGACCTGAGTTCAATCCCCAGGACACGCATCAGGAAAAAAAAGAAAAAGAAAAGAAAAAAACAAGGCATGGAGGCAGTACTAGCAATCTGCCTTCTGGAAAGTCAAAGACAGGCCAATCCTGCAGTCTAGCCTACTTGGCCAGTTCCAACCAAGAAGGGACCCTGTCTTCGTTTATATCTATTTCGTGGTCACCAAATGTTTCCGGGTTCCTGTGTTCAGAGTTGAAGACTGAAACCAGAACATGTGTAGAGGATTAAGGTAGAGTTTGTTAGAGGAGGGAAGGAACAGAACTCATGGACTCCAGATGTGGAGTGCCATGAGGGGCAGGCGCCCTGGACTCCATGAATTCCAGGCATGGAATCCATGAGCGACAAGGAGCTAGAAACAGAGATAGAAACAAACTCATGGACTCCACATGTGGGGAGCCATGAAGGGCAGGTGCTAAAGATGGTTCCCAAGGTCATGTATAATTTATACACTTAGGGAAGCTGCTGGGGAGGGGAGTGGCTTTTCCCATTGGTTAGTTCACATTGGGGCCCAACCCAGTTGCTCTTGAGCCTATCCGTATTGGAGAGCTAATCTCCATATCCTTTCATAAACAAAGGTTGGGGAAACTTAGGGAAGGATATGTTCCTTCAGGGTAATTCCAGAACTGTGGGATGACCTTCAAAGACCTTCAGAGATGTCCCATCATGGCTGCTCTAAACCTGCCTTTGGGTGTGTGTGTGTGTGTGTGTGTGTGTGTGTGTGTGTTCACACTGGTCCATGAACATAAAGAAGCCAATATTGAGTTTCTTCGTCTATCACTCTCCGCCTTATTTTTTGAGATAGGGTCGCTCACTGAACCTGAAGCTCACCAATTGGCTAGATTTGCTGGCCAGTGATCCCCCAGAATCCTTTGATTCCTATCTCCCAGGAGCAGGTTTACAGGTTCACGGCACCGTGCCAAGGTTTTTAACGTGGGTGCTGGAGATCTGGACTTAAGTCTTCATGTTTATCCAACAAAACCTCTACCCGCTCAGCCATCTCCTCAGCCCTTGAAGTGATATTAAAGTGGATACTGTTAATGTTCTTTATTGTCCAACTATTTCCTCCTTTTCCAGCAGAAGAAAATTTATCTGTATTTTACCAAAATACAATAGAAATTGTGAAGTTTTGGCCAAAGATATTTTAGTGGAAATTTTCAGCTACAGAGTCTCTGAAAAGCTGCTAGAATAAATCCTGAAGGAAAACAAAAGCGCAGGGAGTTTTGCGATCTTGTGGGTCTACCGGGAAATGGAATTTTTATGAATCACTGCCCATCTTGGAGTCATATAAATATTAAAATTCTTATTTGGAAAATTTCTGTTCATAAACTTTTATATGAAGGTTTTAAAATGAAATTGATGAAAGTTCTCCAATTGAACACACATGAAAAAACCCAGTATATCTGCCATACTGGGTACTGAACATGAACAAGCTAAGAAAAGCAAATTTTTTCAAACTTTGCTTATTCAGTGTGTGTGTGTCTGTATCAGAAGGCAACATGTGTCCATGTGGAGGATCAAATGACTTTGGGAATCATCCTGGATTGCTTCTACTTCCTTTTTGTTTTGCTTTGGGATTTCCTGGGTTCTGCCCACCAGGGCCAGACAAGGAGGCTGCTGCCATTTCCACCTGGCATTTTTACATGGGACCTGGGATTTGAATTCAGGACCTTCTGTTTGTGAGGCAGAGTCTTAACCCCTGAGCCATTTCTCCAGCCCTAAGAAGGGCAATTTTGTCAGTCAGCCTTTAGCAAATTTACAAGTATTAGGACATGGACATGATACCTGGGATCATATTTATTTGATATAGAAGTAGGCCAATATGCAAATATGAGGGGTTTTTTTTCTTTTAACATATATACTAGTGAGGAGCTGGAGAGATAGCTTAGTCAATACAGTGCTGGCCATTGCAAGCAAGAGGACTAAGTTCTATACCCAACACCTACATAAAAAGCCAGACATGGCGGTGCACACTTGCAATTCCAGAATTGGGGAGATGGGGACAGAAGGGTCCCTGGGGCTCAGGGGCCAGTCAGCCCAGCCTCATTGGTGGCCTCCAGATCCCAGTGAGAGGTTCTATCTCAAAAGCAAGGTGGGCAGTCCTGAGGAAGACAACCTGAGGTTGACCTCTGACCTCTGCAGGCAGGCACCTACACACATGAGAAAAGCTAGGAACACCTGCTCATGCACACCTGTAATCTCAGCACCCTGTGGTCTGAGGCAGGAAGAGGGTGTCATCATAAATCACAGCCTGTACTGTACACGAGATCCTGAGTTAAACAAACATACAATATTAATATAACATCAAATCATTATTATAGTATTCTTTTCTGTTTACTGTATTTATTTATTTTACTGACATGATTATTAGTGTGACACTTAGCAAAAAAAAAAAAAAAGCAAAATTGTGGGTTTTCTGGCCATTATCATTATTTGTTTTCATCTGGCATCGTTACTGAAAATAATTACATGTCTAAAGAGAGGAAGCTGAAGGCGATCTGCCTCCAGGAAACCCTGGGTACTTACTTATTCTCCGTCTGTTGCTACTACCCTTTGACAAAACTCCTCACTCACAGCTCCAACAGTATTTCGGAAGGAGGCACCAAGAAGGCAACATCTCCGTGTGTGGCTTGTGGTTTCTTATTAAATTATAATCTCGGTCCTCACCTAATTTTACAAGTGGGTGTTGCAGTTACCTATCTTCTAATGTGAGATAACATTCGTACACGACATGAAAGGGAGTTGACTTATGGTCCCAAAGGGGATATATTCCCTTATGATGGGGATCCAATAGCAGAAGACATGGCTGGAGGCAGAAACCAGAGGACATTCAGGTCACCAAAGAGTTAGGAGGCAAAGAAAACAAGAGGAAGCAGAGCCAGGCTGCTAAACCTCGAGTCCCACCCACTCAGAGTGACTGCCTTCCTGTAGCAAGGCTAAAGATGTCACAACCTTCCCAAGCATTAAGATCAGCTAAGGACTCGTGAGCCTGTCAGAGGCAACTCACATTCCAACCCTAGCAGTCAAGACAGGCCAGTCCTGTAGCTTGCTGGCCAGCCAGTCTAGCCTACTTGGAAAGTCCCAGCTTAGGAGGGAGCCTGTCTTCATTTACATCTATTTATTTGTGTGTGTGTGTGTGTGTGTGTGTGTGTGTATCAGAGGGTACTGTGTGTGCCTATGGTGGCCCAAAGGTGACTTTGGGAATCATCCCAGATTTCTCTATTTCCTTATTGCTTTTCACTCTTGTGTTTCCAGGGTCAGAAGTGCAGACCGCTGCCATTTCCATCTAGTGTTTTAACATGAGAGCTGGACTCAGGGCTTGTGAGGCAAAGGCTTAACCCTTGAGCCATCTTTCCAGCCCTAGAAGATGACTTTTGAGTTGAAATGGTCCTTTCTGCGTTGATGAACCTGAGCGGAACTCCGACCATTGCTGAGCCTCCTCCTTTTTTTTTCCAATCTAGAAAAGTCAGAATAATAACATCTATTCAAATTTGATGTGAAGTTCAAGAAAGATAATAGATGTGAAAATGACTTGTGCAGCTGTGTGGGGTCATTATCAATCACAGACAGGTCAAGCATTTCATGCTACAATTCAATTGCATGTGGGGATGCTCTTCAGAGGATCTATAATTGATTTCGGTCCCCCAAAATTTAATTGTCCAATTAAAGGTAATTTTTTTCCCATTTAAAATAGGTTCTTTCTCTCACTGAAATCTCTTTGAAGTTGGGGATTCAATCAACTCAAAGGACAAATGTTCAGGATAATTTCCCTCTACCATCTCATCCTCAGGGTTATAATGTACAAATCCGATGCTAAAAGAGAACACGGTTTCAGTCCATGTGCTAGCCACAGGTCTGGACTGATCTCTGGGGCACTTTGGTTTGGTTCATGGGCAAATCTACCTACATTGTTTTTTGACTGTCACATGCGATCTGCATTCTGGCCTCCAAAAGTGTGCTCCCTGCATCCTGATGACACTTTATGATTAGTCCAGTCTGTCTGGCCCTCCACCACTTCCAGCTTCTACTTCCCTTGCCTTCCCTGCATAGAGGTAGAATCGCCTGCAAATCTTAGCAGATGGAGCCTCCTGTCTTCCAGCTGTGCAGCTCTCGTGGAGACCGTGTTGGGTCAACTATTGGCTCCCTCTATGGGAAGGGGAAGTTACATTTCATTATTTGTGTGACTTCCCTGGATAGCTTTCCTTCCCCAAACTTGAAACTGACCTAGGCTACCCTGAACCTCCTTCAGTGAGGAGCTCCAACTTTTTCTTTGTGTAGCCCAGGCTGACCTTGAATTTGGGATCCTACATCTTCTGAATGCTGGGATGACAGACAATGCAGGCTTGGCTCCCTCAGCTTGCCATCTTCGTTCTGCCCTCCTCTCTGGGCTGCATGGTGCCAGGGTTGCTAGAAAGCAGATCAAGCAATGTATTGATAATATATTTCAAAGACATCAGAGCGCTGCAGCGAGCGATCACGGCCAGGTGATGGGAAAGAGGGGCTCGCTGCAATGAAAAGCATGTTCCCAATTACCTCCAGACTTCGGCGACTGTCATCCCTCACGGAAATAATCTGCTGCCCTTGCAAAGCAAAACCCGCCGGCAGAGAAAATGTCCCTTAAGCTTTTAAAGCCCCTTGCCTGACTTAGCTGTCCTTCCTTCCGTCCCGTCTTTACTCTTCCTTTGTCCTCTGTCCTCTTTCCAGTCTCGGTTTCCTGTGTGGCTTGCTTTGGGGAACTGGGCCTGGAAGGAAGTCCCGGGGTGAGCGAAAGGCTCCCCGCCTGCCGCCGGGGCGTTTCTGGGGCAGCCAGGCTGACACAGCATTGCTGGCAATCAGTGTTTCCAAGAAGAGTCGCCAAGCATGTGGGGGTTCTGCTGAGAGAGCTCAGACATCCCTCATGGAAAACCCATTCTGGGTGCATTTCTTCAGGACCATGGCAGACGCCAAAGCAGATTCCGGGCTCCTCACCAGCCGCAGCGGCTCAAGATGCTATCCCAGAAGTTCTCCGGTCCCTCTGTGAATATTCAGGTCCTTCAACCTGTATTGCATCAATCATATGATGTATATGTATGCACGCATGTACACACCACAGACACACACACACACACACACACACACACACACACGGACACACTTCCCCTTGGAGTCTGTTTAGAAGCCTAGATTTATATAATGGAATTTCCTCTGGCACATGGACTAAAATAACTCTGGCATCCCTTTTGGGATGGATTTTAATTAGGAGAGACATAGCACTTAAATTATGCTTATTACTTTCAGTTGCTTGTGCAGGCTGCCGGGTTTAGGCAAAGGCAGCGGGAGTCATGTGCACTGGGGTTTTTAATGGGATGCCTCCAGGAGGAAATGCCAAGGGACATTCAGCGCAGGAATAAGCTTCAGGTTCTAGTACCACCCTTGCCCATGCCGTTACTCACATTCCTGATGGTCTCCTACTCAGGGGCACTGTAATCATTAACTTACTTCCTCCAAAGACGAGTCAGAGCAACAGATTTGATTGGCTTGGAACTGTGCTTTGGAGTGTGATGCACACTGAAGACAACATACTTTCTCCCAGTGCCTGGCTGTGAACCCTATAGATGGGATGAATGTAGATATAACCACATGAGGAGAGCCAGAGAGATGGCTCAGCAGGTAAAGCCATTGGCCGCCAAGCCTGACAAACTGGAATTCAATTCCTACAGTCTGCCTAGCGGAAGAAAAAAACAACTCCTGGGATTCATCTGACACACCCACGACAAGGCGAATGCACGCTTGCACACACGTGCACACGCCGGATCCATACATGAAATACTACATTGACTTAATCAACACGGTAGATACTCAGGGCGAATCAGATGCAGAAGAATCACATGTGGAAATGGGGCTCCAGTCACACAGTTCACTTTTGAGGGTGCTACTCAAGCGTCCTGTCATTCCACTCGCCAACGGATGGTTAACATTTTGGTGAGGTTTAAAATTTGGAAGAAACGAGAGAATTCATCTTCTCTGCCTCAATTTCCCAAATCTTTACTGATATGCTAATGAGGGTAAGTTTTCAGGCCATAGCTTTGACTTTAGGCAAAGTCCTTGCCACAACTGTAACGCAACTATGACATGGGTATCTCTAGCTCAGAGAGTTTGCTAAGATCAGGAATGCAGCCAAATTGTCATGTTTTCATCCTCCGTTTTGCTGCTAAAGAATTTGGGGGTTGTGCTGGAGGGATGACTCAGGGGTTAAAGCCTTTGCCCCTTAAGCAAAATGACCTGAGTTTGGATCCCAGATCTCATGTAAAAATGACCAGTGGAAATGGTGGTGGCCTGCAATTTAATCCTGGAAGGCAGAGTCTGAGGAACACCAGAGCAAAGCAACAAAGATATAGAGCAATAAAGGTTGATTCCCAATACCCTTGGCCCTCCACGCACACAAACACAGAATTTTGGGGCTCACATATATCAGATGACTTCTTGATTATCTATTATGGGCTAAATTGTAGTGCAGATGGAAGAAACCCATCAGTGAATAGGAATGAATGGGTAGGAAAAGACTGGTAAACTAATGGAGGAGGTAATTTCAGATGACAATAAAAGCTTTGACAAGGGTGAAAGAGAGGACAGCAAAAGGGCGGGGAACCTGCACAAGCGACAGCCAGAGAAGGCTCCCTGAAGGATGGTCTTTGAGCTGAGATCTGAACCCATAGGAGGAGCCAACAAAAATGAAAACAAACAAACAAACAAAATGAACCCCACATCCTTGCATACAAGGGAAGCTCTGTAAGCAGAAAAAGGCAAGTCGGGGATTTGTGGGAAGTGGAGGAAACTAGAATTGTAGAAAGCAGATGCCGGATCATAGAAGAGATTACAGGGCCTGGTACGGAGCTTAGATTTCGTTCTAAATGCAGGGAGAAGAATATTTGGAAAATTTTAACAGAGGAGCGCCATGCTCTGGATTACATTTCAAAACCATTCCTCTGGCGGCCATATGGAGGATGAATTACAATGAGGTGTGCGTGGAAGTTAAGGGGAATATTCCAAGACAGAGGGGATGGTAGACGAGACTATGGGTAGCAGGGTAGCAACACAGTAGAAAGACCTGGGCTCAGCCAGTTCATTGACCCATCTGTGCCTGGCCTCCCAGGTGTCAATGTAAACACTCCTGCTTTTTCTGCTTGTAATAATGAATCCCTCCATTAAAAGTCCATTCTGTAAAGTGATGCAGAGTCACTGACGAACAGCTACACAGGAATGAAAATATCTGATGTGGTGCAGCACGAATCAGCAACTCAAAGGACCTTCTTTCTAGAATGTTGGTCACCAAAGGAGACCACCAGGCAAGGGCAGGAAAGGAGCTGGGGGTGCTTGGCCTCTTCGCCATTTAGGAAAGGAAGCAGTCTGAGGAATCAGATCCAGGAAGAAAGAGGCCTATTTCTCCCACAGACCAACCAACAATCCTGTTGGCAGCAAGAGAGAGGAGGTGGATAGAGATGTTGGGCAGCGGAAGACTAGTGGGAAGCTGGAACCTTCTGGTATGGAGAGGTGAAGGGGTATATGTCTCCCCACCCCCTGTCACTGAATGAACCACCAGTGAAGGTCTCAAAGCCCCCTTTCTTTTTAGCAGTCCATGGCCCCTCCGAGAAGAAAAGTTTCAAACATTTCTAGAAGTCCTGTGCACATCGCCACCATTGTGTCTTTTGAACATCATTCTTGCGTAGCATTGTATTGCCTATTATGTCCTATTATAATTCTTAGTGTGTATGCCTGTCTCTGCCATGGAAGAGAGGCCGCCTTCGAAGCTGTCTTATTTACTTTCTTACCTTTGGACCATTCCCAAGGACCTAGCAGCATGGAGGGGGGGCAGTCAGCACAAGCCTGCTCAATAAGCTTAGATGGGAGGAAGAAGCAGAGACCCTTCAAGGTTATTGCTCTTTGTTGGTCACAGACCCCTTTGAGAAATTAATGACAGTCATAGACCTTTGCTCTAGAAAAGTCCACATAGGAAAGGGGTTTGTGCAATACCCACAAACTCAGCACTAAGGAGGCTAAGACAGGAAGATGTCAAGATCTTTGACTCTAGAGTGAGACCCTGTCTCTAAATAAAAACTTAAATACTCATGATTTAAATTAAAACACACACACACACACACACACACACACACACACACACACACACACACATACACATATGGTGAAATTAAGGACCCAAAAAACCCAGAAGTGACTCATTCAAAACCACCCAGTGTCTGGGGTCTGTGGTCCTGTTCCTCTTTTTGCCATGCCTGGTCAGACTGAATTAAAATGTCACAATGAGTGTGCCGAGATAATGATCAGCCATGCTGAGAACTAGCCCTGGAGGGTGTTCTCAGAGAACAGATGATGCCCAAGATAAGAGATCCCTACCCGGGCTGTGATCGGGCTCTGCCAGTCCTGCGCCCCGAAGAAAACTGAGTCCTGGTAAATGGAGGTTTCTCCACGTTCTCAAGAGCAAGGCAACAATACCAAGTTCAGGGATTCGAGCCTAATTGTAATCATCGATGTAGCTCATCTGCAAACCTCTTGGGCACAAAAACTTGAGAGTAGCCGCTTTTCCTACTCATGTGGCTGTTGAGGTAGCACAAAGTCCCAAGGGAGGGGGGAACGCTCGGATGGTCCTCAGAACCCACCCAGTCCCTCACCTCCTCACTTCTAGAGCAGAAAGAAGCAAATCTTCAGGCCTATTCCCCCTTTCCACTTTCTAAAATAGAGAGGAAGATGAGAGAGAGAGAGAGAGAGGAGAGAGAATTCAAAGAACCAAATAAAGACAGAAAGAGAAAGGATTTGAGATAGTGGTATGAAGAGAGGAGAAATAAGAATACCTTCTCTAACAGTGTGTGGTCTTTTACAGCCTGAAAACCACCTTCAAGGCTTATGCTTTAGATAGTCCTCCAGCCACTCTGTAGGCAGGCAATGACTTTTCCTCCCATCGTACAGATGAGGAACTTCAAGAGGAACAAAGAGATGCTCTTTCCCAGCCACATCCTGCTAACCTACCCCCATCGGCTGACTGGCACATTTCAGGGAAGGACGGATCCTAGGAGGTGCCCAAAGCAAGCAATTAGGAAATCTTACCAGCCACTTTCAACCTGGGGGGGGGGGTTGGGCTGTGGGGGTTTAGGAGCTGAGTAGCAAGATGTTGGTCAAGACAAACAATGCTTCTTGTCCTCTTTCTACTTTCCCCAAGTCAACAAGCGGTTCAAGACTTCAGGGACGGAGAAGCACTATTTAGAGAATCCAATAAGAGCCGTGGGTTCTCTGTTGAGGGCAAAGTGCTTGTAGCTGGTGGCGTGGTGTCACTCCCTCTGCCCAAATTCATGGCCACCCAGAGCCTTCGAAAATGATCTTAGGGAGCTGGAGAGGTGGCTCAGGGGTTAAGCCTCTGTCTTGCAGGTGGAAGGTCCTGAGTTCGGATCCTAGACCCCATGTATAGACACCGGGCAGAAGTGGGGGCGGCCTGCTTTTCTGATCCTGGTAGGGCGGAGCCTGTGAATCCCGGGGCACAGTAAACAAGGAGGAGGTGCAGGTGGTCCACGGCACTTCCCGAATTCGTCCGTGGTTCTACATACACACACATACATGCACACACACATGCATACACCCACAATTGAATAAATAATAATAAAAGAATTTTTACAAAAAGAAAGAAAATGATCTTAGAAATAAGGTTTTGGTTGATCACATATGTTAAGATGAGGTCATCCTGGGTTAGGGTGGCCCTAAAACAAGCCAATGATGGGCCCCTTATTAGAAAAAGGAGAGAGGCTTGGGACACGCCGAGAGACTCAGGAAGCTGTGAGAGGGAGGAGGCAGAAGCCGGTTTGCAGCCAAACCCCATGGAACACTAAGACTTCCTGACCCCCGCTGCCGCCCCCAGAGCTAGATGACACAGCGAAGTGTCTGTCTTTCCCTTAAAGCCTTTGGAGGACAGAAGACCCCCCCCCCCGACACCTTGATGTCAGACTTTCTAGTGCTCTGAAATATGAGAGAATAAATTTCCATTGTCCCAAGATCCTCCATTTGGGGCATCCGGTTACAGCAATCCTCCTGGTGTGGCAGCATGGAGCCGGGGCTGGCAGTGGTCAGCAGGCACAGTGAGGAGGTAACTCTGGCTTCCAGTGGCCCTAAGGTTGTGAGTTTTGCGTGCCAGGTTCCAATCACGCGCTGTTGAAATTGGAACAGCTGTGACTCTTGATGAAGATGGTCTCTGGTCTCAGTTTTCTGAATACATCCTGACTTCTCAGGCCCCCCTACCTTAGCCCAGTGATGCCCTCTTCCTGGGGCAGCCTCACCCCCTTCTCTACTCCAGTATCTACACTGGCCTCCTTGGCTCAGACAGACTTTCTTCCCAGCTCTCCCCTGACCCCCCATCTCTTTTTTCGTATTCCCATAGAGCCTCCCTATATCATGGTTCTTATGCTCACCTTCGCCTGCTGGGCACAGGACAGGTGACCAAGCCCCATGCTTCACTGGCCCCTGGCGGACAGTCGATGTGTCTATTTGCTACGCCAAGAATTTCCATGAGGCACTGACCTTGTTTTAGTTTCCTAAGCAGCAACAGCAACAAAGAGTGGTGTGCAACAAAACGCGAGACCCGGTCAATACAGGAAGGATTGTATTCCGCTTGCGATTCAAGGCTGTGGCCCACCACGTCTGGACTAACCATCGAGAGCCCAGGGAAGCGGTCACATCCCATCCTCAGCAAGAGAAGAGAGCAAGAAGCAAAGTGTGTGTGTGCGCCTGCTTGCCTTTGTCGTTCTTATTTATACGGTCCAGACCACCTGCCTGGGGAATAGTGCTTTTCTCATGGGCTGGGTCTTCCTAGGTCAGTGATGCAATCAAGACCACCCTCCTCCACAGAGGCCCACCTTTCATCTCGAGAATGCTTCTCGGATGGACCTGGAGACCTACCTCCTCGATGTCGGGCCGACGGCTAGTATTAATCATCATAGACCTCTTGTTGCGCTTATCACACATGTTCTGGAAGAATCTGTCCTTCCAGAGGCCGGAGACACAGCTCCAGGTTCTGATGCAGACTACCTGTGTGGCCTAAACCACCTAAACTCATCTGTGCCAGCATTGGTGACCTTGGTCTTCACCTGTAAACTGCAGAGCTGGACGCTTGCATCCTGGTTCTGAGAGTCTCCTAAGACGCCAGAGTAAAAGAGGAAAGTAAGGTGGGTGTCTTGCCACGTCGATGTTCCTTCTCTTTACCCCAGCTGTCTGAACACCAGAACCTGTTCTTCACGCCTACTTCCCAACCTGCTGCCTTTTGCCCCGCGAGCATCTCCTCCGCCGGTTATAAGGCGTGAATGAAGAGACAGCGTGCACCCGAGACTCCCCCACCATCGGCTCTTTTCCTTCCAGAGCCATGATTCTCTATCTTGGGGAAGACAGAACAAAAGAAAACATGTCTTTAAAAAAATAAAAAGACAATTCCCTCTCAGACTTGTCCTTAAGCACCAGATGTCCAGTCGGAAAAACCTCTAAAACAAAGCATCTGTTTGGATCCTGCTCTCCAAACCCCTCTTCCCTCCAGCCCCTCATACCACAAGTTCCTGTGCCTTCGGCGCCACAGGAGTTCGTCTCCACAGCATTAGAGTCCTGCTGCTTGATGTGTGGAGAATCTTAGAACTGGGCAGCACACTCCCCTTCCAGAAAGACTCTCTCCCTTCCCGGGCTCTGAAGGCTCCTAAAATACTCCTGGTTGGTCTTATTCAGCTCCTGAGTTATCTTTTCCTGATTGCTTTTTATCCTTAGATTGGCATCTCTGAGCTCGAGATGAAGACAGCTCACAGTTATCCATCTATTGTGTATCCACCATGTGCGAATGTCTCATAAGTATTGGGACTAGGAATAGCTGAGATTCTGCTTCAGAACTCCTCTGCGTTTGTCCTCTCGCCAGGAGTCATCTAACTAACATATTTCCTTTCTTTATGGCCTCGAATGCTCAGGAGCTCAAAGCAAGATCTGACCCAGTACTACTAGCAAGTTCACCAAATCCTATGAGATGATCGAGATCTTAATCCCTTGCCTTTCTCTCTCTCTCTCTCTCTCTCTCTCTCTCTCTCTCTCTCTCTTTCCCTGTTGCCCTCTCCCAAGTTTGTTTTCCTTTCACCTTGATTCTCCTCCTGGCCTTTAAAAGAAATGTCATTTGGACTAAATTTGGCTTTGGCTAAGTTAACTTAAGACCTCTCTGAGAAGGTAGTTCTCCTGTTGTAGTTCGCCTGCATGGTTGCTGATAGATCACCTTCAAAGGCTTAAAAGGGAACAAGGGGTTTATTTTCTCTTATGATTACTGGTTACAGTTCTCAGTCCAGCTTGACAGGAGAGCACGCACCAACACCAGGGCCAAGGGAACTGGCCACATCATTTCTACATAAAGGCTGAGAGAGGGACAATCCTTACTTGCCAGACCAGCATGTCTGGCCAAGTATACACAAGGATGCCAACTTCCTCAACCAGCTCTCTGCATTTTATTCCAGGGCCTAGTCCTACCCACCATGGGCCAGGCATTCTCCATCAGTTAGACAATCTCTGCAAGTTTGCTCTGGGCTTAACTCAATTAATTAACTAATTCTCCACAAATATTATAGTTAATAGTTAATAACTAATTCTCCACAAATATACCCAGAGTCCAAACCCTCAACTGTGAAGTCGACACCTGTGCCTAACTATGACAATTCCTAATACGAATAAATAATTATTTTCTTTTATTTGTTGCATGTATAGATGTGGATGTGTATGTATATGTGGCTGTGTATATAGAAAAAGGCAATGTGTAGGCCTGTTAGAGACCCAAGGGGTGACTTCAAGAATCATCCTGGATTAGCTCACTCCTTATTGCTTTGCTGTGGGGTTTCCCGCTCTGACTTCCAGGGCAGGAGTGCAGGCTGCCTCCATTTTTGCCCAGCAGTTTTACATGGGATCTGGGATCCAAACTCAGGCCCTTCTGCTTTGGAGGCAAAGGCTTAATCCTTGATACTAACTGAGAAGTATGATATGTACACCTCTGTGGTTTTCATAACAATCTTGCAAATGTTGCAACTGTCACTGCGTCCATTTTAAAGACGGTTCTGAAAGATCAAATTATCTGTCCAAGATCAATCACCCAGCTAATGCTGCCATGGAGATTCAAACATGCACAGCCTGAACTTTGAGTCCCTGAATTCTTGAGTCTTTCCAATTTACCCTAGAGGTAAGTACACAGAAGCCGATTTTGAATAAAGTGTGGGATGGACTTCTTTGGGATACTCGGTTGTCAGGCGCAGAGTTTTATCATCTAAAAAATTCTGCGGATGTCTGGCTAGGACTAGGTATTTCTGAGCTTCACAGTTCTTCATGGAGCAGATGGATTAAAAACACAAAGTCTGTGTGAAGCGCTGGATTTTAAATGCCAGCCCGAGCACTGGCAGGGAGGATTACCTAGTGTCTGGGGCGAAAAGCAAAGCCTTTGGCAAGAACCGCTCTGCTCGCTGGCGCCACCTGCCAGGAACGGTGGGAAATTGCATGGACACGTGAAATTGCCCAAACTACAGATTATGGATCTCTTTGATGTTGAGTGTTTACTGTAATCTTTTTCTTTAATACGAAACTTCATTTTATGAATGGCAAGCTTAAAACTCAAAGATTTCAGGGCTTTCGAGATATCCCAGTGAATAAGGGGCCTGCCTGCTTGCAAATCTGGAGACCTGACTTCCAGCGCTGGATGCCCACGTAGTGGGAAAGAATTGACTTCCAAAAGATCTCTGCCTCCATTCTTCTTTCCCCTCCTTCCTGCCCTCCTCTTTCTCCTCCTTGTCCTCATCTTCCTCCTTCACCTTCTCTTTCTCCTTCTCCTTTGTTTCTCTCAAATAAAATATTCTTGAAGACATCAAAGAGGTTAACTACCTCCCCAAGGGATTTGGCCATAGTCTACTTGGTCCCTCTGCATCTTTATTTCCACTACACCATGACTCTTGAAAGTAATATTGCTTGGTAGCTCTTACGGTTCTCAGAGCTGGATTCACAGCTGCTGCACACTCCACTGGAGCGATTCGTGAAACTGTGGCTGTCCACAGGGCTTGTGCCCTCTGCCGACGCACTGCCACTGAGCTCCTGACTTTCACTATGACCACTATTTACTGACTAGATGCTGTCAATGGTTATGGATACAAGTCCTCTCTGGAGCATCCAGGGCCCTCTGAGCAGCTTGGGAGTCCTGGTGCAGTGGATCTCCCCCTCCACACCTAGAACTGTTAACTGCACAGTCACCTTTTCCTAATCACATTTTTTTTCCATCACTCCCTCAGCTGGGGAAATGACTACGCATATACAGTTAATTCTCACACAGCTGCTAATGCTCTTTGACAAACACAGGGGAAAATGAACTGGAAAGCAGACTAGACCAAGGACTTCGCTCATATTTGCCTTCCCCTACCTTCCTTTTCTCTTCCCCACTGCCAACAATCCTCTTTTTTCCTCAAATAGTAGTATCCATTTCTGGTTGTTGTGTCAAAGATGTGTGTATGCATATGTGTATGTGAAATTTGCATTCTATATATAAGAGGAAGCATGCAACCCTTTCACCATTAGCTTCTTTTGTTCCACCTGCTTCAAACCTTTATACCCCTTCCTCCACCAGATAATAATAGCCTCCCTTTTCCTTTAAGTCATATCTACATGTGTGTTGATCTTAAAAGTTTAGTCATGATATATAAATTATTGTATATTATATAATTAATATGTGATACATTTATATATTATGACATATAGCAAATATATGTAGTATATATTATATGTGTATATTATATCTACTTATATATTTGAATCTAGATTTCATATATGAAAGAAAATGTAATATTTATCTAAGTCTGGTTTATTTTATTCATCTCCAAATCTTTTTATTTCCTGAAAATGACATCATTTCATTTTTCTTTTATGGCCGAATAAAACTTCCTGCTTTGCATTTGCCACATTTCCTTTGTCCATTCATCTGTTTGGTTGCACTGTGCAGAGTGCTGCAGTAGACACGACAAATGTGCAGATATTCCTGTTAGTGTGTTGACTTGGGTTCCTTTGAGCACCGACCCCAGCGTGGTATAGCCTGATCATATGATGATTCTCTTTTTACTATTTAAAGAAGTCTCCTTACTGATTCCCACAGTGGCCATACCAGTTGGCAATCCCACCAGCAGCGTCTCAGGGTTTCTCTTTCCCAAATGCCTCTAAGCATTTTCCGTGGCTTGTACTTTTGATGGCTGTCATTCTGGGATGACACAGAATGTCAATGTAGCCTCAGTTGGCATTGCTCTGATGGCTATGGATAGGAAACATTCATTTTTTTCAAATATTTATTGGCAATTCGTATCTCTCGTGCTTTTTAAAAAACTGTCTATTCCATTCATGTTCCCATAATTGATTGGGAGATTCATTTGTGTGTGTGTGTGTGTGTGTGTGTGTGTGTGTGTGTGTGTGTGTGTGTGTGTGTGTCAGGGGAGGGGTAAACTTTCAAGTCCTTTATAGATTCTGGATGCTAGTCAGGGCGGATGACTAGTCGACAAGGTTTTATCCCATCCCTTATTTGACCCAACCCAGAGCTCCAGCGACATGGACATTTACTGAAAACAATCATGAGTGACTGTTAACATTGCTGTTGCCCACAGCATTTGGTTATTAGGATGAGCAAGTGGGCGAGAAGGAAAACTAGAGAACAGGTTGTTCACAGGGGACCTCAAAGCTATGGCGCACTAACAGGACCACCTCAGAAGGTCCTAACTGCTCACCTTTGGTAGATGGTCAGGATCGGTGAGAGGAAGCAAGGGGTAAGGCAGAGCGGCAAAGCATCTGTCCAAGAGCTGAGGGCCCATCCTAGCAACTCGGAGGGTCCGTGGCCAAACTAGGAAACTGAAGGACACGTGTAGTCATTGGCTGATGCAGCGCTATGAGAGAATTAGTTTACAAACATGACTGAATAGGCAACCCAGAAGCACCAATAATAGCAGTCTGGAAAGGAAGGGGTATCTGACTTCCATGGTCATACTACATCGTTTGTCAACAAAGTCTGGTGTGAAAGTAAAAAGAACATGTGGCCCATATTCAGAGACAAGCAGTGACTAGAAACTAGCAAGATAGTTCAGTGAAGGTGCCTGGTCACAAACCAGGAGACCTGAGTTATGATCTACAGAAGCCACATGGTGGAAGGAGAGAGCTGGCTTCCAAAAGCTGTCCTCTGACCTCCACTCATTTGCATGTATGCATATTCTCTCTTTCTCCAACCTAATATAGCATTAAAAAACAAAGAGTGTCTTAAAGGAAGCACCAACTTCAAATCAGCCATTATTATTATTATTACTATCTCAAAGAATTTAAAAAAAACACATGCCAAGAACAAGAGAGAAGCATGAGAAAACCCTTACCAAACGTTGACTATCCATAAGGAGCGGAACTGTAAATCAGAATCAAATAGAAGTACGAGAGTTGAAAAGTTCATGGACTGCAATGGTGACAGTAGCTGAGCTGTCACTGAAGACACAAAAAGAAAATCAGTGAGGGGGGAAGGAAGGAGGGAAGGGGGAGAGAGGGGACCCGTGTACCTGTTAAGTTTGTATGAGCAGAAATAAATTTTAAAAAAATCAGTGAACTGCATCATGGGTCAATTATATTTATGCAGTCTGAGGAAAAGAGAAAATACCAGAGCCCCAGAGACCTGGGAGACACTCTCTCCCATGGGACATATGCAAAATGAGTGATCTAGGAGAGGAGATGAGGAAGGTGGAGAGAGAATATGTGGGGTGTCACAGTTAGATACAGCTGTCAACATGACAATAGAGGATTCAAGCTCTGGACACATTTGTAGAGAATTAGTGGTTGAGTTAAACCCATAGTGAACCCGCAGGAGATTGTCTAGTGGATGGGGAAGGCCCAGCCCTGGGCAGATGAATAAGATGGAGGAAATGGTTGAGAAAGTTGGCATCCTTTTGTATAATTGGCCAGACATGCTGATCTGGCAACTGGTCGGATCTCTCTCAGTTAGTTATGTGGATATGGTGTGGTTAGTTCCCGCAGCCCCTTCCTGAGGGTGTGCGCTCTCCTGGCAAGCTGGGCAAGGAACTGTAACCCGACGAACGTAAGAGAAAATAAAACCTCTTTGTTCCCTTAAGCTGTTTGGTTGTAAGTTTCTCAGCAACCATGGAGACAAACTGCTGCATAGAGAATTAGTAGTCAAGGGCTTAGGTGTGCAGCTCAGTGGCAGAGAAAACATTTAGCATGTGCACGGCTCTGGATTTAATCCACACACTGAAAAAGAAATTAATGGTGAAAAGCGTTCCAAACTCAATGACAAAGAGGAAAAGACACACCCAAAGCAGGATGTGGTGGTGAGTAATTGGAGTGACAGCCTTTGGGAGGATGAGGCAGGAAGACAGTAGGTAGGAGGCCAGCCTGGGCACTGCAGCTTTTCTCGCTAGTGTGACAGAATCCCTCCCAAAACAGCTCAAACGAGGAAGACGTCATCTGAGCTCACATTTTCCAAGTTTTAGTCCATGTTGTGTAGTCAGACACAGGCGTCGCCTTCATGGTTGAGGGTTTGAGCTCTGGGCACATTTGTAGAGAATTAGTAGTTAAGCCCAGAGAGACCCTGCAGGAAATTGCCTCGTGGATGGGGAAGGTCCCGCTCATGGTGGGTTAGTCCCAGGGGAATAAAATGGAGAGAACTGTTTGAGAAAGTGGATATCCTTGTGTACACTTGGCTAGACATGTTGGACTGGCAAGTAAGGATTGCCCTTTTCTCTCAGCTGTTATATGGAGATGGTGTGGCCAATTTCCTCAGCCCTGGTGTTGGTGTGAGCTCTCCTGTGAAGCTGTGAGCTCTCCCGTGAAGCTGAACACTGTGTTGCAGTTCACCTGTGTGGTTGCTGATAAATCACCATCAAACAGCTTAAGGGAATAAGGAGTTTATTTTGTTATGATAGTCTGGTTACAGTTCATAGTCCAGCTAATGGGAGAGCATGCACCAATACCAGGGTTGAGGGAATTGGCCACACCATCTCCACATAATGGCTGAGAGATGATCCTTACTACCCAGACCAGCATGTCTGGCCAAGTATACACAAGGATGCCAACCCTCTGAACCAGCTCTCTGTATTTTATTCCAGGACCTAGTCCCACCCACCATGGGCTGGGCCTTCCCCATCAGCTAGACAATCTCCTGCAGGTTTGCTCTGGGCTTAATCACTAACTCTCCACAAATGTGCCCTGAGCTCAAGCCCTCAACTGTCGAGTTGACACCTGTGCCTGACTATGACATACTGTAACCAGGAATTGTAAGAGAAAATAAACCCCTTGTCCCTTAAGCTGTTGGATGGTGATTTTATCGGCAATCCTGCAGGCTGACATGTTCATCATGACAAGCAAGGTGGGTATGACCAGACAGTGCGGCTTACGCTCTTCTTCCTGTGCCACGCTCTAAATCATGCCCAGTGTGCTCCTCGAGTTTATCCCTCCCTGTTCCAGAATATCTGTCAACTTTAATTTTCTTTTTATCACCTTCTGGACATAGGGCAAAGTCTCACCCAAACGGGACCCTCTTCAGTCAGAAAGAAAGAGACGGGAAAATACATGAGGCTCTTTAGAATTCTTAGTGTGTGGCCTCGGTAAGTACATGCAGGTCATATTTGATTGCTCCTTATAAGAACCTGCATCTCCCGTGCTTCTGGAGCAAGCGCCTTGTGCATACTTTACGAAGTGAAAGACACGTTCCCCTTCACAGTGCTGGTCCTTGTGCTCAGACAGTGAAATTTCCAGCTTGGGAAAGCAGTCCAGTGATGAGGAGAAGGACCTTGACTTGCTATTTTCTGTGGAGAATGGCGAGGTGATATTTAAGGAGTGATTCAACTCTACTTTCTGGACACATCAGCCTGGACACATCCTACCTGGGATCAACCTGCTGATACCCTTTGTGAGCCTGCAAATCTATTGCTGGAGTAGCTTAGAAACCCTGGAGACCTTCACCCTGCACCTGGGTCTGGGCGCCCCCTTGTGGCAGCCAGTTGCCATGCACAAGCGTCCAAGATGACCCTGCCAAACTATCATTGCTACATACCCAAGTACCAACTAACTACCCAGTACCCAGCCCAGTACCCAGCTAGATAGGGATTAGCTCGCTCACCCTCCCAGACATCTAATAGTAAATGGTGTCAGTTACCGTTGCTTTAATAACTCGCTATAACAGGCACAGCTAACAAGTGGCTGAAGAAGGACATGGTTAGATAGAAGCTCCAACTTCTAGCTCCTGTGATGTGTGCAGAGATATTGCGGTCTGCAAATAAAAGTGAATTAAGAGGTGGAATCTCTGGAATGACGAATGCAGCAAGGTTGTGTGTGACCTTTCTAAGCAAAGTAGCAATTGAACTAGAGAACATTATTTAAAGCACCTATTTTCTTTTGCTCAGGCTCGAGCTGCCAGCAGCATGGGCAAGTGCTGCGGTCTCCGTACTGCCCTGAAGCTCCAAAGTGGCACGATAAACAGTACGAAAGAGCCCATTTGGGCACAGCACTGAAGGCCAACCCTTTCGGAGGCGCTTCTCATGCAAAGGGAATTGTGCTGGAAAAAGTAGGAATTGAAGCCAAACAGCGGAACTCAGCTCTCAGGAAGTGCGTCAGGGCCCACTGATCGAGAACGGCAAGAAAATCACAGCTTTTGTGCCTAACGATGGTTGCTTAAACTTCACTGAGGAGAATGACAAAGTTCTGGTTGCTGGATTTGGTCGGAAAGGTCACGCTGTTGGTGACATTCCTGGAGTCCACTTTAAGGTCGTTAAAGTAGCCAGTGTGTCTCTCTTGGCCCTGTACAGAGGCAAGAAAGAAAGACCAAGATCCTAAGTTTGATGGAAGAAATGTAGTAATAAATTTCATATCCCAAAATTAAAAAAAAAACACCTATTTAAGGTATCTGTGAGAAAATACCTGAGAACACACAATACATTAGGCGAAACATTCATTCAGAAGAACCCATATAGTATTGAGAACAATGTCAAGAATCTGCAGAGCTCTTTTTTTTGGTGCAGGAGCTCACACTCAGGCCCTTGTGAATGCGAGGCTGGCTCTCTCTGTCTCTGTCTCTCTCTGTCTCTCTCTCTCTCTCTCTCTCTCTCTCTCTCTCTCTCTCAGCTATATCCCCAGCCCCAGCCTGTGGAATTTGCATCAGTGATCTGTTACGCTGCTTTTCCTACCAGCTCCCTGTGTGGAAGCTTTACCCAGGGCAACTCGCTGTCAGGGCGCATCTGGAAAGAATTAGTAGTTGAGTTAAGCACTGAGCAAGCCTGCAAGAGCTTGTGTAGCTGATGGGGAAGGCCCAGCCCATAATGAGTGGGACTAGTCCCTGGGCAGGTGAATAAGATGAGGGGAGCTAGATAACAAAGTTGGCGTCCAGACATGCTGCTCTGGCAAGTGAGGACTGCCCCTCTCTCAGTGGTCCTGTGGCTGTGGCGTGGCCAGTTCCCTCGGCTCCTGGTGTTGGCAGGAGCTCTCCTGCCAACCTGGACAAGGAACGGAAACCAACAGCAGCCAGAAGAACACTGGAATATGAACGACAGGCACTGGAAGAGAGAACCAGGGAAAGAGGCAGCCAAGGCGAGCACTCCAGCGGTCACTGTCCATCCTCAGGGACAGACAGGCTGTGCTGTGCCTCGACCCTCAGGAACAGCCAGTAAGTGAATGAGACAGGCTTGAAAATGTTCCTCAAGTCATCCACGGGCCCGTCAACACGATGCAAAGGGCTTAAGCACAACTTCTGATCAAAAGCTGAATGAACGCTCATTAGAGGCAACTCCTAGGTTGCTAGACCCAAAAATAAAATCACAGTTATCTCTCACAGTCCAGACTATCACATGCATGAGCAAGACTGTATCCTCAAAGGAACACAGTCATTGGAGGCTGGCATCTTGACTGAGCATGAAAAATAGATAGTAAAGTTAGTAAAGATAGTAAGGTTCTTCAAGCTGCAATAACAACCTCCACATCACCTAGGCCAAAGGGACTTAAATGCGGCTTTTGACAAGCTTCGTTTGACTCAAAGACCTAAAGGGGAAAAATCTAAGTAGTACATTAAAGGCTGTAAATAAAATATAGTTTGCAGAATTGCAAATCTCCTAAAGAAAACAATGGCCTAAGCAACAACCCCAGCTTCAGACATGAAGGTTTCATGACAGTTTAATACCCAAAATGTCCAGTTTCCAACAGAAGGCTGTGAGACAGTCACAGAAACAAGGACATATGATCCATTAAAGAACATGAAAATTATTCTTTAAAACAGATACCAGAAACCAATTCTGGGAGGATCTAACTATTATATTCACAGTCGAAAGCTTCAAAGTAGCGACTTTGATCTTCAAAGAATTTATAGAAATCAAGGGAGGTCTGACACAATCTCATCAGATATGTATTAGTAAGAAGACGGAAATTATTTCTGAAAGAAAAAAAAATAAGTAGGAGATCTGTACCTAAAATTATAATAACCAAAATGAATAATTCATGAGAAAGTTCATGAGTAGATTTGAGGGGCTGATGAGATTGCTCAGTAGTTAAGGCATTTGTTTGAAAACATGGTGACCTGAGTTCAATTTCTGGAAGTCCACACGATAGAAGAAAAGGCCTGATTTATGACCAGTGCCCCCCCTCAAAATAAAGTTTTTTTGGGGGGAAGAGTAGATTTGAACTGGCAGGAGAAAGAATTCGTGAACTTGAAGGTAGACGGATAGGGAGTATTCAGTCAGAGAGGAAAGAGAATTAAGAAGATCAAAAAGATCACCAGAGATTTGTGGAACGTCATCCAATACATCCACATAAAATGAGAACACCAGGAGGCAAGAAAAGGGACATAAAGTTACTTGAAGCAGCAGCGGCTGAAGTTCCCAACATTGGACAAAAGCACCAATGTGCATATCTAGGAGCTCAACAAACTCAAAGCATGTAATCACAGAGAGACCTACACCCAGGCACTTCCTGGTTAACTGTCACTGAACAAAGACAGGAGAGAACTTGAGAGCAGCCAGGGCCCAACACCTCTACGCACCAAGGGGAGGTTGAAAGTGAATTCGCATCAGAAACAGCAAAGACCAACAAGCAGACTGTGTATTAGTCAGGGGTCTCTAGAGTCACAGAATCAACAGAATGAATATATATATGGCATTTATTGAGTTGGCTTACGAGATATGGCCGAGGTAGTCCAACAATGGCTGCCAGTAGCTGCTCAGCCCAGTAGGCCAGTGGGTGACGGCTGAAGGCTGGAGGATTCCTAGAGTCTGCAGTCACATTGAAGATTTGGAGGGTTGATGAGCTGAAGGTCAAAGAAACCAGGCGGCAGGAGGGAAGAGTGTGGCTTCAGAGAGTCTCACCTCCTGTCTTCTGTTCTGTGGTTCCTTTTATTTGGTGCACTCCTGAAGGTTCCAGTGGGATCTATGGAGGTTCTGATGGGATCTAGGGTTGATCTTTGCATTATCCAGATAATCTCTTCAGATGGTCTCCCCTGATCTTGCCAGGTGTGGTCTTAGCTGATCTTAGTTAATGCCAGGTGTATCAAGTTGACACTGAGAATTAACTATCACACAGGGAGAGAGGTTACATTTGAAGACACAAGAAAGAAAAACACAGCAACTAGAAATGTAAATGGCACAACTCTTCTGGAAGACCTTTTGGCAGATACGCAAACAGTTAAACACAGAGCTGCCACAAGACCTGGTGATTCTACTCCTAGACAATGTGAAATTTAGAATTCCTAAAAAAAATTATATGCTAGGGGTAAGGAGATGGTTCGGTTGTAAGGTGTTTGTGCATAAGCACGAGGACCTGAATTTGGATTCCCAGCATCCACATAAAAGGCAGGCACAGTGTGCATGCCTGACATTCTGGTGCTGGGGAGGCAGATACAGGCAGATACCTGGTGCTTGCTGGCACTAGACTAACCAAGGAGCTCCTGGTTTCAGTAAGGAATCCTGTCTTAAAAAAATAAGATAACCGAGGAAGATATCCAATATCAACTTTTGACTCTATATGCATGTGGGGTTACTTGCATACACCCAGCTGTGGTACACTCACACTTACACATATAAATACTCAGTAATACTTATATACTAATGTTCACACAACATTATTTGTATTGCTAAGGAGCAGAAATAATTCAAGTGTCCATCAGCGAAGGAGTGCATAAATGACATATGGTACACCTTTACAAGGAATAATAACTGACATTAACAACTCATGCATGGATTGCCAATGGGAAGATGATCTGAGAATTGCATTATCAGGTGATTTCATCATTTTGAAAACATTGGAATGTACTAAGAATCTAAATGGAATAGGTGAAACACTTGTGAGGCCTCAATATGCAATCAAGAGATGGAGAAAACATGAAATATATAAAGATGCTGCTTATGTAACAGGGCGGACTACTTAAGACCAAACTTTATTTAAAAAGTGTAGGACTACACTCTAAAATAATGACAAAAGTTAGCATAGTAAATACATATACATAGTAAATACACTCACTATCACTATCAAGTTTTACATATAGCGCATAGTAGCTTTGTATGTACGAGTATATATACCACAACATCACTAGGCAATAGCAGCTTTTCAGTCCCCTTACAGTCTCATTAGACTACTTATATGAAGTGTCATTATGCACGGCTTAGCTGTATTGATAATTCATACTACACTAAATAACTAAACAAATAATGCACAGATGTATTTAAAAGGCATGTCCAGAACGGCAAATCTATAAGGACTAACGGTAGATTAGAGGTTGCCTATGGATAGAGCAGGCTAGAATAGGGTAATGACTGCTAATGGGTAAGAGATTGGGTGCTCTCAGCAGCCTTTGTGAAATAGACTTGAAATCAAGGCAGAAAATACATTATTTTTCTTGAGAGTATATGAGGACTTCTGAACTCTATAAACTTTGAGAACACAGTGCTTGCTTAATTGAGGGTGCATTGATTATTTTTAAATTAAAAACGCCCCTGATGCGTTTGTGTAGAGGCTAATCGAAAGATGGGGGACCCCAAAGGTTTTGGGGGAAAGAGTGAGCTGTTCTTTCCGTGAGTAAACTGATTAAAGATGAGGAGGGCAACGTGGTTAAAGGGAGTGGTGTCTGCCAAGACATGCTGTTCATTGATGGTGACTTCTTTCTGTGCCTGTGCAGAGTGAAGGGACAAATCCCCCCATCAAGTAATTCTTTCATGGGGGCTCTACTCTGAAGACTAAATAAACTCTCAAGGGCCCCATCTCTTCATAGTGTCAGTTTTGGAGCCTGGGGTTTCAGCCTGTGAATGGAGGGTGGGGAAGCACAAACGTGCATCACATGCTTCTACCTCCCCTTTGCTTCCTGGGCTCTGAGAAGTACAGGCTGTTGCTGTTTCCACCTGGCATTTTTACACGGGACCCGGGATCTTCTGCTTTCAAAGCAGACGCTTAACCCCCCGAGCCATTTCTTCAGCTCCCTCCCCCATCTTATTTTTGAGCGGAGTGTTTTACTGAACCCAGAGCTCATTGATTCCACCAGCCTGGCTAGCCAAGGAGCCTCAGGGATCCTCTCCTGTCTCCACACCCCGGGTACATAGAGAGACATACTCTGCCATACTCAGCTCTTAGGTGGGTGTTGGGAATCCAAAGGTAATAAGTCTTCATACTCATGCAATAAACATTTTACCCACCGAGCTACCTCCCAGCCCCTACATACACATTTTTTTTATTTTTTTAAAAATTTCTTTATTTTGCACATAAGTACTTGTGAGTGTGTGTGTGTCTGTGTCTGTCTGTCTGTCTGTCTGTCTGTCTGTCTCTCTATACTGTCTGTATCAGAAGCCACTGTGTGTGCCTGTAGAGGACTAAGGGTGACTTTGGGCGTTGTCCTCAATTGCCGTATCTGCTTTTGGCTTCCTTCTGGGCTTTCCCAGGCTCTGCCTACTAGAGCCAAAAGTGCAGGTCTGGCCATTTTTGCCTGGCGTTTTTTCCGTGGGATGTGGGATCCAAACTCAGGTCTTTCTGCTTGTGAGGCAGAATCTTAACCTCTAAGTCATCTCTCCAGCCTGATATATACTGTTTTAAATAGTACCAAAATAGCTAGTTGGTGGGGAAATAATATAACAAAATTTGTTGATGATGTACAATGCATTTATATGCATCTGAAAGAACCTCCTAGGCCTTTAATAAAATAACTACAGAGACTCCCAGTGGTCTCTGATTTGATTTTATTTTTAGTGTTTTCAATAGCTTCCTCTGTTCTCTTAGATATCTTGGGTCCTCCTTGGTGGTTTGGAGCTTTGATTCTGTTCAACTCAGCTGGAGAACAAACCATTAGGAAATGTATTAGGGCCCCTGTCTATACCCAGCAGCAGCATTAAATTAAAAAAAAAAAAAGAATATCTATTTCATTAGCACATCTAGGACCCAGGGAGAGGTGAGAAATCTCTGGAAATAAAAGTACTGAGGGACAAAGAAAGACGTCAGCCAAGCTTCTCAAATTTCACTTCACTTCTTTCCAGACCTCATGGAAATCAAAGCAGCTAGAGTAGATAAGGCCCTTCAGTCCAGCATCTGAATTTCAGCATCTGAAATGGATATTCAGATTAAACGTAATAGGAGGACTCTCCTTCCCAGGTGGAGAAAGGTTTCATTTATTGAAAAACAACGGGTGGGTCAGCAGGCTGCTGTTTCTCTCAGAGAAAATGAGAGCATGGAAGAGGGCCAGCGAGCAAAGGTTTAAATGAAGCAAACAGCAGCTGTGCTTGTCTGGCCTGCCAATCAGTGTAGTCAGAAGTGGGGCCAGCCGTCCACGGCTCCACGTGCCATGACCCAGATTCTAATGTGCTTAGCAGTCAGTGGGTATGCATCCAGATCAGAAGGCCCCGCCTCATCCCAAGAAACAGAGTCATTCATGGGGCCCTGGTGTGGAGACATTTGGTTGGGACTCTAAAACGTAATAATGTATCTAGCCTCGCACCTAGGAAGGTTATTTTCTTTCCATTTTAATGATTATGTAAACGCAATAACACAGTAGACTACACACATTGCTCTAAATAACTACTTTCTCCATCTGTATAATTCTTAAAAAAACAGAAATTATTATTATACCTTAAATTTTATTTATTATTTATTTATTATTGTGTATTTGTGTATGATAGTGAAGGGCATATGCCATGGTGCATGTGTGGAGGTCAGAGGACAACTTTGCGCAGTTCGTTCTCTCCCTCCACCTTTACAAGGGTTTGGGGGACTGAAAGATTGTTGGAAGGAAAGAACTGACTTCCAAAAGCTGCCCTCTGACCTCCGCCCATATGCGAAGCTTCTGCTACTTAACCCAGGCTATTTTTGTGAGCGATCAAAGCCACAAGGAAGAGTTTAGAGCAACTTATTTTGTATTTTTGCAGACGCATAGGAAAGTTTCTGTTGGAGTCCTAGCAATGGCTTTGAATCTCCACGAATTGACTCACTAATCCTTGGTCAGTAAAATCAAACAGCAGAGACATCCTGTGTAATGTGACAAACAGAAATTCACATCTATCTTCACATTCTTGAGCCCAGAAGATTCTGATGCAAACTAGGCTTTACCTAAGGGAGTCCTTCCTTGGATTTGCTCTCTCCTGCTTCCCCTGTCTTCTGGGCAATCTCATTGCATAACTATTGGCTTTAATGGTCCATGATTTTGCTGGGGATGTCTAGGTTGTTAATTAAAGCTTAGTCTCTTTTCTGAGTTCCAGACTCAGATACCCAACTGCCCACTAGATATCTACTCCTTGGCTCCTAGAAGAATCTTAAATTCAGTGTCTCCCAAACTCGATCTGGCTTCATCAGTCTCAACTTCTGCTCTTGTCCCCTGACTGCCTAGATGGCCACAGAAGGATTTTTCTGTCTCCTTCTCTTGACATATTCTTTTTTTTTTTTTTCTTAGTTCATCAGCTTTATTTCCTCTAATAGTTTAGCATTGCAAAATTTGGCATCTACAGTCTTACAAACTTTATTATTAGCAGCGGAAACAAAAACATCACAAGACCTCAAAACAAATAAATACCAAATAAAACCACAAAAGATGCAGGAAACGAAATGTGAACATAATAATGCTTTCAGGAAACCAGACATGCTGCTATCTCCCAGGTTATTGCCGGGCAGTAACGCCACCGTCTTTGTTTCTTAGAAGAGCAGAGCGCAGACGCAGGTCACTGGTCACAATCACTTGGACTGTCATACGGGTCCTCACAGCGCAGTTACTACACACGGCAAGTTTTAAAACAGGCAGGTTAAAAATACAGTCAAATGAGAAATTGGCCTTCTTTGGTCTTTGTTTTTTTGGGTAATAGAACTAAACGCAAGAGGTATACGTACCATCAGAAGAAAGAACGTAACTCTAGAAAGCGTCCACAGCTGTCTACACGACCCCACACTTTCAGTCACACAGCTCCTAATGGAAATCCTTGGAAGTAAGGCTGGCTTTTGTGTTTTCCAATTAGGTCATTTAGTTTGTTGTCAACAGTTCCGACACGGCACAGCGAACGACCGTGGACTTGGAACGTCCCCGCAATGAGCTCACAAGAAGGACTCCAGACAGCAGAAATGGAGGAACGCGCGCCCTGGGCCCTCACCATGGCTGGCCCGGTGTAGGTCACTGCTTTGCCCACTTGCCCAGCAACAGTGCCCAGGGCACCCCTGAAAAGTGGACAACTTGGAAAAAAAATATTTCCAGGCCGTTGCAACAGGTCACTGGCCCCATCAGCCTGTCTCCACTGACCCAACTCCTAGAGACCTCGGCAGCCAGCACCAGCCGGCACCAGCCAGCACAGCCAGCACAGCCAGCATAGTCGGCACCAGCTGGCACCAGCCGGCACCAGCCAGCACCAGCCAGGGTGGGACGGTTGATGACGGCCAGGGGACCTGCTACAGCTCAGAACCTCACGGGCACATTCTACTCTGGAAGAAACAGCTACGATTTGCAAACGGAAGACGGAGCTATGATCTTGGTCTAAGAAGATTTGGGGAACAGACAGACCTCACTCATCACACTCAGACACAACAGCACGCCCAGAACTTCTCCTAGCCCTCCTGTGGCCCAGTCAGTCAAGATCTGGACTGAAAGTAAAAAATAGAACCTTAAGCTCCTCCAAGCCCTTTTCCATGTGCTGATCACCCCAAGTGGAGGGACATGTTGGGAGGGAAGGGGGAAGGACAACAAGCTGGTAGGTGGCCAGGATTGCTGGCCCATCTGCTGGGCACACAAGGCCCACCCGCGGGACACACGAGGATCACCCGCGGGACACACGAGGATCACCCGCGGGACACACGAGGATCACCCGCGGGACACACGAGGATCACCCGCTGGACACGCGAGGATCACCCGCTGGACACACAAGATCACCCGCTGGACACACAAGGATCACCCGCTGGACACACAAGATCACCCGCTGGACACACAACCAGACACCTTCCTCTCTCCTGTGCTCCCTGCTGGCTGCCACCTGCCAGGACTGCCCGAGGTGGTTGACACCACACACTCAAGCGAAGGGGTAGCACTGCTGACAGGCCAAGTGACCAAGAACCAGGAGCTGACCCAGCGGGCCCCTGGGAGGCAGCTGGCCGTCCCATTGGACGGTTCTTGATGGGCCCAAGATTGGGTGGGAACATGGGTGGGCTGTCGGGGGTCAGGAAGTGGAGCCATAGAGCTGCATGCTGCAGCGCCCTCATGTCCCGGGACTGGAGGAAATGGCAGAGAAGGTGCCGCCTGAGCACAGGTCCCTGCTTCGCTGACTGCTGAGGCACCATCTGCACAGAGGGGTGAGGGATCAGGCTGAGATGAAAGCACTGTCTCCCCAGAGCATGGGATCTGGGGAGATGGCTGAGGTGGGGGCGCAGCCTTCCTCTGTGGCCCCCTCCTCTGCCTTACCCAAGGTCTGGTACACTGCCTGGCCCAGCCCGCCTGAGCCCACGCCAGCCCTGCCCAGGCCGGTGTGATACTTCTGAGACCCTCCCGACGAACCCTTCTGTTCCTCGCCTCGACCCAGGGCATCACTGATGCTGACTTTCAGCCCACGAGGGGCAGGGGACGGACAGGCCCCAGGACATGCTGCCTGTCCAGCGTCAGAGGCCCAGGGCAGACAGACAGTGTGGAGACCACCCCAGGCTAGCAGAGACAGGAGAGTGTCCGACATTCCCGGGAGGCCACGGACCAAATGCCCAGCACCGAGTCCTGGGGAGGGTGGACGCTGTCCTGCTGCGGATCTCGTCTCTTGACATATTCTATTGATCACTAAGCCCTGTACAGGATGGAGTGAGTCCCATGACCACCGCGGCACATCAGGAAGTGCCTTAGAAACAAACATGTTTGGGTTTCAGCCCAGCGCTCCTAAGCCAGTCGCTCCAGGGGCTGGACCAAGACACCTGCATGCAAGGTGGTCAGAGATGAGCTCAGGTGTTAGTTCTTGCCTTTAAGCATGTTTGAGACAGGGTTTCTTGCTTTTCGGTTGAAAACGGCGGATGAGCTGGCTTGGATGAGCTGGCTTGCAAGTTCCCAGGCATTCGCCTCTCTATCTCCCACCTCACTCTTGGAGTCATGAGCTGCCACACCTGGCTTTGGGTGGGTTTCAGGGGTTCATACTCAGTCCCTCACACTTGGCACGGCAAGTACTTTTACCCACCAACTTTACAGGGGCTTGGGGGCCCCAAACCTGCATTTTCACAAGGTCTATGTGATTCTGAGGCAGGCTATAATTCGACTTTGTTGATATTTCATAATCCCAACTCCCAAAGCTGGTTTCAGGCAAACCTTCATCACTTCCCACTTGAACTCTTACATCCTTTTCATCTAGTATGATTTTCTCCAGCTTACACCTCCCTGGGCCATCTTCCTCTTTCCTGCCAGGATGCTCTGTGTAAAATGCAAATAGCTGATCATTGCTATATTCTACATAAAATTCTTAATCACCTTAATGGTGAGTGTCGCACAGAAATGCACTGAGGTTCAAATGCACAATCTTATGTGACAACTAGAAATTTTTAGAATTAATGAGAAACAACGGAAACTGGGGGGTGGGGGGGTGAAGGCTAGGAAGGTCTCAAGATAAGAGGCCGGACAGAGACCTCCATCCAGTGCTCCCAGGACCTATATCACTGTCAGAGAAAGAATTCAGGGATGAAGTCAATGGGAGGGTGTTTATTTCAGAGTAAAAGCAGACATTTAGAAGGCCCTGTGGGCTTCTCAAGATTCAAGCCACCCAGGATGTTGGCTAGCCTCCTATGGGCAAACTTTAATGGAGAGGAGGATTATTCCGGAGTTAAGATGTTCACTAACCTGGTTGGTACATCGTGTTCAGATGCATGGTGTCCAGCTGGAGAGATGGCTCAGGAATTAAGCCTCTCCCTTGCAAGCAGAAGGTCTTGAGTTCTGAAACTGGATCCATGTAAGAAAAATGCTAGGTGGTGGCCTGCACTTCCAGTCCTGAAGGCAAAGCCTGGGAAACTAGAGCAAAGCAAAGAGGAGGTACAATCCAGGGTGAGTTCCAAAGTTACCTTTGGACTTCCACAAGCACAGACAGACAGACAGACAGACACATAGACACAGACACAGACACACACACACACACACACACACACACACACACACACACACACACACGGGAGTTTGGCAGAGGAGATGAAGGGTTGTAAGAGGAAAAGGGGGGGGGGCTGGAGAGGTGGCTCAGGGGTTAAGCCTCTGCCTTGCAGGCAGAAGGTCCTGAGTTCAGATCCTAGACCCCACGTATAGACGCTGGGCGGAAGCGGGGGCGGCCTGCGTTTCTGGTCCTGGTAGGGCGGAGCCTGTGAATCCCAGAGCAGAGTAAACAAGGAGGAAATAGAGGCGTCCATGGTGGTTCTCGAATTCGCCTGTGGTTCTACACACACGTACATACACATGCATGCACACACACACGATGAATAAATAAATTTAAAAAAAAGAATACTCCAATTAAAAAAAAAAGAGGAAAAAGAGGGGACGAGATTTGGGACTAAGGGTTGAAAATTTTAAAAAGGGGAGATGGGATTGGACAATAAAGTGTGAAAGTACATAAATTGTTATATATAATATATGAAAATGCTAATGAATAAAAATAAGCATAAAAATTAAAAAATAAATAAACAAATTATCTTTAAAAAAAAACAAGAAACAAATAGTGGTGGCCTGCACTTCTGGTTCTGGAAGGTAGAATCTGAGAAATCCCAGAACAAAAGCAAAAAAGGCGCATAAGTAATCCAGGTTGTTTCCAAAGTCATCCTTGGCCCTCTGACACACACACACACACACACACACACACACACACACACACACACACACTAAACATAAAAAAAAATTTTTTTTAAAAAGAATCTGTACAAAACAAATAGATGAGTGGTACTGTTTAGATGTTAGTCTAGGAAAGAAGAGCACAGAAGGGGGAAGGGCAGAAAAAAGGAAAGTGCCAAGAGAATATCAGCCTTGAATTGTCTGGACCAAGTGCTCAGCCAGGAGGGCACAGGAGACTAAAGCTTCCAGTAGAGATGCACTGTCAGTGCCCAGGAGATAGCGGGCACTAGTGGAGAGTTGCACATGTGTCTGGATTACTACCAGACCATAAATTCCTTCGCCACATGTTTTCTATCATATGTATTCCTGCTTTCCCCATGCCCGAGTTTGCACGCCTTGGGAGGTTGGTGAAGCAGCTGCTCTGGGGACAAGCTGCATTGGAAACAGTGCGTTAGGCCCACTTGGACCGAGCCCCTCTTCCTGCTCACCTGCACTGACAGCTCAGGAAGCGCGGATGTCTCCTTCCTTCTCCTGTGCATCCGCGTATACGCTCTGACAACATAAAAACACTCTGAGAAAGTATGACCCCCGAGACTCTACAAAGGTCAATGGGCAAGAGGAGGGGAGAGCTCAGATAGCGCCTTGGATTTGCAGATTTGTGTTTTAGGTTTTTCACGTCCCAGGGTCCCTTCCTACTTATCTGCACTGTGGCTCCCCAGTGAGGGCAGATGTAAGGGAAGCAGATGGTGTAAGACAGCTGAGACTGACTAAAGCAACGCAAACACTTGGGGTAAAGTTAAAGGTGGAAAAGTGCTCCTCCATTCTTCCTGAAGTCTGTGCTTTGACAGCCACGTGGACAGCTCTGTGACTTAAAAATTCAAGGAGCCCCTAGAAAGAGCTCCTAGTGACCAAAGCTGGACCAATCAAAATGACATGATAAACCAAGAAAGCATACTGCAAAGATAAAAATAAATATCCATGTGTCTGTGCTAATAGAAGCAGATGATGGAATGCAGAAGTGAATGGAGGAAAATGACCAATGACCTGCAGAAGAATTCTGACTAATGTTATGGGTATACTCCATGTTCAAGGATGAGAGGAAAACTTCTCACTCCTTAATGGTGGGTTGGGTATAGTGATGTCCTGTTTAAGAGTTTGATATGGAAAGATGGAAACTCTCCGAGCAACCTGGTGAGTACTACCTGAGCCAGGTAAGAATATCAGCATCAGTCAGCAGGGATGGGTCAGGTCTGCAAAAGTCAGACATTCAACAGGGCAGGAGGAGACGCACTACCTGCATGGTCTCCTTCATACAGCCCCATAGCCTCTGATTAATTCTGAGAAAAGTATCAGACAAACCCAATGAAAGGACCTTCTTTAACATACTAGAACAGCACTTCTGACAAATGTCACACACACATTTATGCACTTACATACACAAATACACATATTTACATGCACATCTATACACACATTCACATATTGGTGCATTACCACACAGATAGATACACACATTTACATATACACACATACATAAAGAGAATGAGATTACAGGGAGAGAAAGGAAGATAAAGAGGAGAGAGAAAAAAAAAGAAAGAGAAAAAAATAAAAAAAGAGGAAATAGAAAAAGTAGAGAGAAAGAGAAACTCACAGCAAAAGAAGATACGATGACTAAATATAACATACTATCTTGGATGGGACCTTGGAACAAATAAGTGGCACTAGGTAAAAATCTAAGGAAAAATGCGTCAAGAAAACATTTCAGCTTAAGAAAAAAAGGATGGATAGTCCCTCTCCAGAGGAATACAGAAAGAGAAAAATAGGGAAAATATAAATGTGCTGGGCAGCTCCAACTAGAACCATAGTACTAGAAGTTAACAGATATGAGATATTTCCTGTTAAGTTGTTGGTCAGAGAGGTCTCAAAGCCCCTAAAGAGTATTGGCATTTGCTATTGCTCTTGTATGTCTTCCAGAAACTGACAGTAAGCCTTTGTTACTGAATATGCAACACATGTGGATCACTGGACGTGGACAAAAAACATCAGCTGGAACTGGTCTGAAAGTTCCTCCTTGCTGATAGCTTATAAAATACCAGAGAGTGTTATGGAAGCTATAGGGGTTGGGGGAGGAAAGCAATCAAAAGTCTCATCAATCTGTGAAATCTGCAAGTTACAATGACAATCATCATGGCAAGAGGTGACCATCCATGTAATACTATCTTGGATAGGACCTTGGAACAAATAAGTGGCACTAGGTAATAGGTAATGTAATAGTAGCATGAATATCAAGAACTGATCAGATTTAAGGTCCACTTGTCAAAAAATGAACACATTCCTGTTAGTATATACTAGAATTAGAACCTATGAGAGAGGAGGACATAGGTCCCAAAGGGAAAAGCAGGCTATGAAAGCTCAGCTATGAAGACACTACATCAAACTGCCTTTTAAATGCCTGTCATTTATTATACCCACAGATTGGAGGAGCACTCAACCTCGAAGCCTCCTTTTGCAACAAGTGTTTACTACAGAAAAACTCAGTTGGTCAAATTGCAGAAAATAAGTGATTGCAGACTGTTTGCCCTTAAACAGGACGTTTAAGCCACATCTACCCCATCCCAGGGCTCAGGGAACATTGCAGAAGAGGGGACAGTAAGATTGCAAGAGCTTGACATGGGACAATGGTGGCCAGATATTATCTCCTGGGCATGACAGGACCATGATATCTATGATTTCATGGCAGATACACATACCTTCACAAGAACTACATGGGAACTATGCTATCATCATCTTACCAGGAAAGGGGAAAGATCTCAAGAAATTCCACTCCCTGAGAGATTGATGACAACTGATGCTGATAGGGAAGAAAAGGAAGATGCTTTCCTCAGTGGTAAACCCACTGATCTATGATACTTGCTGGAGCATGAATCACGTCAGGCATATGACAACAAAGACAAACTAGATGAAGCACAGTGGGCCGCACAAGTGAAAAGACTTGAAAATAGGACAAGGTCTGATAGGGGAGATATAGGGTTATAAGGGGAAAAGGAAGGAGAATGGGAATGAGGGTTAAGAAAAAAGAAAAAAATAGAATTTAAGTAAACATAAAGTCTAAACAAAGTTTAGACTTTAATTAATAATTTGCTGATTTGGGAGTATTTATCATGACTAATTCACCATTCTAAGTAGGATATTAGTAACAGAGAAATAAGAGATGGAAACTCTGTAATATTGTCATAATTTTCTATGAATCTAAAATAAGAGTATCCAATATAAAATTTAAGAAGCAAAGATGAATTGCAAAATGGAAAAAATAGAATCAATTTATAGCTGCCACTATAGGATGTGAGGGTTAAACAAGTCTTGGCTCTCCTTTTGTGTGAGTCTATTGAGCTCATAGTAAGCTTTGGTTGACATAATTCAGAAAATGGTTTTGTGTCCCGACATAAGTACGTGACCCCCACCAGTGCCCTGCAGGTCCTGGATGATCACACAGCTACGTCATTTCTGACTTGGTTCTCCTAGGTCAGTAAGCCTAAGTATGTCACTGTGATCATTTTCAGATAAATACCGACTGAACTTGAAACCAGTTGCACTACCTAGTCTATTTTCAGGGTCCACAAAAGCATGGGAGATTGCTTTTGACCTTAGCTCCAGACTGATGTCTCCTTTGTTGTTCTGTTTCTTCACCCATAAAATGAAGATAATGATAGTCCCTGGGGTGATGTGAGTTAATGTTACATGACAGACGTACATGAAAGCTTTCTGTGACCTAGAAAGGGCTTTGAGGTCTTATTTCGCAATGTCTTGGGGGAGACAAAGACTTCTTGCATTTTCTCCTTTTAAGCAGCCCCATGGCCTCTTCAGTCACTTTACGTCAACTGTCAAGTATCATTGATGTGTTGGGCATGTTTGAAGTGCCTCAGTCAGATACCAGCCTCTCAGGAAATGGGAGAATATGGAGAAATGTGGGGTTTCCAGAATTCCCATAGGAAGAACTATAAGTGTTTAGATAGGCAGGCCACCTGTGTTCGGGGGTGGGTGGGTAATAAACATATGAGAGGCACACATTGGTTATGGCACAATTAGCTGCCGGGACATTGAAAACTCAACCCAAAATGACTTGAAAATGTCAGAAGCTGTTGACTTCTCAGAGGGTCGCTATGTAGGTAGGTTCTGAGTTCAATAAATTACTGTCTAAATTATAGCATCAATGACCTAACTCAAAAAGTGTTTTATTCCTGCACCAAACAGCCTTATCCTAAAACTAACTCTGTCTGAGACAGGCTACAGCACACCCATCCGAGAGGCCAGTGGATGACGGCTGAAGGATTCCTGGAAAGTCTCTAGTCAAGTTAAAGACTTGGAGGAGCATTTTCTAGCACAGCCTCAGAGATTCTTTCCTCCTCTGTCTTCTGTGTTTCCTTTTATCTGGTCCACTACTGGGAGGTTCCAATGAGATCTAGGGAGGTTCAGATCAGATCTTAGCTGATCATTGTATTATCCAGATAATCTGTTCAGGTGGTCTCAGCTGACCTTGCCAGGTGTGGTCTCAGCTGATCTTAGTTAATGCCAGGTGTGTCAAATTGACACCCAGAATAACTATCACACCAAGAAATGAAATTGTTGCCAACAGCCAGAAGAGGTCTTATCTTCCTTGTTCACAATGCTATAGCAGGAAAGGCACTGTCTTTCTCTTGTGTTACTGAGAGAAAACACTCCGGCAAGAGCAACTTAAGGGAGAAAGAGTTTATTTCAACTCAAGGTTATGGTCCATCAGAGCAACATGAGCTTGAGGCAGGCGGTCACATGACACTCACAGCAAAGCAGAGAACAGCAAATGAGCAGATGAATTCACACTAGCACTCAGCCCTTTTCCTCCTTTTTATTATAGTTCAGCGCCACCAAAGATGGGCAGGTCTTTTTGTCTCAATTAATTGCCAAGATATTCACCCACTTGGGTGCCTAAAAGCTCTTCTCACAGGCGATTCTAGATCCCACCAAGATGAAGACGAGATTATCTCAGACACCTACAAGACTCAAGCCCCTGATCTTAACCACCCTGTCTCAGCCAGCTGCTCCTTAGCACCTGTCTCCTATTTGCCTCTAAATCTGGATCACTTCCTGTTTGAAATATTTATTAATTACTTCTGTTATTATTTTTATCTTTTCCTCTTTATAATCAACTCCTTCAGTGGAATATAAAGCCCCACTGGATCTGCATTTCATCACCTATTGGTCCTTAAAACATGTGGTAAGGAGGAGTTGACAGTAGAGGCTCTTCTCTGTTCTCCCTTGTGTGCGCATGCTACCTCCTGCCTGACTAGGAGTACTGCCCATCAGGACTTTGTTTCTGGAGTAAGAAAATCTTAGTTGCTCCTTAGAGCAAGTCTAATCACAAGCTGCCACAAGTTGGTATCTGCGTATTAAAAAAAAAGGACAAGCTAGCAAGTCTAGATACGGCTGGGAAGAGGAGGTTTGGGGAGGGACTGTTTTTGAAGGTCAGGGAGAGAGCAAGGTTGGTAGTTAGGCAGGTGAAAGACAAAACTGTTTAGGTCTGAGAGTGAATGGGAGGCAGGTGTGGTGGCTTGAATGTGGATTGGCCCCCACAGGCTATCTGTGTTTATTTGAACATGTGATCCTCCCCTCCCCATTTGAGAAGTTCATGGAACCATTCCCAGGAGGAAGAACATCACTGGGGACGGCGCGTGGGGGGTGGGAGCAGGAGCGGGCGGTGGCGTTGGACTTGAGGTTTGAAATCTTGGGCTTGCTTCCCCCAAACCCTCTCTCAGCACCTCCTGACTTGGATGCGATGTGAGAGCCAGCCTTCTGCTTCTATTTGCCACACAGCTACTGTCAGGATGGCCTCTATCCTGTCTGGAACGCTAAGGTAAAACAATGAATCCTGTTTCCCTTCAGTTGCTTGGGCCAGAGTGTTTCCGTACAGCCACAGAATAGTAACTGGCACAGTGGGCACAGCAGAACTTCTGAGCTCAGTAACCACGTGCTGCTGCCGCTCCAAGGGCACGGTGAAATATTAGAAATAGCTCTTCATATTGAAGGAGCATTTTATAACTTGCAGATCATCCTCTCAGACAATGGCTCGTGTCGTCATCACAGAGGGTTTGTATATTATTCCTAGTCTCTAAGGTGACATAAACTAAGTCTCAGAGAAACTCTCTAAGAACCACTCAGTAGAAAGAGAGAAAGCTAGCTAGAGATATTCTCCTTAGACTCTAGAGTTTGTTCTGACTTGGTGCAAGACTTGGGCAAACGGACTAACGTCTTGAAATGGCGATACATTTAAAATTCCCTTTGAGGGGCTAGGGAGATGGCTCAGGGTTAAGCATTTGCCTTAGAAGTCAAAGACCTTGAATTTGGACCTCAGATCCCATGTTAAAAAAAATACTGGGCAGAAATGGTGTGACCTGTAATTCTGGTCCTGGAAGGCAGAACTTGGGAAACCCCAGAACAAAGCAATAAGAAAGCAATCCAGGCACATACACTCAAGGGTCCTCTTCTACACACACACACACACACACACACACACACACACACTCCTACACATGCAAAACATAAAGGCTAAAAACCCCCTTGGGGCTATGTTTTCTGTTTAGAGTTGAGTTGCTATGATCTTTTGTATACATATGACATTTTCCATAAGGAAATTTTTAAAAGTTTCAAAAGGCTAAAATGGAGTTAGTTGTCTGGTCAACTCCTGGCAGAACAAATCCAGGCGAGGTCAGAACCATGGAAGTCAGGTACTGACAGGTTTGAGATTTTAAAAAAGCAAAAGAAAGAACACTTGAGAGCAAGGAATAAAGAAAGTCATATGCACGCTCAAGGCAGCTCAGAGGAGGGAAAAAAAAGAAGGCACAAAGGAATGACTTGTTCCCTCTGGCTTTTATATTCTCTTGCCAGTTCCTTTAATTATGCTTCTATTCTCTTTGCCCAAATTTAATTTTCCCCCAGACTTAAATAAAGAACAGATGACGTCGCATAGAAGACTTGGTAAAATAGCTTTTCATAAGTTATTGTGTCCAGGCACGGGTCCTGGCTTGCTTTCCAATTCATTGTGTGATCTTGAGTTATTAACCTCTGAGGAGGTTCTGCCTTTTAACTGTACTGTAGGATTAGAACATTTACCAGTCAATGGGCTCCTGGGAAGACTGAAAAGAAGCCATATGGGCGGCCCTGCAGGTGCTCAGAAAGCTTCCAAAGAGAGATACCTTAGGCTGGAAGACACTGTTAGTACAGCCTCACACTCTTCTGGGTTCGTGGCTTATTACGTCCAGGGTCCTCGACTCCGGATCTTAGCAACCTTTGTTGCTGGGAAGGGACCTCCAATCCTCTCAATTTTGAGTTCTTTCTGGCTCCAGACAGCCAACCTGGTGCTCATCCTGAAGGGAAGTGTGACACTTCAGAGAATGCAAGCATAGTCTCATTTTTAGAAAGAACATTCTGGCAGACAGGTAGTGAACAGATGAGAGGTGTGAGACTGAAGCAGTGGGTGGGTAGCAGAGAGACCTGGGGGAGCTGGCAAGACGACCCAGGTGAGGATGGAGCAGGACTGAGCCATACAGGTGGAGAGAACGAAAGCCTAGAGAGACACTGGAGCAAGCACTTGGAGCCATGGAGTGGGGAGAACAGATGTGGGGGTGGGAGGAGTCTGGAGATAATTGTGCAGATATGCAGACTGGCTGGCATGGTAGATCCAGCAGGAGCATCAGGCTTGGGATGAAAGATGACTTGAATTTGAAAACATTGACTTTGAGGGGGACCATGGAGGGACTCCTACACGGAAGTAGCTAGTAAATAAACCGATGGAAGTATTTGGAAATCAGGAGCTGGCTCAGGGATGGAGATTCTCGCCACAGATCACAAAGGGAGAGTGGGGAGGGAGGGGAGACACCGATATTCAAGAACAGGAATGCAGGAAGAAGCAGGTGAGAAGAAGGTCGAGGAGCAGAGCCTAGGAATGCACAGGAGATGGGACTGCGACGCCACTTAAGCGTGCTTGCTGTACAAGCATGAGGACCCAAGTTCGAGTCCCCGGCACCCACATAAGAAGCCAGGGGTGGAGACGTGTACCTGTAACCCCGGTGCTGACCTCACCACCATGTTCACCACGTCATGCCCAGGTGTCTGGGGCCAGTCTCTCTCCAGCTGAGGCCTTTATACTTGCTGTGGCTTGACCTGGAGACTTTTCCCAGAAGTCTCCTGGACAGCCAGAGCCTTTTGTTCTGAGAATCCCTTTTCCACGATGCCTTTCCTGAGCTGCGGGACGCACGCACACCCCTCCACCCCTCCCAGCATCCCTGTGCCTCTTTCCTGCTTGCTTCGGCTCTCTAGGATTTACCAGAAATGTACGTTTTCCTCGTGGGTCAATACAGTCTTTCTCCTCCCATTGGAATGCCTGTCCCACGAGACTGCAATGTGTCTGTTTTGATTTCTGCATTCACCTGGATACCTGGGAAAGCACGTGACACACGAGGACGTTCTCTTAGCTGAATGAATCAGATGCCTGGATGAAGTCTCTAAAACCACCTTCAGGTCTTGGCTATGCATGCCAATAACCGTGAAAAGTTCCTAAGATGGGTGATCTATGTAACCTATTCATAATATACTTTACCATCATTTGATTTTTAAGAGCTAAAAAAATGCACAAATATGTCTGAAGAGTTCTTTTGAGTTGTTTATGCATGTAAACATCTCCCAGGGGGGCTATCACCATAATTTTAAAAGGCTGGCGATATGCAAAGGGAATCCTTTAATATTTTGTCGAATTCCAATAATACCCCAGAATGTATAACCTTGTAATGTTTTTGCAATTTATTTTTTTTTAATCCTTATGACCCAACTAGGGTGGTGGTATATTTACCCCTGTAACAAACAGGAACTGAGACTGGATGTAACTTGCCTAAGCTTACCCGGCCTTTTGTCCCAGGCTGTCTGATTCCGTGCTGACTCGGCACATCACTCGGCAACGGGCTTTACAAAACACCGGTGTGATCTTAGGTGAACCGGAATCAGATGCTGAAATGTATTTCTGGCCTTTTCATGGGCTGGTACCAACTGGGTACATTCAAAGAGGAACAGACCAGTAGAGAGGCCCTGTGGCCAATCCTAAGAGAGCTCATCACTCTGAATGACTGAACTGCAGGGTAGGTCGGAACCAGCATGGGCTTGTAGCAGAGCAAGGAAGTGTTCCCCGGTGCCAAGGAGGCCTCTCATGGATCTGGCTTCACACCCCATGCAAGCAGCTAGAATGTACGGTGGCAGTTTGTGGAAAAATCCCACCCCCGATGCATGGCAGGCATGTAGGTGGGCATGGTACAGAATGTAAGAACATAGTGCCACTGTCTATTTAGAACAGCAAAAGCAGCAGAAAGATAAGGACACAGTAATACTAACCTTGTTGGGCTAATACCATTCCCAGGTCCACTTGGGAACCTTAATTTTACTTCTCAAGGAAAGGGGGTGAACCTGCTTCTCTGGGGACAGCTTCATTTGGAGATTTTACTCTCCCATTACTCCATGGAATTGGCCGGCCGGAAGCGGAGCCGGCACCCCTGAAGACACTGCGTGAAAGGATAGAGCTAGAACGCTCTGGTTTCTAATAGGTCTTCCTGAGTGGGAACCCATTCACCAAACTTTGACCCAAGAATTGGATTAGTGGGCTGGAGAGATGATGGCTCAGGGTTTAAGACTCTGTCTGGCATGCAGAAGTTCCTGAGTTCAGATCCCAGGTCCCACCTAAAAATGCCAGGTGCAAAGGATGGCCTGCACTTCTGGCCCTGGTGGGTGGAGCCTGGGAAATCCCGAGCAAACCAAGAAGGAGGTAGAAGCAATCCAGGATGATTCCCGAAGTCTCTTGGACCTCCACAGGGACACAAAGTGCTGTCTGATACACATATACACACAAATAAAAAACAATTTTTTTAAGAGAATTGGATTGGTGAGAATGAAAATTCACTCTCTTGGTTTCCTGGGTTCACAGGGCTCTGTCACTGGCCCGGGGCAAAGCAACTCACCCCACTGGGGTTTGATTCTTCATGTGTGAAAGGAAGATAGGAAACTAAAGAACAACGCTGTCTGGTAATGATTACACAAGATGGTCTGTGTAAGCCAGCACAGTAGCTGACAGATAAAAAACAGGCAGTTGTTTTTAAAAACTTTTAAAGTCATATCATAAATACAGACAGAGCTTTGGACCCCTTGCAGCGTGGCTTATAATACAAAACAGGAGGAGAAAAATACAATCCAACAGTTTCTAAGTGAATGGTTAAGCACAATATCCGTGTCTGAAAAATGGTAAGAGCCGCAGACAATTCTGGCTGTGTTGCCTAGTATGCAAGACAGCTTGGTTTCAATTTCCAACTCAATCTCCTCTTCTCTCTCCCTTTCTCTCTCTCCCTCTGTGTCTCTCTGTCTCATACACACACACACACACACACACACACACACACACACACAGATGGGGGAGAGAGAGAAAGAGAATGAATTCTGGCTAAGAAAACGCTATCTTTTTAAATGTTTCAGGAAGCAGGGAAAGGCAGTGACAAATAAGACTTTATATAGGGCTACTTATAGGTTTAAGTTTTTCAAGGAATTCCATAGTGCCACAATTTTAGGGCAAAATGCATGACATCAAAAATTAAAGCTATTCTTCCCTTAGCACAGTCTGTATGAAGGCTGGGGGCTGCAGAACCGAGCAGGAGTCCTGCTTACTCTGTTATGCTCGGAAAAGAAGATCCAGAGGAAAACAGAATCCGCAAATATAACTTTCTGTTGGTTTTAGCAAAGCTTCAATGAACAAGCTTGGCCTTTCTTTAGGGCACAATGCGTAACATTGATACCTCGGTTTCTCATGAGGTGTCTTGTGATTGCTACAGGCATTCCAACCAGTCTGAGGAAACTTACTCAGGGCTGGTGAGAGGCCTTTGCAGGTGAAGGAGCTTGCTGCCAAGCCGAAAGATCTGAGTTCAATCTGATTGTGGCCCCACACATGAAAACATACAACCAGTTCGGTGCTGGAAATGAAAATCTGTCTTCTAATCTCTCTCCTTTGCATGCGACGTCACCTAGGCACACCATCTCCAGCCTGCAATTCTCATTTACCAACCAGTCATCCTGACCATGAGCCCAGGGCTATGCTAGAAGCTGGAAATCCAAGTGAAAGAGAAGCACAACTGTTTGGAGAGTTCCAGAGAAGGGGACATGGGTATTAGGGAGTCCAAGAGGAGGACTCAGAGCCATGCCAGCCACCTGGATCCACAGCACGGGAAGAAAGGCTGGCCTCTGATGGAGGTTTGGAGTAAGCGCTTGCCAGGCAAGAGAAGGGTCCGGGTAAGGAGCTAGCCACAGCAAGTACAAAAGCAGTTACAACAAGAAGGCACAGGCTTTGGGTGGGGAGGTTGTGAAAGTGGCCAGTGGGGTTGGGGTCACGGGGGTTCATCAGGATGGGGAGCTCACGGGTGGTCCCCTGAGAATTCAGGCAGAGGGAGGCATCTGGCAGGAGCCGCTTGGGCTGACAGCAGCAGTGTCGAAGCGGCCGAGGCATATGCTCAGGTTTATTTTAGGAAGCCAATGCTGTGTCTGTGAGGATGAGCTTGTTTAGAGGCTCCGCAGGGGCAGAGGTACAAACGAGCGGATGGCTGCTGCAGACCGAGACCAAAGAGGGCTTCCGAGGGCCAGGCAGAGCCCATGACCCTGGAGACAGAGCTGAGATCCAGATACGGGTGACAGATACAGGTACAGATAAGAAAAAAATAATCAAGGGGGGAGGTAGACCGATGGTTGAGGCCCTACTATGAGTCAAGAGGAGAAACCAGCGTGATAGTGAAGAGGAAGGACAACTAGTGGCTTAGCCTGGTTGGGGACATGGTGTGGGGAGTGGGGGGGAAGCATTTGTAGAGTGGGTTAGAGAGGTCTGTTCTAATTTTAGGTTGGAGCCATTGTTTTGACCAGAGGTAACACAATTGTGGGTGGGGCTCCAGCAAGAGATGATGTCAACGTGGGATTAGAGGATGGAATTCTTGGGAGGAGACCTCAAGATGTGATGGAAGGGAAGGACGTAGGGCTTTACCGAGGCTGTCCGCTGTGTGAACAATGTTTTCTTCTTCATGTTCCTGCCCAAGGAATTTTCCATTCAGGTTCTTTGATGTTTGTTTTCTGTGGACCCTAGTGATGCAGTGGGAAGCTTTGGAACTGTGAAGACCTGGGTTCTTTCCCTGATTTAGGATGAAGCAGTCATGTGTCTCCCTTATTTCCTGAACTATAGAATGAATGTGCTAGAGATAAAAAAAGAAATATTAGTCTAACATGTCTGAGACCTTGGGTTCAAGTCCTGGAATCAGGAAAAAAAAAATCAGGAGAGAATTAAGATTTGACATTTGCATTACAGCTAGGGCTATGATGTGATTGATGTGCATCTAATCTAATTGTTGATCATGTGAAAAGTTTTAACCCGAGTCCTGCAATATATCATAACATAAACATAAGCTAAACAAAAGATGCTCTGGGTAAAGACATCATCTAGAAATTTATAGTCTTCTACCTTCATTTTCATTATATAAACATTTACATCTGTATTGAGACAAGATCTCTTGCTATGTAGCTAGAGCTGTCTCAGATGCTCTCTAGAGCTCAGACTACTCTTGAACTCACGGCAAGCCTTCTGACTCAACGTCCCAATTCCAGGACTTTTTTCTTAATTTTTTATGCTTTTACAGGCATATTGATTATTCATCCGTTTCCCTCCCCAGTATTATTATATGCATGCATCACCCAACATAGCAAGTGGCACAGCTGAAGCTGATGCTGATGTGTTGACTAACTTTGGGCTGGTCACAGCATGACAATATTTAGAAGGCAGATTAGAAAGTTATATGTGAGAAGGTCAATGTGCTGTTCCTTCCTTCCTGACGTCTATGAAGATGAGCACACAAACTGGGAGATGCACTGCTCTCAAGTACGCATCGTTATTTTCAGTCATGTGACACAGACAGAGGTATCAGTCCAAGGAACAATTTTATTCTAGTCTACAGCACACATTTTTACTCACATTTTAGTGGTTTTGACAGTGTTATTTTTGAGCAGACTTCAAATGAATACACAAAAGTTAATGTATTAAAAATAAAATATACACAGTAAAACAGCAGGCATCTAGATGTCCAGAATCATGCATAAAGGGATGGTCTGACTGAGGTCATCAATGGTACTCTTGCCTACTGAAGAATTCACCAGCAAATACCATTTCTGATCCTTATTCCCTTGCGAGTTACCAAATTCAGGGCCTGCTCTCTCTGTCTCTCTCTCTCTCTCTCTCTCTCTCTCTCTCTCTCTCTCTCTGTCTCTCAATAAGCACTCTTTTAAAGTTACATCAGCATAGATTTCAGTCAATCATATTCTACCTCATCACTCCACTTGGCAAGTCCATCTCTAAAACTTAGGCGATACTGACATCCTCTCTAAAGGCAAGGTAATTTCATTTCTTAAAACACCAACAGTAGAGACGAACCAATGAAGCAACTAATGCATCAATCTTAATATAAGACAGCGAGCAAAAACTAGGAATAATATATAAATACTAATCCACTGAGTCAGCATAAAAACCCATGGATCATAGACACGAGTTTCTATAGGCCAAACAATGCTTTATGTATACTTCTATGGAAAAAAAAAGAATGTATTGAAAACTGTGGAGGGAAGGCAGAAAAAGTGTGAATTTATGCATCTAATTCCACTGAAAATGAGTTCCATAGCTAAGTGACGGGGTGTCACTAATTACAAAGATTGAATCATTCGGCACTAAATGGGCAGCTCAACGACTCGCCATAACTCAAAATACTGTGGAGGCGTTTCGGGAGAATAGCCAGTCCAACCATGCCGCCATAATACGGCAGGGCGCTCCCCACTCCTGGAGACCCCTGGAGAAAACCTGGTAAAGGCAAAGAGAACAGCTGGATGGCGTGAAAAAAGGTGACGGTCTCAAAAACCTCCCCATCGCTGGTACACCCCACCAGGTCGAGAACCTGGCCCAGCGCGGCACTGGATTTGGAGTTAGTTAGAGATTGGCAGAAAAGTTTGGAAAACTGCAGTTTTCAAAAATTGGCAATTTCTCCACACTTACTGAAACTGTCGGAAGAGGTATGATGTTTGTGGAATGTTGACTGCTTGCTGCAGAAATTCACAACAGGGATGAGGAGCCGCTTCAATGAGACGGCTTTTAAAAATTTATAAAAACCTAAAGTTTCTATTTAAAAAATAACCATGTTATGCCAAGATGAAACATGGTAGAAAGCAGTGTAAGTTCTGTTCATGATTCTTCACACAATGGATGGGAAAGTGATAGAAATGACTTTTTTTTTCTTAAAAAGGTTTTGTCATTGCACTGACTTTCACAACCTGACCTAGGAATTTAGAAAAATCATGTAGTAAATTCTGTAAAACAAAAATACAAAATTCTGGTTTGTAAACATTGGTTGGCCAAGTCTATCCATCCAGAGTCCTTCAGGATAGTGGAATGGAATGAATAATTAAATCCCTACTTTATTTGTTGGCTGTGAGGGGGAAAACTCCAGAACACAGCTTTTACACTTTCACAGTAATTGTATTCAAAAAATATAAATTAAGTCAGTGCGGTTGCTCTTTTTTTTTTCCTTCTTCTTCATTTCCCTTTGCCACTTTCAGTCCTTACCCCACTCCCAAGTGCTACGACTGAGATAATACTGGTTTGGAGGCCTAACACAGACTGTCATAAATGCCGCATGAAATCTGTGGGACTTCGGTAAAGGTACTTCCAAATGGCGTAGTAGTGCACCGCAGCTGCCGTGGCCACGAACAGGTGCCAGATGGCGTGGGCGAACGGAATGATGCCATCGCTCTTGAAGAACACGACTCCCAGGCAATAAATCAAGCCCCCGCAGGCAAGCTCGTGAAGCCCATCCGTGTTATTCTGTCAACAGAGGAAAAGACATGTTTTTAAAAAGGGGGCGTTGCTAATACTTGGATGTGACAAGGCAGGGGCACTACAAGTTCCTGGAAGCTTCCTGATCTAGGCGCGCTAAGCAGCTTGGGGTGAGTGGAACCCTAGTCTGCAAAAGTAAGGCAGCCATAAGCGCTTCTGCTTTGTGACCTGGAACACCCACTGGATGGGGGAGCCAGGACGGGGGACCACCTGACAGGCCCCACAGGATGGACACACCAGCAGCTTTTGCTCCTTTAGCTGCCTATTTAAGCAGGCTTCAGTCACAGCTTGAAGTCATCTCATTCCGATGCAGGGTGATCCTCTTTCTCCTCTTCCTCCTCTCCCTCCTCCTCCTCCCCTTTGAGAGCTTCCTTCCCTCTTCGGCCCAAGCTACGGTGTTTACCATTTACATCTCAGCCTGAGGAGCCACGTCCCTGGCCTCGCCAAGGCTGGTCCTTAGGGGCTGGGTCCCGAAACTTCCCAGCTGGGGAGCTGCAGTGTCACTGCGGCTGGCACAGGACAGAGTGACAGGGCCAGGTGATCCCTCACCTGCTTGAGCCTCCGGCCGTTTTGGCTGTAAGTCTGGGCATTTCTCAGCCAAACCGAAAAGGAGCAGTCCTGTGTTTTAGGTCAATGAATTTTGAAGGCTGATTTGGGGATTCCAAGAGCTATGCCCACGACAAGATGAAACTGGCTTGGATGGAGGCCAGAGGGATGGCTCAAGGGTGAACCCTTTGCCTTGCAAGCAGAAGGACCTGAGTTCCGATCCTGAATTCTAAATCTTATACAAAAATGCAGGGCAGAAACAGTGGCCACCTGCACTTCTGGCCCTGGAAGATGGAGCCTTGAAATAAATCACAGAATTTTTGTGCTCCCTCCAGTAAGGAGGGATGATTCCCAAAGTCACCCTTGGGCCTCCACAGGTACATGCAGTACCTTCCCCCCCCCCCACACACACTGGCACCTACACACATGCAAAAATAAATAAATAAATTGGCTTGAATGAATGGGAGGAGGGAGAAGAGAAGCAGAATGAAGAGCCCATGAAGAAGCGAGTCTGTCCCAGATTCCCAAGCACCAGGGGGAGAATGGGCACAGGCTGTGCAGGGCGAGAGGACGCCTGAAGTGCCAGCTGGATTTTGGAGGGCAACAGGAATGTGGGTGACCTAGACGCCCGGGTACTAATGCCAGCAGCCTAGGGGCAGAGGCCCCGTGGAGCAGGTCCCTGTGGCCAAGTCTGGCAAAAGTAAAAGGAAGTTCCAATGCAATCACGGGTTGGCAACAGCCTTGTGTGAGTGAAGAACCAGGTGTGAGGACCAGTTCTATTGTCATTATTCCCACGAGCCTCTGGATTTGGGGGAAGGAATCAACTCAAAATGACTGATGGCAGAGACCTCATTATTAAGAAGGAACTTCAGCCAGAAGCTAGTTTAAACTTTTTTTTTTTTTTAAATCTACTTACAGAATACTCTATTCAAGTCTAGGCTTGCAGGAGCCAGGATATTTCTGCCATGTGATTTGACCTTGCCTGACCTACACAATGGCTGACATGTCAACAAGCCCTCATAGACTATCACGGATCTCAGGGGAGATGGCTTCAGGTAGTAGGATCCTTAGAGGCAAGGGGTTAGACAGATAATGGAGTCCCATATTAGTGGGTGGCCCAAGAAGGGGCCCCAAGGTATGCCACATAGTCCTGAACTCTTGCTAAAGGTAAACGACTCAGAAGGAAATTCAGTGCCTACATAAGCTGATGTTCTGGAGTGGAGCAGGTGCAGACAGGAAACACCAAGAGAGGAGGGGGAGAAAACAGGAAGAGAGAGAGAGGGATGGGAGAGGGAGAATAGGATGGGGGGACAACAGGGGTAAAGAAGGGTGAAGGGGAGGGGGGAAAAAAGGGGGGGCCAGGGTACCTACTCATTGAGCTTGTATAACTAGGTAAAAAAAAAATCCTCAAAAAAATCTGCTAACATTAACTGAGGAACATTTGTTACTTTGTACACGTTATAGAGCCGTGAACAACTATTAACACAGAATTCTTTGTGTATGTGTTGGGAGTGCTTTTCTAGAAGGATCTCACCTCTTCAAGGTGCAGGGGCCATCATCTAATACAAACATCTGGTCACCCACCATTCTACTCCTAGTCTCAGGGACAGAGCTCCAATGCTGACAGAGCCTTCTTTTCTCTGTCCAAAACAAGCAAGAGACCAAACCAAGTTCACTAATCATGTGGCATGCACTGTGGTGAGACAATTCTCAAAGCACCACATTTACCTCTCATGCTTTCGAGACCAGAGCAGAGTTAACTCTCAAACAGGGTGCTAAGTAGATATAGATGAATATTCTCAAGACAAACCCAATATTCTATTGACAAACCCAACTTTCATCCTTCTTTCCTTCAATGTGACACATTCTAATGACTGAGATGTGTCAGCTTTGCATTCCTAGAATAAATCTAACTCAATTATGATTTTTATATGGCTGTCAAGTAGACTTACTTATTCTGTTGGAATGTTTTGTTTCATAAAGGGTATTGGCTTATATATTTCTTTTCCTGTAGTGTTTTGTTTTGTGGCTTGGTTATTAGTATAATATTTGCTTATAAAATGAACTGGGAGGTGTTTCTTATTTACTTTTCTTTTTAAAGACACAGCCTCAGATAGCCCAGGGTGGCTCCATGCCCCAGGTTCTGGGGTTGTAGGTGTGTCCCGCCACACTACTTTTGAAAGCCTGTGTAGAAATAGTATCATTTGTATTTGAAGTATCTGACAGAATGTATAAGAGAAACTATCAAGACCTAGAGTTCTCTTTGCAGGAAGCCTCAATAATGGAGTCAATCTCTTTAAAAGGCGCAGGGCTGGTCAACTGTTTTGTTTATTCTTGAGTCTGTTGTGAGACAAACTGCTTTCCAAGAAATTTGTGCTTTTCTTGTTGCTGTATTATTTACAATATTTATTAGTTGCTGTATTTATTAAGTTTTTTACTGTGGGGTTAACTTGCTCTTTCTTCCCAGCTTAAGGTAGACACTTAGATCACTGTAAGAAACTCTTTTTCTAGTAGTGCTCTAGCATCTTCAGAAAAGCAGAGCCAATAGGACACGTGTATTTATGTACTGTACATATGCATGCATCTATGTGTTGCAAATATGCATGAGTGTAGTGTCTACATGCTACATATGCATAGGTGTGTTCATGCACTACACATTACATAGGTAGGTATGTGTGTGTCTACACACTACACATATGCATGGACCTGCCTACATGCTACACATGCATGGGTATGTTTATGCATACAAATACATGAATATATGTGCATGTGTCTACACACTGTACATATGCATGGGTGTGTCTACATGTTGCATATATACATGGGTGTGTATCTATATACTGTATATATGCATGGCTATCCATACGTCTACATGATATACATATTCGTGGGTATGCCTACACGATGAACATATGCATGAGTGTGTGGGTACTTGAGTGACCTTGTGCACTGAAGTCTACCCTGGGCTGGCAGGATGCAGTCCAGGAAGTGTTGGTGCTACAGCCAGCATCCAAAGGCAGTGTGGAGGAGAAAGTCCTTCCCTATACGGGCTCAGTCTTTCTCCTCTAATGCTCTCAAATGACTGGTTGAGGTCCACCAACATTATAGAATAATGTACTCTGTATATATTGAATTAAATGTAAATGTTGCCTAAGTACCTTCACAGCAATTAGAGATGCAATCGACAAAGATCTGGGTATCGTGGCTTGTTAAGCTGAGATGAAACTAGCTTGCATGCTAACAGCAGTGTCTACAGTTCACTTCCTGACAGCATCATTCGGGCTGCATTCCACAAGCTGCCTGGTTGCTTAGTTCAAGACCTACGACCACTTAGAAATGTGTTGCTTACTCCTCAAGCACTAGAGGATTCTTCCACCTTTTTTCAGTTGCATGATGGCGCGGCCCGCTGTCTGTTTTGATGAGGAGCGTCTGTGTCTGGAGCTTTTGGGTCGAGTCCACTGATGCATCATGGGGTTGACCTGATGGCGCTGTTGCCGTCCTTCCTGCTGCTTGTGTCCGTGTGAGTTACATGTTCAATGACAAGGAAGGAGGAGTGCTGGTCTCCGACTGTAACCTTGTGTGTGCTTCTGTTCTACTCTGCTAGATTTTATTCTGCATAGTCTGACAGGCTCTGCTGTTGAGCTGCACAGCTGCTGAGGCTTCTCATACCTTACGGGTGGTCCTCTAACTCTCAGAAATACCCTGGTGCCCTAAGGCTTGATACCTGCTTTGTCTGACTTTTTATAACCATGTTGGCTTTCTTGTGAGCAGTGTTTTCATAGCATATCTTTTCCATTCTCTTGCCCATCTATCACTTCATAAAATGTGTTTCATATAAATTCACACAACTGAGTCTTGCTTTTCTTAAAAATCAAGTCTGAAAAATCTTCACTTTTGAGTTAGTGTTTAATTCATCTTTATTTATTATCTGTGTAAGGGAATGGCTCATTAGCTAAAGCACTTGATATTCAAATGAAAGGACCACAGTTTGGCTCTCCAGATTCCATGTGGATGTGGAGGCCCCCCTACAATTTCTACCTCAGAAGGTAGAGACTGGGAATCCCCATAGAAAAGTTGCTAGTCAGAACAGCCCTACTGGTGAGCTCTAGGTTTGATCAGAGACGCTGTCTCAAAATAAGGTGGAAGAACAATCAAGGATGACTTCTGATATCAACCTCAGACTTCCACACACAGGTGTACATGTGTGCTCATGTACTTGTACACACACGTGAGCCCACACACATGCATACACACATACATACCCACCCACTCACAAATGAAAATGCAAAAAGAGAAAAATTGCTATTACAACATACATAATGTGTAAATTTTCATTTAAGCATCTCGTGCTGGGGCTGGGAAAATAGCTAAGTGCATGAAGTGCTTGCTGTGGACCTGAACACCCACCTAAAAGCTGAGGGTTGTAGTGCACATGAAATCCCAATTCCGGGAAGGTGGAGACACGTAGATCCCTGGGCCAGTCAGTTTAGTCAAAATGGCAAGACCCTGTCTCAAAAATATGGTGGGAAAAGACTGAGGATGCCTGACATCAACCTCTGACCTCCATGTGCACACACACAAATGCCTACCACCTGTACTCACCACACACAGACACATGCACCTGCATACATCACACACACACACACACACACACACACACACACACCACAAAGCTCATCTTACTCTGTTTCCTGTTTGGTTTTGCCGAGTCTTTGTTTCATTTTCTAACCTTCCTGCCTTCATCTGTTTACTTACTAGCAGACATCAAATATACAAAGTAGTGGTTTCCATCATGAGATCGCCACACATTACAGTGTGTTTTGGTCATTTTCATTGCCCAGCATCCTCTTGCTGTGCCTTCTGGTCCCCTTCCTCTTCCTTGACAGTAGTCCTTCTACTTGCATGGGTGAGATAGCTTGAAGATTATATTCACTCTCAATTTTGCTTTCTTTTTCTTCACTCTCTGTAGCTTCGGTAGATCTAGATTCAAAGGGACTCATTTCCTCTTCTATGGGAACCAATCTGCTGTAAAAACCACCAGTATTTCCTTCAAGGTAGCACAGGATTGTAGAAGCAGAATTTCCATTTGGTTTCCTTAGCGTCTCCATTTCTTTTCTGAGGCTTAACTACTAAAATGTCCTTGAAGCAAATTTCAGTATCTCTGTCACTTTTTGATCTGTTCTCCCTAGGTATGGGGTCATGTTCTGGCTTCTTGCCTAATAGTAATACAGACAGTAGATACCAAATTGGTAAAAACATAGATTTTGACCTTTTCCTTTGGAGATAGTGAGTTCTGTTCTAGCAGGCAGTTCTATGTACTGGAGAATCCACCTGACCTTCTCAAGGTCTGCTTTCAGGTACTGCTAAGACAGTTCCAGAGCATCCCTTCATCCGGGATATTATGACTCAAATCTAAAGATATCCTCTGAAGGCTGAAGCTCCTGTGTTAAGAGCCAATGGGCTAGTGTGTATGTGTGTGTGTGTGTTTCTGTGCACAGTACATATACATGGGGCCAGAGGTTGACATCTGTGCCTTCCTTTCATTCTACCCTTTATATTTTGAGACAGGATTCTCATTGATCCGAGAGCTCTCCAACTGGCAAGGCTGCCTGGCCATCGAGCCCCAGGATCCGCTGTCTCTGCTCCCAGTGCTATAGTCACAGATGCATGGGGCCTCCCCAGGCTTTGTACATGAGGGGGAAGCAGACATGCATGTAGAAGGGGGCCTGGGGATCCAGGCACGGCAAGCACCATCCTGATGGCGGGGCGCTGTAGAAGCACCAGGTCAGTGGGCTGTTCCTTGAAGGGCTCACCCGGTCCTGGCCCTTTCCTCACTGTCCTTTGGTCAGGCACGAGCTGAACGACCTTGCTTCGACACAGGCTCCTCTCCTGTTGATGCTCTGCCTCACCTTGCATGCGCCCAGAAGCAAGGGCCAAGCAACCGTGGACGGACACTCTGATACTCTGAAATGATGCGCCAAGATGACTCTTCCCTTAATTTTCTTTCTTGTGTATTCCTGTTATAGCGACAAAAAAGTAACTAACACCCAGGACTAGAGGTGCTTTGCTCCTAAGATGTCCCTCTGGCCAGGCCCACCTGAACGTCTAGGATGTTTGATACTCGCCCAGGGTGGCAGAAACACCAACGTTCTCAGCACCTGCGAGAATCTTCACTATTTCATGGCTTCCAAATGGTTATTCTTGGTGAGGGCTTGCAGCGTTTGCTTGCCGAGGATAAGATTTTGCAGCCATTTCTGCTGTTTCTATGCAGACTGCTGTTTTTTGCTTCTGTTGCTACTTGGAAAGTTTCTGCGGAAGCAACTGGGGATAATTCAAAAGCACGGTTTTTGGTTTCTCTTCCTTCAAGAACTATGGGTCTATAATGTCTATGTTTAATACCCAAACAAAGCAAAAGAAAAAACAAAAGAACAATTGTTTTCCTTGTTTTTCCAGCTCTTGGGTTCTTCATGGCAGCTGGGATCAGGCTGACATTCCAGGCTGACCACAGTGTAGAGTTTTCACTCACACTCGGTGATCCTTCTAATCTGGACTCTGAGCTCTTTAGCATTACTGTGAGACGTGCAACCTACGCACGTATCCACCATAAATTGCCCACACTTGAACAAGGACATATGCTCCATGTCGCAATCGGAAGCTGTTTTCCGCTCCCCAAAGATGCGAGGGATGGCTCAGAGGTTAAGTCTTTGCGTCACAAACAGAAGGACCTGGGTTCCAATTCCAATTCCAGATCCCACATAAAAACACCAGGCAGAAATGGCAATGGCCTGTATACTTCTGGCCCTGAAGACAGAGCCTGGGAAACCCCAGAACAGTGCAAACAAGAAGTAGAGCAATCCAAGATTGTTCCTGAAGTCATCCTTGGGCCTCCATGGGCACACCCAGTGCCCTCTGATACACACACACACACACACACACACACACACACACACACACTCTGAAAAGATTCTGAGGCTTTTCGTCCAGAGGTCTTCTTGTAACACCTGCCTCGCTCCAACCATCTGCTGGCTCCTATCTGTCCTTCTAAATCAGCTTAACAATCCCTTACTTTGGTACTCTGGTCTTGCGTCTCCATGGCAACCCAAGCTTTCTCTCATTATAAAAGTTTATTACCACCTGTAATTGAATAGGAATTGTATTTGCCTTTCTGATTCCGTGGCACATTATATATTCTGTAATGGCAGTGTGGGATTACCTTGCTTCAATATCACAAATGTTAGCCATCTCCTGTTGTGTCACACAAAAATGCCAATTTATGATTTGGACTAGTAAAAATACTAGACGAACCTGCTTTTATGATAGCCAGAGGGAATTTACTTGGAATTCCTCTCTAATAATTAGTAACCAATCTGCACAGACTTCGCTCACGTTGCTCCGCTGCGCTGCAGGACGGCCACGGTCACCCTCAACTCAGCCACTTTCATCTGCTGCCTTTACCAACCACGCCGCATGTATGTGCAGCTCTAGGCAATTAACAGAGCAGCACAAAGCTCCTGTCTCGAGGAAACACACTTCCAGAACTCGTTTTCCAAAGGACTCAGAACCAGGATTGCACTGTGACCAGTGTTTCTATGAGCAGGCAAGCACTGGACGGAGTGGGACTAAGCCCTTACATGACACATGCAAGTCCAGGAGGGAAAGCAGAACAATTCTACTGACCACTAAGGGCTGAGAATGCAAACCACACTGGGCTTATTTAACTATCAGAGTGACTAATGCTAAAACATGTAGCACAAGAACAGAAGCTAAAAGTCCAATTAACCAGTTAGAGGAGACCAAGAGGCTGCAATGACACATTTCTGTTACAAAGTGATAGGTACACATAGACTTGTAAACAGTAATTCACCCTGAAAAGTCAAAATATACATATGCAACCTGTGACTAAAGATAATGTCACACTTCCACAGTTAAAGTTCTCAAAAGTTATTTTCTAGCAAAGGAAAACACAAAACAACAACAACAACAACAACAACAACAAATCATTTTCTTTCCTTGGGAAGAGAAATATGACTGACAAGCAGGTGAGAAGATAAAACAGCAGTGAGGAAATGTGAAAACGACCCAACAGCATGCTGAAGCCAATGCCCACTGATGTGAAAAAGGGTCTCCCTGACTGCAGACTGGGAATTCTTTTCCTTAGTTGGGTGGGATTATAGGTGTGCCCAGCGGCAAAAAGTTTTTTATAATAAGTGTGTATGTATGTGGGGCAGAGAGAGAGAGAAGAGAGAGCAACAGACAGAGTCACAGAGAGAGACAGAGAGAGAGAGAAAGAGACCACATTGTATGGAGGTCAGAAGACAACTTGCAGAATCTCCTTCACCTTCTGGGTTCTGAATCAGGCTGCTAGGCTTGACCGCAAGTGCCTTTACCCACTGAGCCTCCTCACCAGTCCTGCAAATGGCCTTTCAAGATCCACCTAACTCTCGAGATTTTACAAGTCAGTAATTTAAGTTTGCTTCATCGTAGCAGGTCTCAAATACCCTCTTCCAGAAATACGGGGTAAACAGCTTTGTGATTCAATCCAAAGCATCCCATCTTCATGCAATGACGTATTTTGAACACAGCCTTCTTAGTGAGTGTAGGGCGATGGTGGGGGAAGAACTAAAGAGGCCATCTAAAAAGAACAAGCAAGTGCAGAAGGTGTCAAAAGAAGGGAAACACACCTAAACGATGCAGCCTCTAGCTGGTGAGGTGGCTCAGTGGGGAAAGTGGCTTGCGGTCCAGCTGACAGCCTGAGTTTGATCCCTGCAACCCACGTGGTGAGAACTGACTCTGCAAGTTGTCCTCTGACCTACACCCACACACTAGGACACATATATACCCCCGTGTATGCATTGATAGACAACAGATGAATAAATAAATATAAAAAGGTAAAACTAATTGCACAGTTTCTCCAAGGCCTGGTACATGTCATGGTGCATTGCATTATTTATGTATATCTTTCCTAGTTTGTAGGAAACTACGATCACGTGGGGGTCTTGGTGATTTAGGAGGAAAGAACTGAGAGTAGGAAGCTGCTTCTCACCATTGACGTCACCACCAAGGCTGGCGAAAATCCCATGGTGAGATAGAAAAAGAGCTCGACCACTTTGTACCTGGGAGAACAGAAAGGCAGTTAATTTGATACATTTCTTGAAGGCTTAGCTCACTGGCAACACCAGATGAGCCCTTGTCTACTTTAGAAGAGGAACACACACTTTTAACCATTTTAAGGAAATGGGTTTCCCAGTAACTACTGTACAGATTCTATCCAATACACCGTAGTTGTGTAACAATAAAGTCGCCTTCTAGAACTGAAAAAGAAGAAATTCAACCTGCTACCTAGAACATGCTTTCTTTTCTCTGCCCAAACCAGTTGTGATAGAATCCAGCGCACACTGGATGGGTCTCTTTGCACCCTCGCTAGCTGTCTTTATCATCTCCATGGAGCACTACAAGGGGAGCTAAATGTAGAGAGTTGCAGCATGGGGCCAAGCCATTCACATGGAAGCAGTGTGGGGCTCATCTTTCAGGGGCAGAAGGGAGAATGGCCCCGAGGAAAGGCCATGTATTCTGTTTGCCTCTTCAGTCTGCATTTGTACAAATTCCACTTTGGAAGCAGCTGAAAACTCTAAGTATAGCAGGGGAAGGATGGGTTTGAGGATCTAGAATAAGAAAAATGACAGCTGCCTTCCTGTTTTATCCCAAGAATCAAACTGTTTCCTTGGTTGTACATACAGCACATGACATCACTTGGCATTCATTATGTTCAAAAGGTATAGAAGTAAGATTCAAATTAGAGAAATTACCACTTTCCTCTGCTGGGATAAAACAATCTATAATCATTAGACCAACACGCAGGATGAGAATTCTGAGCGCCACATGGCAGCCACAGTAGGTAAAGGATTCAATGAGCTACAAATTAATAATCCAATGGTGATGATTTCATGGCTGTGAGAAGCTCAAAACCAAGTGTTCTGACAGGACACTTGGACTCCAAGCTGATGCACATCCCACCTTCGAACACAAAATGGATGACCTTGAAGGTCTCCCCTAGTGCTAAGATGATAAATATTAAAATACGCCTTTCTGTTTACATGGATTAACACTTCTGACAAAGAACCATGAATAATAAAGGGTTAAAAGGCTATGCTCAGAGCTGGGTCTGTTTCTCAAGGAAGCTTCTTTGAACACCCTCCAGGTTTCCACCTAGGTAAGTTTTCTGCTGGGCACTTCCTATTTGTTCCTCAATCTTGACAGGAGCCTTATGTCATGTCTGTGAGTCAGGGGTAAGATTAGCTTGTCTCAGGACGAGGAACAAGGTCCTTGTGACTAAAGTGACTGATCATGTCCCTCCACCACATCACAGCACACATGCACCAATTCTATCTTCCACGGCAGTCTGTTAGCACCAGCGAACACCCCATGGCGGTGAAGACTTGCTGAAAGTAATAGTGCACACCCTATTTGGTGGATTTCTGACATTCTGAAGAACAAGCACAAAGGAAATTGCAGGGCGATGCAGGAAGAATGTAGGCAGTTCATGTTCAAAGTATCAAATGTAAATTAGTTTCTCTTACTTTTCATGATAGAGAAATACATAAATGGTTCCTCCAGCTGCCATGAGCCAGATAAACCAACGCATGTGAGAGGCCAGGGGTCCAAGTTCACGGAGGTTCAACCTACAAACATAAGGAGGCAACAAAAACAGAAGGATGAATGAAGGGAATCGAGTCATTGGAAAGAGAATGGCAGCACAGCAGGAAGAAAGGGCATTCGACAGGCGGGGAGGCTTCAGGGAGGTTTGGGTAAAATCAGTAACTTGAACACAAAATCATAGGCCGACTTTTTAATAATAATAAGAATTTGATGAGCATCATTTGAAAACAGTAGCAGCTAAAAACAGCCACTCTGAAGGGGGTCTCAGCACACCTGTCACGCCACACAGTCTGGCAGGGCACGCCCACGTAGAATCTGCTTGCCTTTTTATTTCTCAGTCGTGCATTTGGCAGGGGCCAGAAGCCTGAACCAAATCCTGAACCAGGACTGCATACCTGCAGCTGAAACTTAACGGACAGACGTGTCTCTGCCGGCAACCTCTCCCCCAAGACAGGACCTGAGGGGTCCTACCCCGTGTAAGGAAGACTTCCTGGCAGCCTTTGACCTGTGATGAGCTCTGAATCTAACATGCTGCAATTATAGTGGGACTAACGCTATACTAAGAATGGACACAAAAAAATTAAATGCTTTGACTGGCATTTAACTATTTAATTTAACTATTAAATTTGTATTTCCCAATGAAAAATCAACTCCTGTTGTCTCTAAAGCTACGTGTGAAAAACTGCCTGCCTTATATTTGATTCCTCAACTCACATTTATGAATTTTTAAAAATATATTTACTTCCTTTAAATTGCTTCACAAAAGCTTTCAAAAGGGTTCTTGCTCTAATATGAATCAGACCTGTAATTTAGTCACAGCTATTGGGGAGAGCTAGCACTTACTTTTTATTCTAACGGATAATTACATTTCTTTTGAGTGCCTGAAGTTGCGTAAGGCAGACGTTAGCGGCCGCCGCTGCTGTTAGCAGAGGATTGTGTGACATGAACCTCTTGGTGCTTAGAACCGAATCAGGTCTTAAGAGGGGAAAACTAATGTTTCTCCAACATCAAGTTTCAGCCCAACAAAAGACTGTCCTATCTGTACTGGAACGGCAAGGAGATCCAGGCGTTTGGGCTTCAAACATGCAAATAATTTGGTTAGTTGCTTCCTCAGGTAACAAAAGACATGGTCTATGGTAGCTGCTGGGCTGTTAAGTGAACTGAAAGCCAGGGGTGGAAATTTCAAAAGAAGTTTGCTTTTCCTTATACATATTTATTGCATTTCCACTTGAAGAATTCAATCTCCACATATTCTGAGAGGCAGGAGAAGTAAACGGAAAGACTATGGAAGAAAAGGGTTATACATATTTCCAAAGTGAGCCTGCTAGCACAAGTTCACAGCACTTGTGGAAACAATCCAATGCCTGGACATATTCTGTCTCAGAAGCAGCAAGATTCACCCGAATAACTCAAGTTAGGGGACAAACCAAATGTGTGCCCTCTGGAGGAGGAGCAGGGTGTGTGTAAGCGGCTTGCAGGCCGGCGAGAGGAAGGAAGGGACGCTATGCACAAGATGCTCTTTTCAAGGCCATAGGATGGGGCTGGTGCGGCAGGTGAGCAAGTAGGTACCCGCTTACAAACCTGGTGACCTGAGTTCAATCCCTGGAAGCCTACACGGTGGGAGAAGTGACTTCCAAAAGTTGTCCCCTGACTTCACCCATGCACCGCCCACCTTGAACAATACCAATAATGTGAGGGTCGCTTACCAGGGAGCGTAGGACGCGGCGATGAAGAAATAGATGACCATCCTGTCGCACATGTGAAAGCAGTGCTCCACGGTCCTGCGGGGAACCAACACAGACAGCGCTGCCAACCTTCCCGACTGCAGTGGGGTCACCACTGCACGGCAAACGCTGCGCTCCCCGTTCCTGCTCTTTCTCATGCTTCCATAACTTGCCTATCTTGAACAACAGGAAGCCACACATAAAAGCTTCCCGTTGTTTTTTAAGGTGGTACATACAACTGAGAAGAGAAATGGGGCATCCCATGCTAGTCAAGCGATCTAAGTATTATCTGATGTTGTAAGGGTTTTTTTGGAAGATGGAAATTCCTTGGGGGAAGACCACCCCAAGCTCCTGTCACAGTGGGGACGTGCCGTCTTGGTGTCTGCTGACAATCCCTGAAGTGAGATGTCTCTGCTGTTTTTCCAGATGTCTATAGGGAAGCATCCACTGCAAACACCCCAGGGTAGGCATTGGTCCTAATGAAGGAACAAAAGACCATGCCGTTGCTGTCAGAGGACAGACACGTGGATTCCTAAGGCAGCTTCAGAATCCATCAGGATGTGCACGTGTGAAGCACATGGCCTCATCGCATGGCCTCATCAGTCTACACACGAAATGGATGAGACAGAACCTGCCCTGAACCTTGCTGAAGTTCTGAGATGGAATTTCACATAGCCCAGGCTGGTTTTGAACTCACTAGGTAGATAGGGCTGACCTTGAACTTCTGATCCTGATGACTCTACCTCCCAAGGCTGTGCAGTGCCTTGCCCAGCTTCATACCACTGTTTTGACACTATTTCTAGCTTTCCAAAGGGTAAAAGCTGCCATTCTCCAGACTATCAGCTCTCGGCTCTGCCTCACCACACACAGTTTTGACCGAAGCAGAATGATGAGGACTTGTGTTAAGGAAGAAGTGAAAATGACACTTAAAAAGAATCGTTTTCAGTTTTCTGGGCACAAGCTGCGACTTACCCCAGATCATAACTGAGGGGACAGGTCTCAAGAAGCAAAGGTTATACCAATGTTCCTCACTCCTGACGATATGTAATAGACAGTAGAGCAGTCACAAGCTTCTACTTTCAAGGAACAGAAGAGAGGACAGACCACAGAGGGAAGGGTAAATCTGTTTCAAACCTTTTTTCAAACCCTTCACATGACTGTGACCCCCAGCAAGGTTTGAGGACCTTGCACTTCGGCTTTCCAGATGGCCATCCATTGTTAGGGCAGACAGCTAGACCTCGACTCTTATCCAAGGTTCTCTACCAGGCCTGTAGGCCAGTTGCTGGAGGGCTTGGGCAGAAGGATCTCAAATTCAACATCTGCCTTGAATATGTGTGAGTTCGTATATGTGATACATGTGAGTTCAGGTGCAAAATTAAAAGTTAAGAGGACAGGAGGCTAGGACAGAGCAGAGCGCCTGCCTAGCATGCACGAGGCCCTTAGGTCCAATCCCCAGTACTGATTTCCATAAAGAGAAAAAGATCTGCCACCTACCTTTCTAACTCCCACTAGCCTCAAAAATAGAATGGAAACAAGGAGCTGGGAGATGGGGCAGTCAGTGACGTGCTTGCTGATCCCAGCACCCATGTAAAACAAAAAACCAAAACCTGAAGTAACAACATGTACCTAATGTAATCCTAGTAATCCAGTGCTGGAGCAGACAGGAGGGGCTTGCTAACCAGCCAAACTGACTTGGTGAGCTCCAAGTTCAGCAGGAGACCCTGTCTTAAAAAGGTGGAGAGTGATTAAAGAAGACACTCTACATACATCACCCTCTGGCACAGTATCTAGCACATAATAGAGAGTATTTCCTTTATCTACTTAAATTAGGCTTCATTGGATTTTTTTAAAAGTTGAATACTAAGCAAACACTGTAAACGAGGCCTGTGATTCGAGCAATACTCTTTCAAGGTTCAGGGGAATCTTGTTTCTACAATTCCTTTTTCTCCAGCCCCTGGCAGGGAGGCCAGGGATACTGAAGCAGTCATCTACAACTCTTTATTGATTCAGAAATCCAGACATCAAAGCCAAGTGTGCTGAAGCAACCACAGGCGTCAGGCTGTGCCAAGAAGATAATGAAGTGCTCTGCTTCCAGAAGGGCTCTGCGCCCTGTGACGTGTGCCCTGAGGAAGCAGCACAGGTTATTTCTGTGATTCTCTGTGCGCATGCCCCAGGTGCCCTGGTGATTCAATGCTGTGGCTTTAAGCCCAGGGAATTGTCACCTTAAAGGAAAGGGAAGCAGATGGCATGTCATACTGCTGGGGACGAGGAGTCAGAGGTGTGGAGATGACGGATCCTGTTGGACTCACTGATTCGGACAACACGGGTTGCTTCTCTGAGCCTGTTTGTCCAACAGTGATTCCACATGTAATCAAAGAAGTAACTATCTTAGAAATCCCAAATTCTGCTTAATAAGCGAAATATGTCTTAATATTTAATTGAAAGTTTCTGAGATTTTTGTGGGGTCACTTTTGTGGGTATTGTGTGGGGTATATATGCACGTATATGTGTTCATGTTTGTGTGTGTGCGCATGTACACATGTGCACATAACAGAATGCCAGAGGTGACTCTTCCTCAACCATTCTCTTCCCCTAGTGTTTAGACAGGGTCTCCCACTATGCAGCTAAAGTAGCTGGCCAGCGAGCCCCATCGAGTCCTCCTGTCTCTGTCTCCCTCATACGAGGATTGCAAGTATGCACTACCACTCCTGGAATTTTGCATGGGTGAGGGACTCAAACATGGGACCTCACATTTGTGAGACAAGCGCTTTACTTTCTGAGCCATCTCCCCAGCCTAACCCACACGCACACTTCTGTTTTGACTTGGTTCAAAGCCACCCAAGTACTGGGATTAAAGGTGGGAGTATCACTATGACTGACAATTTTTTTTTTGAAATTTAATAAAAGAAAGTTTTTCTTTTTTCTTTTCTTTGGTAAAATCTCATGTATATAGCCCGGGTGTGCCTCAAACTTCTGACCTTCCTCCTTTACCTCCTGAGAGCAAGGAATGCAGGCACATAATTACATGCCTGATACAAAAGGCATTTGAGTATACCTTAAATCAACTCTTCCTCTGTTCTGAGTTTTCCTTTTTCGAGGAAAAAAAAGGGGTGTTAATCTACTTGATTATTCCAGATTCTATTTTATAAGGGCCCATACCCATATAAATGATATTTTGATCCCAAATTAAATTGGTTAATAGGAAAAATGCCTTTGTATCCTTGCTGGTGGGCCAAGGACCATCTTACTGTTGGGAAGGTGCCTCCCAGTCCATAACAGCAGACTACGTGAATTCTGAGCAGTAGATGTAGACCTTCATCCTGGGAGAGCGGCCTCAGAACAGCCCACCGGAACTGGGATGCCTCTCCTGATGTCACGGGGCTACACCTTTTAACTTTCAAATTGCTTTCGCATACATCATCTTATTCCCCCAATCACAGCAATCCAAGGAGTCAGTGTTCTAATTCTCACCCCAGTGAGGAAGAAACTGGGGTTCAGTGACTTACTGAAAGTGAAGAGGAGGACAAGGACTCAAAGACCAGCTGACCCCAAGCCCACCATGCTCTCACCACCTTACAGAGACTGTTCTCATCTGGCACCCCGGGTGCGTTTTAGAACTTGGAATTAGCTCTCAGGATCTGAGACCACAGGACCTGCCCAGACAGTGGGTATTGTTCACAGATCCTCAGAAAGCCTTGCTTAATTAGATGCACACCGAGCAGGGGGTCTTCACACTCTATCCAGCCCAAAGAGAATGTCCTGAATTATGGGACAGCATGAAAGCTCACCAGGCTGGAAAATGTCTACTCTTAGCCCCACCTGATTGAAACACAGCAACATGCTAAGCCCACTACAATGCTCCGTGGAGCACTTGTGCCACTTGCTGTACCTTAAGTGGCTCTTTTTCCATGACACGATGTGAAATACTGTAGAAACGATGAAGAGGGCGCAGAGGCCCAGTCCGTAGATCCATGCCGTTATCTTTTCCCAGCAGTCGTCAGACAGCCGGTGCAGGAGCGCGCTGCCCACAATGGCCGGGACGATGAGGAACTGGGGGAGAAGAGAGACCTGAGTGCCCTGCTTGATGGGCTAAGACTTGCTAGACACACGCAGGCTGACCAGACACTCTTTGAAAAGAATGCAGAAACCAACATGGGTCTCCTTTGAGAATCAAAATGAAAGCCCAAGGTAGTCAGGTGCTATGTGCAAATGGGTTCTATTCAGCACCCAGGAACTGCAAAGACGTAACATTGCTCGGCTGTTGCAAAACAGATGCTCTTTATCCTAATTCCACTCAATAAGAGCGCATGACATTCTCCTCTAATCTGATTCATAGTAGGGACTCAAAATTCAAATGCCAGATTTCCCAGGGGCCTCCTGAATTTTGGATGTTCTGTCCTGTAACACCCACGAGTCAGTGAACACCCACTACTTCAGTGAAGGAGAACTGACTGAATCAGGCCCATACATTTTAGTGTTCAAAACACCACACACTAAATTGATAGCTGAACTTGTGTATCCTGATTTCCACTTTGGATCTGTTCACTTCGCCAATTTGAAAGAAGCAGAACAAAGGAGTCTGAAAAGTATTTCATTTAAATAGTACCTATCCAATCATCATTCCCAAAGCCCATCTACTCAAAAATTTTCAAGACACCACAGTCTTAAAAATCTGTATGTATGTCTATGAGATATGTAAGTGTGTATGTGGTATGTGGGTGTGCATGTGTGTGAAATGTGTGTGAGGGGGGTGAGATGTGTGTGTGTGAATGTGAGACGTAGGTAATGGGGGTTGTAAGATGTGTGTGTAGATGTGGGTGTGTGACATGTGTGTGGGGGTGTATATGTGACATGTAGGTGTGTGTGTGTGTGAGATGTATGTGGGTGTGTATGAGATGTGGATATATGTGTGACATGTATGAGAAAGAGATGTGTGTGTGCATGTGTGTGAGACATGGGGGTGTGAGATGTAGGTGTGTGCCTATGTGTGCGACATTGTATATGTGTGTGTGAGATGTGGACGTGTATCATGTGTGTGAGATGTGGGTGTATGTGTGATATGTGTATGTGTGTGACATGTGTGCTATGTAGGTGGGTGTGACACATGTGGGGATTGTGTTTGCATTTTGAGCCCGACTGTCACAAAGACAACACATATGAAAGGAAGAAATAACCCCCAAATTAACTATTTCCTGGGTCACTTTGGGTTTAGCTCTTTTACTTCTAGATCATTTTGGTTTTCCTTTCTTCCGTCTTTGTGTTTCTGTTTTATTTTGGCTTGTGGTGTGTAGTATGTGACTATACTTGTTCATGGAGGTCAAGGCTCAATGTCAGGTGTCTTCCTCGATTGTTCTGCACCTCATTTTTTGAGACTGGGTTTGTCCCTAAACCTGGAGCTCATTTATTGGCCAATCAGTCAGCAATCAGGGTTGAGATTATAGGTATCCAAAGCTGTGCATACATTTGTATGTGGGTTCTGGGGACCGAACCCAGGTCCTCTTGCTTGAGTGACAAGCATTTCACAGACTGAGCCAACTCCCCAGCCCCCCTTCTTTCCTATGCCTAGCGCCTCACACATGCCAAGCAGGTGCTCTACCAATGAGCACATCTCTAGCCATCTTTGTATTTTAATTTTGAGATGAGTTCTCACTACGTGATCCAGACTGGCCTTGGGATTCATGCTGTCGTCCAGATAGGCTTTGGATTGTGATCCTCCTATTTCAGTTTCCTGAATAGCTGGGATTACAGGGTTCGCGTCGTTTTTTTTTGTTTGTTTGTTTGTTTGTTTTTTTTTGAGTTTATATACACACCATGTTTTGCTTTTATAAGGAATTAAACATGAAGAGCTTGGGGATCTGATCAGCCTTTTCTTTAGCAGATTTGAAATAAGATCCTTCAGGAGAAGCAATGGCCACCGTGGGAATGGGAAGATGTGGCTCCCTGCTTCAGAGGACAGTTTGGCTTAAAAATAGTTAAAACATCTTTTCCAACCAACCATCAATTGTCCTTCGAGGTAAGTGCTGCAGATATACTTGGAAGGAGAAGCACTGCATTGTGGGTATGCTAGAGTTCACAAGCTTCCTTGACTGTCTATAACTAGGTACTTCCCTTCTGGCATCTTTCTAAAACATGTGGTGCTTCAACACCGTGGAACACCCAGCATTCAACACGTTCCCCACGGTTCCTGGTGGCATAGCCCAGCCCTGATCAAAGTGGAGGAGCTCCTGCAACTCATGATGAGACTCCTAGAGAACCTCACTCTCCCCATCCCCCAGCTCTGTGGGAAAGAGAGCGACAAATGTGTACTCACTGCGTGTGTGTAGCAGTTAGCAGCATGTTCGTAGCAGGTGGGCTTGTAGCGGCCATTGGCTGGGGCCCGATGGTTCATGAAACTGTAGAAACAAGAAGCCATCATCAATTGAGACAAATACCCAGTGGGTGAAGACCAGGTGATTACTGGGGGGGAACGCCCAGTTACCAGAAAGAAAACAAAACCCTCGAGAAGGTGTAAACAGGGCCAAGAGTGGAAAACGCAAACACCTTAGTTTATTTGATGAAGCATTCTTGCAATCTGTTCCTAAGATAAACCCTCTGCCAAGCAAAAGTAAATAGAAACCATATCCAATTCAAGGGGTGCCCCCTAAGTCAAAGGGAGGAGGCAAAGATTAAGAGCAAATCTTCAATCTTAACAAAGAAGTCAAGGGGAATTTTCGCAACTTTAGCCTTCGCCATGACATGGAAAGGCACATATGCATTTGAAAGGTGTCTGTTTCCTCAGTCGCAATGCACAGAGCTTTATGCATCTAGATCTGTAAAGCCTACAACCCACATTAAAAGGCTTGTCAGACTCGTTTCCCTATATTGTATTACCTGTTCTGGCACCAGGCAGCTGAACCGATACCTGGCTACCTTGGGGCCACTTAAATAAGGAGGTACATTCTCACCTTCGTTCTTCCTGAATAAAAAGTTTGCTTCAGACAGCACACACGGCGAGTGCTTCACATTCTGACAATAAAGTTCACACTTACACACAAGAATCCGCCTGTCACAGTCTATTAGATGGCAGCAAACAAGCTCCTGTTCCACACTTGCCTGTGACCTTATCACGATCATGACACTGCGAGAGATGGTCCCCTAACCCCGACACACACTGGGTTTCACAAAGGATTCTGCATCATGTTTCTGTGTTTCACAAGGAATTCTGAATCATTTTTCTCCCAAAAGAGGGACGGGGGTGGTGGGAACCTTAACTGTGTAAATAAGAGAGCCAAGTGGCAAGGCACAGGGTTTGTGTAAGAATCTGCCACCTCTCAGGTCTCAGAGCTCCCGCTAACGCACTCGGGATGAAAGAAAAAAGGATTCTCTTTTGTGCTGGCTGCGTTGGGGAAAGCGACTTTCTTTTGCATTTTGTCCTGAACCATTCTGAAAAATGGTACCGGGCAGATGTAAAGCCACATCTTCCCACAGGACCAAGTCATTAGAAGAGTGTCATCCCTCAAGGGCCAAGGAGATGGCTCAGCAGGTAAGGTGCCCACCTGAAGACCTGGGACCTGATTTTGATTCTTGGAAGCCCACATGGTAGAAGAGAATTGACTCTCTTCTGAAAGTTGTCCTCTGATTTTCAACTACTGGCTGTAGCATTCAGATGCTCTCTCTCTCTCTCTCACTTTCTCTCTCACACACACACACACACACACACACACACACACACATAAAATAATTAGAAAAGCAGAGCAGGCTATCCTTAGGTAAGATCACTGAAGATCCATTGGCAGTCTCCAACTCCCTCAGTGTCAGAGTGGAGCCTCCACATAGGATGAAGACACTTCACTTGGGCCACTGGTGCTTGGAGGCGTAACTAGTGCCAACACCACAAGGACTTCCTCCTGCATGGGACCCACCAGAAGCCTCAGCAGCATTTGGAGAGACGACACAGCCAGTAGCTTCAGAATCTACCCAGGCTATCCTCGCACATGGATAAATCATTTCAAGAATCTCCTCTTCTCCCCTGGTAATCCTTTAAATTATTTTACTAATTTCCTAAGGGATGAGTGTGTTGCTATACAGCCCTTAGCAGTAAAAAGAAGAATAATTATACCCGTGGGAAGAACGCTTTGAAAAGTGTCCCAAGCGTCTAAGGGTTAGCCACATCACCACGCTGAGACATAACTACAGAACCCCACGTAGCACACCCTGCTAGGAACTTCAAAGACCAGTGCGAGGTTCCGAAGTGCTGGAGGTTGGATGGAACTGCAAGCGCTCTGTGCAGGGTACAGAAAGTGGGAGCCGCCTAACCCACCACCAGGCTGGAGACTAAAATAGCAATTTATATCTCAGGCAGCCCAGTCTAAAAATAGTCAGGCCGTTACACAGCAACCGGGATAGACTTTCTCATTTTCTCCTGCAAGCAAAGATGCTGGGAGACCAGAGACCTGTGGCAGCTTAGTCCCTGCCGACGAGGAGTACTTCAGGTTAAAAATAAAGTGGGGGGCTGGGGAGACACATCACTTGGCAAAGGGCTTGCCGAGCGAGCATGAGTCCAGAGTTTGAGACCCAGCACCCACATAACAAACAAGCAAGCTTGTAATCCCAGGGCAGAGGATATAGAAGCGGCTGGATCCCTGAAACTCCTGGCGAGCTACCCTAGCTGAATGAATGCAGAGTGACTAGAAAAGACACTAGATGTCAATTCTTGCTTCCACATGTATACACCTGCGCACGTGTACATGCATGTGTGCATGCACAGAAAGAGAGAGAGCAAAAAAAATAAAGTGGACTTTATAGAGAAAAATGGTCCTCTCCAATGGCCTAAGCAGCTCTTCCTGGCGTATGGGTGAGAGTCAGATAATAAGCCAAGGAAAGAGCAGCTACCCTGGGGGAGTTTTACTGTCTGGGGCTCAGTGGGATAGACAGCACGATTGTTCTGCTGGGAAATTATAATACAATTTTCCATTTCTCTCAAAATGCCAGGGTGCAATCAACCTCCTCCATGGTTTCTGAAGAAATCATTCCTGAGACCTACAAGGGAAAGCAGATGTAAAATGTAAATGTACTCCCACACACTGAGCCTAGTCTCTTTCTCCACTCAAAAAGACTGAGAAAATTTCAAGTGCTGCAGACAACATCTCCCATGGATGGAAGATGGATGGAAGATGGTAATGAGCAGTAACCTCAAGGCTACACAGTACCCGTGAGGACAGCAAATGCTTATTATGTGGGGTGCCCATCCGACTGACTCTGTGACAGGAGGTTGTCATCTACAGACGCATTCACAGCTCTCCTAGGACATGTGCAGCACATGGGCCACAAGGTAGACATACCGGCGAGGCTCTGACTTGGTCCTGGGAATGGAATCACGAGTAATAATGCTATTAGCGGAGCAGGGTCTATTTATCCATCCCCTTCCTTTCCGTTTCTATGTTCTCTTAGGACACTGATTTTCCTGGTAACTCAAAGCTATGGAGGGAAAGGAACAGTTGGAAACACAAGCATGAATGAGCCTTTAGACAACGGACACCATCAGTCCCAAAGCTCTGTGCCCTTGGATAGGTCTGAAACCCACCAGCAAAGCTTACAGGCTGCAGAGCAAGTCCCATGGGTTACCCTTGAGTGAACCCTGCTCCTTATCTCCAAGAGTGAGTACTGTCAATGCTATCTATGCTCAGGTCCACTCCCAATCAGTGCACTCCATGGATCCATAGCTCCTGCCTTCAATCAAGACACCAACAGCCACACCTCAGACACTTGAACCCGCAGCCTCTTAACCGCCTGCTATGGTTCCCCATGGAGGCTTTGTAGAGCAGCTGCAAGACTCTACTAAAGCCAAATCTTGCCACACATTCCTGCCTCCATTTAAAACCCATCTTCTTAATGGCTTCTCCACGAATGGCTTGGTCCTCACTACTTTCCTTGGCTCGGGGTGCTTTCTGGCAACCCCACCATCTAGCTATACCACCTTCTTTAAACCACAAAGGCCGTATGTGGCTCAGGACACTGACTGTTCATTTCAGTCTAGCAAATGCTTTCCCAGCATGCCCAGGTGGCCTCCATCTTTCAGGTCCGTGGGTCCGTGTTAGTGCCCAGAACATCCTACCTGAAGTGTTACATCGGTGCTTGCAACCCAAGCAAGACTTAACCACAATTAATAAGAAGTTGATTAAGCTGTCAACAAATTCCTCTCTCCCCACTGCAAAACGAGTTCCATGAAAACTATCTTCTTTGCTGCCATTTCATTTCCAATCCTAGGCACAACGTTCCGATTTGTACATAATTGCTGAATGGATGAATGAAAACACAGACCTTCTAGCTACTGCCAAACTATTTTAACAGAGATAATCCACAGTCAATTTAGTTTTATTGGGCATTGCAAAGGTTCCGTGTGCAAAAGCAACAGGCAATCTTGGAGCCAAAAGAACTCAGCCTCTTCTCAAAAGAAAAACTCCAAGGACAAGGCAATGGACAATGGACATTCCGGACCGTTCAACTTTGGATGCCACAGCTTACCCCAACCTGGTGCACGGCATGGCATCTTCTTATCAGACCCTTTCAGACTGAGAGGGGACATTTCTTCAGGGAGTGTCCCATGACAATGACAGCATTCTTGATAATTATTTAAAGAAGACATCTATAATACCACCTTATGCCTATGCCTCAAGGATATAACAACATGCCAAAAAAAAAAAAAAAGGCAAACAATCTATACTATCTGAAGAGAAACCAGTTACACAACATGATATATTATATACATATATATATATAAATATAATATACAGGAAGCCCTAGAAGATTTTCTAATGCTTTTGAATAAGATTCATCCAAACATTCAATTATGAAATTAACCAGTAGTTGGTCAATGGACTGGAGCTGAGGAAGATAGAATTTGTTTGCATCTGGGAGGTGAGAATGAGTTCTTAGTGAGGGTAGTAAACAGAGACACGAAAAGACTCTTGAGTTTGCCCCTTCCAACATATGTGACTTCAGGCAAGGATCTCGCTACTTTCCAAACTTATTTGCTCTTGGATTAACTCTCTCTCAGGGTTACTGCTGAGACATACACAAGCTCCCAGTCAGTGCCTGGCACAAACAGGCACTCAATGAATGCTAACAGTTACTATCTGCTGCCAGAGATGCCGGAGAAGGGAAAGTGTGTGTGTTGTGTGTGTGTGTGTGTGTTACTACTTTTAGAGACTCAGTTGAGAAAGGGATAAAACAAAAGAGAAAAACCTGCTCTGTCCCATGGAATTTTTCACACATTAAGCTTCTGAAGAGATCATGATTCCTCTGAACTCCCCACTAAGGATAGAAAGCTTTTTCCTTACAGCTCCCATCCCCATAAATGGCAAGTTGATCCAAAGCCACAATAACCACCGAGTTTCCATTATGAACAAATCTGTTAGATGTTCTTATAACTTAGGAGGTGGAGCTATGAACTATGCTCTTACAAAATGCTTTTACTGTGACCAAATGTTCTTCAGATGACAAGTCCACCAGATGAAAGAGGACACTAGTTCAAAGACAGCTTGTCCCTCCTACAGTTCCCATGTAATTTACCTACATGTAACTTGGAAGATGTTCAGAAAGTTATACAATGGACTCAGCTTTAAAAGGTGTAGAATGATACTTAACATCTTAATATGTAAATCGCAGAAATCACACTCTGGTTATGTTACTTTAAATTTGTAGGCTTACCAAGTTTAAATAGATACTCATTAATAGTCTGCTAATCTAGTATATAAAAAGAGAAACAGGAAACTAAGGATTACTAAGATCTGCAATCGAAATTAGCCATCATCAAATAAAAAACTATCCAATGTCCACGGAGTACAGTAATGTGCAGCCATTATGAAAAGCATCTATCCTACACTGAAAGATAATGCCTGCATTTTAAATTTAATGGTAAAATAGAGTCTACAATAAGACAAGATTACTTTTCATCAAAAAGACAGTTCAATCATCCAATTTTATTTGTGGAACAAAAAACAAGCCTTTTCTTTTTATAGATTTCAAAAGGGTGAGAGAAAAAGATACAAACTCATTAATCAGAGAGGGAAGTGTTAATTTCATAGAATATATATATATACACACATTACACAGAGATAGAACCACTGCTCTCTGAAAACAAGCTCATCCACATGTAAACAAGCAAAGCCAAAAGACCCTATATGCTGAGGGCTTCAGAAGTCATGCCCCAAGGTATGAGTGCTGGTTTACATCCCCCTCTAAAGTTCCTTCACTCCGGATATGAGGTTCCCTTCTGCCTTTAGCACAGACCTGCGGGTCCCTTCTAGGCCTAGTGCCAGGTCAACCCCCTGGGTGACGAGCAATCCAAGTCTTCAGCTGATCTCCCGCCCCCCACCACCAATACAGCCCATCCTGTGTATGTGTTGGACTCTTGACCCCCTGCGATCAGAAGGAATGAGGTTAAATGTTATTAATGGGTAAGTGGGCAGAGAAGACCGGGAAGGAAAAAAAAGGGTGCATTTCAAATTTCCAAATAATAAAAGGCTCCCAGACTTAATAAAAACATACATTTTCTGCTTTCAATTTGCGGACACCTCAACACTAAGCTAGTCTGCTGGTGGTGAAGATCTGAATGGGTATGGCAGCCAGACTCAGACAAAGGGATGGAGAGTTACCAGAAACCCAGAAGAGGTGAACTTTCACCCACTTTAACCAAGCCCAGAGCTTCCTCTGGGAACCTCCGGCCAGCCGCCTCCATCACTGCGTCCAGGCAGGTACCCGGAAAGAGGGTGAAAGGCCACTGTACCCCTCCAGCCCGGCGTCCCCACCAGCTCCTCGGCACAGAGCACCCGACCTGCCTTCCGGTGGCGCCTTCTGGGTTCGGCTCTTTTCCTAACCCAGGCGTCTCGAGACAGATCTCTCCACCTGAAAGCTAACTTGCCCCTGCGCAGAACCCAAAATAGCATCCCCGTGGGACTTCAAGCTTGAGAATCAGTGAGGCCCAGACACCCCCAGGCAAGGCTGGATCTGCCTCAGTTTCCCTGTCGTCATCGGGGCCGGTTACAGACGAAAACACCCCCAAAATCTCCCAGGTCACCCTCTCTCTGGTTGTAAAATACATCTTCCCTCAGGGTGCAGCCGCCGCTCTGGAGACCCCACCCCGGGATTTGCAAAAGGATGGGGGTCCGGAATAGGGGCACAGGAGGGCGCTGGGGCTTTGGGGGTTCCGGAGCGGGCAGAACCCAGTCTGGATAGGGATTGGCGTCCGGGTGTGCAAGCGAGAGGAGGACAGAAGGCGGGGTGCAGGACCCGGGGGTGCAGATCGAGAGGGGACCCGGGGCTGGCGCCCGGAGGAAGGGGGTCGCCCCGGGACTGCAGGACGCGGAATCCCCGGGATGGAGCCGGGGAGGACGGTGACCACGCGCAGGGGCGCAGCGTGGGGAACGTCCCCCCAGCCCAGCGGCGCGCTCCCGCTCACCGCTGGAATCGATTCTTGAACCGCATTGATCCTCCGCGCCTCCTCGGGGGCCGGCAGCTCCGTCTCGTCAGCACCGGCGGCGGGGCGCGCGGCCCTCATGGGCTGGGGCTGCTCGGGAGGCCGCCCTGCGTGCCCCGCGGAGCCGCTCGGCCGGAGCAGAACCGCCGTGGGCCACGCCGGGGGTCAGCACTGGGCCGGGGCCAGACCGGGTGGCTGGGGGCGGGAGGGAGGCCGCTTAAACGGCCCCGGCGCCTCCCGCCTCCCGCCTCCCCGGCTCCTCCGCCCCCGGTGCCCGCGCCCCGCCCCGGAGCCCGGCTCCGCCCTCCGAGCCGGGCCCCGCCTACGCCGGCGTGCGCCCACGGCCGCCTGCGCGTCACCGCGCCCGGAGGCCAATCGGCGCGCGGAGCGGCGCGCGGCTCCGCTGCCATTCATCCCCCCCGGAGCACCGGCGAAGGGGCGGGTCTCACGGCGGAGGGGGCGTGGCGAAGGGAACGGGGCGGAGCGCTAGAAGGGCGGCGCTCTTTCTCGAGGCCTGGAGGCTGAAATACCATAAAGGAGATGGTCTAAGAATCTTGTTACCGCAGCGACGGAGGACCGAAGTCCGCGTTCTGATCCTGGCCCGTGTCATTCGGCCCTCATTCATCTGTGCATCCTTGCTTTTGTTTATTCTTCCATCATGAAAGCTATTGCAAGAAGTTCCGCCGCGGATTTTAAAACCTTACTGTCTGTTATATAAAAAAATTGTGTTCTCTATGGCAAGATCCAGCTCTGAATTTCAGTGAGAAGCACAAACGGAGGAATTTTCTGGAGGCAGATCCTTTTTACATTATTCTCCAATTTCTTTTTCCCAAGCAGCTTGCGTACAGAGACCCTTTGCCTAAGCCTTTTAAACTCAAGAGGTCTTGCCAGGGAGAGGTTCCAATAAGCCGAAGGAAAAGGAGTGAGGGAAGGGAGCTCAGAGAGGAGACGGATATGGTCGAATGGAACGAAGGAAGGAAAGAAAGTGAAGTTTATTTACAGTCTGTCAAGATCGCTCCTGGTGTGCTAAGTGTGTGCACTCCTGTGTGCTCCTCCCAGTTATCTGCCTACACTTGTCCCCACTCCCGGAACTTGACCCTCTGAAGGGACAAGGCTCACCCCTTTGGGAGTGTTTATTCCGTTCACGGGGAAGCATGGAGGAGCTGGGGAGGACTTGCACCCATTAATTCTTGTCCCTTTTCTGTAACAGCTCAAGTTGTCTGGGCGCTTTTCAAGCTCATGTTGAAACTGCAGGAGTTGGCATCATGTCACCCGGTTCATAGTTGAAGGGGCTCAGGCACTGTTCACAATAGCCAAGTTATGGAAGCGGCCAAAGAAGAGTGGATAAACAAAATGAGAATGAGAGAGTGAGTGTGTGCATCTTGCGAGATACTAAAAAAATGAAGCGAGGGGGTGATCTGACTGTGCCATCTGTCAGATTATTGATTTCCAGGGCTGATCTAACTGTTCTAGCTGGCTAGGCAAGGGACCCCTTTCCTTCCACCACTCCATGTGCTTATATCCCAAACCAATCCCAAACCAAAGGCCCATTCGGTCAAAAAGGACCTTGTTCCCCCATAGAGTGGAGAGTAAATAAGTAGTTAAGCACCCCTGCTGGAACCTCCAAGCAAACTCTCAAGAAAAAAAAATGACATCATTTGTAGGAGAATGACTGGGACTAGAGTGTGGTCTTGTTGAACAAAATAAACAGGATTTGGAAGGACAAATATTAAATGTTTTTATAACTGAGTGTAGAACACAAAAGTCATGTAATTTAGAAGAAAGGCTTTTGGAAAGGAGGAAGGGGATCCAGGACAGGGAAGATACAAAAGGGGATGAAACATGCTCAAAGCCCATTATATGCACTAATGAAACAAGGAAAACCCATTATTTGGTACAATTAGTATATGCTAAGAGACGAAAAATGTTCCCAATGCAAAACTGGGGTTTGCATTCAGCTTCCGCTAACACAAAGCATAGATTCCTTCAGCATGCCCACTGCCTCTTCCTGAGGTTTTTAAAGGAACAAGTCTCTCAAATGTGCACACACTCTTCCCTGTCAGAAAAGGAGCATGGATTGAAAGGGTATCGCATACCCACTTGGCAGTCTCAGCTAAATAATCAGCGGTGTAGAGGATGGAGATAACAAAGGAGATAACTAATGAAGAGAAATGAAAATTAACGATATGAAATAACATAAGAAAGTGTTATAAACTAGGAACATCTATTATACAGAATGTGCTATGTTGTAGGGGATGCTGGGTAGGCTATAGATGGATGTATGAGAAACCTTGGTACTTGACTTTCAGTTTTACCCTGAATAGACTATTAAAGTGATTTCTAAGAGATAGAAATGAAATGCTAGTATATACTTCAATATGAATGAGCCTTAAAAACATGTTGTTAAATGCAAAGAATCAGTGAGAAGGGCCGTATGCTGTATGGTTCTATGTGGTAGAGAGATACTCAATAGGCGAAGGTGTTGACCACCAACTCTGATGACCTGAGTTCAATCCCCAGAAACTACAGATACAAGTTGTCCCCTGATACACGCACACACAATTAAATGAAAATAAATAAATATTTAACACAGTCAAAATATCCCAAAGACTCAAATCTATATAAAGAAAGAAATAGATTGGTTTTTTGGTTAGAGCATGGGAGTAGGAAGGGATTGAAAGGTGAAGGGTAAGAGGCTCAATGTTTTTTTGCAAATTAATGAAAGCACTCTAAAATTGCAGCAATGGACAAATACTGTAAATACACTATGGAATTACACATTCAAATGAATGAATGGTTTATATATGAACTGTGTCTTAGACTGTTACTATTTTGGAAAACATCTTTTTCTATAAAAAGATCAAAATAGAAACTTACTAAAATATCTGAAGCATAAAATTTGCCTTTACTGCTTTAAATTTCTTTTAACAGAAGCTCACACGGTTGATGCAAAACCGTTATTTATGAGATTATGGTTTAAAAAGTTAGACTAAATGACTCCTTCCTCATGAGCCCACAGTGCCATGTAACTTAGGGATGCACATAGGTAAGAACTGGTCAAAGCTGGTGGGTCTGGCTGGATATGATGTAGTCACATAATCACACCTGGAATCCTCACATTCGAAAGGCTGAGGCAGGAGGATTACCAGTTCATTGCTAGTCTAGGCTACAAAGTGGGATCTTGTATCAAAAACAAAGAAAAACAAAAAAAAAAACTTATAACAGACAAAGACAAAACAACAAACACAAATAGTGTGTAGAGTATGGTGGGGCCATGAGAGAAGGGGATTAGAGAGGAGGTCTAGGGATGGATTCTGATATTTGGCTTAGAGATTAGAGCGGTAGTTGCAGAAGAAAATGGAGAAAATTGGGGGGTTTTGTTTGTCGGCTTTTGCATTAGCAAGAAATGACAGTTTTCTTAGGCTTAGAGATTAAGTTATTTCTGCAAAACTGCAGACACATTTGCAAGCACACTCCTGTGCCTCTTACAATGGCACCTGCAAAGGCGCAGACAGCAGGTATAGAAACGGCTTTTAGGAGAACGGCTGCCCTGCGGGCTGAGAGACCCCAGGTTCCTAAAGAGGCTGCTGCTGAGACTTGGAAGCACCTGGGACCTGCTCCTCTGACAGTGCTGGGCTAATCAGAAAATAGCAGACGTGCTTCAGACTTTGATTCGAGATGCTCTGGTAAGGTTAAGTGAACTTCTCAACTCAGATATGTTACTGGCTTCCAATGTCTCCCTGTGAACAACAGTGTAAAGCCATCAGTCTAATGGAGGCATTCCTGGCCTTTGCCTTTTCCTGAAAAAAGGAATACTGTCCTTCAGTATTTGGACTTTAGCTCACATTCCCAGTGCTGGAAGGTGCCCTTGTCTCAGGATTTTCCAGCAGAAAATAATGGAAAGCAAAACAAGAAAATTGGAAGCAGAGGAAGGACTTGGTTACTGTGACCACTGAGCCTCATTATCAACCCAGGCAAGTCGCTGGGTTTATCTTTCCTGGATCTTCCAAAAAGGTTTAACCGAGGAATGTAAATTCAATCTGAATGTGGGGGAAACACCCCACGGGCTGTGTGCCTGGGGGGTGGGGGGTAGAGGGGGAGAGGAGACGGGTCCCCAGGCTGAACAAAACCAGGAGAAGCTAAGCATCAACATTCATCTCTGCTGACTGGGGATACAGGGTAACCAGCTGCTTCAACATCCTTTGCCTGTACCTTTCCTGCCATGACTACCTGTGACCCATCAAACCATGAGTTAAAGTAACACCTTCCTCCTTTAAAATTGCTTTCTGTCACATATTTGTGGCAGTGATGGAAAAAGTAACTAATAAAAATGTGTAGGTTCTGTTGACGTTCACGGTGAAGAGGAGTAAAGGAAAAATAAGCATTTCATAATCCGCAGGATGCTGGTTACAGTGTTTTGAATGGTGGAGGAGGTATTCAGCAATATAAACAGGTTCATAGGCTTGTGGAAAGGGGCAGGAAGGAGAGGAATAGGAAAGATATTATGAAAATGTTTTCCTAAAAGCATGTGTTGTATACTCTCAATATTTCCTGACAAAATTTGGAGTTCTTTTGAAAAAAATTATTGTTCTCATTGGCTATTGGTGGTGTAGATTTAAAAGCAATTTCCCTCAGAGACTGGACTGCATGAGGGCAAGGGTGTACGGTTGTTATACGGATGAACCTTCTCGGTACCTCATGGTCCTATTAGGACTGTGACATCCATTATTCAGCTCAAAGCAGGTGGTACCTGCTTGTGAGCCTATAGTACCAGCTACTCAAGAGGCTGAGGTTAAGAGAATGTCTTGCTTAAGCCAAGAAGCTTGAAGTCAGCCTGGGCAGCAGATTGGGATCCCATCAAAAAAAAAAAAAAAAAAAAAGTAACATAATATCGTGCCTATTCTATAAATGAAGAAGTGAAGGCATAAAGAAGGTTTTGTGAATTGCTTAAGTTTTCAGACCCCAAACCCAGGCTTTGCCCCTCCATGCTACATCATAGTTACAACTCTATGCTTTTCTTCCCTGAAGAAAGCAATGTTCCATTCTCAATAGCCTTGTGATGGCTGTAGTGGATGCCTACCCCCTATCTTCTGGGCACCCCAATTGCATGTTATCAATGTAGGACACACAAGTGCCACATGAAGTTCTAGCTGAGCACACAAGATTAGGATTGCTTCAGATCTTTCTTTAAAAAGAAGAATTGGTAGGAGCAGGTTTAGTTATGCAAAGAAGATCCATCCAAACCAACATGAAACAAAACAGAAGCTGCTTACAGTGGTTCTCACGATGTGGTTGGGAGGTCACAGGTCACACGCACTGGGAACTTTCATATTGATCTGCACAAGACCTTTGTCTGTGTTTCTGTTTCGTCCAATGAACCAAGAATGATGTTTAACAAAATTTAGGTGTCCCTGCATTTGCGAGTGCAGCCATTTAACTTGATACTTCTTGCTTTTGTAGTTAAGTGTAATAGGAAGTCAGTGGAGTCCAGCATAGCTAAGGTCAGCACAAGGAAATGACTTGAGAGAGTCTCAGTATCTCAGCACATCTTGCCACAGCTGGCAAAGATGAATCATAGCCTCTCCTGAATAGAGAAAAGCCCATTATGGTGGTGCAAACGCCCAAGAGTATTTCTAAATGTTCACACACTGAAGGATGGTGTCTTGAATCCTCAAATCCTAGACAATGCCATGTGGGCTGATGAGTAATCTCAAGGTCATACCACTGCCGATTTAGCCTTCTTCACAAATTGAAATGTGGATCTGGTAGATGGATGGTGTGGCAGAACAGTAAGACTGATGGGCTGGAGCCCCGTTGACTTAATTCCAGAGCTGCTATGCCAGCTTATGCTTTTTAAAGCATTTTTTTAAAGATACTGTTTTTTTTTATTTATTCAATTGTGCGTGTGTGTGTGTGTGTGTGTGTGTGTGTGTGTGTGTGTGTGTGTAGAACCACAGGTGAATTCGGGAACCACCATGGACCACCTCCACCTCCTCCTTGTTTACTCCGCCCTGGGATTCACAGACTCCATCCTACCAGGACCAGAAACTCAGGCAGCCCCCGCTTCCACCTGGCGTCTATACATGGGGTCTAAGATCCGAACTCAGGACTTTCTGCCTGCAAGGCAGAGGTTTAACCCTTGAGCCACTTGTCCAGCCCCAGCTTATGCTTTTTTTATTTTTTATTTTTATTATTTATTCAATTGTGCGTGTGTATGTGTGTGTGCATGCAGGTGTGTGTGTATGTAGAACCTCGGACGAACTCGGGAACCACCATGGACCACCTCTACCTCCTCCTTGTTCACTCCGCCCCGGGGATTCACAGGCTCCGCCCTACCAGGACCAGAAACACAGGCCGCCCCTGCCTGGCATCTATATGTGGGGTCTAGGATCCAAACTCAGGACCTTCTGCCTGCAAGGCAGAGGCTTAACCCCTGAGCCATTTATCCAGCCCCCCGAGCTTATGCTTTTTAAATAAGATAAAAATTCCCATATCACTCCAACCATTTTTATTTAGAGTTGTGTCACATTCAACCTGACTGTTAGGACAAATATTGTGAGTGAAGTTAGAAGAAGAGGAACCAGTTACAAAGGGATCGTAATGATCTAGGCAGGAGACGACTGCTAAAGATCAGAAGTGAGGCCGCATTGTGGGAGAGGAGAAAAAAGGAATGATCTGAGAATGATAAAAGAATCAGCCCTCCTTCTTCTTCCTCTTTGTGTGTGTGTGCATGTATGTGTGTATGTGTGTGTGTGTGCACGTGTATGCGTGTGGTCATGTGTGTGCAAGTGTGCAAAGATGTATAGAGGCTAGAAGTCCACCTCAGTTCTCATTACTCAGGATGCTTTCTATTTTGAAGCAGGATTTCTCCTGTATACCTGGAACTCAGCATTTAGGTAGGATGGCTTTTCAGAAAGCTCCAGGGATCCGCCTGTCTCTGCCTCCCCAGCACTGAGGTTACTAGTGTACACCACCACTCCCAGCTTTCTGCATGCCTTCTGGAGATCAAACTCAGAGCCACACGCTTATACAAGACAAGCCCTCTACCAACAGAACTATCCAGTGTCACTCCACTCCCCTTTTCTTTTTGAGACAAGGTGTCACTATGCAGCCTAGTCTGGCCTTGAACTCACAAGTGATGCTTTTTTTTCAGTCTCTCAAGTTCTGGAATTATAGCTGTGGGCCATCATCCCCTGGCTAGTGGCATTCTCTATAGAAACTGTAAATTGGTGAAAGTGTTTCAAAGCCAAAGAGGAAGATTTGTCACTGGAGTTGCTTTTGTGTGCTTAAGCTCACAACTCAATGCCATTTAGGAGCAGAATTCCAGTGAGTAAATGAGGAACAAAAATAAGACCCATGTTCTTCCTCACATCCAGCTCAGATCTGCTGCAGTGTAGATGGAATTGAATCAATGTAGTATCCCGACCTCTTCAGAAGCTGAGTGAGACACCTTTTTTATTCTGGATTATCCAATGGGAGACCTAACTGAAGGCTAACATAAAAATTCTAGAGAAATGAAAATGTGTATGTTTTGTACCTGTGAATTTCCAGTTCTATGCCAACAAAAACACCATTCATGGCAAGTTTTAAGCGATTCTTTCACAAACAAATGAGATTGATTTTAAACTGTAGACTTTCATTGTATGCCAAAGATTTGCTAAAATCATTAGTATTTTAGGCTAGTTGAAAAAAAATTCTGTATTGTTTTAAAATGTGCACCCAAAACTTTTTCATCATTAAGAATCAAGTCACATATATGTGCGATATGGACATGTATACACACACATATACTTATGTATGTATGTGTTTGTACATGTGCATACATTACTATAGGGGATGGGAAGATAGCTCACTGCTGCACAAGTATATGGACTTGAGTTCAGGTCCCAGAATCCGTGTAAAAGCCAGACACAGACATGGTATCTATAACCTCAGCACTGGGGAGGTTGGCCAATCTAGCCAAACCACTGGGTTCTGGGTTCAGTGAAGAATCCTTTCTAGAAAGTAAGGTGGAAGGAAAAATATCCCACATCATCCTCTGCTAGCCATACTCATGGACACACACATGCACACACTTTCATATGCAAATATGTACATATGCAAATTATCTTCATTAGAAATAATTTGGTTATGTGTGACCCTAGGGTATTTTGAATGAGTACATGAATGATTTTCCCTTTTTAATTTTATTTGTTGCATGTGTGTCTGTGAAGGCCCAAGGGTGATTTTGGGAATCATCCTGGATTGTTCTCCCTCCTTCTTGCTTTGCTCTGGAGTTTCCCAGGTTCCATCCAGGACCAGAAGTGCAGGCTGCCCCCATCTCTGCCTAGCATTTTTGCATGGGTTCTGGGATCTGAACTCGGGTTCTTCTGCTTGTGAGGCAGAAGCTTAACTCCTGAGCCATCTTTCTAGTCTTCTCTACTGCCCAACTCCCCCACCCCCCCCCCTTTTTTTTCCAAGACAAGGACTTGCTATTGCTGAGGCAAGTCTCAAACTTCTGGGTTTAGCAGGTCCTCCAGCCTCGGTCTTGGGAGGGGCTGCTACCACTGCTCCTGGTGGTGAATGATGCAAGCGATCGTGCTGGGAACTTTGCAAGTCAGAGCTGCAAAGGACTCTTGGCACAAAGCTTGTGTGGAGCCAGGTGTGGTGGCGACCCACGCCTGTAATCTCAGCACTTGGAAGGTGGAGGCAAGGAAGATCAGGAGCAGAAGAGCGGCTTCAGCTACTCGGTGAGCTGAAGGCCATCCTGGAGTACATGAGGCCATACTATAGGGGGTCTCAAAACCAAAGCAGAAACAAAAAGAAACAAAAAGCAGAAGAATTTGTCTAAACCTGAACCCAGCATTGAGATTTGACCAGCCGAAAGATAGTTTCTAACAGGCCAAGGTTGGCACAGTTTGAGCATCCCAGCCCCCTTTTGAGTTTCGAGGCTATCAGAATAATTGACTGCTTTAGCCAAGAGCTGATCATTAGCCCCCAACCTCCTTCACTTAGAGCAATACTAGAAAATGCTAATATTTATGTGTCTTCTTCCTGGTCCTTTGAGGTTTATAGAATCAGTCAAAGGATCTTCTCAAGTGATAAACGGTTCTCTTGTAAAGTAATCATGAGGAAAGATGTGGCCAGGGTCTCCCAGTCTCAGGAATATAGAATCCTGACTCCTAACATCGCCAGTTTGCTGACACAGCTGACTTGACCACATCTGCATAACTCAGCCCTCTGTGTGTGTGTGTGTGTGTGTGTGTGTGTGTGTGCGCGTGCGTTTTCTTTTCTTCACCTTCCTGGCTCTGGAGCCCAATATGCTGCTTCCTCACGCTCCCTTTAAAATGCCTAGTCACCAACTCTGGAATGGAGTTCAGCTCTTTCCCCTTATCCCCTGTCTTTCCCACTCTAAGTGATGTTCAGCTCTGCTTGCTTGTGATGGAGGCAGAAACCAGGTCATTCATTTACCAACTCAGTGTCATTGGTTCTGTTGTTCCTTGAAGATGAACATATTGACCCATCAAGATATTAAATAGCTTGCCTAATATCATACTCACAGCTTGTCAGTATTTGAGTCATAGAATTACATAATTACTGAGCTGTAAGAGGCGTTAGGATCCATTTTGTTTATGCAAGTCATTTCACAGAGTGAGAATTGAAATGTCATTTGTTAGAACTAGACACCCTTGGTAGGGTGGCCAGATTCAAATAAAGAATGCCCAGTGGAATTTAATTTCCGTTAAGAGCAAGTCATTTTTTTTTTTTAGTATGAGTTTGCACCCATGCAAAAATATTGCTAATTCATTATCTATCTGCAATTTAAATTTAGCTCAGCATCCTGTATTGGATGTGGTCATCTCCCCTCAGGAGTCTCAATTCCAGTGTGTGCAAGAAACTTCAGTTGTCTCAGGACTCATTTGCATGCAGTTGTGATTATGGGACCATGACAGGAAGACAAGGATCTGTGCATTTTGTGATTTTGAAAAGATCGGACCCCTTTGCAAAGTTGGAAACAACCCCAGGTAACATTTAAGAGAGAGACCTAGTGCTTTACAAATGAATTTACTACAAAATCTTCATGCCTTATAAACTTACCTGTGTCAAGGAATCATGAGTTGGTTGGACTGTCAGGCAGATAGCTATCTTTCTCCAGTCATCACGTAAGATTTTACCAGCCAGAGACCATCACCTATTGCATGAAGTGGGGGGAGAGGATGGGGAAGGTTAGACCCAAGAGGTAAAGAAAGCAAGAAACAAGGGAAAACCTTGTTGCGGTTGCTCAGTCAGTGATGAAGTACTTGCCTAGCATGCAAGATCCCCTGGGTTCAATCCCTGGTGCTGCCAGAAAGGAGAGAAAGAGGAAGAGGAAAAGAAAGAAAGAAAGAAAGAAAGAAAGAAGAAGAAAGAAAGAAAGAAAGAAAGAAAGAAAGAAGAAAGAAAGAAAGAAAGAAAGAAAGAAAAGAAAGAAAAGAAAGAAAGAAGAGAGAGAAAGAAAAAAGAAAGAAAGAGAGAGAGAAAGAGAGAGAGAAAGAGAGAAAGAAAGAAAGAAAGAAAGAAAGAAAGAAAGAAAGAAAGGAAGGAAGGAAGGAAGGAAGGAAGGAAGGAAGGAAGGAAGGAAGGAAAAGAAAAAGAAAGAAAGAAGAGAGAAAGAGAGAGAGAGACTGACTCAAGGCCAACACATAGACCCAGCTGGGGATAGTGTTGGTGACGAGTAAACAGAGCTGTGGAAAAACAGATCTGTCTCACTGATTAAGAGACCTGCAGAGTTGACAAAGGGCACAAAGGAATGTGAGTATTCTCTGGCCTTGCCTATGACTCTGTAAACAGAGACACAAGAGCAATTGACCGGGGACAGATAACATTTCCTTCTTTACTGACTGACCCTGCACTACTGATAAGAACGGTTTACCCCCCAAAAGCCCTCAGAGATGCTTTGAGAAAATCACAAGGCAGTCTTTTCACACTCTCTATCTCAGCTGTGGCGGTGGGAGGATCTGAACTCTTGGTTGGAGGGAGAGCAAATGTTATTTATTAGCCATCCCCTCTCTGCTCCTCAAACTCTTTCATATAGGATGAGGCTTCTGAGGTTCAGACATTGAAGGACCTTATGGGGTGAGAATCCTTTTCAGAGGAGGAAGTCTGCTCTGCGGAGCCAGCTGGCCTGAGCAGTGAACATGAGTCCGCAAGAAGTGTGAAGGTGCGGGCTTTTGATGATGCGGGTGGCTCATTTCCATGCAGAGAAGCCTCACTATTTAGATAATAAAAAGGTCCGTTGGAGTTTACGAATTCTAAGACAGGAAATGTCTTACTGCCAAACCCCGGGAATTTCCCAGCTGATGAGAAACGGAATTGTCTTCCCTCCTCTTTCCCCCTTCCCTCCCCGATTTTTTTTTTTTTTTTTTTTTATCAGCTTCTCTTTCATATACCTTTCTCCCTGGGAGTTCTGGTGCTTTCCTCTTCAGACTGGCTTCCTCAACTAACTCACCGGCTTGGTTGTGACCTTCCAAAGGGAACGCTGAGAGAATCTTCGGAACCAGTACCCTTCCCCTGTTCTACCTGGAGAAACACATTCCCACCCCATTGCTATAAACTTAGACCTGCAGGCTGGTTGCTTGTGATTGATGCCTGCTTTACCATTCATTTCCTTAGCGTCAGGTTCCTCATCTGAGAACTGGAGTCAAATCTTAGCTTTTATTTTATTTTTTAATTTTTTTTTTGAGGAAACAGGAACATTCCCTGTGGCCTGTATGTGTTTGATAATTGAGTCTGCTTCAATGAACTAGCAATAGACAGATTAACAGCAGAAAAAAAAAAAAAACACACACACACAGTAATCACGTGTACCAGGCAACCATAGACAGTGAGGACCCAGCAACCCTTTGAGACTTGGCAGCTTCCTTGACCTCATCATAGAAAGAGAGATAGGTGAGGGAGCACAATTCAGAGGGAAAATTAAGAATGGCCCGAAGAACAGACAATAGCTAGCCCGAGATGCAGTTCATCTGATATTCAAGGAGGGTGTCTGTCAACTTTCGTCTTCTTTTCTGACACCTATTCTTTTTTTTTATTAATAAGTTCATTAAATTAACATTTTTATATATGCTCCTTGCCTCCCTCATTCCCCCACCCTTTCCTTTCTCCCTTCCCTCCCACTCCCATACCCCTCCCACTCTCCTTCTTATCCAGATGGGTCCAGTCTACTCCCTCCTGTTCTTCTGTCCTTTGGTTTTATGGGTCCTGGGGTTCCCTCTGTATCTTCTGTTCTCATGGGGGTTCAGGCCTCTGTGGCAGAGAGAGAGGTCCTTCCTTGGGCAGCCCACTGATATGGGTATCTCTCTATCTCTGTCTGATTCCTTGCCCCTAAGGATCCTCCTGCCTGGAACTATTTCTCCTGTGGCCCGAGGCAGTCCATGGGGGCATGCTGACATGTTCACCACTGCGCAGGTCTGATGAGATCAAGTCCCATTGCCCTGAGTTCCTGGCTGTGGCTGCCCTATCTTGAGTGGAGTGACTTGTCCAGCAATGGAACTCTCCATCTTTAGGCTCTTACAGTCTTACCGCCCCCTCTTCCGCAAAGTTACCTGAGCCTCTGGATGGGGAGAGATTTGGCTGGCCTGGTTCCTGATCATGGTAGGGTTGCCAGTGTTTTGTGATTCAGCTTGTTTGTTGATGCCCATTTTGCTATTCTTGCACTGCACAAGGCAGCATTCTATCTGGGTGTTGAGATCCTCTCCTATGCAGCAATACAGAAACTGCTAAGAAAGGCCTTTATATAAGACAAGGCTTAAAAAAGAGAGAGAGAGAAGGCTTGAAGAAGAGGGAGGATGAGGAGTAGGGTGAAGTAGTGGGTGAGTCAACCTCCAGGATATCATCTGGCTGTCAACTAATCACTAGCCCATCCCCAACACACACACGATGGGGAACACATGACCAGTGCTTCAAACCAACCCAAACACAAGTGCTTAGGAAAGAGACTGGCCATGTATTGGATCAGCTCTCTTGTTAATTAAAGATCTTTCTCAAGGGATGACATCTAAACGTCTGAAGGCTTGGCCTGTAGGCACACAGAGAAAGCTTCTTCCCACCCACCACGTGTACTTCAGGGGAAACGAGGAGACAGAACTTGGTCCTGATATGGCCTTTTGTTTTTAAGTTCAAAATACTCAGCATGCCAAAGTACTATATTGTTGTGTGATATTTTGCTTTCCTTTTTCTTCCAACAGTTTTAACCTTGTTGGACATTTTGAGAAGTAAAAATAATGTCTTAAATATTCAGCACAGTGACTAGCACATAATACATGCTCAATCGATGCAGCTGCTATCATCGATATTATCATAGCAACTCTGCTGTTTATGGCTCCTAGCTGAGGAATTTCAAGTCTCAATTTGAAATTCCCAGAGAAGGGTGCTGTTGGTGACACTCATCTGGTCTCTAGAGGACACAAATAGCCAGGCCTCCTATAAAATGGCATTTTAATCTAATCAACTCCTTTTGTGGGGTTGGGATATCCTGGCAGAACAAACAAGTGACCCACCTGCCCTTCCATTACTTACAATGTGGTAAAACCAAATGCTGGCATTTTGCTAGTCATTGAAATAAAATCCTTTGGCAGTAACACCTAATTTACCTCTTGTGATGATGTGGGGCTTTGAGGAAAATAGATTATCCTGAGCTATGCAGGAAATGCTTTTGATGTCACAGTGGAATGAGATGAGTTAAGACCTAGTTTTGAAGTCCTAATTAGCCATAGGTGGTTTTTCTTTGGACCTGAGTGATTTAAAAAAAAATGCAGTGCTGATCCAAGCCAGAAATAAGGGAGAAGATCTCTGCCTCAGTCAAAGATCAGAGAGCAACTCCCTACAGGATTTCAAGCTCTGAATAATTTATATGGTGATTCATTCCTTCTCATCTGAGGCTTTTATTCTCAAACCAAAAGAATTTACAGAGAACACAGACATTTTCTTAGATTCACAGAACACTGTGAAAATTGGGAAAACTTTCAACCATCCAATTCAACATGTCTGCCTCATATTCTATTCCTCGATTCCCCTACCTCCAACACTGCACTGGGTACTTTAGTGTTGCCATGACCATAATAACTGACAGAACAGCTTAAGAGAGGAAAGTGTAATTTTGGTTCATGACGGCTGGCACAGGAGCTCAGATGATGTTGATGGGAACATGTGGCAGACAGATCATGCTAGACCAGGGCTAAATCACAGAGACCAGAAGTAGACAAAGATATCACTCCCCCAAGGCTCCTCCTCCAGTGACCTACTTTCTTAAGCTAGGCTCCATCTCCTAAAGAATTCGCAACCTCCCAAAACAGTGCAGCCAGCTGGAGTACAAGTATTTAATACATGAACCTGTTGGAGACATTTTAAATTACAACATATGTCTCACTAGTCATCAGTCCTTCTACTTTGCTTCCCCACTTTCAACACATGCATTACCTTTGCTTGTGAGACAAGAGTATATGCAATTCCAGGCATCTTTCCTTTTACTTGGATGCCTTTTCCATCCAAGTAATTTTCAGAGGGATGCTGTTATATAGACAAACTTGATTGAATCCTAATGCATAGTTTACAGTCATGTACTCGCAAAAAGCTGGCCCTTTAATCATTACTACCCCAAATAACTAGTAACATTCCACTCAGTTATTCTCGATATATATTTTCTTTTTCGTTCTTGAATGGAAATTGCTGGTTTTACCTACAATGGTGTGCCTGACACTGGGAATTCCCAAAATCTGATGAAAGCCAAGGACAACTGCACTCAGTTTTCACTGTCAGCGATTTCCTCCTTTGATTCTATTTAAAAGAGTCTCCAACTGCAGCTGGTCACCCACTACCCTGGGAATCCATTTGTGTCCTACTGTGCTTCTTTCTTTAGAACTCTAGAACCTAGTTTAAAATTTCACAGTTCTGTTAACATCTTATGCTTCACTTTCATGTCCCATGCCCAGCAAGTGACCTCCCCAGATCATACTGAGGACTCAGAAAATTCTTCACGGACAGTCTCTTTCCCTACAAAAGAGCGACATGGAAACTCTAGATTCTAGATTGTACCTGTGATGGTTAATCTTCATTGTCAAATTGAGTACGTTTGGAATCATGTAGGAGACACGTCTACTCATGTCTGTGAGGGTGTTCCTAGAGCAATTAAGTAAAGAGGCAAGACCCATCTGGAATATGAAGAGCACTTACACCATGAACTGGAGTTCCAAACTGTAGAGAAAGAGAAGACAAGATGAATCTGAGCATGCGTCCCTCTCTCTGCTCCCTGACTTTGGATACAAGTAATCAGTCACTTGATGTTCCTGATGCCATACCTTCTCTACCATGGTGGACTGTATCCTTAGTGAATCAAATAAAAACAAAACCCATAAGCTGTTCCTTGTCAGAAACTTGTTCACATCAATGAACTAATACAAAAAAATTGGTACAAGGAGTGGGGTTATTATGGTGAATGAGGTTCATAAGCTTGTTCAAAGCTAGTTCACAAGAACTGATTTGAAGGAGGAATATTGAAAGCATTGAACTTGTGGGCTACAGAAGCCCTTGAGTATTGTAAGCAGAGATTAATGGTATATTACATAGAGAGTTAAGTAGATCAGAATGTTGATAGAAACATGGACAATAAAGACTTTATTCATGAGGTTTTATGACAAAAAGAAAATGAGGCACTTTGGACCATTCATTTTAGGTCTTACCGATGTCTGGCCAGTGTCTGAAAACTTGAAGAATGCTAAATTAAGTAACAGACTACATCATTTGATATAGTATATTTCAAAGTAGCATAATATTCAAGCTATGACACAGACTTTTTCATTGATATTATTCAGATTGACTATAAATGAGACCAGAAAAATATTAAAAAATAAAGTTGGATAAGGAAAGGAACATTTAAACTGAGCTTATTTAAGCTTGTAAACAAGACAGATGCAGGCAAAGAAGCCTTAACTGATGATGTAACTCAGTGGGAAGCACTTGCCAAACATATACAAGACCCTGAGTTAGAGCCCCAGAACTACAAAAAAATGTGTAGAGAGATTTAAGAAGCATGGAAACCTGTATTTGGTGTTATATCTCTGTAATCCCAGAACCTGGAAGACCAATGCAGAGGATCACCAAGAGTTTGAAGTAAGCTTGTGCTAATAGTGAATTCTAGGCCAGTTTATCTTTTAAGAGGGAGGGAGAGAGAGAAAGAGGAGAGAGAGAGAGAGAAAGAGAGAGAGAGAGAGAGAGAGATTTTTGTTGGGACTACAGGAAACATGTTCTGAGGCAAAATTCCACCCATCAAAGTTGCACAGAAGCTACTGCAGTGTAGCCTAAGAAGACCAGGCCATACCGTAGAGCTGGCAACAGAACTCAGAACTTGGCAGCCTCATCTCTTTGTTTCTGGTTTAACAGGCATGAATAAATAGAATAGTGATATGCCAAGAAAACTTACACCAACTTTCCAAAAAACTCCTGAGACCAGACAACTGGCGTCAGGGTTAGATTCTCTGCAGGGAGACACCGAGCACCACAGGGTGAAATTGTGGAAGCAAAGCACACGCTATCACAGAGGTCCCAGAATTTGGGTTTGCCAGGACTGTGGGATGTTCACGGACAAAAGTTCTCATGAAACCAGCCCCAAACAGAAGGTACATGTGCTGCAGGCAGCAGAACTGGAACGGCAAGGGTATCCGAGCCTGTCAGGGGCCACATGATGCTACCATGGACCCCAAATGCTGAGCATGGAACTATTGCAGGACTTGGTGCTTGTCCTGCTGTGTTTCCACTTTGCTTTGGCTGAACCTTTCCTTGCTTGTGGCCCATTCTTCTCTTTTAGAGTGAGAATGTTCACTCCGCGCCATTCTGTTCTGGAGGATGCAAGATTTTTTGTTGTTGTTGTTGCAGTTTGCCTTCAGATTGCTGATAAAATTCACAACCAATGAGCTTAGGGGAACAAGGAGGCTTTATTCTTTTTTACGATTCTTGGTTATCCTTTTTAGTTGAGTTTGGCAAGAGACCTTGTACCAGCACCAGTAAAGGAAACTGGCCGTACCATGTCCACAGGAATTAATGAGAGAAGAGAAAAAAGCCTTACTTTCCAGACACAACATCTGTCCAAAGCATATTGGAGAATGCTGAAGAATGCTGAGGAACTGAACCCACTCCCTCCATCTTATTCACCTACCTAGGGCATGGTCCCACCCACTATGTCTTAGGTCTTTCCATATCAATCAGACAACCTCCTATGGGGTTTCTCAGGACTTACCTTTACTAATTCTTTACGAATGTACCCAGAGCTCAGCTTTCAATTTTCGAGTTGATACCTATATATTTCACTAACACACTTTAAAAAAATGTATTGGGGCTTAAAGTTAAAACATCGTTTTGAGTCTCAGAAGACACTTTGGACTTTGGTTTTTTGAATAATGTTAGAACTGTTAATATTTTGGGGACTTTTACAGATAAACTAAATGAACTATACATTATGAGATGACTGTGTGCCTTTGAGGACCAGGAGTGGTAACGGATGAAAGTGATGTGTTTGGATGACAGTTTGACAAGGGATGGATATGTGATAGGTTAATCTCAGTTGTCGACTTTATGGAATTTGGAAGATACACCTCTTGGTGTTATCTGTGAAGGAATTTCCAGAGAGGACTAACTGAAGAGAGAAGACTCAGCCTGAATGTAGACAGTACCACCTCATGGACTAGGGTCTCAGACTGAATAAAAAATTGAAAGAAGGAAGGCTTCTAAACAGTAACATGCCTCTCATTCTGCTTCTTGACTAGGACACAAGGTGGTTAGCTGTCTCACATTCCTCCTGCCATGATGGAATATGCCTTTAAGTCATGAGCCAAGATCGGCCCTTTCTTTCTTAAGTTGCATCTTGTCAAACGTCTGGTCATGGTAATGAGACAAGTAACTGGGACAATGGCTGTGATAGTTAGATACAAATGTCTACTTGACAATTGAAGGATCTAGCTCTGGGCACATTAATAAAGAGTTAGTAGTTAAGTTAAACCTTGAGCACGTCTTCAGGAGATTGGCTGATGTAAAGAGAACCGCTTGTGGTGGGTGAGGCTAGTCCCTGGGCAGATGGATAAAATGGAGGAAGCTGGTTAAATAAGTTGGCATTCTTCAGAATTCTTGGACGGACATGCTGCCTGGCAAGGGGACTGTTCTCTCAGCAATCTGTGGTGTGGCCGGTTGCCTCGGCCCCTGGTGTTGGTGTGGTCCTGCAGCCAGACAATTGTGAGAAAGAATAAAACCCCTCATTCCCTTAAGGTGTCTTGTCATGAATTTATAAGCATTGTATAGAGTAGCTGTGGCATTGGCCTAACAAAATCTCTTTTCCTTCTTCTCAGAAAAAGGGGTGAGTTTCTCCTTCATTCACCTGGGCATCAAATCTAATTCCGTTGGGCTAATTCAGGGACCTATATTATGTCATTTTATACATAAAGGCAATGTCATTCCTCTTGGGTGGAAACATTTACTTTTCTGCAAAGAACAATTTTGTTCGGAGCAAATTGTTTCATGTTAGGAACTTAGTCCCTTTCAAAGAAACTTCTGGATCTTTCACGTGTGAGATGTTTTGCTGAGCAGTGTTCTTAATTTAGCTGCACATCAGAGTTTCCTGGGGAACTTTAAAAATATCTCAGTGTTCAGGCCATGCTATAGAATAAGGAACTCATAATAATGTGAGAAGGGGGTGGGGTGGGGAGACAGGAATTAGACATTGGCAGTTTCTTTTTCCTTTCCCATTTTCTTTTTTCTTCTTCCATCTTCACATGTATTTATGGGTGAATATGTGTGTGGATGTGGATGTGTGTGTGGGGGGGTGCGTGCTTGTATGCTCGTTGTAATATGTATGGACTTATGTGTCTGTGTAGTTGTATATGCATGTGTGTGGCTATGTCCCATGTGTAAATGCTCATCAAAAGATGACTTCAGCTGAGATGATGTTCAGTAATCAGCTGGATAAGATGACTCATTCTCTGGACAGTCAGCCTCTTTCCCCAGCCATCCCCATCATTGCCCAATGGGCCCATGAACAAAGTGGACGTGGTGGTAAAGATGGGGTTATGCATGGGCTCAACAACGTAGACTTCTATTCACCAAGGCTGACCTGGCTACAGCTGCTGCTGAGTGTCAAATCTGCCAGCAGCAGAGACCAACACTGAGTCCCCAGTGTAGAGCCGTTCCTCAGGGTGACCAACCAGCAACACGGTGGCAGACTGACTACATTGGACTACTTCCATCAAGGAAAGGGGAGCACTTTGTCCTTACTGGAATAGACACTCATTCTAGGTATGGATTTGCCTTTCCTGCAGGTGATGCTTCTGCCAAAACTACCATCTGAGGACTCACAGAATGCCCTGTCCAGCACCACGGTATTCCACACAGCATTGCTTCTGCCCAGGGAACTCATTTCACAGCTAAGGAAGTGCAACAATGGGCTTATGTTCATGGGCTTCACTGGTCTTACCATATTGCCCACCATCCTGAAGCAGTTGTCTTGATAGAATGATGGGCTGACCTTTTAAAGACACAATAGGTGCTAAGAGGCTGGAGGGCTGGGACAGAGTCCTCCAGAAGACAGAATATGCCTTGAATCAGTGTTCAATACATGGCAATGTGTCTCCTATAGCCAGGATTCATATGTTCAGGAATCAAGAGGTCAAGACAGAAATGGAGTCTCTCATCATTCCCACCTGCCCCCTAGTGACTTATTAAAATTTTTTTTTGTTTCCTGGTCTCAACAAGCCTGTGTTCCAATGGCCTAGAAGTTGTGATTCAGAGCAGGTGATGCTTTTGCCAGGAGGCACAGTAAGTATTTCATTGAACTGGAGGCCAAAGCTTCCCTTGGTTATTTTGGGCTCCTACTACCTTTAAATCAACAGGCTAGAAAGGAAGAACAGTACTAAGAGAGGTGATTGATCCAAACTATAGAGGTTGGAGGAGTGGAATTGGACTGCTTCTCCTCCATAGAGTCCAGGAAATCCAGTCAGGCACCTCTTAGTGTCACAATATCCTATGATTAAGGTCAGTGGGAAACTGTAGCAACCCAATGTAGGCAGGATGGTAAATGGCCCAGATAAATGAAGGAATGGGTGACTCCTCTAGGTAAAGAGCCAAGACCTGTTAAAGTACTTGCTGAGGGTGAAAGAAATACAGAATGAGTAGTGGAGGAAATAGTTATAAGTACCAGCTAAGGCCATACGACTAGTGACAGAGATGTAACTTATAACTGCCTCGAGTGCTCCTGTTCTAGTCTATAAAGCACAAATAGATTTGCCTAGAGTCTGCCTTGACTGTACAATGAACAACATAAGATGAATACTGAACTACAGGATGTGTTATTTATTTTACCAGATTTTGGTCTTTTAATTTTGAATTGGCATTTCTCATTGTGTCATAATGCTTCCATTTTAATGTTTATTCCATGCCGAAGTATTTAAGTTGTTTTGATTTGATAGGATTTTATAGTTAAGAGGTTTTGAACTTTTACAATGTTAGAATTGAACATTTTAAAGTTGGATTATGAAGACTTTTTAATATTGGACTTTGAGACTTTTAAAATTTAACTGCATGTATTTTATGAGTGTAACATCTATAAAGACAACGATTGAAGGGTTATAGTTTAAAAGTTCTTCCGTTCTTGTGTTACGTTGACAAGTGGTAGAATATGATAGATACTGGTATCAATTTGACAGTTGTGGGCTGTGGTTGGGACACAACTGTGAAGAATTGATAGTCAAGCCAACCTTAGTGCAAGTCTACAGAAGACTGTGTAATTGAAGTGGAAGACCCAGCCCACAGTGGGTGGCACTTTCCAGTCATTGAACCAGATAAAAGGAGGGCAAGGGAGAAGGACTTACCTTCTCTTTTGCCCTGTGTTGACTAGCTGTGTGAAGTCTGTTACTGGTCTGTGCTACCTTAATTTGCTGCTTCTGCTGTTCTTCGATCACTTCAGCCTCAGACTCTCTGGCCCTTCAGCTGTAGGCAGGCTAAATCATGGCAGACGTCCATGTGGCTGGAGTATTCCAGGAGAGTCTCTCTTTTTCCCAGTCTTCTGTTCTGTGATTCCTTTTATCTGCTTCACAACGGAGAGGTTCCAGTGAGATCTGGGGAGGTTCAGATGGGATCTGGGGCTGATCTTTGTATTGTAAATATGTTGATCTGGATAATCTCTTCAGGTGGTCTCAGCTAATCTTAGTTAATGCCAGGCGTGTCAAGTTAACACCCAGGATTAACTATCACAATCTTCTACAGCTTTTATTATAGGTAGACCACCTACCTACCTGTTTTTTTTTTTTTTTTTTTTTTTTTTTTTCATGAAGTCTGGGGAATCTGAATTCTGGTCCTTTTGCTTACATGGCAAGTGTTTAAGTCTTTAAGTCATCTCCCCAGCTTCGGTATTAGTATTTTCAAACCTCTCCAACCCATGGTTGAGAACAACTGACTTAAACTCAGCTAAAGTCAGTTCTTTCAAAATGTGGTCCTTAGTTCATTATCTTTCAAGAGCTTGCTATAATGTAGAATTATAAGTTCTCTCTGTTGAATCAGGTGTTAACAAGGTACCTGACGATTTCTAAGCATAGTAAGATTTGAGACACTGCAGTCCAAACTCTAGATTCTAGAGCAGGAGCCAGTAGGCTAAATCCATACACCAAAGCCAACTCACTTCCTGCTTTTGTAAATAAAGTTTTATTGAACATGGTAACACCCATTTCTTTACATGTAGGCTTCTACTAATTTGGCACTACAAAGACAGGGTTGAATAAGTGCCTCCAAAGTCTCTTGACTGATAAAAACCAGAAGAAGAGGTATGAAGAGTGACAGAATGTGTTACTCTAAGCATTTTCAGTGGTATCTAAAGGCATTTGAGCTAAATGAGAAAGGTATTCTATTCTAAACTTCCTCTTCTTGCTCCCTGAAAAAGAGAGATTGAAATACCCATGTAAAAGATGTGATCTTTCGTGGGTATCTATTACCTAGATGTTCCATACAAAGAAACCTTGTAGGATGTATCTCATCTTACTTTAGCTTTCTCACACAATTTAGTTAAACATATAGTTTGGGCATTTCTTTGAGCCTTTCTCTGTTTACTAAGGTTCCACTTTTAGTAAGTGTTTATGGGTTTCTCAAGCTAATCTAATTCTCAGGTCTAACTGGGAGAACTAAGGGGATGCATTTTGCCTCTCCTCTATGCACTATCACGACCTTTCCAGGCCCAAAAGCACCTCTGGGCATTTTTCAGTTCATGGGTAAAAGAGAGGACAAAATGTCTTTTGGCTCACAGTCCTTTCCTATCCACTTAACCAGGGTCATCTGTCAAAGCAAGTCTTTTTTTTTTTTTTTTGAGCCTCTAATAGAATTAATTCTAGGTATATTCTCAGAGGAACAGATGGACTGGCAAGTCTGTCTTCTGAATCATGCTCAAGCATAAGCAGATGTCTTTGGTCATTCAAATAATGTTGTAGAAGTCTTGGGCTAATGCAATATTGCAACGTCTGTACTGGAAAAACAGGATGACAAGAAACCAGGCAGAGGAGCGCTAATGCCTGGCAATCCATACTTTCTCTTCCATGTTATTCCTCTCTAAGATAAGCGCCTCCTCCTTCTTCCCTTCTCTCTCTTCCTTCCTCCTTCCTCCCTCCAGAACCCCTGCATCACAACTCAACTGCATCATTTTTAAAAAAATGTTTGTCCTTCATTTTAACAAACTATTGGCCTCTCATTAGAGAAATCAGAACTCCTTCAGTTTGCCTGCAAAGGGGAATGCAGAGCTGGCTGGCTCCTTGCAGCATGGTTTTGCAAGAAAGCTGGCACAGCCTCAATCCCAGCCTTTCTTCTGTAATCACAGCCCAGAGACGCTAACCAGATTCTGGTGATATTGATCTGTGGCTTTGTCTCAGTGGACACCAGACAGCAGTGCATCTCAAACTCCAAGGTTCTGGAAGTCACTGAGGATCTTCATGTTTAGGCGAAGAGTTGGCCTTACACTTTGAGCACTGAGCCTCAGATCGGGCTTTTTTAGCACATTCCAAATGGTACTGATAATCCTTGGATCAAGCTTTAAAAACCCAATGGTCTAGCGTAGGAGTTGGCAAAGTAGGGCTGATGCCAAAACCAGACTCTCTGCTTCTTTTTTTTGTTTGTTTGTTTATTAATAAAGATTGATTGGAGGCCAGAGAGAGATGGCTCAGGGGTTAAGACTCTGCCTCACAAGCAGACGGTCCTGAGTTCTGATCCCAGGTCCCACGTAAAGATGCCAGGTGGAAACAGCAGTGGCTTGTACTTTCAGCCCTCAGGGACCGAGCCTGGAAAATCCCAGAGAGAAGAAAGAGGAGGTAGAAGCAATCCAAGATGATTTCTCAAGTCACCCTGGGCCTCCACAGGGACACGCAGTGTTCTCTGACACACACACACACACACACACACACACACACACACACACACACACACACATGCAGAGGCAAAATAAATAAATAATAAATAAGTTAAAAAAAATAAAGACTGATTGGAAGGCAGAACACCCACTCATTTAATGTATTGCCTGTGGTCACTTTTCTGTCACAACTGCAGAGTGGAGTAGTTGTGCCAGTCTTAAAAAAAAAAAAATCTTGCCTCTGTTTCCCCTTATAGAAAAAGCTCGAAGTACTGGCTTTCCAGAGCATTCCAAAGCCCTCCACCAACTTCCCTGGAATGTTTTGCTTAGGAATGCTCTTTCCCGAAGTCATCTGAGACCGTCTCCTAGATAGGGCTGCCAGGCTCTTGATTAGGCGATGCCCAGTAGCCAGGATGTGAGGAAACAGAGCCACACCTTGTTTACTGAAGGACCGAGGTACTGATGGGGAGAACACCTGTTTTGATTTTCTCACTCTTTGACATTTTTATACACAGATACATGTGAATGAGTTTATGTGTTTACACTCCTTACTATTCAGTCCCGCCTCCCTCCTGTCCTACTTCGTAAATTCTCCTTTCCAGCCAGTCTGCTTCCTAGTTTCACTTTGGTTTGTTTATTTTGGCATGTGGGACCCACTGGTATGTCTGTACTGGCAAGTACCTGCATACTTGCTGGGGCATGGACGACTTCTCAGTGAATAAATCATTGAGTAAAGAAGCTCTCCTTCTCCTGCCTGGCATCAGTCTTAAGTAGCCTCAGAAGAGATGTAGTATTTCTCGAATCTTCCCTTATCCATGGTGAAATGTTGCTAGGCCAGGTATCGTGCAGGTCTGGTGGAAACAGACATTGCTGCAGTGAATTTTTTGGGTGTCACAGTCCCGTAATGACTAGAAGGTATTGCCTGGAAACATCCCTCCACAACCTCCTGCCCCCTCTTCTGCAAGGTTCCCTGAGCCTTGATATGGGGGGGAGGGAGGTGTGATTTCCAAGGAGGACACTTTAGGAGCTTATTTATCCTTGCCTGCCTAAGCGTTAGTCTTCCGGAGGCCCCTGGGCTCTTCCAGCCCTTCCAAATCAGGACAGAAGGTAGATTAGCAGCGTCAAAGTGGTCTCTAATGAGCTCAAGGGGAATTCTTTTGAAGGGATTCATTAGGGAGAGCTTTTAAACCAACATCCAGGGAGCAGAGGGACATGGCCTGGAGGGAGCAGGAGAGAAAGGAGATAAAGCAATGTGGGGAGAAAGGAGAAGAAAGTGTTGCAGGAAAACTCCAGAATCAATTCTCAGACACCAATTAGGTAGAGGCGTAAGAGTTTAATGCTGGCGTCTGGAGACTAGATCCCTCTTCAACGACTCCGGCCATGAGCTTGGTTTATTCTGCTGTTTTAGACAAAAGCAGGGAAGGGGTAGAACAAAGTCGGGACTTTACGGAAGCAAACACAATGGTTAATAACATCAGCAGACAGACGGAATACACACTGGCTCATGGCTTTGACTGTTACCAGAGAGAAACTGAGCCCAGAGCCCAGCTGGGAGTGGGCTAGTATCTCTGAAATGTCCTTACCTGGCTGTCTTCGGGGTTGCCACAGTGTTCTATCTTTTGTTAGCAGTAATGCGACACCTTATGTTTTTCTACTTCAAAAGCTTCCACAATCTCAGCACAGACCTAGGTGGGCTCCAAGGTTGAGCAGGCCCCTAAGACTTGTCTCCAAACAAGGAGAGGGAGCCAGAGCTTGGCAAGCCCTGCTCCATCCTCATAAGGATGCCTTGCCCTTAGGCCTGGCAGCCATCATTAGCCAGCAACAGAGAAACAGACCACTCCTTTCTTCAGGAATCTGCTGTCCTCCCTGCCTGTGCTCCCACTGTGGGCCAAGCAACTCGCTTTCTTATTTCACCGTGGTATCCTAAAGCCAGAATTGCTTTTGGAAGATAATGAAAAAGACCTCAGCAAATTTCCCAGGACCCCACAGCAAATGGGCGAATCAGGTGGTTTCAGAGCTGGTTTGCTGATGGCAAAGGTCATCACTTTCCACGAGACCAGCATTCTTCAACGTGCGTTCCTCAGAGCTGATGCTAGTTGTGTGACACGAAGGAGGAAAGAAGGCGGGGAAGGAGGGAGGGAGGGAGGGAACAGAGAAGAAGAAAGGAAGGAAGGAAAAAGGAAGAAAGAAAGGAAAAAGGAAGAAAGAAAGAAAAGAAAGAAAAAGAAAGAGAAAGAAAGTGGAGAGGGAAAAAAGGTGGAGAAAGAAAGGGGGATAAGCAAAGAAAGTGTAAGAAGGAGAGAAAGAAAAAAGAAAAAGAAAGAAAAAGAAAGAGAAAGAAAGAAAGAGAGAAAGAAAGAAAGAAAGAAAGAAAGAAAGAAAGAAAGAAAGAAAGAAAGAAAGAAAGAAAGAACTCGTGTGGTCAAATGGTTTTCAGAAATCTTGCATTTAATGTAAACAAGATCCCTGACATCTGTTTGCAGTACCTTTAACATGCTGACACACACTGCAAGCTTCTTAGAGAGACAGGCAGGTGTGTTACTCCTCCATGTCATTCAAACTTTAGTTATTTATTTCGGGGGTTTTGTGTATCAGAGGGCACTGTGCTGTGCTTATGCGGTGACCTCAGGAATCATCCTGGATTGCTCCTCCCTCCTTTTTGTTTCTCTCTGGGATTTCCCAGGCTCTGCCCTGCCTGGCATCTGCTCAGGACCTTCTGCTTGCGAGGCAGAGTCTTAACCCCTGAGCCATCTCTCCAGGCCTCCCACCCCAAGTGTCATTTAAAAATGGATTTTCTTAGAGCAGCACATGCCACTTTGGGGACATGATCCAAAACCCTAACCTGGGTTCTTTGCAAAATCTCCATCCCAAAGAAGACGGGAGAATTTTGCCTCTAACACCTGCAGGGCTTTAGCAACAAAGCTCCTCCACTGCCCTCTTGCCAAGAAGGGAATTTTCACAGGGCTTTTGACCCAAGGAATGGAATGCGGCGTTTATACTTTGTTGCCTTTGGTCCTGATTTAGAAATCCTGGGGCAGGATGTCCTCCAAGATCAGTGGGGCATGGTCAGCAGGGCTGATATTATCAAGTTAGAACAAAGAGGTCTTTCCAAGTCCCTGTCCGTGGCATGGCGTTTGGTCTCAATGTCCCCTGACTGCTGACTCTGGACTCTCCTCCCCCCAACAATGACTCCCCAGGGCTTTTAGGGTTTAGGGTTCTATATTGAAATTCAAATATGTTTATATCATTTGTCTTCAAAAGTGGTAATGACTTCATTTAATTGTGTGCGTGCGTGCGTGCGTGCGTGCGTGTGTGTGTGTGTGTGTGTGTGTGTGTGTGTGTATAGAGGACACTGTGTGTCGCTGTGGAGGACCAGCAGTGACTTCAGGAATCATACGGTGTCTGAAATACCACTAGGTTTTTCAGTGCTTCCATAGAAAAGATAAAATACGGGATTGCAGAAATGGCTCAGGGGTTAAGATTCTGCCTCCCAAGTGGAAGGACCTGAGTTTGGATGCTGGATCCTACAGAAAAAAATGTCAAGTGAAAATGGTGGTGGCCTTCATTTCTGGTTCTGGAAGGCAGAATCTGGGAAATCCCAGAGGGAAGCAAAAAAGGAGGTAGAAACAACCCAGGACGATTCCCGAAGTCACTCTTGGTCCTCCATAGGAATACACAGTCCCCTCTGACACACATACACACACACACACACACACACACAATTGAAAAATACATTTTATCTTTTCTTTTTTAACCTTATTTATTTGGTGTGTGTGTGTATGTGTGTGTGTGCACATGTATGTTCATAGCATGAATGTGGGCACGTGTGCCAATGCTTGTGTGCAAAGGTCAGAAAACAGCCTTGGGTATCAGTCCTTACTTTCAACCTTGTTTGAGACAGTGTCTCTTATTTTCTTGACAGTGTTAGTCTTCCTCAGATGCTGACCACACACATCCTCCCCCCTCTCAAATATCCTGCCCTAAGATTTCTGAGTCAGGCCAGCTAGCCTGTGTGAGCCAGGCCACCACCTGGGAATTCTCCTGTCTCTACCTCCTGTCTTGCCTTAGGAGTCCTGGGATTACAGACACATGGTGCTACATCCAGCTTTAGGTGGGTTCTGGGATCAGAACTCACATCCTCAGGCTTGTTGTAGCAAGTGCCTTTACCCATCAAGCGGTCTTCCCAGCCCTAGAAAACATTTTCTCAGTAGCTCAGTTTTACTGTGGAACAAGCGGGGGAAAACTCAATCCTCAGTGCAAAGACACAAAGTTGCAAAACATACACTCCAACAGAAACCTTTTCCTTCTTGAGAAAAAAACACCAAGAAGCCAGTGCCTGAGGACAGGCAGAAGCAGCCAAGCAGATGGGAGAACGTCTCCACTGGACACCCCTCATTCCTAGCTCAGGGAGGTGGGGAGAGCACTCTACCTCAGATCAAGCTTGCAGGCCCGCCGGGGATGTGTGGACAGCAGTTAGAAGGTTCCCATCGCCGCCTAATTCTGTTTAACTCTCAACACTAGGGGGGTCCTGGGCCTTGGTAATTCTTGCTAACTGCGAGATGCAAAGTCTCTTCCTGGCGCAATTTTGGAGAACTGAGGAGGTCTTTTATTTTTAACTGTTCAGTTAATTAACTAATTAACATTCTTTTAGGGTTTCATACATGAATACAATGAACCTGTGTCATTTCTACAACTTATTACACAATCCCAATCCCCTTCTTCCAACAGTGTCCCTTCTGCTCTTACAACTTTTTTTGTGTGTTGTCGCCCACTAAGTTTCATCTGGGCTGCCGTTAATGGCGTGAATCTGTGCACTTGTCTGGGAGCAAGGATGATATATCAGTGGGTTACCATTGGGGGACCTTCTCCCTCTCCCCTCTGCCCCCACCCACTAGTAACCCTCATTAGAGACTGAAGAAACTTAAACTGGATTCTGGTACTGTTCTTTACCAGTCTAGGTAATTTAAGGTACATAACACATTTCATGTGCACGTATGGTTATTGCACTAACTCTTTCTGCTGCTCTGAAACAATGCTTGTATGCAACTCAAGGGAGAGTAGTTTGGCTCACAGTTCCGGAAGGCAGGACTAGCACAACTAAAGGCATAGCTCAGAAGCAGGAAGCTGGTTCAGGTCCCTGAACCATCAGGAAGAGAGAACAAGAGCGCACCGAGGCTACCAAACCTCAAAGCCCACACTCTGTGACCTGCCTTCCTCCAGCAAAGCTCCACCTTTTTTTTTTATTATTATTCAATTGTGTGTGTGTGTGTGTGTGTGTGTGTGTGTGTGTGTGTGTGTGTGTAGAACCACGGGCGAATTCGGGAACCACATGGACCGCCTCACTTCCTCCTTGTTTACTCTGCCCTGGGATTCACAGGCTCTGCCCTACCAGGACCAGAAACGCAGGCCACCCCCACTTCCGCCCAGCGTCTATACGTGGGGTCTAGGATCCGAACTCAGGACCGTCCACCTGCAAGGCAGAGGCTTAACCCCTGAGCCACCTCTCCAGCCCTAAGGCTCCACTTTTTAAAGATGCCATAACTTCCTTAAACATTAGCTTTAACTAAGGATCTAAACACAGGAGCTTGTAGGGGGAGAACTCATATTTAAACTGTGGCAGTGGAATGTGAAATCCAAGAGGTCAAGATTAAGGGGGTGAGCTTGGCATGCTCATCTTGACCAATTATAGCCTGAGGGACAGAGTTGCAGTTCCTTTGCATGTTGCCAATAAATATGCAACCAAATGGCTTAAGGGTTTTATTCTGGTTTATGATTGTCTGATTGTAGTTCCTTGCCCAGCTTAGCAGGAGAGCTCACACCAACACCAAAGCCTCAGGGAACTGTCCACACTATAGCCACAGAATTGCGAGAGGAACAGTCCTCCCTTGCCAGACCAGCATATCTGCCTAAGTAAACCAAAGGATGCCAATTTCCTTCCCCAAATCCCTCTATCTTATTCACCTGCCCAGAGACTAGTTCTATCCACTGTGGACTAGAACTTCTGGTCACTCAGATAATTTCCCGTAGGCTTGCTCAGGCCCTTACAAATGTGCCGAGTAGTTTGCTGTGACAGACAGACTTGCCTTTGTGCATTTATTTGTAATAATATTGCCGCGTGTGCATGCGTCCGTGCTGTGCATGTGCCTTTGCACATGTGGAGCTCGGGACACAACTTTGAGGCATCGTGGTCTCTCCATCCACTGTTATGAGTTCCAAGGAGCAAACTCAGCTTTTCAGGCTTGGAGGCTTACAGGCGCCTTTAACCCACCGGCTCCAGATTTGCTTTTGAAAATTTCCCACGAAGGAAGGCCTGTGGTTTGAACCTTCAATCTCTTGGCTGGGATCATGAGCAATCTCTGCCCTTGGTGCCTTAGTTATCAGATGAACAGAACCCTGGCATGAAAAGACCTGGGAGAACTCAGGGGGCAATCGCCGTTAAGACAGAATTCGCCGTCTACAGAAGGAAAGGGATCTGCCCAGTGCGAGAAACTTTCCTTAAAAATTCCCCTCACTGAACAGAACTGAACATATCGGTTGTGAAATTGATTACCCCATGTGCTAGTTACAGGGAGTCAAGTTGGAAAGGTTCTTTTTTATTTCCATACCAAAGAGTTCTCTCCCTGTTTCACAAAAAAAAAAAAAAAAAAAAAAAGGGCCCAGACTCATTGGCCAGACAACCTAGCTTATTTGGAAAGTGCCAAGCCAGCAAGAGACTCTTGTCTCAACAAGCAAGTGGATGGTGCTTGAGTGTGGTGATTCCTCTGGCCTCCACATGCACACATGTGCACACACATAACACACATATATGAACATGTTCACACCCACCCACAAACCTATATATATCTTAACACATATGAGGGGGTGAGGAAGAGTCAGAGGGGTAAACGTCTGTCTCTTAGTTCCCAGCTATGAGCATTACCATCAGAACAAGCACCCTCAGTGCCGAAACCACTTGTCGGCTTCCGCTTCCTGCTGTCAAGATGAAGCGAGTTGACCCTTGTCCCCATTAGAAACTAGACAATATTCTAGCAGGATTGAGGTTGTTTTATGATGCAACTTCCTACCCGATTTTTTTAAAAATAATTGCTGTAGCTAGCTGCACTAGTGAGTATTTCAGAGGCAAAAAAAAGGAAGGTTTGGGCCCCATGGGCCGGGAGAGCAGTAAGGAATGGAAAATTCAGGTGGGGGTTTTCGTTCTAGCCTTGCACACTGCTGTGTCTGCTTTTAACATTCCATGTCAGTGAAATCATTTACTGCAGGCCTGTGGAATGCTGGCTTTAAAACAGCCTCGTGCCTTGTCTTGAAATCTGTAGGGAATGGCTAAATATAATAGTAATTCAAAGTAACCAGGAACGACAGCTTGCTTCAACTCCTGTGTGATCCAGGACAAGCTTGTCAGCTTCCCCATCAGCAAAGAGAGAAAGATGTTGATGTCTATATGGTGGAGCTGCTGTGCGGATGGAATGAGCTGCTAACTGGAAGCTAGAACAGTGCCCGGCACACACACTGCATAATCTCCATAAACAGCAGCTGTTGTCGGCACCCGAGCAGGATGCAGGAATCCATCTTCCTGAAGTGGTCCTTTGCCACAAATATGCCCTGGATATGTTACCAAAGGTTTAATCTTTGTATGTGTATTAGTCAGGGTTCTCTAGAGTCATGGAATTCATAGAATGAATATATATATGTGTGTATATATATATATGGAATTTATTGAGTTGGCTTACAAAATATGGCCTAGGTAGACCAACAATGGCTGCCAGTAGCTGTTCAGCCCATAGGCCCGAGGGTGACAGCTGAAGGCTGGAGGATTCCTAGAGAGTCTCTAGTCGCATTGAAGTCTTGGAGGGCTGGGCGGCAGGACGGAAGAGCACAGCTTCAGAGAGTCCCTCTTAGTCCTCTGTATTCTGTCCTGTGGCTTTATATGGTCCATTTCTGGGAGGTTCCTATGAGATCTATGGAGGTTCCCATGGGATCTAGGGCAGGTATAATCCCTTCAGGTGGTCTCAGCTGATCTGAGTTAATACCAGGTGTGTCAAGTTGACATCCAGGCTTAGCTATTAGAGTATGTGATGGTGATAGTAGCAAACAAGAACCCCAAGATCAAAACTTAGATCCCTGATTTCCACTAGGGACTTCAGATTATTCAGAACTAGGCTAGCAGAGAGTCTTATGTCAGGCTTAGGAAAAAAAATTCAAAATTTAATTCAATAAAAAAAAGCTTAAAGGAGCTGGAGAGAAAGCTGAGAGGTTAAACCTTTGTCTCGAAAGCGAAGTACTTGAGTTGAGATCCTAGAGCCCATGTAAAAACACGGGGACGCCCTACACTTCTGGCCTTGGAAAGTGTAGCCTAGAAAACCCCAGAGCAAAGCAATAAGGAGATAGAGCAATCGAGGATGATTTCTGAAATCTCCCTTGGGTCTCCACATGCATTGCTACGTCCACACACATCTACACACACTCACATACAGGTATGCACCCACACTTACACATGAAAAAAATTTAAAGCACAAAAATGTTGATATTTTCCAGATATTATCCTAAAAACCTGAAAATGGGAGGCCACAGTGATGAATTTAAAATTATAGTCTCAGGGGCAGGTAAATGGATAAACCACTCTCATTTCAAGTGTGAGGACTGAATAGGGTGGTGGGCAAGATGGTTCAGTGGTAAAGGTGCTTGCTGCACCAACTAGGTGACCTGAGTTTGATCCCCAGAATCCACATGGTAAAACGAGAGAACCGACTCGTGAAAGTTGTCCTCTGACCTCTACAAGTGCACCATAGCACATGTGCGCACATACTCTGTCACATGCGAACACATGCTTACGCTAACATAAACAAATATAGAAACAAGTTAAAGGTCACATGTATATGTCAGGCTGCCTATAATTCCCATTCTCGGGAGGCAGAGACAAAGAATCCGCAGTGGAAGCTGCCTAGTCAGATGTGCCATGTGGGCAAATTCTGGGTTCAATTCAGAGACCCTGCCTTAGTGAATGTGGGGGGCAGCAATCACAAAAGACTGCGCACACCTGATATACATATGCCTGCACACTCATGTGGACATGCCTGATTGCACCTATGTGGACATGCATACACATGAGAGAAAGAAAAAAAGTTGTAAGTTGTAGCTCAGCGAAAGAGATCAGCAGGAGTGGGAGGAGAATAAGAAAGAGTGACAGTTAAATATAATGGCATTACATTATACATATGAAAATGCCACAGTGAAACCTATTGTTGTGCATAATTCATATATGCTAATAAATTCTTTTTTTAGAAGCTCTCAAAAAACAGTTGTAGCTTAGTGCTCTGGAAAGTTCCATGACGCGACTGAAGTCATCACTGTGCTTATTTTCGCTGTTGCTCTCTGCAGACTATAGTTACTTTTTCTTTACTACTTTTGTTGCTCTCAAAAGTTCACACAGAGGAGGAGGCCACAAAGAGACCCAAGAGGATGTGGTTAGAAAATACTCTGTGAGCCATGTGTTCACTTTCTTCCCACACACTTGGTTACTCTCTGAGAAACAGCCTCTATCAGGAAATCAGCCCGGGACAGACGCTGTTGATTCACTGAGCTTCTCCCTTATCCCGAGGCTGATATAATTCCTCTCCATATGCTCATTTATCTTTAATGTGTGTATGTGTGTGGGGGAGGGAGTGCACGTGCATATGTGTGCACGTGTGCAGAGGTCAGAGGCTGACATCGGGTCCTTCCTCAATCATTCTCCACCTCTCCCCTCCCCTCTCCCCTCCCCAGCTTCTCCCTCCCCCTCTCCCCTCCCCTCCCCCTCCCTTCCCCTCTCCCCTCCCCTCTCTTTCCCCCCTCCCTCTCCCCTCCCCTCTCTCTCCCCTCCTCCCCTCCTCTCCCCTCCCCCTCCCTCTCCCTCCCCCCCCTCCCTCCCCTCTCCCTCCCCTCTCCCTCCCCTTCCCCTCACCCCCCTCCCTTCCCTCCCCTCCCTCTCCCTTTCCCCCTCCCCTCCCCTTCCCTGCCCTACCCCTCCCCTCCTCCTCCCTTTCCCTTCCCTTCCCTTCCCTTCCCCTTCCCCCCTTCCCTTCCCTTCCCTTCCCTTCCTTTCCTTAGATGTCCCATGTAAGTCTCAGCACTCTATAATAGTCACTTAGTCTCAGCACTTTGACCAGCTGTAAATTTCTGTACTAACCACTGCTTGCTGAAGGAAACTTCTGTCTGTCTCTCTCTCTCTCTTTTAAATGCAGGTTGCAAGTTGCACTATAAGCACAAGTATTTAGAAGTCAGTTTGACAGCATGTCCATTTACCCACCCCCCCCCCCCGGACTTACATCTTTCCTAGCTTAGGGTTTTTTATTAGGTTTACAGTACCAGGTGTGACTTCCTTCCTAGGAGCAGACTATGGTCAGATATTAGTTGGTTACCCCATAATAGTTATGCCACTATTGCACCAGGGAGCGCATCTTGTCTGGTATATCATATTGTAGCATGCAAGATCCAGTGCAAAGACCATTGCTCTCTTTTCTCCCTCCTCCTTCCCCACAGCCTGCATAGCACCTTGAGTCATTATGAGAGCTAGCTAGCAGGGAGGAAGTTTCTGGTCAGTTCCAGCTTGATTTCTCTATGTCCTGAACCAACCAGTATATGTAGTATATCCAAAAATAAGGTCCCATCCACCATCTAGTTGTATCCATTTTATTTTCTGAAGCAGGGTTTCTCACTGAACCCAAAGCTCACTGATTCATCTAGACTGACAGGCCAGAAAAATCTCAGAAATCCTCCTGTTCCTACCTCCCCAGTACTGGGGAATCAAACTCAGGGGTCCTCATACTTGCATGATAAGCACTTTACCAACAGATTTATCAATAGATTTTACCAACAGATTTATCTCCCCAGTCCCCTCCCCCAACACATGCACATGATAATATCTTTTCTCTTTGTTTTTCTCCCTCCCTCCCTTCCTTCCTCCTTCCTTTCTTCCTTCCTTCCTACTTTCCTTCATTTCTCTCTCTTCCTTTTCTTTTTTTATGTATTGCAAATGGGTGGCTGCACATGTGTGTGCAGGTGTGTGTACAAGAAGTCTCTTGAGCATGCATGTCTGTGGAGGCCCAAGGGTGACAAGAATCATTCTAGATTGTTCTACCTCCTCATTGCTTTGCTCTGGGGTTTCCTAGTCTCTGCTTCCCAGGTCTCAATTGCAGGCCACTGCCATTTCCTCCTGGCATTTTTACGTAGGATCTAGGGATCCAAACTTAGGTCCTTTGCCTGTAAGGCAAAATCTTTAACCCCCCGAAACATTCTTTCCAATCTCTTTTCTCTTCTCTTTCTCTTTCTTTTCTTTTTTCTCGTCTTTCTTCTTCTTTCTTTCTTTTCTTTTTTCTTTTCTTCTTGTTTCTTCTTTCTTTTCTTCTTTTCTTTCTCTTTCTTTGTTTCTTTCTTTCTTTCTTTCTTCTTTTTCTTTTTAATTTTTTTCATTACTTTTCCCTTTCTCTCTGCATCTCTCTTTTCCTTTTTCTTTTCTTTCCTCTTATCTTTCTCTTCGTTTCTTTTATATCTTTCTTCTTCTTTTTTTATTTTTCTTTTCTTTGATTCCGGTCGCGAGTTTTTCGTCGATCGTTTCTAGGAAGTTTTTTTTTCACATCAGTTCCCTTTTTCTCTTCCCCTCGCTTTGTTCCGCACGGAGCTATCAGAATATTATGGTGTGTAAGATTGTTCTAGTTTTTTTTGTTTCCTAGTTTTGTTTTTCCAGCCTGTCTTGGTTTTTGTATTTTTTTGTTAGACTCATTCTGCAGGTCTGTTTGTCCACTTTGCAGGGTTTCGAGCCCTTTTCACTCTTTCTTCGTGGTTTTCAGTTGTCTGTTGATTATATTTTTCCGGAGCCCTTCTCCATGAGCTACCGATTCATTGACTGGGTGGTACTAGCACCAGAGGCTTAATGATATTTTATTTCCCATAGTGTAGTATCTCATCCCGTTTTTTACATGTTTAAAATGAAAGCCTCGTAGGTTCTACCATTTTTCATAACTTTACTCTCTTAAAAGAGCCTTTTATTGAAGGAACTTTTTCTGACATTGGGTGGTGCTTGGTGAAGGTCTGATGGATTGGGTAATTTTAGTCCGCATTTAATAAAGGGGGAATGTCGGGGTGGGGAAATAGGCAAAGGAATGTCTTAAGGGGGGTAGGGGGTCATCAGTTATTTCTTAGGGCGGGTGACTTTGTGTAGTATATAAGTGTTAAGATATGTGATTCTTTTATCAAGCGGAGTTCGGAATTAGGAATCGGTCACGATTAAAAATTAGGAGTGGAGGGAAGAGATTGCGAAATTATCCATTCATTTATTATGAATATACTTTTTAGTTCGTTTTGGTCGTCTCTGTTTGTGTTTTTGAGGGGGTTGATTGTCTTACTTCTCGGTATTGGGCTTGGCGCCATTTTATATCAACTAAATTTAAGACTTCATCTGGATCTGATTCTTTTTCTTTCTTTCCTTTTCCCTAATGTAACTTTTTTCTTTATATTCTTCGTTAAAACTTTCAAGTAAAGGGAGAGACCTTGTCTCGTTTCTTTGTCTTGAAGGAAGTTAAAATACATTTCTATTTTTCTTATCTTTTGTTCTTGTGTCTTTCTTCTTTTTCTTATAGTCTTTTCATTCCCAGGTAGCCTTGCGTCTTCCTACTGCTCGAAGGGATTAAGATTTACTTCAGAATTCAATCTATATTTCTTTTCGTTCAATGTTGATTCATTATTGCATTCCTATATAAAGGGTATCCCATTTCTTGTTTCTTATAATAATTTTATTGTGAAGTTTCTATAAGCCTTATGTATTGATTATAAATAACGTGTTCCCGGCCTCCCCAATTGGTCCCCCCCCACTGCTGTCTTTTTTTCATTGTCTTTAATTATTCTTATAGGTTTGATGTTGTGGGCTAAATTGTTGTTGACCAATACTAAGGAAGAAATGTCCTCTTTATAGGGAGCCTTTTCTTATTAGAAGAGTTTGAAATAGTTCTTTTGTTTTTCAATGTCACGTTGTAAACGTCTATGGTGGTGCTCTCTAACGTTAGGAGTGGTTCCCTCGGCGCATTTAGTCCAACCTTGGACCCTTTTTCTGCTTTAATGGAGAGTCAGAGGCTTACTTTAACCTAGGGGAGAAGCCACGTGGGAGTACTTTCGTATCTTAAACTACAGCGTCCTCGTTATGCTCCGTTATATCTCCTTCCTTGCATCAGGGATTTAACTTATGTTATTCAATCTTTGTTTCTTTATTAAACTACACGTCGAAGCATATTTGATGGGATTATTTCTAGTGTTTCTTTCTTGTTTATTGGTTATTTCTGTCTTTGCGCTCTCGTGGTCCGTTTTCTGGCTTTGAAATTCGTTTCTGGTGTTCTCTTCTTTAGTTTTAATTAAGTTGCGATTGTACTTTGGCATGAATTAATAGGTTAATCTTTAATTTGTTTTTTCTAGTTTGTTTGGGCTTTGTCTGGACGAGTTTCTTCTATTCTTTTTGCTTTGATTAATTTTGTGCTGTTTATTTAAGAATTCTTGATAAGGAGATTTCGAATTTTTTCATATGCATTTTTTTAGCTTTCAGGGGGAAGGCGGTATTGCCAGCCATCTTTGCTCAGATACTGTCCAAAGTTCTGCACGAGCGAGGACGGCATCTTTATATCTATTTTCTCTTTTACCTATTTTCGTTAATCTTATGGTTACGCTTATGAATGTTTAAATTTAGAATGTTGATATCTTTGGTCGTTTGATGTTTGAAATGGGTAAATTAAGTGCAGGGACTGGTGTGCGGGTTCTTGAATAACTTTTAAATTGGGGAAGGCCAGAAATAATTTATTTCTTAATGTTCTTAAGAATTGCGGCTCTAGTCTTTCGTTTTTCAGTCGGTCTTTATGACTTCATTTTGATTCTTTTTATGCTTGCGGGTTAGGGTCTTTCATTGTTCTTAGGATCTGGGTCCTGAAGTCGGTGGGGGAATTTTTTAGCTCTTTTCTTTTATGAAAAGTTCAGGTGGTCCATGTAAGGAAGGTATCTTAGTGTTCCGCATTTTTTTTTTTTATAAATTCCTGGTCATCTTTTTTACTGGTGGGGGGTTTCTTTGTTTTATTTTTTGGATTGTTTTTCTCAATGTTATTTCTAAGAGTAGTATAGGGGGGATTTGATGTGAACTTTTGTTGGGTGGGATAGATCCTTGTATATATTTTTCATTATACGTTCGTTTGTGATTTTATGTCGAGTCATATTTAGTCTGTGTGTGTTTATATAAGGAATCTTATCCGCCTTTAGAAGCTGTTCTTCTTTCGTTCTTTTCTTTCTTTCTTTCTCTTTTCTCTTATTCTTTCTCATCTTTCTTTCTTTTTGATTCTTCTTTTCTTTCTTCTCTTCTCTTCTTTCTTTTCTTCTTTTTCTTTCTTTTCTTTCATTCTTCTTTTCTTCTTCTTCTTCCTTTCTTTCTCTTTCCTTTTCTCTTTCTTTCTTTCTTTCTTCCTTCCTTCCTTCTCCTTCTTTCTTCTTCTTTCTCTCTCTCTCTCGCTCCTCTCTCCGTCTCTCTCTCTCCTCTTTCTCTCTCTCTCCCTCTCCCTCCCTTCCTTCCTCCCCCCCTCTTTCTCTTGTGCTGGGGGAAAAAACCAAGGTCTTATGCTAGTACTCTGCCACTGAGCTAAATCTCAATCCCATATAGACAAACAAATTCAGAGTTGACCCTCTCTCCTAATGGCTATGTATCTTCGGAAATAAATCTCTTAGTTCCCATATCCTTTTATTGTAGTAAAATAAAACTAACATAAAATTTATCAATTTAACATTTTTAGGCATTCGTTCTGTGGCATTTAAGTACCTTCATTATGTTGTGCTGCCAAGAAAATGACTGACCATTCTGAAGAGACGCTCCCCACACTGCGAATATGTTCCTGTCGCCACTCCTCTCGTGCTCACGCCCCTGCTTTCTGTCTATGTGAGTTTTCTCCTTACTGTAGGACTCACAGAAGTGTAGTTCTTTCATGTCTGCTTCACCTCACTCAGCCCAGATTCATTCAGGTTGCGGCATGCAGCACAATTCTAATCATTTTTAAGGTTGAGTAATATTCCACTGTCTGTACACACCACGTCATGTCTATCTGTTCATCTGCAGGAGAGAGTTGGGTTGTCTTTATCCCTTAGCTGTGGTGTTCGTATCTTTCAAAGAGAATGATGGTATCTCTTTCACAGAGCTGTTGTGGGGAAAAGCTAACCACAGAAAGGCAGGTGTGAACTGGTGCTCAGCTCAGGTGATTTTTTTTTTTTTATTATTCTTTCTGGTTAAAAAAAAAAATCAAATGTTTCCTTAATAAAGCTCCAAGAAGGAAATGCAGTGACGGGGGTAAGGGGTAATTGTTGTCCTCTTCCTTGTTTCTTCTTATTTCTTTGTTCTAATATTTCTAATGAACAGCTGAGCTGTTAAAATTATTTATGGAAGGAAGTTTCTTCTAAGATTTGCTTTAAGGTAGGGAAGGGAAAGTTGGGGAGTGGACGGGTTAATGGTAGAAGACAGGAACACACCTCTAGTTTCCATAAGTAACTGGGCTATCGACTCTTCTTGAATAGAAAGATCTGCTTCTTTCCAAAACAACCCCAGAGCTCTGCAGAGATAGGAATCTTTGAAACCTGACTCTCCTTATTGCAAAAGCCTCAAGTGTTCAGATGTGGGCCACTGGAGCTGGAAAGTGAAGATTCCTATCTCACTTCAACCCTTTTCTTCTTTCTGGGGCAGATGCTCTTCTCTGAATTCAGCAGGGCAGGGGCAAAAGGCCATAGTTTGGTTTTTTTTTTTTTTCCTGTAACTTAAAAGAAATATGTGTCTCAAAAGATCTTGAAGACAAAGAACCTATTTAAGCCTGAACTCTTCTTGTGGAGTCTATGCAGCCTAGGGCTTCTAGAAGCCTTGCACGAAAGGCTTACCAAAAAAGCTAGAGAGATCTGCCCCGCCAAGGTCATTAAAGGGATGGGTGGGGAACAGGGACTAAAGCTCTGCTTACTTTGCTTCTAGCTGAGTAAGTGCTTTGTGGCTTGATACGTCCACTGGTGTCCAGCGGATCCAGTTCATTTTCCAGAATGAATTGTAAGGAAAATGGCTGGGATACTCTCATGGTTAAATGTGAGTTGCCCACCACAGCCTCATGTGTTTGAATCCTTGGTTGCTGTCCATATTTGGGAAGGTCATAACTTTTAGGAGATGGATGGAGCCTTGCTTGAGGAAGGCAGTCATAGGGGGTGGGTCTTGAGGTTGGTTAGCCACGCCCTGCTTGAGTGAGTGAGTCTGGTCTAGAGCTTGCAGCATGCATCAACCTCCATGATGTCTGCAGTGACTTGGGCCGCCTCCAGCTTCTGCCTTTTCCATCGTGAAGGACTGAATCTCCGCTCTGGAATTGTAAGGAATAAATCTCCTTTCTCCTTTAAGTTGTTTGAACTTCAGTGGTGTCTCACAGCAGCAACAAAGAAGAGTAACTGCTACAGAAATCCTTATAAAAATGGTTTCTGGAGGCTTCCCTGGGGAGTCTCATTCAATGCAAAATCCTCCGCTGTATAGTGCCAAAGAAAGCAATGCAATCAGGCAGAATGGGGACCTTGGAGATAGAAAGACAGAGTAACGGAAATGTGTGAGACAGTGCTTGGAGGGAAGGTGGTGATTCAGATTTGTGTCGGGCTGAGTCATGGTCTCCTAAAAACTATGCCTGTATCCTTCTGTCATTCTTACAAAAAAAAAGTCAAGGTTACTCTATGTGGTGAAAGACTGAATGATCCTTTCATGGAAAAAGATATGATTCAATCAAGTCTTGATGGTAGGCATTCGTCTTGGGGGGGTCCAGAGAGACCCTAAATGCAACCCCAAGTATCTTTATAGAAGAGAACAGGAACTTTAGGAGGTAATAGGAGGAAGAAGTATGTCCATGGAAGGTGAGCATTGGACTGAAGAAGATGTAAAAGATCCAAAGTTAGAAAAGACCTTTACATTAGAAGATGTAAAAGAATCCCTAAGACACAAGAAGCTAGAAGAAACATGAGCTTTGAGAGGGACTGTGGTTGCCAATACTAAATGTTGACTTCATTCTCCACGAGAAACAGACATTTGGGCAATTTGTCACAATGGTCAAGTGAAAGACTGATCTATCATCTCACCTTTGCCTCATATCTTTCTCCTTTGCTTTCATTCTTTTCCTTTCTTTTTATCTACTTCTGTCTCCTGGAGGGGTGGAAGATGTGGGTCTCAGAATGCTGGAAGTGGATCACTCAACCCTTTAGCTTTTTCTCTCCATAGAAAGCGACTGAGCCGCACATAGGTAAGTGGACTCACCCATACTCGCCCAGCTGATTGATGGGAGCCAGATTAAACTGTGGCTGAGTTAGCCAACAGAAGCCCTTGAGCACCAGACAACTCCTCAGATAACACATGCAAGCGCTTGACAGTCCAGACAGTGATAGGAGAATCCCGTAATACCGCTAACACAGAGCTCTAAACAGCCCACAGTGCATATCTGTCTTGCTAAAGCTTCGTTGCTGAAAGCTGCCTTGCAAAGACTCATCGCTGCTAATCTGGGACCCCCCTCCTGATCATGGCCTCCTGGCCCCACATAGCCCAATGTTTGCATTTCCTCTAATCTTATTTCATTCCGTGTTTCTATCCTTCTCTGCTTTCTACCCTTATTACTGTGGTCTGAGTTTGGCCTGGGCCTAAGCCAAGGTCTTTTCTAACTTTGGATCTTTGAACTTGCTATATTATTATTATTATTATTATTATTATTAGTAGTAGTAGTAGTAGTAGTAGTAGTGGTAGTAGTAGTAGTAGTAGTAATAGTATCAGTATTTTAAGACAGGATTCACTGTGTAGCCTAGTCATGCATAGAACTTGTGATTCTCCCTCCTGTCTTGGCTTCCATAGTGCTGGATTCCAGGCCTATAATACTAAGCTGTCTCCCTGGAATATTCCACCATTAGCTGTTCCTGTGGGTGCTCAAGTTTCACCTTCAAGTGTCATCTGTAAATCTCAGAAGGTCTTGGAGGGGACCTTGCTCTTTCCTCCCACACACTTAAATTCTCCTGCCTATTTGTTTAGTGTCTTGACATGAGAATAAAAAGGCTAGGAAAAAGACTTTGAAAAGACACATTCTCTCTATACCTAGAGCGTCATCTGAACAGATACTGAATGTTTATTGAAGGAACGAATTATCACAATTCTTCAACTAAGCTGCCTGATAAATTGTTGGATCTTCCTTACTTAAAAAATACTGAAGGTATGTGTGAGTGTATATTAGTGTGTGTGTGTGTGTGTGTGTGTGTGTGTGTGTGTGTGTGTGCATGCTTATCATGGTGTGTGTGTGTGTATGTGTGTTTAACAGTCAGAACAACCTTTGATATCAGTCCTGGATCTCTCTTTTGTTGTTTACCATTGTGTATGCCAGGCTAACTGGTCCACAGGCTTCTGAGAGGTGGTCCCCTGGCTTCAGTCCCATCTGCCTTAGGAGCGCCGAGCTTGTCACACTCCCATGCCTGGTTCTGGGGATTTGAATTCAGGTCCTCATGATTGTTCAGCAAACGCTTTACCTACTGAACTTTCTCTCTGGGTTTCCAAAACACTGAAGGTTTTGTTTCCCCTTGACCTTTCATAATACACACCAAAGTCTTTAAAGTTTTAAAGAAAACGTATCAACAAGCTTAGCATTCCTCAAGGGTCTTTGACTGCCCTTTCTTTTGATTCAGAATTGGAATAAATACTCTTGAGGAAAGGTGTTCCAAAGAACCCAGTTTGGGAACCACTGGTAAAAAAAAAAAAAAAAAAAAATTGGTTATAGCTACCTCCAATTAGATTTCAGATTTGCTTGAAGACCAGTGGTCAACTCCAGCACACTGTGGGTACGTCGCACTGCTTCGCACATAGAGACAGCAGAGCAAAAATACTGAGTGAGGCTGGTGACAGGCGTGAGAGGAGAATCCACAGGGTTGGAGAAGTTGGAGATGGTCTGCTTTGCCCTGATTTCCATCACTAAAAGTATCTGGGAAGCACATGGAGTGGAGCATGTTCTCAGTTTCTCAATGCAACATTGATCACAAGCCCAGGCCAATCAGGAACTTATGGTGAAACAACCCACGGAAACCTGGAGCTCCACTCACAGAGTGGCCATCCTGTTCTGGGCAGCGGGCTTTTCATCTCTTGGTTTACTTCCTGTCTTCGAATGGCCTGTGACTGACCTAATAAACTTGGCTTTCTAATAAGGAAAATAACTATTAGTCAGGGCTGGAAAGTTGGCTCTGTGGGTAAAGTGTTTGCTGCTCATGCATGAGGAGCTGAGTTGTATAGGCATGTGTGGGTGTGCAGCCGTGGTTGAAAACACAAAGCAAAAGAGTGTGGCAGCAAGTGCTTGCAATTACAGTGTGGAGAAAAGTAGAGCTGGTTGGATCCCTGCAGCTCACTGGCCAGGTGGCCACGGGGGTTATCCATGTCATTCGACTCTGGGTTCAGCGAAAGAGACCTCTTCTGAAAAGTAAGGTGGAGAGTGACTGAGGAAGCCACATGCTCATGTACAGATGTGCACATACACCTGCACAAACATATGCACACCTGTTCATAACATGCATACACGTGTGAAGATGAATCATCGTTTTTTATTACTGCCTCCCAAACATTATATCATTCAGAGCCCAAATAGGACCAAAGTCATTGCTTGTTGCATTCAATGTCTTCCTGGTTAGTGAAGCTCACACAGGAGAATAGGGACATAAGGCAGTTCTGTCTCCACAGGGAGCCCTGGCAATCTGGCCTTGTATCTAGATGCTCTTACTACACTCTTTGCTGAGGCACAGCACCTGGCCAGTCTTTCAGAATGTGACGCCCACAGCTAGGCTTCCAAGCACTTAGGTCGTGCCTGCCTTCTCTCTTCCCTCTCTGGTGTTCACTCGGCAGATTCTGCGAACCATAGCAATCCTCCTGTAGACTTCTTGACAAGTGGGATCCCTGCTCTAAGAATGTCAGTAACAGGGTGCAGGATGGCTTTTTGTCCTGAACTTTTGGAACTTTTTATTACAACCCTGCACGCATACATAACACAGAATGGAACACTGGGAGCATTTGAGTCAAGACTTTAAGTGTGACAGTGGCGTGGATCTTCCTTGGGTCATATCTAGACTAAAAATCTTCCTTCAACTTCTGAGGGTAAGCAGATCTTTGACCCTCTAGGAAATAGCTCCAGATGTGGCATCATAGGGATTTCCAGTCAGTCAGCTATGACTCCATCAGCTCCCCCCACCGTGTCATAGCTGTTTGTTGGTTCTAGAAGGAGGAGGATGGCCATTCTTACTTCTGTCCTCCATGAGAAGCAAGTCATTTTCCCTTGCTGTGGCTCAGGTTTCTCATCTATAAAATGAGGAAGGCTAATCGAGATCAGACGATTTTTAAATAGCCCTTCACATTTAACAACTTAGTTGGTCTTTACATATGAATTTTTCCACCACCATGGACAATAATCCTTAAATTCCCAGAAGCCACAGGTGCATTTGCGAATAAAGCTTTGGGCCCCACAATACCTCTCTCTTTCTACCCCCAAACAAATGGATATATAAAATAACAATGAGGATATCTGAACAATATCTTGGAAATCCAAGATAAAAGATTGTTGTTTGTGTCTATGTTCATTTCTGTTTTAGCTGTGGCAGGAAGGTTCCAAAAATATTTTCCACCGTGAATCACATTCAAACAGGAGGTAGTGAGACTAAACATTGATGATGTGGGTTTATCCTTGGATTTGAGGATGGTTTGCATTTACTTTCCAGCTGCCTCTGCTATTAAGTCTCAGCTCAGCCACACCTTAAAAAGAAAGACTGAAGAGCTTTCAGAAGCATATCTGAAACTGACATGGCTTTGATTCATGAGGCACCTCTCAACCTTGGGTGCTTTGTGAATGCACCCTAGCAATCTGTGGTTTCAGACGTCCTGGAATGACGGCACTGCACCTTGCCGCTGCTAGGCAGTTACTCCTCAAACACACAGATGCAGATTTCCAAGAGATCAATTCATGAAACAAGGGTTTGATGACAGAGGCTATATCCAATTTCAAGCGAGACTGAACTGTTGGAAAATGCATGCATGCTTGTTGAATGAAGAATAGGATTTACATAGGTTTTCTTTATAAATATTTCTGTTGACAGCTCTTGAGATCTTTAACTGGCTACCTCATTAACTAACGAGGAAAATATTTATACCTGTCATAACCCTTAGGAATAGTGCTGGCTCTTGAGACCATTACAATAGAGAGTAGGAACTGGCCTGCTATCTGAACATCCCCAAGTGGGCACTTGTCCCCGGCTTTTAGGATGTATGTTCTTGCTTCTGTTTCTCCTACCTTATGTGATAGAGAAATGAATGCAGTAGATACTACTTTCTGTGGGGTCATCAATCTTCCACTTGGATTTGTATTTCCTCCTCTTCATCCTTTTCTTCCTCCTTCTTCTTCCTCTTCCTTTTCTTCCTTCTCCTCCTCCTTGTTCTTCTTTCCTAACATTTCTTTTCTAAGTATTCAGTGCAATTTGAGAGTAAAGTTAAGAGTACTGACTTGTTCCTCTTGCTGGATATTCAATTTCCTTAATGTCCCCAGTGGCTCCCCCATCCAAAAGAAAAAAACAGTTCCTTCGTCATCATGTTGAGTGGTGGGAATTTAATTCTTGTTTTTTCTGGCAATGCCGGCACAGTTGCTGATGACATACATCTACTTGCGTGGAACAAGAAGCTGACTCACACTGTCGACGAATTTAGTCTTAAGTGTCTGTGTAGGTCTCAGTCATTTCTAGGTCATCCAGGGTTGAATCATCCCTCCATGGCAGCTATTGACCCTGACACTTTTCGCAGCCAAATTCTAAAGCCCTTTTGCACAACTATACCTCTGGAAAGTTTAAAAAAAAAAAAAAAGCAAATCCATTTGATATATACCAGCTTCAGAAAGCCAGCCATGTTGTGTCCACCATGAAAGACTGTATCGCCCCTCTGGAAACATAAGCTGAATGAATCTTCTTTTTCCCCTTAAATTGCTTGATTTTGAGTGTTCTCTCACAGCAACAGATAAGCGTAACGTATAGAAATTGGTACCGAGAAATTCGGTATTGCTGTGAGATTAAGAACATTTGGTACCACAATGTGAAGTGTTTTGAAGTTGAGAAACATTGGCTCTAGAGAAGGGTGTTGCTGGTGAAACTAAGAGAATCTGGTATCCAAAAGTGAAATTGTTTGTGAAGCTGAGAGAAGCTGGTACCCAGCATTATGGCCAATGCTTTGATGTGGCTAGTGTGTCTTTGGAACTGTTTGTTGGGTGACATATGGACTTTGGGACTTTTTGCTGGGAAAGCCTTTTATGTCATGGAACTGCAGAATTTGGAGTTTGTCCTCTGGTTTTTGGTCATGTTATGGACTGATATTTCCTAGATAGGCCCCCATTCCTCCCTTTCGGAATGGGAATGTTTATTCTGTGCCATTGTATGTTGGAAGTATGTAACTTGTTTTTTGATTTTACAGGAGGCTTTGGGCTTTGGACTTTTGAACTGTGTTGAGACTACTGCTGTAGTCTATGAAGATTTTTAAAGTTGGACCAAGTATGGTTTACATGAGATGCTAATGTGTCTGTGGGTTCCGGGGTTGGATGTCATGGTTTGAAACGTGTCCCCCGTAGTCTCATGTGTTTGGGAAGGTCATGGCACCTTTGAGAGGTGGGGCCTTGTTGGAGGAAGGCAGTCAGGGGTGGTCCTTGAGGTGAATTACTCCCACCCTACCTTCTAGAGAAGTCTGCTTTTGTAGCAAGGAGTCTTGCAGATCTCAGCCTCCAAGATGTCTGCAGTGACTTAGCCTCCTCCAGCATTGGCCAGCCAGCCTCTGCCATGAAAGAGTGTATTTCTCCTCTGGACCTGTAAGCTGAATAATTGCTTGACTTTGGGTATTCTCTCACAGCAACAGATAAGAGTAACTAGTACAACGTCTAATGCAAATGATTCATAGGACATCTGTTATGAAATTGAACTCCTGGGATAAAAGGAGTTGGTTTATCTATAGCTCAGGTAACCCGAGTCTTTGTCTTAAGGAAATGTTGGGTTCTCCTGGTTGAAATTCTCATTTTGCTCATTTCTTTATAGTTTGACTCACTACAGTCATATTTATACAGTCAATTCTGCCATTGTATGCTTACTATACTTTTCAACAAGAAGCGGTCTTTTAGAATCATTTCTTGGGCCAGCGAGACAGCTCAGTGGGTAAGGTGCCTGATTACAAAACTGTAAACCTGAGTTCAGTCCCCATAAATCCATGTGGTGAAAGGAGAAAACTGATTTCCAAAAATTGTCCTCTGGCTTCTCTCTGTCTGTGTGCCATTTAATTACCTCCTCAAAGATATTATCTGCAAACACAGCCATCACTACCAAGGGTGCTTTGGGCAACAATGTACATGTATATATATATTCTGTATATATATGTACATACAGAAACAACATATACAACAGCAGTCCCCTGAAACACTGTCACCTCCTGGCATCATGACATCTCAGTACATTCTGGTGTTCACACAATGACAAAGGCCTCTAAGGAAGTTTGTTTCAGGATACTTTCTTGATGGTAAGTGATTATATTGCTATACACTCATTTTGCTAGTGAGGGGCTTCATGTAGTCATTTGGAATGGTAGGGGTTTCAATACATAAAATTGGGCCCACATTTAGACACAATAACCGTGTAATCAAAATGCCCAGAACTGTATACCTTACAAGAGTGTATCTACTATCTGTGTATTATTTGTCAATAACCGAACACTCCCGCACACTCACTCAAAATCAAATGTTATTCATCATATTAAAGTTATTACACACTTAAAAATAGCAAATTGTTTTTTGAAAATATTCAAAAATATAACTTGCTTGTTTTTATGATATTTATTTTTTTCTGTGTGGGTGGGCCATCTGTTTTGGTATTTTTTTATATGTATATGTGTGGGGGCACGTAGGTAGAGGGTGTACAGGCATGTGTGTGCGTGCATGTTTTGGAGGATAGAGGTTACCATCAAGTGGCTTCCTCAATTGCTCTTTACTTCATTGACTGGGGCTCGGTTCCTCTCTGAACCTGGAACTTGCTGATCTGGCTAGTTCAGCTAAACAACTAGCCACAGGGTTCTCCTGTCTTTGTCTTCTGAGTGCTGGGATTACAGACAAAACTGTCATGGCCTCTAATTGTATATGTTGAGGAGATGACCCTAGTTCTCAGGTCTGAGCAGCAAACACTTTCTCCACTGAGCCTTCAATAACAATACCAAGCAAACAAGAAACATAGGGCACTCCAGTGATGCTATTGAATGTGTTACATGCCCCTTCTAAGTGATAATGCTTTTAACACCACAGCATGGTCAGTAATGGAACAATTAAGGCAGAGAGTTCTTGTGGAGGGAGGCTGTAATGTAAGTGATAGTAGAAATCCGCTGGGATCAGCTAGTTTGAGCAGCAGATGGCATTTCATAGATATGGACAATAACCAAATTCATAATTTTTTTCTGGCCAAACTGTTTGGGAGAATGGTTGAAGCCAAGCTCAAGGTCATGTAGGGCAGATTTCAGGGCAAGTAGCCTGATGTGGAAAGTATAAGACTTTGGCTTAAAACTTAGATTTAAACGAATCAACTTACACTAGAATAGTGACTTTTCCACTTATTACTGTGGAAAACTCTTTTAAGCTCTTGACATTCTCATCTGAAAAGTGAGTTTATAAAAGTTACTAGGGCGAGCGTGAGGACTCACAACAAAAGAGAAAGCTATAGATATAGGGACTATCATCAGAAGGAGCTTGATGACTTGATGCATTTGATCCAGGGCAGGTTGGGCAGCAGAGTTCCTAATAGGTCAGATACAAGGAGACCCTCCTGTTCCCAGGGCCAGGGACCTCCTATGTGATCTAGTACCCTAGAGAGCTCCTCTGTAGGCAAGGGCTGCCAAGTCTATGAGATGATGGAAGTCGTCTCACACTAATACTCCAAGAGCTGGAAAACTCTTATTAAAGAGATCTTTCTCTTGCTATAAATTTAGAACCAGAGAATCTGTCCCTAAAGCTTTGGGCTCCTGAGTCAGAAGGCAAAGGGATTTTTTCTTTCTTAACTGATGTTTTCATGGTGTGTGTAATAGTGGTTCAGTCACTAAGATAAATAGAAACAGCAGGAACATGCTGATTAGTGAGAGCACTGCATGGGGAGGTCTCTATTGCTCTACATTGAAAACTTGGAAATTTGAATCATGGATCTGCTTTTTTCTTTTTTTTAGTAATTGTTCTGTTTTCTTTCTTCTCAACAGGTGAGTTGAGGCAAATAGTTGCTCTCCTTTGAGCTAAAGGTTTGATTACATGATGGGAAGGTTTCGTTAAAAGATTTTTAAAGCTCTTCTAGTCTAGAGTATTCTGTAGTCTGAAAATGGAAGAGAATTTTAATTATTAAGAACTTCAATTATTAAGGTACACAAGCCTTTATGTAGAACTTACAGGTATATCAGGTCATGAGCTATGTACTGAGGAGTGAAAGAATGAGCCAGATGTAGACCTTTCTTGGTTTGAAAACCATTATCAATAAAATAATTGTCCAGAGTTAATCACAGTCATATTTTATTTTAAACTAATGACATTGAAAAATGTGTTAATGTCTTTTTTTTTTAATTTTTTAAAATTATTATTATTTATTCAACTGTGCGCATGTGCGTGTGTATGTGTGTGGTGTGTGTGGTGTGTGTGTGTGTGTGTGTGTGTGTGTGTGTGTGTAGAACCACGGACGAATTCGCGAACCACTATGGACCACCTCCACCTCCTTCTGTCCCGGGATTCACAGGCTCCGCCCCACCAGGACCAGAAGCGCAGGACGCCCCCGCTTCCGCCTGGCGTCTATACGTGGGATCTGGGATCCGAACTCAGGACCTTCCGCCTGGAAGGCGGAGGCTTAACCCCTGAGCCACCTCTCCAGCCCGAAAAATGTGTTAATTTCATTTGTGGGAAGTTTAGAGACGAGAGTGTCAATCAAGACATCGCATGGCAGAATCAGGTTAAAATGTTAAGCATAAGCAGGCATGAGTGTGGGCCTGCATCCTTGCATGGTCTGGGACCCTACATTGACTAAAATGGAAAAGAGGAATGTCATAGTAGGGCGCAGGTGTCAACTGACAGTTGAGGGTTTGAGTTCTGGGCATATTTGTAGAGACTTAGTGGTTGAGTTAAGCCCAGAACAAACCTGCAGGAGATTGTCCAGCTATTGGGGAAGGCCCAGTCTATGGTGGGTGGGATTAGACCGTGGAATAAAATACAGAGAGCTGTTTGAGAGAGTTGGCATCCTTGTGTACACTTGGCCAGACATGCTAGTCTGGCAAGTGAGGCTCGTCCCTCTCTCAGCTATTATGTAGAGATGGTGTGGCCAGTTCCCTCGGCCCTGGTATTGGTGCGTGCTCTCCCGTCAAGCTGGACTACAAACTGTAACTGGACTATTGTAAGAAAATAAAGCCCTTGCTCCCTAAGCTGTTTGATGGTGACTTATCAGCAACCACGCAGCTGAACTGCAACAAGGAAGAAGCCTGTTGAACGCCAGCATTCATTGCCCGCTGCTTCCCAACTATAGATGTCACATGATCATCTGCCTCAGCTCCTGGTTCCACAGCCCAGCTGCATTTGCTCCCCACCTTCATGGGAAACACCACCTCAAACTAAGAGTTGAAATAAGCCTTTCCTTCCTTGGGTTGTTTTTGTCATACAGTTTATCAGAGCAACAGGAAAAGTAATTAACGGACATAGTCCCAGGATAACATTACTTACAAGGTTGGGAAAGACTAATCGTTCAGATCCATCCACACAGCTCTAAGGCTTGAATGATATAGGTGGGAACTAGATCCCCAGTGCCTATCCTTAGTGCTCTCCATTTCTTCTCTCTTTCATTCGCTCTTTGGAGAGCAAGGTGTGCCTTAGTTAATAATGCACTCATTTCTGAATCCCTAGTCCATAGTTCTTTGATAGGATCCTTTCTATCTGTACATGAGGACAAATAATAGAATAGAAATAATACCTGACTTTATAGCAGCCCATGTGAGCAGAGATTGTCATTATTTGATAACTAATTAATTGTGTAGCAGAGCTGCCAGGCTCTTCTTTGGTTACATTAGCAGAAGACGAATACTTTGGGTAATATGAAAACTCTCTTTTATGGATAAGCACGTTCACATGTGGTAGGTTCCACTCTAGATTTTACATTTAATGAGAGACATTAGCATTGAAGACTGCCCAAAGAAGAATAACTGAATTGGTGGCAGTATGACAAAGTAATTGGTAGCATCCAGTTAGAAGTCAGAGTTGTTAGTTCCAAGCTCTGACAACTTACTATGTCACCTTGGAGTTGTCACTAATCCTGCTATAGCCTTAGATTAGTTGCTGATACAATGAAAATAATAACAGTAGTAATATCATGGGAAAATGGCAAAGATTATGATGATGATGAATTATGATTTGTATTAGAAATTAGAATGGTGTACCTAGTAATCTTAAAGACTGTGAAATTAAGGTGGAGAAAGAGTAGAATGTGATATCCATCTTTATATATCTGAACAATGTCTTTGGGAAGTGCTATTGGAATAATGTGGGTAGACTTGTATGACACAACTCTGAAAGGGCAAGAGTTAAAAAGAGAAATATGATCTGGCTTTGACATATGGCAGGAAAACACTGACAATCCGCGTTGTTTAAAGATGGAACTCAAGGGTTGGGGAGATGTCTCAGTAAGTGAAGAGCTTGCCACACAAGAGTAAGGACCTGCATTCAAATTCTTAGAACATTGTAAAGCCAGGTGTGGTAGTACAGATCTGTAATTGCAGTGATCCTACATCTAGATGGGAGGCTTAGACAGAAGAATTAGCTTAGCTTCTGCAAGGTGAACAACCAAAGAGAGATCCTGTTTCAACAAGGTGGAAGGGGAGGACCAGTACCCTAGGCTGTCCTCTGCCCTCTACATGTATGTCGTGCCATGCGCATGTGTAGTGTATATGCATACATGCACAAGTGCAACTCAAATCTTTACTCAGGTAGAGATTTTCAGACCATAGTAAATGTCTTGGGGTGATAGAGAGGTAATTCTTATACTGGTTAAATGAATTTTGGGTGGGTTCTTAGGGGTATCCAAATGTATCTGTGCCTGAGAATCATCTGGGAATAGAGCCAAGGAATAATTACTAGGCAAACAGTTTAGCTGGCTCCGAGCTGGCCAGTGTCAAGGGGGTGGAGAATGGGTTCTTTTCATATGTGTGAAAGTACTTCAAGCAAAGAGACATGAAGAGAAGTGTCAGGTATATTTTGGATTGGAGTAGAGGTGTCAAGTTAAGGAGTGGCAGAAGTGTAGTTGGAAAACAGAAGGTAGGGTCAAAGTTTTAGGTGCTTACTGCTGAAGGAATTCACAGGTTACTTGTTGGGTTTCCACGATGAATGAAGCATTACAAAGAATCTCATTCTAGAAGGATGAGCTAAATGACCAGTAAAGGAATTGCAAACATAATAACCCTTCCTTCTACATTGTAGTTTGGATGTGAAATGTCTTACATAGGCTCATGTGCAGAAAACTTGGTCCCCATTTGGTGATATTACAGGAGGCTGCAGAGCTTGAGAGAGTGGGGTCTAGCTGGAGAAAAAAAGAGCTACTGTACTTATCTCTAATCTCCTGCTTCTTAATCCTCAGATATGCAGCATGCTCCTGCCCCACAGATTCTTTGCCATGACAGACTATCACCTTAAACTGTGGACCCAAATTAACATTTTTCTGCCTTAATCTGCTTGATGAGCCAGATGCTTTATCACAGGAAGAGAAAGACTGCTTACTAATCCACTCTTAAGAGTCTTCCAACCTTGGGCTGGAGAAATGGCTCAGGGGTTATGCCTCCGTCTTGCAGGTGGAAGGTCCTGAGTTCGGATCCCAGATCCCATGTATAGATGCCAGGCGTAAGTGGGGGCGGCCTGCACTTCTGGTGATGGTAGGGCGGAGCCTGTGAATCCCGGGACAGAAGGAGGTGGAGGCGTCCATGGTGGTTCACGAATTCGTCTGTGGTTCTACACATACACAGACACACACACACAGGCACGCACACATACACACGCATATGCACAGTTGAATAAATAATAATAATAAAAAAATTAAAAAAAAAAAAGAGTCTTCCAACCTGGAGTCTGAAGTTTCAATTGCCTTTTTTTTTTTTTTTTTTTTGCCTTTACGCAGAACTGTTTTTAATTACACAATGTACAACAAATGGTGGGCCATCTTAACGTGTCCCTTCCGAGTGGAGGATAGACTTTCACTGATACCATCATTTCAGATGATACAAGAATCACCCATAAGAACAGCCAAGGGAAAAGCCACAGATCACAGTTCTGGGGACGTCAGGATGCCAAAGGTTGGAAGCCAGTGGTCAAAGTTTTCTTTTAAGTGACAAGTTTTTTTGCCTGTGCCCAACCCTCCTTCCTTCAAGTCAGCACTTTGCTTCTTATCTCAAGGCAATTCTTAAGTTAATTAGCTGCAATTATGAGCTCCAGGCGGCCAAGACGTACAATAACAGAGGAGGGAAATGGGGCCATTAGGGAAATGCAGTTGGGTGTTCTGAGATTGTACACAGAGGAACTGCAAATGGTCACACTGACCAATTAAAAAAAAAGTCTGAAACTAAAAGTGAAACTGACTTCTGAGCACACAGAGAGGAAAGGACCGTTTGAAGTAAGAAACAGGAGACAAAGCACTTACAGGGTTCTCTCTTATGTCTGCCCACACCCGGAGGCAGAGAGACAGGGCTGAAGATGGCTGCCTGTGGAATGAACTACAGAAGCAGAGAGAACAACCAGGCCTCTTAGAAGCAGCGAGTTTGAAGGCTTCTTCTCGTCATTAACTGTGCTATTCCAGGCCAGTGGGTTCTATTACCTGTAGAATGAGACGATACCAGCCACACAGGGAGAGCCGGAGCCATATGTGGGAGACACCCGTGCTTCGTACTGTTAGATCACTGAAGGGGAGCCCCTCTTTGCCTTCCCTGCCTCCTGGCTCTCCGGCCAGGCTGATGCACTATTTTCTTGGACCTACATTAGCATAGACACCAACGTTTTCCAAGCTTGAATCTCTGCTACTCCAGAACTGGTTTCAGTCCAAGGTATCCAAACGTGTACATCTTCAGGAAAACACCATAGTAGCCATGTGCATAAAGATTTAGGGGTCATTTCTATTTCCTGGGGATGCCACAACCAAGTATCAAAAAAACTGTGTGGCTACATCATTTGGCTACAGGACATAGAGAAATCTGGGTAAGATACTTCACAGCTGTTCTGTTACCTAGCTTTCTTTCTTTTTTTTTTTTTCTTCCACCTTAAAAAAAAATTCATTTAGTGATTCTGTTGCAGTCAGTCTGCATGGTTGCTGATAAATGACCATCAAATGGCTTAAGGGACCAAAGGGTTTATTTTCTTACTGATAGTCTGGTTACAGTCTGTCCAACTTGACGGGAGAGCACGCACCAACACCAGGCCAAGAGAACTGGCCACACCATCTCTACGTAATGGCTGAGAGAGGGACAATCCTTACTTGCCAGACCAGCACGTCTGGCCAAATATACAAAAGGATGCCAACTTCCTCAACCGGCTGTCAGTATTTATTCTTCTAGGGCCTAGTCCCACCCACCATAGACTGGGCTTTCCCCATCAGCTAGACAGTCTCCTGCAGGTTTGTTCTGGGCTTAACCCAACCACTAATTCTCCACAAATGTGTCCAGAGCTCAAACCCTCAACTGTCAAGCTGACACCTGTGTTTAACTATGACAGCTTCATACATGAATACAGTGAATTTATGATACTTCACACCTTAATCATCAATCCCATACCCTTCCTCTTCCCATTACAACCCCTCTTCTCCCCTGCCACAATCCCTCCTATTTTCAAGTCTTTTGCATGTGTGGCCTACTGGTCTGCCTTTGGTGGCATGTGCCCAAGTACTTGTTCTGATGCCTTGCTTTCACAGTGCTAGACGATGCTACGTAGGCTTTTAGGGGAGAAAAGGCATCAACAGTCTTACTCAGCTGTGAGCCTGAGAGTTACAATAACCACCTGCCAGACCAGATGTGCCTCTGGTACAAAAGTCACATGACTCTTGTAGGAGTAACCACTTGCTTTCTGTTTAGATTTGAGGTCTGTCCTACAGGGAAGCATTCACACCTGGTACTTTAAACCTGGCCAAAAAGTCCATGGGTGTCATAGGCCCTAGTAGGGAGCCTGTTACTACTGCTTTGCTAAACAACATAGAGTCTAAATATTTAAATCCTGGACTGGGGAGATAGTGCAATGGTTAAAGCCTTTGCCTCATGAACAAAAGAATCAAGAGTCCAGATGTCCAGATCCCACGTAAAAAATACTGGGTGGATATGACAGCAGCCTGCAATTCTGGTCCTGGAAGGCAGAGTCTAGGAAAGCCCAGAGCAAAGCAATAAAGATGTAGAGTAATCCAGGGTGATTCCTGATGGTCACTCTTAGACCTCCACAGGCACAGTCACTCAAGTGCTCCTTGAAAACACACACACACACACACACACACACACACACACACACACACACACACAAAGAAATCAACCTTCTCATGGTTCTGGAGGACAGATGTCTGACTGGAAGCATTGGCAGGGCCATGTTCCTCTCTGATGATTCTAGCGGAGAGCCCATCCTTCCTTACTCTTCTAGTTCTCTAGTATTTGAGCTCCCCACGTAGGAACCTGGGGTTGTGGATGCATCATGCTGGTCTCATGACTGTTTTCTTCCTGTGTGTCCTCAGAGTAACTTTACTCCGTGAGAGAATCCTCCACCTTTCTATAATTCACCAGTCATGTTGGATTAGAGTTTGCTCTGATGGGCCCCACTTTAACTTGATTATCTTATAAGCCCCTAGTTCCAAGATACCATCTGTGGTACATTTAGGGGGAACAGGCATAACAGGAGTCATATGGACTAAGTTCAAATCTTGGTCAGATGAAGACATCATCTAGGTCAAAGCCCTATTTATGTATGAATCTCTGAAACATCCTCACAGAAACTTCCAGACAACTCTTACTAGTTCCCTAGACTACAATCCCAATGAATCATCAGGGCTGGGTCATGGGGACATGTAGATAACCATAATGTCTCCCAGGCCCATGTGGCTGTTGTAGGACACTGTCCCCTGAACAGAGTAGTCATCATCTTCATCAGAGCAGCTGTGACTACTTGCAAGAGACCCTCGAGATGGGGTTTGTTCACTGCTGACATTTCGATAAGCTGGAGAGGTAAACAGTTCCCAGAAATTTCCTTATGAAACAGAATCTGGAGTAAAATGGAGGTTTGATAGAAAAGATCTAATTGTCCACATTCTTGGACATGTTTCTTACATGGAACTCTCCTTTGGATATTCTTATAAGAAAGTCCAAGGTGTGAAATACATTTCGGTAAAGCCGCTCTGGTTTCTCTTTGCTTCCTGGCTGCTGTGAAGGGAGCAGCTTTGCCCACTATGTACCATGTCACGATGTCCTGGAGGCCATGGTTTCTATTTACCTCATCTAATATTTACAATAGTCCCGAGGTTAAAGTATTATCATCCTTATTTTATATGCAATGATATCAGCGCTGACCAGGACTCCTAGAATCCCAGCCCTCAGGAGGCTGAGGCAAGAGGATTGTCATGAATTTAGGGCCAGTCAGGTCTACATAGCAAGGCCCTCAAGAAAACTTACTAATTATATGAATCAATAACTTAAAAATGGAACTGTAGCTGAGAAACAATTTTTCCAAGTTTGAACAAGAAAGAGGCAGAGCTGGTTTAAAGCTGGGTTCATGGCAGAATCAAAGCTTGAATGTCAACCACTTGCTTATATCTGCACAAATCTGATCTGAATACTTAGCAAGCGGTCCAACGGTGCTATGATGCGATTGTACATTTTGGTGGGTGTGTTTACTTGCAGTTCTGGGGATGGAATCCAGGCCCTGCCCATGCAAGGCAAATACTTTATCACTGAATTGAAACCTCTGACAGGTATACTTTCAACTTTGTCACATATACATTATATACATATATATATATATACACACATGTATATATATATCCATATATACATACATACACATGTATACAGTCACATTTTTGCCCTTAATGTCAACCTCAACCATTTGACCTTTCTTTCAGAAGCATGATTTTTGCTGAAACAGCCCCAACTCTCTCCTGAGCCAGAGCTCTCCTCTTCTTATGGTCCAGCACCATGAGCAGAGAGATAGACTAAGAAGACACTGGTTAGGAGCTCATCCATGCCTAGATAGCTTGTTAACCCTGGTTGGCAGGGTTGAGGAGAACACAGTGACCCGTATAAATAAGGCAGAGGCAGGAAGACAGGAACACTCTGACGAACAGCAATGTCCTTGACTATGTAGAGCCCTAGGCCTAAATCTTGCATCCTAAGTGTTTGAGAACACCATGATAATTTCGGTTTTCTCAGAAGATGAAACCTGGATGTGATAATGATATTGTGGCTATGATGGAAATGGATAGATAAGTTTTGAAGTGTGAAAGCCTCCTTCAAACTTCTGGTCCCAATCCCAGATTTTCTAAAATTACACCTTTGACAGTGGGCTCCAAGCATCCACACTTTTTTTTTTTTTTTTTTTTTTTTGAGACACAGTCTAACTATGTAGCCTGGGCTTATCTCCAACTAGCAATCTTCTATCTAAACCCATATAAGAACCCACATTTTCTATAAAGTTCTTCAGATGATTTGGTTAGCATGCTCTTGATTAACTTTTTAAAATTCATTGAATCCTCTAAACCACATGTTTTGGAGGTAAGCTCCCAATTGCCAGAGTGGGACAGAGGAGTAGGATCGCTTTTGAATCTACAGAGTTAATTTCATATGGCAGCATTTCATAGTAGTTGAAGGAATTGGTTTGGGATCAGGAGACCTCAAGGCTAATGGCCATTTTCCTTTCAATATCCCCTTAGGAACTTGGCCTGATCACTTAAGTATTGTTTTTCAGTGATAATGGTATAAGCCTTACAAAGTCTTATAATCACTATAGGGTCTTGTGTAACAGCAGAGCAGCACTTATGTGCAATGCTACAAAACTTCTTGTTATCTTAACTGTTTTTGACACTTCCCACTTTCCCTAGGCAAATTATATACTGTCACAGGAAACTTATCTTGTACTTGGTTTCCACACACTGATAGTAGAAAACCAGGAATAAATACATTTACATGTCCATAAACATATAAGTTCTCTTTCTGTCTCTTTCACACACACATGCACACATGCACACCCACAGGCATACCTTTAATTAAGCAGCCAGACCAGAATGAGGTGGCACTAAGTCAAAGTACTTTATAAGGAGGCAATTTGCTGAAACAGCCCCAACTCTCTCCTGAGCCAGAGCTCTCCTCTTCTTATGGTCCAGCACCATGAGCAGAGAGATAGACTAAGAAGACACTGGTTAGGAGCTCATCCATGCCTAGATAGCTTGTTATTTGGGCACAGCCTGGTTGGCAGGGTTGAGGAGAACACAGTGACCCGTATAAATAAGGCAGAGGCAGGAAGACAGGAACACTCTGACGAACAGCAATGTCCTTGACTATGTAGAGCCCTAGGCCTAAATCTTGCATCCTAAGTGTTTGAGAACACCATGATAATTATGACCCATAGTCATAATTCACTGATTCTTATTTTATATGCAATTCTAACAAAGCTTGACTCCCAAAGGCTAATTGAAAAATCCAACAGACAATACAGTAGTGAGAGTAAAGGAAAAAAAAATGTAGATACTCCCAGAGTACCAGAATTGGAGAACTGAATGTCCAAAGGTAAGATGGAAGGAAAAGAAGGAGAAATAGGAGGAGGGGAAGGAGGAAGAGAAGGAAAACCAGAATGAGGAAGAGATGGAGGTGGACGAGGAAGAGCAGGAAGAATGTCATTTCTTTTCCTGTTGCTATGATAAATACTCGGACGTAGCACCTCAAGGGAGAAAGTGTCTATTCCCAGCTCAAGACACAATCCATCACTATAGAGATCACGGCAGCAGGAGCTGGAAGCAGCTGGTCACATTCCATCCACAACCAAGAAGCAGAGAACAAAGAACGTCTCTACGCAGCTTGCTTTCTCCTTTTATACAGTTTCTAGAACCCAAGTCTAAGAAATAGTGCTACCCACAGTGGACAGATCTTCTACCTCAATTAACCTAACTAAGATAATTTCCTATAAGTGTGACAGGAGGCTTGCTTCTGGGCAGTTCTATATCCTGTTAAGTTAACAATTAAAGGGGCCATCACACCAAGGGCAGAAATGCAGAAATCTGTTGTGATAGATACAGGAGTCAACTTGATTGCTGAGGGCTAAGTTATAGGTGTTATCCATAAGCATTAGTGGTTGAGGTAACCCTGAGCAGCTTACAGAAGACTTTCTGATTGATGTGGGACGACCCGACTCACAGCGGGTGGGACCATTATCTAGGGAGCCGGATAAGATGGAGGAAGTTGGTTCAGTGAGTTGGCATTCTTTGGCATACTTGGATAGACTTACTGTTCAGCACTCCCTGTGGACATGATGTGGTCAGTTCTCTCAGTTCCTGGTGTTAGTATGTGTTCTCCTGACAAGCCTGATTAAGAACTGTAACCATACAATTGTAAGCCAGAATAAAGTCCTCTTGTTCCCAAAGCCATTTGGTTGCAAATTTATCTAACATGCAGAGAAACTGCATGTAACAAAGAGAGTTTTCTGGTGTCCCTAAACTTAACAATAAATAATCCTTTGTAAGTACATGGAACGTAGAAAATACTGAGATACAGCATAATATGATCCTTTATGGGTTTGACCATGGTTGAATCATCCAGAAGGTAGATTTTGGTATTTTCTGTTTAGAAAGCATGGCCATGAGCATTCCACCAAGAAACAGGTTTATACCTCCAAGTTAAAAACCTCAAATCAGAATTGTGGTGTTGGAATAATAACAGTTATTCTACCTGCCACAGCCTGCCCCACCTCATAGGTCCAAATCTATTCTTGTTCTTCAGACTAGTTATAGTGCCATCTTCTCTGAAAAGCTACCTATAACCTTCAACTTAAGCTGGTCTTTTCATATCTGAACTTCCCTGGGGTGCCATTGAGCTTTCTCGTTGTGCTTTCCAATTTCCACGTTATAAGCATATTTTAGGTTCCTTACATGTTGTCTCAACCAAATACCTGTCCCAAGATACTTACAAAGGAAGAGTTTAATTTCTGTTTGCAATTTCAGGCTGCAGTCCATCATGGCAGGAGAGCCACAGCATCAGGCATTGAGGGAACTGGTCACACTAGATCTACAGTGAGAGTCACAGGGTCAGGTGTTGAGGGAATTGGTTATACCGTGTCCACAGTAAGAGCAGAGAGCAATGAATGCGTGTGCGCTTGCTTTACCTCCCTAGGCAACAGTCCTACCTACAATGCACTGGGCCTTCCCATATCATTTATGCAATCAAGACATTCTCCTATAGGTGGACCAAAAGATCTGCCTTAATTTAGAAACTATTTCTCAAGTGGATCTGGAGACCTGCCTTTAAGTGTCAGATTGACAAGGAATATTAATCATCCCAGAGTGTTGGTCATCTGAGGAAATACCTGACATACATTGCTACACTTAGTCTTGTGGTGTCAGTCAGTGAATGGCTGGCACCATTGCTTTTAGAGTGAGGGAGAACTTCATGCTTCATGAGAGGGAACATGTGATAGAGTATTAGGCTCATGGCAGTATGATGGGAGAAAGAGAGAGAGAGAGAGAGAGAGAGAGAGAGAGAGAGAAGGAGTTATCTCTTAGAGGCAAGCTTATGTAAAGTTTCAGAACACATGAAACTTGCTTTGCAGTCTCCCCATCTCTGTGTGTCCTACTTCCATTATCATGTCTCCTAGTGACCTTCTCCACCAACATCTAGTGACTTCAGGACGTTGTGATCCCCCTGATCACAGTTGGCTAGAGGAGGTCATTAAAGTGAAGATAGAAATGATGATTCTTTTTTCAATCACTGCTGCTGTGGGTCTGGGTGGGGACCTTGGAAGTTATATTTTTATTGTGCATTCAGGTGATTTTGAGGAAGTCTGCTCTCAACCATACTTTCCCAGACATTGCGAGCGCTACCTGTAAGCCTACACCATACTCTAGGTTGATGTTACTCTTCTTTTGTTGCTGTGAGACAATACTCAAATACAAGCAACTTAAGAGAGAGAGGAAGACTTATTTGACTTACGAGTCCAGACGGGATACAGTCCATTATATGTGGGAATCTTATGACAGATGGCCTGGCTGGAGGCAGCAGAAGCAGGGGGTAGATTTGAGTCATTACTTCCATCATGAAGGCAGAGAGAACAGGAACAAATTGAGGAAGCATAGCTCCCTAGATTACCAAACCTCAAGGGCTTTCCCTCCCTTCTTCCTGCAAGACTCCACCACCAAAAGGTGCCATGACTTTTGCAAACATTAACACCAGCAGAGGAGGTCAAACGCATGAGCCTGTTTGTGGGGGGGATGTCAACTCACATTCAAACCATAACGCTCTATCTAAAACTTAACCAGGTGAACCACCTTTCCCCGCTCTGAGCTCCAAGGCCGATTTCAGTTCCCTGTTGTTTACTTAGCAGGGTGTTAAAGCAGTCCAATCGAACAAATAAATTTATTCTAAAATGAGAATAACTGATAGAAGTTTCTTCAAAATTTCAGAATTGTCTATACTTTAAAAGAAGGTGATTTGCATTCAATTTTGAGATGCATTGATTGTGATGATTAGCAAAAAGGTGAGGGAAGAGTAAGGGGGGGGTCAGAATGGCTGGGCTGGACCATTTTGGGAACCTAAGTATGTTGCTCAGTCCTTATGGGTAAATGGGAAGCTGAGCTCCTTGGGGACTTTTTCCTCTTCCCTCAGTTGGCACCACCCTGGCAAAGCCCAGACAAATATCACAGAAAGAAAAGAGTAGCTAAGTAAAAGGCCCAGTTTGCCAGGCTGCAACTCCTGGCAGTTAACTCCTTGCAGGAACATGGCAACCTTTGCTCTTCTGTGGCAAATGGTCAGAAGGAGTCTAAAGGTCTTGAATTCGGCAACGTCCTCAAGGAGTGTTGCTTACCGCCTAAGGCAAAGCTTCTAGAAATTTCAGACTCCAGTAAGAAACGAAGCCAGTAACCGTGTTTGCCTCCCTCCTTCCTTATCTGTTCGCTGACAATGAACTATTTTGGCATTGGCTGGTTGCGATAGCATAGCCCATGATGCTTAGCCAACATCCAAATGTCAGGCTCTCAGGTCAGACCAGGACACTGGTCTCATATCTGATGAGTCTGCGCTAGAGACTGGCAGACTTGCCCACTTGATCATTGCAGGCTGGAAATACGTGCATCTGCTCAGTGGCACCTGGGGCCCCAGTCGGTTGCCATGGAGACTGCATTATGAAATGCTCCCAAAGGCCCTTTGCCTCTCTTGTACACATTGCCACAAACGATAGAGTTTTATTGCAGAAAAAATGAAACTATGCATGTAATAAGACTTGCAGTAACCCAAAGTTCAATACTGTGAATGCAATTTGAGTCCGTGTGCTTCTAGGTTCATAAACATGCATGCACATAGTGTCTTTGACCACACTGTTACAGGATCATGATGCATATGCCTTTCAGAAATCAGCTTTTTTTCCTTTAGTAGTATATATTAGCATATTTCAATGTTAATAAGTTCATTGTCACAATAACCGCATCCTAATCCAATGTTAAGATAGACAATAATTTATTAAGCCATTTCTTTTTTGAACACAACTTATTATGACCATTTTATCTTTTTTATATATTTCATATATACATATTTTCGTGTGTGTGTGTGTGTGTGTGTGTGTGTGTGTGTGTGTGTGTGTATTCTATTTCGTGAGGGAGGATCTCATGTTTTCCAGGCTGGCCTCGATTTCACTGTGTAATTAAGTGTTCTCTGATATTCCTATATTTACCTCCTCAGTGCTGGGATTCCAGGCATATTACCACACTGTGCCCAATTTATATGGTGCTAGAAAGCAAACCCAGGACTTCTTGCATGCTAGGCAAGCACACTACCAACTGGGCTACCTTCCTAGCTCATCTACAAGAGAAATTTCTGAAAGTGGAAACTGCGGATGAAATGTTTTCAAAATTTGAAGGATATATATTCAAGATGCCTCATAAATAACTTGCATGAATGCACATGCACAGTAACAGTGTAAAAGTATTCCTTTCTTCCACTGTCGTCAACATCATCATCATTAATATATTGTGAACCCCTACAATGTGCTCTACATGCATGATCTGAGCATCTTGTTCATAGATGCTCAATGTCACACAACCATGTGATTATTCAAAATGCTTGCTAGAGAAACTATAAGGGTTTGCCATATCTTATAATAGATACAAATATATAAGTAAAAATAAAAGTGGAAAAAAGCTATCCCATTTTCTTTCAAATCCTGCTTTAAACAGTGGTCACTGTCAAAAGTTGCATATGAATTTTTCTAGATGTTTTCTATACATGTGAAAATATAAGCATGAATTTATTTTTTCAAGTACAGGAACAGTCATAATTACATGTATGCCCACCCACTCATCACTAAGCCGTTTTTCTTCTACCAATATATTGTGGTTACCTTTCCATAGCAAATTCCCTGATTTGCCCTGTGGCTTTTGATTTGTTTGAGTTGAGACAGGGTTTCACTATGTAGTTCAAGTTGGCTTAGGACTTGTGGCTATCCTCCTGCCTCTGCCTCCAGAATGCTTGGATTTCAGGTATGTGCTACCAAGCCCTGGCCCTTACTGCCTTTCATGAGTCCGGCATTCTAGTTTATGAATGCACTATGTTAGCACATGGATCTCTCTCATCCTCCACCAGAAGGTAACCTATGCAAACCTAGAACACGGTCTCCTGGCACTTAGGTACAGGACTGAGCTTAAAGCAAGTGAATGGAAAAAGCTTTTTTCTTACAGAATGTATATCTTCTCTGAATAATTCACTGTAGTGAAGGGGACTACCAATCTGAGAATAAGCTATCCTGAACATACTAAATTTTAAATGTCAGTTTGAATGAGGCTGTAGTTGATGATTAGCCTGGGGAAACACTGCTGTGTGTTTCGTGGAGCCATCATGCCGCAAAAAGCATCTTAGGCACCGGAAAGGCTGTGGGTATCCTGAAGTCCAGGCCAGGATCTTCTTAGCAGGATATTTTTTCCTTCTCTCTTTGCTGTTGCAAAAACTGCTGAGTCATGAGGGCCCTTTCTAACTTTGACAGCCTATGAATTAATAAGCCAATGTGCAATCCACCTGTGTGAGCCAGATGGGTTCCCTAAAGAATCATTTTTAACTCCTGTTTTGAGCACTTGACATTTGTGTGTGTGTGTGTGTGTGTGTGTGTGTGTGTGTGTGTGTGTGTGTGTAATGGAAAAATACAAAAAAGAGAGCATGTGATGTCTCAGAGCAAGAGTAGAAAGTGAGCCAAACCTGCCGTATGGCCTCCCAGAGACGGCACAGAAGGAAATCAGCATGTGCTATGCATGCTCGTCTGCATCAAGCACCATCAAACAGATCACACCAGGATCTGGGGTGTTCTATGATTGGAATCCAGGGATGCATTAGGTGGGATCATATATAAGTCTACTTATTTCCTTTCTTTTTAAAAATATTTATTGTGTGTGTATGTGTGTGTGTATGTGTGTCTGTGTCTGTGTATGTCTCTGTGTGTCAGAGGTCACCGTGTATCCCTGTGGAGGACCAAAGGTGACTTTAGGAATCATCTTGGATTGCTTCTACCTTCTTCTTGCTTTGCTTTGGGATTTCCCAGGCTCTAGCTACTAGGGCTGGAAGTGCAAGCCACCGCCATTTCTGCCTGGCGTTTTATGCGAGACCTGGGATCCAAACTCAGGACTTTCTGCTTGCGACACAGTTGTAACCTCTGAGCCATCTCCAGCTCACATCCCCTTATGTTCTGCAGTAAATGCAAAAGTATGCCGACTTGCATATACACACATATACCTATGATTACGTATTTGCAAGATATATGAATGCAGATATAGAATAGCAAAGGATGAAACAAAATGGTGTAGTGCAACCCAGGGGATGGAATTATGGGTTATATCTATTTTATTTATTTATTTTTCATATTTTCTTCAAATTTTCCTGAATGAATCGGTTTCCCTTTAAAAAAATGCTATGAGGCCCGGTGAGATGGCTCAGTGGGTCAAAATGCTTGCCGCACAGACCTGAAGACATGAATTCTGTCTCTGGAACCCATGTGAAAATGAATGGAAAGAACTGACTTCACAAAATTGTTTTCTGCACTCCATACATGCTGATGGAATGCATGCATCCACACTTGCACACCTGCACTCATGCACACAGATATCATATATATACACATGTGCACACGTGTGCACATGCACAGTAATAATAAAGTTAAAAAATTTAATGCACTCAGCAAATAGCTTCAATGATTAATAAGACAAGTAGGAAAGCTTTACCCCACTGATACTAGATGGTGGCCATTTTAAATAGTCAGCATTCTCATCTCTTTCTTTTCCTTATCTGTATTTTTTCAAAGTTACCTTAACATGCATTAATTTTAGAAGAGGAAACAACCCTACTTGGAAAGCTGTATATTCCCAATCTACGCTCTCCCTTTTCCTTCCTGCTGAAACTGACTTTGTTGGAAATGTCAATGTTTCCAACAAAAATCTGCCTTTTTCCCCATCCTGTAGATAAATGCAGATGTTTGGTTAAGTACTGGCCAACGAAATATAAGTAGATGTGGCAGAAAGGAGGTGGAGTTAGCTCTCACCTAAATCACTTGGTTTACGCCTGTTTGCCATGACTGTATTTTGGAGTTAAGGTTAGGAATGATGATGACCAAATTCTGATGAAGATGATCTTAAAAACAAAGAAAAGTTGGTGGAGTAGGATCCAGTCACTTAAGACATAGGGGGGTAACATGGAGACTCTGGCTGGAGCAAAAATACTTTCATTATCAGACTGTGGGAGAGAAAGAAAAACAAATTTCAGGCCGTATTTCAAACATTGCATTCTAGTTTTGTAGATAAATGTGATGAATTATATGGTTAAGACAAATCCCTGTAGACGATTATCTAATTGATGTGGGAGACCAACTGGTGGATGAGACCATTCTCTAGACAGCAGGGTAAGATAGAAAAAGAACAGGTTGGCCTTGGCAGATTGGCAAGCTAGAAAGTATGCTCCCCCTCCCCAGGCTCTTCCTGTCAATATGGTACAGTCAGTTCCTTTGGTTCTCCTGGTAACCCTCTGCCATACTGGACTATAACCTAAAACCATGAGCCTGTGTAAGTGCATTGTTTCCCTAAATCGTTTGGATAATGTATTCACTTCAGCACTAGAAATATTGCTGAGGAATGGGGTACTGCTATGATACGAAGACAGGGGTACTGGGAATATAACTCAGAGCCTTATATGCCTGGCAAATACTTTACCACTGGGTTACACCCTTATATCTGAATGAAACGTCTAACAAATACATCTAATTAAAAAAATACCCATAAACTTAAACTCCTAACCATGGCGACTATCTTAAAAAAAATAGTGGTTTTCTCAGAAATGGAATTGAAATTCACTTAGGATAGAAATAAAAGGCAGTGTTCTACTAAAAATTAAGGGTTGTCTCTGAAGCTCCCATAAATTTAATTTGTTTCACATTGTCAATGATCCCGGTATGGTGGTGAGATCATCTGGGAACAGTAGGTTTGTTAATCCATCCCAGCAACCCGGAAATCAGTGCTCTACCACATGCCTAAGCTGAGACCATTTGTCACGGTTTATGTTCCTTCCAAATGGTGCAGAGTAGACCTTGACATGAAGAAGCACCGAAGTGGGGTGAGTTACAGGAAATGTGAGATGGAAAACATGCTGGCAAGTGGGGTGTATGTACGGATCCGCGAAAGGAGGACTCAAAACTGAACTTCCCATTGCCGCCCTCTGTCCCACAATCATGCCAAAGCCACACGCCTTTCTTTTTCAGGGCAAATCTTCTTGTCACTGGTGGCTTCGTTCTAGAAGAAAGGAGAAAGGTCTGGAGAAGGAACGCTTCAGGGTCACACATATCACAGCAGGAAGGACCTCGGGATGCTGTTAATGAACTCTGTCATGTAGAAAGGAAGGTCCTGTGCTTCCCAGGAAGACTGGGTTAGGTTTAGAACCCAGAGCTGGAGCTCTAGGTTGGAGTTTCAAGGTATACTTCCTTGATTTGATTTCTCAACTCTTTGTTGCATCTGAGAAGGATCAAACGTCAGCTGGGGTAGTTGCTGCTCCCTTGTCTCCCCAGCCCCCTCTGTCCAAAGACACTGGAAGGGTCCAGCTGCCATCGGACTGTGTCCTTAGCAGTTTGTAACTCTGGGGCAGTCACATGTGTTCTGTCAGAGAAACAAAATTACCGCTAGACAATGGAGCCTCGTGCTATGTTCAGTCCTGTACTGGATGCCCTGGGGGAATTAAAGGAGATGCAAGAAGGACCCAGTCTTTTGCAGGAGGTACCTGAGACCCAGCCGAGAAGAGTAAAGGAAGAGGATCAACCAAAGGAAAGAACTTTCCTTTGCATATGAAAACCTTCAGCGCTGCAAAGATGCCTCAGAGGTTAAAACCTTTGCCCTACAAGCAAAAGGACCTGAGTTTGGAGTCCCAGATATCACACAATAAAATGCCTGGCAGATATGGCAGCGGCCTGCACTTGTGGCCCTGGAAGATGGAGCCTGGGAAAACTCCAGAGCAAAGCAACAAGGAAACAGAATAATCCAGGATCATTCTGGATGTCACCTTTGGGTCTCCATGGGAACACACATTCAGGTTCTCTCTTGTTTACACACCTACCCACACACACATGCAAACATACAGGCATATTCACGTGTGTGTATATACACATGAACACACATGCATGCATATTAAAAAACCTCATCAAGTAATTCTGCAAAGCACTTTAGTAATCCAAAGAGCTAGTCTGAACCTGAAAAGTCCTTCTAATTTTCATTTTTTAATTTTCTAGGTCATATTCTTAAGCAAGATCTTATCCTCATTTACCCAGAAAAAAAAAAAAACTGCTTTTTTTTTTTTAAGTAGGTAGATAGAAATAGATTATTCCTTTTAGGCAGTATCAGAGGTGATTACACTTAAGTGGTAAAGATTTCCAAAGGGAAACATGCAAAAAGATTCATCCAGTTTTGAGAATATCCATGTGTGCATGTATGAGAGCACAGGATTGTACTTAAAGTACACACAGAAGAAAGGGAACTAGAATCTTCCTCACTGCTAGGAATGTGCATTCAATGCTCAAAGGCATTTGGTGGACACCCATTCATACAATGAACTTCACAGTGCTAATCGCCAAGAATGTGTAAAATTGGAAACACATTATTGCATTTCAGGGCAGTAGTGACAATTCAGAAAATAGCTTCCATGCTCTGAGTAGTTTTTCCTACCCTTCAGTAAGCTTCATGAGAGCTTGTGTCTGTGTAAAAGCTGATGCATATCCTGTGTATCTGACACTGGCCTATGCTTTTCAAATATTTATCAGACAGAGGAGCATTCTGTAAGTGTACTTGATGTCTTCCTGCATTATCTGTACATTCAACTGTTTCTGCAAGGGACAAACAGGCTGACATTTTGATGTCAATCTTGTTGGATTTGCCTTCTGTATACAAGCAGGTCTATCATTCACAAACTCAGGTCATTTATTATCAGTAACCACGGCTTCTCTGTGCCTCTCACCACGAATGGTGACTCACCCTTCTGCTATGACTCCACAGCCCTTAGCCACCCCTGCAACCACAGCTCCCCACACCTGCGCTCTGATCTGATTGGGCTCATTCACGAGGCATGCTTAGACACATCGTCATGTAAACAGTGCTTCTGTAGAGAACTGAAACACAGCAAACGACAGAATATGGGTATAGAGTTCTAGAGCGAAAAGATTTAGGATAAATTCAGGGAGACCGCTGTGTGTGAGACAGAGTGTGTAAGCGTGTACATACAAATGTGCACATGGAGTATGTGTGTGTGTGTGTGTGTGTGTGTGTGTGTGTGTGTGGACACACTTATGCCATTCATTCCTCAGGAGCCTTCCCCCTCGCCAGTGTTGGAATCACGGGCATTCACCATGCTGGGCAAACACTTTACCAACCAGCCCTAGGAAGACTTTCTTGCTGGTGGGATTTGTTAAGTTCAGTCTTGTGGTTTCCTTCCTTGGATCTTCTGCTACTCTCTCTGAACATGTTTATAGTAACTGTTGACCGCAAATCTTCCGTCAAAAGTTTACCACAATAATAATTTTTCTCCCGCTCTCGGTGGTGAATAGCTCTTCACCGTTTATTTTCTCTGATAAGAAGGCCTTTATCAATGCTGATTACCGCTCCAGATTCCAAGTTCCATGGTCACATTGGCACTATGCTATACTTGAGCAGTTTTAATGTCCCTTGAAGCAACACCTGTTTCTCCCCCTTGGGTCCATGGGGCATCCAAACCAACTCTCTTTCTTTCTTGTGAATTGCACTGCTGCCAACTTCAGATTTTAATCGTGACTATTAGGATGGAGATATGCCAAGCTGAGAAACAGTGGGCCCCAAGTCCATGGCCAGGGTTTAATTAATAACAGATGAGTGCAGAGAAGGCCTGAGGAAGAAGCGTTAGATGCAGACAACTTCTTGTTATCTTGGGAGGCTGAAGAACAGCTAATAATATCTTTCTTAATCCTGATATCACAGACCCTTATCTGGGATTGTGGGGCAAGAAGGTTAAAGTCAAAATGAACCGCCATAGCAGCCACAGATGGGAAACGCTGTCTTACTTTCTATATCATCTCAACCATTACTGGGTGGGTCTGTAGCTTTGCCTAGTGGGAACAAAACCCTGGATTTAATTCCCCAGCAAAACACACACACACACACACACACACACACACACGCACGTTCACGCACACACACACATTCATCAGCAATAGTGATTTCAGAAAGGGTTAAGTCATGAGGAAGAAGCTGTGCTTGACACTTTTTTGAATAGCACTAGACTCTAAACTGTACCCTCAACCTTTTTTCGGGGAGTGTTACCCTAACTCAGAGGCTTGTGGGATTGAGTGCCCCCCTATAAAATACAGGCAGGGAGTGATGGGCCACAAAAATGTGTCCATTTGTCTGGGTTTCTTTTCTACTCCTGTGATTCAATTACCCCTCTCCCCCCACATAAGCCTCCTGAAGAACGACGCCGCAGGGGCCTGAAGCAGCTTCCCATGGAACCCACGGTCAGGACGCAAAGAGCAATGAAGCCAGGGAATGCCCAGCTCGCTGATTCCATTTCTACAGTCCAGGACACCAAGGCTTCAACAGCCCAGGGGATGGTCTCATAGTGAAGATGGAATCTTTTTCATTGATCAACACAATCAAGAAAATGCATGCTCTCTTCCCCTCTTGTGGCCGTCGCTGGAGCGGCAGCCGCCACAATGAAGTTCAATCCCTTCGTGACATCTGACCGAAGCAAGAACCGAAAAAGGCATTTCAATTGCACCTTCTCACATTAGGAGGAAGATCATGTCTTCTCCTCTCTCTAAAGAACCAAGACAGAAGTACAGTGTTCGTTCTATGCCCATCCGAAAGGATGGTGAAGTTCAGGTTGTACGAAGACACTATAAAGGGCAGCAGATTGGCAAAGTAGTCCAGGTTTACAGGAAGAAATACGTTATCTGCATTGAACGAGTGCAGCGGGAAAAGGCTGATGGCATGACTGTCCATGTGGGCATTCACCCCAGCGAGGTGGTTATCACCAGGCTAAAACTGGATAAAGACTGCAAAAAAATTCTGGAGCGAAAAGCTAAATCTCGCCAAGTTGGAAAGGAAAAGGGCAAATACAAGGAAGAAACTATTGAGAAAATACAGGAATAAAGAGATCTTATATACAGCTTTCATTAAAAAACTGGTTAAATGAAAAAAAAAAGATAATGCATGCTCGGAGGCGGACTCCTCAGTGATTCTAGAGTCTAAGTTGACAATGAACTCTAAACATTGTGCCCTTCTGTACCTACCATGGCGAGTCAGCCTGTTACTCTGTAGGAGGACATGGGACAGCTGTGGTTCCCTGGTGCAAATTCAGAAGTCAGGTTGTTGGATTCTTCCAGTCGTATCCTGCCACCCCAATGACTCACACACTACAGCCTGAAGCTCCTTGTGTCTAAAACAGAAAGCAATGAATGTCCCTGCTGGAGAATTTTCAGATCGTTGAAAGAGGTACCTTATACTAATGTGACAACTTATGCAGGATCCAAGGGGTATGTGAAAAGAATCAGATACCCCAGAGTTTATAGCCCTAGAAAAGGGCTGGAAAGAATTGGATGCTCTAGGGCTAGCTCTGAGCTGTTTCCCATCAACCATGTGACTGTGTGTGTGTGTGTGTGTGTGTGTGTGTGTGTGTGTGTGTGTGCTCATTTGCACATATGGAAGCCAGAGGACAATCTTTGCATTGCTGCTCAAACACCATCTACCTTATTTATTTGTTTCAAGACCTCACTGGCCTGGAATTTGCCAACTAGGCCAGGCTATCTGGCCAGTGAGCCCCAGGAGTCCATCTGTCCCAGTCTCCTAGTACTTGGGACTACAAGCACCCACCACCACGCTGGGCTTTGTTTTATTTGGGTTCAGGGGTCAAACTTGAGTTTTATCAATTAAGCCATTTTATTGACTAAGCCGTTTCCCCAGCCCTTGGATTTTGTTTGTTTGCTTCTCTTTTTTGACTTGTCCTTTGTCCTGAGACCCCCCAACTCAGCATTTGGTTATTTCCAAAAGAATTGCATAAGTGGTTTGCCCCTGCTCCCCGCTCCCCACTCCCCCTCCCTCCTCCATGGTCTGGAAAAGCTTTAAAGTGTGAAGCAGCCTAGCACACACCTTAAACTCCATGCTAATATGGTTCACAGCTTCTTGGGTTATGATCAAAGATGTGGGGTCACACAACCGAATGTGAGGATTGACCGAAACTTGCCAGTAAACACTGCCTGAGACACCAAGGCTCAGATTCCAGACTCCTCTATACAAATCTGCCCTTCGTGCACGTTACCAATCTGTCCACGCTTTTGTTGAGGAATGAGGCTGGGGAATGAACACAGGAAGATCTTGCCAGGAGGAGGTGACAAAGGTAGCTGCTCCTCCCCCAGTGACTTCAGAAGCATCAGGAGACTGCAACTCCGGGCAAATCACAACAAATGATTTTTCCTCTGCTAGAAATTCGGCCCACATTATTTAATGGAACAAATCTGAAAAGGTCATTGGATTATTTTGTAGACATGTGTGGAGCAGTGTTCTAGATATTGATTGTGTTTCCAGCATGGGGAAGAGACCAGAAGGTAGAGGAACAAACAAGGGCAACAATTGTTTAATAATTATAAAAAGAAAAAAAATTAGCTGGCAGAAGGTGAAACTAATAGAACTGAGCTCTAGCTTTGCTTGCTGTGAGGGTGGGCTGTGTGGTGGCTTTGGGGGGCAAAGATCTGGGACTTTTCTCTGAGTCTCAGAATGCTAAACTTCAAATGTGTGTGTGTGTGTGTGTGTGTGTGTGTGTGTTGCTCTCATACAGAAATTTGAGGGCTAAATGATATCATGAATAAAATACATCCGCCATGTGGCAAGGTTCTTGTTGAAACTCTATGCTCTTCCACGCTTTCCCTTGCCTTTGGGTATTTTGCATGTGTCCTTCCTCCAGCTATCAAGGTGGCCCAATTAGGACAAAGTACTGCATTCACTTTAATGCATGATGGGAGAGGGACAAATTTAAAATACAGAGGAGAGGAGTGCTCATTCCATTGGGAAATAAAAGTTGAATGATTCAGGCTGATGAGATAGTTCAGTGTGTAAGGTGCCTGCTTGCAAACCCGGCGACCTGAGTTCAAGCCACGAAAGCCCACATAGTGGAAGGAGGAAATGACTTTCTGAAGTTGTCCTCTGACCTCTACCTGTGTGCCATGGATGCATACATTTCTCTCTCTCTCTCTTGAATAAATTAAAATTTTTTTGTGTGTGTTTTTCTGGCGCGCACATGCACGCACACATCTGTGTCTGTGTCTGTGTTGTCTGTGTCTGTCTGTGTCTATGTGTATCAGAAGGCACTAAGTGTGCCTGTAGAGGCCCAGGGTAACTTTTAGTAATCATCCTGGATTGCTTCTACTTCATATTTGCTTTGCTCTGGAGTTTCCCAGGCTCCGCCCACCAGGACTGCAGTATAGGCCTGTATTTTCTGCCTGGCATTTTTATGTAGGATCTGAACTCAGGACCTTCTGCTTGTAAGGCAGAGCTTCACCTGAGTCATCTCTCCAGCCCAATTAAAAAAATATATTTTTAAATCAGGCAGGCTTGTTTCTAGTTGGCAACCCATCCCACCAGGTTTTAGAGGTGAATTTATAAAACATAAGAACATCACAGCTGTGTAACTGGTATCTCCATCAGAAGATACAGCTTTAATTAAAGCCCGGAAATGAGTTGCCAAGATTTGAAAGGCAAGGAGGTAAAGAAACGTGTTGTAGAAAGTTCAAGGAGAGGGAAGCAGAAGCGAAGGGAGGGCAGCCCTCAGGCCCCTCCAGGCAGTTCCTTCTGGCGAACTCACTGTTCTTCTCTGCTTACTTCCTCATTGGCACTTGGTTTCTGAATGTGCCCATCAAGAACTCATGCTGGCACCAGGATATAGTCACAACGTGATTGGACCTTGCCTGACCTGCACAATGGCCGATAGGTCAACAACCCCTCAAAGTCTAGCAGGGATCACAGGGGAGAAGGCTTCAGGCAGTAGGATCCTTAGAGACAAGGGGTTCAGCAGTCATAATAGAGTTCTCATACTAGTGGGCAGCTCAAGAAGGGGCCCCAAGCTATGCCACTGAGTCCTGAATCCTCACTAGTAGATGACTCAGAGGGAAATGTGGCGCCTGCATAAATAGATGCTCTGGAAGATGGAGGGAGAAAGAAGGAAGCACCAAGAGAGGAGGAGGGAAAGAAGAGGGACGAGAGGGAGAGGGGGTGGGAATGGGGGGGAGTGCAATGGGGAATAACGGGGAAGGGAGGAGAAGGGAAAAGGGACCCCCTTATCGAGCTTGTATTGAAAATAGAATTCATCCTGGAAATTTTATTTCTGAAGTTACATGTTAATATTTGGAGGTGAGGCCTTTGGAATATGTCAGAGTTAGATGGAGATGTCAACTTGACAATTGAAGGCCTCTGCTCTGGGCACATTTGTAAAGAAAGAGTTAGTGGTTAAACTTAAAGCATGCCTGCAGGAGACTGTCTAGTTGATGCGGTGGGATGAGGGAGGCGCGGCCCATGGTGGGCGGGACCATCCTGTGGGCAGATGGAGAAGAGGAAGGCACTGGTTAAGTAAACTGGCATTCCTCAGCATGTTTGGCTCCTCTCTCAGCAGTCGTGTGGATATGGCGTGGCTCGGTCCCTTAGGCTCTGGTGTTGGTGTGGTCTCCTGACAAGCTGCATTGAGACCTGTAACCAGACGGCTGCATGCCAAAATAAGACCTCCTCGTTCTCCTCTAAGCCATTTGGTTGTGAATTTATCAGCAGCACGCAGAGCAACTGCAATAGAAGGTAATCAGGACTAGTCGAAGTCATGAGTACGGGGCCCTCCCATCATGGCATTTGTGGCTTTGGAAAAAGGAGGAGGGGGGCAGAGACAGAGAGAGAGAAAGAGAGAGAGAGAGCTGAGCTAGCATTCTGCTTTCAGGTGACTCTGCCCGCCGTGCTATGCTGCGGCAACGAGATGCTCCCCAGATGCCAATGCCGAGCATGTCGGCTTCCAGCCTTTAGGACTGTGGGTCAAGTGACCTTCTATTCTTTATAAACCAGTCAGTCTGTAGCATTCAGTAACAGAAATGGAAAATAGACTGGGATACCAGTAAAATTCTTGAAAGTTACTCATAGTTATTGTAAGATCCCTACCATAGTGGAAAAGATGATTTTAAATTCTGACAAGTTGGCTGTTCAACAGATGGAAGCACAAATCAAATGATTCAGAGGCTCAGAAAGGTCAACACACCCATGCCAGCACTTACTTTAGCTTTGGGTTCTTTCCTGCCTTCCAGGTTCTGCCCTCTGCCCTTATGTCTGTTTCTTTGCCTGGAGGTGACTGTAATTACTATTATCATCGCTAATCGGCTTTTTGCTCTCTTTAGCTTATATTTTTCTCTCTCTTTGGTAGTTTTGCTTTTTGAATTTGTACAAATACGAAATGGAAATATATTTGGAAACAAAAAAGAAATTAACGAATGCTTATTTCAGTGACCTGACAAGTGGAAATAGTCCCATATTGATGATTGGAAGAGGCAGGTTCGAACCCAGTCTCTGGATGTTTTAGTTGTTTACACTGCAATGCTATGCATTCTTTTGTGACTCAGTAAGGCATGAAATGGGAAAGCTTGTCTACACAGAGACAGCTGAACTCTGGGTGTAGTCATGCAAACACCTCGACTTGGAAAGTCTAGGAAAGCTTTGAGTTAGTCTCATTCCATAGTGAACAGCCACATCACACACACTCACACATATATACACTCAATACACACACAGACACACACATTCAACACACACAATCACACAAAACATTCGATATACACAAACACACAGACATATGTGTACACACTCAACACACAAACAGACAGACACACATGCTCATCATACACAGGCAAACAGATACACATATATACACTCAATACACATACAAACATATAGGCACACACAATACATATATAAACACATATACATACACATACAAACACATATACATATACATAATGTTTAACATACATACAAACACACAGACACACTTATACATACACACTCAATGCATATACAAACATGGACACACACACACAGTCGCAAATACAAACCCAAATAAACAGACACACACTTAACACATGTACAAACATATATAGAACACACTCAACACACATACACATAGTCACACACTGAACACATATATGCATTCAACACAAACACATAGTTATCAATACACACATAAACACAGACACACATTCACTCATACAAAAACACACACATATACACTTAACATACACAAACATACAGATACACATATATGCACTCAATACATAAACACAGAGACATACACACACTCAATAAACACAAAAACATAGACCAACTCATTCAACAAGCACGTATTCAGAATACACACACAGATACACACACAGACATACATTCTCTGTCTCTGTTTTACTCGCACTCGGAAGTCACCCTTTCCTGCTGGGAATGTACCATCAACCAAATAGTATTACTGACCTTTTGCTTTGGGAGACCAGCCCACTTTGGGCCTCTTGTCTTGAACAGTTATTTTATCCCCAAGAGAGCGTGAGCGGAATGGCCAGGAGCAGAGAGTGAGACAGCCTCAGTTTCCTGGGCCAGGCAGGACCTGCAGCGGGGGAAACTGAGTCAACCCGGGGATGGTTGCTGCCACTGACTGATGGTCAGGACACTCGTCCGGGCTCACACCACGGTGCTCTTCTTCCCGCTGGCACCGGGTTCCTTGCAGGAGGGCCCCGACCCCCTCGCCCAGGGGGCCCCAGGGGCGCTCTGCTGCATCCCCACCAGGCCGATGGAAAGCTGGGCCTCCGGCGGGGCCTGGGGCGCATCCTCCTTGCTGGGGTCCCGGCCGCGGCAGTCATACAGCGCGCAGGAGACGAGGAACACCAGGAGCAGGATGACGTAGCTGGCCACCAGGATCATGAGGTTCAAGGTGACCGGGTCCATCTCCACGTAGAACCCCAGGCCCTCTCCCGCGATGGGGGAGCAGGTCTAGGGACAGGCATTCGGGGCCAGGGGCTGTGGCAGAGAGGAAACTGCAGCCCCTCCACGGAGGGAAGCTGGCTCTGGAATAAAAATACAGTAATCCCCGTGCTCCAGGAGACCTCAGGGATTAGAACTGCTCAGTTTAATAATTTAAGCTCTTGCTGTTAATACTGCACCCACCAAAACACGAGAGAGAAAAGGAGAGAGAGAGAGAGAGAAAGAGAGAGAGAGAGAGAGAGAAAGGGAGACAGAGAGATAGAGAGATATAGAGACAGAGACAGAGAGACACAGAGACAGAGAAATAGAGACAGAGACAGAGATAGGGAGCAAATTAGGAAGAAAGATAGGGAAAGAGACATAGAGAAGAGAGATAGGGAAAGAGACAGAGAGAGTAAGAGAGAGAAAGAAACAGAGGTAAAGACAGAGGAGACAGAGAGGGAGAGAGTTAGGGAGAGAGAGAGGGAAAGAGACAGTAAGGGAGAGAGAGAGACAGAGAGATAGAGACAGAGACAGAGAGACAGAGATAGAGAGAGAGAGATAGGGAGAGAGATAGGAAAAGAGACAGAGAGAGTAAGAGAAAGAGAGAAAGAAACAGAGACAGAGACAGAGGAGACAGAGATGGGGGAAGAGGGAAAGAGACAGAGAGTAAGGGAGAGAGAGACAGAGAGACAGAGAGACAGAAATATAGGGAGACAGATAGGGAAAGAGACAGTGAGAGTAAAGGAGAGAGAGAGAAAAAGAGAGACTTGGTTACTGAATCATGGAAGGTAGGTAGCGACCACTTAAAAATGCAGCTAAAAGTAAACCAAGACAGCAGCACAAAAACATGCATTGTTCTGGAAAATTGTAAAGCACTATTATCCCCCCCCCCATGTAAGGGAAGTTTGACATCAAATATGGATTGATTTGGTGCCAGGTCGTTGGTCTGGGGAGAGTGCGCTTGTGTAGCAAGAGGCCTCTACCACTATCTGGCATTTCCTGTCTCTGCGTTTTCATCTTTTCACTCATCGATTGAAATCTATTTCTCCATAGATACGTGTCCAAGTCCAGTTAGGGTCTGTGCTAAATGACTGGGAGGTGACAAAGACAGAAGCGTTGAGTCCAGCAGACAAGTCAGATGCTTAGCAAACAATTACACGGTGGGAATATGTTTATAAAGGACAAACAGAAGATTCTAAAAGGTTTCCATGTGGGGTTAAAAAAAAGTTCCATAAAGAAGCAACATTTCATCTTTGACCTGAAGAGTAAATCAGGAGGTACCTGGGGAGCCTAGGGGAGGTGGGGAAGGGGGGGACACGATGCTTCTGGCCACAGAGAACAGAATTGATCCAGATGATCTCTTCAGGTGGTCTCAGCTGATCTTAGTTAATGCCAGGCGTGTCAAGTTGACACCCAGGACTGTCACAAGTTCCCTTCATCGTATCCATCTTCCCCGGGAGTGGCCCACCCGGCATGGATGGGGTCTTCCCATTCGATCTATCATCTCCCACAGGTTTGCTCAGGGGCCGCTTCTACTACCACTTCTCTGGCCTTGATTGTCAAGTTCACATCTGTGTCTAACTAGCACACACGGCAGCCTGACAGTCGGGAATGCTTACAAAAGAGTTCTTACTCATCTTGGAGACACCCCTGCCCCCTCTTCCTAAATAAAGTATTCCCTGACTCTGTGGTCCTGGGCAGACATGGAATCATACCTGAGAGGATAGATGCTTCTCAGAATCTCCTTGGGCTTCTAATGAATGTGGATTCCTGGATCCACCCCAGATCTATCCAGTGAGAACCTCTGGAACTTGAGTCTGGGAGCCTTGCATTAATAAAAGCCCTCGTGGGCAATTTTGATGTGCTACTAGGATGAAGTCCTCCCAGACAGGCCTTAACTGTCTGCCAAGAGACCCCCAAGGAGACATTTAACACATGAGCCAACAGCTATTCAATAGAACCAGGGAATCAATTTTGTTAAGAGGCAGCCCTTTTCCTGGTGACAAGCCTTATTTGCCCAGCTCGTCAGAGATGGAGTTAAAAATAGGGCACCGATACATTAAGTCTCATGTGGCGTGTTCTGGAAGGACCGGAGCTTTTCTTCCCAGAGGCAGATCTATAGAAAATCAGCCAGGTTTCTTGGTGAGCACAGAAAGCGGAGTTATCTGTTGCATCTGTCAGTCATGTGCGATGTACCAGGTTGAAGCAAGGCTTTAAAAGGTAGCTGGGGAGAGGGGGAGGGAAGGGGAGGCGGCGAACCTGGCCTAGCTTCTCACACACCCAGCTCTGCTCTTCTTCTTTTCAGTGTCCTGTGATATCCTATACAAGACTATTGCTTTTGGCTTTAGCAGGTAAAAGCTCTTGTTGCAAAATCCTGAAGACAAGAGTTCAATTCCTGTAAGGAGAGAGAGAGAGAAAGAGAGAGAGAGGGAGAGAAACACAGACACACACAGACACACACAGACACACACACACACACACACACACACACACACACAGAGAGAGAGAGAGAGAGAGAGAGAGAGAGAGAGAGAGAGAGATAATGGTTTGTGCACTCTCTCCAGGGAGATGGGAGGTGAAGGCATGCAGCAGCAGAAATAATGAGACCCTTCCTCAACTCTTGCAGAGTTCCCTGACCTTCATTTGTGCACCATGTGCCCCCCTCTGCCTTTCAAAAAAAAAAAATGCAGCACAGTGCATCCAACGATCACTTTCTTTTCTCCACAGAAAACACTAGCTTCTTGACTTCTATAGGAAACTCGGATCTGTACAGCCCAGGCCACTACACGCAGGGGAGTTTGGACACCTTTAAATAGATGCCACAGAGACTGTGAAATTGATTCTCAAACGAGGACTCCATGCAGCAGGGTCCATGGTGAAGCAGCTCTGTTCTAGTTACGGAGTTTTCCCTTCACGTCCAGGTTTCTCCAATAAGCCTTAATGGAGGCGGCTAACCTGGGCTAGCTTCTCTGGCATCACCCTACACACACGCACACTCTCCCCAGCTTTGCTCCCCTTCTTTTCGGGTGTCCTGCAACATTCTGTTCAAGACTATTGCTTTTGGTCTTATCATGTTATTCCCATTTGTCTCTGCTGGCTGCTCAAAGTTTTAAGTCCAGCCTCTCTGGAGGTTGTGCTTCCTTGTAGTGCCTAGGATGAAATGGTGCTTGCTTTGCTTTATTTAATTCCAGGATGGCTTCTCAACTCACATCCTGGCCGACCACTCCTCGGTTATCATTCATTAAAGGTTTTCCTTTGGTGCCATCTAGTGGCCAAAGGTGAGACTACAGCATAAACGACTTGCCAGCCGGCAGGTGGGAACGGTTGGTAATGATTGCCAGGAAAGGGGCTGTAAGTAACAGCAACTGCAAGTCACATTTCAGAACAAACCCTGGAGCAAGTCAGGATATGCTTGTCCCTTCGTTCATTGCAGATGGGCATTACACTCGAACCACATGCAGGCAATTGTGAGGCGCTTTTGAATCATGACTATGTGACAAGTACTGAAAGTACTACATACCTAATGCCAGAGAGCTCAGGTGAGAAGGGGAATTACCAGCCCCTTTATCTGAGAGTCATTCTCCCAATGAGGGAAAATGAACTTAGAGAAGCAGCAGAATTTCATTCCCTTTGCACCCCTCTTTCTCTTCCATCTCTTGTTTCTAATGTGTGAAATATGAATCCAATGTATCTGTGAAATAGGCTGTGGGGGCATCCGGCTCTCATGACATAGGTATCGCTTGGGTCTTCACTTGGTTCAAACTTATTTTTGCAGCCCATTTTGACTGCTAACCTGTAACATTACTAAATAATTACTTAATAAACATGCCTTCCATGGTGTTGTAACACTTCAACTGCATTTCTAGACAACTGGAGTTTACTGAGTAAAAAAAAAAAATCAAAGTATTTTCTTGCATTTTAATTATTATAGATGGGAATTTATTCCTGGTGTTTCACACAGAGCTCCTTGTATCCTCAATAAGAACTGGTTTCTCCAAAGTTCAAGATTCGTTTTTTAATAACTTCAGAGGTAAAAGTATCACAAAATGTTTCATTATCTTTGAGAACATTTTGGTTCAGAGAAGGGACTTTCTCAGGGTCAGGCAGTAAATGACTCAATGGTAAATCTACTTCTCTCTCCTCTTCTTCCTCCTCCTCCTTCTCTTCCTCCTACTCTTTTTCCTCCTCCTTTTTCTCCTCTTCTTTGTCCTCTTTTCCATCCCCTCCTCTTCCTTTTTTTCCCCTTCCTCTTCCTCTTTGACTGTGCTGATGTTTGAACCCAGGAGTTTATGCATGCTTGGCAAGCACTCTACCATTAAGATACATCATCCAACCTAAGGCAAATTTTTATGAATTATCGTCTAGTGTTTTCTTGACTCCTATAGGACCTGTAATTAGATAGAATGAAAAATGAGAGAAGGATGCATGCTACAGAGCAGGTGTGAGCATAGAAGTGTGTTGGTAAGAAACGCCAAATACCAGTCATCTATATTTTATTTTTTTACCTTTGTATGTGGGGGTTCATGCAGGTTCACTTGTGTGGGTGCATGTGTGTGCACATATACCTCTGTGTGTATATATATGTGGATGCATCTGAGTGTGTATATGTATGTGTATCATATATATGTATATGTGTGGGTGCTTATGTGTGTGCATGTGTGTGCATATGTGTGCATGTGCATATGTATGTGAGAATGCATTCAGAGGACCAAAGTTGACATCAGTGTCTTTTTCTATCACTCTTTACTTTCATTATTAAGGTGGGGTCTCTCAATTGAACCCAGAGCTCGTCCATCAGCTAGGCTAGTTAGCCAGCTTCCTTGGGAATTCCCGGTCTTGGCCTCCTGAGTATGGAGAATGCTGGCGGCTGTCGTGCTGCTTGGCTTTTGCATGGGCTCTGGGGATCTGACCTCGTCTATGCTTGCCAGGTAAGTGTCTTCTCTGCGAAGTCACCGCTCTCATCTTCTCCTCTGTTTTCTAAAGAACATTTGAGCGTCACTGAGGACACAGCTCTTCTCTCAACAGTAGCTTCCTTTCTAATTCCAATCTCTCATGCAGTTCCCTGGCAGCTTCAGGAGATAAGCCGTTTTGCCAGAGAACCATTTCTTCCCACCGCACTGGATTGGAACAGTGAAGCCTTCCAGTCATATCAACCTGGAACCATAAACATGGCCTTATTTGGAGATGAGGGGCGCTTAATAGCAGTCATGCTGAGCCCAGTGGTAGGTATTCTTGGTAGAAGATCATGTGAAGACAGAGACACTAAAGAACAGAACAGCATGTGAAGACGGAGGCAGACGCAGGAATGTAAAGCTTGGGAACTACCTCAGCCATCTCAGAACGGTGTTGCTCGGGGACATGCGCAGGAGGAGCTTCTCCAGGGACTCACTGGGTTCCCAAGATACTCATGGGAACACTCCTGCAGGTATGAGAGCGATTAGAAAAGCAGAGGAAAGGACAAATCCCAGTAGCCTAATCTTGGGATTCAGAATATAAACACAGGGAGCTGGAGAGGTGGCTCAGGGGTTAAGCCTCTGCCTTGCAGGTGGAAGGTCCTGAGTTCGGATCCTGGACCCTACGTATAAACGCCGGGCGGCAGTGGGGGCAGCTTGCATTTCTGGCCCTAGTAGGGCGAAGCCTGTGAATCCCGGGGCAGAGTAAACAAGGAGGAGGTGGAGGCCGTCCACCAGGCCTCCGTGGTGGTTCCTGAATTCACCCGTGGTTCTATGTGCACGCACACACATACATGCACAATTGGATAAATAATAAATAAAAAAATTTAAAAAAGAATATAAACACAGAAGGACCAGTCCCCAGTAGGAGCAGGACAATGTTTCTATTTTATGCGGAGAGAAGATGCACTAGTGGTTTTAGCAGTGGGAGGATGAGATTTGTTTGTTTCTCCACCAAGGATGGCGTGCAGGTCATTGGCTAAGAGCCAGTGGAGGTAACATGTGATCTCTACGAAAATGAGAGAAGCTTCATAAAGAGCTGTTTTGTGGACAGAGAAGACACATATTCCAGAGAAGTAGGTAGAAGGCTTGGGCACTGTTGAATTCCCATGTAAGGTGTGCCACCATCAATCTGAAAGTGACGTGTCAGCCCAAAAGTAGGCGGAGCTGTGGTTAAGCAGCCTGGAGGCTCAGTTATGTGAGCAAGATGTGGTGGAGACCACAGTGTTGGGGAGGAAATACCTTGTTCTAGATCAAAGTCTTTACATTGGGCAGGGGAGGAGGGACACGTGGAGTGTGTGTGTGTGTGGGGGGGGGTGATTGGAGATTTTGATATATGCAGTGATGGTCCATGTGTGTCCAAAAGAGATCAGCATCTGTGTGTGTGTGTGTGTGTGTGTGTGTGTGTGTGTGTGTGTTTGGGTGTGTGTGTGTGGTGGGGTGAGGTGTTATGGTGAATACAATGGAACCTAGTTTGAAGTTCCTGGTGAGAAGTTTGGGAGCGTCTTGGAACGTTGTGTGGTCAGGTGAGCCAAAGCACATAATCTCTGGAGTTGAGATAGTCTATAATTTGGAAGATTAAGTTTCACATTGTCAAGAAAGAGGAGTAACTCAGAGAAAAGAGGATGAAATTGTCTAAAAGCCCTCTGGGGATTGCGGGAAGGTCAGAATGTTGCCATGACAGCAAACAAGAGCTATGACAGTCGATTCTGACCCCGTGCCTGCCACTAGCATCTCAGTTTAGGATTTTGATGGGAGGAAAAGGGAAAGTGTTCAGAACAAATGACTTGCTGAGTATATAGTATGTGTGTATATATATATATATATATATATATATATATATAATATGAGTAGATAGTATATATATTCAGGCAACTGCAACAGATTCATACAAACTCAAGCAAACTTCAAAAAAAATCCTACCTTCCTTTTCCCTTGTAATGCTAGAATGGAATCCAAGTTCTAGAACATGTCTACATCAATCCAGCTGTATCTGACAGGCATCTGACTGGGGAGCCCCAGGTAGTGTGGTGTCCCTGGAGGCCACTGAAGATGGGAGGGTCCTGTGCTTTTTCCTTCTAGAAGCTTCTAGAAACTTCTTCCTCAGTCTCTTTTCTGAGTGGACACTGGGCACTCTACCATGCAATGCTGAAATCTACTCTCTCTCTGGGCTCTGAGTTCATACAGCATTTTCCCCCCTTTTTTCTCTTTTCCATGTCTCCTAAACACGCTTTCCTGGCTTATCTCCCTCCTCCTAGGAGTCCCTGGGCTCCCCTGTTGTGGAGATTTCCTGTCTGTCAGAATTTACAGCCTGCTGGTCCTGTTATTTTTTCACTGAATGTTTTTGCTTCTCTCTTAAAATAAGCATTGACGTTTGTACATCCTCAATTCTTTCCTGCCTTTAAATTTTTTAATTGGTGGAGAAAATGAACCCAGAACCCCTATATCAGGTAAAACAAAAAGATTTATTCCGTCTGAGTGTTAGAGGTGAGATAAGATACCTATTGCCACTGATACGTGGACTGCAATGAAAATACAGTAGATGCTTAATCACCTCTTCACATCTGGAGAAAGAAACAGCTCTGGCTGGAAAAGGAAATAAGAAACATGGTCATGCTGGTTAATAGCATGTTGTTGAATACTTTATATGTTCAGTTCATATGATCTTTGTGATATTACCATAAATACTATTAACATCCCCACTGTATAAACGAAGGAAATGAGTTTAGAGGTATTGGATAGTTTGTCCAAATTAACATGATTCATAAGTGTTAGGGCTGTAACTTAAAAGTGTTGTGATTGCCTGGCATAAAATATTTATCATAATGAAAGATTTGAATACGTGAGTTATTAGAAACTTTAGTACTCATAGACTGAAGCATTGGTATTCATTGAAATCTATGTTCTTGGGCACACCGTTGAACTTCAATTCCCAGCATCCCCTGCGATTGTGCGTGGCTTACGTTCCAGCCAGTAGAGTGTAAATACAGATGATAGAAGATGCCCTTGCTGGGTTTGTCTATTCCTCTAACTGAAGATGGACATCATAAAACACTAGATACAAGAGACCTGAGACCCTATGGAGAGCTACCAGAGGGACAGAGCACCTAACTTGGCGCTGCTATGTGAGTAAAAAGCAATGATTGGTGGGGCCCGTTTCTTCCCACAGCCTAGCGAATGCACTGTAATAATGATTAAGACATTTGTTGGAGGCATTTAATCGTCCTAGGAGTGAATCAAGTATTTGCCATTTGTTGAGAGCGTTAGCTTCACACCTCTCCCCGTCACCAATCAGCAGTCTCTATTTAGAACACTAAAAAGGTTCTATCAATCTCCACTTATGATCCCTGGTCCCACATGCAAGTTTGAGAAAGATGATGCAAACCGAAGAATAGCACTTCCTACAGCAAGGAGGAAGAAACGCCTTCCTTCTGCCCCAAGTTGCAAATTCCTTGATCTGACCACCCCAGAATTTTTGTGTTTTTTATTTATATCGTGTATATGATAGATACATGGATTCATGCATATTTGCATGCATGCGTGTATGTGTGGCAGGTGCACATGCATGTATGTGTATATGTGTGCGAAAGCTGGAAGTTGACATTGAGTGTTTTCTTCCCTTGTTCTTTAATCTTATTATTTATTATTATTATTATTTATTCAATTGTGCATGTATGCATGTGTGCACGTGTGTGTATGTATGTGTGTGTGTGTATGTGTGTGTATGTAGAACCACGGACGAATTCGGGAACCACCATGGATGCCTCCACCTCCTCCTTGTTTACCCTGCCCCGGGATTCACAGGCTCCGCCCACCAGGACCAGAAACACAGCCCCCTCCCTTCCTCCCAGCGTCTATACGTGGGGTCTAGAATCTGAACTCAGGGCCTTCTGCTTGCAAGGCAGAGGCTTAACCCCTGAGCCACCTCTCCAGCTCCCTCTAATCTTATTATTAAGGAAGGGTTTCTCGGTGAAACTCAGGGCTCTCCAATCGACTAGGATAGCTTACTAGCTTGCCATGGGAATCTGGCTTGGAAAGAACTTGAGCCATCTGTCCTGCTCCCTCCTACCTCCCAGTTCCTCCAAGTCCCTCTCATTCTTCTGTTTCTACTGTCATTTAACAATTGTCCATCCTTGAATTTACAGCTTCAGCAGTCGCAGTGTGCCTTGTGGCCAATAGAGGGCAATAGGAGACCATAACCTGGGTAAGTTTAAGCTTTATGGTTCAATTTCTGTTCCCCTTGAAGGATGACAATGGACCCTTCTCATTCTCCAATCCATTATGTCAGTAGTGACATTCTTTGGGCAACAACTGAAATAATAAACTACCCTGTCACACATTGATCACTCAATTTATGGCCGTCCCTCTGGTTTCTATTGTCCCCAGAATTGCAGAAACAGCCCCACCCCCACCCCTGCACCCCCACTGTGGTACTTGTGGGATGTTTCCAAATCCCAAGAAGCCAGAAAGTCTCAGAGACTATCTGCTTTTGTCAACTGCCTAGTCTTAAACGCACCTAATTTGTTTTACTTTAAGCTGTGTGTGCATGTGTGTGTGTGTGTGTGTGTGTGTGTGTGTGTGTGTGTGTGTGCATGTGCAAATTCTCCTGCCTTCTAAATCCCGTAATGCACCTTTGGAAGTCTTGTTGAGTGGAGTGGGGGATAAAGAAATGCACCTCAGAAGCAGGCTGCAATCCTTTAAACGTTAGCCACCATCACTAAACAGCTTTCTGTTGCAAGCAAGCATGAGAAGAACCAACAGGAAAGTCACCTGGGCCAATTATCTCTGTCTGCTGTGGAAATTCTGACGGGCTGCCACGGCCAGAAACAACTTTTTTTTTCTCGTGGTGCAGGTCCTCTGCTGTATACAGAGCCATCGACTCTTTCAAATGTGACCCAAAGTACCCAAAGCTGTGGAGGCAGCCAAGACAGAGATTTTAGAAGCCAGGGAACATCAGAGGACCAGGGGACTAAGACCATGGAGTGCTGCCCACTAATTGTATATACAGAGACTCCTGGGCATGAGATCAGGAGGCTCATGGTATCTCCTTTCTCTGTCTATAGCGCTTGCCTCTCTCCTCTTGGCAGCTCAAGTAACAGCCCAGGAGATTTGTGGTTTCTTCTTAGGACTGACTGTTGTGAGACCCGACTGCAGGCAATTCTAATTCAGAATGTGTGTGTCTGCAGCGCCCACCACGCTCTACTGGATGGTTCCAAACCCGCAGCCACAAAGCTGCCTCTGTTCTAGTCCCATGGCGCACAAAACCAAACTCAAAGTCACAAACACAGGGACCAGATAACGGAGAGAAGAAAGGGGGCAGGGCAGGGGTGGGAGGAGGTAAGATAGGGAAGAGTTACTGAAATGTACTATATGCATGCACAAAATTGTCAAAGAACAAAGAGGGAAAAGGAGGGCAGGGGAGGGGAGGTGAAGGAAGGGGAGGGGAGGGGAGAGGAGGGAAGGGAAGAGAGAAGGTAGCTGAAGTTTATTTTGGAGAGAAAGGCTGTGTGTGACTATCTACCAAGAGGGGGCGCCCCCTGAACAGGAATTGTGTCTGCAGACAGCCAAGAAAACCCTAACCTGGATCACCTGCCCCCCCCCCAATCAGCTTAGTACAGCTGGAAGATACCAAATTCAGTTGACCCCAGAAAATTGTCCCACATGCCTTATTTTTTCTTCCTTCCCTGGGAAGCTGAGTCACAGAGACCTAAAGAATCCCCTTTTTCCCCTAACCCTTCGTGGTGCTCTGAATCTCAGAACTTCGTACACTTCAAGATTGGAGAGTGTATACCCATTATCGCTAATGTCTGAAATACCATTAAAATCCTAGAAGGTTAATGTCGTGGTTATTCTAGTGTGGAGGCCCAGGTTAGGTACATCGGATATGATTGATGAGTGTTTCCTGCACTTATGAGCTCACATGTCAATGTTACTGTTTGTATCACGATAGGTGGTGGGCGGGGTTGTTCAAGGAAGTCTGAGTCCTGTGGCTTAGGTGTTTTTGCTTCCCCTGCTAGGCTACTTGGCAGCAGGGGGAGAAGAGAGAGAGAGAGGCACACTTGGCATGTAGAAGAACGTACTTAAAGAGTTCTGGCCAAAGATCAAGGACATCTAGGTCCAATGTGAGCTCAGCCACAGTTTCCTCTCCTGTGGATCCTGACTGGATCCTGTGGATCCACTGTGTAGATCTCTCTCTCTCTCTCTCTCTCTCTCTCTCATCTTTTCCTTCTCTACTAGGTTTCAGCAGCCTTGCTTATAGCTTCGGGGGATTCTTTCTTGTGTTTGCTCCCCGGTTTTTATTCTCAGAAAATAAGGCAGAGAGTGTGGGAGGCTTCTGGGAAAGCCCCCCCCCCAGCCTTGGACTGACTGGGGATGCCAAGTCACGCCAAAACCAACGCATAATATACAGAGGAAATGTATTGGCGGGCAAGCAGGAGGGCAAGCAGGAGGGCAAGTAGCGTGGCTGTCTCTCTATCAGATACCCAGGCAGCCCTGGGATCATGTGACTGTAGGACAGGGGCATGCGGCTATAGGGCAGGGGCCTGTCATTGGAAAAGAACTAGGATGTGAAGGGGGCTCACCCCAGGGTGAGTGAAAAAAGTCCTTGGGAGAGCATGCCAGTTTATCGTAGCTGCAGACAAGCTGGGGACTGTGAGGAAGTCCTTGGGAGATGGAGCACGTATCGAGGCGGGCTGGGGATTGTGAAGAGTCCTTTGTCTGGACACGTACATCGGAGGCAGGGAAGCAGCAGCTTGAGCCATTCTGTGTTCAACATGCTTAACAGAGAGTGATTAAGGAGGATCCCTGACCCACATCAGCTTCTGGCTTCTGTATACATGCACTTATGCATACTTGAGCACCGCACCACCAATGTTTTTGTACAATATTAAACCCATTGTTCCCTTCTAAATAAGACACCTTGTGTAGAGACAGCTTCAGTTACACACATGCATCTTTGCTATTGGTTGTTTTGTATGCATGCCATTGGCCAATTTGAGTCAACCCAGAAGGTTGCCGGTAAGTCTCCAAGAGGCCCTTTTGGGGATGAGGCTTTTAGTCATGGCCTGCCCACAGTCAACCCAAAAGCTGAGCCCTGACCCTAAGCCTCAGAGGGAAAAGAGAAACAAAAGAGAAAATTTGATCTAAAAACAACAGAGCTTTATAATTCCCTCCTCCAGTCAGGATCCCCAAACTCCAGGGAGATTTGGCAAAAGGTCAAAGGTAGGGAAACAGACTAGGGGCAGGGCTACGCTTTCCACAGATTGCCCTTGGCAGTGGAAGTCAGGGGGTGGGGAGATGGGAGCTCAATGACCGGAAAGCTGCGTTGCCTTAGGAACTCAGTCACACGGTAGTCCCCTCATCTCCACTATCTGTCAGCTGAACTTTTAGGGTACCTCTTTGTGTCACTGAAATCTTGAACTGAGTGAGGGAGTTGTCTTTTGGGTAATTACAGTGAGGGTCTAAGAGGGCCAGACTGCAGGACAGTTAAAAAAATTCAGGCAAGTAGAGAATTTCTTAGACAGAGGAATTCTCACCTGGGAGCAATGGATTTTTTTTTTAAATCTAGTTTTTTAAGGCATATTCAACATAGAATAAGGTAGTTAAGCACAGGTGATAACACAGGGATATTCTGTTCAATCCAATAATAGTGATGGTTGAATATACCTGCTCCTTCATGGGGAAACCGAGGCTGCAGTTTAGATACTTTGTGACTTGCAGATTTCATTTCTCTAGTGCACCATCTCTCTAGTGCATCAGACCTTCTTAATCACTCACATCTTTGTCGACTTTTGTTGGATCTCCAGAATTCCCAGATGAGTGGCCAGACATCTGTCATCAGGGACTGCCTTCCCAGTTCTCCTGCTAATTTATCAATTGACAGAGCTTCTTGGCGCGACTTGCTTAGATTGGGGCTGTTTATAGTTCACACCTCACCTTTGTCTTCTTGGTGGGGTTGAAGACTCACAGATCCTTTAGGACTTGTCGCTTTTTTCCGAAGGTTTTTTTTTTTTTTACTTTTTATTTATTTATTTTGCACGTGTGTGTGTGTGTGTGTGTGTGTGTGTGTGTGTGTGTGTGTGTGATCTTGGATTGCTCCTATCTACTTTTTGCTTCGCTCTGGGATTTCCCAGGCTCCACCCACCAGGACTAAAAGTGCAGCCGCCACCAATTCCACTTAGTGGTTTTACATGGGACCTGGGATCCAAACTCAGGACCTTCTGCTTGTGAGGCACAGTCCTACCCCTGAGCCATCTCCCCAGCACCCTCTTCCAAAGTTTTTGCATCTTTCCAAGCCAGGGTCCTGTGGTACCTCCTCACATTGTTTTAATCTCATGCATGCATTGATCTCCATCATCTTTCATTGCTTGATTCCTAGCTAAATTCATCATTCTTCTCTATGGTCTACAGATTACATTATCAATGATAAAAACAAATGGAGGGGGGAGTCAATGATCTCTTGTTATTTAACTTTTGACTTTGATGAGAATTGTGGCCACATGCTGCCTGATGCACTACCATAAATTATTAGATGAGGTGGAAATCCTTGAATAAGTTTTTTTTTTACATCTTTGAAACCCAGTTCTTTTGGAATGCGGCTCTGCTAACTGATATACCACCAACGCCCTGCAACCCAACTCTTTTGAACAGACTACTTTATTTATTCCAGCTAATCATTAGGAGACAGCCATTGTTTTGAGTAAACAAGGAGCAGCAGCAGACATAACTGTTTAAGAAATGGAAGGTAACCACAATAATACATGAGGAGGACACAATGGTCCACGGTGGGCCCCAAGTAGGAGCTAAACAAACTGGACAATGGAAAGATAAGGTCAGAGACAAGGAGATAACATTCTTTGGGGCTCTTTCTCTCTTGGGACAGAATAGAATATTTGAGCCACGCCCTGGTATGAGTCCTGTGGGTGAGCCATTCCTTGTATCTTCTGGGGTCAGCTTGTATTTTTAAAATCCGTGTAAGATCTTGTAATGGGGGAGAAAAGGAATCAATCACACGGTGGATTTTTGTGGCGTTCTCATGACTTTGTTCATGCTTCAGCGCGTTCCTTATATATAGCTCTCGGTGTCTGCTGCTCATTTTTTCTCTTTTAATGAAGTTTTGCAGTAGCTGAGAGTATAAACATCTTGTAGACAGTAACTTAAAACAGATTAGTAGATGCTCTTGTCAAAATTCACCAGCCATCCTCTAACCTAGGGACTGCCTTAGTAGTTTAAAGAGGGTTTGAATTCCTTCTTCAGACTCCTCTCTTTCGCTTATCTCCATCGTGATTGTTATCATCTCCTCTGGATCTCTTGCTGAGATTTGAGGTTCTTTTCACTCACTTGTGCATTTTCCGTACCCTGCATCCCGTCTCAGGGATGGGGTGGGTATTGACAATGCAGTTCAGCACAGCAGGTATTTTCAATAAGCCGCCTTTCAGATCCCAAGGCCTGGCTTCGAGTGTGCAGAACAGATCATGTCTGCTCTTGTTTTCATAGCAGTTTTCTTCTGGATACTCATCAAAACAGTTGATTTCTAAGCTCAGGATTTGTCGAGAGCCCCGAACATAGAAGTCCAGAACATCTGACCTACCAGTAAGATTAGAACCGAGACAAGAATGTGCGTATGTAAGTTTTTTTTTTCTTTTTTTCCTGTGTATATATTTTTAGCAGTCTCTTCTCACGATATGGAATGCAGACATGTAAAAGCTACATGGTGAGCTATACTTTTCTCTTTTTCGTGCATATGTGTATTGTGTGGGTGGGTGGGGTATGTGAACAAAAGGGCATTTCGTGTGCCAGAGGAGGCTCAAGGGACCATCTGAGATTGCTCTACCTCCTTACTGCTTGGCTCTGGGGTTTTCCAGGTTCTGCCTTCCAGCCCTAGAATTGTAGGCTGCCACTAGATGGGCACGACAGTTTTACACAGGATCTGGCTTTCTAAGCTCAGGTCGTTTTGCTTGCTAGGCGAAGGCTTTAACCTCTGAGTCATCTCCCCCGGGCCTAGATGAGCTGTTCTTGCAGCAAGAATATTGACCACTACCTACAGATGAGCCAGGTGTCCCTGCAGCAGTTCGCCTGCAGGGTTGCTGATAAATCCCCATCAAACGGCTTAAGGGAACAAGAGGTTTATTTTCTTATGATAGTCCCGTTACACTGAGTAGTCTAACTTGATAGCAGAGCACCACCAGGGCCAAGGGAACTGGCCACACCATCTACATAACGGCTGAGAAAGGGACGATCTTACTTGCCGGACTAGCATGTCTGGCCAAGTGTAAACAAAGATGCCAACTCTTTCAACTAGCTTTCTGTATTTTATTCCAGGGCCTAATCCCACCCACCATGGGCTGGGCCTTCCCCTATCAGCTAGACAATCTCCTGCAAGCTTAACTCAACAACAAATTCTCTACAAATGTGTCTAGAGCGCAAACCCTCAACTATCAAGTTGACACCTGTGCCTAACTGTAACAGTTATCTACCCGTAAGCTGTGTTCACCTCCTTGTGCTTTAAGTGACCCCAGGTAATGAACTACTCATTAGTGCAACTCAAATTGAATATCATTCTAGTACATATATTCGGCTTTGATTCAACATAGTGGGCAGATGTGATAAGATACAATGGGACCCTCAGGGCTAGGTAACCTCTTAAAAGACTTGAGGCAGAGTGAAAACCATAGCAGCAGCTGTCAGTAGTGTTTCCCTTCTGGGTGTTCCCCTTATCACCTTCTGCATTATAATTGCCTCAGAGAAACCCTGGGAGACAGGCACTTAAAGACAGAGGCACTTAAAGTCTGACAAGTCCACATAGGGAGGGCCTTAGCACAGGAGCTATTGAGTGACCTTTGACCTAAGAACCCATGCAGCATTTTCTCATTTTTGAATGAGATGGGAAGGATGAGGGCTGAGCTTCACAGGCTTTTTTTTATTATTATTATTTCCGCTCATACAAACTTAACAGGTACACTGGTCCCCTCCCTCCCTCCACCTCCCCCCTACCCTCTTTCTCCCCTCCCCCCCATCCCCGGAGAATCCTTCACTGTGCATGCAAACTCTCCTCTGGGTCCTCCTCTCTGATGAGGTGTAAGGACCCAGGGGCATTTCCCGGAACCCTTTCCTGTGTTCCCCTTAAGCTTAGGAACACTACTGTGGCTGTCAGTCCCTAGCCTCCAAGGATCCTAGTGCCTTTAGTCCATGCTAGACTTTGTGGGGTCAATAGTGTGTTGGACATTGCACAGGTCATGCAAAGTCCTATTATGATTGCTTCGGCCCTAACTTGTGTGGAGTATCTTGCATATCATTGCTCCTCCCATCCTTGTGCTCTTACAATCTTATCACCCCCTCTTCTGTCAAATTTCCCTGAGCTTCAGGATGGGGAGAGATTAGGCTGGCTTAGTTCCTGGTGGTTGATATAGAGTCTCTGAAGTTCTGAATTATGGTTTGTTGATTTTTTTTTTTTCTGCTCCTGCAATGCCCTTGGTTCCATCCTGCTGGGTATTGGATGTCATCCCCTGGCCAGAGATAAGAACCTGTTAAATTAGAGTCTTGTTATAAGAGTATATTCAAAGGTAGATGGAATAAAAGTAGGAGACCGCAGTGAGAGAGGGGTCAATCACCCATTTGCAAAATGGTTACTTTCTATCTGGCAGCCTATATGCCCTCCCCTTGTGGTGAGATCATACCCCATCAGTTGCAAATGATCAGGAAAAGAAGTCTGTGAACTTAATCAGATGTCTCATTACTTACTTGCAGTCCTTCATGGAGGCCTATTTTCTCTGCTGTAATATGGTCCCCTCTCTCCTTGTTTCTGGTGTGGCCCTCCAATCCCATCCTTCCTGTTTATAATCTTTGCAATTACTGTAGGTATTACAGAGATTTGTCTTTGAGTGTCTCTAAGTGGGTTTGGTCTAGGATCCACCTATCAGGGAGTACATACGGCACTTAATTTTCCACGTCTAGGATACTTCACTCAATATAATTGTTTCTAATTCCATCCATTTCCCAGCAAATTCCATTAATTCATCATTTTTGATGGCTGAGTTGTACTCCATTGTATAAATGTTCCACATTTTCCTTATCCACTAGTCAACTGTTGGGCATTTGGGCTGATTCCATGACTTTGCTATTGTAAACAGTGCTGCTATGAACATGGTTGTGCTTCTGCTCTCGAGGACTTCACAGACTTTTTGTGAAGACCCTTGCAGGACAAGAACTCACATCGGCTGACGGCCACATTGTAAAGCAGCTGGTCCCCCTTCGTCCCAAGTTGCTTGGAGTCTCAGCTTTGCGTCTATCTGGGGGCAGCCAGCCAATGGCAGGCATGACGCTACAGGGGCTATTTGATTTGTCTGTTCCTTGGAACATGTTGCCACTGTTCCCAGAGAGTGATTTATTATTATGTATTAACCTGTACCTCATTCAGGGATCCGTTTGTACATTGCAATAATCTCCCTATGGTGACCCTGTACTGAACCTTCTCAGCGTACGTTCTATCCTTCTAACCGTACCGTACGGCCCTTGCTGTATATAATAGTGATTGGCATGGGAAAGTAAGACATTTGCCGTAGCGATCTGAGTCTCTCAGATGCCAAACCATTTCTATGTTGGCTCAAACTAGAGGTTCGTTCAGAAAAAAAAAGGCCGAGCAACGGCAAAGATTTCTCCATGAAGTTTTCCATTGGATTCAACAAAGTGAATTGAACAAACAATATTTGTTGATACTGATGGAAATCAGCTTGAATTAGTCTAAGAAGGGAGAATTTAATATAATAATGTCCTAAAGGCTAATGACAGAGCCATAGCTGGGACCCAAATGGACTAGATATGGAAATCCACTAGGAGCCAGAAAACAGGCTTGTTCTGGGTTTTTGTATAATTTTTCCTCTGCACATGTCTTTCATTTTGCTGTTTCTGCAGATTACCTCTTCTCAACTGGTCCTAGGACAATGGACATGTCTTGGTTCCCAAGTTTATGTAATTCCCATGTCCATGAGCCCATAGTGCAAATTTTTTTTTACCCTGTCCCAATGTCCAGCTACCAAAGAGGAGGACTGATTGGCTCAGTTTGGTTCTTGTGTTCGGTTACTGTCCATTCAACCAAGTCCTAGGTTATGGTGTTACGTAAGTAAAACATGGCTTCCAGTTTCCCTGTCCTGGTGACCAGGGGATCAGAGTGCAGAGTTGCTATCAGAAAATAGGGGATTCTGAGTCTGAGCCGAGCAAACACGACAAAGGTCTTTTCTGTTGGATGTTATGAGGTGTCCGTGTAAACCAGGCCTTAGAATTTCAGGAGTTGCAATGAGTTCAAGGATGGGGTCTCTTCTAGCTAACTAATGTATTAAGGCTCACTCATTTGAATATGTGATTATGGCGATGTCATGGTTTGAATGTAAGTTGTCTCCTACAGCTTATGTATTTGAATCCTTAGCTGAAGTTAATGTTTGGGAAGTCATGGGAACTTTAAGAGGGAGAGCCTTGCTGGAGGAAGGCCTGCTACCTAAGGCAGAGGCGGGGGAGGGGGGGCAGGTCTTGAGGCTTAGTAGCCAGTTCTATTTGCAGTTTGGCTCTTACTTCCTCTGTCACCATGATGACTGCAATGACCTAAACCTGTGGCCTTCAGCTTCTGCTGCCCACTGTGCCTTTTCCACCTTAGTGGCCTATATCCCCTCTGGAACTGTAAGCTAAACAAATCTCCTTTCCTCCCCCTTAAGCTGTGTATGAGCATTGTTTCACAGAATCAAAAAGGAAGGTGACTATGACAGGAAATAAACTTGAACATCAGCCTTGATACATTGATATGTTCATTTGAATCTGTTGTAAACCAACATATATCAAGGATCCAAAGTTCAATGTCAGCATTTTGGATGGCTTTTAATACCATACTCTTAATTCGTGGGCATAATTAAGATGGATTCAGGCTCTTCATCTTGCTGATGATGTTTAAGGGTCAGCTTAGTCTGCCCTGTTTCCTGGAGTGATTGATGTTCATGTCCTTGTAGATAGCAGGGTTTTCAAAAGTCTGAGTATAAGTATATAAATCAATCCAGGGAATACATGAGCAGAGGAAAAGGAAATTCTCCTTATGTTCCTCAGGTGCCTTTGATATTCTCCTAAGATTTGAAAGAAACTGGAGAGACTGTTCAGTTGCCCATCTCATTTATAAATGAAAAATGAAGCATAGAAAAGTGAAGCCAATCTATTGTCCAATGTACTATGAGTCCAGGATAAAAATGAAATATTAAGTCCATGCTATCATGTTCATAATGTGATTCTAGATTCCAGTCTTCTTATCATGCCCTATCATTAATAGTGGGATCAACAGGGGTTGGGGAGATAGCTTGAGCAGTAAAGTGCTTGGGTTGCAAACATAGGGCCCTGAGATTGATCCCTAGAACATGGTAGTATAGACTTGGCATGGGTACTGGGGAGGTAGATTCCTGGAGCTGGCTGAGCTGTCCCTCCCCAGGCTCATGTGTTTGAATCCTTAGCTGGCGTCAATGTTCGGGAAGGCTGTGGCATCTTTGGGAGGTAGAGCTTTGTTGGAGGGGAGCGTATCATACAGGAGGCCTTGGGTTGGTTGCCAGGCCTCCCTCCTCTCAGTTCGCCCTGGTTTGCAGCTTGATGATGGCTCCGGTGACCAGAACCAACCTCTGGTTTCTGCCTCCAGCCATGCCTTGTGCTATGTGACTCCTGCCATGACGCGGACTATTTCCCTTCTGGAATAGTGAGCTGAAAAAATGACCTTTTCTCCTCTAAGTGGGTTGTGTGTGAGCACTGTCTCACAGCAAAAGAAAAGTAGCTGCAACTACAGTCTAGTTGGTGAGTTCTAGGCTACTGAGAGATTCTATCTAAAAAACAAACAAGCACATGCAGTGGAGTCTAAGGAATCATCCTTGAGTTAGTCTTTTGGCCACACACACACACACACCTCTGTATATATGTGCACCTGCATACATATAAATAGTAGGATCCACAAAATACATAGAAACATTGTAAGGTAGTTTAATCTTTGCTAGTTTTTAAACCACGTTTTCCCAGTATCTGGACGTGACTTATTTAATGTCATTTTTTCCATGTCTCTGAAATGCTATGGATGATTTTCTGCTCAATTCAATTCACCTGTAGCAATAGCTAAGCAGTACAGATAATCAATTTTAATGTGAAAAAACTGTGTGTGTGTAAGGATTGGGGATATAACTTAGGAATACAACTCTGGATTCTGTTTCCAGTACTGACCAAAAAAATATTGTTTTACTATTGTTTTTGAAGAAGAATAGGTTCAAGTGTTCTTCATTGCAGAAGAAAAAAAAGTAATCATATATTTTGTAATTTGAAGCAAATTTAGATTTCACTTCCAATTGTTAATACATCTGTAAGGAAAAATTTTCCATGTTTATAATTTTGTATTTTGGGACCATGAAAATCCAGATGCCTTTTATCTCCCACATCTGGATTCCATGAAGGTTGACTCCAAGAACTGGGTTTTAGATTAGGAATTTAAATACTCTTCCTTCCTTCCTTCCTTCCTTCCTTCCTTCCTTCCTTCCTTCCTTCCTTCCTTCCTTCCTTCCTTCCTTCCTTCCTTCCTTCCTTCCTTCCTTCCTTCTTTTTTTCTTTCTTTCTTTTTTTCTTTCTGTCTTATATTGATGAAAACAAACCAGTATGACAATTTTCAAGGAGTTTTTAGAACTTAATTTTTCGGAATTTAATCTAAACATTGTTTCCCATCATTCTAGACTGATTAAAATCATCGAAAATACATTCAACACGAAGACCCAATTTTCAGAGCAGCAGCAGCAGCAGCAGCAGCAGCAGCAGCAGCAGCAACAGCAGCAGCAGCAAAAGAAATCCTGTCTCCAGAGCGGGCCTCGCCTAGGAATCTGCAGTCCCAGGTACTCAGGACGTTGAGCAGGAGGTTCGTCCTGGCCCAGGAGCTCTTGACTACAGTACCGCAGATGCTTCGTATTAATTATCAACTTGGTACACAGGAGGTGGGTTTCTGGGCACACTTGGGAGGGATTTTCCTGATGAAGACTCTGTTTAGATTTTGTTAATTGATATGGAAAGACCCAACCTAAAAAGTGGGCAGCTCTGTTCCCTGGGCTTGGGGGTCCTAGGGAAAAGCAAGCTGAGCCCAGTGTTCAAGCTCACAGCTTTGCAATCTGCACTGCCATGTGCTCCCCGCTTCTGCTTCAAGCGCCTGCTGCCTTGATTTCCCCAGCTTCATGGTGAGTGCGTTTGTTTTTCATTAGAAATGTATCTTGTACGTCAGAGACAATGGTTGCTGGTTACTGTTCGGAAGAATCTTCTGTTTTTCTCCAGCCCTGATTCATTTGTGGTTTGTCCTTGTGGAGAGCACTCATTGGAAATTTCTGTTATGTGCTCACTGTGGGCGTGAGAACTAACTAATATCGTAGGATTTCTTTAAGCTATAGTTACTTTTTTTTTTTTGTGATGAGCAATTGCTTGCACAACCAGCTGAAGGGAGAAAAGAAGTTATTTATTTGGCTTAAGGTTTCCAGAGGGGAGAGGGTCTGTTATGGTGGGACTACACAGCAGAAGGTGTGGCTGGAGGCAGAAGCAGGAGGCTGGTTCAGACCACTACAAGCATCAAGAGGCAGAGAGATATGCAAGTTAAGTAATGAGACATCTGGTTAAGCTCACAGACTTTCTTTCCTGGTCACTTGCAACTGAGGGGGTTTGATCTCACCAGTCAGGAAGGGCATAGAGTCCGGCAGATAGAAGGTAACCATCCTGCAAATGGGAGACTGACCCTCTGCCCCCTCACCGTGGTCTCGTACTCTTATTCCATCTACCTTTGAATCTACTCTTATAATAAGACTATATTTTAACAGCCTTTTATCTCTGGCTAGGGGGTGACATCCAATACCCATCAGGATGGAGCTAAGGGCTGTGCAGGAGCAGCAAAACTGAAAAAAAAAATCAACAAACCATAATTTCAGAACACCAGAGACTCTACATCAACCACCTGGAACCAGGCCAGCCTAATCTCTCCCCATCCTAAAGCTCAGGGAAATTTGTGGAAGAGTGGGCAGTAAGATTGTAAGAGCCTAAAGATGGGGAGGAATTACAACATGCAAGATACTCCACACAAGTTAGGGCCAAAGTAATCATAATAGGACTTTGCATGACCTGTGCAATGACCGACATATCATTGATTCCCCAAAGTCTAGCATGGATCACAGGCACTAGGATCCTTAGAAGCAAGGGATTAACAGCCACAATAGTGTTCCTATACTAAAGGGGAACACAAAAAAGAGCTCTAGGCAATGCTACTGAGTCCTTACACCTCATCAGAGAGGAAGATCCAGAGGGAAGTTTGACTTGCACAGTGAAGGATGCTCCAGGGATGGGGGGGGGGCACTGGGAGAAAGGGAGGGAGGGAGGAAAGGAAAGGGAAAAGGGGGGAGGGACCAAGGGGATCCAGGGAGGGGTGGAGGGAGGGAGGGGAATGGGGTACTTATCAACTTTATATGAGTGGAAGAAATAAGAAAAAAAAAAAAAAGAGGCAGAGAGAGCAAACATGGCCAGAGGAAGCAGGGCCCATCCACTAAGCATCAAAACCCTTACTACTGTGATGTGTCTTTCTCCAGCAAGGCTCCGCTTCTTAAGATGTCACAACTAACCATCAACACCAACTAAGGATTCAAATACATGAGTCTTGCCAGGGCAACATTCATGCCCGTTTTTCAGAGAGCATCATTATTTTGAAGAGGCTGAATAACTTGCATTAAATGGTAAGTATGCATGAGTCCCAGGTCTATCAGAGTCCAGATGCCAACCACTGAATTCCAAGCTTAACTAAGGTTAAGAAATAGTTCTCAGAACTAGTGAGATAGCACAGCGGGTATATGGGCTGCTTGCAAACATGAAGACTTGAATTCAGTCCACAGAAGCCCACATGGTGGAAGGAGACAACTGACTTACAAAAGTGGTCTTCTGACCTCCACCCACGTGTACTTCATGACATGCATTTTCTCTCTCTTGCTCTCGCTCACTCGCTCTTTCTGTCTTCCTCCCTCTCTCTGAGTAAATAAATAAATAAATAAATAGAATATTTTTAAAAACACATCTCTAAAGCACTTTTGCAAGTAATATAATAAACACTGTGGGAAAGGGAAAATTTAATCCTATATAATTTGATGTTCTTGGAATGATTTAGAGTGTAAATAGTGTCCTAGGAGACTCTTCATCCCCTATGATGCATAGAAGTGAGGATAAGAAAACCCCATATTCAGGGAGGAGAACTCACAGTTTAGAAGATCCCTGGAGGGTCCAGCAGTTTGAGCAGGACTTGCAAAGGGGATAAGACATAGCCATGCTATGCTAAGGGAATAAAAACAGAAAATAAAAAGGCAAGTATTCTGAGCCTTAAACAGACAGAGCACAGAAGTAGAAGTGCTAAGGGCAAGAAGGCTGCAGAGCCAGAAACTGGGCAGACTGTGTACCTGTAGGAGCAAGAAAGGATGGTGCTTAAGTGCATAATAAACTTAAGTAGTAGGAGTAATAGTCATAGCAAATCCTTGGCAGACGTTAAAGATGTGCTGAGCTCCGTCCTCAGGCCTTTTATTTGTTGCTTGCTGAAAACTTCTGACATATGTGATGATAGTACCCTTGCCCCCATTTTACAGATGGATAAGCTGTGGTGTAAATTCTCTAAGATCCTAAGGAGAGTGGTAGTAATGTTGAGACTGAACCCCAAGTTTGATTCCAAAGCCCGTGCCCTTATTCATGGAGGTCTTGTCCCTGGTCCCCAGCACACGGATACCAACAACTTTGCTTTGGAGCTACAGTTTTGCTCCACGGGTGATGCTTTCTTTCCTGCCTTCTTTTGCCTGGGTCACTTTCCTGCAGATGTTTAGAGGGTGGAAGGAGAGAGTTTGCCCTAATTTCATTCTACAGAAGGAAGGAAGGAAGGAAGGGAGAGAGGGAGGGAGGGAGGGAGGGAGGGAGGAAAGAAGGAAGGAAGGAAGGAAGGGAGAGAGAGAGAAGGAAAGAAAGAAAGAGAGAGAAAGAGAGAGAGAGACAAAGAAAGAAAGAAAGAAAGAAAGAAAAATTAAATAAAAAGAGATGGTAAAGTACTTTCTGCAGAAAGGTAAACTGCACAATGATGAAGAGTGGACTCACTCACCTTTAGACCTGTACTGGGAGAGGGATGGAGAGAAAGGTCCCAAGGTTGTGGATGACACGTGGCCCCAGACACCTTGCTGAGGGGAGTCTGAGCCTGGGTTTTTCATTGCCTGACTGATTTAGGGTGACTGATCAGAAGTCCTGGTCATGCTCCTTAGTCTGGTGTCACTGTTGAGAACACCATTTTCATTTTTGGTTGGAAGTTTGTCTCAGAAATTAAATAGTGCCTCTGCTGTGGGCCAGGATAGTGAACGAGGTCGGAGAAGCTTCTAGCGCCGAGGCTGCAGCTGTGGGTGGGGTTTCTTTCTGCCTTCTGGGGTCAGGCCATCTCTCATCTTTTTTTTTTTCTCCTGCCTCTCCAACCTCTGGACGGATAAATCGCGCCTCAGGGCCCGGGGACTCTACCCATGACTGTCGGTGTTTGGGGCTGCTCCAGAGATGATGATGTATCTCTCTTCTTGGCATCTGAAGGCATGAACTCTGGGTGGAGGAAAAGAAGGAGCTGTACTCACCCGTGAAGTCATCGGTTTGGGGAAAGGGAGGATCTTGACCAAGAATTTATGTCTCAGGAGATCCCATTGAAATCAAGGTCATGAGTGAGTCATGTGAAGGGGAGGTACTGAGCCCCATGGATAGAAAGCTTCTTAAGGAGGGGCTGGAGAGGTGGCTCAGGGGTTAAGCCTCTGCCTTGCAGGCGGAAGGTCCTGAGTTCAGATCCTGGACCCCACTTATAGACGCCTGGCAGAGGCGGAGCCTGTGAATCCTGAGGCAAAGTAAACAAGGAGGTAGAGGCGTCCATGGTGGTTCCCGAATTCGCCCGTGGTTTTAGACACACACACACACACACACACACACACACACACACACACACACAATTGAATAAAAATAATAAAAAAAATAAAAAAAAGAAAGCTCCTTAAGGAGATACTTATGAAGCCTACCTTCTAGATTCTTGTAGCTAGAGTGCCTATGTTGGAAGACTTATTAAAGTTTCTTAGGCAAATATATATATATATATATATATATATATACACAAAATAACACATTGGATTACTTCATAAATTGGCTGCTTCAATTGTTGTGGACTTGACAGCTATTATTTTCTTGTGCAATGCATTTAGAGATGTTTGTTCAGTGCCTTCCAAATCCTGGGGCACAGAGCTCTGCCCTGAGATGGGAAGCAATAGGAGCCAGTGTGGAAAAAGCTGCTGCTGTTCTGGGGCTCATCCACAGCGTCTGCTAGCATAAGGCGTTTAGGCAAATGCTTTAAAACACCCCAAGCAATGTTGCCTATCATTAAGGGAAAAAGCTCATGTGGACATGATGCAGCAGCCCTCAGGAGGGTGGGAGGGAAAGAAAGGGGTGGACCTGTGTGTTAGCGGTATCAAAAGGAATTGATTTCTGAGAAGGGAGGAGAAGGAGGAGGAGAGGGAGAGCAAAGGAGGGATGCAAAGCAAGATAGTCAACTTCCCCCCCCCTTTTCTACACGTTTGTGTAGGGTGCATATGTGTGTGCACATGAATGTATGTGCATTATATAGAGACCCAAGACTGATACTGGTGACCATGCTTGATTGCTCTTTCATTTTATTCTTTTTGAGACAAGGTCTCAGTCAAACCCAGAGGTCACTGCTAGAGCAGCTGGCTGCTCGGAGGATTCCCAGTTTCTATCTCCTGAGGTTAGAATTATAGACAGGCGACCACAGTCCCCCAGTAATTTTTGTAGGACTTGGGGAGCAGACTGTAGTTCCTTTGCTTGTGTGACAAGTACTTTAACCGTTGAGCCATGTCCCCAGCCTTTTCTTTTTAAATTTTTTTTATTTACTTAGTGTGTGTGTGCATCAGCGGGCACTGTGGGTCCCTGTGGAGGCACACGGGTGACTTCAGGAATCATCCTGGATTGCTTCTACCTCCTTTTTGCATTGCCCTGGGATTTCCCAGGCTTGGCACACCAGGGCCGGAAGTGCAGCCACCACTATTTCCATCTGGCGTTCTTTTACGTGGAACCTGGGATCCAAACTCAGGACCTTCTGCTTATGAGGCAGAGTCTTAATCCCTGAGCCATCTTTCCAGTTTACTTTTTTTTTTTTAAAGAAATTGCTTTATTTATTTATTTATTTATCTATTTATCCATTTATTTATTTATCTATCTATTTATTTATCCATTTATCTATCTATCTATCTATCTATCTATCTATCTATCTATCTATCTATCTATCTATCTATTTATTTATTTATTTACATGCCGGAAGTACAGGCCACTGCTGTTTCTACCTGGCATTTTTTACATGGGACCTGGGATCTGAACTCAGGACCTTCTCCTCATGAGACAGAGTCTTAACCTCTGAAAGCCATCTCTCCAGCCTGTGCCTTTTCTTTTTTAAGACCCATTATATATCTTACTGACATCTTTTCAGTCTTATAAGTGGTACAATTTTTCTATTTTTCTAAATACTTAAAATATTTTATTATCATACATTAGAATAAAATCAAACCCACAAATAAATACAATTAAAAATAAGGAATTTGGAAGTTCTTACAGCAGCTTTCTAAGAAATATAGGCATGTTAAGAAATGGATGACTCTTTTATAATCACAAAACTACCTTCTAAAAGGAGATGGCAAAGAGGAGGGATGGAAGGACGAGGAACAGCAAGAGAGGTCTCATGGAATCTGTGAGCCAGGTCCACGGGTAGTCTAAGCAGTTGATAAAGGGCTATGTATATGTGATTTGAAGTTCTGTGTTTGCCTCTAATGGAAACATCCCCATGCACACGTGCCCCTGGTGACCCTGGTTTTTACATCTGAGAAAGTGCCAGGTTCTTATGTGATAGTGTGATACAGCAAGAATTAACAAAGCTTCGAGACACCCAAGGACCCCTCATGCTCACCCAGTTTAATGGAATAAGCTTGGGATCCAGAGGTCATTAAAACGACTGTGAAGAAACTGCAGCGTGTGTGTGTGTTGGGGGTGAGGGGGTATGACCCTGTGGAATCAAAGTAATTGCTTCCTAAATGTCCAGGAAGACCATGGTGATATTTACTTCATGTGGATGAGGCTAAAGTAGTAAGACTTTTAACTACAGTCATTCGAGGGGACTTAATGAAAGATAATGTTATGGCTACTCTTCTGTTGCTGGGAGAAAATCCTCTGACTCAAGCAACTTAAGAGGGAAGAGTTTATTATTTGGCATAGGGTTCCAGAGGGGATAGCATCTATTAAGGCAGGGAACACCTAGTGGAAGGTATGCAGACAGAAACAGAAGGCCAGTAGACTTTATAGCAGGGAGAGGAAAAGGAAGAGGGGAAGGGAGAGGGGAAGAGGGGGAGGGAGAGAGGGGAAGAGAGAGAGGAATAGAGGAGGGAGAAAAGAAAAGAGAGAAGGAAGACGAACGGAAAAAGAAAGAAAAAAAGGGAAGAAGAGGAAAAAGGAGAGACTTCTCTAGCAAGACTCAGCTTCCTAACTTCCCATTACCATCCCAAACACCACCCACAGCCCAGAACTAAGCATTCAACCACATAAACCTTTGGGGACAATTCCCATTCAAACCATGTCTGATGAGAAAAATGGGAGAAAGGTATAGATATATAGAGAGAAAATAGGGAGACAGGAGACTGGGTGACAGAAGCTACAGTTAAGGCACATGGGTCCCACTTTCTGACTGAGAGAAGTGGCCATCTACCCTGTCGATTTTAGCTAAGAATATCCCTAGGCCTTCATGGGTCACATGGAATAAATGGGTGCTCAACCTTCCATGCCCGGACCCCCACATTTTGCTATCCCACCTTTCAAACTGTGGGCCAGAGGAATCACATAAGGAGTTCTAATTGCCAGTGCGCTGGGCACATCTTCCAAGCTGCTGCTTATGGTCACAAAACGGACTGAGGTCTACGGTCCCTTGGCCAAGGCGATGAATGACCTAAGGCATCGGCAAAGTAGTAATGTTTTGTCTTGTGCTGGAGTCCCTGCCTGCCTGGATCATCTTTCTGCTCTATGGTCTGTATTAATTAAGAGTTTTGTAGCAGCCAATTTCCCTAGACGGGAAGCAGCTGGAATAGTAGATTGGATTGGGGGAGGGGGAAAGAGAGAAAGAGAGGTTCACAAGGGAAGGAGGGAAGGGGCTTACAGGGGAGGAGAGAGGGAGTTCACAAAGGGAGAAGGAGGGAAGGGCTCACAAGGGGAGGAAAAAGGGGTTTATAAGAGGAGGAGGTAAGGACCCCCAAGACCCCAAGAGAGGAGAAGCAAATCAGGGAATCAGGTTTCTTGGAATTGAAACTGCTTCCCAAGAGACCAGCTTGATGTGATAAGAAGTAATAGAAACCAGACAGGTCCCATTGCTGCTCTGGAAGCAGAGCGGCAAACGGCAAGTGTATCTTGTTTCCGAGATCACTGTGTGCGTTCAAGTCTTTTCCCAGGCCCTGGGTGGGGAACTTGCTTCAGAAGCTCCCCACTGATCAGGGGTGTGGCCAGGGCTCTACTCCCCACCTCTCCGTCCACTGACTCCATTGTCATTTGCCCAGGCACCTCTGCACTACCTCACCAGGCTCTTAACGGACGGTCCACAGCTTGCTGTGTGCAGAGCATGTCTGATTTGAAAAGGGGAATTTCTCGTGCCACGGGAGAGGGCTTCACTCGCTAGCCTAGTTCAGAGAACTTGGTGGTAGAATTTGACCGAGGATCAAAGGATCCCCCCTCTCCGACCCCAAGTCCCCCCCTCGGAAATAGGGTCCCTGAGCTTTGGCAGCTTGTACCAAAACCCAGTCTGACTTCTTCCATCATTCGATGAGGTGTCCTTTCGTGAAAGTTGGCAGGCACAGTGTGTTTCTTTGCCAGCTGGAGGGGTAGAAGAGGCAGGTTCAAGAGAAAGTGAGACCTTACCTTCCAGTGGAGAGATCCCGGGTTCTGAAGGAACTGACTCTAATGTTAGTCCCGACCGGACTTCTCAGTTCCTTAGGAGAGCGGGAGGGGCTGTTTCAAAGCAGAAACGACTCTGCCCAGATGAGCATCTGCCGCTTCAACCGTAGTCACCTCCACAGAAGTAGAAGGAAGTGCTTCTAGAACTTTCCATGGCACCTGGAGACATGGTCTAGGCATTGGCTCTTTTAAGGTGTTCTTTTCCTGATTCGAATTGCTCTGGACTTCTACTTTAGGGAGCATGTGCTCCCCCTTTCTTTTAATCATCATGGAGCCCAAAATAGCAACTTTAGTTTTATTTTTTTGGGGGGGGACCCTGTGTACTGATTTCACAATAGCTTGGCTTAGCCTTACAAAGGTGCAGGAACTAATAGTGAAGGATGTGGTACAAAGTAGCTGACATATCTAACACTTAAGAGAAAACCTCATTATCACATGCTAATTGTACAAAATAATGTTTTTGTATGATATTGTATATTACCCCCTCTCACACACACACAATGAATTTTGATTATATTCATCTTCAATTGCTCTATCTTGTTTCTCCTCTACTACCAGGTCCCCTTCCTTTTCTCAAATAGTCTCTTTTTGCTTGTGTGTGTGTGTGTGTGTGTGTGTGAGAGAGAGAGAGAGAGAGAGAGAGAGAGAGAGAGAGAGAGAGAGAGGGAGGTGCGTGTATGTGTGTGAGGTGTGTGTTCTAGATGTCAACATCAGGCATTTTCCTTTATTGTTTTTCCATCTTAATTTTGTGAGACGAATCTTTTCACTAAACCTGGAGCGCACCACTCAGCTGGCCTGACTAGCTAGCAGACCTCAAGGGGACCCTGTCTCTGTCCTCCTCAGTGCTGGGATTACAGGCATGTAGACTATGTCTGACTTTTTTTTTTTTTAAGAGTGCTGAGGATTTGAACTCAGGTCCTCCTGGCTGTGCAGCAAACGCTTTACCAACTAAGCCATCTCCCCTAGTTTATTCTTTTAATAAAAATCTTGTTCAAAAATGTATATATATGATGTATTTATGTATGTATTTATGTATGTATGTGTGTGTATGTATATCAGAGGGCGTTCTGTGTCCCTGTAGAAGATCAAGGGTGACATCAGGAATCATCTGGATTGCTTCTACCTCCTTTTTCACTTCACTCTGGAATTTCTCTGGCTCTGCCTTCCGGACCTAGAAATGCAGGCTGCCATGTTTCCACCTGACATTTTTTTTTTCTGGGGATCTAGGATCCAGAGCTCAGGTCTTTCTGCTTGTGAGGCAGAATCTTAACTCCTGAATCATCTTTCTAGCCCTTAAGAGAATTTTTTTAAAACTTTTTGTGTGCGTGCGTGCGTGCGTGCGTGCGTGTGTGTGTGTATGTGTAGAGCCAAGGTTGACTTCAGGAATCATCCTGGATTGCTCTATTCTTTTTTGATTAGCTCTGGGATTTTCCAGCTTTGGCCCACCAGGGCAGAAGTGCAGGCTACTGCCTTTCTGCCTGCTGCTTTTTATGTGGGACCTGGATCTGAACTCAGGACCTTCTGCTTGTGACCAAAGTCTTAACCCCTAAGCCATCTTTTCAGCCTCCTTAATAGTAATCTTATAGGAGATTTTTATCTGTTAGAACTTAAGTTCAAGAGTCAGAGGTTTTGATCTGTTTTATTTTCTGCTTTTCTCCCTTTGGTAAAAAGCCTGCCTATTATAGTACCATCATAGGTACTCAACAAACTTAGGTTGAATGACTATGTCCATTCTGGCACAAAAATCTGATTTTATGTTAGGTGCTTGCTAGAAGAAATATTTTCTCAATGTCTCACAAATTTACAGGATACTCTATAAAGAAATATAATTGTATATAATTATTTATGGTAAGTTAATCAGTCTTTGTATTACATATACTTAAAATTTTTATTGATCATTTTTTATTGTAGGTCTTATGAAGCGATTTAGAGCCTGACAGCTTTCATTGCAGTCCCACCACATGAGAGTCTGGATGTCCTCATTTTTGATGGAGATAGTTTTCCTTTCCTCCATCCTGGCCAACTCTCTGCTAAATGTGATTAGACCACTTGGGATTTTTTCTGCTGTTTCATGGAGCTTCCTATGTCCTCCTTCAAGGGTAAGTTGTAGTTTGCTGCTCTAATGCAATATGCTGTCCATATAGCACCATGTTGTTCTTTGGTTATCTGTCTATAACCTTTTGAGTTTGAATTTGCTGCCTGGAGTCTCTGAGCTGCATCGCACAGCCTAGGGGGATATGAGCCAGGTCTTAAACATCAGTGTTTGCTTTTGCCTCTTCACTTTATGTGTGTGCACTGGACAGCCGATTGGCTCCTGAAAGTCCGTGTTCCCATCTTTAGGAATGAAAATAACTTCCTGGTTATTGGAAAAACTCAACGAAATAGTTGCCATGAAAGTCACACACCAAGGAATGCAGCAGTCTCCGAAAACAGTATGGTCAGTGTCCATTCTTCCCCATGTCTTACCCCATCTCAGCTGACCACCCAATTCTGTCTCAGAGTCCTGCAGGGACATCCAGCTGCCCTTTCTTTTCCTCTGCTCTGCTCGCCCCAGCCTCCCGCCCTGTTTGATTAGAATCTCAGCACTGTTGTGCTGCTTGGCTGAGAGCAATAGGCACACTAAAGGCAGCCTAGATGCTCTTGTGTTCTTGGCGGACTGAGTCTTGCTCGGTTCTGTGCGGTAGGAATTCTGCTTCCTAGCAAAGCAGCAGTACAGCCGTGGGGGGGGTGTGTGTGTGGAGGGGAGACTGTTCCTGGGCTTGGAGCCTCATAATCCAGCCAGCTTTTGAGCCGTGTTCCCTGCTTAAGAACCACATTGCCCTTCATAAAGAGCAGTTCTGGTATTCTTTGTCCTGTGCTTTGCTAATTCCGGAACATTCCCAGCTGGTGAGACAGTGTTGAATGGCACTATTCTCTCTGTGCTATATACATCCTTCTCCTTGGTCTCTTCTGCCTACACTCAAGATTCCTTTCTCCATCTGTATTACAGAACCCAAGCTGTGGCCCACGTGAGTTGGAAGGAGTAAGTAAGCACTTCCCGTGGGACTAGAGTGGTCTGCTCTGGTGCAGAAGATATCTGGACTGAAAAGAATTCCAAGGTGGACAGGTGGTGCCTGAAATAGCCAACTGGGGTGGGGAGTCATTGCCATGGCGCACACATTTGGTCATAGACACTTACATGTGGAGTAGGAGTAGGAGAGAGTAACTTTGAGTGACTGATACCATGGGGAGGGAGGTAAAGTCTTCATGACTAGAACATGACTAGAACTAGGAACTCTACAAAAGATTCCCTGATACCATCTATGATAACTCTAAATCACATCTTTTGTCTCCATGCATGCCTCAAAACAGAGTTACCTGGTCCATGCATTAGCATATCTCAGATAAGCAGGAAGGAACTGTTGGGGAAGGAACAGCCCAGCCAGTTTCTAAGAGAAACAAAAGGGATCCAAGAAGGGGCTAGAGGTGATCTCTACTCCCAAGGGGAGGAGTTAGGCCTGCCATTGTCTTGTAGACAAGAGGCAAACACAACCCCCCAGGGGAGGAGCTCCTATCAACAGCCTGCTTCAGATGCCAATGCATCATCCAGAGAGCAGGCTGCCGTGTACATCCCAGCAAAGGAATATTACAGGGCAAAGTATCTTGCATGGAAGAACTTGCATTCAACTAGTATTAATTGAGCTCCTACTGTGTGCTGTCTTGCTAGCCCTCATTGCTCCCTGCTCAATAGAGATTTGGGTATGGTGGAAATGAATTTAGGTAAATGTGTCATTACAAATCGGGATGACTTAACACATGGTCAGGAATAATAATATTCACACACTAAGTTGGTAATCAAGCATGGATGAACACCTATGTGCGAGTCAGCTTTCTGTTACTTCGACACGTACTTGAGATGATCAATTTATTAAGTGAAATTCTGGAGCCTGCACTCTTTGCTGACAGTATCATTATGTCCAATAGTCTCCAATTCTTGGGTTCTCCCATGATTTAAACAGTCTTCCCCCAAGCTCACTGAACGTGGAGATCCCAGAAGGGTTGCATTCTTACATATGCTTGCTTTACATTCGATTCTCAGCTGCAGCATGAAGCGTTTTACGTGACAGACACTCAATGTAGAATGAACATCTCTTGAGTTCCACTAATACATGCTTGGATATCAGTTTTATTTTCTTCAGTCCGCCAACCACACGCATGTGCTCTTTGTCTCACTTGTCTCTGAATGCACTCACCTTGACTATACAGAGAGCAAAATCGAAACCACTGTCCATGGCATTTAAGGACATTCACAGTTTGGTCCCATTTACCCAATGAATCAAAGCCCAGGCAGAGATAATACTCCACCAGGAAGAGAGGAAAGCAGAAAGTATTAGTCCTCTTTCCTTCCACTCTGACCCTTGTGCGATAGTCACATTAAAGCACTTACTGTCATTGTATCATTGTATCATCAGTTGTGCAAGCTCTGCTTGCAAATTAGTGACTTGTTTTCTTTATGAATTGGATTTTCACTTCCAATGCATACCAAAGGCTGAGATTGTTCTAGATCTCTTACGTAAATTATTTCTTTTGCTTGTATTGATTATTTTACTTATTTATGTAAAAAAATTTTTGCTCTTTTTTTTTTTTTAGTTTGGGCATTTTAATGCTGGTATTTATTCACGTTTGGGAGGCAACCAGCTTGACTCCTAGGTCATGAGTGGAAGCGACAGCCTCTCTGTGACCTTCTGAGCCTACTCCCCAGCTCACCCGTGTCTCCATTTGGGTCACACTTTGGCTTCCCATTCTTTCTTCACCAAAAGGCTGTGTCTTCAAATCTTGCTCCAGGATATAAAAGAATAGTTGATCTTGGGTCAAACTCATACTGCCAGGTTTGTGCACGGGTACTGAGCCAACTTCTTGACTCTAAACCGAAACCTGATGCCTGCTTTCTTTTCCGTTCATACTGAATAGCCTTAGGCAATTAAAAACAATTTTTCACATGATGTTTTCATTTTTGCCTGTGTATGTTTGCATGTTCATGTGTGTATTCATATGCAGGTGCACATGTGCATGTGTGCATGCATGTATGTGGAGGCCAGAGGCTGACGTTGAATGCCTTCCTTGATCATTCTCCACTTTGTTTTTTGACACAATTGTTTCACACCAAACCTAGAACTTGCTGTTTTGCCTACACAGCCTGGCCAGAGAGCACTAGAGATCCTTCCATGCTGGGACTGCAGACACGCACTGCTGACCTGGCTCGCTTTCCCTCCCCCTCTCTCCTTCTCCCTTCCCTCCCTCCTCCCTCCCTCCCCTGCCCTCCCATCCGCCGCCCTCCCTCCCTCCCCTCCTTCCTTCTTGCTTTTCTCGTCTTCGTTCTTTCTTTCTATCTTTCTTCTTTCTTCTCTTCTTTCTTTCTTTCTTTCTTTTCTCTTTCTTTTACTTCTTCTTTTCTTTCTTCCTTTTTTCTCCCTCCTCCCTCTCTTTCGCCTCCCCTCCTCTTCCCCTTCTGTCCCTCCCTCCCTCTTCCCCTCTCTCCTCTCTCCCCCCTCTCCTCTTTCTCTCTCTTTCTTTCTTTCTCTTCTCTCTTTCTTTCTTTCTCTTCTCTCTCTTTCTTTTCCGTTCATGCTGAATAACCTTAGGCAAATTATTTTTTTTTAATTTTTTTTTATTATTATTTATTCAACTGTGGTGTATGTGCGCGCGGTGGTATGTGTGTTGTGTGTGTGTGTGTGGTTGTGTGTGTGTAGAACCAAGGACGATTCGCGAACCACCAGGACGCCTCCACCTCCTTCTGCCCGGGATTCACAGGCTCCGCCCTACCAGGACCAAGAAGCGCAGGCTGCCCCGCTTCCGCTGGCGTCTATACGTGGGATCTGGGATCCGAACTCGGGACCTTCCGCCTGCAAGGCGGAGGCTTAACCCCTGAGCCACCTCTCCAGCCCCAACCTTAGGCAAATTAAAAACAATTTTTCCCTCCCTCTTTCTCCCTCCCTCCCTCCTTCCCTCCTTCCCTTCCCTCCCTCCCTCCCTTCTTCCGTCCTTCTCTCCCTTTCCCCTTTACTCCCTCTCTCCCTCACTCTCTCTTCTCTCTTTCTTTCCCTCCCTCCCTCCCTCCCTTCCTTTTTTTTTCTTCCTATAGGAGCTCTAGGGCTTGAATTCAACTCCTCACCATTGTGCAACAAGCATTTACTGACTGAGTCATCTTTCTAGTCTCTATTTTTCTCTTTTCCAAACTAGAGATCGCGGTCCTATTTCAAAAGGTTATGGTGGGGACCAAGTTCACTTTATTATATTTATATTAACTTATATAATATTTATATTAACTTTATTATATTTATACGCATTCAGATCACCTGGTCTGCACCCTCCCTTGTGCTAGAAGCTGTGCTTCCAGTAGTGAACCAGCCAGGCTGTGAAATCTCATGGCGATTAGCTCAGTGTCAGGTGCATCATGTGTGATGCTTGTCGTCAGCACCGCGTCCTCTTTGTCAGCCTGTCTGTGCTGTGCTGCATAAATGCAGCATAATTCCAACGTACTTTAAACCTGAAGTTACAATGAAAAGAAACAATCCATTGGATCATCTTAGGAATTCTGGGGAGATGTGCTTCTTCCAGATGAATTCATGATCCCCTTCCCCCAGGGTTCATGGGGGTCACAGCTTATTTAAAATCAGGTATGTTGCCCCCCCCAGGATTTGCCCCAGGGCATGGCCGAGCACGTGGGACTAACGATGGTGCTGAGGGCAAGGGTCTTGGGTGTAACCTGATCACTTCACAGAGAGCCCTAATTGGCTTTCAGGTATCTACCTGCCCTCTGTGCTGATTGACATTGAACTTGACCATTAGCACCTGTAGGATGTGTTGACCTTGTGACACGATTGGATGCCTGTTTCGTGCCTTGGTGGCCTTTGTCTATAAAAGTTCCTTTTATACCCCCCCCCCCAATAAACTGAGATCTGCTACTAACAATCTCCCCATCCTGTGCTGAGTCTCTGGGGATAGAGGCGGAGGTGGGGACGGCTGGAACCTGCTTTCATCACAGCCAGCAGCTATGTGTTTGAGTGAACGAATGGATGTGTGAGTGGGCACTGGTTCCCACATAGGTAAACAGTTATTCACACATTTTTCTCATACACCCCAGGAGCACAAATCTCTGAGATTAGTACCCTGCACTTAGGACCTGATAAGATGAAGAATATTCAAAATGAAATAGTTGGGCAGCAAGTAAGTCAATTCAACTGTGCTATGTTCAAATAATGAAATACCACACAGTGATGAGAGAGAATTCTTAAATATGATAAGGTGGAATTCTCACAAGCAATCTGTTGAAGTAAAAGAACCAAGACAGAAAATAGTATACTATTAATTAATACTAAATAATTCAATTTACGAAGTGAAACAGACAGACAAGTCTAAGTTTTCAGAGTATGAGTATTACCAGATGATTAATGCTATGAAATAGGAAATCCAAGAAAAAGTGAAACACAACCGGAATCAACCATTTTAACAGGAACCAAACAAGGCACTTGGAAGTTCAGTAAAACAGGTTCATGAAACCGAAAATATGCATACAGCAAGTTAAAACATTCTCAAGCAGAGTTAAAATATGGAACTAAAGACTAGTTTATTCTTCACCCAAACTCACAGAGAGTCTATCATCAGCACAATGAAGCTAAAATAGAATTTTCAGATGCTATGAAATACAAAGTGTGAAAGAAATTAACGGCATTCGTCATGGGAAGAGATTGTTAAAAGCCAAATAAGATCTTGGAAAGAGGAATCTTTCAAAGATAATGCTGAACACAGCCCTGAAAAGCCTACATGCCATTCGATATCGGAATACCAAAAAGAATCCCAAAATCCAACAACTGAGAGAAATACTTGTTCAATCAAGTCACTAAAATGAAAACTTCCCAAAGACGTAAACGAAAGAGAGGACCCCATCCCAAATAAACAAGAGGCATTGCACAACTACTAACCACTATTTGACCACAATAGAAAATGCCCACGGCAGACATAATAGTCGAGAACACTCCACATTCAAGATAAAGTAAAGAAGTTGCTTGAAGCTGTAACAAGAGAAGAAAAAAAAAGCAATCACTTTTTTAAAGTAAACCTATTAGAAACAACAATGATCTACTCAATGAAACAGTAAAGAGCGAAAGAGACGAGCTTGGAGAGATGACTAAGCTAAGTCAAGTATTAAATGAGCAATAAGATTGCCACCCCCAGCAACTGATATACCACCAAAAACTAATCTGTCATGATTGAGGGAGAAAGAGAAGCTTTCCAGCCAGCAAGACAAATTGATAGGGAGTAACACGTCTACCAAGACCAGGCGTTCAAACTAATGACTAAGAAATGATCTCAACTTGAAGAAAAAACAGCATATCCAGGAGACAGAAGGACAGTATAAGACCACCAAAAAGAAAATATCACCAATATGCTGACAAATCCACTAAACTAAAGTGTTCAGAGTAAAGAATAATATTCTTTCTCTCCCTATATAACATTAAAATGTCCCCCCCCCATACAACTGGTATTAACACCGATTAAGAGACACAAATTAAAACTTGAATTAACAACCACAATCCAACAGTCTGCGGCCTTCAGGGAAACTTCATCTCCCCAAAAGATAGGTACAACAAACTCCTAAAAATGAAGACCTGATCCAAAATCCTTGCAAGGCTAAAATGGAACCAAGGAAATAAGGGCAAAGGGGTAGCATTTATGCTTTAGACAAAGTGGAGCTTCAAACCAAAGAAACAGAAAGCAACAGATGGATACATACGACTTGTTTATAGAGGTCAGACGGTACAAGTCACCATTCACCAGGAAGACTTCACAACACTGAACAATAGTACACCCATACGGGCCCCTCCAACATTTTATTAAGAAAACCTAACGCGTCTAAAGCAAGAAATCAAACCCCAAAACGATAATTCTTGGGGACTTCAACACAACCGCCTTCTCAACATGGGAGGATAGATCAACAGGTCAAAGCTTAACAGAAGACACTTTGGAACTTATAAACCTTAAAGAAATGGACCTTACAGAGCTCTTAGCGAGACTTTTGCATCCACACAGTCCAAAGAAGACTACAGTTTCTCACAGCACACGGGAAGCGTTCTCCAAATAGAAGTCTAAATATTGGGACCCAAAATGAATTCTAAAGCACATAAACAAGAAAGTTGAAATTCTAACCTGTTGGTGGCCCTCGTAGTTATATACTAGAAGCAGAACACCCGGCCCTGAGCTGGACATCCAAACAAAAAAAAAAAAAACCAAAACAAACAGAAAAGTACACACAACTCCTAGAAAACTAAACAAGATGAGCTGAATGAGAACTGGATTCAGAAGAAATTAAAAGAAATTCCAGATTTCCTTAAAATGAACGATAATAAAATACAACTTACCAATCTCTGGGACAACAATGAAAGCTTCCTAAGAGGAGTAAGTTCATACTCTTATGCCTACGTCAAAAAATGGAAACGCTCTGAAATAAATAACTAATAATACAGCTTAAAGCGTTAGAATAGAGAAGAGAGGAGATTAGCAAAATAGGGGAAATATCTGAAACTGGAAGATTAGGAAAATGAGAGAGAACAATCACCAGTCAAAATCGGTTCGTGAAAAAATCATAAGAGTGATACAAAAACCCCTAGCTAATTAACCCAAAACAGAGATGAGAGAAAACCCAAGTACAAATAGAAATGAAAAATGGAGGTTATCACTACTCATACCTACCCAAGAAATCCAGAGAATTATACATCATATTTTCAAAACTTATACTCTGTGAAGTTGGACAAACACAAAAGAGATGAGGAATTTCTAAGTAAACACCTTACCTAAATTGAATCAGAAAAGTTGTGGATATATTTAATTTCCTGATCACATGAATAGTAAATTGAGGAAGTAATCTTGAATCTTCCCACCACAAAATGTCCTGGAAACCAGAATGTATTCAGCACAGAGTTCTATCAACTTTACGGAGTTTTATATACCCTAAGACGCCTTAAACTATTCCATCCAATAAGCAAAGGAAGAACGCTACGTTTTACCAAAATCCTTCTATGAAGCTAATATCATTTTAATCCCAAAAACCTAATACGAAAACTATAGGCCAATCTCTTTGATGAACACAGATGCAAAGAGTCTCAACAATCGTTAGCAAATCAATTCAAAAACTATCACAAAGAATCATTCACATGGACCAGTGTAGCTTGAGTCCACTGGCACACGAAGTTGGTTCAACATTATGCAAATCATAAATGGTAATTCATCATATAAACAAGTCCCAAAGTCCAAGGACCACAATGATACTACTCGTAGGATGCAGGAAAAAGCTTTTATCAAGTCCACAACCTTTTATGATCAAACTCTAAGACAGGAGGAGTTGAGGAACCTTTTATCAATTAATAAAACAAGCCCCAGAATGAATTTATAACGCCAATTGGGAAAACCTGAGCAATTCCCACTTCGATCAGGAACTAGACAAAGGCTGGCTACCGCTCACCCACTTCCTATTCAATATAATAACGTTGAAATAGTCTTAGCTGATAGCCATAGAAGAAGGAAAGCGGCATAAAAAGGGAATCCAAATATGACAAGGAAGAAGTCAGCTATCACTATTTGGGCAGATGACGCAATATCTTATACCTGACGGGATCCCAAGAAAAAACTCAACCAGGAAGCTCCTGGAACTATTGAGAAGTTACATGGTGGGCAGGATCAAATAAATGTGACAAAAATCATGGCCTCTATATTTGCCCATGAATTGAGATAGAGTGAAAAAAAAGGCCCCTGAAAGAAAACAATCCCATTTACTAGATGCCCCTCAAAAAAGATGAATACCTTGGTACAATAAACCTATCCAAAGAAGTAAGAACCTGTACAAGTGAAAACTTTAAAACCCTAAAGAAAGAAATTGAAGAGACACCAACGGTGGAAAACCTCCCTTGTTCCTGATTTGGCAGAATCACAACTCAATAAAAATGAACCAGCCTAAAGGCAATATACAAATTCATGCCTATAGCAATTAAAATCCCAAAGAGATTCTTTAAAGAAATTGACCAAACAATCTGTACAAATTTCATATGGAAAGGAACAAAGTAACCCCAGAAAGCAAGCATCCTGTAACAAAAACACTGCTGGGTTAGTCACCATACCAAACCTTAGTCTCTACGTACAAATCCATGATCGTATGGACCAGAGCCTGGGTAACTAGGCTCCAAAAATAGACACACAGATCAATGATAAGTGGTTTAGACCCAGATATAAGCCAGACATAATTATAGCCTTTGGGTCCCTTTGACAAAGGGGTCCAAGAAATGCATGGAAAAAGAAACAGTATCTTCAACAAATGGTGCTGCAAATTTGGATCTCCACATGCCAGAAATTAAAACTGGACCCAGTACTTGGCACCATGTACAAAGCACTTAAATCGACAAATGGATCAAGCCTTGTCATATAAGCCAGAGACTATAAAAATCATAGTATTGAATAAGGGTGGGAACGCCCCTCGAGCTGAATGGGGCTAGGGCCCAACAGGTTCCGTGAAACAGACATAACAATGGGCACAGTCCACGGCTACCAACTCTCAACATTGGGATCTTGGTGCAAATTAAAGACTCTGTTCAGATAAGAGATTGTAAACAGCTCAAGGCGAACCCCAGATGGAGAAAAATTCTTCACCACTAACGCACATATCTATAGAGCTCTATTATCCAGAGTGCAAATAAGAACTTAGAAACAAACCAAAAGCCATAAAACGAATGCCGCAGTTAAAAAATGAGGACCCGGGAAACTTAAAAGAACGTTACCCAGGGATGAAATTAAAATGTCTAACACAGATCTAAGAAATGCGCCACCTTCCTTAGCCATCTGGAGAAATGCAAAATCAAACCTTCCCTGAGATAGCATCTCACCACCCCCCCCCACCGCCGGTCAAAAATCCCATACAAACAACAACAATGCTTGAGAGGATTGGAGGAGAGGGGAACTCTCCTACATTGCTGGGGGGAGTGCAGGCTTAATACAACCAGCTCTTGGAAAGCCCGGTCTGGAGATCTCTTAAGGAGGTTAGATTTTGAAATGCCATATAGACCCTGCTATTCCCCTTTTGGGAATAACTCCACATACAGCAAATTCACCTTGATAGCACAAGCACAACGGCATGTTCATAGCAGCAACTGTTTACATACAAGTCATGGATCAACCCAAATGTCGCAACAAGTTTGAACGATGGAGATAAGGAACTGTGGTCATCTACAATGGAGTACGACCCAGCCATCAAAAATTGGATTCTGGGGCTTGAGAGGTGGCTCAGGGTTAAGCTCTCGCCTTGCAGGCGGAGAGGTCCGATTTGGTCCAGATCCCCTATAGACGCCGGGCGGAAGAGCGGGGCGGCTGCGTTCTGGTCCGGTAGGGCGAGCTGTGAATCCCGGGCAGAAGAAAGGTGGAGGTGGTCCATGGTGGTTCGCGAATTCGCTCGTGGTTCTACAACACAACACACAACACACACACAGGACACACACGCGCACACACATACAGCACCACATGCGCACATTAATAAATAAATAAGAAAAAAATTTAAAAAAAGAATTATGAATTAACTGGAATTTGCCGGGAAAATGGATGTATTAGAAATAATTATATTTAATTGAATATTCCAGACCCAGAAAATTAAGCCCATACTGTTACTCCCCCAATAGTGTGGCTCCTATTACTCAGAGAAACTACCCAGCCCACCTAGAAACACCTCAAGAAACTACAAAGATAACTATCTGTAATACCCAACAATCATTTGCAATGAAATTTGACATAGAGGGAATGCGGTCAGAAGGAGCCCCCAAACCAGAACAAGGGAGAGAGGAGACATGTTACAGCAGAGAAATAGGCCTCCTCAGGACTGCGAATAAGCTAATCGAGATATCTGGTTAAGTTCACTAGACTGAAAAAATGCCACAGACGTTTGTTCGACCTGAATCATTTACAAACGTAGAGGATATAGATCATCACCACAGGGAAGGGCATATAGGCTTGCAGATAGAAAGTAACCATTTTGCAAATGGGTGATTGAACCCCAGCCCTCACGGTGGTTTCCTACTCTTAGTACATCTTACCCTTTGAATATACTCCTAATAACAAGACTCCAGGTTTATAACAACTTTTTATCTCTGGCCCGGCGGGGGTGAATACAATACACAATCAGGAATAATGCGTGTAAGGGCATTGGCATGACCAAAACTAAAAAAGAAAAATCAACGAACCATCAATCCAGAACTTCAGAGACTCTATACAACCACCTAGAACTAGTCCCAGCCTAATACTCTTCCCATCTGAAGCTCAGGGAAATTTTGCGGAAGAGGGGGGGTAGATTGTAAAGAGCAAAAGGGAATGCGAAGGAGCAATGAGTTGCAAGATTCTCCACACAGGTAGGGGCAAGCTCATAATTGTAGACTTTGCATCCCTGCGCAATGCCAACAACGTTTTGACGCTTCCACAAGTATAGCAGTTGCTAAAAGCACCAAGATCCTTGAGAGCCAATGGATTGGACAGCCACAGTATACGTTCCTAATACATTAAGGGGGAACACGGGAAAGAGGAAAGGGTTTTCAGAAAAATGCCACTGTGTCCGTGTAAGGGTCATCGGTACGGAGAGGAATGGCCGAGAAGAGTCTGGCATACACATTAATAGGATTCGCAGGGGAGTGGGGGGGAGCACGGGGGATGGGGGAGGGGGAGCAAAGGGTGAGGGGAAGAGGAGGGAGGGAGGGAACCGGTGTACCTATTAAGTTTGTATGAGCGGAAATAATAATAAAAAATGTTTAAAAAAAAAAGGAAGTTGGCATCCCTCTCTATACTTGTCTAGAAATACTAGTCTGGCAAATGAGGATTGTCCCTCTCTCCGTAGTCATGTGCATTTGGTGTGCTCAGTTCCCTTGGCCCCTGGTGTTGGTGTGAGCTCCCCTGCCTAGCTTGATAAGGAACTGTAAACAAGAATCATAAACCAGAATAAAACTCCTTCTTCCAGTAAACCCTTTGGTCATACATGTATCAGTAACATGCGGAGTAGCTGTGACACGCAGGAAGCCTTAGGTTTGGGGGAAGGAATACTGGCCACTCCAAGTGCAGAGTGGAAGGGACAGCTGGCTTTCACCGAATAAGCATCGAGAGGATTCTGAAGCTGACGCTGTGAGCCTTGCTTTGCATTTTCCCCAGCTAGGAGCACTGAGAAGCAGGGCTCTCCAAGGGGCCGAGAGGTCTTGGAACACATCTCCACTTGCAGGCCTAAAAGAAATCAGGCGGCCCGTCCAGAAACGTGAAATCATAATAACAACATACATAATCCCCCGCCACTATGGGGAAAGGAGGTGGTAAAGAGGCAATGAAGATAACATAAAGCAGGCACTACAAGGAAGCAACAGGTAAATCAAGAACTGGCATGGCAGGACTTGATGGCTATTGTAACCCTCCTGGTGTTTATTTTCCTGAGCTGTTCTTCATCAGCAGCAAGGAGTCTTGCCACGCTGTTCAAGCGAGCTCGTCCAAAATCATCAAGATGTGCAACTTCAGCCACAACATCTCCATTTCCTATGCCTTAGTCATTCAATAAGCTTATACTGAGCATGCATTGTGCATTGGGCTCCGAACTAAAAGCTGGAGGTTCGAAGGCTGCCGAGGCACGATGCCCATCAACACAGCAGAGAGAAAGCCTAGTAAACACAGAGAGAGAGAAAAAAGAGAGAAGGAAGGAGTCAGAACATCATCATGAAGCCCACCATTGGATCCATCACACTCACGGAAGGAAAGCTTTGGAGGGCAAGGGACAGGGGCGAGGCAGGGAAAAGGACTGGAAGAATATGGCCCGGAGAGAGGGAGCGCTTCTTTTGCAGAACTCAAGTGTGCCTGAGTTGGCAAGGCAAAGGCGGTAGGGATGTTTCCAGCCGTCCTGAAGAACAGCGGAGCCAAAAAAAAAATCCACAGACTGGGGGTCGCCCAGCAGTGCTTCCTTTGCTTTAAGTAATGTTGCACAATAACTGGAGCCAGCCGTAAGGAAGGGAAGCGACGGTGGAGGAAGGACCCAGAGCCCATCACAAAGGACCTCCTTTACTTGGTGCACTCCACTTCTCTGTGGCCAAAGACAGGCATCCAGCCAGATGCTGGAAGCAACTTAGGGTGTGAGATACAAGCCTGTAAAACAGAAACCCCATTATGCAAGCCTCCAGAGGGGCGCTAGCTGCCTAGGAGAGACCCCAGAGCACACGTTCTGGTTCTGAGACTCCTTGGGAACATTCGCTCTGGTTTGGACAGCAGGGCTGGCTGCAAAGAGCACCCAAGGGCAGGGTTAAAAACTCCCCTTTTGGAAAGAAGCACAGTTGCACATCTGGGAAAGGTTAGGGTCAAATATATAAATGAGGGGAATGGAGCACATTATCCTGAGACGCTCTGTCTGTGACGTCAATCGCTGCTGGCTTTGGACAGAGGTTGCTCTCTTGTGCACCAGGCAGGACCCATTAACATCAGCCAGCGCTTGAGTGTTTATGTGGAAAAATGAGAGACACAGAGTTTACTCCTACCTAGATGTGGAGGTGTGTCGAAGGACGATTGCTTGTAGTAAGCCTGGTCACTGTTCTATCCCCACATAGTCCAACACCATTCTGTTTCTGTTTGCTCATTCCCTTGTTCCACGTGTCCTCCTTCTCTCTCCCTTCCTCCCTTTGTTCTTTCTCTCCCTTCTTGCCCTCGCTTGTTTTTTCGCCCACATCCCTGCCCTTACAGTGCTGGAAGAAAGATGAGAGCTGAGGGGGGGGGGAAAAAAAATTTTGGTTTCAGAATGGACCCGGGGTTAAAAACCTTGCCAATCGACAAACCACAGAATCCTGAGTTCAGATCATCCCAGATACTACATAAAAAATGCTTTGGGGGGGGGGGTTAGAGTGGTGGCCGACTGCTGCATTCGACCCTGGGAAGACAGAGTCTGGAAAACCCCAAACAAAGGCAAGAAAGAAGGTAGAGGCAATTAAAGATGAGGCACCGAGTTGCAGTAAACGTGGACAGATACTCAAGTGCCATCTGATATAAAGAGACAAAACAGAAAAAATAAAAGAAGGAAGAGAGAAAGAGAGAGGAGAGGGAGAGAGAGAAGAGGGGAGGGAGAGGGGGAGAGAGAGAGAAAGAGAATGGAGAGAAAAGAAAGAAGGAAGAAAGAAAGAAAGAGAAAGAAAGAAGAAGAAAGAAAGAAAGAAAGAAAGAAAGAAAGAAGAAAAAAAGAAAGAAAGAGGAGAAAGAAAGAAAGGAAAGAAAGAAAGAAGATAATATAGACTAAATTATCGAGTTCTGGCATGTTACTATGGAGGTTGCTTCTCATCCAACCAGACCCTTACTGCCCCTCCATGCCCCTCTCCTTGGCTGCAGGCCCAACTGCAAACAGCCTTCAGAGCACAGAGGACTCCTCTCTAACTACTGGTCATTCTGCCTATTGATGACTTTCTCTTTCAGACTTTGGGGACTGAGCTGTATTCTGATTCTGCAGGCACCATCCACGGCCTGTCCCCAAAGCCAGGTCACTAGGAGACAGGACAGGGAGCCAGCAGCACCCTGCTCACTCCCCTCGGTTGTCAGGAAGGTCTAAAGAAGGCTGGTGATGCCGTCTGCAGAGAAGAAACCTCGCAGCCTGAACTTCCTCCCATTCTCACCTCGGCCCAACCCAGCAGCTACAAGGCCATTGCGGTCCACTCCCACAGTAACTCAGAGACCTACAGCCCACCTCCTTTAGCTTTCACCATCCCATTCAATCCTGAGCTCGCGTGAGACCACACTGACGAGCCTACACCCCACGCGCGCGGAAAATGGTCCATTTAGCCGTTAGACGGGGAGGTAACCAGAGGCACATGATCTACTTTAAGAACATACGAGAACACACAACAAGTAAACACCTAAGACCTCACCGGGACAATACTACTGACCAATAAATGGGTTCATGTACGGAACAGGCTGTTCTCAAAGAGACAAGTACAGGATTGGCCAATAGATGTTTTTAAAATCTAGCCAGTATCCTTAACCGTTAGGGAAATGCAAATTGAAACTATGTGAAGGGACTAAAGAGATGACTCGATGAGTAAAAGCTTTTGCTACACAACCCTTACGGCCTGAGTTCAAATCCCAGGAGCGATGTAAAAGCCAGACACTAGCTTAAGCATCTGTGTGCTTGAAAGAAAAGAGAGGAGCCAGGAGAATTCAGCAGCTCCTGGGTTAGCTAGCCTGGCTTATTATGCTGCAGTGAAGAAGAGACCTGTCTCAAAACAAGGTGGAGAAGCAAGGATCGACATCTGCCTCCACATGTACCATGAACTAGTACAAACACACAAAGACACAAGCAGGTACGCAAACCAACAGACCAAATGCATCAACTGCCCCTGGAGTATCATGTCGTATACACCATAGGTAAAGAATTGTAACTCTCAGCTTTAATCAGAGACACTCTTTTCTATAAGACAGACAGTTTGTTTTATAAATTTTTTATTCCTTATATTTCATGTAATTGTGCGCTGCTATGCGTGTGGTGTGACGTGTGTGTGTGTGTGTGTGGTGTGTGTAGAACACGGACGAATTCGGACCAACAGGGACGCCTCCACCTCCTCTTGTTTATTCTGCCCGGAGATCACGGCCCGCCCTACCAGGACCAGAAACCAGGCCGCCCCCCTTCCTGCCTGGCTCTATACTGTGGGGTCAGGATCCGAACTCAGGACCTTCCTGCCTGGCAAGGCAGAGGCTTAAACCCCTGAGCCACCTGTCCCAGAACCGCCAGAGAAGCCTGTCGCATGCAGTCTCGAGATGTCCATCGTCATCCTGTCACAGCAACACACTACTCCTACAGAAGACCAGTATCGAATGACTTATCTAACATGATAGCGGAGAATTGTTCAGATTCCTAGATCCCATGAAAAAATGCAGGAAGGTGGTGGTCCGTAATTCAGGCCCTGAAAGGCAGAGCCTGGGAAACTCAGAGCAGAGCAATAAGGAAGCAAAGCAATCAGTATGAGTCTGGAGGTCATTTTGGGACTCCATTGGCGTGTGGGCGCGCGTGCCCCCCCCACACGCATGCACTCACTCAAATGCCCTTTTGTACACATGCACACCTCTCTCTCTCTCTCTTCTCTCTCTCTCTCTCTCTCTCTGACGTGAGAGGAGACAGGACTTGTCTGGGCAACAGATGAAAAAGGAAATATGAATTTGAGGAGCCAGTTTCTTAAGGAGAAAAATAAAAGATAACAGCTGTTAGGGCATGATTTGAAAAAGATATTCTTTTTTTTATTCAATTGAGCGTGTGTGTGTGTGTGTGTGTGTGGGTGTGTGTGCGCGTGTGTGGCGTGTGGTGCGCGTGTGTGTGCGTGTGTGTGGTGGTGTGTGTGTGTGTGTGTGTGGTGTAGAACCACAGTCGAATTCAGGAACCACCATGGACCGCCTCCACCTCCTTCTTGTTTACTCTGCCCGGGATTCACAGGCTCCGCCTACCAGGACCAGAACACAGGCCGCCCCTCTTCTGCCCGGTGGCTATATGTGGGGTCTAGGATCTGAACTCAGGACCATCCGCCTGCAAAGCAGAGGCTTAACCCCTGAGCCACCCTCAGCCCCTGAAAAAGATACTCTTTAAGGAACAAAATGATCAAAGATCTAGCTGCAGAAGGACACTTGAGGACAGAACTGTTGGGGGTGGGCTGAGGGTGGCAGGAGTGCTGGGAGACTTGAAGTGTGAAGAGAAGATGTGGGCAAGCCACAGATGCCAAATGCTGTGTCCTTTTTGCTGCTTTAGGAAGCTAAGTGGAGAGCAGGCGAAAGGAGGAGGGTGAGGGACCTTCTGAATTCCGCTTCAGATAGTTACTGGGTCTCCAGATAAGGATGACCTTCAGGTAACTGGGAGACATTGCCTTAAGGAGGGAGAGTGAAGAGGCAAAGAATCAGACCTGAGAGGTGAGCAACATGGGAAAGGGAAGGGTGAGCTCCCTCAGGGGAGTCTGGAAGTTTGCAACGGAAGTCTGAAACTGAAATTCTGAAGGATGGTAAGTAAAAGAGAAACGTAACACAATAAACAATTCATTGAAGAACCATGCATGCATGGTGAATGAATGAAGTAATGAAAGCCAACCCCCAAAGAACACTGGAAGATGAGGACTGATCTTTTGAGAGTGCTAAGTGGGGTCAGAGAAAGGCAAGACTAAAACATTGTCCCAGATCCTCAGTATTTACTAGACGAGGAAGAAGATACTAATTTTTTTTAAAAAGTACCTTTAAAATTAGTTGATAGTTAAAGTAACTCGTGTAGAGGTCTCTTGCTAAGTTAAATGAATGTGTGCCTGTACTACCCACAGAACGGCATCTGACATCTAATACTATGAAATTGTTATAACTGGATACCCAAGTTCTTGGTTATCCATATGACAGATGCCTACTAGGCAACTGAAAGAAGGACGGGCTTATGGTTGTGGGAAGCTATGGCACAGAAGGAGTTTGCATTTGTGATGGTGGGCATGTGCTCACATGTGGACAAGAGAGATAGAGGCAATGGCATTGTTCAGGTGGCTCTTTCTGGTCCTTACTTTATTCAAAGTTCAGGACCCTGGTCTATGTATAGGAAGGTGGTATATCTTTAGGTATATCTTTAGCTAAACCTCTCTGAAATAGAGCACATCCAAAGATCTGTCCCATAATGTCCTAAGTGTTATTAGGCCAGTCAAGCTGACAGTCAGAAATTAGCCACTGAATGCTTGACTGTCTGAGTTCCCTCCCCAAATGAAATAAGACATATGAAACAACTCAGAAAAATGTAAAGCACTGTATGCCTAGATGCTATGGTTACAGCCTTCCTAGCCTAAAATGAAACTTAGAAGTTAATAACAATACTGTATTACAGGCAATGGTTTGGCAGTTTACAATATCATCCCATCCAATCTTCAAACAGCTTTTAAGAGGTTGGTACTGTCATTATCTCCATTTTAACAGACAAGAAACATCAAGGAAAGGAAACCTGTGATTTACCCAAAGTCAGGCAGAGAGCAAATAGTACAAGATTCCAAAGACCAGGCTCCTGAAAAATAGGCGCCGCAGACAGTTGGCCATCTGATAAATGATTGACCTGTATAACCTTCAAGAGTTTACACCCCAAAACAGTCCTGAGTCTGTGGGAGAGAAGTTGTTGGGCGATGATTAATTTATATGTTAATCGATAAAAACTCATTTGTTAGCTAAAGAAAAAATTTGGGCCAGGTTTAGTGACTCAAGTCTGTAAACTTAGCACTCAGAAAGAAGCTAAGGCAGGAGGATCGATTTGAGTTCGTGGTAGGCTAGCCTGGGCTGCAAAGGGAGACCTAAACCAAAAAAAAAAAAATCTTGGAATGCCTCCCGGGTGCCAGGCACCACCAGGTAGAGGACGTCAGCAGTGCGTCAGCCTCACACGGAGTTTTCCTGCACTTTTCGCTACTCCAAGGTTTTTTTGCTAATTTCCCCACTTCTGGCTTGCGGTCTGAGCGATCAGAGGACGCACACACACGGAATGTCCTTTTTTTCCTTGGCCACCTTTGACTTTCCTGGACAGCAGGTGGGCGAAACCCTGCAACCACGCGCCGCGTCCGTGTCCCCACCCCTCGTGGTGGGCGTACGGCCACGCTCTCCTCCGCTCCCGCCCGCTACGCGCACAATGACGGCCCCCGCCCACCTCCGCTGTCACGAGCACAATCGCCGAACCACAATTCCCAGAAGGCCTAGCGGCGGCGCGCGCTCACCCGACACGCTCCCCCCCTCTTCCCCGGCAATTCCGGTTGAACTACAAGTCCCAAAGAGCAATGCGCGGCCCCGCTCTTTTCCGCGCAAGGGCGGAAACGCGTCCTCTTTCCGGCGTGCTTCGGGGCGAGCGCGGTGAGTGGCTGGGTTGAGACCCGGTTCCGGAGGCTCGTGGAGTTTCCCATTTGGTTTTTGCGACTGTGCAGGTGAGATACGAAGCTCCGGGACGCGAATGTGGCCTCCGCCGGGCCTTGGCAGCGTCCGGCGTCCGGGGTGATCGGAACACACCGGGATCGGAACACAAAGGTGCGGCTCAGAAAGGACCTTCACATTTCCCGAAGTTTCTACTTACCAAGTTCTCTCTTCTTCCTTTTAACCCCCCCCCGCCCCCAGGCTCTGTTGCTCCCTCACCTCCCAGAACTGCCTCGTAATGTGATTTGGGCTCATGGCGGGGTCCACATTATCGGATCTCTAGTTGACAGCAGAGGAGGAAAGGTTGAAGGGTTAAGTAACTGGGGGGGGGTTTGTCCCCACAGCCAGGCCTCCACCTGGGATCCGAGTCCAAACCCGGCGCCCTCTTCATCGCATGCTACTTTGTCTTTCCAAGTCTGGAGTAACACCGCCAGAGTGATGGGGTGGGGGTGGTGAAGGTGCACCTGAAGTCTTGCGTTAGTTTGGGGGAGTTTGCTCGTTGTGTCTGTACCATTCATTCGCTCGGTGTTACTGACCGAGTGTCTACCATTCGGGTACTAGAGGTGCAGTTGCAAACGAAATGGTCTTACCCTCTAGTGTGGGTGGGAGACGGGCACAACAGCAAATCTGCAGAGTCAGGAAGTATGCAAAAAAGTAAGGGAAGAGACACGCATTAAAGGATTTATTAGTATTGCATTCAGGAATGTAGTGAATTTATAGTTTTATCCTGTAATCCCCGATTCTCCTCCTTTCCCCCTACATTGAAGGATTTTTTTTTTGAACAGTGGCCTGACTCATGATTAAATGTTAACATTTAGCTTTCGTTCTAGGCACAGCAGCTGTCCAGGAAGGATGGGGGAGGAAGCCAATGACGACAAGAAGCCGACAACTAAATTTGAACTAGAGCGAGAAACTGAGCTTCGCTTTGAGGTGGAAGCATCTCAGTCAGTTCAGTTGGAATTGTTGGCTGGCATGGCGGAGATCTTTGGCACGGAGCGGACCCGCAACAAGAAATTCACCTTTGATGCCGGTGCCAAGGTGGCTGTTTTTCACCTGGCATGGCTGTCTCTGCAGTTGAGTGGTCGCACTGAAGTGGCTTACGTCTCAAAGGACCACCCTATGTTGTTTTATCTCAACACTCACACAGCTTTGGAGCAGATGCGGAGGCAGGCAGAAAAAGAAGAGGAGAGAGGCCCCCGAGTAATGGTGGTGGGCCCCACTGATGTGGGCAATTCCACCGTTGTGCCGCCTACTGCTCAACTATGCGGTCCCGCCTTGGCCGGCGACCTACTTACGTGGAACTGGATGTGGGGCAGGGATCCGTGTCTTTCCCTGGAACCATGGGGGCCCTTTATATTGAGAGACCTGCAGATGTGGAAGAAGGGTTCTCTATTCAGGCCCCTTTGGTCTATCACTTTGGCTCCACCACCCTGGCACCAACATCAAACTGTATAATAAGGTCAGTGGGAAAGGAAGGATTGCTGTCTTGGTGGGAGGTTGTGGGGGACTTTGCTGCTTATAGGTTCACCCTTCACCCCCACAAAAATCACTGCTTTTCTTTGTGTGGTATGAGTGCCCCACTATTTCATTTTCTAAAAGTGTTTTATTTTCCTTTGTGTGTGTGTGTCAGTGTGTCAGAGGATACTGTGGAGGACCACAAGTGATTTC